>OW121847.1:30238991-32738991 GCA_933228895.1 Platycnemis pennipes
CTTCTAATCTGGAGTACGCGTACCAAAAAGAGTAACGCCCTAAATGATTTACGGGGAAAAGTTGAAGTATGACAGCAATAATAGTAAGCAAATTTGATCGCCTGAAATTTTTTATCCAGCCATTGGCGAAGGTTTGTGGCAGGGCGAGGGTATAATCATTGGCGGGATGCCTTTCCCCATCGAGTCAGAAATCTAGTTTAATACTGCTGATGTGTCGTCAAAATGCAACTATGTTACAGTGTACACATAACATTTAGCTTCCTGTTTATGATGACGCAAGGTTCTTGTTTTATCTTTTTATTTATGAATACAATTAACCTGGTTCTTTTTTCTCAGATTCATTTAGAATTAAACCTTTTAGGTTTTTTTCCAATGTCTAATACATATAACCCTTAACAAGACAGAGTTATAAATTACTATTTTTTATTGATTTTCATTAATATTTTTAAAAATGAGAACTTACGGCACCTTGCTATTATATTATCACCTCAGAATTCACAAAGAGTCTCCATGATTTAGGTACATTGCAGTTTTTACGATAGTTGCATGTATTAGAATATGATTGGTGATCGTCACCACCTGCCCTACACCCTCACGGTGACTCGAAGAGTATTACATAGATGTTGATGTGGATGCAAGAGGAAATTAGAACTGTGAGGTTAATATAGAGAGGACAAAGACTTGTTGGGAAAATAATAGTGAAAGTATCGATTGATATCGTGGTTTCCCGATCGATTGCCTCGCACAAATGTATTGATATTTTCTCTGCCGTTTCAATGCCGAGTGAGAGGTCTGTTGATTTTAAACGGTCGCAAACGAAGAAACGAGAAAACTTGATAAACATTCACAAGGCACAGTTATGTTTTTTTCTAGGAAGTTTCAATTGTTTGTTGCTAGATTTGAGGCAGATATGGAAATGTCTATCACACTCAGGCTCATGGAACCCCGAAGGTGCAAAAGCGGCGTCCTCCCGGCCAGGAGTTTGTGGATGAGGGCGTCGCCTTGCATCGGGCGGAGATGCAGCTGTAGCTTTGCCCACCTCATCGCCCAAATGGACGACCTTTGCCCTTCCCCATTCCACATCACCCTCTCACCCATGCTTCCTCCACATTCGATAGTGGACAAGGAGGGGGTCAAGTCTGCGGGAGATAAGTAAGTCCTTTTGGAAAGTAAGTTTTTTCTACGGAGATATTTTTTTCTCGTCTCCAATCGTGTATTGACGGATCAGATTGGATCTGAAAATAATGTTAAAAAGCGATGTAAAATCTAAAAATACTCATTAAACTTATTAGTTTTTCTATAACACGGGATGTTGCCTTTATCATTTGACTGAAACCTAAAATGTGTATCTTTAGCAGCGTAAAGTATCTATTTTCACCCTTATAAACTCACGTGTTTATTTTATATAATTTATGAATTTATTATACATCTTTTCATACTACTTAAATTCATTTCATAAGTGACTCTTATCTATCCCTATCTTATTTGTTCAAATTCCTGGTTTTTGACAGAATTCAACGCCGTTGCAGCATCAAAGGCTCCAGGAGGACTGTTTTCAAGACCTCTTACCTTCTGAGAACTTAGAAATGATATTTTGTACCTTCCACCAAGGACTTGTCTCAGAAACGGGGAAGAATTGCTGCTAAGTTCCCCATCCTTGTTACCAAGTATGAAGGAACTGATTCAATGGGAGTCAAGAATACCTTAACTGCAAATTGCATTTATTGAATAAATAATCTTCACTCATTATTAATATATCATTATCTATAAACAGCCACGTCTTAAAGTGACCATGGGTACGATCTTAGAGAATCTTAGAGAATAGATCGTTGTCAATGGATTTTTCTGGAAATTTTGTTATCCATTGGTTGAGAACTCGTACCACATACCCTTACTGTGGCTTGCAGGATATTACGTTGATGTAGATGTTTTCCTTATAAAGAAAAGAATATCAAGAACTATCGGATAAAGAACATTTCTTGCCAAGTGCTTTGAAATGAACTTGATGCCTTTAAGATAAGGAAAGTGTGAAGGTGAAGTCCTATTGGTAGGCACCTCCGTGAAAACCTCTCCCTAAAGAAGGAGAGTCGTGGGGAGGCCAATCGCTCCGGGGCCTTGGGTCATCAAGAGCAGATGGAGACGATGGTACCTCCTCCTACTCCTTGTCCCTGAGAAAGGATATTCGGGCAGTTTCACGAGAATTCTCCCTATTTCTTTTTCGGGACCCTTTCGACCTCTGTTCCAGGTCCCACTTTTGGTGCATCATTCGGAACAGATAAGAGGAACCAGGGTAATGCGGGAAGTCCCATCCACATACGTAAACTCTAACACCCTTTCATTTCTCTGGCGGTACCCTATTCTCCTCCAGAGAAAGGAAGAATGGCCAACAATTCCTCCTTCCGCGAAGGGAATTGCATTACTCTCCGTCTCCGAGCCCAGCACGCTCGCAAATACTGATGAAAACACGAACAATGCGGCTGTTAACTCTATTGCACGGAAGTTTCCTGGGACATTTTTAAAAACAACTTAAGATTTTTATCTTCAACACTATTTCATATTCCTTTCTTGATTTAAAAAATGTATGTTTACCGACAATGAGGATTTTGGCACCATCTCAAAGAATCTACTTCATTTACTAAAACACCCACGAAAGATCAAATATCATTCCACGTCTCTAGCATGTTTAATAAATTAACGTGATACTTTTCAAAACATTTTAATCGAGTTTTCGGTCGAACTGTTTCTCCTTTTATTACGGGTTTAGGCGTTATCTCAAAAAATCTACTCGCATTTACTAAAGCAACCTCTGAAGATCAAATATCATTCTACGTCTCTAGCATGTTTAATAAATTTTAATAATACTTTCCATATCGTTTTTATCAAGTACTCGGTCAAACTATGACCCTGCTATTGCTCTTTGATGAAGAGAGTTGGCTAAGATTGTTTACAAGCCGACTTCAGCTTTCCAAGAAAATGAGAATCACATACAAACACATTCTCCTTCCTCAGCATCCAGCCAGACTTGATGTAAAGACTTACTCTCACCACTGCTTCTTGGAAAGAAGCCATAAAGAAGCGCTACTCCCCTTTACGCCAATGAGACCCCTGGCCACATATTCAAGCGCGCTCGGTACTATCTTCGAGAGCAGATCAAACGGTCGCCGCACTCAATCTGCGGCCGTTGCCACTCCCAGGTCTTAACCCCGGCGTCTTGGCCGCTATTCTCCGTCCCCGAGCGCCCAATCTCGGTCAAATGACAGGCTCCGCGGACATCTTCCCGCCTCACTACCGACATCCATCAAAGGGCTCAACCCATGCCACTCACCTTTCCCCCTGGACGCCGTCTGCCGGTTGGCGAGAGGGATCTCCGGCCCAAGGGATCTCCACGGCTCGGTCCCTCCTCCCGCAGCGAGGTGAGCGCTAAACCTGATTGGCACCAGAGACCAGGGTATTAGCAGTGAACGGTGAAACAATTTTTTCCACGCTTGCTCTGAAAGTTGATTTGGGAGAGAGAAGAAAGAGGGAATCAACGTCGGAAAAATATTGTAGCGCCAAGAAAAGACAATGAAAAAATTTTAAAGTGCCTGTGCTTATCATAACGATGGATATACTCCTACGTATTCGTGAGAGATTTCGCTGATGCCTATATAGAGAGGTGCGGTATGCCGTTGAATTTTTTTTTGTGGAAACAATCGATAAAACTTGCTAAGCAATGGAATGGCTGCCGACAGAAATTATCATACTCACCCTCCAACAATGTGCAGGGAGGTTGCTGATTGGCTCAGTCAATCTCGTATCCTTTTCATTCAGCCTGCACTCCTCAACGTTGCATTTCACAATTAGAAAAAAATGAGTGATTTGTTCCGCTGTGTCGACCAACCATAAACGCCTATTATTCTCGGTGAACATGAATTCGATTCGGTGGAAGTGGATCGCATTGGAAGTTATCAATTATTTTTTTTAAATAACCTCTTCCGCCCTTTAAAAGTGATTAAGACGCCCGCAATCAAAGTGTCGTTTCTCTCGGAGTTAACCAACCGAGGCGTCCCTTCTTACCTCCCTCACCCTCTCGCCCATTCATCTCCCGCGCCCACCCCGACGCCCTTCCTCTGCCACTGAACCTTGAGTCACGGTAATGGGCTCATCATTGCCTCTCTGAATTGGAAAAGGGTTCCTCTAATTCAGCGAGGGCGAGCGGGGGTGGCACGCATCCGCAGTAATCTTCGACCAGGGGGAAGAGGCAGGAAACAGAAGGAGGGGCGGGGAGGATACCCGATCAACATCATCAGATATAGATGCCAATGCCCAATCCAACCATACGGCGGGCTGGCTCTTTAAGCATCCTCAAACCTAAAAGGATCAAACGTTTAAAATACTAGAAAAATGCCCTTCAATTTTTATTTATATTTATTTATTGCGAAAGACCTTTTATTCCTCCAGACAATTTTCACATGTTTATATGTGCCAAAAAAAACCGGAGGAGTTAAAACAGATGATGTGAGAGGTTACCCTCTTCCACCTTCAACTAGTGGACTTAGCCTTCATTCAAAATGGCTTCTTAGAGCTTAAAAATAGTGATTAGTTAATTTATTTCTATACTTTTCAAAATTAAGACTAACCAATATGAAATATTTGAATACGACATATTGAAATTATGACCTAGGCCACCATTCGACGTTAAACGCATGTTTCCTATATTTTATTGATGTCTTATTCATCTATTGACGTGATGAGGGTCGAATTCAAGGGAAAGCATTTTTTTTCTTCGTAGAATTCACAGGAAAATGTTTATCGTTTGATTAACCCAATGATGCTAATCAGAAAGTTAGAATAACGCCGTAGGACTGAGAGTATTACTTTTAATATCTATTAATTGACAGCTCCTACGGGAATTATGGCTCCCTAGAGAAAGAATCTATCCTTACATCGGCTTCCAAATACTACACTCGTTAGGCAGGGTTTGCTGCAACGATGGATATAACAGAAAGACCATGAACGTCAAGTGTCCCTCGTTACAAAGACTCGATAAATTTGTGCTCAATATCTATTTGGGGGATTAATGGAGTGCATGAAGTTTATCGCCAAACATAAAATTACAGCAAGAACCCCTCTTATTAATTCTAGGATCCTCCAGGGAAACTTTCAACAGCAGTGTCTTACGCAGAGGTAAACCTGATAGGTGAAGGTGGAATTCATAAAGAACAAAGGCAAATGGCGTCTCACCGTGCCAAAGCTAAGTTTCTTTGTTCAGTTCTTAGTTTCATGTAAGTAGAGAATGTAAGATGGTAATTCACACCCTGCCACATACCCTTGTGGTAGCTCGCAAGGTATTACGTAGATGAAACAGCATTTCTCTCGCTTGAGTTCAAAGAACCCCATGGAGAGCCAAGACATATTGCGATAGAGGAAAAAATATGACCTTAATCGCTTTTATCATAAAATAGGAAGGAATGGACATTTTATGCATGGAAAAGTTATTGGATGCAGAATATTTCATTATGTAGAAATGAAAATTGGATCTGAGGTTTCCGTGGCGTTTGTTCACAATGGTAACGCATTTAGGGCGTTCCTCCATATTAGAGCGTAAATGCATGGCCAAGCACATAGAAATGCAGCAACCAATCACCATGGAGGTATGGACGTTAATGAATGTAAATGCTAGATTTCGATGACCATTGCGGCTATTTTACTTAGTTATACAGCAGCGAGATACAAAGAACGACAAAACAATAGCTTTGGAAATAGCCTTACAATTTATTGTTAGTTATCAGGGTTTTTGTTCACTATTACTTTCATAATGAAAATACAATCATTCGTGCATACATTTCCAGAGATAAACTTGCTTCTTGTAAGAAAGTTTGAGGAAAAAAGATGTTAAAATCTATTAAATTCATGCTTCAAGGAAATTGTTAGATTCAACACAGTAAAAACGAAGAGGATGCAGCAAAAATTTCTTTCTGGACGGAAACGATACAATAAAGACAGAACAATCAAAATTCACTTCTATTGAAAACTGGCTCCATCTTCATCAAAAAGGCAAGTCCATAATTGACAGACTTTAGAAAGACCCTGTGGTCATCAGCCATTCATTCTATGGCCTTTGTTTAATGATGCTCTTTATGACTAAAACCCATCTAGCTCACTTCCTTAAGGGGTCCGTGAGACTTATGCTAACTTCATCACTCGATGCACATCATTTACCTAGTGTATATGCATGCACATACACTATCCTCTGCGAATCATCAACGCGTGGCTAAATTGCGCAAGTTGATGCAGAGTAGGTAAGAGAGCCTTAGGTAAAAATGTTTTCAAATATGGACATAATTGTTTACTCTGATTTTTTATGTTAGATTTCTCAAAATTACGTGATAATACACCAGTTTTTACTATGAAATCCAGTCTTTTATTTCATAAACATTTACTAGTTAAAAAAGTTCATAAACTTCTATCGAATCACTATCTTCAACGCATACCCATTAGCTTGAAGGATATCTAGTGAAGGATATAAAAGGAAACAGTTATCAAAATATGTAGAAAATAGAATCAAACCAATATTAGGAGTATATAAAGATTAAAAGTATATTAATATAAAGATATCACAATCAGAAGGATTATCACCATTATAGTGGTGCGTAAATAAAATAAACTGTGGCCAAGATTTTCTGCATTTTTAAATTATTTTTCAATATTAAATCAATAAACTACGCATCTTATTCCTTGAAAACACATGGTGAAAGATTGAGTGTTGATTTGAGATGAACAATTAGCGCCATGAAATAAATTGGTCGCATATTTTTTCATTTCAAATTGTCTTATGAACACTTATCTTTGTTCAATTATTCTCACTGTAATTTGATTTTGAGGTATCCCATGTACAGGCTAAGCCTAAAAGGGAGTTCTAATTTATCCGTATTTAAAAGAAACGTAACATATGCATGTAATGTTGTTTCATAGGATAAATAAATATTATTAAATTAATAAAAAGTACTGCATGCGCTTTTTCTTACGATCAACCCAGTTGACACACACCTGGCAAAGTTAATGCCCACCATAGTTCCATTCAGAGCATAAATTATGGCATATGTTATTAATACGCCAGCGACCCTTGAAATGAATAATACTTCACCGGACTTATTCGTGGAACGACAAGAGCATGTTACTGGGAAATCCTGCCACTTCCTGGAATAGTGTCAAAGATTTATCGTAGTGGGGAACCCTGTGGGAGTACTGTCACAAGCCTTCGCACAAATACCCTGGAAGGGGAAGAGGGTCCGGCGAAGGGAGATTTACAGATGAGGGTGCATGCACTATCAAGGGGACGGATTTGATTTTTTTTCTCATGGATCAGGAAATACTGTGGTTTTCGTACTCCCTTCGATCGAAGCCCCACGAAATTTGTGAAGTAGAGTCTATACATTAGGGTTCCCTAAAATGGCGAATAAAGTGACGTGATGAGTAGGCTGAGTTGGAAAAAGATACCTTCATAGCTGTAGCAAATGGAAAACCAACCATAAATAGTGAACGACGAGGCATCTCCGGTGTAATGTAGATTTGGAACCCACTTTAGCAAGCTAACAGTTTACTTCAATTCCTTAAAATTTTCATGTACGATTTTTACTGAAGATAATAAACTCCATGATTCATTATATAAATTAAATAAAGCTTTGTTCTATTCCACATAAATATGATTAAATACTACTTGACCGGTTTCGACCTTTCCAGTTAATTTAAAGGAACTAGGTACTAAGCTCTTGTAAATAGCAATATTTAATTTCATTTAATTGGGATAGAACAAAGCTTTATTTTATTTATATAAAGTCAAAATTCCACCAAGTTAACTTCCCTGCTATTTTTAAGAATCATATCATGATACATTTTTAGCATATTTCACTGTGAAAAAACGTTATTGGGTTGCAAATAGAATAGTTAGTTTGTAGGAGATAGACTCCATCTATTTCGTACATTAAGTAATTGGAGATTTTACGAACAAAAATCACTACTATACTCCGCTATACTATTCTCAAATACAATTTACACCTAAAAAAATTATGACTAATTGAATATTAATGTAAAATCCTTATAGGGCTCATTGCCATTTCAGTCTACGAATAACCTCCCAGAAAAGTTTCAGCACGAAATGGCGCAAAATGCTTTCTCATGTCTGTGCTTACTTGATATTGAATTAACATAGGGGAAGTGAGTGGAGGTCCTAATGTTCACATTAGGGCAGGATCTTCTTAGTGAATGGCATGTTTGGAGCTAAATGCGGATCTGGAATCATGAATCATGGCGGTACCTTGTACTAGAGGGGATGACGGGATGGAATGGTTTGAGAGCGAAGATTCTTTTTACGGAAAGAGAGGGACCAAGCCAAGTGAAGTCAGACGCAGGTCGGGCGGAGGGCAGCGGCAAAGATAGGGGCGAGGAAGGGGATAAATAAGTGTCGAGGGAAGGGGGAGCCGCAGTTGGAGGCAGGAGGAGGTACTTTATCCACCGGCGGCTATGTAATGATAATGGAAAATGCTTAATTGCAGGAGGGGAGGCACGCAGGCAAGATTGGCGACGTGGAAATACGTTCATCGGCTTCTGCAGCTGGATGGGGAGTGGGGGGTGTAAGGGGGGCAGGGGTGGGGAGGATGAAAAAGGGGAGGGCGGAAGGGGGGTTTAATTCCAACTCCCCGTGTCCGACGCCGCGAGGTAGAGGAGCAAGAAATGGAGGCGACTCCAAAAACGGGCGGATTCATTTAATTAATGGATGACGATGGAGGGGTAAATAATCCGTGTAGTTCGCTGGGATAATTAAGAGCGCGACGTACGGCATCAAAGGCATTTGGGGAATCGAATGATTCCTACAGTCTCTTGCGAACACGCATTAATAACTGTAAAAAATTACGTTAAAGCGCATTCATTGAGAAGGACAGAGATCCAATTACACGGTAATTGAGAAGTTACATTTGCTTCAACTTCTCGGCAAGTACTGCGCTATAAAAAGGGGATTTACTGCAAAATGGAACTAAATTAAAACGCATTGCTCATCTTTCGGTGGAATTTCAAGTCTCATTGCTCCTTTTAGTATCAACTTGATTAGTTTTAAGGATATACGGCACCTGTGTTGAGAAAAAAGGAAGTTCGTTTGTGACGAGTAAATTTTAAAGGGACATTAAAAGATATTGCAAACTTCTAAGTCTCCATGTCTAGAATAAGCGGTAAGCTAAATTTTAAGAGTTCCACTAGTGCAGCCTTACGCATACATTTAAGTTTGCAATTAAAACAGCTGGCCATGAACGTTATCGCAACCAAAAAACAGTTTGGCATTAGAGCACCTATCCTCATGACACCTTGTTAAACGAATTGCTGCGGCACAGCATCCAAATCTACTTTGAAATAAATGCTACGTTTGTTTCACGACAGATACCTTACTTATTTAGCTCCCAGCTAGAGATTCGATTAAAATAATTTGCTCACAATATCAAATGGAAGCACCAATCCTTGATCGTTCTAAAAAGGTAGCAGAAATTACTCGGTGGACATTCAATGTGACAACAGTAAAATACGATTATGCGACTTCTAGCCTTTTCGAGATTCGAGGTCAGAGCAGGCGATATTAGAGACAAAGCGGTATGAAACATCATTACTTGAAGTACTTGTATGGATTACAAAACAAGTATCTTAAGATAATTACTTCGAAATATGATATAATAAACTTGAATTTTTATTACAATTCACGTTTATTAAAAGAGCGTTGATCGCTATAGGAATGAAGTAATGAGTTCAAGCCTCCGAGGAACGTTGCAATGAAAGCATGATCAAATTGCTCATTAAGGATGGATTTGAAAGGCTGCCAACAATCCTGAAACTGAAATGAAGATATTGTAACACGGTAGAAATGGCATCACGTAAAAGGATTTATACATCTTGCGTAAACTGGAAATAAAAAGAAATCCTTAATCAAGAATGTTCTGCTGATTTTTCGGCGTATCCTTTGTGAATTCTTCACGGGTCTTATCCAGTTAGGCTCTCCATCCCAGCCAAGGTTTATATGAATTAATTGTTTATCAATTTGACGTCTTCAGGGCCCTAAAGATGTTAGAGCTTTAAAAAAAGCTCACTTGGCATGGAAGAAAATAATTTTAAGAGTAAATGCGTACAATTACAGTGCTGACAGTTCATTCGTGATGCAATATTAGCAAACATTCATAAATAATTAGTGCAATTCAGCTTGGTACCTTGATATGTTAATATCTAATTCTTAAAAATAATTTAAGTGGATATCGAGTCTAGTGGTTGGTGAAGTATTAAGGGCAGCCACCCGTGTTACACATTTCTGGGGAGGATTTCAGGGTTGTATGTAGATGAATCATCGTGTAATTTTAAATTGATCCAAATACAAATAAGTCATTAGATCGAAATTTTCGCTGTAATGATCTCTTTTGCTATTTAAACTGTATTTATCCACGTTATAATCTACACTACTTAATTAAAAAAAACCGACCTAGGTTTCACTAAATTGTGCCATCTTCAACGTGACACAACTTAAAGTAGACACGATGTGCAAAGTTCAAGATCGGTTTTCTTGCATTATGTAGACATGGATTATATTCCCTAATCCCTAAGTCCCTATTCTTTTTCAGTATAAAGATCAAGTTTTTCAACAAAGAGACGATATCGGAGTAGGCTGATAAGGTTCAACTTGAATTTTAAAAGCTTACGCAGGAAGAGTAATTTCACAACTTTAATATAATCTATTCTTTTTGAAGTTAAAGTACTACTGAGCAAGTTTTACCCCATTTTATCTGATTCACCAGGTTTAATTGAGGTGAATTATTGAAATTCGATTCATACACTTAGTAAAACTTGTAATCTATCTTTTCATTTTATGGGCTTACATCAATGCTACTCTCATTAGCCTGGACACGTCGAGCAACAGGGTTGCTTAGACCGGGACTAAATGCATGAATTTCTTCACCTTGGATAACAGTTTTTTTAGGCATTCATTCAAGGTTGCTATTTCCCATTACTGATCCAAAGTAGCTCATGTCATGAAGCAGAGCCTCCAATTAAAAATGCTGGTGATCGGGAAAAGAGTGAGAATATACAGATAGATAGATAAATAGATAGATGATAAACGTTTTTATTGGGGTGAGAATGAGACTATAAACACCCTCTTCCATCTAACCCCTCGTTAATACATTTAATATTATATATGTATGTGCCTGTGTGTATATATAAACATTACTCTAAATACTTGAAAAATATAAAAACACTACGAAAAATAAAATTACAACAAGAAAAAGAATAATAAGATGAAAATGAAAAAACTATATAAATAGATATAGTTTTACAACAAGAAAACTATAAGTATAATGTTTCGATAAGCAAAGAAAACCTGTAAAATCATCAACAAGATGCAAACGATAATATCAAAGTCACGTATAAAAGATACGTAGAGATGCAGTTAAAACCGTGACGATTGTCAAGAAATAGACATCTCGGAAAGAAAGCTGCGTTTATTTCACTCTCAACCATTTTAAACTATCTATGCAACGAGGATTTTTCCTTCTACCATTAATGAATGCCACCTATAGCACTGAAGAAGGGAAACGTCGCAGACTTAAACCTCAACTTTTTCCATTCATTTTGAACTGAAAGTGTATTCGCGTTTTCTAATCTAAATCGACCGAATTCAACTCCCAAGATTACAGTTTTTTTTACTCATAATCCGCGATTGAAAAGTATCATCCCCAAACTTTTAATTAGCTGCGTGTAGCCCAGAGTGGAGCCTCAAGGGACACGTCTTCAGTAAGGAGAGGCTGGCAGTTTCCAGGAAGGAGGTGGGACTGACGGGGGAGGATGGAAATTAACGAGCCTTGGCAGGAAGAGAGAGGCAGATAAGGGCGAGGCGGAGGGGGAGCCAGGGTTTGAGATACGCGAGGAACCACGTAGGAGGCTCAAGGAAGGAGCAGCGGGGGAAATGGGGGGCCCGGAAGATGGAGGAGGTGTGGGCCTCTGTGAGCGGCGGGCGAAGGGGTTGCACGGGGGTGAGGGTCCGCGGGGGCCCATGCAATTTATTCCACTCATTATGACGAGCGCCTCGGGAAGGGCAGTGGCGGCGGCGGCGGAGGCAGGCCCTGCCGCCGCCCGGGAAGGACTTCTGACAGTTCGCTAATGGAAAGTAATAGAATTAAGGCCCGGGAGCAGCAAGTGGAAAATTGAAAGAGATCCTCCTCAGAAGTTGGCCATCCTCCGCCATCTCATCCTCTCTCTCTCTCTGCGAGAGTGCCTCGGCACCTTCCCTCTCCTGGAGAGACTGCGGCGCCTGCGGGAGCGGGGCATGCGGGTGCGGATCTAAGGCACCGCTCCCCATCTGCCGCCTTCATATCCTCCCACTCCGCGCCCGACCCACGCTCGTCAAGTCTTCTCCCTCCGCCCCCCTCACCACAGCACCCGACACAAGCCTCGCTCAAAGGAGAGAGAAAAACGTGCGTGAGAACTTCAATTCCGCTCACAACCGAGACATGCGGGAGCTTAAGCCGTTGAGAACTGCAAGAGCGGAAGCAGGATTTTTGGACAGCTCCCATTAATAGTGAGTTCTGGTCCCGTCAGAAATATTTCCACCGTTCCGTCATCTCTTTTGTGGACTAAGATAGTCGTCGCCACAACAGAATTATTTGGACAAGTGACTTTGTAATGACTAGTGACTGAAATGAAAGTTTTTGACTCAAAATCTGACTGGTGTCACGTGTCTGCGGTCCAGTACGTCTAATAACCTGTCATCGATGAATTCCTGCACTCCATTTACAATAAAAGTCCTATAAACACTAAAATAAAATGTCAAATTAATTTTTGTCTGAAACAATTTACTCACATTAGAAATGATGAATATAGGTAATTATAAATAAGCTGTGTAAATAACTTAATTTGAATGACTGAATTACCATGTAAATAAATTTTCTCTGAAAATCTGGTAGTAATAATTTGCTCAACACTTTCGATTCTCCCATCATACCAATGCTCCTGTTTTCTTAAGGCCTGGCTTCATGATTCACAAACTCGGAGAAGTTCATGTGCGAAGGCATGAACGCATGAATGAACACGAAAATCCATCGTGTAGCCACACCAACTTCTATGAATGTATGAATGCCGAATGAATAGTACCTGTTTTAATTTTGTCCATATAATAATAAAAGTTTGGGTCGTGTTTCGGAGACACTTGGTGGTAAGTAACATAAATGGCGGTTCCAGCTGCTATAAGCAGTTTACAGCTGAGTCGTGAACGGAATGTCTATTGACCTCTCGCCTTCACTGCACCTGCTCTGCACACTAGGTTCAGCGAGGTAGGATGAGCCAAGCGGATCTTCCTAGGGTACATGTAGAAGCGCACATACATGTTACTCCCCAGATCATAACGTGACTCCCCTGATCATATCAGGAACTTCACCTTTCTCTCCCATTATCGACCCTTTTTACCTCTTTTATTACCACGTCTCGCCCTAACCAGTAATTATTGCATTACTTGGTACAACATAACAATTTAGTTATTTACATTCAATATTTCCTTTAGTGCCTTATGAATGAATATCGAACGTTTTCCACAAAGCAGTAAAATTCTTCCTCTCAGATGAAAGTAAGTAGTGCATGGATGGACTAGTATTTTTTATGCCTGCATGATAGTAAGAGTAAATTTAGTTCTTGCTGCTTAAAAATGCATGTCTGGTGTTGGTTCGCTCCCCTGTCGCATACCCTTGTGGTGGCTTGCAAGGTATTAAGTAGATGTAAATAAAAACTATTAAATAGATAGGACGAAAATAGAAAAAAACCTAGATAGTGGATCTAAGATATAACTTCGATTTCTAAAAAAAAATTTCTACAGGGGTATTCTGTAGCCCATGAAGGGCAAAGTTCAAAATCAGTGTTGATAGCAAAGTCTGACGTATACAAACTGAGTCCAACGAACCTTCTGACGACTGAATGTGTCCATTCCGACATATACCACATGTGTCCAGAGGGTGAACTTTCTCAGAAAAATGAAAAGCGCAATTAAAGATTAATATAGCCTGCTTCCTTGTAGTTAACGATTGCCAAGATTGCGCTATGCAGAGGAAAGAGATAATCAATCGCACAATGCGATCAGAAAAAATTCAGGTAATGTTATAAATTTATTTACGAAATATTTCACGGTATCAATCAAGAAATAATGTACAAGAATCCAGACAAGAAAAGGAACATGAATTTTTACATACATTTTTAAAAGTTAATGTATGGGATTTAGATGAATGAAGATGTGAACATACTCATTCGCAGCGATTTTTTATTTGATAAGCTCATCTGCAAGCGTTTGAAATTTATGAAATATTGAACACCTTCATAATTTGATATTATGTTCCACCAGTTCCACCAGTCGCTCATGAAACGTAGCAGGCCTATAATAAGGTCATAAAGTCTCTACCGATGTGCAGTAGCTACCTCGGGTCATTCGGATTACCTAAAAGCCATTTACAAAGTAGTTAAAGCATTCTTTTACGCTTTAGTAGTCTTATTCTTGTATGCTTCAATTGTCTTTTCACCATATTACACTTTCCTTCGGGTAAATTTCTTTCCATGGCTATATTTTACCATTACTAATCATAGCTGAGTTGAAATCTTGGGATTAAACAACAAAAAATGAACAACAATCAGTAAAACTGTAGCCTCTCACGAGATATCATCGAGAAGAGAGGTTTCAATTCATGATACTTCCTATATGGAGAGTTTTGGTACCATAAAGGATTTTTCCAGCGCAATATCCACCAATGGCGTCAGTTCGAGAAAAATTGGCAATCACAAAGTGTTCCGTTTACCTACTACTGAAATAAGCAAAGACTTTGAGAAAATAACGTTAAAATTATAACTTTGCCTTCAAGGAAGATCTGAATTAACGTAGGTGTATGTAAATGTGATTTGCTGTGACAATTTGGTATCATATTTCGTTTATAATTTAGTAATAGTAGTTTTATTGAACCTCCATTTTTTCTTTTCTGCTGGTGAAACTGACTCACATAATCAAGGTGGAACAGGAGATATGCAATTTCCTGAAGAATCCGGTCCAATTAAAGATCACGAATCACATCAAAATCTTGGCCGTTATGAATTTTTATCCAGTACAAAATTGCATCCTCTTCATTCACAATGTTTGAGTTCTTCGACGTCGACCTGAACATCCTCTTTTTGTGTACGGAACCAGTTTTTGGTTGATTAGATTGAAAGTATGGGTGAAACGTTTCAGTCATCCTTGACTGAGTGATTCACGTGAAAGTGAAATATTCCTGAGCAGCATACAATAATAATAAATTAGTTTATAATACTAATACCTTTCTTCAAAAGTCTAATTGAAATCCTTAAGAATAAGAAGTTTAAATTATGGATAATTTCCTACGTGACCTAATTTGAAAGGCGTTATTAAACTTTTTCGAAGTAACTATTTAATGCTACATTTAGTCCACTAGATAAAATATCATATACTTACTATGTCTCAATATAGATTCGGCTTCAACATGAGCAAGGGGAAACACAAGGAATAATCTGTTCTCAGCCCCTATCTCTGAAACACTACCCTTTTTCCTCCTCACCACCAAGAACCTTACTTATTTCCACTTCCGTGGTTACGAGTGTGGGTATTTTTCTCTGATAACAACCGTTAACATTGTCAGTATAATCGCAATTCTTAGTGAATTTTTGTGGTGTCTGACCTCGTAATTTTATCGAGCTGGGAATTTATTCTTGGCTGCCTATGGAAACGCGCACCCTACTTTATGTGATTAATGTACCTAATACTCAACACACATGCAAAAATACCACTTGATCTTACGTAATTGTGCTGAGATTGAAGTCTCGTATGAAAAAATATTGCTGTTATATCTTAATTTATTAATTTTTAAATTATCTGAATTCACGTCAACTATGACAACTTAAATATGAAATGAGTATTCATCCAACATCCCCGTAATAGGATTTTCAGAGATATTATACGACTTGCCATTTTACGCAGCTAATTCACTGAGAATCCCGCATCCATACGCCGCTACCACAAACTTTTCACTCGTTATTTTGCTAGCAGATTCCATATCCTTGAAAAATTCAGAGTATTCTTGATGCGCCAAAAGTTTTTAATGAACAGATGCGCTCCGCGGAAAAGTTTCTTCCGGAGGACCTAAGAATACTTAAAAGGCTTAATATCCTAACTTATCCCTCCCCTGACAGCACTTGGGAAAACAGAACAAGTGGTGGGTGACATTCGCCCCGCGACCGCCGCAAAGCGCCCTCTGCCCATTCATTCCTTGCCTCCCTTCCCACTCCGGGAAAACTGTCGACGTCAGCGGAATGAGATTCCTTTTTGCTCCATAAAAACCTTTGCAACCTTTTCCGCGCAAAATATCTCCGGAGACTCTTTAGTGGAAACGTCTTGCAGCCAACGTACCATTATTTTTTATATTACAATTCCCGCCCACCCTCTTTCCCATGTCCCTTCTTATCCATTCCAACCACCCCCTCTTATAGCGCGACGGCGGAGGAACGAGTGGAAAATTGCCGTTCTCTCATAGAGATCTCCGGCACTATTTCCTCTCTTTCAATGGCAAATCTGTGTGAGAGAGTGTAATGTGACGAAGAGAAAATTACATTTCTTTCATGTGGTTCTGGATGATTGGAATACGCTAAATTCAACATATAGCTGCATCAGCTGATTTAAAATAAATAAATAAAACCATTACCTACTCTCTGCTGGCATGAATTTTCACTCAAAATTTAAACTGTCTCCTAGAAATGACAGTTAAGCTGAAATATTGGGTGATATCTTGAGTGAAATTGTAGTAATGAAGAAAAAAAACTCGTGTTAACTCCATTAAAAAAGATTACAAGATCTGAGCGGTAGAAAAAACCATGTACCTTGAAAGAATAATGTAAGACATAGCATGATTTAATCATTTATTGCTAGTATTTAGCATCATTTTCTGAAAAAATGAATTAAATAAGAATTCTACAGAACTACAGAGCAAAAAGAAATGCCAGGATTTTAACGCTTTCACTCCGTTTGCATCTACAAGAGTAAATCCCCAAGAATATCTTTAGATTAAGAGGCAAATATATGAATTAAAAATATATAAATCCCCGCAGGGGATATATTTTGTCAATTTAGATCTATCGTGTCAATAAATGGTAGGCCATAACGAGTGAAAACGAAGAAAACTTCATATTTGCGTAGAAATATATGTTTGGTGTACTTATATTGAACATAAACTATAATATGAAATAGTACATGTTTAATTTCTAATATAAACCCACAACCTCTCTTTCCTGATGAAGAATGGAGCTAATAATTGTCGAGGCTTTAGAGTAAAAATAGCACCAGTATAATGTAACATATAAAACGATATTAAGTATAAATATGGTATTCAATTAAAAAAACATAGTTCCACATGGCATTTTTTTCTAATGTGGAATATTTTAAGAGTTGATACGTTTTTAAAACACTGTCAGCATTAGATTTGATTAATAACTCGTTGTCTAAGCTGAGGAAAAGCAGAAGTGATGGATTCATTTCTCTTGACTGACTTCAAGCTCTTCTGAAGGGAAAACGTCTAATCAGTATTCATTACAAAGGTTTATCTTTAGCCTTCTCCTAAGGCCTTCAAATTTTTCTGCTCGGAGATAGTTTCTAGTCCGCATAACTCATCCAATTAAATATTTCATAAAAAAAACAAACTCTATTCGAGGCTTATTACTTCACACGTCATGTGGTTAGTTGCCCTGGGCAAATGTTTGGCCCGCCTTGCTCCTGGACTTGTTATGTAAGATGCCTTGACAGCCCTTATTAAATTGACTGCCATATATTCATATCGTGAGGGCTGCCCAGTGAGTGGTATCCTTCTGGATATTTTGTAATTATTTCGACCGGGTATCTTTATGCCTGACTGACACACTTGCGGCATTGAGCTGAAACGACTTGCCATCGGACGATTAGGAATCCAGGATTGACGCTCCAAAACAGCGCAAAACGAATCTGAGTCTCCAACGGAAGACAGTAAAAGATGGAGAGATGAGATTACGATAGTGGTGGTGCATGAGCGGTTATTAAAATATAATGAACAATAGGAGAAAACGACCTTTGACAGAGCAATAGTCGAGGAATCTGCAACACCTTTTTGAACACTATCGGTAAAGTACTCCACGAAAATTTCAGGATTGCAGAGATACACCGTACATTCAAGGTGTGTTTAGAAAATGAGTACAAGGAAGTGTTAGGTTGTATGGTGTTCAGTATAACATCACTAGGCATCTCGTTTACTCACAGATTGGTATTAGGCTTTTAGAGTATTAGACTATTAGGCAGTATTAGGCTTAATTTTCTGGACCCTGTCAACCGGACTATCTTGCGGTACGGACTTCTAGTATTAACTTGCTGCCCACAAAGGCGTCACTGTAGCTATGGACGAGACTGTCATGACGAACTGCTAATGGCTGAATGTATCCTTTTCGTCGGCAGGGAATCTGCCGTATCCAGGCTGGCCACGGGGCGCTTGTAGCGATCCTATAGCCTGATCATGTTTTACGCGAGATCTTCAGTGACCTCACAATTGGAATCCGCCGTTCTATAGAAGAACCGTCACGCCATCTCCGACAGTAGGAATACGAGAGATTCCATATCCCCGTCTCGGTGTATCTCGTCAACGCGATCGCATTTACCTTGCGCCAATTACATTGGAAAAGCAAAGTAGTGCACCACTTGGATCACGAACGTATAAGACGCGTAAACCTTGGAGGTCACCGTTTAGAAGGCACTCCGGACCACATAGGCGCTGCGCATGTGATTCTAGGAAGTACGCAGGCCTTGTACGGTCGGCGTTTGGTGTCTGGGCTTGGCACTCGGCCGGAGCCGATTTAGCGCCACAGTAGCTTGGGTCCGGATACTATCCGCCTTGGTCTACCAATTTAGCTTCTGATTCAGCAGTACTCTGAAGTGTTTCACCTTGCACCCCAATGATTAAGTGAATCCGTTCACCGCCCGGTAGATACCTGGCGACGCTTTCCCGTAGGGGTGGAAGACGATGGCCTTCACCTTACTCGCGTTGTCTGTAATCCTCCATCACCGATAGTACGAATGAGGCTTTTCAAGGCAACTTGAAGACCCCTCACCACCACCTCTTGCTGTCGGGATCTAGTGAAAAGCAGCATCTTCGCTCAGGGACAGGATTGTGCTAAACCCATGATCTCGAGGAATACCTCGGGTGAAGGTGTTGACGAGCACTGGTCCTTGGATGGAGCCCTGTGGGACGCCGGCAGTGATGACTGATATCCGAGAGCTCCCTCCTAGCTAGTGCACGATGAATATACTGTCCCGCACATACGACGGGATGAATTGGATGATCCATTCTGGAATCCTGAGTCCTCCGTCTTAAACATGAAAGCTTCTTAAGGAAAGCGGAAGAAACGCGAATTCGAAATCCTGAAGAATGCGTCCTCAATCGGCATCATCCTCTTGAAGGCGTCCATCCTGAATCCTGTTTGTTCCTGTTTTTTAAAATATAGAATTACATCCGCAACCTTAGCCCTTAGGAATTTAGCCTTCTTAGCTAATTTCTTAATAAATATAGCTTCTAAGTACGGTGTAACTTCTAATCACATCAATTTGAACGATCTCCTTGATATATCTTCAAGGCCTGGGATTAATTGCTTTTAATTGAATTCAGTTGATTTAATAGTCCTTAGTGGTTGAGTGCTACGCGGCTCAGGAAATAGCCAGGAGGAGATCGATGCCTTGCTTGGTCACGTCGTTGACAAACACACATTTAAAGAGTCTGTTTAAAACTATTGCTTTTCCATTTACTCATTTACATTTTCCATACTTCCCCATTTTTGTCTTTGATAGCCTCGACAGTTACAATTTCCCCTCTAATTACATTGCGTAAGACTAGAATGATTTCGTATTTTCTTCTAGTACGGGGAACGGAGTGTGGGCAATGGATTGTAAAATATGATCCAGCTATGGGTTGAAGTTAAAGCCAGAACTACTCATTAGCTAACATTATTGATGGAATCCCCGTGAGAAAAGAAAGAGCTTTCATAAAAAAAACTCTTTATCTGGTTTTAAAACAGGACTCTCTCTGTTAGTTATGTTGTTGCTTTCCATTCGTGTGAAAAAGACTTTCAACATGGGAAACTTCGGTATCTCTAATAGTTGGTTGTTTTTCTTGTTTAACCTAATCAATGTTAAACTCGAAGGTTGGTTTTTGTTAGGAAACGGTAGAGTTCCCTCAGTACTAAGCCATTGGAGTGTGAAATTCACACATTCAAGGTAGGCGGGCGAATTCCTTTTCCTAGGGTTTAAACCAATATCCTGCCAATATTTACTGGCACCTAATTTTTTCATAGGATTTTTGATAAACAGAGTAAGCAAGTAGTCATTAAAAAGTATAGGTAAACCACATAAATATAACTCATCAAATGAAAGATTTAAAAATCACATATATTGGGATCGATTTGAATTGAAATTAAAAATACTTCCTGACCAAGCTCTTCATGTTCAAACTCCTCTAGTGACAGGCATTTATCTGAGGATACCGGTCCGTATTTGACTACTGCGGGGATAGAATATTATGTACAGCTTTCCATCCTTCGAATGACACGTCACGGTGTGACCATACTGCTACGTTTATAGTGAGTTAGCTAATACCTTCTTGACTTCTCATGACGTCGCATGACTTCTCTCCACACTTCCTCCATTCCCTATAGTTACTATCACTTTCCACCTACTATTAATGGCGTAAGTGAAACCAACGGTTGGTATTCTGACTCTATGCCTATCTCCTTTTACTTCATACTATTACAGAGTTGTACGATAACATTTATTCTTCATTGGGAAAAGACGTAAGGTGAAATTTAGCATTTTAAGTTATAAAAAAATATTTATTTTTCGATCTCTTCCGGCGATAAGTTTCTTGTTTACGAATAGTGATTTTATACACCTCTGTATTTGGCATAATTTACCATTCTTCCACATAGATCAAGGACCAAAAGGGTATAGCTATTCAATTGTGATGAAGGCAACAGTAAATAAGCATTTTGATCATTTACACGTGCTTATTGGCAATTTTATGATTCAAAATATTAAATAAAAATAAAACACTAAGTTTTAAGTGGCCCAGCACGGTAGTGAATGCGACACGGTATGCGAAAATACCAAATTTCAATTCAATTAGGAATGCAAATATAGAAATGGGTGGGCTTGGGAATGGAGAAAATAAATTCAAGTCAAGACCGCAGGCAAATGGAATTATGAAAGTCTGGAGGAAGTGAAGAGCTATCGAAGCAGGAAGGGGTGGACGCGCACGGGGGCTGCAGAAGGAAGTGAACATCGGAGGAGATAACAAGGAGAAAGGAATTAAGCGAGGGTTCTGCAGAATATGCTCGAAGATAACACGAATAACGAGATAATAGACCAAGAAAAGGAGCTCGACGCAGGGAGGTTTGCTGCTGCTGCCGCTAAGAAGAGCGATTGGGTCGAAAAGGGGGAGGATGAGGCTGGAGAAGATTAGGGGGAGGCGGGAAGGGAAGGAGGGGAGGGTGGAGGGGTGGGAGGCCACTCAGGTGGAGGGGGGAGGAGGAATTTATGAGGGAATGGGACAGGGGCAGGGAGTGTCCCTCAACGCAACCCCCACTCCCCCCTGCCCAACAACCCCATCCGCCGTTACACTTCCATCGGAGTCCCTTGCAACCCAAGGGAGTCCGATTAATTAAACTGGCTAGATGCGGTTCTGTGGTTCTTCGCTATGGAGGGGGCTAGCCTGGATGGAGGTGAATGGGGAGGGGAAGGCAGGGGAAGAGGGGGGAGTGGGGGGGGGCATGGGACAGGATGTCAGGAGTGGATTGGGGCGGGGGGGAAGGGGGGAAGGGATTTTTACAGGGAGCGGATTATCACACACAGGATAACTATGCATGATGTGAATGATACATTTTACGGTGAACGCCACATTTCAGGGTCTATGAGTGACTGAATTGCAGGGTAATTAGGTAGTATGTATCATCATCCGGAAAATTATTCCAAGCCATTGGGAACTACGTATACGTAATGGTGTTCACCGTTTTGTTAAATCTTTGTCGATCGCTTCCGTGGAAGAAATGTTCTTCTTTATTCGTGAAAGTAATGTTGAGGGGTTCTGAGAACGTGATTAAACAACGGTTCATCGGAATTTTTTTAACCCAAAAATACTATTTTTTGTACTGCTTAAGTATTGCATTAAAATTATTTAATATTCATTAGGTCTGTAGAGCCAGTCTCTTTTGTGCTTTTAGTGCCACATAACCTCCCTAAAATAATCTTGAAGTAGGATTTTGGAAATTGGACAATAAATTCATTTGTATACTTAGAAAATCACCTCACAGTTCAAATTTTAAGGAGTTTCAAGATCCATTGTAGGAGATTGGGGAAGAAAGTGTGTAAATAAAGGTATTCAACTAATTTCTACCATAAATAGTTGATTATGAAGCGATGCAATTGTTATTTAAATTCTAATCAAACCACAATCCAGTAATAAGCTACTCTGCACTGACAACGTAGGAAGTCATTGATGAGGCGATATTTTAAAATAATTTTTGCAGAAATTTGGTGCACATCAGAATTCCTTTAAGTGAACTCAAAATATATATGATAACTTTTTAATGAATCTTTTACAGGCATAACAGTGAAAAGTCTTGATGGGTGTAATCTGGGCGTACTAGAAGAGGGCTGCGTGGTACTCAATCGTAATTTAAATAAATTAAGTTGGAATCTTAATTCAGAAACACTAAAGGAAGAGCGTTACAAGAAATACTCAAGGAAATAGTGCTTGAAGGTGAAGCGAAGAAGAACAAAAAATAAAATGAGAAGAGCCGCAGGGAATGAAAATAGACGATGAATCTTGCGAAGGTATATTAAAAATTTTCTTGAACAAGATGATTTATTTGAATCGTATTACACGCCTAGCATATGGCGGAAATCAAATAAAGTCCGAGATTAGTAGGTACTGTTTTGGGTATTGACCCAATTGTTTGCTAAATATGAGTCAAGGAATAATTTTCATTGTTCGAGGAATAGTAACAGTAAACCCTTATTAAAACGTACCTACTACTAGTGAAAGGTTTAGATAAGTTAATGCATTGTTGAAATATGTAATGAAAAGGTTGTAAAAACTTAAAAAATGAGCTCTGTGAAGTATCTTATATTGAGCGGATAAGCTCTATTAATGATAAGGGAAAGCCGATCAAGGTCGTTTCCGTAGTAAATTCAAACGAAAGAAAAACGCTACGCTACTATCATGGCAATTACCGGTTCCAAACTTTCGGAATAAATCTTCATTAAAGGAATTGTACACCTGATACTGAGGTCTCGTCCTCTATTTTCATCTGCATCCAAATAATACCCGTGCAAGCCACCGCAAGGGTGTGTGGCAGGGGGTTAATCACCACCAGGCATATGTTGAAATCAAAAGAGAATTGAATTTACTTTTACTATCATAAGAGCATGGAAAAACAATAGTCCGTGGATGCATCTTGAGAGCTTAAATCACATTTGGGGCATGTGTTCCGCACATTAGCGTACTGCGGTTTTTTTTTACCATTTCAGAGTAATTTATTTGGCATCCCTGATCAATTTTTCTGCCAGGGAGATGTCAAAAAGGTCCAAAGGGTTCATGGAAGTCATCCCAAAGAATGGCAAGGAGAATTATTTACATGGCACACAGATACAAAAAACATAAGTGGACCAACGGGTGTCAAACGCCTATCATCTCGGTCATTGGTGTAGTCGAATAAAACCGTGTCAGGCAGTGGATGATGCCACAGGAAACTGACACTCATGCCGATAATATCATCGGCCGAAAAGCGGGGATTATTGGTGAGAAAGAATTATACAATGCGTATCTTTTACTCAATTCACATCTTTGTGGAAATGTCCGTTCCTTCTGACGCAAAATATAGTAAAAAATAGAATTATGTCCTATTTCACTGTTTAGTGCTAAATTATTCAATACGTTTAATAATGAACGAGAAAAAAATAATGGTGTAAAAGTTTAAATAAGCAATACTCTAGAAACTAGGGACAGGTTTATTTATTTTACTTTAATGTTCATGGGGATAGCAGCGGTTTACGAAAGCTGTTGGAAGTTACTAAATTCTCAATTTGAGGATTCAATATGCTGGGGCTCTTAACTTGATGAATACCATGACCGCTCCAGACATTTCATATATTTTTACTTGGGAGAAAATTTTATTACCACTAAGTGTTTTGTTAACTGTTTTAGTCACATGTTGACTAATGCCGTGAGTGCAATAGCATTCACTCGTTTGGTGGGGACAGTCAGGGTTTTTGGGGAAGAAAGGGAAGCTCATGCAAATGGTGGAGGAGGCCCCTGGGCACGTCGTCTCCCTCTCCATCTCCTCTGGTTCCTCCTCGCCCCCTCCAACGCCGTCCTCGACCGCCATCCTCTCTCCTCTCACTCCCCCACCCTCCCCCCACACCTCCCCTACGCCCCCAGTGACCAGTCGTGATGGGGACCATCGCATTTAGGGGCTGATTAAAAAAAAATAATCGTGGAGAGCGGTGGGGAGGGTGTGTCGCGCGGACGAGAGTACGGGGAAGGGTTTCAAAAAATAGGAAATGGAAAGTAATTAAAATGGGAGGCCTTTGGGCAGGCTGGAGGGGTCTCAAGGGGGAGAAGGGTGAGGGAAGAGGAGGGGAGGGAGAGGGGTGGAAAGGAAATGGATACTTGGGGGAGGAAGGAGGCTGCGGAGGAATGGGCCAAGGAGGAGAGGCAATAAAGGATGAATGGGAATTAGTGGGGGATAATTCAATTGCAGGGGTAATTTAGGGCAAGGCGGTTTTTTTAAAAGGATTAAGCAAACATCACCTGTCGTAATTCGTGGATTTTAATCTATTGGCAAATTACAATTAAAAATTCAATCTCTGTGAGAATGAACCAATTATTTCCAGGTGTCATGGGTTTTAAAAATCATTTCCTTCGCGGATTATTTTTTCCAATTATTTCATTCTGTTGAGCCAATCATCATGGATTTTGTGTAATTTTTTTTTGGCAAAGAGCACGTGAAGTGCTGAGCTGTCGCAGAATTAGAATCTCAATTTTCTTCGCTGATGGCGGTTTAAGGAAATGTCGTCGATTACCGTTTCTATTACGTGGGGATTACTCTCAGCAAGGGCAAAACAAAACAATTAGAATCCTCAGAGTCAATTCACGTGATGCGAACGCGAGACATGAGGGCGCAACAAATAAATTTTCTGTGAAGTGGGGGAGTATAAAGTATAGAGAGAGAAAGAGAGGCGGGGAGGAGCGGGAAGGGGCGATGAGAAGAGGGCGACGAAGTTAGAATGGCAGTAATAAAGGAGGGTGTGGTAATTAGAGGTCAACTCTGGTGGGTCACAAAGTGCCTTTTTTGCTAGCCATATTTAATATCGAATTCATGAGCTGCATTAAAAACACCATTCAAGCAGAAAGTCATGAGAAGAAATTTTATTCAAAATTCTGTTTAACTAATCCAGATTTATACTCTGTACAATCCATCAAACACTAAAAAAAACAATTCCAATTCATTTTGAATCTTCGATAGAGCAACGGACCCGTACGAGGAAGATTTAAATAAGAAATCAAAATATGTGATCTCGAATTGGAATTATTAAAACTCCGTCCGCTAAAATTAAGGTATTAAATATGAAGTGAAGTTAATCTGTTGGGCAATAATACTAGAAATTCATTGAGAACATGGAATTTTACGGTATACTCGATCAGAAATAAGAGAGAGACAGGTATTTTTAAAGTTTCCTTCTTCTTCTAAGCAATAAGATATCACTATAACCATCCCGATTATCGCAGAGGTAGGAGAAATGTAGTCTAAATGGCATCTGAATTACGATATTAATGCTACTAATTCATATTAACTGACCCATGCATGATTATTGGGAATAAAAAATTAAATCATTTCAATTAATGCCCAACCAATTATTAATTATGATATTCCTACCTAAACACTAAAAACCAAATAAATTTAGAGATGCAAGAGGAATTGAATGAAATTAGGAGAAAAACATAGTGATGTAGAAAATAGGAAATTAAATTTTTAGGACACTGTACAAGGCATAATGATTTCATAATACGCATCCTCGAAGAGTGGGTGTTGGGTAAAGAAAAAACAGGAAGGCCAAGAAAGTCTAAGGAAAGTGGAATTATCTACACCTACTTAGCACCACATTAGCTTCTGAATGGGTGAGAAGGAAGCAAGTTTCTATTCAACGGCCAAATAATGCATTGATGAAAATTTTTGACGTTAATTTTTTTTAAAAGTACACATCATATCAGTGGGGCAGCATTGTAACAATTTGTTCCCTAATTTCACAGCGTGGCTATGATGATAGTAGTAGTGTAATCCAATAGCGATGACAGAATCATGCAAAAGTGGGAAGTGAATAACAGCTTTTTAGTTCATTGCATTTTTATAATCATGATAAATCCTTAAAAGATGAATAAGACCCCATTTTTGAACGAGGGATTTAGGACAAAAATGCTGAGAAAAAACACCAGGAATGGATGAAACTAAGTTAAAGATTTGAATGGAATCGCTTCGCCCCGTAATTTAATCTTCAATCACACCGCAGCACGCACCGGGTGATATCGATAAGACAAATGGATATAGAAATTATTATATTCCTCAGCAACTTTTTGCCTCTCAAGGTTAGCACACGGGAAAAATTAAAATCTTGATAAAGTGTTAATTTACAGACCTAAGCTTGAAAATATAAAAAAAGAAACCGGTCCTAAAAAAATAAACGATATTCAAGTGTTGTTTTTCTTCCGTAAAGAGTTCCACTTCATCATTCCTGTCGAGATACTTTCTTTTTTAGTATTAAATACATGCCAACACAGTCTCAATGTTGATTGATTTGACAAAAATAGCTTCCTTGGCTGTGTAAATCGAGCATACCATAAATAAGGACAATAGTCAGCTCTCTCTGATTGGTATCTGATTCTTTCCGCTGCCAACGAGAAAGAGGGCATTTATTTATTACATGAAGCCGATTTTCGATTTTTTAACCCCTTCCAGCCCTATAACTCTCCGTAACATCCTCTAAAACTCCTAAATATTTTTTTTATGAGACACCCATGGTTAATAAATAAGATAGGTAGTTATTTCTCAACTCCATCATACATTCTCTAATTATTATGAGCATCATCGTTATTACTTGATATTTTCCCCAACATAACCGAGGGCTGTATTCCCCCTCACTGTTTATAGCGTATCGTAACTGCCGGCCGTATCTGTTCCCCTTTTTAGCGCGACGTATCATAGAGGGCCCTAAGTAAAAACCTCACCTCAAGGGTTCCCAGTTCCCAGGTTCCCAGCAATTCCCAGTTGGGAAGAGGCTACGCTCGTCAAAATCACATAGAAAGTTAAGAGAACCATCATGCTTGCATGAGGTTCAATACCTATGTTCCATCATTTTACGCCGGCGCATAAAGTGTGGGGGAGAATTGTTACTCCGCCAGATATAGGGTTGACCTCCATAATGTAATTTAGGATACGTGACAGCAACTCTTCGCTCACCGTTGTGTCACTGTTAATATCTATACGCCTTTGCCGGAGAGTACCGGGTCGTGGGAAGGAATAACGTCAAAAGAAGAGCCACAAATGAGTGAATGTATGGAAAAGTGTAATCGGGCAAAATTGAAGTCAAAGATCATCATTTTCTATCCATCCTGAGGATTTGGGTCCGAGTACCGGCAGTCTTAGAGATTTTCATCAATGATATACCGAACCCTAATTAAGTGCTAAGTTATAGAAAATTAATTACTGTACTCTGCCTGACGGATGAATTGTTTAACCGTTGACCTTCTCCCACCTTTCGTTCAGCATGCCAACGCCGTCTTGGGGTTTCTCTACACCCATTCCCAGTTCCATGAAAAAAACAAAAAATCATTGGTTATGCGCATATGTACTGATTTGCAAAGCATATCAAAGCATAAGCACATATATACTGATTTGATGGTAGGGAAACGCTGTACTTAGAGAGGGGACGAGCGTGGGTGGGAAAGAATAATGAGGTTGAGAAGACCTCGTGAGCATTTCGCCGGACGGAAACGGCACGAGAGGGATGAAGTGTGGAGGGGGTTGTGGAGAGCAAGATGGGGCAAGATGGCCGGGCTCGAGGGGGATGGATGTTGGGAGCAGAGAGAGGGGGTTAGCCTGCCACTGCTTCCGTTGTAATAACGCTCGCTTCCTCCCACCCCCTCTCTCGAATGAAGAGGCTCCTCCTCCCTCGCTCAATCAGCCTCACCCCCCGAGCCACACTTGAGGCCTGCCCCACTTCCCGCCCTCGCCCAAAAACGTCATCTCTTCATCATCCTGCCTCTTCCTTCCGTCCCTCCCCTCCCACCTCCGAAAACAAAAAAACCCTCCGATGAAGTGAACACTTCCTGTGCAATGGGAGTCGGATCCCTTAGAGAGAGGAGAGGCAGGTGGGTGGAACTACTTCTCTCTTTCTCTGGCCTCCTAATTAAATGGCGCATGAAAAACACAGATCCAATTACGATACTAAGGGATACTTGCACTAAAAAAATTCGTTCTGTTTTAAAGTTTCGGTTGAGTCGAATGCTAAGTCAAGTAAGTTTCTGAACATATTCTCGATACGGAAACTCTTCATGGGAGAAACCTCTAAGGGAATGTTAATTATAATTCGGAATAATTAATGAAGAGAATTTATTAAGAATAAAAAATGTAACTGTACGGTCTGTTGGAATCAATGAACATTGAGATATATTTTAGTTAGATCTATTCAAACTTCATTATATTTTAATAACAAGGGCAATTACCCTTTTACATAAAATATTACGGCATTTTGCTATACTAACCATGTAGAATTTCATATAAAATGGAAAGGTTAACAGCAATTCTCAACTGAGCCAATTAGGACTTCCTCTGCGTGGGACTTCGCCATACCAGTCCTTCGCTTATAAAGCAACTGCAGACAGTTATGGAAGGTTATCATCTTAATGCTTGGCAGCTTACCGCGGTCATTATTCAATCAGTTTTCTGCTCTTCAAGTGCATTGTAGGATAGGTTGGACTTTCTTTCTCCCTCCCTAGCCCATGACTAGAGGATCGCTGGGAAAACAAAATCAGTTACGCGAAACAACTCTCAAGATCTTTTGTGCTTTTTGCGATGACTGCTTCCTGGCCACGAGCTCTTGAGGAAAGGAAATTTGGATCATTCCACTACAGGAAGCAATGTGTTTACGCTTAATGCAGCCATTAAAGAGCAATGAAATCACCTAATCAATGGAGCATTAGGATGTGATTGTAGTGAAGAGGAAGTGAATTGTTATTCTAAGTGTCTACATTAAAAGTAGATGAAAACATGTAATGACTCAGTAAGTGGTTTTCTACTTTTCAAAAGGATTCTGTAATTGGAATTTTCAAAACAGTCAATTTTCAAGATGTTCATTCTTACAATTTAGCCGGCTCTTAACGACAGGCGTCAATGGGATCACGGCTTAACGTCCCACGCGACGGACGGAATACTGAACCTGAAATGCCATGGGTACACTGGGCACTCAAGTAGGGAATGGTTTGCCACTGAAAAATCCGTCACTGCCGGGAATCGAATCCAGACCCACGGGATGGGAGGCCAGTAATCTAGCCACCACAACAACCCTATCACCCTACTCCTACGAATCTCTCAATCTCAATGAGAGCATGATTGGCGAAATGTCCGGTCATAAAGAGACGTTGATTCATTTCCAATAGTGATGGCCAAAGGACGTAAGATAAATTGGAAGCCTAATTTATGAATTAATTATTTGGCTATGATTTTCATGTTGCTTCGACAGAATCACTATCAACTTGCAAAAATACAGAATTTACTTTGCCCATTGTGTGTTTGCTTGTTCACTCTAAATACATGAATTTATAACTTTTGGGATATTTATTTATCATTCAGATATCCATCATGCGCAAACTTTTTTTCTCTATTCCTTAAAGTAACTAAGCTGCATCTTCTATCTCATGAAAATAATGCATTATTAAATTTAGGCTATTCTTTTATGGATTAAATAAGGCAATAATAGCATTATAATTTCTTGAGTCAAATAATGAACGAATGACAAATATGAGCCATTGTCTTCTGCAAACAAAAACAAATTGAAAATACTTCTTTCCCGGCGACGTCAACCCTGCCCAAGCACAAAATGCGCGAGTCTAGTTTATCTTTCAAAGGCTAGAAACTCCCAACTTTAAGTGCAAAACAATAGGAGGCACTAATCTGAAAACTTAGACGCATTGAAATTCCTGTTAAAACCCAACCCGGGCCGTAAAGAACTACGTCACTATTGGTTGCATCTGAGAAAGTCTTGCACAATAGGTTGTTACCCCAGGTTGCTCGCCAATAAATTATAAATACATCGCTAATACGCACAGTCTCAGACATGATAGCTAACCCATTAGAGAGAAATTCGGGAGTGATTTCTGTTTAAATTTTTTCACCTACATCTACATCTACACGATACCCTGCAAGCCACCGCGAGGGTGTGTGGCAGGGGGTGAATTTCACCAAGAATGCACCATTGACATGCAAACTAGCAACTATAGGGTCTCATCCCTAATTGTACGAGGTAAATAGGACATTTTGAATCTCTCAGTTCGACAATCAATTTCTGTAATATTTTAATCATGGTCCAGTCCACCATAGTAAGTTGTGGTTCGCAAAATATTTTTAACGTCATCACTGAAAATATTTTCTTGGAATATATTAAAGAGATTAAGTCTAAATTTCAACCTGCGATCTGACAATGATTCCCATTTTAATTCATTTAATAGATAATAATAATTTTCACACTTACTCATTCAGTAATACTAGCTTCCGAGGACTGATAATAACCTTATCATTACTCTTTGAGCACAGTAAGAGGGGGAGTGTTTCGAAAAGGAGAAATGTTCGAAACTGAGTCTGAGTGGCAGTATGACGAGAGAGAGAGAGTACGTGCGTCACCGCTGCGAAGGGCGTGGAAAAGGGAGCGGCGTTAATATGTGTGGCGGGTAAGGGGGCAGTGGATGCGAAGGCGGCGGTTGAAGTCACCTCTAAGGCACCTCGACAGCGGCCGGGCAAGGAGTGCTGTGTTCACAGGAGTGTGTGCATTCGGGTATGACGAGCCTGTTTCGGGGAAAAATGGGCAGTGTTGACTAGGGAGGGGAGGGAAGGGTCTTTTTGGGGCTCTCCAGTTGACTTGGGCCACGAGATGGAGGGAGGGAGGAGGATCGATTCGCTTGGGGTCGGAGGCGGGATTTAATTGCTCATTGCTTTGTTAACCCCCTAATGGACTTTTCCATTCAGGCAGGGGCCCCGAAATAAATCAAGCCTGACATCTTAATTTTAGCACCTTTTGCTCCCGCTGCTGCCTCCCCTATCCTCCCCCTTCTCCTCATCTAAAAACTACGTCATCTTCCGTCCCTCATCTTTTGCTTTGGCTCCCCTCGCCCAATGCCGCTGCCTCACGCTTTTCATTCGTTTTCCGAGCGTTTCCAAGATATCGCCCGATTGGGAGTGGGGAGGAGGTGTGTGCCGCTCAAGAGGAAGGGGTGTCCATGCGGCCAGGATTTGAATAGGCCATATATATTTTCATCTCCACGAAGGTGAAGTATTGAGAAAAGAATAACTCTGTCCCCGCATGACCCACATGCTAAGCGATCTAGAAAACGAAGCCGGGCCTGTTTCTACACTGAATCACGCGAACGAGCAATCGAAATCTGTCGAAAAGTTTGTTCCAAACGAAAATTTACGAGCAGGAAAATGTTATTTTCTCAGATGGCTCCGGATTTCCATGAAATATAAGCATGAGCAAAATCGGCGTTTTTCTCACGAAATACAACCCTTCTTTGAGTACAATGTCGTCGTGCATCTCGGACTGATATCCGATGAAGTTTTTTATGTCTTAAATTGTATTTAAATTTTATAACACATAAATACATAAGTTGCGTCATTTGAATATAAACATTTTGATTTTTTATAATGATAAACACTCCGCACCAAAAACCACGGAGTTACTTACATTATACCCGCCAGATGCAGGGATTTAGAACTAGCTGCTAAGGTATCTTAACGATTTTACCCACTTGTATGCGCAACAGCAGGATTTCCACCGAGAAAAAATTATTTGCCCTGACCAGGACTCGGAAATAGGGGAATTCAGGGTTCGAATCCAAGGTGAGGTTAATTATTTTATTTTCTGTATTCATTATACTAATTTCATCATCAATGTATTTCACTTCTTTGGCTTCCAATATTCAATGACTTTATCTTACTTACAATAAACTTGGAAAATTCTACGATTAATAGTAGACTAGGTAGTTAGTTTCATTTAAATGAGATTAAGTCGTTTACACTTTTAATGTAATGGAGCAACATAGCCTAAGCTACCTTCATTCCGTAAAGTAGCTATTTAGACTAAGCGCGGATTCTTTATCGATAACTTTGACGTGACGAGACTCCGGTTTCTCCCGCGTGAGGACTAACATTACAAACGTCACAATGACTTTCCGCATTTGCGTCAAGATCTGATTACTGTTTTCGTTGAGTCGCTCTCATCAGCAAAGTGAAAATAATATGGTTGAATTATAATTCCAGCTAACGGCATTCACAATTGGTGCCTCACATTTTTTTTCTCTAATTGTATTCAGTTCGGACGGACTCGAGAGCCGGCTGAGGCATTTTAAACGACCGGCGATCAAGATGAGTAAACACCTTTTCGAAGGCAGTGGGCGGTTTCTTGTGAGAGGTGGGGAATGAGTTCGCTGATTGGGAAGGGTGAAAGACGCCTCCGACCATGGGGCCCGAGGACCCTTCCTCATTTCTCCCCTCCTGTGGGAAGATCGGCGACGGAGGCGGGGGGGGTCAGCTGTGGGTCTTTAAAAACCATTTGGATGGGTGGTTATCAACCTCATACACTCTCCCTCATCTTCTCCGCTGCCGCCTCCCGACAACGGCAATTATGTGCCACACCTCCGCAGAGCCACCTTGGTCCGACAGCAAACAAAAAATATTAACGATAACCCGAAACGTGCGGCAATTAATTCATCCCTTTAATGCGCGCCTTTCAAAAGGACAGCCTGAGGCAAGAATAACAATAACTCATGGATTGATACGCCCACGTTCGGTTGTGTAATTAATATTCCTTGGGCTGTAATTGTTTCCCGCCTCCTAAGATGCGTCGTATTTTTTTCTCTCTCCTCATATCTACCAATGGGTGTCCCTCTGCCGAGAGATAAATGAATCTACTCCTTGGGCGAGAAAGATATTACGCTACGATGGTAGCGTCTCAGAAGAATTTATCGAATTCAATCAACGCAGTGACTTTACACAAATGCTTACATTGTTTTGGAGATAAAATTCACAATGAAAAGTTAAGTGGTAGTCAGAACGAAGTATGATCCTCTTTAGCATCCTTGCACACTTGTGCAATTTCACATCTAAGAAGGATTCATGTATCTTATAAAATTTCTGACGGTTTCTCTGATTTCATACACACAGTGGATCCTTAGTTATCAGAGGTGGTTCTGACCAAAGATACATAGAATAACTGAAATCTCGGATAATACGAGGAGTTATCGCAAAGAGTTTCATTTTGAAGTAGGTACATGCATACATATGAAACTTCAAAACAAAAATCTCATATATTTAAACGTTATACAATACATTTTTTTTGCAAAAATTGAAAATTTTTGTTTTATATAACATTATTATTTCATATTAATATTACAAATATTCCTAATTTTACGTTGACATGCAGTCGAAAATTAGAGACTGTCTCAATTTACATAATATTTTTCAGATATAATGCCTCTCCATCGTTTAATCAATGATTGGTCTTCTAGAGTAGCTTCAGGTTGCTATAAATAATATCTAACGTTAATATCGAGCAAGATGTCTTTGATTGTCATATTATGAGCGTTTATATTCTAAAACTTATTGAAGAAGAAGACGTCGATAATCTCGTTTTAGTGTTTCCAGCACATTTTTCAACCAAGGGTTTAGGCGTAGTAGTCGCGTTTGGTGGACAAAATTTCACAAATATATTTTAAATCCTAAGTTCTGGTTCGTTTACATGAGACTGTTCAATAATCTAATGGCTTTTCTGATGATTCGTTAAGTTGAATCATTCTTATTCAATAATGGCTCAAATGAAGGGACAAATTTATCGAAAAAGCCTTTCTAAATATTTAGATAGCAACTCATACAAGCACTTTTCTAGCGTGTGAAGTAGTGTGGGCAAAGCTTTAAGATTTTTTGTGCGCTTGATTAGGTGGTTTTCCTATGAACTATGGAAGTGTCTGTTTTTCTGACGTGTTGCTGCATGCTAAAATAGTATCTATAGTTACCGTTCTTTATTCTTTTTATAAGCCGTACTAGCCCTTTTGTCTCTCTAAATTAAAGTTTTAGAGGGCATAATTTTTAAATACAAGTCAAAATATGCTAATCGTTAATTTATTTTATCCTCTCGAAGATAATCATACTAATATATAAAAATGAAGCGGTGTCTGTCTGTCTGCCAGCTTTATGTTACGCATCTCCTCAAAAACTACTGAACCGATTGAGCTGAAATTTTGTGAGATTCTAGCGTATACCATAGAAGATACTATAGGCTATATAAAAAAGGCTAAGGGCCCGGGTTCGATTCCTGGCGCCAATTATGTATTTATATTGGCTTAAATGGACCTTTTCAATTTATGGTAAAGCAAGAGTTTTTTTCTTTCGCTCAGTCAAATATCATTCGATTTCTATCATTCTTTCTGTATTTAATGGGAAAATATTTAAACTTTCTAGTTCTTTCAACCGATTTACTCTTTGTTTTCCCTTTAGTTTCTGGGAATTGTGTAATTTATGTTGAAATATACTGTTATTTTCGGTTCTTTTCCGAACGTTGCTAAGGCCATTGCCATTGTCGTCTCTGAAATGAAAACATCATTGATATTGTGCTTTTCGCGAGGACATAGGAAGGTACTGAAGGCATTGTAGGCTATTCGTGAAGCAAGGTCAGCCATATTTTTGCGCACAAAGATACGTGCTGACTGCTAGCGCTACTCACAGAATTTGAAGGTTTGCATACGGTCCAAATTAGGAGTGTTAAATAAATGCTTCAGCGGTGTTCAAATTGTGATTTTTTTTATTTCTCTACGGTTGTGCAACATGAACCAACCTGGGACGTGAAGAGGAGACATGGAACTCTTTCAAAATCGTCATCGAGCGAAACAGCTTAAGATTTGAGATAGTTTAACATTAACCAGGGAATGAAATTCAAATCCCAAGATAACGTAATTTCTCATTAAGTATCCGTGGGATGTTCATTGATGCCATTGTAATGATGGTAAAAAAGTTCGTCTAAGAGCGATGCAAATAAAAGCATTTTTTTTCGTGAGGATATTGAATGGTAGGTACTAAAAGAGGTATCGCAGCTAATTCTTTAATCTAGATCGGTCATTACATTCGGAAAAATCATACGGACTTATTTTTCGCGTTACTCCCAGATCAAATAGGTTTGCATTCCGTAAAATTAAAAGTATTTAAATGAAAGTTTCTACGGGGATCAAAAGATGAATATTTTATGGATTTATACCCTATTCCGCAATAGACCCCTTTCAAAATTGTTGTCGCAAAAACGTGATAAGAAACTTAATGGAATTGTAATCAAAAAGAAGAGTAGCAAGATAAAAAAATAGTAATATAGCTATAGGTCAAATATACATTAGGTGTGCACCTAGCGAAAAGTACCTGGTTTAAATAGATTAAATCTGTAGGTACTGTAGGTTCAATACTGTATCTGTAAAAAGAATAGAATTTACTCTGATTGGAATAAAATGCATTTATACGTATCCATAGGAAGATTATTGATGCCACTCTCATGAAGTTGGAAAATTGAGACGAACGTAACATACATTAAAGGCCAGAGAAAATATTTTTAGCGAAGAGCCACTCGTTCCATCCCCAAAAAACCCGAATGGCCCTATTGTCAACAATAGCAGACATTCGTATTCATCTCCCCTTCTAACCTCCTTTGTTTCTTCTGGCCTAAAAGTTTCTAAATAATATTCTTATTTTTGTAAAGGGACAAGTATGAGTCCAGGTAACAAATACGTGTTTGCATTGGTTTAAATTATATTTATGATTCCGATGAAGATCACTAAAAAGAAAACTAAGGTATTGGTATGCAGAAGGAAAAAAGAAGCCAGGACCAATGATAACCAACAGGAAAACAAAAAAAATGGAGGAGGTAGAAGAGTTCTGTTACCTGGAAAGCCGAGTTACCAGGGATGGACGAAGTAAAAGAGAAATTACCAATTGAATCGCCCAAGCAAAAAGAGCATTTTATCAGAAGAATATTCTGCTTACAGCTGCAAATATAAGCGTGAAATTGAGGACACATTTCATTAGAGCATACATCTGGAATATCCTACTATATGGCAGCGATGCATGGGGGAAAAAGACAACAGAGAATTCCAGGCTGGAAGAAATTGAAATGTGGTGCTACCGAAGAATGATGACGATAAAATGGATCGACCGAATGACACACGAAGCCTTAAGAAGAGTGAGAGAAAAGTTATGTTCACTTAAAACCCTTAAAAGAAGCGGGGACAACTTAATCAGACATATCTTAAGACACGATGGCATGATGAAGACATCGTCGAGGGAAAAGTGAGCGGGAAGAATAAAAAAGGCAGGCTTCGTATGAGTTACATAGTACAGGTTGTGAAGGATATTAAAGAGAGGAGTTACCTCAATATGAAGAGGTTGACCGATAGAAGTTTATTGGAGGGCTGTGTCAAACCAATCCTAGGATTGTTGACCGATGATGATTATGATGGTTCCGATACTGACTTGGAGCCTAAGCTAACAACATAACACAAGTTTGTTTTCGACCCTTCATGAAAAATGTTTAAATTTCTTAATATAATTCGTGTTTATTATATTTCTCCCTTCCGTTGAATTCTAACGGGCACTTTCAGCTAGTATCCAATAAAAATTAATCATTCGTCCCATTCTTAGGTCTTCCTAAGAATTGGACGTGCCCGTCATGCCCAGGATGGACTGATTCTGGACATGGAAACTATTTGCTTTGAATTAGTAGTACCATGATATATGCATTTATAATTTTTAGCATTATCCGAAATCACGTCTCGGATAAACGGATGAGTTGAGCACCACGGATAACGCGGAGCGGCCGAACACTAGGGACAGGATAATCGAGGTTCTACTGGACTATGATATATTAACTGATGAAGTGTATTCATCATTAAGTGCAGGGAAGCTTAATGCAACTGACATTGTAATGGAGGTTTTTTCTGTACTTAACCATATGTCCCAATGAAAAAGAGGAGAAAAAAGCCATAAAAGCATTCATAGCAGAAGAAATAGTAAAGACGTTTAGGAATTAAATAGAAATGACTCCTTTGGTGTATTAAATTAGGGATAGGGAGCGCGTTATGTGAATCCAATGACGAGAATATCAGTCGAAAAGGCCGAGAATTCAATCGAAACCATTTAGCATATTTTGTTCATTTCAACGTGAAGTCAAAAAAAAAAATAAAATGACAAAAAATAAATGTAAATATTTTGGAGAGGAGGGAGACTTTTAAAATGGTTTTTCGAAAATTTTCCTGGCCCAGAAAACGCATGAGAGGTAAACGGATAGGAGCTGGCAAGAAAAGAGCAAGGTGTACGAGAGGGCTACCTGTTATCACCGGTTTATTTTAATATACATTTCAAATGAAGGTGGAAAGGCGTAAGATTAGCTTGGTTCCAGAATGAGGTGTTTGGGATAAGGTTGAAAATGTCGGAAAATTTTGATGATCAAGCGCCATCTAGGCAGTTGGGCATGAGTTCTCAAAATATAGTATATGAGTTGAATTATAATAAAGACGAATTATGGAATGAAAATAAACCACAAGAAACAGTTAATGAGATATGAGGCTAATAATGTATCTCAGAAGAATAAGTCAAGGACATAGTTATAAGGATACCATTCATAAAATAGACGAAGCAACGCAACTTCTTAAGTAGTATGCTGTAGGAGAGTGATGGGCATAGTGCCTGCATTATTTGTAACAAAACCGCTCTGGTGTACACCGGAAGGAAAGAAGCGTCGAGAGGGTCCTTAGCTGGCCTTACAAAAAACTACTGCAGTGTCTGATATGTAAGATGGCATTGAATGGTGGTGGTTAAGGGTGGACATTAGTGGAAGGGGGTGAGAAGGGCGCGGTCGTTTTGATATGTGGGTGAGGAGGGGGAGAGAGGGTGAGACGGTTGGAATGAAAGAAAAGTACTTGGGATGATAGGAGTGGATAGAGAGTTGACTGGGAAAATTGGGAGAAGGGAGAGGAATGAAATGGAACAGATGATAAAGGGTGAAGGTATTTTTTTCGATGGACGTGGCGGAGGGAAAAATATCAGGTAAACAAGAAAGAGGGAGGGGGAGAATAGTCTCTTTGGATGGTGCACGGAAATTTAAAAGGGAATATGCGGAGATAAAGAAGAAAACCATGTGAATCACGCTAACAAAGTCAAGGCTGGAAGCAATAGAAATGTGGTGCTACCGAAGAATGATGAAGATAAAATGGATCGACCAGGTTACAAACGAAGAAGTCTTAAGAAGAGTGCGAGAAAAAAATGTGTATTGAAAACCGGCACGATGGCCTAATGAAGACAATCGTCGAAAGAAAAGTGAACGGGAAGAATGGAAAAGGCAGGCCTCGTATGAGATATATGGAGCAAGTTGTGAAGGATGTAAAAGAGAAAAATTACGTTGAAATGAAGAGGCTGGCCGTTAGAAGAATTGAATGGAAGGATGCGTTAAACCAACCCTAGGATTGTTGACCGACGATGATGAAGCGTATCTTAACCGGTAAAATACTAATTGACCATAAGTACGATAAAAAAATGAATTCGTCAGAGTTTTGATGAATATTACAAGAATTGAGGAAAAGGACATATATACCATGCATGCAATGAACAGTTTCCGTTTGGAAAGGGAAGAAACAAAGAACACAAAAGTAGTAATGAGCGTGCAAGGAGAAACAAATACTGAATAGGGCCTGACTTGGTGGCATTTTTAGAAACCTGTAGTAGAATTTCACGGCATTGGCAAAAGTAATGTATTGGGAGTATATATTGACTTCAGTGAGACAGGATTCTCAGGTATCATATTTGCAATTCAATGTATAATCGGGCGTACCTACTGTTGAAGGTCATATAATAGCAATAGGTCATATAATAGCAATAGGTCATATAATAGCAATAGGTCATATAATAGCAATAGGTCATATAATAGCAATAGGTCATATAATAACCATTCGCTAGTTAGACAGGCAAGGGAATGCAGCTCATTATGAGTATAGGTGATGGATGAGTCTGCTCGTAATGAAGATCAATCACAACAGAATACTAATTAGCTCTTGATTTAGCATAAATATAGTTAACTTTTTTATTTCAATATTCACTGAGACAGTAAACTTTCTTTAATACTTTTAATTATTGAGCATCATCATAATTGAGCAGGATTATCCAGCGTGAAGCCATTATGTCGATTTGATTGCTGAGGATGTTTGCGAAAGACAGCAATAGCAAAGGGATTGGTAGGGGAGATATTTTAGAGTAGTCTGTAGTGCATGATGCATGTATTAACAACCAATCCCTTAATTACTATGTAGATACTAACAATCTAGGTACCTGAGACCCTATAGTAGCATGTTTGCAAGTCCATAGAGCATGCTTGGTGGCCTTCACCCCTGCCACACACCCTCGCGGTGGCTTGCAGGGTATCGCGTAGATGTAGATGTAGATGAATCATTGAAAAGGGTTTCCGTTCCTTAGCAAGAAATTGCTCATATATATGTTTATAAAAATCTGATATTCGAGTTATCGAATAGTTTTTAATTGCAAAATAAAGCAGTGATTCATTAGAAAAAATCAATAAATCTCCAAAGCAAAGAAAATCGCTTCTTTTTTCTCTGCTATTCTGCTCTAACGGGCGAAAAGTATTTCCTTCGATCAAAGGGAGCTTGGTGTCGAGTTAAACTCATATTCTGTCTCAAATAGTTGAAGCAAATGCCTCTATAAGAAAACTGACCTTACAGCATTACAAAGAAACTCAGGAGGACAGTATTTCGAGGCACATTCTTCTTCTTATCTCCTTTTATAATTCGAGCTAAACACTCAGGCAATCGGGAAGAATGACGGAAAGAGCGCCGATAAGAAGGGGATGAGGTGATGGGGAGGACAATGAAAAGAGCTCCACGCGCTGCCTGCTGGGAAGAGTCCTTTTAACTGCACTCGAGCAGACCGCAGGTCCTGCGGGACAGAAGACCCGTCCTCATTGAATCGGCAAACATTGCATGTACAACCATCAAGATGAGACTCCTCGCTGAACCCCTGGCCTGCCTCAGGGCGCGTTTGCCGAACCAGGCGCTCAACCCGACCGACTCCTGGCCATCCCCGAATCCTTACCCTCCCTCTTCTCCTCCCCCGGGACCCACCCTCCCCGGGGTCGCCACAGCGCACTTCATCACCCCCTCCACATCCCTCTCGCCCCCCTTAACTCGCCCCCCACACCCCTCGCACTCAGAGGGAATGCCATCTAAATGCTAATGGCGGGGAGAGGACCCCATTCCTCCTCCCCTTCTTTTCCCCTCCTCATCGTTGCCCCCTCCTCCTTACCATTATATCCTCACGTAGACACATAGGCCACCCCGTTCAAACGAGAGCCAAAAACACACTCTAATTAAACCTTAACTACAATGGAGTGCCACATTTGTAGTTGGTGAAATATCAGGCATCTTTTAATCAAAGATTAATACAGTTATTCAGAGGATGTAACCAACTATTTTTATAGTATCAATTACCTGGCTGCAGTTGGCAGTAGTTGGTTGACTTCATTTCAAATTCTACACTTCATTTTCGTCATTGTTGCCGTCTATGTCTCTTAACCTGGCCTTAAATTCATTTATGGTTTTTTGTATTCTGAATGCCATCCATTTTATATTTATTTACCTTGAAATAATTTTTTTAGTGCTTTTAAACGAACTCTGATAATTATGAAACCACTGCATCATTATTAAGTTTTGGTGGATATGTGTAGCTCAGATATGGGTCACCGACTGGCTCCCATTTTGAATTGTATGTACCCATTTTTAGCAAATTACTAATTTTATAATCCTTTTATTTTACGAGTTTTTCATCATGAAAACTTCTGCATTCACCTCTTGCGGATGCTAAATGATAATGGGCCCTGTGGATTTCCTACAAAAGGTGGCCGCTGATGTAAAGAACTACAGAATGGGAACCATTGGACTGCGTGCCAGCCTGAACTCCCTTTTTTTCTTGACTCTAAACTTACTTGTAACCAAATAAATATTGCTGAAACTCTGTAAAAGAGCCCTTGGCAGGGGGAAGAGGGGGCCGGATTGTGGCCTCATCCTGCCCAGGTAAAATAAAGCCAAGTCAAGTCAAGTCATTCTTAGTGAAATATATCAAAATATTGTGGTGTACATCTCAAACGTAATATTTCATTTATACTTTAGTAATATTCTTGAATAAAAATGTATAGTTTAAAATGCTTACAATTTCACGATCATAAAAAAATCAGAAATAGCTGACAGCGGCTGGGACTCTGAAACGAAAACGCCATATACCTAGGAATGAACACAAGTGAGTGGACCCGGCCGTACTCCACAGGTCAGACGGCACCATGCTGACAGCGTAAAGGACGTGTGGTTCAATTCCAACTCAGTTATTGATGCTATGTTCGTCTTACTATGAAGTATCATTCGGTTTACGTATCATAAGTATCATTAGGCTCTGCGTACTTCTTGGGGTTCGGAAAAGAGCAGACCAAGAAGGTTTTATGCTTCGATATGACATCAGCGATTGAAACATCTGAAACTACCGTCAGAATGAGCGAGTTTTACCATACCTTTCCAATATTTTCTGCTCACCTTAATACAACACTGAAATAAATGATTCTCTCTTAGTATGAATTGTATCCCATCCATCGTCAGTGATTTTATTTTATTTCCCGAAAACTTTCACACAAGGCTTTGTACAACGTTGAAGCTTATTTTACATTATTTACAGATTTGAATATAGGAGTAAGGAAGAAGTAACTAAATAGAATTCATATCTTAAATAGAAGAACGAATCCGCCTTCACTGTATGTACACACAAGATAACTCCCTTATATTAGATATTCGGTGGAGGAATAAAATGATGAAAATACTTTTATCAAAAATCTTCTATTTAAGTTTTTTTACGAAAGGCATATTGTTTGATGTCTTTGCCTATGATGTAATACTTGCGTGCGTGATAAATTTACTTTGTAGGTCTAACTGGAATGCAGCAGGGCCATAACTAGATTATTTCTCTTTAGTGGGAAGAATTGGGCAAATAAAGAATAAATCATTATTTAAATTGAGTTTGTGCCGAGTTCATGGGTCTTAGTACGTGTAATAAAATGAAAATACTTGACGCGTGTTGTACGACTCGGCAAATGGGGAGGAGTTAGGTCTGGTTCTCTGCTCATGAAGCATGCAAGCTCCAACAAAAAAGTCTTCTTCACATAATGAGGCTGAATGAGTGTTTGTGGAACACTTGTGCAGGAGAAATAATGGGAAGAGGAGTCGATCGTTGTCACCAGTGCTCTCTCAAATGTGTTAAAGGGCAGGCGGGCGTTGAAGTCTCTGGCCAGCGGTGAATGAATGAATGGTCCTCTCGAAAGGTGTCGAGGGGGATTGATATTTTCCTTTGGTTCGGTGCTCAGCGGGGGGTGGTGAGGGGAGAGGAGGGTTCCATGGAAGGGTGGCTGAGCACTCTGGTCTCTCGTGCAAGGATGGGGGCGAAGGCGATATGACTCCGTGGTGGTGGAGGGAGCAGGAGGGGGAGGGCTTTCCAATACGCGGCATCTGCTCCCATCAAAGCGAGATGATGGGGTTGCGATAGGGGATGGGACCGTTTTGGTGCCGCAGGGTTAGGAAAAGAAAAGGGAGAGTCCGGGGGGAGGGTGGATGTTGGGGGAAAAGAGCGATGTTAATCCGGTTGTAAAATTATCGCAATTCCAACGCGAGCAACGTCCGATAGATAAGGAACTCGCTCTGGGTTTCATGTTCGTCAAAAGGGCAGCCGAGGAGGAAAAGCGTAGCCGCACGTGAACTCCGGGGATGAGTAGTGGACGCATTGGAGATAGAGGGTCTGAAGAGCCGTAAGGGAACCCAGTGCCGGCGGTCCGGGATGAAATACACTTGCGCAGCCAGATAAGACCGGGATTTTTCTCGCCAGCGTACGCCGACCTTCGTTCGTTTTTGCCGAGATCTCCAAGAGCAACGTCCTGCTTAATATGCATGCCCAATGGAGACAGACTCCTCAAAATTCAGACTTATACGATTGACACTATAATACTGAAATTTTGTCTTCCTTTGATGGCGATATATTAGATAGAAGGAGACAACAGTAACGGGGATATTCATGCCACGGAACGGAGATAAAATACATAATACTAGGTACTCTAAGACATCAATTTGGGGAAAGGCTATTACTTTAGATAATTCTTCTCATTAGGAAGTAAAGTTATTTACTCAGCGATCGTATAGCAAAGCAGAGAATTGATTTGATTGTAGTCATACAATTTATCAGTCATTTCCGTTAGTCTGAGATCAGTAACCAGGTGAATTAAAATTGAATTAATGTAAATGTTTCTTGAATTTATAAATATTGCCTAAGTGAGTGTAATTTAGATGCATAAATACCCAAAAGGAAGCGTGTTGAAACTGGGTAGAGAATAGGGCTGATAACTGGAGATCACGGGTTTGAATCCCTATGGACGTGTTTAAGAAAAAACGTAAGTGGGAATACCAAGTGGGAATTAGACCTTTCTGGGGAAATTCAGGTGGTCAGGGAAGAAACTGGCCCCCCTACCTTGAAGTCTGAATTTCATACGGCGTTGTGCCTACTCTGCAGTTGACGTACTCTCTTCTCACCGACCAGACCAACCTTCACGTTGAACACTACAAAATAGAAAAAATGGCATAAGGATATTGTAACAAGGCACTGTGTCAAAATATCTGTATATTAAATTAATAGCTTTTTGATAAATGTTGCAATTGATGATTTTTAATTTCAAAGGAAAAAATTCAAACTACACACTACATTTTTCTAAAATAAAAAAAAATTGCTTAAAAATCTAGACATATGACAAAGGATTTTAGGCAAGAAAATAAAAATGCGCCATCTCAATAGATGAAAGTAAATTTCAGCATTATATGTCATTTACCGCCATGATCTAAGAATGGTTGATTATGGTAGTGCGACGTATTCAACGAAAATATTTTAATATAAATTCTTAATGTCTTGCAAAAGTTACATACTCACATGGCTTTGCTGGAGACGAACTAAAAAACAAAATAGGTTTATTGGAATTGCATTACTAAAAGTATAAAATTTCATGATATTGCATAGAAAATAATTAATTTTGTTTTTCGTTAAGTTGCTTCTAAATCCATAACGAAATAAATGTTTATTGCCTCTAACTTACAAATTCTATGTGAGTATTCCTAAATGTCCCATTTTTTGCAATTTTTAATGACCAACTATTTTTTAAACGAAGCCTTATATGAATGATGAACTAAACTACGCATTCGTATTAGACCAGCTATATGGCATCTAATGCACTGGAATCGCGGAGATTTTATTCGAGTGAGGGATAATGTAGCCAAACAACATCTCAAATTGACTTGCCTACCATAAAAATCCTCCCATGAATACTTGTCACCAAGTCGAGTTCCTTTAATGCCTCTTCATACCCTTCACCGATGAGTCGTCCACTTGTGAGGGGTATGAAAAAAAAGACCATCCCCTCAACAGCGCTGGGGGAAAAAGGGACAGGCGAAGGAGGGTTGAGCCGGAGGAGGGAGGCTTTGGCGGATTTGGAGCGCGGAAGACAAGTCGCTGGCCTGGTCCGAGGCAGGCTGGGTGGTGTCGCGGAGGGCAGGAGGGGTAGGGCTGCTGTTTCTGGGGGAGGGTGGGAGGTAGAAAGTGGGGGGGATGGAGAACGGGGTGGGAGGAAGGAGCGACGGCGTGGCGGATGAGGGAGAGAGATGGCACCCCTGGGCCCACCCACGACAAAACCCACAGGCTAACACCCCCCCCCCCCCTACCATTCCCCCTCTCGCGCACGCCCCCCTCCCCCCGATCTCCGCAACCCCTGACGCCTTTGATTCCGCAATTCCCTCAACCCCCACTGGGGACCGCCCCTTCCACGGCTAACTCCAGAAGGATCCCTCCGAAGTGGGGAGGGGGGTTCATCTCTCCCTCACGGCCGCAGCGACAAAATATATGTCCTGTCCGTCTCCCCTCTTCAAACACCCCTCAAAGCCAAAAACCACACCACACAAACACTCTCATTCCCGCTCCCAAATCCCTCCGAGCCTCCTCTCTTCTGACGTGATCATCGCCCCGCCGCCGCCGCTGCTCGGGCGAACGCTGCTGCCTGCCGGACACCCCTGAACTAATTACGGGGGATAATAAAGAGGGAGTAGAAGTTCCCGCACATTGACTTCAATAATTTAGCGCCGGTAGGAGGAATGGAAAAAAATGCCTCGCTAAAGCTCTCTTGTTCGATTTCTATAGATAGGCCAATGCATGACACTAAGGAAGAATATCTTCCAACAGTGATTAATTTACTCTTTTGGATGACGAATGCATTTAATTCAAAATGGATTAATTTCACTCCATATGTTTGCTATTTCTGAAGCAGTGCAAACCACGTCGTGGTTGGTAGGTACTCAGTGTGAGCATTTTTCATAACAGTTTATTTAATGAATACCATTTTAAATCATATCCCAAATTCATTCACTGGTCTCCGGGTTAGGATGAATAAATGTATTTTATTTCAGTAGTGTGATCAAACGAAACTGCTTGTATGACGTTTTCTCAGCAAACAAAAACTTGCAATTTAACAGTAGCAAAAATCCATTTTTTTCCGTCACAACACGCATTTCTATTACTTGCGACGTATTTCAAACCACTCATAAATGCTTTTTTCGGAATGAAAATCATGAGTATAGGACAACCAATTGGAGGATCAGTAGGTATTTCTAAATGTTTAAACAAGAGAAAATAAAGACGAACGTCACAAGACACAGCGTAATACCTCTGTGAGTTTTGTTCACGTGGATACAGGGGTACCTACGTCTGAAACGAATCTTTATACGCATATAATATGACGTCATGCGCCAATAATAATCATTAGTACGACGCTTTACGGTGAGTCACATGAAATGGAGTTTATGATTGCATGCGTCGGTAATACGTGAAAGACTCCCGACCAGGAAACTCTATTGTCGTGTTATACGTCCCAGAATGCGCATTTTTTCGCGTTGACGACCAATATATACGGGAGAACAACGCCACAAAATCATGTTTACGAGACCACGGGCTTAGCGAGGGTTCTAAAGAGAGAATTGGACTGTGGCAAACGGTCGAGAGTGGGGGGAGAGGGGGGAGGCGGGGGGGTGGGGGGGGGGGGGGAGGAGGAGGAGGAGACGAGGGGATGAGACGAACCCGTGCAACCGGAATAATCCCCGTACCACCGAGAGCATATGTCGCCCGCTGCACCATAGAGTTCGCCACCAGTCTCCGTTCTCCTCACGCACGCGCCTAATGCGTAATCTCTTTTCAAACTCACTCCGGCCTCCTATTCTCCAAAGACTTGCCAAAGGATGTTTGTGTTGAGGGGCGCAAACGGCGTAAGTGGGTCCTAAGAGGGAGGGGTGAACATCCCTAGATTACCCGATCTCGTAATTCCCTCCGAATACACTCGCACGACAATGTTATGCTACAATAGTGCTCAGATATCACATGTCGTCTTTCTGTTGCTTTAAAATTAATATTTTTGCTATCATAAAAACTGTCTACGTATAAGGGTTCAATTTTTATCCATTAACATTGCGATTCATTCATTTTATTCATTATCTTCACTAATTCTAAGTTTTAAAGTATCTAAATCAAACATTAATTTATTCTGGTAATTTATGAGAATTATAAGACCAAGGTAAAACTAAGTAAAGTGAAAATTATTAGTTGCATTAATCATTTAAATATGGATAAGAACTTTAAAATTAGAGATAATATTTTTATTAACCATAAATTGAAATTGATATTTAAATTAAGGACAGGAATAATGGCTTTTATTAACCTTAATAAAAATCCTCAATAGAAGTGATTTTGAGTTCACAATTGGCTCAAATCGACAAAGTTACGTCTTATTCAGAATATATACAGCTATTTGAAAGTGATACTTTGGTCTTACACAGACCATGACTTGGTATTTATATTCAATGTCTGCTGTTCTGTAGCCAAACTCGGTGGGGTTCATTGTGTAATTTAATATTTGATTGGAATCACGAGAAATCTATTGAACAATATTTAACACTAAATAAATCCATTAAATTTGAATAGAAGTTTATTTAAATCAAATTACATTAATTTCAAGGGAGATATTAAAGATACTTAAATCAAGTGAAATTTGCTTAGGTAATCTACATTTCCGGCAGAATATGGCTAGAACTAAAAACTGCCGCGGAAAAATTTCAAAAATAATATTTTGCTTATCAAACCAATAAAACGCTGCACCTGTTAGCGTGCATCATTTTGCACAGCTGGTAAGTTTAATGATATAGCCTCGTAAGGATAACTTGATTTACGCTGCGGACGAAACTTTTCAGCATTAAATACGTCCCTATTTAATATCAATTAATGGCATCCCTCGAAAATATTCCATGAGACCCTCTTTCTTAAGCTACCTTGATAAAATTACATGCAGTATTCTTACGACCGAGTACGGTAAAAAATTTTCGGCAGTGATTTGAACAAAAATTTTTAAATGATTATTCAAACCAACTTATCCAACAATCATGCTCAATATCATGAAAATTACGTATGAGCAGACATCCATCATTGCGATAATCGTCGTATGGCAATGAATGGAACTTTCAGAGTCTGTTAAGTAACTTTCCTGGTTGATCTCACTTTTACCTCATATTTTTGTGGCTACCAACTGTTCATCAAAATGTTCAAGGCTATGGGAAGCTCTTTTCTTTACCGATCCACTGGCAAAAGTGACATGTGCACGGATTTGACACCCCTTCACCATTTGTCCACCCAGGCATCAAATTGATGGCTACACGGCAAACCTTACATTTGTCAACAGAGGTGAAATCCGGAACGGAACATGACCGATTTGATCTCGTCTTTTTGTCGAGCAGCAACTGTCGAGGCAAGGGTTGAATCGGGATGATCGCCCAAAGAGTCGAATCGAATGGAGACGAGGGGGAGGAGGGCGCGGGGGTAGGGCGAGGTGGGCGGGAAGGCGGCTCGGATGCAGAGGAGGGAGCTGCTATGTACCCAAGGTTAATAAAAACAAGTGGCATACGGGATTTTGAGGCGCAATGCTCCACGCATATGAGAAGTGCGCTGCCGCCGCCTCCCTGATCCGGCAAGTGGGAATATCTTCATGGTAATGCGGCATTTTGTCAGGGATCAAGGCGAGGGCCATTCTGGGGCTCCGCTGAATTATTGCTTACAGCGTTTGTTTTCCGGGGCGCTGCTCGTTCCATTCGGCGTGCGAGGAGCGGTGTCGAAGGATTTCGGGCCGGGGGAGGGGGTGGGGAGGCTTTCAGGGATCGGAGAAGGGGGCGTGTCCCCGCGTGTATCAGGCGGATGGGGGGCCGGAGGAGGATGATACGGATTCGTCATGGAATTATTCCGCCTCCTATCGCAAACACCCGACAAACGGGTAAGCCTCCTCTCCAACCCTAACGCCACGTCACCCCCCCCCAAACCCCCTTCCGCTTCGCCCCCTCCCCACGAGCAGGTGATCTCGTGCGGTCATAACTCTAAGTTAACTTTTATCCTTCCACCGGGTCAGTCCTCATCTCCCTCCGCCCCCATTCCAAGCCCCAACCCCAAGTCTTCTCTCTCTCTCTCTCTCTCCAAACTGTCTGCGTCAATCGACATGGAGTGCGGTGTTAAAGGTTGTCCTCTGTCCGGAGAGCTAATCAGTTCTGCCCGTCGTTGAAAATGTCTCTCCCTCCTTGCGGTTACGTTTTTTCCTCTACCCTCCTCTCTATCTCTCGCTCGTTTGGAACCAAAGGGTATCGTCCACAGATGCTTAACCAATTGCCTCACCAATGTCTGCAAGGGGTTTGCCTCAACATCACCGTCAATGTATCGGCTCTTTTTTTTTTTTTTTGACAGGAAAGGGTTGTGTTCAAGTGACGTGAGTAGCGACCGACAAGAGTTCGCTTGATTTAGCTTTTCGCGACACGTTACCAATACATATAGTGAGACTGATTTGGTTTATCAGTCTGCATTCTAACTCCGTTTTATTTTGATTGCTTTTCCAGAATACACTTCCGAGTTCCTTTTTGTGCTATCAATGCATGGTATGCACTGGCTAAACCACAGTAATTTTCTTTTGATCCTTCATAAACAGAGCACGATGTGGATAGAAAGTCTATTGGAGTTCAAAATTAACCTTTGGCAAATAAAAATTCAGTTTCCAATTCATTTCAACTGCTGCGAAATTATTACAATGCTGAATCATTCGTATTATTTCGTATATCGTAATCGTAATAATATTTACATGGAAAAAATACTTTTAACAGATCAAAAAATACTGGAAATAGTGCTATATATTTGATAGTTGCAATAAAATGTGAAAAAATGGCGCAACACGCAAGTAAAAAAGTTTAAGTGATTCATGTTTTAATTATTTTCTTCTCAAGGATAGCATCAACTGTTTGCTTAATTTATAAAATTGAAATATAAAATCCTTAATATGTATTAATACTTTTATAGCAAATTATTCTAACAATTTATATTCTGTGGCTTTAAATTTTGCGTAATTCAGCCGGGATGCAAAAACAGCCTTCAATTTGAATTTAAAATGAATGCTATAAAATGAAGCCAGATATCATGTCTTATTCGGTTGGTGACTGCATGAAAAATCCAAACTAATTTTTCCAGTTGCATAAATTCATTGTCTTGCAACAAAGGGAATGGAAAACAAATTTAAATCTCACATTCAAAGGCAGCATGAGCCTTCTAAAAAAACATTACGGCCAATCACATCGTTTCCGCTGTAAATCGTGAGGAATGATTTCATTCTGTCCTTTGTTTCCGTTGAATTCATTTGAATCTCATTTTAATGCTTAACTGCCAATCGTTTGACTCGCGATAATGTGGGATTATTTCCTCCTGGTAAACCACTGAATAATAAAACGGGAATAACGCGAATATGCAATCGCATCGGTTGTTTGTTTTAATTGACCGCGGTCCGCCACTCTGCGTAACTTATCCTTTTATACGGCGACTCGGAGCGGGACCACAGCTTCCTCCCCATCCACATTCACCCTCTCACCCTCATAACCCTTTCCCACTTCACCCTCTCACACCTTCCCGACACCCACTCCCCCTACCAATCCCATTACAAGCACACAATAATCCCCAAACTGCCACAAAATCCTTCCACACGTTCGGCTCACTAACTATCCCATCCCAACACATAACGGTAATTCCGAGCGTTTTGAACAAGTGACTCAAGAGTGGGAAGGCAATCGTCCAAAAAGCAGACAATGAATTGATTGAGGATAAATGGGAGAAAAAAGAGGAAAACGATAGTTGATTTCGATTATTGATTATACCGACCGCGAAAAAGGTCCGATTTTCAATATCGCCCACGAGATCCGAATGACTTACTCGAGCCAACTATAGGCGATAAAATAAGCGGACCCATCATGTGAAGTATTTTCAATTTGTTTGTTTTCACATTCATAAATTTGATCACGAAGCATAATATGTAGTATGTAAACCCTCCTACAGCCTTCAAACTTTTCATGGAATGATTTTTCTTAGATGATCCTCTTTATAACAGTATTTTGATTAGGCTCCATTCTTTTGAAAAAAGATAAAGTTCTTGAATGAATTTTTGTATAATTAAGTTGTGATTTTTAGATAGAGGAAAAGTAAACTACTGTGAGGATGAATAAACGGTAAAAAAAAGTATTTGAATTCTAGAGATACTCTGTCATAATTACGTTGTTTATCGGTATGGCGCAACTAATTAACTAAGGGCTATTTCCAGGCAGAACTGGCATTGCTATTCTTATCTGACCTAACGTGAAAAAATATGAGCCTCATATTAAGAGTAAAATAACGGACTAATTTTTCTTATCGCTGCGTAGGTTTCTGTGGTGAAATTTATAATTTAAATTTCGCCCAGGAAATCACCCAAGTAGGATCTCAGCGGGAGGTGCTCCATCAGAAATTCTAATTCGTCTATCAATTCTTGGGAGTTGCACAATTTTAAATATGCAAGTATAATGTGTTTGAAGCATAAATGATTGACATTATACTTCCTGACCAAATCGGTTATCTTATAGAGCCACATAGTAAATACACATTCAGCGAATTTTTTCACACCCTCTTTAGTTAATATTGAAATGAATTTAGAAAAGTTACATTGTAAGTCACAATTCAACTCAATAAAAGTAGCAATTTGCCGGGCGGAAAAAAGGATAAACAATTCGGAGGCAAATAAAGATTTATCATTTATTTTCTCTGTGGACGAGGAGAGGATTATGATTAAATGGGACCTTACATTGCATTTGTCATTTACCATGCGTCCATGTGGTTGGTTAATTTGAATCGCATGATTAATGGAACATTAAAGCATTAAAGCGAAGCTACTTGAAAGTATAAATTCGGAGGATTTCGGTATATTGCGTAGTATTTGAACATATTTAACAATAACGAAGAAAAAAATTTGTTATCTACCTCAGTTAAAAAAAAATTTACGACCTGTGTTTAAATGACACTGCATCATCTGAAATTGCAACTTTTTTTCATCGTTTTTGTTAAGTACTTGAAGGTGTGAATTTTGTTAAGCACTTGAAAGTATGTATTCGGAGGAATCCGGCGATATTGCTTGTGACTGAACATATTTAACAAAAGCGAAGGAAAAAATTGAAATTTACCACAGTTTAAAAAGCAAATTTATTACCGACTAGGATTCAATGACACATCATCATCATTAAGTGCAATTCCGTTTCTTCGTTTTTGTTAAGTGTGTACTTGAAAACACTTCAGTTTAGAGCACTAAGAGATTCAGGACACTTTGAAACCACAGTTGAGCATTTACTTTCCGCATTTATACATTGATTTGGGAAATTATGTGTGTTTGTAACCTTAGCCTAAGAATACTCCTGAAATGGCAACAATTTTTTCCCAGAGAATTTTGTTTATCATATTTTCTTTAGGACGAAAATGACGCCTATTCATAAAATATAAGGAAGGGCTTCTCGTGGTCGTAAAAATAAAGACAATATGAGGGAAAGGACGGTCGGAGGCCAATGACTTGGCGTGCCAAGGGAGAGGGCGAAAGAGTTTGGCTGTATAAGCCACAGTTGCTGGCGTTGGAGAGAGAATAAATCCGCTGGGTAATGGCGAAGCGTAAAACTGGGAAGTGAGCGTTTATGCTGATGTCCAGTGAGGCATAAAAGTCGTGGTCTACATAAGTGTACATCAACTCATATACGACCCACTTCAAACTTTGGTCGCAGTAAACTAATGCATCCGTTTGGAAGTGTAATGGGTTGCCATTATTTTTCGCGGGAGGTTAATCCAGGACAGTTATGAGTCTATTTAAGGACCTGATTAATAATAATAATACCAGCAGAAGGGAGTCATTTGCTCTCTGTTTCAAGGAGAAACTTGAAGCTCGCAATGCGGTCTGGCTGAGTCCCGCGTGGAATGGGTAGAGGCAAATGAGGCAGATGGCGAGCTTAATGACAACACGGATCATGCTTGAGCAGGTTTTTCCTCGGTCACTAACTATTTCTACATGCACGGTATCAATGACCAATTGATAGAGTCCAGAAGTAGAGTCTAAGTGGATCCGAAAATTTTATGAGTGTTTCTTTTAAAAATATTTACCTCTTAATTATTCCTAAAATATATTAGGGGAGTATGAATTCAAAATGAACAAGAATTAAAACTCAAAAATTGTCGTTTAAAGTATGGCAGTTATAGAAAAGGCATGGAGGTATTTTTTCCAAATTAAACAGGTTTAGAACTCGCCGTGGTAATTTATTTTGGTGAACACGAAAGTTATATTCAGGTTTGATCGCATTATGTTCCAATCATTCTTAGCAGTCATTCTTGTGCACGAAGTGGTCAATTAATATTTATTTAAAAACTAATATTTGCTCATAGATTGTTGATTTGACTTCCCTATAATTCTAGTATTGCAGTTTAGATTGGTTTACCTACCAAAGTGACTGTGCTTAATACCACTATTAATTATTTTCATAAAGGTCTACGGGATATATCCAAGTTCATGATGAAAAAAGAAAAAAATAGAAAGTACAAAATATATCCGTAATTATCCTCTTTTGATGCTGATGGAGGACCTACCTATTTAGCTCGAAATATAAATGGAAATAGAGAAATTGGACAGGAGCTGAAACTACATTGGATTAAGTAGTGAAGAGCAGTCCTGTTCCTTTAAATTTACCTGTAGATACATTTAATCCTAATTTTTTTACATGTCATGTAATATTTCTATGCAAAAATTCAGTTTTTATTTGTAAATATGGTTTTGAGATGAAACTATTGGATAACAAATGATTCAACCAGTGGAAATTTTCTCCACCCTGGATGATGGTAAGTCCATGAAGACATTGATGCATGCATAGCAGCACCCTGTGATTGTTATAAATGTATTTGGTTTGACCTGTCACAACAGTGTCAGAAACCTGTGATTGGATGAGTATACATCGCTGGAAATATTAAAGTAGAAGATTTTCCTCCATAAAAATGTAATCGGCGAGGAAAAGGGAAAAGGAGAGAGGGCGAATTTCGCACCGTGACAATGCGCCCGAAAAGTGGTCGCACGATAATTTTTTGGCGTCGTAGCGGAGCGGATGAAATATTTCTTAATGTTTCCAACGCGATGTTTTCAGTGCGTTAAAAGGAAGAAAACTAACAACATGTGGAATAAAAATGAGTCCCTGGAGCATGAAGAGAGGATCCATTTATTCTAGTTCAATTTAATTTCATGCAAATTAAAAGCCCTTTCTCTCGTCGCCGCTGTGTTCGCAGAGCGGTCGGGAAGTAAAGAGATGAAACAAGAGGGAGGGAGGATGCGGGAGGAAAATGAAAAGCCCCCTCTCGCATGGGGATGGGGAGGGAGGGGAAGGTGAAAGGGGTTGCTGGGGGAAGGAGAGGGTGTGTGGGGGGGGGGCGAGTCTCCTCATTTATTTCGTCCACAATGTCCCCTCTCCCGAGGGAATACCCCCTTCCCCCTTCACCCCCCATCTCCTCCGCAGAAAACGCCCTTCCCCTCCGCCCCCCCCCCCCAGCCAGAAAATCCTTGGCGACCTTCCCGCCTCTCCCTCATCCCCCTCTGCTCGGTTACCTTCTGAATCTTGATGCTCCCTTGATTTCACTTCTCGGGAATAATTCCGACCGCCAGAACTTCCAACCGCTTCCCATTCTCCTCCTCCTTTTACATCCCGCTCCCTCCTCCTCGCCCGCAGCCACGCCAACGTTCCAGTGCTGCTCCCACCACGCCCTCCTTTATCTTCTGCTTCTTCTCTTCCTCCCCCTCCACTCCCTCCTTACTTTCCTCCCCCCTTCTATCCTAAAAGAGAGGGACTATTCTTTTATGGCTTTCCTCGCTGCAAAAATAATTCCATTGCCTCCCCGAATGTCTCCTTTTTTATGCCTAACCGTTCTCCTTCCCTAACACTCCCTTCCTTCTTCTCTTCCCCTCCCTGCTCTTCGTAAACCCGATTCCTGGAAATTTCCCCAACCCCATCTCTCCCCTCACGCCACTATTTCACTTTTTATCACCCTTTATTCCCTATTTGGAAGACCCTTTTGCGACGTGAAATTCACTTCGAAAAAAAAATTGGGCAGGCAATATTTTGACGTTCCCGTCTGGCTGCTATGGTCCTCATTCGGCTCAAAATCTAGCATTTTTCTTTCAACTCAACCACGCGAAGAGAGGACTACTCGCAAACTTCTCTTTATTTAGAGCCATTCGAAATTCGGATGGAAGGAAAAAGTTTATGTGAAAGTAAAGTAAATGTAACATTTCTTCTTTGGGATACTATGCATATGTTCGAACCAAAATGTCTGACCCCTAGCCGAGTTATAGGACTAATTCATGACAAAAACAAAGCATTAGAAATTCAAATGAATGCGAACAAACAAGACACTTCTTTCTCGAGTTTTAAACAATCCTCCTCGGCATGCACTGCTAAATATCAAGCAGATTTAGGGCACCATGAGAGTAATGAAAGCAAAAAGTGTCCTTTATGTCATCCGGATACGTGGACTTCCTCTTCCTTCTATCCCTCCCACTCTGCCACTGAGGCCTGTATGCACCTTCCTCAATTCGGTTAATTTTTACAAAGAGGAAATGAGGAAAATTTTGCGATGCGTTCAATTTCAAGGTTTGTGACCGAGGACAGCATTTTTTTTTACCTCTCCCGAAAGCATGACGAGAGCGCGCGCTTCACTTTGTCTGCTTACTGGAGCTCTCATTCCCCGTCAGGCGCGTCACCCTCATCAACCGGCGGCTCAATTCCCTTCCTTTGATGATCCAGGAAACCGCCATCTCCTGCCGCTCCCTCCAGACACCCAGTCATCCCAACACACGTTTATTGCCCCCTCCCCTTGCATACATCTCCGCTCACTTTTGCCGGAATTGCTCAATCGGTAGCTCGCGGCTTGGTGACGGCGTTATCCCTTCCCTTGTGATGCCGAGGTTCCCGCTCCGCAAAGCCGGAACAAAAGGGACGTAAATTTAAAAGTGAAGACTAAAAAAAAAGAATAACACCGGCTCGCTGAATATGGAGTAATTTGAGTCCACGGGCAAAAGCAGCGAGATACGGGCATGCGCCCCTCGAAGGACAGCGGTGGGGGTGAGGGTGAACGAGTGGTGTGGCTGAAGGGTTGGCCATTGGAAGGGGTGGCGGTCAGGGGCGGCCAGGGCAGAGCGACTCACACCGAGCAAGGGCACCCCGCGCGTGCAAGTCTCTGTCGTCGCTCTGCAGCGCGATGGTTCAAGATCTCTGGATTCCATATTGAGAAAATAATTCAGTCTCCGAGCGCTAATCGCGAGGGCTTCGGTTTTCTGCAATGCGACCGTTTAAAGGCAACCTGAACCGCTGGGAATTGATATCGTCTCATCTCGGTTTCATTGGGAAGCAGTTAGGCACTGGGAATGAGAAAGGTCCTTCGATGAAAAGACATTTCTCGTGGTCGCTTAATAGCTGTCATAACCGTGGTTAAAGACGATATTCAACAGGAATATGGCAACAGTTCTTTATGGTGCCATAGAAAAACTCCCATTTTCGAGCACATCATCTTATCATACGATTTACTCTAAGCAGCATTTAATAACAGGCTACTTATTTCTCGGTGGCTACGTTTTCTCAGTTATATTTATGGGTTTACACAAATTGATTTATTTCGTCAACCATTGCACCAGTAAAACGTAGCTGCCCTTGAAAGCATGTCCGAGGACAATATTACTCAGAGACGCTGGTAATAACTGCTGGTTCGAGGTTAGAATAGAATTTCAGAAATGGTAATTCGTGGTATGCGGAAAGGAGAGGAACTTGGACGAGATAAGGGGAGGAGGGACGTGGGAAATTGAAAAGGAGAGAAGGAGAGCAAAGAAGAGATGAGAAAATTGTAGGGAGGAAGGAAGCGAGAGAATGAGTGAATTTAGGGGAGGGAGGGACTTGGGGGGTTAGCAATCGTGCTGGATTGGAGGGGGGTGGTAAAAATGAAGCTGGGAGTTTGTGGCCGGCCCTCCTGATATCTCCCCTTCCCTCCGATTCGCTCTTTCTGTCTCTCTCCGCTTCCTCCCAAATCCATTTCCCTCCACACATCCCCTCGACCCTAAAACATCACCCGTCCCCACCCCTCCCTCTCTTCATCTTCTCAGCACCTCCGTCATACCTCCAGCGCGCTCCCCCTTCTGCCATTCTCTTGGTTAATTCAAAGCGAGGTCTCAAAGCAGCCATCGACTTCCGCAGGGCTTATCCGGCGGCTTTGGGTCGGAGGGGAGAGGTGCTGGATGGGGCCGGGATAGGGGATGAAATGAGGGCGGTACAAGGTGTGGGCCGAGGGGTGAGCGGGCCTTCCCGGCCAAGGGTGCGGTGGGAGAGCCTCGGAGACGAGGACGGTCGAAAGATCGGGGGCCTCTCCCCGCTCTCGGGTGCGGCAAAGTGAAAAGCCAGGAATGTGTTCGAGGGCATATTGAGTGCCAACTCGTGGCGGTGGGAAAAAATTGAGCCGGAAGTGAATGGAGTTCTGAGGGAGGGTGAGGTGGAGGAGGGAGAGAGAACGCAATAAGCAATCGTGCCACCCAATTTAATGGCTCGGGTGCAATGGGCTTGCATTCAAAGTTGAGAATTATTCTTTTTTCGAGTCGAGCTACAAGGATGCAATTTGTACTTCATTTTAGCAGAGATACCCGAAAGAGGAAGAGCAGGCAGTAAATATTTCCCAGTGCTCGATTGCTTTTCCCCTCGAGATTGAGAAAGTAACGATTTTATCTGTAATTGTCGATGGCTGTCTTTCCACTCCCAACTGGCATAAAATGTGAATAAGAACAACAAGGTTGTGGAATATATGGCTCCTGGTGGAGGGTATAAAAGTAAGTGGTCTTAAACTTAAGCGTCAAATGTCTTGATGTAATACAATTAAATCAAAAGAGGAAAATGTTTCCTTTATAATTTGAATTCAAGAACCAAATTTATGAACATGAAAGTTAAAACTGTTTACATAAAATATCCTAAATACAACGTAACCTTATCAAACTATGAAAACTTGTTGCTTATATTTATCCATTTTAATTAAGAATTGTGTATCAATGTTGTTATGTGTGCCAAGATAATATACAACCCGAGGTCATTCAAATTCCACATCTATAAATTTTATCCCACATGACTGTCGTGTGATATATGATCTTAGGACTAAGGCAACCATCCATTTAAAATTAAATTTCGTTCTTCCTAATTAAAGAAAATTCTTAGTCGCCTGAGAAAAAAAAACACTCTCGAGTAACTGTTCGAAAACGGATTGATTACTCCATGATGAGAATTCAGGATATTGCGTTTGATGACGACCTCTTCAAGTTCTTTGGATGAGGAATTAGCGGTTCTTTGCCTTCCTAAATCTGATTTGAGATGAAACTCCAAATCATTCAATCAGTAATGCTAGCAATTCGAATGATGGAGAGAAGAATGGGGAGGAGTCAAGAGTAAGAGAGGAGAAGAGATTCGAATAAAACAAAAGATTTCATTCGCAACACGTCACCTAATTAAATAAAAAAATAATCCCAGAAAGAGGGGAAATAGTCCTCTGGTCGGACTGCCGTGGCTGGGGCTCCCTCGGCCCAATTTGGAAAAAAGGGAGCTGCAGCGCTTGGCCCCTTGCGCTCACGGCCTCCTCCCTGAACCCCCAGCGGCGGGTGCGCCCCACCCGATTGGCTGGCGGGGGCGCGGGAGGGGGGGGAGGTATTCTCCGAGTTCGCGGAGAATAGGGTCGCCTTATCGCATTGACGACCGACTCCTTCCTCCCCCCGCACTCCCCTCCACTGCCATACGCCAGCCCCGACTCCTCCCCCATCCCACCTTCCTCCCCCCCCCACGTACCCTCCGCGCAAGCGCAACTCCCCCCTCCCGCTGCCGCCTAATCACCGCAGCATCCCCCAAGGGACACATCCCTTCCCCACCCTCTCTACCCGCTCGCTCACCGATCGCCCCCCTCCCGAAATCTGGAGCCAAGGTAACAGCAACCACCAGCCAGAATTTCAACTCGCGTGCATTACGCCGTGCTGGGAACTTGGGATGGTGCACGCGGAAATTCGGCAAACTCACGGGTAAATAGTACACTCATCGATCTTGTCATTTCTTCGAAGGGCGCCGAATGAAGCGGTAACCGGTTCCCGTCTCCGGGAAGGGTGAGATTTGATTCGGAGAGGGCGCCTGCAGCAGTTGTTGCTAGGCGACCGCTCTCCTCATAGCGCTCATCGCGCAAGCTGTTTCTCCGCCACTCCCCTTAAGGAGCCTAATTCGATTTCCCATCTTGCTCCCTAAACCCTCTCGCCTGATCCTAACGCCCGCCCGACCGCCATCTCTCTCGCGATTGCTTCCGGCTTTTCCCCACGTCAACGTATTTTCCTCTCCCCTCCTCAAGCTTCCGTCACTCACAAGTCGCCATTACGCCACGCCACCAGAAGAATGGAGGAAGGTACAACCTTGCTAAAGGCATTAAGAAGTAAGCTATTATTCCAGAATGATATAAGATTACAATTAGTTACGGCAAGCGCAAAACCGATCCGAGAACTATACCATGCGTAATCAGATAATAATGTTTTAATGATATCATTTATTTTTCTGGCATTAACAAATGCCTGCCAGTAAAAGTATAGTGTGTTTCAAAAACTTATCGGACCGTAGAAAAGATTAGATGACCGAGGGAATTTAAAATATAATCTAAATAGTTATAAACAAATTTTTGTGATATAAAAGGTATGAGTACCACTCATCATGAACGCGTTTTAAAAATGAAATCCACTGAATTGGAGGTAGTTAGTTGGAAAAAAATACTAATCGGCCGTTGAAAGTCGCTTTTGCTTATGTTCCAATCTAAACAGCACAGGTAGGAAGGACAAATCTGATTGCCGAGGCATCTGCCGAGTACAACATTAAACCATTATTTGCAGCACCTTTCCAGATTAAGAGTAATGTCAGTCAAAACCGAGTGTCGAATCCACGAAGACGTCTCCAAACATACTTGGATGTGTCATAAAACAAATTGACACTGTGCAGTCTGATGCCAGAAGAGATCAGATTTAAAATAATACTGAATTAATGACGAATTAATCACAAGGAAAACTTCCAAAAAGTATGATCGACTGAGTGGAAAACAGCCCCTGTTCCATTTCCACGCATTGACTCACGCAATTCACACGGATTGTTGCTGCTTCAAGTTGTGCATCAATCTATCCCTCCGCGTGCAACAACGTTAAGAGGCAGAAATGGCCACTTATTGTTGTTATTATAGTGGAGGGGATTCGAAGGAAGGGCTCGTTCACCAAGGATCATCAGCGAGCAGCAGACTGGGCGACGCCACTCAGCAGAGGTACTCGACTGTGAGTCGCTCTCTGCTCCTCGCGTGAAGCATCTCTCAACTGCGCTTTTATCCGTCGCATAGTTTAACGTCCACTCAATCAGCTTTCATTGAATTTCATCTTCCCGACATTATTCTCCTTAACTACCTCTCTCTCTCTCTCTCCTCTCAGGTCACCCCCCCCACCGCCTTCTCCTCCTCGCCTTAATCACTTTCCAGGGATCCGACCCTTCCCGCCGTTGCCCTGAGGCAATTCCCCATCCCACGTCCCAAAGACGCGCCTCCTTATCCTTCTTCCTCGTCTCTGAAATCAGTTCGCCCCACTCCCGCCGCGGCCCTCTCTTGCGGGAGACAGGAAGATAAGGGAGCAATGTGGGACGGGAGTTGGATCTAGAGTGGGGCGAGGGAGAGGTGGGCTGGCGGAAGGGGAGGAGGAGAGTGAGGAGTACCCGCGGGAGCATGAGGGATGCTGGGATATGGAGGGAAGACGCTGGGGGAGGGAGGCAGGGGTGGGTGTAGAAGGGGGAGGGAGGTGGAATGGATAGGCGGGGAAGGGGGTGGAGAGGGAGTGGAGACTGGATGAGAGTCCCAGATGCCATTTATTTTATAATAACGAAGGCAGCGTGTTTTCACGGAGCTACGGCTCCCCTGCGTACTGTACGGCGATGATTCCTGACAGCGGCCTAATAGAAAGTAATAGAATCGAGCTTCGCCTCTTTCTTCTTCCGCTTCCTTCATCTTCCTCTCTCCCATCTCCTCTTTATCTCCCTCTCCTTATGTGTCCCCCTTCCACCTTCCATTTTCCTCAAGGTGATGCCATTTTCACCTCATCCTCTGTCATCGTACTCCACTTGCGCGACCCCTTTTGATTTCTTCCGAATTACACCTGACTTTATTTTTTTTACTTCCATTGAGCATATTACCTGGGAATAGGAATTTGCGTTTTTCTCTCGATTTTCCATCCAAGCTCCAGATTCTCACATTCATCTAATTCAAGGTATATCTGAGGTTATTGAAACAAATCTCTATCTCTAATTTTTTCACTAATTAACAGATACGTATCACCTAATTGAATCAATTCCACCTGAGGCGAATCTAACATTTTTTTTCGACAAATACGGTATAATGCGATTTGTTATTGCGATGCAATGAGACATAAAGTTGGATCATGTCCTGAGAGCTTTTCATTTCTGCTGAGTACTGCAAACTTTGCCTCAATCTTACCTAGACAAAAGAACTAGCAGGACTGCATACAATTAGCCAACCAATTCTGGTGAAATGATTTTAGCGATGCTTTAAAAGCAGAATCTTTCAATTGACGCAACGGCTTGTTACTTGTTTATTTTTCAACGAAGAAACGTTATTTATAATTTAATATCTTTGTAATCAATGGATTAGTTACCAATAAAATTTTCCGATAGTGAAAAATATTTCCACACAAAGCAACGCTTTAGAATACAATTGAAAAGGGCTTTTAAAGCTTTTAGTTTTTAAAATAAAACATGCTCAGGTATTAAAGTATTTATTTTCTGATGGAAAGAAAGGTTTTCTTGCCATTACAAAATTCTCAATGTAATTCAACAAAATTCTGAACGGATGATGGCAGAATGGTTTTCTTGCCATCACCCTTTGGCCTTAATGCAACCCTCAACAGTCAACTCTTCCTAATGATCAAGGGTTTAACAAGGAGGACGATCCTATACAGTTCCAAAGACAGCATGAGCTGCAAAAATTCTGATCACTTAGACATAGTATTACACTGAAAACACTTCAGTTGTGTTACGTGAAACTACTCGAATTATTTTTCCCAGACTTTGTGATGGCTATAAGGTACAGGGTTAACGTTTGAGTACATTATCAAGCAGCTCATGGTTTCAGCCGAATTGTCCTGTCACTCAAGGCAGAGGAGAGGAAAGACCTTAATGGTAGTCACCGAACTGAGTCCTTGCACAAGAGCAGTGGCAAGAGTGACTGGGCAGCAAAAGTTGAAAGGAGGAACATGGAGCTTACAGACTATTCATAGTGCGTGAAAGTTCGTAAATATATAGCAAGAAATGATGGGAGGAAGAGATCATGCTGGCGTGGAGGCTAGAGTACTGGTTTCCCGCGCTGAGGGTTCGGGTTCAAATCTCGACAGAAGAATAGATTTTTCGTGGATATACCGATCACCTCTTTGCATGGAGAGCACTTAGAGCATAATTCTCAGTCAGTAGGAAGGAAATGCGGGAACCTGGACCCTTTCGGTGACTTTAGAATTATGAATAGGTTAATGAAAAATCCTGCCTCTACCCAAATATCCACCAGTTCTAAATGGTGGAAACGACGAAAGGTTTTGGTCACTTCTTCGAAACAGCTAAAGAATTAGGTAAGGAGTTTGGACCAATAATAAAATGCCACTAGCTTATAGCGCTAAGTGCAATAATTAGCGCTCAGTGTTTACCCGACGTAAATAACGTAAATGCTGATTTCGCCACTACGTTTTGATGAGAGCCCGTCCAGATGTCATTCCTAAATAGGAAGCGTAGAATATGAAATAAAAATTTCAACATGAATTCTTAGGATGTAGCCGACAAGAAAAAATATTTAAATATGCTAATATGAATTTCTGATGTGGCGAAGTCTTCTCGGGCTTTCCACCGGGTCGAGGAACGGCTTCTGCAGTAAAAGGTAAACGTATCCATCGAAACATCAGCCTGAGAGGACTTCACCAGTAGGATTCACCGGGAAACAAATCCTTCGTAATTTAAGAGTTAGCACTACAACTACATCGATACACAATCCTTAATTAAAGTGGACACATATAACCAACAGATTTTCATAGTTTGATAAAGTTACTTTATATTTAAGATATTTCATATAAACAGTTTTAACTCTCATGTTCATAAACGCGATTTTGATGGTTGATTACGAGCTATTCAGGAAATATTTCCCTCTTTTGATTTACATGTATTTCATCAAGTCCAGTAGGTGCTTTAGGTGCTTTCCCGTAACAATGTATGAAACTTAAATTTTCCTGAAATAGGATTAATTTAGTATTCTGCGCAGATGCTTTCTCGGATTATAGATACTAGGGGAGGAGACTGAAAACCAAATAATCTTACTGTGCTGTTAAGGATAGGTGGATATTTGCAAAAAGGTAGAACTCTTATAGGGTAAGGAAGAAGGATATAGAGAAAGAATTGGCATTAGCCTGCACTCAATTAAAGACAAGGGGAGCCGTCCCATACGACGGATCACTACTCACTAAATGTTCTTCTCATGCCTCTGAAGTAGATGTTTTTGTGGTACTGTTGTGCCACTAAAATACCTCCAGCCACTTCCGCGAGTCGAAACTCTGGAAGGCCTATCTCTATCCTCCTAATCACCTCAAACACCATAATTCCTCGGCATGCACATTAACATTCATCACTCTCAGCATGAAATTCCGAATACCAAGTATTTCTTACACGATTTCAGACAAAAATTTTTATCACTCAATTCGTGGCCTGTTTTTTACTAATGTCAACAACATAAAATATCCTACCCTAAACCACTATTGGTATTAATAAAAATTATGCGTGTGTAATCTTTATTTCTTCTGATTTATGATGAATATTGAATGGACGGCAAATATGTCTATTGTGTATTCATTTCATTGTCTATTTCAAAAAGAGAAAAATATTCAATTACGTTCTAAAGGGTGAATAAACAACTCTCTTGACCTCTCTATAATGGCAAAAATTGGCAATGTGATCTTTCTCGTCGGGAAATACTCGATTTATGTCAGGAACCGGATTTACTAATGACAGATGTTTAGCGTTACATTTGCCATTATTTGTAACTACAGGGAGCAGCTGAAGGGTGAGGTCATTAGAGCTACATTTGGTGAGGCAGTATTTTTAGGAAAAGGAGGAAGGGTGGACAGAAACGGTGTTGGCAGAGTTATCTGCAATAGACAGGCATCAACGGATGAAAGCTCAATGAATAATAGAACAATAGATAAAAAATAGATTTTACTGTCAAGTTTCGCAACCATGCGCATAATTTTCCTCTACAAAATGTTTTATTATATGTCTTTTTTCCGTTTATTTTCAACAATTATCTAAGAGATAGTATTTATATTTAACTCCTCAGCGCCTAATATTTATGTATAACATCTCTGAAGTCTCTCAGTTTATCCATCTTCCATTGAATCTCAAAAATTATATGGAAGAGAGATAAACTGCACGTACATTACCTCTTACCAGAAGGGAACGTGGACATTGACAAGTATTGAGAAAATACCGAATGGAAATGTATTCGTGGATAGGAAACTTGGTGAAAAACAATGCTAGAAAATACTTCTCGAAAATAAAGAAACATTTAGGATACCCTTGGGTAATGACGTAAAGACGTAATTAGATAAAAATATGTTTTGGAGAGTAACGTTGAAATGTTCCACTCCTTGTTTTATTGAGGTAGTACAGAGAAATAAAAGAGGAAGAAATAGAGAGGATCAACTACGTGCTGAGTGTTAAGAGCATGGAGCCTACAGAACTAGTCATTAATATATGTCAACTCCGTGGTTAAGAGAATGGTAAAAGGGGTAATAGGCGAACGGTATAGTGCGTATTTCATTAGTTTTATGTTCAGTCAATACATTTCTTATGATCCACTCAACAACTAATGTTAACTTTGACTACAATGACTAATGAATTTGACTCATTGCATATCAATAGGAAATATACCTTTCCATTAATTTGACTACAATTAAGATCTTTCAATTCACAATGCCCTCTCCTATTCACAAAATTTTTGCAAACAAAAAATCTTAATGTATCCGTCCCAAACATTTTCCTCATCTTAATAATTTTTTTGTGGTCTGTTTTCAACACAAAGCCTATAAATATGCTTACTTCAAAGTAAATACATTTCATGAACTCTTTCTCACAGTAATATTTTTACCTTATTTTCAACTACGGTTGTTAAACCTCAGTAGGAAAGCAATCCTTTCCTCGTCGGGATGAATTTTCTAACTTGATAAAATTCATGAAAATTGGGCATTGCCATGCTTTTCCTCGGATGAGAGGTCGTATAAAATGGTTTACACAAATACAAACTGTTTAACGCAGTACTTTTGTTACTGATGAACTAGATGATGAAATTCTTTGAAATTGCTAATAAGATATGATAAAATATTGGTCACACGCACAATGTGTTCTGACTCATCATTTTATCACAAGATGACATTCAAACGGCATCCTCAAAGGGTATTTTTGCTATAATCCATTCCTATTAATGCTAAATTCTACTTAAGTAATGTAAAACAACAAATATATTTAAGTTAGTAATTTTCGGGCAGTTGAATATGCCTCTTAATGCTATTAAAAGTTTGAAATAGAAAATCGATAGAAATAATTTTGACGAACCACAAGGTATAAGTATTATCTTACATGACAAGAACGAGATATCAAAGAATTTTAATCAGACGGAATAGAAAAGTTGATCGTGCTCTATTCTCTGAGAATCTTCATGCCCAATTTGGTAGTCCTGTTTTCAGAACCAGAGAGCTACATTATCAACTAAAGGACGTAGACGGGTGGGGTGGACTATTTCTCTCGCCATCTCTGAATTCCTCGCACGAACTAGGCTAAAATGACCCACGGCCTCTATCGTCCATGTTTCTTCCCATGTAACCTCCCTATGACGTTCCCCGGGATGAAAAACCCGTAAACAAATATAACGCTCCGGCTTCGCATACAAACATTCGGACACCATCCCGGGGGATTCCGCATTTGAGCTATGGCTTATAAGTATAGGAGGAGCTACAGCCGACGCCGCCGCAGAAAAAGTTACCCTTGTGAAATGTGTGGGAATCTCCTTCTCCTCCTCCTCCATCCCGTCCATCCAACGAAATAAAACCATCTCTCCGGCATGTATCCCATCGCCCGCACAACAAAAAAATCCCACCCTTATATCCCTGCCTTCCCCTCACTCCCCATGCCCCCGTGGACTCAAAGTGCCTCCTGTATCCGCCCCCTCTCGCCACCAACAGCCAGTCCGCGTCGTCGCCTCGCGATGAACCACGCATATATATTCCGCCGTCGACCGGAATCGGGTCCTCGCGAGTTCCCTCTTCTGTCGGATATACGCCCCAGTGATGTACACGCGCGCATGCATCCTCTTCCAGACCCACACCCCCACTCCCCCTGTTGGATCACACCGTCCCCTCACTGAATCTCCCTCCCGGCCACCTCCAACCTCCGAGACGACTCGTCCCATCGCAACCGCCTCCTTTTCTTCTCTCCCTCCCACACCATAGTCGTCTCATTGCCACATTAATCTTATTAATGTCAATGGGGCCGTTTACCATATTTTTTTAATTGCCGAATCTGATAGAGTTTGTAAAATAAAAAAAAACCGCGTTTTTCCGTTTTTTGATCCGTCAATTATTTCTCGAGTTATAAGCGGCGAAAAACTGAAGTTTTTAACCCTTTCGGAAAAGTAGGCGTGGTGCAACCTCTGACGTATATCGACTTGGTCCAATCATAACTGAGCTCGCGAAGCTACTTTGCCTTATCGCAATGGGGGGACACAGCTGACTCTGCCAATAGGACAGTTGCGACAGCATCTGTGCGAGCTGACCTTCCGAGAACCCCCCTCCACTCCCTTCCCTTCCACGAAAAGCAGTCAAGTACGGGAGGAAAATGACGTCAATGTTATCACAGCAGCTTTTCCGGTGGGCGTCCCCTTTTGCTAATTTTAATTTTTGATTTATGAGTGAATGGTTGTGGTTAGAAGATACATTTTTTCACTAAAATTCTTTTTTTGTTTCCATCTAACGACTTCGTGTACAAAATTGCGATTTCGGTTCGGAGTAAACGCCCTCATTATATCCATCATTAGGCCTCGAAATATCTTCGCTTTCAGTCATCGCAGCAAAACAAGACTTAGGAATCGGGTATATTTCTCCCAAGTGATGCTGCTGCGTTGGAACACACCGCCCCGTTACATCGTGAGACAAAGCATAGATATATACGTACATACTTGCTGTTCCAGTAAGTCGTCCCATGACAATGCAGCTAATCCTAATGTCCTAATGCCATTTCTTAGCACGGAAATGTATCCTCCGCCCCACATACACTTTCAAATGATTCAGTCGTTTTGTTGGAGTTGCGTCAAACTCCAGTACCAATATAATGCCAGTTTCCATTGCAAGCAAGAGTTTCATTTATCTATTTGTGTCCTACTCATATTAAATGGATCAAGATTTGAGGACTTGGGTAATTTTTCTGAGATTTTATTTCATAAATTTTCACATTTAAGGGTTAAGCCGTAAATGTAAATAATTCTAGGTTTTTAAAATCATATTTACTCATTCCAGGAACCAAATGGTTCTGATTTTGCTCATGTTAATCTACTGCATACTGTACATACCAGTTATAATATTGTTTTATCAATTGCGATTCATGTAGATATTTTTTCGGTTCCTAACTGTCGGTACCGGAGACATTGGAAACGATTACTCAGCGTAATATTGTAACATTCCATATTTTTACCTCCCAGCAGCAACTTATTGAGATCCATGCTTTTCCATTAATTTCCTCCCCAACTCCTCTGACGGCCTCCTTGTCTCCGTCACTCCGATTCGCCCGTCCCTTGCGGCACCCGCCGTGGAATCCGCGCCCGCAGGCAAATCCATTTCCCCGGCCGGCGCGTTCCATTCCAGGGAGAGGGCGCTCGCGAGAGCCCCACCCTCCACTGCCCCCTATTCGGCCCCCTATGACGCCCCCCCGGGGGGTGGAGGGATGGCGAAAGAGATCATCCCTTCATCATATCCGGGGAAGGGTCCCATTTCCCGCATCTACATCTTTACCATGTCCACGCCAATGCCTCCGCCCCTCCCCCCCCCGCCTGCATCCTTACCCTCGTACCCTCCCCCCTTCCCAACCCCCATCCCGCTCGCCCAGCGTAATCTGGCATCATCCGAGGAGACTCAAAAGAGACTTCCCATCGAGGTGGCACACACGAGGACTACATTTGGGTCGAAGCTTGATATTTACATTTGCTGGATAAACATTTTGTGTTGCTTTCATTCCACTCATTCTTCCAGCATGACTAACTAGCGTCGATTATTTTTGTTCCCTGCGCAAGTAGGAATATAAAGATTGCAAATTTTTAATCACATAATTGCCAACTGAGAAGGATTTCCTTAGTAGAAGTTTATTTCGGTAGCTTCTTCACTCATATAATGACAATTTACATCTCTGAGTATATTGTCATTGAATATCTGGTGCATGATCATCGAATTTGAGTGCATTGAAACAGAGATTGATATTATTGAATTACACCTGAATTTCAAGTTTTCATGCCATCAAACCCTACGAGTTTCTGTAGTTTTACAGAAAGAGAACATTTAATATAGCTATGATTATCTTTTTACGAGCCATTAGTATCATTAAACAGTAAATTCATATAATAATTATTCTGCATTCAAACTCTGTGGCACATCCTGGAGATGAATGCTTTACCATGTAAGTAGAAGTTATGTGAGATTTACAGCAACTGGGACACGAGAAAATCAGACACTTAAGATCCAGTCCCATTTTCAAGTGTACTCGGAAAAAAATATTTTTTTACCTCTTTAAATTGCAATTTATTTAAATATTCTTCACGTGGATGAAGAGAATCAATTATGGATGTTTCCTTGGAGAACATTCTAACGTAAATCGTATGAATTTTTATGGAAATCACAAGCATTTTCAAAGATTTGAATTTAAAAATTTATTGCTGGAAATACAGTAAATACTATGTATTTTTTTTAGATAGTTTACAGAAATTTGCGAACCTTAGAATACATTTCGGCCTAGTATAAACCAAAACGGTCACTCAATCGAAGAAAATTCATACATTTACCTGTCGCCATGGGGAAACCGCTGATATGTATGCATGCATACATTTTTCCAAAAATTCTCAAAGTTGTGACTCAATATTTCTCAGGGTATTTCACCGATCCCTTTGACAGTGATGGAATGCCATGTCGAGAAAATTGTCGACATCCGAAAAAGAATATCCGAGGAGAAAATATCGAAACAGAAATTTGTTTCCCTCCAACTTAAGGGAAAAAATAACCAAACTGAACGCGATTCCAGCTGTCGCGGTCGTGAGCGTAAAAAAATCCAATATGAAGGTATTCCTCTGGATAGAAGAACGGGAGGAGGGCAGGGTGTATGGCGGTGGGGAATGAGGGAGTCCCAGAGTGGAGAGGGGTCCAATTTGAAGGTATTCCTCTGGATAGACGAACGGGAGGAGGGCAGGGTGTACGGCGGTGGGGGATGAGGGAGTCCCAGAGTGGAGAGGGTCATGGAGCGGGAGAGTGAAGGCGTGTGTGAGGGTGGGGGAAAGGGATAAGAGCGGCGGAAGGGGCGAGAGGAGGTGGGGAAGGAGAGGGAGGGAGGGGGAGACAGCCAAAACGTGGAGTAGGGCGCCGGATATCTAGCAATGGCGGCGATAAACCGTGTATAAAGTGCGACCGCCGAGATCGGCTCAGAGCGGAAGCGCGCAAAGGGTTATGCCCGACCACTTCCTCCGACCGCATTGAGGGTGCAGCGGCTCATGCCCGGCGATGGCATCTGCGGGGTCGGAGTTGGGAGGAGGGTGGCGTCGGAAATGGCTGCACGCGCGTGCTGCGGGGTCTGGGAGGAGGGTGCGGCAGACGGACAGAGAGCATCGCGATGCCGCCCGCTCCACCACCCTTTCGGGCCATAAATTCAGATTTCGCGCAGCGAAGGGCGGTGGTGCCGGGAGTCGGCTTAGGGCGGGGAAATATGGATGGGTGCATGTAGAGAGGCGGGGGACGGAAGGAGATATACGAAGGGGATCCGACGATAAGTGGGTTTTTTCGGCGTCCCGGCCGGCGGCGGCGCGCGCTCGGGCCTGTCTCTTCATTTTCACGACAGCGCCGAAAGTGGGAAACCCTCCGATAGCCACCCACCACACCTCACTTCTCGCTTCCCCTCCAGTGTTTCGCGAGCTCAGCTCAAGCCTACAAGTATGTAAATTGACCCACATGGTCGTTATATAGTCGGCTCAAAAGTGGAGGAAGGTGTTTACATGCTTCGGAAGATGGACTTCGATTTCAAGTGCTCCTTTTGCAATGCAGAATATGGGTACGTCAAATTTCAAATGCTGTACAAGTTCCAAAGACTCGAATGGGTGACTCATTCACTAGAGATTTAATTGGGTAGTCTCCGTCGCCGACGAATCACTTTCATTTCACAAACATAATGTCACCCTTTTGTTTTTATGTCACTGAAACAGCTCCAATGAAAGTTGTCCATGTATCAAGCCCTGGAGCGGTGACAAAATAGAGGAAGTCGTACCCAAAGAATACAGACATGATAAATTCATATTGAACATTAAATTAATGTTTTGCATAAGATAGTAAAAATTTCCGACTGATTTATAACTTGTATTTTGAAGTTAATTTACCATTATCTTTTGTGGAAAAAATGCCATTCCCTTCGCCGAGCATTCTTTTATGAATTCAAAGAGAGCATTTTCCATACTTAAACTCTCTGACCACGCATATATTTCTAGTAAAATGATAAGATCATTATACTCGGGCACACAATCAACGAGGACAATAATTGCCCTCGGTGATTAAGAATTATTCTCAAAGAATAGAAAAATTAACAAAATTTTCCTGTTTCTTTTTTCCTTTGACGATAAGTTACAAAATTAAATCTCTTTAATTAAATTTACTCAAACTTTATGTATTGATATGCTTAATGTACTCGATTTATTACGTTACCTAGTTACGTACACTGCGATATGTTGTTGAAATGCACTCTCCGGTAGTGTATTTGAAGATATGTCCGTCATATTTTCTGCAACTTTCGAAAAAAATGCATATCCATTAGTGATGAAACATTTCCATGGAAACGGTTAAAACTTTACGTCAATGTAGAGCCTAATGGACATAAAGAGCTGAAAAATATTTGCCGCAGACTTTCATATCACTTTGGTGATAGCAGTCCAGATAATTTCTCAAGAGCTAATGGACTCTGACATAAATGGAGAGCTTAATTGACCCCCAGAAACATTCGTTAAATCAGCAAAAGTTTTTTCTTGCGGCAAGGATGTATCCTCTTCCCGCAGGGGAACAATTTATAATAATATTTTAGTCCAGAATTGAGCTCTAGGGAGATTGACATGGAATCCGCATACCTGCCTCAAAACGTGTGGAACCTTAATCCACGGATCGCGGATACTAGCAAACACTTCCTGTTCGTCATTGGCTACAGAGGATGTGCGAAATTATCGCCTCGGTCGGGGTAGGGCAGTGGCGAGGATGGAGGGGAAAGATTTGTGTAGTGGAGAGTCTATGGAGTGTGGGAACGGGGCATTCGGGAGGAGGGGCTTGAAATCACCGCGACAACCGAGCGTGTCAATACTTTATTGCGTCATTCGTCATGCTCCCAATAGGCTACTACATTCATTCAATCTGAAAATCGGTTGACGGTGGGGCATACGTCACTGATGCCCCTTCGAGGTATGTTCCCCAAGTACCACGCAGGGAATATTTCTCTCTCACCCCCTCCCCCATCCACCCCCGCCCTCATCCCACAGCTACTGCCGACCTCTTCCTCCCGCGCATTCGGACGCCTGCAACTTCCGTCCCGATTTCTCCTCCTGTCGAACGAAAGGGCCTCGAGGACCGCAGGCGACCCTCGGCTGCCTGCAGAGGGACCTCTCGAAATGAACCCCGCAAGGAGGAGGGGGTGTGGGGTCATGGACCGTTTTCGTGTTGACCCGGGGGCGTGGAGTAGAGCAGGAGGGCGGGGGGTGGGGGTGGGGTGGTGGGAGACCTGGGGGGTTATTTTGTAATCTCACCTTTTTAATGACTCTTTGCGGGAAAGCGGGAGATCCGTTTCGCTCTCTTAATGATCGGCTCACGAACGGATCGTGAATTGTCGAAGCTTCTGTCGTTGAATAAACAAACAAGTGCCTGGCAACGGCAACCGCTTTCTTCAAAAATGGAGGAATACGATGAAGGTGAGTGAAAAATTGTTTGTCCATATCATTTTAATTATTCGGATGGCATGTCAAGATAATTCATGTCCGATAATTTCCTTTATACCAATATTGGAATTTGCATTTGTTTCTCGCAACATTTTACGTTAATAGTGTTTCATCATTTTTCATTTTCTCAATAGTGTTCCATTCAAGAAATCATTTGTTGATAAGATACAATTCGTGATTTAAGAAAGTTTAACTTCTTCACGTTGTGCAAATTCCAAAAATACAATTAAAAATCGATTGTATCTTTCTCGTTCTTGCCTTTTTTTCCAACTCAAGCTTCTAGTGGAAACGATGGTGGCTCCATGCCACGTTATTTATGTAGATGAGACGGGAACTAATGTCAGGCGGAGATAATGAAACGGATCAAGAGTCGAAAGATACGGATCAGAGCGGATGAATCGTCTGAAAGACCAGCACATGACCGGCAGTTCACCGCTTGAGATCCGTAGATGGTCACGCCGCCTGGGTGGCGGAGTTTAACTACGAAAAAGTGACATTGTATGACGTATTCTCACTAAAGTGAGATTACAAAATAACCCCCCTGGGAATCTCTATGTGCGGGCGAAGGCATGTATTTGCGCTGAGGAATGGACGCCTCTTCCAGCTCTCGGGACGTCCTGGGACTAGACTCTTCCCCATCCGCCTGGGAGCGTAAGAGAGATTTATTCGCAGCCCGCCCCTTTCGGAGAGGCGACCGCTTCTGGGGTATGGATCGTCATAAATCGCTCCCGAGGTGCGAATCAGCCACCGATATTCCTCTCATCTCCCACTCCACTCAGGGAGGATTTTTTAAAATTTTAAAATCCCCTCCATTTTCTTTAATCCCTTTCTCTATTCTCTGCGCCTCCCCGGACTCTACGCACGCCATTAGCTCCATCGTTGATATGACACGTGTTTGAGTCTTCGGTCTTTACTCCTTCATTAGTCCGCCCTGTCCGCGTCCGCCCTATCGGCCTGCGTGGTCGGTCGCCCAGGTATCCCTGCCCAAGGCCTCGAACAGAGCTACTGCACCGCAATTGTATTAATATTTTCCTCGTCGGGGAGACGCGAGATTTAGCCAAACTGGGTGACTACTTCTAGGAAGTTATTTCAAATGGTCAATTGGCTGCCCTTCGCAACTGCTCTGACTACTTTATGCAATATGGGACCGGTATGAGTACTTTATTAGCGTAACCAGTCTATTAAATGAATTAAATTGGGAATCATTGTCAGATCGCAGGTTGAAATGTAGACTTAATTTCTTAAACAAATTCCAAGACCATATTTTCAGTGATGGTGTCAAAAATATTTTGCGAACCCCAACTTACACTGGTAGACTGGACCATAATCACAAAAATTAGAGAAATTGATTGCCGAACTGACAGAGTCAAAATGTCTTTTTTTCCTCGTACAATTAGGGATATGAATAACGGTAAATATGTCCAATACGAGTGTAGCAATGGATAACATTGGTAGCTGCATGTTGGTATAAGGACTTAAAGCTAATCCAACTAACGGCATGTTTTTGCATGTATGCTTTGCTATTTTTATCTTTTTTTAAATAGCGTAGTTTTGAACAGTATTTATACAAGTACCAATTCTTTTTTATGCATGATATGTAGTGCATGTTTGGAGAGAGTTTCACCTCTTACTTATTCTCAGAATTTTTTCTTATTTTAATGGTCTTTAAACTATTTTTTTCAAGCATTCGTTCACTGAAAGGGACAAAGTTGCCTCCAACATGGAAATAATATTGACTTATTATCTGTGGGTGTAGTAAAATTTAAGTCAGTAATGACACCATAATCCAAGAGCTGCAAGAGAGAATACATATTAGGTGGCAAGAACTCCACCTTTATTTCTCTGTGACCGTCAGCAAGGGATTTTGGGTGGTGTGGCGCATTATCTACCAGTAGGAGCACTCTAAATGTCAAATTCGTTTCCTTCAAATACTTTTTCAAATCGCGAATGAAGGAATGATCAAACCAATTATCGAACAGTCTTGCTGAGACTGGTTGATCTTCGACCTGAAGACGATGGCAGGAGAGCCAGCGAAACTGTTGTCTACAAGCCAACTGACGCGGAGGAAAACCCGAGAAAAAATGCAGAGATCACCGCGGAAACCTTCGTTCTAACAAAAAGAGTTTTATTTCAGTAGTGATGTATGCTTAATATTTTGTTCCCATTCTTTAAAGACTAGAATATTTCCTTCGGGGAGGGATATCCTTGTTATTATATCCAAATTCCCGATATAAGACGTCGTGTATTGCTATCCGTTGGCGATTGTGTTGGATATATTTCCGCTGGAAAGTAGACGGGCTTCAGGTGCGTTTACACGTAGCAGTTGACTGCTATGACAGTCAACTTCTAACAGCTATTAGGCTCCACTCTCATGTGTAAATAGCCACTGCTATGCGAGTTCAGGTCGATACTGGATACTTGTCGAACACTATCGATCCTAGTTCGGGCTAATAGCAAAGTTGAAGCCCGTCTTATTTCCAGCGTAAATGTATCCAACACAATCGCAAAAATTGCCACCGGAAAGCAATACACGACGTACCGGGGATTTAGATCTAATAACAAGGATATTCCTCCCGAAAGGGGAGATCCTACTCTTTAAAGAATGGGAACAAAAAATAATCGTCAAGGGAATTTATTGCTTGAATAATTGCATGAGAATTTAAGCACTAATCACCAATGAAATAAAACTTTTTATTTGTTATGACATCACCTAAATAGCGGCTTTAAGCTGCATAGAAGTTGGTGCAGACGCATCATAGCAGTAGCGATATAGGTATATAGCGCATCTCGCGACTGTCATAGCACTCAACTGCTACGTGTAAACATTGCTTTCAACTTTGCTAATAGCTCGAACTAGGATCAATAGTGTTCGACATGTGTCCAGTATCGACCTGTACTCGCATCGCAGTTGCCATTTGCACATGCGAGCGGAGCTTAATAGTTGTTAGCAGTTGACTGTCATAGCAGTCAACTGCTACGTGTAAACGCACCTTAATAGGGTAGTTTACTATTATTTTTTATCGTCTTGATCGAAAGCATGTAACCTCTGGATTACATACTTCAAGCCGTTCGATTTTAAAATGACGTTAGTATTTTTCCTCATTAATTACAAAGTGAAAAACATCGATTGCGCGAAAACGAGGCAGCGAAACGCATGGCGGTATATCATACCTGTGACCGGACACTTTTTACTATTTATTTTTACTAAAGACCTGATCAAAGTAACTCTGTCCTAAACGATTTTAAAGCCAGGCGCCGACCAATCGTCTTTGCCAATCCGTATTTGCTGTGGCACTTTTTAAATCCAAAATAGGCTAATTTCATCGACATAAAATGTATGCCGGGCAAGAGCCTTTCTGGAAACCCCCATCTAAAATCCTCGCGATTCGATTTTCTGCGTGTCAAAACTTCGTAGGAAATCGTAGGTGGCCCAGGAAAAGGAACTGGCGCGTGAATCACTGAGTGAGAGTGAGTGAAATGTATGATCAGGTCAATAATCACATCTTCCGATAAGGTCCTTGAACAAAGCTGAGAAGTTAAAGAGCACTTATTGAACATCAGACGCAACATCTCCGGTAACCCTCACACAATGAAGCTGAATTTTTTTTAATTTGTCAAACCACCCTCGGCTGGTTTAAAAATAAAATCATTCTAGTTTTCCATCTCCATATTACAGTTTAAAATGGCTATAAATTTGAAGTGTTTTTACGTCTAACGGTAGGTTCATCCATAGGAGTATGCTTTTGCAGCTGACCTTCAACCCAAAATATTTATTTGTCTCCAAAAGTGTGCTTCACCTGCTGACATAGGAAGTACTAACAGATGTACCTAAACTAACACTGGAACAATTTTTTTCTTTTGTCATCTCTTTAGTCCTTATAGTCGATTCACTGACACCGTAGTGCCGATGAGGATGAACTTCTTTCTCGATTTTACTCAAAAACATAAGTTTAACATGCAAACGTAAATTCTTCTTCCTTTTCATTCCATGATCATCAGCAGCACTTTTGCTTGGTCTTCTTGGCTCCATTTAGATAAATGATTAAGCAGGAAATCACACAATTTGTAATAAACGAGAAGATACAGGACTGGTAAATTAGTCTAAATTAATAGACTGATGAAAATGGTAAAGTATCGCGCCGAATTACTAGTGCAGTTTGAATCCAATGAAGACCCTTTTGTCTGGATCGAAAAAGATATATAATTGGGATTAAGGAGAGGATAAAAAACTGTCGTGCTGGTTGTTGAGGGTCAATTTGTTCGTGAAACAAAAATAATTGTAACTCCATGGTGATGTAAAACTATTTGTTAATATTGGTTAGTCATTTTTACCCGGTTTCGATCTTACCAGGGAAAAAAGGTGAAACATACTTAAACGGAAACCGCGTAAAAGCGAAGCTTCATTCCGCATTTGGCTAAACTTGGTGCCAATATGAAAACCGCGTAAATTAGGACCGTCGTTGCAGGAAGCCGCATTCGGTGAAGTTCAATTGTAATATACCTAATATCTCTCTGAACTCCTGCAAGAATAATATTCCCTCTATGTACTCATTATTTGACCGATAAAGCTTTTCCTGCATGCGATTGAATTGAGAATCATTTTCATTCCCGTTAAGATGGGAAACTGCGCAGTAGGTATAATAAATATTAAAGACAAGTATAATGCCATATATCTGTGGCTGAAAAATTGCTATAGCTCTCTCTAAGCGATAGATACCTTCCGCCCCGAAGATGCCCGAGGCATTAAATCATGGGTAATTCGATTAGTTGAGTGGGAGTGGTTGCGACTCACTTGCAAACCTGCAAGATTACACATATTCAGACTCGGCGAGAGAGCGTTCCCTCGCACGCACCATTGCCAATCGGGAGGAGGAGGAGGACAGGGGCGGATCAACCCCTCGTCATAACTCGCGAGGACTGGGTGATCGGCCATTTCGGTGCGTGCGGCCTCAGCACGCAAACACACGCACGCACGCGCGCACGAGCCTGTATCACGAATTCTGGCTGATAGAATATTTCCCCGTTGGCCTCTCGCTCGCATTAACCCTCCTCTCCACTGTCAATATTTTCCATCGCAATCACGAATCACTCAGCGGATAACTACGGCGAACACGCGCTGGCGGTTGGGGCCAGCGCGCATACATTCCAAACGTATCATTACGTTGAACGATGTGAGTTTCATTGAGATATAACAATTACGGGCGCGGGCACCCGACAGTCGAAAGACCCTCCCGGAGGCATCGATTATTATTCTCGGCCGATGGGGAGGGAAGAGGATAGAGGGAGGAAAAAAAAACGCTGACGAATATTTTCGTTTTTATATTATTCATTTTTGTAGCCGGGGTGGGAACACATGGCGTTGTTTTGATGGGGTTAGAGCGGGTGGAAGGGCTGGGCGGAAGGGGGGCAGGGCACTTTTGGGGGCCGAGGAGAGCCGATCGAGCTGCGATAAAAATCAATGGGAATCTAACACTTTGCAGCGTGTAATTCCGCGCCATAAAGGGCCGTTCGCAAGCGCGGGACGGGCATTTACAGGGTCAGAGATTTCGACGAGATCACTCTTTACTTTCTCACGACCCGGAGTGAAGGCGGACGTTATAGGGGCGGGGAGGGTGGGTGGGTGGGGGGTGAACGGATCGGACTGGAGTGGCGGGAGGGGGAGGGAAGGAGTGGAGGAGGAGAGGCGGCCGAAGGGGTGGCGACGGTGATTATGAGGCTGGCCCGGCAAGGAAGGCTGCGAGCCGTCGTCGGTCGGATAATACTCGAGGGATGATCGTAAAAGGTTTCGCCATCAGCAAATGTTTATTCGGTGGTTTGCCTTTTCTCTTTCTTTAAAGACTGGTCACCAAAAACATCTACAGATCTGGTACTAAGTCATGAAATAAAGCAATCCAGCTTTAACGTTTCCTTTTTTTTTCTCCAAAAGTTTCAATCTACACACTCACCCTATTCAGCGCTCTTTTATAAGTTTGCTCAAATTCTCTGCAGTGATGTAATGCGCCTAATAAGAAAGATTTATCCATTGTTTATCCATTTATCCACTTCTCGGGAGGATTTCCGTCTGTATGGAAATGCATTGTCAATGTAATTACAAACTGTATCAGATTTTAAAGTGCTCCAGCAGATAATGTCACTTCGTATCCTCTAACCTACCTATATCATACGACATCCATACCCGAGGCTGGATTTGAGCCCTTGGCCTTTTCATTGCCAGGCCGCGGCATTACCGATCGGGCTACCCTAACCGGGCCTGGAATAACAAAAGACTGCATAGGTACACTATTTACCTATTGCATATATCGATAAGTAAATAGCCTCACAAGAAAAAACGGAAATATAACCTATGTATCTAGCCTTTAATCGAGTGGGCTTCTATAATAGAATCAAAATTCTAATATAGCATGGTACACTCCATCGATATCATTCATTTTCTAAGCTCCTACTCTATGTATTACGAGGCCACAATTGGGATATCTGAGGACTCATGAGTTTCAGGCTGATGTCCAGACTTTATCCTACGTCGACTGGAGGAATCTACTTTAGCTGTCTAGTACTTACTGAAATGCTTGGGGTTTCACATCATTCATGTTATCCACTGTAACTTCCAGTTACGGTATCAGCTGCGTTAACTATTGTCACTAGGTAGCTGGGGGAGGGGGGGCTCAAAAGCTTAATATAGTCACAAAGACATAAAGTATGGCTGGTAAAGATTCATAATTAGCCACAATTTTTCAAGATGGCGTGAAGGGTCCCTAGCAGATGCATATGTTGAGGAAAGAAGACCCTGAGGCCACTAGACGACTCTCAGCTCTATTTAGCGTCACCTAAGCGTAAAATGAGTCGTTCTCGAGTAGTTTATGAAATGTGAAAATGGATTATGAAATTGACTACGTATGTATGATACTCGATGAGACAAAGGTATGCATGAGGGTTAAATTGTATAACGCTGATGATGTCAAACCTAGATAAATATCTCATCTCTTGTTGGTTGATTGTTCAGCACACGAAGTTAATTATTGCCTACGTTTGTTCCAATATCAAGTGAAGTGTAGGGTAGATGCTAAAATGCTCTGTAGGCCATTTTTCTGAAGCCAAACGATCAATGTAGATCGGATGGTGATTTGGAAAACTTTGTAATGAAGGAAATAGTTGCTCTGTCTTTTAAATTGTATTTATTATTCTAACCATACCTTGAGCAGGAGATTAATTACCAATTTAGTACATCCCCCTGAATGAACATGAAATCAGTATTTCAAAAGCCGTAACACAGATTCAGCTCGGCTGATGCTTTTAAGCCATCAGTCATCAATGGTATCTCCATTAAAAGTTTCTTGTCACCATTGTATATGAAATGAAACAATAATGCTAAACATTATTGAGTTACACACTCATTTCTGTTAAATTATTTTGACTAATAACACTCATTTGCAAGGAGGTAGTTCTCACGCAACGCCGCACAGCAACATTGAGTCAGCAAAATAAAATCTCATTTAGAAATGAAAATTTTCAGAAAGAGTATGGGTTAGCAGAATTTCCACCATCAAACCATTATTCCTTTCGCAGGAAAGCATTCGCAATCACACGCAGGACTCGCATTTTTTTCTCTGTGAATATTCTGCTATTGTTCATTATCAGCGGGTGGCTCCGTTAAAGTTTTAGCGCAATCTTTGAATTAATTAGGATATGTGCTAGTTGATTTACGACAGGGAAAATGTTATTCTCACCTATAAATATGTATAAAAGTTAATACTGCGTAAAATAATATCCTAGATTTTAAGGAGATACTGATAGCTTGCGAAATGGCCTTTCCCTGCACTACTACAATAATATCACCAGTAGGTACTACACTGCGTGCGTGTACTTGTTTCCCTACACTACTACTTCCATCTCATAGTTGCATGTAAGTATTGTTTGGTGATCTTCACCCCCCTGCCACACACCCTCGCGGTGGCTTTCTGGGTATTACGTAGACGTATCATATATATCGTATGATTTTTGTTTTTAAACAACGAACTTTATTCGTTCTCTTAAGTGTCCCAGTAAGTGTAGGGAAAGGCCATTTCGCAAGCTGTCAGTATCAACGCTGATGCTAGTATATCTTAAGATTCCACGTAGGTACTGTTTTTAAACAACGAACTTTATTCGTTCTCTTAAGTGTCCTAGTAAGGGTAGGGAAAGGCCATTTCGCAAGCTGTCAGTATCAGCGCTGATGCTAGTATATCGTAGGTACTGCATGTGACTGGAGGTTTCAACATCAGGAGATGAAGTTTTAAGACTGTAAACAACAGAAAAATTACACGAACCGTGCAAGATACCTTCAATGTACCTTTGCCGTTGAATTAATCTTAGATGCATCCTCTGCCTCGGCGACTGTTAAAGATGAGATGAAGAGCGGGGAAGGGGGTTGCAGGAGGCAATCTCCTACCAAGCGGAGACTGTGATTCAAGTCGTTCCCCTCCTGTATCGAGGCGAGGTTCACGACGATGGAGATGCTCACGGCGCGGGACGCTGGGAAGTCGAGGGCGGAGGTGGGAAAGACGTGAGGGCACACTTGGCTGCGCATGGCAACGAACCCCTGTCCGATAGCGGGGCATGACCTGGGAGACAATAGGGCCGGCCGCAACGTGGGTAGTGCTCTTGAAGTCACCTCCCCCACCCCCTCCCCATCGCATCACGCCCCCAACGAGTCCCAACCCACGAAGGAAGGGAATGCTGGAAGAACCAGCTGAGGGCAGAGATAATCACCGGAGGCTGACGAACGGACTGAGAGGATCAGTTTCCCGGGTTCGACCATCCTCTTTTTAAGTTAAGGGGTTGAAGGATTTCGTGTTATCCCGGCGGATGATGCTGGTGAAGTCTTTTCGGGTTCTCCACCGGGTCAGGGATTCGGTGACTGCGGACCCTTCGACGGCTGCCATCATCTTCAGGGCGTGAGTCACTCAACGCCCTGAAGATGATGGCAGAGCTAGCCATCAACACGTTCACAGTCGCTGACTCCTTGACCCGGTGTAGGACCCGAAAAGACTTCACCAGCAGTTATGGCGTTGCGTAAGGATGGAAGCTAAATGTAAGAATACCAGAGTACTCTGGTGTAAGAATGTATTCAACCCCTCGAAAAAATATTGGTGAAACCTCGAAACACTCGAAGAGAGACTCTTGTCAGCAATAAACCTAGACAGCCGCTCCATGAAAATTAAGCAGGCTAATCAAACAATTGGCGGTGAATGATTCACGTCAGTGTTCGTGTGTCCTTCGCCAAATGTGACACAATTGTGACGAGTGGCTTGTTTTCGATGGTTGGTCATTAATGGCCAGGACAACCAGAGAAAGCAAGTCTGGACGAGGGAGGAGCGGCAGCAAGGGATTCAGACAGCGGCGCAGCAAGGATGGCGACCGTAGTGGACGATGCACTCGCACCAAGGGTCATGCTCGGGAACAACCTTCGTGCGGCGATGAAACTGGGAAAAATCTCCGAGAAGGAGAGGGAATCGAACCCGGGTAATGGGAGTCGGAGTCCGTTCTCCTCCCAGACTGCTGGCGATCTCCGAGGCGAATGGAAAGGGAGGGAGAATGCTCTTCGGGGCATTATCGCGATGGAAACGAAGATGCCGAGGAAAGGGAGAGAAGAGAGGAAAGAGAGGCGGGGGGAGAGGAGGAAGGGTTGGTTCTCGTTATTTATTGCGGAGTGCTTGTCTCTAATTAAGTCATTACTGCTGGCTTTTGAGATTAAGACAACAGGGAGGCAATTCCGATGGAGGCGGGGCGCTTTCGGTCGAGGGCGGGGTTCGGAAGGTTGGAGGTGGGACGGGCAAGGAGGGGGAAACAGGGCGGCATTCGTGGGGAGGGAGGGATGGAGTGGAGTACGTGAGGAGGAGGATTCCTGAGAGGAACGGATGCCCTTCTTCCTCGCCGGGTGAGACTGGTTCTTGGGATGCAGGGGGCTGGAGGGGGGGGGGGGGGGAAGAGGGGGCGGTGTGCCTAGCCGTGAGTGAGCCGAGGTGATAAGGACACTCGAGGCGGAGGGACTGCTGGGCTCGCGAAGAGGAAGGTGGAGGAAGCGGAGCGCAGCACGGAGTCACACACGGTGAGATGAAGCGACCTAGTCACTGAAAACGTTGTTGTTGATCTACTATGCGGCGATGCGATTATCGCGAGCGAGGGAGAGGGCGTCGCTTGACGCATTTGCAATTCAAATTCGGCGCGAATAATTTCCGCGAATTTATAAGTGGAGAGCGCACAAGGCGAAGAGAGAGAGAGAGATGATTAATAAATTCAGCGCCTCGGGGATCGGAGCGTGTTCCCCATCCGTTTTTTTCCTCTCATCCTGGTGATTTTTACGGAATGGGAGACCGTTGAGCAAAGTGGAGGGGTTTTTAATTTGAAGCTCCGAACGAAGAATTGTTTTGCAATGATGCGATTTTTCCTCCGAAGGTATTGGCATAAGAAGTCGCTCCTAATGACCCAAAATTATACATTCAGGCATATTTCCCCGTGAGATCGATTCAAGCCCGCGTTATCCAAAGCGCAGATAATTCATGGTTAACGTGCGCGGGCTTATGAAATAGACGCAGCCAGCTTTCCGGAACTCGTAATTTATGCTCCTTTAATTTTTATGCTGCATTAATTTCATCCCATGAATTTAAATCAATTCCTAGCCCAGCTGACCACATTTCAAAACGATATTGACTCTGCCGCGCCATTACGAAGATTGATCTGAGCGATTGGAGGTTCAATTTAGACCTCAATTTTAATAATCGTTCCATTCACTTTCCAGCTACATGGTGCATAAATAGACTGGTTTTTAATTAGTCACAAGTAATTGACTCTAAAGTGGTATCATACATTCATTTTCAAGTAACCCTAATGAACTATTCTCGAATATGGGCTTGCCGGAGGGAATTTTGTGTCGCCAGCATTGAAACTGTTCATTATAAATGAACTTGCCGATGTAAACAACTCAAGGAGAGAATATTTATGCGAAGTCGATAAACAGAACACGATGAAGTATTACTATACTGTATGATCAGAGGAAATGCAACATTTTATTTTTCCATTTTTTCATGTTGTGATAGAAATTCACAAGATAGCCGTGGAAAAATAAATATTTCCATTTTTAACTTTTGTATAATTTAATATATTCTTAAGCTTTCAAGCTCCCGCAAGAGTTTTAAATATTTTTCTCTTTTCTTTTTGACAACTCATCAATTCAATAAGTTAACTGTTAGCCAGGTTTTTTAAACGGAAACCACTAAGAAATACTACGGGTTCATTTAAAATTCATTCATGAAACTAAGTGAGATGGCGCCGTCTCAAAAGCCGGGTGTTACCAGTGGAATTGAGGTTTTTTCCTCGAAAGTGCACGTAAGAGTCATAAAAAGGTTGCCGCCACTGAATCATTACTTGAGAATACTGGCGTGGGAGTAGGAACGCCCAAAATGACAGAGAGAGACCAGTGGACTAACACACGAAAATAAAAAATACTTCGCTGAAATGGTTTAATAAAGCCACCCGCCACAGACGAAGGAGGGAGGGTTTAAAAAAAGGAAAATTTCAATCTCGATGGCGGTGCGGTGCGGCATGGTAGTAAAGCGGTCAGGGGATGATGCGGGCTTGCTTTATACATAAAAGTGTTAAAGGGGTCATCTTCTCATAAGTGTTTCCGCAAAACGACGATGTGTTTGTCTGCGAGGGTGTCGCTCCCGTGCACTGTGAGACGGTCTCCCCCCTCTCTCTCTCTCTCCCCCTCAGCGCTGAATTAATCCACCGCATGCCGCGAGAGTTGTTTCGCAGGGAAGCGCTCCACTTCCGAGCGACCCTCTCAAGGAACGACGGAGAGCGTTATGGCGGACGGCGCGGCGGAGCAGGGAGGCTGGAGGGAATCCCGCATTTAAACTTTCAAGGAGGGTTTTCGCCTCCCCCCGTAAGGAGAGGGGGAGGAGTGAGATATAAAGTGCGAGGGGGTGGTGGGCTCGCCCGCCGTGTGAGGATCGTGACAGCGCGGCGGGTAATGGCCCATCGTAATGGCCGAGGCGCCTCCCCGCGACGCAGAAGGTGGCTCCGCCGTCTCGCAGAGCGGCTATCTGCGGAAGTTCTGCCGACGAGAGGACCCCTTCCCGTGGATTCGAGGAGACGGAAAAAGTCTTCCGGGCAATCGGTGCACATGAATAAGCATGAACGCCCCCGCCTCAACTCCGCCGCTGTCTAGCTCCTTCCCTCGTGTCTCTGAAGGAATCCGCGGAGGCAGTGGCGTTAGAAAAAGACGTGCGGAGAGAGAGAGACTGCGAGAAATTTGGCCTGAACCCCCGGAAATGTCTCGAGCAATTTAGGTTTCGTGGAGGATTCAACATCAAGAAGATGCAAGAAACTTGAATGGTAAAATATGGAAATGTGAGTCTTAAGCTTTGCAAGATGGAGATATGATTAAGCTATAAACGAACAGTGAAATGTACCGTCCGTGCTAGAACGAACAAGTGCCTCATCGTAAAGCTCAGCGTTGAGATTTCAAGAATTACGGAGACGCTCCAACATGATTTATAGTTTTCAACTTGAAACTTCTTGGGATGCCCTTGCAAAAGCATGACTGTTTATGGAAATGTGGTAACGAAGTCATTTGATGTTTCTGGAATAAAAATGATAGCTTCATAAGCAAGATTTCAGAGGTATATAAGGTGGATATGAATATCAGATAGGTGAAGAGCACATAAACGTCTCTCCCTGGCGTCGTGACGAATGTATTTCTTCCAAATACTATGACCAGACTTTGTAGACATAAATTATGCATGCAATATATTGCATAAGTGTATACAAGTTTGAATAAGCAATACATACATATGGCTGATGCGTTACTTTTTAATTCATATCCACTAAAAGAATTTAAACAGTAAAAATTACAATTTAATATTTAAATAGAAATTATGGTTAACTATCTCGAAGTGAGAGAAAGAAGAGTACTTTTATATTTGACATAGAGCTGAGGTTTAAAATTGAAAATGCCCTCCCTACTCTTAACATTTTAATGTTATACCTCCTTAATCAGCTGAAATCTTCTCCTTTAATTAGAAATAAAATAATTTCCTTCCACTTAACGAGCTGAGCCACATCCGCTTTTCACCATCTTCGTGGCATTTGCCTTTCGACTAGGATTTTCCGTCTCTCTTTCAGAATCCCCTCAAAAACTTGGAAGTTTTTTGAAAATTTTATATCCCGTATTTAGTTTCATAATTTATTTCTTCAGGACCCTGAAACTTCTCGAACTGCGCCCTCTTTTATTACTCGGCTTCTCCCAACCTACCGGGTCCGCCAAGCCTCTTCGCTCAATCCCCACTCCTAATCCCACCCTCCCTCCCTCCCCGGCATCCTTTCCGCCTCCCAGGATTCAACCCCCTTGCTGCCATCGTCCGCTCCTGTCCCGCAAATTGGTTACCCACAATCCCTACGCCTCAGCCAGAACTAAAATCCTTTACCCTACTCAACTTGCTCCGGATCAAATCTCCAAGTGCGTTCTAAAGTCTTCCCCCCCTCCTCTCCCCCGTTACTCGCATCACCCTCCTCCTTCCGATTCCGACTTCGTCCCCCCCCTGCTCCCATTCCTCCCATCCCTCCACCCCCACCCCACCCTCAGCGCTGCTCACGTACGCATGCCTCGAGCGAGCACCGTGTTACCGAGGGAACGACGTCACCGGGCGCTTGAGGTCCTAATTTTAAACGGTGAAGCTGTTGATGGACTTACCGTCCTTTCTATTTTTTTCTGTCCTTATAATTCACCGATATGGAACGGCAGCTTCTCAACACCGAGGTGGCAAACATTATTTTGCACCTGTGCAAGATTAGGGTGGTGCCTTTCAGGAGAATAATTGTTCGATGAGACCGAAGCTTGGCAAGTATCTGAAGACACCACGTTCGTAACCACACCCCTTTTGATGAGAAACTGTTTCCGCCCTCAGGATTATTTCATCTCGAATGATTCATCAGTACATGCAGTCATCCTTTAAGTTAGCTTTACTTTATCGCATTCGCATTACCGCTGGAAAATGAATCGTAGAATGGATATTACGATGAGGCTTTATTTTCACTTCTTTTCCCTTGACTAGTGAGTATCCTCATCGCTTCTGTAATTTACCCATACTTTTATAAGAAACATCCGAGCAAATATTTTAATAGAGCTGTGAGGAGCTTAATACATACAGTTGTATGCAAGTTGTATCCAGTTGTATTTCTCTCATTAATTTTTCAGATATAGGAATTTCAGCTCCTGATTCACTATGTAAGAAAAATTGAACGTTTGATCTGAAAGTGAACTCCGCAAGGGTATAGCCGGTGTTGTCTGATGAGAGAAAATAAGTATGTTCGGCCTTTTCCTTGTCTACTACTATGCGAATAATGCCGTTACAGTTGCTTAAAAATGTTAAAAATATAAAAAACGTCAAAATGCCTACAACGGAATAATTGCTCCATCTACCTGAGTAACATACTCTTCCTTCGTGGAATGGGATCATTGCATCATCTACGTGAGAAACATAGGTACACTTCTTTAGTTTTAATGTTATAATTTAGAGGGAATCGACCGATTCATTTAAGTTTAGAGAAAATTAGTATAGTGGTGCAAGACTTAGTTGCTATTATGAAATCTTGCTGCTACATGCTAACTGCAAGGTAAATTTATAAGTTTAAAGATATGGAGAGATATTTTTCAGTATTATGGGTTACCAATTTTATGATCTCTCTTGTATGACATTCTTTCAGCATTTAGACAGGTTACGCCCGTCTTTATAGTGCAATTAGAATACAACCACATGCAGCAACCAAGCATTTCAGGCGTGAGATAACAATTATTAGTATCACATTTGTGCTTTTCTATCCCATATGGTCATAGTTTGAAAATAAGAAGCCGTATTCCGAGTGTAGCGGGTGTGTATCCTTGGGGAGTTCAGTTATCCAGTGTTCTAAATGCAATATTGATGGAAACACCACGAATATAAATTGAATGAAGCGTATTTTTGATTTCTTATTGATTTGTAGAATCCGTGTGTAAGTAATCCTGACCGTCAATTTATACCCCACGCAAGAAAACTCCTTGCTTAAAATAATGACTAAAAATATTTCCTCGTTCTAGTCTTGCGACGTAGACGGCATCTCCCAAGCAGCAATATAAGGACATGGGCCGAAAGGATGGGCCGAAAGGATGGGCCGAAAGGATGGGCCGAAAGGATGGGCCGAAAGGATGGCCGAAAGTAAAATATGAAACTTATCTTCACCGCAGGGTCGGCCGTATATTTACGATTTGTTTGGTAGCCTTCGATACTTCCTCCAATCGAATAAATGGAAAGGGATATCCGCATTTATCCTCCATCCGTGAAATCCAGGAATTCTATGGGAACTAGAGTGAGGCAGAGAAAGCCATGGGTATCGTAACCCCTGATGGGATTGACGCGCCATTTTCCAAGACGTGACTCGAATCAGGGCCGAGAGAAAATAAAATCCCCCGGCCACAGAAATTATTAAGCCCTCTTCGAGTATTCCATCGCGGCTATGGATCTACTTTTTGTCTCCATCTCTGATCCTTATTCCAAAAATATCCTTTCGCTCTCATCAACGCACTAATGCCAGAATCTAATCAAAACATCAATTAAACTCGCCCAGTTAATACTACCCTGAATGAAGGTTTCAGATCCATTATGATTGGGATTTCTTGAGTTTTAGAACTCCAGGACTTGCTTTCATTCAATAAAGTCATAGGACACACGAAAAAAACTGCTTGATAAAGGTAGTTTTCTATTTCTATTCATTTCCACATCACCATTGTTTAAATACGGTAATGTTTCATAATTTTGTGAAGTAAACCTTTTGATGTTAGATATATGTGAATTTCCCGAATTAGGGAAATGTCAAAAAACATCCTAATCACCACAGAGTTTAAAACTTTGGTGCGGGATCACGGACTTAGAATAGTCAGGACTGGACACTTCTCGCTATCCTAGTCGCCGCTATTGTCGCCGAGAAGAAGCTGTCCGAGTAGATGGCAGCACTGAGGCTCGCCCTAAAATACTTTGTCGTTGCATGGTGAGGACACATATGCTTTCTGTGTTTTTTATAATATTGTCAGAATCAGCTTTGTAGTACTCATTTTATTTAAAGTACTCACGGAATTATTTCGCGAATATTGTATATAAGGGCCATCGTTGTATTGAACCAGGACCTTCGGGTTAAGATAGTAACCCGGAGATGGTCCAATTTTTTTGTGCCCAAGAATCTGGTAATTTTGAGAAAATGGGCAAATGCCATTCTTAGGAGAGATTTTGCTACCAATCCTGAGCAAAGGGTCCGCCAGAAACATTTTTCGCCCGAAGAAATCACTTGGAAGGAGCTGCTAAACGACCGTAATGGAAAAGTGATACATATAGATCTACATAATACCCTGCACAAACGTGCTTTTAGTTGTAATACCTTAAATTTCTCATTCCAACATGCAACTACCTATGGTATCAGTACTTGTATTTATAAAATTGGAAATAATGTTTACACTTATTCATATCCCAAATTGTACAAAGAAATAAGGACATTTACAATCTGACAGTTCGGCAATCAATTTCTCTAATTTTATGACAATGGTCCAGTCTACCATAGTAAGTTGGAGTTCGCAAAATATTTTTAACGTAATCAGTGAAAATTATGTCTTGGAATTTATTAAAGTCTATAATTCATCCTACGGTCCCAATTAAAATAACTTCCATTTTAATTCATTTAACAGACTGGTTACGCTAATATAGTTATCGTACCGCCCCTATACAAATCTTGCCGATCTTCGCCGTACACGTTCCAGTTCGTTATTTAAAGGCCTTTTCATAAGGATTTTATATATTGGCGGCGTATTCCTAATGATTTCTAACAAGGGATACCTGTGGTTCGTACCATTAGTGTTGTTTTATAGCAGTTGGTAAGTTAAAAATCGATCAGTCTTCTTGTTAGGACGTAATTAGTTACTGGTATTAAAATTATTCAATGCTTAATATTTAAAACTTTAGCTCGGATTCCATTAAATGCTTGAAAATCGTATAACCTATTTTGTTTAATCGCATGTGAACCTAACCAAGGCATGACATATAACTTCACCACAGTCGCATAAACAACTATACCTTTTGTTGAAAATTGTGTGCATCAGCCTTCGTTAACAAGGCTTTTCTGGATTGATAAGAGTTTGTGCCTTAACTATGCCATTTACGGCATTAGCTTTCACTTTTTAACTTGAAAGGGATTCATGTCTTATATGATACTCAAGAAAACATCCATATTAAATTGGGGAAAAAATATTATGATGCAATTGGATTGCACGTGGTGCTAATGACCTTAGTCGTCGACGCACCCGTAATCCCAAACCTACTAGAGAACAGCGGGGAATTGGAAATTGTCAGAAAATTTGATCAAGCAATTGCTTGTGTGGGATTTGCTAAATAGGGTAAAAATGGAGAGAGAAGTAATAAATTCCACCTTCTGATTGAAGAGGCTGTTTTGTTGACAATGTGCGCCGGAGAGAAGAAGGCTTGGATCAGGAAAATGCATACATACAACAAATGTGGTCCCAAAAAGCGGTTTCGTTTTTATGAAGGGTGCTTTTGATCAGCTACTAATGGGACTGTACAGTCTTAAAAAGGTGTTACAAGGGCACTTTGCTGAAGAAGAAGTGGACAATCACAACTATGACAATCTAGAAAGAAAAGCTTCATAAATGTTAACATTAAATTGCAACTTCACGGGAGAGTTCCATTACTGGGCAGCTGCGAATTTGCGAAATACCTGTCAAATTGAAGATAACCCTTCTGCAAATAGTCGGGTCTGCTAAGGCAAACGACTGAATATTGATGCGATAATACATATAGAAACAAATTATGCCCATGATGCTTCGTTTTTTCAATTGATTGAAAAAATCTTGATTATAAGGAAGGATCATATTTGATAGGGTTTGATATAAATTGTAGAAATGGTCATACGTGAAAATGTTAGCGCAAAATTCAGAGACCATAACTTATAAGTGACAATAGATTTTGGGGAAGATGGGGCTGGGCTTAGTTTACAACTATGAAAACATTGCCACTGGCCGTTGGAATACTTTATCAACATTTTTTCGTTTTTGTATTCCGTGTGTTTTTCACTTCAACTTTATCGCTGCTTAATCGACTGAAGGCCTAGCAGACGATATATGTTAAGACTGTTGAGGAGAAATTCGGACGTCGTCACTTAGTTTTCCACGCATTCCTGTCACAGAACAGATATAGAAAATTGTATCCACATAATGCTTCAGAGCTTGATTCTGTATTTTAAAGCGAAAACATCCATTGAAAACCTCTTCCATCTATCTCACCCATATAAACTACTAAGGGAGCAAGGGCGAGCGTTAGTGCTGCCACCTACGCAGTGAAACTCTCGCAGGGCGACAGTAACGGCGACACTGGTTTGCATGGCTGGGATAGGGGAGTTGCACTGGGCTGTGCGGGATACACTTCTCATAACTTGCCATTAGAGAGCCATCTACATGCCAAATGGTAATTTTTCTTATTCAGTGAGGTATCTATGGTAATTCTTGGTATTTTTTTAATAACCTGAAAGAAACTGGAGACAATTCATGAAAGATATTTAACCTAATATTTGCATTTCTTCTACAACTACCATCACTTGATAATATAAGCATTAAAAAACGCGAAATATATTACGAAGGTATATATCAGTATTTTAGAGGAAAGCTTTTACACTACTACCAGTTTACATATATTATTATGATAACATTTTTCATAACAACTATCCTAGGAGCTTGCTACCAATGTAGACACTTAAAGAGGCAGAGCAAGAGAGAGACGCATCGCTATCCTCTCTTCACCGGCGTTACAAGGACTCTATAGTTTCTCTCCGTATGAAAAAATTGAACCATTCTGCAAAAAATACAGCAGAACTGTGGTATGTGAAGCGCGAAAAAGTGGCACAAATTTGCCTTACACCTTACCCTTAGAATTTTTTCATTGATGCGGGGAATTATTTGGCGCATAGTTTCACAGTTATTCTCCATAAGCCTCCTGTATAAGAAAATGGATGCCCATATCGAATATTCGAATAATGCACGTCTTGAATTGAAGGATTGAATTTTCCCACTTTTTCCCTTTTTTGAACAGTTTGGAATATCATCTATTTATCAGTCGCACGTCAGTGTCGCTTATTCAGTAAGGGAAATGCGCAAACTCGGCGAGACGCAGCTCCCCGCACCTCCGCTAGTACACCCCCCCTCCATTTCTCCCTCACCCCTCCCACCCACACGGGCATATTTTCCGCTCCCCATCTGAAGTATGCGCACCTAATTCCGCCTGCGTCACAGGCAAGAGTCCATTAACTCTCAATCACCGCTTCCTCCCCGCATCCATCGAACCGCTTGCCTCTCTCGCACTCCGGGCACGTCCCGCCTATTACCATGCACTGCTCTTCGCGTGGCCTTAACACTTTTCCCTCCCTCCAAGGCTGCACGGCCGCGGCAGCATTGTCATTTATAATACTGCGGCATCACGCCTCGCTCCACGGTGAATACAAATTTCGCGTCACTCCAACCGAGTGTGACTACTATTACCGCCTAAGATCTTCCCCACGGACACAGACTTATGTTTTTCCCTCTACGCATCCTTTTATTCCTCCCGGGAGCATAATTCCTTCTTCGCATTACCTTTGCAGCCTTCATAACTACCTAATTGCAAAACCCCTTGTTTCAGCCAGAGAAGGGTCGATTCACGGATATAAGTAGGCTGTCATGGCGTTTAGGGGCATTTCATACTTATAAGACTTAAAAAAGTACGGGATACACACCAAACTCCGAAGTGATTGGAATGAAATAAATCTACGGGAGTATTAATTTGGTTTTTGAAGAAGGATTGGGACGATACCTTGCTTTGGCCGTAATGGAGGTGCCCATGGCTTCATGGTGCGACGTATTCTCGAGAGCTACAAGATCTTACTCTACTATGCAAGAGAAAGAGATATCCTCAATGGCTACCAGAGGAAGAAAATAAAACCACCATAGTCTCGCAACCGAAAGCACTATATTTGTGGCCCAAAAGTTTTCCTGATTTATCAGTAAGCTACATTATATAATATACAAGATAAATTATCAATACTGAAGCAATATTCAAAGTGAGGGAGGAAATCTTAGCCATTATTGGAAAACGAATTCAAAGGAAAACGCTCACTTCTGTTCTATGGACGAAGCAGATAGTCTTGCAAAATGAGATTCAAAAACCTTTTGAAGGGGTCTCTGGGCTACAATAATCCTGGATATTAAATTGAGTTCTGGTATAACTTTACCAGAGAAAAGAGTTTATTTGGGTGAAGAAATGATGAGGTTATCATGCAGGGTGAGTACATACGAACCGTGCCACTTACGGGTGGAGGAGGTAATATTACAAAGGAAATGTGCACACGCCTGATGGAAGTACCCCAGGAAGAGACCGCAGTCCGGGGAGGCGGTAGAGAGGTGGGGCAATTTGAGCAACGAGGGCGTCGGGAGGAGGCTGCTATTGAGAAATATGAGGGGGTGTGGGGAGCGAAGGAGTTTTCCGGGGGTTGGACGGCTAGTAGAGCAGAGAGGTCGGGAAGACGAGGGCGGCGATGTTTGCCGCTGCACCGCGGGGGTGGAAGGAGAGGGGCAGCAGCAGTCGCCCGTGGAATACGAATGGGTCCATTGGGCGCCGCCGCCCGGGAGGAGAATTTCACTCGCGGGCCCTCCTCCCACACCTTCCCCCCTCTCTGCCCCCCGACGCTCTTTCCATTTTCAGCCCCTTTCCTCGCAGAATAAAAGAAAAAAAACCAGAGCACGGAAACGCCTTTAATGCCGGGCGGCTCCCGCGATGCCTCCTTACAAACCCGCGGCTTCCTCCATAGCACAGCACTTGTGTGCTCGCCCACTTTCAGCGCATTAAGTTCGGTTTGAGCGCTCGTTGAAAGACGGTAATGAAGGGATGAATGACTTCTCTGGTGGTTAGGTCGGCATTTTGATCAGTTCGAATGAGACTTGGGTTCAGGATGCACTAATTTTGAATTATATTTTCGCAGTATTGTTGGGTGATCTTAAAATTATTAAACCTCCAAGGGAGCGGAGATAAAAAATTAATTTTTTCCTCCTACTTTCCAACGTAATTACTGATTAATAGTAATTTATTGGTATAATAAATTAATATTAAATACAAATTAAATACTACTAAATACAACCAATAGACACAAAACATTACAAGAAATTACGACAGAGGAATTTTTCATCGGATACTTCTGAAACAGTGAAAGCAAAGTCCTTCTGGGTCAAAAGGCTCGTCAAAAGCTACTTAATTTACAACATCATTTTTGCCACATACGGTGCCTCTGTGTTTTTGTGAATTTAATGAATATGTTCCCAAGGACATAACCTCTGTTACATTACATACAGTTCTCTAAATCATACAAAAAATCCAAAAATTTACTCAAACAATGCACCACCCATGGTATCATATTCACTATTCAATAATGATATAACAACAAAAAAAGCTTCAAAACAAACAAATTACCTCTGAAAAATACTATGGTAAATTATATATAACATAAAGTTCTTTTCGTGTGGATATAATGGAAAAGTTTTATGTTTATACAACAGAACAATAAAGTCAAAGCCAATATTGACTTAGGCATTTGAAATTACGCGAAACACGAGTAACAGCCAACATATCAAGGTTTGAGAAGTTAAATAAAATGTGGTATACAAGTCCTGATAGTATTTAGCTTTATCTGTATTTGCTGGCATCAATTCCTATTATACGAGCAAGGTTTGATGGCCTACATCATAATGTCAGCATTATAATGATTCCTAAATGTATTGTGTCAATCGTAGAAGTTAAGCCATTTCGTATAGGTATTCCAGGTATAATTTTGATGTCGAAAAAAAGAGGATTTTGATGTAAAATAAGAAAATTAATAAATTAAAAACAATACATCAATGGACTGAATAATGCATAAAATCGTCCAAAAATTGTAAACGGATTATAAAATACAATTTTTTTCGTGAAGGAGGAGTTTACTTACCGATTGCCTAGTCAAGTGCCTAATCTAGAGCCGGAGTTCTAACGTTAACTGCCTCCCGTTCATGGCATCTGAAATGCGATTTATACAACATTATCATCAGTTAACTATCATAAGACTGGTTTGATTCAACTCTTTAATCGATTCCCCTGTATATTAACCTAATTACATAATTCTTGCATTCTTCACTATTTACTCCTTATATTGTATACAGGGCTTTCCTTTCCCATTCTTCCTAAACAGTATTCCCTCGAAGATGTATCCATCAGACCATCATGTCTCAACATTTGGCCGATTAAGTTGACCTGTTTTCTTCTTTAAGTTTTCAGCAGGCGTCTCTTTTCTTCAGCTTTTCATTTGACTTCGTTTGTCACTCGGTCGATCTATGCCATATTCATCTTTCCTCTTTAGCATCACGTTTCGAGAGTTTCCACTCTGTAATTTTGTGCTGATGTTATCGTCCATACATCTATCCAGATGTATGTTGTGATGAAATATTTTCTTACATCTACGCCTCTATATCCAGCGGCAAGTAAATTCTTCTTTTGGTAAAGTTCCCTCTTAGTCTGGGATGACCTACTAACTATTAGTTACATCGCTGGTTACTCGGCTTCCTAGACAAAAGTACTTTTTCTCCTCTTTTCTTAAGCTTTTTTTATCTAGTTATGTGTTGGTGTTGGTCTCTCCTGTTCAACTACAACTACCTTAGTTCATTTTTTTGTCTCCAAGTGATATCTGATGATTCTATTCTCCATGTTTGCTAATTTCCTTTATATCTCTCTGTATCCGACTTGATCGCTATGTCATCGGCGAATCTCATCGTATTAATTTTTTCCCCGTGAATATTCACTCCTGAAGTCTTTTCTTCTATTTCTTGAATTTATTTCTCGAAGTAAACATTGAAGAAAGCGAGAAGCAAGGAATTTGTCTCACTTATTTTTTTATCCTTGCTCCTCTACTGCTGAGTCCTGATTAGATAATAGCCACCTGTTTTTTTAAATGAAAACTGGATAATGCTACGGATATTATCAAAACCTTGAATTCCAATCCAAGTTATCAGAAGACTTCCAGTCCAAAAACACATTGGACGTAGCAGAGTTTTTTCCATCCACTATATACATCAACATGCATTGTAAGACGTCCAATATATAAATTATATTAAAATATTAAACCAATTTCATACCGTATAATATTAATTTTAAATTTCATCGAAGGACTTACATGTGTCCCTTGGAACTAAAATACTAATTTTTTTATGCAGATGCTAGAAAAAACATGAATTAATAAGTTAAAATCTTTTCCCCTCCCTAGAGTAGTACTGAGCATTGAAATGAAATTCATAATATTTCCTGCGAGGGAATAATTTAACCCGTAAAAATAAAACTGTAGAATATATATTTAAGGTGAGATGGCCGGAGTTTCTAGGAGTAGGTACCTACTATAGTAATGTAAATAAATCCTAATATCTTATTCAAAGCATAATTTATAAAAACTATAGCATATTAAATTAAAAACCCATGGAAGTTTCGAAAATCCAAGGACAATTACAGCGAAAGGCTCCGCTTTTGTCGTAGAGAGAGTTTTTGTTTTTGAATAAACCTCTGATTACTTTAACGAATGAATGGCCAGGAAACTTTTGCTTATATGATTTCTGAATCTTTTTATTATAAAAGTATTATATAATTATATTATATAGTTAATAAAGATGAGTTATTACAAATTGTATTCCTATCACTACGCTATTATGCAGGAAAATGATAACCATTTCTTTAAAATTTGATCACTACTACTGATATATCCGTTCGATTGCAACGACTGAATTGATCGATTACACATTGTAAAACGTAGAAGAATAACTAACGCTGCATTGAGTGGAGGCAGTTTTAGTGTTTGAAGGTAATAGCACGGTAAGCATTCCTAGATCAACCTTTTCTTTCAGTCGCAAAGCCATCAATGATGGGACAGTGGCCGAAACGATGTTATGCGGAGGGAGAAATAGGGCGTGTCCGTTAGGACGCATGTGGTGAATGCTGGACAGGGTCGGTGAGCGTGGGAAAGGGGCGGCGAGGACCGATTGGCAGCGAGGGCATCATCCACCACATCCTTGCAGGGGCGGTCGGAGGACATGGCACACTTCCCTTCACCCCTCGCCATCAGCTCCTTCCAGCTCAATTTATCCTCGGTAACTCTCCGTGAAAAACAGCAGTTTGTCCGGCGATTTTTTTCACCAGACAAACGCCAAGCGCTCTCGCGATAGGCCACTCACAACTCACCCGCGGAAGAGGGGAAGACGGAGGTGACACCGGAGGTGACGTAGATTAAGTGGTGTAATGGAGTGGGGAAGGAGGAGGGAGTGAATAGCGAGGACGAGGAGGGAAAGTGGCTGGGAGGAACGAATGGGGTTGAGCGGGGAGAACTAATTTGGAAAGTAGAAATACAATGCGCGATATTTAGGTTTTAAGAAAAATCTCCAATTTATTTGTATTTAAGGAGTCGAGAGGGTGAATTATGTTGGTGATTCCACGGAATTGAAACTTCAGACCCGGATTTGCATTTCTAATCACAAATATGATTTAAAAAATACTTTCTGCAATCGTCAACATGTGCATAAAAATCGGCAAAATTGTCATGTAATTTCATCGCATGCGACATTTTACAGCAGAGGAACACGGTGGATGAATTTAAAGCTTGAAGAAAGGAAACAGATATGAAAAACGGGCTTAAACTGTCAGAGATCACGAGGGAAATTAATCAAAAATAGAAATATCTGGATTGTTACTATCTTCTTCCACAGTGAAGAAAAGAGCGAGAACCACATAGGACGGTCTGATTTACCATCCATTTAAACAGGACGTCTTTAAGGGTACAGGTGCACCAGGGCGTATTATCCCGAGAAGGGCATCCTCAGCCATTTCCCCACACGTTTTGGTGATGTGGTATTACTTCAAGCATTTAGAAGATATTGGTTGGACAGTTGGATATTAGAGTCTCTTTTTGGCCATACTACTGCGTTGTAAGCATCCTTGCTAACCAAGTATTTGAGGCCAAGTTTTCAGAAACCTTCAATAGCTGTGAAAGCTTGTGCGATAGAAAGCTTATGTCATAGCAGTTAATCTACAAATACCTGCATATACAGCAGAACCCAATAAAAACTGTAAATGCACCCTAGAATACTTCATGATACTTTTGGTGAGTGAAAGTCACACAACCTAGAGAATGTCTAATCGCACTGAGGCATAAAATGTATTTTAAATTCTGTGATAAAAATGTGGCTGCAAAACTCTGCCGAAACTTTACTCCAGAGTAATTCTTTTTTTCTAGCAAAAAGACTCTAATGAACATATTTTAAGTTGTGCGTTGAACATCTTTTTACGAGCACTCTTGTGTTATATCGTTACCAAACTTTGAAGCAAATAAGACAAAATTCTATTATTACAAAGACTCATTAAATAAATCCATTAAAAGTAGAGCGCTAGAAACCGAGGATGGAAAGTTTAGGAGCTGTTTATGGCGAAAATCCTGAGAGTACTCGGGCATTTCGCCCCAATCGTAATCAAGCCCAGGCGGAAGGAGAAGAGGACTCGTGCAAAGGGAAGGAGAGAGAGGACTGAGGAAGGAAGAAAGGAGCGAGGAAAGCATGGAGGGAAGGAAGGGGCCCTAATGGATACGGGGGGAGGGAGGGAGGGCGTGGGTGGGGAGGGGGCAGAGAAGCTGCAGGGACGCCGCTTATTAGGGCCGGCCCATTTGGTAGGGGCGGGCGGTCCAGTGGTGGTGGGAGGAAGGCAACGAAATGAACAGGGTATTTTTTCTTGATTCGGGAAGAGGGAGGGCGCTAAGTGGAGGTGGGGGAAGGGGGAGGGGGAGGCCAGGGAGGGAGGGTGGGAGGGGTTGCTGATTCTCCGAGGCGGTCCGGGAAGAATTTACTGCCCGGTGAGAAATCCCTGCGGAGTCGATAGTGTTTCTGGCTCTCCGCTTTGGACCGCCGGCCATTCTACTTCTCTCCACCCTCTAAAAACCCCTTCCAGCCCCAACCCTTACTACATCCACCCCTTCTCCACCCACGACTGATATCTCTCTCCTCCCCCAACCCTGATATCTTTCCCCCGATTCCCACATCCCCCTCCTCTCTCTCTCTCTCACACACACACACAAATGGAGCTCGCTCCGACGCCCAGTTGCAGTGTTCGGATCGCAAACTCTCCCCGCGGGGGGCGTCCGTCGTTTTTTTTCCTGCTCGACGTGAAATCGAGCCGCTAGTCTGGGGTGCACAACGTGAGGTGTGGTTCGCCGTGCATGTGAGCTGCGGCCCCCGTCGCTTGTGTCCGGGGGCTCGCCTCGTTCATCATCGTGCACGTCGCCCCCGGGGCGGCTGGCGGAGGCGGACCGGCAATACCACGGTACGGAACCTTGTTTTTTTCCGTACTTCCACCTCAAAAAATAATAGTATCGTAATTTTGTACTGTAGGTACTTACCAATATCTTACCGTAGCGGCATAAAAAAAATATCCCACCACAATGCCATACTGCAATTCCATGCCTTAACAGGAAATGAATTTGTAAGGCGAGCACTTGATATTCATGACTAAACCGCTTTTAATGCATAATTATTTAAACATGGTAATATCCTGCTCAAGTTACTTTCCTTGAAAAGAGGTGCTGTTGTTCGAAGGTTTCAAAAGTGGGGCAATTAACGCTAGAGAATGATTTCTTAGAGAAACATCAATTATCTCTACCACATTTTATCAACATATTTCATAATTGATGTTAATTTGAAATAACTGATGCAGAGATAATTGTGACCAGATACATTATATGTAAATAGCATAGACGACTTATTTCCAATAAATACATGATTTACGCGGCGAGTCCAATTAGGAATATTAAGTCAGGAAAAAAAAATAAAATCACTCGCATTAGGGAAATATGCGTAGATGGTCACATGGGATGAATGGCGAAAGAGATGTAACGAGGAAAGGGGAAAAGTTGGCACGAGTTTTCCTCCGCAGAGTACGCTAGGTCCATCCGTGAGTTTGGCCAAAATAGCGCTTACGGTGTGGTGGAGTGCAATAATGGAGTGGAATCGCCTGAGGTTAGCGTTGGTACTGGAGATGTTAATGGAGAGACAACGTTCTCTTGCCCTATTCTCCATTATCATCGTCGCAAATATACGTGGTCCGTGAGTTGCATAATGTTTTAATCGCTCTCTGCTTTTGTGATGTCGTGACCATCTTTTTTCAATAATCTATTTATTTTCTACGGTTTCAGACCATCTATAATTAGAGAATATTCCGATCTGATCCTTTCCCTTCATCATCTCTCACAACAATCACCCCTTCTCTCCTTTACAGCAGTTGACAATTTTTTTCACAAAATAAACATTCAACCATTAGCAAAAACATTTCGTTTAAAACAAAAAATCATAACTCATGTATAAAATAAACCAAAAATATCATCAACTAAACAAAAAACAACCAAGAAAACAAAGCCTCGAACATGAACCAAAACAAATGAAATCACCCTTCTATTTTGCGTTAGGCATGACATAGGCCATTTCTTTTCACAATACTGATCGGGGAAAACATTTTTGGGATAATTTATATTTTACCAATTTGAGGAGGATTTTTATACAGTTACACTTCCCATAAGTGTGTGTGTGTATTTTCTTTGTCATTCCAGCAACGGTAAGTGGAAATATGTATGAGCAGTACGCAAAAGATTACGCCGATTAAACTAGTACTTTTACCAAGCCTTTAAACCCAAGCATTAAGGTTTACTGAAACAACCATCCATCTCTTTCAACAGAAACTTTAAATTTACTAGATTGAAGGTAGTATGTTGCCTATTAATTTTTATACAATATAACACGGTATATACGTGATTCCTGCCTATTTTTTCTTAAAATATGTGTAAGTAAAATGCATAGAGCAGTATTGCTTGTGTGGCTCTTGCGGTTATTGAACTTAATTGCGGAATTGAATGCAGATGACGATGAAAATCCTGCTGAAATGTATTAATAAAACAAAACAATTCCACTTAGAAAATAATTAATGAACATAATTGGGAGTTTCTGTGGCATAATTCACATCACGTTAATGTTATTTAGCCCAACAAAAAATGTGAGACGTCGGCCAAAATCTAATTGAGGTTAAAATGAGGATAAATGAAAATTTGAGATTACAATTTCAAAGCCAGTCCAATGATTGTGAAACATCCTGTGAAAGGAGTGACATAAAAGAATGTTCATCGGAAGAAATTGTGATTTACCTAATTTTTGGGGCTTAATTTTAAAACATATTTCAACAAATTCTGATAATCTATTCATTTAACAGGTCAGCGTTTAGCTTTTAAAAATGCTATGAATAATGTGATAGGAAAATAAATACCCATTTGCAGAAGTAGGAAACTGCATGGTAGTTTATTTGATAGCAAAATATTGGAAAACGTTTTACAGTAATAAATATTTAGAGTCAAATGTAGAAAAGATAAAGAAGAAATATGAACTCTGGAAATGAGTACCAATGATTTGTTGAAGAGACGTATAAATTTATAAACCAGAAACTTCAATTTTATAAATATATAAGAACGAAATATACTCCATCACGGCTTTATACATGAGTGTTTAACCATAAATCATTGAATGCATTATAATGATTAAATAGTTTACGATTTTCAAATGTGAGTGAAATTAAGCACCGAAGGGATGGCATTGTATTCAGGATATAATATTACTTCTAGGGTAATATTTATCATAAATATAACACAGTTTTGAATATACTGGAGTTTTATGCTTGTCAATTTGTATTTTTAGACAAAAGGTATAACTATTTTACAATTCGTGAGTTTTATGTGCGATTCACAATTTCAAGGGCCCTTAATGTTCAAGAGCCCTTTCTTAGGTTTAGCAGAAGCTATCTTCAAGAATCCCATCGTCACGCCTACTTAAATTCCACCTCGAACCGTGGACTGTACACAATTCAGCTCCCACTATACTACCAGCGTTCCGTTTCTTGTACATGTGACGGAGATAGGGGGCAATTAAAAAAAAGAAAGATATTCACGAGTAGAAAACCTAACATATCCGGAAGCTAATTAGTCGGAACTCAGCCCTCTCTTTTCTTCAAAGAAGCATCCTGCAGATGCAATTATCCTGGCAAAAAGAAGAGATAATGCAAATCCTGGCTGTTAATAACACCCGTCTCACGGGATAATCAGATGGGGCGTGCATCATCCTCCCGGCTGAGGAGACGCACGAATAAAGTGGGAGAGGGACTCTTAATATAATTAGCGGATGAGTTGGTAATCGCCGCACCACTCCCCCGCATCCACCCACACACTTTCTCATTCCGACACACTGCAGGTTCAGCCTTACATCTCCTTCCCATTCCACGGGGGAGGGGGTTCGGTGGAGGGAGGTGGAACTGGGGGGTGCGAGCGGTTGAAAAATCGGGCGAAAACTAAGAAAACAAACAACAAGCATTACCCGGAAGTTCTTAATTGGGGGCAATAATTATTGTTTCGTTCATTTGACTACCGCCCCCCCAGTTCCATAACTGTCTCCTCGCGCACTCATTATTATCTCGCAGGGCGGAAGGGGGCGAATCAGGAGAGAGAGTGATCGTTGCTTCCGATCTTCTTTCGCTTTATCCTCTGGGCTAATTCTATTATTTTCTATTAGCGGATTGTCAGCCAGGAGAGAGGGGGGGGGGAGGAGGAGGAAAGGAAGGGGAAAGGGGTTGGGAAGTTTGCGCCTGGGAGCGCGGGATGCCGGGAGGGGGAGGGTGGGAGGTCGCACGAGGCTCAAGAGAGTCGTCCTTGCGGAGTTTGCGGGGGGTGGAGGGGAGGAGGGTGTGGGAGGGAGGGTGTGGGAGGGAGGGTGTGGGAGGGAGGGCGTGGGAGGAAGGGTGTGGGAGTAGAGGTCACATAAGGTAGCAGGGAGAGGGAGATATAAGGGCAGTGGAGAGGAAGGAGGAGGTCACGGGGAGGAATGGAGTGTTCTGTTGGGGGGCGGCAGGCTGGAGAGGAAACAGGGTCGTATTTCAACGCGGGGCCCTCAGAGAGAAAGAGAGAGAGAGAAGAGGAGAAGAGGAGGGGGGGGGGAAGTAAATGAAGTTGGGAAAGAAGGAAAAGCGGTCTCTTTACCCCTTTTCTCATTTTGTTATTTTTTAGAATTTTTAATCCAACTCCCAAACCCAATTGCGCTCTTTATCTTTTTTCCATTTCCTTCTTCCGTTTCCTTCCGCTCCCCCAACTTCCCTTCCAATTAAAAAAAAGGACGGGGAGTAAAAAGCGACACTCCTCCAACCAATCCCCTTTTTATTTTCCATTCCCTCCCTATCACCTCTCCTCGAAGGAATTCGGGAAATAATTGAAATGAGAAATTAATCGATTACTGGGAGAAAGATTTGCTCTCTTGCTTTTCTGAGGATCTTTTCCCCTGCAGTATTCGTATAGTACTCGGACAAACGTGCGGAGAATGCAAATGTTAGAGAAGAAAAGGAGGATCTCCGAATCTGAATTGGTAGCCATAACTTTGATAAAAATGAGGCTACCATCGACACTAGTTTTGTAAGGGATAAATTGTCTGAATTATAACGATCTATGAAAATTACGATAGATGTTGAAGAGGCATTTTTGCTGAGTGACACTCATATTCAGAGCAACACCGGAATTGCTAAGATTCGTTGCAATTTGTTGAAAGTTTGAGGTAATCCAAGGGGAAGGAGGAGTGGTGAATACTCTGAGAAAAACTCGTGGAGAGGCCGAGAAAGATCTCGAGAAGTTGTGATGCGGTGGTGCATTAAGGAACTTCTCCTCTAACAACTCCGGAAGGAGAGGAGAATGGGGACTTCGTTTCTCGGGAATAATTAACAACACAAATTAAAACTATGCAAAGACTAAACTACACGTTTTCTTTGCACTAAACGAAGAAGTTCCCTCATGGTAACTTGCAAAGCTTTACTTCAATGTCAAGAAAGGGAACATAGAAGAACCTTTCAAAATGCGACGAAAATTAAGCTACAATTAAGTATTTTATACTTGAAATTTAACAGAAGGTAAATCCAAATACGCAAAAACGTTATCAGAGCTCTAAACTTTGCAATGGGTAAAAATTTACACAAATGACATTGAATCTCTATGCGTAATTAGTTGATACAGTATGAGAGTCAATTTAAAAAAATATTACACCCGATTAAAAATCCCTTCTTCAGCAAGATGAAACGCTATTCTGAGGATGTTTTCTATGCCAGAAAATTATATTTAAAGCTAAAATTATCACCAAACTAACGAATGTATACCATAATTATTTTGGAATATCTTTCATTCAAAGAAGTCTTGAGTGTGGAAAATATGATTAGCACCTAAATACTAAGATATCTATAAATGGTTGAATCAATGTTAACACTGTGTTACAATTAATATTTTTGGCCGTGTATCACAATGAATAATTTACTCTACTAGTGCTCTTTTAGTGACCGGCAATGACCCTGCGAGACTGCAATGCCTGCAATACCCTCTCGGTGTCTCGCAGGGTATTACGTACAGGTAAATGTAAACGTACGGGCCAATACATTATTAAGTGCCCGAAAAGCAACATTATCATCAAACTATGGGTCAGGAAATTTAAAGAAACATTTTTTAGAATGTTTTTAATGAATTACAGGCTATTAATAGAGGGGGTGGTCCAAATACTTTAGTTACTTTACACAGCAAACGGTTGCTTGCAGCATCTGCTAGTACCTCATTCATTAACCAGCCCATATTTAGACCATAGCCCGTATTTGGACCACCTCCTTTACAAAAATATTCCTTTAAAATTTATAAATTAAAATTGTGGATTAGGCTTAAAATAAAATTGATGGTTTCTGGCGTCACTTTATGGAATTTACTTGTATTCATTATGAATGACAAAATAACCTTTGTATTTCCACATTTATTTATCTCGCACTGCTACGACATGTGGAAATCCAAAAATGTGTGCACGCTGATTGCAACATTGTAAACGACCTTTTGTATGCCTCCCGCACCCCCCTCCTCAACCTCTCTCTGTTCCATTAGCCCCCAACTTCCATACCTCTGTTTTCCACTATCTTCAACCGCTGAATTCTTGCCCACCACCCACTGGTAATTGCACTGAAGGCTCTACTTCCACCCTCCCATCTCTCTCCCCTCTTCCTCCCCCCACCCCACCGCCTTCCTTTCCACCTCCCCTCCATTAAGCTCAATAAGTGACAACATTTCTGTGATCTGTACCCGAGTATGACGTTAAACGTCGAAACCATGGTCGGAGTAGTGCGAGATAAATAAATGTGGAAATACAAAGGTTATTATGTAATTAATAATGAATATGCTTAAATATTTGATTTAATGGGCAGATTAAATTTCATTTCTGCAAAATACGCTATAATAGCATGGTGTCAGATACTATGAGCCAATCCTCGGATCTCCAGCCATGTGAGGGTGTTGATAGGCACCGATGTCTCGAAGGTGTTGTCTACCATTGTCAGGGTGACCTGGATACTACTATCTTGTAACCATTATTATAATCGTCACAAATGATGAATTATATTTAAGGAAGAACATTTTAAGCCGCACTAAAACAAGTTTACACGGCTGAATCGGACAAAAGAAAAGAGCCTCGGATCTCACTCACAATTACTGCGTCTCGGCGATCTAACGGGTCCATAGTTTTCTTGCCCCCTTCCCAAGGGATCGCGTGCAATGCGTGCAGAAAATTGCAAAGTGCGTCCCGCCTCGATTCGCATATAAGCGGGAGGGAGTGAATCCTCGTTTCCACTCGGCGTAATCATCTAAATGGATTTTCGCAAACGCTGCGTTTCCCTCATCACCTGGCTGCGTGCGTGAATGACACTCATGTCCAAAAAGAGGCGGCTGGGAGCACTTAAAAGGGGCAATGGGGAAAGGGTGAGCTTACGTCTAAAAAGAAACAATAGAAGAAGCAGTCGCGGATGGGTAAGAACGATACTTATCTTGACGGTGAAGTGAATCCTTAAGCAGGTGACCAATTATCGTCTTAAATACCGTCTTAAAAGAAATATATCGTCACGTAAAATAATGGATTTCACGCATTATGTCGTCATCAGAAGCATGGCTGCTACAAAAACTGCATACCTATAGTCACAAAGTTCTTAATAAAGACTGTTCAAGTAGTCTTAAGTATCGGTGTAGAAGCGAACAATAATTTCAGCTTGATTAGCGATGACCGCTAGTTTCGCACAATGATTTTGTAATCAAATTAGGTTTATTTATTCATTATATATAGGATATTTGCGTAATATTAACAAAAACAAGGCTATTTGCTGAAGATGCCTTTGATTATTGATATTGATATTCGAAATTTGGTCTTAGAGTAAAAGGCCATCAGCAACGGCTGATTGCTGGGAAATTGAAAGTGTAAGGAATGTACTTCTGTGAAAAATCCCACACAACCTAAAGTTATTCCATGCAGGTAGAGTTAATTGCCGAGTGATGGAAAATATCGTGTTTTAAGAAGAAGAGACTTGCTCAAGAAGTCAATACTTAAAGTGACGCATATTCAATTTACACTGGAGAAGGACATTTGAAATATTTTATTGGTGCTTACAAGGTGCTAGCATGGGGGCGTTTACTCGGAACCGAAATCGCAATTTTGTACACGAAATCGTTAGATGGAAACGGAAAACGAATTTTAGTGAAAAAATTAATCTTCTAACCACAACCATTCACTCATAAATCAAAAATTAAAATAAGAAAAGGTGACGCCCACCGAAGAATCTCCTTTGATATCATTGACGTCAGTTTCCTTCCATCCTAGACTGCTTTTAGGGGAAGGGAAGGGAGTGGAGGGGGGTTCTCGTAAGGTCTGCTCGCACAGATGCTGTCGCAACTGTCCTATTGGCAGAGTCAGCTGTGTCCCCCCCATTGCGATAAGGCAAAGTAGCTTCGCGGGTTCATTTATGATTGGACGAAGTCGATATACGTCAGAGGTTGCACCACGCCCACTTTTCCGAAAGGGTTAAAAAAACATGTCTTTCGCCGCTTATAACTCGATAAATATTTGACGGATCAAAAATCGGAAAATTACTGGTATTTTTATTTTACAAACTCTATCAGATTCGGCAATAAAAAATATTGATTAACTCTTCTCGGGCTCTACACCGGCTCTTTAATAAAAAATATGGTAAAAGACCCTATTAAATACGCAAAAGGAGAAAAGATTAATTTGAAACAGCAAAGCTTATCTAAAATTCATCGCGAGATTCTTGATCCAACTAATAAATAATTCATTTGTAAAAATAACAATATTATTAAGCAAGATTGCTCTAGCAGAATTCACTCTAATAACTCCCACAGTTGGACACTTTTTTCTGTCTATTCGCATAAAGTGGCTAACTTTGAAGACAAGATGGTGATACATGCTACTAGATGAATTCAAACCATATGATTTCAAGACTGACAAGGCACGTTTATGTAAGCCCACCCAAAACTAGAGCAGGAGTACCTACCGAAAGTTGCCCATTTGGAAGTAATACAAGCTCTAACAAAAGCATTTCTCATTGCGTTTTCGCACTAACCATTCTAAAACACTATAAAAACTGAATTAATTATTAAAAACTACAAGTACTAGTTTATCCACTTTTTTTAAATCTTATCTTCCTGGCTGACTAACAGACTCCGCAACACTCCCTAGAGGCCTCTCATAGAGTAATACCTAGACGAGAGATATATACTGACCAGTAGCGACCAATTGACTATCTCAGTTCACAAAAGATAAAACCTACATACAGATGGTCAATTCGATTAATATTTTGTTCACGACAATTGCGTGGATGAAATAAAACACTTATTTATTCCACAATCTGACCTTTGAATATCAGTTATTAGTGTGTTTTATTCAAACGGCTTTCTGAAAGCCAAGAAAATGATATATTCTTGCTATTTAATCTCCTCGCTGTCAAGGATTTTATGGCCGAATATCCTTTTGTGATAGCATCGCCATTTCATATACAAATGAAAATTAATATAAGATTTTCATGAAATTTTATTTTATAAAACCTGTGTCAATTCAAAATTTCAGACCTCTGGATATGTATTTATTCAGGCCCACATATCCCCTTTAAACACCACCATAATAGGTAACGACTGACTCTGAAAGTAGTTACATGCTAAACCATGTGAATTTCCTCAACTATCAGAGTCAATTCAAAAACACCCAGCTCTTAGTGAGCTCCCATTCCCGGATCGCCCGTTCAATACTACCAATTGCTCCAAGGATACCACAGATGAAGAATTAAATAAAATGGGGTGGCGGAATATTTAAGAGTGCAATGAAAGGGAAGGTTCCAGGCAAGAGAAAAGGAAAGAGTTAGATCTCCGAATAGAATACAGGTAAGTGAAAGTTATGAAAATGTAGAGAGTAGTTTAATCCAGTAAAAATATTAGTTTTCGAGTTAAGACAGGAGGATTTGGCCTATATCAATGAGAATGGAACGGGTGGGAGTCTCCAAAAATTTTAGTGATATATTTAGTGATTTAGATCTAGATCTACATAATAACCTGCAAGCCACCGCAAGAGTGTGTGGCAGGGAGTGTACCATCTATTGAATTGTCCACATCTCCAACAAGACAGTATCCTCACCTGTGCTTTCAAGTCTATACCCTCACAGTATATAACTAACGCATCTTCCAGAATATAAAACCTATTTGCTCAATTTCGGGCATTTGCGAAAAAAATTCAAGAGATCAAATAAGAAAGATTAGAGAGAAATGGAGCAAGACATAACCGTCCAAAAGTGAATGGAAGAAAGTGAAGGAGAGGATGCAGTTTCTAGTGCCAGTGGATAGAGTTTGAAGTACCTGACGAGGCAATGTCGAGCCAAAAAAAGTGACAAAGTAAAAAACTGTGATCCTTGTACCAACTATGAAGGGGAGCCTGTCCCTTGTCGTGAGTCGTTTTTGAATTTTTCATTAATATTGATAAAAAAATCTTAAATTTATTGTCAGCATAGAATTTAAGTGCATATATCTATTATGTATCCTTTTTAATAGTTCATGGTTCAAAAATCTATACATATTCATCTAAAATATAGCATTTTATTTGTCTTTTCTATTGATGCATAAAATTACAGTTTACCTTCAACCTCAGTGGACAATCACAAAACGTGGAGACTACGTTCCTGAAAGAAGATGAGATTACTAAATTGTTTGTATTGTCGATTGTTATCCTTGAAAATGCAAAGCTTAAAAGCTAAAGATAATGCGTTCTTAATATTTTTGACAACGTTTTCTTCTTTTAATAAGCCTCTGCCCAGGATATCAATGCAAGACACTTGTCAACCTTACATTTATTTTAAAACTAATTAGAATCTTTCGAATACGTTGCCTGAAAAGAAGATAACTCGTTTTATTAAGAGTGTCATACCTATACGCAAAGTCACTACCTATAAAAGCTAAGAAGCTACCTTCTTTACGAAAATTAATTTAATTTGCGATTTGGGGTTCCACACCCTGCCCCTAAACTTGCAGTGACTTGCAGTACCTACCCAGTAACGGAGCCCCTACATTTTATTGATAACGTTTTTAATTATTTGAATAATTTTCAATATACATAAAAAATGATGTAATTTTTGTTCTTAACCAACAACTATATAAATATAAAGAAAAAATACAGTTACTTGGTTCAGTCCATATTTACAATTTGCAGTGAATGCGCTTGCAAACGTGTGTTTCCTAAGGAACACGGTCAGTAGAAAATTCCAAATTATTCCACCCTTTGGTTATCTTGAGAGCAGCCAGTCTTCACTCAATCGTCCCGGCAATCGTGTGGGTGTAATATACAAGCCAATTCGAGTCGAAGCAATACGCGTCTTTCGGTCCGCCTCCTCACACTCCAACACTCCATCCAATCTTCTTCTGAATAAACGCGAATAGCTGACTCGATACATTTCCTTCACCCTCCTTGTCGTTGGCCGACGAAGATGCCTACCACCAGAGACCTCCACCACCACCTCGTGGATGCCAACTTGTGGATGTGCTTATTCCTCGCTCCATCTCAAACAGAGGAGCGCCGAACAATTGGATGAGCTGACCAGGGAAGGAATAAAATGAGAGGGGAGTAGTATCATCATCACTTGCCATCCATCCTAAAAATGGTCTAACGAAGCTATTTCTTCAATCGGCTAACCTTTTTTTCCTTCCTCTGTTAAATATCCTTCAGCAAATTCCCCCTATAGACTTAATATTTATATATTTACTCAACATATAATAAATAAAGTAAAGTAATGAGAATAAGAAGAATTAGGAGATTAATAAAATATCATGGTCAATATGCAATGGTTTTCCGGGAACGTCAACTCCGAACTAGTAAGCGAAAGTGGCAGATCAATAGGTGAATATAAATGTGATGCAATACTGTGAACATGTGTTAATTGGCATATATATGCAGCCAACGATTTGGAAGCTGTGGGAAAAATGATGATACTCATGGACCACACTAAAAATAAAGTTTTTTTCCTAACGCGGGGAGAATATTAACATTGTATCAGGTAACCATTACTTGTATCCGTTTCGGAGTGGAAGGGTTTATAATGTGAAAAAAATAGTGGTAAATTTGCAGCTAGCCGATCATTCTCGTGGAAGTAATTCCTTAGCTAATTGCATAATTCAACGTTCACGATTACTTACATTTTTGGTCAGCGAGTAAACCAGCAGATAAAATTTGACAGGGAGAAAGTAAGTTCCCTGATAATCCAAGATGATAGTAAAATCTAAAATTGGACAGTCAAACTTTGATACTCAGTATCGCGCAGTGCTAAATGAGAGTTAACGAAACTAAGATGGTGCCTATGTGCAATAAAAATATTATAGTTAGGATCTCCACAAAAGAAAAGTTTCAGGAGAATAAAAAAAAAACCTCGGCATAAAATTCAGCATCCTACATTATTCTACCGCAAATACAATGCCAGGTATGAAATATTATGTTTGGATATCCGTCTTTATGTGAGAAATCGCGCGATTTAATTAATTTTTTGATAACTAAAAATCAATTTCTCTAACCTAATTAGCTAATACTGTAATTATCCGAGAAATCTGAATCCTTTATTATTTTACAAGTTTAGGCTCTGTAATTATCCAAGGGAAGCTAAAGGTGGCTGCCGACTGCCCTGTGATGAGTATCACTACAGTAGCTGCGTTTTTATAAATTGTAGCTAACTGGCATATCTGCTAATTAAAAAACAATAGCTAGCAACAAATATGGACATCCAATTTTTGCAAGGTATGTATTTTTCAAATATAAGAAAGAAAATACTGAAAATGGAAAGATTAAGATTCGGCACAGAGCTAGATGTACAGCATATAAAGTTTCACTCATTTTCATGGGTGCTGATCACACAATTAAAAACGAACAAATTATATGAATGAGATACCACTTCAAGCTGATTTGTCTGAGTCAATTGTATCAACTTCTGCACTGATTGTGAGTAGTGAAACATAGATCCTAGCGCAAATGTCTTTTGGCTACCCGACTTAAATTCGATTGGTAAGGAATGCCCAATGAAATAGCGGTCATGGTAGAAGGCAAAGATTTAAGAAAGGCTGTAGTTCAAAAGAAGTTGGCGAGACCTCACCTAAATGGGCTTGGAGAGGTGGAAGGGAATTGTTATTTGGCAAGTAGAATAAGCAGCAATGGACGATATAGGGAAGAACTATGCACTAAAATAGCTCAGACAAAGAGAGCAGTCTACCCAGAAGATGTTCCTATCTTCAGTTGGAAACACAAGTCAGGAGGCAAGGAAGGGAACATTTCTTTGTACCTCACATCTGGAGGATGCCTCTTTGCGGTAGTGAGACATGGAGAATAACAGCTGAAGCAAAGTGGAGTCTGGAGGGATGATTTTAATGAATAATAATGAAAATAAAATTGAGGTGTCGATTAACTAACAAGGACGTTCTAAGAAAAGTGATAGAAAAAGAGGTCTGGAGAAAAGATTGAAGTGGGAGTAGAAGACCTTATCAGTCATAACTTGAGACATGATGATCTGATTATGATAGCCATCAATGAAAACGCCAATGGGAAAAATTGTCAAAAAACTCCCAACGGGTTGTACGGGGCATATAGCGGAGAATGTATGGAAAAATTGCGAGTACATGAAGGGATTAGCAGCTGGATGAGTCGAACTGAGAGCTGCATTAAACTACGATTAGGATTGATTAATGAACAATAGGGAATATGATGAGACATGAGATGGTTAAAATTGAATTTGTAACGAGAAATGGTAAAATAACGACCGTAAATATTCCTATATTCTGGAAATTGATTAAAATGTATTTTTCAAGTAATACCATTCCTAATTGGCTCTAAGACCGAAAACAAAATCGAAAGGACAAGTGCGACTGTAAATAGTCTCTTTCCCATGCATTACCAGTAATCTTTAAGTGTTTTTAGACAACACAGTGCTAGAGGTAACTTTATGGAATTCCTTCATCCTGGGATTACGGAACGAAGAAATAACGTCGCAATTCCACAAAGAGTTTTATTAGTCATGCCTGTCGATCTATGTTTTATCAGCTACCAAACTCAAGTCATGTAGACGGAGCATCCGAGTATAAAATACGAATGAAGTCCGTGTAAAGCTGAAGTCTTAAATATCTTTTCAGCGATTGACAAAATATGATTCTCCTTAAATGATTTTCTCTACAAATGAAATGAGGTAATATGTTATTGTATTGCTATTTAAGCAAAAGTACGGATTATCCTTTAACCCTTAACCAGTGACGTGCAATTTCTGTTACACAACCAGTGACGTGCGGTCTGGGAGACCGCAATAAATAAAATATTCATAAAATGTTGCAACGCCATTTTTAATGCTTAGTTTAATGTTCCTTTATCTGCTTAACTATTCTAAAACTTATATTTAATTTTATGTATTACCAATACGAACCAATTTTTCGGTAAAAATAGTTATTTGAAACAGAGTCAAAAAACTCATGTCAAAAACACTTGAGTTATAATTATCGTTTTTAAGTATCAATATTTGGCCAGATTTAAAAATAAGGCCTTAAATGTTAAAGTACGATGGCTAAATAATAAGAAACAATTGAATTTATCTCGTTTATTCCGTTTCTTGATGCATTCTGCAGGTGATTAAAATTACATTTTTTCACAATGGCTCTCATATCTCCGTTTTCACACATTCTTTACGAATTTTCGTCATGCATTCCAAATACACAGGCTTTTTGCATTGTAAACATAAGAAAGAGGTTTTCCGTTTTTTTTATAGCGGGCACAGTCTACATGTTGTCCGCTTCCCGAGCCTTTCTACTTCTTCAGCCTCCAACAATAGATGGAGAATTTGCGCAATACTTTATCGTACCTGTCTCGGGAGTCTAAAATTCGACATTCTCCTTCTTATATGGCGTCTAACAAGATCTGCAGCTATCGATTTAATGAATTAAATCGTGTTATCTTTCTTATCTTTCGTAGACTGCTGAAGCACAAAAGAGTTGACAAAGAAAATGCCTAATATTCTGAAAAATACTGCCATTGGCGACCTCCTTGTCCTTCGGCCGGATGTGTAGCTACAGCAGATTTTGTCTAAAGTATCTACGCCACCCTTAGTCGCATTGTGAAATGCAATAACCTCTGGTTTCGCTGACTCTATATCGTCACTCACCCTGTAGTGCATCGATGAAACTAAGCAAACAACCTTATTTCTTTTGGGGACATGGGATACTAGAGTCATGTTGGTCGAGAATCCGTAAAGTGAAGAGCCCACTTTGCGCCCTTTGGATGGCGCAAAATCATTAGGTATTTCCCTTTTATTTTTCCTGATTGTACCAACGTACGTCAGCCATTTTTCTTTTAATTTTTGTATCAATTCAATAGATGTGAACCAATTATCCACTGTGATATTCCTGTGGGACCCCATGATTGACTCAGAGAGACGAAGAACTGACTGCGTTGATTTTGATAGCTTTTTGTCTTTCTCTGACAAACCTATCCCATCTGTGTCTTTCCATGCGAACAAATATGCGTTAAACAAGTAACTGTTTCGGCGTCAGTCAAACACATCATTTTCAAACCACACTTGGCGGGCTTGCTAGGAATATACATTTTGAAACGGCATCGGTCCCTTTATTTCTTCTGCCGGTAAAACTCGATGCTTAGATGTTCTGTCCCCAAATACTTAAAGGGAGACCGACAGCCAAAAGAAAGGCACAAATGAATGTTCAGGCTCCAGGCGTGGGCGTGCGAAATTTCGGGGTTCAATGGGTTCCGTCATTTTTTAGTAAATACATTACATGCGTACTGCCTGCAAGGGGTAGAGAAATTAACCACTGTTTTATTGTAATTATTTATAAAATCTATAAGAAGCTTAACATTTAAAGAACAAAATATGTAATATATCCAATAAAAACCGGATTTCATTTGTTTTGCGTTCGCCTTCAGCAACGACTTGAATAGTCATTTATTCTTACTCAATGTATTTTAGAAAAATTAGGTACTTTGTGCAACTTAGGCTACGTTGTGCAACAAAAAATGCTTCCTAACAAATTATTAATTATTCGTATACTTGAAAAATCACTACGAATTGTTTTTAACAACTTTTTGAATCATGTCCACCAGCATTAGGTTTACTGATTTTTTCCAATTTAGTGACGTGCGGTCTCTCAGACCGCTAATCGAATTCAGTGGCAAATTTACAGAAATAAATAATACAAACGTTAAATTTTAAGAGTGTTATATCCTTATTATACAAAAATATGAAGCTAACGAAAATTATAGAAATTTTAAAATACTCATTTTGAAAATATTCATAATTTTAAAAACGCAGCGGTCTCTCAGACCGCACGTCACCGGTTAAGGGTTAAACCATTATCGTTCAACAGTCGATAGTGCAAGAGTTCCTAATAATTATGGAATATTCGTTAGTTTACCATTAACCGTTGTGGGACAGAAAGCATATTAGGAGCAGAACATATATTAGGATTACTTATATTATACAGCATTATTGAAGCGAAAAGCAATCCTCAACGTGTAATGGCACTATATGGAGTGATACTATATGTATTTTTACAATGGCAGAATATGGCGGCAAATTACATATAAATTGATGAAAGGAGTTGAGTTTTAAATTTTTCTGCAGCAATTATTTTTCAAACATCCGGCGACCAACATTTTACCATTGCCATTTCTATATTTCTTCGTTTCGTGCGCGACGGAATTACCCTCGTGCTGAAGATTTATCGTCCAAAGAAAGCCAAAAGAACAACCAATTCATATTCAAAGCTCATACATTAGTAAATCAAGTCCCCTTTAAAAAATGTGAAAAATTGATTTACAAAAATGAAGAAATGAAGAATTTTAAGGATAATTCCAACTTAATAAAAAGCTCGTTAAACCAACAGCTAAGCGTAGTTTCCTAATAAAGCATCCATTAATAATTCATGCAGTTTTTTGAACTCTTCTCTTGGTGACCGTTAAGTTTATAGAAATGAACCAATTCATCAACACTGCTGTTTTCATCAAATTCAACCATCACTCATTGCAATTTACCAATCAATAGAGGAAAATCTAGTCCAATCTGTGAAAAGTTTCATGCAAAGGTGTTAATTATCTATCTCTCCAAGTCGCTTTCAAGCATCGCTACTCCATACCTCAGCTCCTCCAACCCTCCGAACTGTGTTACATCTGTCCTTTTAGCCCTCCTCCCCCGCCTCATACCCCCCTCCACCTCTTATTACCTCTCAGAACATTCGCCTCCTCCACTCCCTCACACACCGCCGGTGAAACTTCCAACATCCACCAAAAACCTCTCGCCTCCGCCTTAAGTGTGTAATTAATGCCGGTGCCCTTAATTTCATTCCGAGAGTCCTTGTGCGGGGTGGAGTGATAACGGAAGGGGGAGGAGGCTGGAGGACCGTCCTCCCGCGACCCATCGGTGGGGAAGAGACATCGTGGAAGGAGAGGGAGTTAACCCCTCGCTCCCGGGGGCGGAGTCGGAAGATTTCATTTCGTTCCGCCCGATCTCACCGGAGCACCGTTCCCTATCCACCCTCTCCCCCACTCCACCCTCCTGCACTGCTCCTTACCGCCCTCCCCTCCCCACGAATCCCTGCCCAACCCCTCCGTCTTAAACCTTCCGGCCTGCTCACACCACCCTCCCCGTCTCTCTCCCCCCAGGCTCCCAACCCAAGACCGCAACCAGACCCTTGCATCCAACTCCCAGACCCTCCGACCACCTTCACCCCCCCAGCCACTTATCCAATCCGCTATCCGCTTTCCCAATCTCTCGCTTGCTGGCTCACCTACCCTCCCACACAAACACAAGCACACATGAACACACACAGACACAAACACACACACGCACTTCTACTTCTTCCCCTAAAGTACCCGTCCCACCGTTTATCTCTTAACCACCTCCGCATCTCCTTCGTTCCTTGAGTCTTCTGCTCTCCCTCCAACCTTGCTCTAAACGTCTTCCTTTCCTCAAACTAACTCATCTTCCTCTCCTCCACCCCATTCGCTCCTCTTCCATTTCCACGGCTTACCATTGGATGCTCCAGTCCTTGTCTCAGCCGCCACCGTCAGCATTCGATGCTTAACGAGGACTTGATGCCTTCTTGTGACGCGACATCGGCCCCATACTTCGACGATGCCGATCATTGATGAGATTAGTCAATCGCCGAAGACTTAGTGGTCTCTTATGTCAAAACAAGGAGAGCTTTCTTCGTGGATGCGGTTTTTCTGTTTTGAAATCAAATTCCATGTGAACGGATCTAATCTTCAAGAAGAGACTTTGTGGCCATGTGTAGATTATAGCTGCATATTGTTACTACTTGAGCATCATTTTCCAATGCAAAAAATTGTTTCCTTTTGATATTTACATTTATACACTGCGGAAATTACAAATTTTACACAATTATCGATAAATGGGAAAAAATGGTGCCTTTTTTCGTTTCATGAAAATCATTTAAAAATCTTGATATGCAACGTTATTAATGGTAATCTTAGTCAAATTAAATAAATACTTTAAGTAGCAATTAACTGAAATTTATTCTGCATCATAGAGTCAAAAGCAATAAATATCCACTTTGAGCTATAAAATCCATTTCCAACAATCAACTCTATAATATCTCATGAAAATCAACCTAGATAATAAGCTGAGTAATCATGAATTTTTAAGTAGTTCAGGAAATTTCTATATTTTCCATAAATGTGCCCATGGCACTCCCAAGCGATAAAAATTCACATTCGCTCGCTAGAGAAAAAAACATTAACCCGCCTAATCGTCATATTTATGGGTATGCGGCAGGCTGATAGGCATCTCGTAATGTCTTCATTTTTTCCAGCCCCAAACTGTGACGTAAAAATTCAATAGCTCGTTTATTTACATGAATTGGCCGATTTCGTACATTTTTCCCGTCCACGAGATAAAGCATTTTAATGGCGAGCAATTTTAGTGTTTTCAGGAGAGAAAGGAGGGGGTAAACAATTGGAATTAAATTCACGATGGCAAACGCACGATCGATACCGTCATATTTGCCGCGAACAATCTCCGGGAGGTTCGGGCTGGGAAAGGAGGGGGGGGGGGGGGGGAGGGGGGCGAGAGGGGCGCTATTACGCGGAGGTCGAGAGTTCAAAGCGAGGAAGGGATAAAACAGGGCCTCGAGAAGAGACGGCCTCGCTTATCTCGGGCCGCTGAATCAACGCGGGTGAAAATGCGCACGGCAATGCAGGCACTCGCCAAGTTGATTGATAAAGAGAGGGAGGGAGAGAGAAGCGGGGGGCGAGGCATTCCTCTATTGCAACCTTCAATTATACTTCGCCCTCTTTCCTCGGAGGAATTTCCATCCGTTCCGAGAAAACGGACGCGTCTTGAAGCGTTTCTCCACATTAGCCTCAGGATTATTAATAGACTAAGCGGTCTCGCAGGCGTGAGTTCGGTTGTCAGGTAAGACACAAGGCGAGGTGTGAACAAAAAGCTTAACCATATTGCACTGCAATCTCTCGACTTGCAATGATTTCAAATGGGGTGTTTACTAGACGGAGATCACTTCGTTTCGGGAGAGTTATGGGAGTGGAGATTATACTTGGTGAGGCGAAAGAGAAGCACGACCTCACCAAGTCGGTACTCTCCGAGGATTCCTTCCCCTTTTGAGAAAGGTTGCTTGTTCCTATTATAAGGGAAAGAAAACGCTCGTCCGAGATTCAAACACGCCAGCTCCATAATCCGTCGCCATCTCCTCCTCTCCGACCTGCTCGCCATATGTCGGGGCGGGGGGCGACGCGCGGCACAGGCAAGGCTCCTTCGTGCTGCTCCCTTCTTTTGTTCTCCGGGTCAACCCACCGATTATCCCCGTCCACCCCTCCACCCTCCTCCAACCAGAGTCACCCCGGCCAATCACGCCAAACAGTGAGTGCATTCCGGACCAAGGTAAACTTCTCGTAGGGCACATTCGGCTCCAGTTTCCATGCAATGTATTTAATTGTAGCTCATTAGTATTTGTGGCATGAACGGGCAAAGAGTAAGTGGGATACCTACGTGAAAGAGTACTGGCTTCTCAACCTTAATGTCCGGGTCCCAATCCCAACAGTGCTTCGAGTCACCCCCTACCACACACCTCTACGGTGGCTCGGATAATATTATCTAGATATACATGAATGCTCCTTTGGAAACTCCAATTGGATACCAATGTGGAGTAAAATACAAGTAGTACTTGCCTTTATTCTAGGTAGATGATTCCACAGCTAAGGTCATTTGTGCATATCAGCAGAGTTGGAAAATGAGGTGGTGTTAGAAATACTTCATGGAAGGGAAGAGGGGTGGAGAGAAACCCGGTGTTGGAATTAGTCGGCTCTTATCAATAAGCACCAAGAGGAACACGGCTTAACGTCCTATCCAACAGACGGAGTATTGTATTTGGAGTGCTCCCCATACAGTACTCTATACGAATAAAAACTGTATCACCACTGATGCGAGTATGTTTGTCCCTTGGCGCCCTCCGTTGAGAGCAGGCTAATTAATATTAACTCTGGTTTCTCTCCGCCGCCGTTCCTCCTCTTGCCAATTCCACTCTTTTCTTCCGGTATGAGGAGCATTTAAGCATGGGAAGACATTTAAGGACCACTGATGCATAGCATAATTACACTATATAGCGGACTAGAGCTATGAAGGAACCAAGACACTTAAATAAGGCATTGTGTGCCCACTGTCCTTACCTTTCTGATAAATACCTAGTTGTATGGAAGTGGAACATTTATATGATCTTTCACCCTCTGCCATACACCCTCGCTGAAGCTAGGAGGGTATTACGTAGACGCAGAGCTAAAAGCATCTTTAATTTGGGTAAATGTGATTTTTTCAATAATATATCTTCCACTAGTTACCATTGACATTTAATATTTTGTGTATTTTTTATGCATACAAACTACTGGTTAAATTAGGTGCTATTGTTTATTTATATTCCATAAAAGTTTTGAATTTGTATTTATTTATGAAGCGGTATCAAAACTTCTATTTTCCCTCCGTTTTTTTGATTTTATTGAACTGCTTTAGAAAAAAACATATGCGGATTTAATATAGGTACGAATAAAAAAGGACATTCACAAATTTTTGAGCAATTCTGCATTATTGCTTTAATTAAATGCAAAATTAACTTAAAAAAATATGCATTCAGCTGAAGCTTGATCAATGGTCTAACATTGACTGTTTGCTAACCTAAATTTCAGAAATCTATACATCCTATGGAATTTAGTGGAAAAAAATTGCACGACACTGCCTCGAGATTATTGCATTAAAAGCTTGAACTCCCTTTATAATACAGCACATAAGGTTAAATATGGTGCAATTATGATCATAGGCACACACGAAAATTAGTAGCTACACTTATATAATGGCATCAAATGTTGTTAAAAATATTTCCACTCATTTACAGGACTCTAATTCTTAATATCAATATGACTTGAGATTGGCTTCTCTTCGCAGAATAAATCGATGTGTCAGACTAATGGTAATGAAAACCCAAAGGGATACCAGACGTAATTTTACTTATACGAATCTTTACGTATCTGCATTCAATTTTTACAAGCTAACAAGAGGCAATGCACTCGCGATCATTATTGGAAAATACTTTTTGACGATTGATGATAAACAACAGATTCATTAAAATTAATAAGAATTTTAATGAAAAGAGTCAATTAAAATTCAAGACCAATTTTCTAAGTTCTGAATTATAGCCTTGGATGCATTACTCTTTCATGTAATATGGATGTAGGAGCATGCGATACTGTAGTAACTCATGATCAACTTACAACAAGTGATAGATGGAAACACATTGGCGGAAGCGTATCTCGTCTTAGTTGTTGAGGAAGCTACAGGAAATCCCTTGAGGATTCATGAGTAAATGATAGGCTGAGCTAGAACTTGGATTCACGATTCAAATTAACTTTAATTGAATGGACATTTTTTTAATTTTTGCTTTCCGTGAGAACACTTTCAAACTAAATTCTACTTTCCTGACCTCTATGAGCAATCCAGTATTGACTTTAGTACTTTCCTCACCCATATACTATAAAACCAGATGGATACACCTAACTTATTTGAGCTATTATCTTTGAAAACAGACCTCTTAGTTATTCTATCGGAGAGAAAAAGGAAGAATTTTCCCGTTCGTAGCTCGCCAAGTTCACACTCGTCAACGCCTTCCCATTGCCCTCTTCCCTTTCCTTAAGATCAAAAACTCCGACAAAATCGTTCGAGTCGTGTTGAGAGCCGCTGCTAAACTCCTTTCAAAGATTCTTTGATATGAACAGCCGGAGGTTTGCCGGGAAATAACTAAGGTTTAATTAAGAGGTGAAGCCAATGGAATATGCGACGGCATTGATACATCTTTAGAGATAACGCATTAATATTATAGGTTGCGTGTATTACTTTCAAAAATCCATTATATGAATGTGTTTGAATTCCTGCCTCTTTTGTTTGATTTATTCTTAGACAAGAGACTGCCTCCCTTTCCTAATTGGAATTATTTTTCTGCCCTTTTAGTTGCTTTGATAGTGAATTATAATCCACCGAATTTGAAGGTTAGGGATGTAAATTACTGGATATAAACGCACGATATGATTCATACAAAGCTTAGCAAATATTAATATCCCTAGCTTTGAAACACTTAACTACCCTTTCGGAAGTATTGCAAATTAACATCAAGCATCAAGATTAAAGAGGCCATTTTTAGAAATTTCGGAAAAAATAATTTCGCATAGGAGGAAGTAAAGAAGCTAGCTGGAATGTTCTACATTGAGTAACAATATATCGAGTATTTATGAATTTATGGAGACATCTATCGAGAAATCCTTAAATGTTAACTTTGAACTCGTTTCGTCCTATGAACAATTGGCCGCAATAAAATTTACAGCCAAATCGATTAAGGGCTCCCAATTGGATGGATTATTGCAATATGTAACAGAGAAACATACTTTTAAATTCTGAAGGAAAATCTCGACTAATGCAAAAGCTTAATGCTATTCGTCCAGAAGGCTTCTGTCAGTGCAATAGTTGTCATCACATTTATCAATTTATTCTGTGCTTAACCGATAATGGAAACTTCACATCAGTTATCCTGCCAATGCTAATGATTAATCCAGCGTCATTCAAGATTTATAGAACCTTGGTAAAAAAAAGGAACAATATTCAGAAGTTACTTTCACTAGTTTCAACCTAGTTCTCCATTACAATTAAATGGCCATAACTCCGCCATGACTTATGGCCGATCGTAAACGTACTTGCGGTGCGGAGGTCTCTTATTGCTCCTAATAATCGTCTACTTTCATGCGGCAAGTGACCACACGTTCTCTCCTTTGCCTCTCCCGACGGACTCCCTTCGGGTGAGTCCACCCCCACCCGCTAACACGTCCGTGCACCCCCGCCTCTCACTCCCTCTCGTGCCTCATACACACGCTCCTGCGCTCCCTCTCCCCTTCACCTTCCCTCCCCCCCGCGCGCCCACTCGTCCCTCCCCTTTGCACACCTTTCCCCGTCCGTAATGACTTCATCATTCCATCGCCAGGGGCCGAACCGAGCAGTTGCGTCGGATGGGGAGGAGGTGGGGGCGGTGTGGGGGAAGAAGGGGCCGGGGGGTTGGAGGTGGGGGGAGGGAGTGGCGAATAGTGGAGTGGGAGGTGGGCGGGATGGCTGAGGATGTGGCGGAAGTGGGGGAGGAGGAGGCCCGAAGAATTTCCGTGCTAATCATCGGTGGAGGGGGTAGCGAGAGGGCCTGGTTAGAGGGAGCAACTCAATCGGGCGGAGCCTTTCGTAAGCTAGCATTCGTACACGAGTGGCTTGTATTTGTCATTTCTGGAAAGGATTTAAACTTTGTAGAGTCTCATGGTAGGAACATAATATTTCAAACAAATGCATGGAGGATTACGTCCAAAACATTGATACCTATCGAAAATACGGCTTCAATATTCTCAGAGCAGGCAAAAAATCAGTTAATAAATTGTGCCGCAAAAATATTTTAGGATGAGAATAATTTTTAGAGTTTAACAATTATCCTGAATATTTCCTTAAATTAATTTAAGCCATAAAATATATTTTGTCCAATAAATTGTCTTTGATGAATAGGAAATCATCTAAACCCATTTCATAACAGCTCGAGGTACACAGCCATCTAAATTTTAATGTGAGCCTAAGTTGCTATCTAGGTCAGTACCTAACTCACCGGTATTGGAACATTTAAAGCGGATTTTTAGAGCAATTAGAGCGGTTTTTGGCGAAATGTTGAATAGCAAGCACGAAATAAACAGCTACACAGCCAAACTCAAAAATGTTCCCCTGCATATTCACAAGGGTATTGATATTGTTCGAACAGTTTGAAGGAAACTGGGATTCACGCACCACTTTTTGGTGTGGAACGTTCGGTATAAAACATAGCTATAAACTCATTTCTGTCTGAATGACCTAGGTATTTAATTACTTGATAGAAGTCCAATCACCCCGTACAATCTAATAGCAGTACTTGGGTCCGTGACAACGTATCTACGACTAGGCGTCAAGAAGGAAAATTATCATTAGGTGTAAATAAACGTCATGACGCTTATGTAGGCGTGCATCATTAGCCTGATGGACTTCTCAAGCAAGACCGCAGAAGGGATTGGCATTAACGTCCACTTTGAATGCGTCGCAGAAAACAAAAGCCGCTCCACCAGCGCGGCGTAGAATTCCTCTCCTCCTGTTGGTGCGAGAGGTGCACACCGATGCTATACGCCTCCTTGATTACGCGCGATTAGTTCGCTTGCGCTCGCAAGTGGAATGAGGGCGAGGCCAACGATGGGCAAAGACTCGCGCCGAACGTGGGAGGGAAAAATAGGCAAGGGGGGGAGAGGTGGGCTATCGTGAGGTAGTGTCGTCCCTACAAACTTGAGCGTCATCAAGCGGAGAGATAGGAGAAGAGAGATGAGGAGGAGGAATGGAGTGATGGAGAGAGGTGGTGTCGGGAAGGCCCCTCTCATGATGATGCCATTATAATGCGAGAGGGCATTAATCGGAAGGCGATGTCGGCGATGAGGGCAGGGGTGGGCGAAGCTCGGAGGGGGGAATGGGGGCAGTTAGACACCTCCGGAGAGATGAGCTCCTCTCCGCGCGGCGAAGGAATTCATTAAGGCGCTCGAGTTCTCATTCCGTGGCTGACAAAGGCAATCCCCAGGGTGTGCAGGAAAAAATTACACGGAGGATGTGGAGAGAGAGAGAGAGGACCGGGGAGTTTGGAGAAGGGCGAGCTGGGGTCCGGAGTAAATAGTTATTTGTGCGTGTGTGTGTGTGCTCGCGTGCGTGTGCGTGCGGGTGTGAAGGAGGGGATGGCCATTCGCCGCCGCGGGGGAGAGAGAGCGAGGGGTGTCGGAGGTGTCGGTGCTGGTGTTCTTGCTGGTGTGGCGCGAGGAGGAGGGGAGCGGGAGTTCCGGGGGCAAGAAAGGCAGCAGGCAAACTGAATCCGTCGCGCGGGGCAACGAGGATGGATGGGGCAGGTGAGAGCCTGCAGGGGTGGGTCAGGAGGGAAGGGAATGAGGTGAACGATAGGGGGGTGGGGAGGAGGGAGTCGCCCAAAGGGTGGCGAGCGGTCCAAGGCGAAAGCAACGGTTTAGACGTTTCCAATGCATCATCATCTCATTCGTTTTCATTAATTAGTGCGTGATGTGCCTCCCCACCCAGCGACGACGATCTCACACCTTCTCTCTTCCCTGACGAAACCATTGTCATCTTCGCGTCTCCGCCCGCATGGAGTCGAATCATTCCGAATTTTGTCAATTCCGTATGAACTCCACGGAAGAAAATAATCCCTCACCAGCTGAAATCAGGAATAATAGTTGGCAGGTGTCGTCTGATACCAGAGGTTTGCCTCAATGAGCTCCAAAATAAACCGAATTATAGGTAAGTACCCATTTGGAAAGTTTCCTTGAACGGAAATCGTATGGGCTTCACGGGGCTCTTTCTTCACTTCACAGCAATCAGCAAACAGGAACTACTCTCACTCGCCTATAGATTTCCATCTACTTAATATCCTACGAGCCACTGCGAGGGTGTGTGGCAGGGGGTGAAGATCACCAAACATGAACTACCTACATGCAACTCTGCCTATAATTACGGTCCATCAAGGATAGCACACGTGCGGTGGAAATGTTCTTCAAGGAAGCCGCTGTCTACGAGGATAACTCGTGTAATCTATCTCAAAAAGCGACAAAAATCAATATTTATGGTCTTTTTTGCCTTTGGGACTGGAATCCTGGGTTAGCGTGGTGATCTGCGAAATGGTCTGGCTAGCCCGTGGTCCGTGGTTCGATATCCGGTCCAAGAAAACTTTTCCTCGGGCAATTTTCAATACATTTGTTTCACTTGCTTGTTTAGCATAACGACATAGTAATATTTTAAGATGGGAAAGTACTTTCGTCTGGAAAGAGTGTCTTCTAAATATGCTAAATGCGAGCATAAAAGTGAATGGCGCTTCAGAAACAAAGTTTGGGGTGATATCCAATTCTTGTATGCCGTGCATAATAACTCATTTTGAGCACCACATGTACATGCTCACTGCTAACACAACATTTCACAATGTACAATCATCATCTTGAGGTATTGGCACCTGCATTCTTTGACGTCTCTTCTCAATCTTGCTATTTCAACTACCTTTTTCCTTTTGCAAAAAGCACAAACAGCCCAAATATGTAATGACTCTTACGTTCAACAAAATTTTGTGTTGAAATTTCACAAGCTAAAAGAATTACCCGTGATTAAAACATTACCTATCAATAATGGTATGGAGGAGAATGTGGTTTTGAAAACAAGAACACGTTCACTGCTATCTCCCAGATAGGTTATTGAAATAAAGCAGGAAGTTTAATGAAATCGCAATTGCATCACTGCATCGATAATTAATCTAGCAAGAGACATTAATGCAGTAATGTATCTGATTCTGTTCTGAAGCAATTACTTCCCACTGGAATTGGTTCCTTGCAAGCTGGCGGAAAATCAACTTCTCTGAGCATACGCAGTTGCTAAACTCGCGGAATAAGATCTCCATCGCAGTAATGGGCAAAAGGTAATCAAGGTGTGAATCGGTTAAAAGGTTTCTCGTCGTCCGTGGTTGGACGTGAAAAGCAGCGCAATGACGCAAGGGCGCGAATAGCACGGCGAAGTAGAGTCCCCATCAATCCCAAATCCACCTATTTTTATTTTTTTACTTTTCTGAGCTTAGTGTCCTTTTTTTAATATTTTAATTCAAAAAGCCCCCTACTTTATGAGGTGAATGGGAAGAAGAATCGAACTTGGTAATATTAGCGGTTTCTTGTGTAAATAAGAATGTGCTAACCAATGAATTAGGCGGGCAGAATTTCGGTTTTTCACATAAATGAACGATAAATACTGTGTGATATAATATAGTCGACGAATGGGGTGTGATGATTAAACGTGAAACACTTTGCCATTGCAACACTTTATGTAAGTCTTACGGTGAAACATTCTTTGGATGGATTTCAGAGCTATGCACCAGGGGGTAACAAGAGAAACTTAAATCATTATAAGCCAATTAGTTTATTCCCCCGTATTACGGAAACTTAGTTTTAGGTCAATCTTTCTATCCAATATTTCACTATAAAGTTAGAGTTACGATTAATGAAAATTATAAAAATAGGTTATTATCAAAGCCCTCACTTCAAAGAAGAACTGAAAAGAACTAAATATTAAACGCCACTCGTGAAATCTGGGTTGAGAGTGTACATGATGATCTCTCAGCGCTTAAACTTCTTAGCAAACCTTATAATTTATATTACGATAAAACCGCTAATAATTTGAAAAATTTCTCACGTGTTATGATTAAAATATATTTTACACGTAACTAGGGTAAAGCATTCTACCCTAGAAACACACTAAATATATCGTGAAAAATGAACACCTCTGAGTCATTAATATGGAGTTACTGTAATACAGTAAAATTATTTTATTTCACCTCCATTAATAAATATGCTCAATTATTGACGCGTTTGTGTTAACATTCTGATAATTCTCAACCCTATGATGTGCACCTAGGAGTTGGGATGCAATGTTCGGACTTTCGACTGCCTGCAGCCTCATAATATTGTAAATTCTCGATTCACACTGGTGACGTTCAAGAAACATGTGAAAATTGCCCTATGCATATCGTACTGCTGTAGTGAACTTTCAAAGGCTGACACAGATTACATTACTCAAACAGTTTACGCAGTATCACGCAAACTAAGGAATTTTGGGCTACTGTGAGTACCTAGTAACATACGCCGCGTGGATAAATGTCGCATACACGGACGGCATGATTACGCTGCATTGAAATAGCTCTCAAACAGATGGGCGATTATAAAAGATGCATCGAATTATTAATTATAAAGAAAGGATTCTCGATGAGATTAAAATAACTAGATAAAAATAAAAATTAATCGCTCTTCCCAATTAAACTTTGATGGGAAAACGTGTTTGAAACAGCTGAGTCATACCAAACTCAATGAGTACGTTGATGCCCATGTTAAAAGGAAACTAATAAGGTTATAAAAATATCTCCACTGGCATAAGACCTAGAATTAATAGCCTTTGACGGAGTAACAAATTGATAAAAAGACATTAGAAGGTGATTAAATGGGCTTAGGGATTCAGAAGAGTCTTTAATATTTAGGCATTACACTGGTAATCAGTATCAGCAGGGTCACACCATTCGTTGAAAATTTGTACATAATGATGTTTGGCAGATATTTCTACCAGCAAAGACATTTCCCTATGCATTGGAATTCTAAAACTCGAAATGAGAGACTTGCGTTTCTCATCGGCACATGCCACTTGTGCATCATAAAAGGTCATTGCAAAATGAATTTGCAAAATATTGTTAAAAATAATTCTGATTAGATTTTGAAGTATACAATAATTAATTTAAAAGATTACCAATTGCATGCGTTACAAGCGAATAAGAAATTAATCTAATCCGCTTCCTTATTTCAATTGTAGTTGACGCAATGTTTCGTTTTCCTATCACCAAAACGATTCCTGGAAGAGAGCGAGTATGAAATACTGCCTAGTTGAGAAGATTTTACGGTAAAGATCGTATTTGAAGCGTTTTCAGAGGCCAAAGTGGGAGTAAGCCAGGAGTAGAAATTTCGCAATCATTCATAGACTTTTCTCTATGAAAATTATCCAATGTTTTGCTCATATTAATTGCTCTTACCCACGTTCTTTTAGTAATTTACCCTTGACGAGCGGTGCTAACACCTTTAATCCTCGGCTCTCGACGCCGAGAGCCGAGCAATTCGGGAAAGACTGCAAAACCAAAAAATACGCCAAGATTAATGAAACTCGATAAGAAGGGGAATGGAGAGAGGGGGGGGCGAGGGGGCAATCGAGGAAAGAAAAGGCTCCATCTCATAGAAACATATAGAAAATCGCTCCGCGGCGTCTCCGTGCTTTAATGTCTTAATTCTACTAAACAACCATTATGGGCGATTAGCTGCGAGAACACGTTTCACTTCCGTGATTAATGAGGGAGATACGGGAGGAATGTAATTAGGCCGGGACGTTATGTGGGAAAGAAACTTAAGGAGACAAGGAGGAATTCGAGATTGAATTGAGTTGAAAAGGTCAGGGAGTGCGTATGGGGAGCGAAAAAGTCAATTTTTAAAAGAAAAAGTGCTCTTTTGCTGGAGGCTATGTGGGAAAAATAAGGAATGGAGATTGTTCGTTGCGAGACGACCTCTCATGCCCACCTCGGGAAATATGCTCAGCCTTTTGTTTTTTCCCTCGCTCGGAGGCGAGAGGAGAAGATTGCTTCGCGTGATACACACCTCGCCTCTCGGGCTCTTTCTCGACATCACACGGCGATGATTCATGGGATTGATAAAGGAGAGGTTGAGGCATTTGAATAAATTGAAACCGCATGCGGTTACTGAAACGCGGAGGATTTTTTCCGTCATGAGGGAATAGCTTGCTGAGTGTGATTTTAGATGTAGTCATTATTTTAAACCATTGAAAATTCCTAAGTAAATTACGGCCGTTTGCGAGGAATACTGAACATAAATAGGCCCTTTTGGAGTTAGCAAATGTTACCAATTAGAACATAGAACAAAGATTGAACAAAGTATTTAGGAACTCAAGAGTGCTACAGTCAAAATCAAATTTATGAACTTATTCATTCGCAAATAGAATACGCTATTGACTACACAATCTGTCGAAAATTAAGCTCTATCTCATCCTTGTAGCTGCAAGGATGAGAAAAGTTTAGGTACTTAAAAGTTGACTTTCTTTTTTCGTAAAGTAAATTCAGTATTTTAAGTGATTTTTAAAGAAGACAGAAATTCTTTTACGCCTAAGAAAGTTGAGCCCCATAAACTCCGTTTTGCTTACATTATTCATTTTCCTCTCACGTACGATGAGCCTTCTCCGTAGTTCCTCAACTGGACGCCCACATCTTCACCCATCCACTTTGATCGTTGCTTCCTAAGGAGCGCCGAGATGGCGTGAGATCTTTGGTCTTTCTCTCCATCATTGATCCGTTGTTTGGCCTAAAAGTGTTTTTACTGCCTAACAATAATTCACTCTCCGTTTCAAATAGACTATATTCTTAATAAGTAATATAAATTCCAAATGCTATGCGGTAATGCTTCGCGTCTTATTAATATCAGTAAGAGAAATTCCTATCACCGTGGGAGAAAGATGCCGAGGATTTTCACTCATATACCGCAGAGTATCCCAATGATAAAGGTGTTCTTCCGTCTGATAAAAGCTATTTTGTTGGAATTATAATGCGTATTATACATATTATGTATAAAATCATCTTCCACGACCGCGAAATACTTAATGACTTTTCTTTTGTATTGCACACGAATTTCAAATTTATAGGCATTGTAATCACAGAATTGAATTTATTTATAGCTATTAAATGTTTTAATTGAAAATCATGCAAACAAATCATAAAGGGTTCATTGATATAAAAGCACAAAGAATATTAATTTTTAGTTTATAATAATCACATGGTCTCTTTTCAGCGCACAATCCACCCTATATTTTTTGTTGCATCGAAACCAAACATGGGACTCCATGTTGACGATTTGGAGATATTGGACAACTTTTTATCCTTTACTCTCTTAGTGACGTGATAGTAGTATCAAATAAACGTTTTCTTGTTTAATTGGTGCATGATTGTGAAGGTTACGACGAAAAATGGATTCCCCATATCGTTTCGATTAATTTTTGATGACATTCTTACGACTCCGTTTAGAATGTTTCACATCCTTGTAGAGTATCCAGGTATTTATCGAGGCCAGATCCAATTTTAAAAATACATGAACAGGCCACTTCACTGTAGTTGATCGGGTGGAATATTTTCGGTGCATGCCTTTTATCACTTTGCTTTTGTTGCAAAACGGCATGATGCTCTAAGTGGTGGACATTGTGACATCTGAGTGCATTGTTAAAGCACGTTATTTTTCTTTATTTCTGGTAATTTGTGAGAGTATGTTGGGTTTTTTTATGCCTATTGTCTAGCTGAATGAATTTTGTAATCCACATGGACAGAAGGGGATAACTTACCTGTTTTTTTATATTTCCAACTAGAGATACTATTAGTTTTTTCACGTATTTAGCCTGGTGGATCGTCGAAAAATAATTGTTGTAGGTAATATGTATGTACAAATTCTTGTATAACACCGTCTTCACATTTGAATGCAATCACACAATGCTTGATTTGATGGCCTATCTTTATCTTTCCGGCAATACGGAAATGCATTTAGACTGTATTTAGATTTGATTACAAAACCAATTACTTGAATTTTAGTTTGTATAATTTATTTCGTGTATACTGCAGACCTGATCACCTGCATTTCAATGGAGCCGGCTTGAGATTTGTAACAAAGTTGTTCCAAGGTGCAAAAGCCAAACAAAATTCATCTGCCCTTAGCACTCGACAATGAGTTGCCCTTGATTCGAATCGTAAATGTTTGATTATATTCAAGAATCGATCCCAAGGCATTGCGTTAGATAGTATATTTCCCCACAGATTTCGTCCCAACAGCTTTTAGTAGGAAAATTCTGCTGTCCCAAGACACCCCTTTTAAATATAAGTGCTGTAATTATAACAAGGTTTCCTAACGACAGAACCAATAGTGACTAACTTCCCAGCCTCCACAATATATTTTACAATACTGTCATCACCAACAAGCGAACACGCTCAATATCTCCGGCTCTGGAATATTCCTTTTGGCATACGGTATAGGACTTGGTACTAAATGGTGCAAACCACGTAAAAACTACTGAGGGTGTGTCCCAGTCACATGGCAGGAGAGCAAGCTCCCAGGAAAAAGAGCAATGGTGAATGCTTATGTAATCCGGGCAGGGACGGAGACAGTAATTCGAAAGAGTGGATGTGGTGTCGACAGTCCATAGTATTTATTACCCGTTCTGAAAATCCCTGAACTTATTCCTGGATAAAGATACACATCCATGGGCGTGCACGCGATTTCGCAGATACGATAAAAATATAACAATTGCATAATAAGAACATTTTCTACATAATAATACCATAGGAATGTGAATTGCATATACATACAGGGAAATTTAAATCTCCGGTGCCACTTGCGGTTTCCCAAAAAGATCTGGTACAGAGAAAATCATTCAGCATGGATTTTGCTATGGGTGTTCAGAGACATCACCCGTAATGGAACCTGGTACCTTTTGATGCAGCACTCAAGCATTTACTCTCTGGGCCACCAAGCCGCTGAGCAAAACGATGTTCATAAAATATTGTGAGACTAAAAATAAAACGATTATGAACATAAAGTGCGAAAACCAGTTAAATGACCTCAGACGTCCTTATACGTAAAACCTCTAGTTAAAAATAGGGTAAAAATGTTAGAGTAATTTCAATGTTGTTTTCATCGAATTTAAGACAAAAATGAACAAAATAAAAGTTTCCATTGGATTTAAAATATTTTACAATGAGAGAAACTAGGTTGAATTCCAAAAATGGTTTAAATGACCCCACCAGTCATTATAGAAGACTGAAGAATATCTTGAGACGTGGTGGTCTGATGAACACATTCCTCGAGGGATAAGTGAATGGGAAGAATATTAAAGGAAGGTCTGGTATGAGGGGCCCAACAAATTGTGAAGGCTGCGAGAGAGAAGAACTATGCTAATATGGAGAAGTTAAGCGATAGGAGTATCACATGGAGAGCTGCATCAAATCAATTTAAGAACTGTTGACATAAGATGAAGATTTTTCCATTGAAAACTTGAATGTTAACTTAAATAAGTATTATCCTGCGAGCCACCGCGAGGGTGTGTCGCAGGAACTCCTATGTGAGGATCGGTGTACTTATAATATATTACTTTCAGATACACATATATTTTGATAAATCTCCCATCCCTTATCTCTGGTACATGCACTATAAGTCATAACCACCGGGATAGACCAATACCCTCTCGGAATTCCATCGCTTTTTGTCCACGACTGCTTATACGACGAGTAAACTCGCTTATCTCGCAGCTAACCTCTATATCTAGAGGTCGACCCACCATCCGCAACCCGGTGGACGCACTCGGTGGCTTTAAGCTTAGCCGCGAGTACCGTTGGTCACATAATCGAATTCAGACTTTAATGCAGGTTTGACTGTTAGGTTATATTCACACATATGGCAAAGCAAGAGCAAATGCATAAATTTTTAAGTATCAAGATATCATCATGTGAGAAGGGCAGTGTGCCAGGCATAATAAAATATTTGTGATTAGATGTAACTCATGTGGGGGCATGTCAAAATACCTTAAATATTGCACATAAAAAGCCCAATGCAAAAACGCAAAAAAAATTAAAAAGTATAAAGCCTATCCTGATTAACTCTCCCCACTCCATATTATATTACGTTCATTACTGACCTTTATTCCATGAAGGAACAGTGATATTTTGAACCCTTACTTACAATTTAACTCTTTGACAATATCTTTTTGATATCATGTACCATATTGTGCTTGAGGTCGTTAACCCGAGAAGAGATGTAATAGGGAAATCGACCTGCTAATCATATTATTTAAGTTCTGATACATTCACGTAGCTCCGGGAAAATTCTTGCCGCAACAGCGTGCGATTTTTCCTTAGAATGCAAGCACTAAGCAATTAAATTCGCAACCATGGCACCGTTTTCTCGCGCTACTGCATCGGAGAGAAATTAAATCAGATAGTCAACTGAATATTACGAATTCTCATTTCATTTACGGCGTCTATCATCGAACGGTTAAGCTATAACAGGAAAAGCGCGATAAATCAGCCTATCTTAGGATAAGAATCGATACTATGGAGTTAACAGCCTAGTAAATGGTCGTGAAACGCTTTAAACATAATGGCGCTCCGCAAATTTCAAAGCAAGCCGAGAGAAAGGCAAGGCTAATGCAAGAGCAATTTACGACTTGTTATGTGTTGTAACCAGATGCTATAATTTCTTCTAGTGACCAGCCTAATTGGCGTGAAATTAGCAATTCTGAATCTAATCCCCCATAAAGAGCCCTCCACTGAATTTTTTTTTAGTCTGAAGGGTATTCTAACAAAAAAAAATCACTATAAATGATGTGTGACAGCGATGGCCTGTGAGAGAATATAAAATATGAGGCGAATTAATAATTTAACCCATTTAAATCACATATGTATAAATCACAACAACTAAATTGTAAGTTGAAATGAGTTAGAAAGAGAAACCACTGGCACTCGCAACTTTTGTCACTAGGAAGTCCTTCTCGGTAACCAACTGGGATGAATATCATTCTGCGTTTAACGATTTATGGCTGATGAGAACTAAAATTGACACTCTGGAAGTAATCGACCTACGATAATTGCCGAGTGGGTCCGAACTGCACTTGAGCGGAATAGCACAAACGCCAATTTCCTTATCACCTTTTAAACCCGATATGCCTCGGAAAACAGGCAATCAGTACATAAATAATGCAATGGCTAGATTTTTTGAGCAGGGAAGATGCTCCTCACTCTTTGGCCTCCGATTCCACAGTGGCCAATCTTCTATCATGAATCGTTCACTAGTCGAAAGACCGAGAAAAAAATCAGAAATGGGATAAGGTATAAAAACGAAGAAAATTTGGGAATAGAATTGAGGAATAAAAGGGTGTAGCCGTGACTCTTGGAATCCTCACCAATGCCAGTCGGCGAGGATCCGCAGACCAAGCGCCACCTACTGAGAGTTCCCATGCCTCTCATTGAGACGGGTGAGAGACACGAGACGGATCCACCCGCTGGGGAAATAATTGAATTCCACGCGGATTCCTGGGCTAAAATGAGAGTGGAATCTTTGTAGACGAAGGGAACGCAAGGATTCTACAGTAGCTGAACAACGGACTTTTAAGGCATCGGTGCCATCTGGGATAACACCTATCCCTCGTTTGTGCCTGCAGTCTCTTTTCGGCTATAGCTTCCCATTCAGTGGTATCTGGAATGAAAGACACTCTTTCTCCTGACTCTTTTGGTGAATTTCAGTCTCTTTTCAGAGATGCCAATGGAAGACCATTGAGGGATGGTTTGTGCGTGTAGTACAAAAACTCGTAATTTTTAAACGCAGATACCTTATTTAATCGGGATGCCTACCTATGTCTTTTTAAAGTATTTAATAGTTGCATTTGTTGGAAAATAATTATACGAGTCAACTCTTTTTCTCCCAACATAACAAAAAATTTTTTTTTCAAAAATTAAATAGGTTCTATGGATACTTTATTGCATGTAAGAACTACAGTGTAGATGGTGAAAGCAAAAACACAGGTTTTCCTGAAAAAATATTAGAGATGGAAGGTGAGGAGAAGACGGAGACGATTGTGATCCAAATATAAATTTAATGCTAAGTGATGTTACTCATTGACACAGAATATTTCCTTTTGTCATCTAATTTGGTCAATTGCAATATTAATTTGGTTAAATAGTTGTATATTATCGCCTCGCAAGAAAATATTTAGAATTCATTTTAGTATAATTCCTCTCAGTTGCATGTTAGTGGTGTATACATGGAGTAGTATTTTTGGTACGCTGGCATGGTAGCAAGCTGATCGATAGATAATGGATACCTAGTGATAATTGATTCCTTGCCATGCACCCTTGTGATAGCTTACACGGTACTGTCTATATGTGGGTAAATGTTATAGACAGGATAACTTGCTGCATTACAATCCTATCACACTGATAGGGTGTGTGGGGTTCTACTCGAAATAAAAAAAGGTCTATCTTTGAAAGCGAACCTCAGTTGTTGAGTACAAGCATGAACCTCCAACAAATCCTCCTTGAGTCCAATACGGGTGGTCGACATGGGAGGTGGGTGAAATGACCAACCAAATCTGGAGAGGCCTACCCATGCCGGAAAAGTGAGTGAATCACGAGTGTCTTGTGACCACCCAGCGTCCACCGAGGATCTCCGCCAATTAACAACGTTAGTTCTCGCTCGATGGTGGTCACTTGGACGTGGGAAGGAGCCTATAAAACCCCGGGGGGTCTTCTCTCTGCCCAGTCATCCAGCGATTGAATGTCGCTCAAATACAGTCTCACTTCTTCTGCTTCCGTCGTCCTAAGATCCCTACAAGGAGACGAATTGGTGTGCAGATTTCACCTGCAAGGGTGGTAATACTTCTCAGCGTGCGCTGAGTGAAGTTAATATTCTGTATATTACCTCGCTTATTAAGAACCTTAACTATAGTATTACTTCTACTGCTTAACGTCATGGAATCTCTGTTATGATTTATAAGGGATTTACAGGATAAAGGAATAAGAGCGTGATAGAGGAATAGTGCTAGATAAAGTAATTAGAGCTCGTACAAAGGAGATCAGTTAGATTTGTTAAAGGCCGTTATGATGATTGCATTAGTGTTACGAGTTTAGGAGAAGAACTAGGATGGAATTACTATCAGAACGAAGGTTAAAATGTAGGTTAAATCTTTTAAGTAAATACGAAGCAGAATTGTTTACAGATGATGCTAGATATATGTATATTAAGAACACATGCGTATTATGTTAGGTTTGATCAGATTAACAAGATTAGAGAGATAGATTGTCTTACCGATAGATTTTAAATGTCATTTTTCCCGCTCACCATAGGAGAGCACAATAGATGGCATAGAAAAGGGATAGGTAGGTAAAATATTGTTAAAGTAGTATGTAGTGCCTGATGCATATATTAAAAACCAATCCCTTTATTACTATGTAGATGCTAACCATCTAGCTGCAGTTGACCCTATTTTGTAGCATGTTTCCATGTATCAGCCTAATCGCATGCCAATAGTATATGTTAGGTGATCATCACCCTCAGCCACACACCTTAGCGTTGGCTCTCAGGGTATTACGTAGATGTAATGTGCTGCGCCCTTTTGGTTTGGTCACTACTTTCTTTTACGATGCACCCACTGGTGCCTCAAGTAAAAGCATGGAAACGGAATCTAAATATGTTGAAAAAATCTAAACAAAACTTGGAACATGGTATTTATGAAAGAAGAAAATCGATTTTAAATTGGGGCCCTAGCATGCCCAAGTTTTACGAATGACGTTTTCGTGATCTGTCTTAGTTTTAACAATTCTCTGCTAAATAGCAAATATTCCACAAAGAAAAAAATCATTCGCCTTCACCGCGACTCGAACCCGGACCCCCTGATTTCCGGCCAGGTGCTCAACCAAGGCGTCCTCTTTCTCTGTGGAAATCATAAGCCTTCAGAGAGAAAGAGCCAACTCTCTTGGCTCTTTCACACTCACTCTCATCAGCATCACACTCCTTCTAAGTTCAATTGAAAGATCCGAGTTCCTAAATTCTACTGAAACACCTCAAAGTTGTTCGGTGAATGAATCGGGTAAACGGATGCATATTAGATGATAGGAGAAATAGGTATTAGTAAATGCATATTTCATAGATATTTGTAGCAACTGACAAATGTGTTGTATAAAATAATAATAGGCTGGCCAATAGGAACAAATGAGTGCAGAGCTGCGTCTAACCAACCATAAGATTGATGGGCATATACTTAATTTATATTTAAAGTTGAAATTAAATGTAGCAATTTGATTTCAAAATCGAAGATACATCAATACAAAATGTATTGCCTCTAAATAAGTTACCTATTTGATAGATGACATTGAAATTAAATAAGTTTTATCATTAAGTCATCGATTTTATGTAATTATTACAAATTATTATTTATAAAAATCATATTACATCAACCCTAAGTCTTTCTGTTGATAATAATAAGAAGTTATGACACTTTGCTCGACGATTAACCTTCTAAGATGTTAAATGTTCTTGCTAAATCAATTTCTCTCGCAGCAGTCGTGATCTATGAATCATATGCAAATAAGTATCAAGCAAAATCCTCCTTTCACTTAGAGTTGCGCCCCTCACTTTGTTGTAACGGAATCTATAACATAGTGTACACATGTGATTTCATAAAAACACTTGGCTGTCATCACGAGAGCTACCAAACCGTCGGGGGGCATTTACTGAAAATCAAGACAATAAAGATACGCATCTCATTTGCAATCACATTAACAGCCCATAGAGCAGAATAAAATTGCACTGAAACGAAATTTATAGGCAAAGTCGCACTAAAGTGGTCGTGCAAAAAATAGTTCATCGAATTAATCTCGCACTTAATATTCACCTCTCGCCTCCAATATTTCATATTCACGTCCCCGCCATCGTGACTCATTCCACGTCCACGAGCAGGCGATTTTCTCGTGCTCAGCGATCAAAATTGCAAAACGTATTTGCTATGCCGCTCACGAGCGAGCCTCGGCGAGGAGGAAAGGGACGGCGAATGCGGGCGCACTTCCCGCGGGAAGCGAAACCTGTTCCCCCCCTCTTGAGAGAGTACTCCTTCGCGGGAAACCACTCTCCCGTTTCGATTCGGCAAATCTTCCCCGCTTGAGCCAGGCAAACCTGGAAAAGTGGAATGCGCTAAAGTGTTTAAAGTGGGGCGGAAACATGATTGCGGAATGCCGTTTGACGCAGGCCTCGGAGGGGCATTGCTTGAGGCCTTACCGAGAGAGCTAATGGGCCTGAATGAAGTCACGGATGGATTAAGAACGCACGAGAGGCTGCAGAAATTTTTTTTTTTTAATATTGTTCTTTTTATATCAACGGAAGGGATTGAGATTGGGACCACTGGTGTCTAAGAGAATAATTTTGTCCCATCAATTTTTTTTCAAAAGAATTTGCACCTTACAATGGAAAAAGTAATGACCTTGAAAATTGAATAATAACAATTTTCACCTGGTATTAAATCACGCGTGGAGATTTTTGAATGCAAAATCAAAAGTTGATTGAATGGAGCTGCGCTTTGCTGCATCTGCAGATATACTTTCAATTACAGACGTGGAGGGATACAATGGAGAAACACTCCGAACACTAGTTACGAACGATATCAGTATCGAAAGCGTAAAGATAGTGAACGTACGATATGGAGTAAATAATTTCACTTTTACGCCCTTGTGGTGGCTTGCAGAGTATTGAAATAATATTGAAATTCTGTAAATAATCAAATCTTAAAACTAAGGATACAGGACCATTTTTTGGCCGCTGCGTTCATCTCGACAGAAAGGGTAGAAGCGACCCTTAAAAACCGGAGGGGAGTCGGGCGAGAAGAATGAGACGGAGTGCGGGAAATCATTGGTGTGAAGCAGGCGGGAAGATTTCGGGAGCTACCTACGTTGGAGCGAGCGAGTTGGGTAGGGAGGTCCAGGCTCGGATGAAAGGGAGGGAGGAGGCGGTCGGGGGAGGGATGGAATACACGGGTGGCGCTGGAACACAGTTGTCGACGGGATTAGTCACGGCCAGTTCCTACGAATGCTTCCGATGCCCCGTGCGAATGAAGTGGGCCACCGCGGGTGGCGAGGAATTTCGGTTCGGAGGAACGTGAAGGGAAGATTGAAGCGTGGAAGGCGAGGGGCGACGATAAGGAGTTAACTGTTGAGAGGAGCGAATGCGGATGGACGAAAGGAAAGAAAGCAATCAAGAAAAGTTTCTTAACGAAAATATATCAGACAGGGTAGCATGGGAGTTACAGAAAGGTTTGGAATCGAATAATTTCTAAAGGTTTGCCAATCAACAGTATCCGATCAAATAACATCTCAAGGCTTTTATTTAGGGAAGATTACAACATGAAATCGGGACCATAAATGCTCAACTTTCTATTGATATGGACCATAAATGTCTTTGATGGCGTACTGCGTACTCCAGTAATATGGTCAAGTCAGACTGGAGGGAGATCTGCCGAAAGAAATACATTAATTTAGCGTGTTGGTGGAGAGGCCATATATATGCAGAAAAATTTGACTTTAGGTAATTCAAGTACCAAGTATCAAATCATCTAGCCGAAATTAAGCTAAGTCAAAGACGACTTTGATATCCCTTTCGTGAGTTGAACCGGTGATCTTATTGAAATATTGGCACGTAACCAGTCTGGCTACCACGGCCAGATCTAAGTTCACACTCAATCGAAATCGGTTGTTATTTTGCAATTTTGCAAGATTTTAGGCAAAAAGTAGATCGGAAGAAAGTCGGAACTTAAAAAATATATTTCTATAAAATATAAAGATATTATTTCCAAAAAAAGGTTAGATGCAGATAGATTTTTTCTTTGGCGATGACGCTTAAAGGCTTTTGGAAGAAACGAGGTCAACTGAAATATAGGGGAGGTGATTTGTGATGAAAGGAAGAAACTTTGAAAAATAAAGACAGGAGAAAAGTATTTTGGGATGATAGAGTGACGTTATAGGCTACTAGTATTGGGATAATATCGTGGGTAGAGTACTATCTGGCATCTCATCTCGAAGGTCTAGGTTCAAAACCGACAAAACCCGGTTTTATCACAGTCCCAAAATTCAGCTCTGTTTGCAGATTGCATCATTTTTAGTCTGTGCTTACTCCGTAGATGGGATGCTTAGCTGTGGACGCATAGATTACTTTCGTATGATATATTCGAATGCCGACAAAGGATTATCCTTTCTACGTTCCCCGTAAATATCATACGTCAATCTTTGGTGGTGCATATGGTAATGCATTGGCACTAAGGTCCATTCCTACCATTTATAATTCATTAAATATTGCGCAATATTTGAGCATTCCAATTTGAACAACTCCATGTAAATTTTAAACTAGTTAACACCCCCTCCCCCATACCCAACTTCATTCCTTTCCTACTTCCCCTTAACCGTGAGGCAAAAAGCACGGGATGGTCATCGCGAAGGAGGGATGCTGAGGAGGAGGGGAAACAAAAGGCGTTGGGGAAAAGAGTTGAAGAGTCGCTCAGTCACCGCTGCCTAATTAAATGTCAGGTGTTGATAGGAGTGGCCTCGAGCGAGGGGAAAAATGCGAAAGGGGCGACGGAGGAGAACGGAAAGGGAAAGGAAGGTTGGACATCATTGAGAGGGCCCGTTGAGAATAAGAGAGAGAGACGGGCAGAGAAGAGATGTTCATTTTTATGCTGCGAATGCAAGAGAATCGCAGATTGGTGAGCTCACGAGGTAGAGTGGGAAAAATATTTGTCTACGACGAGACGAAATGAAATTGTATCTGAGAGAGAATGAAGTCGCGAGAGGTATTCCGCGCGTCAACCAATCGAAAACTTGCACACCAAGACTGCAACTTAGCGATAGAATTTCGAAAACGGTCAAGCACATATAATAAATGTATCCCTCACATTGGGGTATTAAAATTCAAAGACCGTATAATGCTCATATAAAAGTGATGCTCTTAATTATAAAACACCACTAATTGATCAAACTTTTATAATAGTTTAAAAACGGCCCCAAATATGGACGCTATTTATGGCACCGTCCATATCCATCCACGAAACCTAAGCCGGAAGGCGGCGCGGCGCCGAGAATTACTGTCAATCACAGGCGCATGCCGCGAGCAAAAGACGCCGAGAGTCAGCGTGGGAATTAACTCTCGCGGACGACACACCGATTCCCTAATGCGGAGAGAGGAGGATCATCAGATTCGTATCCACAAGAAAGTGACCATTCTTAAGCAGCTGACGAATGAGTTAGCACGAATTAATTTCCGTTAAATGTGGCGTGCAAGGTACGACGAATCACAATGAAAGCAAGAGAACAATGTAACTCAGCGCATCAGCAGAGAAATTACTTCCGCTGATTCTGCAGAGCCCCAAGAGATTCCGTGTCCTCCCTAGTAGGTTCCTCGAAAAGGGTTCTATCTCTTTGTTTTGTATTTATTTAATTTATTTATGTGCTCAAAATTTTCTCTTTCATATGAATTGACGAAAGCCAGATTCATAGTGGGTTAGAGAGTGGGTTAGAGATTCGGGAAATGTTTTTGATGTGCTGCTGCTGAATAATGACGAAGATCAAATGGACAAACAGAGTAACTGGTTAGCTGTTAACTAGTAACCAGAGTAACAAGTTAGTTAGTTAATACTGTTCACTGTTTCGGGCATAAATCACATGGGGAAAGTGAGACATAGTGAATGAGTAAAAAACAGTAGCACTTTTAAAAAAATTGCTCAATTTTTGGAAAAGTGCTGCTGTTTTAATACTCATCCAGAGAAGCTAACGAAGAATTTCTGAGAAAAATTCGAGGAGACACATACTCATGAAACTCCTCAAAAATGAAATAGACTACCTAATCGGATAGATATTGAGAACAGTAATCTCTCAAGGCGAACCTTCAAGGGAGAAGTGAATGGAAAACATTGCACAAATTAATCACAGCTAAGATGTACGGAATACGTAGTGAAGCTCGTACAAAAGAATTACGCTATTTTCTATAGCAAAAATCTTAGAAGAATGTATTGAGACCGACGCCAAGTAAAATTATAGTAAATAATCATATAATTTTACAATAACCACATACAAAAGAATTCTTAAAAGAATACAAGAACTTGAAGTCGAGTGAGTGGTACCAGCAATGCATGGAAAATTATACACAGGTAACATTTCAGGAAAAAATTAACGTGGTGAGAGGAGAGAAGTCTTGGCGTGTCTTACTGATTTATCCTAAGTATTACTTAACCCTTGTACCTTCCATCCCGGGCCAACACGCATATAAGAGTGGGTAATATAAATGCTTAATTCGCACGGAATGCATTCCACTTCAATTACAAATCTATGGGGTGGTAATAAGGGTTAGATGCATTTTTTCTTTTTTTATATACATATGCTGTTAAGACGAGCAACTCAGGGGCTACTGGTAGAGACGAATCAGGCATCATAAGTTCGGTTGATAAGTGAAAGAAGTAGAATTTGTAAGAAGAATTTTACGTGCGAATGGGATAGCTAAAAATGTCACTTTGAAAGTGATGGGTTAATTTATTGCGATATTATCCTAAAAAAATGACAGAACATATTAGGTACATAAATTCTGGAATATATCTTGTGGAAGATTATATATTATGGAAGATGCAAGTGTTTAGCAAACGTTTTCTAGGCATAGGTCCAAGACATTGTAGACATTTAGTAAATATTTTTTCCTATGTGGGTCGGTGAATTTTAACGATTTGATTTTTACTAATGCTTAGCTTGTGTTCAGGTGGATTCCTTATGTATCATTTTACCTTTAATTTTATGGCATGATTGAACCAGGATTTTTCCCCAGTCATAGTTGATAAGATATGCAGGGTGGCCACTCGCTATTTTAAAATTGTTTCTGGAAACAAACAGTTTAGTTCCACGAAGCAAACAGTACGCGGTTGACGGTCATCAGACAGATCACAGATCACTTTCATTTGCCAAAAATCTTTTCAACCAAACCAGTTCGCTAAAACCAAATGGCCAATTCGGTCAGTCCATTGGCAACCGCTCAGTTCAGTTGGGAGCACCAGATTTCTGGTTAAGAGGGCCAAACTGTTTGTTGCGTGCATTAGGATAACCGCAATGAAGATAATGAAACGTTTAATCCAGCTATGACAAGGCATTATTGCATCGAAATATGTGTCTTATTGTCTTTCAAGTCCAGGGCTACATGAAAATTACTATACAACATTAGTATTAAAATTGTTATGCTCTGTAACCCTTAAGATATTCCATCTTCAGAGAATTACGGTCCAAAACGTTGGCTAAGAGAAAAAGTATTCGATATTGACCTGAACTCAATATCAATAACACAAAATACCGTAACAAAAAGGCCGATAATGGAAAATACTGATTTTAAATAAGTATTGAAATGATTATATTGAATTGGCATGACTCAAGGCAGCATGAAGAACTTATATGAGGACATATATACTTATATGAGGATATATTTTTTAAACTAATCTGATGCACTAGTTTAAAATTTACCTACGCTCGTACTGAAAGAAAAATTCTAGTTATGTTCCAGACTGGAGCCCTTTTGTTACCCAACATTGGGTAAATTAGGCCGTCAGTCCCTAAATATAGCTCTCCTACTTTGAGGTAGCATCAGGATTGTGCAAAGCAGTGATAACAACATGACTGGTTGATAACATAAAAAAACTGACTCTATAGATTCTTCTGGAGCAAATTTCATTACTTCAGAGGTAAATTAGAAGGGAAGAACGCGTCGCGGAAAATATGCCTCGAAAATTAAACGCACTCAGTGTATGATGACCCCCGCTCACACCGTCTCACATATTCTACCTCAGCATTCGCCCAACCCTTTCCGAGGGGAGAAGATACATCGCCCCACCACGCAGAGATTACAAGATAGCGAGCAACGAAACCTGACAACGGACGGGATTAGCCACGGGGGCGGAGAATGGCGGGCGAAGGGAGCCCGGAGGAGGAAGGCAAGGGTGGTAGGGGGGCTTGTAACAATGATTGCCTCCGCCGCGGACACCCCTTCCGACGCAGAAGTCCGACCACCCTGCGCTCCCCTTTACCCCCTTCCTTCCACAGCTACAACGGATGAGCAGCGCAAAGCAGGTGTAATGGCCGCGTTGATTGCGCCTGAAATCATGTCCTCCGCTTTGCGGGAGTGAGTGGGGTCCAGATGAAGGAGAGGACGCGGGGGGTTGCGGTGGCCTGGACGAGTGTACGTAAGAGATGCTCGGGACGATTCTTAGGGGAATGCGCGCGCGCTCGAGAGCATCAGTGGCATGGCTGTGACGAAAGGCAATCTGAGGGAAGGGAAAAGAGATTGGGAATTGAGAGAGAAGTGGGAATATGTGCCATGGATGACGTTTCCGGATCCAATTTTTCCAAGCTGTTAACAGAAACCTAGAGAACCATGCACTAAGCCGACTGCATTCACTTTAAACGGTCTAATAAAAGGTTGACATCTACGTTAATAGCCTCCAAAACACGGCCCTTGGGTCAGTTTCGGCTGGAAATATGATTTTATTCGGCATATGGAATGCCAATTGGAATAATTTTTCAATGAGAACCCGCAAATTGTGCAATCAATTTTTTGCGACGCAACAATGTGGAAACTCAAGGTCAAAGAAATGAAAAACCCAACTAAGTATGTTTCCTCTCAGAATTTATTAAGTAGTTTCCACTTTGAAATTACTAGTTTCGACGCATAGGCGTAATATTCAGGTACATTTTGATACCAGCTACACTGAAATCATAACTTGTACCTATACATGCGCTTGAGGATGACCCCTATGCGTTGAAACTGTCGTTCAAAATGTATTCTAAGTGGAAATATACGTAGTTGGGTTATTTATTTATTATTAAAAATTGTATAGAAATATATTGATATTTAATATTATAACAATGTTCATATTGTTTTATTTTAAATGTACAAGCACAGTTACGTCACTCATATGAATGCTTTTATTACAATTTAGATGTAAATATGAGAAGTACGAGGCGGAGCAGAGTGAGACTCGTATCGTCAGTGGGAGGGAGAGGCATGTAATGACCGGTGGTTGTTTTCTACCCACTCGCGTCAGATTATGTGAGGGAATCGGCATGGACGATTTCCGAATACAACGGCTGTAGGAGCGAAATCTAGCCGAGTCACTAAAGTAAACGCTTCGCCGTGATTGTGGGGGAAGTGTATTCATGGCCGACGCAACCGTCTAATTAGCTGCCCCGGGGACCGCGGAGTTGTGATACCCCAGGCGGTCTCTTACGCTGCCAGGGCCGACCGATATTCACTCTTGATGTCAGTGTCTCTAAAAGATGAGAGTTGAAAGCCCTGAATTAAGTGATCAAACGCCTAGTTTAGGGACGTGCGACGTGTTTCGCGCTTGATGGAGGATATCCCGCGGTGATGGCGCGATGATCTCACGGCAGACCTCCTCTAAATCACAGCATGACAGTTTGATGCGCGCGTCTTCACCCTTTGTTATTCCGAGCATTTGCTACAATTTCGGATCATTTAATTTAGGATGAATTGTGGATGCGAAAAATTGAGGTTGATTTCGTGATGAGAGAGAATGTTGGTAAAATAAATACAGGAGAGGATAGACGAAGAGTATAACTTAACTCTTTTGTATCGTAGGTGAACGTGTCATAAAGATCGTAAGGCTAAAGTTCAGTTGAATCCCCTGCAGATTTAAAACGGAGAGCTTTACTGATGTCGTTAGATATACATGCATATTATGCTATATTTGACCAGATAAATAAGATTAGGGGGATAGATTGTCGTACCGATAGATTCAAAATGTCATTTTTTCCCGTACTATAAGAGAACACAATATTCAGCATAGTAGAGGGATAGGTCGGTGAAATATTCTTAGGGTAGTCGGTAGTGCATGATGCATGAATTAAAATTACTAACCCATGCATGGTAGGGAAATACAGATAAAAATATGTTGATAAATGCCATTATGACCAATAATCCCTTTATTACTGTGTAGATACTAACCAGCTAGCTGCATGTGACCCTATTTTATAAACTGTTTCCATGTAGTACCTAGTTGCATATCAATAGTGCATGTTTGGTGATCTTCGACCCCTGCCACACGCTCTTGTGGTGGCTTGCATGGTATTGCGTGGATGTAGATGTTTTATATATTCCAGTATTTTACCTCTTATGACGCTATCAATGTGAACTAACTCGATCCGTGTGAAAAGTGTAAGCACTGGAATTTTTTCCACTGGAAACATATCAGTCAATGATTCACCATTTGTTCAAATAAAATTTCTTTTGAGTTAAAATTTCATAAGTACTTTTGTGTTGGCGTCGTCAAGGCCATTGAAGGTAAAGTGAAAAAATAGAAAAATAAAAATCTCAATCATAATCACAAGTGCACTTAATTATAGAGCACCTCTCTCTTGTAGTTTACATACGCTTAGTGAACGTTATTCTTTCCAGAACATCCTATCTAGAAGCGTCTCCAAGAAGAATACCATATAGGTGCTCTTTCCCAGGAATGTTAGCAAATTGAGAAGCGTAAGGTGACCATGTGAGACACTAGCAGAAAAATTAACGAAAATGAAAAAGTAACACTAGTCTTCAACTAAGCGCTCAAGAAGTTTGCTAAAAAAATTGATAAATCACAATCGATCCTTCGTAAATATTTTCACTAAGCACATTAATTAAAGCACATTTTTTATGTACGTTGGGCGAGTCATTGGTTGAAAGCAGTAATAGGGAACGGAATATATTTCGTCATCAGGTATATCACAAGTTTTTCGCAGTGTCACAGCGGCAAGTGAAAGATTGGAAAACGTAAAAGCAACGTAGAGGTGAGAGACTAAAAAAAATGATTACCTTTCCTGTTTAGCAGAAGCTACAGCAAAAAATTCCCCCCATAACCCGAAGTAATCCACATCTTTGGCGAAGTGAAGAGAATAATACCCAGCGGCTTTCAGGTTAAGAGGTTACCACTCCGAGCCATCAGCCTACCTTGGCTAAGAGTTTAGTCCTCGGGAAGAGGAGAGATGGAGAAACTAGGGGTGAGGAAGGTGCGCGAAATGTGGCAGGTGGAGGGGGGAGATCGGAAGGGGGTGAGTTGATGAAGGGATGAGGAGAGGGGAGGGGGATGCGAAGGATGCGGAGGGGGATGGGAAGAGCGAGGCGGGACTCTCCTGATAAATGGGAGAGGATAGGCCGAGTCGCCTCCCACGAACGAACCAGGGGGTGGCGAGGAGCAGCGCTAAGGGATGGACTAGGGGTCGGACAAGGTCAAGCGGCTTCGGAGTGTGAGTGGAGGGGGGGCGGGAGTAGGCGGCGGGGATGAATTACCCTAGCGAGGGGATGAAGATGGAAACACTTTGGCGTTGTGGGGGAGGGGATGCGAGGAGCAGGGTGGAATTGTGGGAAGGGGCGGGGGTGAGAGCAAGTCGCTCTTGGAAGCCATGTCGCCGGCCAGTGTTCAACAAATCTGAGGGACAACGGCGACTACACGAGTGTGCAGGTGGAGGCGTGTAGAGTCGACCCGGGAGGGCCTGCTTGTTCGTCTGCCGCGGATGTCGCCGGGCTTTGCATATTTCACGCGCGCAACAACAAGGCACCCGTGATAGCCGTTTTGAGCAGCATTAAGACTGCATGAGAGTATGGACTTGAGCGGAGGCGGCTGTGGAGTTTTATGGCAGCATTATTTTTTTGGGGAGATTGGGTGGAAAGTGAGAAAATGAGCAAGGCTGACGCATTTTCAGAATAGCTCGCCGCTGAACCCAGGAAAAGACCTTAATGGCATATTTCTCCCCTGTTTTAATTTAGCGGCAGAGTAAAAGGTGAAAATTAAGTAATATCAATTAGGCCAAGAAAAGTTTGAACATTCGCCGACCTGCATTATACTTTTAGACCACGGGGATGTTCGATGCCAAGATAGGGCGTTTACCGAGCCCATCATATTTCGGGTGAACGCGCTGAACCTTCTCGGATTCCACCCTCGATTTTCCTCATTATTTATAATGGCGGTGAGCTCGGCTTATAGGTGAATAAAGAGTGCAGACATGGCGCTAATGGAACGTGAAAAACGATTTCATTCCCCACAAACACCTCTCTCTTCCCTTTCCACGTGGCATAAATCAAACCCGCGACAACACGTAAGCCTCGGCGGTCACGCAACAATCATTTCTACTTTGGACTGACAAAGAAACACGCACGAGAAATTTCACTTGTTATTATTGCTCCGAAAAATGTGGACTGGGACGCACTAAAAACTCCCGAATTCCGTGTCAATGGCCTCTTATTTGTGGAATCGGAGCGCGTGTGCTCTTCCACAATATTTTTAGCCATTTATTTCGTTAGCTCGGCCTCTGCGCTACCTCTTTTCTAAGCGCTGAAGTTAGAAAATCCACCGCTGTTATTCCTCCCGGCCGAATTAGATGTCTTCCCATATTCCGCCGGCACGCTGCCCCTTTAAGAGGCAACGGTACAAGTTTCGTGGAAGCGGAGGGGACTCCCGCCGAGTGGTGGATGAGACCGGGCGGAATAAATAACCTCTCGTTAAGGCGGTGGCTGTCGCGGAGCAAGAGGCTATCATAGCCGAACGGAGGCAACAATGGGGATATCAGAGCTACATTGCTGTTGAACACGCGATGGGGGGAACGGGCTTCGATGTTCTTTTGTTCTCACGTCTCCACGAGTTTCACTGTAAATCTGGCTGCACGGCGGAGCGCGAAAGTACACTTCATACGTCACGGTACGAAGCCTAGCGTTTTGGAGCGGAATTTAACTGCTTGAATATATACGGCACTCGTAAAAGAGTACGATTTATTTCCAACTTGTTTTGAATTCGTAGCGGCAGGCAAAGTTTTTTTAGTTACAGTAATAAGTGGCCCGGTTCGCTGTCTTGGGCATAAAATTTAAGCACTTATTGTTAAAAAAACGAAATAGACTCAAGAGTTATTTTACACAATGCGTTCACGTCTCACATGAAATTATAAAATTATCATTATTATTAATTGGCATTCCAAAACGACGTGAATTATTGAGTGTGATGCAAACATAAAATCGGTAAGGCGCGTTTTAAAAACGCAGAAAGAATTTTATAGAGCTACTTTCAGTAAAAATATAATATCCTCCACCTTTTGTCAGTGATACTTAAGGCAGCAACTCAAATCCTTAAGAAATTCTTCTAGGGATATAATTATGTGCTAGCAACACGTAAGAAATGTAACTAATGTCGCGGTTCTTTTTTAGTATTAATAATAGGCTTGAAGAATAGCAATGAGTGCATAACTTTATGACAAAGATTTATTTTTAATAACTATTTCCCTCGAAGCTCTTTTAAATAAAGCCTTGATATCTTGCTAAAATAGGCTTCCTTTCTCCAATAAAAAAGAACAGCTGTAATGATTAATTCACTCTTCGGAAATAGTAAGTCATCTTCTCCAAAAATTGGGACGTCACGCGATGAAAAAATATGAATGTAAGCCATATTAGGAGTAAACACGACAGGTCCTTCGTTGCGGTAAATTAGATCTCCTACCTCATAGTTCATCATCCCTGCACCAAGTCACGTCATTGATTTTAAACAGTGCGTGACAAATACCTCAAAATTCATTTCCCATCCAATCTTTCCCCCGAAATTTTCTCTCTAGGAAGAAAAAAATGAGCCTGGTTTGTACACCGTGCTAGCGTAGTGGGAAAGTTTGAAAGCATAAATTCCTCATTTCTTCTAAAGGCCCATAAAAAACTGATTAGGAGGAAAAGAGGGAGAGAGTGACTTTTAGAAGGCCCCCGAAAAACTCCCATCGTTTATAATGACCGAAAAATGGGAGAAATAGTGGAGCCTCTTTCTTTTTTTTATATGAATAGATAGCAAACGATAAGGGCATCTCGTAACAAACTCTTCTCAATTCTCAGTCACAAACATTCGGATAAAAATAAAATGTTCCCTTCCTCTCTCTCACTCTCAGCTTTCCGGCCTCTTCTCCCCACTCCTGTCCCTTCATCTGAGGTCTTCATCTTTGGGCAGAAGACGACTCTATAAGGCCTGCCGCCTCCTTCCCTTCGGTCTTCCTGCCTCCCACACCTCACGAGAAACCCCCGCTGTCTCTCGCCTCCTCACCTCATCCTTCAACTTCTCACCCTCCCTCCTCCTCTCGCCGCACTTGAGATTCCCCGCGGTGGAAGGCAATCCGCTTCTCCCTCCCACCCTCATCCTTCCACCACCCCCCTCCCACCCTCCCCGCCCACTCAACGCGTAGGTGTCGGTGGCGAGCCTCCCCGACATCCCAAAAGCCTCCCCCGCCTCTTTCCATAAGCAATCCTCCTCAACACCTGTTATCCCCTCCCTCGCAACAACCTCCACACTCCATCTTCCTCCCCGATCTCGCTAAAGAGGTAATGATGGAGCTACAAATATTATCAGCTGGGCTCCGAGGTCCTGCAGGCCTGCGCTACACTCGCGGCGCATAACTTTCTACGTTGGGCGGCTAGCAATATGAACGAATCATTTCATTTGGGTAGTCAGAAAAATAGCCAGATTAATATACAATTGATACGTGATGTGAAAATTCGCGCTGATTGGAGGCGTGGCTTGAAACTCCTGCCCTTAAGATAACAACTACAAACTATATAAGCGCAGGCAGAATGTCCTGCAAATTTCATTGCTCTGAGGAAGATGGAGGAGTGTTCCATCGAAACGTCAGCAACCCAAATTCTTATTCGGCTGGAATCCGAGAATAATTTATTGACATAATTGATTAATAAGAAAGAACGAAATCCTAAACTGCAAACTGTTCCTAAGAAATATTACACAGAGTTATACATGCCATCTCATTTACTCATTGAGATAATAAAGCAATGTTCATCTAATTCGAAATTTACCCCGCGATAGGTCACAAGAACATGTGGCTGGGGGTCACAATCCTTGAAGTTGAGATTCAGCTGAAAATAACTTAATTGATTAACAATATAGCAAAATATGTGATGCTTTGTAACGAACTACGTACCTACGTTCATATACCAATTTTTTTCACAATGTGCTGCTCTCCTTTGTATTTTGTTTAGTTCCTGAATTTCGCAAAGTTATTATGAATTCCCACAGTTTTCGTTTGCGCAAATGAAACGTAAACAGTAAATTACAGTCTAGTTTCCTGTCAGATATTCATTTGCTTGGCAATTTAATCCACAGCTTAAATAGTCATAGTTATAATATTATTTGAAGAGACGGACTAAATTTAAATTACACTTAAATTTAATTTATCGCAATGAGTCGGGAAGACAAAACACTTAACGCTGTTAAATTTGATAGGGAATATATTCATGTCATATGATTACCTATATCTGTAAAAGTAACCAACCGTACGTTCGCAACAATCATCCTGAATTTGAAATCGCGAATAATTTGTAAGTTTATGAAGATTGTATACTGATGGCTTGATGAGTGGATTTGAAAATTAAAGAGACTCTGATACAGATGCATTATAATGAATACGAAATTGATGATCATCATCCTGAATGAAGTCAAATAATATGATTTAAATTCTTGATTGTAATTCATGCCTGGTGCTGGTTCACCACTACCACACACCATAACTGTGGCTTGCAGGGTATTGTGAAGATGCAGATGTAACTATAATAATTGATGAAATGTAATGGCATTCGAATCATCATCATCATCAGTCAACAATCCATAGATTGGATTGACGCAGCTGTCCACTCGATTCTCCAATCAGCTAATATATCTCATACGAGGCTTTCTTTACCGTTCTTCCCGCTCACTCAGCCCTCGACGATTGTCTTCATCAGACAATCATGTCTCACGATATGGCCGATTAACCTTGAATTGGAATATGAATAGGAAGTGGAAACAAATTGGATCAGTTGGCCAGCTCAGCAATAAAGTGCCATCCCAATATCGATATATAACATCTATTAGATACAAAAATCTTGACTATACTGTTCCTTAATGACTAAAAACGTAACATATAATTATACGGAATTTCCATATCTGTACTAGCAAACTCCAACCAGAAATTTTTGGTTTATGCACAGATCTTATTGTCCATCTTGCGAAAATGACGGAGCATTTCTATCGCTGAGATATGGGGCAAGAATTTCCGACTGTAAGGCAGAAACGCGTGTATCTGCAGCGGCGGAGGATATCTCTGAATATAAGTCGCGGGGAAACTTAAGCCCACCAACCACACTCTGCATGTCGACTAGGAGAGATTCCTTCATTCCCTCACTCAAGCACATTCCCCGGAGGCTAAATCTCATCACGAGCTCTAAATGCCACGTTTTCGAAATATTCGGCGCGAGCAGCGAAAGAGGCGGAGCGATCTTGCAAAGAGGTCTTTCGGTGATCTTCCCACACACACACACACACCACCGTGATCACTTAAGTGGGTAGAAGGGAAACAAAATCGAAGGATATGCGCTTGTGTTTGTTAATATTGTTTGCTACTAAGAGCTAAGGTCTGCTCTCAACTTCACTCCTATTCGTTCATTATCATTATTTCATTTATTTTTTATCATTTCACAACCAGAATGTTGGGCGACGCGCGCTAGGAGAGTTCACCAAAGGGGCTAGTTACCGAAAACTCGGACCCCCGACCGCACGATTGCTACGCAATATCTGGTTTTGTTTTTGTCTTCTTCTTTATCACCAGCAGTGTATGTTTTCATCTACATCTCTCCATCTATTATTTCATATAATATTCCTTTGCTTGCCCAGAAATTGTTGAGTTTACGGTGAAATTAGCGTTGCGTGCGAGCATTTACTGATTCCCAGCATAAGAGGCGTGTAAGAGAGGCTACAGGGAACCACGTTTCTCCTTCGCCTCCACGGTCACCTCCTACCTCCGCATCTTTCACTCCGACCCATCACGGACCCGTCTCTTGCGCGCCTTTTTTCGTGTCCTCTCCGCCCCCCTGGGAGAGAGGGAATGCAGGAGGGAGGGCGTCCGCCAACGTGTAATAAACCCGACTCGTGAGCCATCTTCATTAGCGCTGACGGATCGCGCGCCACGGGACGACCCGGCTCGTCCCACGGACTCCCCCGCCCCCGCACGGGAACCCTTTTTTCCTCCTCCGCAGCCAGCCCTCTCTTTCCGAGCCCACCTTTCTTTCATTTCGACTAATCTCACGCCATCTCCATCCTCTGCCAAACCTGTAATACACTGCGGGGCCGGGAGGGGCGCCCCAGTCGGCGGCGCGCGCTTTTGTTATCCCCGATCCTCACTTAGGGCGGTGATGGATCGATCAGCGTGCCCCATTGACGGCCTTCATTTTACAACTCTTTTCTTCGGGGCCTTGGGGAAAGTTATGACGCTCCAACTCATTTTATTGCCGAGCAGCCCGAAATACTTGGGAAAAAAGTTTTCTTCACTGAACTGTGCTTTGAACCTGGGAAATATTTTTCTCTGAAAACATGCTATGGAATTTAAAGTACAAAATACAAACAATTTTTTCGACAGTGTGCGCAAAAAATTTCAGTTTATTCATGCTCAGAGTAACTGATATTCACTTTGTATTACCATAGCGTGAGATTTTCGCGGAAGTTACTCATCGTAGTGTGAATATTATTTATTCCAACATATACATTACCTTATGAGACAATTCTTTATTCCAGAGGGAAGAAAGGAAGAGCTTAAACGGAATATAATGAACAATTTGCGATCACGAACCCATCGATGAAGTGAAAGTTATTATATGTACAAAAAAATGAATGTTGAGTACTCACATTCTTTGGAGTCTATACTCACACACTTTGGAGTATATGAGTAACTCGCCATGCGAATTACTCACATACTCCAAAAGACTTTGCCCAATCTTCACACTTTGCTTAGAATGGCTTTTTACAACCTTTATTTGCATTCATAAAGTGCTTTCTTGACTACAACTTTATTGTTGATAGGGTTGATACAATGCACCCAATTTAGAGAATTGCAATTGTTGAATGCAATGAATATGTGAGGCATTACAATAGATGATTACTATTCATTAGTAGCCATAGTCTCAGGATATAAATGCATGAGAAGGAGATTGAGAAAATTAAATTATAATTTCCCAGAGGAATATTCACAAATTGAGGAATACTGGATGTCTGATTATTGTGTGTCCCTCGAAGAGACAGAAAATTATGAAATAAAAGAATGTGAGGAAGAGATAAGTAAGCCAGATTCATTTACATTAACCCTTGCCGAGAAATACATATTTTATTGTGCTTGGTCCCAAAGCCAGCATAGTGAGAGCATGGTGATACTGAGAAAAATTACGTGCATAATTTACCATGGCTGTCCAAAAATGGTAGACAGTAGTTGTGAAGCTAAATAGCCTGCTAGCGAAACAGGGGTCTACTAGTGAAAGTGATTACATTTCTGGCGCGAGTACAGCTTCTATGATACCTTGCGCTCTATTTTCCTTCCCAATAATTTAAATCGGTAATAATTTACCGCAGCTGCTTTATCCCACAGAGAATTTCAACGCAAGAACGTCATCTTAAGGCTCGTGGAAAATAACAGCAGACTTGAATTATTATGAATCGACTCCTCAACGTGATGCTTGATACCGCTGTCTTCTTACTTTCCTCCTTTGCACTCATATTGAGCAACATTAGATTTGTCACTGTCATCAACTTTGAAGCCATAATAATGATTAGGTCCGTCTTTTGTGTGTGAGTGCAAGCTGCCTGTATTGCAGGAGCTTCAATTGACTTCAAGCAAAGTATTAAATTTTTCAAGTTCGAAGTTTTTAGTTTTAGGAACATCAGTTATTGAACTCAGATCCGAGGTTTCAATATAATTACAGTCTCTGTATTGTCGTAGTAAACGAAAAAAACATGAAATCCTCTATGAAAAATAAAATCAGGGTTATATATTGTGACGGATTGGCCGTCTTATCTTTGTTTTTAAACTGGACGCGCCTCCCGCGTCGGTCTTTTGCGTCCCAAGCCGGGTCCCCGTTGCGTAAGCGAGATGAACGCCTGCCTTTTTCTGCGTGGATATCTGGTAAAATGTTCCTTTGTCTAGCGCATTGAGTTTTTTAAAAGTGAGAATCACGCCACTTTTGTGTCAACCCAGGTCATTGGGCAGTGTAAGCCATGAACCTATTGGTGATTTTCTGAATTGAAGTCACGTGAGAGGGGGGGACGAGAGTTACAGGAGACGAACAAGGGCAGTTGGTAATTGGAGTCGAGCACAGAAGCTCAGGGTGTGCTGGTAAAGCCAGACGAGTGTGGACGGAGAGAGAGAGAGGCGATAGTTGGAGACGGAGATCACCACGACATCCGCGAGGAATTGACAAAGTCGTTCCCTAGCGGTTTTTCCTGCGTTCTGCCCCAGAAGAGGAACGAGACGCAGCGGACCTCGATCCCGGCACCCCAAAGGGGAGGTGCGGTTTCGGGTGGATAAGGGCGACAGACCGCGAAAGGTAGCGGGCCGCCGCATCCCCGGAACTAAAGGTTGGACGAGTTCCTTTCAGTCGGAAGGTGTATTTTCACAACAGGAGTTGTTGAATTCCGTTCTCCACGCCACCATACCGAAAACTCAACGGTGCAGTCTCTCCGCGCTGGATTTCGCCGTCAAGCTCCACACCATCTCATACATAAGTATCGCCACACCCGTATTTCCCCAATCCTAAGTGGTTTCAACCCTCTTATTCACGCTTCCCCACTGTGAAACTCGTGTGCGCCAGAATAAGTGGTGTACGAGATATCCAAACATAGTCAAAGTCCCTTCAGGTTAAGAGAAGAGACCCTGTCAAACTGATCCCAAGAGTGGACAATCCTAGTCCTACGGGACCATAACTTCTGTATCACTCACTCCCGTCATCATTAGTATTCAAAAAAGGATGAAGAGCTTGTAATTCTCTTCATTTGGTAGTTTATTTTATTTTTTTTCATACTTAGTCATTTATTTGTTCAAAGTGTTAAAGAGTGATTATTTTATTTTTGTTGATTTCGTTCCATTTATGTCTCGCCATTCATTAAACTTTTCATCCCTCATTAGTTAGTAAGACATGTGTTAATTAGCTGTAGAGTGCCTCCTTCGTGTTCATTTTTATGCTCATTTCGATGAATAAATGTTGTTTGTGTTAAATGTAGAAAAGGCAGAGGGTCATTCTTACGCTCCGCGTAATTTCTCCCGTGCTCACGCCATACAGCGTTCCCTGTTTTACTGTCCGCCCTGGCTTAAAATCCCGCCAACCCTTGAACATTTTGGATCGTCCTTGCTTTGCCGGCTGAGCTGGTTCGATGCTGCGGTTTTGGGGTGGTGCCCTTCTCAAACACGCGACAAAGGTCGCGATATCCCTTTTTCTCAAAACCATTTCCCGCACGGGAAAGTCCGAAGTAGACGAGTTGTCGAGGCAAAGGTAAGGGGTCCATTTCTCCAAGGCGTAAGGACTGCGGCGAGTCAACGGGCAAAGGAGAATCAAGCCCGTTCCGTCACAATATATATGCTTAAATATAAATATGGTGTTACTCAGCTGTTGAAGTCAGTAATGATTGCTCTTTGCTTTCCTATTGGAAGGGTTTGACCGAGCCTTTTATTGTATATAATCAAGGGGCTGATTCTACTGACCTGATTGTATTATTTAGCCAGATATTTTAGTGCACTTCGATTGAAAATAAACAACATTTTTAAATTATCACATCTACATTTCGTATGTCTGTTTGGAGACAAAAATTTAAAGCATATTATATCCTGGAGATGAAGATGACGGTGGATGACACTTGAAATAACGCGTATAACTTCATAATTTTTGCTTAAATTTTCCCGAAAACCTGTATAAAGAAATTGATTTCAAATTGTACAAGTATTTAATTTCAAGTATTAAAATAAAACATGCAAATAAGACCCTGGATCACTTTTGACTCACATGTTTTCATCAGCACTTTACAATGTGTTTCATTCCTCTTCTTGGATGTACCATTTTACTGTCTGGATGGAATGGCATTAATATCTCCAAGACACTAGCAAATAGCTATATTTTATTCATAGCGATAGTGATTTTGCAAAAGTCTATACTTCAGTTTTCAGCCCAACAAATTTTATTATCAATCGTAAATTTCCTTCCACGACAATGCCTCCATCCAACCGCTCAGCTACACAATGACGGCCAATCATATTATCTATGACGAAATGAATGTAATTGACTCCTAGTTTGATCATCGATGCACGATAAAAATGACTTGAATTTAGAACGATTGTGCAACTCACTGAAGGCAGAGCAGCGAAAAGCTTTGATATACAGACTCTCATCCATTATTACTCACCTATTCGTACAGCAGAAATTGAAAAAAAGTAGTATAAATTACTGGTCAGGAATCAAAGAATGAGTCAATTACTTATACGTGGAGAACGATCAATTACTAAAAGAACTTTTATAGTATTAACACAGATGGAAATTGCAAGGATTAGCGGTATGGATAGGAAAAAATATGAGGACAGACTTGAGATAGGAGAAGAAAAGAAGTTGGTCAGAGTAATATTAAGAGCGTACCGAAAGTTGATGGAGAATGACGGATACTGAATTTTCTATGAACTAAATTCCTTGAAGGTTAAGTAGCCAAGAAGCATTTAAAGATGAGAAGCTGAGCACTGACTTCTTGTAGCAAGAAGAGAGGTAGTAAAGAATTGAAAACACATTTTTATTTGCTCTCATGAGAATACAATTTTTGCAACCGGACCACAGTAGGCAGATGTACTGGCAAACACGTCTACTTATATCGTTGGTAATGCATATTTTAATGAGTAAAAACATTAAACTAAAACAATTATTTTCAACATTCAAAGATTCTCCCAGCTGACTGCGATAGTCATGTGGTCGATGGCCAGGTAACCCTAAAATCATGGGTTCGCATCCCGCTTCGAGAATGTCTTCTGTGTCCCAATAATATGCGTAGGATGAAGTAAGGTTGCATGCTGAGATATCTCATTAGTACTTGGGGAATCGGAAAACCAAATTCTACGGCCATTTCGATTTTTGAATGAAATTTTTGAAAATTGTCAATGAGAGAATTTTAACCAACTTACTTTAGGCACCTTTGCTCAGGGGAAATTAATTGTGGAAAAGAATCGATAGAAAGAAACGGATGGTCACGAATATGAATGACAAAATAGTATTCTGAGAGTGACTGACGGAGCAGGGCAGAACTATGGGAGGGAGACGAGTTGTACCGAAAAAATTCTTGTGCTAATGACTAAATATGATAATTTCAGTGCAAAAGCCCATGATACTTCATCAAATCACTACTAGGCCAAATCACTGCTATTATAATCACCATTACGAAACGGGAGGACCTACATTCCTTTTTGCTTCGCCCTTAAGAGCTAATAATGATAGCAAATTCAGTATAATTTAACCAAGGAGTACTCTTAAAAAAACTGGTTAAAATTATTGAATTAATGCTTGAGTAGCATGAGAAAACATTGCGGTTGACGACAAATTGTTGAAAAAGCCAAAAGGTGATTTAAGGAGCAACCACAAGAATACCTGAAATGGGTGTGGGAGGGTGATTTCGGGGTCACATGACATGAGCGGTTGGAGGGTGAGGGTGAAGGGAGCGTAATGGGGAGGCAGCAATTGTAAGCGCGCGGGAACGAGTCGGCTCTCGGTCGAGCGACAAAAGGAATGGGCCACAGCGCAATGAAAAATTAAATAGATTTCAATCGCAAACCCAGCCAGAAGTAATCAAGTCGAGGAATTGTGGAGAGCGCGCAGCGAATATCCCTCGATTTGATTGCCGCCTGGGAACCAAAGCTAATCAATCTGAGTCGTGTTAATAAGCTCGGGCAGCGGCCACGGACGCCAGCTCCACTTTTATTGCTAGTTGGCTCTCGCGCGATAGAAGCTAGCACACTTCATGCCAGGAAACGAGTTCTTTTTTTTGGTTGCACAATCCCTTCATCATGCTAGTGAATTATGAGTCAAAATGGGCACACTCGACGAGAAAACAGCTCAGATTATTTTGGTTACATCGCCAGTACCTTGCATTTCAAACCATAGATTTCTGAGACAAAACTTTCTCATTGATTCTCAGAGAAAAAAACGTCGCTACTGATCGTCATGATTCTACTGTAAGAGTAAGCTCCGTAAAAATTCAATTCTTTCAATAAAAATTAGAGAAACAACATAAAAGTCGTTGGCGGTCGACGATAACTACACATTGCGACGATATTTTGGGGCTGAGGTATTAAATACTGCTTCAGTGATTCGCTTAAAGTATTTTGATTTTTTGACACACGGACCAGAACATTGGGAGAAAATACAAGTTCGCTAAAAACTTTGAAAAAATTATGAAGAACTTAGTTGGCCATATCTTGAGACAATATGAAGACAAGGGGTCATTTACTGAGTTATTTTATTGCCGAATCTGATATAGTTTGTAAAATAAAAATACCTGTATTTTTCCGTTTTCTGATCCGTCAATTATTTCTCGAGTTATAAGCGGCGAAAAACTGATGTTTTTACCCCTTTCAGAAAAGTGGGCGTGGTGCAACCTCTGACGTATATCGACTTCATCCAATCACAGCTGAGCTCGCGAAGCTACTTTGCCTTAGAGTAATGGGGGGGGACACAGCTGACTCTGCCAATAGGAGCAGTTGCGACAGCATCTATGCGAGAAGACTTTCCAAGAATTCCCCTCCACTCCCTTCCCTTCTCCTAAAAGCAGTGAAAGACGGGAGGAAAATGACGTTGATGATATCAAAGTAGCTTTTCGGTGGGCGTCACCTTTTGCTTACTTTAATTTTTGGACTATGAGTGAATGGTTGTGGTTAGAAGACTAATTTTTTCGCTACATTTCTTTTTTCGTTTCCATCTAACGATTTCGTGTACAAATTTGCGATTTCGGTTCCGAGTAAACGCCCTCATTCTCGAGAGACAAGTGAAAGGGAAGAATGACAATAGGAATGCCTCGTATGATACATAGATAGCAAGTAGTAAAGGACGTGAAAGAGAAGGATTATGCGAGTATAAAGAGATTAGCCGACAGAAGAATTTAGTGGAGAGCTGAGTTAAACAAATCTTAAGATTACTGACTGATGATGATGTTTTTAATTATATGCAGGAAAACGAATTGCTACTTTTCTTAAGTGGTAGTATCACCTTCATCTTAGCTACCGATCGGGGGGTCTCGGGTTCAAATCCCAGGCAAGAGACTTTCTGGTCGCCCCCACCTAAAATTCTCGCGATTCGATTTTCTACGTGTCAGAACTGTCGTAGGAAATCGCAGGTGGCCCAGGGGAAGGAACTTGCCCCACCTACCCTGAATGTGTGAATTTCACGCGCCAGTGGCTCAGTGCGGGGTGAGCTCTACTATCACCGATCAAAAACCAACCTTCTGGTTGAACACACTATTTTACCGCCTTCATACTAGACATCTCCTAGCTAACGATTAACATAAGAATGTTTACATTGTGCCCACTTAGAAAAAAAACAATGACCGGAAGGCAGGTAACCCAGAGTAAAAGGCACGCCTGACCACGTTAATCAATGAGTCAGAAGCATGCCACAGCCTTAAAATGCCATGCTGTCGAGAGGGAAGGGGAGAAGAGCCGGAGCCCTCCAGCAGCACGCATCACGAATCTTTCCCGCCGCAAAAGTCAACAAGCCATCAGGGCCCTGACAAGCGAGGGGATGCGCACGCAGGTTTAAGAGATGCAGGGGGTGGGATTCGAACTACACCACACCAGTCCCCGCCCGCGTCTACGCAACCGACACCCGGCACTTATCTAATCGCAGCCTAAGGTGAGGGAGAAAGAGGTGGTGGAGTGGCAATCGGAGTGGGGAGGGGAGGAGGGCGTGTGGGAACAGGGGCTTAAGAAGCGGCGACCGCCGCCGGGAGGAAGAGAGGGCATTGCACCGAGGATGTATCCTAAAAGAAAACGCATTTTTCACCCGACACTATATTTTCAGCGCGTAAATCCTTCAAAGGCCTCCCCCTCTCTCTTTCTCTTTCTTTCCCTCCTCCCCTTCCCTCGCCCCACGCTCCTCGCTCCCGTCATCATGAAAGAAGCGTGGAACCGAGCGTGGAATATGCAAAATGATGAGATTTTTCCATCCTCCTCCCATTCCTCATGCCTGCCTGCCACGACCCCTTCTCACTACCCTCCTCCCTCCCGCCCCGTTACCCTGGCTTACGTCTCTCAAACCCCCCACCACCCCCCCACCCTCCAATCCCCCTATTCCGCGCACCACGCACGCAAACAAACTCGAATAAAGAAATAAAGCCGGGGGAGAGACCAAGGAAGGGAGCAGCATCTTCTTCTTCTTCGGAGAGAGAGAGAGAGAGGGGGTGGGTGCATGTGTGAGAAAGCTGCCGGGGGGTGAAGGAGGGTGTCCTCCGTGTGTTGACAGTAGTCGGGGGGGGGGGGGGGGGGGGAGGCGGTGGCGAATTCGAGCGGCGCAGAAATGGAATAGAATGGCGCGGGCGAGGATGGACGGGGGTTGAATGGGAGGGGTCACGAACCCAGGTCGCGTGACACGACGACGAATACCTCGGTGGGGCGGAGAGGGATTGGATCTTCAGGGGGGGAGGGAGGGGGGGACGGCAGTCACTGCTGAGGACGTGCAGGAGAAGAAATGCCTGTTCAAGGCAGGCAATAAACTACGATCCTCAGCTGAAAGGAGGATATGCGAGGAGGAGCGTTGTGTGATTCTGTGTTCGCCTATCTGGGATTAAGTCCATACCTACAAGTAAAGAATAGGTTAGTTACATGAGGGGATCAGGTTGGTGGGGTGGCGAGAGTTCTGGCCTCCCATCCCGAAGGCCCGGGATAGATTCCCGGCAGTGGTGGATTTTTCATTGGTGTACCGGTCCCTACTTGAGTGTGGAGGGCAGGGAGTGTGCAGTACTCCGTCCGTCGGATGGGACGTTAAGCCGTGGTCCCCTTGCCGCCTGTCGTTAAGAGTAAGCTAATGCCGACGCCAGGTTTCTCTCCACCCTTCCTCCTCTCGCTGAAAATTCCTACCATTACCCGATTTCCCACTTAACCTAAATGGCGCAAATGAACTCAGCTGTCGCTAGCCTCCCCTGAAAAACTAACTAGCCACATGAACTGATTTAGTGCAAACAAAACCTTTACAAACCACAATAAAATATAATTTTAATAATAATATAATTATAATAATCCGGCCTGAGTTTTGATGCTTGTACATCATCGTCAGGTGAGATTACATTGCAAATAACCCGCATGCATACTAAATATAAAGCAATGGAGGGGGTAATTTGTTTGACATGCATATTGTAATTATTGTGTGACGATATTTAGGGGTTAAAGTGCCTTGAAAACCCACGTTCTGTGACCATATATTTTCTATGGACTCACTGCTTTATTTTGAGTATGTATACGGGTCAACTGTAACGTACTCTCACCTGAGATTATACACGGAGATCGAAACCCGGATCGTTCAATTCAATTTATTGCGGTTTGTATAGGTTTTATTAGCATTAAATATTTAATTAAATTAAAAATAGAACCGTTAGGTTTCAAAAGAGTAAGTTTTATTCAAGATGCATGGAACTCAAAAACAATCACCTAGCTGGGATTCGAATAATGAGTCTCCTGATGGAAGTCCGTGGTTCGATTCTAGGCTCAAATATGCTTTTTCTGTTGAAATCCTTCACATTTTCACCTTCACCACTAACAATGTATCCACCCTTTTCTACGTTTCCTGCCTCTTTCCTCTTCCTATTACTTTTGTGCATGCCTGTATGTGCGTGTGAGCACGCGCAGGTTGGTGGGTTATTGGCGAGGAGGCAGCGGTGGTATGAGAGAGGTAGGCAGGCCACTCACTGCTCGTCCTCAGAGACATCGCCCTCCTTTCCCACGGAGCAACCATTTGCATGTTTGATGCCCCTTCCATTATCCATACGGCATCCATCATCTTCCTCATGGATCGCCACCTGATCCGCGCCTGCCCAAGGAATAGGCACCGCCTCTCCATCTCCCCAGTGTCCTCACCGCCGCCGTTTGCTTTTCAGCCCTCTCTAAGCGTAACACCTTCCGCCGCAACGCGTTGGACCCCAAACCCCCGTACACCCCTCATGTCCTGCTTCTCCCGAATGGTACGTTCTATTTCGCCAACACAAATACTTTCTCGTGTATTGATATATTTTAAATAATGCACTATCCATTGATGTAGTAATAACGGCAATATCTGTGGTAGCAGGCCGTTTGAGATGAAATGAAAATATCAAGAGTTACGTATTGCTGGTGAGAATGGCATCATAGGTAATTTGATCTTTCTCCTGTTTGTCAGAAAAATTTAGCCTACCCAAAAGAATGGTAAATAAGGAAGTACAGAAAAATGAAACTTTAACATGACACGCAATATTATTTTATACAGTGTACAATACTATTTGATACACTACCAGACACGTAGCCAGAAATTTGCTTCGGGGGGGCTAAGTCTTGCGTAACTTGAAACAAATCAGCCTTGCTCATTCGGTGCCGACATGTTACAAATCTCTTTCCATAAGTTTCAGTGTTTGGTATTAACTTTTACAGTGCCCATACTAATATCTTCTCACTGGTAACGTTCACTGCTAAAATCAGAACAAAAAAATTATTGGGAAAAAATTTCGGGGTGAGCTGAAGCACCAGCACCACTACGTGCCTGTACAATACACTGTAGCAAATTCAGGTGAGATGCAGCAAGTATGTCTGTTAAAGCATTTTACTGTTAAAGTATTTGTTTACCTGCTCTTCCATTTAAACAAGAATTCCACTGTCTCGAAATCAACAATCCATCGCAGATGGTAAACCTTGTAATTAGGTGTAGCCATGAGGTGACTAAACAGTGAAGTGTACTACTACAGAATATGAATGAATTTAATTGGATTTAACTGTGTTACATGAAAACTATGTAAGGAAAGTGCATACGCAGGAGAAGTAACAGTAAGTAACCCATCCAAGAAATATGTCAAAAAGGAAATTTTAAGAAAGTTGACTGAAGTGACTGAAAATTTTAAGAAACTTACTTCAATCAATATTTTTGGACAGCGTAAGCTTAAATTTAGGTTGGTGCCTGTCGCAGAATTCCTAATGCATAGTTATCTAGAATACTATAGAACTTACACAATTGTGCGAATGATTAATACCATAATGGTTCATAAAATTATTTTTAATTTTGCGCGTATGACACCGACAATCAGTTCTCAATGAAAGATAATATGGGATAAGGGATAAATAAATGTGTTAGTGAGCAATAGCCATAAAAAAGCGAGGAAGTTACATTCGCGGATTGTGGATAAAGAAAAAGACAATGCAATAGATGGTGCCGGACTCATAAATGAAAGGTCATGAACGCACAGCGAAACAATGCTCGATTAAAACTATTGCTACTGAATCCATTGTTTGATTTATCTTAAGATATCGGATAAATATATTGGGAACTGTGAGAATTATAGTTTCACATTTCCCGAGAAAGTCAGACAATGGTGAGGAAATAAGATCTAGTAGACAGGTAAACGTATTGAGCTGTTTTAATCCGCTTCATTCACCGCAAAGCATAATTCTGTACTCTTAGTTGCACTCTCTATCTCATTTTGAATGGTGTCTCTACACCATTAAACGATTCCTTAAGCCATTTACTTTCCTCTGCTGAGACACCACACAACCATGACCTTCCAACCATGGCACAACCATTCACCAATTCCTAACATATAAAATATTGTACCGTCGTGAAAGCTCTTCTTGCGCTTGAAAATATTATTACAATAACGGAACTTCATGAGAACAAATTCTTTACGGATGGAACATACTAAAATTTAGTGTAAGGCAGCATCACCATATCAAGCCTAAAACTGTATTGCATACAGGGTCTGTCCCAAAAATAAGTTGAATGATTTTTTCCCACTGACGCGGACGGCTGACCGGTGAAGGTGGTGAGGGGTCTTGGAAAAGGAACGCGATTCACATCAGTTGCCTGTGGTCCATTAAGGCCTGGTTACACGATACATTAACTCGTACAAGTTAATGTGTGAATGCATGAATGCGAGAATGAAAGAGAAAATTCACCGTGTAACCACATCGAAAATGTACAAATGTATGAATGCGTGAACAGAAAATAGAACGTGTTCTAATTTGGTCCAGGCATTCGCACAAGTTGCGCTGAAACCATTACCGCAAATGTACGTGAACCCGTACGTGTTAATGTATTGTGTAACCAGGGTCCTTATTCTCTTTCTGAAACTCTAGTGGTATCCAAGGGATACCATAGGTTTTCGGGACACGCGTTAACTTTTTGTAAACATTCTAATGAGGAAATCAATGAAACGCAACCTCGGTTTCGTTGCTGGGGAGATAACCGAGGTTGCGTTTCAAACGAGAATACGGGCCCAGGCCTTTACAGTGTGCAGATAACTACTAGACTGGACCCCTATTCGATGGTTGAGTCAAGAATTTACAATTCCATGTTCCATGGAGCAGCAACGAATGATAAAATTTTGTGTTAAGCTCAGAAAATCGGGTTTGGAGACCATGACCATGGCTATGATGCTTACGGGGATGAAGCAATTCCAAAAGCAACTCCAAGGAGTTGGTGTCTGCTGGTACAAGATGTTCCGGCAAGGCAAAAAGGACGCTGACGACGAAGAACGTCCCATGTCGATGAAATAGAGCACAAATTGAGGGATATGTTGGTATACGATTGTTATCCACATGTTAAATTTTACTTGGAACGATTATTGGAGTGGTAATTTTTACGTGGAAGTCCTCGAAAGATTTCGAAAAAGAGTGCTACGCGTCAGGAAGGAGATCGCTGTTAACTGGCGTCTACATTACGACAATTCGCCGTCGAACACCGCCTTCACTGTCACAGAGTTTCTGGCCAGGGGCTGATGGGCAGCGATGTCCCAGCAACCGTACAGTTTCAATCCGGCACCACCAGACTTCCTTTTGTTCCCAAGAATCTTAAATTAGAAGCTTTAAGGGCCACTGTTTTGGGACGCTGGAAGCTGTCAAAAAAAACTGCGAAAAGTTATCTGAAGGAGCTTTCCGTCGACGCAGTCAAATTAGTATACCATGAGGGGCAGAAACGCTTGGAAAGGTGCTCCGACCCACAAGGGTTCTATATTGAAGAATTCAGTCCTTTTTACTTTTATCTGTAATTAAGATTTTTGCCAGATTTTTGAACTTATTTTTGGGATAGACCCTGCATTTTCCACAAGTTAGTTTTTACGCTACAGCCTTCCTGGATTGAACGCCGCTGGTCATTCGACTATCTAAATAATAATGCTCTTAACTCATCAAACCATAGCATGAGGAAGTGAAAGGGTATGTTGTTTAGCAACAGAATATTCAATGTGGATTCCATTCGGAATGTGGTGCTACAGAAAAATGATTAAGTTAAAATAGAGCTAATAAATCTACCGAGTGACAAACGATCCTCATAAGAGTGGGAGAGAAGTCTGCAGAAAACTTTGAAAACGGACGACTTATGGGTCATATCTTGAGACGACTTATTGGTCATATCTTGGTGGCCTGATGAATACAATCGTTAAGTGAAAAGTGAACGGTGAGAATGGGAAATGAAGGCCCTGAATGATATATATGGGGCTAGTATTAAAATGATGTGAAAGAGAATAATTATGTAAATATGAAGAGATTTACTATTAAGGAAAGCGAGTGGAGAGCTGTGTTAAACAATCCTAAGATTCTTGAATAATGAGGATGATGACTTTTAAGATGAAGTATGACGTATTTTTAAAGTGAGGGTAGGGGATTTTTTTGAGGAATAATCGATTTTCGCAAAATAAATTGAGACAAATTTTCAAATTATTGGCATGCTGAACCGTGTTCTCATTTTATTATATTAAGGGTATTAAAAAATGGAGTTACACTGTTTTGTGTTTGTAGGGTGTGACCTGAGTAGGAAATATGACAAGGTCTGGTTAGCTAGAATTGTGTAGGACGGAACGAATTGCAATTAATCCTATGTGTACGGAAAACAAGTAAGTTTCATTACCTTCATTAAAATATATTGTGTGCGTAAATCCATACCATTTTATCCTATTATATTGAAAATAATGATAATTACAGCCCTATAATGAGTGAGAAGGATATTAAAGTAGGTAATAACTGCTCATCAGGTGAAATAAAGAGCTATGCTAAAACATTGGGGCTATATTTTTAAAATTCCAATTGGTGAGTGGTAAAAGAAATGAGCACAAAGTTTTCATACTGCTTTCATGATCGTCCAACATATTTTCCCCGGCTATGAATTTGCAGTGCTGGTTAATTTTATTGACTTCCATCTACCAAAAAGCCAAAGATTTCACGCGAGAAGGGGATAATCAAAGAATTTTCTATTCAGAGCCCCTCGAACGAATACGTGCTTATCCGTGACAAGAGGGCACCATTATAATGCAATGGCAACCCATTTCAACACTCTTCAAAAGTTTCATCTTGTTCCATACCGCTAGGCTCATTTCCTCATCATTCGGACGAAAAAACCAACCTATTCACGGGAGAGCAAATTTTTGAGTTATGCTCACGATCTGAACTTTTCCCTCGCCCTTCGGAGAAGAGGAGAGATAGATCAGTCTCGGCAGCTGGCTCCCAGATTTGGTAAATGTTAAACGCGTTGTGGAATGCCGTGACCAATGATCACGAATCACATTCCCGACCGATGGTGCTTTATTCTGGAACAGACGGAGTGCCCCAGCCGCTCACTTGGGACGGAGCGGCGTGACACTGATCCACCGCCCTTCCCAGCAACCCCCTCTTCCCCTCCAACCCCCTCTTCCCCTCCAACCCCTTCCTCCTCAGCCGAGTCCGACGAGCCCCACCTCTCGTCACGTCCCGTCGTCTTCGCCGAGGATCCTGGCGTTGCAGTCGAGTTGCGATCGCCTGCATGCCATTGTCACGAAAGAGAAGAGTCAAAAGAATCCACGATAAAACATTATCACTGGTAAAATGCACACGAGCTCCTTCAATTTTATTTCGATCCTGCTGGTAGCAAAATGGAAGTTCCGAGATTTAAATTTACTTATAATCGGATTAAAAATATGCTAATACAATCATATCGTCACATTACACATTGGTTGATGATGATATTAGTTTTGTACATGTGCACACCTGAGAAAACAATGATCAAGGAGCCTATTTTCACTTTGATTCAGTTTTGCGCAATCACTGAAAATTCTGCCTCTTGGAAGTGGTGAATGATAACTGACAAACGAGGATCTCAGGAGATAATGGGGAATAGATAAAATTGTTGGGAAACTAACTATGAGTTGAATCATTTTTTGTTTTTACATTTTAGAGGTATTCCAATTGTCGGAGCAGTTAGGAGGTTGAATTCTGACAAATACATGTGGGGGCATAATGCAGGTAAAAAAATTAACTCAATCTTTCAGAGTCAATGAATTTTATAAAAAGCACGAGAATGCATTCTTGTAATATATCGTGAATACAATCAAACGGTCTTAATTTTTGCCTAGAGTAATCTCATATCGGAGTGTGTTTAGGATAAATATAAACTGGTTAATTATTATTAATACTATAAATAATACATTATTGGGATTAAAACAATGCAAATGTAGCTTAAAATAGGAAAATAGAAAGTTCCAACGCATTACGCATAGCTGAACTGAAGAAACAACAAATTTCAAGTATAAAGGCATTTCTTGCGATAATCGCTTCATCAGACTCTATGTGGGAATAAAACTTACTACTAACTATTCGGAACAATCCCGGACACGAAATGGAAATTAGAAATAGACGAGGGTATTTCCCTTTAATATTTTCTCAAATATTTAATTAATCTCCCTACCGCCCTCCGAAATCGATGGTGTGTTTTTCATATAAGCTTTACACGCATCCCTGCTTCTGTATCTTGTCTCTCATAACATTCATCAATGATTAATCGCCGAAAGGAGGTATTTATCTTGCGTGCGTCTCTTTCTTCCTCCCTTTCCCTCCCCGCCTACTTAGCCACTAAGACACGCTCCAAAGAGTGACAAACAGCCTTTCCCCCCCGCCCCACCCTCTCCCCCAGCGCGCCGCCGCCGCATTCCTTGCTTCATTCGGATCACGTCGCGGGAATCCCTCGGCCGCGTCGACGCCTCCATTTGCCACAAAGAGGAGGTGTGAACTGCCGGGGGATTTTTCTCTTTCGCACCACTCGCTCCCCCTCCCCGCACATACACCCTCGGCGCTACCATCGCCACCCCCAGCACGTCACGCAGAGACTCTCAACCACCCTTCCCCCACACCCCCTCCTGCCAGTCGGCGTGATATCTCGCCACGGTGGATTCCACGCGCGAGAGAAACCTCTTTCCCTTCCATTTCCTCCGAGCTTCTTGGAAGATTTCTTCTTCTCCGGCCGCTCTCGCAAGGAAACCCGGATACTGTTGCTGGCCTCGCAAAACCGCACGGGAAGAACGAAGACATGGCGACGGCTGCTACCCAATCGACGGGTAATCTCGGAATTCGATGTTTTTTCCCGAGGTCATGTTGGCTGCAAATATTTTATTACCAGCTATTGCTTCTCTCATTTCTGTGATACCAATTTTGATTTATCTATTATATGAAGAGTTTTTACTCTTTTACTGATTAAATAGGACATGAGTACCCGAATGAATACAAAGGCTACTATATAGTAGGATGTCACGGCAAATACTCGAATACCTGGTTCAATACTTTTGAATGCGAGAGTGCCTCACCCGGAGCACCTAGATAAATACATCTACGTATTACCCAGCCAACACATGGGTGTGCGGCAGGGGGTGAAAGATCACGGTGCATATGCTTCTTATATTGAAATAAGAGGTACAACGATATTACTTCATGAATTTACGTCACATTTGCATAAGAATATTTGAGCACCTCATTGACTACCACTGTTTTCATACCACCGCTATGGCACTTTACAAGTCTCGCTAGGCCATCAATAACCTTTCGAGCCTTGATCATTCGAAATCCTTAAGTGAGTAGTTAAAAGTAAAGGATTTATGTGGGCACTCGGGTTCCTAAGAATGAGGGTGCTCGAAATAACCTGAATATACATTCAGGTCCTCACATTCAGGTGTATTCAACTAGGTATCTGAGTGTTCCCTAAGGCACTTTAGCAGTCACTTAAGCTTTCATCCTGGTAGTCATGTACAAATCTACGTAATCCTGTACTCATCCAGGCACACACATGGCATCAAGAACCCAAGTATTCATTCGAAGACTCAAATAGCTAATATATACATAGCACACTCCTAGTTAATTATCTTTTTACAATTGAAAGCATTTGTCAATTTCATATATTGATAAGAGCAATGTTATATAATGGATTATTACTGCTAAGGATGCAGGAGTTGGTTTTTTCATCTGAGAAAACTTCATTCCTTACTAAGGAAGGACTTTTTAGCTAAAAATCGTGAATAACAAACAATATGAACCTACAAACGGTAAAGTACTGGGTGGAAAAGAACCAGATCAGCGCAGTAATTTTTTAGGCCGAATATTAAAATGTTTTTCAGGTTATCTAGGATGGTTCTGAATGAAACTTCCTTCCCTGAAGGTTTTGTCTAAATCAAACCTTACTAATAGAAAAAAGTCAGGATAAATAATCCGTGAATGTTTTTCACAGTTGGACGTTGTTTCTGCAGTAAAACATAAGACCTAACTATTCGCACAAATTTTATGTCTACATCTAAATATGCATAATACCCGTCAAGCCAACGTAAAGGTATGTGGCAGGGGGTGAATTCACTCAAAACATGCATTGCAATCATGCATTTTAAAAATAGTAATGAAAGGTATACTTGTCTAAAATTCACAATTAAAAAAAAAAGATAAAAATAAAAAAGAAAGCATAAAAAAACATGCTGTTAGTTGATTTGGTTAAAGTCATTATACCTCATGCAACTACCTATTCTATGCATTGATTCACTCGTATTTATGCTATTGGATATATTTACGGTCATTCATATCCCTAATTGTACGAGGAAAGAAGGACATTTGAATATGCGATTTTGGCAATCAATTTCTCTAATTTTATGAATATGGTCCAGTGTAAGTAAGTTTGAGTTCACAAAATATGTTTGAAGTCTTCAATGAATATATTAACTTGTAATTACAGATTATGTCTAAATCTAGAACTACGGTCTGACAATAATTCTCATTTTAGTTCATTTAATAGACTTGTTACGCTAATATAGTTATCATACCACCCCTTTACAAATCTTGCCGATCTACGCTGCACACATTCAAGCTCATTATTTATGCCTATTTCGTATGGTTCCTTATATTCACAGCGTATTCCAAATGAATTCTAACAAGGGAAAAGTAGCTAAATTTCTCATACGTGATCGTCACATTTTCCCAATGCTCTTTTGATGAATCCCATTTAACGATTAGCTTGACCCATTATTCCACGTATGTGCTTACCCTAAGAAACATGAGTCAGTCTTATTGTAAGATATATAATGGATTCCACGTTTTTTTAATTTATTATTCCTTTTGTTGTAAGTGCTAGGAGGAAATGTATTGGCACTGCAGCGGCGAGAGGCCTACTGACAACGCTACGTCATGGAAAATTCAGTTGAGCAATCGTCCACATCTCATATTTTGCAATCATATGGAATATGATGGTGACAATTTTATCAGCCTTCCTCTTGAAATCAATGACCAAACACTCCACACTCGTACGTACCACGCTTTTTTAATGCTTTGCGCGATAGAGACAGTGGTGTCCATTTCGTCCGGCGTACCTTCGATCGTTGTACCAACGCTGGAGAATCGCTCGCCATAGCCTGTAGCGCATTTAGCTGGCTATTTCACTCGCAGGAGGTAGGTATTATTAAATTTGAACGCTGAGTTGTTGCATCGAAGTCATCTTTGTCATTACCTAACTCCCAATTTAGCAACTTTCAACTCATTAATGTTTGGAGAAACAATAATTTCTTCAAATAAGAAGTATTTGATAGGGTATTACTGAATAATATACAGAAATAAATATTTTCTCCATCGTACTTATAAACTGAAAGCTATGGTTATTACTTCTTCAATGTGCTTTTATGGGTGTTTCTGCTATGTAAAATATCTAAAAGAAAAAGCCGTCTAATATTTGTGTATTTAAGTTTATACTGCGGAAAAATTGAAGTTTTGTTCTTCTGAGTTTATTAATCTAAAATTTATTTTACAGTGTTGATTCAAAAATTGAACATTGACATAATCTATTTTTATCCAACCTGCAACGAGAATTACTTTCAGAGAAATAATAACTCAGGGAAAATAAGTAATAAATGCTACAGCTTCATAATAGTGTCAGAGAGAAATAATTAGAATTACCAGAGGAATAAAGGCATTATTCTCTAAAGGTGTAAACAAATTTAGTTAAATGTTCAGTATCCTTGTTCTTATATTTTGAATAAGCGATAGCTCATGTATTACTACGCTGGGGTTGAATAACTCGAGATCACTCAATGTTGGTAAAACACAACTGTTATTACTCGCGGTCATAATACCCTTTTGTTTATTCCACCAACACTAACGCAGTGGTAGGAAAAGTGGGTTCTAATTGGCCATTAAAAATAACAGATATTCCGCAGAAAAAAATCATTCACCTTTACCGGGACACGAACCCTGACCCTCTAATTTCCGGCCAGGTGCTCTACCAGTTGAGCTATCAAGACGTCCTCTTTCTCGGAAGAAATTATAGAGGCTTTAAAAGAGCAAGATGTTGCCAGACTGATGGACATATTATGCCACAAAACAGCCTAAGTAGTGCGTATGGTGCCCCCGTCCACGAGGTTGAAGCCGACATTGAAACAATAAGGTGCTTAGCTACAACAAATTCAAAGTTCGTGAACTAGCCGCGATAAACTTTACGGCGTTACCAAATTGCACTGAAATTGCACAATAGCAGATATTGCACAGAGAAAAAATAATTCGCCTTGACCGGGACCCGAATCCCCCGATTTCCGGCTAGGTGCTCTACCAGTTGAACGAGCAGGACATCCTCTTTCTCTGTGGAAATTATATTTAGCCTTTAAGGAGATGAATTTGAGGTTTTCATAGAGTTTCTACATATTGGCCAAGAAGATACAATTATTTGGTAACCAAGCTATATTATTAACAATGACAGAAACAAAACCTAGGAAAATTTTATTCCCAACCTGAATTCGAATCTTCAACTGGTCAGTCACGGGTTCGTAAATTATCGTTGAGCAAGGAATATATATGAAATAATTAGGTCTTGCCTACGCTCCAGTGGTGTAACTCGAGGGAGGCTATATACAGTTAAGGTTATTAGCACCATGCAGGATTGGAAGTTTATTTGTCAGGTATCGGAAGAAAAGTGGAGAGAAAACCTGTAATTACTTGATTACTCCTAAGTAATGGTTCAAATAGAGTACACAGTTCCTTCTGATGGACGAAGTAATGAGATTGAGGTAATCTCCACAGAAAACTCATTTAGAGTAGCATACAAATAATATCAGCCACGGCATGTATTCCAACCTGTGCACTCTGGACACACTCTAATCGAATAACTTTTACGTAATAATATTGACTTCGCCCTAATACGTACGAAAGGTAATACATTTATTCCCCATTGATTTTAATATCAGTAACAGTAACAATTTTCTACTGAAAAAGCAAATTGAAGATTATTTTATTCATAATTTGGTATAACGTTGAAGTTTAAGAGCGAATACATAGTTATTAAATCTCCGGTTGAGAGAAAATTTACTAACTCTATGTCTACTGAAGCCGAAGGAGATACGAGCCCTCCGCAGCAGCGGGTAATACGCGGGATTCAAAAATGGTGAGATGTAGTGGTCTTAAAAAGATTAGGAACTTAACTTTCACTGTAAGAATTAGTCATTGAAGCACCTTAACACCCTAAAATATGTACCTACCACCAATAGATGATACAAGGAGAAATAAAAGGCTTATCCAGAATTTTACCCTAGGTATTTACTTTATTTGAATAATATTGTATGAATTGTGATCCCTTTGCACAGACCTATCGCATACATGTTGCAGTTGTCGCAACTTAAATCAAGTATAATAATGAGTAACTAAAATAAAAAATAATCCTCTACTGATGTCAGAGGCTATCTAAAAACCGTGTACAGATGGCTGGAGGGAAACATTCTCTGATTTGCGAAATGATATCTAATGAAATCTTGCACAATTAGTTAGATAATTATCGGTGTGATGCAAAGGAGCGAGATATTTTTTCCAAATCTCTAAATCGATATTTTTTAATCAGCCTTGAATCATATCGGTACAGGCGTCTCATCACTTAAAGCGCAACTTAAATTCCGGAACTCGACTTGAGTACAGAATTAGGTGAAGGCGATGATTTCGAATGCCTTGAGAAATTTATTACCAAGACCATTATTTACCGTTGCTTGCAGAGAAGCGTACCATATCACTGAAACAATCACCGATGTGAGAATGATGCTCATCAGGAAATTTTCAGGACTTATTCAGCTTGCGTGTCCATGCTGATAAAATAAATTAAGGGTCTAGATTTTTTTGCGCTCCTGCAAAATTTTCTCTTGCAAACGCTTATCACAGGAAACAAATTGGCGATTATCATTTCACCATAGATATTATCTCCAGCAATTTGGGCCTCATTTATTTCGTGTGCCTGCATTGAATAAAAGTTTTATAATTTTGTGCTCTCTTTTCAGAAGCTCTTACCAATTAAATAATATTTCGCCCTAGTTGCTAATGTTGCATTACACGTTCACGTTACCGAAGTGTTGATGAATATGTAAAGAGTCATAAATCAATTTCACATCTTTCTACTTCCGTTATCAGTCGGTGATTCAATTAATTTCTGTCACCAACTGTCGCGAAAAGTTAGCGCAGCACAAGAAAAATAAAAAAGAAGCAAAAAAATTTAATAATGTCAGAAACCTACCTTATGCAGGTAGTTTAAATTGTCTTTGATGAATGATTTTTCTCAAAAGTTCACCGCATCTGTTGATACTTAGAATGGAACAAACATCTTGAATGTTGAATGAATTAAGGTGAGCTTCAAATTTGGCTTAAGTGAAAATGTCCGAAGACCGGAATACCCAAATGCTTTCGGAGATATTGTTTTTCCTTTCTTTAATTTGGCATTGGGAATTTTCGGTCTTCGGACATTTTGAATATATAAGGTTCACAAGGCATGGTTTTCGTTGTCTTTATACGTAAATAGGTATACCTACCCCATAACCTGTCACTTTTATGCAAGAAATATATCACTTTATTTAAACTCCAACTATTAATAGTTATATTGAAAGTACACTCTGAGCTTCCAGAGAAAAATGGTTCAGTTGATGAAATTCCATTTCAAAATATTTCATCCACATATTTTTGAAATATAAATTGCTAAATACCGGCAATATTGGCAATAAGACTATCTTAGCTTGTACAGTGCAAAAACAGACTATGCTTCTCTCAAAACCGATCATAATTACATTATCTCTTGATGTCTAGACGGGTGCAGAATGAAATTATTAATATGCACCTTAATCAACTTCCGGCATAAAAAGTAAAAAAAAACCTCAAGATTCAAAATCGGCGATATCTGCATAATTTTGGCCGGTAAACCTGGGCATCTCTGTAACTTCGTATATATCATTGGGGATTCACATTCGAAATGTTTGTGGTACAGCGATGAAGAAAAGACTTACGGGAAAGCTGGAAAAGTAAAAGAAAAACTTATTTGGTACTTGTAAGGTTTCACCTAGAGTATGTTTCAAGCTTTTAAGATCCAATGAATGTAAATTCAGATTGGGTACTAAACGAAATTCAAAAGAAAGAGGCACGATTTATGACAAACTTCTATGAACGTATAGAAAATGTCAATTGGCTATTGGAAGAGCTTGGTTGTAAAACCCGTGACAATTGTTAGTTGCAAAATGAGTGTGTGCGCGTGTTTTAATCCGAATAATTTTGGATTAAAACACGCACACATAATAATCCGAATAATTTAATTCCATTTAAATAATTTGTATGCTTGATTTTGTACGAGTTATTGATAGCTCCCTTACTTTGTATTTTTTCCTTCTCCCCCCTCTCCCTCTTTGTATACCTCTGACCCTTAAGATTACGGCTTTGGGGATATTTTTCTTCATTTGTTATACTGTCACAATTTTTTTATATGGATCACTCTACCCTGCCATGCCAAAATCACAATCACACAGAATACACACAATCTACACTGTTTTGTTTGTCCAATTCGTTGCTTCCGATGTGGGAACGATCCATTATAAATCATTAGACTTGGTTTTCCTACAATTTTTATTATTTGGGAAAACCGGTTTTGACCTATCAGGTCATCATCAAAATTCGTTAATGTTAGCTGCCACTGATGCTAACATACTCTCTGGCCCACCGTTTACACTAAATCCTGCGTGAATAACTCCAGTACCCTGCACGCGATCCTTAACTATGCCTCATTCTTATGGTGGGACGATTTAGGATTATCCGACACGAACAATCCAGTAGCTTTGAATCTCTCGTCCTTTACAAACTCGGTCAACAGGAATATATCGACTTGGGGAATGTTATTGAAGTTCGAAATTTCCCAGTCCTAATTTAGTTCACTTGATATAATTTCGACAACTACCATATTCTTTCTCTTTGATTAGCTGGATTATGAATACATAAGAAAAACATCTGTCATCTAAGAAGTTATGGTTTGCACGGTATGCCGTTTTGCCATGTGAGGTCAAGGTAATTATTTCAAGATGGCCTCCTATTTTTGAGGATCTGATATCCTCTCATTTTTCTTCAAAATATATTAGACATAAAAATAATCTTTGGATTTTATATTGATGTTAATGCATTATTTCTATTCCTAACCTCTAATTTACAACCGTTATTTCAAGTACTTTCAAAAGTAGTGAAAAACTTTTGGAATCAAGAAAATTGTTTCGCGTATTTTTCCGAACATTGGCAGGAAAGCCGAGGGTTATTGGTTTGATTCCTGATTCGGAAGACTTTTACCCTTTGGTAGGTCCAGAAGACCTTAATAAGCACCCTCAAATACCATTCTTGGTGGCGGCAGTAATTCCTTGCATTGATTGATGACCGACCGACAGTGATTAAAAACGCTGCCAATAGTTTATCAGTTTCACTGGGTTGTAGTTGCAAGAATAACTAAAAATTTTTAAGTCAATGCCTTCATAAAAATGAACCATATCATGTCAATGAATCAAAGCCAATTTAAAACAGCCAATTCAGTATTACTGGTTTTTTGCTTCTAGTTCTTAAACATTCAGACTATTTTTAGCGCTGTGATTCATTTATGCAGAATAGCTGCGCATGATACCTTTTCAATCATTCCACAGCACACACCAATTAAAATATAATTCTTTCAAGCAGAGATTAATGAAGCAAATCGTCACATTCCCATCTCCTTCACTCCTCGTATCTCGTGCATCTCTAAAGTCAGCGCATTGCATTCCCATCCATTCATGCATAATCACGAGTATCGTGCGGACATAAATCAGGCGGACAAAGAGGCTGCCTGATTTTTTTCATCCCATCTCTCACCGAATTAAATGATAGGAAGGAATGAAGCGCCACTCCTCCCAATATCGCACAATCGATTCACGTCGAGATAAGCGACCGACAGGCATCGCGAATCGTTCATTCGGTCGCAGGGGCGATGGATTCAATCGCCTCGCCCCATAGAGCTCTCTCGCTGCAACGAACGGGGAATTAAAAATTAAACGCAACAATAGCCCCCCGCGGCCTGCGGCCCGTGAGGAATGTGTGTGTTGGAGGGAGGAAATTGGGGACGAGATGTGGGGAGAAACTCAGGGATTCGCGTCGGATGAATGTTGGTCCCACGAATCCGCTGTCCATCCCTCACTATCTTTCCGTCCACGGTCGATCACAGTGTTATAGCCACCAGCGACGCTGGGTGATACGCACTCTCGCTTCCATCCACGTATTTCATCAAAGTTTTGTTCATTCGCAGGGAGTATTAACAAACCCCATGAGAAAATCTTTCGCGTTGTCTAAGGAGGAAATTTGAAACCACGATAAGATACAAGTAGTTGCTTCCTGAATTAAAATGCCAAGTATATTTGATCCCATGTTTGTACGTAGACTTCACGCGAGATTTTATCTTGACGAGATTTTATTAGGAGGCTTATAATTATTCATGTAATTCATGAAGTTTCCCATGAATTAGGATGGAAAAAATACACACATTGAACAATTGTAAAATAACAGTTTCCATGACTTAAACGTTAAGTGTCAACTTGAGCTGAACTTAAACGTTAATTGTCAACACAGTTTACTGGCACTCATTACATGAAAATTTATATTCTACGTTATCTCAAAAATATTGAACTATACCAATTTCGTCTCGATATATTAAATGAAGTGCACACATCCATTTCTTCGGAAAAAATATTTTTAATCAAAGATAAAATTACCGGCACTTGTTTTTACGATTGTAGTCTCTTCATTGAAAATTACTTCAGTTCTTAAGAAGTCAACATTTACTCATCTCCCCCTGGGGAAGTTAGATAATCGGAAAAAGGCAGAGTTTATTTCACGGTATTTTGTAATGTCAGGCATTACAAAATACTTACACCGCAAAATGTTAGCTAATATATTATCACAGATAAAAATTGGTATGATGATGGAAACTTAAAAAACTGTACTTACATAAGTTAATATGCATAACCCTGAATTATAAATGCCATAGGATCAATAAATAAAGTAGTGGCGAAAACAAGTATAACCCCAATCATTTAAAAATACCAATTCACCTTCAAATATAGATACTATGAAAAGTTCTTTTCCTTCTTCACTCAAATATGCGGAATTTACCTTTCAAGACTATCACCCATTTATCAGGACATAAATTGGATAAGGAAACTAAAGTATTCCTCACAGAAAACATCCTAAGACATCTCATTTAATTTTAAAATAACTAAATGTCTTTTTGCTCTCCTGGCACCGCCAAGGTCTCTAGCCAGTGGACGGCTCTGGACTCTCTTTTCGACCTTATCCAACCCAACCACCCGTTGGCTGGAGTTGGGTAGTGTGGCAGAATGTGGAGAATCATGCCGGTATAAAGACAAGCAAAATAAAATTATGCAAAGAACAGATACCTTCTTGTGCTAAACTTGCTGCACTTCCACTCTTCTCAGATGGTTGACATCAGCACAGGTAATGAGTTGAACTTTCAGGCTTCTCACTCCACTGGAACTGAGCACGTACACTATGACCGTGATACTCGGCCTCGTTAAACACCACATGTCCTTTCGAAATGAGATTATTTCGCCTGAAAATGAATGAACTTAATGTGTAGCCAATGGTTTTTTAAGAATCACTGCTATAATTTTCAATACTGTGTAAGAATAAGATAATTTTTATATGAAATGGCATGTATAGCCATGTAAGAATGTATTATGAAATGTTCAGAATCTTTTAATGCTAAATATACTATTTTTGTTGTGGTAATTTAAATGTATGTGACTCTTCACAATGTCTTTGTGGCATTCAGCTAAAAGTTTAATTTGGTCAGCTGAGTCCTATCAATCACAGCAGCGTACCCGCATGCCCCTGAAAGCGCATATATTTTCATATGTAATCGACTTCTTCAATTCTGGGGGCAGTAAAGACGGCCGACTGTGGTGAATAAGAGCAAAGGTCTCTCCGCATGTTTTGCTGATCCAGAAGCAGCAGAAAATTGTATTGAACGTGACGTCATTCGTTTGGCACAATTAACTCGTCCTTATCTACGATGAGCCATTATAGAAATGCACCCTTTTTTTAAGGCCTTAAGTGTTGAATAATAGCGCAAACAATTCCATCCATTACCATTTGCGGGTAACCGTATTGAGTAAAACAAGAAATATGAAATTCATCTGTAATAATGAAAGCGTTTGCAAGAGTGAGTAGTAACAAGGGTAAAACTCCAAATTTTGAGTCGGATTTCGCAAGAAAATGCAAATACTATTTATGGCGATACATTATGCACGTTTATTCAAGTTGATTGTAAAACGTACTCTACAACCAGTGAAGAAAGAAACAACAATGAAGGTAAAATAGCATTTAAAACAGTGTCTCTGAACACTACTCTGTCCAGTATTTGCCTGAACATGACCGAAGTTCAAATGAACAGTTTAAACTTCAGTTTAAATAAATATTTAGGAAGTATCCTATTTATTTTAAAATATTTAAAGAAATTTTCAGTCTCGCTTGTAAAAAATATTCGTTCAACGATTACATTTGTATATCAATGAACAAAATATATTATCAATGCAATTTATCAAACAAAGTCACATTTAACTGTATTATTGTAACACATCCGGTATCCACAGTGGGATGTAGAAATGTTGAAGGGATTAATGTGTAAAAGATAGCAAAAATGCAATCAGAAAACTTCTCACTCAAAGTTTCAAATACTTCGGTACCCTGCCAACTCTTTTCATATTTATCTGTGAGCATAAATTTCACAATCACTAAACGATTTCCATTTTACGTGCCTGAATAGTCAGGTAATATTTGTATTTCTCTTGAAAAGAGGTATATAGCACCAAATTCTCTACCGATGATATCATTTTGAAGATTTTTCCAGCTGTTTTTGTAAAATGCCGATGACACGCTAGACGAATTATAAAAATAAACACATCGCATAAAATCTGTGTAAATCAACATGAAATTATCTCAGTACATAAATGTCACTCGAATGCCCACCGTCTCGATAAGACTCCCTGAAATATGTTTCCTCCACCCGGACTACAGGAAAAACAACGGCAGTTACAGTGGTCGAACAAAAACTTTCCCACCTCCTCCCATTTTTATGACGCCCAGCACCCCGCAGCGCCTGCTGATCACCTTTTGTTTTTCCCTCCTCATCACTCTTCCCCCGACAGATGGGGTGAAGATCGCATGGTAGGAGGAGTATCAAAAGATCCTTATCTGCCCACACTTTATAATCGCGCGCGCACAGGCACGTATCCACAAACACACACACAAACACAAATTCACATGGGATAGCGCTCGCTCTCACACGCTAAAGTTAGCACTAGCTGGAGTTCCCTTCCCCCGCTAGGACGAGGCAAACAACGCGTTGACTAATTCACCCAAAAATCTTTTCCTCCCTCTCATGGACCACCTGCTATTTCCTGCCACACAATACAGAGTCTGCCGAAATTTAAAATCGAAAAAAAAATGCTGTGGCACCTTTTAAGACTTTTTCACCCCTCCTTTGTTGCACGCCCCGAAAAGGTTATTTTTATCGCGCACTTATCTCCCACATTGCCATTGTTTTTCCAGTGGTCCGAGATAGACCCTCCGAAAGGTGGAACCGCTTCGAGACGGAGCGTCGGGTGCGATTTCGAATTCAGTTTCTTATGGGCGCCGAGAAACTTGTACATACCTATTATTTCCTTTGCACGTCACTTCAAGAGGATATGAGTACCATGATTCACTTGCCTCTCTTCTCGCAACTCATACCTGCCTTCGATTCATCTCGTTGTGTGATTGCCTAGCTGCGTGAAATGGAATGTTCAACACATGAAATACACGTACTATCGTCATACTAGCGTCAAATCAAAGTATTCATACTGTTTTCCATGCATATTTCGACATTCAACAGAAACCATAAAAGACATCACAAGTATGCAATTACTTTGTTGGGAATATAAATTTACTTTTAATGGATTGATTGTTATTAAAGACGTGGGGATGGGGTTGGAGTGGTGGCTAGAGGACTGGCCTCCCATTTCTAGGGCCCGGGTGCGGTTTTCGGAAGTGGCGGATTTTTCAGTGTGGCCAAACCGGTCCCTACTTGAGTTCCTAGAGGAGTGGATTTCTGGTTCAGTATTCAGTCCGTCGGATGGGACGTTGAGCCGCGGTCTCCTTGGCGCCTGCTGTGAAGAGAAGGCTAATGCTGACGCCGAGTTTCTCTCCACCCTTCCTTTAGAACCTGAAATATTCCTACCATTACCCAATTATCCACCAATCCAAAATGGTGTCAGTTGCCTCCCCTGAATCACTAACTAACTCTTATAGAGGTGCTGAAATCATTCTTAACGGGGATTTGCCATATCATTATCGAGAGGTAATTATTTTCCAATTATTTGATGGGATTGTAAAAGTTTTGGCCCATATTTTATTTCTAAAATTTTTCGTTTTGATATTAAATTAGTTACCCAAATTTTCGATATTTTGACAATATTCTATGTGAATGTTATGATAATGCATTATTACATAGGATGAAGTAAAACAGCAAGCCTTGTTCCATCAGCCTCAAATCAAGAAGCTGGCATTCCATCATTTTATTTTTTTCCCCAAATCATTGCAGATTGTTCTGGCTTTTTAAAAATCATTGTCAATCAGTTGTCGTTGGGAAAATTGTATGTCCACTTAGTGATATCCGAGCTTTATGAGAAACAGAACCAATACACCAATCGAAATTTCAATATGCCGTAAAAGAGCACAGCATTTTGAGTGGGACATAATATATCATACACAGAGTAATTCTTAAGATGAGGTCATCGTAATACCATCTAAGATGGTCCGCTAAGATAGCCAATAATCATCAGTTTCCTTGAGCGATGAACTGAAATGATGAGAGATATTAAAGCCTTACTCGAGAAGTGATCATTTAAGCTTGAGGCTCACAGCTTGAGACCTTGCTAATGAAGCTATCTTGATGGGCGCATTCAAAGATGAGAAACGCAATATCAGCAAATACATGTTTCAAAATATTTTGAAGAAATATTCTTCCCATTAAATATTGAGATGGCACTGAATATATCCTGAACATACATGGCCCATAAGAAAGTTAACTAAGTTGAAATAAAATGGAAATAGACATTTCGGTGTCAGCCTTAGATGTGATTTTTCTGACTGTCCGGAAAATTTGGACAGGTCACAGGTACATTTCTGAAGGAAAGAAATGTATTATCTCATGAATATTATCCTCTGTGTTGGTTGACAGAGTCTCCGTAGTCATGCGCCAATCAATCCGTTAGCCAAGCTAATTACTGTGGTTTCGTTTGGTAATATCCATGACGTCCCCATAGCTAAGTCTATATGGCTTAAGTGGGGAAAGTGAATTCCTTTTTCCTCAGCGTGTAGTTCGACTAAGTAGACGTGTTTTACACTAATGATGCTTTGGAATCATTACTGAATTCGCACCTGCAAATTAATCCAACCCCAGGAATCTGAGGCGTAGCTTGGGAGAAATTCATATCTTAAGATTCGAGTCTGGAAAAACTATTTACGTTCCATTAAATCCAAGGAACTAGAGAAGTTTTCAACGAAGAGAAAGGAAGGGTACAATTAAAACTGCAGCAATCCATGACAACATCAACTGCTATTATTTGATTCCAGTTTAATTATGGGATGGTGGAATCGAAGATAAGTTGGCCATTCTTGTACGCGGCTAGCGTGAACCAGGCCCTTGTTCTAGATAACGAGCTGCCACCTTTAGGGGCAGAGATGTTAACGCCGGTTGTTACGTGAATTATATATATATTACGTGTGTGGAGAACGTGAGGCGTCAACTGCTATCAGCATTCCCTGGAAAAGGGTCGCGGATCGCCGATCGAGAAAATTGAGCTTCCGGAAGATGTTCCTCCATGAAAGCGTCCGTTTCGTGGGCGAAGGCATCGTTCATGGCGAGATATATATAATTCCGGTTAATGAGCGGAGAATGCTCTCATAAAGGGGAGCATGAAAAGGCTATCTTCAGAGAAACTCGGGATCATGAAAAAGGCCAACAAAAGGACGTAAATTAGTGCCGCTTTTTAAACTTAGATATTATCAGCTTGAGCTTTCTTCCTAGATCTGATCAAGTATTTTCAATGGGCCAAGACTGCTGAATTCAATGGGTTTAATCCACATAAAGCGCAGTTTCAATTATTTTTTGCGCTAATTTATATAGTAGGAATGATATTTGATTCATATCGATGAGAATTGAATATTCGACGCGCTCGAAAAATCAGGGAATGTTGGAAAACAGAAGGAGTTTGATGAAAAAGAAAGATCTTCATTTAAGAGCTATAAGAATGGCAAAGATTAAATTTCTCCTTTGTTTTTCTTCAGACATGCTCTCTCCTCAGCGCATAACGAGATGATGAATTCATACGGCAAGATAGAGATTCATTGCAATTTATAAGTGAATTAAAATTAGTTTCAATTGTTGATGCAAAATTATTTTCTTTTTTTTTAAAGCTGGTACTTTAGATAAAGAGTAAAAATGCACTATACCTTCCTCCCCTTAGCACGGAAGGGTGCACCATGATCCATATCCAATAAATCTCAAAACTATACAAAAGTGAAGACGCAATCTGGAGATTAGCCTCTTGCGGAAACAGGCGGACGGCCTTATTGAAAATGTGATAATTTCTGAATAGATTCACACATGTTAAAGAGCATTTTGGAAAACCTATAACTTCCTGTTATCTGATAACTTACATCGTAAAACTTTCTGATGATCTTCAGAAACATGCTGGATTAGGAAAAGAACTATAGACGGACACGAAATCGGGTATAATTGTAACACTTAAAAGGAAAACTTTCAACAAAACAATTATATCTATTTTTAGGTGTGTACCGAACCCTTTAACATTACCTGTTAAATTGCTTCATAAATAAATTGAGAATATGGATTACTTGCAGTTACTTATCTCAAATAAAATACACAAATCACAACACATGCAAATCAGGAATAATTATTGTAATATCTGAAAAAATATATATGAATTTTAAAGTTGAATACTTTATAAAAATGTTAAATAAAATATATTTAAACCTCTAGTTATGTAAAATAACTCTTCCACATTAACACAGAAATCGTCCTCATTTAGAAAATATAAGTGCCATTAATAATGAATTGCGATGATTATTTAAACTGATAGACCAAAACACTAATTTAAATGAAATTCCATCTGAACAAAAACAGCTTCATCGTACTGCAAATGGAAGCTTTAAATATATAATTTTTTAATGAAATTTACGATTAGCCAAATGATCAACGGATGAGTCACTGAGTTAATTGCTAAAAAATGGTATGAAAATGTTACCACATGATTAGGTATTTTGTGAGCTTGAAGAGTGGGCAGTGAAGAAATGTAAGGTTAGATTTTTATTATTTGGGAGAAAAAGTTAAAATCAGGAATGAAAAGTGATAAAAAAATTAAATAATGCATTTAGAATTTTTTGAAGTTACATTGAATGCTCAATACTCAGGTCTCTAGAATCTCAGGAAGGATATCATATTACACACAGATCAGAGTTTCCCAACGAAAGGTGAGAAATAATCGTAGGAAGGAGTTAGAAAATGGATTTTAAAATAAATGGTCATTGAATAGACTCTACAATGATGCAATAACAGCACAAAATAAATCAAGGAGGAAATAAACTCACATGAAACTGGGCACTTAGTAGATACGTATTCAGAAGAGCCAAACGGGCTCAGGCCAGGGATATTTTTAGCTGACTTGAGTGACTTATGGAAACTTTTTAGAGATATAATGAAGGCATATGGTATGTTTGAGGTAAACTCAAGTACGTATGGTGATTTTAAATATTAAAAGCATTTTATAGTGCAATTATGCATGTAAACTATTTTTATTTGCATTAAAATATTTTTCGGTGAATAACTGCAATGAAATGCGCCAAAATACATGATTACTCCACCCAGGACAATTAGGAATGGGATGGACGTTACGCTGGGCTGACTTCCAGCATGGTGAGTTGAATGAAGGTTAGCTCCACGTCATCACCCTGGAGACAAGAGGTCAAATTCATTGAGTTGCGGGGGGAAATATTTTTCGGGCCGACGTTTCCGGCACCGCTTACGCACGTGATGAATGCAATAGTAGATATATATTCCGTAAACGTAAAAAAAATAACAAAGAGATACTAAGTGCCAGATGTGAAACATCAACCGTGAGATAAGTAGGAGATGGGGCGATGAAAGATGCACTTGATAAGTCATTAAATATGAAAAAGAGCGAATGAAAGGAAACATGCACATTGATGAATCAGATGTTGAGAAGCATCAAGATGAGGGGCGTATAAAATAAAGAATGTCATGCACTGGCAATCAGAGGGAAATCAGTTTGAGAAATAAATTATTTAGGTTAAAAAAGAATTTTCGAAATTCAGTGAAGCGCCATATAAAGATATTTTAGAGGAAAATGAAAAATCAACATCAAAGCTATTGCTGAAGAAAGCAGTAAGGAGATAAGATTAAACACTCTAAAAATACCCTTGAACGGGTATTAAGAACATATTTTTTAGATGAATAAAGAAACATTATTGGTGCAAGAGGAGTAACACACAGTGAAGGAGGGAAATAAAAAGACGACTTTTAGAATACCAACGAGCGAAACGACATCCTTTGGAAAACGAAAAAAATCACAACCTAAACGACATGAATGATTATCAGAACGTCAATCGTTAAACTGATTCCATTGCTGTGTTTAGCATAGTGATGATTTACTTAAATGTTTCACACACAGAAAATGCGTATTCGTGGATCACTAAGGACCAAAATACCAAATGAAGTATTTCCAAAACGCCAGGATTTTAGCTACCCTTTACTCTTATCCGTTTACTTAAATGATCTACCATATCCATCATTGTCATTTTTCAAGATACCCAAAAGCTCTAAGAGTAGCGATTGACTGATATTGAAATAAGCTAGCAACTTCTACCTTAACGTTAAAGGTGTCATAGCGGTGGCAGACGGAGACTTCATATACAGAACAATGGAAAAATATCCGAAAAAACACATGTCAATGCGATCTGAAGAAGACTCTTTTCTTCAGATCGCATTGAAAATTAATTTCATTTAAAAAAATTAATTTCACTGGCAGGTCCTCAAATGGAAAATTTTAAGTAAATTGACTGGAATATTTGGAATAACAGCAGTCAAGAAATATATCACTGAGAAATTTATCGCGCAATAGTAGTTGCTAAGGCGATGGCCTATCTCTTAGGGGATGAACGATCTTACTAACGGATATTAAGCATTTTTATTACGAGAAATGGTTACCGAGTTCAGACTCTGCATATGGGGAGCTTTAGAAGCATTTCAGTGTAGTCGAAATATGCACGAAACGGTATTTTTTCTGTCGTTTGAGCAATTAACCCATTGACCCCTTGGTTCCTTACATTCACGGTACACTACGCCAGATTAAGTTTTCTCTCCACCCTTTTTATGGCCTAAAAGCCCTGCGAGTAGGTATCTGTTCACCTATCCTTTATTACCGAGATGATCTTTACTTTTGGTAGATCCGATAATAACCTCTTAGAGGTTAAACTATGTCTTGGGCTTCACATCTCGCATATATCTACGTGGATTTCACGGCTGGTAACCTACCTCCCCCTGCCAGTCGCCCTTGCGGCGGCTTGCAGGGTAAAACATAGACGCAGATGTTTATCAAAGAATTGTTCTCACCATTTTTGGACTGTATATAGCGAGTGATGAAACATGTTGAGCGATATTATCTTCGCTCGGGAGAGAAAGATTGGCACGTTCTGAGGAGTGGGTATATGTGACACATCATACGGAAGTCAGGGCTTCAATGCTGAAAATGTGCCATATGCCTTGTGACCATCACATAAATATAGGGTTACTGGTAGAAACCAAAATATCAAATTCTTGTCAAATAAATAGAATCGCAGCCAGCAGAGAAGTGATGAATGTTTCAACATAAACGTGTTACTATCTATTTCTAAGTTCATCTAGACACAATTTTTACGCTTATATTTTCAAAAAGAAAACACTTTAACTGATGGGTTAAATTTTCATAAATTTGGTGCTTGCATATTTTGGACCGATTTAACTTAAATTTGTGTTCAGTAGTTGTGCGATGTACACTTTTCAAATGTATACATGTACTTATAACTGATGCCCAAGCGTTGCAAGATACAAACTGTTCGTTGAAACGCTAACCCTCAGTAAGGGATTTATTTAATTTAGCATGCTATTTTACGATGTGCCAATGAATTGCGAGTACATTAATTTGAGCAGCATCACATTTTACTCTGCTCCAACGACTTACGTTTCGTTGCATCATCTAGCCTAACTTAATTCTGCCATTTTCAAAGCAGGATTTAAACCTATAGTGTCTTCAATATATGCAACACTTTTGGTTCATCAATTCACGTCGTTACTGAGCTGATTATGTGTAGATTTTTAAATGCATTGTTCTATAACCGTGTATACATAGGTAAAAAAAGTACTACGAACAAGTAGCTGAACTCAGTTACAGTTAATTTTCAAAACTGTAATCAGTTATAAGTAGTGGTTACGTTTTTTACATGCAACTAGTTACAGTTACAAGTAGACTACAATTAATAATGAAAAATAAACGTAGGAGTGAGATAAAGAGTTTGATTTGAGAGGCTCTATAGCATACTGTTTTTTTACTGTTAGTTATTATTTTAACTCATTGTATTTAAAACAAATATTTAAACGCTTTTTACAGGTACTTGCCTGGTAGAGCAATTGTATAAATGCAGTAGGTACTCTCGTGGTTTCTGTAATGAATTAATAGGCCACAGATTTGCATTTCTTAACCGTTTAAGCATTAAATTAAATACTGAACCAAGTGCTTACTAGGTTGTTCTATATTACGGTAAAATAAACATTTGATGCTCATTGATATCCTTACATTTCTACTGATAAATTAAGATAAATGCACAGATTCTGCTAATGTGAAAGTCAGCAGCCACACGAATACAATGCAAAGTTAGCATCTCGCAGTCGAAAAGACAGAATCCACTTACCGGGAGAGCAGCTGCCAACATTGAACTTATCATAAGAGATACGAAACAAACAAGTAACGATAACTTTCACCCACCCATGAGTAGATTACGAGTAATAGTCATATTTTTCAAAATATGTAATGGCTACAAGTAATAAGTATCAAAAGAGTATTCGTTAACGGTAACTCTTGATACTTTTACTCAGCTACTCCCATTACTGCTAGTGAAATAATTATGTGTATTGCCACAAAAACTGACTATAGTATTATCAAAAAAGATACATAAGACTCCGGTTTAACTCAAAATCACGAAATTGACAGGCAAACAGTTTGCACGCTTGATGCACCCAAGGACTTGGGTGTACGCCGTCTCTATACCCATTACGCCTCATCTCCAACAATATCCAAAACGTGCAACAAGTCGACGAGCATGCGATGGATTCTGTGATTACACATAAAATGACAGAAGTAGCCGTTCACAGATAATATGTTTTAACTCCAATGACTTGAACTTATGTTTAATTGCGCCTTCTCTCTTGCGACAGAGCACACTTTGTGTATCACTCTCCCTCTACCCGTCTGTGCTTCTAAAACCAATGTCCGGACGCGAGGCACGTGAAGTACAGAATTATTTTACGTCACGTGCTTCATATCACATCTATTGTTTTTTGATACTCCATACACTTTAGCACAAGTGTCACTAATTGAAAAATGAATCTGAACAGCAAAAAAAATCTCTTAAAATTTATTAAAACCGTACATCTTCATTTATCTACATCTACACAATACCCTGCAAGCCACCGCGAGGTGTGAAGATCACCAAGCATGCACTACCGACATGCAAACAAGCAACTATAGGATCTCATGCACCTGGATTGTTGGTATCTATAGTATTTAAGGGATTAATATATTAATCCCTTAAATACTATAGATACATGTATCATGCACTACAGACTATCCTAAAATATTTCCCCCACCTATCCCTTTGCTATGCTGCCTATTCTGTTCTCTTATAGTACGGGGGAAAAACGACGTTTTGAACCTATTACACTGTAAAAAGTAGATCTGATTTTAAGGTACAAAAGCGATCTGAATTTCAGATGCAACAATTTTAAGACAGGGTATGTTGAATTTCAGCAGTATTATCTTGTCTAAAAATAAGGCAGGTGAACGACTGAAAATCAGACCATCCAGAATCCTGCTCCCTCTGCTTCCTGCTTAACTGCTCCTGCACCAACCATCCATGTTCCTGCCTCTTCCGCACCTTGAATCCGTGTTCCTGCCTTACAACCAGACAGCGCTTAAATTCAGATCGCACTGAAAATCAGATCAACTTTTTACAGTGTAGTACAACAATCTATCTCCCTAATTTTATTTTTCTGGTTGAATCTAGCATAATACACTGGTGTTTTTAATATGTGCCTAACATCTTCAGTAAAGCTATTCGATTGAAATTTCTCTAATAGATTTATTCCGTACTTAAACCTACGCTCTTATAATGATTCCCACCCTAATTCTTGTATTAATTCTGTAATACTACTCAACCTATCGTAACACCTTTTAACGAACCTAGCTGTTTTACGCTGCACGCTGTCTAGTTCTCTGATCAAAGCTAATTTATTCGGATCCCATATACTGTCTGCATACTCAAGGTGGGGCCTATCTAGTGAAAAGTAACATCGCTCTTTTGTATTCTCATCACATTTCCCAAGTACTCTTTTTATAAATCTTTCTCTTCGCTCGGCCGCATATATCCCAGATGTGTCTTCTCCACGAAGTTAGAGGCAATAGTGTTTCGTTAAAGACGATTCAGTCATATACGGTTTAACGCTCAAGTGAACGCAAATGTTCCATGGCATGAAGCCATGAACTTTCGCCTGTTCGGAATGTCCCTAAGGTAAGCATGGCGCTCCAACGAGTGAACGCCTTGGGACTCCTTCCGAGACGTCCCCTCCCCAATCTCGCAGTTAAAGCCCTCTCTCCTCAACGATCATCCCCCTCTTTGTCCTTGTCATCCTCACCCTTGCGCATTATTTTTCCTAACATCCTGCGGATGCCGGTCGCAGGGCCTCAATCTCCACCACCCGCTCCACCTCGCCCTCAGATTATCGCCAACCGCCCTCTACCTCCATATCAAATGGAAATTTGAGTCAAGGTTCCCAACAGAAATGCTGCTCCAACGAGCATACTTGTGGCTGAATTGGAAAAACGCGAAATTTCGCAATTAAATGGCTTTTTCACACATTTCCTGCACTAGGGTCTCATCAACGTGTGAACACAGGCATTCACTGGGGAACTTTCCTTGGGCTGCTTCCAATAAAAACTATGAGGTGATCTAATTCCCTTAAGGGAAAGGTAAATGTATGTATAGTCATGAAATAGAAATTAATTGCACAGCAAAAAGAAACATATTTCAAGACAACCTCACACAATTAAAATCAATATGGAGCTAGGTATCCCCCATCATTATGATCTTTTACCCCGTGGGCCTCAGCAGAGTCACGCTGGAGCATTCTGTGGCTAAGAAAATTTTATCAAGAACATCAAAATTTGTACCCTACACATGATGCCTAAACAAATTGATCTGCCAGTTATTAATGCAATCAGCACTCGTGAATTTACTCAAGAACGAATACTTGTCTACTAACGCCCCACTTAAACCATTCGGTAGAAAATAAAATGTAGTCGTGTTAGCTTAACGTCGAGTCACCATATTTCTGTTCTTATAAAGTGTGCTTAAAGCTGTGAAAATGTTCCTGATGCCGACATAAGGAATGTAATAACACTGAAAGAAAAGCTTTTTTTAGAGATAGCTCAATATATTCATTTTTCTGTAAGAAAATTACCTAGTTGAAGTTATCCACCGAATACAGCACCTGATAGACTGCCTAAATATGTTGGCATATTTATGTCCAATAATTAACTTACGTTACTTGATCTCTCAGAACTCTTACGTTACTGGAAGTCTCAATATAAAGCTTAAGTGTTAGAAAGGGACAACCCACGCAATGGCAAGGTAAATAACTTTTGACATATGTACCTTATGCCCCAAATTACAGATTTTGACACGTCTTTAAGAGATTTTCTTGTAACTTCTCAGTGATTTGCCATACCTTTAGGGAAATGTAGAATTCGGTTATAATACTTTAGACTTACGCTGTGCCGCAATACTTTACAATAATTTTAGAAGCTATTAGGGAGTAGAGCTTAATGCACTCTTTGGTGTTCGAGCATACGTTTTAGCTGCACTTCTTATTGGAGAGATGTATCAGCCGAACCAATACTTTTATACATCATACAAGTCGCAATTTAGCTTCTATTAAACACTTTAATACTCAAAGACAATTTTTCACCACACAATTCGCAAATAACATATTTACATTTAAAGTGAATCACTTCCACAGAAATGAGCCATTCTCTGAATAATTGCACTAAATATCTCGTAAATAACCTCCTCTGTACATAAACAGTGTAGGCAAATCTAGACCACAATTATAGTCATGCACTGTAGTCCATCTTAACCATACTTTTTAATCATGTTACTGATAGGTCAGAACACATTATCAAGCAAGTGCAGTTTTAAACTCAGGTTTAACAGGCAAACCAAAGAACGTTTTACTGCAAAATGATTAAACAAACCTAATGTTTGTTTTAGTAATGACAGTTTTATTTATAAGCTTTTTTATTCATAAGCATTTTAATTTAAATGCCTTTTTTGGGCATCAAATTTTAGTGTCTCTAGCATTATGAGAAACAGTGAATACATAAAACTTTTTATCCACGCGACAGCGATGGCTTTAAAATAAGGGGCGAATTGATATGTTTTCCTGCTAATAACCATTTTGGAAATTGAAGGTTGTATGGGATAGAACTGTTCTGGACGATAAATGTACGAGATATGGCTTGCGTAAAGGCAAGAATTCACTGTTTAAGTCAATCTGTAATAACAGGCGTGAAGTTTCTGAATGGTCCAGGAAGAGACGATGCGCAGAGAGCAGGATATTAAAATGAGCGCAAAGATGTCTGCATGAAGAACGAGGAACTTATTAGATTGAAGAATGGGGTGGAAAGACATAAATGAATAATCATATGATTTCTGACGTATTAATAATGAATATTTTATACTTATTTTTCAGGAATAACAAACAAAACAATAAAAATGCCCTTAAGTGGAATACATACATTTTATCAGACTTTATCAAATCAGGATTATGATCAGAACTGTTTCTTTTGATCCATAAAATTTCACGATATTGAATCTATAGGGGAAATACAATGCATATTAAATTGTGCTCAGGTCAGTAATATAAGAGATATTATACGAAAATTGACCCTTCAACATGAAATGGAAGAAGTATAGAATTTTCACATTCATCCGAAGGGTACAAACCGAGTAGTACATATTCCATTTTTAAAAAATAACCCTCCCATGCTTGTCTTTACTGAACAGGGTGCTTCTACACACTCAAGTCACAATCGTGAGCAATTATACGCGCGAAATATCCTTAGCCGTTGCAGCACCAAACACCCAATATTTTATGCTAATAATAAACATCTATTACCTGTATACTATTTGAATAATCATTTTCTGCTTTTTTGCTTGAATAGTTGTTAAGATATTGATAATAAATTAATAACTGCGATTAATTATAGATAACACTAGCCTGTATAGTATTTAATAGCAATATAATGAAAGCGTTTTATTTGCTTTTAATAACGTGTATGGCAGAGTGCATGTAGAAAGAATATATCCACCAGGTATATGCGCAGCGTGTACGCCGTGTTTCGTCAGTGCCCGTGAGCTAGTTCCCGAGAAAAAACTTGCTGAAAGCGGGCGGAAGAACGTGGCGGAATTAATAGACGTTCCGCAAGAATACGACTCACGCTTATGTAAAGAGTGTATTTGGAAGAACATATCTTTCGATGCATCGGTTAGATTAGGAAATGTGTGTCAGGAAATCTTCGAAATATACGTTTTCACAATAGCATGTAGCAAGTAAGGCTTAATACCGTATGTGTCTTATTGAAAGGAAAATAATAACCAGAGTAAATTTGGTACAACTTGAACCGGAGATAAGAGTACTCGAAGAGAACAAATAGATTTGAGGTCGAATTGATTCTGTAGAAATAATGCAAAAAACCTATATTTTCTTCAAGGAATCCGTTATCGAAATCCTGTTGTAGTCTTGCATTCTACTAGAGCATCGCACAATACATTATGAATGTGATAAACATATCAAATATGTCATCAATTAAATAATGGAGTCAGAAAACTTCAAAACGTGCTATAAATACATTAGTCACATAAAAGTATACTTTAATGATATCATAATATCATAATGTGTCCATTGCAAGTTAATAATGGTGACGTTGTTGCCTAGGACGTGGAAGAAGGTAACCGGAAAATAAATCTACAGATTCACATAGCATGTTCCTTGTAAGTGAACTTTTGTATTTTTGCCTTTGATGATCATAATTTGTTTCCCTTTTGTAGGGAAGATAAAGGAGGTAATTAGTTACTGAAAACTCTAAATACCTATAAACTTAGACTAACACCTTCTTTTGAGTAATTAGGACTTATTGGGCACGTGTGGTAGTCTCATGGCACCGATAATTATAACAAAACGATCTGATGCCTTCCCAGCGAAAACAAAATCCTAGTTAAAATCTCTCAGGAAATACACGGATTAAACTTTGAGTTAAACCTATAACCATCAAATTGTTTGCTAGAAGTGACAATTTCTGTGAATATCTTTTAAACTGAATAGGGAATCGATGTTTATCGAGAAGTAAATTGTTACGATGCCTAAAATCACTTGAAAATCATTAACTTTAAGTTTTTATTTTTCGAGTGAAGATCTTTTTTCCTCGAGTGTAGGTCACTAGAGGATCGTATTACATAAGTAACCAATGCAGAGCAAACAATTTGAGAGACCTAAGGTGAGAAGGGTTTTAATTACACTCGTTTAAAAAATATATTGTATGAGGTGGGCATCATTTGCTGTGTTTTTGGGATTGACCGAAATGGGTCATTAATCACTAATTTGAAGGGCCTCTCAGCATGAAGATAGGTAAGCACGAACCCCTTATAAATTACACCTCAACGGATGTCAAGGAATGTTCTTAGAGACTATATTACTTAAGCTGCACTTTTATTTGCTACAGGACATATTCTCCATTTTCTGTTTTTGGCCGAACCCTATTACTCCTTTCCCTTAATGAGAAAATACTATCGTCCTCCACCAATCTAATCTTTTATATATAAGCTCATCTGATCTCACTTCGCTGCGAGAAGCCTTAACCTCATCTCCTTTCCCTTGATTTCAAAAGAATTCAGTCGTTGCTAAGTTCTACACCTCAAGCATTGGTGTAAAAGATAAGTAAAAAAATATTTTTTTTTAAATTTTTAGTTTCGGAAAGGTGCTGAAAACCATTGCTGATATTAAATAAAAATAATATACTAACATTGGAATAAAGTATGTATCCATTAAAGTATCATTAGATATAACAAGCGAAATTTTTCAATAATTGCTATAGGTAGGTAGGTAGAATTATTTTAAGGTGCGTCGACTACTAAGGTCATTTTGTACCTTTACTTATCCAAATTAAAAGCAACTGTTAGAAAAACAATACTTGGTAAGTATATAAGAAATTGCTATAGACTGCGGAATGAATTTAATGATTACCCGGTGCTATAATTTGTAAACTTACAATAAAATTTGAAAAGATGTATACCTATATCAACCTACATGTGAAATGTTTTATTTACAAACTTTTAGGAGCTTCTGCTATTTCCCTCGCTACACAAACATATAAAAACAATGCAAAGGGAATATCTGAATGTATAAATATAACCTATGTATAGCCGGTGGCCAAGATGTCTGGTGGCAACCTTATTTGTATATATATATGTATATATAGTGCATACCTATCAAGAGTTCAAGAAAGTCGTAACTGTGAGAACAGTGTGCGTATGTCCCAATTTGGCTGAAGCATAATATTCAACGATAAAACTGGACACTTTCGAATAAAAGTGAACAATGCACCAATTTCCTTCCTTAGTGGTGAAGGAAAATCACAAGTCAACAACTAAAGGGATGCATTATTTATTTCTTGAACAATATGTTGTTACCACTGAAAAGATTTCATTAATACTTTCTCAGGCTCTGTCATGTTGTATGGTGGGTGATAGTACTACAAAAACCAAATCCAGCATCAAAATTTCATCTAGCCTTCTCCGGTTGACATAAAATCCTGAGTAATGACTCCTTTCCGCCATCTCAACTCTCATTACGTCATCTACATCTCATGGATAGAGATAAGGAAAGGGGAGGGGGGAATCGGGAAGGACATGGTGGAGGGGCGAAGTTCCCCCAGGAGGTTGCCAAACACCAAGAACCCTTTCTCTTCCTCTATCTACGGGAAAGGAAGAGGCCGCTTCGTTCCGAATCCACTTCCACATCTCCTCCACTTATCTCGGGACCAAACGGAGATTTTTACGACTCTCTCCCCCTCCGACCACCTCCCGAATCCGCTTTGCAAGAGGAATAGGCGATGGGGGCGGGTGGAAATTGGGAGGGCGGAGAGATGGGCATAGTCCGCGCGACCATTTGTTACCACGAAGTTGACAACTTAATACTCTGCGGGGAATGCCCTCGGAGGGGAAGGCTGCGGAAACAATTTCAGCGGCGTTCCTTGAGGGCCCCTCACCCCCCAGCGCCCTCCTCTGCCATCCCTTCCCAGCATCCTTGCGAACCCTTTCACCCTTCCCTACCGCGTAGCACGACACCAACCAACCCTCCGCGACTACGCGGGGAAAACTTTTAGTTGGGTAACGAGGCCGCGGTTATTGATAAACCCTCAGCACAATTTTCTCCTTTATTTTTTGCTCATCCCAGGAAGAAAAAAAACTCATTTATTCATTTTAAACTATATCGAGGACAAAGCATATTTTTGCTCTCGGTCAGGACATGATGTTACGAACTTGAAAGGTTTATCGCAGATATATGTTGATCTAAGCCGCAGCTCCACTGGGTAATTCAGGTGATCTTCATTGCTGCTGTGAAAATATTTCACTAATGCCTGCTTCTGACTCTCTGCAGTTTTGAATCTGATAGCGTCTAATACGAATGTTTTAGCGACTCGAATAATGACAATATCAACTCTGTTTCAGTCCACAGATTTTTTACTGGTACTACTAGTTTCGTCACCGCGGCGGCGCGACGTCATAATCATCATCATCAAACTATTAGCACAGGTAGAACGGCGTCGAAACCAGTAGTACTAGTAAAAATTATAAGGATTGAAAAAAAGTTGTTAATGTCATTATTCATAATGGACTACGAGGTTACGCCTGAAAGGATTGGAGTCATTTTAGTAATTCCCTTAGGACTATGAAGTTTTATGATGGCAGAATTAGAATCAGGGGTGGAAAAAAGCTTATGGCAAGGTAATTTCTGTTTTTTGGGGAATAAAAGTTTTAAATACAAAAAATGTGTATGCTATCCACTCAAAATGCCAAAATAGATGCACTGACTGTTACTGGAATTTTCACATGAATGTTATTTGAACGCAATATAAGCTCAACTTTTCCCTATCGACAACAATAATGCCTATAATGTATTCCCTTACGCTCCATGGGAGTTATCCTTGATTTAGGCGTGGCAGTTAGCGAAAAGCGAAAGACCGCAGCAAAGGCGATAGTTCCAAACACCGCGGCCGCAACTCATTATTTTTGCCAGTCCATTGGACTCCGTCCGAGCATCTTCACGAATTCCGAACCCCCTCACCCTCCAATCTCTCATCTTCCAGGCCTTTCATCTGCGGCGGCCGCGTCTTTCCCGCGAAGGAGGCGCTCCCCCTCCCCCTCAAGGCGCCGCCTCCCGCTCCGACACGCCCTCCCTCGCCTTAACACCCCCCAGCCTCCGACGGTTCCAGAAACCTCTCACCCCCCACCCTCCCTCACGTCACAGTCCCGCCAACCCTCCTCCTCCCTCACAACCCAACGAGTGCATCAAACATTAAATCCATTCTTTCCCCCGAACATCCTTCGCCATCATCAATCCTTTCCGCTGGCATACATTTTCCCCTCCAATCTCTGCCCGTTCTTCTTGCGTTCTCCATTATTTTCCGAAACGAGTCATTCTGCGGCCCCTTGAATGGTTGCTGACCGCCATGCCGAGTGCCATCGCCCTGGAAGGCTTTTCATCGGGGAATTAGCATCGTGATTTATTCACGGAGCATGAGCGTTACAAGGGCGATCATTGGGTGTGATTTATTTTTGTGGATATTTATCGTCCTATCCGAGTTCCACGCCTGAATAAAGTGAAAGCAGTTTTAAAAAGAAAAAAAAAATTCTGAGTTCACCTCCACGTGAGGAGAGTATTATGGATGCCACCAGGTTGTTCTTCTACGAGGCAAGTCTCTCGTACTTAGTCATCAAAACATCCTCTCGTCATTTGATTCGGGTCGTATCCGGTATCCTTGAACAATTTGTAATAAACCAAATGCGCGTGTAAAACGTTGTTAAGCGAAATCAAGTGAAGTGTAAGATGTACTATTAAATGTTTGCGGTGGTGTCAATGTTGTTTCGAGAATTTTGCCAAAGTATTTTCTTGTCCCAATAAGTGTCTGCCAATAAGTTTTCAACTAGACATGAAATACGGGTTTATTGACTAGTTTTGACTAGTTTCAAAATTTTTAAAGATTTTTGCAACCGCTTCTCTAAGCACATCACTAGATGTTTAGCTGGAGAGGGCCTTGCCCAAGGGTATTCTTATTCTGTGCCAGCTAATATCCATCAGTTTTAATAAACCCATTCATTTTCTCTTTCTCTCTGCTCGTTCCACTCAGACTCCTTTCTCTCGTCGTCCCATCAGGTCGCTCAATCTCTTCCTCCCCAGCCCCCTCCTCCACCTCCTTCTCCACCCCATCCTCCTCCCCCTTCTCCTCCCCCTACTCCTCCCCCTGCTCCTCCTCCACAGCGGCCCGCCCTATCCATCCCACTTCATCTTCGCCTCACCCTGCGACCCCCAGATGGCACTGCATCATATCCACCATCCGTCCAGCCATCGCCCTTTCACTCCCGAAGGACCCTCTATGGCTGGAAAAATATTTCATCCCCCAGCGTGGTTATCTAGGCCTTCCATCACTCCGGAATGTCATTGGGATCTTATTCCCAAAACAATTTCCGCGGAAATGGGGAGGGGAAAAATAGAAGGGAGAAATTATGGTGTTCGCTTCGTGTGCTGGATGTGGTAGAGGGCTCGAGATGCAAGATCAAAAACATTGTTCCTCGCAGCCATGGTAAAAGTAAACCGGGAAATATAACTTCATTCGTTAGAAGAGTAGGATTACACACGTGCCCACCGACTGTACCTAAACGCAATCTAGATTGGTCCTATGCGTTTCACTTCAAGCAGGTTTTGACAATTTTAATTTAATTCATTTCCCTGAGAAAATTATAGAAGACAATATTTTAGCGCAAAAAAGTAAATCTTTTGCATGAACATAAACTATTTACAATTTACTGCATCCTATCGTAAAATGTTTCCTTAAAAACATTATGATGCTGAATGTACTGCAAGAAATTCTGACAAGAGGAGTTCAGGTATATAATTTTCATCGGGTAAAATAGTTCTCATTATGAAATACTTTTGATGATGAATAAATGATATTTAAGGGGAGTAGTAGGAAAATACACGAATAAAGACCTCAATGGAAAGGAAATGAATGGAAAAACGACGAATGGAGACAGATCTTTCAGGTGTATCAAATAACTTTTGCCATTTTGAAAAATCTGGAAAAAATTTAAAGGAATTAAGATGAATTGTTTTAACTCAAATAGGGTTTTTAGAAGTTTTGTTCACGCATAAAATGCCAGCAAACAGTCTGCAAAGGTGTTCATTCATTATCATCGTCGTCACCACCAGTAATCAACCGAAGATTGCTTTAACGCAGTTCGCCACTTATCACCTAATATATTTATATTATACTACGAAAATATTGTATACTATTATCATGTTTGCAAGTCTCCTCTTTTACATCTTTCATTACTTGTTACATATCTGTCAAACAAGCCTCTACTTGGTCATTTTTGCCATTCATTTCTCTCTCGACAATTGTCTTCATCAGACCAATCATTATGCCTTTGCATATGACCTATATGGAGATCGGGTTGGTGTGGTGGCTAGAGTACTGGCATCCTATCTCACGGGCCTGGGTTCGGTTCCCGACTGTGACGGATTTTTCAATGGAAAACCGGTCCTCTCTCGACTGCCTAGAGGGCATTTCATGTTCAGTACTCGGTCCGTCGGATGGGACGTTAAGCCGGGGTCCCCTTGACGTCTTACCTTAAAAGTAGGCTAATGCCGACGCCGGGTTTCTCTCCACCCTTCCTCCATTCCCTGAAAACTCCTACCATTACCCAATCACCCACCGATCCTAAATGGCGCAAATGACCTCAGCTGTCGGTCGTCTACCCTGAATAACCAACCAATTACACTATCACCCACTAGGTTGTCCCATATTCTATTTCAAGTTTACATGTGGCTAAGTTTTCATTTAAAAACTAAGTCATTCAGTCATGATCAGGGATGATTCCCAAAATATGCTTTATGATTATTCACCAGAGTTAAAGGAAAACATAGATAATTCATCATATCAATGAAAATTCAGCCATTAAAAGAATGAAATCTGCATTTTTTTCATAAACTGTTGCAGGTAGCCCAATTTTACTCTTGATTGTTAACCTATATGTCCTCGATACTTCCGTATATCACATTACCAATGCTAAGCACAGAAGGAGGTTTCCTCTGCAATCGATGGGACTCTCAAATCTCACGGATCGCGACAGCAGCAAAGCCTATAATATTGGACCGAAGGGTTTTGAGTAAAACATTTTGTCTTTCCGTGTACCTTACGAGAAATGAGCATTAGATCTCTCTCCATATTCAAGTATTCCCTCATCAAAACGTAATAAAATGCTGCTTACTCATACCAAGAATTCTATACGAGCCAGGCTTAGAATGATGGATGAGAAAACGAAGCAAACTATTCCGGCCAGTATAGATCACTTGTGCTTTCAAAAAGCATCCAGTATTTGCCAATGTTGTTCAATCAAGACACCAAAATAGACTCTAAATTTTATTTTCTGAGAGGATATAACTATCACAAGCAATGATAAACAATTTTTTCGAACACACCTTGTAACCTCATCACCTCAAAGTATCTCCTAAATTTCATAACGCTACTAAAACAACCCTGAGACATTTGTTATTGGACATAAGAATCAGAATCAAAATTTTCGTGTATTTTACGAACTAAGAGTCAGGTTAATTATCAAATACTCCAGAGCTTAAATTTACAAGCGAGAATAAGGTACTTTCCCAGAAAAAATCTCAAAGATAGTGCTATGATTTAATATCGAATAAATAAAAGAGTACTTCACAGGGACTCAGTGAGCGTAAGCTCACTTAGCAGTGAAATAAGCCTCTGACCCCCACAATGGCAGAAAAACCGGACTAGTAGGCATGGCAGTGTGATCACGAAGCTCATATCACGTTCTCCTCATGTGTGGATTCAAGTCCACGTAGGCTCTCCACACCCGGAGGAATAGATTGAAACGGTTATGGACAGGCGTAGGGTAAGAGGAAAAGATGGAGCTAAACCCCGGCATCAACATTAGCCCGCTCTTAACAAAAGGAGACAAGGGCTCCAGCGAAAAGTGACTCGAAGGGTTTTCTGTATAACATTGGCTTACAAGAGCTAGCTTGCCAATGTCAAAACAATATCTTACATCACCGGGTTTCAATCCCGGGCCCTCGTGAAGGGGAGGCTAGTACTCTAACCACCATACAAGCACTAATTTCCGTAAATCATCAGAGTTTTGTCTCCGGACCTTACCTAAGTCAATTTTCAAAAGGAATGCATGGGAATGCTTAAGAGTAGGTACTTCGGGAATATCTTGTTCATTTAAATCTACTATTATCGGCAGGTTGCTCCTATATATCCTGATACAAATTGCTAGTAGAAAATATTATTGATTAAAATCATTAGTACATAATACACACACGAAAAAGTAAAAAGCTGCAATGAGAAAAAAGTGAAATAGCTCCATCTTCATTTGGGAATAAGCGTTAAGCATTATTTTCATTCGCATTCTCAAAAAGCATGGTCCAAAATGATAGCGTGGAAAAACTACACTTCTGGCGTTGCAAAGGATCATGGATCAAAGGATCTATTAAAACTTTTTGGCCTCTCAAATGCCTGCGCTGAGTTCACAGCGTCAGGTGTTTCACGGGAAACGCCAGTCATCAACTTCTCCACTTCGAGGCACAAGAGGGGGAGGCGGGAAATTCAATCATTTTCGTCGGACCGGCGCATGAGCCCTACGGTTAATGCCTCCAAGCCGTTAATTCACCGGGCGTCGAGTTCACCTGGTACCTGTTCGTTAGCTTTCCGACTCCGCGGGAGTCGGAATAAAGGCCCTTTGGTCAACCGTTGAGGGTAGCGTGCCGCTAAGTGCGGGGGCGGCCGGGGCCTCGTTTCGGTGACCACCGAGCGTCGCGAGTGGCGTGACTATCTCGACTCCCGGCGAGGGTCACGCGCTTCCAATCTGCGCGAAGCACGCGGGAGCGTTTGGGCAGAGCACGATATGACACCCTTCGTCCAAGCTATCGACGATGCAATCTCGCCGATACCCAGAAAGCCAGCAAAGAGTTGAAAATAAAAAAAAGCCATCATTATAGTAATCAGGTTGTGCGTGGTGAGGGATCGAGAAAAATGGATAAAGGGGATTGGCTGAATTCTAAGTTTGTTCCAAAGGTGTCCGCAACAATTTAAGTAATGGCTGAAAATGCTTATCAAAGGAAAAGAATGATGTCGTCTTAAATACTAATAGAAGATGTAAAACACTAAACCGTCGGTTCATATAAAAAGAGGATTCTCGGTTCCGTAGGCTGGAAAACGGCTGTGAATGGCCATGAGCTCATTTATGTGTTGCCACTGATGCCACCAGATTGAAATGTAACTATGAGACAGATATGAGGAGAATTCTTCGGTTGAAAAATCCCCTGGATATAAAAATATCTATAAATTTCCCAAATAACTATATTCTCATTTCCTGTGAGACCAAAAATGAATTAAGTTCCTAAGGTTTGTTTTTGAAAACGTCGGGGTTATCTCAAATAGGTAATCAAGGAATCACGTAGTATAAACAAGAATGTTGCGCAAATTTGTTGTACCTAGATCGCTAATAATACAATATCATTCACTGTTTTCACTTGAGTTTTATCTCACATGGGGGCACTATTGTCTTTACGTACGAGAAAAACGAGTTGAAACCAGATCTGGGGACTCGTATTGCCTTTCGTGTTTTCTCCAAAGGGATCGAATGCTAAATATGCAGATCTTAACCAGTCCTTCGATTTTCTCTCTTTTCCAATTTTGAATTCAAGTTTTCCCTTTTTAACACGGATATCTTTCAATTTTCTCTTTCGTGTCCACATTAAAAATGTTTTTATATCATTTCCTTGGTATTAAATTCAATCTCATAATCTAACAGCTTGAATGCTTCAACGATTTGAGTGGCCCACTACTTCCTCAACAACATAGAAAAAATCCTCGGCCTTCGCAGTTTTCACTCAAACATTTTCGGAACAAACCGAGCCAAAAATAAACAAGGATTATTGATGGCTTTCATTGCAAGTCGTGTTACGCCTTACCATGGAATCTATGCTGCATAACTTACGTAGCGATTGGCTCCAATTAGAAAGGATTAATCATTAAAATGATTCCTAGTCATTCGTTCAAATTTACTATAAACTCAATAAATACTGGGATTGAACCCTAGGAAGACTTTATCTTCCCAAAAATTGCGAAGAAGTAAAACCAATTAAAAATACATCTTTTTACCGAGTGCAAAATTGAGAACAACATCTATATATATTAATTTTGTAACGTGTCAGTCAGTCAGTCAGTTCGTCATTCTGTACCCGTTTTGTTTCGTTCGCTCCCAAATTTTCAGCTGTAAGAGAGGTTTGTTTCGTTGAGTGTGGATTCTCTGTCTGTATGATTTGGTAGTAGTTTTGGATAATTAGCAGTTTTTAGTGCAGAGAAAAATGCAAAAAACGTGGTTTTTGAGAGTGGGAGACAACATATAATGAAAATATATTGTATAAAAAAGTACAAAAACATATAGGATGATTAGAGTGGGACATATTTCTCTATTTATAAAGTAGCCATTTCATTCTCTCTGCATACGAAATGCTTATGAAAAGTTGGTGCACAAAAGTGTAAAAATATGCAGACTACTTTGAGTAGTGAAGCAGTAACTGCCTGCCTGAAGCACAAGCACTACTGCCACCTATTGACAATGTGTTATCAGTAGTTTCCAAACACTTCGTTAAAGCTCATTTGACACTAGAACACAAAGTTCACCTCAAGAGCACACCAGGCAGGCTGCCTGCAAAACAGGCCGCAGGTCTGCTAGTCTTTTATTAAACTTAATGCTGGATCAAAAATCCAGTTTCTCACTTTGAAGTATTAAAAGTAATAAAGGGGTTTTATATTGATATCATTTTTCGCGAAAAAGTCTACTACATTTCCTCAGATTAAAATTTGAAGCCAATAATAATTGTTGTATGTATGGTTCAGGAAAATAAAAGGTATAGCCATTTAGGATTATTTCCTAGCTCACACTTCAAATTTAGTTTAATCATTTGTCCTGAAAAACTATTGAGAATATGACTAAATTATTATCTTTTGAATATTATTCAAAGCTGTCACATATGTTCTAAAAGAATAGAGATATCAAGAAAGTCGTGGGTGGTTTAAGAATGCAGCAACAAATAAAAACCTACGCCCTTAGGCCGAAAATACCGATATTCATTCCGTTAAGGGCATCAAGCTGTTCACACCCGTGAAAGGTAAATTCTTGGCAGTTCTATACTCGCTAACAATTTAGAGAGCCTAATATGAATTTACTAAATTGCAGCGGGGTATATATTCCATAAAAAGAGGAAACAACAAATAATAAGTTAATTAGGCATTTTATACGGAATTCAGTCCGCTTTATTAGGGATAATTCTAAATCCCATATTTTGCTCTTATCCTTTCTTATACCTTTCATAGACCTTTTCAAGTCCTCGTTTAGTACTGATGTGCTCTCTACTTGATATCTTACACCTACACTCCTCAAAATACCGTCAAGCAGCAAGTTACATGTAGATTATCTCCAGACTAAGAAGAATTTGGTAATAACAGGTCACGTAATTCTTGGGACTGAATTGGTATTTTTTTATTGTTTTTGCATATTAATAACTGATAATCGCTCAAAAACCAATTTTATCTCATACAAAAATAATTTATTGCTTAATTTTAGTATTTAAAGATACCTAACTTGGTTCCTTGTTTTACAGGACAGGAGGTTTTAAAGCAATGGTTACAGTTTAAAAAAGAATAGAATTGATACCACATTGGAGTAACTGTTGTATTCAGGATTATAGGATGACAATAAGAGAGATGCACATGATAAAATTTTATCAGTTGAGATGAAAACAGACCCAGCATAGTAGTCAAGTACGTGTGTGCTAAAATTAATACTAGAGAGGATAATGGTAGAGTTTAATCGCAGAACGGATCAACATCACAAAAAAATAACAGGAAGAAAACGATTGATTGAAATCGAGTCACCCAGCTCTGTAAAAGGAGGACGACGCAGATATCAGATAGGAAAGTATAGGTTTGGAACGAGAATTAACTATTGCTAAAAATACGCGTTGTGTGTAAGAGAGTTGTAATAACCGATGTATGATTCACTCGCATCGCGTGCGAGGGCTAACGGTTAGCGCAGAGCAACACAACGAGAATTATTGCATTTGATTTTTTTTGCAAATGGGCGTAGATTTTGGAACAGTGATAGGAATCATCACAGTTGTCTGACAAGGGCAGTTCACTACACTCTTATCACCGATCTATCTCATTTTTGCGCAATTAATAGAGTACGTACATCTGGAGCGTGCTTCTTTATAGCAGTGAGACATGTTATTCGAAATGTGGTGCTACAGAAGAATGATGAAGATTAAATGGATCCACCGAGTGAATAATGAGGAAGTCCTAAGAAGAGTGGAAGAAAAGAGAAGTCTTCTGATAACCCTAAGGAGAAGACGGGACAACCTAATCGGCCAAATCATGAGACATGATGGCCTGATGAAGACAATCGCTGAAGGACATGTATATCTACATCTACACGATACCCTGCATGCCACCGCGAGGGTGTGTGGCAGGGGGTGAAGATCACCAAGCATGCACTACCGACATGCAAACAAGCAACTATAGTATCTCATCCAACTAGATTGTTTGTATCTATAGTATTTAAGGGATTAATACATGTATCATGCACTACAGACTACTCTAAAATATTTCCCCTACCTATCTCTTTGCTATGCTGCCTATTCTGTTCTCTTATAACTCGAGGGAAAATACCATTTTGAATCTATCAGTACGACAATCTATCTCTCTAATCTTATTTATCTGGTCGAATCTAGCATAATTCGCTGTTTTTTTAAATATGTTCCTAACATCTTCAGTAAAGTTGTCCGATTGAAATTTCTCTAATAGATTTAATCTGTACTTTAACCTACGCTCCGATAATGATTCCCACCCTAATTCTTGTATTGATTCCGAAACACTACTCAACCTATCGTAACATCGTTTAACGATCCTAGCTGCTCTACGCTGCACACTGCCTAGTTCTCTGATCAAACATAATTCATTCGGATCCCATACACTGGCTGCATACTCAAGTGGGGTCTAACAAGTGAAAAGTAACATCGCTCGTTTGTCTTCTCATCACATTTCCCAAGTGCTCTTTTTATAAATCCTAGCTTTCTCTCCGCTCGGCCGCATATTTCCCGGATGAGTCTTCCCCGCGATAAATCTTTAGTGATTGTTACACCTAAATACCTTATGGTTTCAGCGCTCTCATTGTACAAAGGACAAAAGGGCAAGTGAATGGGAAGAATCGCAAAGGAAGAACTCGTGTGAGAAACATGGAATAAGTGATGAAGGAAGTGAAAGAGAAGAAATCTCTACGAAATCGGTCTAAATAACGAACTTGAACGTGTGCAGCGACGATCGGCAAGATTTGTAAAGGGACGGTATGATAACCTTATTAGCGTAACCAGTCTATTAAATGAATTAAATTGGGAATCCTTGTCAGATCGCAGGTTGAAATTAAGACTTAATCTCTTAAACAAATTCCAAGACCATATTTTCAGTGATGATGTTAAAAATATTTTGCGGACCCCAACTTACTATGGTAGACTGGACCATAATCACAAAATTAGAGAAATTGATTACCGAACTGACAGATTCAAAATGTCCTTTTTTCCTCGTACTATTAGGGATATGAATAACGGTAAATATATCCAGTACGAGTGTTGCAATGGATAACATTGGTAGCTGCATGTTGGTATAAGGACTTATAGCTAACCCAACTAACGGCATGTTTTTGCATGTATGTTTTGCTATTTTTATCTTTTTTTAAATAGCGTAGTTTTGAACAGTACCTATACAAGTACTAATCCCTTTTTTATGCATGATATGTAGTGCATGTTTGGTGAGAGTTCACCCCCTGCCACACACCTTTATGGTGGCTTGCAGGGTATTATGTAGATGTAGATAGATGTAGAAATGCGTAAATGTGAAGGGATTTGCCAATAGAAGAATTTAGTGGGGAGCTGTGTCAAACCAATCCCAGAATCGATTGAATCCATCCTCAATCCAGAATTGATGATGAGTAGAGTACGGTACGTAGTGAAAATCAGGTCAGCGATAGCATTCATCTCTCGATAGTTTTTGAGAAAAACATTTAGCACAAACAAAAAATTCGATAATTTCCCTAATGAGAGGCAATACGGTAACCAAAAGGGCATGATGGACACCAAATTGATCATGCTTGAGTGAATTGGAGCATTCAAATAATTAGAGACAGAGGTCTTTTGCTTATTCCAGTCCACAAACCTGGGAATTAGGAGTCCACTGCTCTAGCCACTAGACTACCTAGCTGCGGAAAGGATTGTGTACCGTATTTTGACAGTGCACTCATAATTGTCCACGGCATGAGGGTGATTGAGTCCTCGTATCGGTACAGTGCTGGAAATAAAGTGCACACACTGTGATATCCTATAAGGCCACTTAGAAATTTTGGCCCACTTTCATTCTGATGTATTAACAGGGAAAAAAATGATGGCTTGTTTGCTTTGAAGTATGTGCTGACAAATCCACCTTATATGAGGGAACCTTTGGAAGCTTGAGAGACTCGAGTGAAGTGTTTGAGGAGAAAGAGGAAAAGGTGGTGATGAGCGAGTACAAGGCTGAGCTTGGAATAAACTACGAAATTCCACACGGGCGAGATGAGAGGTCTCTGCTTGTCTGAGTAATACACTTGATCAAATGTAATTACCTTCCTACTTTTAAAAAATTGTGAATGATTATAAAAAACAATCCTATTCCAAATGATGTCAAAACTTGTGTACTGTCCTCTCATTTACAGGGTTCATGTTCGAGACGCAGCAGTAGCAAAGCTTTTTCATTGGTATACCGGGCTTTACTTGAGTGACTGGTAGGACTGCGAGGACCGTATCGGATAGGGTGTTCAACCGTGGGTACCTATCCTCGTGGCGTACTGCATTTAGAACACGCTAGAGCCGACGCCAGGTTTCTCTCCACCCTTCCGCATTTCCTGAAGAATTTATACCTATATCCAATTGCCCACCTATCCTAATATGGCGCAAATTGCCCAGTCATTGACCCATGAATACTTCACTAAATTGTAAAAAGTTCTCTAATCAATAAGAAACAGTATTTTTGTTTATGGACAGTAAATAATTATTCTTGGGAGAATGTATTTAGAGGTAATGTAGGTAATTTAGGGTTTTTTCCTTCAGATCAGCAAGATTCAGCTTGCATCTGAATTTTCCAAAAAATACCATTTGAATGTGTTTGAGGAGCAAAATTAAAGTTTATTTAAATAAAACCACGCCTATTTATGACAATCCACATTCAAATAAAATTAAAGCTATAAAATTCGCGAAATAAGGTAATTGGTTTCATATCCTGAGTTGTTTGGGGCCTTCAACATAATAACTAATAATATGATACTATCCTTTTACTGGATTTAGTACGAACTAGAAAATATACCCATTAATTTAATTTCAACAATGAACAATTTTACCATGGATTTTTTCTGATTTTTTTTCAATCATTGAGGTACACTATTCACAAGTTATATCCGCAAGCCACGACCGCAAGGTCCAAATAGGAAATAAATACGTCGCAGGTTTAATCTCACTTTGGACATTGGTGTTGTTTTTTCTTAGGATTACGCCTACTTCAAATGGTGCATAGTAAATTTGGCAGTAGAAGTTCCTTGAGACCAAATTCTATAACTGCTACACCAGTTTGTACGATTAGGACTTTATTCATAAAAATGTATTAATTTTGTTCATTGCATGACTTAGTAAACAGACTCCAAACAAAGACACCCTAGAGAAAAGATAGAGCCTCGAAAATATTTTTTGTGAGCCGCGGAGAGGACTTTGAGACACCTCAGATTATGATATCATTTATTTTATAATGGTCGAATTGAATCATTGATCTTTCAGGTGTAGCCTTGTGAAATTGCTTCATGATAAACAACATTGGAATAAAAGAAATAAAATAAAAATCATCAGGCCTGATGATGCTGCATTGCAATATTTAAGGAGCTAGGTGCTGCTGCACAGCAGTGAAACCTGTGAAACAATGTCGTAGGTATTTAAGTCTTTTTTCTAAGTAGAATTACAAAGTTTTATCTTGATATTACCCATCAGGTTGAATTAAAGGTGCCTTTTGTCTTCAATTAACGAGAAAAACAAGTAAATGATACATTAATTGTTTCAAAATTCATACTCTCTGTGTAACAATAGTTGTGTACCAGAATTGTGCAAAAGCTTTCCTCAAGTCTCCCTGCCTAAGCAGTACCTAATTACAATACTTTGGGTAAAGGTTGAAAAAAATGGTGTGTTTGTAACAGGAGTAAGCTTTGGTTGAATAGAACAGATATCCTGAATACCTTTTCAAAGGATATACCTGGACGTGATTTATAAGATTAAATAAATCCTTCTTTTACACTCGATTCCGGATTTGCTGGAACAATAGGGCCAGAAAATGATAAGCTACGACTACTAACACATTTTTTTCGGATCAAAAGGCGAAAAATTTAGTTCAGTAAGAACAAATGTCTGTCATTTATCCAAAATTATAAATATATTCTAATGGATACACTTCACATTGATATTCTACGTACCATCTACGTAGGGATACATCTAATACCGTTACAACGGTAGATTCTGATCCATCACGATTTTCCAAGCATACCCTATAATTTTAACCTTATGAGGTTAAAATTACAGGGCATAGTAGACGCTTATGACGAAAGTTATGGAAGCTAGTCTCGCTCTTATCTATACTCTAGATAACCATTATTCTTAGCTAATACTCATCCTGATTTGTAATTTGATGATGCTTATTGTATTCTCGTGGGCAGCCGTTGGTACCGGTACTAAAGATTCAGATTTTCAGTTCAGGGGTACGTCTCACAACAATACCTTTTTATTTATAAAAATTGGCCTTCCCTCGCAGCTTCTAATCACTAAGCCACACTTGTCTGGTGAGTGCACAACAGCGTTGAATCTAAATACGCAGTGACATATGTCAGTTGCAAGTACTAAGTGCATTTTTGTGATGATTCAGCCACCGTTCCACACTTTCGTGGTGGCTTTCGGGATACTTTGCAAACAAACCAGCATGGGTTCAGAAAGGGGCAGTCTAGCGGAACTCAATTAGGTCTTTTAGTTCATGATATTCTAGTTTCCGGGGAAGGTAACGGACAGGTAGAAGCAGCGTTTTTTGACTTTAGAAAAGCGTTTGACAAGGTTCCCCAATGTAAACTACTCGCGAAGTTAGCATCATACGGGATAGACAGTAATATAGAAGGCTTGATAGGAGACTTCTTAAATGAACGCATTCAAAAAGGTGGTATTAGATGGTGTCGGCTCTGGCGAAGTGAAAGTTACATAGGGTGTTCCCCAGGAAAGCGTGATAGGCCCAATTTTATTTCTTCTCTACGCAAATGACTTGAATATAGTAGTTAAAAAAAGCAAGCTCTGTCATTTTGCCGATGATGCAGTAGTGTATAAGGAAATTAGAAATAAAGAGGGCAGTCAGTCCTTAGCTAAGAATTTAGATGCGATTGATGACTGGTGTGATAGTTGGCAGCTAGAATTAAATTTGAAGAAATGCGCCGTGGTAAACTTTTGGAAAAAGGATAGCTTTCCCCAGAATAATTATTGCATCAGAGAAAAGAAAATATCTAACGTAGAATCTATCAAATACTTAGGCGTCATCATAACTTAAGACATGTCATGGGAGAAACACATTCGGGAAATAACTAGTGTATCTAACCGTAGATTAGGATTCGTAAAAAGGGTTCTAGGCAAATGCGATGAGAGAGTACGAGAAATAAGCTATTTTACACTTGTCAGGCCTCATTTAGAATATGTCGCTATTATATGGGATCCGCACGAGGAAGGTATGATAAAAGAATTAGAGCGTGTGCAAAGGAGATCCGCTAGATTTGTTAAAGGCCGTTATGATAATAGTATAAGTGTCACGAGTTTAATAGAAGAACTACGATGGGAAATTCTATCAGAACGCAGGTTAAATTTAGGTTAAACGTTTTAAGTAAATTCGAAACCGATTTATTCACAGATGATGTTAGATATATATTAAGAATCCTTTCGTATTATGCTATAGGTTTGATCAGATCAACAAGATTAGAGAGATAGATTGTCGTACCGATAGATTTAAAATGTCATTTCCGCGTACCACAAGAGAGAACAATAGACAGCGTAGGAAAGGGGTTGGTGAAATATAGTCAGAGTAGTCTGTAGTACATGACGCAAGTAATAACAACCAATAATCCCTTTCTCATTTCGTAGATATTAACCATCTAGCTGCATGTGACCCTATTATCTAGCATGTCTCCATTAAATATCCTAGTTCCATGTTAATAGTGCATGTTTGGTGATATTCACCCCCTGACATACACCCTCGTGGTGACTCGCAGGGTATTATGTAGATGTAGATGTAGACATTGATCAGGGGTTGGAATACTTTTTAGACAGAAAAGCCAAATCTGTCACATACGATGACGTAACATTTTTTCGAGGGCCATATTATATTTTTTAAAGTAATGAAAATTTAGGTTAATACTACAACAAGTAATACTATTGATTATATCTCTGTTAATATGAAAACAAATCAATTCAAATTTATCACGTTTGTTTTGTGTAAGCGGTTAGCCTGCATTTCCAGAGAAAATTTATTAAAGTACGGTTTGTTTCTAGTTTTTTTATTTAAAAAGTGATCATCATCTGAACAAGGTATCAAAACTATGTTATTTTCATTTACAAATTCCAATGCATATCAGTATATATTGGAATGTGTAAATTTAAATTGCTTACTTTACTAATTAAACTACTACCTTACTAATTAAATGAAACTACCACATTTTTATTTTCATTTTCAATTTTACTCTGTAACCACTTTTACGCACTAGATAAATCACATGTGGCTAAGAAGTATAATTGAAAATGGAAACAAAAGTATCGCAGTTTAAATTTATATATTGCAATGCATATGTAATCTCTGCATTCTCGTCGGGTTCTCACCGCGTCCGTTGGCTTTAGCTGACAACAGTTTCGTTGACATTACAGTCAGCGTCTTCAGGTCGAAGCTGTTGTCAGCTAAAGCCAACGGACGCGATGAGAACACGAAGAAAATGCAGAGATAACAGAACCAACGCCGCGAAAATCTACGATCCTACATTGCAACAGATACTCGTATGTACTTACTATTGGAATTTGTATATGAAACTAACTTAATGACTGCTTCCAACTGGGAATAATTTTTTAAATAGAAGAACTATTTACAAACCGGTTTAAAATAAATTTCCTCTGCGAGCTCACTACTTATACATTACCAGAGAGAGCAATTTTTATGTGATATTTAAAAAAAATAGAGATATATAATTAATACTATTACTTGTTATAATGTTATCTAAATTTTTCAAAATTAAAAAAAAAGCTTTTAAAAATATAAACGACTCTCCAAAATATATTATTTCATCGTATGGGACAGGTTTGAGTCTTTCGTCTCAAAAGTTTTCCGTTCCCTAGAATGGATGAACGTTTCGGAAAAATCATGGAGTTCCGTAGAATGCGCTGCCTAGGAGGAGGCGAAGCAATTCACCCGAAGGCCTTCTGAAGGGATGTAGGGGAGGGAGAGAGGGCCGTGAGGGTTGGGGTGGGGATTGCCTCTAAAGGCGGACGACATTGCCCTCGTCGCCATAGCACCCTCGCGCTCCTCCCACTCGCCCCGACACTGATTCGTTCCGTCCCCCGTTGCTCATTTGTCCGTCCTCCGCATGCAATGCAAACCCTCCTCTCCAAATGCATCCCCCATCCAACTGTCTACCCCTCCCCATTCTACCATCCTCTCTCGGGAACATCCCTAATTTACACCTGTCCCACGCGACGGCAAACCGAATGCCTCCCACCCCCTCGGCCGCCAAGCGCACCCCCCCCCCCCCGACTCCGCTCTCCTATTCCATCACCCGCAGCGTGTCCCTAATCCCTCCCCCCCATACTCCTTCTCTTCACTTCTTTCCCCCGCCCCGCGATCCCAACGTACTTACTCATCAGTCTCCCTGCAGTCAGGTCCCGCGAGGAGGACCGCGACAATCGCCCGGAGACGGTTGCTAACGACACCCAATCTTGGCGAGGATAAGTGGCTCCCGCGGAGAAGAAAGGGCAGTCCGTTCGTCTCCTCGTCACGTGGGGTGTATTTAAGGCGAGAAGAGAGTGACCGGATCGAATCGCGTCCGGGGCGATTTATTTCCATTTCGATCCCTCGGAATGGAGGAGCTTCGACCTTGGCTGCCGCAGACGGCTTAATGGCGACCGCTTGCCGCGTCGGAGTCGAAGTGTGAACGCCTGAAGCGGAAGTTCTATGCAGTGCTCGACGCGTAGTGTAGCGAAGCGGGTCGCAAAATGATGGATACAAAGAGGCCAGGAAATCAAATTCAATTGTAATAGCCGATTCTCTTCTTGGTGTTGATAAAAAATGTTATCCGGGAAAATAAAATTACGTAGATCCCAAAATATGGATATATTTCATTTGTTTGTTTTGATTCGATTGATAATTTGCCCATAGTGATTCTGAAAATATACTGTAAACGTTTTGGCACCGAATCACCAAAAAATAATAATTATCAAAGCCTTAATTGCCAAGAGTTGCTTGAACAAATATACCAAAACCAGTGATCGAGGTTTTGATAAACAACAACATATGGCACTTATTCCACAGGTTTTATTAGAGGTACAACGCGTTTCAGCGGTTAAGCCATCATCAGGTACATTAACCGCTGAAACGCGTTGTACCTCTAATAAAACCTGTGGAATAAGTGCCATATCTTGTTGTTTATCATGATATCATTCCACTACGTCTCGCCGGACACAGTTACGTTCGATCGAGGTTTTATTGCAATATATGCAGCACAGCGTTCACAAAATCAGCATACGTGTATGTGTATATATCCTCGTTTAATGAGCAAAAGAGAAGTGGTCATAGTGCGTGAAAAGGAAAGTATAATGAAATCAGAGAAAATGAAGGAAATTGGTACTGTTTCTGAAGTAGGTACGATTAGAGGCACCATATACAGAAAAGATCAACGAGGTATTCCACCAACCTAGATTTGACTATATCCCTGGATGCCAAACGGAGCCATCAAAGTCCGCAGAGCTTACGCTATTATTGAGCATCATAAATCAAAAAAGTTTTCTTTATCAGTACAGTTTTTTTTTCTGCGTTATTAAATGAAATGACAATGTGATTCATGTCGAGTTTATATTTCCAAATCGAAAAGTATTCTCTTTCAAGTGCCAAATGTTGAACGCAAACAATAGTCGTGAAAGTAGGCCATTCAACCGATTTTTAAAGGATTTATCTTCAAAGGTATCTTCATCTTATATTTATCAACTGATAGCGTATCTAAATGGAAGAAAATGGAAAGTCAGAGTCCATTATCGCGCTTTCGTCACAACATCCGTCCGATTATTGCATATCAATAGTATGAAGGACTTATTTAATAGCTGTCCCACATCTCACCACTCGACGCACATGTAGGCAGAATAAAAATGTTTGCAGAATAAAAATTAAATCATGTCCACATTTATGAATACATTAGATTATATGTGTTTTAATCTTGAAGGCCATTTCTTTTTATTGTAAAGGAGATCAAGAAGAAGGGGCGGCTAGAGCACTAACGTTCTATTACGAGGGCTCGGGTTCGAATGCCAGCGGTGGAAGAGATTATCATCGGTATCCAATCCCAACGTGAGTGCCGCATGGTGAGCACTAAAAGTACAGCACTTATTCCGCCGTATGGAACTTTAAATCATAGATAATTTAACTGCATTAATTGAAAGAAGGTTGATGATTACACCGGGTCTCTCTTTGCCTCTCCTATATCCCCCGAAAAATTCTTAACGTCTACACAGTTACCCACTTTCCTTATAAGGTGCAAATGACCTGATATGCCAGTCGCATTTTCGAAATAAGTACTCCAGTTACAACATTTAACAATCACTATCCCCGAAATATTCACAAAGCTATACTAAATGAAGGACAGGTGAGTTATTCTGTGGCCATTTTACTATCTGTAATCAGCTGTTTGAATAGAATGCTTGAGGTCACACTTAATTAAAATATAGAGTGCACTGAAAAAAGTTAGTTAGCTCTTCAGGGGAGGTGACCGGCAACTAAGGCCATGTGCTCTATCTAGGAAAGGTGGGTAACTGGGCAATGGTAGGAGTTTTTAGGGGACGGAGCAAGGGTGGAGAGAAACCTAGCGTCGGCACTAACCTACTCTTAACGACAGGCGCCTAGGGATCATGGCTTAACGTCCCATCTGACGGACGGAGTAGGTACTACACCCGAAATGCCCCCCACTTGGCTCTCAAGCGGGGACCGGTTTGCCACGGAAAAATCCTTAACTGCAGGGATTCAAACCCGAGCCCTCGGGATGGGAGGCCAGTATTATAGCCACCCGATCCCCCTGAAAAAACACAATTACGCGATGGAGTTGTTTTAATGACGGAAGTGGATTAAAACATCCTAAACTTGAGCCCAATCTGGAATACTCTGAAAGAATATTAATATCGGTTTGTAAAGGGACGGTATGATACTTATATTAGCGTAACCATTCTATTGTTAGAACTTAGACAGGAATTATAATAAGACCGTAGGTTGTAAAGTAAACTTAGTTTCTTCTTCTTTCTTCCATCGTACTATTGGGGATCTGACTGAGTAGTTGTGGATATATTTAATAATATAACTCAACTCAATAGGTAACCTTGGTAGTTGCATGCCGATATAAAGACTTAGTCAACTCAAGTTACAATCCCTTTATGTATTCTAGCTCTTTAAATCTTCTTTGAATTATTATGGCTCGACTAAAATATAGCTTCAAATCCTCTTTAAGCATGATAGCACATCCATAGCACAGCATTAGCATGACAGATAGCACATGTTGGTGAAGATTATCCCCCTGCCACACACCTTTATGGTACCTTGCATGGTATCACATACATGAAAGTTCAGAACAAATTAGGTGTTCAATAAATGCCAACCAGAGAGAAGAAAAACTGGGGTAAGAGTATTGGAAATTATGGCTGAATGAATGAGGCGACAAAATAAGATAGAGAAACGTAAGGAAATAGAAAAATCATATATCAATGGCAGAGATTAAAAGATAGCCAACTTTGTTGACCTCCGACCAACGCTCCGTTCGTTGAGGCGCCCCCAAATCACTCTGGGGTTCATTACACGGCCGAGGCGTCTAGGCGTGTAGCGGATAGGATATTCCAGCATTGTAGGCCTTTTTTAGGATAAAGAGTCAGGCAGAGAGTAGGTCAGCTAGTGGGGTGTTAAATAAAAAATCGCGAAAATGTTATGAAAGTTAAAGAATTGAAAAAATCCATAAGCTATGCGAGTTTTTTGAGGAACAGGTAATAGAAAATTTGAGTGATTCAGTTAGTCATAAGCTCGAGCAAACGTGTAAAAATAGCTTTAACAAGTCGACTGTAATTATAACAAATGGCGTTTTAACTGTGGTCGTAGTAAATTATCGTAGTTTGAAAAACAAAGTTGCAGATTTTCATCACCTCATCGAATGCACCGACGCAGATGTAATTATAGAAACTGACGAAAGAGCTGGCTATATAAAGATATCGCCGATAGTGAAATATTCCCGAAATCATTCAAAATGTACAGGAAAGATAGAGTCAGAAGACCAGGAGGAGGAGTTTTTATCGCCGTGAAGGACTGTCTTACTAATAGAGGGGAGTCTATACTGGATTATCAAATAGAAAGCGTTTGGTGTTTTATAGATGGTAATTGAATATCGGTAGCGACACTGCATGAAGAAATATATTATTTCTTGAAGGTAATAATATTTTATTAGAATCAGAGATTAAAATAATATCTGTAGTGTACTATAATGTATATATAATATAATGTATAATTTCCACAGAGAAAAAGAACGCCTTGATAGCGCAACTGGTAGAGCACCTGGCCGGAAATCCAAGGGTCCAGGTTCGAGTCCCGGTCAAGGCGAATGATTTTTTTCTCTGTGGAATATTTGCTATTCTGTAGAGTAGTTACCTACGTAAATTTTTATTTCCTGGCATTGATGAACGTTTGTTCACCCTCTGCCATACCACCTTCCTCTTCTTTTACACGACTCTCATTATCTCTTAGCGCCGAGCGCTTGTTCTTCGGCATCATCAAGAGGGAGACGAAACCGAGGTAGTTAACTGGCGCGATCGCTGTCTGAATCTTGAGCTTGTGTGGGCTGGCGAGGTGGGCAGTTTTTCACTTCAGAGCCCGTTACGGTGGTTGCGGCCGCAGCGAGAGGAATTGGCGTTAGCCACGCTAACTGGACGGCGTGGGAGTGCAAATCAAATGGCTGAGGGAGAAATTGGTCGGAGCTTTAATGGACATACTTGAAGGGGGCCAACAAGAGAGTTATGGGTGGGCTTCTGGGAGGAGAATGTTTGGTGTTAGATGAGCTCGAGGGATCTGAGAGGAGGAGGTAAGGTGAGGGAGGTGGCCACGTCAGAGATGTTGGGAGACAGGCATCCTTGACATACATAAGGCTAGCGACAGGAAGAACAGTAGCTGTTTAGTCTTCTCAAAAAAAAAAAGAAGCCAATTGCGTGGGTTCCTGAGGAGTGAAGAGTCCAGACACATGAAGTTAGGAAGATTACTTTCCCAGCTTACATTGAAGTGAGGGCGTTTTAACTAAGCCCTTTAAACAGAGACATCAAGCCAGAGCAAAAGGTATTGAATTTTCAAACAGATAGGCCTGATCATTGAGAATGAAATACAGTCCCCATCCAACCTTAGTTAAAACCTGCAAACGAAGGACATTCAAAGGTTAACATTAAAGGTAATTTAGGCTTGACTCGCATGAAAGACAGGCAAAAGATTACTTAAAGACTACCAAAGAAAAAGTATTCAGAAAACCTGCATTCATCCATGCGATGGTTTTTCTTAATCGATTTTTCGATTTTTATCCAAACGTCCTAGTATATTAATAATGATATCGCAGCATTGCACCATAAAAATCAATAGGCGAATTCCCTCAAATTACCAGGGCCACAAGATATTTTCAAATTGTATTGTACTTTCATCATTTCCACATCTCTTTTTCTCCTTTTGGAAATTCAACTACTGACCTCCATCTCTTCTTTCCAACAGCTCTCTTCCCCGAGTATTTGATGTCAGTTTTAAGAACCCCATCGCCATATGAAGTTCGCAGGCATAGCACTCACTTTTATTTCATACATAAAGAAAATCCTAGCAACCATTGACGAACCGCAATGACGTTCTTGTTACATTAAATCCTTAATCAGATTACCCTTCCACTTTAACTTGCGACGGATCGCATGGTAAAATTTAGATGAAGAACTTCAAGGTATGACAGAGTGATTACATTTCTATCATTCTGTCATACCATACATCACAATCTAATAACCTATAATTAGCCGTCCTTCCCCTTTATACGTAGACTTGAAATCTTGGGAGTATCTAAGGAGGCACAATTTCTCTAATCATGATTCAGCAATGATGGGAGAAAAGAGAAAACTATAACAGGATGGAAATATATATCTTTCTTGAAATAAAAAAATATATTTTCATTCCACTAATCCACTTCCACTTCAAAGCTATCGTGGAGGTTTGCTTATATAACTTGGATTTAAAATGTTTCATTATTATATCAATCACTACTAGCTTCTGTTAGCGCAACCATTTATCAAATAAAATAATGGCGATGAAGTTGAAAAAAAAAATCAATATCTAACAAATGATTTGACTATTATTTAGGATACCCTAAAAGACATAGAAACGATAATTTACCAATAACCATTTCAAATTTGCCTCATACAATGTATATATAATGAATTTATTGAGAACTGACTGAAAGAATTATATGTCGGATGATTTTCAGTTTTTAATTTGGTAATTAATGACCACCAAATGAGTTAAAGGAACTGTGTATATATGCTAAAATTATTCGGCAGAAAGGGGGAAATTAATACCACGGGAGCAGCGATATTTTCAATAAATTACGAAATTCCAATTAGTTCTTTACCAGAAACAATTATTGAGTTTCATTGCATTCAAAATTTGCATTAAATAATTTAATACTGTTGTACTGTGATAATCTTATTTGATTGATATAAATTTAGTTTGGGCTTTTATTAACGTCATTTCATCGCAGTCATTTCACCATAAAATTTATTTGTGATATATTTGTCCCATCACGTTCGCAAATATGACACTGATATATCATTGCCGGTGAGCTCATCTGTACCCCTTTGACAACCAATTATTTTCAATAATGACACTCTCAATCTATTTCCAAGATGTAATCAAAAATGCCACTGCCCTAAAAGGGAGACGAAATGAAAAAAATACACAACCACAACCAAATCGACCTTTCAACCGCAATCCCGTGAATCGATGTCAGCTACTCATGAAACCTCAAAGGTTTTAGCCATCCACACCCTTCACGACATACCCTATACTTAATTATGTTGAATACAAGACCGTAATAAGGAATCAAAAGGGAGAGGATGATGACATTTTCTTACTTTCTCACGTTTTAAATATCACCGCACATTTTCGTTCTGCTCACTCTGCTTCCCGGCTGACGGGGAATGCTTTGAATCAGTGAAAGAGAAAAAGAGGATCTCTTTTTAATCATTCCGTTCCAATTTCGGTTTCCCTTCTCGCGTTTCATCCCACTGTCCACCCAACTCACCCGTCCGCTTCCCCAACAAAACCCACCTTTTTACCCCCTTCCCTCCCAAATGAGACTCTACACCCATCCTCACCCCCTCCACCCCCCATGCCGACTCCCTGGCTTTTTTGCGTATCACGGCAGCCTGGCTCCTTTTTTTTCCCTTTGCCCCGTGTGCACTCCGTCCGGCATCCCCGCCCTCCAAGACATTTTCCCTCTACCCCCACCTCCCTTACTCTTTCCATGCGAACCAAGCGCCCCGCCCACGTCCAATTCCGTCAACTTTGGTGCGGGAATGACTCCCAGAGTGGAATGAAGTTGTCTCCTAACTAAATCCAATCCTCCTCTTCCTCCCACTCTCCACCTCCTCCCCCATCCAACCGAATCCAATCCAAGGGGACTTGTAACATCCACTCTAAGCCGTTTGCTTTCACGAACCCTTTCCTTCCGTGGAATTCCTCCTCTTGTGTGATTTTCCACGAAATAAACAGAGGGAGCGGAAGGGTTAGCGTCGAATTGGGAAGTGGTGTGGGGGAGCTCGGGAAACGGTGGCGAGTGAAATGAAGAACCCCCAGCCCACTCCCCTCCACCCCACCCCCTGGGGTGACTTTAAAAAGGAACAGGGACCCCTGCCACCCCCTCCCCCGAAAGGGAGGTTATCATTGGGTGGGTGGCTTCATGGTGGAATGGAATAGGGATAAGGGGTGGAGGGAATCAGGCACAGCGTGGAGGGGTCCGCCAATGCTGTGTGGAGAGGACGAGTTGATGCCTTGATGTCAGGTTAATTAATGCGACTGCACGATTTTCCATCAACTTTTCCGGCTGCATGTTTGTCAAGATGACGACAAATGATTAAAAGAATTAAAAATATTATTTCTGTTCTGATGGAAAAATTGGAAGCGAGACAAGGAAAGGGGGTGACGAAATGCACAGGAGGGTAATATTGGAGGGAAGGAAGTGGTCTGCAGTTTCCGAAGGGGGGATTTGGGAAAAAGGAGGGAGGGGTGAGGCAGAGAGAATAGTTCAGGGAGGCAGGGGGGGTGGGGGGGGGGGACGGGGGGACGTTCGGCCCTTCTCAGCGTTTTTCGAAATTGAGTTGTCGTTTGAATGCTTATTTCATTTATTCCTTTCGCCGCGTCCGCTTTAAGCTTCCCCAGGGTCGTTTCCTTCCCACCAGCTCAACTCGTCCCCCTTCCCTCCAACTTCGGCGGCTTCTTAAACTTGGATCATTTCGTCTCCGTCTCGCCGACGATGGAGATCTGAATGGCTGTCTTCTTCCATCTTGGAGACGTGTCAAAGGGATGAAAGAATTTAGGATTGATGCGAACTAAAGACAGCTGTCTGATTTGTAAAAAGACTAATTTTTGTCATGGCTTTTGTTGGGACGATTGGGGGAATAGAGGCACTACACGCGAGGAAGAAATCGATAGGTTGTTCCCAGAACGCTCAGAGAAATCTTAAAGGATTAGCCATGAAATTATTTATTCTTCTCTTCTCCGCAGGAGTAGTTTCTCTTCGTCATCCTTCAGTGAAAAGCATTTTAATTTTTAATCCCACTTCCCTGATGGTCAGCTTGGATAGATTCCTTTCACTCGGTCTCCATAGAAATCCAGGAAAAAATATTTCGAAAAAAAAACTGAGCGAAAAAGCTTCCAGATTCAAATATGAAATGTAAAACTGAAAAAAATTAAAGCAAAACAGCATTTGACAATACAAGACCCGGTCTTGTTGAAAAGCTTAGTGCTTACAATGCCCTTAGTAGGTACTAAAAAGTAATATGAAATCTCTGTCATACTGAGTACGTCACACGTGATCCCTATTATATGATGAGTTCACATTTAATTAAATGATATACACTTTGCATATATTACATTCTGTACGTTAGATTAATGTTTATAACTTTATCATTTTTATAACCATGGGGTTAGCTGGTTAAGTATAATACTTAAAAGTTCGCAAATTTTTTTAAAGTGTTAAAATTTTATGCATATTAGAGTACCTATGTCAATATTCATCAACTCAGGCTAGTCTATGTAATGTATAAAGACAAGGTTATAACTCCCCTTGATCTTAGGAATAGAGTCCTTGAATTGCTTCATTCGAACCATTCAGGTAAAATAGAATTACGCACTCGAAGTGGCGGACTCGGATATATCAAGATATTGAGTAAAGAGTCGAATGTGTGAAGTATGTGCAATTGTTAATTTCAAGTGTGGTAGGAATATTACAAATTCCTAGCCAGAACCATACAACCATGGGGCAATAATAAAACGCTTGGTCGGAGATCAATTCCTACCGGGTTTCTTTCAATTGTGTCAAGTCATGTATGAGAGTTACTAGGCGCATACAAATCTGAAACAAGGGCTGAATTAGAATATTAATGCGTGTTTCATAAAATACAACATGACTTTCATTTTTGAAGGACGTCTTTTCCTGTTGCCAAGGAAAAAATAAAATATTTTGGCCTAAGACGCTGATAATTGAGTGATTGATTGGATTAAAACACTTGGTTAATTACTAACGCGTAAGTACGTATCCTATACTTTGTCATCGTTTTGCTCTGCTAATTGAAATCACGAAAACGTGAGGGGATCAAATCGGTGTGGTGACTAAAGCACTGGCTGGGATCCAAACACCGGCAGTGGAAGAATATTTTCAATGGATCACCGATCTCTACTTGATTTGCGGATAGCTTTGTTTTTAGTACTATCGAATGCGACGTTGAACAGTGACCTCCTTGGGAGTTCCATTGACCGCAGACTAATGCCAACGCATCGTTTCTCTCCGCCCTTCCTCCGCTCCCGAAGAAATCCTTAACACGGCCCATTTATCCCCGTGTCCTATATTATCTCAACTGCCAGTCGCCTCAACCGATTTCTGTTGTCTTGTTCACCACATTTTATCGAACAGAGCAGACCAACTCAAGGTACTTGTTTTGCGTGCGAAGGGGGACGTGGCAGCTGCTGGTTTACGGCGAGAGACGATGCAAGGGAAGGGAGCAATTGGAATTTCTGTGAGTTCCATTCTATGGGAAGACATCGGCATCTGATGCCTGCTTACATCTTACCATACGGTGGTACTATGGAACATGAGGAGACGCTAACTTCGAGATACTGCTAAGCGTTCCAAAATTTCCAAGGTTGCTTGCTTTAAAACGGCAAGCGAGGTTCGAATTTCACAATTGCCAGCATGCAGAGGTCTGTCATTAGAACACCTTTTTGCCACATTGGTACTTTCTCTGCGATAGTAATTATTTATTCCATCCCTCTACTATATTCAATCATTTAGACATGCGTTTCCCATGAATAGGTAGAAAATATGAATATTTAGCAACTCAGCTATCATCACAAAAAAAACTGATAGCAAAATAAACGCAGGGAAATTATTAAGAAAAATTTTCACTGAGCATGTGGTACTACATAAAGTATTGCATGAGGATAAGGAGACTGGTAAAGCCAATACTTGTTCTCTCAAATTACTAAAAAGAGTAAGATTACATTTAATTTCGCAGTAAACCTGTAGGGTATAGTTGAATACTCAAAACAGCATACTCACGAAGATTTAAAATTGAGAAATAAAACAGATCTGATATCTTACCTTTTTTGAGGTGTGAAATCTTTGGTTAAATCATACATGTGCTAAGTCATGCAGACACTTCTCTGAGATGGCTGGCTGCAATATTCTTCCTTCAACTCATTTCACTTGAGGGAAACAAATGTTCACCAATGTGTAGTGACAATCACTAAAAGTCGGAGCATGATATAGAGTCGTTTCCGGAATAAATTAACCTTATCGTTAAAACTGAAACCATTACACACTTCCCCACAATGAAATGCACTCCACTTTCAACTTTCACTCCTAGGCATGTTCTTTGCTTCAAAGCCTAACGCGAACTATCTCCCTCTTTCAGTCGATGCAGCCGAAACGCCTACTTCGCGGTCGCCATAGTCAAATGCAAACAGAAGGAACCACCGTCGTCACATGCCCGTGAAGCCGATGCATGAATACCTGCGCGATGTCCTTCAAGGTTGGTGGCTCAACCAAAGCAAAATATTTGCCATTCTCATCCTGGAGTCGAGCGGTAAAATAGTGCAGTTTTTGCTTTGAAATTCAAATAGATAGGTCCTTATAACTTTGTGATTTAACAATACCATTATTAACCATCTACCCTCTTGCCAATACTACATTCATTAGTCAATTTTATCCGTCTCATGTCGCTTTTACGTTGTGAATTCATAAAATAACGAGGATAACTTCTCACTGTTTTCTTCGATATCTATGGCGTAGTGCATCCTACGCTCCTGCCATATGGTTTTACGGTCATTAAGGAATACTTCCCTGAAGTTTTGAACCATTCGAATGAAGCAATTAGATGAAAAACCCAGAAATGTGGATACACAACTCGTGCAAATTTTACCACGATAATGCTCCCGATCACACCTGACTGCTTGTTCATGATTTTTTGGTAAAAAACAAACAGTTATTTTGCCTCAGCCACCGTATTCATTGGACATGGCCACCTGTGACTACTTTCTATTCTCTAGGCATAAGAAAGCCATGAAAGGACAACGTTTTACAACCATTGATGAGATAAGAACAGAATCTCTGAAGGAGCTGAACTCTATACAGTAAAGTGAGTTCCAGGAGTGCTACCAAGTTTGGAAAAACAGTGGCACAGGTGCATTATATCTGAGGGGGATTACTTTGAAGGGGACAAAATTGAGGTTGATTAATAAATTAATATTCTATAAGAAAAACGAAAAATCCTGTAGTATTTTATCACACCATGAATTCCCCTGCAAGCATGTTTGACGATTTTTCAAACGTAAACTTGTGGACTTCATGGATGGAGAATCCTTTAAAATGCAACGATAAAGGTACTGATTATTTGGTCTTGAGCGAAAGTTTTGAAGCGAAATTGAGCTCATATAAAAATAATGATAGAAATTAATTTTATCGTAATGAAAAAATGAACAGTGGAGAGATAGGAGAAAATGCCCACCAATAGGAAAGAATTGAAATTAGATTTTCATGTAATTAACCATCAATCTAATAAAGGTAAAGATAATTATACCCCAATAAGAAGAAGAAATAGAATTTATATTCACGGATAATATTATAAGTCAATGTAGAATCGTCAGGAGTGACTTTATTAGAAACTGAAAAATAAACAAACTAAGACGTTGCGTTAGACACGAACAATAGCCTGGTTGGTAAGGGTAAAGCACACCAATTACCAAGCTCAACGGGGTCGAAATTCACATTTCAGGATTGGACTAGTTCCCCTTCTTGTGGCCCCTTTGGTTTCCAAGCAATCAACACAGATTTGGTTTGGTGGTACTTCATCAAAGGTTTCTCTCAGTAATGACATTTTTACGCGCTCTACCTATTGTGCTACTTGGTTGTCTAAACTAACCAACTGGCTATATTTGGCTTAGAAAAATAATTAATTAACCTTCCGTTTGCTATATTATTGCTATACTTCGTTTAATGCCATGCTTAGTCATTGAAATACTCAGTTGGTAATAGGTTAATGCGGTGATTTGACAAAAGCCTCTCTTTTGTGCGCTTCTTTTTTTATGTCAAGCTCATCAGAGAGAAACAATCCAACACAAATTTTTCTCTACTCTTCCAGGGGAGGCGACTCGAGCGCTGTGAGACCACTGGGAGCCCTTGATTCCCATGACCCCTGGATATGCGGCTTGGGGCACGGGGGGGGGGGGAAGGCCGAGGAAGACACTGGCGGGGGTGTGGTGGTACGTTCTCCGCTTGCACCTACCCTCCCATCGGCGCGGCGCTATCCTCCGCCCCTCGCCCAAGATTAGCCGCACCCTTCGCCCGCAAATCCCTGCCCACGCGACCGACCACTGAGAGCACTCCCTGACCCTCTCAGATACCGGGGCTCTCATCCCATCCTCTGTGCGTCCGCAGGCCGATGGATTGACAAGATAGCGAGGCGGGGCGAGAAGGCAGCCCGCAAGGGTGCGTTGCCTTGTTGTCCCGCGACGGGCCAGGATATACAAGGGGGCGTTTCCAACCCCCTAACCCCTCTCTTTTCGCCCAGGGGCTCATCCTACCCTTTGAGGAGTCGCAGGCGTGAAGGGTAGCTGTCCGGAGCCGCGTGCGCAAAGGGGAATCGCGATGAGATGTGTTTCAGTGATGTTTTAGGGGTGCTAAGGGGGGCGGAGGGAGGGTACCCCTTAATCCCTTCGTCGTCGACGCCTCTCTCACACCCCTCCCCTACGCCCCCATCTCTCGCTGGGCGCACGCTCATGCTTCACTCACTGTTTCATTATTACCCGTCTCCTACGTGTTCTCCTTAATTCACCCCTCCCCCTTTGCGACGGAGCGGTAATGGGGAGCGTCGGACACCGTCTTTCGAGCGGGGGAGCGGCTCGTCGCTTCCGAACCGCTCTCCGAGTGGAGCGCCGCAGAATGTTGACACTTGCATGCGCCTCCGCATAAAACCCTGTCCCTCACCCACCCCTCCCCGGCTTAACTGGGGATGTTACTTTATAGTTTAAGTTTTGCCTTCGAAAATCGGACCCTTTTTCCTCCTCTTCCAGTCTTCAAATACACACAATTCTTATTCATTCTAGTTGATCGTCCCCTTTCCCTCTCCTTTACCCCGTCGTTTTTGATCAAAAGTTCATTGCAGAAAGTACCAAAGTATTTTTTTACAGCCATTATAAAAACTGAAATTATTTCAAGCCTCAAGAAAACATTAAGCGCGGCACTAACTCTCACAATTCAAGTGATCTTACCTGAAAATTCACGCTACTAGTGAGAATTTTTGGTCCTTTCAATAATTCGTTGCTCATCAAAGGTTCTTAGTTTATAAAGTCAACTCTATATAAAAGACTTTTATTCAATAGATTAAAAACGTGTGAGTGTATTAGGCTAAATAATTCAGATGACATCACCCCCTATCATTATTAAATCGCATTCTAGATACTTATTATCAAATAATATCGGTTTCTACATACACTACCTATTAGTTAAAGTGGGAATTGTAATTTTCTCTTCAAAATGAAGTTTTATGATGTTCACATAATTATTTGCAGTTTCAACTAAATCCAGAAATGTTACATGATTCTAAATTGTAAATGCTTAAGCAAACCATGATTAGTGTATCACACTAACACTCAATATGAGACATTTATATTTTCAATACGAAAAAATGAAAAAGTGGAATACTTCGTGTTTAAGTTTTCGGTTGATAAATACCTCGCTAATATACAACGTTTCCAACCTCCGTGAATACTCGACATTCCTTATCACCTGAGCAAAACCAGTTGATGAGGGATGTTGAGCACATTGCACTTTTCCTTCAAGAGGATTCATAAATGATGTTATAAAAATATTCCTTTGGAGGTATTTCGTTTGGATGTCAAATTTTTTTTCTTACAAAAAAAGTTCAAATCAAATAAAGTGAAAAATCTCTTAATTTCTAGCAATGGAAAGAATCAAATGGTACGTTATTACTTTAGCACTCCCTGAATGTTCAGTTTACCGGTTATTCTTGATCATGATCACAGTAGACATGGGTCTGTTTATATACATTCCAGGAACAACATTTCTCATCGCGGCGAACATAAGATTTTTCAGATGAAGAGAATTTAAAATCTTAATTTTTTCTTTCTATATAATCCCTTTTAGGGTATAGTCTTGGTGTACCTTGGCCAGCATGAACAGGAATAGTTTATACCGGCATCTTCCTATAATTTTATGTAGTAGTTGTGGTTTTGATTTTTCTCTATGTAACCAAAAAGTGAAATATTTTTGGCACTTAAGGACAAAAAGTAATATTTATATAAAACTTACTTTCACTAAAACTACTACTTACTAAAAAATAAACTATTTGTCTCTTAGTGCTATAGTAAAAGAGCAGAAACTTAAAAAAAAACACTCTAGAGCACGAAAGGAAGGAACTCTGAACCCGTTATTATAATAATCCTTGATTATATCTTCTAATACCAAAAATTATCCACATTAAAAAAGATGGAATAACTCTGGGTAAGCAAATGACAAAAAGCTACAAGCAAATATTAAGACTCATCAAGAAGGGTTTTAAGTCCGTCCAAACCTTAAAGGTACCTTAGCCTGGGATGGTAATTACAAGGGTTAATGGCAAGGGAAAGAAGGAAGTGTGGACGGTAATCCAGTGTTGGCATTAGTCTACTGAGAAAAGTAGCCAGTATAGCCACAGCTTATTTCTTACGATGTACGGAGAACTAACCTTAGAATATTCTCCACAGGCCATCCAATTAGGGAGTACTTCCTATGAAATTTCTACCAAGTTTCGAATTCACTCCCAAAGAGTGGGTAACCAGTACTCTTTAAAAAGATTTGCACGTGAAAAAATATTGACACTACCTTGGCTCAAAATTAGTGAAAACACATGCTTTGATTAATTGCAAAGGAAAGTCTAAGTTTCAGCTGATATTTTTTTATACTCAATCAATAATTAAGTCCAATCTAACCCTAGTTGATCATCACCGTCACTCAACATTCCTCACTCCTCACCCCTCACCGTTTGTTTAATCAAAGTAGAGCTAATATGAGCACCATCTTTAATCCCTTCATCGCACGGAAACGGCGGGGATCCCGTGCGGTTGCGAAAACAGGGAAGTTCTTTTGGCGACAGGTCATTACCCAGTTGAAAAATTCTACGGTCCCACCAGTGCTGCGGACCGTGGGGCGTTGCTCCACAAAATGGAGATTAGAGGGAAGTCGGAGCGCTAGCGGCTTTGCAGATAGACAGAGGGTGGGAAGCGTGAGACACATTTTTTCCGGAAAAAAAGTTACGCCAAAGAGACGCAAACTACTCTCCTTCATAATAGACACACGACTCTCAATGGCACACCATCTCCCGGCGTCAATCCATTAGTGGGATTCGAGGGTTGACGAAGGGATGAGGGGATGGGTGCAAGCTCCCCGGAGCATGCATGGAGGGAAATCCCCGAATACCCTTTCCTCTGCCGAAAAGGGTGGGAGCGTGTGCGGGGTTGGGAAGGAAGAAATGAGGGGTTTTACGGAGGAAAAGTCGGACATACAAAGTGCCCGCCACGTTTCCCGGCTCATCGTTGTCGCTTCGTGGGACGCTGTCAACACGCATAACTGCGCCGGGGAGAGATGATGTCCCTGGGGCTAATAAACCTCCTCATCTGCCTTTTCCCCGCCGATGCCTCTGTCTCCCTCGCATAAAACCCCTTGACTCAGCCTTGCTTCCCTCCAACCAGAGACTCTCTTACGATTCCACGAAACGCGCCACCACCCCCTGTCCCATCGCTCCCTCTTTCATCAACGCCCCACCGTCCTACCTAACCCTCCGCCCCTCTTACTAGAACCCACAACACATCCCCCCCTCAGCATCATGGCCTCTTTCTCTCACACACTGCCCTCTCCAACATCGACTGTACGGCATAAACAGCGAAGAATAATGAGATTATGATGCCCCCCAAACCACAGCAAATTGAGAAGATAGCAAAGCTAAACACATGTATAGGTTTCCATAAATGTCTAATAGATTTTTTAGAGAGATTTAGAATTTCAAGGAGTTATTCAGTTAATTTGAATGCATTAATATAATGTCTGTTTCATTAAAACCCGAAAATTAACTCATTTTTTCGAAATGAGTACAAACCTTTGTATTTGTTAATGAATTTTAGCATGTTGAGCTGATTTATTTTATGAGGTTCAGGCCCGTTTCCATGTTGCCCGCCTTTGAACGTTATCTTGATAAAAATGAAGTAATAGTTTTTGCAAAAGAGTAACAATATAATTAAGCTACTTATATTTTCAATGATAAAAATTCTTTATTGCGAAGCATTAAACAGCAATCATACCTTCAATTTTTTCCCAGCGATAGACATCTAGTTTTGTATTTATGCATATTCGGAACTGATATTTTATTGCGGATACATTTTCCCTCGTATTTCATTATCCACGACACTTCATGTCGTTGCCAGGGAAGGTTGGCGAGTCCGATAAGGAGATTCCTCTTTAATCTTTTCCACTCCGACCTCCTCCGTCCATCTCTAAAGAGGGAATGAGAGAGAAGCCAAAGAAAAGGGAAGTGAAGAGAGAGAGAGAGAGAAATGCCCCGTCTCAATCCCATGGCTATCATTCCCTCACGGCGCGGAGTTGTCAACAGAGGAGGCGATGAAATCCCTTGAAAAGAGCATTAGTAAACCAAACCCTCACGCTCCAACTCCCCCACCTTTTAACTATATATCTTGCTCGTTAGCATCAACTTGAAAAGATGTTTCATAAATGCGCTGCCTCCGTATGCTCGCGTAGAGGCGGCAGCAAGCAAGATAGAGAGAGAAAAAGAGGAGGATTAGTTAAAAAAAGGAGTGAGGAGGACGACAGGGCCAATTGCTCATCCTCCCGCGGCAACATCCCATTCCTACGTATGCGCCCCTCAACTCTCTCACATAGCAGTATCTTTCTTCTCATTCCTGCTTATCTTCGCTCTTTACCTTCTCGGTGCTTCAAGTCATAATTTATGGCATGCCATTGGCTATTTTAATTTATATTCTCGTGACCAGGAACCGAGTAACATTGAAATGCCACCAAAATGTTATATGTAAACTAGATTTTTCTAACGAGAGATATTTTTCATGAGTTCACAATCGATTTACATGTTAGATTATAGCTTTTTTTATTAATTTCAATATGGCACAATTCATTTCAGTGATTGATCATTATAAGTAACTAGAGTAAGATTTTTAACGTAACGTTCATCATAAGGTAAAAAAAAGAAGTATGAAATTTAGGATTTCCTTCTTTCTCGACGAATTATTTATTAAGTATGAAATTAATTTGGCAAATAGTTCATTCAAGTGCATGATTTTCTAGCCTGAGAAAGCGATGTATCAGAAATCAGCAACATATATTTAATCTCCCATGTCATAATTAAAAATATGGAAAAAAATGACTAAACGCCCAAGATATGCAACGGAGGTTGAATGGTTCCAGCAAAATAACAGAAGCTGATCCCTTAATATTTCCGGAAATAATTAATAAAATCTACTATGCATTAATTAGTAGTGCACATGCTATACTTACCTGTCATTTTCACGGGAAGCTCCGACCTTTGGCTTTATCGACCACTCTTTTTCACATCTCAATGTCCCTTTTCTCCTCTACGTCATCATTCCAGCTTTAAAAGTTTAAAACGAGGTTGCAAAGGTGTTATATCATTACGCCTGTTGTCTTACTTCATTTTCTGTCTCTTTTTTTCAAATACCTATTTATTAGTCCCGGAGCAATTTTTACTAACTTTTTTACATTCATGTAGAGTATATTTCACCCACATTTCACCTGACGAGATGATGCTTCATTTTATCTGAGAGGATGCAGAGGTTCCCCGTGTTATTAAACTTTGCCGTGCCACTTTCAGAAAATGTTTTGCATAATTTCTTTTTGTTTGACGCTAATATTCCATGCTGCAAAATAATAATTTTACTTTCCGTCACTTCCATTCCAGAGTTCCGGGTTGGTTACTTCCGTAAATATTTAACCATCTACCTTTTTTAAGGCAAGGAATTACATTTTCACCATTGTATGCCTACTAACTACAATGGAGAGAGAATTTCGGACTAAATACATATCCAGTTGGTTAGGAGGCTGAAACGAATTGTCACTGACCTAAGCGCTTTCATTAACTCTTGAGGGTACTCCCTACTTTTTCCATCGTCCATAAAAGGAGTACTTGAAAGCTCTAAGGAAATTTACACAATCACAACCATAACCAACAAGTAGTCATCAAGTGAATCACAGAACAGAGGGAATCGGTTTAGGAATGTAAAAATTATGCGAGGTACGCCAGGAAACAATACTAGCCTCCTTAACTCTTCCCCTCTGTTTTTCACTGAAGTATATTTACGGACAAAATGCATACGGAGTACATTCAACACTACAATTTTCTCAGTCGATTAACAGAAGGTTACTTTTTGTTCAACTCTTGATTGTGCTTGAACATGTCTTTATATAAATACTAACTAAAAGATATTGCGAAAAAGATTTAGGAAAAGCTGACGACACATTTCTTTTCTGAAACTAGAGATAGAATGAAGAAAAAGTTTCACGACTTTTTCCCCTTTAGGTGCGGGTTTACAATAAAATAGGCGCTAAGGAATTTCGTTCCGCGAGTGAATATCCACCGAGACAAAAATTATCATACTCCGATTCGATGATGACCTAGCACTCATAGCAGAGACAGAGAGGGATCTGAATTATAGTCTAATGGAAAGGACAATGGCCACAGATCAGCTGAAGATCAATAAGTAGTAGACTAAGATATTGGTGTGCAACAATAGAGAAGAGGCCAAAACCAACGTTTAACTAGGATAAAATAAACTTGAAGAGGTCGGATAGCTCTGTTACCTGGGAAGCCAAGTACCCAGCGATGGACGATGACAGAAGCGGAGAAGAAAAGAGTGGAAGCATTCAAAATGTGGTGCTACAGAAGAATGATGAAGATTAAATGGATAGACTAAGTAAGTAACGAGGAAGTCCTAAGAAGAGTGGAGAAAAAAGAAGACTGCTGGCATCCATAAAAGGAAGACGGGAGAACATAATCAGCCATATCTTAAGACAGGATGGCCTTTTGGACGCAGTCGTCGAGGGAAGAGTAAACAAAAGGAAGAATGGAAAAAGAGGGCCTGGTATGAGAGATATGGAGCAAGTTGTGAAGGTTGTAAAAGAGAAGAATTATGTTAATATGAAGGTGTTGGCCGATAGAGGAATCGAGTGGGGGGCTGCTCCAAACCAGGCGTAGACGTGTCAAATACAATCAATATATTCGCTATGATTTTGTTTTTTTCGTTATTTGCGGTAGTTGAAGTAGCGAAGACGCCGATATAGTGCTTGCATTTTTAAGTATTTATTACTTAGGCAAAACAAACAATTTCTAATAATGCTAACTGACATTTTCTCCCATCGGTAGTAGACACATTTTAAATGGCGTATAACTAAGGCTATGACGAACCATATAGCCATAGTTTTAAAGGCCAAACTGAGCGTGTCTTTATCCTAGGAAGGATTAGAACTCTCAGCCTGTGGAGAGCGCGTCACTATTAAGTATTCTTAGGCACCAAACGAGGGGATTACGGAGATCATAAAATTACAAATACGAGTACCACAAAATTACTTAAAAAAGGGCAACCACGACTGTTCACACTTCCAAATTCATCATGATAGGGGAAGGTAATCAGGCAGTTCTTAATTTTACCTGATCAATGATGGTGATGTTGTAACTACAGTTATAACAATTATAATTATATGTATGTGTTTGCTTGACCAAGAAAACAGACAAGAAGATATGTCTAGAGGCTCATGATGTGGAATACCTATGGGAGTATTCAGAATTCACTGAAAGAGCGTTGGACCAGAACTTGGCATGAGTAGAGATTAAAGCGCTGACTGGGCTTAGAAAGATGCCTTATTCATTATTGTTACTTTGGTCATATTATCAGAAGAAAATGTAAGATGAGAGACTTCATTACGGAAAGTTTACGATGGTCGAGGGTGGGAGAAAACTCCACGACTAGCTGTGTGGGGGAAATGAAAGCCTTAGTTCAAATTTTTTTCTATAGAATCACCCCAGAGGTAGCGGGCCAGACAAACGGTGAATCATGCCAAAAGATTCAATGCATAAGGCACCACTGTTCAAGTCAATACCAAAAGTGCAAAATTTACGGAGAAATGAAATAGAATTTCAGCAGGTTATGTTACTCACGTCTCTCAAAGATAAATTCACACCCTCAGAATGATGTAATTGACTCACTTCAAGCAAAAATACATACCTATAATCATGAGATTATGTCATTGATAGTCACTTTAACCACACATTGCTCCTAAAAAGCTAAATTTGCGCATATATCCAGTGAAATGATTTGCAGCATTGATAAATGGGTCCCAGATCCAAGACTTCTCTCCAATACATTTCATGTTTCAATGAAAAAGAGAAGAAGAGAGTATTATGTTTTCGGTAGCATTATGAATGAAATTTAAATATACTCTAGATTGCTCATTAATATTAATTGGTAGTTAAAATTTATCATTTAAATTTGCATTCATATCCCTTTAATGTGTAATTTGAACGATCTTAAGATTGATGAGTATTAAATGCGGAGAAATCGAAGAAGAAGAGCGAGGAGACGGTTAGAGGAGATGGTTTGGTGACGTTGAGCAGGAGTACATGTTTATGTACCAGTATGTATACATAGGAGTACATGTGTACGTACCAGTACGTAGGTACGAGTGTATACATAGACGTTCACATGCACATAAACAGAGAGAATGTCGCAGGGCGCCGTGGGAGGGGAGGGCGGAGAAGAATGTGGGGAGGCGTGTCGGAGGAATTGGTCCGCATCCCCCTCCACGCTAAGTCGCCTTCAATGAGAGCGACGCCGTGTCTCACGAAACTCATTACCTCTCCCCTCGGCCGCCTCCTCTCCGAATGGACCTCTTTCCCCGCTTCGTTACCCCACCTCCCCACTTTCGGCCTCTTTAGATTACGCCCCGCGCCTCGCACCGAAAACCAAATACGCCCACACCCACGGAGCACAACACTGCGCGCGATATAACTAATCCTCATTACCAAAGTCCCATTTCTGCGGAGAGAAGAAGACGCTGCCGAGCGCTCCCTTCTTCCAGCGGCCAATTATAGCCGCCGCCGCCCTCAGTCAATGCTCTCCCTCCTGGCGACACCGCCTCCCACGACAATCCCCCTCGGAATCACTCCTTTCCCTAATTCCCAATTGTGGGGTCCCCGGGTCATTCTCTCCCTCCCCGCGCACCCGAGAGCACATCATATCCTTCCTCCGTCGCCCTACTACTTCGCCTCTCGAACATTTATCGAGAGGCTTTGAGACGAGAACTCCCGACTCGGCGTGTGCGAGGTCGCTTAGATCTCCGCGTACGAACGCAATCGCTGCTGCTAACGGCCCTTCATGCTCACGCCTTCCATCCACTCCCGTTCTTTCTTTTAACTTTTCCCCCGAAATATTCCCCCATTCCCTTCCCGCCGACCTTCCCTCGCCCTCAGTCCTGCACCCAGTGTGTCCTCTCCCTCACGACCCAACCTCCCACCTCCTGCATTTGCATGAATATTGAAGGGATTTAGCGAGGCGCTCGCAGGAGGCGTGGACTTCAGATCGAGCCGGGCTCCCCTCGACCCGTCCACACTTCTCGCTCGCCTCCTCCCTCCCCCCTCCCGACCTCCACACCCTCAAACCCCACCCCCTCAAACCCCATCCCTCTCGCCGTGCCGAAAATGCTACGGTCCCGAGGCCAACCTCGGTGCACCCAAGTCCTGCTCCTTCCGCTGGCTTTCCGCAGGCATGCACCACGATTGTTTCGAAATATTTTAGCACTCGTGCGTCATCTACTACCTCATTTTTTCGCTGCCTTCTCACGTAATTAGGTTGTGGATTGCTTGAAGCGCTCAAATACCAACGTGCGGCCTCTGCCTGAAAAGAAACTTTTTCAGGGGAGGAGAATTCATCCCATCACCCAAAACTCATCTTCTTTCACCATTTACAGGTTGCTATGAGTGCTAAAAATACCCCGGAAGATTGGGTATTACACCCGATTTCAGGTGAGATATGCTACAGTTTAAACGAAAGAGCGTGAATAACTAAATTATTTGTTCCGACAGATTGTGGACCATTTCAATTGCAGGTATCCATCATTATGACAGGTGAGTTGACACAAAAGCTTGTTAATGCTCCAATACTATTGTCCGTTTTTATGAGATTAATTGTAATGATATATCATTATTTGAGCCAAAAATTAGTGATATCATATCTAATTCGTGACCTTTGTAATCCTTATTAATGAAAAAAATAATTAAAAAGAAATTAATAGAAACAAAAAATGTGCACGCGTCATATATTACGTAACACAAATACTTGTTGGGAAAACTTAAAGAGTTTTGACAAGTGTCTCAAGGAAATTGGTAGCCCCTTTTCGTCATATAAGTAATTAGTTATGATAGATCACTGCCATTGAATGCATGAACACAATTATTAAATTCAGAATAGTTTAATCTTCAATTCCTATAATTATAGCGCTAGGGGGATTCAGCGATCAAATTTTGTATATAATTCTCACTATTATATTTTTCATACTCTAAGTTTACTTCAGTTATTACCATCTTATTAAATCTGGTAACAAACGCATGCAAATGTAGAACTAAACATCATTAGCATGTAGTAGAGAAAATAATGGTTAGGTTTTGCTTGTGCTTGGCAACAAAGTTTGAATACGCCAATCTAACGGTGAAAACTGGAATAAAATTACAGTCCACGTAAATATCCATGCTGAACCTTCTGCACTCCTTTTTTCTTAATTTCGAAAGCAGATTTAATAAATACCGGTGATGAAGAATTTTCAAACATATTCCAGGACTTATGAGAGCATTACCCTAAAAAATCCTCTCAAATATTAGAGATATGACGAAAATTTAGATTACTGAGGTATTCAGGAAAGGTCTGCTGACAACCCTGGCACTTTACTTTCCGTGTATACTAACACCAGATCGGTTAGCAACGATCAGTATAATCAATCTCTCTCACTGGTCTCAGAAATCGTAGTTTACTTTGCTGTAGTTGCTACTGTCAATGTATTTTATGTAAACATGTGAAAACCACAGAAACCTGTTTAAAATATTTTTTCCAACTCCACGAGATGCTAGGCTTCGCGATGATAGTACGTACTAAAACTGCAGCTAACTTTGTTGGATTAAATTTTCAATCCACATCATGGCGATAAGATCATGAGATTTTCTTTCCCGTGGCAGTCATGGAAGCGTTGCCACCTCACAATTTGAATGACTCGCTAACCATTCGGAGATAATTTTGCATTTTTTTCTTTTACAGTGTTACAAGGCTAATATATCAAACCACTCAGGTCATTTGGACCATTAAGGATGGATGAAAAGGTATCGGATATTACAGCCAATACATATTGCAAGGGTTGAGGGCGAGCAAGGATCTTCTCCCTTCACAGGGATCGTCACTTAGGAACAGTAGCTATTTGAGGGAAGCGACGACAGCTTAAGCCATTTGGATTCTTTATGATAAGTGGGTAGAATTGGGTAGTGGTTAGGGTTGGAGGTAGGAATATTTCATGGGAAGAAGAATGGAAAGAAACCCGGCGTCGGCATTAGCATACTCTTAACGAAAAGCGCCAAGCGGTCCATGGTCCTTCCGATGGAAGCTGTACGCTCTTCGCGCAACCCTCAAATAGGGACTGGAATGTAAAATAAAAATTTCTGCCACTGCCGATATTTGAACCCGGGCCCTCGGAATGCGAGGCCAGTACTCAATCCACCTCAGCAACGCGAGCCACTCGCCTCAGATCAGTCAGCCTCTACTCTTGAGAGGCTACCGCGACACTCGAGGGAAGGCCGGGCGAGGGCGACAGACATCTCTGCTCCCCCTGGATTCGATAATGATGGCGAAGTGCGCAAGGGGGAGGGGGAAGAATGAGGCGGAGTAGATGAATGGAGGGGTGGGTTTAATTAGGGGGAGGGGGAGGGGCTTGCCTCTTCCGGAAGGGGATTTTGCCGGGGATTTGGCCAAGTTTTATGCGTTTACAGCTTAACTGAAAGTTTCAAGTGCTCGAGGAAGGGAAGTGAGGAGAGGAGAGATTGTGGGGTGTTGGAAGGGAAGCTATTCATGGTGGTAACAACACGAGGGGCCATTAAAGTGCTGTTTAGTACACACTCGGAAAATGGACGACAAGAGTAATGGGATATCATTATTTCGTAAGTTTGATATGATCGAAGGTTTCCGAGCCATCTAAGAAACAATAGTACTCCCTCAAGTAAAATGTGGGATATTGGATGGTGACCCAATTTATAGAACACATATAAGTGTAGTTTATTTGCAGTCACAGTGTTTATGTCCTACCCTATCGAGCGGGGATGAATGAAATAATCGCTTATTAGAATAATAGCCGTCATCAGCCTTTTTCTTATTGGTCAAGATTTTAACTAGGGCTGGAATTGTAAAATAATAATAAGTACCTCGGATGATGTACTCGGTGAACATGAATTTTGCGTAATCAAGAAAATGTGTACTCAATGTAACCTCTTTCTATTCACTATGTATATTCACAAAAAATGACATCCTTTCAGAGGATAACATTTTAATTTGGCATGGTGAGAACTCTAAAATGACTAGGTACTCTATCAAGTTATGACTCAAATAAGAAAGCCGATGTTAAACAATAGAGCTGATAACAACATTCATTAAAAGCGTGCAAAACCCCTGAAATAGGTGTATGAAGTTCCAACTAAATAACTTTTACCCTGAATTCTATTGAGTATTCACTTTGGACGAACTAATTTATATCACTAAGCCTATGGCTAAGATTTGAGTATTTACAGGTAGTCAAAATAAGTGTAATTTCTTGTATATTTTAAGGCACATGTCCAAACGCTTCACTTTCATAAATAGGATATGTTGTTAATTTTCCATCTGAGTCTTAAAACCAGGTTAGCCTATAGTGGATCAAAATATTAGAGCACTTGTATCATATGAGCATTAATTAGCAATTACAGTATATACATTGTGAGATCAAACAAAAACAAAGAGTACTTAAACGTTAACCGAAGATCCGATTATCCGCATAAGTATCTTTAGCTCACACCACTCCCTTCTCCCTGCGTCAATGTCCGTAAATCTTATGGCTCCCTAAAAATGAGCAAACAAGAGGGAGTCGCTGGCGAATTAAAGAATGAGCATGAATAATCCTTTATGATAGCGTCAAGGGTATTAACTTGTTAATTCATAGAGGTGGCGTGCGGGGAGGGACCTGGGGGAGGGGGATGATTGCGTAGGAACGAGGCAGCAAACATCACTCGAAGAGAGGGAGGGAGGGAGGACGGAAAACCAATTATCATTCCAGCTATTGCTTGCAACGTAGTAGTAAATCTATGGACCCCATTCCATCCTCACCAGCGAAAATGTTATCCCATCCCCCCACCCCTCGCGCGCACACTGCCGCTGCACGTACGTTAGACCCCAATTTCATTCCCCGTGGCCACCGACCGACGCCCTCCCCCCAGCGCGACACATAACAGCATCCCCTCTGCCATCACCCGTCTCCAGCTCCTCATCCCTCTCCCCGAATCCCTCGTCGCAAACCCCAACCCTCATACTCAGTCTCCCCTCCCCAGAGGGGCGCTGCGGGCAACGTTCTCTCGTACCAGTGGCAGACCCGCTCGCCAAAAACTCTTTTGTCATCCTCGCAGGGATGGCCATAGATCATATGCGACGCTAGAGACCCCATTGAATATGGATTTGCGCGGATGGTTTGTGCACATAAGGCGGAAGCTATGTGGAAAGGGAGGCCTGAGGGGAGGGCGGGTGGGGGAGGAGGGTGGGCACAGGGTGCGGGGGGAGGAGAGGGACTGAGAGGAAGAGGTTGAGCGGGAGGAAGGGTCACGGGAACACATACAAACATACATGCAAGCATGAGATGACTGGCTGAGATAAGGTTTTCTGGACGAGCGGCGGGGGCGGGAAAGAATTGAGATTGAGATTCGAAGGGTAGGATAAGGACCAAAGGAGGAGGAGTAGGAGGGAGAGGGAATAAGGCTTAATGGATACACACACACGCAGAGGAGGACGGGCATGGACGCCGTTGAGGGAAGAAACAAATGTAATTTGAATGCATCTCATGGTGGAATCTCCCCGACCTACAGCGCCTACGCTTAATCACCTCACGGCGATCGACGTAGTTTTCGGTCGAGCGCTCGCTCGAACAATTAAAGCCCGGGAAGGCATTTACTCAGACGGAGGGATGCCGATCCGGAGCAGATTGATGGGTGATTTACGGGCAGCCTGCAGCATTGAAATTGCAAAGTATATTGTAATATAATTTTCTTCCGTATTGTCCCCCTCAGAGGACTGACTACTCAGCTGCTTCTCTGATGGATTGTAACCATGGACGCATTACCGACGCAGCCTACACGTCCACCCAAACACCATTCAAAGAAATTGGGAAAGATTTTAGCATAAAGGAAGAAGATATAAGACTGAAAGAATATTGGATTGTTGTAGTTCCATGTCGTAGTCTAAGTCGCATAAGAATGAGAGGTTATAATCTGAAATATATGGGAACGCGTCGTATTTTCTGACGGATAAGCGTTGATATTTTAATTAAATTACCACACCATTGAAGATGGATAAAATGTATCCTTCTGTGCTGGAAAAGGAAGAAATAAACATTATGCAAGTGAAAATAAATGCATGTTCCCTATTTTAACACATACTGACTGACGATGGTGTTTACTGGTAGTCCACAAAAGGATTAATGCTTGACGACATTTTTTTCATTACAGTAGTGGTACTTGGGATTTAAGGTGCTCCAACGGTTCTGGTTATATTGTACCGCCTATTCTAAGTTATTAATCTAAAAACAGCATAGCGTTCAAGCCCTTGGCGGGAATCGACCCCACAATCTAGTTCATAGGCCAGCGTGTTACCGACCTGGCAACCACGGCCGGCCCATTCTACATGGTAGTCACAGTTTTTCCATATAAGTAATACATTCATTAATAATATTTTCATTCTGTAACGTATACAAGTCTTTTCAAATAAAAATGGTTTATTACTTTAACATGAGGGCGTAAAAAAATTATAGGTAAACCTTAAATCAGTTCGAAGAAGCAAGCCATGAGATAGTAGTATATATGAGACAGTATTCCTGAGGAAGCCGGATCCGTTCTAAAACCTACGGCATTTCTTCCTATATTAGCAGCGCATTATTAGACGGATATTACTAGGAATTATACAATTTTATACCAAGAAATTAGGTGTGTTGGTGAATATTACAATAGCCTACGGAGTCTCACCCATTAATCCTACAATAATTCTCATTAAAAAAATCTCAATCTGGATCACAAATCTGGATGATTATATTCAAGTGAATATTCACTTGAAGTCTAACGCATGGCTTAAGGTACTACGTGGGTTAATACGAGCGGTGGTTTTAAATATCAAGACCATTACCGGAGCTTGAGCCCCGGAAATATGCAAGAGTACGGAAGGATAAAGCCAATTAAAGCCATTAAGGCCCCAAGTAATGTCCTACAATCGAAAACCAGTGAGGATAAAGACAAGCTGTGGATTCGAAGCAATAAATTACACATTAATGACTTAACACCAAGAATCTCAAGGAAAGCGATTACGTTGGAATTAATGAAGAAATTATTAGGCAAGATCAGAGTTAATATAACTAAACATAATTTACTTTGTATTAAATTTACATTTCTAACCGAGAAAAGCAGCAAGATGCGTTTCGCAAACAAGCGATTTTAAAAGTGGTTAATATTTTAAGAGAGCCTATAAAAAATTTCTCTAGTCTATGATTTAAGTGTTCAGAGATTTTATAAAAACAATGAAAAATATAACAGTGATCTGTCTTGGAAAATGCATGGCTTATTAATGTTAAAACTCGATTCATTAACGCTGCTGACAGACTACTTTTCCTCTTAAGGGTAGATAAATTTCAAAATTTACCATAAAAGTAGGTACTTAGCGTCAAACTTTCAAATATTTTCCTTTCACTTGAGTTTCTTACGCTAATTATTTAAAAATTTAATGAAACTTTATATAGTAGATTGAGGAGAAATAATAACTTTATCCTTTCAAAATTTTCGAACTGAAAATTCACAGTGATATTTAAAAACACTGAAACACTCTATTCCAGTCATAAAGAATGTCGTCGAATCTAAGAGGAATAAGAGCGAAATTCACTCCAGAATATTAGCTATGGCGGGGGATCGGGTTGGTGTGGTGGCTAGAGTACTGGCCTCTCATCCCGAGGGCCCGGGTTTGATACCCGGAAGTGGCGGATTTTTCAGTGGAAAACCGGTCCCCACTTGAGTGCCTAGTGGAGGACATTTCAAATTCAGTGCTCCGTCTGTCAGATGGGACGTTAAACTGTGGCCCCTTTCGTTAAGAGTAGGCTAATGCCGACGCCAGGTTTCTCTCCACCCTTTCTCCGTTTCCGGAAAACTCCTACCCATATCCTATTGTCCACGTATCCTAAAAGGCGCAAATGACCTCAACTGTCGGTCGCCTCTCCTGAATAACCAACTAACCTATAGCAATGGCCTGTGAAATGCATACATTTTTGGGAAGGGAAACATTTTATTCCTTTCTGGAGCTTCCCGGAAAGGATCAGACACCAAGAGAATTTGGTGAAATTTTGACGTACACACGTCTTTGTATGATTCTCCACTATTTGAGGTCTCGACCGCAGTCAGAAACCTGATGCGATGCATGTAAGGGTGACTCGAAGTTTAGGAACAGATTTCGCGTAACTATAACTCACCTCATAAATTAGCAATTGTATAGTGATATAAGGAAATATATGCCAGTTTGCGTTCTTCTCGTTTCATCTACATATATATCAGAATAATTTTTAGGACGATGAAAGTAATGATTTTCTTAAACTCCGGCAGACGATATATTTATTATTGTTCCAAGTTTTACTGCTGGAAATACAAGCGTAGAAGTAAGGAAACAATTCATTAGAACGTACATCTGGAGCGTGTTTCTCTATGGTAGTGAGGCATGGACAATGACAGTAGCGGAAAAGAAAAGGGTGGAAGCATTCGCAATGTGGAGCTACAGAAGAATGATGAAGATTAAATGGATCGACCGAGTAAGTAACGAGGAAGTCCTAAGAAGAGTGAGAGAAAAGAGAAGTCTTCATAGTACCCCGAGAAGAAGACGGAACAATTTAATCGGCCACATCATAAGACATGATGGCCTGATGAAGACAATCGTCGAGGTACAAGTGGAAGGGAAGAATGGCAACGGAAGGCCTCGTGCGAGATATATGGAACAAGAGATGAAGGATGTGAAAGAGAAAAATACGTAAATATGAAGAGATTAGCCGATAGAAGGACTCAGTGGAGAGCTGCGTCAAACCAATCTGAAGATTGATGACCAATCATGATGATCCAAATTTTAAACCTTTTATAAAAAAATATAGGTATTTTATAGTTTGTTGCTGACGATTTAAAATACCCTACCGCCAGAAAATATTAACGGCTTCCGCTGGTTTCAGAAAATAGTGATAGAATAATGTTCCATACCTCCGTTGGCGCTTTTAATATTTGTAGCCATCCTCCTGGTGTTGGTACTCGTTGTCAATAAATTGGCCAGGTTTTTTACTTCATTGTGTTATTCCTCATGCGAGACAAAAATGCAATATATCAAGCATATGGATGCTGTTTATTTAAGCAAAACCTACCAAAGGAGAGATTTGATGTTATGAATAAAACAACTATTTATTATTACTGAAGGTATACGCATGAATAAAATTAAGGTATGAAATTAGCACTCCATGCTTAATTTAGTGACTAGGTTTTCACTGCAAATCATCTTTTTAATGATCCTTGTGCGCCATACTGCAGTTCACTCTTTGTAATACATTTTTCTCAATATTTGACACTTAAATGTATTCATTTAAAATTGATAACGAGTAATTAAAATTTAACAGCTATATGAATAAAAAATCTTATATAGGTATTTCTCAAAATAACTTACGGGAAATCGGTATATTTATGTTTTTTTTAGCAATTTGGCAATATTATTTTTGGTATATCTCTTACGCTCGTGGAGTATTAGATGAAGTACAAAGAACAGTCATGATACAATAAAAACCCTTTGCCCAACACGTAAACGCAATTGATGACTCCTAAAGACAATCGCATATTCGGGATAACCACTTTTTGAAGGTATCGTTAAGTCGAATTACATTTAACCAAGGTCAGGAAGGTAAGTAAGCGAGGGTAGAACTCGCCGAGCACTACTGACATAAGACCAACGGGGTGTGAAATCTACACCACAGGGTACGGGGCCAATGCCTTTGCCCGTGCAGTCAATGCCATCATCAAAACTGCGTAGCAGCACGGCACGTCCCTGCCGTTCGGAAAGCCACCAGGTGTGACCCTTCCGATTGATTTTAATGGCGCCCTAAGACGCACGAGAGGTGATCGAGGAGTCTCTTCGCGTCTGACGCGTCGCCTTCTCCGGGGCGGCCGACTGACTCCGGCCCCGGCGTCGGACGAGCGGGGTGATCGCGGGGGAGTGCCGGGCCGCGTGCCGCCCTCGCTAATGGCCCCGGGGGTCGGGCACGCAACCCGGTCAGTCCACGCGCCGTTCGGAACGAGAGGGCGGAATATTCAAACACGGACGCGCACGTGACCCCGCACGGGTCGGGATTGAGCCCCGGACTTAACACGCGGAGGAGGAGGGCTCTTGTGTGGGAAGGGGGAGGAACCCGGGGATGAGACGGCGGCTAGGATAAACAACCCCTTTCTCTCCCCACGGCGAGGAAGCCGGTCGATGGGCTCCGATCACCGTGGCCTCTCTCTCTCTCTCCGTAACCTTAGGAAGGGCGAATTGCCAAGGCAAAAGGCCCCTTATCAACAACAGCCTTCATGAAGGGGGAAGGGCGAAATAGGAGCGGGCAATCCTCTTCGCCCCGATGCCGAAAGCTCGTCGGCCGCACGCCGGTCACGTGTCGGGGATGGGAGGAGGGAGGTGATGGGGCATACACACTCTCTCCGAGGCTGAGGTCGCCTCTCGCGCTGCTGTTTGCAAATGGAGGTGCTAATGCATTGATTGCGGGAGGAGGAGGTGGGGGGGCGTGGTCCTCTTAATTAGCTTAACAGCCGGCTGCCAAAAATGAGCGAGGAGGCGTCGTTGGTTTGATTCGCAGCGGGCGTCCATCCCCTTGGCGTTGTTTGCTCCGCACTCGCATTTCTGGACGCTGCTCGGAGGGGGTGATCGCTCGACGAGAAGCCAAACACAACGAGATTCAAATTGCCCCCGTTCGTAGGAGAACGTTGGGCAGTAAATAAAACGCCCCACTCTACATTTGTGACTTTGGGGCAATGTGGTGAAAAGTGTAAGGACTTCAAGCCACGTGATGCCTTGCATGGTCTCTTTCATATCGTAGTAAAGGAAGTGAGAGTAACATTTATGTTTCATTAACTACTAAGGTTGTATAGTAGCATCTAACTCGAGCTCTTAATCATAGAACATATATATAACGTCCATAACGAAGGCGGAATTAACGACTACGGAATTTTAAACGGTAAGCCGGCAGTTATTAACATGTTTACCGTGGTTGACTAGTACTGTTCAGTCAATAATGAATTGTGCAGAACCAAATATGCCAATATTTTATGAATGCCAAACTGGTCCTGTCTGAAATGTTATAAAAATATTTTCAGAAGCGAACCTCACTTACCTCTAGCTTTCTGCGTAGTACATGTTATAAAAATCATGGATAATACATGTACAATTGCTTTCACAGCCAACTTTCTCTCAGCTCAGGGATACATCAAGGTATTTCTTCCATTGCTAGGAAAGTCCATGCAGCTATAGGCAATGAGATACTGCAAACGTTACCAACGATGGATGTAAAGATCTACTTAAATATGGTAATAAAGATTTTCTTACGGGTGAAGATTGTCATGACTATTTTACTAGCGAAGCGTATTTTTTTTTAGATACCTACTTGCTTCCCATGTGAATTAACTGTAGGCTTAAACGATTATTTCAGTTATCTTTTTATTCCGGTATTCTTACTGTTACTCTCCTTCAAATTCTCACTCTTGACATCGGTTGCATCGATATTTCTAACAACTTTTCCTTCAACTTTGAGGGATAGCTTTACCAAATAAAATTCAGGTGCAGTGTAAAAGGTGGGTGGAATTCATAGAGAACATTCAAAAATAATTTATTCGTAAAAATGTTTAGTAAATTGAGTGAAATATTAGAAATTAGTTATTTATATAAAATTGTTTGATAGGGAAGGAAGAAGCGTAATAGATGTGAGTTTTAATCAGAAATACCAAGAAAATCCTTTATCCACATGCCCGAATTTCCTCGAATTTTTGAAAGTGGTACGTCTTTTGCCAAGATCTGATTACAATTTGGGTTAACCATTTCCAGAGGTAAAGTTTCATAGTTCCAGAGCCATAGGTTTGATATACTTATATGAATATTCTTAATTCACTGTAAAGGCATTGTGACCTACTGAAATTGTAGCTACTTCCTCGCGGCATTAGGGAGCCTCAAGAGAAAGAGACGACTATTATCTTTCTCTTGAGGCTCGTCGAATAGTCGTATAGAATAGTGCAGGCCTCGAAACATCAATAGCTGACTGATTGAGTGAAAACTATTTTAGATTGATAAGAAAAAGCTAGGTTTTGGTGATAACAATTGTCGCATTCGCATATGCTAGTGCTGAAAGAAAACACTGAATTCATTGAATAAGTTTGCAGACGTTGCGCGATGATGACCACTAACAATTTTTTGAACGTTAATTTCGTAAATTATTTCTTCTGTGTAGTTTATTTCCCGGTTGAAGGCAAAGTATTCGATCTGTATTCGAGTTACCCGAAAGCTACCCGAAAGGGGAATCTAACTCACCTCATAGCGAAAAAACTGAAACGGGGGGAGGTAGTGGATGTATTCAGCACCGATGGAGTCTGCGTTATCAAGTGAAAGGATAATCGGGAGGTTGTGATGATCAGCTCCGAATTCGGAGGTACCTTCATCGATGTCCGTCGTCGGTGAGGGCGTGGCGTCACTTCCAAACAGGAGGCCATTGCTCGATAAAATGAGTCAATGAATGGCATCGATCACTTTGATCAAATGACATCATATTACCCCATTGAGCATAGGACTATAAAATGGTATAAGAAGCACATACCTCGCTATGCACATCCTACATGCTATCCACATACTTCACCTCGTTTTGGTTAATAGTTATTTCCTCTACCCATCTTAGTGGTAATACATTAAGAAACTTAAAAATTTCTGCCACCGATAAAACAGCAAAAAAATAGTCCCGCGTTGAACGTGTTAACAGCTATTTACACGCATTACATATTAATCATCAAGGAAATTTTTTAGATGCAGTGGACGTAATTTCTAAAGAAGATCTGTTTATATTCGGGTCAAAGTTAACTAACATCACTTGAGCGTATGCATTTATTCAGTGCTTTAAAGTTATCCATTAGGTTTATTCGCCAAATTTTGAAATTACGATAACAATGATATCGTAAAAGTTTTAGATTCCAGCCTTTAACATAATGTACCCCTATAATTAATTACGTAAGCGTGAGTTAAGTTTAAGTTTGGATATTTGACTTTTAATCAATGCCTAGCCCTCTGTATGCTCAATTGATAATATTTTTCGATAGAATTTAAAGAGAAAGAAAATTACTTTCAGTAACATAAAATTTCTTGAATTTTTCTTCCAAAAACAAAATATTACACTTCTTAAACATTGATATTCTTAGTATTGAAAAAGACAAAAATAAGGGTAGCAAAAGCTTTTAATCATTTGGTCACATCTCCCAACGAACTAAGATTGACGAACTTGCTCGAATTTATGTTGACCAATATACCATATGATTACAGAATTTCTCGGCCAACATAACAGAATGCCTCTAGCTAGTTTGCAAGGGATAGCCAACGATTCTGAATGTTTATCTGTTTTTCTGTTATTTCTCATCGATATAGGCAAACAAATAGAACACCTAATACTGTTTGAGTTACATAAAATTCTACAATGTGATAGAAACTGAAAGTACGATATGTCTTCATTATTCTCAATTAATTTTATACATAAAATGCATAGCTATAGGGGACGAATATTAGCTAATTCGTTATGCTCATTCAAACTATTTTTACAATGCAGCGTTATTAACATTTAATGAGATAATGGCTAAAAATAAGTTTTCAGAAATGAACATAAAAATACCCTAAGTAGGTGGCAACACAACAAGTTTATCCAGAAAACTCACGCGGAAGGCATACTATCATGAAAAAATAGCATATAAAAGTGAACATCTTTATTTGCCCATGAGTATGAATAACTGGATATGAAATATTTTAATTAAAATGGTATTGTAGTGAAAGCTGAAATTGTACCTGACATCGATAATTCACTACCTAGTGTTAATAACGCTGGCTATTTCAATTGAATGCCGGAAGTAGAAGATGGTTATGCTGTGACTGCGTATGGTACTTTTGCTATATAATTGACCTTCCAAGAAAAAGAGTGATTTGCGGTCTCGTTTAGTATTTTTTTGCATATTTGTAAGGGATAGAAATCTAGGGAGGTTAACTGCGCCGCCACAACCTCATTTTTCAACGTATATTGGAAACAATCACAGCGTTCATCCACTTGGTCTCATCCAGTGAGCGCACGCATATCCGTTATTGATGGCACGACGATTACCCCAAATCGATCTGACCCATTAAACCCTCCTAATCTAAACGACTCGGCGTGCTTGGAGCGAGCGCATCGGCGGTAATAGCATTACATCCCTACTTTCGCCACTCAATTTGGATCCGAAAGGCAGAGAGCGGCGGCGGCGGCGGCGTCCGCCGTCCGGCTCACGCAGAAGTAATGAACTCCGGGGAGCGCGTGTAAATTGGCCGACAATTGTCCTGGGCCGGGTGGCCACTGCGAAACGTAGTACGTGCTACGTAAACACACGCTCCTCGCTCCGGCGTCCTTCTGCGTGATCCCGCACCGCGCGACGACAGTGAGGACCGGGAAGGGAAGGGGTAATAGTCATTCCATGTCTCCCGAATCCTAGATAAGCGCCTGGGACGCAAATGAGCGAGGCCAACAAGCCCGTTGAATGGACTCTCTCTGGACTCCAATGGCCACCTCACCTATCTCCGTCCCTCGACTCCAGCCCCCACTTCCTCCACCCTTCTTCCTCCGACTCTCTCTGCTTCCATACACCTCTTCTTTCATCCCCCTCTCCCCAACCCCTCCGCCCGCCACCCCCTGGAGGCCACTGCTGCCGCATTTTCGCCCCCGCCGACCCGGTCGGGGCGACATCGACGGCGGCGGACCTCGACATATGCGGAGCGGGAAGGTTAGTCGGGACGGGGTAGCGAAATCTCCCGTGGCGGCCGGCGGGTTGGATCTCCCGAGGGAGCGGAAGAGTGCCAATGGACCCCGTGGGGGAAAGGGTGGGGGGAGTTGTGCGCGGGGGTCGCTTTTGGGAGTTGGCACGGAGCCACGGAGGACGGGGCCGGCGGCGACACGAGAGGGAATCGGATTACGACTCGTGGGTGTGAGTGCTCCCGATAGAGAGAAAGTGCCGTGGAGAGATTCGCGGCGGCCTAGGGAGTCTTTTTTTTGTCGGCGTGGTCAGACGGGGATGAAATGGTTTTGGCGAATTCAGGACGGTAGAATGGCTAAAGAGAAGATGGAAAGAATTGTCGGCGTTATTCTACAGACATCGACATGTTACCTACTTCCATCCCACCCTGGCTATGGGCTATGGAATGATTAATCTTACAAAATAAAATCATCGAAGCGAAATGGCATGGGAATCCTGCGAAGTAAATTTTCAGGGATTGTTGCTTGGAGATGAGAAACCAGAGGTCAATGCGAGAGCCATTCAAATATCTGCAAATCGCAAAGCCGTTCGAAGTCCGCTCTAGTTTTATTGGGGATAGGTTCAAGTACCTAACTAAGAGCTTATGTATTTTGCTCCCTTTCTGATCATTGGAACTTTAGGAAAAAAGTGGCAGACCGATTTTGCGTCGATGCTATTCATAGAAATATAAAAGCTGAAAGGAATCAGACCTTCACAGCTGCAAGATCTTCACAGTATTCCATTCAAAATTCCTTCCACTCATCGTGGAAGAGCAACTGAAATCTCACCTAAAATTATCGTTCAAAGGTGTTCAATTTTTGGTTGTCAAATGCGAAGTAACGCTGGCCGTATATTGAGCATAGAGAGACCGACTTGAACTTTTTCTACACAATTGCAGGGTTTTCCAAGCAAATGAGGGCAATAAAATCTTTTGATTCAAAAGTAGCAATAATAATTGAAGTAGCAATAACAACATTCATTGGTATGGAAACAAAAATACTCAGCGATTTTTTTATTCTGATTTTATTTCAGCCACAGTTAATTCAATTAAAAGTCAGTTTTCTAACTAATGGCTTAACCTTGGACCCAAAGTAAAAATACTACCCTGGTTATTTACTTGATTTCGATAATAACATAACGTCAGAGGTATATTTTCATGTAGAAGTGCATACAGATGCTTCATGGAGGTATTTTATTTTCTTTCACTTTCTTCACACTATGTGATCAAGGAAATGGGCAAACACGTGTTAGTGATTTCCACACTTATCTATATTGAAAAGAAAAGTACATCAAAACTCAAAGGGATACAGCTAGAGATACAAAACTAAAGGTTAAAGGCAGCTAGAGTCCTAGCTCATGCTGGTCCGATGAATAAAACAGCATCTATAAACCAGGCAGAAAATGGCAGAATGCGTGAAAAACACTAAACTTCATTAAGCATATTAATTATAATTTTGAAATCAGACATGTTAAATGCATTTTTATTTGGAATTATTGAACCAGGTGTCATGTCCATGTGTTAATAGAATCGCACCAAGGTTTCGGTAGCACTGCTGTTTGAAACCTCCTTGAGTTCCCGTTCGCCTTATTTTTGCCATCACCGAAATATCTTTAATATAGGTTATTATAATAAAAATCTGCAATAGTTTATTGTTTTTTCCCTGCAGGGATTAATGCTCAGACATCGCTAAATGGATATTCATTTTTACTCATACTCATATGCTTCAAAATTTTTGGGTTACACAAGGCAGGCATCTTGTCAAAAACGTTATATTGAGCTTCATCCGACCTAATTCGTCATAATCCTAGGTGGATCTCATATGCCTCCATGAACTAAAGAAATAAGACATAAAAATGATCAAACTCGGTAATGGAAATATGTGAACCAACAGGTATTCAAAATATTATTAAAATATCACCACGACATCTATTACGTAAACATTTCCTACGTCTCAGTACATTTAGTGAAATATTAATCGTAGCCAAGAAAAATTATAGAAATTACATAGATTCAATGTTTTTCTTTTGAAGAATTATATGAACAGAAAGTGGAAGACCATCATTAAGAGAAGAGCATTAATATATCAAATAAGGTATTTTGCGAAATATTTTGGAAATTGATTTAAAAAAATAGATGTAATTCATAAAAAGAGGAAATCAAGGCTGTATGATCAATGTAGATTGAATAGATCGAGATGCTGGCAAAATCATATCTTTGGTACCACCAACGCCTAAAAAAAACCCATTTACAATGAAAATATAACTTGAAGATAAAGCAAGGAAAAATGTGTACCGAGATACATATAGAGCAAAAGAAAAAAATTAAACCTTGATTAATGCAAGTTCGAATATAGAAGTATTAGAAGTATATTCAAACTATTCATTTGGACAGAACGCTTAAGAAGTTAAGTCTTACACAGAGATTTCATTTTTGATTTGGATTATCCGCATTTGAAGGGAAAATGAGAGTCGTTTATATAGTGGAAGGAAATGCAAATAAATTATCGATTATTCATTCCATCTGGGAATCTCCCTCATTAAAAAATTAATATACTTGGCATGTGAGTGATCCCGAAAAATGTTTTTTCTGTTGTTTTATCTTCGAGGGGTGTATACGTACAATGCAAGCGAGGAATGAGCATGCAGAGTAACAGGAGGTACTACGCCCTACAATGCTGGTGAGGGCAGTGGGGAGAGGGAAAATGAAGGCGAATACATACATACATATATATGTATCAAACAAGGGAGGTGTGAAGGAAGGGGGAGTGTATGAGCACCCTTTGAGTGGCAGAGGGGGGAAGAAGAGTGGGAGTGAGGAGAAATAATTGGGATGGGAGCGAGAGAATGGGAGGCGAGGAAGAGGGATGAGCCCTCGGAAAGTGACGCGGGAGCAAAAGGAGGCTGGGAGGGTGAAAAGAGGGGAGGAAGAGGAAAGAGAGAAAGACAGAGGGGTTGTTTGAAGGAGATGGATTGCGCGGGGGGTGGAGGGGGGTTGCTGGGGGAGTTACGGGCGGTGGAGAGTGGGGGGGGGGGGGAGAGGGAGAGATTCAGGTGGGGAGGGGAGCGAAGCGCCACTGGGGTGTGCGTGAGTGCGGAAAAACAGGGTGAAGAGGGAGTACGTGTGGGGGTTCCTCTCGTCTCCTCTCCCCCACACCCCCGCACCTTTAAAAACCAATGCAATGGCACCCAGGGACCTTGGGGTGGGGTGGGCGAGGGAGATGTCTCCGAGGAGCCATTTACCCCGGCCGCAAAAGGCAGCGCCGGGGGAGACGGCAGTTCTCTGCACGCATCAGTCCTCTCCTCCGCCCCCAACGAGCCAGTTCCCCATCCGCGCACCCCCGCCCCGACCACCGACCCACCCGCCCCCGCCATAAAGACTTCAAAAGGGGGAGCCCTTGACATCCATTGGCGTAGATCTGGAGCGTTTTCCAATTTCTGACTCGGGGGACGTCGCAGCGTGGTTTGTAAGCGAGTCAAGGGGGATGATGGGAGGGTATGATAGGGGAGTCACCATGGCGACCGCCGTGGAGGGACGAGCGCGAAGGGAAATCAAGCGCCGCCCTTGGTTACCGGAGCGAAATTAAAATTAGCTTTCTGTTCGGCTCCAATGAGCAAGAATATTAAAAATCCCTTGGTCCAAACGAAGATGGGGTTTGGTGAATACCTTTGGAAATCATTTTCTTGATCAATGCTTCTTATTCCTTCGCATGTGCTCCTTGCCGGGCTCTTTCGCGTGGAAGTTGGTCACATATAGATAGATTCATGAGATGGCGAGAAGGCATCGTTGACGTCACTAAATTGGATGATGAACGATAATGCACTGAAAGTACCGTAAACTGAAGACTACGGCAACATATATAATTTCTTGCTCGCCCTTAGGCTCATTGAAGTATATCTCTTGATTTTTAAAAAATCCAGATAATTTTTCCTCCATGAGAAAGAGTTTGCAGGCAACCACATACGAATATCTAATTCTGATTCTTATAATTTCAACAATGAATTGAACAACAAATATGGAAGAACCCCTGAGAGAAAGAAAGGTTTTGGAATCAACTGAAAAAATCATTTTTGAGGCTTAAAGCACCGAAATAATTATTCTGATCATAAAAACAAAAAACATAAAATTATTGACTTGAAAAACATTTTACTTCAATGTCTTGTACTCGGGAGTAAATTACTTCTGGTCCCTCCTATATCCTCGGCATTGCAGTCTCATTCATGGTGAACTCAGGTTAATTGTGTGACATGAATCTTGCAATGACACAAGAGTAATTCACTTGAGTAAATTCTTCTTTACGAGCAAAAGTTTGATGCATCTTGCGTATAGCCTTGTATTTTAATTACTAATAACTAATTTTTCTCAGAAAAGCTTAGATAATGGTGTAAAAAACTCCACAATTTTTTGTGCACTTTTCATAAAAAATCAATAAGCACATACATTTATCTTAAATATGTAGGCTGCCACCGATACATCTCGCATTTAATTTTTTCGTAGTTCTGTTGAAATAACTTTCACACCCATCGAGGCGAAGCAGTGGGTAATAGGATTCCATAAATTGCGCTGGACGGTTTTGAAGGGCGAGTGACACAGCTTTGGACAGGGTGGGTGGGTAGAATAAGGCAAGGGGTCGCAGGCACAGCAGTAGCAGTTGGGTGAGTAGAAGGGTCGGCGAAGTGAACAGTTGGAGAGAAAGCCAGAAGTAAAACACAAGGCGATAGTCAGACTTCATCCCTCGTCCACCCAGTTTTCCCTTTCCTCTCTCCTTGTACCTCCGCAGTAATAATCCAACCCCGTGGACTCCGCTCGTGAGACTATGGTTTACACTAAAGGGTATTAATGAGAGTGGTATCGCGTTTGGAAAGGCATTTGCGACATCGACGGCGCTTCGATTCTTTCCTGCCAACACTTGAGACGGCAGCTTCGCTCTCTACCTCTCCTCCCTATGTCTCCTCACTATGTCTCATCTCTTATTAGTCGTGGTTCAGATTTCAATGATTTGTAGATTTTAAAAAAATGCCTCCCGTTGTTGTCATGTGATCTCATCTCATCCTCAAAGCTCCTAACACTCTGTTCAAGAATAAATGTGACACAGTTGTTTCAGCATAAATGAATATTAGCTCATTGTCAGAATAAACCATGTTTGTTACCGATCCTAACTAAATTACGTTGGTGAACGACATGATAAACAAAATGGATAGCCATTATTAGGAACGGAATATTATCCGAACACGGGCGTGAGACCATATTTAAAAAGGTATAATTTTCCCTTCCATCTGTACTAAGTGAAAATAAAATACCAATAAAAATCAGCCTCAGAATATCTAAGTAGAGGAACGCTGATACGGTGGATTAAGGAATCTATACTCTCATAATAAAAAATAATAATGAATTTTTCAACTGAATAAATGAGGAAGTAAAACTTGCTTTTGAATTACTACTTGTAAGTGTACCTATCATTTGTGCATGGCATCAATGAGAAGATTCTATCAGTTGATCAATTGATGCCTGAAATATTAGCTAAAGGAAATATAGCATATTATTCATTATATTATGTATCAGTTAGTGAAAGTATTGGATATTCATAGTTTCTCAGCAATTAACTTTATCATAAAGAGAAACACCAATATATTTTTAACCCGAACATGGAACACAAGTCAGTTGCAATGAAACTGGCTGTTATGCCAGTTAGTTATGGCTACTAAATTCTACATTATACGCCAATTCTGTAGTAATTTAACCATTCCATAAACGATTAATAAGAGCACTGCCAATCATCAAGCGATCATTGCAGCAAAATCTCTATTAAACGCTTATGTTACTTCGATTCTTAAAGATGAGTGCGCATAATTATTTTACATTAGAGCTCACCTTCATTTCTTGCCTGGCTTAGAAGTGCTCCAGGTTTGCCTTTTTCTCCATTAAAGAAATGTGCATCCACAAAGATTGATAAAAAAACTGCTTTGGCGAGAAAACAAGCTTTACTGGAGAATAACTTACTAGAGTACATTAAAATTGGAAAATATTACTTCATTAAGGTTTGAAATACTTCTCTCTCTCTCTCTCTCAACCGTATAACCTTTCGCTTAAACATTATTCTTGGTACTGCATACTTTTTTGGCTAAACTTAATTTATCGAGCACAAAATATCTGTCGTATCTAAACCAGTTGTTGAGTGGCGGTCACTTACACGGCGCATTTAGGAAAAAGATTGTTCGGATGAAAAAAAGACTTTCCCAATCAATGCAAAAGATTAGAACGATTGAGTACTAGCATATAATATCTGCTACAGTAAAAGTATAGTTGTCACGTCTGTATAAGGAATCAATGCAAAAGATTAGAACGATTGAGTACTAGCATATAATATCTGCTACAGTAAAAGTATAGTTGTCACGTCTGTATAAGGAATCAATGCAAAAGATTAGAACGATTGAGTACTAGCATATAATATCTGCTACAGTAAAAGTATAGTTGTCACGTCTGTATAAGGGTCAGTTATTTGATGGGTCCCTTTCACATGCATGACCTCAGAATACCGTAATGATTAAACAAATGAAATTTTTACAGCCACATTCCTTGCCAAATGCCGCCAAATTTCAATATACGAAATAAATATAACTTTTCAAGGGAATACGTTTGGTTTTCCCATTACCGTCGACGCTCTACTGCCCAACTAATACTAAACCAGAATTGGAAAATAAAATCAGAAGCATCGCAATGTGTATCCCACTTTACTTTCATGAGACCAACTTGATTTTTTCGCATTTTTCGTTAGTTCGCGCTCAAATCATTGCTCCTCTTGGCCAACTCAAGCAGGAGTGGCAAGAAGTTTGCGACACCGCATTAAAACCCTTGTCCCCCTATCCAACCGATCGCTTCCGCCGCAAAAGAGGAATTACGTTTCTCTGACGTGATAAGGCTACTCCCCCCCCCCCCCCCACCTCAACACCCTTTGTGACTACCTAAACCCCTCCTCCTCTCCGTCAACTCCCTTTGCTTGAGATTTCAAAAACCCATCTTGCGATCCATCTAATTCTTCCACTTGACACTTCTTAACTAGTTTCTGAAACATTCGTTGGAATGAAAATTTTATTTCTACCCTCGTAACCTCTCGTAAGAAGAAACAATCTAATTTCCATTCCCACTTCGCAGCCATCCTATTTATACAGCCCTTCTCCGCGCACCCTCTCTTTTAGCGTCACCCTCATAACCAACCCTCCCCCACCACGCCCCCCCTCCCCATCTTGCCTCGTCCTCAGTACATCTTCGCCACCACGCTGAACTTTTCAGTTCAAAACAACAGCCCCCTCCCCTCCAACCCCATCAGGCCCCTCTCCCTCTCTTCCCGCCTCCCGTGAGACCCAGGCCGTGATTTCTCCCTCCGTTACATCCCATAATAAACTCCCCTATCAATTATCCCCTATCCAGCTTCCAATGTCCCCAGACGGCTCCAGCCCCGGGGACCCCGATGCCCCCGACCGCCCGCCCTTCGACAACAATCCCTCCCTGTCCCTTCCATTGTCCGAGATCCCTTTCATCCCTAACCGTCGGGCCTTGCCTCCCTCCCGGGCACGGACCTCTATCAAACGCACCCTGGCCTGACCCCTCGCGCGCGACACCCCTTTGTGTCCTCCTCCATCACAGCCAAAGTCAACCGGAGCGTGAAAGGGCGGCCTTTTTATTACGGCAGCTTTTTCCCTTCCGGTTTGCCTCGGGTCGCGGCGAGGAAAATACGCTTAGGAGTTCGGCGCGACCGTGAAGTGCCTTCTATGGAACGGATGCAATGAAACTCGATGACCGCATTGTTGGTCAACTTAGGTGAGCAAAAGGATGAAATGAATTCTATAAACATTGATGGGCAACACTTCTAACTGGCAATGATAGAGAATGCATTGTATCTCGGGAGAGTAAATGGCCTGTCACCTTTGGCCGCATAGGCTCTAGGACCGTTTTTATTGTTTCATTTCTTCAGAAAATCAGGTTTATAATCCATTTACCTTCAAGACGTGTTGCAGCATAATCAATTCGTACTAAACGAAAACTGGACTCAAATTGATAGATATGCAATTAAATATATAAAACAATGTACATTTGATCAATTTATCACGAGTATGAATGAAAATGAAAGAAAAATAATATTAATGAACTGATGTTTGCAGAAGGTATCAGTGAGTGTTTCCAAAAGTCACTTGTCACTTTCACTTAGGTTATAACGTAAATTAAAATGAATAAGAATCGGGGCATTTCTTCGGAACCGAAATCACTATTTTGTACACGAAATTGTTACATGGAAACTAAAATTCACAAAAAAATCCATTCACCTATTCCACCGAACGAGCTGCGTTAAGGATACCTATACGTTATCCACCTCCCGTCCTTGACTGTATTGAGGAAGAACGGGAAGGGAGGGGAGGTTCAAGTCTTATGCATATGGCAAGGGCCTAGCCACGTTGGCACACCGGTTCCCATGATATCACCGAGGTTAAGCAACGCTGGGTCCGGACAAAGGTTGGATGGGTGACCCTCCTCCATGCATCTACCGCGATGCTCTTATCCCCTATCTCCGAGTGGCGGCTACGTTAAATGTGAGTTGGCACAATGGATCTAAAGAGGTCATTGCCAGGGGGGCTTCAAATGACCCCCGGCCATTCCACCAATTTAATTTATAAATCATAGCTCCCCTCTCTGCATCATTCTTTATACATTTTTTTATACTTCCTTTGTTCATGATTCTGCTAACAAGTTCATGCCTCTTGGGGACAAATTTTGGCATTGCGCTTTTATACCAAGAATATTGATATTCCCATAAAAAATATTGTCCGAGCGAATCAATCGTTGTGCGAGCCAAGAAAAGCTGCTGTCAATCGGACAGCTGGACTGTATGAAAAATTGTCCAGAAGAAAATTTGACTGGAGACCAAACAACCATCCGTTTATCATTATGTGTTTCAGCTCAAATCCACAAAGCCTCCGCCTTTCCACTCGAGGACGAAGAGCGGAGATTCGAAGCGTTGGGTTCGGGGCTTTCGGAAGGGAAGGCAATCATCAGAGGCGGGGGTTGCCAAATGGAAAGTCAGATAAAGTCATTGCCGACCTGCGATCACGGCAAGAGTGTGAATGAATGAATAACCTGTCGTTTCTCTTTATTTCCTGTTTTTCCCGACCGAGGGCATCGTTTATGCTTGCTCGTTACGCCCCCCGGCACCCGTCGCGCGGCCCTAATGTTCCGAAAATCGGAACACCTCACCGAATTTGAATACAGATCTTCTTTATCGCCATAAGTGCCCCTCCCTTGCATTTCTGTGACGTTAAGTGCGTGTTATTAGGGATTTTCTTTGGGAAGGGACCATTCCGCCTCACGCAATTCCCATTCACTATGGAAGGGGAGGCGACTCTGGCAATTCAACCTTCGCAGATGTCGGCCGAAAGGCGAGCTGGATCGTTCTCCTTCTAGCTAAGACATTCGGAGACAATGATTTGTCTACATGACCTGGTGCTTTATTATGGGAGGGGGGCTGTTATGGCGATGTTGTCTCCATCCTGATATTCAGTCTTTTGCATCTATAAGCCATTTATTTTCTGCACCATGAAAGGGGTGTATCCACAAAATATATCAATGCATGACGGCACGAAAATCTTCAGGCAAGAGTCAATAAAATGAGTTTCCAGAGAAAACTTAAATGCTCTAGTATATAATCTCGATCTTTGTGGAACAAAGAAATTATTAAGACAATGCGATAGAAATTTAACGCTTTGAGATAAGAGAACAATTCAGTGCAGGTATTAAACTGGATATTTTTTTCAGAAAGGGAAACGAGTACATTTGAGGGCACTTCTAATAATAATTATATCCATGGGTTTTTCAGGGAAATGTGTAAGAAAAACTTGCGGCACCATCCGAATCAGAGTTAAAATCTGCTCTGAGCGAGGATATTTTTCCACAAATATGTCTATTGCTGAAGAAGTGAAATACATATTGGACCGTATTGTAGAGGGAAATAATTTATTATGTTGCATAAATATTATTGCACGGAAATATTAAAAGTTTAAATGATGTACATACGACTCGGAAGATGCATTGGAACATCAATTACAGCGTCAGAATTTCAAGTTACGGATCGGGAAAAGATCGGTGATATTCCGAGAAAGGTCGTACTTGTTTCTTGCAATTGGAAGTCATTTTCGACTAATGCAGGTAGGACGGTAGCAAGGTAACTAGAATAGAACCCTATTCTACTCACTTACGGGAAGGTAGTATCCTTCCGTTAGAGAAATGATGTGAGCAAGTAGTTATCCAATAGAATTAGTTATCTCAATACAACGAATTGAGGATTTAAGTCGAGAAGCCTTGTGTAGGAGTAGGTAGCAATAAAATTCATTTGCTGAATTCATTCTATGAGAAATAGTGGAAGAGAGACACATGGAGCTGTTTAACCATTCGTTGCGTGAAGAATAGGATTCTATTCTTATTCAACGACATTCTTCACTACAAAACCCTCTGGATTCAGAGGGTTTTGTAGTGAATTAATTGGTTATTTGTTACGCTTTTAAGGTAATTTAAGATCTCAGGAAAATGATATTTTGTGGCATTGGCCACATATTAAGTACCTGAAGGTACATGAAAATTAAAGTGGACATAAATTATCCTTCTACATAGACACCATATAAAGTCTTCGATATTGGATAAAAACAAAATATTAAATACATGCTGTATTTAATTTTTATAATATTTCAGTTCAACTATCCACATCGGGGTGACGCTGAAAGCACTCTCAGGACTTCAATTTAACCAAAGCAAATTTATTGTAAGGCAGCATACGATCAGAAAAGGGGTGAAACTTGAAGGGCAGTGGAAGGAAGGTAGGATAAGGAAATTACTCGCTGCCGCTATGGAGTGCCGATCGAGGAGCCAGGGCGGAGTAGCCAGCAGAGGTGTCGGGAGGTGTGTCAGCAGCGTCAGCAGTCACAGTCGCGGGTCCGGCCTTAAGCCACGGTCAGCAATCTGACCGCGAAGACGGGCCAGCCCTTTATATACCGAGGGTTCTATTTTTCTCTAGCCTCCAGGTTGGCAACACTTTTAACTAAGTGCCCACTACGGGTCAGTGAGGGCCTCTCTCTGACTTACGCCTTCTTAGCTCATTTGGCCTCGCAGACCGAAAAAGGACGGCTCATAGTAAGGCTACATTTTGAAGTTTTAAAAGACAGCAAAAGTAATTTACGGAATTACCTTTAATAGTAGCTCAGTACTGCCATTTCTAATCATATAAACATAAAAAAATGTCAAATTATGAACAATTGACAACCTTGTATTCACTAAGCATCATAATGAATAAAAATATTAAAAATATAATTCACCTACTCGATTGAAGCTCATATGACATTCAATAGTGGATCTAAGGGGAGAAAAATGTTAAAAACATATATTTTTATTATTTTTCGGTCAAGAATGAATATCATGAGAGAAGACTATTGTTTGCAGGCGTTCCCTAAAAAAATCTTTTTTGCCTGAAATAAGAAGCACTAGTTTGACTTCCGAGCAACTTCCTTTAACAACATTTTTCATTGGAAATAATTTCATTCTATAAAATGAGAATAATTATACTGAAGTGGATTATTTCATATTCAATTTCACATGATATTTCCAAGTTTTTATTTAGGAGACAAAGAAACTTTAGATGTGCTATTTGAGGATTAATATGAATATTTTTGTCTCTTTGACATTCAAATATATAAATATATCCTAAAATGACTTGGCTATTATCTGAATAAACGATATAGTTTTTTTTTGGGTGGCTTCTTTTTAAGTGAGGTAAGGGAGATGAAGAGAAAATAACTAAATTAAATGGCTTCTCGGGTCAGTCAGGCTTGCAAATCTCTAAAAGCAATGAACCTTCAATAATAAGAGTATGGGCGAAAAATACTAAAAGATGGCCTTCCTCTCCAACTCTCAGATTGCCTTTTGCGATAAAGGGAATGTGAAAAAAATTGGATCGGTGAAAAAATCGACGCACATTGGAAAGGTCAACGGAATGTAATTACGGCAACTTCTTTAATCTTTCTTTTTCGGTGCCCTCGCCGGCGGATGGGGGGAGAGGCTCCCTTAAAACGATGGCCAATCACCTGGCTCCCATCGTGATCCCCAATATATCAACATCAAAACGACGAAAGACGCACTTCAGATCTCCGTAAAACCCCTTGCTTACCCGACAGAAGGGACTGTTAGGAGTTATCCTCGAGCTCACATCCTCCCCATCCACCCACTCCTCCCTCACCTCCTCAACCCTCCCCCGTCCCGCTCTCCCTCCGCAGTTCCCTCCAGCGTGCTCCTCTAAGTCTAATTTCCGGACTCGGCGTGCTCGGTTCTAATTCAATGTCTTTCAATCAAAACTGCGCCGCGCGATAGAGGTTGATGGATGAGGTCGTGTTGCCGAGGGTGGAAGGTGGCGGCCGCTCTCTCTCCGCCGAATGAGAAACACAAAGGACGAGAAGAGTTTTTGGCGGAAGAGGAGGGGGGAGGGGGCGGGGAAGGAGGGGGAGAGTGGAGGGAGAGGGTGTCAGGGAGGGGAGGAATACTTTGGAGAAGGGAGCGATATCGGGACTGCGGGGTGTGGGGGCGGGGGGTCAGGGAAGGAGGGGCAGAAGTTCGTCGTGGAAATTAATGGTACGAGAGAAGAGTGGAAAACAAGAATTCAGGTAATGAGGGTGAAAGAGGCATTTTCTAATTCACAAAGGGCTGAAAAGGAAACAAAGGCTGGCCTTGATGTCATTTTCTAAGTCCATCCGTCTCATACAAGCTCTGACAGTGTGGACAGTCCAATCTGACGAAGAAAGTTCAGCCCGTGTAAATTCCTCAAACTGTGAAGCATGTGATTTCGCGAGTGATTTCTCTCCAGCACTTTTCACGCCTGTGGTTACGCTATTTGTATACATCAGAGTGAACTTCGGCTTGCGGGTTGTACCGCCCTCGAAGCAAGGAGGTTAGTTAAACGGTTCAAAATTCATAAATCGTGCATCTCTAAGGAGATGATCCGCAAATGATGAAAGTTTTTTAGCAGGGGGAGTAAAAAATTACCCATTGACGTCCGTTTTCCGAATGCTACTTATGGAAAAAAATGACCCCATCGTGGTACCGTCGTTTTCATTGAACACTTATTTCCTTGGAAGAACGTGAAGGAGTCACGGCTTTGGAGTCCGGTAAAGAGAGCATGATTTATGGGTCACGACCATACACTTAGACGCGCTGACCAGAAAAAATTTCCCCAAGTTAAAGAAGATGAAGCTTTTTTCCCTTGCCGAATAAACTTCTTCAATTCTCAAGCATGATAGCAAAATTAGTAGTATATCTCGTTTTTAGAAAAGTTAGTCGGGTGTGATCTTGTGGAAATAGGTTGGATTGTCAGAAGGGACACTTGAGATATAAAATGCCGATTGGAAGAGTAGAAAGTTGGATTACTTAAATGAAAAAAAACTACAGATTATATTAACAAAAAATTCTGATCAGAAATCCTGGCCAATGTCGTTCACTTCAAAACCAAATCACTCCTGACAGAAAAGTTCGTGGTGCAGCATGATAAACACCCACATTCGAAAACATCCCAAGAAAATAAGAATTAATACAATTTACCTCTGAAATAATATATTTCGTTCCATTACAAAGTCCTCTACGTCTCGAAATGCAACTTAAACACCATCATCCGATACCGAACTAATTCCTAAAATCTAGATGTTTGCAAGCAATTTTGGTGATGATTAAGGATGTTGTCTAAGGCAATGAAAAAAAGTTACTTAGCATGAAATGAACCTGATATTCTTTAAATTTGTTTTTTTTTCTTGCAATAATTCACAAATAACGAGAAGCCGAGGGCAGTATGCACCCATCATTTCAAATATACTCAATTACAAATTTAATTATGAATGGGCTACAATTGCAAAGAATTTGTTTGCCCTAAACATTATTTAAGTTTTAAGTGAAGAAACTAGAAGCACTAATGAGGACTGCAAAACTGAAAAAGTTTGCTACACCTAAAGAATTAACTTAAAATTTTATCAAAGTTTATCTGAAGATTTGTAAAGATCATCCTCTTTTTTGCTGCAGCACATTTATGAGGGAAAAAATACAGCGTGAGCAATAAAATAATCCTATGAAGAATAGAAAGGAAAGAAAAAAATTCTTTGAATTCATAAAGTAAGGAATTCTTTTCGAGGGAGGAAAAACATTTCTCTCGAAATTAGTCCTCGACTCCGCCTAACAATTTGTTATCAGGGTTTAGTTGTCGGAGGCAGTGGCAGTGTATCTGGACTTTCTCCCTCTCACCTCTGAGTGCTGCATAGCAACAGCTTACCCTCCCTTCTCACTCTTCCTCCACACCAAACGGGACCCAATGTTAGTGCGTTAGTCTTAATTAATAAGCCCTTTTATAAAAGCAGAGAATTTTTCCAGCGCGTTTTTAATTGGGCGTTCATTTCCCCAAACGATATCTTTTCCTCCGTCCGCCCCAACCACCCCCTGCAACCTCAACCCTCTCTCTCCAGACCGCAACACACCCATTCCCTTAAATTCTCTTTTGTAATCCCTGGCGCCCGCCCACATTCGTCTCGCCTGCCTCTACCCAACCCCTCCCACTCTCTCTTCACCATCACCTTTTTTTTATTTCAAATGGGATGAATTCCTTCTGGAAATGAACAGATACAAATTGTATTTATCCGAGTAATCCTTTGATGAGACTTCTTCCCTTTGTGCTTGCTTTACATCCAATCATTCTATCACCGTCTATCCTCTCTATTTCATGCTCTTTCCTACTCCCCCGCCTTACACCATCCGGTTAGCTTAATTTGTATTTGTGTAAGGTGTGGCTTGGTGGAAAGGGAGGGTGAGAGTGTGCGGAGGGGTTATTTATGCCCGCCCAAGGGATGGGCCGCGGTCGGAGAGCGAGGTGTGAAGGGGGCGGAGGAAGCTAAGGAGCTTTAAAATGGGGTTGAAAGGGTTTTTGCGAAAGGAATTTTGCACAGCCAAGGCGGGAGGTGACATGTCCCGTCTGTGCGGGTGTTGTGGAATGGGGGAGGATGAGGCGGAAAGGGCTGGGGGCGGGGGGGAGGAGGAGGAAGGAGGGATGGAGAAAGAAGACGTATCGTGGAATTTGGGAGGGCAAATGCAGTAAGTAAATGGATAGCAGATTAACGAGAAAGTTAAATTAAAAAAAGGGGTGGCCATTAAAGGGAGGAGAAAGGGGCTGAGGCTGAGATTTAGATGAAGGAGGGATAGAGGGAGTGGGAAAGAGAACATCATTAGTAAGGGATACGGGTCCGTTAATCTTTCGACCGGTTGCCTTTTATTAAGAGGGCTTAGCTCGATCACCCACTTCTCTCACCAAGTGTGCCTTACGTTTTACTTAGCAAGGTGGAAAATTATTTTTCCACTACGGAGTATAAAGGGAGATTAACACCGGAATATATCAGAGGTTCAGCTGGTCAGAGATTAGCTAATTTAGGGCACAAATCTCCAAATACCTATTCCCCGTATTAGAATTCTACTTCACTACTAATGAGGCATTGCATTCAGAGATTACTTGTTACATCTCCAATATTGAGAAAAATATCTGCGTAAATAATACCCCATTGTTGGGATTCAACTGGAATAGACTAGAGTTTAAAATAAACATCATGATATTTAAAATTTAAAATATACTTTTTCATGTGTAAACAAGTTTAAATTACCTACTAATAGTTTTGTTGCTTCAAGATACCGTACATGAGGAAAGTAACCACTGGGAATCAGAACTAAAGGTAAAGGATGTGATTTGAATCCTTGTTTAAAAAAAGTTTTTACCAAACTTGTATGCCAAATATAATGAAATAAATCTCATAATACATACTTTCAACTTTATACTGAGCTAGATAACGAAATTTAGGTGACGTATTACCAGCTTAAACGCCAAGTCCCCACATTAATTACGTCCCAATCTTTGTTTCCCATTAGTCTCCTCGAGCATATGTTACTTGTTATATACATATATGTTGCTCAGTAATTAATCCGTTTATTCATAAAAATATTGGCGGAAAAACTGAAATTTGGCTACTACTGAATGAACTCAAAATCTTTTACACTGGAAGTCTAAGATGAGGATATACCCAAGTACATTTTATCCTAGATGTAAAAAACCTAGAATTAAGTGGGAGAACAGGTTCAAAATATGAGGAGGACCTCATTTCCCCATGAGAGGTGAATTGTAATGTCAGGAATTAGTTCCATAGCAGAATGTTCGGCATTTGGGATATGCCGTAAAACTCAATTAATGATTAATTGAATTCAAAAATATTTTCCCCAAATAAAAACCAGACTTCTAGATTCGCCATCTATAAAGCCAAAGTCTCGTGAATTGAATATTAATCATCATCACTTGATGAGTAATAACCACTTGGTTGTAACGTTTGATGAACGATATCCAAATCGAGCGTGTTTGATATTTTGCATAGTGCGTGAAGAGGTCTATTTTTTGTTGGTGTAAATAACTGTGAACTGCTGATTTTAGAATAAATATCTTGATTTATTAATGCTTACAGATGCAGGTAAGGAAAGCAAGCAGTTTCATCTTTTTTCAGCTTTTCCCAAATTATTTCCTCACTATCTATATGGGAGTAGGTGCATCATTGGTGAAATAGGTTCAAAATATTGTCACAAAAAATAAGTCAATTCAACATGTAAATTCTGAAGTATGCTCTATAATCGATTGACTATTGATAGGTTTTGGACTTTTAACCATCTATACCTTTGATCTTTTTAATGTATGATGCATATTGAACAGACAGGCAGCGGTTTTAGTGTGAGGACAAAAGAATACATTAAATATTTATTTCATAGCGTCAAGTATGTCACTACCGATCGTTTAGATACTTATAACTAATTTTAATGCCTGATTTTGATGCTGATATTATCCATCTTCAAGAAAGGAATACTCAGTTGGACTTAAACAAAAATTTAAAAACCATGCCATTTGCAATGTGAATGCTTGTGAATCGAAATTGCTAAATACACTTAAACTAGGCAATCAGTCTCCGCTTTACCGAGTGTATTTCCCACGATTTACGCACAATTTTCCGTTAAACTTACCTTATGACTGCAGTATTGCCCTTATTTCTTTAAATATACATTAAACTTCACTGTTCGTCACCCAATAAGGTAGTAATGGTTGCACAACTGGCGTAACTCTTGTACGTACATTATCTCATGTTTGAGAGGAGGTACGTGACAACTCGAGTATATGGTTTAGGTACTGTAATCCCCTTAAAAGTGATGCAAAGGTGTTTAAATTAGTCGGACTTATACCTCTTAAACTACTGTAGAATATGTTACATTTTTATATCTATTCTTTACTTAGCCTACTACTCTTACTATAGGCGCTATAGGTATATGTTCTAAAGCCCACTAAGTCTTCTCATATTCCATTTATGTCATTAATAATAGAATTGTGTGATGCCTTCCTAACAAGTGTGTAGTTTATACGCAATGATTCGCTCTGACTTTCATCTTCCTAATGGGATGGACCAACAGTTATGATTCTTAAGGCATGAAATCCGTCGTCAGTAGCTCGTAGCATTAGTTACACGTTCACCATTAAATTAGCATGACATATTCCACTAAAATGTAGATATTGTATATATTTAGATCACCGTTATTAGGTAGAAAACAAAGGAATCTTATTAACCGTAATTTTTTATGTATCCCAGGATAATTGAGGGAGCAATTAATTACATGCATGATGGATAAATAGCACCTATTGGATACTCGATATATGTATGGTGAGTTGGGATGAATTAGGTAAAGAAAACCTCGAAGCCCAATAACCTAGACCAAAAATTGAAACAATGACGAAATTACGGAAAGTAATTAAAAGAATGACATAATAAAAGAACTTGCATATTTTTTACTACAAATGAAAGCGTGAAATGAGAGCTCTAAAGTGGGAATGAAGAGTACTGATGCACGCGTAATTATATATGGTTTGAAATTAAAAATATTTTGCGAACTTACTTTGATAGACTGGACCGTAATCACAAAATCAGAGAAATTCATTGTCCTTCTTTCCTCGTACAGTTATGGATAAGAATCACTGTAAATATATCCAATAGCATAAATACGAGTGTATCAATGGATAGCATAGTTGCATGTTGGTATAAGAACTTTAATCTAACCCAACAAACAGCATGCTTTACCATGCTTGCTTTGCTATTTTTTTTAATTGTTAAGTTATGACTAATATATTATTACTAATCATTTTTTAATGTAATGCATGTTTGGTGTGAATTCACCACCTGCCACACATCTTTATTGTGGCTTGCAGTATATTACGTATATGTACATGTAGATATGGTATGACATTCAATGCTTGACATAATCAACTAAAAATATATTAGGTCCATCGCATTTGAAACCATTACTATGAATCTATTCTCATTTCAATTTCTAGGCGTTTTCAATTTTAAATTTTTCCTGTCAATTACAATTACCATACAAAATAACTCGACCGTGTTGGTTCATGCAAAGTGTTAATCCGTTTCGGATTGGCATGGACGTGCATATGGTAGGAATCTGTTAATTCCGCTGACCTGCGCACGAGAGGCATTTGTGCAGCCTATATGGAGAGCAATGCCGAGGAATGCCATTCGAGGAGGAGAGAGAGAGGGAGAGGTAGGAGCTAAGAGCAAAGGAAAGGGGTAGCGCAACAGCTGAATAATCAAAGCAGTCTGGGGTCACATCTTATAGTGCGGCCATATCCGAACCCCTTCATCTCCTCGTCTCTGCTTCTCTCCCGCTCACCTTACTCTGCCAAGTCCCTCCCTTCTCTCCATGCTCCAAAAATCCACTCCATTCCGACCCCAATCCTACATCTTTTACAAAAGCGGAAGCCATTTTTTTCATTACCGTTCCTCTTCCGCGCCTGAACCCTCAGACCGTTCCCGAAAATGCCGTCCTCCCTCCGACCCCGCGAGCCACTCAACCTCCTCTCTCCCTCCCGCCCCAAACTCTCATCTGGCCCTCTCCCTCCCCCTACCAACTATTCCCTGGCAAAGGCACCCCTGCGACACCGCAAAACGCAGATTTTTTATTTCCCCACCATCCTCCATTTCGTTTTTTTTGTATAATCTATAAATATATATTTTTATCTGACTTTTAAGTCGGGGATAGTGAGAGAGGAGGGAAAGCACTTGGTGGAAGTCAAGAGGGGGGGAGTAGTAACCCCGGAATTTATTACGAGGCGGGTAAGGGGTGGCGTCGGTAGGGGGTTGGGGTTCTTTTTTCCCCGGCGGAGATTGCTGCGGTGAGCGCGGCGGGGCGGGGGTAGTTGGGTGCGGACCAGAGTTCCCGGGAAGCGGAGTGGGTGCGGCAGGAAAAAAGGATATCGCTGTTGTTGTTACCACGCACCAGCGAACATGGGACTGCAATTTCTCTCTCTCCTTCCTATCTCCTCTTGTTCCCCATCGAGCCAACCGCCCCTGACCGCACGCTCCCCCTTTCCATCCAGCGCCCTAATCCTATCCTCCTCCCTAGCAAGAAATATTCGCACATCCTGGGCGCATACTCCTATTCACTGTATTTCTACAAATCCACCCTTTCGAATGGCATCAGATTGAATTTTCGCGTAGGTTCATTTTTTTTCATATTTGGGATACCTCAGAATACGAGAGAGAAGGTGCCTAGAGGAACGTGAATCAAAATCTGACGGGTATTGTGTGACTATACAGTTGTATACGCTTATCCTCCATGCAACAATACATGGCACGTTAGTATATCATTCTTTAGGTAATATATCAAGGAGATTAGTAATTAAAATGTATTTATAAGAGTTTTTTCACTACAAAATTGCTAGTATTCTTCTTATTTATTCTTCAATTATCTTAATTATTCTTAAATTCCTATAAGTGTATTCGTTACTGATTTTCTTTAACCTCAGATTGTAATTGTTTTAGGTATTGACCACTATTTGATTTATATATAAATTTTGACGAGGGGTTAGATGGCAGAAGGGACAGTTTTGTCTTAATCTCGCCCCAATAAATACCTTTTATTATTATTATTAGTATTCTGATGGATTTTATTTCAAACTGGAGTATTAAGCAATCAAAAAGAGAGCATCAAACATAAGAACACTGTAAGATATATCAAAATATCACACAAATTATAGAATGGATTTTTTTTTTAACTTGAGGGCTGAAACATAAGACGAGTGTTAATATTGCCTTTATTAAAAATTCATTTTCAGTTTTATTTATATGCCTCTTGTCATAAACCAACATATTAATGGTACCTCCGAACTAGCAGGAATAAGGCCAATTCCATTTTATTAAAAGAGAAAAATTAAGTTGGACACCAAGTATTGCGCAATATCTGGGTTGAAAATCTTAAGAGTAAAAATAGTGTCATCGTATAGGAATTTAGATTAGGATAGGTACTGAGAGTTTTGATAGTAACTAGTATAATGGCCGAAAAATGGCTTAATTTGTAAAATATAGGTCGAATACCTATTTAATTCTCATGCGCAAATCTAGGATGTACCATAATTCATCATAAATATGCACTAAATCGTATATGCAACAGTTGATATTACATAATCCTGAATAAAATAGGGTGCAAGAAACATTGCTTAATAACCCACTCTAATCAAGACATGCTAATTAAATAAGGTAATTTGAGAAACTTAGCTCAATAAAATGAAGTTTTCGCAAATGTTGAACGTGAATTGTCATTTTAATCCAATATATTCTCTTATGGTTCTCCTTAACATTCACGATTTTTTTTGGCTAATTTGGCTCGAACCTAAAATTGAGGTGCTTGAGAAAAAAATGCTAGACACTATGCGCAACATGCACAAGCCATAATGAGTATAGTACCTGACTTTTCACACCATTCATACGAAGGTGAAGCAAGATTAGTTTCGGGGGCGATATGGGGAAGGGCAAAACGGAATAAAGCAGAGCGTTTTTGGAACGGGCAGGAGGCACCAGAGGGAAAAAAATTAAATGAAAGAGGCGTAGGGGTGTTATTACATAGGTGGGGTAGCGCGGGTGTGGTGCTCGGCAAGTCCGATAAGGTTTCGAAACAAAAACTCCTACTAATTTAAGGGGAATTAACTGCGACGCGGTGGAGACGCTGAGACAAAGGGAGGGGGATGTGCAGCCCACAAGTGGGGCGACCGGCTTCTCAAGAGGGTGGGAAGTGGCGCGCTAGGGGAGGGGGGAGAGGGGAGCAAGTGGGCGGACGGGACTGCTTGGCTTCGGAAGGAGAAACCGATTAGATGAGTTGGATAAGGCGTACATGGAGAGCGGCCGAAGGAATCGAATCTGCGCGTGTCTAAAATACGCCGAAAATGCGAAATATGGCGGCTGAATCAGTCTTTTGGAAATTTCTGTGCGACTTGTTATTGTGTAATCTATTTTCTCCCGGCTCCTTGGAGAAACCTGATGTAAGCTTGTTATTCGTGGCGTGATTTGGGCTCATTGCGTGCCCTTCCGATAATGAGTTTTCCGCCATGGAAACCACTTAAATGTCTCCCGAATGGAGACATTATTTCCTCGCCCCATCTAACATCCGCGATGATTGGGGAGGAAGAAATAATTTTCTTGCTGATAAGAAGAAAAAGGGTCGCGGAAAAAGAAAGCTGTCAGGAAACAAGTCAATTTGACCGAAAAATACAGAAATCATTTTTCGGACACGCTAATAAATCTATTCACTTCTGAGGACGTATTAAGGGTTTGAATTGCTGCGAGTAATACTCGACTTCATTGATTTGTCACCGGATTAAATCTCGGATACTAAAATTTTTGGGCAAAAGGAATAGCCCATTTAGCGTACATAAACTCGGTTAAAAGAGATTTTAAATATGGTGGCGCTCGATAAAAGGATTTCATGCAACTGATTGCGGCGACAAAATAAAGATAAGATAAGAGATTATACAGCTAGGCGGGATGGATTAATTCGATATTTTGTAATATTGAGTATCAAGACCTACTATCAAGTGGAAAGAGTTTTATCAGACCAATGTTTTCTCATGGATTTCTTGAATGTACTAAGTTTGGAATTATTCAAGAATTCCTACGTAAGGAGGCGTAGCATTAGAGCAGTTTTGATTTCGCCTAGGATAAACCCACCTTTAGTTCATAGTTACTTTTATTAAAAGCTAAAAATAATTTGAACAGGAAGTAGGAAAATGTGCTCTTCCCTATGGATGAAGAGAATTAATATAAATAAATTACCTGCAACATTTTAAATTTTTAATCAGCAATGTACGAATTTTTAAATTTGAGCGCTCTTTAAAAGTTACGGATATGAAAAAATCTGCATAGTTTAATCGTTATTGAGATTTGAAGACAGTTTGATCTCACTGCGGTCCGACGAAGATCCATTTGGTCAATCTATTATTTTGTCTTATATACTATAAAGTTGAGTAAAATAGTAAAAAAATAAAAGAGTCGCACTAATCAAGTTAGGATTAAATACATAATATGTGAGCCATAGAATGTGAAGTGGTATATGCATATAGCCAACTTGAGCAGCCGGGACAATAAAATGTCGGCCTGGTAACCTAAAGATCGAGGGTTCGAGACTCGCCCCATGCGTGGATTCCATATTTTTCTTTGAGTTAACTTAAAATAAAAAGATGCGGAAGAGTAGTTGAAAGAGCTAAACCTAATGTTACTTCCATCACCATCACCAGCAACCACAATAAGACCGAAATGAAATATAAACATTTGCAAAGTGATTAAAAAGATAATTTTCACATTTACAACAATAGTATTTTGGAGACTCCGTTAGGCTTTCCGCCCTGAGATATTGGAAAATGTAAGTCTGCGTGCACAGCAAGCGTGTTGATTGTTGCCAAGGCTTCCTGGTCCGGGAATCGTACCCATTGACCTTTGGTTTGTCGGACCAATGCGAAAACCACCATGCTACCCATGATTCCGGTCTCGAACTCACACATAAAGGCATATGAGATATGTTCGCTCACATTGGAAGTACTCTAAGTATAAAAATAATTTGAAGAGGCACTAGGCAGGTATTAGTGAATTGAGTGGAAGACGATTCGGATAAAGAAGGAAATATGCCGCGTCGGGGAGGGGAGGGCGGATGTTTGATGGTAAGGGGGATGAGGGAGGCGCTGTCGCGCAGAGACGCGCGGTTTGCGCCGCCGTGCGCACGTCCGGGCGCGCGCACGGCGGCGATTCCCTCCCCGGCCGCCGGTGCCGGGCCATTAAATCGGCGCTGGCGTCGCGCGCGCTCCCGAGGCGGCCATTCCACTCGCCCTGGCACTTCTAATCAATAACCGCCATTCTCGCAATTACCGGCGAGGATGCCTCTCTCGCTTTCTCTCACCTCCTCTCGCCTCACAAACACAAGCACACACACTCTCTCCCTCTATCTCTTCCAAATTCCTCCTCTCCCTCTTCCGGGAAGACTAAGGAGAGGCGGCTCCAAGAGGTGGACCTGAGAGTGATGGTGGGGAAGAATCCATCCTCTTGATTGTGCGAAGGTATGGCTGCGAGAAGAGAAGAACGCCAGTTGAGAAGAAACTGAAAGAAGGAGGAAGTAAAAGAAGTGAGGCAATATTGTCAGGCATTTCCAGAAATTTTCAAACTCTTTCCCCTGAATAAAGCCTAATATAAACTCAATTTTGATTCATTAGAGAGTTGGAATAGCAATGATGTGCTACAGAGTGTAATGCCGAAAATAATAAGTATGTTATCAATAAAAGTTCGTTGTATAACGCCATTGTCTCGTTTTCCATTCCACGACTAACACAGACATAAGCTTTGTACGCAAAAAGGTTTTCTACATGCCAATAATGGGAATCTTAAACAATTTTCTTCAAATTAACATTTTATTCTCGCGGTTTCTAAAAGTTATCATTATGGCTGTTGTATATCACCTCATCTTCTTGTCCTTGACCGAGAATATACGTATGACAATCAGATTCACAATTTAGTATTCCTAACACAAGTTCAAGATTTTTGTTCAAAAATTGCATATTAATCCACGTAGGTATAATGGAATGGTACTCGTCACCAATCTCTAAATATTTTATTCTTGATGGCATTGAGTCAGTTTCTTTAGAAAATTAATGCTAAGAACATTTACAATATGTTTTAACAAGAAACATAAAATATGGAGTATATTCAAAACCAAAGTTTGAAACGAAGAGATGAACCAAATCAATATAAAAGCCTTACTATATATATAAGAATAATATTTTCATGTATTGTACAGCCCGCATATACTCATTGTTAAAAATATGTCATCACCAGTCATCAATCCTTAAATATTCTTGGCGCATCCCTTCACCCGATTCTTCTATCGATTATTATCTACCTACATATTCGTGTGACTTTTATCTTTAAAATACTTCAATTCTTACCCAAAGAATTCTATATGAGGTCTCTTATTGACCATTGTCCCCTTTCACATTTCTTTTTTGTGACCGTTTTCATCAGACATCGTGTATCAGTTATATATACCGCTTTCGTGACTCATTATTTTTGTACCTGATGATGGCTTAACCACTAAAACGCGTTGTACTACTAATAAAAACCTGTAGAATAAGTGATATATCTTGTGTCTTATCATGATATCATTCCACTAGGACACAGTTACGTTCACCGTGTATCAGGCTTTGTTCGTTCCGTCCCCTTTTTAAATGAGTTTTCTCTACTATCTTTTCTCCCGTCATTCTTAGTATTGACTCCTCAGTTATTACTCGGGTAATAAATTTTATCTTATATCATACATAGCAATAGACAACTGAAAATTTTGACTACCGATCTGTTTAGGATGAGATCGAATCCTTGTACAGCATTTCTTTACAAGATTTTTATGATGGAGGAGTCAAGAAAAGAGTAGTAGTTGCAACAATTCCTGGATAATAAAATAAGACTGAGAAAGGTATTCCAGCCAAAGGAAATAAAGCCGGCAATGGCTTCGGGTTTTAAAATATCCAGAAGCAAAGGAAGCTGAATTCCAAGTCAATTAGGTAATTTTTTTTAATACAACCGCGCTTCGGGCAGGAAGAGCTGGAAGTGAATATCTCTTCACGAGATAAGAAAACAATGGAGCTACATCATATGTGCGTGGTGGACGTTTTAGCATTTTGACTCCACAAGTTTCGCGATAATTTTGGAACGATTACGTTTAAGATCTTTTATTTAGCTATAAGTAGCAGAATGGACCCGTAATGACACTTTTCATCACACGACGCCAGAAGGGAGCGTTAGTCAAAGGAAAGAGAAACTATGTGCGTCAGTGAGATAATTTCTGTATTACTAACCTATTTATTAGGGACGTATATTAAAGCTAGGAGATCAAACGTGATTCAGGGGTAGATAAAATTAAATCTATACATGGCACACACGAGATAATTGAACCTTTTAAGGGATATAATGTGATCGACTGCTGATTTTCTAATCATGAATTTAAGTCATTAGCTAATTAATGGCTTAATTTTGCACTTTACCAGGAAATCGATACCAGTTCCATTGCCTCGATTTATCAGATGGAACCTGCTCCAAAAATAACACGATTAAACTCGGAGAATCTCATGTATTCTTAAGCCCCTCTTTAAATGAAGAATGTTATCACTAGGCTAAATTGCAGGAGAGAATGAAAAAGATTATGCATGGGCAATTAATTTTGGGAAATGTACCGTGCCCAGTGCAAGGTGGGAGCCCATTTTTTTAATTTGCCAATTATTTGAGAAAACCAAGGTCATTGTAATTAATTAATATAAGATGCACGCAAAAGATTTTGTCTAAGTAACTCATCTGCAAATTTAAATATTTAAATGGTGCACGGAGTCTCCCGCGGAGAAGGGGAATGCAGTTCTCTTCGTAGACGGCGGGAAGGGAATGCGATGTCAATGGGTGCAAACAGGTGACAGTACAAGATTCGGGCCATTTCATTTAGCAATTAGTCGGAGGTTGAATCTTGGTTTTGAGTTTATTCAGTTTTCAATGAGAGAATCGTTCAGTATATAAGTGCTATCATTTTTCTCCGGAAATAAGGCACTTTTTCAATTTAATTCACTTAATGAACAACAAAACAAAAGCAGGCCTTTTTGTTTGCTCTATAAGTAGGATTGAAGTTGGCAAAGAATGTATATGTCACAGAAATCTACTTCCCTGCAAGCTCTCTTCGTTATATTTCAATGGGTGCGTTTAATCGGAACCAAAATCGCTATTTTGTACTCAAAATTGTTACATCGAAACCAAAAATGACTTTAAGTGAAAAAATAATCTTTTAACCAAAGCCATTCACTCATAAATCAAAAATTAAAATATACAAAAGGTGACGCCCACCGAACGAGCTGCGTTAAGGATTACTACGTCACACACTTCCCATCCTCGACTGTGTTGAGGAATAACGGGAAGGGAGCGAGGGGAGGGGGGTAAAGGGTTAAATCATTAGTTTTTCGCCACATATAACTCGAGAACTAAATGACGGATCGAAGAAAGGAAAAATACGGGACTTTATATTTACAAACTCTATCAGATTCGACATTGAACATGCGTAAATAACCCCATTGTTTTTTCATATCAGCGGTAGTGGCGAGAAATGCGATGATTATCACTTCAGCATGCGAGAATGGGCAAGCGTGAGTAAGAGGCTAGACAGATACGGAAGCGCAGATGAGAGGCATGGTTTGACGTGAAGGGTTGAGAAGGGGCCTTAATAGAAACATAAGGTGTGGTTCCCGGCTGTAGGGACGAGGGAGACGGAGCGAGAGAAGTGTTGGGTCATCTCGGAGAGGCTGAACTGCGGCCCTCGGATGTTCCTTGAGACCCACGGGATTTAGGGTTGGGGAAAGGGACATAAGATGTGGGCAGGTCGGTCAGTTCTGCTCAGGGGAAGGGGGCGAGAGAAGGCCGGGGGCGCATGTGGGAGGAGACGGCCCCGGGCGAGAAGGGTCCCGCGGGTGAGATCCTGCTAACGCTGATTACTCCAACAGGGCCGTGACGTCATCGGGATTGTCGTGTTGGTCAGCCGAGTGAGGTGGGAAGGTTGGAGAGAGAAGTGGAATATTCCCTTTTTATCACACTCGTCATCCCCGCGTTTTTGATGTAATGTAATTAGTTATTATTATTATTCTTTTATCTCGATACTCTTTACGTATTCTCCACTCCTGATGTGCAATGAAGCTATGGGGAACCCATGCGACTCAAGAAAAAGGCCATATTTCTTGAATTTATGGAGTTAAAGATACAGATAGAAGGGCAGCCATTTTATCGACAGCCATATCCCTTTAAGCATAGTTAAAAAACACTCAGAGTTACCCCTTTTTGCCAATGTTTCCATTGATATTACACGCCACCATGTACAAGATAGCGATGAAAATATTTAGATAACCGCCATTCTAAACAATAATCCGTTTATTAGTATGTAGATATTAACCATCTAGTTGCATGTAACCCTATTATCTGACCCTATTATTATATTCCATGTAGTAGCCTAGTTGCATGTAGTTGGTGCATGTTTAGTGATCTCCATACCCCTGCCAAACACTCTCGCGGTGGCTTGCAGGATATTGCTTGGATGTAGATGAACAACTGAATGCCTTTGAAGTAGCTACCGAATGTGTGGACGGAAGTGAATGGGGTATAGTAAGGCAATATTTTCATTTAGCTCCCGTACAACCAGCAATCATTCAACGGTAGTTTCCCAATTATCTATATCATATTCCGCAGATTGGACGGAAGTGGTATTTAGCGTTTGAAAGTTCCGCTAAAACGAGATGGGAAATGTATTTCTAATTGCACGAGGAGAGAAGGACATATCAGCTATAGGATGGAAGGATATATCATATCTTTTCGGCAATCAATATCTCTAAGTTTGTGATTATGGCCCAGTCTACCATAGTAAGTTGAGGCTAGCAAAATATTTTTAACGTTATCACTGAAAATATTACCTTGGGATATACTTAAGAGATTAAGTCTAAATTTCAACCTGCGTTCTGACAATCAATATTTTCAGATTAATGTTGAATATGGCCATGCTTTCTTGGTGAATTAATTGTTATCAGTGAAACCGGTTAGGCAGACACTGACGATTTGGCTGTATCATGTGCATGCCTGGTGTGGACTCACCCTCTACCACATATCTCCGCGATGGATTGTTGAGTACGTACGTTATAGTATCAGAAACTTGATGTTTCCCAGCCAGCCACCGTAAAGGCATGTGACAGGTTACCAGCCGAGAAGATTACATTTTCTTGAAAAACCTTTGTGAATTAAAAGTAAAATACTGTGTGTAATGCTTTTGAAAAAGCCATACTTTGCTTGCATTGTAGCCGTGTATTTACGAGGAAAACGAGTTCTTGTGTCCCTCGATCTGAGAGTTGATTCTCTTAATTTGTCGCATTGGTCTGTCTGATTTGAATTTTACTAGTAACTTCGATCATGCGAACTATCTTCTGGCGTCTAGGATTTCGTAACGAATCCCTTCTAATAGCGAATAGATGCTTCTTGTACGCTCATTGTACTTTGTTAGAAAATGTGGCGTTTTCTTTGGCATTTTAATATTTTTACGCGTTTATCCTTTATTTTTTGGTGCCCAATGAAACATTGCAGACTGCAGTTGAGCGAAACTAGTACATTACAACATTTTTCTTTTATTTTTCCACTAAAATACTTTCCCACAGTTCGTTTAATAGATCCCAGTCTCTTCATCGCTATGCCTCATATATTAGGAATTTGATTCCTTCAAGATAATTTGTACGGTAGACGTGATTCCCAGGTATTCAATTTCACACGCTTCACCTATAGCTACTATGCGGGCATTAAAACTTTTAGGTTGTTGTTAGTCAAAGTCTTTTTATGCCCCTATTTCTATATCGCCTACCGCATCATCAGTAAATAAAATTTTATTGATGGGAGTTTAATATTTGACCATTGATTAAATGATTTTTTCTGCAGGCCTCTTCCGTACGACTAGAATACTTTTTACTGTAGACTAGAAATTTTATTCCAGTTTATTTATTTTTTAACCTTTATTTTCTTAAACTGCTTTAGAGCAAACCATAAAACCTTCTTTGTTCATGAGCGTTGCCAAAGTACTTTTACCATGCTTCCCTTGCAACTTGCTTCCAAGGTGAGTGACATTTTATAAAGGTTTTTGTAATTTCCTCGGTTTATTGAGTGCCCGTCTCATGTATGACATCATTTGTCCACCCATCAATGTATTAGGGGGTTTTCATTGCTATTCTATTCGTCAAGTATTAAAGAACATCTCATATTTGGATTATCAATGGGGTTCAAGTCCTAATTAAGCTGCAAGTTTTTAGATATTTCCCAGTACAGGTGAAATTGCTGATTCCATAAAAATGTCGTCATGTGTATTCATTTTAGGTTGTGTTGTAAATAAAAGACCGAGAATTATATTTCCTCATGTTGGCTTCTTGAAACTTGAGTCATGTTGTGATCCGAAGGAAGATTTCGTATTACCCCACAAGAGTCACCATTTCTTGATTTTCTGCCTGCGGCATAGCTACTCCCGTTAATATAATAATATTACTGTCTTCCCCGATTATTACATCTACATCTACACGATACCCTGCAAGCCACCTCGAGGGTGTGTGGCAGGGGTGAAGATCACCAAGCATGCACTACTAACATGCAAACAAGCAACTGTAGGGTCTCATGCAACTAGATTGTTAATATCTAGTATTTAAGGGGCTAATATGCATTATGCACTACAGAGTACTCCTAAATATTTCCCCTACCTATCCCTTTGCTATGCTGGGATTACTGGGATTATTACCGCGTACTTGCTTTCTTTTACAGATAATATCGATTTTTGATCAGATAGCTGGTGAATGATTTTAAGGCTTAGGTTTGGTGGTCTTTATACCAAATATACATCTACATCTTTGCTTTGCTGGCACCTGCCTATTATGCTCTCCAATGTTACGCGGGAAAAATGAAATTTTATATCTATCGGCATGGTCTCTCTAATCTTACTTGCCTGTCAAGTCTAGCATAATACGCGGGGGTTCTTTGTATAAAGGTATTGTAACGTATCAATTTTTAGCCATGGCATGCTGGGGAGTTGGGGAGCCGCCATGTTGGTTTTTGTACAGAATATTTATACGGAGACATAGGGAAATATGGCGTCGGCCTCGACAATGGCCAATTTGTCATTGAGCCTGGTGATTCAGGTCATTCGGGAGATGCATTCCCAAGAATAGAAATTGTCTCGCAAGGTATTGTTGAACTCGCGGCAGGACGGAGGGAGACTAATTTGGCCGAGCGTTAACAATTAGGTTGTGCCTATATAAAGAGGGACGAAGAGAGAGACGGGGCGGCTAGGGAGGCTGATAGTCCAAGAAGAGGGAAGTGGTCTTCTAGGCGAGTCTGATAGTCTAAGAACAGTGAAGGGGCTTCTAGCTTCTAGTCTGATGGTCTGACAACAGTGAAGTGGAAATTGGCGACTAAGTCTAACAAGAGAGAAAAGGAAGGTGGCGGAGAAGCCAGGATGAACCAAGGAGACGGGGATTGCCTCAGCTAGGAACTCCAGATAAACTAGAGGGATAAAGCGGTCCACTCCCCACTATTATGTAGGTACTTATTTTTAAGAGGGTACTTGTTATATTTTATGTGAGAGTGAAAAGTGAAGTGGCTCGTGAAGTGATCTATGGCCTGTAAAAATTGAGCCTGAAGATACCAAGAGTGAAAGTGATATATTGTGAGGGTAATTTATTATGATAAATGTCTATATTAATTTGTGTTGTGTGTGAGACACATAAAATTGAAAAGGAATAAATTACAGTATCTAACATCTTCAGTAAACCTATCCGCTTTTAATTTCTGAAGCATATAATAGATTATATGGGAGGATACCACCTTTAATTTTAGAGTAGATACTCTATTTCATCGTCATCAAAAGTATTCCGAACTCAGTTTAAATTAGATCTAACTGAGCACTCTACCTCCGGTCCTTTTAGGCTCACGTGCCAGCTCATCTTATATACCGAAAGAAAGATTTGGTTATCCTTGAAATTTCCAGTTAGACAACCTATAGATGTAGATTCGGAAGTTGGCATGCCAAACTGCAAATGTGAATGGTCTAAAAATGATTCAAAGACTTGTTCATATAAAACTCTATGGTTACAATTTGGTAGCTTAAATATATTTTGTTAAAGTATGATTAAGCTGCTTTTATAATATTTGCTGAAAGGCAGTCATTCCGCGACTGTTACTTCATGAGTAATAGAATTTTACCCTGCTCCTCAAACAGAAAACCGAGTAGGCAGCATTTTCAATATATATAGCCGGAAATTACTAATCATTATCATAATGTGAGATTTTTGAAGGCAGACTGAAGAAGAAGTTGATTCAAATTTTGAGGAAACTAATTAATTTAAACTTACGAGGACATGGATCGTTAAACGCTGCCCCAAAAGATCTCGCGAATTATCCACTGATACCACCTTTCCGTTTTTTCCTCATCCACCGCAGCTTCATAAATGACTGAATTTCATACAAGGGCCCGAAGGAAAACTGGTTTGACTGCATGCTCGGCTAATATTGCATGGGCAGTGCTCGTAAATTCGTCGAAAGGAGCAATTTATTTCACCTTAAAACTAGGGAAAATTTTAACTCGTCCAAAAGATAAATAAATAAATCTTCTTATGTTGTGATAAGTGAAAATTAGCATCGGACAGTGGAATGGCTTTTGTCAAGGAAATAAGGAAGAGAGCTGGAGAGAGTTGGATGGGATAAATGGTTAATTGCAAAATTATAGGCCCGCATCCTTGACGCTGTTCAAAAAATGAAAACGCGAAACCAAGGAACGGCAACCGGTTGGAAGGCGGTGGGAAATCATCGGATCTTGGGATCGACTATTCCCTCTTTGCCTCCCTTGTTTCCTCCCCTCCAGTTAGTTCTTCCTCCCCCTCCACTCTCCTCCCCCACACCTCTTCCCTCCTACCCTCCCCACCCACTCACCTTCCCTCCTCACCCTCGCCTCCAAATGGAGCTGTCGTGCGATCAGCCTCGCTCCTGCCTTATTCCGAAGCATCACATTACGGGTTTAGAGTTCTTATTTTTATAAATTAATTTTCCACCGTGGAATTATCTCCCTGTTCCTTTTTCTGAGGGCTCATTCGTTCGCTAATAAAGACATCAGTTCTTTGGGCGTGAGAATTTCTACGGCGTCCTTTTTTTTCCTCGTGGAACGCCGGGGGCGTAAAAATTTGCTGTTTTTTGCGGCCACATAATCATCCCCGGATGGAATATGAATTCATTAATTCTCAAATTACAGTGTGAGCCTTTATGTGCACCGAGGAAACCAGATGGAAATTTCATAATGTTTTCAAATACGGTTAATGAGTCGCAGAAAATGTTATGCCTTACCTCGCAAGCAAATTGGTGTGATCATACAAATTACAGCGAGGACAGAAAATTACTCGTTTGCAATGTATTTAGCTGCCGTCCACAGCAATTAATAGTTCAGTAGCTAGATTTGGCTTTTTCAAATTGTACACGATAATGGAGTGAATAGAAATGAGTGTGGCTGAGGTATAATTGTACATGTGGGCTGAGGTACATACTACAATGGGTTAGATTGTATCGCACCAAATACCTAAGATCTTAATCCTTAAATAGCAGAATATTCATTCCCTAAGGAAGATTCAAATCCACCACAGTAAAATCATTTCTTTTAAAAAGGAAATGGTCGGGCAGCTGCTATTGATGTTTGCATGTAAGATGTCTCATTTATTGCCAAAATTATTAAAATTAAGGTAATGATATCAATTTTTACTTGTGAACTGCCTCCTCTTTGATATAACGATACGTGATATTGATCAAATATCGAAAATTTCTTTCATTGCAAGAATGGGAATATAATCAAAACACCCATGGAGATTTAATTCATTTTCTATTAGCATTGAAACATTATATTTATGAATTTGCAATGAATAAGCATATAAATAGATGAAGTCCAAAGTGGTCCTCTTCTGAATCAACCTGGACGCTGTCACCGTCTGGTTCCCTTTGCTCATACATCAAAGAGGAGATTTCAAGCGTGGACACCTTGATGCTTTCCCTCAAATTTCTCCAACTTCATCGCAACTTTCCCTACTCTTAATCCTTCATCACCAAATGGTTCGGAGACATTTAGGAAAAGCTTCATTTCATAAGACACTAAACCTATCCCACGATTGATTTCCCAAACATTCGCCCTCAAAAGAAGCGATTTATTTATAAGCTCAGAAAGAAAAAGCATAATATTTCTGTAATAACAAGAAAACTGTATTTTTTATGCATTGATAATTTAAGCCGAGATAATTAAAATAGCGCTATACTTGGAGTTTTTAAAGAATTCAATATTTTGTTGACAAAAGACTGAATAAACAAAGGGGATAGGTGTTACCATGCTCTATTGGAAATTCTAGTTAATAAACACTGTGTAATCATTTACGAGAGTATGAACCAGTTAAGAAGTAGAAGAAAACAGTTCGAATGAAATCAGGAACGGAGCCTACCATTTCCCTTCTTCAGGTTAGTAACAATTGATCGTTGTTATTCTTGAATAGCGAAGTGTTTTCCCATTTTTTGGGATGGTGATTTAAGAATTTATTCGGTTATTTAGGAATAGCATTAGGCTCTTAACAGACTTTTTCCTGGTTCTTTGGTTTATGGGATAATTTTAGGAGCAATCGCTACTTATCAACTTCCAAAATTACTGCAAAACGGTTGTGCAGCACACACTTCTTCCATATGGTGGAGTGTCAAGGACTCTGAGTTCAACTTTCATGCATTAAGATGGATGGTGGTCATGTAGCATGACAGATATATCATCTCCCTATAGTGTAAAACTACATATTAGATGCTTATTAAATGTTAAAAAATCAAATTATTCTTTTATTAAAAATCTTATATTAACTAAACTAAAGCTGATATTAAAAAATTTAAACTAAAACAAAATATTAAAAAATCAAATCATTCGCTTCTTGTTCTCATGTAGCATTATAATGTGGCACCAGCTAAAATATGCATTTGTGTACGCATACTCGAAATATACAATATAACATTGGTATGTATTCATTGACCCAAAGGAGAGTAATTTATTTGAAAATCACTGAGAGTTCTACTAGATAGCCTTGTATAGGAACCTGTCACTGTGTATACCCCACCATACGCCTCTCTCGTACTTCCCTCACAAAGTTCCGGATCAATCCGCCACGCAGACACCAATTAACACAAACTTCCGAGGCGGCAGCCGTGGTCGCACAGAGCGCAGCGGCAGACAAAAACTCATTACGTCACCTAGTTAAACGCAAAGCGCATCAATTAGGGACGGGAGCTCCGAAGCCCTCTAATTATCACTCTCTTGGCGCAATTGGGAATTCACCCAAAGCAACTGCTGGGATGAGCGTGGGAGCGCAAGAGAGAGAGAGAGGGGGGGGGCGGGGGAAAAGGGGAGTAGTGTGTGTGGGGGCGGAAGGGGGGCGAGTGCAACGCAGCCGCCGTGCAGTTGCCCTCTGGAGGGGGGCGGGCGCCTCTTTCCGCCTGCTCCTCAAAAGAGAGCCGCGGAGAGGAGGAGGGCGTTAGAAGAGAGGGAGTCTAGTGAGGAAAGGGAAGCGAGATTAACAAAGACGATGGGTGTGGGAGAGAGGAGATTGGCGCCAGTCTAAAATACGGACTCCTTGAAGATGGTTTTTTGGATTGCGTAAATGTACGTCTCCGTCAGGGTCCAAAGGGGCGGAGAGAAGGATACGAGCCAGGGGGAGGCTCCCTGTCTCTCTTCAAGTGAGACATCTAATGAGAGTACATCGATGAGGTAACCCCATGGGAGGAACGTGAGGAAAAAATTACACTTATTCCTTGGACGAAGGATAAAAAAAATGTGGGTGTTGAAGGGCGGCGCCCGTAAATAATATCAAGGATGCCATGCGTCAACATTAACGGGAGATATAGCGGCTCAGCCAATCAAGAAAGAACGAGGGAGGAGTGAAAAGGGCAGGATGGCGATCACTCTGCGACCCTACACAGTGAGCACATCTCGCTTATTCACGCTCCGCCTGCCCTATCGATTATTAAGTCAAATCTTTCGTTTCACCTCTCGGAGGGAGTGGTGTTTTCTCGGGTGGAGTAAATTATTCGAGCGGCAGAGGAGGAGGCGATTGAAGTTGTCCCTCGGCGGACGCCGGGAGGTCGCGAGGAGGCGCCCTGCATTCCACTCCGGGGCACATAACAATTGGAGCGGTGGGAACGCTTCCCAATCGCTCCCGCCCTGGCGTGGGCGTCTGTCGCGCGAAAAAACCGCCGTCGAGGGCGTCGTCGGCGCCTTGTCCGGCCGGGGGCGGTCGTCACCACGCCCCCCCCGGCGCCAGCAGGGGCGTCGGAGAGAGCGCCTTCAGCGTCTGTGATGTTCCCATCCCAACTCCCCATTGCCAGATGAGAGGAGCCCCGCCTCATGGAAGGGAGGCTAGGTCCAGGGGATCGTGACGGGTGACCCCTTTCGTTCATGATGGCGAGCATTTCACCTCTAGTTCGTCTCAGTGAAGCGAAGGAATGTGGACGGCAGGCGAGTGGCCATTGCCCTCAACAACAACGTTCCAACTATCATGCAACCACTGATAATTGCGAATTAAACTGATCAGGATAAGTTTTTCACAGAATCTGATGGTGGGAGGGATGACTTCACTTAAACAGATTAATAAAAAATCTAACATGGGAAAATATATCTTTAAATAAATAAATAAATTGCCTCATCATAATTGATAAAAACGTCCCGCAATAATAGAATCTAACAAGCTGTCACACGGAAAATACTTTATTACCGCTATACTCAATCTATTATTACGTAAATGCATATAGTACCTATCAATAGTAGAGCCATTTCGTCAAAGGGAAAGTTAGATTTTTGATGAATAATTGAAATATTTCCCAATTTCCACTCTTTTTTCGTTATTCTTCCATGAGGTAGCTACTATTGAGTCGCTTCAGTTAATTTTTCTTACTTCCCTCTAACTACACTTCTTACGCATCTATTATGTTCATGCGTTGACTCATGAATATCAACTTACTATGAGATGTTTAAAAGTTTCCACTATAGGAACACTTGGTGCAATATTTCAATAACGGTTTTCTTTGCCCCTCTACCCAATGCACAGGTGCGCTTCCGTCTTTTGCCTATATTTTACTCACCGTATCCTTATCTTTTTAAATACATTCCTAAAACATCCATAAAGCTAGTATTTAAACTTATTTCAAGAATCAGAATAGTCCACTTCATAAGGCAGAAAAAAATAATCAGGTCTACCAACTATAGGTTCATAACAACTTTTTTCTAAGGCATTAACCGAGAAGTGGCAACTAAGATGAAGGCTCAGATGATTGGCCTAGTTTGCTTGAAGTTCTATTGATTCGTACACTTCTTGTCTATGCCATCTGTGTGACCGATTGAAATAGTCTAATTTAATTTGCCGTTATATGGCTACGTCTCGATCCATTTGGAGCTTTTGGTTGATAATCATTTAGGCATTAATTTAGATAAAACAAATTACTAGGTTTTTATAAATCAAATACCTGTATAAAATATCTTTTTAAAAATTTAAACTTTCCACGAAGCAAATTTAAGTTAAAAAAAGTACAGATTTTAAAATTAACTTTTCCTATCATCAAGGCATATCAAACGTAAAATATGACCTGTTCAATCTTTATTGTTGAATACCCAACTCGAAAGTGTGGTGCAATATTGTGTTTTGTATGATCCTCTATTTTACTGATGATTGTTAACTATCCAATATCTCCACTTTTTTGCTATCAATACCATCAGGATAAATATTATACCATAGTATATATTAGGTATATATAGATATAGTATATAGTAGATATAGTATATATTTTTATGTACTTAATTTTTCATAGGCATAATAACCGTATTTAAGGGTCAATTCAGTATGCGTGGTTTCTACTTCATATTTTCCACTTTTTGGACATTTCCTTGTCGTGCCTCGTGTCCTGCCTCGTGTCGTGGCCCATCATTGCATCGCAGTAGTGTTGCAATTGGTTGTCCGCGTTGCCATCTTAAATGGTTATACGCATTTTTCTCTTCTAAAGTCCTCATGAGAATATACTATTTTTTTCGGTAGAACAGTGAAGAAAACGGTGAAATTCGCTGGGTTAAAAAATGTGACTCTTGAACTTGGGGGTACAGGGTTTCTACCTGAGGAGAGAGAGTGGTCATCAATAAGATACCACTGGAATAAGGAATATGGACGTATGGCAGGACGGGGAAGAGGCGACCCTTGGAAATGAGTGAAGTAGCGAGTGGCTCTCAAGGAAGAGGGAGGGAGAGAGAACGAGAGTGAAGGAAGGAGGGGAGGGTGGCGTGCGGCGACGTCATTAGCGGGATGAGGGAAAATGAGGGGAAGTGGGGAATTAAGTCTCGAGGAATGCTCTAGGGAACGATGGGAATGTGCGATAAAAAACTATTTATTGCCCGGGTGTCGGGATGACATGTCGGTCTAAGTCTAATGCGAGGCGAAATGGCTATAGTCTCGGGATTATTAAGTTTTTACCCCCATTGCAACCCCTTCTTCGTCAGCTCGGTAGTTTTTTCACGTTGACAAATTGCCACTTGATATTTGGCCTGGAAGTGCCCTCCTTGTCGTAAACGCAAGGAAAATACTTGGGTACAAGAAAGGCTCTGGCGCAGAGCTGCAGCCTCGGTGTTGTGCGCAAATGCGTATGATAGAAGCTGTCGTATGGGTGATTTAATTTTTGCTTGATATATGTTTGTTAACATTTCACATTTTTATTAACTTCACCCTATGTGGAGACATCCGTTTTTACTCTAACTTAAAAAGAATTAATCCGGGATTATTGAATTTGATGCAAACATTGTTATGTTTTTTAACTAATCTCAACAGTAAAATCATTGTCTCTTAAGCAATAACTAGTAAACACTTTCTGGATAATAGACGAAGGAAAGTCATAAAAAAGTTTCAAGCTTTTCCAAATTTTGAAATAAAATAAAAACGTTGGCCTAAAATTTATCAACATTTACATGCAAATAGCACCCTGCAGGCCACCATTAAGGTGTGTGGATGGGGGTAAATCTATACCAGGCATGCACTACCTTTCATGCTTAAAGAGGATTTATCTAGGCTATCTTCTGATAAACTTATGTGTGTATTGAATAATATATTCACATATATTCATATCCCTATTTGTGGAAGGAGAGAAAGTAATTTTGAATCTGAGGGTTTGGCAGTATATTTTCATAATTTTATATCTATGGTCCAGTCTAGCATTGTAAGTATGAAACGTCGATAAGCGGGCTGTTATTTGAGTCAGATGAAAGCCTTTATATCGGCGTTAAACTACCTAGACTACATTATGCAACATTTGTACATATTTTTATATTATTACCATATTATATAATAAAATGGCATAGTAAAATATTCTCCATCATGAACAGAACTGTCAGATTTCATGAAGATGACAAAGTTACAAAGAGAGAAAAATATAAATATGAAGATTATATATTACTAGCACGCGCTTTAATCAAAATTTTGGACTGGTGTAAGAAATACGTGTTGAAACAAAATTAAATTAAATATACAGCAATGGCTATTAGGAGCAAATAGTTTGAAAAGTATGACAATAAATACAAAATAGCCGGATTGAATTAAGTGCTTCATAACAAATTAAATAGATGAGAGTCACACTAACCACAAAACTCACGTGGGGAACACACAAGTACATTTAAACTTAAGTGCATGTTCGGTGATAACTCAACCACTGTCACTTACTCGCGTCGTGGCTTACATGGTAGCTAGAAGATATAGATAGAACGAGGTGTTATCAAAATGCGTTTAACGTCATCAATAAATATATTGTTTTGGGATTTACTTAAGATATTAGGTCTGCTATAGAAGAATAGAGCGAAAAGCTGAGGAGTTCCTGGATGGGGATCAATTTGGATTCAGAAGAAACAAAGGCATAAGAGAAGCAATTTTTGTCCTCAGGCTACTTATAGAGAAGAGAATAGAAAAGAATCTACCGAATTTTGTTGCATTTGTAGATTTTTAGAAGGCATTTGATAACGTGGATTGGAGCATGATGCTAAAGTTTCTGAAAGAAATTGGAGTAGCATACAAGAGAAAGGAGAAAATCAACATGCTACGATTCGCCGATGACATAGCACTCATGGTAAAAACAGAAGGAGATTTAAAGAAGACACTAGGAAATATGGAAATAAGAATGACGATATGTCATCTGAATATCAATAAAAAGAACACTAAGGTATTGGTATGCAGTAGGAGAAAGGAAGCCAGGACCAATGATAAACTAGGAAAAAAATCGAGGAGGTGGAAGAGTTCTGTTACCTGGGAAGCCGAGTAACCAGCGATGGATGAAGAGAAAGAGAAATTTACAGTAGAAATGCACAAGCAAAATGGCATTTTATAATGGAAAAATTCTGCGTACAGTTGCAAATACAAACGTGGAAGTGAGGAAACATTTCATTAGAACATACATCTGGAGCATTGTACTATACGGCAGCGAGGCATGGACAATAACAGCAGCAGAGAAGTCCAGGCTGGAAGCATTTGAAATGTGGTGCTACCGAAGACTGATAAAGATAAAATGGATCGATCGAGTGACAAATGAAGAAGCCATAAAAAGAGTGGGAGAGAAGAGATGTCTACGAAAAACTTAAAAAGGAGACGGGGCAACTTAATAGACCACATCTTAAGACACGATGGCCTGATGAAGACAATATCGTCGAAGGAAAAGTGAACGGGAAGAATGGAAAAGGTAGGCCTCGTATGAGGTATATGGAGAAAGTTGTGTAGGATGTAAAAGACAGGAGCTACGTCAATATGAAGAGGTTGACCGTTAAAAGAATCGAGTGGAGGTCTGCGTCAAACCAATCCTAGGATTGTTGACCGATGATGATGATTAGGTCTGCGTTTCGATCTGAGAAATAAGCTACTTTTCCCTTGTTAGACTTCACATAGCAGCCAGTAAATTGGATCCTTACGAGATAGGACTAAATAATGCACTGGAGTACGAGCAACAGAGATTGACGTGATTTGTAAAGGGACAGTGCGATAATAGGGTAATCTTAACATGCTTATTAGAAGAACTTAAATGAAATAATCATTGGACCTTAGGATGATTTAATCTCTTATGTACGGAAATATAGACAAATTCTATTAAAAAAATTTCAAGAGCATAGGTTCACACACTGATGGCGTGAAAAATAGTTTTACGAACTCATTCAATTCTAAATATAAATTATACATAGCAAGCCACCACAAGGGTATTTGGCAGGGAGTGTATTATCAATCAATAAGAACACTTACTACAATGCAGACATGCAAAGGAAATACCTACCTTATAAATACTACCTATATGAAACCAGGAGTCACAATACTACCACTTTGAGGAAAATATTAAAGGAAACATTCACAAGGCATGAGAAATATCAGCTATAGCATCGGACATATTGACGATGATCATCTTTATAAAAATAGAACGAAAGACTGAGGAGCTTCTGAATGAATATCAAATCAGATTCATGAAATTAAGGGTACAAGAGAAGCAATTATGGCACTTAGGCTACTCATAGAGAAGAAAATGGAGAAGAACAAACTGACGTTCATTACATTTGTGGATTTATAGAAGGGTTTTGACAACGTGGATAGGAATTCAGTATTTGTAATTCTGAAAGGAATTGGAGTGCCCTACAATGTCCAAAGAATTATCTACAGTTTGTATGAAAACTAAGTATTTGTGATAAAACCTGAACCTAGTTGTGAAGAAGCACGAAAATATAAAGGAAAGAGACAAGGTATTGCAATACATTCTGTAATTTTTAATGTTTAAATCGAGAGAGCCATCAATGAAATTAAAGAGAAGGCTTCAGGAATGAATATTCATTAGGAAAAAATAGCGTGCAGCTATTCGCCGATGACATAGCACTCATAGCAGTGACAGAGAGATATTTTAAGAATTTTCTAGCAACCATTGAAAGAACTATGGCCAGATATTAGCTGAAGATCATTAGCAAGAAAATTAAGGAGATATGAAGCAGGAAATAGTAGGTCAGTATCTATATTAGACTAGGAAAACAAATATTTAAAGAGGTGAAAGAGTACTGTTACCTGGGAAGCCGAGTAACCACCGATGGGCGAAGCAAGAAAGAGATAGTCAGTATCGTAGAATAGCCAAGGCAAAGAGGGCATTCTATCAATAGAAGAATCTACCTACAGCTGGAATTACAATCGAGGAGGCAAGGAAATAATTTTTCAGAACTTACATCTGGAGCATATTTCTTTATGGCAGTGAGGCATGGACGATGATAGCGGAGAAAGAAGGGTGGAAGCATTCGAACGCTGTGCTACAGAAGAATGATAAAGATTAAATTGATCGACCGAGTAAGTAACGAGGAAGTCTTAAGAAAAGCGGGCGAAAAGATAAGTCTTCTGAATACCCTGAGAAGAAGACGGAACAACTTAATCGGACACATAATGAGACATGATGGCCTGATGAAGGCAATTGCTGAAGGAAAAGTGGACGGGAAGAACGGCACAGGAAGATCTCAAATGAGATATATGGAAAAAGTGATGAAGGATGTGAAAGAGAAAAAATTACGTAAATATGAAGATATTAGCCGATAGAAGAATTCAGTGAAGAGGTGTGTCAAACCAATCCCGGAGCTGCAGACTAATGATGATGAAATGACACTTAATTACTTTAATTATAATTAATATTATATTTTTAATTAGGCAATAGTTTGTATAAATATATTAAATTATGAAGATGCACTTCCTACAACATGCGTGAGTTGTTAAAACATGTTAAATATATTTAAAAAATTATTACATTCTAATTTCTATGTCAGAAACTTAAATATCTATCCTAATTTTCTCATGTACCTTGGCTGCAATCAATTACTATCCCTTTTTATAATCGGAAAAGTTGAATTCTTCAACCTATATGTCCAATTGTCTATCTCCCTTTATTTATACTCTTTATCTAACCTTCTAGAGTACGCTGCTGTTTTTAATATACTAAATGCATCTTCAGTGATCCTATCCGTTTCTTTTATGTAGATGAGATAATCCAAATTTAAACCTACGGTCTTATGATTCCCGACTTACTTCTAGTAATTTTGATAGATGGCTAAACCTATTGTGACTCCTTATAGCAAACCAAGCTGATCTCCGCTGCACACTGTCCACTTCTGTGATGAAAGGCAATTGATTCGGATGTATCTTCTAGGTGGGGCCTAACAAGTAAAAAGTAACATCGGTTTTTCGTCTTCTCATCACATTCCCCAATTAATGAAGCCTAGCGTTCTCTTGGCTCGGCGGAATATTTCCCGGATATGCCTTCCCCACGATAACTCTTTAGTGTGACAAAACCAAATCTTATTTCAAACAAAAATTTAAAACTTCTGTTTTCCCTCGTACAGTTGATGTTTTGAATAGTTGCGATTATATTTAATAAAATACACATAAGTAAATCAGTAGGTAGCCTAGGAAGTTGAATGTTGGTATAAAATAGATTTATCTAACCCAATTACCAGAATGTTTTTGCATGCTTGCTTTGCTCTTTAAATTTTTTTAAATGTGATAGTTTGATTGAAATATAGAAACTAATCCTCTTTAAACATGATGGATAGTTTAAGCATGTCTAGTGTATATTCGAACGTTTAATAAATAGAATTGAATTGAATGAAAAATACCAACATAGTTTAATCTTAATTTTTTATATCAAAAAGCAGCACATTGGTCACTTTCTGAGCATCATTAATTTAAATAATGATTTTTAACAGAGGAAGAAACTTTAAAATGGCACCTACTGACGGTGACCAATCATACTCTCATACTGAGCATGAGTAAAAGATAATCCATCGTCGACGAGCTCACTTTGTGGAACACTTTCGATGTAAATGAAACTTTAGATAATTTGCAGTTTTCCAAACTTTTTTCATTCAACCTCTACCGGGTTCAACTTCTCAGCGTCATTTTCAAGAGTAAATATTTTTGAAAATCTCTTGAAAATGGGTAAAATATTAAAATTTCTTTCTCTGTGTAATACGTCAAGTACTGAGACTTCTTCCTAAACAACGCATTGTAATAATGTACAACTATGAAAAAATCCAACACTGTATAAGAGATATACGAATGGCAAAATATGTCAATTTCGAGCACCTTTTCACTCTCGTCTTATTTTCATTCCAGTGGAATCCTCATCCCCTCGGCATAGTTGGAACCCCATCCCCGATTGAGACGTCAACTGTCATCGAGGCCCCGGAAGTGGACGAGTATGGGAAATGACGTGGATGGGGTGAGGTAAATATGAGGTATGGCTGTAGTGTGGACAATGAAAAAGGAGATAAGTGGGATATCACAATGCCGACCTCACCCCTCGGTCTATCCCTTCCCACGCACATTACTCGCCCGTCCAAATACCATTCTCTCCGATACCTTTTTTTCTACCTTTTTGCCTCCCTCACTCTTCAACCTCCTCTCCCTGCCCTTTCCACTCCATCCTTTTCCACTCAAGGCCTCCCCTCCCACTCCAACGTCCCACCTCCGCACGAAAACCCTCCATCACAATGGATGGCCCATAACCACACCTGACGAAGTCAACACTGTATTCAGGCTCCCTCCCCCCTCCCATCCAATTTCACCCGCACAACCTCCCGCCCACTTCACGAGAAGCGACCACCTCAATCGCCCTTACCACTTCACTAAGCGCGCTAAACAAAGGCCATATGCTGTGGAAGGGCACACAAGATGGAAGCATCGCATCCCGTTCTCACTTCCTTTTCTATCACCCATTGACGCAGAGCTACTATGTCGCTAAAGATCTTACTTATAAATTCAATAGAACCAAATAACTTTGGAGTGATTACCATGCGACGATTACCGTTATGACATAAATGACTAAATATAATGAAGACCTCAAGCGTATTCAGTGATGGATTAAGTAACCACAATATGTGTTAAAATGAAAAGAGGATGAGAGGACTTATTTTCATTGAAGAGCAACGCATACAGTAATTTTAGGATTGGAACAGCAATCTATAAAGCAAACGTAAAAATTAATGCAATGCCCAATGTTTTGACCGTAATTATCAATATCAGGTGTGTAATTCAGAAAATATTAGCATTTACAGTTCTATAGAAAACTTAAACTCTTAGTGTGAAGTTATTTCAATAAATTTTCTAATTATGCTGGTGACCTGTTCTCTATTCAGCTGGTAATGATATGAGTTAAAAATGTATGTCATCTTGTGATTGATTCAGTCACCGATTATATCAGCTTTTGTGTTTAAGAATGGTAACATAATAATATTTGGAAGAGTTCCTTTTGTGATGAAGATGCATTCAAAGAGAAAAAAGTACTGAATCTCAGATAACATTAGTCTGTCCATAAACCATGAAAAAGCCATTTACAAAATGTCGTGCCGCCGAAACGTCTAAAACTTTCATCCTTTTGATGAAGTAAGAGAAGGAGATGCGATTCTGTAATGGAGACTTCAACGCTCGACTGAGGATCGTTCATTGGTGGAGATGCCAAGATCCTTCCGGGTGATTTGCGAAGATAGTCTGCTAAGGGAGCAAGCGAACCATCCTCCACCCCCTCACGCCTCCTCCCACTCGTCTTCTTCGTGTATCGCTCCGCTTAGCTCTCTCCCGGAAAACTGCAACGCTTAGATTAGATGAGAGACGGAAGGGTGGCGGCTTTGGAGATTCCAGAGAGGTAGAAGGATGAGTTTTTCGAATCAGATGAGCACAATCGGTCCGCTCCCTGTTATCAAGCGTTTGCCTCGTGCTGAAAACATGCCTGCCCGAGCCTTGCAGTTGAACACGAGCGTAGAGAAGGCAACCCACAAACAACAGCTCTCCTCCCAGCCCTGCCTGCCTGTAAATGCCTCTCCCTCCAGGCCTCTTCCCCCCCGTAGATCCACTTCCCCTACCCTCGCTGACACCCCCGACACTTCGGCCACGCATCGCTAATGGCTGCAAACGCGAGATGATGATAGGGCATCGATTTCAGCGAGAACAGTTCCTGTCGCGTTAATCACGGGGAGGGGGTGTTGTTCGGAGGCGATAGAGAGGGAGCAGTGGTAACGAGGGGTGGGGCGTTACGATAACTGGCCGCAGGAATTGCTCGTATTGCGCTTAATGGCTGGGTTGTCGGTACAGCGGGGTCGATTTTCGGGGAGGTGACGGAAGCATGGGGGTAGCAAGGAAGTCCAAGGGTGAGGCAGGTGGCGGGGGTGTTTGGGGAAAGTCACCGTTGAGAGAGGGATCGGTGCGGTTCATGGTGATGTAGAGCGCGAAAACCATTTGTCCATTGAAAAAACCATTGAAAATCGAGAAATTTGACAGCCATTTTAACTCCCTGATTAGTAATGCAATTCAGTAAGTTTTCAGGTACAATAGTACTGAACTATTGTGAAAAAGAAAAGTTGTATTTTTAACAAAAAGAAATCCTCATTCTGAATACGGTACACAACTTTTATGCGTATGTTCTGGTGGTAAAATGCATTTAAATACTTTCATTACAATTGCTGGGGCTTAAAATGTAATTTAAGGAAAAATCATTCAACTTTCAATAACCTTGACAGTTGCATTAATTCGAGAAAGCAATATTTTTAAAATAAAGGAAGTGTTTTTTTACGACTTTTTGGAAAGGTATCAAGCGAGAACTTGGCGTTCATATAAAACATTATTTCACCTTCCGCTATGTTAGGTCATAAGTACTCACGTGCTAGCAACTTAAATGCAATTTGAAACATTTTTGATGATCACTATCAACTTTAAAAGTAAATTGCCTTAACACGTATAGGTTCATTTTTTAACTAAAAGAAAAAAATAGCATCAGAAGCGTTGTGTGATGTTCACGTGAAAGGCACGACATAAAAAAAGAAACTGCGAGGAGGATGTTTCCCGAGACGACCCTTGAACCGTCTTAAGCGGAGGAACGTGTTGTGTGATGAAGATTGAAGTCTCGCGAGGAATGAAGGAAGAGGCAAGGATAAAATGAAGGAAAGGTAGGAGTGTGAGAGGGCACCAAGGAGGATAATTCTTCGATAAGGACTTTTTTGTGTTCTGCCGGTGGATGGGCGAGAGCGGGAGGGCGAAAATTATAAAGCGGCAAGGAAGGGTGTGGGACGGGGGAGGGGGTAGGTGGTTGGTGTCGGGGGAGGAGGGGTTATCTTGGAGTGGGTCGAAAGGGCGCCGGTCGCGCGTGAGGTTGAGGGGGTGGGAGTGGGCGGGTAGAGTGGGAGGGCGGAGCCGGAGAGGAGGTGGGAAAACAAAGTCAAAAAATTACCGAGCCCACGGAGAGCGGCGAGGGGATGATCGGGGGTGCGGTGAAGGGGCTGGGACGAATGGCAGAGCCAGATGGCCGCTTACAGGGGAGAGAGGGATCGGAGAGACGGACATACCTGCGCGGGTAAAACAAACATCGGTTTGTAAATTGCCGCACGGGGAAAGAAAGACGTGATGCGCGGACCCTGACACATCAAATCGCGTTCCATTAGTTGGGAGTGCGGAGACCTGAAAACCTTCGTGTTCGACACTCTTCCTGCACCCCAAAGCACCTCTCCCTACTGCCGAAACCACTGTTCGCAATCGGAATGATGACAACGCAGCATGAACGAACGTCTCGTTCCCAATTACGACCCCAACCCTCTCTCGGTCGGACGCCCACCTCCAAACACGGGCTCGCCCGTCAATGCGTTCCCCTCCTCCCTCGCGGCAGCCTTCCATCAACTCTCATATCTGGCGAAATTACGCATTCCCCCTTCGTCCGCCCACGCCGCTAAAGGCCACAGGAAATTTAACTTCGGTTCTGATAATTGAGGCGTAATGGTTTCTGTTTTCGTCCAAAACCTGGTTAGCTAAGTTCTCGGGACGTTTTGAAAATATAAATCATGCCTCTATCCAACTTTTTCCATTACAACGGTTATGGTCGCCGTATAATCTAATTACTCATGAAATTGAACAAAGAAGTTGTCTCTTATTTAATGAGAATGCTTCCATTTCACCAGAAATTTTGCCAAGGACTCGTATAAACTTTAATGCCCAGGGCATTTATTCCGCATATTGCTCCGTTTTTTCTTGTACCTGCGATGGGACTTATGAGCCATTTTGCCGGGAATAATAGAGATGTTAAGGATCGGGCGTATTCCGTCATATGCTTAATGAAGCCGTAACGAAACTGTTGGAGGAGAATTTAATTAGTAACGATTAGTAGAGCTTATTAAAAAAAAACTTCGCCCACACTTATCAGCGTATTTCACTGCAAATGGCATTTGTGGATTTCGGTTAGAAGTAAAATTATTCAGAAACAGGTTATGATTATTTTCAATTAACTCTATCAAGATTCCGAAGTAAAGGTAAATGTTTCATTTTGTCCTATGTATCCAAGTTTGATACAAAGTTTTAATTAAAACATTCAACTTAGATCTCTATTTGAGAAAACATGGCAACTATTTAAAAGCGGCATTACGTTGCCAATACAATCCTTTTCATATAAACATTGCTATCAAACCTGAGGGCTAATAAGCTGAACATAAACGATTCACCAAATCGAAATTTATCGAGCAGCCAATTGATAAATTGTGCAAGATAATTCAAATAGCTTGCTACGAATAAAATGCTAAGAATTAAATAGTTCTCGGATCTATAAAAAATACATGAAATATTCTCAAATGGTACTATTTTCAACATTTTCAAAATTGACTGCGAACAATGACTTCAACAGAATATGGAACAGTTATCGATTAGAATAAAATATTTTATGAATATTGAGTACATAAATCTTTCCTCATATTTTAAAACACGATCATTTACTTTAAATAAGGGAATAGGGGTTAAATGATTTTATAAAAGATTAAAGCACTATTTACTGTGCTGCAGAGAATTGTTAACTATCTGTTTTGATGCAGTGGAAAATATAAGAGGACCACAAAATTCACCTTGAAAATGATAGCGATCAGAATGAAGATTGTATTACCTTGCCACGTGTAATGCCTCTAGACATGTTACATTACTATTGCTATATTTGTTGCTGATCATACCAATTCCGGCCATTTAAGATGAAGATTATTTTGTCCAATCACCTGGACGGCGGAGAAATAATAAAAAATCATTAGAGCGGGAGGGAGAGCGATGTACTCAACGGCTTGAGCCTCCCTCCCCTTCCCAAACCATTCCATCGACGGCGTGTATCAATATTCTCATTTATGAAACCATCTGTTCCCCTGTGCTCCTTTTTAAATTGGAAATAGGCTCTAACATGCTTTCCGTCCCCCAGCCCACTCACAGGAGGCGTCGGAGGGTCAATTTGTGTAGCACCTTAGGTCATCGATAGACCCTAGCTTCCTGCCCTCCCCCCCTCCTTATTCTAGGATATGGCTGTGTGAACGTTTGTGCGTGCGTGCGTGCGCCGTGAGATCGCATTGCCTCCCCATTTCCCTGGCTCGCCTTTCTTCACCGAAAAAATTACCTTGCCTCCGGCGCCCATCCCTCCCCACAACCTCCTGCCCAGGACACGCTCCGATCGCTTGCCGCAAAGCATCACCTTCGGGGCGCAATCACCAACAAAAAGGACTTGCATGGTAAAAGCACCGAGTGTGAGACTCCACTTTATTGACGGTATATAAGTCAGGCAATGAAAAAAAAACAAGTAAAAAACCATGAAATCAAACGAATTTATCATAAAAACTTTAAGGACTATAACTTGAAAAATAGAGTACACAAAAATTACAATATCACAAAATAGTTCAATTGCAGACTTGTGAACATGTATATCTTATGTGAAACCCCTCAACATTTTTCTTTCATCAATTTATTTCTAAGGAAAGAAGGGAATACCAAGCTGATAGTAGTCCCTCGACAGTATCCACGAACTCACCTCGTATATTTAGTACTCTGCACTAACTGTACTATCTCCTTATCTTCTGAAAAATATAATACATAAAAATTACAAAATAACAAAATAGTCCATTTGCTGACTTGTAAATATGTGTTTCATGTGTGAAACCCCTCAACTTTTTTCTTTCATCAATTTATTTCTAAGGAAAAAGGGAATACAAAGCTGACAGTAGTCCCTCCACACTATCCACGAACCCACCTCGTATATTTAGTACTCTGCACCAACTGTACTATCTCCTTATCTTCAGTGTTCCCTAAAAAACACCCTTCTTGTCAGTGTCTCATATTAGTTACCCTTCATTGTCTCATATTAGGCTTTCAAACACGTAAATTATATTTTAAGATGGAAATATAGCCCATTTAATTCTACATCTAATAAGATGGTATATTATATGTTGAGTACAAAAGCAGTAAAGACATTCAGGAATATCTTACCATGTATACTGAGAAAGCAAATTGAATACACTAACAGAAAAACTTCAAACTGTCTTAGAACGTGATAACCTTGCATGAAACGCTGCATGCGCATGGCATGCTAATAGAAACTCTTCTAGTAATGATTAGGCCCAGGCTCAGATGGTTCAGTGAAGAGTAGAAAGGAGGCAGCAATGCTTGAAATATGTGTGAAATATGCATGAAATTTGTATCTAGAAGATTAATGATCTAGTCGATGCGAAATGTTCTCACCAATTAAAACATGTAAACCAAAATTTTCTACGGCAACCAAAACGAGTATTAAATGATATTAAAATGTTCCCGAAAATTGACGAAAGACTTGTGACATGAAACGCCTTCTGGCGTCACTGCAAGGTATAGGTTCCATATTGCTACGGTGACATACATTTATTTTTAAAAGAAAACGAAGCGAATATATTGTTTTGAGGTCTTTAGCCGTTTCTCAAAGGAAACGATGACTGAAAAAATACTTAAAAAAGCACTTTCCGACAATTTCCTTTGGCTGACTCCCTTATGGCGGCGTTCTTATTAAAAAAATCCACAATTGCTTAGACGTAGCAGAAATTCTTGGACGCTATACAGGTATTATATAATTTATGTACGATTTGTTCGTTACCATCCATACTATGTAGATACAAAATTGAAATACAATCGCGTATTGCATTAAACACATGAGATAAGTACATACGTATTCGCCAAGTATTCATTTAACAACTTACCTCCACGCATAAACAGATAAACAACGCCCTTAGTAATACCGTGCCGTGACGTCATGCGATGAAGTTGTGTTTTTAAGCTGCCGAAAAGGTACAATTTTCAAAGAGTGATATCTTTGTAAGACAACTTAATTCTTCAGCAAAATTTTCGCCAAGCACGTTTTACCTAATAAACTGCACATTCAAATAGTTACAAAAAATAGTGCATGTTCCCCATTACGTAACAATATAGGAAGCTAATGGTCTCATCATAGTTGTGGGCCTCATATTCGGCACCTTTACCTTGCTTTTCCAATGGAATACCTAGCCATATAATATCCCAGCCAACACAGAAATCCAGGCCCTATTTCGGCGATAATATGGTAAGACACTATGGTATCACAGTGCACAGCCATTATGGACTTTCCAAGGGCAAGGTTATTTTGCACATCTTCGCATAGATATTCACATTTCCTAAGCTTTCCTCACTTTGCGACTTATTTCGTTCCCTATTATTTTGCAGAAATGTTGCCCTTATTAAGTTGTAGCACTTTTGAAGTTTTCTTTCTTCGTTCAAGTCTAAGACTTCTTCTCTGACCCAAGATGTCTCCTTGACTACTTTTCTACATCCAGGAACTTCTTTTTGCGGCTTCCTATAGTTCACTTTTAATGATTTCCCACCTCTCCTTCACTGTTTTCTCAGTCAGGTTCTTTCCTATGTTGTTTCCAACGGAATTTTGAAAGGACCACTGTTGTTGAGCCCCATTGAATTTTTTTGCTTGCCATATGTTCTACACCATTTTCTTCAGTTTCTTGAATTTTAGATTACATTTCGTCATAACTCCATTGTGTTCACTGTGAATATCTGCCCCAGAATAGCTTCCGCAGTCCTTCAGGCTAGTTCCTAATTTTCTGCTTCGCTAAAATATAGTTTAATTGAAATCGTCAGTCTGCTGTTGTTTTCCACGTGTACACGTATATTCTTCGGTTTTGATTTTTAAACAATCAATTGGCAACCTCTAGCTTTTACTGTGTGCAGAATTCCAATAATCTTCCGTCTTTCATTTTGGTTTCCCAATCCATATTTTCTTGTTATTCATCTTGACCTTCGCCGAAGACAGCGTTTCAATTGCTTAAAATAATTAGGTTTTCTTCTCTTCTACTTGTTTTATTACCTCCTAGATATCATCGTAGCTTCTGCTTCTTTGTAGTCCTTTGCCGGTAATGAGACCTGCACCACTGCGGTATCTACAGGTTTTGTCGCGATTTTTACCATTATTATCGTTTCACTATCACATCAGGAAGCTCTTCACACGCAGTCAGGCACTCATTCGGTGTATACTGGTTTACCAGCGTTACCTTTTTGCGATCCGGTGAGTATAATTCAATAACTTCCACTTCAATAGTCTCCTTCTTTAGTTCACCTCATTTCTTAATCGCTTTAATTTAAATTATTTATTTCTGACTCTGTATTTCACAGTGAAAGCTGTAATTTAGTGTTCATTCTCATTTTCTCCGATCTCTATTTTCGGTTGCAAGATGTACTCTTGCGACTGGCAGTAAATGGGTGAGATAGCAAATACAGACGGAATAATTTCTATCACCAGTACTCCAGTGACATTAATATCTCCCATTATTCGAAGTGTAAACTGACCCTAGGGCATAGTGCACTCTGTAATTCGGGCAAAAATAGTTTTCACTAGTTGTAATTCTCATTAATCAACATGTAATTGATCTTCATTTCAGATATTGTACCCTGTTCATCCATTACATTTAAAATTATCGATTTTTCTGTTGATGCACTAACCATAGCTTGATCATTCGTAAATTTAACTGATATCATAAGTTTATATTCTGTTCCATAATTTATTACGCCTCTCAAACCAATTTCTTTGAGTGCATAAATAAGCGTCTTTCGATCACTGCCTGGTTACGCACATTCCCTAATGAGGTTATATTTTTTCATTTCATTTGCAACTCCTGCAATACCTGTCCTGCCCATACTCATGTCATATATTCTTTAGGAAATACCTATCCACATTTCTAAAATCAAAGATATTTAGATATTGGTGAAAATGTATTTCTATCAGCGTTCTCTTTGCCCGTCACATGTTTCCATTCCTCTTCTCATCCAAATCTGATCCTCATCTAGGCATTTGTTTAGCCGATCAACTAACTAATAATTCACAGAATTTTGCTGTCACGTGAGATATTAAACTTAGGGAACCATAATGCTTCCACACTCTTGAGTAGGATAAAATACATAGAAAACAATAGATTAGACTAAATTTTTTTCGGAAAAGTTTTATTTAGCCCAATTTGCGATTTGCAACATTTATACTTCGTTGCAACAATATAAGATTTTTTAAATGAGGGTATTAATAGAACTGAATTAATACTATGTCCATATTCTTGATATCGTATTTGGCCAGTCACAGATGCGACAGTGGAAGAAAGAGTGATTTTTCGTTTGCCAATCAATCAAGCGATAAATTCTGGCGACTCCTCTAAAGTGATAAATACGGCTTGATTGAGGATTTCCTCCCCCATCAAGTGTTGTTATTCCGAGTCGATTAATGGGCGATCACCTCATGGATAGCAATGGATTTATTGCTGAATTCCACCTCTTCAATCTTTCCACCCATTCTGAGCTCTTTTTTGACGACACTACTTTACATCTTGAGCCAAAGGTGAGAAAGGGCCTCAGTGGCATTAGCAATACCATGGCCATTTGAATGGCATCATAATAAACCTCACTCAGTAAATCTGAGCCTTCTATCCTCCATTTCATTTTAGATATTCATTCATATTGGATTGTGACTAATGGCTGCTTTCGTGGAAGGTTTTGTAATCGCCGTCTTATAGCTGTGAGCGAAGATTAATGATTTCCTCAAGGAGTGTAGGAAACATAGAAATATAGAAACCGACGAGGAATACATTTTCGGGTATATTTTCATCTGACACAGCTGTGAAAACGATTGCAAAGAATATGGTGGCGAGATTTGAGATGAAATGATTGAGTAACGACAGTACAAGTGCATTTCAAATAGCATTTTTTTTCGCTACATCACCAATTAGTCAGAAAAGTGTATCCGTATTAGCAAGGGTGCTTGTCTTTTCAGGTGGAATAACATCGAAAATATAATAAACTAATCGCCCGAAGTGAAGTAAATTCTAAAGTATCAGGAACTGTAGAAGGAATGGTAGAACAGCCTTTCAGGAAACTACGAGATTTGCTCTGATATTTCCAAAGTTTTCTACACAACACAGTTGAGTCTTCTTTTACTAAATAGTGTCCTGTAATATGCAAGCATATAAATTCATATTCTATGATAAGCACCTACTCTAAAATGCATTTTACAAAAAATCAACAGATGGTTACACATTTACGCAATTAATTCAAAGTTTTAGGCCATTTTAGCCCATTTTTTATGATCGATTTCTGAGATTTAAAAAATAATAAAGTAGCAAAAGGAAGATCCTTGTGCAGGCTTCCTCGGGTTGTCTTACTTGAAGATGCTGGTCTTTCGGGATTTCCTCCACGTTGGTCCATAGTTCCTGGGACATAGTTCCTAGTATCAGCATCTTAAAGCAAAAGGAAGAGTTTCACTCCTTTTATAATTAATCGTTGAGAACATTTATCGAAAATGTAAATGAAAATAGTGAGGTAAAAAATTATTTTGCAGTTACATTGTGAAAGTTGACGTTTGGAAATGAATATTCATTGTATATTTTTGCTTGATTATTACTTCAAAAGTTACCAAATATAGAGACTGGTTTTGATGAAGAAGTAAAGATTTGGTATACAAGTGATGAACTCTTCTCGGGCTCTACACCGGGTGAGTGAATGTAATGCTGCCCGGTGTAGAGCCCGAGAAGAGTTCATCACTGCAATATGCCGGGAAGCGTGAAATCTTACTTCATTTGGTATACAAGTGTCAAATATACGTTTAGTTATGAAATTTCACTAAGAATCGTCTACCCTCTTTATTAACTAAATGCAAGGTGAATTTTGTTTTCTAAAGTCATTTGAATGTTTTGATTCTCACTCCCTAAATTTATCTTCATTGTTGCACTCCTTACTCTCTTCTGGATCACATCAAAATATATTTTTTTTAATATCATGTGATTCTATATTATTAAGGCTTTACATAATCATATCGGTTTGGCCAATGATAAATATTTGATTGATTAGTAAGATTAGGTAGTGTAAGGATTGATCACATTGCCTGTGATTTTTTCATTAACGCCGAAACAGCATTCGATGCCGTAAAAAGGGACGCCTTCAGCGAAATTGAAGCATTATCCCCCCTAGGAAACGGCTTCGAGATATAACACTGCTAGGAGTATAAACCCAGCCAAAATTACTCCTGTCATCACAAGACAAGACAATATATCGGCTCTAAAAGGTACGATCCAACAATATAAGGCAACACAAAGATGTATCGTGACATAAAGTAAATTTCCCTGGCATTTTGGGATAAACTGGTCGAAATTTATTGGAACCCGCTCTGGCGACCTCAAAAGAAGTCGCATTCAGGCAGGAACGATATACAGCCCAATTATTGCAAGCAACACGCCATAAATATCAAATGCTCTGGGGCAGTTAATACTTAACTACACATAAGTAAAATTTTGGTGAAATTCGTGTGATATTAAACCCGGCGGAGGGGAATTATCCCGCTACGGGAGGAAGAAACATTGCCCGTGATTCTGAAATAGCCGTGACTTTGCATCACGATTGTTCCATTGAACTGTCGAGCCGCGGGATTTCTTCAAGACGTTAGGAATTCTTATGATCGAAACTAGATAATCTTCAAATATCCACTCATTTCCTGGGGAAAAATCCCTTTGAGTGGTCAAAACGTGCCGACGTCAAACCAGGGGGATAACCAGGTTTATTTATTGCTCCGGAGCGGGAGTTGGATGGAAAGAGTAGAGGTACAGAGTAAGAGGACGGGAGAGAGAAATCATTTCAATGGTGACGAATTGAACGAGAGTGCGTGCGTCTTGCTGTGCGTGCGAGGGCGAATCAAATTGGTTGGTAGGCGTTGTGAGAAAGGGTTTTAAAGGTGGGCAGCGGGAAGTTGTTATGGAGGAGGTTCGGGGAAAGAAGAGAGAGAGAGAGAGAGTGAGGGCGCAGATGAGGAGGAAAGAGTGGGGGAAGAAGCGGCATGAGACTCCATCCCCCCGAAATTACACCCTTTTGGATATCCCTTATGCCTGGGTTGATTGTTACGTTGGCCCCGAAATCTCAATCCCACGCCGTAAGGCATAAACGTCTCAATCGCAAAGATGGATGGGTTCCAGAGAGAGAGAGAGAGAGAGATAAAGAGAGAGAATTCCCGGAGAGGGAGAAGAGATGGGACGCAAGAGCCGAACCGCGAGGCGACGGAAGAGAAGGGAGATGCTGAGACGGCAGCGGGGTGGTGTATCACGGTGCTGTTCAAATCTCGAGTTATCTAAAGGCTGAAAACCATTCGAGAGTGCGGAAAATTAAATTCCATTGCCTTCACCATCGCAGTGGAGTAGCACCAACAACACCTGAGTGGACATCTTCATCTGCGTGTTACCATGCGAGCTAACGCGAGGGTGCATGAGAGGGGAAATATATCACCAATCATGCACATCTTATATGTACCTAAGAGCTACTGCTACTTAATCATGGCACATATTAGATATAAGAGTCACGTGAAATTATATGGTTAATATCTTCATACTAATGAAGTGATTGCTGGTTAGAAAGGCATTTCTCAAAATATATGTATCTGAATTTCCCTAGAATGCGTGGCTTAGCAATATTAAAACATGCATCATGTACTACAGACTACTCATACAATATTTCGCCTACATATTCCTATGCTATGATGCCTATTATGCTCTTCTAAGTCACGTGGGAAAATGACATTTTAAATCTATCGGTACGACAATCTATCTCTCTAACCTTATTTAGCTGGTCAAATGCAGCATTATACGTGGGGGTTCTTAATATATATCTAATAAATTCTAATAACTTTTTTAAATTTATTCAAGAGGTTAAATCGTTATTTAACCTAAAATTTGATAATTTTTCTTACCCTAATTCTTCCTTGCATTTTATACATTGCCAAAATATCGTAACACCTTTTAACAAACGTAGCTGCTCTACTATGCATGTTTAGTTCTCTGAACAAACGAAATTCTTTCGGATCCTGAACAAAGACTAATAAAAGACTAGTGAAAAGTGACACGCTCTTTTGTCTTTTCATCACATTTCTCAAGTATATTTTTAATGAATAAAAGCTTTCTGTTCGCTTGGCCACATCTTTTTTGGACGTGTCTTTCCCGTATGCGAAGAGAGCCAAAATAAGTGCAGGGTGCAAGCAATTACCAACTGTTTTTGAACGAGCAAATTCCGCCAACAGGGTAAACGAGAAGTTTTACATATCCACTGCATCGGATGGCCGTGAAAAGTGCCAGGAGACTGAAATACTTTCACCGCAGACGTGCGTGAATGCTTTTCAGATAATGTGGATATTTTTATGCGCTGACAAAGTAAAAACGGAAATGACGCGAATCAAGTGGAGTTCTGAGGCTGAATAAATTGTAAGGGAAGGGACGGTTCGATCAAGCGGGAAAGGTCACAGCCATAAGCAGAGGTGGAATCATTTTTCAGGGAAGGTGGTTTGGTGAGAGAAGGGGTGTGCTGTGTATTGTATTGTTGACAGCGGCTTCGGAGGCCAATGCCATTGACATGTATGTAAATGGGACTCGAGGTGTGCTGAGGAGGGAACACAACTCGGCGCCACCACCTTGGAACCATGCCAACAAGTAGCATTACCAAGAAAAATCACACTCCATGTGGGCATAATGAGTACAACAATGTATTAATAGCAGAAATTCCCCTCATTTGATTTCGATAGGACAATTTGTCCCTAGAAAGCAGTTGAAAAATAATGAAGCAACATAACCATGGATGCATACGGTGGAAAGTGTTACACTAAATATCAGCTAAGCCTAACCAGCATAATCCTTCCCAAATAATGTGTTTTCAACACAATAACACGCACCGGTATGGAAAGTATTTAACGTAACAGTTTCATCAGCTCCTGAACGGTGAATTGAAATGCATTTTATCACTTTTGAGGATGATTATCATGTTGTAGATTCATACCGTCCACTGATAATTGAAGTCTATTTGTGATTTCGCAGCAGTCAATTGCTCCAAATTCAGACTATCGAACATTTCTCTGCCTATAAAGTGCACTAAAGATAATACTATTCATAGAAAAACGAGTGATTATTTTCCCAGTCATCCCAAAATAGATGTTTTCCTTAGTGCAATTTACACTGCCTTAGAAATAGCAAGTTAATCGTTTAAACCAAGTGAATTGAAGCTCGTGAGATGACTCTTGGAAAACCAGGATGCATAGGAGAGCCACCAGCATTTCACGAAGTAGGTACTCAGGAGCTTATCAAGGGAATGATAATATGCTTGGATGCGAAGATGAGGATCGAACATTGTGTCGGGTGAAGGGGGGAGGGAATACGACTGCTGAATGGGAGGGGTGGAGTGCTGGTCGCGGCTGAGGGTGACGCGGCGGAGGATATAAGACGCTGAGACGGCATCGGAGGAGAGGGGTGCGCGCGCCCTAATAAATGGAGACTCCACGCTGCGCGACAAGAGCTCCGTGACTTTTTAAACGAGTAATTTATATCTCGAAAAACATTACTCTGACTCTTTTCCCTTCTCACTCAACCGTGCGCCTCTTCCTCTCTCTCTCTATTCCTCCTCCGAAGGAGAATAAGGCGATTATAAAAGCAGAAAAGGAGGCTTTGATTTACAAGGGTCGATAAATAAGGGAGCCATACGAGTGCGTGTAGGTTAAATGAATGCCGGCCTCATTTTTTATATTTATTAGAGTCTTAATTCGAGTGAGGAATATTTTTATCAAGGATAAAATTAACCTGTTCGTTGGGGCGAACGAAAATAATATATTGGTTGTCACGATGTAGGTGTTAGTAAAATTGATGTTCAATGTTTTCTCATATTAATCAGCTTGTTATGCACTTAGGTACTCTGCAGTAATTCAATTTAAACTAACCCGATATTCGTTTCCTTCTGTTTTGAGCTCCTTTGCTCAGTGAATAGAAGTATGAGATATAACTGCGTAAAGCAAGTAATTCCCGAGAATTAATCATATAAATCAGTTACCATCACTTTATAAATAAAGTTTAATTTTCAAAATTCCACACGCTGCATCTTAAAACTCAAATCGATTTGAAAACGTTTAATTTAGAATGCTGAAAATTTCTCCAGATAAGCATTGTAATAATCACATCTAGTTAAGAGGCATTTGATGCTTTCCTTCTTTTCCTTTCGTAGTGTATGTTTTTATTTAATTGGCATTGAAGCGCTGATGTACGAGATAATATTACATAAAAAGTCAAACAACTGCGGAAGTTGTACTAATATATTCCAGTTTTTCAATGATAAGCGTATGTTAATGTGTGTTAATTAATAATAGTTGTTGTTCAGAAGTTTCTCATAGTCTATCTCAATCAATTCTCTTTCCCAGTGAGAATCAGATCGTTCAATGAATACGTCATCCGGGCATAGTACAAGCACTAAGGAAATTCATGACAGTGTAAAAAACCATTACATACATCTCTTCGACCCGATTGAAATAATTACGTATCACCGGTTTAGGTTCATTAAGATTTTCAAGGAGCAACCAGGTGAATTTTAAAATATATCTTCTTGTGCCAATAATTATGGCCCGTGATAAAACATTGAATCACTGGATTTAAAAACCCAGGAGAACAAGCAAATACAGTTTTTGATTTTAACTGTAAGTGCAAAACATTTTCGCAAGCTATCTACGTCTCGAAGTAAAAATATACTTCTTAGTTAATACAAGTCAAATTTGTCTACTACACTGCAGTGTATTATCAGATTTAAACATCATATTCTAGTAAGTTTGTCGGAGTAGGTTAGTGGAGGCAAAAAATATCTGGAATGAGTGAATCATGCTGAAAATATTTTCTTTTGTCTTTATTTGCAGTATTATTAAAATTGACATTTGAACCAATGTTTTAAATCATCAGTGGCTATTTCAGCATGAAAATGCCAAAAACGAACACAATTATAGCAACAAGTATAAAGCTTGTTAAGGTAATGTTACTAAAATGTAGTGATTTTCAATTCAGTTTCTCACCTACCTCCGAGCAGAAATTTCATGTTATTATTCAAAATCAAATAAAAAAAGTCAACACAATCTCTTCCCTTGTAGATAAAAACGGATCAACTGCCTCCAAACGTGTCTAATGCCTGCGGATAAGGCACGGGAGTCTAGCGGGACCACATATTAAAATATTTCTGAAAGCATAAATATCTCCGCAGTTACTAAGTGGGATGCTTAGGATGCGTGGAAATTTATTATCTTGGAAAATGAATTGAATATGCAATTTTATTCCCCACAACCTTGTTTGAGCATAATACCTTTATGTGGATAGAATAATGGATGAAGAGCTGGAGGGAAGAGAGTGATGCGGAGCAAGAGGGCGAGTTAAGATCTGAAGGGGGAGAAAACAAGAGTGCGCCTGATGCTCAAAATTGCGCTCATACTACTCATGCGAGGCCGATACCCATGGCAGCGCATCAATTACGTGCATTTCACACGTCAAAACAGTAAGGGCTCGGCGAGGAGAAAAAGGGTGAACCCACGCACTCACACATCTATCCTGAGCCTCCCCCTCCGGCACCCTTCCTTTTCCCACCATCATGTCCTCGAGAGGATATCTCGTAATTTTCTCCCAAGATTGAGATATAATGGAGCGAGAGGAGGGAGAATGGAGTTGGGAGAGAGAAAGAGAGAGGGGGTTTTTAAGAAAGCGGGGCGGTATTAGGGAGCATTGCTTGGGCCTCCGGAGGGGAGGCAGGCGCTCAAAGGACGTACGAGCAACCCGACCAGTCCACGGCTCACCTGCTCTCGCTGAGGGCGGCGATTGAGACGTCAGCGGCCCAGGGAGAAAGGGGGGGAGAGGGGCAAGTGCCGAGATGGGGTTCCCTCGGAACACAAAACACGAAAAACAAGTCTCTTCCCTCCCTCCCTCCCGTCCTGACTCTCTTTCTCCGAGAGAGTGCGAAGGAGAACGCCTTCCAGCCGGGACGCTAGAAAGAACTTTACGCGGCTGGAGGAGTGAGCCGCCTAGCCGGCTCTCGCCTTCGTGCTTGCGGAGACTTCTCTACACCTACGCCACCTCGAGGGTGTGTGGCAGGGGATGAGTCACCACCAATCAAGAACGTAGTGCATGACATTAAAATATGCGTTGACATACACATAGAAAAATAGTGCTAACGCCATCAGCATGCAAATAATAGATTTAGAAACTATAGAGACAATTTTATTAATGAATTAAGGAGCTGTTTATACATTTCCTATGCATGATAAAACAATTTTACTGGAGTACAAAAGATAGGATAGCTACACTGCAGCAACCTAACCGTAAAATAGCGCGCCTATTAATATCTCATATGATTGCCGAAAAAGAGGAATTGTAAAACTATTCTTACTTAGACACCAGTCTTCCTTTCGTTACAGAACTGAGCCGTAAGACGAAATAATTATCGTAATAACTTTAGCGTCATTAGTAGACAGATAGGCTCCAAATTTATTGTAAGGTTTAGTTTTGATTGAAACCAAAAAATAAGAATTGATGTACGAAGTATAAAATGATGTAAGAAGCAATGCGACATTTAACCAATTATAATTACGATCTGAACAGGTCTCAGTGGCTGTGGGGTTAACTTCTCGCCTGCCAAGCCAAAGGTCACTGATTCAAACCACGCCCGAATGGGATTTTTGCAACCCAGGCTCGATGTGAATATGACATTAATTGCTCAACGTAATGTGAATAGAATGAAATCTCATCCCATTTGTTCCAAATCTTACCGATTCAATCTCTAATGCTCATAGTTCAACTTCGGATTCAAATGTGTATCGCACGAACCTCTATTGATCCAGATGATTTGGGAAGTGGAAAAATTGGATTATGATTGGTGATTATATTTGGCTGAAAGATCATTCCATTTCATTTATTGCCTCCTTCCAATGACTGCTGGCAGCGCTAGAATAAGGAGGCATTGAAACTGAATTCAAAATGATTACATATCCAGTAGCAATAGTAAATTTGATTATTACGTACACCAGTTGTTGAAGGTATCAAACCACTGCCAAACGCAAGCCCATAAGCAGCATCACTCCCGAGGCTAGATTCAAATACACTTCCTTCAAGTGACCTACCATTATACTAACGTCCTGGCCACCGTCTCACATTCAAAGGTAAACTCTCAATTGAAAACACACTCTTGTTTCTATCAACTATACCATCATGAGAAGCTAGGTGGGTCATTAAAATGCTTTCTATGGGCGCTGTCAATTTACCTGAGTATGTTGTTCGCTGATGAAATCCCAGATTCCATCTATGAGGAGGATCATGTTCTAGCCTGTGGCGGCAGATCACCATTAGCGAATGCGAATGTCGGTTGTATCAACGCCCTTCCTTAAGTAACACCTCGCGCTACATAATATCCATGCAACATTCCGTTCAAGAAGAATCGTTCTCTAAGACTGAGTAGTTCGCAGTCCTCAATCGCTCTTGGTGAACGATTCTTCGAAGAGGTGATCCATCAAACCCAATGGCCATGCCAGAGGCATTTTATGGAAGAAGGGGGACTAAGGGAGGCAGGCGGAGGTGATCATGTGAGGGGGAAGTGTTTCTTTCGGCGTTTAAGGAAGGCAACAACACCAACAAGGTTAAAGCCAGGGACTTATGGGAAGGCGTTTGATAGGGTTGAACGGCATGGGGTGGGGGCTGTTGGATGCATATCGAGAAGGGGATGAAAAAAATTCGAGGAGGAGAGAGGGAGGGGGGCGTCAAGCGGAGAGGTTTCGGAGTGGTGTGAGGCAAAAGGGCCTTGGGGTCGAGAGCCACTCAGAACCCACAATTTTCTCTTTACCGTTAACCTCATCATATCGCTTCGGGCTCGTACGCCCACATTCCCCGTGCTGGGCATTATTCGCTCTCCGCCCTTCACCGCCCTCCTTCCACCACCCCACAAACTACTCCTCGCGCATTCCCTACCTCACTCTAAAACCTCCTCCGCTTGCAGGGAGTGAGCGAACGAGTGTACCCGGGTCACTCCCTCTCTCTCTCTCTCCTGGCCTCATCCCTCCGCACGCCCATGACCCCCTTCTCCTATGCTTCTCCCAACCCTATTTAACTCTCTCCTTCCTTACACCCTCGCTTCCTCCTTACCTGCAGCTCACAGGTCTCATCTTTAATCTCAATTTCTCAAAGTAGGAGTTAAACTGTGCAACGATGGACTCTTAACTTGCTTCAGCGGTGATATTTATTAATGTTCTGTGGTTGACTAAATAATTAGAATTCGTGAAAACTGTGAATCTATTATTAGTTGTTTAGTTTTTCAATCAATCACATGCTCAAGTTGATCCCATACTCCTTAACTACTACTCAATAGAATCGGGATTCTAAGTCTTCGCCCGTAAAAAGCCCTCTTTAATATAATCTTATCATCGTTTTCCCTTTCCAGTTGTGTCCCTTATTCCAACAATTCTATTTTTGGTCAGATAGTGTCATTATGTATCACTTCTCAGCAGAAATTTAATCCAAAATAACCTCATTGCCTTTTTGAACTTCATTTTTAGAAGTGGATAATGCCGCGCCACAACTGCAACTAACTGGAGTCACTTCATACATTTTGGGCACAAACTAAGCGCATAATTTGATATCCAAGTGTTATGGTTTTATCAACTCTAGAACTTTGGAGGAATTCAACAAAAGTATGGAAAAAGGAATAAAAACATGAATCTCGCAGTGTTTATACACAGATAACATTACAACTGGCTCATCAATAATAGTATTTTTACTGCCTTTCTTAAAAAAAGCAAAGCCCAAATCAGCCCAGTTATACATTTTCTTGAATAATCAATATTTTTAATTCTAAAAATGGGAGAATAACGAGATGAACTGTCAACTTTGTACTTTTTTTTAGGTATATTAAAGAAGTTAAGTTTCTCAACTCTCATTCCTGAGGAGGAACTTTAGGTATGGTCGAAAGACGTAGAGTTACCTGTTGTACCAAAATACAAATGTAAAGACACTCTGGTCAACACAAACACATCAAGCTGCCAGCTTTGGCATCTTTTGACATTTAGTTTCATTCTTATTTTCATGATTCTTCCCCGATCATTGTAAGTACTAAATAATGAAGCAATATTATTTTTACACCAAAAATATTATATCTTGATGGGTAATCAAAGAACCTACGAGAACGGCGAGTTCATTTCCAAATGATGATAACATGAGAAAAAAGTGGTCTACTCCTTATATTTTCCATTAACAACAATTACTTGTTCTAGTATCAAATTTCTACGAATCTGCAGCGTTTCATCTTCGCAAGGATGAACACCAGCTGGTTCTTTGGATGACTATGGCGTTCTTCATAATCGCACTAATACGACGGGAGATGTGTTTGCTGTTGTAGCCATTGCCCTCTTCGATTAACTCCATCATTACAGGGTAGGTTATTAATTTTTACGTGATGAATTAAAGCCAAGCACTACACCTAATTATCAACTCCTTCTTGATGATGGGATAGGTTGGCAAAATGTGCACCTGCTAAGGTGTTTCCAATTCCGTCTCTCCTCACCCCACAGGCTTCCATCATTCCCCACCCACTTCTTAACCTGCTTTGCTCCCTCCTGTCCGCGAATGCCACCTCCCACTCTCCAACCCCCGCCTACCCCTCCCCTTTTTGCGCTACGCGGCTCCTACAACCCTTACCCCACCCCATCACCCACCCCCGCTCACCTCGCTGCGGTAGCGTATTGGACGGCGATCTCACCAGCCCCGCAACCATCGCACCCATCCGTCCCACCCACAACCCCTCGGGGGCATATCCTCCCTTCTCATCATATCTCGCCCTTTAAGAACGATCCGAGCGTGAGGATATCTTAATTTTCCAGAGAGTGAGAGAAAGAGAGCCGTGGAAATCTGATGGAATCCGGCGAGATGGGGTGGGAGGCGTGCCCTCCCTGCCCCCTCCCCCCGCGAGCTATTCATGAGTCGGCTTTATCACAAGTCGTCGGATCGCGGCGGCGTTCACGGCGTTACTGAAGAGGGGAGAGGGGTGATGTTGTTCCTCGGGTCCTCCTCGTCTTCGCCTTGTTCTGACCTTGTTGGCCTTCCTGAGGTGAGAATACATTTTTTGTGAACCTCTTCCCCCCCTTTCCTCCTCATCATCCTCTTCTTCCGGACCGCCTCCAACCAACTTCATCCTCTCCTACCCCCTCCCATCACTCCTCCTCCCTGATGCACCACCCCCCACCCCCCTTCACACCGCCACCTACCGGCAATCTTCCCATTCCCAGGGCCTCCATCTTCTCGTCCCGAAAACATCGGGCGGAGCGCTTTAACGACGTGATTAAATTTGAATTCTATCACACGCACACACTCACTCACCCTCCTCTCGCACACAGCCGGGGAGCGGAGTGAATTTGGATTGGAAGGATGCTAAATTTACGAGGTGATTTGAATGGAACGTTCGGTTGCGAGCATTATCATCCCCGCCTCGCCGTCCTATTGATAGCGATCAATTACTCTGCCGCTTTTGTATTCCATTTCCCATGATTCCGTTTTGCATGAGATTATAACTGTGGATGTACTTTTTAACGGAGTGTTTTTTTTTGGCATCTCCACATTCATAATTAGTGTGACTGTAAGGTGTTAAATGAGTTTCAGTGGAGTACTCACACCATTAATTCTCTGCGCCATGATTTATTTACTTGTCCAAAGGCAGATGATTCGGCGGGAACGAGTAAAATAGTGCTTTGGAGTAGGTATCTAGCAATTTATTTTGTTCACTATTTTAAACACAAATGTGACTACTTAATCTCCATCAGTATTTTTTGAATAATATCATGACTGTTTCATTTAACTTACATTAATCGTTCAGATTAAAATATGTATAATGATTATCTGAAATATCCGAAGCAAATATCTGGCAACTCTCTGGCCTATCACCCTAGTTAAACAAAATGTTATACCGAAGAAACACAGCCTTCCCTTGTATTATCCCGATTTGTCTTAAGTAAAATAAATATGATTTCACCACAAAAAATTTAATTTATATATTTTTGATTACATTTCCATGAAATAGCATTATAAGGAACAATATTACTATAATAATATTTTGGGACTTTGCCATAAATATGTCATTATTTTTGTAACTTCCTTGGGATTAAAAACTAAGGAATGGAACCCAATGGGGCCGTTTACCATATTTTTTTAATTGCCGAATCTGATAGAGTTTGTAAAATAAAAGGACCCGTATTTTTCCGTTTTCTGATCCGACAATTATTTCCCGAGTTATAAGCGGCGAAAAACTGATGTTTTTAACCCTTTCGGAAAAGTGGGTGTGGTGCAACCTCTGACGTATATCGACTTCGTCCAATCACAACTGAGCTCGCGAAGCTACTTCGCCTTATCGCAAAGGGGGGGATACAGCTGACTCGGCCAATGGGAGCGATTTCGACAGCATCTGTGCGAGCAGGCCTTCCGAGAACCCCCCTCCACTCCCTTCCCCCTCCCCTGAAAGCAGTCAAGGACGGGAGGAAAATGACGTCAATGTTATCGCAGCAGCATTTTCGGTGGGCGTCACCTTTTGCTTATTTTAATTTTTGATTTATGAGTGAATGGTTGTGGTTAGAAGATTAATGTTTTCACTAAAATTCGTTTTTCCATTCCATCCAACGATTTCGTGTACAAAATTGCGATTTCGGTTCCGAGTAAACGCCCCCATTCCGGCTCACATTAATTGTTGGGTGATTGTAAACTAAATGCTTTCTCACGTCCAAGATGTGCATTCTAAATTTGCTAAAAATCAAATATAGTCGACAACCATTTCTCATTCATTTATAGTGGAAGCGGTACGATTCCAAATAAAACTACTTAGCTGGAAATAAAAACTGTAGGCAGAGAGATGCACAAGAATCACATTTTCCAGATTTTTAATGGTCTCTCTGTAAGTTATGTGTCTTTAACATCGTAAAAATTGTCCGACGTTTTACAGCTCTGTCTCTGATACTTCAGGAGTTATAGCTCAGAGTGTTGGCTATGAAACCCAATTCAAGCGGAACTAAATTCATTGCAAGAGTTGTATCACGTGCCATGCGTATGAGACAAAATACAAGATCGAAGTTTATATATTCACGGCATTCGTGTATCTATGGTAAAGGATACAAGATTTTGCTAACAGAATGAAATGAGAGGCTTAGAGGAAAAAATTAAGCATAGAAGAGAAAAAGAGTTTTGGGTATTTTACTAAGGTAAAGAAATATCTATGCTTAGACTGCTTTAAATACTATTCACTGACAGTCAAAATATTGAATAAAAGAAATAATAATCCTTTGCTAAAATTAGACAGGTTTTAAACATTGATTTTCTATTACATAGTTAAACGTGATACATTCTCTGGTAGCTTGACGTAAAAGAAGAAAAATTAGCATTAACAATAGAAATGATACCGCAATTAGTAAATATTTTTGGTTTGTTTAGAACCAATTGCATAAAAATAAGCCATTTTGTGTATTGTTCAATTACAGAAAAGAGAGAACAATAAAACCATTAAAACAATTAAAATGTATAGATATTATAAACAATAAATTTAAATCTAGGCACTGTTTATTTCATATAATTTCTGTGCTATTAATAAAGTAAAAGTAATGATAGCGCGATGTAAATGAAAACAACGGCATTGTTTTCATAAATGAACGGTGTTTAAAGTAATTATTGATTATGGTTACTTTTATCACAAGGTATTTAACAGTTTGGGATAGGTGTTGGTGGCATTCCCTTCACTTAAATTTCTCTCTTTTCCCTTGAGTCATTAACCGAAACACATACTTTATATAAACTTCCATATCATCTAAAACACACATTTTTCTTCATTACCCTCCTTGCTTACTGGGTATTTTAAGCTGCTCTATATGCTTATGTTAAATCCCAATATCTAACCTAAATTTCTTACTAATGCAGACACGGCATCTTTAGGCATATCTATGCCTAGGGTGGAGTTCGACCCCGTGACCTTATGGCTGCCAGGCCGGTCGTTAACAACCAGACTACGACAGCCTACTGAATACATTGAATATGAATTATAATGGATAATAATTCAACTAAGCAATTATGTGAGAAAATAATTTCTATAATGAATGTAATTCTAGGTATCCTATGGTTTCATTTTCTTTTTACTTAATAACTTTAAAGATCAATAGTGCATCAATAGATACACAAGGTGAGAGAAAACTATACTGTTAGAAACCTCTTGCTACTCTTCCACACTTTTAATTACTTGAAAAAAGTGTGGTAAAGTACTAAGTGTATGTTTTATTGCTGCAAGATTACGAACTTTATACTAAACAATACGTTAATAAGTAAAACAAAGAATTCACTTACGTGCACCAGCACACAATTCCGCGGGTTTTTTGAATAGTAAACGAGTAGTAGTTGACTAAGATTTTTCCATGCATTCCCGCTGAGGGTCAAGGAAGAAATTTTCCTGGTTTAACGAAGTAATCTCTTCCGCAGCCCAGGAAGGAAAATATTTCAATCGGGTATCGATCGTGAAGTCGTGAGAAAGTGTTTTACAACTCCCTAAAGCGTCTTAAAACGGCGCGATCTCTTGAATTCGCGAGACGTTTTTAGACTCGTGCCACCGCCTTACTTTTCCGGGAAGGAATCACCCACTCGCTTAGGTTTCCGGGTAACTCTTTCCCGAGTGTAACCAGCCATTTGTCTTGAGCCGGCTACATCTCCGGCAAGCCACCCGAGGCTCCCCCGGCCACATCTCCCTCGCCAGAGCCATTTTATCCATTCCGGGAAACGCCGGGCTCCGCCTCCTCTCACACCCGCCTTATTAACTCATTCCGTCTCTATCGTTTCCAGTTCCCTACCCTCTCCCCCACCCACCCTTCTTCCTCTCCCCCCCACCTTTCCCTCCAGCATACCGCCCGATACTCTTGCTCTCTCCTTCCTATCTGGACTTCTGAATCCAACCGATGGGCGATATGCCATCTTTCCACACGTCTTGACTTCACGAAGATCCAGTCCGGCCTGTCCTCCCATATCTCTCCCTATCTAGCACACAAAGCCCGCCTCTGCCGCCCCAAGTCACAAATACCTCCGGCTACATCGAATTCCGAAACCACGAGGAAGCCTCGGAATACCTTGCGTTTACGTTTTGCTTCCATAACTTCTCTAACCTACGTCGATCGCTGCACTGGAAGTTCCAATGATCCCGCCACTTATCATTCTATCGCCAAAGAAGTTAAACGCAAAGTCAGTTTCCAAGCGTATCAGCAGCTTTATTTTAACTCCTATAAAAAGGGACTTATAAGCGACTGGTGATTGTTATATCCCTTATCACTTCCAATATGGTTTTAAATGCCGAAATTTTAATATTCTATATTGTTGGTATTTACTGAGAACTCCGTCGAAAGTCCATTTCCGCAGCACGTAATTTATCATTTTGTTTATAACTCATAAACCAAGTTTCAGGCGTTTAAACCATTATAAGTGCTAACGAAAAGAAAAACTCCATTGGCCGTAATGTTTAACGCACCCAACGTGGTGAGGAAAGGTAGTGGAATTTGACCGCCCAAGAATCAGTCATTCACAGAGACAGACTTCGACTTTCGAAATTGTAACTGAATCGTCTTCCTTCAATTCATTGAAGAGGGCTGCCTTGTGGCCGACATACGCGTATTCCACTCGCACCCCACGTTATTTCCCTTATTCCCTTTCCTTATTTAACATAAGCCTCAACCGGTATAGTTTGACTCCGCTCGTTGTGAGCTAAGCCCTGAGTGAAAAGTTTCCCGGAGCTTCTCTTCGGATATACCAGGGTGAGTGCATGTGACTGAATGAGTGAGTTTTTAATTATTGTGTGATTGAAGTGTCGTATCCTTTCGTGAGTCCTAAACAACTCCAACAAGACACCACTGGGTTTTATGAGTGTCATCTGAAGCTGTCCCTGGCGCGGAAATTCTTTCTCGTAAACAGCCTCGGAGGGAATAATTGTGTACCCAATTGATAGTATCCATTAAACGTGGCCCCGTATACCGCATGAAAGGCCCACTATCGAATGTGTGAATGTAATCTGGAGTTTTACCTGGCGTGGAAAGAACTTCCAGTGAACAACACCAGGAGTGATTGTATATACCCACTTATTAGTGTTTCTTGGCGTGGACCCCTGAAATCTGAGGGAAGGAATCATTTAAGGGTGTGTGAATGTAGTATGTGACTGTCACTGACGAGAAATTAAGTTTTCCGCAATCAACCACAGATAGAGTGATCTTTAATATGTGCATGATATTGTGCATGTTTTTGTTAATCATTCTTGCACGGTCAGATTCCCCTACTCTTCCTCACCACGTTGGGTGCGTTAAAAATTACGGCCGTTGGAGTTTTTATTTTGGTTAGTACATTTAAGGCCGTAGAGCTCCACCTTTTCATTGAATTATGATAATCACTACTTTCTATGATTTATTGGTGCGTATTTGAAGAAATTTGCTGCACAAGACATGCAAAACTATTTATCTGCATGAGACTTGTAAGATGCCTGCCCCGTGCGGTGATAGTTTTTAACTAGAAGCTGAATGGGGGCACGGTTTGACACGGAAACGATATCGCTATTTCGTACACGAAATTGTTGTTCGGAAATGAAAAATGAATTTTAGTGGAAAAATTAATCTTATAACCAGAGCTATTCACTCATAAATCAAAAATAAAAATGAGCAAAAGGTGACGCCCACCGAACGAGCTGCGTTGAGGATTCCGTCCTCGAGTGTGTTGAGAAAGAACGGGAAGGGAGCGGAGGTGAAAAGGGAAGGTCTGCCTGAAGAGATCCTGTTTCAACCTCCTCCATAGGCAGAGTCAGATGTGTGTCCCCCATTGTGATAAGGATAAGCAGCTTCGCGGTCTCCGAAGTGGATGACGTACGAGTCCTATGCATGCCCACTATTCTGAAATGGCTATAAGCATTAGTATTGCGCCGCCTATAACTTGAGAACTAATTCACTAATCGAAGAGCGGAAACTTCCAGCAGAGTTCATCGCCCTTGAATCTCAAATTTGGGAATGAGTCATGTGTGAATCCCTACATTTACAACGCTTTCAATCAAAATTGGATTATATGGCGTTTAAACACCTTTATGCTGCAGTGAGAGGAGGTTAATTACCGCTGGCAGATCAAATCAGGGAGCACGGACAAGCGTATCAAATCAGGGAACGATAAGTCTTAAAGTATAGCCGCTGAAGTTGAGATACTTAGCCGAAGTAACAGTTTTTACCTTTAACTTACTGTAGACGATGAATAAGAGGAGTATCAATAAACGTCTCCATATATGTAGTTATTTCATTACAACATACACGTATATAAAGCCGTTAGTTTCCAATCACGAGAATGCACTTGGCGAAATGGCTTTCCGTCTGCGTTTCCTGATTCAACGCGCCTTTTCCAGCAAAAAGGCTAAACCTACGTCTGCTTCTTGGCCCCTCTGCATCTAACCCGCCGGGATTGAGGTAGGGTAACTCAATTAGAGTTGAGATCATCACGTGACAGTTCAATTTCAAAACGAAATTTTGTCACAGCGGCCTTACCCGCACCCTCCTCCATACGTCACTCCCCTATCCTCATCCCACAGTGGCTCGTCCCTCCTCCCCCAACTTCTAAGTTGATTCGGCTCAACTTCTTGCATATTTCTTCCCCGGTCTCCTCGTCGTAAGATGTCAATGTCACCTACGAGACAGGCCGTGTGCAGGTAATTATTAATGTGAATCCCCACGTCAGGTACGCAGGGATTTATTACGTCGCATTTGGCCAAGTTGTGAAAAGCTCTTCTTTTGTCACTTCAATTTTTGAGACCGTGTTGTGTGTAACGTTCTTCTGCTAAGTATGCAGTCTGTTTTCTTCAATTATCAAGTTAATGAGGCGGAAATACGAGGTAGCAAGTTTAAAACATGAGGGAAACACTAGTCCCTAATTAAGCTCAATTACTGCAATGAAGCTTAACATCTGCTAAGAGAACTTTGCTTGGATTATATTATGTAATAATTCCTTTAATATAGTAGTCACCTCCATTATTTATTATAAGATATGAAAACAATGAGAATATTTAGTTATAAGTTTGACATTTGTTGAGAGAAAAACAATAGAACCCAAACTGGCGTTGAAGTACCCTTCTATCTTTGGGACAGAAGATAAACCGCATGCATGGTTAGTCATTAACACGTAGGATGCTTTCTATTGAACAAATACTGCAAAAATATTTGTTTTCAAAGCAGTTAAACTGCAAGAAAGATACTTATGTTGTACTTACGGGTTAAATGCTGTGAGAAATAATTGAGCATCAATGAAGTTAAACATAAAAATAACATTGGCGGAAGAGAAAATATATAGCAAATCATTAAAACACAACTATGCAACTCTTCGAATGTCAAAATAGAAATTTTGAGAGTTACATACTTGTCCTCAACTACCATTCTCATTTGATGCATGCAACAGCAAAAGGTAGAAAAAATTTTGGAACACGTGATGAGGTAAGTAACCTTCCCGTTAAGAGTAGATGAAAATTCACGCTCTCAATTTGCTGGCCTTTGTGTGAATGAAAATGATGAGAGTAAACATTGCTGCTCAAGTGTCATCGTGAGCAGAATTAATGTCGGAGCCATAACTCAGTTGCGCCGAGGGAAAAATGTAAAACAACCCCCGTCGCACAAAGGAGGTCATAAACTCGGGAAACGGAACAGCAGAAGGGAATTAACACATCGCAGCAGTTGGAACGACAAGCAGCACCGGCGGGCGATACCCACTTCCCCGTGCACCCTCCCACCGCTCCACCCCCGCTCCACCCCCCTCCCGCTCCCGACTACCGTCTGCAACCACCCTTCTCGGCTCCCTCGCTCCCCTCAGACTGAAGTTTCGACTCAGCTGGCGGAGGGAACAAATCCATTCGTGACTTCGGGTCGGGAGAGTAGTTTTAATAAGCGCTCTCACTCCAACTCCATTTCTATCAAAGTTTCGATTCGGAACCACCCGCCCTTCCCCCCCAACCCTCCTCGCTGCATGCTCTTCTCAAACGTTTGCTTCCCACGTTCCTTTCCTCCTCCCGCTTGCCCCCGATTCTCGTCTTTTTACAGGAAAAAGTTAGTTACGACTTCAGGAACCATTTATTCCCTCTCTTATATGGATTGTGGCACATCTGTCCCGTCTCGTCCTAAACTTTCGGCATTTATAACGCTGTTCGCTCCTCTCCCGCAAGCAAGTAACGCACTTCTGAATCTCTTCCTCTATCTTTCTATCTTCCTCTCACCTCTTCAAAGCTGTGCCACATTTCATTCACCGCATATTCGACTCCATGTGCAAAGTGAATGCACAATGGGATCGTCTATCATATTTTTTATTGCCGAATCTGATAGAGCTTGTAATATAAAAAGACTCGTATTCCTCCGTTCTTCGACCTGTCAATTAGTTTTCGAGTTATATAGGCGGCTAAAAACTGATGTTTTTAACCGTTTCGGAAAAGTGGGCGAGCAAAGGGCTAGTACGTTATCCACATCGTCCAATCACAACTGAGACCACGAAGCTCCTTCACCTTATCACAATGGGAGGGACACAGCTGACTCAGTCCATGGAAATGGTTGCGACAGGATTTGTGGGAGCAGATCTTCCGCCCCAACCTCCAATCCCCTCCTTTTCCCTCAAAACAGTGAAGGACGGGGGGTGGATGACGTAGATATCCTTAACGCAGCTCAATTCGGTGGGCGTCGCCTTTTGCTTATTTTTTTATTTATGAGTGAATGTTTCTGGTTAGAAGATTATTTTTTTCACTAAAATTCATTTTTCGTTTACATCTAACAGTTTCATGTACACAATAGCGATTTTGGATACGAGCAAATACCTTTCACGTGGTTTCTCCGTTTGTCTCGAACAGTGTGTAGCTCTAAGCTGTGTATAATCTATAACAGACCGCCTGACTTCCTAACATCTTTTCATAAGTTCTTCTAAGGGGATCATAAGGTTTTGATGTGTTAACCCTCAGTAAACGGGTATCCTGTTGAACATATATGTGTTCACATTAATTGCCATGCGAAAAAATTCACCTGGACCGGGAATCGAACCGCGGACCTTTGGCTTTCCGGGCCACTGCGCAGACCACTACACTACCCAGGATCCCTAATTCACACGGCAATTTAACTGAGGTTCAAGGCACTAGGTGTTGAGCCCTCGCGGTCTATCAAGAATGGCAACGCAAGGGAGAAATGTCTTCAAAGAAGCCACGACCAAAGGTGAACCCCATCCGGCGCTAAAGCCGCGCTTGGCGGTAAATGTAGATTATTCTAGTGGCCCGGAAAGCCAAAGGTCCGTGGTTCGATTCCCGCTCCAGGTGAATTTTTCACATGGCAATAAATGTGAATTTCACCGCCGTTCACGCGGCAGGATTGAAATATTCTACAGTTATATGTGTTGACTGATAACTGCACTCAAACACATGCCATTTTATTAAAATATGAAATTCACTCTCCAATATGTATTACATATGTTAATGTGAAGGTATTGCTGTTATTTCTAAATGGGTAAAGGATACTCCGAATCTCGTTGAACTCCTTTGCGTGCTAAAGGAAGGCCCTGGTCGATGCAATAAAATTCTCGTATCTTGTGTACAAAATATTTTATGACGATTTACTACAACATGTTCTAGAGAGCACAATATTCTTACAACATATTTACAATTCCAAGTACCATCTGTGCATGCTTTATAACCAAAATACAACTTCAATTAAAAATAGTAGATTATTAAAGCTGCTCCGTAGCAGGGTCTATGACTGCTCATTTTTCGTTTGATCACACGGGCTACAATGAAATCGTATTAAAGGTCTCAGGAAGGTGAATGAAATATTGATCTTCGCTGTACTTATCAAGACAAAGCTAAATTTTCCCGTAAAGAGAGAGAGAGAGAGAGGTGAGGCAAAGTACAAAGAGGCCATACCACTTACAAAAAATGCAAAGTCAATATGAATATAAGTATGTGCAAAATACCATTCATAACTTCGATGGATCTTAGTGGAAAATATGGATGGGAGTAGTTCTTTCAACACACTAGATCAAAAATTTATTCAAGGAGTCAAGATTCACGCATCAGCACTGTTGGGAAAATGTATAACAAAGCTCCTTTATGCTGCCTGGCCGTTGCGTTACTCACTTGGAAACTGCGGTCGCAACCGAGCCAATGAAATTATTAAAATACACATGTAGTTTGTAATTACGAAATGGTAATATAACTGCTGTTCCTGTACGGCATGAGGATAGGCCAAATAACAGTCACAAAAATGAAGCACTTGAAACGTTTTGACTGATTGACGAATACTAAATGATTTTATTGAGTAGTTAACGGAGTAAAAAAAATAGTAAGAAGAAATAGGGATAAATAACTATGAAATGAGAAGCACCATTTTAACTTCATGTATCTTGAAATATGACGGCTTCGTGAAGATGGTATCGTGAAGTGGCCACTTTGAAACAGGAATAGCCGAGGGATGACGCCACGTTGTTCATTATTATGAAAGCTGTTAATTCCCTATGATACTCAACATGTGGTACCATTTGGCTTAAAATAATTCCTTGGCTTCCTTCTAGCCAAAACCCTTCATTTTCCTCCAATAAACTACTTGAGAATTTACGACGAATTAATAGCTAAAATATTGTTCCATTACATTATGCCTTTCACTTTGACACCCAAAGGAAGCTGAAGGTCACTTTTAACTTGAAGGCAGGTTCCTGAGAACCTTAAGGATATACCTATGTATTAGGATATATGAGATAAGGTTAACTCATCTGCTGCGATACTTATAAACTCTTTTTAGCATGAGTGATGAAATACTCAATCTCACTTCATTATTATCAGAATCTCTTCCACCTGAAGTGGTTCATTTCGCATGCTCCTATCGTTTGCTTCCACCGTTTTGCCACCGTCACGATCCCTATTCAATTATTGACCCAATTCTTCCTACCTTCCACCCCAGTGTATTATTCCTTCTGGATTCTTCGCTCGCAATCCTTTCCCCACTCCCCTCCCCATTCCACTCTGTCATTCCAATTCCCCCTCACCCCCACTCCATTGCACTCCCCTCCCGTCACCCTCACTCCTTTCTCGCGTTCTCCTCCGTGACAACAGTTTATGGATTCGTTCTGAAATTGGTGCTTCGAGAGATCATCGCTGCCTGTCTAACGAGGGCCGTCTTTTCAATTATAACGACCGATTTGCCGAGAACTCGCTGCACGCAAAGGCTACTTCTCCCCCCACCTCCCACTTCTCTCGCCTCACTCCATACTTCTCCCCAGCCACAGAGCAATTGCGATTGAAAAAAAGGCGTCGATTGTGTGACAAGGAAATCGATTCGCCAGGCACTCGGCTCATCATCTTACGCTCGCGAATTTCCTGGGGCAAATGCCACTCCGACTTTTCCGGGAGGTAATCAATTCCATGAATGCTGTCGGTAATGATATTAATTTTTTTCGGGAAAGTAAAATAAGTCCGTTTCCCTGCATCGTAGCGTGTTGCAGAGTCATAAGAATCGTGTAAAAGGCAATGCAGAAAATTGTCTCTTAAAAAGAATAGTTTTCAAAATATGTTAATGAAATTGAAATATAATTTTAAATGAACTATATCACGCTTCTAAATTTAGAATTTGATTAGATACTCAAGAGATTTCCATTCAAGTAATATGGATTATATTTGATAATTTTATGTAACTTTTCCTACAATGCTGGCATAAAATAAAACAGATAACAAGTTGCATGAGTAAAACGGACGAAAAATATTTTGAGTAAAATAATCAAAAAGTGTTTTTCGTTAGTTTTAGCCAACTTTTCTTTAAAATAATTTTCAAAGATAACTTCCAGTAAAAAATTAAATACGCTTTTTAAGAATGATTTGAAGTATTGGAATAAAAGATACATTTTATTAAAGCAATGAGAATATGAACGATGATAGACATGAACGTAGAATTTGGAAGCAGCATTCCGGAATGAATTCCTTAGAACTTATTCATAGCGTGATGTGCTTACGATTCCATTGGGAATCCAAAACGGATACATATTCTCTCTACAGAATCTTTTCTGTCTCTGAAATAAAATTGGTTCTGTCAGCTGAATGGGCTAGAATTTTTACCGTGCATTTCTATCTGCAGAACATACAGTTCCACCAGAACTTCCCATAGCTGGATAGAATTCTTATCTTCATCTTTCTGTGTTCAAGCCCGCAGCATGCATTCGTATTAAATATGTGACATCTCATTTACATAAACGTTTACTTTCGTCTGCAAACACATGTAATAAGTACCTACATCGAAACACATATGTAAAAGGCGAGTGCTCAAGATGAGGAGATGTGGAGGGAGAGGCAAAGGAGCCAACCAAGCTGGCTCCCATCTTGGAAATCGATTCAGATTGAAATCCTTGGCCTACGTTTTGTGGCCGCAGTAATTTGACGAGATTGAAATAAAAAGGAAGATAGGGAGGAGAGTGGGGGGTAGGCTGCCGTGCGGTGGGGGAGATGGAGGGGGGTGGCGGTTCTCGGAATTGTTTAACCGAATTGAGGGATCAGGGCGGCGGGTGGAGGGCGATGGAAGCAGTGGAGAAAAGAGCAGGAATTTCCGTAGAATGGGAGTAAAAAGTAACGGGAGAGAGGAGGGTGTGGTGTGGGAAGAGTGGGAGAATGCAAGGAAGAGTAGGAGGGGGCCCGACAGAAAATGACTAACGAAAAAAAAAGGGGGGAAAGCGACCGGGGCTTTGTTGAAATGCGCATGCGGGGGTGGAGGCGAGGGGGTGCGGGAGGCGCGGGAGGGGACGAAGGGGTGTGGGGGACCGGCAGGAAAGGTAAGGGGGAGTTCGAAGACAAAAGAGTCCTCTGAACCATTTCCATACTCCAGGCGCACTCTGCGAGAGGGGAGAGAGCGGAGGGTCGGGTCGTATCCACGACCATCTCTCCCAATAAATATAAAAAGGGAGGGAGACCCCGCCCCGTCTCAACCCTCGCCTCCCTCGGGGCGGCCCCCTCGCCAGACGGCGGCGGCTCGGAAGCCTCCATCCCGCCCCTCCCGCCGCCATTTCCCTCGCTCGGGTCGCCAGCCAACTCCTCGGAGCGCGGCCTATGGAGAACGAAGGATTTGACGGTCCGAGTCACACAATGGGCGCATTAATCAAAAGCGGTTGCGTGAGGGTGGGAGGCGGAGGGGGCGGGGTGGGCACACATAGGGAGAGAGGGAGCTCATGATCCCCTCTCCGCTCGTTTACAAACCCGAGATTGGCTTCAAGGAGAAGCCTTCAACGCGGGCTTAAAGAAGTGACTACGTGAGGTCAATGAATAGTATGTCTGTGAACGCATTCGTGTCGTCAGTGGGCTGCATTTGTACATGCCATTCCTAGTGTGTAATTTTTTTAGACACGTAGAATGTCCAACGTAAGTAGGTATTAATGAGTATTGATAACGAATGGATCGGTAAATGCTAATTTTTGTTTAATTATATATAATTTATGGGAAACTCTACAACCTTTATAAACCTTTCGGAGGTGCATGTTCAATCCCCTCGAATAAAATATAAAAAATAGAGATTTTAACAAATAAAAACTTTTGTGACTTCCACAGTTTAATAACCGTGCTTTAAAACTGTGACAGACAAAAAAGTGTTTCTATTTGCTTCAATGGGGACGCTCCTCCACCATGAACAAGCTTCTAAATTAGAATCTAAAAATAAAAATATTTAAAATTATAAATATGTCTCTGTCAAATTTGTAATTTCCAGGACGCTATTATTATTTAATGCCATGTAAGACGCACGCTTTTTTTAAGATTGGGGCACTCACTCTTGAGCATTAAACTCTAAGGGAGAGCTTCAGAAGCTTACCCCCGTAGTTCGCTGCCATCAGCGAATTCTACCCTTAATGTTACGAAGGCTGACTCCTGTGTAGCATGAACGAAAACGAAACTGCTGACGTCATAACTATCATTGCTGGTGGCTACACCTATAATGGACAGGGTCGATTTATATATATTTTTGCTTACTTATGTGTCAGCAGAATTACGAGTGGGGAATTGAATTCACAGTTCACTCGCCCAATTGCAGAAGTGGTAACATTTCTATGCCTCTACGACCGGACGAGTGTAACGAACTCATTCAATACTAGTGATCGTAACTTGCAGTGGAAGACATGCACTGATTAGTGCTGTGATTGGAGAGAGAGAGTCATTAGCACAATTGCTCCTGTGTGGTTCATTGAACAATTGCAAAAGTTTTGGAGGAGGAGGTTTGATGTTCGGATGTTGTCATATGGAGTTCCATAATTTTTTCAGAGCTTTCAATCTTGAAACAAAAGAGCCAAGCTGAGCACAATCGTCAAAGAGAAAGCTCACGCTATCACAGAGACTCCTCCTACTTCTCTGGCTGAAGCCATCAGGGTCCGCTCTCCTTTCCTACATATTCGTTTGAGCAAGACTTAAGAGGCACGTGTTATTCAATTCTTCTCACAGGTTTTGAAGGCACAGCACTGCACATTCCCATCCAGCACATTACGCTGCTTCATTCGTGAAAAATGCAGATAAAGCAATAATAGGATAAAGGAAAAGGCAGTAGTCAATGACATTTTTACCTATGTCTACAAGTATGGAGAATGTATTACAAAAATAAATATGTATGCTAAGATCGGAGTTTGACGCAGCAGTAACAGACTTGTGGATGAAAAAGACTTCTAGCATTGATGAAATTCCTGCAGAGCTAATTAAAAATGAAGGAGAGAAGGCTTTAATCCATCTTTACACAGCAATCTGCTACATGTACTCAGCAGGAAAGATATCCAGGGACTTTGAGAAAAACATCACCACTCATATTCCCAAGAAGAAAAGAGCGAGGAATGTGAAAATTTGGGGACCATAAGCCTGACGCACAACAAATATATTGACAAGGATCATCTACAGAAAAATAGAGCAAACACCAGAAAGCCTGGATGAATACTAATTAGGATTCAGGAAAAGTAAGGGTAGGTACCAGAAAAGCAATTTTGGCTCAAAGAATTCTCATGGAGAAGAACAAACCGACGTTAATTGTGCTTGTGGATTTAGAGAAGGCTTTTTACAACGAGGATTTGAAAACAATCGTATGAATTCTTAAAAAAATTCGAGCATTCTACAATGACCAATTAATTATCCATAATTTATATAAAAATCAAGCAAGATCAAAACTAAACCCAGCTGTGAAAAGCAAAAATAAAGAAAGTAGTGAGACAAGGTTGTTAACTACCCTCCATAATTTTCAATGACCACATCAAGAAAGCCATCAAGGAAATCAAATAGAAGGCTTCAGATGTGAATATCCACGGGGAATCTGTGAAATTTTTTTGTGAATATTTTTTAATTTTTTACTCTCTATCATTTAAAAGAATACAACAGGTATGCAGTAGAACACTAGAGTCAAACGTAGGAAACAAATCCTTGAAAAGGAGAGTGAGTGATGCTGTATGGAAGTGAAAATTATCAACGATGGATGAAGCAAGAAGGAAAGATTTTGTAGAATAGCTCAGGGCCTCCTATTAAAAGAAAAATGTACTCATAGCTGGAAATGTAAACTTAGTAAACACAACATTCCACCTCAATTGAAACTAAGCAAGTATTAGAACTGAAATTCTGTGATGATTTAAACGATAAGAACACCATGAGGGGAGTCCTATATAACGGCCATCAATGTGCCTCTCCCTATGACGCCGTGCCAATGGGACCAGGACTAACACCCGAAAAGATATTATGCTCGACGCTTGGAGGATATCATAAATCGACACCTTACCAAGTAGCGAGGGAAGAGTGCATTATCATCTCTGTCGTAGAGCTTTAGATTCTGAGCCTTCGTCCAAACACTCCGTAATTGCATTCCCCAGCTCAGATCTCTGCGCGTCCACTATTCTCACCCCCTCACGTCGACACATATTCACCCGACGCTCCACTCCTCCCATCCTCACCGCCTCTCGCCGCCGCCGCCGCCCCTCACTTTCAGAGAGGCCATTTGAACGGCCCTGTTGAAATCCTGGGTGCTTCACCCCAAGGGGGGGAGGGGGAGGGCGGGTGGACTTCCCGTCCCCTTCCCGCCGATCCCTCAGGGTACTTGTCCCAGACCCAACCAAGCACCCCATCCAAATTAGCGAGGCTCTTTCTCGATTGATCCCTCCCTGCTAACACATCGACCCCCTGCCGTCCCTTCACCCCATTCCACCGACCCTCAAATGTATTCCTTCACTCTGCCTGCCTTCCCCTTTCAAACGATCTTTCGTATGGCATGTTTTCCAGACAAACATTTCCTTTGTGCCTGGGAGTCAACTCTCTTATCCTCCGAGGTTTTCTCTTCCGACATTGATTACTTAATCTATTGTTGCTTCATTCTTTCCTTGATGCTTGAAGGAATCTTTTTCTGCCTTAAATCTAGAGAAATAGGCTCCACCATAAGTTGTTAGTTACTCCCTTAAAATGAATGATATATTTGTAATATTGCCAACCTAAATAAGAGTTATCATATGACTGTCCCCGTACACGATTTAGCGCAAGTAACATCTCTTCTAACAGCTGTAACGTATGCCCGCTCTGTATCATGCTCACCTTTGACGTGTTTTTCTGGTAAAATGCCATTGCATTCTACTACTTTTGATAAATCTGTATCCTCTAACTCTTGCACTGGATCTGCAGCAAATTCATCTGTATTTGCAGTCACGTATCAGACTAACTAAAATGTGTGTTGTCATTCGTCAAACTTCCACTCTCAATCAGATATTCTTCTTCTTATTCACCTCCAGCTAGATCTCTCTCAAAGCTACTGGAACATACACGTTGAAGAGATTTGGTCATGTCTGGCAATCCTGCCTTACTTTGCATCTTAATCTTCTCTCATCATCAACCAACAATATTGAGGTTGGTTTGACGTAGCTCTCCACTTAATTCTCCTATCAGCGTATCTCTTCATATTTACGTACTTCTTCTCTTTCCCATCCTTAATGTTCTTTGCCTACCCTCGTACACATAGTAGATTCGCCACCATTGGCTATCATTAAATTTCCTCTTAGCAGCTCGCTAACATTTATGTAAAATATTGAAGCTTTCAGCATGAGTAACTTCATTCATCCATGCTTACCATTTTAATAGCCAATATTTGATCTTTTGAAACACTCAATAAATGCACTATGGCCCTCATTTATGATTACACTAAGGAGGAGCTGCCAGAAATATTGATTTAACACGAGTCAAGGATTTCTGTAAAAAACTGAATACATTGAAGACCCTTGTGATGGATCTCAATTATCCCACAATATTCTCCCTTTGAAGAATGTAAAATCACACGTGCTCCAACATGAATTAAATCATTATAATCATACATCATGACGAAATCCGTTAAACGTGGCTGCTCGACAATCGTACTTTGTTGGCTCCGGTGCCAAAAACTCTTTCGCTAACATTGGGAAGAAATTGAACAGAGGCAAAGGTAAGCTTTAAGGTGCTCCGAATTCTGTGATTACACTGCACCGTCTAACTTGAACCTAATCCTAAGGCAAATACAGCATCCAAGCCGGTGGAAATTAGACTTGAGACCCAAGCAGACCAAAGCTATGTAACTGAACTCTGCCGGCAGAAAGAGTTACTCAAAACTGTACTCGGTACAAACATATTATTTCCGATGAGCAATAACACCATTTCTACATCTAACTCGCATTGGAACATAAGCTCATTTATATCTACATCTACGGAGTACCCTGCAAGCCGCCTCAAAAGGGCGTAATGGAATGGACAATTACCAAACTTGTAGGTACTGCTTACATTCTACTAATAATTTCAAGAATATTTCTTCGGTGATTCATGTTAGTTATGTATCCACCAGGTACGTGAAAATGAATGCTTATAATCTAGTCATCATCATCATTGGTCAGCAATCCTGAGATTAGTTTGACGCAGCTCTCCACTGAATTCTTCTATCAGCTTATCTCTTCATATTTAAGTATTTATTTACGTTTACATCCCCATCATTTATTAGAATCGTAATATAAGAATTATAAATTGGTTACGTATTTCTTAAAATGCACTATTATATATATAAATATTGTCCACTACGTGCCTATCATTGACCAAGGTGAAGTGAACGCGGTGAAGTCAGCAGAGAATGTAAGAGAGCAAGCATATTTAGTGAGTGACGGAAACGAGGGTAAAAAAAATCTATTACATGTGTACCTAGTAGTTTGGGCACTTCCGTTGAGACACTCAGGAGGAAATGAAGCAGTGAAGTCGGGGGTTCAAAGGAATGTGAGTGGAAACGCCGGAGCGAAAAGAATGATGCGGCGGGGAAACAAGCGAATTGGAAAGTCGGCGTTGGGCCGGCACTTTTTTCCCTCTCTGGCCGGGAGCGAGAGCTGTTACACGTGCGGCGGCGAACGGGGGGAGGGGGATGATGGGAGAGGCCTCGAGAACGAATGAGATGGGGCTAAACGACACCTCCCGAGGAATTCTAGTGTTCCTGCATTAAGTGAGATTTCTGCGATGAGATTTCGGAGTATTTACCGCTTAAAATAAGGATTCTATCTTTCAAGCTCGGTGTCCGCTCGCTTCTTTTTCTGCTGGTGGTCTCCAACTGGGCATGTGATTCATTCCATACAATTGGTGAAGTGGCAACACACTAAGGGGAACTATTGATCTTGATAAGATGCTGTGCAGCAGTTTTGTCGTGCGTTGCCAACCTACCATATTAACCATATGCTACAATTTATAAGAATTATTTTCCATATGGAGAGAGAATTATTCCAAATTAACAGAGTATTCCCAGCAATTTAATATCTTTCATGAGGAGCGAAAAACACATTTTTTTATGTTTGTTGATTTGTCACTATTTTTCACCAACAACAAGGTTGACTGGCATCCAAACATCAGTTTGCATCTTTAGTATGAACCATACTTTTGGGTTTGGACCATGTTCAGATTCATTGATGCATCGTAATCTTAGAAATTTATTCGCAATCAATTACATTCCTTGAATCCCTGAACAAATTAAGCTCAAACGATTAACAGTCAAAATATTGATTTTGTAAGCTCTTCAAATACGATATTTAATTATTTTGAAAGTTCAATAATTCTTTAGTCAGTAGATCGACTTAAATGGCTCTGTCAGATCCTTATATTTACCTTTGTTTTTTCGAGGATGTAAATACTGACTAAAGCACTGATCAACTAGGCAAGATTTAACACCACGCTTCTATCTCGTTAGCTGGAAGGAAAGGGATTTTTGTGAGAAATCTATTAAGTGCAGGCACAAAAATCCGCATTACGCTCGAGCCAATTTTAAAGATGTCCCCTTGTAACGTATACATTTTATGTTACTCTTTTATGCAAAGAGCGGAATGAGACTCGCTGGCCGAAATTGAAGAAAACACATTTTTATAATTCCCGGCTTCATGAGGGAGAACGACTCGAGGAAATTGGGGCCTAATGAGTGTTACGAAGCCGAAAAAAACGAAGAGCAGAAATAAAAGGACTCTCTCTCTCTTTCTGGTCTTGAATTGAATAGGGAGAAAATCCACTATCGTCTCCTGCGGGAATTAAAAAAAACCAATTCGCCTCTAAAAAAATGTTCCTCGACCCCCTTAACTCCTTAACTACCGCCCGATTCTCGAACCATCCCGTCCCTTCCAAATAACAACTCCACCACCTTCCCCCCTCGCCTGCCCACATAAATGCATGTACACATAAAAAGAGAATCGAGAAACACAAAGTTCATCCTTCGCAGGGCAATCAGGCCGAGGGGATCCCGATAATGTCTCCTCCCTTTGAGTTCTTAAAAGCTTCCTCTCCGGAATGCGCGTTCTTTCTGCGACAATAACACTCAACGCGATGGAAGGAGAAAGGGAGAGCGGAAAAAGGGAGGGAGGCATAGGAGAGGGGGAGGGACCTTTACACCCATTACGAAGTGAGCCCCGAATTTTTTTCAGCACGTCTGCAACCGTATGCGTAATGCAATGGGAAATGATAGCGGGTGCAAAAGCCACTGGGAAGGATAGAAAGGGGGCGAGGGATTTGGGGCGTTGTTTTCCCTGCGAGGGTGGGCGGAGAAGAATGGGGACCTGCCGACGGGATGGGGTGTACTGCGGTGACTGAAGGGACGGGGATGTAATCTGAGGGCGGGGGTGAAGGGATTACAAGGGAGGGAGAGAGGTGTGCTGGAAGAGTTTGGGGTGGGTAGGAGGGTGGCCCCAACCCCATTCCCTCGCAGCCCCACCGGCACACACCACCAAAAACGGGCACGGAGGCGCTAACCCAAGGACCAGCAGCCATCGAAGCGGTGAGGCTTCCTCTTGCTTGGCTTTATCATTTGCATTTATATGGACGGGTGGGAGAGAGCTAGCGAGAGGGAGAAGGGTGGATGTATGCTCTCGCTGGTGCTGTGGGTCCATCGGAGGGAGAGGGGCGAAAAGGGGCAATATGGCCGCGGGGGTGGATTGGTAAAATGTGCCCGGGTGGTTGTGTGGTGAAGTGCCGGGGATTATTGTGGCGGTGGGTGGGGGGAGAGGGATGGTCGAGGGGGTGGAAGGGGTGATGGGACTGGGGAGGAGCTGAGAGAGAGAGAGAGAGCCAAGGGGGTGGAAGGGAGGAAGCTGAAACGGGCGCGAGAATGTCGAAGCTTCTCATGCGGAGCGAAAATGACGGCTCGGAATGGGGCAACATGAAAGTGTTGAAGCAAACGTTTTAGCCCTCCTTTCAGAGGAAATCGTTGTCGTTCAAAATGCTTTTAAAAATATTCGGTGCAGCGCTGGATAGGTGTTAGCAACTTTACCGCCTAGATAACTCTTCAAGTCACAATGGTTAACCACACTAGTGGCAACAGGATGTTTCGACGGACGAAGTCTTCTGCACAACAAGCACATTTTCGAAAAAATCATCACAGTTGAATTAAGCAAAAACACCTGAATTAACTTTTTAAGTTCAAATTGATTATACTCCTCCATTATATTTGTTGCTGGGTAGGAGAAGAAGATAAACTTTTAAGTAACAACTTCTTTATTACTATGCAATACAGTACTTAACGTTACTACATCAAAGACACCAACGAGTAAGCGTCAACATTTCTCATAAATGTTTCAGAGAAAACATTTCTCCTCATTATGAAGGTAACACCATTTATCTTTGGGGTTAACTCCATTTTATAGGTCATATACGACGGTGTCTAGTTATATGATACTTCCCCTAAATTTTCCATTTTATCTAAATAGATTTACATCAGGTGCTTAGGTTTACATATATGCTGTAGAATGTTGTTAAGACTCGTATATTAAAGAATGGATTATCGAAATATTAATTTGTAGCTCTTCTCTGAATAGCTCTGTCACTAACAAATGACTTATCGGGTCAAACTATTAAGAACAAACGCTCATTAGAAACTCGTATGACTAATTCAATTTTATATAATGATTCATGATTACATTCCTCATTGCCATGCCTCATGTCTCATGCCATTCATCTTACCATAGCTCATGAGAATGATTATAAACTAGTAAAATTAATGGCCATACAAATGTAACGTGCGCCCAATTTTAACTGGTTTCAGACATTCTCTGAATTGTTCATTTAGCATGAAAGCCACATGCTGATACGGATATTGACATATAGCGAAGAGGGTAAGCATGAGAACCAGCGTATAATGATTAGTATTCCAATAAAACCAGCTGCAAATAAAGATAAAATATCTAAATGAGTAGAATTTATGGTGGTAAATTTGGTCTTTGTATGAAAAACATCACCGACCACAGTGAAGAAGCCTTTGAATCACATATTGTTATATGCTCCCTCATGATTGCAAGAAATTGATAAAAAATATGCCTTTCATTTTCTCATGTACTTCAGTATTTACATAATTTTAAATTCAGTAAGACGTTTCGAGTAAAATGACTTTGAAAAAGCTACGTCAACTAAAGTCTAGTTTCGAAAATATTTTAGGATCGCTCAGCTTCAAAACTGTATGGGAAGGCACTGAAAACTTCATGTCATTTTGCAAAAAAAATGGAAAATATAAATATAATTCGTTTTGGGATTTCTTTATCCATACTAATTTGGCGTTATCACGTGAACCCATAACTAATGTGCCTAAATAGAAACCTACATGTCCAATGTTTACAATTTTCTGCGACATGTATTTTTTTACAGTATGTATTAGCATACATTTTTAGATATATCCCGGACATTCCTTTTTTAGAATTAATGTTTGTTATTTCAGATAGGTCTAAGCTGTTTTTACAATTGTTACTATACTTGTATTACTATACTATACTTGTGTTTGGAGGAAATTTTAACAATATGCGATAAACCTGGGTTTGCTCTCAGATTAAATTGACGGAAGCCCAAATGAGAAACGCTTTCCTCATTTCTAATTGGATAAGAGATCTCCATGCGCTACAGGGATACTCAAAAGGGCAAATTAAGGTCCTTTGAGAACACCGAGATGACGCTTTCATAGTTAAAAGGAGTTTTTTTTACTACACAAAACCATGGAAGTGGAATGGTTCACCCTCCTACATCAAATGTTAACGTGGCCGGTTCAAAAGAGAAGGGAGAGCCGTTCATTAGCCTATGGAGGGGTGAGATGGAAAAAAGAAGGGAATTAAAATAATTGCCAAAATAATAGTAAAAGATGACGTAAAAAGAGGGCATTTCCAGGCGACGAACACAAGTACAACAGCATATGATAGCTTGCATGAGCCTGATGGAGTTTGGAGGGGAGCTGATGAGGAAAAAGAGAATCAGTGTTGTCACGGAAACTGTAATAATTACGAGCAATTTCTCCGAAATTTGAGCCGAGTGGGAATTAGGCAGTAAGAGTGCTACTTGAAAGAATCCAGCACTAACTGGTGGTGTGAGGAAATGAAATGGTGCAGGGGTGGGTAGCAAAGACACTGGAGAAGAGGAAGAGATTCAGATGGGCCTCAGTAACCGCGTTGAGAGTGTCCATGTGCCAGAAAGGACAACGACACATAAAGAAGTTGAAAAGTTGCAATCGAAAATGGCTTCCCTTTTTTTCATTTACTTCATTCAAATCAGTTTAAATTCTCTCATATTAAAAAGGTATTTGCGCTTTTCCTTTTAATAATTCACTCCCGATTGATTTTCATGGATACTTTAAATCTTATTCATTTTCATTCCTGAGGGTTAGGAAAGCAGAATAGGAGAAATTTGGGATATACCATATCAATGTGTAAATGGGCAGCGTCTATCTTCTACCTGTGTTCCATGAATCACAACAGAGATGAAAATTAGAGTGCACGTAGTAGTTATTGACTCATTATACATGAAGCTTTACTGATAATATTGCTCATAAATGCATAATGATTACTTTGTTTTAAAAAATATTGAAATTTCAAGCATTTATATTTCAATTAATGTGAATATTGTCATTATAATTTGCCCTCAAATATTTTTGGAACGCGTGATTGTTGTATAAAATAAACTTGAGAAAGCCAATATTTCTTTCAAATGCATTACTGGAAGTAACAGAAAGTTTACTGATTAAAAAGTTTACTCATGGAAATAGAAAAAAATGGCTCAGCTTGAGGTTGTTTTGTTCAACCTATGCAGAAGTAAATCATGCCTTTTCAAATTTAGTTTGTTTTCAAATTTAACTAATAATATACCATTAAATTAACAAACCCTTGCCAATACTCTGCTACAGTAAGATTTTTTTAAATTAATCATATAACTTACTTGTAGTGAATGCTAATAGTTTCATTGAACCAGAATTGTGTTAAATACTGGTTGATTTTCGGATAGAAAGAGAGCAGGAAAAGGAAATGTTAGCATTTTAGTTTCCTTTCATGCCTAATCACTGATTTAACGCTCAATGATCTTATTCTCAATGATCTGATGTAAACCTCCAGTTATCGCGAATTATTTCCACGACATATTTAACATAGGAAGCAAAAAGGCTTGCTCACAATAGGTGCACCACACGATAATCGCTAAGGCCACGTCGAAGAAAAATATTCAAGGGTAGCTAATTCAAGAAAACTGGTCTTCCTTTTGGTCAAACGCTATATACCATTTCGTTCGAATGATAGTGAAAATTTACCAATATTGTTTTATTACAGCGCGGTGCTTGTGGACTGGTAAAACGATATCAATCCGCGGCGAGGAATACGGGAATCCTCCTGGCAGGTGGAGAATGCTGAGAGAGGGAGAGTCACAATCATGGGAGCTGCTGTTGATCGCGGTGGCGTTCTTTTCTAGTACGTGGGTGCATACGTGAGCAAGTACTAGGTATGAGAGAAGTGAGAATAGACGGAGAGATAATGGAGGAATTGGGTGGACGGAGTAACCCAGCGCGCAACGGGGAAGAGTCAAAAAGCGTCGTCGAGGGTGATTAAGCGGAGTTGGTGGAATTGGGCACATAAGGCGAAGATGAGAGAACAAGGGGAGGGAGCAGGGGTTAGTCACTGGGGAGGGCGGGAGGGATTGTTTTGGTGTTTGCGCGCGGCACAAGAGGGAGTCGGCAAAAGCGGTCAAGGGGAAGGAAGGAAGGGAGTTTGGTGTTCTCGACGGGCGAGGGGCAGGAACGCAGTGCGAAGGCTTCGGCGGCGGTCATTTAAAGGATTTAGTTTCGCCCAGATTCGGATTGGGGCGGTAAATAGGCAAGTGCCTTATTTCACCGGGGAGGGCTAAGTTAATCCGGCATGCGCAAGTAAACAGTGGCGAGAGGTCGAGGGGGTAAGTGGTGCGGGGAATTGTTAGGGGGAGAGGAGGAGGGATGGCGCCACGAATGGGATGCATTGAAAGCCCTCTCTCAATCCGACCTCATCGTGCTCAACGCTGACGAGCGGAAATCATCGGGAGGACATGATAATGAGGAGAGACTCGCTGTTTTATTGAATGAATACAGCATTTTGGTTCTTATCTCATAGCTCTCGCAAATCATTCATGCCATTCATTGCCTGTGATACTCTATCAACAGTTACATCATTAGAGTAACCTAAATTCTTTTCATTTAAAGAGCAGCCGAACAAATTTACCCCCTATACAATTTCCATAATTGGAATAAATTAGCATCATAACTTGCGATTTGATTTTATGACCTCTTTCAGATAACTAATAGGCTTTATGAGATTTTGTATGATACAATGCTCATGCAAGTACTGCAAAACTGTTACAATGGCGTGATAAATTTGCTACTACTATTGCAAGCTTTATAAGTACGTTTAAAACTTACTATGCGTTTTATACCGTACGACTTTGGTGCGTAGGCTTAATGCAGGACTAGATAGAAACGTTAGTTATCCTATTAGAGAAAAGATGACGAGTCAAGCTTTTGTAATGCAAGAAACGAAGCATTAAATATCCGATTGTGTATTTAAACGACAGGAGGAATTGAACAAGATCATCATTACAAATTTATAAAGACACCTAATAAAACATGAAATCAATATCACCAAAACGACATGAATGAATGATATTACTTCAAAATTATTTTAACACGTGAGAAAGTAGGTTTCGGCCTGCTCAGATTGCTAAACTCGAATGTCCCACCTCATTTTCATCAAATCACTGCGTAGGGAAGCTGCAAATGAATTTTCAGAACGAAACGCAGTAGCTTTTAATGCACGAAACAATGCTTTTCTGTTGGGACACTTTTATTTTCAGTCTTTGCTATTCAACGCAAAGTGTTGTATTCATGTAGTCGCCGCATTACTCTCAATAGTTATGCAGAGGATGAATCACTGGGTAAGACGAAAACATGGAGTGCTATATGAGCAGTTTCAAGAAATATTAAAGAATGGATAAATTACTGAAGCTCAAAATAATGAGTCTGCGTTTACCCAAGGCTGCCGACCTTCGCCATCGTCAGTGGAAAGAGACAAAAAAAATTTCCAAATCTCACTTTGAAACTGCTTCTCAATGCAAGAGTTCTGGTGGCTCAACACTATGCAGTGAGAGGGAGCGAATTCTCCATTATTTGAGCAGAGGAGAGCTGAAACTCCGGAATAGGACGGCAGTTTAATGGACTCCTGGGGAAACAATGGAGAAACTTGATGCGGGGAGAAGAAGCAGAATGGCACTTCGCCTGAGGAGGGGTTTTCATTCATCTCTCCCCGAGAAGGGACAGCGTGAGCGGTGAGGTCATCAGTGGCCCAGGGTTGGATGACACGACACCTCCCGCCGGCTGCCGTTGGCACAATGGAATGCCGGGAGTGCCTTGCCTTTCTCGGTGTCTCCACGTCGGGGATTTAATGATGAGCGAGCTTCGTAATATCGGTAGAGCTAGGTTTTATGATGCTCCAACTGCTAAGGAAATATCGCACCGTCTAATCAAACCTATGTCGCACCTAACGCGCACAATACCCGTGTCCGAGAAAGGATTCTAATCCTCAGCGTTCCTCGGGTGAAACAAATAGGAAAAGGGGAAACGGAGCGAAGAAGCGTATGCTCTATACCTTTGAAATAAATCTCACGCATCAATTACTTGTCCAAAACCAATTCTTAGGAGTCTTCTGTGTTTTAAATTTAATGAACACACAAATCAGTGTCAGTCAGAGCATATAAACTTTAAAAATATATTACTATAATTTCGTAATTATTATTGATCTTTATCATTTTCTCAATGATTACAGCTATTGAAGAAATAATCACTGAAAAACAGAACCTTTTCAATTAACCCTATTTTACTTGGGGCGTTTTAATGACCTATGACCAAGGAGACATGATAAAACAGGCATATCTATTTGTACTCACCATAATTCTCACATGGGAAAACAACTAACTTGAATTAAAAACAAAAAATTTCAAATTGTGAAATTCTCCTATGAGTTGGAGAATACTTATGGAGCCATTGAGAATCTTCGCGTCCCGTCTTTCAAAGGAGCGACGAAGCACGAATGAGTGACGAAATGCTGCTAACAAGCGAAAGAGATAGGAGGGGCGGAGTGAGAGATGATGTTCAATTATGACAAAGGATGAGAGGGAAAGCTAGTTTGTGCTCGAGCCCCTTGCCTGGGTCCCCAATAAGGATAGGCTGACCTTCCTTTCCAGCTCATCGCGACTCGAGCTCCTCCTCCCTCCCTCCCCCGAGAAGAGATGGACGCGCCCCCTCGGCTGCAGCCGCACAATGAAGGCATTAGGTGTCGCTGTCCCGAAAGAGGGAGGCTGTCACCGTTGATGAGCGAAGAAAAGGAGAGCCCAAAAAAAAGATGGAGGAGAGGAATAAAGACGCAGCGGAAACGACCTGACCATTAAGCATGAGAAATAGGCGCTCGAATCATAACTACTTTGCGAGGGTGTTCAAAAACCATTTGCCACGTTAATGAAAAATGGAAGGAAATGCAAACGGATAAGACGACAATGAAAACTTCACGACAATGGGGCTGTAAGGAATTGAAGGGATGAGTGATTCGCCGGATGGCCGAGCAATAGAACTCGAAGGATTCCTCATCCTCATTGTGGTGAAAGAAAATGCTAAATTGTTAATCCGGGCCTCAGACGACAGTCCCCCCCTTTTATTTCATCATTTCTCCGAAAAGAAATCTTAACGCATAACATGACATAACACTACCATTCCAAAGGATACTGAAGAGTTTCCCTTCATTCGATTTGTATTCTGACAGAATCAAAGGGCATTATTAGTCTTGTTCGCCATTGACTATGTTCATGAAAGACAGCAATCGTCGCGCTGGCTCTGACTAATGAAGTTGCGTAAAAAGAGTTACATGGGACTAGTTGTTAACCATAACGTGGGGATATAAATTGTCTGCAAGGGAAGTAAGATGTTTTGTTAGATGGCACATACTTGTCACAATTTTCGAAACCTAAAATTACCCGAGTCATTTTATCTAAATTTATAACTTTAGGGCGACAAATTTAGAGCAGCTAAGAGGCAAATTATGAGTAAAATTGCTAATTGTAATTCTTCTTAGAAAAATAATCTTAACTGCAGATAATCCTGGAAAAGTAACCTAACGCATTGAAAATGTCCTAATGATTTTCGCTTGTTCTAATCCTTGCAAGTATGGTGGGACAGAGGGTTACCAAATGTTTTCCTGTCTTTTTTTCTGGTTGACAACTTGCTTTATGGAGAACCTGTGAGTAGTCATTTCAGCAAAAATATGTGGGAATTTCTGTTATTATTAGTGCTGTTCACAGTCCATGTTTTATATCCACGGTGGAATTAGCATTTATTTAGGAAATCATTTTAGTTTAATTTGAAAGGGGAGTGGTAGGAAATTATAGGATTATTTTAGTTAACTTTTTCGACTAGTCCTGTTTAAATTACATTCATTCAGTACAGTTGTTACTTACAAGGTACGGACACTCTTTTCTGTCTTTTTATGATACGCCTTTTATTTAGTTTTCACTGCCATCTGCACCAAAGGATACTTCCTAAATGATATTTTAAAAATTACATATATTCATATGTATAAAGGACTTATTATTATGTTTATAAGAACGTTTTAACTACTAATCAAAAATGTCCATAGAAGGAAAATGTATTCAATGGACTCCATCCTGTATTTTTAAATAAAATATATCAGGTAAAATTGTAAATTATAATGAATAGCTAAGAGAAACGTGCCAAGATTCTTTAGAAATATCACAATAATATATTACGGCATTATTTTGCCCAGAAACCAAAGAGAGTAGGTGTTTAGACGCAAAGGTGTTCATAATGAGAATAAAATTATGGAGAGTACAAATAGGTGTGATACCTTTTTTATCATTCATTTTGCCACATTTTCTCTTAAGGAAAGTCGTCCTGCCGGGTCGGCCCCGTGGGTGTCATTAACTGGGCGTAAAACGTAACTTAAATAAAAAAATGTATACCTCTATGCATCCAAGGAGGCAAAAAAGAGGAAATTATTGTCTATCCGTGAGTTCTGGGCCTTCACCTGGCGAGGAAGAAGGAGAAATATTACCGAAACATGTGAGCGACATCGCCCTTACGAAGGGGGAGAGCGAGGTCGAGATAGATAGGAGCGGTTGAGTGAGATGTTAAGGGTAATAGATGGAGATTGCCCATCACTACCGGAAGCCCCTGGGGCTGATGTCCGCCCCTCCCTCCTCCGCTTCCCGCCCCGCCCTCTTCGGCCATGCAAACGATTCCACGCCTCGACCGCGTCAGGCGAGCCTTATTTTCCTCGCACCTATCCCCCCTCCATGAGAGAGGAAAAAGGAAGAAATGAAGTGGCCCGCTGAATGCAGAAACATCGGTCACGTCCCTCCGCAGTCCAAAACTCTCTCTCTCCTTTCACACCCCACCCCTCCCCCACCCCCTGATCCCGGAGGGAGAATACAGGTGCGAAGTTTTACTCGAGCTGTACCGCAATTAGGGCGTATCTAGGATCCTGCCCCGGGTGCATTTAGACGCCGCACGTAACCTCACCCTTAATGTCTCCTCCGAGTTGTTTTTTTCAGAGTGGTGTCTTCATGAAATTCCGTTTCCATTCCCATCATGGGCCAAAGACCCTCAAATTGTGTTGATGCGGTGTGGGTCTATTTTTTTCTTGATTAATTGCGTCTCCCTTGATATTAATTTTACACCCTCCAAGACGCTTTCAGGATTCGCTCCTCCATTGAAAAGAATAGAAATGGATTTTAGCGCTCACTTGGATTTGGATTAATTGGATTTTACAATAGCGCTCACTTATTTGTAACTTAATGCAACTATGCACACCATACCACGGGATATTTTCATGGAAGTTTCGCGGCAGCCATATTATTCCATATATACCACGAGGAAATTAAAAATGCCGATTGCACATGATCCACTACTAATATTAATACGGAAATGCAACTACTATATTGCATGCGGTGAGTCATCGCCTCAGTAATTCGCAGAAATCTCCGGTATTCGATAAAATCATCGATATGATGCTTGAATGGGTGCATGACGTTTGTATCTGAAAAATAGCAATATGTGAGCTGCATTGTAAATAATTAATCAAAATTAAGGCATCTAAATATTCTATACAATGCCACTTTTCTAAAATGATAATGCAAGTAAAAAACAGATGAAAATGAAAGCAAATTGCGGAAGATAATTTTAATAGCTCAGTTGTTACCAAAAGTTGCCTTAGAATACATCTCTAAAGTTAAAAACAACTAACATAGTAGTCTTCAGCTTAAGATATGTTGAAATTTCAGCTCCTTTACTTTTGGTGACACCAGGCGTGTATCTTATCATAATTTTCAGCTGCAATAATGATTATGAAAAGAAGAGTAATTACAGAAACAAGTGTATGGAACATACCTATGTATTAATAGATGCAGTAACTACCTATGGATTACCACCACATTGGGTTCCAAAAGTCTCGTCATACGTTCATCTGGACGTAAGTCTGACATTGATAATTTTTTTTTAGAATTCGGAAGAAATATTTCTGCACATGCCCTCTTGTGACCGGATATTCGTTATCATTAAATCAGGAAGAAATCGAGATTTATAGCATGATTTTTTATTTTTGATCTATTCTTTCAATCATATTATACCCTTATCATCACTCAAGGAAAGCACTTAATAGCGTCTTCTAGCTGAGCGGTACGATTCTCGCCATTGCTTAACAGTCTGTTTTAAGTCAATCCGTCATTTTCCGAATAAGATATAAGTTGACAAGTGATTATATTGGAGTACCAAAATGCATAATCACAACTTGTACGACGGATGGACTTGTGATTTACAAGGCCATCCGTCGTACAAATGAGTATCTAGAAGCGCAGATCAATACTTTCATGAGTACATGGATAGCCGAATCCTCGAATTCCTGGTCGTATAAACCTGAACACGAGAAGTCGAATGAATACACATGAGTCTGAGTTCCTTCACCACAGCAATTGGTATTCAACTGGGTCCTTCATTATTACAAAAACTCAAGGAACTTAAGATAATGATAATCGAGTGAGAGAGATGAGCAAAGATTTTTATTGCTAAGACACCCTAAAAGGACCTTAAACACAAGATGAATGGGTCTAATCATTCAAGTAATTTATCATTACAGAGACCCAAGCCACCACAGAAATCAAAAGCCTAATTGTTCCAGCCTCATAATCGGAAAATGTAGCGTAAACTCCCCTGATAACTAATACTCCATTATACGCACTCCTAAGTTATGCGCCAATACCTCCCAATCTCTAAACATCTCTCTCACGTATGTTTTTCGTGTTTTTTCGTGTAGAGCTCTCGAAATTCCTATCAAACTCGTGCTTCATATCCATCGTTTCAAGGAATAAATATGTATATTTTTACACATTTTTATAGGCACCATACGTTTGCACCGTTTGCCGCAAAATGGCTCTCAATGGAGTTCCATTTGCAGACAATTGATATCATCCATTGGCGCTAGATGATACGATTTTCTATATTCTCCACTATATTTTCCGATTATGAGGCTATAACCATTAGAATTTTGATTTCAGTGAAGTTCTCTTCAATGACAAAATACTTAAATAATTTGACCCATTCATCGTGTGTGTAAGGTGTCTTAGGTGTAAGGCTCTAGGGTGTCTTAGCAATACAAATCTTTGCTCCTTGGTCTTCGCTAGTGGGTGGGGATATTGAGTGAGGGATCTCGGAGGAAGAGGCCAAGGGTCCTTCCAGACTGGCATCACTGGGCCTGGTTTTCCTCGGTCAGCGTGCGCGCCGGCGGAGGTGGCCGGCGTTCTCCAAGAGCGCAGATGCGCCTCTCCCGTCAATCACACACCCGCCGCCGCTGACCCACCCATTCCCCTCACGCACGCTTTATTTCAATTGTTTTTCCTCTCGCGCTCGCCCATGAATTTCTCCTCTCGTTTTATTTTTAAACGCTTCGGTGGTAGGAACATGCACGAAGGGCGAAGAAGCGATGAAGGAGATCGATAAGGTACGAGCGGCATGGCACCGAGGCATGCAACCTTGTTATGGAGTACTCGCTTCAAGAAGGATAAGAGTCCAGGGTATTTCTTGACCGGAGGTGCAATAGATAGTGATCTTCTTCGAGTTCTTTATGGTTACTTCTAACCCTGCTTTAGGAAATTGTTCATATTTCATTGAGTGATTACCAGAGCATAGTACACGTACTCAGGACGCGTGAAATGAGCGAAATGAGATTCGGGAGCGAATGTTCCTTTATTATATTTATCTTATATAAATATATACATATTTATTTATTATTAATTGCCCAAGGATTCTTATTATTAACAGACAAAGAGGAAAAGTGACAAAGAGGCGCTCGAGGGGGTGACGCTAGAGGGGATATGCAAGGCCAGTACTTACTCGGTGCCGAGGGTAGGTGGTGACCCGACTGTGGAGTCTCCCAAGAAGGCAGTGATGACCCGACAAGGGGTCTCCCGAGGAGGCAGCGGTGATCCGTCAAGGGGTCTCCTAGCGCCTCGTTGTCACTTTGCCTCTTTGACTGTTAATAATAAGGATCCTTGGGCAGCAATAAAGGAACATTCGCTCCCGAATCTCATTTCACTCCTTTCACTCGTGCTCCCCGCCCTTAACCCCGTCGTGGGGAATCGGCCAACCTCTACGACATTTAGAACAGGCATGCGAATGTATTTTGTATGAAAATTGACAGAAGAAAAACGGTCCCTAGACAGGCAATCTAACCACTGACCTTTGGCCTGACGGGTCAATGCACCGACCATCATATTATCCAAGATTCCTTATCCTAAAGGTAATTATTATCCTTAGGGACTAGGTTGAATTAGTCATGGCGGAAAATCCTAAGGTAGACTAGGCAGTATGGTATCCACTTAATAGTTGGAATACCATAAAGCGTAATTTCATTGCTTATTCTGTTATAAGAATGCCACAATGGGCGGTATTAACAGACTCTAACTGCATCTAAGTTCTCGTAGAAAATTTATTTTGTATCAAATTAATTTGGCACAGAAATTATGTCTTACAGGCAAAGTTCTGAAAAAGAAAATTTTCTACGAGAGGTTGGCTGCACTTTGAATGAAGAATGAAGCGGATATGCTATTAGAGCGCAATAGAATAAAATGATAAATTCAATCAGTTAAATTTGTGTAAGAACATGAAGAGATTCGGGCTGAGTGAAAGAATACACACCAAAATCTTTAACAAAGGGAATTACAATAAGCATGAACGCTTAAATATGGAGATGGGAAGCTTAGAATGACAAGGTTCATTTATTTTTCATCGCTAGCTAAAAACATCGGAGAAGTGTGGCAAAAACTACCGAAAATAAGATTTACCACTTCATCAGAGAAACTGAAGAACATAGCCAAGAATGCAGATCAATTCATGTAGACCTTTATGGGATCCATGAGAAGCAAATTTCAAAGACTATAAAACATATTTCATTTCTCTTTCTATAAATAAGGACTTCAAGAATAAAACCACTTACGAAAAAAATTTCTGCTCCTTATAGTAGCAGAAGATTTAGAGAGAATAGAAACGACTGCTTAAGGGGGAAATAGGATGAAATTTGTTTTAAATAAGTTGAGAATTGAGCAGGATGAAACTAAACTAGACCCTTATAAGTAATTAGATAATGTATTCATCAATACAGATCCGATATGGATGAAAAACATATTTGACTTTGGAAACGTGTCCTATGAAAATATTCTCCGCCCACTCTTCCTCTCCTATCCAATCAAACTTGTATCACAGGGATGGATCTGGACGTAAAATTTATAAGCTTTCCTTTATCGAAGGGACATATTTTTTCCGCCATCATCCTTAAGTGAAAGCCTCGACGCGAGCAAAAAATCGATAACCAATACCCAAGGCGGTCTGATAACTTCCACTCAAAGCCTCCGCCATTCCCCCGCTCCCCCCACACCCACCACCCGCGCACCCCTTGCCGTTCCAATTCGGCCCTCCGTGAAAAAATGCATTACCCGACGGGGCGAGGGGAGGGAAGAAGAGCCCTCTCTGGATCAAGACAAGGATGGGTGGAAATGAGAGAGAGGCTGAAGGGAGGAAGGGGGCCGGGGTGGTAGATGGAGATGGAGGAGGAAGGGGTTAGGAGGGCCAAAGAGGCGATATGTATTCCGAGCAGAGCGTCCCTTTCCCTTCGTTTCGTTCCAAGCGAAAAAAAAGAGATTGAGCGTCGTCCACGCACAATCTCCTTTCCCACGTCCTCCCTGGACCGTCGCCGCAGCCGACAAACGCCTCTACTTCTCGCAAGCCTAAATCTAAGAGAGGGATTGCCGGTCTCAATTCCTTCCCAGAAAATAAGTCGCTTCCACTCACTGTTCCCACTTCTTCCTTCCTTCCTCTCTTTCCTTCTCTTTTCGGTATCCATTTGTCTCTTTCTATTTTTTTTGTCCCTCCCTTCCTCAATTTTACTCCGTCTCTTTCTCACCTTTACCTCACAGCTTTGCTATATTCTTTACCATTCTCGCCTTCCCTATTCGTCAAGGACCTCAATTCACTCCCATCTCCGCAAATGGCGTACGGGTGTCTCTTTTATTAACCCGATAAAACTGTTTTATAACAAGTGGCAGTTACTCGAGGAAGGACACCAGCAGTTAAAGCCATTGACGCATCTTAGTAAAGGTGGATGGTGTGGGAGGTAGATATTTTTCAGGGAGTGGATGAAGGATTGAGTTAAACCCGGTGTCGGCATTAGCCTATTCTTATCAAATGATACCATGGAATTTAACGTCCCATCCGTCGGACGGTGTACTAAACGTAGAATCTCCACACGGCACTCAAGTAGGAACCGGTACTTCACTGAAAAAACTCTGCACTGCCGGGATTCAAACTTGAACCACCGGAATGAGAGACCAATACTCTTCACCACACCAACGATCCCCATAATAATCAAACAATACGCTAAGTTCGATAGTAGGATTCATTTACACGGACGCTCAGTAAATAAAGAGGAAGATTTATGTAAGTGGGTGTTGTATTGCTTCATTCTTGACCACTCTTAGCTCTACCACATGGAACACGCAATTTAGGTGTCTTTAACAGCACCGGAGCTTTTCTTTTTTTATCATGTCTCAATCCCTTTGGATTGCCTTGATCTAAACATAGTCAGTAAACTGCGTAAAAGATATATGATTTTATTCAAGGGTATTTCATGGGATTAAACTTGTAGTAACATTCAATGGATGTAAAAATTTACAATTATTTGCTTGCCTTATTTATTTGCTTAATTATTTGCTTGGGAAAAATAGATAAAGCAGTGCCGGATATGATTATATTGTTTATTGTGCAAATAAACTAATTAGCACGTCAAGGCACGGGCTACGCGATGATTAAAAAAAAATATTCAGTGACGGGGGAAGGGGAGGAGTAAGTTTGCCAGCGATACCTCCGGAGAGCTGATATGGGTGCGCAGCAGCGTCGGGACCTGAAAGACCATATCGATAACACGTCCCTCCGGCTTATCTTTGGTCTTTAAGTATTTACCCATACTTATAGGTGCTTCAGACTGGGAGGAAAGGTATAAGAATCCGAATGGAAGGGTGGAGAGAAATTCGGCGTCGGCATTAGCCTGCTCTTGACGAAAGGTTCCAGGGGGACCACGGCTTAAAGTTCAATTCGACGGATGGGGTAATGTACTTGAATTTTCTCCACAAAGCACTCAAGTAGTGGCCGGCTTAACAATGAAAAAAATCTTCTACTGCCGGGATTCAAATACGGGTCCTCAAGTGATGAGCAAGGACTCTAACCAATCCACCACACCTGACACCCTCCCTCCCTCGCGGCTCTCACCAGTGTCCCCACTTATAGAGTAAGGTCCCCATTCACCCAGGGTACTGGAATCCATTAAATATGGGTCAGCCGCAATCTTGCAAGGGGAAACGGTTTTCAAAGAGCTAATTCGCGGGTTTAGACTGATAATTTGGCAGTCTGCACGCATTCAAAGACTAAGAAATAAATTTAAAATCATGAAAAAGAATTATGCGTACTACGATAATACAGATGTTTACAAGATGGAGTTTAACACATAAACTCTAGAAAAATCATCAAACCTAAATTCCATTTATTTGCCAATCAAGTTTAGTTTTGCACAATTGCCTTCTTCCCTATTGAGCTACCTGGATCTAAAAAAAAAATTATTCAACACGAATGTTTGTTTTTGATAGATGAGGGTAAGGGTCACCCTGTGCTAAGCCATTTGCGTGTGAAATTCACACATTCAGGGTAGGGGGACAGTACCTTTTCCTGGGCCACAAGCGATTTCCTATGACATTCTGACACGCATAAAATCGATTTGCGAGGATTTTAGGTGGAGGTTCAAAGAAAAGCCCGGGATTTGATCCCAGGACCCTCCGGTTCCCAGCCCAGCGCCCTATGCTCTAGGCTACCTTGACCTCCTATCCAAAGTTTCGGATTTTAGGAATTCTCATAAAATTACACCACAATGTTTTCTGCTATTATATTATTGAAATAATGTCACATCATAGAGAATAAACTTCCAATCACATAACTCGAAAACTATTCCTTCTAATTGACAACAAATCGATGATAGGCAATCAGCAACCAGTCCAAAAAAGTGCCATTTTCTTTACGTTTTGAGACTCAACTCAATAGTGGTTAGGAAAAATATGTACCAATCCACGTTCTTTTTCTTCTTATTTCTAAAAATCCATCGGCACTTTGGTTATACACTAGTTAGGAGTGCCTTAACCTTTCGTTCATTTTTATTAGTAGGTCAGCTCACGAGCATCATCCTAAAATAATTTTTTATAGCGTTTCATTGCTAGCCTTTGACGATTTGTCTACGTTAATTTTGCGTACTGATTGACTAAAACATCAAGAAAATTATAATTGACAACAAAAAGTGAAAGGCTCTTTGACTATTAGGCATCATCATATACACTGTAAAAAGTAGATCTGATTTTAAGGTACAAAAGCGATCTGAATTTCAGATGCAACAATTTTAAGACAGGGTATGTTGAATTTGAGCAGTAATATCTTGTCTAAAAATAAGGCAGGTGAACGGCTGAAAATCAGACCATCCAGAATCCTGCTTCCTCTGCTTCCTGCTCAACTGCTCCTGTACCAACCATCCATGTTCCTGCCTCTTCCGTACCTTAAATCCGTGTTCCTGCCTTACAACCAGACAGCGCTTAAATTCAGATCGCACTGAAAATCAGATCAACTTTTTACAGTATACATTGCTGAAAAAATTGCGATAAATACTGTACGAGGACAATCCGAGCTTAGAGTGGCTGAATGTTGAGAGGATAATTTATAAGCTGTCACTCAAAACAAGCGATGTAATTAACGGCCCCGCGTCCTCCCCGTGTCTGCTACCCTTCACTCCAAGCGAGCGCCTGTTTCTTGGTTTGCTTCCATCGCAAACATCACGGCCTTTTCCGATTGCGGAAGTATTCTCGCCCATTCAGTCGACTCGTCACTCGAGGTAAGTACGAGGCACAAACCCTGCAGGCCCCTCTTCATCCCGACCGCCGCTCCGTCACCCCACCCCTTCAAACAATTCCCTATCCATCCCCGCGGACGCACTTCAACCCTCACACCCACATATCCCTACCCTCGGAAAACCACCACCCAACCAGCCAGCAAACCAGCCAGCAAACCAGCCTACGAAAAGAATTCCCACCGCTTCCATCCCCTGCTTCCGCCCTCCGCTTCACATAAGGACGTATTCCAATCCCTCTCCCTATATACCCCGAACGCCACCACCCCAATCCGACGACCCTTACCGCAGAATTGCCTCATTCCATCGTGATTTGTTCCCGTGGAGTTGAAAGAGGGTTGCAGGGTGTCCCCACCCCTCTTACCCATTCCCGTATTGCTCCCAAAGATAGTTCCTTGCGCGACTCTCTATTATCGTCCTCTTCCCCTCGCTCACCCTTGATTCCCACGGAAAACCCCTTCCGACAATCCCACTCTCATTCGGCACCCTCCACTTTCCCATAAACCTCAATGGATGGCTCTAAACGATGAGAGCAATGCCGAGAACAATCCCTAGGTACGTGATTTTTAATGTCTTGTATCAATGCTTGTAATGAACATAAATGACAGTCAATAATGTAAATGACCTACCTTAGCTCCTTCTGTTTATTTAAAAAATTCCGTTCTTGTCTGATATCTAAGCAGAAGTATAATAATCATACACCATCTATTATTCTTAGTTTTCTATATTCTCAATAATTTATTACAGTGGTACATTACCTTGACTATCCTCATTACTTGAAAGTAGTTCTTGTGAGATATATTTCTCTATTTCTCACAGAAATAAAAAAAATGCATTACAATAATAGTAAATGCCCACGTTATGTTTCATTTCCACATTATGTTTCCTTTCAAACATCATGGCTGAAATCACAAATCTCTTAGATCACTCTATAATACAATTTTCATGCATTTCTTTCTCAAATAAGTTTGATTTAGACCTTTTCTTGCAACGTGCCAGCCATTAGTTACAACAATTATTTTTCCACCTTTTTACCAAGTTCTTTTATCTAGTCTCCACGGATAAACGCAGTTCCAATTCTGTCCATTAAGCTTGCCTATTTCTGTCATTTTTAGCTCAGAAATAGCATTTATTGTTGATACAAGTGCCCAGGAACAAACTTCTAGTGTTAGCTGGAGCAAGGGTCACAAATAGACGAGATGAGAAATAATATGGTGATTAAATTATTCTCTAAAGAGGTTTTTCATCCAAAAACAGCATTTATGGTGATTCAGCTATAAACCGAAAAAACTGTTTTTGATTGTCTTTCATGTTTTTACAGAGTCGGGAGTAAATCACACACTACAAACGCAAAGATTGGTAAAATTATAAGCTATAGGAAATTATGCTTGATTTTTTTCGATAGCTGTGGCATTGTTCACATTGAGTCGTATTATCAGGTTGAACAATTGATAAATAAAATTATAGCAGTGTGTTAGAGCCCTTAGTTGCTCGCAGTGGACAACTTTATCCATACCTTTAGGTCTCTCCAGTCTTTTTTTTCTCCAGTGAGACAACGCTTGGACTCATACTACAGCAATAAATCGTCAATTCCTGTGGTTAGCGCATTTAATGAGTAACATGCCACACTTGTCTCCTTCAAGTGAAAATTGGGGAGTCAGTGACCCCCGCTAAACAAGAACTCACAAGACACAGGTCACAAGTCAAAACAAGTCACATTATATATGCGTTTATGAAAGCGTCAGAGAACCAATGCTAATTAGTGTGCTCCCTCCAATAGATCTTATGCCAAATAAATTTAAGCAGCAAGAACGAATCCGTTTTTGTTATTATTGTCTTAGCTTTTTAAACCATGCACCGAATCGTGTGTATTTTAAATTCTTCGTTCCGTTGTTGTCACGTACGTCCTCACACCTCTGCTCTGTTACGCCACTGCTAAACACTCATGCATTACATACTGTGGCTAACCCTTGTTACAACATTCTTGCTGATCCTCAGTCTTCTATGAGGGTGTTTTGAAATAAATGGCTACATCTATATCGGTGACTCTTGGGGTGTGAATATCAACTGAATTATGGGATTAGTGTGAAAATCGCTCGGGAAGCAAGGACTGGTTCGTTCCACCACCTTATCCCATCTAGACAATATAATTCGTACAGAAACTCTGATAAAGCAATATTTAATGAGTCAGTAATTTATTGAAAGAGGTGTAATATATCAACGTAAGGCTTACAATTCATTGATTCGGCATATCAGTGGCAAAGTCAGATAGAAAGACATGAGATTTAGTGATGGGAAAACTACCAAATATATATATAACCTCAACATCAAGCCAGCTTTCTATAACAAAGCTACTTTCAGAACCTATTATAGAATCTCGTGGATAGGATCCCAACTTTTTAAATGAGCTGTGCCTACCATTTTCAGATCAGTGTTTTGCAAAATACAACTCGCAAAATATACGCAAATTTCAGGAAAGACTAAAAAAATATAAATCGTGATTCAAACAATAGAGCACAAACTCACAGTTTGAGAAAACCCTTGATAGAAAGAGTTTACTTTAGCAATTTCATCCCTAAAACCCATCATTTTGAGAAGAAAGCTAACACCGTAGACACTCTTGAGATGTTTTAGACTATTACGAGAGCCAAATCAAATTACAATATATTAAATGTCCATTTGAATTTTTTCTGCTCACTCCTCCTCTACCTTTCCCTATTCCATTCAATCTAATTTAAATTTAAATTAGATTGATTAGAATAGATAAGATTAAATTAGATAAATAGATAAAAATTCAATCTAAAAAATTATCCTCCACCCCTGAGAGGCCCCTCCCCCCTTTTTCCCCTTAGTATATTTTCCCTTACTATTAGTGCCAGTGCATTTGTCTTCTGCAGCCACATCTGAAGACAACCTGATTATTCTAAATCGATTGTTAAATATAACAGTAAAGAAATTTTGTCGAAGAGCTGAGATTCCATTAATTTGTGACCAATTTATTGAAAATTGCTCTGCCCAGACTATTGTATTTCAGAGGAGTATGGCGAAAAATACGGCCAGATGTCCTTCACGAATCAGTTAGACGCTGCCTCCAGTACTTTTTAACGTCATTTCCAAAAGTAAAGTTTACGGAATCCCTCAGGACGACTGTTTAAGCATCATCCATGTTTACATTATGCGGCAACAGAGGCATGATTTAGCAATGCTTGGAAAATGACCGTAATAAGCAATAAATATTGACATCATTAGCATATTTTAGAGAATAATGTATTGCAAAGCGTAAAATGATTACAAGAAGTAGAATCTTTGACACCTTGCCTTTGAAAAAGGACAGATGTGCAGACGGGAGGGCGGATGGGTGGAAAAGAAACAACATTCAGCCATTTTGATTATTATACACTATGCTCTCAATTCAAAAAGGATTTAGAGACAGATGCAACAAGAGATAAATAAAATTGATGTGTAAAATAGTTATAATAATATATGCGTATGCAATTGCTCGATTAAATTATTACTTTTTAATCATTCTACGAACAACAAGTCTAAATTAAGTCACAAAAGAATTAGTGACAGAAAAATAAATATGAAAGATTCGTGTTATTTATCCAAAAGTATGTGATATTAGAACTTAACCAACAAAACACAGCCAACCCAACCACTGTGTTAAAATAAAAACTCTTCGTCTTAATTATCTACAGCTGTGCCTTGATAATATAAACACGTTTAATTTTCACAAAATCCACAACAAAATACTTTTTGCTGCGATTGAGAAAATTTATTGCGGAAATATTTTGAAGGAAATTTGGAAATATTATTGAGGAAATATTGTGCCTTGCTAGTATAAACACGTTTAATTTTCACAAAAGCCGCAACAATATACCTTTTGCCGTGATTGAGGAAATTTCAACCTTACGGAGAGTCTTGCACATGAGAGTCTTATCTTGAGGTATAAAAAGTTATACTTCATGTCAGAGAATGTTAAGAGAATGTAATGAGAATGAGAATGTTAAGAGAATGTAATAGAGAATGTTGTTCTTTCATGCGAAAACATTACTAGATTCTTTCAAGTAGTTATTCGTTCAAATAATTCCATCATTATGCATTCAACTATGGAAATTCCAATAAATCCTTCTAGTTCATACTTTTTGCTGTGGAATATCATTTTATATTCTGATACAAATATGTCCGTGCATAAAATGCCCTATGAAAAAGATTTTTTTAGCTTTGAAACATTGATTTATTCCTTTCAGAGTACAGAGAGGGTTGAAAAAGAGTTTTCCAGACTCCGAGCGCAAAGAGACAGAGAGAGAAAAGAGACAGTAGAGTTCTCTCTACGCGTTTTGCTCCCTCTCTTATCAGCACTTTTCCTTCCAAGCGGACGTTTGGACACGTCACCCACTTAACCTTTCCCATCATTGTCAACCCGAAAAAGAATCCCTTCAATCTACGACTCAAAGAAGCGCCCCCATCCCTTACCCTCAAGAATCCTTCCCTCGCCCTCCGATTATTTCTCGGCCCCGCTCCATTCCTCGTGTAGACACTGTCGTCCGTCGACGAGGGACTACTCCCGCACCCCCTCTCCGTTCCTAGCCAAGATCATCCCCGAACCATCGCGGAGCATCGAAGATAAGGATGCACACGAATCCCGGCGCCCATCCATCCCCCCAGTGGTACTCTGCTTCCCGGTGCCCCTCACCCCTCCACCACCCTCCCCGACTTCTTCCCACGCACCCATTTCCCTCTTCATCCCTTCACTCGCCTCATTTCTCTTTCTGTGCATACTCTCCGATCCGCCCCCGCACTTGCCCCCCCGTGTGAGGCCGCTCTCTCTCTCTCAAGAATTTAAGGGGGGCGGATGCGAGAGGGCGTCCTGACCTCCCCCCCCCCCCCCACTCACTTCCGCTTTTTCCGGGCCCCCTGAGTTGCAGGAGAGGTCGTAGGTGGGGGCCCGCGGGGGTGGTCGATCGGAAAGAGACTCCTTCTGGGCCCTTTCCCACCACAAGCCCACGCCCTTCGACCGCCCCGCCTACTTTAACCTCCCCCCTTTCCCGACTCGCCCCCTCCTCGGGCCAAAAGCACACTCCATTCTCCGCTGGATGGTTACGGAAGGGATCTGGGATTTCAAGAAGATGGAGATGGACGGAGGACCTCCCCTTGTTTTATTGCCCAGAGGTTGTGAGGGTCGAGGAACAGGGGGTGGGGAGGTTTGTGTGGAGTTGGCTGCGGGAAGGTCTCGTGGAACTCAGTGGAACTGGGGGGTAGGTGGAGGGGGCGAGGGAGAGAGGGATGAGGGGTGGGTAGTGAGAGTGGGAAGGGGTCAAGCAGGGGTGGAACCGGGGGATGGAAGCGAGGGGTTGGATCCCTGCGCTATACGGCGATTCCTCGCAATGATTAGGATGAATGAATGGGTCGAGGATTCCATTTTTAAAGATACTTCTCTCTCCTTAGACTCCCTTCCTTCTCCTCCTTTATTTCCTCTGAGCTCTCCCCGCCCACTCCTTCCGGTGTGACCGCAAGGGTGAGCTTATGGCTCTGAACTGTTGTTCATCATTTGTGGGAAACTCCGGCGCAGGACATTATTTCAGCCATAATTTAATGATGGTAAGAAAACTCCGGGTTATATTACTTAATGTGAAATTACTTTTCATCTAGTGAACATGGCAACAGTATCATAAAAGCTACTTTTACGTCTAACAACTAGACGGTTGTGATAGCTATTTGAGCTGTCTTTAAAGCATTAATAAAAGAGAGGTTCTTATCATTCAATGAACTTATGCCCCGAACGATGAGCGATATCTCTTGCAGTTTCATCAATTGAACGAGGAGACAACTTAGAATGTGAGACGCATGAGCAGAAATGATGATGATGATGTGATTTTTGCCGCAAAAAAATGCCATCAAGGATTGATGTTACTGCTATTTTTTGTTTCTCTTGAAAAAGTATTCCTATCGTAAAAACGATTATAACTCTAATTATTCCCGGAATTCGTTAGGGTGGGAAAGATTACTAACTCTATTGATTTTTGCAATGTGGTACTTCTAAAAGCAGTAGTCGTGCTTTTAGAAAGTTTTACTTCGAAAAGGTATTTGTTGTGAGGCAAAAAAATTAATTAAATCATGATCACAATTGCTTGGTATTTTTGAGTAACTCAGCAAAATGTTCAAATATGGTAAGAAATAAATATATTTGTTAATTAAAACCAAAAGCTGTAAAAATTATAAAAATAATAGAAACACATGACGATTCATTGCAATAGGATTTACTTTCCCAGCAAGCAAAATGATACACATGTATTCTTTACAATGTGAATTATCTCCTTATTCTATCCCTCGAAGAGATTCCTATCAAGGAAATCATAAATAAGTAGCATATGGCTTTTCCCATGTCGAAGCGAACGACCGCTTGGGGCTGAGGCACTCCACGCAGGAGCGAGCAGAGGGATGTAAGGGTCCGTCCTCCCGTGACTCCATCCTATCCAATGAAATAAAGGAGTACATATGTATGAACCGGAAATCGGCAAAAATTGAGAGATCGAAGGGAGGGCGGGTGGGCGAAGTGTGTAAAAGGGGACGGGAGGGGTCTGCGGGCAAGATGGGGCCGGGCGGGCAGGGGCGAGGGAGGCTTTAGGGTTTGGGAACGTTTTTCGAGCGCTCGAAGGGCGAAGGGGAGGCATTTCTCTCCGGAAGAGAAGCTCGTCTTCACTTTATTTTTATCTCTTTCCTTTCCAAATCCTCTCTTTTTTGGACCCCACACTCCCTCCCTCCGCCGAATCTTTCCCCCGGGATGCGGAGACGTATTCCGCAAGGGTTGGTCTTCTCCCCATCCTCTGCACCCTTCAACCCCCCCGGCCACCTCGGCCCCTCCCTGCAAGAAAGACTGAGAATCCCCCAAAAACCCCTCCCGCCCACATCCTCTCGTTCTCCAAACACCACTTCCCCGTCCTCGCCCCCCCTCCCCCACCCACACCCTCCCCTCCCTCTCTTGTCAGTAAAGTGCTGACAAGCCAAACAAGCCTCCCCCCCTCCGCCAAGATCCTTCGCTCGCTCCACCCCCTCCCTCACCCTCGACATGCCTCCTTCCCTCCTGAATACACGACCCACACCCGTCTCCCGCGCCTCGCCCACCCTCACCGCGGAACACATCTCCGGGAGCTAGCCTGTTGTGTATTCCGGTGAGGGAGTAGGAGACTGCAGGCAGCCGTCATACCAATTTCTCGGGCGGCGGGCAATTCCACTTTTCTCGCCAGAAAATCCCACTTTCGAACGAGTTCCTCTCCTCCCCTTTCCTCCACACCCCTCCCATATCATTCCCGACCCCCACCCTCCCAAATCTCTCTCTATCCTTCTCTCTCCCATTCCTCCTTTCCTCCTTCTACTTCCCATCTCTCCTTCCTCCGTATCACGCTTCATCCTCTTCTCCTCGGCTCCCGGCACCCTCGCTCTCGTTATCTCCCACCCTGTGTTGTCGCGCAGTAATTTGCTCACGGATTCGTGCTCGGAACTTCATTTAACGGCGATAAAAAATTTATGGCCCCACGTGGAGAGCAAATGGAGTGTCCGATATCCGATTTTCACGACGGGAACTTGTTACAAGATTCTTTAAAAAAGTAGGGAAAATGCAGTGGAGGAATTGAAACGAGTCAATTCAGAGCACGTACAGAACGCTGAAGGTAAGGAATTAGCAAGGCGTCTTAGAGTTTAAATAAATGCATGAATTAAAAAAAAATCAAAAAGTATGAAGTTCACCGCAACATTTGTGAAGTACAGTTGGGGTTCAAATCCAAAGAATTGTAATAGTTATGTAAGTACCTACTCTTTGCGTCATAGTCCGCTTAGGAACTCATTGCTTAAAGGAGTGTAAAGGAGACTTAGACCTAGACTTTTCATATTCTTTAAACACTAACAGTTTTATCAACGATCATTCATTTATTCAGAAATGTCTTCTCCCTCAATAAATGCGCCTCTTTTCCAAGGCCTCCATTATCTTCTATCTCTAAAAATCTTCCCCGTCTTCCGTCTTCCGCAAAACGGTCTCGGAAGTGCTCTCCGCCTCTCCGGCCGCTTAGCGGAGGCGCAGTGTGGGAATAAGCGGGTGATTCCCCCAACTGCCGCTTGGGGTTTCCCATTACGAAGAAATGTGTTGTCATGTACGAGCTTCTGCCTGTATATCCGAACATTTCACCCTTGAGACTTCACTGCATTACCTCTGAGCTTCCGTAAATGCCATCTTCTTCCTACCCCTCCCCTTTCTTGCAACCCCCCTCTCGGATCAGCGTTCGTCTCTTTCTCGGACGGCAAGGAGCAGCTGAATCAAAGCTAAGTACTTGGCTCATCAACTGAATCAATTTTACAGTTAACATGTTGGCCATGACTACAAGACTTACCATATATATTGTTTAACAGCAGGTATGCTAAATAAAACATTTGTGATTCCTGATGAATATAATCTGATTGCCATTGCAGGAAAAAATTAAAAAAGTCTCGATTAAACCTAGAAAAAATACTGAACAGATATCATTTGAAAGGAAATAATAAGAAAAATGGCTTATGGTATGCAGAAGGAAGGAAGAGGTCAATACTAATGTTATACTGGGAAAAAGAATCCTGAGGAATCGAAAGTGTATTGCTTTTCTAGGAAGCCAAGTAACCAGTGATGGATGAAGCAAGAGTAACATAATCTGTGCAGTAGGCCAGGTGAAGATGTCATTCTACCTAAAGAAGGATCTACTTACGGCTAGAAATGAAAGGGTAGATGTATGGGAATAATTCAACAGCATGCAACTGGAGCAATATTCTTTATGGAAGTGAAGAATGGATGACAACATCAGCGGACAAGTTAAGGTTGGAAGCATTCGAAAGGTGATGCAACAGAGAAATAAGATGAAAAGGATCGACCGAGTGACTGACAAAGAGGAGCCAAGAAGAGTGGGAGAAATGATAAATCTTCTAAAAACCTTAAGAAGGAGACGGGACCACTGAATCGGCCATATCATAGGGCATAATGGGCTGATGTACACAACTGTTGAGGGAGAAGGGAACGGCAACGTGAGCGGGAGGAATGGCAGAAGAGGCATCGTACAAGATGCATGTATCTAACAAGTGGTGAAGGATGTGAAAGAGAAGTAATGTGTAAATATGAAGAGGTTAGCAGATAAGGGAATAGATTGGAGGGCTACGTCAAACCAATCTGAAGATTACTGAAGTTGATGATGAGCCATTACAGGAAAATAACTAAATATCACTCTTATAGATATCACTCTTATACCAGATATCTTTTGAAGGCCAATAGTGAGAAAGAAAGCTTATGGTGTGCAGGAGAACAAAAGTTGAGAAGCCCAAGGCTAAACTCAGGTAACAGAAGCTAGGAGAGACCAAAGAGAAAAACAACATGCATCAGCATATACTCCATGCATGTTAAATAGATCTAACCACCCTGATTTTAAACCAATAAAGGACATAAAAGATTCTACTACTAATTTTTCGTCTGAACAGGCAGTGATAAAGTTACTGCCATCGCGTCCAATAGTTGCTTTGGGGTTTGCTTACTCTGATACCATACTGAAGCATGCCTAAAGTTGGATACTCAACCACGAATAATGCAAGGCTAAGAGGACTTTGGTATTGGCAAATTTAATTTCAAATCCCTGGAATAGTGACGGATGATGGAAGTGAACTAGAAGTTGCAAGCGTGCGTATCATGTTACATCTTTATGCAAGAGAGGAGGTATCTTCTCCAAGACATACAAATTATCAGATTCAAATAATGAAGTGTGAACTGGCCGCTAATGCCCTAGCGGTGTCACTCGCTGAAATGCACCAAGGAGAATCTTTGCATAGATAAAAATCCACCTTGACCGGGACTCAAACCCCGAACCCACTGGTACTTTACCAATTAGGGAAACAGGGCATTCTTTTCTTTGTGGTAATTCTACTATATCAAATTTATGTTAAATTATCAGGATTGTTACTTGTATATATTTTGATATGAATTATGCTTGAGTTAAGTGAATTGAAAATAAAATTGGGAATGTCTATTCTATGTAAAATGAGTATTCTTTAATTCAATATTTAACGGTAAATATTTTTGTTCGCATCGATAAAAGCTACCAGAGCTTTTGGCACTAAACTGCATACAATGCCAAGAGGAAAAAAGTCTTCAATTTTTCCAAAAAATCATTGAAAAATAACTGAAAAATATAACTTCAACGAGTGCCGAGCGTTTTTAAATAAGTCTTATTCATGCCAACCTAAAAGAACTATTGAAAAAGAGAGAATTTGTTTTCATTACTGAGTTCCACTTCTTCAATGGTTGCCAACGCCATCACTGTCATCAACCTCCTGATAGTAGGAATGGAATAATATATTGCTGCTGCATATATCACTCTTTCGCCTTCATGAATACTAAACTCTGCAGCATTTAAGCTATGTATACTCTCCAGTTCGGTGATCCGTCGAAACCCGATAATCATAATTTGGGTGACTGTGCGGTAGCCTTGCCAATAAAATACAATTCCATATTTCCTCCTCAATCTCATTCTGACCCCACTCTTTTGTTTCCATTGCTTGCCACCAAAGTGGCGGCGCTTTCATCGCCCATCCGAGCAGATTTTATTCTCCTTCCTCTCTCCCCCCCCTCACCCCCCCCCCCCCCCCCAATCCTCCCTCGCACACACCAAAACAACTTGACGTCGGCCATCTCCCGAGCCGCGCGATCCCCCTTCCCTGACAGTCATTCCCTTGGCACATCCGTCGCCCCATCCCTTCGATGTTCCTCCTGCATGCGCCCCCCCCCCTCCTCCTCCCAACTCCCCCTCCCACCGCCACTCGCCCAATATTGCAGACGGCAGTAAAATAAAATGAAAGAGCAGAGGAATACATGCATCTCCCTCCACCTGCCAAACGACAAGCGTCCGACCGCCCACTCCATCCACGCCGTTTAGCCAGACACATAGATAGCATGCCTCCCTCCCGTTCGCCTCCCCCATCTCAATTCCACCCTCTCTCTTCTCCACAACAATTGAACTCCTTCCGTAACACGAAAAATACTCATCCTTTCTCCCTCTGCTTGTATACGCCACCTCGACGCACTCCTTTTCCACTGACTTCCATATCTCTCGTATCTCTCTCCCAATCTTCCCAGCCCATTCCTACCCTCCCCTCCCAACAGATTAAGGCCAGGCAATGCGATGCAAGGGGCCTTAGTGGTGTAGAAAGAGGTGAACCTCTCCTCCTCCGAAGGATAGTAGCGGGAGGGGCATCACGCCATTGGCACTCACGACAGAGCATTCTGTTAAGATGATGTCCCCAGGAATGCTGGAAAACTGCGTGGGTTGTTTCATTGCAATAAAAGCGCTAGTTCTCGAAGGACGAAGTTGAAGGGATAGCATTTTTGGGGGACGCAAGTCATAAGTTGGCTGAGTGGGAGAGATGGTGATGAAAAAATCCTCCTAGAAGATACTTCTTGCAAATATCTTATTACTCATTCACTCGGCTATAACCTTTGTTTTTTTCGAATGGCACTTTTTGTGCTGTTTTGTAATTTACACCTAAGACTGCAAGTTCGCTATGAGGCTTGGTGTCCGAGGTTTGTTCGTCTGGAACAGGTTTAACAAGTAGGATGCTTACATTTCCTGTGAAAGATGTTCATTGTTGATATTTTCAAGCATATTTTTTCTGCTGGCAATAATGTATCTTTCATAAGACTACCCTAAATATCACTACATTTATCCTAAAAAATCATTAGATGTTTTAAATATTTTTAATAATAACGTCTTTAAATCAAATGAAGAAATAAGAGACTGATTTCAACTCCATCTCACCACTCTGATTTAACGAAACGGATATAAAATGAGTGTAAAATATAATGCTATATAAATTCTTATGAGTTTGTGAATAGTTAGTGTATTGAAACTATGAGTAACATTAAGCAACTACTCAGGTTTTCTTGAGTACACTCATCACTCATTGCAAGTACTCCCGGCCAATCACTAGGCTATGCAATGTGACTACTCATTATTTGTCCAAAGACTGGAGTTTTCGGAAACTTGAGCTATGAATTTATTAGGGTGATTCGAAAGGCAGGAAAGGAATTTTCCTGTGGAAATTAACATTGACATGATTATGTAGAAACAAATCTAAAGAAAAGGGGAGTCCATTGCCGCAATGTAAGTGAAAGAAAGACGTGAAAGGATGAGAAAGGAAGAAACTCATGGAAATTTCATTCCTTGAAATGGATCATAGGACGGTCTGAAGGAATTTTTCAAATGACGGAGATTGTAAATCTCCCTGGTAATTCTGTGTCATACAATCATAATGTATGCTTAACTTGCTGTGGAAAGGAGTGCGATCAGCAAAGAAAAATTTACTGAAGGAAAAAACATATTTTTAACAGCCATTCTTTCAAGACACCAAGCGCCTTCCACCTGCCAAAGTGTGAAATATTGCTCGACCCTTTGTCTATATTTTTAAATTGCCTCTCAACCCTCCATATATCCCACTCAAACGTAGTCACTACCCATTCTCTCTCTCTCCCTCTCTCTCTTCATCCTCCTCTCCTGCTATACAATCCAATGCTTTGGCTCAATATCCAGTGGGTTATCTTCAAAAAGGTTTTTCATGCCCCACCGTTGGCCTAAATACCTTTACGCTGGACGGAAAACAGGGAGATAACTGCCCTGGCGAAGATACGAATGTGGTGTAGCTTTAAATTTACTTGAGGGATTCTGTGACCTTATTCTCTTCCATTCTCGATAAGATATAAATCCTTTTTCCCCCGGCTGAAATATGAAGATTTGTTTAATTTTGGTATGATGCGTGAAATTAGTCCATTTAAAAATCGAAAATAAGTAATGGAAAGACATGCAATATGCAAGACATGCACTACAACCAGGACTTCAACAGTGTATAACTGTGACAGATGAGCAGATATTTAAATTCAAGGCCAAAAGAAAGTTTAAATTTTGTATTGATGGTGACTTGTGAGTCTTTGACTTGTGACTTGTGAGACAATCATTTTATGAGGTGTAAATAAAAGAAACAATGTGATACGCCAATGTTTTAAGGCTGATAATTATCAAATGGCCTTGTATAAGCCTATCAGTCACCACTTTACCAAGTACCTGTCCTAAACGTACTATAAACGTGGACTCACTGCAAGAGTACTTCAAGAGGAAAGTTAAAATAGGTTTTTCTCACAAACTTTAGAAGCAATATTCTGCTTTGTGATCGTTATCAATGTTTAAGAGTCCATGGTAATCCCTTGAAATATCATGCCAGTCTATGTGAGTCTGCTTCACCAGAGCATTCGAGATGATAATGCACGTTACCCCCTACTTTTTAGACTTTTATTTACTTGGAAACCTCGCATTATATTTTTCACTTAATGTATAGGATATTAAGGTATACCTAATTAGAATATGTTGTGGGCATCGGACCGCAAACACCTTTGTTATTTTTTAATGAGGAGGAATAATTTGCTTCTAAATCATCGACTCTAAGAACGATTGCAATCCGCAACAATTATTACAGTCTTTCACTGAAATATATTTTGTCCTTTGCGTATCTGCATATTTTGAAACTCTGCAAAGGATTGCGTTCCTGCTTTTCCACTCAAAACACAGTGAAGCTGGCATAGATTCCTGCAATACCCAAAACTGCCCGGGTATCACAAGAAACCTTATTCACCTAATGTATGACGAGTCATTGATCCGGAATGCACCTTAATCATTCTTCAGTATTTGAATTTGAGACACTATTATGTAGTTACAAAAACATTTTACGATTGTGTTTCGGTGAAAGCCTTCAATTTATGACGAAAGTATAGAAGGCTAAAATAATAGAAAACTTAATTCAATGAAATGGATGTGGGTGGACCTTCATAGTGCATGAAAGTGATATGAAATTCGGTTAGAGGTAGTCTTCTGGAAGCAAACTCATTTAGTCCGTCTTTAGGAGGGTCGCTCCTGGCGATCATCCTTATCAGCAGCCCTCCCTCGGCTCGGCTATTTACGCTCAGCCCCAAAAGGGGCGTTTACGAAACCGCTATTTTGTACACGAAATCGTTAGATGGAAACGAAAAATGAATTTTAGTGAAAAATTAATCTTCTAGTCAGAGCCATTCACTCATAAATCAAAAATTTAAATGAGCAAAAGTTGACACCCACCAAACGAGCTGCGTTAAGGATAACTACGTAATCCTCCTCCCGTCCTTGAGTGTGATGAGGAAGAACTGGAAGGGAGCGGAGGTGGGAAGGGGAGGTCTGCCTGAAGAGATCCTGTCGCAACCACTTCCATTAGCATAGTCAGCTGTGTCAGCATAATCCCCTATTGTGATAAGGCGAAGGAGCTTCGCGGTCCTTCGGTCCGGAAAGTTTAGTTAGACGAAGTGGATGTCGTACAAGTTCTTTGCACCGCACTTTTCCGAAAGGGTTGAAAACATCAGTTTTTTGCCGGTTGTAACTCGAGAACTAGTAAACGTATCGAAGAACGGATACGGGTACTTTTATTTTACATCTTTTATCAGATTCGGTCGTAAAAAAATATCAACGTAAAGGACCTCATTCTGTCGGTCCTCAGATGGTTGAAAAAGTAGTTTTCAACAATTTCCTTCAACTAGAACACAAAATGTGAAGAAAAAAGCACATATATGCCGAGCATTAACGCAACTATTTCCTTTATCAATTACTGCGAACAAATCTGGGCGTAGTAGATCATAGATTGCCTATGATAACGCTCTTTTGGCGTGAGAGCCATATCAGGCAGTGAAGTGAATGGAATCTTGAGCACGCAACGGCGATGCAAATGAGGAAGAGGGACTCCAGAGGGGGAGTGAGGCGGGGGAGGATGTTTGGCGCCGGCATGGGAGGAGGGCGTGCAACCTTCGCTCAAGGGAAACTGTTTACAATCACCGTCGAGCGCGTCGACCTCGTGAATGTCAATCGCGGGGCGAGGAGTCGATCTCAAGGAGAGGCAGGAGTGGGACGAGGGGAGGCTGGGAAGGAGGGGACCGTGGAATACTGCAGGCCCGGGACACGAGGCCAAAATGGCGCGGGTGGAGATTAATTCCGTTAAAAAATTGAAAGGTGACATTTCGAGATATATCGTGCGTGAAAACGTTTCGTGAGGGAAAGAGAGAGAGAGAAGTGGAGAGCGGGGGAAGGGAGCGGGAATAGCGGAGAGAAGCGCGGAATTTGGCGCACGGAGAAATTTGATCGCGGTAGGAAGAAGAAGGTGGGATGGAAGCGGAAAGTGTCGGTTTCCAAAAGGGGAGGCATTGTGGGGGTGCGGACAATTCCATCTCCATGACGTGCACCTCGTGTGATCGCTCAAAAAAAAAACAAAGGAAAACAAATGCCTGACGCGACTGCGGCCGGCCGCGTATATAGCGTATTATGGAAAAGGTGCTTTCCTGCGATGTGCACTCGGTTTATATGACGACCTGATCCCACCGGAAAGATAACTACGGACCGACAACAATTCTCCTCCCTTTGACCCCCAACTCACCGACCCTTGATCTCCTCCTCTCTCCTGCCCGGAATCCCACCACCTCACCCCTCCATTTCAACGCCCCCTCCCCTCCCCCAACCTCCCATCAACCCACCAATCCCTCCCCCACACGCTCCTCACCGGGACGTTCTTTTTTGCCACTCTGCACTCGGAGAGCGAGGAGTTTTTTACGGATGCAAGTTCGGAAAAAACGGGAAGGGGAAAGGAGGGCACGTGGAGGGAGTGGGATTGCGGGGTGAGTGGGCACTTTGGGAGAGGGAGGGGCTCGCGGGATGAAAAATAAAGGGAGAACAGACGGCGGCGTCGGCGGCGCATCGTTCCAATGGATGTATTATACGAGTGAGATGGGAGGAAGGTCGCAAAATATATATGAGGGGACGTGAAATCGCGCGTAATGGGAATTGTGGGGTTCGGGGGAATGATGGACGCTGAAAACACGTTTGCCGCCAGTAATATAATTCATAACCTCGCGCGTGAAACCAACCCCTCCCCACCCCACCTCCCGCTGACTGCCCGGAAACCCCCCCTCTCCCTGCTCACAACTCCGGAGCACTTGGGAAAACTCTTTCTGGTCGGCTTAGTGGGAAGGAGGGGGAGAGGGCTTTTAAAAATTTCCAAATGTCCTGAAATAATAATAAAAGGCATAAGTAAATGTTTATATTTTCGTACATTTATTCCGTCCCTCTGATGCCTATGGTTCAACCCGAAACGATAATATATCATGAGAGAGGGAGTATGAGGGAAAGTTGGGTAATTTGAATGGTTTATTTTTGTAATTCAAAGTGGGAATGATAAATCGGCTATAACATTATCGAATGGAATGATAAAATGATATGATGGGACCATTATAAAACGAACGAGATGATTAATATTAATACAAACTGATGCCCAATCTCTGAGCACCATATATGCAATTGAAATTAGTTACGGGAGATTCGAAATTCGCATCATTGATGCGATTTCGTTCAGAAGGGTAATTTTTTTGGGCACTTGATCATTCAAATTATTTCTGGACCACATTCAAAATTTTGAAAGGACATTTCCATCAAATTGGTTTATTCTAAAAGCAGTGTTGCCTTCCGAGAAATTATAATTAAGCTCCATATTAAACTTGGAAAGTGATGAATATTTACATTTTTGAAAATTTGAATCCGTCTAATTTGATGGTGCCAGCATTTGGAAAATAATTTGAAATAATTGGCTTTTAAATAATATAGAGCCGAAAGATACCTTCAAAAACTTATATATATTTGGCTCAAAAAAAGGTCTTTCTCGTCGATGGAATGGAAACTGGAATGGAAGAAGAGGATAATGAATGCGGAGTCAATAAAAATGAGAGACAATGCATGAGAAGTGATGACTTAAATTATGACGTAAATTATGATCTTGGTTTCCTTTAATGTGTCCGAAATATTCTCTAATTATTGGAATGATACTTCCTCTCTCCTCTAGCTGGTGAATTGATGGTCACTATTCTCAGTCTCACAGGAAAAATTATTCATTGGTCCATTTAGAGACAGTGCTTTCAAATCACAACTGTAATAAAGGACTTGTAAAAAGCGGGTTGAAAATATATAACTATTCCTTTACATGAAATTGAATTGAATACAAGCTGCATCGCACTCCTAGGTGTACTCAGGCCATAAATTTCCATATGATTCCACTACGGTGCCCTTACCAGAGGCATGGTTAAAATCCGTAACCTTTTTTATTTTAAATAAGCGTTTATGCGCATGGTTGAACGGGTCGAATGTAATCACAGTTTAAAAGTACAGTTTATGATGAAAAATATCTAGCATTATATAACATAAGCATTATATAATTTTAATAAAAATATTAAGCATTATTTTTCATAAGTTAGAGAATGAGATTAGTAAGTAAAGAAAGAGAAAACGAAAAGGAGAGAACTCAAAGATTTCTCAAATTTTCACATATTTATGAGCAAAGGGGCTTCTTAATATAACTGCCTATTTTTGTACTTTTGAGAAGTTCTGTCTAATAAAAGGTAAATTGTAAGATCCATAAGAGATAAAGATATTGATTATAACCTACTCCAATGACTGAGAATAAATACAAAGCACAATACATGGCAAACTTCCCAAAAAACCTCTCGCAAAATTCAACGCAAAATTTTATTTTAACCTGAATTTAACGTATAAAACTCATTTTCACTTCAATCCGTGGTCACTTGTCGGTGATATTTATGTGAACTGGAGGGACATTATATAATATTACTGCATCACATAAAGCCCATTTATCATTTAATGCTCATATAAGGGTGAATGCTCATTTGCCATGGCATCGAAAAATATTCAAACACCGGAAAAGTAGGGAGGAAATCTTCTGTTCGGCGTTAAGAAAGCCCAAGACATTTTGGTGGCGGTTGAAGGTTAGGAAACTGTCGATGTCCGAGGAGTGGTTTATCAAAGTTCTCCGCAAGCAGTGCCGCCGGAGAAAGGACGGATTCTGGCTTCCCGTGGGCACGCACGGCTTTTCACCCGTGACTGAGCGAGCACCCGAGGTGTGGGGAGGAATTATGAGGTTTGCGCCCCGCGGCGTGCCGCACCGCCCACTCCGACACCCCCTTCAACCCGTTTCCTCACCTCTTCTTCGCCGAGGCGAGCAATGGATGTTCAACTCTCCCACGTGGAACTAAAGACCTCGTGATGCGAGGAAATGCAAAGCATGGATATTTGGAGCGACTTCATGAGCTTGTGCGCGGTGAATAATTGTGGATTAGTAATCAATGATGATCGATTGGATAAAATCATTCTATTTGCCCAGCCGATAACTTAAAATCCAACACACCCATGGCTCATTTGAAGCAATAGAGCGCAATCCAATGATCTACAACATTGTTTTTTGAATCAAGAGTTTATCTTAGCCTACTAAAATCTAATTCAACCTTAGCAATGAAGAAATTGTGTCAGGTCTCTCTGGTCAATGTATTCATCGATAAATTCTCTCTGACACTAGCTGCTGACAAGAATTCAGAATCTCCTCGGTTGTGCACTAATTTTATTTTGTGGATCAAATTGACTGCGAGAACTGCTTTTTTTAAAATAATATTTCTCCAGAATGTTTACGCTTTTAATGGCGTGATTCATTATCGAATGCTGCAATTCAACTCTACTGTCACCTATCCTTGAGTGCTTAATATTTTGATGGCTTTGCGGTAAAATGAAAAGTTGCTGCTCATTATTGATCTGAAATTCGCTTAAAATCAGTCTTTAAATTGTCAGCAATTTCTCATCATATTTTAACTAAACCTTTTTTTCTTTGATAACGGTCGCTCGTAACTATTTTAGAGAATAGTTATCAGCCACAAAGAATTTAGGTTGTCATAACTCCAATTGCCAAAAAGGAAGTGAAAATGCTTAAAAGAAGGACACAACATTGTGTTTTTCACTGATTTATTATATTAAATATAACTAGTATCGGTTATTACAACATGATTACGTAAACTTATAATAAACTTAAGTATAAGTTTCCCTGCTGATGTAGCAGGCCGAAACCGATGGTATATATATATAGGTAGGTGCCTCAAGGGGGCTTCTTCATTAGTTAATGGTTAGATTTGTTTCTCGGATTTTCCAATCTTTCTCCCATTTAGTTTACTGCATATCCCCATTTTTACGACCCTTTATACAATCTCATTCGTAATTCAGCTTAGAGTAGCAATACTTTCCCTTCATTAAGGGCAAAAGAAATGGAATTTTACTCCATTGTTCCAAAGGCCGATTTATATCATATCGTATCTCATCAAATCAAAGAGCAAAACAATGTATTAGCCACGACAGCGATTACCTTACAAATTATCTTTCACTACCCATTGTTCCAAAACTTTCTCGGAATTTCACGATCTTACTATTCAGAAGCATATCTAATTACGTGCGATGAGTCCAGTTCTAACTTTTATTCAAACATTCCTTTGTTAATTTTATGGCAGAACAATTACTATTCATATAAAATTTTCCGAACGGAACACCGTAAACGCATATGACAGGAGAAATCAACAAAATGAACTTTGAAGGCAAAAAATCAATAAACCTCTTTATGCACATTTAGGAGTAAATAATTTTTGAATGTGTATAATTATGATAATTTTGGGCTCGTTAAATGATCAACACTTATAAATTTATTTTGAGCGAAGATGACAGTGTACAAATTAATTTTCAGTGATAAAATTAGTTATATAGGTTGGGCTGAAGTATTAACTGCACAAAAACTTCGAGAAGGATAAAATAATATGCGATAACAGGTGTCAAACTGATTAAATATTACTAGAAGAAGTTTGGGTTTCCTTACAAGATTTCTATGCACCCCCCTTCATCTGGGTACACATATGTTTAGTCCAGGAGGTTCTTTGTTATCTTCACGTAATTTCTTATACTCAGCAGTTACATTCAAAATTAGCAATTTCTTCCTACTCCTAACCTTATTTGTTAATCAAGAGTAGACGTAATTCCTCGCAGCTAAGCTTAAAGCCACCGAGTGCGTCCACCGGGTTGCGGATGGTGGGTCGACCTCTAGATATAGGGGTTAGCTGCGAGATAAGCGAGTTTACTCGTCGAATAAGCAGTCGTGGACAAAAAGCGATGGCATTCTGAGGGGGTATTGGTCTATCCCTGGGTAAGATAGGCCATTAAATAATACAGAACCTATGAAGATGCCGTGACTTGGCGACGGGAGGCCGCCAAGAACTATGCATTCCATCACCCGGAGGAGAGGGCAGCAGCTCTTCTTCATATGAGTGAAGGTAGAGACCACAGTGGTCGGTACAGTGACACTCACTTCACTACAGGCGTGGTAACATTTACTTCAATAGCTGTAGTACTGCGATGTGGAAGGCAATGGGAAACCACCACATTATTATCCCAAGGAGTCGCAGCTGCTCCACTTTTTCTTTCAATCAAGACGTGATGGAACCCTCTCGAGTAAAATATTCCGGAGGTAAAATAGTCCCCCATTTGAACCTTCGAGCGGGAACTTTCCCGAGAGAAAGTGTGATAATCATTTTAGGGTAGGGACGTGGAACGTGCGATCACTTTGGATCCGTGGAAGACTGGAGAACCTTAAGGTGGAAATGTGGATAATGGACCTCGATGTATTAGGAATCAGCGAAATGAAGTGGCCCGAAGGAGACTTTTGGACTGGAAGCTACAGGATTATACATACGGGATCATTGAATGGTAATGCTGGAGTAGGCATAATGCTCAGGAAGAGCACCGGAATGTGTGTGAAGAGCTTCCTGCAGTACAATGAAAGGATAATAATGGTGAATGAATAATGGTAATCGAGACCAAACCTGTAGATACCGTAGTGGTGCGGGTTTACATGCCCACAACGGACTACGAAGATGAAGAAGTGGAAGACGTCTACGAAGATATCACGGAAGTCATAAAACATGTAAGAGGAGAAGAAAACCTAATTATTTTAGGGGATGGGAATGTGGTCGTTGGCAAAAATCAAGATTGAAGTATAACTGGGAAATATGGACTGGGTACCCGAAATGAAAGAGGAGAAAGACTTCTGGAGTTATGCACACAGCATAGGTTGGTGGTTGCCAACACAGTGTTTAAAAAACACAACCGAATAAGATACACGTGGAAAATACCAGGAGAAAGAAGAATATTTCAAATAGACTACATTTTAGTGAAGCAGAGATTTAGGAACCAAGTGAAGGACTGCAGAAGCTACCGTGGGGTAGACATCGACAGTGACCATAATTTAGTGATGATGAAACGCCAACTAAAATTCAATAAATTGAAGAAGACTGTGAAGAACACATGGAAAGTAGAGAGTCTGAAGGCTCAACATCAGCAGGAGTTTCAAAAAGCAGTGGAAAACAACATAGGAGAAGACCAGAATGAGAAATCAGTGGAAAAGCGTTGGGAAAACATTAAATGTAGACTACAGGAGGCTGCAAAGGAAGCTCTTGGAAGAAAAATAGTTGCCAAGGAGAAGCCATGGATCGCGGAAGAAGTCTTAGACCTGATTGAAGAAAGAAGAAAGTACAAGAATGTGAAAACTGAAGAAGGGCAGCTTTGGTAAAAAAGACTAAAGAACGAAATAAATCACAAAGCCAGGTAAGCTACAGAAATGTGGATGAAAAACCTATGCGACGATGTACTAAACAACCTTGCACTTGGAAAGGTGGAAGCTGCCTATAGCATAGTGAGGAACCACTTCAAAGTACGGAGCGCAAGATGCAATGCCATAAGGGACAAGATTGGACAAAGTTCTGATTGAAAATGAAGACAAAATGAAGAGATGGAAAGAATATCTGGGAGAGTTGTACAACAGAAACAATCTCAGCACAAAAGTGATCGAAGAGGAGAGAGAAGTCGAAGTGGATGATGTGGGAGCATCAATATTAAGATCGGGGTTTAACGCAGCAATTAGGGACCTTCGGATTAATAAGGCTTCTGGAATTGATGATATTCCTACAGAACTAATAAAAAATGCAGGAGAGAAGACATTAACCCATCTTTACAAGACCATCTGCAACATGTGCACAACAGGAGAAATACCCAGGGACTTCGAGAAAAACATCATCATCCCTATTCCCAAAAATAATAGAGCGGAGAAATACGAATATTTTAGAACTATAAGCCTGGCAACACATGCAATGAAGATATGGACAAGGATCATATACAGAAGAATAGAACAAAAAGCTGAGGAGTTCCTGGATGAAGATCAATTCGGATTCAGGAAAAGTTAGGGAACCAGAGAAGCAATATTGGCCCTTAGGCTGCTCGTAGAGAAGAGAATGGAGAAGGAAAAACAGACGTTCATCGCATTCATGGATTTAGAGAAGGCTTTTGACAACGTGGATTGGAATTCAATACCTGGAATTTTGAAAGGAATTGGAGTGTCCTACAATGACCAAAGAATTATCCACAGTCTGTATAAAAACCAAGTAGCTGTGATTAAATCTGGACCCAGCTATGAAGAAGCAAGAATAAAGAAAGGAATGAGACAGGGCTGTGCACTGTCTTCTGTAATTTTTAATATTTACATCGAGAAAACCATCAATGAAATCAAGGAGAAGCCTTCTGGAGTGAATATCCACGGAGAAAAAATTAGCATGCTGCGGATCGCTGACGACATAGCACTCGTAGCAGAGACAGAGAAGAAGCCAAATAAGATGCTGATAACAATGGAAAGGACTATGGCCAAATATCAGCTGAAGATCAATAAGAAGAAGTCTAAGATATTGGTATGGAGCAAGAAAAAAGAGGCCAAAACGAACGATATATGTACTAGGAAAATAGAAACTCGAAGAGGTGAAAGAGTTCTGTTAACTGGGAAGCAGAGTAACCAGCGATGGACGAAGCAAGAAAGAAATAATTATCAGAATGGCCCTGGCAAAGAGGGTATTCTATCAAAAGAATCTACTTACAGCTGGAAATACAAGCGTAGAAGTAAGGGAACAATTCATTAGAACGTTCATCTGGAGCATGTTTCTCTATAGCATTGAGGCATGGACAATGATAGCAACGGAAAAGAAAAGGATGAAAGCATTTGAAATGTGGTGCTACAGAAGAATGATGAAGATTAAATGAATCGACCGAGTTAAGTAACGAGGAAGTCCTAAGAAGAGTGGGAGACAAGAGAAGTCTTCTGAATACCCTGACAAGAAGACGGACCAACTTAATCAGCCATATCTTAAGACATGATGGCCTGATGAATACTATCGTCGAGGGACAAGTGGAAGGGAAGAATGTCAAAGGAAGGCCACGTGGGAGATATATGGAACAAGTGATGAACGATGTGAAAGAGAAGAAATACGTAAATATGAAGAGATTAGCCGATAGAAGGACTCAGTGGAGAGTTGTGTCAAACCAATCCGAGGATTGATGACCAATGATGATGATGATGAGAAGTAATTCTTCCTAATCACAAACTTTACTGCTCATATTATCAAGAACGCTACAATTCATCAGCAACTTCGTCTCCTCCACCATCATACCTGGGCTAACAATGTTTTACTGCCGTTTCGTTCTTTTCAGTCCTTCCGCTCTTCGCGTGCATTTCAAACGCCATCAGTCTACCTACTTCCTCTATTTTATGCTCAGTTTTTTAAACCGTGCAATTGTGCGCTACGTCCTGAAATTAATTTATGGTATTTCATAAAACTCATAATAAAGGTCATAATGGACATTGGCCTCATCGGTGTGAACGCATCTGTTTTTGAATCAACTCCCTTTGGTCACATTTTATCCCGGTAGCTATCAAGTAAACAAACTTTTTCATGCATTCTGATTTTATGGTAAAAAATACAAAGATTGGTGCCTAGAATTTATTTGAAATACCTTTGGTCCTTTAATATTCATTTATGTAATTAGCACAAACGCAAATCGAATTCAAAGTAAGCGAACTATTTCATTTATACTAATTTTACGGAAAAAATACAAATATTTTTATCTGCAATTTATTGGAATTGCCTTCGGTCCTTCAAAATTAATTTATGTAATCAGTACAAACGCAAATCGAATTCCAAGTAGGCAAACTACTTCATTTATTCTGATTTTACGGTAAGAGATACAGCAACAGTTGTCTACAATTCATACGAATTGCCTTTGGTCTTTCAGAAGTAACTTATGCAATTAGTACTAGGAGTTAATGGTAGCCTACTGGGTAGGGCTCTGTTCTACTAATTGGAGGGTCCTAGGTTCAAATGCCGGGCAAGGGTATTTCTGGACACCCGCACCTATAGTCCTCGCGATACGATTTTCTGCGTGTCGGAACTTTGTTTTTGCTGTAGGAAATCGCAGGTGGCACAGGTAAAGGACCTGGCATATCTGAATCTCACATACTGATGGCTTACTACAGGATGAGCTCTACACTCACCTATCAAAAACCAACCTTCCTGTTGATACAACTTAAAAAATCAGAACAAACGCAAATCAAATTCGTATGTTCATAATGATGATTGTATTCAAACGGCTTCAGACTGATTGTAACATGTCTTAGAAATAACTCGCGCGCATCGGAAAGTGAATCATCACAAGAAAATTTGTATTACGCAATGTAAAAAGATGTTTGAATGCTAGAAGTTTTGAATTGTTCAATGTATCAAAAACATTACAAAAATACAGTGGCCGGTAGAAGGTACTATTAAATTTTTATTCGAGGCATGACTTTCGATGAACTTACCGGTTGATTTGCGTTTTTTTATGAATGTCAAAATAAGACGGTGAGTATAAATTCAGTCACTTCACAGAAGCATTTGATGCCATAATTATAATTCCTACTTATTACAGGAATAGCGAATATTCTTCCATAACGTTACCCACTTATTACCGAAATACTTCAGCAATCACAGATAATGATTAGCCTTTATAGGAAAATTGCTGTACAAATACTAAGAGGCAGTAAGATAAAATAGAAGTTACAAATAAAAGATATCAAAGGAAGTCATGGAACAATGGAATTCCCCGCCTGAAGTTACTGTTCGTGGGACTGACATAGATTGACATTCTCTTTGATTTGTCCCCACGATCCAAAATGGAAACATTAAAAACGTAAAACATAAATTTATAAACGTATACACTTGTCTGTTGACTCAAAATGCACTTTTTTCGTCTCATTTTATCTCAGTGACGACAACTACACTTCAGTATTATTGAAATCATAACCACATGCCCAGAGATTCTGGACGAAAACAGTATTAAATCTTGGTGAAAACGGATTCGCCATAAGAACACTTTTTTCTCGCTTCTTTTTTTACGGGCGGCGAATTTCAACGTGATTTGCAGTAAAGGGAGAGGCAAATGCTTAAGGAGGATAAAATTAGCATTCTAAGGACGCCGCAAATTAGGTTGATGGGTTGAAGTGCGCCTCAGAAGGCAAGCGCGGTTCACGAAAGGGTGGTGGGGGGGAAGGGAGCGAGGGATGGGGGAGAGAAAGGGCGGGGGGAGGGAGGAGGGGGGGAGCGCGAGGCCGCGGACCGTCCCTACCCCTTTGAAGCACGACTCACAGAGCATTTCTCAACGTCCGAAAGTTCTGCAAGGGTAATAAAAGACGGAGAAAAAATGGAGGACCCAAGAGGGAAGTTTTTGTGGTGAACAGAATTAAGCGATAAGTAGATTATAATTGAGCCCACGGGAGGGGTGGGCTGAGAGACTTGTGGGCAAGGTGATAAAGGAAGGGGGAGGGTGGGTGAGGAGGAGGAGGAGTGGTAGGAGAAGGAGGCGGGTTGGAAGTAAGGCGTGAAAGGACCTGCAGCCATCTTGTTATTTTATGTTCCGGCCAACGAACGCAGAGGAAGAACCATCGAGCATCGTAAAACCTAAATCTGGCCGTTTTTGCATGAGGGTTGATCAAAATTTCAAGATTTACTGGTACTGGACAATTCAATTGTAGCGATTCCTTCACTTCTGATGAAATTTTTACCAAAATGAGAAAATGCGGGGAGATCAGATGGAGGTTCAAGGCATTAACATAATTTTGAACCAACTTGAGTATAAGTCCCAATTTGAAAATATCCAAAGCACATACTAATCTTAAATACTGTTTTATTGGTCTAGAGTTTCACTCCTCTAAATACAATTCAAGTTTTTTTTAACCATTACCAATTAAAAGATTTAGTTCACCAGCATTTTTATGCGGTGTTTGCAGGATGAGGAGAGTCAACTCTACTTAATAAGGACACAATCCTAAGAGATGAGATACACTGAAAATTGTCCTGAATACGTCCATCAAAAAAAAGTCGTATTCTAATGCTGATGTGGGGCCTGGATCGATTTGTTAGCCTGCATTTGTGTCCTGGCTGGATCGATTGAAATTTCATGAAATTGTTCTCTGTTGGTTCAAGGCTCGGGTACATTCATTTCAGCACATTTGATGATTAGTGACGAAGAGCATAATTGATAGAATGTGTGGGTTGATTGTGTTAATAATGGCTGGCTATGATGATGTTTTCACTCCAATGAAATAACAGAAATACTTCCTCTCATTGAAAACACCAATGACTTATCTCAACAATTATAATTCTTTCAAACAAGAAACGAAAACTTTTTTATTAGAGATTTTAATGCTTATAGATACAGAGGAAATGAAAATTCTACCTGCATGTCGATGGCTCATCGTACTAGAACATTTGAGTCAAAGTTCTTTGTCCTTCCATAGACCGCAGCACGTAGATTCTTTTGCAGCATATATTTTCCTTCTAAATTTCTTCCGTGCAAGCGCAAGTGTACTGAACTCTTCACTGAACACTTCGCATATCAAGGAAGGGAAGCCAATTCGTTTCTCTGAGGCACCTATTGTTTTGCAGAAAGATCTGCTTTCCAGGAAATGACAGGGTTTTAATTCAGCTGGACGCGTCAATAAGCCTATCCCACGTTTGAACGCCGAGCTCCAATAAGTATCCTAATGTTCTACCTACTGGTCTATCAAGCCATCAATTTTGCAAATTTATGCTTATGGAATAATAATCCTTTACGGAAACATATACAAGAAACAAGAGAGTTGCAAGCATGAGGAAGAGTAATAATTTAAAAACACGTCTATTGAAAACAAATGAATGATGAAAAAGAATCCAGAGATCATGGGAAGTGCTAATGGCAAAATAGTCTACGAGATAAAATACAGCATAATGCCAGACTATACATTTCAATAAAATATTACATAAAATAAGATAACATGAATCAAAGACGAATAAACAAGAATCCCCAAAAGCTTGAAAAATTTGTTCATTTTAGGACGTTAAACGTAAAGGGCTTGAAAGAAAATAGTTGGGAATGTTGACAACTAATACAAAATTAAAGTATTTCCTTCTATATGCACTTACAGTTAGTGTAAAAAATATTAGAGAAAGTACCTTATGGAAACGCTTTCCCAAATATTTTTCACTGTTTTAAAATGAACATCGTTATGTGACAGGCAGTAAAAATAATAACGACTAAGTAAAACAATGACATACAATTCTTAATCAATATGCACAGGCATAGGAATCAGAAAAGATAAACAAGGCATAAAATTCTGTTGTAATTATAGAAGACTCCAAATATGCAGATGAAAATTAAAGTTTTAGCTACAGGAAAAAAGGGATGACTTAGTATCCTAGGATGTGATAAAAATGCTTGAAGATCAATGAACCTGGAAATGAAAAACTTTATAAAAACTGTATTTCCCAGACAAATAAAGTGACTTATTTTGCGTACATTCACAAAAATATGAGCTTGACTGAACAGAAAAACGTGATCGGCTAAATTTTATGATACTGTTTTTCTACCAGAATAACCCATTCAGTGTAGTCCAAATTTGACAGAAAGTGCGTCATTTATCAGAGAAAGATATTGTAAATAGTAGGAAAAACGAATTGAAGTAAGATGGTGCATTTATAGTTGAAAATTAATACCATTTAGCGGGAAATGTTTCAAACGAGACTTGAAAATCATAAAAGCATAGAGAGAAACACACGAGACTTGAAAATCAAAAGACGTAAAAAAGACTTACAATAATTGAAGTTAATATATTGAAAACACATCAGGAAAGGCAAATTCAATAAAATATTCGCTTGAAAATGGAGTGTCATTCATGAGAAATTCTGAAAGCGCGAAAGAGCATTTGCGTGAGGGAAGAAAAACAGAATAATATTTTACCCCATGGTAGCATTCCTCATTGTAGAAAATATCCCCGGTCCAAGACAAGATCATTTATCTTTCTAGTGCGTTTAGGCTGATCATAAAAAACAGACCACACCCCTTTAGAAATCCTTTCCACAGCCTCTGTCCTTACTGATTTCTAAAGAGAGATTTTAGTTAGATGGTGTTATCAGCCATGATATGGTGGAAATGATTCATTAAAATATAAATGATTTTTTATAACCTGATTTTTCCACAATTTTATTTCCTTCCACTACCCAGGTTTTCGACGGGATGACTTAACCGTGGAAACCTGGGTTTCGACGGAAACTGAAGGAAATAAATTGTGGAAAAATCAAGTTTATTTATTTATATTATGAGAGATTTTAGATTCAGTGTGAGGAACAAGATTGAGATTATTGATAATAATTTAAAATTTTTCAATTTTTTACTGTATTACATGGACTTTGATTTTTATTTTATTTACTTTTTCTAATTATTGGATTTTATTAATTGGGAAGAAATTCCATCCACCAAATATAAACACGTAACCAATATTTATTACTTCAACGAAATGCAGGTATATACACTTTACCGAAACGATTGTGTATATATCTCTGAACTGAAAAACACCCGAATAAAAATGGCTTAGCTGTATACATATTTGAATCGACAAGCTATTTTTCAGTGGCAGCAGGAAAGTGATATTTTTGAAGACTTTCAAAGTGCATATTGTAAAAAGAGCCTATTTTCAAGCAATGATTCTGAATAAGAAGCTTAACGACTATTTAAGGCTTTGAGAAAACTGTAGGAAAATAGAAACGAATGGTTAACCCCAAGCCGTAACCTTTTTAAAGGCGCAAGATAATATACGACTTGAATCAAAATAAACAATAAATTAGGCAAAAGAAACAAAAAAGAAAAAATACAAACTGACGGAATAATAACCGTCACGAGATGCTACATAATAGTTAATAATAATATTAACTTGTTATTGTTCTAGGAGTAGCACTCCTTTGGAACAGAGAGATAATATAAAATAAAAGCCAATAAAAACCCCACACATTACCCAACTCAGGCATGTGAAACACATGGACCCTTTTAGGTCAAATAAAGCTCAAACACTCCAGTCCCAAAAGAGAAGCAACGAAAACACAATATTAAAAACTAAAAAGACCGTTACTCCTCTACTCGAGAATGTGCCACACTTGCACACTTGTAGATTGCACACACCAGCACAATAAGGGTTTGGGAGGAAGTCAGTCCCACGGTAGGGATCCGTCAATCACGTAAAAAAAAGAGGAAAATTAAAAAAATGGAAAGGAAAACAATTCTCACACACTTCTCTGCTCGGATATGCGAAATAACTTGACCACCGCAGACCGCAACTACACACATTAGATAGGGATCCTTCAAACGAGCAAAAATTTTGAAGTGACCGTCATACTACTCCAGATACGTTCATTTGTCTATTTAGTTTAATAATAACGTCAACATTGAGGCGTGACTGATTTGATTGAAGAAATGTTAGACATATTTTTTCGACTTTTCAATAGAGTGTTCCTTAAACAGGCCCTCCATTCCGTTGAGATCGTCTCTTAACGACAATTCCATTCTGTAACACGATTGCAGCTGGAAGCGAGGCTCAGAGGAGAATGAGTGTGTGGGAGTTGGGGAACAAACGGGGAATCCTTCGGACTGAATGAGAACCTGAGGCCTCTAAACGTGGGTAGAGGACCTGGTTATTCAAAAATTGCTTATTTTCATATTTTTTTAGGACTGGAGAGAGGGACCCTAGTTGTGTGGTGTGTAAAGGGGAGGAGCTGAAGGGTGGATGCCGATAATGATAGAGCTGGTTGGGATGGAGTTGTAAGGGATAATTGGGTGAAATTGTGGGTGGGAGTTGCTGCCTTCTCCTATGTGGGAGAGGGGTAGAGGGAGGGTGGGTGAGGAGAGGCGAACCTCTCCCCAGTGGGTGGAACAGTCGCGCCATCTCGGTATTGGGGGAGTGGTACTGACCATGATAGGGTGGGAAACGAGGGGCAAGGATATGAGGGTAAAGAAAGGGGGCCACCCCAATCATTAAGGGAGGGTGGATTGGATATTGTTTTCGGGGTCGACGGAGGAGGGATAAGGAGGGGTTAGAGGTAGCAGACATAATTGAGGGATGATTGAGGGTGAAAACTGAAACTGTTGTTGTTTGTCCACTGATAGCTCGGAGGAAAGGAAGAATAGAAGGAGTCAATATGAAATTGGTTACCATGTTGTTGCCTTCAGAAATGTGGGTAGGTTATCCAAATATGTGCACTGAAAACACAAAGTCTAATAATCATGATAACTATTTCAATGCTCCTCCAGAATGAATGGTCAAGTTTCAATTTTACTGAGCATACTACAGCGATTTAAGTATTTGCATATATCTTTTTCTCAAAGTTACAGTCACTTGTCAGTTGCGTGAGTAAACAACCACGTCAATAGTCAAGCATGCCAAGTGCGCAGGAGAAAACATGTATGTCATTATAAAATGTTTGGTTTGTACAAGGTAACTTTTAATTTTCATACAGTGAAGGATAACATTTGATGTGCATTATTCAATGTAATGAAGGAGATGAAATATTCTGAATAACAAAATAGGAAATCAAGCTATCATAAGCTTGATTTCCTTTTTAATTATTTTGGAATGCTCTCAAGATACTTGCCTTGTTTATTGTGACTAGTTATAAGAGGTGAATATGAAGCAAAAAGCTTGGCAATAAGTTTGAAATGGTGAAATGAATTGACTTACCAGTAACGTGGATTGGACATATTTCTAGAAGATAAGGTTTCTAATTTAACGCGTGACTAATTCAAATCTACGAAATTTCAATAACGCAGCGTTCAAAATAGTTAAATTGATATTTATTATTCAGTTTAAATTCGAGTCTTCAACTTTAACGATCAATACAATTTTTCAGGCAAAGGTAAGCAATACATTGTGAAACCAATATCATTAAGTAACTGCATAGTTTAGCTGGAGTTGGCTTTTAATAATTCCTTTAAAACTGACAATATATTCTAGTTCAACTGCATACATTTGTTTCATTATTGCTTTTTCTTCCGATTGAGAGTTTTTCCTTTGAGCGAAAATCCAGGAAAAGAATACTAAAAAACGTGTATACATTAGTTTACAAGCAAATACAGGTGCTAAAAGAATTTTTATCACTATCAATTGAGGTCTTATATTATTTTCATAAAGTTTCTTCTAAGATGTCCTTAGTTAATTTTTCATTTTAAAAATACCTGGTAATTACCGCACTACCAAATTTTTCCTTTGAGACTTTTAGAGCACAATTCGTTACACGTCCTCTCATTTGGAGATCAGTAATAGCCCTGTTTATGGGAAAGTAGGATAAAATTGATCTTCCTTCCACAAAAGAAGGAAAAGAAGAAGTCGCATTCATCAAAAGACAATTTTCTACCGTCAAAAGGAAATGTAGGGAAAGCACAAAAAAATCCAATTTGATTTTCAAGAACGTGCAACGTTAAAGTTGATAACTAAATGGACTGAAGTTGGATCTGAATGCGTCAAGAACGTTAATTATGAACTCATATAATCCCACCACCTGTTTGACTGCAGGCTTAGATACGAGAAAAAAAAATTCTTCTGCTTATGTTTCCAAAGAATAAAAAAAAGTTTTCTTCTGGCTATGGGCACTTCTGGGGCTTTTCTTCTGGGGAACCTTTCAATAACTAGCAATGCAGAGCTTAGCCTTTCAGAGGAAGGAAACTACTATTAGCCTGGAAGAAACATTTGATAGCTCATACTAACGGTTAGGTGAATGATCTAGTCGGGGCGATTAACTAATGAACCATCATAATGAAAGTTAATATCATTGTGGCTCTGAAAATTCAAATGACGGATATGTAAAAAAAAGTTGGGTTTCCGCTGGTTTCAAACGTGCGCTTTACATGAAAGACATAAGGCAGTTGCCTTTACGGAATTCCTGATTCAACTTGAACGAGTGAGCTATCAACAACGCAGCATTACAAAAATTAAACTTCCACTCATTCTACATGATCTCTGAAAAGCGATCAACCACTCCTTCAACGAAGGCGACTGATGTCATCTCATTAGGGCTGGCCAGTCGGTCGATCGATTCCTTGTTTCCGTACAAGTGGTAACTCATCTGGAGCTCGAGTCAACGTCCTCCAAGTTTACAGTCCGACGGCGTGGGCGAATTGTAAGGGGGAGATTTCCGAGTTCCAGGCCGTAATCCCCTTTCTTACCCCACCCGGCAGCCTCTACTTCCCGCTTCTTCCTCCTTATCGCCGCTGGTTTGACAGCGAGGGGTCAAGCGGCCGCTAGTGATCCGAGAAAGCGTGCGGGCAGTGTCAAACAATCTCGGGTCTATATTTACTCATCGGCGCTCATGTGCACAACCCCCGTGGAGTTTATCGAGTCGTTCCTCAGCCACTTGGCTCTCTCCGAAGGAAGAGGAACGAGATGTGAGCAGGAGAGGAAAAGAGGGGGAGGGAGAACCATCTTCTCATCCGCGACGCCTTGCCGTTCTTTTGCCTCCGTCTCTCGCTTTCTTTCGACGCATCCGCCCCTCCCACTTCCTCGGCTCGGTCCGAAAATAAATGAAGTACGAACAAGTATCGCGGAGAGAAAAAAATACAAACCCAAGGCTTTTGCGTCGCAATCCTATTTTTTTACACCATCCCGGGGAGGACGCGCACGTGTTAGGCCAATGATTCGGCTCTCGGAGAGCAATTGCTCACTCACTCGGGTCCCGTTGAGATGATGAGAGGGTGCATGTTCTCAATGAAGAATGGCCGCACGCGGCGAGGGGATATGAGACAAGGGTGTGCAGCGAATGGAAGGAAGGAGCAGTAAATGCCACTGGCTTCGCTTCGCGCTCTCCGCGCTTCTTTAAAGGCCGTTTTTTCATCTTAAAGTCATCGAAGAATTAACGTATTGATTTAGAGCCGGAAACGGATGATGAAAAGGAACTGTTTATACACATATATATATCATAGCGACACTCCACTGCCAAGTACTAGATCTGGTCAGTTAATAAAAAGGACACTACTTTTCGAAGATGTATTTAGAATGCGCAATTTAATCTCTACCATGACAGTGGGATTAATTTGGGTGATTAATACATTTCAATAATGCAGCCTTAGTGGAAGAGAAGAACTTTAAAGACGTGGATAACGATGGCTTCCATTTAGGTTACATGATGGATTCGAGGCGTGAGAAATCCAGGTACGAATGAAGAAATTTGAATATAATGGAAATAAGAGGTGTGTTATTTACCGTGAATTTTCTGTTTGTGAAGTTTACTATTTCACAACGGAGGGTATTTCACATTTAATATTTTGTAACTATGATGGGTTTCAAACCAGGACTGACTGCATTACCTGTAGTCAGTCCTGGTTTGAAAAACGCTGACTCATAAATGCCGTTAGGGAGTCAAATGTCTATTACTTACAAATACCTACAGTTAATCTACAGAATATTTTCCAATTTTAATAATTTTGGTAACCTCTGAAGTTTTATTACGGAGTGGAGAGTATATTAATCTTACCCGGATACCTAACAATGAAATATTAGAAAATACACTCATTCAATATTGCTTTATTAATATTTTCTTTGAAATGTATTAATTTGATGTCTTGTGGTGACTTACCATCAACAATTCTGCACGTAACTGTTCCTGCAAAATCATATTTTGTAATAACTACTGTTATTACAAATTGTAAAATTACGATTTCGTGGTTCCACTTTACCGAAATGATACAATATATTGATGCCTCAGGCAACGAAACCTATTTTTTTAAATGGGGTTAGGAAGTTTTTTAACCCGAGTAATACTGCCATTGTCATGAGCAATGGATTTGAAGAATGAAACAGGTTCCAGGTCAAATGGTAGGATGGCATAAAGAGGGAACAGGGAAACATAGATTCGATGCCTGATTTAGTGATCTTTGGGTTTTAAATACATATTATGATCGTGACAACGCCATTATCGAGCTAAACCAATGGTATTCCTTTGTTCACCACGCTTCATAGTATGTGCATCTAAAGAATTTTACGTGAAGTTATTTTTTAATACATATACTGTCCTGTTAGAGAAAAATTGATTGCTGCAGAGCCTTTTGAGGTAATACATTCACTACACCTATCCTATTTGCCTCCTCCACCCTGTCCTAATTACTCACTCACCTGGCGATGCAAATTACTTCCTCGCAACTCGAGAATAGACTCGGGCTCGACTCCTTTGAGGCCTCGCGAAGCTGAAATTCCTATGGAAACGAGTCGCGCCGTTTTCGAGCGGCAACACGAGAGAGGAGCGGAGATAGGCATCCGTCGGAGGAGGCGGTAGTGACACCCCCTCCTCGTGCCCCTCCCCCGATAGGGGCGCAAGTGGGGCGGAAGCAAGGAGGCGGGCCAGGAAGGGTCGGTGTGCGCCCTCGGAGGACGGGGGGAGATGATTGGGAGATCTAGGGGCGGAGGACAGGCAAGAGGCCACGGGAAATTGGTTCGAGAGAGCGGGCCGCCAAAACGGACAATCTATCGATTCCCATGCTTCACGCTCCGGAGGCGTAAGGAAAAATTGAGCCGAGGGGGTGTGCGTGGGTGTCGGGGGCATTTTCGGGCGGCGACGGAATAAAAGAGGGCAAAGGGGGGATGCTGGTGGTGCTGGCGGGAGGGGAATGGCGGTGCATGTGTCCCCGTGGGTGAGTGGTGCGTGCTGGCGCGCGAACATGCATGCAGGCGCTTGAGTTCCGGGGAGGGTCCAAAAGAGACGCGAGGGAGGGGGAGTGAAACATACGGCGCTCGTCGCACGAGGGCACGTAGCATATCCATCAAGGTTTAATATCTCGCTCCACTGCCTCCCTCATTACCATGTTTGGCCTCCTCCTGCACGTCCGACGGAGCACTCTACAGGCACTAACACCGAATCGCGCACAAACACGCATAACCGTGGACCCTCATCGCCGTGGAGCGAGGGAGAAGAGGTGAGGTGGGCGGACGCGGTGAGAAGCAAGCGGTGTTTCCACCCGGTGCGAAAAAGGGGAAGCGAATTAAGCGTGTCGCGTTTTCGCAAATGGGTAATGATCGAAACAGATACGTGGGGGCGCCGAGGGGTTGTTCCATCCGCCGCTAGTCCATCAATTCCGCAGGAACGGTCACGTCCGAGCGTTCCGCGCCGAGAACAATAAATATACGGCGCGGGGATGCCGCGGCAGCTCCCGCTGCGGCACCGCCGATGCGTAATCGCGTGCCGATCGCGGGGCGGAAATGCGGAGCGAATCGGCGAGGGTGCTCGCTCTCTCGGATATGATTGAATATTGCTGCGCTGACGGCGTCTGAGGAGACGCGAGCCGTGGCGGATGGTTTGATGGATCGCGGATACGGATGGCTCCGAGAAGATCCGGGAGCCAGGATCCTTCGTTCTCGGCGTTGTTTCGACAACAGAGAGGGCGGGCAGTAGTCGCTGGACCAGGTGCTCCTCTGCAAGACGCTGATTCATCGGCTGGCGACCTACATAATGGGGGCGTTTACTCGGAACCGAAATCGCAATTTTGTACACGAAATCGTTAGATGGAAACGAAAAATGAATTTTAGTGAAAAAATTAATCTTCTAACCACAACCATTCACTCATAAATTAAAAATTTAAATAAGCAAAAGGTGAGGCCCACCGAAAATGCTGCTGTGATAACACTGACGTCATTATCCTCCCGTCCTTGACTGCTTTTGGGGGAGGGGAAGGGAGTGGAGGGAGATTCTCGGAAGGTCTCCTCGCATAGATGCTGTCGCAATCGCTCCAATTGGCCGAGTCAGCTGTGTCCCCCCCATTGCGATAAGGCAAAGTAGCTTCGCGGGTTCAGTTGTGATTGGACGAAGTCGATATACGTCAGAGGTTTCACCACACCCACTTTTCCAAAAGGGTTAAAAACATCAATTTTTCGCCGCTTATAATTCGGGAAATAATAGACGGATCAAAAAACGGAAAAAACGGGTCTTGTATTCTACAAACTTTATCAGATTCGGCAATAAAAAACTATGGTAAACGACCCCATTAACTTCATCCTTAGCGCCATGGTGACAGCTGAAGAGGGAAGCGACCAACAGCTACGGTCATATTCACTATCATGAATGGTGGGTGGGGCGGTGTAGACAAATAAACATAAGGGGAAGGATGGAAAGAAACACGGCCTCGGGATTGTCCTACACTAAAAGCTCCATAGGGTCCAAGGTTTAACCTCACATAAGACGAACGGAGTGCTGAATGAATTGCCTTCCACACAGCTCTCGCGGATGGACGTATAACTTCAATATTTCAGCCATTGCCGAAGCTTAAACCCGGAACATCGGGATGGGAACCCAGTCCTCGAGTCACCATGCCAACTCAATCCTTTTTTTCGTATAATCTAGCACCCTCTTGTCGAAAAAATTTTTTCCTTTACGGAACCGAAATATTAGCGATAGAAGTATAAGGCTTTCCAATGATAACGTTTTGGTATTCCAGCAATACAATGCGCGAACTCTTTGGTATCACTAGCCTTATTTGGATTGTGTTGCTTGCCAGATAATTAGGAGTTAATCTTTGATCTGGAAGATAATCAGCCGACTTACATCAAGGCAAGTCATTCCTAAAATTAATTTCACGTATAATCTCACTGCACTTCATGCAGAGAATCTTATTATCTCTACTACCAAATATCTTGCATGATTAATTCCTCCAAATACGTTAAATAAGAAATAAGTGAATGAAAAATTCAAAAGGCATGAATAAAAAATTCAACATTGTATAAACAGAAGTCTATTACAACCAACGAATAGCTAAGAACATATCACGACTGTTCATTACTGAACATATGTTTCGCCAGTAATAACTTTATGTCAAGGTGATAATTTACGGCAAGAATGTTTCTCAAACATTTTGTTACTAGATGGTTCTTAAAGAGGAGATAGTATTAAGTTCTTACTGTTGATAAAATCCACGAACAAGGTTGTGGATATAGAATTAATTTAATATTAAATGGATCCCTTTCTTGATGGCTTGATTCAGTCCATACTACAAAAAGAAGGAAAGAGAAATGTGAAGAATGTGAAAAGTGTAATTCATCAGTCTCATTATAAGAGAATAGTAGAATGGAGCTGCGTTTCCAAGGATTTATTTAGACGATCCTTGCACTCACGATTCAAGGTGTCAGTCAACCATTCATATATCTGAGTGGGGAAGATCGCTCGGATTGCTGACGATTGGCCAAATATGTATTCAGCTTTCACCTCACGGTTTCCAAATTTTTGGTATTGGTTTTGAATTTCGAGAAAAAAGACACTCGGCATCAATCTGCAGCGCAGTCACGACTCGGCCTCTCCAGGCCATTTCCTGCTCATGTGTGGAGCAAGATGAAATATGTTTCCACTAAAATGTCAGATGCACTGCGTACATGAGGTTGATGATGAAAAAAGCAGCGGGCGCGAGGATAATGCGAACATGACAAGAATGTAAGTGCGTGATGCAAGAAGATGGATCTTCAAATTTGTAATATGGATGCGGGAGCACGTAATGTATTTTAAAATTTTATCGGAATTGCCAGGAAGCCAACTATTGAAAGAGTTATGGGTAATCACGTGAGCGAATAGTGTTCGTAATTCGCCTTCATGCAACTATAATACGACCGCGTTAACTTGTAAAAAAGTGATATTTATACCTGAACTGTGCTCAGCGCGACGAACACTTCTCCAGAACGATCGGCATGAATTCATAACAAGGCGAGGTGGAAAATGGTCAACATATATTCCTTGAGCTCACTCAATCCAAGATCAGGTCTACTATTAAAAAAAGGGGAAGGCATAAAAGAGAATTGTGGGCCAGGGCGTTTTCTCAAACGCAGACGACGCAATAGTGTTGAATTATTAACAAAACTGAAAGAAGATTAAATGGAATCTGAGGAAGTGGGCGGCTGGTGGTGGGCATTAACGCTCTCACAATTTGAAAATCGTTGCTCTCTGCAGCTGGAAATTATTTTCTTCTATGTTATTTGGTTATTGATAACAAGCACATTTAACCAAAACCCTTGCAATATAAATATTCAGCCACCTGCATGATGATGTGACAATTAGATACTGAATTAGTATTGAATTATTGTTATTTGGGTAGGCATTAGAGCACTGTGAATCAAATCGCGCGCAAAAAGGAATAGGGCGTCTAACCGAATTCGGGAGTCTCCTCATAATCGTGACGAGGCAAGAGGTATGGCGCTGGCTGCATCGCTTAATATTCCCTCCTCCAAAACCAGTAGCTCCATTACGATTTATATCCAAACGTTTTCGCAGCGTGTACCTATGCTGAATGCAAATCCGGAGGAGCTTGCGCTTGACAAGGGATGTTTCGGAAATGGGCAACGTTGAGATGATACCTGATTAGCGTCGATGGACCAGTAGCCATTGCTCAGAAGGCATATGAACAACCCATCGTGCATAACATGCGTTCTCTACGCACAGCCGTCGCATCAATAGCTCCTTTACGCGAGTAGTAATATTGTTAGTTTGCCAAAAATATTTGGACACATTATTGAGTTTTATTAAGTTTTATTCTTGTGATTGCTTATTTATTGAACCGAAGGGCTCATTTCATTATGGTAGATTAAATAGGTTTCCCCAAGACTTTATGAGCAGCAAAACAATTTTTTGGCTCTTATTTCATAGTGCCCACATATATACAATCATATCATGCCTTTGATATGATTTTTCCACGAAAAATCCTTTGAAATTAATTTTAAATGTAATTAAAAAACTTCAGTTCCCTATCAGAATTAGTTGAACGCTGCGTATTCCAAAAAATCACCCGACTTTACCCCCTCTCCCTCTGATATTAGTTCTAACAAATAATATTATTCTCATCTTTTATATATTTTTCTTTAACATGTTTCCCATAAAAAACTGTCAATAAATATCAGACCTTCTAAAATGGCTATAATTTTCCATACTGCTTGGGCAATTAAAATTTTTCCAAGAAGCGACTCCCTAGAAAATCAAAATTCCATTAGTTTTATGCATGAACACAAATAATGATAGATAAAAACCTACAGGAAACTTATTTGGCACTCCAGAATAATCCATTCGAAATTCAAATAATAATTCTTATGCACGTGTTCTAGCTGACAAGCTTTTGATCTAATTGCGTCGATAGTTCCATGGGCGCCATTGATGGAAATGAAAGTTTGTCTTAAGTCAAAGCAAGGTTTTTTCTAATGCTGTCTAGGGCTGAAAAAACCCAAGAGAAGGAAAACTTCCAGTCTTGGAAACAAACGGGAAAATGGTCGCTTGTTTCGGGAGGGGTGGGGAGATGGATAGTCTCTGGGCGAGGGAGGGAGATCAAGAGAGGGAGAGGGCAAGGGATGACGTGATATTGGGAGTTGAGGGAGGGAAAGGGCATTGGGGAAGCGTACATACGGAATAAGAGTGCGTTAAAAAAATAAATCAGCTGCGACTAAGGCGGAAGAGCTCCACAATCGATGTCACCTTTTTGATGATGACGGATAGTCTGGGCGCGTGAGGAATTCTAGTGGCCCACATTACACGCACATAAATATGAGCAGGAGAGAGATGAGGGGATAGGGAAGGGGGATGGGGAGGCGGGGGGGGGGGGCCGTGGACGCTGCGATAGTCCCCTGCCCCCTCCACCTCAACGCCACCTACCCACCCCTTCACATCGAGAGAAGTCGCACCGCGTGTCGGCGGGCCTTGATATGCTTGCCCCCGGCCCCAAACGTAGTTGGGTGCAGTCCTCCGAAGACCTCTATGAACATCTGCGTGTGATCAAACTCCAAGCGGCCATACATATTCCAATCTCTGGGAGTTCATGGCAATCCTGTAAACATGCATCAATACGGAAATACCACATCTCGCCTATGTACTGACGGTGATGCATTGCGATCACATTAATGATGCATTGGCCTTGATCCCGTGAAATTGTCTACGAATGGAAAATGTGAGAAATCTTACGTTCACTCCGTCTTTCAATCTTAAAAATGGATTACTACAGCTGCTCAGTCAGCTATCTATCCAGTTTGCTTTTTCTGTCCCGTGGCGTTGAAAACTATTCTTTCGACAGAATGCTTCTCGCGCTTTTCGGTTCATGTAAGACATTCCTTCCATCACTGGTGCTTTTTCTTCTTAAAGAAGTAAAGGATTCTTGTCTTTGCACTATCGTTACCATTATCTTTTAATGTTGTCTCGAATTGAGTGAACAGAGGCTAAGATTACGCCATGCATGTCCTCTGCGTAGAAGGATCGGCTGCTGAACAAAGGTCTCGCAATATGATTCGGTTGAAGCAATTTTTAACTGTTCAAACAACAGCTGATCTCGGAAGCCGTAACATTTAGCCATCGGTAACTCATCGTCCGTCTGTGTTATAATTTTAGAGATGACATCCCTATTGTGAACAGTGACTATCACAGCATTACATCATGCCGTCCTTTTTTCTCCTCACTTTTTCCAGAATTGATCGAGCTTTTTTTTAATCCTTGCAGTCTGGGTCCCACTTCCCAAAGCCACAAATCTTCACCTTTTAGGGAAAATAACATTTTTCATCGATGAAAATAGCAGTTTATTTACGCATGCCATATTAATTACAGCTCAAGGATCCGCAATTGCATGCATCTCATCATGGTTGGCTTAGAAATTCGAGTGCGATCTAATTTATGGGTGGGCACATAAATGTATATTTCCATTTAATATAAGAAGTAGTAAGTAGTTGCCATAATGTAAAATTCTTATGTGATAAATCTAATGTGAGTTAAAAATAGGTATTAGAAAAACATTTAATACTGCCGGTATCTATTTGTTGGAGACAATAAGTAAAATAAAGTGAGTAAATTTGTTAAATATTCAGCAATACACATGATGGAAAGTCAGAGTTTCATAATAGCAGGGTGAACACGCATACATAATGGTATTAAATATATAATTTGCCGCCCATTTTTATACCACATTGCTAATATTTACTGTGCTACCAGGTGGCTTTCATGGCAACAACTCGTGATATGGTGGTGTCGCTGAATATCGTACAATATCTTGTTTTTTTTTGGGCATCAACTCCTCCCTCCCAATCATTGATACTTATCACTCGAAATTCGCCGAAAAAAATTGCTTGATTATCTGTTGAAAATTACTCCTCTCTGATCGAGCAGTTAAAGCATCATCTAAATAACGAGTTTATATCCTTACAAACGTTTTCCTTTTCTATGTCAATATCGCTCCAACGACGGCTCAGCCATTCGTGAATTGATTACTTAACTAACACTTTCGCATGATTGCCCGGCAAATTTCCGCTCGCTCCAACTCAAGGTCCACACGTCCTATCACCATAATTCCCTTCAAAAACGCTCCCACTTCCCAAATTCATTTCATTTTCACGACCGGCACTCAAGAGTTGGACACCTGGATGCCTTGCTCAAGGTATCACATGCCGCTGACTTTTTTTTAAACATAACTATTCACGTCCATAACAGTTTTTCACAAGCTTTTTTTGAGGCATTGCAAAAGAATCATTCGGACCTTGTGTGCTTTAATGCCCTCTTCCCTTGTCAAATTCAAGTTCATATGGTATAGGGAAGTATCAAGCAAAATCACATTGGTGGATCGAGCAACCATATCCATTTGTTTAATAAATAAAATGGAGTGGATTGTAGTTTAGGACTGTGGTAAGATTAACACATCGTACTAAATGAATTAAGGTTAATAGGGTGCCTAAAAGTAATTAGGGCAATGATGATAATCAAATTAAGGTTAAAGCAATATCCAAATAAGATCAATAATTATTCATCAAGGAAAATAGTGTTTTCAGTCTGAGGAAAAAAATCTTAGGTGAATAAATTGTAATTATAATATTTACACCCATATTTGTCCGTATTAAAATGTTTGCAACACATTTTATGATACAAATGCATTTTTGATTTATCTTTATTCAAACGCACATGTAAAACTCATACTCAATCCAAGCAAGTGGCCTGCCAGATTAGTTGTAGGGCGGAACACCTCGTAAAGCTTAAAGGAAAAATAACGTGAGAACCTATAACTATTTTTTACAGAAAATCTGGTGAAATCTGCAGCAATCGGTGATAATACAGCCAAAACAAAACATTTTACAGAATCAGTATTTTCTCTTAGGAAACAGTTGATTGTGATAGGTATAAAAATATAGGTATGAATCGCCACAAAAATGTGAAGTATTTTCAAGCAAATCAGGTCCAGTAGAGTTGTTGTATCCAATAAATTTTATCCCGTGAACGATAGTAATTAAGTGTTGTATATGAAACCAGCAACTTCTGATACTAACTGTTATTTACACCATAAGACTCAAGGCCTGGAAATTATCATAAGAATCAGGACCTGGAAAATACCAATACTAATTCCCTTGAGTACAGTGAATGGCTTAGTAATACCTACTATAATTTAAGAAACTTCAGTATGATACGGACATTTCTTACCTATTTTATAAAAGCTATTTCATAAAAGATGGTAACCAAAGCTTTCCTCTGTAAATAGCCGTAACAACCCTGACACCGGAGGTTCGGTACCAATAAGAAGTAGAAAAAATGTTAAACATAATTCGCGTAACGTTACATATAGACTCACTTGCTAGTTATTACAATATTTTCAACTCGTTAGCACCGCTACATCTCAATTTCTATGGTTTCATTTCGAGGACATTGAGGATGGAGGCGATGAGGCTAAAGAAGGAAGGTGAACACGGTGTGCGTACGGCAGTGGGGTGAGAACGAGGATGGATGGCGAGGAGGAGGGAAGTGTTGGGTTTAGCCGGAGAGGAGTCTGGCTGCGCGTTATTCGGCCAGAGGCGAGGCGAGCGGCAGTTAGAGCCGTCATCCCGCAAAGGAAGCGCACACCTTGGTAAAAAAAATTAACGGCGGTCGATAATTTAATCACTGATAACGCCTACTCCCGTTGATCGCTATCGCTTTCTTCAAACGTCCCCAAGCCTCGGGCGAACTCTCCCTAATGTATCTCTCACCCTCTGATTCCTTTCCCTCCCATATCCATTTTCCTATCTCCCCTCTCTCCTCACATTACTTTTAAAAAAACTTAAGAAACCTTCTACTGCATGCATCAGAGCTACCAGTGCTTATTTCCACTGAAGCGCTGCCAAAATATATTAAAAATGCAGGTACATTGCCTTAGGCTTTTACTCAATAGACCTTGGGTATATGAATCAAAATTAAGATCCACTCACTCAATATTTTATTCTAAAACAACGTGATTATGTTTAGATTTTAAAACTATGTTTTAAAACAGTTTAGATTTTAAAACTATGAACATGAAGTCATTCAACAAATAAGGATGATAAAAGCCTTCAGAACAAAATATTCTACTCTTGCACAGGTGTTTCCAAACCTGAATATACATACATAATGTACCTACTTGATTAGAAACTCATTCAGGAAAGAGGTTTTCCAAATGTAATTTGACCCCTAAGCGTCGTAGTTCTATGGGCAGCTGTTGAATTTATTGTCAAATCAAGTAATTAAATTTGAGATAGGCCAGCTTTCTCCAAAAGGTTATTTGCAGCAATTTCATTGCCAGTAAGCTTTCTCGTTTATTAATTAGCTTGATAATTAGCCATGAATTCGTGATCCTCCATCGATAGCGTAATTTATTTACCGTCATATACAGTTTTTTCAGGTGAACGAAGATTTTTGTGCCAGTCAGTTTTCACAAAAGGGGCGTAAATCGTGAGCAAAAAGCCAAAACTAATATTGCAGTAACATGCCGAGTCAGTTTAAATCATTTCATATGACCTTACTTAGCACTGAACCTGCAGCTCAAACCTCACCACTGAAACTAAGAGGCTCATTAAGCTCCTTCGTATTTTACTGTATTAGTGTATTTTATTAAAACTAAGAATCGAAAGGTGAATTGTAATAAAAACGCTATACCACTGAACCATTTGAAGATGAGACTTTTATACGCTGGTCTCAAGTCAAGTCAAGTACAAAAATGTTTATGTTTATTATTTTCCCAAATAACAATTTCAATAATAGATAATAACAATAACAAACAATAATAAATTAAAAATATTGGGGAGCCCTGTTCTAGGATTTGTTTCCTCTTCAGGGTTTAGTGCTTTTTGATGGTTGGCAATAATTTTTGTTTCCATGGTTATCCTATAATTTTGGTTTACGGGAGTGCCATGTGGTCTGGCATTTTCCCGAGGTGTAGGGAAAGCCGTAAAAATTACACGGACCGGCGTATTAAGTATAAAAATACAGTGCACATTTTTGACAATTAATGATAATAAACAATAAGTATTTTAAATTAACATAGAAAAATATTAATTGGTAGATATTTGTATATGTATATGAAATTTTTGATACATATATAGTTCTTTGGTTAACAGTTATTTCACTGGAATTTTAGTTTGACTGGAACTGATAGACGAGGTACGAGGTTACAAGGCACGCTGGTCTGATCTATGCTCATTTTTTGGTAAGCCCTTGTGATGATAAGCCCGGGTGTGTTTGCCTCTATGGTGGTCAATTTCAAATGGTTAAGTGACGAGTAAGTTCACAACGTTTTATCATTTATTTCTTTTTTCCAATAGCAAGTGCGTCATTAGCCGTTACTCACTTCAATCTTGTTTTCTCTTTTTGCGGGTATGATCGAGTACAATTTGACTTTATGAAAGTTAGTCTTCACTACGGTTGCCACTATAACTGAAGTGACTTAAAATATTTTACTTATTAATCAAATGACAAGGGAACAATAGCGGGAGGAAACCTTACATACTAAGTGGAAATAATGCCTGTAATTATGCAGTCAAAACCTGATCCAGTAGTTTATTATACCTAACCCATCCAAGTAGATCTATCGAGTAGACCATTGCTACTTTGGTCGTGAAAAATGCCTACCTAGCAAGTTTTCGTAATTTGACAGAAATTTTGGGAGAAAATTTTGAAGTGTAAAGTTGATAAAACACAGTGAAAAGAAGAAAATAGCTTTTTATACGTCTTTACTAACTCCGATTGTCCGTGAAAATTTTATCATAAATATTAGGGTGAATAAAGAAACAAGATTGTAATGAAACAACACTTTTCTCTTCCGCACAATATTAGGCGTTTTAAAAATTAATTGACACACAAAATGCATAGTTATGTTTTGCACGTGGAGGGAGCTATAAAGGACAAGTCAAACAGTATTGAACGCTGACCCTATTGAAAGATCCAACAAAATGACCGTTACTAAATTTTTTTCTACGTGTACGTTATCACAGGTTAGTTAGTTGCCCAAGGAATCATAAACTTAAACTTAACTTGAAAGTTCCACAAAATACTCTTTTCCTTGACTGCTTTTACTTGAAATTGAAAAATAAATAAGTAATAAAAGGTAGGGTGTGAGTTAGCATACGAGAGAAAGCATAAAAACAGCAGAAGAATAACTTGTCGATTAGACTACACATGATAAAATGAAATTGTTAGCCTGAGTTCTGCCTGTATTACAAGGAAAACCTTTTGAAACCTTCTTACAAGGAATGTCAATGAAACCTTTAAGAACGAAGAAACATTCCTATTAGGTGCAATGAGTGGTTGAATATCGTGGAATTAAGGACAGATGGAATGCAATAGCTTTACAGGATCCTAACACATGCTGAAGTTGATGACATCTCTCACAAGAATTTGCAGTGGGACAAAATCATAAAAGCCATTAATCCTCCGGGTGTTGTATCAAAATGGCTAAGCAACTGCACTCTAAAACTATAAGAGTCATTATACGCTATAATTATATTTCTTCATAATTCACACACGTTAGAAAAACACGTTAAGCATGACTTTTTAGGACTGATAACTTATTGTATAGATCACGTAAGATATTTTTTTGGAATATGAAAAGCTGCTCCAAAACTTTTATTACCTAGGTAATAGTACATAAATAATTTTGATATGCAGTCATTAATCGCTCTAAATTAGCTTCATCACATAATTCTGGATCAAAGAATTCTGTGTCCATTAATTTCATGGCTTGGCCTTTTAATATCAAATAATGAAATGGAAGAAAGGTAAAACGCTGTTAAAGCTTGAATAACAACCCATTTCATCACTGGACGAACTAATTATAGCCAAGGATGAGATGCTGAGAAATACCGCCCCATCAACGTCCCTGGCGACGTCTTTTTCCACCACCTGCTCTTCGCCCATTCCCCTCCAACATCTCCACCCATCCATCGGGAAACTGTGAATCGGACATCGGTGGCCATCACGCTTCCAGATTCTCTTTTGTCTCCCAACTTTGCCGCCGCTGCAGTTTTTTAGCTTCAATTCTCCCTCGCTATCGTTGGCCGTCTAACCCACGCCCCTCCATGGGCCTCTTGCCCTCGGTGCACACGAAGGAGCATCACGTTGATCACCAAAGCAGCCATCTGTATGCGGGATGGTGCACAAACGCAGTGCCAGAGGAATTTCGCATGCTAATCGCCATTTATCGAATGGCACCCCCTCCGCCCCAACGGGTCACCATAAATACGGAATGGCTTAATTTCTAGCGCCTCCAAATAGATTGAATGAAAACATTCTCTCGCTGGCGTGGCACCGTTGCCGCGAAGACGGTATTTTAATGCCATGGGGGACATGGTGCATTTACGGAAAATCGATGCCACGGTGCTTTACGCGTGGTGCGTGATCGGTATGAGACAGGGAGACCGTTTTCGACGGACATGCCGAATAAAGAATTGAAAAAATATTTCTCCGCAGGACGGCTTCGAAAACGTTCTACGAAGGCTTTGATATGAGGGAAGGTTAATTCCGCTGAGCGAATTTTTGTCGATACTTTTATCTTAACAGCGCAGCGCAAAATATACCGTAACGACACCATTTGGCACTGTTGCATGCTGATTGCTAAAATTATCGCATCGCAGAAGAACAACCGATCCAGAGAGGCACCCTTGACGCTGAATACTTTGAGGTCTACTCCAATCAATGGATTTTGCAAAAAAAACAGGCTTGTAACTTAAATAATATATACTTATATCGTAAGTACTTACATGGAATTTACTTCTTCCACGTACTGCTTCAAGTAAGGTTCCTGCTCCAGGATGAAGGCTTCCTGCAAAGAGTGAAAAAATATTCGCTCTATTAACCAAGTCCTTAATTCTTATCCGAAATGTCATCTACTACTGAGCAATGCATGAAAGTAAAACACATTTTACTATGAGGATAGTATTAGTACAGGGTATTTATTCATGATCACGAAGTCAAATGTGATTACTGTGTAGGTATTTTCACATTTGCTTAAGCATTCTAAGCCTACTAAACTCAATCATACTTATCGTATTAATAATCAACTTGAATTATGAATGAAACATCTAAATCCAAGACTAGTACAACATTTTGATTTTTGTATACGTTACCCAAATAAATCGATTTTTGTGCGTGCCTCTTTTTATTACTTCCATCCCAAAATAGGTATACTTTGATAACTTTTAATTATTGCCAACTAATTTGTTTAAATGAAATATCTCAATAAATTACTAGGAAACATTATAAATATTCTTTATTTGACTTTGGAAAACTGGTACTAACGTTGTTATGCTGGTAAGTTATGATTTTATAGTTGACCCGGAGAAGGATCAGGAAATATGATTCTAGGGATGGATTTTCTATGGTGTAGGAAAAAAAACCAGTGGAATTTTGGTTGAGAGGATATATTACAGAGTACCTATATTCTAATATCGGTATAACCATGGGAAGCAGCGATGGTTATTACCTTCCATTAACCCACGGAATAGACATGCAAAATTTCCCAACTATTGTGTTCAAAGTTAAGCTTTTGCTTTGGAAATCTTTTCTGGGTGTTGTATTCCATTGCATCTGCGAAAATGACCAACAAATGAGGCCTTAATAGTTTTATTCCACAATTAAAAAAAGAGGGTTTATGTGATACGGAGGTCTCATACTCAATACCGCACAAAGAGTGTGTTTTCTCTATGTCGAAAGGGTACTCATAATTATGGTGAAGATTGTCGCCCGCCTCGCTATGCGAGCCATGTGGTCAGGAATACGCAGTGAACGCCTTCCGAAAACTTCTCCCTCCAAGAATCAGAAAATACAAGGTAGAAGGCATTTGAACAAAAAAAAACTCACGACATGAAGAGAGCCTTTATAGCTGAAGTTGTTAATGAATAAAACGAAATCGTGAAGCCTAGCCACATAAGGGTAACTGAAACTAACTGAAGAGGTGGCCACCGTAACCATAAATACTAAAACTCATAAAATACTTCGAGGCCTTTTATCTTGCGACCGTTCCTAGCGACATTGCGGAACGCGGGATCTGAATGTTGTTTAGTAAGCCATTTAATGAAATATTTTTTGGAGTGGTAGAATATGTATCACAATGTATCTCAATGAATAAGCTAATAACACTGCTGCATTCTATGCTAACTCTTTTGTTTCCTTTAATAGGTAGAAGAGGGCTCCATGTTAATGGGTATTGAAATGCTCACAGCTACAAGAGCAAGGATAAAATTACTGGATACCTAAAATAAGCTTCGAGATGACATTCAAAGCCAACCCTCGGATTCTCCCTCTATGGAAATTACTGAAACTCGTAATCTGTGCAAAAAGATTTTAAAATGAATGATTGTTCAATTTTAATTATGCAATTGATGTGAAAATTTCCGGAAACAGATTCAAATTTTTTAAATATTTCGAGACCCTTTCACAAAAATGACTTCCGCTCTTGAGATGTATCATGTAATCATGAATTGTCGTTTTAACAATAATAATTGGATGAAGATCAAATTCATAAAAAAATAACTTAGCGTAAATAAACGTATACACTGCTGTTATCTATGATATAGGTACCTATTTATTCTACTTGCATCAATTTACAAACATTTACTATCATGAATGTGAAGGTTACCAGATTATAAGGTTATTCTAGGAGTTAATAATGGGGGCGTTTACTCGGAACCGAAATCGCAATTTTGTACACGAAATTGTTAGAAGGAAACGAAAAAAGAATTTTAGTGAAAAAATTAACCTTCTAACTACAACCATTCACTCCTAAATCAAAATTTTAAATAAGCAAAAGGTGACGCCCACCGAAACTGCTGCTGTGATAACATTGACGTCATTTTCCTCCCGTCCTTGACTGATTTCAGGGGAGAGGAAGGGAGTGGAGGGGGATTCTCGGAAGGTCTGCTCGCACAGATGCTGTCGCAATCATTCCCATTGGCCTAGTCAGCTGTGTCCCTCCCATTGCGATAAGGCCAAGTAGCTTCGCGGGCTCAGTTCTGATTCGACGAAGTCGATATACGTCAGAGGTTGCACCACGCCCACTTTTCCGAAAGGGTTAAAAACATCAGATTTTCGCCGCTTATAACTCGGGAAATAATTGTCGGATCAAAAAACGGAAAAATACCGGTCTTTTTATTTTACAAACTATATCAGATTCGGCAATAAGAAAAATGTGGTAAACGACCCCATTGTTCCATTGATAACCATTGCAAAATTGAAAGGATACAATAAGATTCGTTGCATACAAAAGATTTATTTATGTTTTTCTCAGCTGCAGGTACATGCAGTGTAGGTACATGCAGGTTAGTGTATCCTGTGCTTTCCTATCCATTACGATACGCGTCCCAAAGATATCCAAATCCGTATTATAAAGTGTATAAATGTATAAGGCTGTTATTTTATAAGAACATCTAATTGCTAACTTGGATGGCAACTTGTGTGACATTTCTCCTTATTCTTTAAGCAAGCTATGCGTCATGTAGCATTTACAAAATTAACCTCACTTAGAGTTTCAAATACAGTATTCAAACCAGTTCTGGATGCTGGAAGAAGGAACTAGTCGTCAAATGCTTAGTTTTCCCTATCCAATCGTGGCGGTGTACAGAAGTGCATTAGAATAAAATACCATTTTGAACATAACTTCCGAACAAGCCACCATGAATGAAAGCTAAGCATAACATAGTAAGTATAGCACTCATATGTCAGAGGCAATAGATAGTTTTAGATTAAAGAACCCGCCAGGGAATATTTCCGTCGCATACACCAAGTGAAGTGAGCAGGTGTTCAGTCGTTGCGTTTGAGTGATCGATGAATCTTTCTTTTCCTCACAATCGTTCAATTTTAGACACTCGTGCACCTCCCGTCAGCCCTGATGCTGCTGCTGCTTCCCTCTCCACGCAGGTACGCGAGACGCCTTTATGAGGATGGAGGGAGAACATGAAACAGCGCGGGGTCGACAGGAAGTTGTGTTCAAGTGACCAGTGTCGTCTGCATAGTGAAGTGCTAGTTTTTTTTCCTCAGTTAGTAATTAATTTATGTAGTGGTACTGACATTTGGACGCTAGTTTTCCTTTTCATTGTTTCGTTAGAGAGGAGAAATATTAGGTTTTAGCTATGTGCAATAATATTAAGGCACTACGAAAATGGTGCGTTTTTAAGAAATGCTTTTTTCTTTAACTTTGAGACTGAGATACAATTAGGAAATTAAAAACCGGTAGTCCTCGACGTCCTGCGCACGGAGGGTATGGGCTGGTATTAGGACAGGCAAGACCTGTGAAGAAATGTGTATATAGTACAGTCAAACTCATTTATAACGAGCACGGTTAAAACGAGATCTTGACTATTGCGAGGAAAGAGAGAAGGGTTGTTTGGAAATAATGCATTTTATGAGCAATATATAACGGTTAAAACGAGACTGCATTAGAGAGCCTTACGGTTATAACGAACAAATCCTTAGTCCAAATGAACTAGCAGTGGCTGTACTGCCGTACCGAGGAGTTTTTCTTGTAAATTTAGCATGTATGTGGATAGTTTACTGAATAAATTGTTTATTTTGTAATTTAAATCATCAATGAGTGTGCGTGAGAGAGGAAAGAGAGTGAGTGACGGTACATGTTGTTACTCGCAACGGATATAACGAGTAACGGATATTACGAGAAAAAGCATTTGGTCCCTTGGATCTCGTTATATCCGAGTTTCACTGTATCTATTTTAATATGTTAATAAACTTAACCCCCCAGAGATCTGATGACGTGGTAAACAGACACTCCCGGGCGGTGTCCTCGGGTGAGGAGGACGCGACCACTGCACGTCAAACTGCTTCGATCGGCAGACATCTCGGGTCTCGTCTGCGGTGCGAACCGCTGCCTCCTCCGCATTCTCTTTCTCTCGTCTCGCCCCAGATTCAACACCTTCCCGCGGCAGCTCCATATTTCGGTGCGAGCCGTGCTCGTCCGCCCCGATGACGCTCCCTTCTGAAACGTGTCGGCAGATATTCCGGACCCAAAAGCGCGCCTAACTACTTCGCTCTCCCCGAACATCCCCCACATCCTCGTTTTAATCCTCCGCATCCAACCCCGCCGAAAACACACCCCCACCACTTTTGCCGGCCCTCCGCCTCCCTCCTCCACCTCCGAAGCCGAGTCTGCCACCCTCCCCCCTCCTCTCCCCGCCCCACTAATTGAATCGACCCGGTCGCACCCACCCCCTCCTCACCCCTCGCTCTCCTTCTACCGCAAAACACCCGCGCACACACACACTCACCCCTGGCGAAAGACCCAAAAAATCTCCCTTAAAACGGAGCAGGAGCGGGGGATGGAGCCGCGAGGGGTGGGAATCTTGGAGGCGGTGGGAAGAGAGAGGGGATGGGAGGAATGAAGACGGGAAGAGGGAAAAGAGCTCCGCCACAAAGGTAGCCGGAAGGAAGGGGGAGGGGCGAGGAGCGCGAGGGGCGGGGCGGAGGGCGACCAATGAGAAGCCGCCGTCGCCATCACTGGCCCCAGAGAGCGACGCGAACGCCCCCCTCCTCCCTCCAGACGGTCCGCACCCTCCCCCTCCTGAGCAGAGAAAGCCTTCCAGGGGCCCTCGCCCCACGGAGAGGAGGCCTCAACCCCCTCCAGTCTCGAGAGGAGGGAGGGGGCGGGAAGGGGCGAGATCGCTTTGGCGGCGGAGGAGAGGGGCAGGAGTTGGGGCGGCCCGCGCCACGAGCCATACGACCGGAGAACGAGGGAACAACGCTGCACGGCCTGCTGCGAGAGCTGGGCGCGCGCCGCCCAAGCCATCGTCCTCCCAGAGTTGAAGCCTCTTCCGTTCGCTGTCGGCACGCTTCCTCCACCGCTCCCCGCCCCGCACCAAGTGTTGTTGCTTCCAGTGCCACGGGAAAAGGTGCCGAGCAAAGAAGTAATTTCGTTATCAAGTTACTCCGCTGGACTTTTTCACCTTCTTATCAGCGATGGTGACAGTGAAAGAGGAAGGGACTTGAGTGAATAAATAAGGCCATGTCGCAAGGGACAGTTTTCTCCATCGGATACGAAGCACAATGATTCTGCAAGTGGATCTGGTCCATGTGTGGGCTCTGTGAGGTAGCTCCTCCGTGGGCAGCCATGGATCGGGGGTCCCCGGGAGTGATGGCGCCGGCGCCGGCCCACGACGGAACCGCGGGCCTCCCTGGGGACCCGTCCCGGAGCCTTCCAGGTGAGAAGTGAAAGAAAGTGAAAAGACAGAGGTAAGATTCTAAGACTGATGCAGACTCCCACCAACTGCCCCGAAGATGCTTCAGGGAGACTCCAACGACCGCTGCCGGAGGCCTTCCAGACCTTCCTGAAAGCTAACGCTTCTTAGCCGGGTGACGGTGAAGAGCGCGAAAAGACGTGTGGAAACAGAGACAAAAAAAAGGGAAGGCAGGTCTGAAGTGGTCGGGTGCGGCGGCAAATGGTTCTGGAGACGCGGCTGTTACCGCCGCCGCTGGCCTACAACGCCACCCACTCGGTGGCGGGTGCGGCCGAGGGGCGGGGCGGCGGGGGGGCGCCCGCCACCCCCCCGGCATCCCTCCTGCTCGCCCCCACTAGCCCCCCGCCCCCGCCCTCCTCGCCCCCGCGACACCCCCACATGCCCCCGGCCTCCCACCTCTCCCCCGCCCCCCCGCACCACCAGCCACACCACCTCGACAACCACCACCTGCACCAGCTTCCCTCCTCGATGGCCTCCCAGCTGCCGCACCCGCTCTCCCCGCGCTTCTCGCGCCCCGTGCCCGTCTCCCTCGCACCCCCGCCCCCCACGCACCCGCACTTCCACTTCTCGGCCCACCACCACTTCCTGCCGCCCCCGCCGCCCCTCTCCTCCGCGGGGACCGCCTCCGCCTTCGGCCCCGGGGGCAAAGCGAGGGCCCCAGGGGCGGGGCAGCCGCCCCCGGGGGCCCAGCACCCTCCTCCACCCGCCCGCTTCCCCTTCGGCGTGCCCGCCGGCTTCCTGCACCACGCGGCGGCGTCCATCGCAGCGGCGGCGGCCGCGGCCGCTGCGGCTGCCGCTGCCGCCTCCTCGTCGTCTCCGGGGGCGGGCGGGGGCCGGTTGCCGATGCCGGGCACCGGGTCGGTGCACGAGGCCGCCAGGAGGATCTTGCACCACCACGGTCCGGTGAACGGCAGCCACCACCAGCTACAGCAACACCCGCACCAACACACGGTGCTCCCCGGCAACGGAGATTCGTCGTCTCCGGACGGCTCGGGGGGCAAGAAAGGTGAGCAAACGCCCCTTTATTCCGCCCGTCTTCGCAGTGGGGCGCTCGGGCGCAACCGGTCGCCCATCGCCCGGCAATGGCTCACGTGCCTCAAAAGGCCGGTCATGTCGCAAGTAGATATGGTTTGGCTATAATCTGATTATGCATTTGCGTGCGCTTCATCAATCTACATGTTCACAGCCCGCAATATTACCTAAGCTACAATGGGTGCGATGGCAGCCTAGTGCATTTAAAGGCCTTGTTAATGCAAGCGCAGAATAAGCTGTAGCTTTCTAATTCACAAGAAGGATATGAAATACAGGAAGTAATGGGTCATATTTTATTAGAGATGCATTAGTGAAAACCTCTGAAATGGCTACTGTAAAAGTTATCGATATAAATATCAAATTAATTATTGATGGAAGATTGAGTTTTATGCTTCTAATCATTTAATACTAAACCCCTACACTATATCTATCAAATGATTTTGGAATATCTAATTTAGTGGTATATATTTACTGGTAATCCCTTGTAATTCTTTTCGAAATAAATTTTTATTTGGGCCAGTGAACATGAATACAAAGTCCTTCTTTTCTAACCGGAAGACCTTTGAACCTTCTGTAACTGCAATTCATGAGTGCATATACATTTGAAGACTTTAGTGCAAGAACCAGATAATGACCACTTTTTGCGAAAAGGAGATTTCCACATACACATGAAGCCCTTCCTGCCCTTTACCAGTAGACATGGTCATTTTCAATGGTAAATTCTAAATAAGTTCAGCAGACATTGTTGGAATTTTACGTTCTGCTTTCTGAGTGCAAGAACCAGATAATAGCCGGAGTTTTCTCGAAACTTCACTTTTGGTTATTATCTTGTTCTTGCACTCAGGTCTTCATTTGACCTTGCTGGTTGTTGATTTAATAAAGTAATCAGATTCCCCTTTTGTTCCTCATTTATTGTGGAAACTACGGCAATTTCATAGAGTAATTAATTTACTTTTCACGAATCGGTGAAGAAGTTTTGAAATACATCGTAAAGGTGGTTTTCCTGGTTACTTATTGAAAAATTATTCACGTTTTATAATGGAATCGATTACATGGGTGATTATCGTGCTTTTAGTGACTATGTATATATTCCTCCCCCTCCCGAAAAGATTCTCCATTTGATTTTTTAATCGAAATGCAGACTTCCTAAAAATGCTTTTATGTTGTAAATATTTTTCTATTGCAACCTATATTTCTGAGAATTGTTGAACTAATTGTAAGATAACAGATGAGTCACAGTGCACAGTTCGTATGTGCATTATTCTGTACGGCGTACACTCTGCCTTCAGGTAGGGAAAAAACACGGGGCAGGGCGCGCGCCGCGCTGGTCGGCCGATTTCTTCTTCCGTCGCCGCGGACGGAAGGGAGCCGACCTGGGTGGAATGGAGAGTCACCCAGCACAGTATGAATGCTCCTGATTTCACCGCGAAACCTATGGGGATAGCTGCGAGATTTTCATATTTGATGTATGTAAATATATTAAGACGTTCTCACGCATATTTGTGCATTAATGACAACATAAAAGCTGGATTGAAACTTTGCGTCTAGGACAGGAGCCAATGAGAATGACTACATCTACCTTTCCGGTAGAAATATCATTTTGGCACAGTTAGATGGATATTTGAAAACTATGAATTTACTTCGATATAAAACACTAAGAAAGAGAGTCGGTAGTGATGATGAAGACTTGGTAAAGGTTCAAAATATCAGTGGATACAAAAAAACGTGTTTTCCGCATCAACAACACTGGAAATGGGAATTGATGCAGAGATATTGATTTTCAAATGGGAAATATAATACCACTAATATAAGTCATTCACACTATTGGACAATGAAAGTATTTGTTCTTTTGAAAATTACTATTTTTCCTAAAAGATTTCATCATTTGGGAAAAATAGCAATTTTCTCAATCATGATCAATTGATTTCATCATTGAAATTTATTTTCAAATTGGGTACCTTATTATGGCCTCTTCTGCGTCAGCATATTCATACATACGATAGTGTTGCAATTTGATCTCTCTCATTAGCTATCTATGCATGAGTGGTTGAAAACTATGTTAAGCTAATATGTACGATTCCATATAAATACTTCAAAAAACTGAAACCTGTACGCATAAATTTAGTTGAAGTATCGGTTAAGGCATATAACTTGTTAAACACACGATCAGAGCAGAGTTTGTGTGTAAAACTAAACTGGGATTATGACTTCCCCAAATGAAAAAACTCAATCTGTATTCAACATTTCTACAGCTAAGAAAATGCTTCCTTCAGAATCCTCGACCTTACTTTATTTGGGAATGGAATATCAAAATTATCTGCCATGAAATATGTATATACCTATAACTACGATGGGTGGTATAATTGAAGTTCTCTTCGAACCTTTCCATCAGATTCTATATTGTACGCATAGTTTGCAAGGATTCTCGAACACAAAAGTAATCATTTATATGAACGCAGAAAGATAATGAGCTTGGTGCTATATACCCACCATTAATTAGTCTTATTCTTTTTTCTGTGGAGTTACACCAGTCTATATAATGGAATGGCGAATGTGTAAAATTAAGGCCAAATAATTGGCTCTTTCAATCGTTCTTATTTTTTACGTTTTCCTTTTTCACACACTTGATCTGCAAGCTGAATAGATAGTATTGTGTAAAGATGACGAGCGTTTACTGACGCATTGGCATCCAAAATATCTCCAGCTCATTATTTGCTCGTAATAATGGCGGGATACATCGTTACGTGGTCATGAAAGTTTCAAATCCATCCACAAGTACAGGAATCGGCTTTGTCATAAGTTATGTAAGCGGCTTGATACTGGTAGGAATATTTATCCTAATTCTACCCCCTTTAAGGCCAAATTTCAAGGTATATACACAGAATCCAAAATATTAACCTGAAAACAGCTTATTTACCTAAGTTTTAAATCTTTCTACGAGAGTTAGCATTAATATGTATGTATTTGTCATCTATAAATCCATCAAAGTGCAGCCTAGCTAAGTAAATTGTTATAACGTGTATAACATATAATTCACCAAAGTTTCCCTTGTGGCTTCATGGAAAAGCAATTGCATTAAACGTTAAAAAAAACGAAAGCAAACAAGAGTGGGCTACCAAACTGCTAGGGACGGACAATGTTTACTAAATATAAGTGCTGCTAAAGTAATATAATTATCAATGACATGATCAAAATAAAATATCAAACACCGTTGTATTTCACAAAAATATTATTTCATTTAGCATATGAGGCAGCTCTTGGCATTGGAACTTTGTGTATCAGTCTTTGATACATAAATCTGTCAGGGAAAGGTAATGTAAAATGCATCTATGCATGGTGAGCTATCAGGGATACACTAGATTTCACGGGAACTTTGAAATTCCTTATTAATAAGGCTTCCGAAGCTTATAAATAACTGTAAAAATGTCCTTCTGAAGGGATGTCCTCAGAATGAATTGAGTAGTTGTTGCCAAATACACCACAAACGCGGAAATCCTCGTAAATAGTAATAATATTAAAGCATTTTAAATTCCTTGTTTCCATTCTTAATGAATGCATGTGAATCGAAAGTACCAGCGCAGTCAATGTATCCTTCAGATATGATGAATACTGGATGCTTATGATAAAGGTCTCAATGCGGGGCTTTATAGTTATTGTAGTTAAGCACAAGCTGTGAGGGGTGAAATTAGGCTACTCTTTCAACGCGACAACTCGAAGCCACAGGCGCGGAGGGGTGAGTAAGGGACGCTCCTTTTATACCCAAGGCCCGCTTCATTATAAACAAACGGCGCTACTGAGGAGCCCGCTCGTCGCTTGTAAATTACTCCCCGGCCAATAAATGCGGGACGGGCGAGGGAAGAAGGGTTTCGGGAGAGTCCCAGGGGCAGTCCGGCAGGATGCTAGGGCGAGGGACGGGAGAGGTGGCCCGAGGAGAGAGGGCCAAAAGAGAAGGAGGAGGAGGAATCTAAGGCCAAGGGTATCCCAAGCATTCCTTACTCATCGCTGCCGAGCGCGTATTCAATTTTCTCGGCTCGCTTTTTTGACAGAATTCGTAATTAAGGCACGAATATCTCCTTCAAAAACATCATTATTTTTTACCCAACGAAAGCATATTAAAGCAAGCTTGTATTCAATTGCCACAAATTTTCTTACGATTTGCAAATTCTTCCTGAGGAACAGGCATTTTATTTCAGGATAAAAATGAAATCATTCTTTCGTGGAAAATGAAGTGAAGGATAACTTTTAATAATGGTAAACATTCCATATGCTGATAATCATTGAGTCAATTACATAACCTCATAACCTTATTCATACTATTAGATTTTTTTGAATTCGGTGAATATAAATATGAATAAAAACATAATGATACAGACGGTTAATTCATTGGATGATTATGACAAATCTATCATGACCAAGATTTAATTTCCTAGGATGCACAATTATTGGTTGCTTGCCATAAAATTTTTTAACAAGTATTAGCATGCGAAAAAATTCCTTTTCAAAAAATAATCAAAGATAATTATATCGTAATGTACCGCAGAGTTCCAACGACCTACCTAGCATTAATGTCAGCAAGGCATGTAGAGAAGTCGCTTCAGTTTCACAACAGATAGTTCTCCAAAAAGGATAAAATGAAATTTAGAAAAAAAAACAGTTTAAGTCAAATTTTCGTGTCAAATCGAGAATCCGTTGGTTTTATTATTTCCATGTATCGAGGAAAAACAATGAAAGACTCCAGAGTATTCCACTTGTCCTGATCATTTTTTGTGCAACAGAAATTAAAGAACACATTTCTTGCTGGAATTCCGCATGCGAAAAAAATATAATTTTTATAAAACATTTTAAATTTTACAAAGCTTGAAAAGTGCCGTTAAAAATACTTACGGTAATATTTTACTATAATTACCTCATGGTTTTCGAAAAGGACTAAACAGAAATTTTGAAAATGGACTTTTCCCAATTTTTCCATGCATATTTAATATGAGCAAGCCTTTGAAATTCAGTAAGTTATGATAAGCACAATAGTAAGTTGTTTCAGAAAATTTTTTACACTCTAATTTCAAGTGGTTGACAGTAATTTAGATCTTTTTTGCTGAAACTTCTCAAAAATTTCCAATTGTTTTGGATGGACACTTGCGGTTCGCAGAACACAATGTCGAAAATAGCCATTTTATTAGCTTCGACAAGACGCAACTACTCTTTTGAACATCTTGATATTGAAATGGACTCACCAAGGAGGCAATTTAAATAAAACTGGAGAGAAATAACATCAACCACGACATCTGTTAGGTCTAAGTCTGGCCTAAAAGCCTGTACTCCAATTAACTAAGAAGGCAAGGCAAAAACAAATCAGCAGAAGCCAAGCACAACAATATGCGTAAATACCGACGGCTAGAAAATTTTAGAACAAGAAACAAAATAAAACTAACAATGATCATGACAGAAGACGCCCTGAGGAGGGTGGCTGGGTTTGACACCGATACATCGGAATTAAGTGCACTCACCATTTTATAAAACATTTTAAATTTTACAAAGCATGTAAAGTGCCGTTAAAAATACTTACAGTAATATTTTACTATTGACAATGGTTGGTGGATTTCCCGAGAAAATATCACAAAATTATGCGTCAGGGATAAAACCCAAATCCTGTACTACCAATTTTCAGGAAATATCCTATTGGTGGATTTTCATGTGGCAATCAATCAAATTAACTGGCCTGATTTACTGTCAAGGAACTGATAAATCTGTTCTCCATTGCATAATTGGCTATCTTCCAGTATTTAACTATTTTCCAATTTCTGCTATAAAAGGCTAATAGTGTTTAATCAAACCCAATCATCCAATCCCATCTCCAAACCATTATTTCATTATATTCTTCTTTAAATTACAATTCACCTACCCAATGAAATCTTCTTTTTTAGTTCCTGGGCTATGCTGACGATAAAACCATTGCAATGGAAAAAGATTTTTTTAATACTACTGTTCTAATTCTATCAAGAAGTTTATCTGAATTAATATTAATGCTTTTGGTCTAGAATGGTCCAGAAATGGAAGGATGTGAAGGGCTATTCAATTCTGAACAACACAAGATTACTTACTCAAAGAGCACATGGATGAAAATTTTTGGTTTCAAGTGTCTCATAAACACACTATAAAGCATTGCTACCAATGATAAAAAAACTAATCTTATACAGCAAGATAAATAATCATGTCACTCATATACATGTTTCACCTCTCATGTGAAGAATGATTAGTGGTAACAATAACAATCAGAAGTTGTTCTAGCCTTGGAATTCCAACGGAGTAGGTAGCAGAGATTGCCGTGTCGGTGACACATCGACCTGTGAACACACATGTTGCGGTTACAAATACAATTACTCGCATAGATATATTTGACGTTCTTCTTTGTCTTCAATTAAATGTAGATAGCGAGACATAGGTTAAGCATTATGGTTCACTTAAAACCGAATTATGGTTCCATTTAAAATTTCCAAAGGAGCAAGAGGAATTGGTACATACTACAGAATTAGTCCTAATATAAGAATTCATCAGACACGTAATATTTACATCCGACTGCATAACCATATCGTTAATGCTTTAGCCTGATATATGTTGCGTGTTAAAATCCCACCCTGCATTTTAACTGTCCCACGATTAAGGCACTAGGTTATGCGGTGCGATATACGAATGTTACCGTTTGGAACACCTAGGCTTCAAGTCTGTAATCACTACGAAATATTTATGAATTATTCGATTTATTTCAAAGCTGCGTACGCAAAAACGTTCTATCTTGAATCTTTATTAAAATTTAACCATGCAAAAAAAGCCATACATGCATATAAGTTATGAAACGAATCCATCAATTTGAAGAACCTTTTTAAGAATCATACAACATATTTTAAATAATTTTTTACTGACAACTTCTAAATAAAGGCATTACTTTTTAAGCTGCAGATTAGGAAATCACCCGAGGATATGATACAGTCACTAAGTTCACTCTGATATACATTGCATGATATCAGTAATTCAAGAAAACAAATTTATAGCCTTCGGGGTCATGACGCCCTAATAATCCAGAATTATGACTTTGGTGGCGCTTCAATGCCGATGATGATCGGTAATTTTCCACCCCAAGCAAAAATAAAACGCACTGATCGGAAATTTGCACTTGTCGCTCCACCGTGTAGTGTACATAGGTGATACACTGAAGATATATCAGAACATCAAGAATTCTTTTGTCTGGACTTTCTTTTATTCTTCTAGCCAACTTCTTAAAGGAAAATAAAAATCCTTAAGTGTGTGAGGTCAAGGGAAATTACACGAATTTCGCATGAGATTAAATGGCTGAGGAGAACCTGAATCATGAAAGATAAAATGTTCAATAAATGTAAGAATCCGCTGTGTACTATATCAGAGTAGCTTACCTGACCAAAACTAATCATTATGCCAACTAATTAACTCATGTATAAGAGAACCCAATGTTCTGATGTCCAATAAATGGTTTCCACCTTATGACCATTCAAATATTGTCAACATTTGAGTAATGATAAGATTTCGAGAATGTTTTCCTAAAATTTCCCTTTGAATTCCATGGTTATATAAAAGTAGATTATCCATCGGTGGTTGCAACAAAGAATAACAGTGGAGCAGGACTTTTCATAAGTGAGTGGGATTTATCTTTTATGGACTATCCTATTTTGTAGGAACCATGATGATTTTCCTCCAAATGAAACAGGTATTTGGTCCTCCAAACATTAGTGTATTTGTAAATAAATTTATCAAAGTTAAAATTAAACGTTCCTTTTTTAACTAAAGTCTTTTTTCAAAAAATCACTTATATTCTTATCACTCACCAGAATTTAAATACGAGGCATAAAGATATAAATGATATTTCGTTGAGGAACCTCTTTTGTGAAGGATATTATTTCACAAAAACAATACATTCACACATTAAACAAAAATGTTTTTTTCATTCAATGTGTGGACTGTAATGTTTCAAAATGAATAATTGATTGGGTAAGATATATGCGTCTAAACACATAAGTGTATAACTACCTGGACTGCATACTTGTACTGCCTACTGAAAAAATAATGGTAGTATTTACCGTCCATCACAATTTTTATAAAATTTGCAGTCTCTTTTTCTCATGCGTACAGGTAAAAAATTTAAGATAGAACTATACTTGTATGATCCTAGGGTGATAATATCAGCTAAGCGCAATTACCGTGAGAAATAATTTGGTCGAAAAATGAAATAGTTTTCTTCCGAAAGTAAACTTTTTATTTTTGAGCATTGAAACGAGTTTTCAGTAGAATTGATGAAGCGATGGTGCCATTTCAATGTGCTACTCAGGGTTCCGTTTTTTAAACACTCAGTTATTAACGTGAATGCATGTCCTTCACAACTTTCTGATATGCACGCAAGTGTATAGATCTAAGCTAACCGGTTGGTTCCCCCTAGGAAATTCCATTACCAGTCATGTGATCACTGCTAGCTAGTCCAGGGTAACTGGTAGAAAGAAATTAACATACTATGCTCTCATATTCAATGGCCGGAAGATTTTTGGAGAACCATATAATCCAACTGAATTCCTTTAGTCTTTTAAATCTGCGTGTGTGGAAATAAGCCTTTGGTATAGATGTGGACATTATACAAAATCAGTATTTCCATCAGATACTGCAGCTGTTGTTAATGTTATTGGCGGAAGATTCATGCATATTTTGAATGCCTATGTCAGCGCGTAGTATTAGACGACAGCTTCACTCCTACTTATCATCAAGAGATAATGAAATTAACTATGTCTGCCGAATGGCCTCTTGGCCAATGCGAGATAATTTAATTATGCTCAATGAATGGCTGATAAAGCCGAGTTTAATAGTCTGCCATTTAAGCATAATTTCAAATGCTACGGGTAAAGGCGTAAAAATTTTAACACATGCGTTAACTTCAAGATTGCTCAATTCTAATGAAAGTTTAGGAAGATGGGAAACTTATGTTTAGGAAATTGTCATAAAAAATTATCCTTAGATGGTGATACTGAAGAGGTCTTGGTGTATAGTCGTCATTTTGTAAATATGAGATGCATGTAACCAGCTAGGTAGTTACTGGCACCTGTCTGAGAGATCAATACCCACAAAAGACAATGAAAATTAATTAAATTGTTATGTGCTGTATATTACTTATATTTACCAGAAGCTTTCGATAAAATTTACAATATTGTTTAGCTGTGAAGGTTTAAGGTTGTTAATATTTTGGCCCTACTACGCTCCAAAAACCGAAAACTTTAGTAGATATGACTTCAGCTTCATTCTAATATTTTAGTAAAATTATAACTCATAAGGCTTACTACTTGCTACACATATAGGCAGGATGTTCGAGTGGATGAGCACAGGAAACGGCAATCAGTTAGTTGGCACACCAACTGATTGCCATCTGTGCTAGTTTATCAATAGATTTACTTCTATATAATGTGCTGAAGTGATTCTCTAAAAGAAATATTTATCAGCTTCATAGCAAGGATTGTTTTTCAACGGCACTTGTGGTGAATCGAACTGATTGCCATCTGTGCTCGTTCATTAATCGATTTAGGAGTTCGGAGATTATTTTTCGAAGTATGCTAGGCTTTAGCAAATAAAATTTACTTTCACCAACCTGAATCTCCCTATCTTTTTTTCCCGTTAAATATCAACCAATTGTGTTGAATGAATAAGTTTAATTAAATAAATGGCAACTTATTATATGTAGAAGGTTTTTATGATGCATGGATACTTAATTTAGGCAGTGGATCCAAGTGATGTTGCTACGCATCGATTTGTACTCGACATTTCATTTATAATTAAAAAATGTCTTATGTAGTATATCCAATAAGGTTACAAGCGCAAATGTTTACTTGAGCTTGCCTAACTCACCACCACAATTCAAATATTTCTTACTTCAGCCATCCGCCGGTCACTCCTCTTTGAAGACAATCGGAATAACTCTCTATGTTCTAAAGCTGGGTTTAAGATTGATAAGGGAGCTAGAGAACTGCCTTTCCATCTCGAGGACGTGGATTTGAATCCCGGCAGGGACTGAGATTTTTTCCGTAGTATTCCGATCCCTACTTCTATATTACCAGGGGAGCTCTAGAAGTTCAATACCCCAGCCCCCTGAACACCCATTCATTCAATTCTCCGCAGGTTCTCCTCATTTTCCTTTTACTGGTCCTCATTTTAAATTACCCACTGCCAACTTGATTAGCAAAAACAGATAGCAGCTTGTAAGATAACTGGCAAATGGCGAGCCAACTTAAGGGTAAATTGTATGCTCAAATAGAATCTTAAGTGTATATTTAGAGGCATCATGTTCTGCTTGTTTCTTTGTTTTGCGCATATAAATGTTGGTGGCATCAATAAAGTAATATTTGTTACATGATGTGACCTCAGCCGCCAATTTCTTTCCGCATTTGGGTACCCGCTACTCACATCTTACTAAATAGTTGCCAATTAGATTTCTCTAGTATGATGAACGATGATGTTAACACTAATTATCATATTCCGACGATAAGTTACGATCAAATGAAGGAGTTGGGGACATTTTATCGTATCTTCCGAGGGACATCATGCATAGAATATCGAACTCAGCTTGGAGAAATCGAACTTATATTCAGAGCGCACCACCTGAATAACCTGCGGCGATGGAATCCTCCTCGTCTGCTCTCCAGGGCGAACGGGGGAGAAGATGCGTGTGGAGGCAAGGGAAGGAAGAAGGGTAGTGTGGGAGTGGAGAAGCGAGCGGGTGGAACGGGCCGGGGGTGCAAGGAGTGGTTTTAGGCGAGAGATTGGGGCTTTTTAAGGGTCCTGAGCGAGGTTGCTGGGAGGGCTGGGGACGCTGTGGGGAGGGAGGTGTGAGGGTGGCAGCGCAAGGGAGGGAAGGGGAGGGAGTCGGTGTTGTGCGGTTTAGGGCTGAATCCGAGGAATAGCTCCCGAGGGAAATCGGGAGTGTGACGACTTGGCCCTTGTGCGTGGAGGGAGCCGTTGAGCGGGAAGGGAAGCAACAACAAAGAGCAAGCTGGCCTTCGGGATGAGGTGGAAGGGGGAGGATTATGGAGAATGAAGGGGGAGGAGAGAGGTGAAAGGTCGAGGAGGGGTCACCAGGGGTCTGGTGGAAGTTGCGGCCGCTGTCGCTTGCTTGCCTGGACGAGCAGCGAGGAAACTTCTGGGTCCTTGCAAGGGACGGGATCCCTGCGTTCAGTCAATCCCTTGACTGGTGGCGGAAGAAGCGATTTGACGGTGAGAGAGGTGCGCGCAGGAGAGGATGATAGTCATATTCACCTAAAGTCTGATTCTTTTATGGTTCAGTGTGATGTCATAGGCTCTCAGGTCGTCATTGAGGTTCCCCTCTAGTTGAGAGTGAACTTTAGAACATCAATGCGAAGCATTTCTTCGACAGTATTTGAGGTGAGCGTGAAATGAAAGGGTCAAGTCAATATTCACAAGGTCACACAGTGGTAGAAATAAAATTCAGGCATGGTGTTTCAACTGCAAAATTATACCTGACGCACCAACTTTACTAGGGCTAGCAAGCCGACTTAGGATTTGAATGTAAGGATAATAGGTCACCGACTGACATTTAGATCACTTAGTTTTGAAATAACTTCATCGCCAACTATCATATTATAAAGATCACACTCAATAACGAGACTTATAAATAAGCATCAAAAAACGCCTAACAAATTTGAAATTCTTGTTCTCATGGCTGTTTAGTCAAAAGTTACATACGCCAATAGAACATGGGTGGCAACCAATATATAATATTTCATTTAATCCCTTGCCTAACGATGTGCTGTCCCAAAGTTAATATTAATATTCATGAAAAATTACGCATTGATTCGTAATTGTTTTATTCGCTAATCTGGAAACACGGTGGTCTTTCCTAAAGAGTGATGAAATGGTGTTGCATAGTTTTAGATGAAATATAATTATATTTTTCAATACGAAGAAATAACTCCACCAGCCAAAATTCTGCCATGCGATAAATTGCCTAAGCGGACAATGGTAGCTTCAGCCCTGTATTATCCCAAGTAGAAGCAGAAAACATAACCTTCAACCAGCTGCATCCAAAACTCGAGACATTCACTGCCCTGTTAGAAAATTTCAATTCCTTCAACAAGTGTTTCACGTCAGCCAAGCTTGAACATTAACGTTCCAAAATCTCAGGGAACAGAATGAGTCTTCAGTATTTTTAATAAGCTACTGCGGTGGGAGTCGGCTTTTACAAGATGATCATCAAGGCTCTCGACCATAACTTGAAAGCCTGACACAAATTCACATCCATTCGAAGGAAATCACAAAATGTTACCTTAATCTGCTATTCTTTCAGCATTTCAAAGGAATCGGTTGGAGCGTGGCACGAGAGTAGACGGATCAGCCTCTCCTGCGGTGTTGCTTCCAACTTCTCGTCGTTATTTTCTCCCCCGGCGCCCCTTCCTCTTCATTATCAATAAAAGGAGGGAGGGAGCATAAGGAATACATACTTAGAGATAGGGCCGACACCAGAATACGTCGTCGTCCTTAAAGGGAGCGATGGGTGAGAGCGGGCGTTGTAAAAGGCCCTGAGGGTTGCGAAAAGGGCGAGGATCAAGTAGGCATATCATCCTTAGCAGAGAACCACCTGGCTGTGGGACCCTGGTGGGCCTCTGGCACGGGCGGGTCGTGTCGAGCACGTGGCTCACAAAGAGTGGGACAAAATCAAGCATGGAAATTTCAATTCCTTTCCATTCAGGAAAGAAATTATTGTAACAAATGCATTGTTAAATATTTTTCAAGAACATAACGAGTTACAAGCAAAACCGGCGAGAATTATTTTCCGTAGTAATTGCTTGGGAATAATAAAATCAAAATGTCCGAATCAAATGGGAATTATTCTGGAGCATAATGTTGAAAAGCATGAGCTTGTCTTCTTGGAAAGGTTGGATTTATTTCAATGAAGTTTTACTTTTATTTCATATTCACTTAGTACAGTGCGCTGGAGTGCATAGTAACGAGAATAATTCACCTTTGTAGCCTCGAATATAAAGTCGACAAATGCCAGGAAACCTAAACTGATTCCTCTCCATCATCCTCGACGTTTAGGAATAAATCACTATGAGAGATGAAGTTTTTAGCCCAAAACACTATCTTTTTATGACTCGGGTAATTTTGGCTGTGCTACACTATTTTTCCTGTGACATTTTGTTTCCATTGCAGGGCACTTCTTAGAGTAGAGTGAATCCAGGTTCCCTTTTTGAGGTGGTGCCCAGCTAAAATGGAATATCTGGAGGCCAAGCGAATTTACACTCAATTCCTAAATAGGTATTATTTTGATTTTCCATGTATTTAAATCAAGGGCTAACGTAGACAAATGCTAAAAATGATCACAATATAATTAATCAAAGCATTTTCAAAAGTTGTACAAACTATGATGTAAGTATTAGGAGCATAATAGGGAAAAGATATAAAATTTGACTTAAGACTATTTTAAGAATGCAATAATTATTTTTGTGCCATTCCACTCCTATTATACCCCTTAAAATTTAATGCGGCGATGTTAATACTACTATATAAATATAGTTTGGTTTACTTATCGCCATTAAAACTTTTGATTTGAAGGTTTCGCTTTATTGCAAACATTCAGGAAAACATTTTTTGTAACAAATGCGTTGTTAAATATTTTGCAAAAGCATAACGAGTTACAGGCAAAACCGGAGAGAATAAATTTTCGTAGTAATTGCTTGGGAATAATAAAATCAAAATGTCCTAATCAAATGGGAAATTTTCTGGTGCATAATGTTGAAAAGCATGGGCTTGTCTTCTTGGAAAGGTTAGGATTCATTTCAATAAAGTTTTACTTTTATTTCATTATCACAAGTAATTCTTCTGCATTAAAATATTTGAAAATACCATTGAAAAATTAAATTTAGCAAATAATTACAAAGGTATGATTCCCTATATTTTGAATTTCTCATCACTATTAGACAAGTAATAAAAGATTTTATGAAATTTAAATCCATCTGTAGATGAAGTTCACTGAAAATTAAACTGTCATTCATACGTGTCATATTTTGAGACATCATACACATTTTGAGCTTGCTACAGTGTGTCATTATGAACTGAAATATTGATCAGTTTATGCCAAAACAGGTGGATAAAATGGTTCCCCTTTCTGGAATTACTGATAAGTTTCTTAAAAATTCGTCACCGCTTGAATTATTGACTGGAGTTCTTTTATCAACCAAATTCTGCACCCAGAACTCGCATCCCTGCTTAATCAGGAAAGAGGGATCTCTGACATAATTGTACTATTTTTCTGTTTTTGGAGGCTATTTTGCGTCAGAGTAATTCTGTAATTAGGTGAATAATCGTAATGTGACAACTCTGCCTAAGGCTTGGCATAAATAAACCTTTGATGCGCTGATTATCAGTCACCTGTATCTCTCAATTATACAGCTCAATATGCGTATTTTGGATTGCCGTTTCCCTAGAGTTGACATTCATTTTCAGTAGGCTTTTGCGCAGTAAAATCTTTGATGATTTTTCCTTGATAATCGCTCAGCGGCTTAGCGTAATTTATCCTCCTAAATAGCATTTGGAATACCCGCGGCATAATACCGTTGCCTTTTGGACTACTCTACAACTTTCACATGCAAATTTGAGGAGACCCAAAGCATCTGCTCCACATAGTTTACCATACGATACCCATTGAGCCCAAACGATAACGTTCCTCAATTTCCGGTGATAATTAAGCAATTAACTGTATCCCATGAATTCTCGCCGCCGGCTGCGGGGATGGTTGACTGTCATTCCAACCCAAAAGATGGCCGCGAATCCGGCACCTATTTTCAGACGCAGATGATGATCAAACGTCCGCTTCACCGAATGGTATGCTGCCATCAGGTCTCGTCAAAATCCAGCGATGGGACGATAGATGGCTTCGAGGGATCGAAAAGCCTTTACCTCTCTACTCGTCCTCCGAACTCGCTCAAAGGAAGGTTCTCAAATCTCCAGCGCTCCCACCACGTTTCCCAACGCACTACACGAGAGTCTAGACTCCCACTCAGCCGTTTTCCCCGCCAGCGTATGCACCGCCGTAAGTTGCGCTGGTGATATGGGGGGGAGGCGGGCATGTAGGTGAGCGGAAGCTCACGCGAGGGTATGGCGACGCGGCGGCAATTATTTGCTAATTCGGCGATTACGGCGCGGAAATCTCTCCCTGCCTTCCTCCCAATCTCCTCTCGCTCCCCTCCGCTCCATCCCCTTGGGCCACAGGGAGGACCTCCTCCCCTCACCAAATTCATCCGTGAAACCCCCCCCCCCCCCACCTCGGCCCCACTTTTCCCATATCGACCTCCCCCCGCGCCTCTCCTCTAAACTCGTCCGTGCGTTGCCCCTGTGACGGCGACGTTGACTTCTTTCGCCGGAATAAGAAAAATAGATTATCTCGGTAATTTAATAAACTCCGTATATTCCCTCGCTTGCGGCTGCGCTAAATAGCTTCATCTCTTCTTTCTTTCCGGTACGAAGGGGAAAGAGAGTGAATGAGCAAGGGAAGAAATTAATCCCGGCAGTATTTTATTTTGAGTTTTAACTTTTCAGGGCGCTTCCTTTTCGCATACCGAAGTCAGTCACTTGAGAATTTGAGATTAGTAGGGTGGATTGAAGTTCTACTTCTTGTGCAAGTTCGAGGCGAACTTAGGTACATGCTTCTTTCCTCGTCACCTTTGTCTCCTTTATCTGTTTGCACAGCGGTGGAAGTCACGGTGCATAAATCTGGGATTGCTTAATTATTTGCTAACGGAGCGGAGGAAAGAGATGGGGAGTCAAAGAGGATCTTTCAGGATTGCTTACAGCGAGTTTTGAAGCTCAGGTGATGCAGAATGGAAGAAGGAGAACGGCTCTCTTCCCATTTTCAGTCGTAATTTATGGCAATTTCGATCAAGATGCCGATTTTTATGGAAAACACCAACACACGCCAGAAACGAATCTTGGATTGATCGCAGGTAATATTAAACTAGGTAAATGTCAATTTTTTGCAAAACTATTGCGTCAGTATAGAAGTCACCGTTTCATAATCTGTCTAATTACTGTTCCAATACTGTGCAAAGTTAGCTTTGAACTGTCAGCCATAAAAACTTTACTTGAATTTTTTCACACCCATTCCACACACAAAGTTTCACACGCAGCCTACAGGATGAGAGATGCTTCCTTTTTAAAAGTAGGCCTATAGAGGTTGAGTAAAATTCTGTTTCTTATGGTAATTTTATTTTTTAGGTTGGGCTAATGGGAAAATATTTTCAACAATACGGGCACCGATGCAAGAGATGCATGAGCGTCTATACTTTCATACATTTCTTGCCTATTAAAGAAGTTGGATGATAAATTACAGTCATATCTCGATATAAAACGTAAAAGATAAAATACCACCTACTCTCACAGCATTAATCTCTTAAATGCTTCTATTTTTATGCGCAGTGCAAATACCGGATTCTGAAAACTCCACCAGTTAGAAAGCATACATTGTTCTTCGTATGGCCATTGACGACTTATCAGTTAAATGTTTTGATAACGGATGAACCATTGAGGAAAAATATGGGCGAGCATGAAATCAATTGTCTTTTCACTAGTAAGTCATCCCTGAAAGAGATTTAGTACTTTTCGGTTTGCTCAGAAATTGACGTTGAAACCTTGTCTCAGAGAACCGTCGCGTCGTGCGCAATCACGTTCATATTGCCTTGCTTTCTATTTGAAGCCCTTGAATGGACTCATTATAAGAAATATCGTAGCAAATAATGGTATTTGTTAAACCGTGTATTGAAACAAATCGTCAGAAGCGGAAAATAGAATTTCCGAAGATACTATCAATTCCGACGGCAGCTGGCGAGGTAAGGATGGATTTGTCACATGTGATTGCTTTTGTGTTAAGATGATCAAGCGTAAAACTACGCTTTTGAAAGCAATTACAATGTGCAATTACTAAAAACATTAACGAAACTGTAATACAAATATAGAAACCCAATGATTTGCTGCGTCATTGTTGAGTATGAGGAGAAAATGCTTGAGCATGCTTGGTGATCTTCACCCCCTGCCAAACATACTCGCGGTGGCTTGCAGGGTATCGAGTAGATGTAGATGTAGATGTAGATGAATGCTTGAGAAATTTAAACCTACTTTTGAACTTATCAAAATCATGTGACCATAATTTTCCATTTAAAATGGGAATTAGTTATTTTTTCTGCATTTACATCATGAAATTAAGGAGCTGGTGAAAAGAATGACCTGAAATAAGACGATGCAATTCGTGAGATGGGAGACAAATGGATATCTGTACATTATAGTTACTCGAAACGTGTTTACTGAAGCTACCTATTCTTCGCGAGTTATTCCCCCTTAAATATGGAAAATGTATATACAGCATTACAATTGAGGAATTATATTTTAAATATCATCTTTTTTCTGCAATTTTCATTTTATCATCATGGGGAATATCAGTGGTTTATTTCACTTTTCACTGGTGTGTGAATCATCATTAACGGGGGAATTTCACTTAATTCGTAAATTACTTGCCAAATCTGCGAATAAATGCCATGTTCCAATTTTGAAAAGTGTTTGAGACATAAATATTTAAGGGGTGTAATTAAAATGGAATTCCTTATCAGCCAATTTGATGACATAAATTAAAAATTTATCCATATTGCATTCAGTGTCTACAATTGATACTTTAAGTGCACAGCATAGTGTGCGCTGACAAGGGCTTGTAGGGCGATCGAACATCACGTAAAATAAATTACCTATGAGGTTAATTTAACAGGGAAAATTTCTAATTTTCCTACATTTGAAAAAATTCCTACACATTTAAAAAAATGATTTCTAAAGCAGTTGAACTAATGGGACGCGGTTAAACTTCAAGATCCCCGACTGTAAGGTCTGTTTTCTTCTAGTTAAGCCGCTCTTGAATGCATACATGCCTCTATTACATCCAAAAAAGGATGATAAGATTCTACACGCGAAGCAAACTTTTTATGATGTGGGTTTTTGTGACAACAACAATTTCGCGTACATTCTCACTGCAGGTTACTTGAGTAGATGCCCAGAGAAAGTCGTGCTTTCCCTCGACCACATTTTGTTATTTTTCATAAATAGAATATCCCAATGATCCCATTTGGCTCATTCCCTTTCCATTTTGTCCTTGGCGACATCACTATATTAAATCGAATGCCTTTCCATGTTTCTTGGTTTTGAGGGCATGTACGCCTTAAAAAATTTGAATCAGTGTTCGAAAGTTTCACGAGTCTTTCCCTACTGCCGCACCAGGAACAGTTCCATTTTCTATCATAAGACATCTTTATTTACCTAATTATAGAAAAGTTGTATTTTTCGTTTATTTCTAACACGCTGTGTGCGAAATTACTGTTAAAGCAGCTTTGCTAACAACGTATCGACACATACTCTAACTGTTCCACACATTCTCTGGATTCAGACGAGTCACCTGTCATCTTTTGAGTTCAGAATATTTTGTTGAGCTAAAGTAAGCAATATTGCCTATTGAAAATACATCATGATACACGACGATTTAAGATTTATCTGATAATACAAAAGAAATGGAAGACAAATTCGTCAGCTGGCCCGACAGCATCGTGAAAAAAGAAATGGGAAAAAATAGGATACATACTAGAAAGCCTCTGAAAGGCTGGCAAATGAAGTCTCTTTCTCACTCAGGTGATGAAAATTACCTGAATTTTCACCAGCGAAAAAATTGCTCGGCCTTTTTACCCTTCCCTAAGCCAATTCCCTCTTCAGTTCGACTTTCTCAGCACATACGTTTTAACCGTAAGAACCTGCATTTTATCTACTGAATTTCATACATATAATCTGGTACCGATGTTACATTATCTAGATCTCGATGGTAGGGAAGGCATATAAGCGCCGGCAGCTGATGGAATCTTTTTCCTCTTTAAGCATGGTACATGATACATGTTTGGTGTAAATACACCCACTGCCACATGCCTTTATGGTGGCTTGCAGGGTATTGCGTAGATAGATACGTAAGCTTTTCATCCTCGCGGAGAGCACAAAATCATGCTGAACATCAGTACCAACTCTTACGTAATATAATTTCTTTTCAACTGGTAGATTTACGCGAGTTAATTCACGCACTTTTGATCGAGAATATACCTCATTAAAAATATCAGAAGATTGGGGAGGAACGGGAACTGCTGCTCTGTTATTGATTCAAATGTTAATGGCTAGATTTGTCTAAAGATCAGGACGCATCATTTTGAATTCTTAGCAAAAACATTCTCAAAAAGGACTCATAATGACCCTCAAGGTCTTCCACTCCTCTTTTCTGTAATGTACAATTTACTAACACTTTTGCTTTTTTCCAACCTTTCGTCCCCGTTCCGATCGCCTGGCAGCCAAAGTAAAGTATTTACGGCGTGTCTTGCGGTGATGTACTACATACATAAGTGCACTCCTTGCCCCCGGAAAGCAAGAACTCTTCCAACAACACCGTGAAAAGGGCAATTAGCTTTAACAAGGACAAAGCATACTTTTTCACCATGTTGTAACTTCATTACGATGGGCGACAGTAGAATTTAACTAGTTAATACCTCTTGCTCAAGCAATAACGTTCATTGATTATTCTCGTCTTTGGTGAGCACAATACATGAGTATCGGTTTTGATTTCTTTACACCTGATATTGGGCTATCGTTTGTGCTAGCTGTTGAAATATTTATGGGTTGGTAAATAATCATCCTCTCTCTTCTTTGGTTTAATGTGAATCTGTGGAATATGCGAGGCTAATGCATGCAGTCTAAGCCAAAACAGCAGCTGTGAAGAACGTTTTTGGAATAAAATACGCTTTATTATGACACTATTCAGATTTTTCCTAACTAAGCCTTTTTTGTTCTTTACAAGCCGCTTTACACGATACAATATTTTGTACAATTTCTTGCACAATTGCTTGCATGAGGAAATTGTACCGTGTAAAGCGGAAAATTGTGTGAGCGTTTGTGCGATTGTCTGAATGACTGAACGAAAAATAGAACATGTTCTAATACCATTCAGACTAACATACAATTTTGCTCAGTTTCTACAAGCGTTTGTTCAAGAAATTTTACAAAAAATTGTATCGTGTACAGCGGCCTTAATACTACTACTAAAGTAGGAAAACAAAAAATCTAGGAGGTGGAAAAGTTCCGTTGCCAGGGAAGCCGAGTAACCAGCGATGTACAAAGCAAAAGACAAATTGACAGTAGAATTACCCAAATGAAAAGGGCATTTAACCAAAATAATATCCTGCTCTCGCGGTAAATACAAGCGTGGAAGTGAGAAAACACCTCATTATAACATACATCTGGAGCATTCTACTATATGGCAGCGAAGCATGGACGGTAACAGCGAAGTCAAGGCTGGAAGAATTTGAAATCTGGTACTGCTGAAGAATGATGAAGATAAAATGGATCGACCGGGTGACAGACTAAGAAACATTAAGAATTAAGAGTGGGATAAAAGATAAGACGACTGAAAACACTAAAAAGGAGACGGGACAACTTAATCGGCCATATCTTAAGACACTATGGCCTGATGATCACAATCGCCTAGGGAAAAGTGAACGTTAAGAATGGAAAAGGATAGATAAAAAGAAGAATGGATATATCGTATGAGATAAATGGAGCAAGTTGTGAAGGATGCAAGAAAGAAAATTTACGTAATATGAAGAGGTTGGCCGATAGAAGAATCGAGTGGAGGAATGCGTCAAACCAAAAGATTGTTGACCGATGATGAATACTTCTAGGTCCTAGCGTTGACCTGAAATTGATTCTAAGCTTCACTGTATTAAAATTTTACGAGTGTGAGGAATTCAGATTCAATAGTGAGATAATATTCATCTTCGGTGAGTGAAAAACAAAGCACAAACGTTACTGACTTAGAGGGACTTTTATAATCCATTTAATATTTAATAAAGCTTGCTTCCTGCTATAAATTTACATTTCATCGGTATATCTCATAAACTGATTTTCATAAATCCTTCTATATACACCTGAAAATGTTAATCAAAAGTAAGGAGAAGAGTATAAAAGTTAATAATAATATATGTCAAAAGTCTTTGCATAAAGAAGGTTCTTATGATCTCATACAGAATCTACTGCATTTAAAAATAAAAACAACTTTCCCGTCCGGCCTTATTTTTTTCGTACACTTTGAACATAGTTTTTCTTGAGAAATATGATGGGCTCTGACACATATTTACCCAATATTAAAGGCATAATAGAATGCAGAAGTAAGCGGTTAATGCCGAAGAATAAAAGCAATAATAATGTACCCACTTTTTTGAGCTCATATGGTGTTCTCTCAATACACACTATGGTAAAAACTGATTGGCACACAAGCCTACATGAAATTAAGATAGCATCAAAACTCCGTCCCCTCCATAGTGAAATCATCATATCAAAGGAGAAATTATTGTCAAGAAAATAAAGATAAGATTTACGTTCCTTTTCCTCGATTGTCTTAATCAAGGATATCTGTCCTGAATATTTGACTTCTTTGAGGCAATTATGACCTACCGTCGCACACAATGCACGCTACGGTGTATAAAAGAATTAGAAATTTTAGCATTCCGGAACATAGTGAACTATGTTAGAAAACAAAAGAATATAACTTGGGCATACGAGCATCGATAACCAATGAAAGTCAAGTTGATGAAAATAATTTTCCCTGTACGCACCTTAATCTTCAATTAAGGTATTCTTATTGACCACTTTATTTATGTAGAGATAGAAATACGCCCAACAACTCCATAAAAACATTTCTATCTCTAATTAATCTTCCATAAAGAATTAATGAGTATTTCCGTATATTATATTGTGTACATTAAAACATTGCTATGCAATTATTTCCACGCAAGCAATTAATAAAGTCAGAAAAGAAGGACTTAAGTCGTGAAATAACTTAATCACTTGGGTAAATAATTGCTTCGCATTAGATACACCACCATCTCTCTTACATTTCCAATTCCAACAATGTATCCTTTTGCGTTATTCAATTGACTTTTAAAGAAACATGATATGATAAGGTGACCACTCCGCTGCCCTTAAAATTGCGTTACTTCGACGTTTTGTTCATAAATTGGGAATGAGGAAAAATAGTTTCATTTATTTAACTGCTAAGTATATAATTGTACAATTTACGCATTTTAAAACAAATCTCGAGCATGGCTTCTATCGAATATTTTAAATTCGCTACTTCGTTATTTCTCCAGCAGCTACTTGAGGCATTATGACATTGACATTAGGTAGAGATAAATAGAAACGGTCTTACTCTGTTCTCCTTGACACGAAGCTACTGCATTCCTGATCTGAGATTAGAGGGGAGGCGAGTGCTGGTTGAAGTTGATTTATTTCAGCACAGATTTTGATGTTGGCCATAATATTCACTCCATGTCCTCACACACAAAGTGATAAGTTTTCCCTGCATGCAAGAGCTCCCCCCCCCCTCTACCAACTATACACCTCTTCATCGTATTTTCCAAAGGGCGGACACTGCCCTTGACATGCATGACTAAACACGCGTTATACGTGGACTTTAGAGATGTAGATCGGACTATTTATGTTGTTTTGAAAGTTTTCAAAGTACGGATAGTTCTCGGAGTGCAGCACGCTCGCGTTGAGCCCGAGAAAAATGTTCGAGTGTGCAAAAATGACCGCGATAGTCTCTCGACTCCCACCTGTGAAAGCTAAAACGCGCCCGGGAAGTCTCCCTAGCCTTAAAAATAAAGGAACGATTCCCTCCTGCGAAGCGTCTCAAGTCTCTTGCGCAAAGAGCGGGGGTTGGGGGTGGGAACGGCGGCTGTCGGTGGCACGAGCCATGCGACGTTGTCTCCCGGGTTAATCGCAGGTGCCCTGCTTCGCGGGGCACTAACTGTCCCTGAGCGAAATATCCCCCCAAGTGACTCCATCCGGCCTGGCGTGATAGCCACGCGTTTCTCAGCGCCGTGGAAAATCTCGCCCACGCGATATCGCTTCAGCTCGCAGTGGGGAGGGTCTCCCGCACTTGAAACACACCCCTCTGCATGCATCCACCTCCTGCTTCTTTAGGGGATGGGGGGGGGGCACCTTCGTTGCGGTTACGCCGACAACGACGTCGCGATGCCCGACATTGCTATTTATAAAAGACGCCGCAAACTGTCGGAGGACGGGAAAACAGATGCAATTGGGACAATCTCCCTCCCCCCCCCCCCCCCCCCCCCCCCCCACCGCCCAACCCTCGAGCCCATCTTATTCACAGCCCTCCTGCACCCCTCCCGCTCGTTCCACGCTGCACCCTGCATCCGAGGGCGGCCCACTCCCCCGAGGATCTCCCACCGCTCTTCTTCGTCGCAACCCCTCGACCGCGAATCAACGCCGGGGGACGCATTCGTACAAATAAACGTTGACATCAAATCAGATAAGCAGCGGAGCACACTCAAATTTTGAGAGGGGCGAGACGGGAGGGCAACGAAAAGGTCTGTAGAGGGTGCAGGGGGGATGGAAGCGTTCCTTTATCCCTTTTGTCATGACTCCCCCCCACCCACACCCCTTGCTTTTCGGGGAAATCGCGGCAGGGCAATGTTGTTTCCCCGTGTAGAGGGCCATGTCCTTGCTTTCGAGAGACCAAACTCCCTCTTCTATTCGCATTAATTTGAAATACGGCCGTGGGGAGGGGGCGAGGGAGGTTTGGGAGAGGGAATCTGGATGCGAGGGAGGTAGTGAAGCGCTTTATGCCAGCGGAAATAATAAAAATATATGGATGTAAATAATAAGAAAAAAAGATGAAGGACGTGGGGAAGCGACTGCTACCAACAAGGCGGTTTGGGTTCGCCGGCAGAGGGAGTGAAATACGATCGGACGAAAGTGCCCCTCCTGGATCGAGCATGTTTATGTGGATAATAGGCTTAAACGGAGGGTTTCGAAATAATCCCGAAATTTTCGGGCAAGCGGACGGGAAGAGACCGGATTAAGACTTGTCATGTGACACGCTTACCTAGCCGAGGTGGAATTTGGACAGACGCGTTCTTTTCTCGAGTAAGATGTATATTTTTCGGATCCTGACCCAACGCCAGCTTTACGATGCCTCAATTGATTTCCACTATTAATACGATCCCAAAAAAGTGACCCTAGTAATCAATTACTGCAACTGTGACTCAGTTTGGAGGAGGGCGAAAAATATATTACGAGAGCCACATAACGCGGCTAAGTAAACATTCTCCAAATATCAACATCAAATACAACAATTTAGTTTATGATTTCCCAATCTTCAATGTATTTTCAACTAATTGACTTGAATTTATTATGCCTTTAAAAATCTTCCTTGATAACGAGGCTACTTAGAAGTTTATTCATCGTTCCTGGTCTTTTCAAAAATTTGGGATCAATTTGCCTTCCATTCATGCTGGTTTTGAACATTCTGATAAATTTATTTACCCTTGTGATTATACGCAAATAGGCAAGTTTTCTAAGGGAATACGTTACTATTTTTCCGCTTATATTAAATCATATTAAGATATTTCGTGAATAAAGTATCATTTTAGATACATTCTCAATCATAGAAATAGGTAGGTTAATAAAAACAGTGTGGGCTGAAATTTAATTGATGTATAAAAACATTGCAATCAGCAATTTTGCGTGCTCATTCTGCTGAGATTATTCAATAAATAATATGTCGAAGACGCACAAATTCTTCGGCAATACCATCCACACTCAAATTAGTTGGTATCACTCTTTAGGTGCAGCCAACTATGCTAATATCTTGTATGTTACATGAGTAACAACTCAAATAGAAGTAGCAAGTAACTGGGAGCATCTTATAGAGGGACTGGAAATGGAGTTGATGTGGATGAATACCCAGAGAGTGAAAGGAAAACGATTTCCTGTGATCTCACGACCAGAGCGTGTGGACTTCACGGCGTCAGACAGCTAATAATTTGCCCCCAGAAGACGTCCGGAGAACTCCCTCGGCACCCTACGTCCCAATCTTGCTCCTATTAGCAGCAACTGCAGCGGACGGCATCGGGGGCAAGCCGCGAGAGGCGACGCCGTGGACGCAAGCCCGTACTGCCGTCGGCGTCTCCGTCGTGGGGGCCCCAACCCACTCTCTCTTTCTCTCTTGTGATGTGGAGGATTCCTCCCATTCCTGAAGCGATTAAAACCTCTTTTCCGAGAGCTTTGTGATGGTGACGTCCTCCCTTCCTCCCCCTGTCCGATTCCATTGCCTCCACACCCCTCCACCGGACGGGCGCACTCCCTCCTCCACTGCCCCTCATCCCTGCCCACACCTCATACTCTCTCCTCCTCAACCAACAGGCATTCCTCGTTTGCGTGGTCTCCACGCAACCCTCCCACCGCACTCCTCTCCCGCCCTTCCTTCCCTCCGAGGCAGGGCTTTCGTTTTTAAAAAATCCCGGCGATGGAAAGGGAAGAACGGCCGCGGTGGCAGCGTAATGAGGACGTTCGAAAATGGTGAGAGGGGTGCGGGGGGAAAAACGTGGAGAGGGGGGGGGGGGCTCGGTATATAATAGGGAGGTCAGGGCGATGGGGTATCAATTCAGGCACGGCGACAACGTGTAATTTCGTGATCGGGGAGGAGTGTGTGTTTTCAGATCCTTCTTTTGTTTCCACCCCTCCCATTCCATTCCACATTCGCGACTCGAGGGTGGAGGTGGGCTCCTCCGAATTGTTTCGTATGGCTCGGGGGAAGTAGCGATTCCATCGGAGGTAATTTTCTCGGAAGTGGAAATTCAATCCCGATCTTTAGGGGAAAAAATTTATTTTTTTAAGAGAGGAGCTCATCGTAGCACGTGTTTCAGACCGATTCGTTGAGTGAAAGAAAAATACTAGCCCTGAAATAAGCACGGATAAATCTCTGCGATTTATTTAGACCTTGGTGACCTCTAACGCTCCTATTTAATCTGAAATATATAAGTTTTCCTTGCTACTCGGCTGCAAAACAGTCGCTAGTACTATGAATGAAATAAAAATAATTTTAAAGCCGATATTTGGTTTTTCTAAATCAATTTTCTATCATTTATCGTGCAGTGATATTTGTTGAGATACATTTGATTTTTATTAATATGAAATATCTACTTTTAGGACATACTAATAGATCAATACCCCAAAAATGTCTCTAACTTACTCCAAAAAGTGCTTTTTCTCTCATTTTTCAGAAAAAAACCCTGCTCAAATAATAAGTATTATGTTTTGTTTCTTGGTATTCTCTTACTCTATAATTACAACAGAAGCCAATTAGATTAGAGTCATTTATTGGTCACATTTTCGCAGCTTTGCTTATGATAGGGGGAGTTTGGGTTTTATCCCGTCACTAGAGGGGATTATGCATAAGACAGGTTCAGTAATCAACAGGGTGCCTCTTTCTAGCTGCTTTTTCCTAAATCGAAATGTAATGCCCCGCAAAATCGGCCACCCTCAGGGATATTACAGGTATTAATTTTTTTTCCAAAACGGATAATATCTTGTTAGAATTTTTGCCTCAAAATTCGAAACTTTGACTAAAAACAACAAAATTGTAATTTATTTTTGTGTTTTAACAACATCTGTGCTTCACCCAGCTTGAAAAGCTGGAATTACACCTTCTGAGTAATTCAGTACAGGCAGAATTCTAAGATCATACATTAAAATCAATGCATTCACCGAAATAGTGACAATCGTACTTACAATCTATGTGGTGATGCAATACAGGATCGGAAGAATACATTCCAATGCTGATGGTCCTCGTGTCGTCTTTGAGACGATTCATAGGCCTAGATACTTAGAAACGAAATATCAGACCATAATTCTTTCATCCATGAAAGGAAATACCAGACTATAACTCTTTCATCAATGAAGACGAATGCATTATTCGTAACCTCAGGAAAAAAATCTTCTCACCATGATGACTCATTGTCGAATTGTTGTCTGCCAAGATAATAACGAGGAGGAGAATTTTAATTACTCAATTCGAAATAATATTGTTCCCAAGCTAAATATTGAGATCAATGATTCTTTGGGAAAGCACTAATGTTTCTATCCACCAGCAGTTCTAAGGACGGTGTCATACCAAGAGCTCGTTGACTTTCACTTCCTGGTAACATCGCCAGAATGGTCCTTCAACGTATATCCGTGCCACACGGTTGCAGTAGAACGGACAGTGAAGTTGTTTAATGAAACAGCCTCTCCAGAATACGGCGGTGACGCTAGGGATGGCATCGTAATTTCAACAGTATTTTTTAAGCGAACTCTTCCTGAATTTCAATAAAAATCCCAATTAATCACAACTTTTCTCGGGATTGACAAATCAGATTAGTCAAGTCGATCTTACTTACAGTTCAACTTTGGTGATTGGTTGGGTATTGGTATGGGTGATTGGCTAAGTAGGGTTGACGAAGGAGCCCTAGGTACAGCCACCTCTACGTGGTATGCTTTGGGTAACTTGGCAAGCATCGCTGGCCAGAACCTGCACAACCACTTCATTCTACTGAATTTCCTACTTTTTTCGGTGCTAGAGGAATAATCCCTGGCCCCCTCCCCATGGCCTTATAAATGGAATATTGAGTTTTGAAAGTCATTTTTCATCATAAGGGACAACTTCTTAGCCAGAGATATGGCCACTTAAACAAAATAAATCACTTAAAATGTTGATGTTTTTCGTCAAAATATCGAAATTGTGAGGCGAAAATTCTGACAGAGTATATCATCCTATTGAGGGAAAATTCATAACTGAGATATCCACGTGGATGGACCACTTTACTGGGTATTAGATTCTGAACCGAGAAAAATATGGTAAAACGACGCACCCTAGTAATCAATAACATCAACTGTTCTGACATTATTTACTAGTACCATGCGTTATATAAGTTAATAGGTAGATGAAGAGTAGATTTTCATTTCCACTCTGTCATTCAATGACTGTCAACTTTGCGCCATTTATGGGTTATAAAAAATGCATTTTTCTAAGAGCTAAATATACATTTCCGGATTCTTTTCATTGGTTGATAACGAATATAAACGAATGGGGAAACTCTTGGGGTTTTAATATGTTCAATTATAAGGAACCTATGCGGTTGATGGCTAATCAAGAAATGATGATCAATTAGCCCTCATTATGAGTAGTGACTGTCAAAAGTCCTTCCACGGCTTTTGGATGATCCGTGGCACTAAACATCACATTCTGGAAATTATCTTATTCTGAGCCTTATCATTAAACCAATGAATTTTGTGTACCATTGAGAAGTGCTTATATTCTGTGAAGCTATTAACCAGAATTTCTTCTAGAGTCATATTTTGCTGCTTCAGGGAGCTCGTATTGACTTAAACACCATTTCCCGTCACTGTTCCGGTTATTGAAACATTGATTTGTATTTTTATTATTTCCGCTCTTAACTTTTTTTGGAACGCATAGCTAGATGATCCAATGACATTGTACAAAACTATTGTTTCAAGTTAAAAACCACTTATTTTAAGCGGAACATGTAATTTAGTTGTAAGGACATGTCAGCTGGACCTCAGCAAAAGGGAGCTTCATTAAAACAGCTGATTCCAGAATACATACCGATAAAGCTGAAAACATGAGCCATTATTTTTTGTCTTTAACGGATGAAAATACTATTACGCCTGCAAATACCTTCCCGGTGATTTATCTTCATTAAAATAATTATGAACTGTGTTCCGTGGCATTTGCTCAATATTGAGTACAATTCCATAACAGACATGGGTCGATTTCCGTACTCTGACCGCCAGATAAAAAACTATGGGGCTAGTTTAATTGAATTATTACGTGCATTTTTTTGTCCATTCAGTGCATCCGTTTCAGTAAAATGTGACCATTATGGACTGAGAGGAGCATTGGTGATGTTTTCAATTTTTTTATGAGATCAACCTCGACAAAGGGTCGTTTTTGTACCACTCTCTTTCCACCTGTGAAACTAGTTTTACCCTCTAAATCCACGAATAATTCCATTCAAACACCTTCATTTGCGACGAAATAAGAGTAAATCATTTTCTCAGACCAAAACGCAAGGTAGTTTTCAAAGAAATCCATCAAAAACGCCGACTTCCGTCAGGAAGCCTCCGTTCCAGAATTTTTACCCATTATTTCAGCGGCCTTCGAGAGCAGTTTCAGATGACTAAGCGGGCAAAAAGCATCTACCTGAACGTGATAGAGTTCCTCTTGGAAGAAGTGAGTACCAGCGGAGGTTGAGGAGGTAGAAGGGAAAGCAGTAAATGCACAGCTGAAAGAGAATGGTAAGTATTGGAGGAAGCTGAGGTACAGAAAGGGGAGGTGGACGACTCTATTCTTCCTCTGCCGGAAGCTAGAAGTTGGGAAATGGTAATATCTCAAACGAGAAATAAACAAAGGTGGCAAAAACGAGGAATATGTTAGTTATAGGTATAAATGAAGAATGAGGGATATTATTCTGCCTCAGTTAAGGTCTCGAACTAACAGGACACATAACTGAGCGCCAAGATCTAGCATAACAGAATGTTTCTCTCGATAACTACAATTTTCTCGTAGTTATTTTAACCCTCTTACATATTTCATTAATTGTGGTGATAGCATACAATAATAAAAAAGTTTTTATTGAAATGGAAGCAGGTTACTGAAATATTTCTGAAACCTTGTAAAAAAATTGTTTAGCGAAGATATAATGCGGTCAAGAGGTTTTTAGAGGAAAAGTTAATATACTTTTTACTAGCTTTGCGGGTGAAATCAGTTACTTTAAGGAAATCTCTCTTTAAGCATAAACTAAATTTGATTAAATTGATGGATCAAGTTCTCCAGCGAATCAGAAAAGTTAAAAAATTTCAATTCCAGCCCATTCATGTGTGCAAACATTCGCATGCTCACTTAGACTGTACTGTTGTTGAAGTATATCAAATTTATTGCACAGACGTCGGATCCGTCATCCGCGAATTTTCCTAATTAAAAAGAAAGGGAGTTATCTCGTGCCGAGGCGTTCGTTCGAGGTCGGAATCCGAGAAGCGAAGAATGGAAAGAAATGTATATTGAGGAGGGGATTCAGCCGACTAGTAGAAATGGGGGGAGTGGGCATGAAGGGGGCATGTCGCGTTCCCCACGGCGCTGGGTGCCCTACCGTATAATTTTCTCGCCTTCTTTGCCGCGGAGAGTAGAAGTCGTAAAATCTCTCCTCTTGAAGACACGCCCTCTGGAAGGGAGAGGGGAGAGACGGTGGCTAATGGCTCCAGCAATGCTCCGTCCATCCATCCTTCGTCCTACCAAAGGAGGGGGCACTTCGGAGTTCTCGTCTGTCTTTTTTTGTCCTGCCCTCATTTCCGGTTGCTTCTTTTGTGTGCTCTCTTAAATCTTCATCAAGAGAGAAGGAGGAGGGATATAATCGCAGGAGATGTAGTTGCTGGGGCAGTTCTTATTCGGAAAGGGGATTGAAAAGTGGAGAGGGAATGTGACGGTTTCTTTCCTTCAATTGGGCCCAAAATGAAAGGCTGCTCTCGGGGGAATTATCTGGTGATGAATTCATGCAATAACTCTGCCATACCTATGCTTTGGAGTGTTTATTTAGGTGAGGTTGAGGCATCGGTCTGATCTAGTTCATCGCGGAATAATTTAACGTTTTTTATTTGGAATCATTCCACCTGCATAAGGACCGAGGATAATTGTAGTACGTGTTTCTGTCTTGCATTTCATAAATGCCGCCGCATGCCTCGCCTTAGTTAAGTGGTTATAAGTATGCTATAAATCTTTACCTGGTACACGTTCAAACGGAGCATGATGGGTGGTGTACGAAACGACCGCTATTAAGGCGCGATGGAGGTTGAAACGTTGAACACATTGGAAAAAATATGTACCACTCGCGAATTATTTCATACTTTTTACGCGTAATTTCGTCCTATTAAAACTGCAAGCAATTACAAGCATACTGTGACAGTAAAAAAGTTTCGACTGCTACGCCACCCTCAGATACCAATATACCAGGAAATGTGCAATAGTTTGTTTATAAAAATCGGCAGTAGTTACTAAGGCGTGTGTATATGGAAATATTCCTCCACACCAGATAGTCATTCTTTCATGAAATAACTATTAGGTTGAGTAGAGGGAACAAAAAGAATTTATTCAGCAAAATAGAAGATTTTGAAGAAAGATACGAGGAAAAGATAGATTAAGGCAATTATACGCTATGGTATTCGAGAAAGAGGAAACGTACAAACTTTCTAGTACAAGGTATAAGAAGAGGACAAGTTACGCTGGCAAAGATAATGAAGTAAAATATGATAGGCATGAATAACAATGGGAAGAACCGGGAAGAAAAAAGATTCAGACAGAAATATGGAGGGTGAAGTTTCAAAACGCAAGGGACGCATGAGAATTTCGATTAGTTTGAGAGAGATAGGGAGTGGATGGATTGAAGAGTAAATTGAGATAGAAAGAGATAGGGACACAATACAGCAAGAGAAGCATGGAAGATATGAATAGGTTAAAAGATGTATAGTATTGGGTCTTCACAGTGGTCAGTGACAGGAATCGCTATGAGTAGTTAATTGTAAGCAGTGGTAGAAGTGAAAGAAGTGACCAGCCATTATGAGTGAAGCATTAGTAAAGACTAGGTAAACTATGGCATCACATCTACCATAGCATATTCTTCTTATTCTTAGAGAAGCTTTAGTTCTAATATACAGTAAGGTTAATAAAAGTATACGAACATTTAAGATAAATTTGTTATATGCAAGAAATATACTCGATATCCGTTTATCCTCTCGTGGCATAAGAATTCCCATAAGCAATACAGTAATGTGGTGATTTATAAACAGCCAGTCTTAAGTTCTGATCTACATTTGTGATATATATTTTAATGGTGGAAATAATATCGGTTAAATTACGTTTAAGTGACCTAAGATTTTTCATCATAAATGTTCTTTCAAAAGAACAATTATTTCATAGATTTTCGCTGTGAAGTGTTGAGAGCATTTTTTTCCGGTGTCAAAATAGAATCTGAACAATCTAAAGTCGTGGTCGTTCACCGGTGGCGTAGCACGAGGTGAAATTATTTGCTTGAGATTGTTTATTATCAAGTAAACGAAATGAATCCCAATAAAATAATGTAATGCGATCTATAATAACAAAACATTTTGGGTAACAAAAGAATAATTTGTTGCTCTTAGCTTTAAAAACTCTACAAAACTACTGTCATTTCCCTCTCGATATTTTTTCCTACTCCGCAAGAGCTAGCAATATAGGTATACAAAGATATAATAAACTAATTAACTCAAATTGTATTCTCCAAATAGGATGAGTTGATTTTGAAAAATATATTTTAGCTGAATTTATCCTTTTATTATCTTTATAAACATTGCATATCGCGGTAAAATAGGCATAACATGTGGACGTAGGTAGAAGCGGTTTGATGCATTCAAGTTTCGACTCTGGATAAATGCCTATCACAGAGTAAAATACTGGTTGTTCTTTTGCGGATTCCTATGACTTCCGATCACTCAGTTCTCTTTCCCTCTTCTATTGTCACCCTTTTTAAATCTCCACTTCCTACGGTCCCCCGAGTGTCCTAATGGGCATACAAAAGGCGCAACGACCCGAAAACCTTCCACTGAGGGTCTCTCAAAGAGGCATCCGTTTCGGTGTTTTGAGCTTCCGTCGCTTCGAGGATTTTTTTTACGATTTCTGTTTCCTCGCACGCATCGGAGAGAAATGTGGTGCCTGAGGGGAGGAGGATCCCGAATCCCTCTCCCCCATCCCACCTTCCTGCCACACTTTTTCTCGTCTCCCCCTCCGTTCTCCTTTCTGGCTCTTGCACAACCTTCCTCCCCCACCCGACTTCTTCGTCAGCGTTCGATCTCCAGGCATCAATCGCCACCGCGAGGGTAGTGCGGGCGGCATATCGCTCCCAAGAGCAGAATAGCGAAAGCCATCAACACCCTCTCAGCGGCGCCGACCCACCGGGTTCGGGGAGGGAAGACGAAAAAAAAACTACCCCAAAATAAACTCTCCGGCGGGCGCTCTCTGCCAAAGAGAGAGGGAACATCTCCGCCCCCCTTTCCTCCTCCGCGGAAAGTTAACCAAAATTCGTCTCTTTAAAGGTCCATCCATCCTCCCCTGGTTCCTCGGAATCGAGAGACAAATCTCCCAGATATTACGACGGTTTTCGAATCGGGAAGTTGAAACCCAACGAATCCAGATACAGATTGGCTCTGAGCGGACGTCTCTTTTTCGAGTGTTTCCGTCTAGCGTTCCATTTGGTACTGAATAGAACCAATCTACTATTGATCATACTGCCGCTGTTAGAATACATGTTCAAATACATAAGATTGTTTTCTTTGTCTAACCGTTGCTAAACATACGGTGAAATGAGGGAGGAGATGTCCACGATTTAGCACTTTCCTCTAAATGTACCATCATGGGTTTTGCTTTAAACCAAATAAGCGTACATGATCTTCGAGAGAAGATACGGTAAGGCACATACGTATGCATTTTTGTTCACGCTGCCGAAAGGTCCTATCTAATTCACGAGGTAATTAAGAACTATTTATTTCATGATACACTACTAAAAGGTTATGATGAGGTTAGGTCAACTGCGTGTCATTTCAACTAAACAGCTGTGACAAACCAGGTACTCGGAAGAAATATGAAAGGCTAAATATTTAATCACAGTCAAAAGCTTGGGAGCTTTGTGAAAGGCAGTGGGACAGTTAATTACATTTATTTCCTGATCAATTTTTGTTCAAACATTAATTTTCAATTTATGCTAAATGTACTTGTCAAAAACCCATATGTTTCTTCAATATCAGTTATTTCGAAATTAACGTCTGGTTTAAGACCTCAACCTAGATTCCCTGGAGCTTTTTTCTTTTCTTTTTTTTAAATAGATTAACCTTGTTTCTCGAAGATAACTAAATGCCAATATCTTATATGATAGATGTACTCATAGTGTACTCATGTATCTGCAGATTACTCTAGAAGCCTCCGATAACGGGGCGTGAGGAGAGATGTTACCCCGCCAGAATGAAAAATAGGAGAAAACAGAAACAAAGGGAGGCAGGTACGAAAAAGTAAAAAAAATATGTTTTTGTGTGATAATGTTTCGCTCTATTTGTATAGCGTCCTAAATGGAAGTAGGGAGTAACGGGATTTCGAAATAGTCATTTTCGTATCAGTATCATTCTCATATGATCTCTGGATTATGCCTGTCGAGTAACTTTCGAGTCCCAGTGTGCTCCAAACCCAACTCCTTCTTGTATCCGCTTAATACTAATTGTTCATTTGTAGGATTTCATTAACACATGGCTTTCCTTTCATTCTCGTTAATCACGTTTCACTTCAACTCGAGCGGGGCTCAACGTTAGGTACATTCCAGGCATTACGCACAAACAAAGATTAAACGTACCAATATCCTCTATTAAATTCTGGAAAATCCTTCCCTCGATTTCATTGGTCGATAGGCTCAAGCTTTGTAGTACAAGGCAGCAAATATTTCCACAGTACTTTCCCAACGATATGTTGGGAGTTGGAATAATGTGCAGGTAGTATTCAACGTCACCAGTTATGATAACAATAGTTTCTACTCTATTGCGTACGCCAGGCTGGTGGGATTACGTAGTGAATTTGACAAATGAATATCAAAACTATTTTCATTGAGAATTAGGGTATTGTTGATGTCATAGTTGCAAAAATTAGGCATTAGACGAGGATGCTTGTATATTTTATACGGCCACATATAACTTTGTTCAGCACGTTTACATGCCTACGTCGGACTACAAAGATAATGAAGTGGAAGATGTCTATGATGATGCTGTGGAAGTAATAAATCAGATAAGAGGAGAAGAAAAGCTAATTATTTTAAGAGACTGGAACACTACCGTCGGCAAAGGTCAGGAAGGAAGAATGATTGGAAAATATGGGACGGGGAATTGAAAAAGGAGAGGAAATGAGAAAGGAGAAAGAATTTCACTTTCCAACTTAATTCCAAACATTTTACACGCAACATAAGTTGGTAGTACCTAACAGGTTGTTTAAAAAACTGCAAATAGAGAATATGTATGTGCATGAAAAATGCCAGGAGACAAAAAAGATATCAAATTGACTGCATTTTAGTGAATCAGAGATTCAGGAACCATTTGCAGGACCGCAGAGCAGAAAAAAACTGAGCAGACAAAAGCTCTGGGGTGCAGATATGGACAGCGATCACAACTTAGTGATAATGAAATGCCGCTTAAAAATAAAAAAAAACTGAAGAAAGCACTAAAGAACTTGTGGCTAGTAAAAAACGAAAGGAAATTCAACAAAGTATGTCCTTTCGAAGGCAGTGGGATATAGAATAGGACCCGACAGTGAAATCAGTGAAAGAGAGATGATAAAATATGAAATTGGTAATGCCTCTTTAGAAGTTTTGGGCCAGACAATGTTGTCAAGAAAAACTCCAATTAAAAACTGAAAGTCTAAAATTAGCAACAAACAACTTTGAGCCTCTAAGTTTTTTCAGAGTAGTTTTAATCAACTGTGTGAATGAAGAGAAGCCACAAAGAAAGTGTGTTTGAAAAAATTCCAATTTCATTCGTAACACCGCTAGTTGAAATATAACTTCAAAATATAGTCTAAATCAACCTTATTCCATACAAATTTGTCCATCCAGAATTCATGAAATCCACCCAGAATCACAATTTTTCGTGGAAGGAAAGAAACTTTAGAACTATCTGTTTGGCAGTAAGTTTTCCTAATCTTACATTCATAGTTAACCAACATTCAACAATTAAGGCTGATACTATTAACTTTTTGGAGTTTTAAAAATATGGATTCCAATCCACATCAAAGTTTAATGTAACCGTTGACTTCATTTAACCTAGTTACCGGACAGGGATTGGCAGGCCAGGAGGTCTTTCCAGAAATACCTTTAGATTAACTTAAATGAAAATATTTATATCATACTATGTTCCAGTTACTGCTCAAATTGATAAATAAAAGAATACTAGATTGAGGTTAATATATTCTAATATAAATATGAAACTAAGTGCATTTCATTACCAAAACTCACAGCTTTATTAATCATTTAATATCAAGTAACAACAAATTCTGTGCGAGCATTAAGGAGAGGAAGCAAACGTAAATGCTTGGGCCTAAAACATTTAGCAGAGTATGCGGAATTTAAGGGCATTCTTTCATGTATATAGTGGTAAACTAACGGAACTTTATTAAAAGTAATTGTTAATTGATTGCTTAATAACAAATTCTGCAGTACATCATTAAAACACGATATATATACTGAGGTTTTTAGTTTTGATCGTCAAATAATTTAAACATATATGATTGGATAGTGTACCTAGAGCTGACAATACCTCAAGCGGATGCAAATGCTATGAATAAAAATATGGATAATCAATTTTGATTAACATTATTGAGTAACTTCATCAAAAAACCCTTCGCATTTTTATCTTGCACATTTGTTTCTCTTCTCCCATACTAACCGTAATTTTGCCTCTGGGTAATAAATGCTGAGCAATAAATAATTAAATGAATTATTAGCGGATTACTCAGAAAGTCATTAATCACAACAATATTCCCCTCGATATTATTCATTTCAGGAAAGATATTGAATATAAATAAGCTAGTGAAAGGTATTACATTTAACTTGATTATAGCAAAAACTCAGGATTAAAGTTACTAAAAAGCTGAACAAACACCCATATGATTAATCAATCAATCAATTTTTATCATCTTTAATGAACTCATTATTTAAATCAATCAGTGCCGTTCATTAATTGATTCAGTCTCCGTTTTGAGCACAACATAGTAATTTAACCCCACTTCATCCATCAGAGATTTGCCCTGAATAATCAATAATAATATAGAATTTTAAATAATTGCGAGCAAGTGAACTGATCTCCTATGATAATGAAAAAAAGAACAAACTGCAAAGTTACCTCCTACTTCGGCGTTTTAGGGCACGCCATTACTCATCCGCGAAGTAAGTTATCGAAAGCATGTGTCCCTTCTAAAATTGAGGCATTAACTAACGCGGCAGTGAAATAATATCGCTGTAATAATTACAAATGTATCAGTAAATAATCAGCAGAAAATTAAGGCTTCTGAAAATGGTATTAGTTCTCATGAACTACTTAAACATACAATAATAAAGTAAGTCAAGTAAACATATGAGAGAAAATCTAAGATGCTTCCTTTCATGTTGGATGAAAAGTACTATTTGATGCATGATCTGCATGACATTCTCAGTAATCTCTCATCAGGTAAATAATATTAACCTGAGTGCATTATTGTAGTGCATGCATTGTAATAACTGAATTCCTGCCACACACCATTGAGGTGGTTGTAGAAAATTTTCTCGGGTTTTCTACCGGGTCAGGTTGTCAACGGCCGACGTTTCGATTCTCGACTCGGGCACCGTCATCAGGCCAGATGAGTGTCTGCCTCTGTCACCCATCTGCCCTGATGACGGTGCACGAGTTGAGAATCGAAACGTCGGCCATGGACAACCTGACCTGGTGGAAAATCCGAGAAGATTTTCTACAGCTAGTTCGCCGGGAAAACCTTCGAACTTATTCCACCATTGAGGTGGCTTGCAGGGTAGGTAGTAGATTTAGATAGATATCTGCGGCATGTACTCAACAGGAGAGATATTTACGGACTTCAAGAAGAACATCTTCATCCCTATTCCTATACAGCAGAGAGCTGCGAACTGTGAAAATTTTGGAAACATAAGCCTGAAGACGTATGCTTCGAAGGTACTGACAAGGATAAATAGAACAAAAAGCAGCGGAGTTCTTGAATAAAGAACAATTTGGATTCATAAAAACCAAGGGTGTAAAAGAAATAATTTTCGGGCCTTATTTCGGCTGCTGATTGAAAAGAGAAAGGAGAAACCGATTTTATTTGCGATTGTGATTTCGGAGAAGGCGTTTGACAACGGGAATTGGAAATCAATTCCCAGGATTCTAAAGTAAATAGGATTGCCATACAGGAACTCAAAAATTATTCGTAGTTTTTTTGAAAACCTTATGGTTGTTATCAAATCAGGACCCAGCAGTAGAGAAGCAATAATGAAAAAACGATTGAGACAAGGTTGTGACACGGTATTCCGTACATATCAATTCCTGCATCCAAGAAGTACCTAGTCAACGGCATCAAAGACCTTTGGATGACTACAGTACTGGCCTCCACAGTCTGAGGACCCGGGTACGATTCCTGACAGTGGCTAACCGGTCCCTACTTAGTTGCCTAGTTTGCCTAGTTCAGTACTCCATCCTTCGGATGAGACGTGAAGTCATGGTCCCCAAGACACCTGTCGTTAAGAGTAGGCTAATGCCGACACCGGGTTTCTCTCCACCCTTCCTTCATTGCCTGAAATGTCCCTACCATTACCCAATTACCCAACAATCCTAAAATGGCGAAATGCCCTCAGCAGTTTCGGTTGCCTCCTCTTCACTTCAATAGCAGCTTCACGAGCTTAACTTTACGAGTACCACCCAATAGCTTCACGAGTGAATATCGATGAAAAGAAAATCAGGATGCTGTAACTCACTGATGACATGGCGGTCAACGGAGAGGCTGAAATAGTCACAAAGGAGACTCTGTAAACATAGAAAATACAATGGCTAGATATCACCAGATTATAAATAAAAAGCAAATTGGGACTACTTAATGCAGTACGCAAGAAGAGGCTAAGACCAACAATAAAAAGGAAATAGTGAGTAGAATAGCCAGGGCGAAGAGGGCATTCTAACAAAAGGACTTACTTACGCTTGGAAATACTTTGCTAAAACTTACAACTGGAGTATGCGTCTAAGTCTTTATGGAAGTGAGGCATTGACGATATCTTCAGCAGAGATCGAAAGGCTGGAAGCATTCTAAATGTGGTGCTACAGAAGAATGATGAAGATCGACCGAGTAGCAAGCGAAGAATGTCTGAGAAGAGTGGGCGAAAAAGAAAAGTCTGCCGACAATTTTGGAAAGAAGACGGTACAATTCAATCGGCTCTGTTTTTAGACATGATGGCCTGATGAAGACAATCGTCCTGGGAAAAGTGAATGGGATGAATGAAAAAAGAAAGCATCGCATTGAAAAGCCCATGGCAAGTGGCGAAGAATGAGAAAGAGAAAAATTATGCGAATATGAAGATGTTAGCCGATAGGAGAATCGAATGGAGAGCTGCCTCGAGCATTTTATAGGATTGTTGGCCTATCATGTATATGATGAATAATTGAGTTGGGTAATTTTGGTCAAATTTAACCACCAGTGTCTGCAGACGCTCAGCAGTTGTAATAACATGTTAAGCAATGTAGCTTTTACCGACCCTTGTGGTTAAGAAAAAGTATTTTAACGGATTAGTAGTTGACATACACGTCAAAATCACAAATAAATGCGCTATCGTTTTCAAACTTTGAAAACATTAAAATAAATAATGCAAAACGGGAGATCCCTTACGAGGCACAATCACAGAAAACATGCAAACGTCTCCTGCATTAACTTCAAACCTTTGTATCCTAACTTCTCATCTTGACTGATGATCTACCATCATTGGTGAAAATGTGAATCGATAAATTATCGGCGAAGAGTGAAGACGGGAGTTCATTGCGTCCGAAGGAATACGCGAATAGGTGTTAGGAGGCAAGAGGACGGGGAGAATTTATTGAGGACGAAGTGGAAGCATTACCTTTCGCACTTCATCTCCTAGGGCCCATTTGGCGTTTGACATCCCCATGGAAGACGATGTTCTTTCGGTAGGGGAAACAGATGGAGGATTACGACTGGGGAGAGAGGGGTGACCAGTCGATTCTTTCAGGACGAAGGGCACGCGGCGTAGTGGGGAAACTGCACTGGAAATGAGAGAAAAGGGGGAGAAGTGGGGGGTGAGGGGGCTATAGCGAGGGAGACGAATGCTGCCGAGTGGAAGCTCCGCCCCTAGCACTTCCACGTGGGAATAAGCCGCTAATGGACTAAGGATTGAGCAACTTGGGAGAGGACCGGGGAGTTGTGAACGAGCAAGGTGGGCGAGGAGGGGGCGGGTGATACTCTCGCGAGGCAGTCCGTGGTTACAAGGGAATGGAGACAAGAGGAAGTTGGCGGAAGGAACAGAAGCGTGGGTCTGAGTGGGAGGGAGATGCGGTGAGTGAGTGTGTGCGTGGTTGCCGGGCAACAAAGGGAGAGGCTGCGAAAAGTCAGGTCGTTCCTAAGTGTAACTAGCTGGCCACATGGGTACCTACAAGTAAATATTTCCTGGTGTGTCAAGTATGAAAGTAAAGTGTCTTAACCATAACCAACGCGTCTGACCCGAATGTTGGTCTGGTTAGTGAGGGTAGGGCTCACCTTGAACTGAATGTAACTGCGTGTGAAATTTACTCGTTTAGAATGGGGTGAGCAGTTTGCGGTTTTACAGTAAGAAATAGCATATAGGATATTCTACATCTTAGTTTCAAGAGATGTCCTAAGGTCTAATTATCATAGAGTCTAGCTCCTGGTAAAGGATCTACGCACTGGGCTGTCACGCCACCTTATGCATATTGTCATGGATAACCTTTAGATATACATAGCACGTCTAACTCACATAACTTTTCCCAGATATGAGAATGATGGGTCAATTGGATACTAGCATATAAACGAGTCTCCCCCACGACCCAATATACACAAAGGTGGAGAAATAGGAGTAGACTGGGTAATCGGGATAGTCTTCGTTACATGAAAGGCAACAGAAAACCAAAGGAACTTCGATCGAGTTCGATCTGTTCGATGTGTTATTACAGTTGACTAGTTGTCTCAGATTTAAAAATCCATTTGTAACATGACAGGAATTCGCGTCTCAGCTATTCATAAAATGAATAATTGTTTAGTAATTTGCTAAATCGCATTTAAGACAGACATGTTCACGAAATTTTGTTCAATATACAGTGGCGTCATAGCCACTGAATATTTATCATTAAATTTATTAATAATTTATTATAAATGAGATACTGCATTCATGAACTATGCTATGCCATATTTGACGGAAGAAATTCCTTCATGCGAAAAATTTATCAAAATACGCATGAAAGATACGTGCATGTGTTGCTTGGGTTATCCGAGCTCAGCTGAGTTGTTGATCTAATTCTCAATTATTTTATATAATTTAGTTTCAAACAGTACCCCCAAAATTCGAGGATTTGATGAATATTAGTGTACTGCATGGAATTTAAAATCTATCCTATTTTTATGATCATTTGAATCCGAGTAGTAATTTAATTACCGGATTAGAAATCGGTACTCTATATCATGATTAGTCTCTCTTCAAAAAGATTTTTGATTTACATAATCAGTACTCCGTAATGTCCATGGATGCATTGAAAGTTTTCACTGACGAAATAATGATGAAGTTTCTGCCCATTATGTTACTTTAAATTCCTCTTTTAAAATCGATCTTACAAGGAGAAAAGCATCTTGTGAATGATGTTTAATACTGCTAAAATGCTTTTAGAAGATCACCACGAAATGATCAAAGCAATGAATTTATAATAAAACCTATTGTAATCAAATATATCTAATACTAGCACCGGTATGGAACTTATTGTTGATATCGAAATTGAATGGAACTTATAGCAAAGGACGTGAAATGTTTCAGTATTTTAAGATCAGCGTTTGAAGGTTACTCGCCATTTTAAGTAGTAGGCATTTTAAATATTTAAACTTCAATCAATTTTAAAAATTATAGCTTTGGAATTATTCAAACAGTAAAACCTTCCTTTGACAGCAAAAGTATATTGAATAATATTTACGCTTTATGACATTAAACTACTCCATCAAAAAGGGTCCTGCTAATCATTTCCATTTAAGGGTCATTTCAGCCTTGCTTCAGCCCTCATCTCCCCACCTATGTTCCTCAAGGTAGAAAATATACCCATTCTCTTTTAATCATTCCATTTTTAGGCGCATGTCGATAATTACCGACATATTTTCTCTGCGATATTTTTTCCCAAAAGCATGATGCGTATGATTATCGTGCTCAGCGTATATTAGAAAAAACAGCAACATATCTAGAAAGATATCACTGCAGATACTATTATTGATTCAATGTAGAATACGCAGAACTCAAGCCTTTGCATATGTAAAAGGGATTTCTTCTCTCTTTTAAAGAATACAGTCGCAATATGATCTCCTGAAACCCTTGACCACTCACTCAACGCTCTTGGTAATCGGAGGAAGTGAAAAGAGTGACAGCCCCCTCCGTGCATATCAACCCCCACTTCTTCTGTCCCCTTCACCTCCCTTTCGCTCAACCTGACAAGGAGGAAGGGGAAAAAAGGGGACCTCATAACTACTTTCCTAGTCACAAAAGGCTCGCACACCGTTTGGTAGACGGTTTTAATAAAAATATCTTTTATCTCGATCGAAATTGGTGTAGGACGGGAAACGTTTTCCCGAAAATTGCGGGTTGAAATTGAATGCACGCGGAAGGGTTAGAAATCTCCTACTCTTGTCTTTTGCCCATAATGTCTTAACTTTAAACGGCCATTAATCGCACGCAAAGTGAAGGGAAATGAAAGGGAGGAAGGGCAAGGGAGATTGAGCAAGGAGAAGAGAACTCGGGGAGTAGAAGAGGGCGAAGGAACAAAAGGAAAGTCCACACCTTCCTCACCCCCCCTTAATCGATGTATTTTTAAGAGTCGATAAGTTTTCTATTTTCTTCTCACTGAAATACCTCCGGGCGGCAGCGGATGGAGAGAGAGTCCATCGACAGGCCGTAGTGCTTTCCGCCGGCGGAGTAATTGCCGCCAGCAATCTGAGGGGGAGGAGTGGGTGGTGGAAGGGCCACTTGAAGCGGGGGGAGGGGTGGGCAAGGCGTGGGCGGGAGAGGAGGGCTCTTCGATTGGCCGGGCGTCGAGCGGCATTCGGGTGCCGTCGTGGGGGAGGAGAATAGGAGCGGGTGGGAGTGGGCCTCGTCACACCTGGTGTTCGCGAATGGACTGCAAATCGATTCTCACGAGAGAGGGAGAGGGGGGGGAGGGGACGCATTGTTCCTGAAACGGCCTAAGGAGTGGCGGCGCGAGGGTGATCCGGGGAGGAGGGGGTGTGTGGGGGTGTTTTGGGTGGGAGGCTCTTTTAACGACTAAAAGTGGCCGTCATCGGAATGGTCGGCTGACGCTTTAAAAGCGTCCTTTCTCCCGAACTCTCCCCGCTGTCTCCGACCACCTTTCCCATTCCCCTTCCTCTACTGCCTTACACCCTTCCACAAATCCCCGAAACTCTTCTTCCTTTCCCTTGGTCCGTTGTCGCCGAAGCACGCTTGCTTTTGCCAGTTTTTCACCGCATCCACTTCATCTTCAGCGCTGTTTCTTGCGCAAGGCTTCGACATCAGGGTGGGCTAGGTGAAAGAAACTAGAAAAGTTTTACGCACACCGTAATTTTCCCAAATGCAGCTCGCTTTTTCTTCTCTTCCGCGCGCAAGAGGCTGATTTTCCCTTAGTTTCACTCAATACCCTTCCCAATTACATGCTTTGACTATGTCGTCGTGACAGCAATGTTCGTGCAAGAAGTAAATGAACACGTATATCCCGTATGGAAGCCTTTTAGGACTTGCAAGCTTCCTTGTATCAGGTCGAATTTCACCAATGTTATCACCTATCTACGTTATATAATCACAACATAAATAATTATAAATTACAGACAATTTGGTACAAATGAGAAAAGGTATGATTTAAGTGAGCCCCTATTTTAATTCTGAGGTAGTTTTGCAACTTTCGTGTAAATAAATTATAATAATTTCACCTATTGACTTGTAGAAGTAGCAGCAAGATAAACCAGTTTTAAGGGGCTCAAACTACTCAGGTTACATCACTCCATTCAAATTACCTTCAACTCTAGGACAAAGCGTCATATATGCCCCTCGCTGGTTTCAAGTCTGTGATCTTCTGATTGATTTCCGATGAGAAACAGATCTGACTACCACAATTGGCTGAGTTTTAGAGTCGTTTAAAAATTTATACTGAATCACTTGAACGTTGAATTTCAATCGGTTAACTTCATACTTTTGATTTGAAACACAAGTGTGAAAAAATACTGCCATATCAACAGCTTTTACAAAACTATCATAGAACGTAAAAACCATTGCGTTTGTATCAATTGAAACATTGCTGTCTTTTGGACACATAGGAACAAGAGATGTAATGATTTTGAAATCGGTCAAAATAATCATGTCCCGTTCACTACTATGAGAGGAAAAAATGTCAATCAGTCCTCTAAATTCAAATGTAAAGGAAAGTAATCGTTTACATACATGCAATACCGAAGTTGGCATAACTATGGTTTAAAATTAGGTTGTCTCATTTTCCGCACTTAACAAAATCAAGATGGATGTCAGTTGTATTACAAAATATACATTTCTTGGGAAAATCAAATGACAGAATGCGGACGAAAGTGATTTTTCTATATCTTGACAGATTTAATGGAAATATAATTATAGAGAAAATAATATAGCTAAGTATATATATTATGAAGAGATATATTCAAATATCTTAATCAATAATGTCGTGCAAAAGAAAATGAGAGATCGTTAAGAAAAGGCCACCGTGTTTTCGAAATTCTCTTGATACTTAAGATTCAGAGATACGGCCTCTCCTCGCGTGGATATTTAACTTACAGATAAAAATATTTTTTTATGAAAATTGAAAATAATGGACTGCCAGCTTACAGTATTGACGCGTGATACGAAATAAATCTAAGGTAGAAGCTCTCAGATAAAAATGTACAAATACCATAGGCATATTAAGCGCAGAATTTTAAGATTTTTTCTTCCAAGTGCAGATCTGCGTGTTTTCACGCAAATGCCTCACAGCATGAAAAATCGGAATATTATTATGTGCCGTTTGAACTATGCAATGAAAATATTAAATAACTGAAAACAGACGAGGAAGCTAATCAACTTTTTGCTTTGCTGAAATACATGTTAAGTTATTCTCCATTTCCTTTTATATATCTTCTGCATTCCATTTAAGTAGCTGTAATTAGTTATCACAAATAAGCCAAATCAGACTAAAACGAATCCTGACCTATTGCGGCTTTGCGAATGACTGCTATATATGGAAATCCCTGTTTCACTCGTACCTTTAATTCCTGCGCAGCTTTGAGAAGCACATTTCAAAAGTCTTAAAAACTTGAAACGGCCGTCATACGTATAAGTAACAAACACAACTCATAGGCAGTCACATGATCAAAGCACTATATTTAGGAATGAGGGAATTTGAAAGGCTTATGAAGGCTCAAATATCTCTCTGTATAGAAGAACGCACAGCTTAATTTTGAGAGTTTGACGGTTTTATCTTATTGATTAGCAGTTTAATTAGAGAGCGATTGGTATCCAAGTCCCGGGGTTGACAATTAATCCGGATGTATCAACGGCTATCACTGTAACTCCCTAAGCTCATTAGGCCTTATGTAAGCGATGCGTAACCTACGTACGCCATTTCCGTAATGAACTAAACATACATCCTGAACATACATTGAGAATACATTTTTATATAATGTAAAGTCAGGAATTGTTTAGACCAATGGCAAAAAATTTTTCATAGAGTATTACTAAAAGGATCCAAAATCTTATGAAGAAATTGGGTAAAATGTGGTACGTAAATGTGAGCTCTTCAAGTTGGATGGCAATTCATCGGATTGTAAGGGAAAATCTTTGCAGGGTGAGGAAGAGGGGAAAAATAATAAACTTCAAAATGCAATGGGCTAAAATAAAAATTTTAATTCTGGGGGGACAGAAGTAAAGAAGGCGAAAATTGGATTTTATAGAGCTATTAGCCAGATAATACTCGCGTGCAACCGGTTAGCATACAATAATTGCAATGCAAATTTAATTATTGTCTTAGTTTGAAGAGCTACTTTTTCTCTCATGGCGAACTATTTTAGGTGATATTTTCCTATCTAATGCGTGTTTCGCGTTTCATAGTATTTTCCTCAAACATTGTCTCGACACCTTCCGGGTATTCAGTAATTAACAAAAAACAACAGATTGCAAACATTTTATCCATGACTTATCTGCTGCGTGTAGCTTTTCCATTTTTAAATATTTATTGGTACTTAAAATATCGTTATGTTGTTATGCAATTTTAGTATTTACATTACGTAAGCATTCCTTTAATGCCAATGATAATTTTTTGGTCTACGCTAAGTTATTTTTCTTTCTCCTAGTTACTTATTCGTCATTCAATCCTTTTTTTTAATGATACAGATTCGAATTTGGTTTTTGACTTTTATTATATATCATCTAGTTAAATACGTTACTATGCCAATCTACATCTGCATAATACCCTACAAGCCACCATAAAGTTGTGTGGCAAGGGGTGGATTCTCACCAAACATGTACTACATATCATGCATAAAAAAGGATTAGTATTTATATAGGTGCTGTTCAAAGCTACACTATTTAAAAAAAGATAAAAATAGAAAAGCATACATGCAAAAACATGCTGTTAGTTGGGTTAGCTTTAAATCCTTATACCAACATGCAGCTACCAATGTTACCCATTGCTACACTCGTACTGGATATATTTAACGTTATTCATATCCCTAATCTATAACCATTACAAGCAGTGCTTTTACACCCACCAATAGCCCCCAATTAATCTGACCTAACATTTGCAACAGAGGTAAGCGTATATCTTCATCAACCTGTCAGTTCCCTTTTAATTAAGGAATTGAAAACTTAGGAAAATCTTTTAAACTCATTGTTGAAAACTTTGCTCCAGGAAGTATAATTATTTACCAAGTGAATCAAAATTCAAAATTGATACATCTCTATTTACACAGTAAATTGCAAGACATGGTAAGAGTGCGAGATAGAGTAGACTCCACTGAAAGCATGCATTCTTCTTTTTCTTTAGCTTTTATTAATCATTTTTAAATTGGATTGGAATATCTTTCTTTAACACTTCGCGGCATGGGGATTTCTCTCTTCTCCAACTATCGTCCGTGAAATCTTAAACCACATTATTCTATTAATTCCTCCTCCTTCTTCACCTTATCACCTTCTCTTCCCTACCGCTTCTATTCTTCCCACCCTCTTTCCCACGCATTATACGACCCTTCTACCAACGTGCCCAAACCACCTCACCCTGCGTTCCTGAAACTTATCGCTCAATAGTTCCACCCTAAATTTACTCCAAAAGCACTCCTCAAGACACCATATTATCATAATAATCTATGTCACTTTCATCCTCTTACTCTCTAGTAATCACACAGGTTTCGACTCCACTTGGAATTTCAGGTCTCACCATCAATCTATAAAATTTTTCCTATATTTTGCATCGGGTCACACTTCACTTAACTCTTTACAGTTTATCCACTCATATTGGCCTTTATGCTGGCCATTCAATGTGGCCATTCCCGTCTCTCATAATAGTTGATCTTATTACGTAAACTTGTTAACTGCAAGCAGTATCACTCCATGATATTTCATTAAACTATCTTCACCATACATGGTTACATATATTCCGTCTTAACTTAGCTTATTCTCATACCTCTCTTATCTCCGTTCCTTGAATTTATGCTCAATCCCCTCTTTCGATGCATCAGCGAGTATAATGTTGTCTGCAAACAGCATGCTGAACGGCGATGCATTCTTCACTTCCTTCATGAATACGTCTCTCATCATGCCACCTTAGGCATTAGCTACCGCGATTTAAGAACCCTATAGTTAGCATGTACAAATCACATAAAATACGAGCTAAGGAAAAGTGGTAGCTCTATAACTAATAAAGATATAAATTTCAAATAATCGTTATGATGGACATTTGCTGTCTGACGACTCAAAGATCGCAGTTGGGAATCACTTCTTTAGCATAACTTGTTGTTGAAATTGGTTTTGGGGAAGAGTTAACGTTAAACGATACTAAACATAAAAAATTAGGAGATAAAAAATCCTTAACTTAGCTTACATTGCAACAGAAATGTTTGCGGTTGAATAATATGCAAGAAGACGTCGAAAACAGTGACACGTACGAGTTGTATTTTTAGAGTATCATTTAGCAAAACAAAAAATAATAGAATATGCCGTGCGCATCGCAAGTAAACATCCCCGGATAACCTAGATTAAGAACATGCAATAATTACGCTTTTAACCCCTCTGTTTTACTACTTACACCTTGCCAAAGGCTCTCACAGCGGTGACATTGAAGTAATAAATGAAAAAAGTTCACTTGTAACTTTGTGGAAATTCATCATGACAATTGAAGTAATAATTAAATCTTCATAGGGCAATTGAAAATACGCACCAGAAGAACCTCAAGAACCAAAAGGAAGTTATACAATAGCATTGCATTTGCAATATTGCCAAGCTCCCTCATTGTATGTCTGAGATACCTAGCCTTCATGTTACCATGCAGTTCATATAAAGGACTTTCCATTGTGATAAGTAAACTCTTATAACCTCCTGAAATGTAGATGGTAGGTCTATTTGTCCAAAACCACTAGAACTTATATATGTTCGTAGATAATATTAAATTCATTATGAACAATTATCTGCAGAATAATTGACGGTCTTATTAAGAACACTGATAACGAGAAATAAAAATCAAGCGCATTTTAAAATATTAACAGGCAATTTCCTCACATTAGCATAAGTATGTTTGGATTCATGTAAAATGAGAATACAAAACCATAAAAAGTCTGCCCCAGTGACCACCCGTAGCGCTGATGCGTGTTTTTACGCCTTCGTCGCACGCCACCGACCACAATCTCGACGAGCTTTTAGGGAAGTAACCGATGAGATGGATGACATCACTCACCATTGAATACCCCGGCACCGCGATAAGCTCGAACCTATATCGATCATTGCAATTGGAAAGCGGACCTTGGGCGATTCGGAGGGAGGGTGGGGTCGGACAGGGAACGGAAGTCCCCCTACCGCGGCTAGAGGAGGGAGGGAGGGGGCGGAGAGAGAAAAATGGGGTGGGGAATGGGAGAGGAGGAGGGGAGTAGGGAAGGGAGTGGGGGGGGAAATCGCGAGGAGGAGGCGGGGGGATCGGATGACGCGGGAATTCACTCCGTGGTGATCACTCAATCGCATCCCCTCGCAGTCGGCGGTTGATGAGCAAATTAATTGCTTCTAAATTAATATATCTCCATTAATTTCCATGCTTACTATTCAGGAAAGAAACCCTGGGAGGCATGAGATGAGGGCCGATAAGGTCTGGCTGGAATCCTAGGCTTATAATTAACAACGAGGTAATTTCCATGACTAGGCAAGTATCAACAGATAATGATAGTGGCTCCTATACACTTTCATAATATAGATACAAAGTCTCGTTTCCTTTAGGAAATTCAAAATGGAACAGATAAGGCTAGTTTAGCCGAGACAGGAGTTATCATCGCACGCCATGCTGAATTTCTATCTCGAACACTTTGACGGTGATATTTTGACAATACTCACTGAGGTTTGAGGAGGCAGGGATCAACTTCCGACATAAATCTTGCTTTCCTGAACTTTAATCTCTATCAATTCCTTCCCTTCATCCACTTGCACAGAACTCCAGTTGAATTCAAGAGCGGAACGTTTGTTTTGATATCTGTCTTGCTTGAAACTGGTGGCATTGAGACAACATGCACGCTAGATTGAGAAATGTGATCTCTTAATTTAAGCCGGTTGCTGCTAATTCATTGGGAGCATGTGAGTATGCTTGTCTCTAATTTAAAATTATGATTTGTTGTTTGCATATTCATGAAGTAGGAACTACACAATCATAAATGTATAATTTTCCTTATCTCGTACATTTTATACATACTTGTGTCTAATTCAGGGGTTCTCAAACGTTTTTCGTTCGCGGCACACTATTTCGCTATGCCGAATATAGCGGCACACCCCTTCGGCTATTTCTCGGCACACTACTGTGCCGCGGCCCACCCTTTGAGAACCCACGGTCTAATTAATGCCTGTCCTATGTACCTTTAATCAGAGTAATCTAATTTTCTTGTGTTTGTAAAAGTAGAGAACTGAAGAAATAATGCTTAGACGCAGGATTGGTATATGAAATGAAGTTATCATATCATTCAAAGTTTGCCTTGAATATTTATCTCGAGGTAAAGAACTTAGGTTACGTTTTCACACTATACTTTTTAAAAGTCTTATGTCTTCAGGTACCCCAAATTATATGCAGTGCAAAATATTATGTAATACTTTGCTTCCTTTTTTCCTTGAAAAGAATATGAGAAACCTGCCCAAAATTTATCTTGTAGATGTATTGTTTACTATAACTTTGAAAATTTAAGCAGGAGAAAAAGTTAACAAAAGAATTTTAATGTAAAATTATAGCCGTTTGCTAGATGCCCTGTATCTGAAAAAACTCAAACTATTTTATTTTAAGTACTTGAAAATTTAATTTTCATGCCTAAGAAAAATGAAGTGCGCGTATGAATGACCCTTGGAACGTGATATTATGTTAAATGAAGTAAAGCCATTCTTACTGCGGAAATGATGACAAGCTGGAGTAATTTACAGTGTTTTGAGCATTCTCTTTTTCGATTTCAATTTAGAACGCGTTTAGTTACTCTTGATCACGGGTAAACCTTATGACGAATCCTCCATCGCCCCTCCATGTCCTCCTCAAATCAATTGTTTCTCCCCCTATAATGTTGTTTAAGGCCACCTTTGTCACCACCGTCGTACCTATCTATTAACGATTTCATCTACACTCTTTGAGTTATTTACAAATGAAGCATTTTGATTAGTAATCTTTCATACTAATGGATGTGTCACGTGCCTTAGAATTATGTCAAGGTTAGATGCTGCGATACAGCCTCAGAAGCACTGATAAACTTGAAAACAAATAATGCTACTTGTAACTATGGCGCAAGAAGTAAAATACATAAAACATCCGATATAATTGAAGGATTTTCACATACAAAAGATTCAAAAACTATTACCGAGTGTGAAACCCGAAAAACCCAGAATTTTTGGACAGGTACTGTAACCAGTTAGGCTGCTATTGCGTTCTTGTTCTCAAAGAATTTCATGAGGACCAATAATTTAGTTCTCTCAGTATATCCATCGAGGAAATACAAAATTGTGAAAATGTTAAAATATAAAAATCAAATCTTTTAACAATTTCTCCGTTAATTTATTAGTTCCCTTTTTCTTTACCATTCCCTTTTTCCTTTTTCCATTCATATTGAAAAACTGAAAGAGCATAAACTGAATTATTGAGTGAAGAGTTATCCAATGAATGAATCACGCATAAGGACAAAATAAGAAAAATAACTCAATACCCATTGCAAATCATTTGTGAAATGGAAAATTCACACGAAGATATCGGATTCATTACATCACGCCATATAATACATTTATGTCTCAATGCAAGGTCATTGTTACGTAGCATCAAACTATTAAAGACTGGAAAGAGTCCAGTAAGATATTGTGCAACAGAATGGTAATCTAGTATAACAGCAGGTAAACTGCTTCAAAGTTTTTCTCAATGGTGTTGGAGGAACAAATATCTGGAAATCAAAACGAGAAATATTAAAGGATCTGTCGTACATATTTTACGACCAATTACTGAAGTTATCGGTTATCGCAAATGTCAACAGAAGGAACAACTAGATATCTAAATGAGTAAAAGAATATTGATGTTAACAGAAAATCATAGAAGATTGCGGATATTGTTGCATAAAAACATAGTTATTTGACAGATCCTGGAGAATTTCTGCCACCTTGACGATAGAAAGACGCTTTATTTAAATATCATCCAATAGAAACAAGCCATTGGCGTTGGATCACGTCAAAAAAGTTAGGAGATTCCATTTATTTTAAACTTTCATCGTGAATCCGGTTGCTAAACACGGATGCTCTATGGCTTGGGAATAGGGCGATTTGAAAAGGGGGGGGGGGAAATAGGGGTGAGGGTTGAAGGGTCGGGAGGTGTCTGCGCGGGGGTTCGCACTGAGAGAGGGGGGGTGCACGCGACCCCCGGCCGACCAAGGATAGGTTTAATTACGGGGCCGCCGACTCCCCCCGCCCCAGGGCCCTTCCGCCCTCCCTCACCCCGGGGCCCCTTCGCCAAACCCGAAAGAATGGGCCGTCACGGGTCAACCGCTGCCTTCTCCCTCACGCACGCTCACACGTAAAACAAAAGGGTGGGGATGGGGGGGTGAAGAATAAGGCAGGAGATGAGCAGGGGAAGGAGACGGTGGACAAAGCACCGTACTAGACCAATTGTCTGCTCACTCACTCTGTACCGCGCTTCATAGCAAGCATTAGTGATTGCATTAACAGAGTTCTCAGTTTACGTTCATTTATTGTGCAAGTTAGCCAAGATCGACGGTGAAGTTGAGCTCCGAAACCGAAACCTATCCTAACACTAATTATGTGTATTATCAATGATCAGAGTCCTTGGGCGGCAGTTGTGACTTCCAGCTCTTGGCCAGCTTTCGTGTATGGCGAAGCTTTTCGGTAGTTTCCCAGGATGAAGAAGGGTGGAAAACGTTTCTTGTCCGTGCCACCAAGCAATTCGAAAGACTGTGTTGTTTTTTATATCAAGTAGTTGTATACGAATATAACACGATTACTGAAAGCTTAATATCAAACTAAAGGTTATAGTAATGCAATATAGGCATATTTAATACATTGTTAACATTAAAAGTGAGAGTATAATATTGTAGAGTCAATGCACTCGGAATTAGAACTACTTTGGCATGAGGATGAACAGGTCCGATGGTTAAATATGCGACTGTGTGTTTTAAGTATGCGAATGTGTGTTACCCTACGAGCCGCCGAGAGGGCGTGTGGCAGGGAATGGTAGGAAAACGGCCGTAAAGTTCAGTTTTACTGAAAATGGCAAATCACTGTTGGAAAACTAAGAGCATTCTTTCAGTAAACGTTCTAAAAAGTAGTTTCTTTCCAACTTTATTCCTTTTCCAGTACCCTATCTCATCTTGAACGCCCAAACTTTGTCAGAACACAGTTAATGTGTTCAGAACACCATTAATAATATATGTGATCATCCTCTCGGGCACCAAATGAAGTCAGCCAACCATTAAAGAAAGGGATATTTCTAGAAAAATCGTAAGTTCACTAGTTTTCATCCCTAGTTTCAAGGGTATAATATAGAGAATCTACGCAATTCACAAAAAGGGAAGCAGTGCAGTAAACGATGATATTCTCTCGTATTGTCGAATCATAGTCCCAAGTTTCGTCACCAGTGCAGGCCTTAGGTAAAGAGACTCTTTCTAATAAATCAATATCTATTTGTTTTGGGATTTTTTACAAGGTTGACATTCATATTAGTATAGGAAAAATGCTTGCTTATATTTAAGCAAATAATATTTGTATGCATTAGGTTCTGTAAAAATTTGTGTTTCTCGCTTGAGTTAAAATCATATTCTGAAGGGTGTCCCTAGTCACAATGAAAGTATATATGATTAAAAAATACACCAAGTCTTTGCACTGCATTCAGTCTTTGGTTTATCTTTTTAATCATGGATGCAAAGCATTTTCACAAAGCGATTAATAACATAATTTACCACAGCAAGAAAGAACTAGCCATCATAAAGTACTTAATGCGCTAAAGTGATGTCTTGGTTGACATAAATCAACCTCATATATGGAAATGCAGAATATGTACTCGTGACAGCCGTGTTAAGAATTAAGTGAATTCTAGAGGCTCACGTATAGGAAGCAAGTAATTGCTGGATTAGCAGTGAAGGCATATGAAGCAATGGTTAGACAGGAGATCGCCTGGAACGGAGGGTGAAAAATTAATTCAAGGGCAGGTGTTCATCAATTTAGGGCTCAAATTCTAAAATATTGATGATGCCTTGTGTCATTACTTTGAGGCGTTAGAAGCACCTCCTTCCTGCATACAAGAGCATAGATGATATCTGCACCTCATCCTAAGACTGTAATTAATATGCAAGGGATACAAATAAGAACTAACATAACTTAATTATAGGTGAAAACCAGCAAGTTGAGGAACCAGCCAGGAGGTAGTTATTTGAAGAATCTGATATAATTTCCTTTTAACATGTAGAAATGATGACGCTGAACCATTGAAACCAATAATAACGTGAACCTTGAGATTCACGGTTTATCCAAAATGGTTAATCAAAGCATTCAGTGGAGATGTCCCACATTTTTGTATGCCTGAGCTTGAATGTCCGCGTTCACTAATCCGCGTCCGTGAGAACGGGTTAATTGTTAATCGATTACTCAATCAATCTAATTTCATTAACATACACTTTGACGGATTGGAATTGACAGGTTGATACCCTGGCTGGAGCCGAGAGTGAAGGGTGGAAAACGTGACGGCGCCCCCTTCACAGCCGACGCCAGGCAAGACAAATGAAAAAAGCCGAGCGAGCCGAGCGTAATCCGAGGATTCGGATCTCTCCGGTCGACGGAATCCCAGGTTGAGGGGCTGTGGGCGTCGGCAGTGTCTCCCGTGGACGCCGCCAGGGGCGTTGCTCTCCGCTACTCAGGGGAGGAAGGAATTCCTCCACCCCTCCGCGCACATCAAACGAGATTAGTAGGCGACGGTGGCGTGCGCGAGCAAAGCATTTCATTGTCAGTTAGAGGTCCAATTTGAGAAAGAAAAGCCGCATTGCTTTGAGTCATCAGCGAATTGCCGTGGTGACAAGTTTAAGGAGATTTCGTCCCATTACTAAAGCCCGAAGTCGTGTCACGCGTTTTTTCCAGCGAGAAGAACGAAATGGAGGGAGGGCGGAATGCCTGCGGTGAAGATTAAATGGCATTCTCTGACCCGTCCATTTATCTCTTCATGCCATATTTTTTACCGTAACACATACCTTGTGGACCGTTACGTCCAGAAAATATTTTTTCCAGTAATATATACCCACCAACTTTGCAAAAAATTCCATTCAATTAACCCTTCCACGGTTATTTCTGTCTGATTCTCATTTCCAATGTTATGACTTGAAATTACCAACCTTATTCGCTACTTCTTACTTCAACACTTCTCAGAATGCATCCAGTTATTGTCTCATGGCGTCCTTGAATTTAATTTAGTTGAATAATATACCTATCCATGTTATTCTAAAATGCTAATGGCTTTACCTTCACTTATTGTGGTCCTCATGATACAAGTACACAATTTTCTAAGGATGCCTATGGAAAATTAATTTGTTCCCGAATCTATAGTTTGAAAAAATATATTTTTAATTAACTAACCTACTAATTTTTTGCAAAATTTCTGCAATTACACTTAAAGTATCGGTTTTCCGACTTATTTTCCGGTAATTGTGTTGTAGGAGAAAATTGAGAATAACATTTACGAATATGTATAGAAGCTAAATTATATCAAATCCAAAGGTTATCAGAACGAGAAACAACAGTTATATCATGGAAAATATATTCGGAATGCTAAATTGTGCCATAATTCAAACATCTTAATCGATGCGGCTACAGTGATCATAACTACTCCACTGTCCATGTTTACAGACCGAAGCGCCAAATGCTGAGAAAAATAGTGAACAATATTTCAAAATTAAAACGAAAATTCATGCAGCATCTAGAGACGCGATGCGTAGTAATTTAATCATAGAAGAGCGGAAGCAATCGACTGTCCACTCGGAGAGAAGTGAGCGCCTCGAGATGTTTTTGAAGGTGTGGGAGAACAGGTGACGAATATACCTGACGACCGTCGGCAAAAAGAGGGATCACTCATAATCCCCAACCTGCGCTACCACCCCCGACTCTAAGCCCTCCACCCAACCCATTCAGTCATGCGATAGCCCACCTCACTCCGCCGCAAGCAACAGCGAGGGCGAGCGAGCTTAAAGCATTCGATTCACAGCAGCGCGTGTGATGGATTCCCAACGAAATCCTGCCCGTCGGAGTTTCTCTCCAAAGAGAGGAGCGTAACTAATGGCTGCGTCATGAAAATGCCGCTTCCGTTACGGAGCTGCAGAAGCTTCCGTGAACCGCTGGATAACAAATCGTTTCTTACGGTTTTCTAAATCTGCCGGACTCGATGACCGAATTTGGGCATCCCAATCTCCGACACTGTCATCGTTCTACGCCGAAAAACGGCGAGAGGAGACGAGTTTATTAATTTGCAGATATAAATCAATCACGGGCGGCGGAGAAATGGGGCCTTTATTATTTTTCGCTACCTAAAAACACAGAGATATAATTACGGCAAATTGGAACGGAGGAGCTCATGTGACTTCCCTCCGAGCGATTATTTTAATGTTCATCTTGGAAGGAGTAACCCGTCATGCTACACGGGATATTAATTTGCTAGCGTTCACTTTGTCGCCCCCAAGAGAAAGGGTGGAGCTCTTGACTAAATTAAGACGTTACTGCATAATGGCTCTCAAAAACTCGACGAACTCAATCGTCTGGTCAGTTGAAGAGAACGTGATTTCGAATATGTCATGCATATCGCTGGAGGCTTTGAACCATCAAGACGGGCTGTAATAAAAATTCTTTTGCTCCAAAATCAATTTTATGAATATCATCAGAACGAAGGAAAGCAACAGATTCAAAAATTAATCAAAACTTTGGCCTAAATTACCCTTGCTCCTCGGAAAAAGTTCGTGTAATTTAGGCCAAAATTTTGATTAATTCTTAAATGGGTTGCGACCAGTTTCATGACAGAATTTAGGGTAATATTTCATATACGCTGTCAAGTTGATAAACATGAGGTTAGATTACCATTTTCTTCAAGTGAAAATGCACCTAATGCTTGTGCATGAATTGAAATGCCTACCTCTTTTAACCACAGCAAGATGTTTTCAATTACGTTATGCTAATGAAATTATTTGAAAGCACTTTTAAAAAAATATCCCTGATTTGGAAGAATGTTTTCAAATCAATACTGGAATAATATAATGCCTGTGCGTTCACTAATCTTTCTGGTGCTTACCAACTATTGGACAAATTGCACTGCAATTTTTTATCATTATTTTACAATATAATGGGAAAAATATGCGAAAAAAATTCCCTCATATGAATTTGTTAAGCGTGTTGCAGCCGCGGTAATGGTATACTGACTATTTTCAGGACACAATTAATATATGTGTGATCATCCCCTCGCCAGTCAGCCTACAATTAAAAAAAGGAATATTTGCAGAATAATCGTTAATTCACGAGTTTTTTATTTTCATCCCTTCTTTCAAAGGATATCATAATGAATATAAGCAATTCACAATTCACAATAGCAATTCAGCGGGTAACGCCGTTAAAGTTTTCACGGCTAGTTCGTGGACCTTTGAATTTCGTTAAATTCACAATTCGTTTGATATTGATCCCGGTACGTAGCTAAGGACTCTCTCGTGTCTTTACACCTCAAATGGCTACGAATTCCAACTGGAGCATGGGTTTTGTATTCGTTCTAGGTTTAAGAACATAGATTAGAGAGTGTGATATTACGTTATCCTTTGGGGTCCCTACACCCCAAATCTACGACTACGATATTACAGTCCATTAATTTAGGATATAACCATTCTCCATTCATATTTGTAAAACTCTGTTGCGTAATTATTAGTTACTTTTGAGGATAAATATATCTAGTATTTAATGTGTCTAACAATTAAAAATCAAAATATTCGATTTGTAGAATATATGCTTCAATATCTCATTCTAAATACGTCAGATTTTACGATTTTTACAGTCAATTTTCACAGCGTTTACACTTGAAGGTTTTTTTTATAGTTTTTACATTTTACAATTTCTTGTCGAAACTTCAGCTAAAATTTTCCGCTGGCGATAAATTTCCAACTAGCATGATTAAAATTATGCAATAAAACTAAATTTTGTCAAGTTATATGAAAAAAAGCAATTACGAAGTGGAATAAAATAATGAAATTTTTGTGGTTCTTTCAGAGTCATTGAGACGAAAGAAGATGGAATTGAGCAGCTAGTGATACAGCATTTGCGATAAATGTTCCCTCGGCCTCACTGCTCGGCCAAAATAAATATCTCTCATAAACTCGGAATCATAAAAATTGCCATGATTGGCGCTAAGAACTCGGAGGGGTCAACCAGTTGTTGCACCACTGACATAAAAAATCGAAGAATGAGAGCAATTTTGAATTTCAACCGTTTTTTTAACTCCTTGTATCCCTTCTCATTTCCAGTGCGACTCTCAATGCATGTGACTTAAAGAATTACCACACACAGAAAACAACCAAAGCACATAACTCCCTTAAGCGTCATGAGAATTTATCGAGAAATTTTGACTCCAAACTCATGGGTTGAATACATGTGTATACGTCCGATTTTTGTTCACATCAAATTTCCGTTAAGTATCATTACTTATTCCTATGACGTGTGTATTAAATTACATACATTAAGAATTTTTGGATTAAAATACAATCAGTAAATGTATAACTTGTTAAAATAATCTTGACGAGTGTAATACCCCTTGTTTCCGGTAATTATAGTTTTTTGATAGTGGCATATTTATTAGAAATACTGCCTAGAGTAATTTTCAAAATTTCTAAAAAAAGGCACCTCTGTGAAAATGAGGGTTTGTGATAAAAAACTTGCTCGATGTTGATGATACTATATATGTCTCCTTGGCACAAAAAATAATAAATCGTTCAAGTGATATCTGACAGCATAACTATCCTTTTTCCTTGTAATTAAACACTTTTCATGATATGATAAACATCTTTTGTCTTTATTTAGTATATCTTTTTACAGTCACCTCATGTTTATGTGTCCCCTTAAAAAATTAGATAAATGTGCAATCTTTATCGTAGTTCTCTTTAGGTCGAGATCCACGAAAGAAATGATTGTTGTAGGCTAGGTCTTACAGGAAAATATACGTTAGGTACACCGTCTGACCGAAGTGTTTTACAAAGATGATATATTTTCTAAGTAAGGTACCATGACAAAATATTCTTCAAACCATATGAATTAGAATATCCAGATGTTAAATTGATTCGCAACAAGACCACTATTAGGTAAGGAATGTAATTTACGATATTGAGAGGGAAATAAGTACGATTTTGGGGTGTATTACGGAAGGTTGTAGAATACAAAGAGTTCAAAAGTGCATAAAAATATTTGCGCAATAAATAAAATAGAAATACTACAGGATATTACGCCGAAATAAAATAAAATGAAAGACAGGTACACAGGATTAGGAATGTTTTTGCTGATATTTCTATCAATGAATCTTCCCCACTTAAAAGCGAACGCCTTTCAAATATAGAGGAAGCCTATCTAATCAGTTTTACTGCACTGTACTGTATTCCCTCTTCAGTTGGGAATTATTCAATCTGTTTCGCACTAACAGGTACCTCAAACTGGGGATAAAAGCGATAGGAGGGTGTTAGAAGGTGCGGGGACAAAAATCGGTGTGGAAATATCGAATTTCTCTAGGAAGGAACGTAAGTACCTACTCTTCATCAGCCCAACTTACCCCATCCAACGGGCGAGTAACTAAATTGAAGTAATCTACTCCCGACACTCATGTAATGGGTTGCCCCTTATAAGCGCTCAAAATCGATTCCAGGCCTACGAGAATAAATTCTTCTCCAAATTATTCCTGCTGCCGATAATTACTCATCGGTAACTTCCACGTACATCTTTTATTACGGCAAATAGTTTTTAAATCGTGATTAATTTTAGCATTGAATAAATATTATCGAATATATAAACAACGATGTGCAAATTGCAGCTTACACTAAAATATTTTAATGAAGGTGAAAAAAAGATTTCGTTCAAATTTCATTGTTTTTCGCCATTGGATGGAATAGAAAAAAATCGTTCACGGAATCGTCGAGTGTCACTGCCAACTCTGGGCGAATCTATGGAGAAAAAAATGGTGAAACGTGAGCCACTTTGATTGGAATTGAATGGAAAGTCATTCATTCGCTCGTTCATTCATGTGTCCGAGCGACAAACTCGGGTGAACGGCGCTGAGCTCGCACGGATCGGCCCGCGGAGAGCTCGGCTCCGCGCGGGATGGACGGACAAAGCAAGCGGTTGTGACGCAAGAGGAAGCCCATTTAATCCATGCCATCTCGCCTGTCCGCCCGCCCACCATATCCGCCCACCGACCGATATCTTCACGGGTCTCGGTTCTTAAAAAGCATAGTCTCATTTTTCGCTCCGAGTCCTTATCACGCGCCAAAATAAAGGCGGAAAAAACACTTCCCCGCGCACGACGCTCCCCTGCGGGACTCTCGCACGAAGAGCGCTTTCCCTCCTCATCCACGGTCCCCCGCGCGCTCGTCCACCTAAACGCTTCCGCCCGGCCGCATTTTACGGCCCCCGCGATGTTTCTCTGCCCCACATTATTCAGCCCCAATGCCTTTGCTTAGGTAATTCCGCAAAACTACTTCCTCCATAAAAGCTTGACTGGAGGTAAAATTTTTAAATGCCTTGCCTAACAACGAAAAACGAATCATACTAATGCGTGTATCAACGTTTTCGCACCCCGAAATAATTGGCCAACTTTTTTCCCAAACGGAGGCAGAGGGAAAAATGAATTCATATTTTTATCATTGAATTAATAGTAATCTTCAAGTATGAGGAAATAATTGGCTGGAAATTAATACCTATCTGCTATTCCAGCTGCGAATTATATTCTCCACAATATACTAGCATGCGGTGATTACATCATACACCAGCATAATTGTGAAGAAAAGTTCGACCTATACCACGCGTTAACATGCCTTTCGAAAGGATTATTTTACAAGAATGATTCAATTATGTGTACGCATATAAATAAAAATTATTCAATAGCTATGATATTTATATCAACTACCATGCATAAAATACGCTAAGAGGAAATTGTGTATCTTTATCTCTCTCTGGAAGGTTTCAGTAGATTTAATCATTATATTTGTCGTATTTCCGATTCATGAGTCAGAATTTTTTCTTCCTATTATATTTATGCTGAGAAAAATTTTAAGGAACTAAACGATTTTCATGCCTTCACTTACATTTTTTTCCATAATGTTCTATAGCAAATTGGCAAGTGATATTCTTACTAACTTGTTAGTTAACGCTGTTAACTATCTTCTCAATACCTACTCTACTCATGTCCGATGACAGCTGGTGTAATTATAAAATAAATGTATTGAATACATTATGCCATTCTTCACACGAGTGAGCATAGTTACTACCAAGCGTACTCATAGTCCCAATAAATTATTGCCGATACCATAATCTCCACCTTTATAAATTTATTGTAAGGGAAGGGAGAAAAGTAGTGAAGGATGATATTTCGAATATAAATAATGGCAGCACTATGGATTAAATATCTATTAACTGAGGATAGATCTCGATAAACCGTAAGAGTTTTCATTGTGAAACCAGTCAGTCATAAATTCATAGTTTCTCTGCACAGAGGCCGGAAATCAGTTTAGCATATTTGAATGTTTTTTTTTTGGATTCACTGAAAATAGGGCGATTTTCTCATCGCAGTGGGAAGTTCTATTTACTCGAGTTTGCTCGATTCAATTTATGAATAACAACAGTATGCACTCTCTATTGCTCAAATCTTTTGAAAGGTTCCATCAAGTTTTATTCTTCTCTTGGAACAGACACGCTCGAGTCGCTGGCTCTCCTCGGGCAGCCGTCACCCAATCTCACCGAGACCGCAACGGAGACATACCTCCTTCCCTCACCTCTTTTCCCTCCCGATGCACGCGGACCTCATTCGAAGGACATGGATCATCTTCCTGGGCCTGGCGATTGAAACACCGCGTTCAAAGAGGGACGATCGGTTTATAAAAATAACGAGAGTGATAACGGTTGAGAGAGAGAGAGACAGAGTGCAGTGATTTGAGGGAGGGAGTGGGGGTGGGGAGCGGCTGCATACGGGGAGAGGAGGGGGGGGGGAGAGCGGATGATGAGAAGAAACAGGTCACGTGCTCAGGGCGCCTTAGATTGGTGGGGCTCTCTTTCTATCGATTGTGGACAGCGCAGGCGCCCTGGCGGGGAAACCGCGGAGATGACGGGGGCGGCGGAGGATAAAAAAGGCGGAGGGGTGGCAGGCTTGGGGGGGTCGAGTGAGATTGGGGATGAGGGGGTGGAGGGAGGGAGAGAAGGGAACGAAGATTGTGCGCATGGGAATAAATACAGGAGAGGGGGAGGTACTGGAGGGGGGAGCAGTTCTCTGGTATTCCACTGCGACCGTCAGCGCTCGAACCGTTCAGCATGCCAGCCGCTGCGTGCAATCGAGAAGCAGCTTCAGCACCGTGTAGGCATCTCCCAGACAAAACGTCACCGTCATCTACACGAAACGTCATTAGCTCTTTTCCCAGTTTCACCATACTGTCTTCATTGAGATTACCATAGTCATTGAATGATCCTCATTGGCCTCAGTTATAGGGCACAATCCTAAAACATATTTAGTTGCTACTTAACTGATCTGGATAATTTACCTTCAGGTTTTCACTTCCGCGCGACAGAAATCCTCATCATGAGGCTACTTTTTTGTACTTGAGTAAATAATGTAAACCAGATAGTACCTGGATCCCTATATTGTACCATCAACTTTCGGTGAGTGAATCCCCTGCATTACGGACATACGGACCGCGCCAGTGAGAGAAACTTGGAAGTGGCGGATGACGGAAGGAAGACAAGAGAGAGGGATGCGGCATGTCTGCTCCCCCCTGGGACTTGGACCACCTCCCTCCCCGTTCCTCTACACGCCCGCTACAATCATTTTGGCTAAAGACCTTTTAACTCCCCTCTCTTCTTCCGTATCCCCCCAACAAATTTTACTGCAATACGTCGGCTAACGCAAGATATAACTACCCCAAACATCTTTTAAAGATTCTGTCTCAAAATTACGCCATCACCAAGTGTCTACGACGTGACGATATGACATCCTCAAGTAAAAATAATACGGAAAATGTAGTGACCTTCCCAAATATTAACCTCGGTGCAACCGTAGTGGCATGAAATTTTGGCATCAGTAATTATGATCGAATTGCTGAATAAAGCTAATGCTTAATGAACCACAACATACATTCAGTGGCTTCAAGCTTAGACTTGTAAAGCATCATCCTTCGGAGAAATATTAAAATGTATATTTCATACAATTATATTTTATACTATCTGTTTTGTCGAATTGTCAACATCATTGTGCAAACTATTGAGAATACTGTTTATTTTTAAACACCCCCTTCTCTTTCCTGCTATTACTACTCTCCTCTATCTAGTACCACGTTACTCTTGTATGTAATATGTTTCCATAAGTGCATATTTGGTGATTGTTACTCCCAGGCACACAGCCTTGTGGTGGCTCGCAGGGTATTCCATAGATCTAGAAGCACTCGCATCTCCCGTATCCCCTACACTCCATCCATTCTTCCTCATATTCTAACCTACGAACACCCCTCTCCACTCGATTGTGATTATTTTAGTATAAGGATTCTGCATACTCTTTTCCCTATGATTTCGACTATTCGACGAAACCCATCACATAAACTAAACCTATTATATAAATATAGTTTAGATATTTATAAATTATATATATAAATATAATACTATGTAGGTTTATATATAATATAAATATATTATATTTAAGCCTAAACTATATAAAGTTTATTTTTCCAATAAACTGCATTATTATTTGATAACATCTTCAATGATTTTCATTCTTAAATCCTTCATTTCATGGAATTTTTTTGCTGAAAAAATGAAGGTACTGCTTTGCAACAAATGATGGGTAGCTTAAGTCAATTGAAGAATATGAACTACAAATTGCACTAGAGACCAGTTAACTGGAGCTATAGCCCATCACCCAAGCCAATAATAATAAATGTACCATGCTATAGGCGGATGACTATATGCTTAATACTGCCAATACAAATTAACCCTCAGTCGTGTTTTGAGAAACGGGGGGTATCACCGAACAGTACTTCTCTCAGGTGGAACCGAGAATAGTTCTGCTCGGTTAGAAAACGGCTCACTATTTCACCCAATTTAGAGAATCTATCTTTCTTGTAATTTCTTATTCCTCATATCAAATATAACCAAGACATTCTAATAAATAACAGCCTATGAACTTCATATATTTGCTTCCATAGAACAATGAAAATTAATTCACCAATATATGCTTAGAATGTCCGGATAAGTTGTCTTGGAAGTTTGAAACTCACATCGCTTTAAACTACGAACGCGGGGGTCACAGTTCACAAATGTCTTATGGCGAGAGTATTAAAAGAGAGTATACTTCGCCTAAACTTAATTCGTGTTCTGGATCGTAAATCTAATGGTCATAGTAATAATTTTTCCAAGGGCAAATTTATAAATCCAATATCCACGTGACGGCTATTTTATTTCACCCAAAAATTTATCTCCCTGCCTTTGACAGCGTTACGTAGATTTATGATGGTTTCTTTGGTGCACAGCAGATTTCACCAAGACATTATGAAATTAAATTCATCGTTAAAACATTAAATCAACGAAATGATGTGACTGCAGGTTGGAAAACTAATAATGTAAAGAATTAATGTCGTTCATTCTGCTTAAACTTACCCGTAAATACGTATAGGAGGCACCGGTAAATGTAGGCTACTGAAATACTTGAATATTAGAGAGAAAAAACACCGCAACAATAAGAAATATTGTGTACAAGTACAAAATATGTGACATAGTCCCGTGAAACCATGCCAGAAAGAAGCACCCGTTCCATTGAATAAAACCTCTATCTCGCGGTATTAATATTTAAAAATCAAGTAGCTGTCGCAATCGATTTCTTATCCCGCTACACCCTAAATTGACTTTGTTAATATGAAGATAGTTCTATGCAACTGGATTTTAAAATAGGCAAAATATGAATTTAAGTAAAAAACTGAGGAAATAAAATTACTTACAAAACTGAGAAAATAAAATTACTTAAAAAGCAGAGGAAATAAAATTAGCTACGAAACAGAGGAAATTGTTTGTGGCTTGACCTTAAGGAATATAGAGTCATTATGGATAAAATGAAAAATTCACTTGGTACGTTTTTCTGATTTTTTATGAAACGACCTAGTTTTCGACACGTCATTCTTCAGCTGACGACATGAAGACGTGAAAATGACACGTCTAAATCCGAATCAGGTCAACATAAAATCAGTGGAATTTACCAAGTGACTTTTCCATTTTATTCATACGTACAAAACATTGAAAAGCCTAAGAAATGAAGTTTTGCGAAAGCATTTCATTACCCAATAATGTTTTTCAATCAGAAAAAAAGCCTCATCTGCCAAGCGTGTACTTGTCCCTTAGAAATTTCAATCAGCGTTGAGGAATATAAAACAAAATGAGAGCATCTAAATAACTCGGCAAGAAATTAGAATAAAATTTATAGGTTTCATTCAGGTTCTAGTCATTTCACGATCACAATTCATGGAGGAATGCGCTGGCATTTGTGTCGCGTTTAAGTTCCCCAACATAGCTTTGCAAGCCGAAATGGGATGAAGGAGACCTGGAAGGAGAGGGATTGCCGAAGGAAAATGGAGCGATGAAACGACAAGGAGCTACAAGGCATTTAATTTCTCCATTAGTCCTCAATAACTTCTCAACACGTTTATGTATATCATGAAGGATAATTTTTTTCGTCCATTTAAACTTGTTCTCATCACCGTTATGTGGCTAGAACGATTGAATTGCCTCAATTTACGTACGCACCACGCAAACATAACCGGCCAACGATGCACTTCATCAATAAGGAATTCCTTTAATGACAACGGGTAAGTCTGTTGTAATCTCCCATCTCATCGTACCTTCCAGCGACAAGAAATTTAACGTGTTCATCTACATGCATTCAGCATTTTCCAATTTCGTTTCCTGCTGCTTTTCGTTTCAACAACTGCTTAAATGGCCTCATTTTATCATTTCCCTGCTACCATGTGACATGTCACAAGCGTTCTGGGTACTTCATAACGTTCCGCACTCCCACCCACATCAATATCCTCCCCCCATCTCTTGGTCCTTGAGTCAAATCTGCCCGCCACTGCTCCCCATCGAACCCAATTCCGGAGTCCTCCCTCTATCCACCCCTCTCCGCACAATCATCGCGCCACCACCGGTGCCTTGGAAATCAGCTGTGAGTCGAGGGATCGTGGATGGAAAGACCCCAACATCCGCTTCTCCTCCTCCGCTGTTTGCAACGCTAGGTACACTGCGTCATTTCTATTCTTCAACCCTCGAGTTTCTTCAATTTCTTTCCTTTATTCACTTTTTACGTGCTCCAATTCAATTGATGTTCTTTATTCCTATCGCTCCGTTTCCCTCATTTTTGATGTGAACGCCAGGAACTTGGAGATTAAGGGCGTAACTGATGCGTCGTCGTGATATAATGGATGAAATCTTACAGTCACTGTCTAATGATATTTAACATGAGCTAAAAGCATAGGCTCTACCATTGAAATATAAATTTTTGCCTCATTTTATCAACTAAATCCAAAGGCTATAAAAAAATCAGTATTCAACTCGAAGGTTTGGTTTTGGTACGTGAGAGTAGAACTTAGCCCGTACTAAGCCATTGGCGTGTGAAATTCTCACATTCAAGGTAGGGGGACCAGCTCCTTTCCCTAAGCCAACTGCGATTTCCTGCGAAGTTCTGACACACACAAAGAAAGAATAATGAGTATTTTCAGGTGAGGGTGTCAGGAAAGCTTCTGCCGGGAATGTCCCCGAGACACTTCGGTCTAAAACCCAGCATTCTTTCCAATACGCCACCACGACACACTGTCCAAATGCAATATATTCAAACAAATTTCGGAGCTTACTTGTATCCAAGGCAGAAGGGTTCAAAGTCAAAGGTTGTCGCTAATTCGGAAACGCAGAGGGAATTCACCTTAGTGGTCTAACAAGTCATTTCATTTTATGATGACATTCTATTGATTCTGTTCATTCTGAGTGCAATGATAGACTTGAGAGAACTTTTACAAATATGTGGATATGAAATCAAATAACACAATCAAAAACTGTCAGGAGTAGATTAAGTGGTAGATCCTATATCAATTTCAGTACTTCAAATTTCCAAATGAATGTTACTTACAGTCCGAGTTTTAATGCCTGAGGTGTAATTAATACGATTATCTTAGTGCAAGGGGCTGGTGTATGAAATTAAGTAAATGAATACAAGAAGTTAGATAAAGGTGAATCATGAAGCGAATCAGACAAGAGCGTTTGTTCTCAAATTAATAAATGTTTACGTAAGCAAGGTTTTAAAAAGTTGAGCCATTAAACGTTTGATATCATATTATGTAAATATAGTTCTACAATTTAGCAACTGTAACAAAATCCGGCGCATGTAGAGTGCCAATGATGGTTTCCAACTCTTCTGTGGCTAAAATTGGGCATAAGTATAGCATCTTAAATGGCACGCCGATATAATTCCTTAAGCCATTTCCATTCCACTATCAGGTTTCGTAATCAGCAGGAAAATTACGCTTCAGCATTAAATGAATGGATTGCACAACAAAAGTTTTATGTCCATTAGCTTATGTTAATAAAATTTTATCTTTTAATGAATGCACGGCTAAGTAATAAACCCCTTCTGATAATGACAATATAAAATTGCAATCAGAAGACCACAGTAAAAATCGAATGATTTTTTATGGAGTTCGCATAAAAAAAACTTGATTTAAAAAGTGAGCGATATGGATGTTATGAAACTGGCGGCATTATTTGCGGTCGATTAGGAATATAAAGGGCATTGAGTGAGGAGGATGAAAGAGAAGAAAGATAGAAAGGAGACGACTGTACCGGACACAAAAGGAGGGAAGAATTGCGAATTGAAGTGCAACATGAAAGAACGCAAGTGGAATGGAGTGGCATAGCACACAAATAGCTGGCATATGTTTACGCCCAGCCATCTTCATTTAGTGAAAAAGCTCGAGCTGTTGACATATGGAGCGGAAATAACAGACGTTTATCATATTATGGAAAGAAATAAATATCAACTAACCAACTAAAACTATGTAGCACCTTATGGCGTGTCATAGGCTAGCGAAGACTTGTAAGATTCTTGTTTAATTTTTAAATAAAAATATATTGGAGAGTATATCCCGAAGTATTTACTTTTGATATTGCTCAATACAATAAATTATTCCCAAAAAATAATATATAAAAAATGGTGTCATAAGTCTACTTTAATGATAAAATTAAACATGAATGATCGTAATAATAATTACCAATGATCACCTAGTCAATCTGAAGGACGTCGAAAAAACTCTAGCTCATGGTATCTGTACTCAATGGTATCAGCTAATTCTATGGTATCAGCCGTCTTTTATTGATAGCTATCCATCATCAGTGAATGAACTCTTTGTTTTTCCGAAGCTAAATTATTACTAACATCATGTTTCCATTTCACAAAAGTCTCCCCTTCACAGGTCATCTTCGGACACCCCTTCATGGACTAGACATGTCGAAACCAGTGTTTCCACAGTATGTTTAGATTCCACATGCGGTTTCGGCTTCCACAATCCTCTTCATGGACAACTGAAGTTAATCTAAGGAGCCGAATTCTTTTGCAAAGTATAAAAGTATGAAAGTTACTTTAATTTATTATGATGTCTGCAAATGTATCGTAATGTAATAGTGTTATTTTTAGAATGCTTTTTTTTTGGGAAAATTGCTTTCGCTTGAACCACAGGCTTATAAACGGTGTTTTTGGGATAACAGTGATATAAATCGAGCGAGCAGACCAAAACCCGACGAAGAGAGAGGACAAACTTCCCCCAAGAAGACTTTTGAAGTCAAGGAAAGAAAGGGAGGAGAGATAGAGATGAGAGGAGACAAGAGTGGGGAGAATGACAAAGAGAACGACTTTAAAGGAGAAGGTTATGAGAGAGTGGTCGGTGGGGAGTGTAGTGGTGTGGGTCGAATTCGAGCGGAAACCGATCTTCTCTTGTTTTAATTTGGCGCGAGGTCCCGGGGGGTCATCGCGCTCTCTTTCGTCGTGCCGACGTCCCTCGCCAAACGACCGTCCACCAGATAGAGCACAAGAAGGCGGCCGCCGCGCAATTACTCTTTTGCAGTGGGGGAGGAGGGAGGGAGGAGAAAAAGTTGAAGGGCAAAAGCCGCCCCCGTCAACTAACGGAAAGAGGGGAAACGCACAGAAAAACGAAAGGGCACGAGAGCAAGTTAGGATTCAAGGAGCTCTTGGGTGTCGTAATAGTGCGTGGAAAGAAAGAATTTATGATGAAAGACATGAAAAGGACAATGAAAAAACAGGATGAACAAGTAAGAACGGAGTTTTGAGTGGAGAATACGGATTTGGAGAGGTGAAATGCAGAAGGACACTTTGGCAGAAGAAAAGATTTTTAAGTGAAACTAATTTTGAAATAAAAATAAGGGTGTAGGAAGAAACGAAGAGAGAAGCGACCGAGAATGGAGTGCGAGCGAAGGAACAGATGGGAGTCACGGTAAAACCGGATACAAAATGCTGAAGCACGTGATCCTGGATCCAACGTTCATGAAGGGGCTGCCAACTGCTGAAGCTATAAAATTAATATTATCATTTTCCGGTGTTTACCGTGCGTGCACGAAACAGCTTTTTAAAACTGGAAGTGTGAGTGCGTGGATGAATGCGACGAAGCGTGGGCGTTTCGGAAGTGTTGAGCAGTAAAAGTGCCTTTAATAGGCGGAAAATCATCGGCTGGGACCGGAATCGAACCGATGTATACGTGCTTACCCATCGCCGCCGATTGTCATTTGAAATAGTTGCTATTCAGGACGGTTCCGAAATAAAAAGCCAGATGTGACAGCATTTAACGAATAGCCCTCGATTCCTGGTATTCTATCATCACTAAGGGTACGGCGTGCAGTGAAATTCGCAGAGTGGACTGGTAAGACAAGAATGAAACTCGTTTCAAATGAGCGCGCTGACGGAATAACCAGTCAGCTTAGCTCCAATTTTCCAATTTTGAGGGAGAATTTTTTCCATTTTTCGTTCAGGCTGGTGTCCTACGGTAATCTTGCTCTTCCGTAAAAGCATATTATCGTGATAAGCGAACGGAATTTGCACTCTGTGAACTTGCGCTTTCGTAGAAATGCAGAATGATTCTCGATAAAAACATTTAAATTTGATTGGAACATAAATTTGAAATGACAAATTAGATTCTAGGATACACATGCTGATGTTTGAGGCTCAACACATGACGTTAAGTGACCGCTTACTGCACCATGGTTCTGTTAGAGCTAAAGTCAAAGATCAAAGTGTTGTTGCCAATTAAATGGCTGTTAACGAGTGGCAAATTTCAATTGCATTAGCTAAACGCAACTGTTTGGCTCTTGAAGACTGTAATTTCATCCGTTTCTTCAATAGCCGAAATATCTGTGTCCTAGGGAGTTGTGTGTGAAACCGTCGGTATTATCTCGAATAGGTAACCAAGGATTCACGTGTTACAAACACGAATGGTTCGTCAATTTCGTTTCGCACTTTCGTTTTAGTTGCGAAAAATCGTCGTTCGCGCTGATTACAACCTCATTTATTGTTAACACATGCGTTTTATCTCAACTGGGGACCCTATGGTCGAGACAGATGAGAAAACTTCAAATGAAAACTAGTAATGATATTGTTACGAGCGATTCAGACATAGTAAATTTGCAAACCATTCGTGTTTGTACCACGTGACTCCTTGATTACCTATTCGAGATAATATCGAAGGTTTCAAAGCTCCCCTCCTGGAGATGGGCGTCGCTCCTCGACACGGACTGACGCTCCTTGGGCCACTTCTCACATATATTTAAACAGCAACGCACTCAAGAAACACTAATATTCGCGTATTCCTCCATCTCCTAAGAAACTGCTGAAGCAGGTCCAAAGCCAGCTGGTAATTATGTCGAGAATATGAATCTCAAAAAACTATGCGCTGGAATATAAATTATGTTAAACTCTGCTCCTACAGAAAAGTTATGAAAATGTAATAACCTCTTAATGATCGTGTGATTTAAAACCATACTATTGCTCTGGAGGATGCTACTTCCTTTAATTTCTATGATGAAAGAACTAGATGTTGAAATGAGAACTGAGATTGGGAAAAAGTTTTTTCGATTAACTTGCGGACATGGCACTTTTGTGGAATGCTTAGTGATTGAGATATCATAGTTTCCGAAAATGCGCGGAAATTGAGCTCTAAAAACAAAATTAGCTTCTTTTCTTACACAGAAATTAAATGACATGCATGAAATCGATTTCATACCAATGAGGAGAGAAATTAATTCAAATGTATTTGCCATAGCTTCTACTCATAGGTTTCCCATGCAACGAAGTTGAGGGTCAGAGCAATAGTAAAGCAAAATAATTCTTAACCAACTCCTCGTGTGTGATCTGAAGGATAAAATTATTATTTGAGATTTTTAATGAGTGTGTACGACATGCCTAAAAATAAGTTCATTTGTTGATGCTTCATAAAACACGATGTGGGTGGGTTACCAAGAGCATTTGTAGCCTATACGCTTACTTGCAGCGGATCAAGCTGTGTGGTATAGACTTTTTCTATGTCCGTTATGTATGGCTTTCCTATTTATTTTCTTTCCTAAATGCGCCTCTCGCATTAAAATATTGCATTTAAGTCCACTTAAATGATATTTATGATCGTTCGTGCGCAAATGTGTGTATCTCTTGAGTTAGTTACTGCTTAAATATGGGCGAGAATTGGCCCAAGTTGAGTATTTCGGTGTCGAAGCTGTGGAAGAGAGTAATACGGTGAGTAGCGGCTCCACTCTTCAGGACTCAGAAAAATCGGATGTATTTTGGATTCTGGAATGCAAATTCATTGAAAAAAATATTATTTGAGACGGTAAGCGGCGCAAATATAGTATTAACTAGCATTTGGTTGGAATAGGACGAGGTATGTATTTGATTTCTATTTGCGACATTGATCAGGAAACCCGGCCTGAAAAAGTATTTGAAAATTCTTGGAAAATTAATTAATTTTGATTCCCATTATATTAATATCTGCTCTGAGTCTTCACAATAGACGTTGGTTCAATTTCCCTCTCAATTAAAATTAGGAGAAAATGTCCGATAATCGTTCAAATTGTACAATAATAACCGTGAAGATTTAGAGTCATGATTGTGGGTATTCACCAAGGTTTTTCTTACTAATTAGTATCAACGATGCCCATTCTCATGTTTCGTCAATACCAATACCATTATATATTCATATGAAGCTCATACCAATAACATTTTATATTTATATGAAGCTCATGTCTAGAAATGTTTGTTGCTGATTCCGGTAAAAACCCCAAACTGTAATATACCACCTCATAAATTTTACCACTGCTAATATACCTACAACTCTCTCCTCTTCTTAACATTAATGTTTAAACATCACTTTAACCATTTACACTTGAAACATAGGATGGAAAGAATGTATCACGGATACGGCATCCAAAACAAGTGGTCTCATCAATGATGAATTAATCTAAGTTGCTATTTTTCCATACGAAGATTCGATGCTTTGGATGAAAAAGTAAGCACCACAAATATTCAGACCTAAAGAATTTTAAGCTGCAACGTCACAAAACTTTCAAAATATGTGCCCATAAAGCAGAAAAGTTTTCTCTCGGGACTGCCTCTAGACTGAAATATGGTTCCGTTGGGATCGGGAGTCACGCGAGTGAGCCATAATTGGAGACTTTCACTCACTTATTTAGACAAATGGAGGATAAGTGTACCATTATTAAGCCACACTAGTTACCAGTGTTTTTTATTATTAGGATAAGTATAATACTATGTTTATTATAATTCCCACCTAGATGATTTAAGGAGTATCCGCAATTAGATCCGAAACAAAACGTATTTATGGAAACTGACAGATTTTTAGCTTATCATTGTAGGATTGTGAATTTTTGACTGAAATAGAGTACATGGGACTACACTTATTCATGCGCAATTTAGTATATTTTTATTCAATGAAATATGTTATTTCACTTCATCTCCTACAGATAATTTATGAGGTTTAATTTTATAAACTTGGTCATATTTCGTCAACAGCAGTGCAATATTGTTTTAACAATGTTGTAATCAAAGAGACGTTTTGAAGCAACTTATATTTTAATGCTTCGGCTAATAATGCATCAAATGCAATTCTAGCTTAATTAAAATGAAGGCCAATGTACTGTACCATACTCCGTAAAAAAAACTGAACAGAATTGCAGAATTTTAAACAAAGAAAAACTCCACCTTGAACGGGACTCTATTGTGTCCCGATCAATGTGGATTTTTCTGTGTGTAAGTTCTGCTACTGTAAATTTCAGTGGGTGACTCCGCTAAGGTATTCGCGGCTAATTTGGAATCCTTGAATCAAACAAAATTACTATTGGCAACTTAAAAAAGTTAAACACTCGACAAGGTAATAAGCATGATGAGTAGTGCAATAAAGATGGGTGAAAAGAGGACTGGTTTCTTTCAAGATTATACATTGTTTAAAGGAATATTATTCAGCCTCGAGAATATTTTGGGCATATTCAATTCGACAATTCTATTTTTAGACTCACAGTTAGTTCGTATTTCCGGCGATATTTAGAACCGAATTCTATAGTTTTTCACGGTGATCATGGATGAATGGCATTCATTAAAATTGCCTAATAATTACTGTGTGATAAGAAAAGCATTGTCGTTTTGGTTCGAATTCTATAGTAGTTGTTTGGGGAAATTTTATCAACTGTATTTGCATATTAATCAGCGTTTTTATGTATTACTAACAGAACAAAACAGGACCCTCATCATAAATCGTTCCGGATTATTTCCCTGACTAATTTCTCTCTCCTTCTCTCCCCTAAAAACAGATTCAGAATCGGAGGAATCCGCCGCGAGCAAACGGAGACGCTCCCGGACGAACTTCAACAGCTGGCAGCTGGAGGAACTGGAGCGGGCGTTCCTGGCCAGCCACTACCCGGACGTGTTCATGCGGGAGGCCCTGGCCCTGCGACTGGAGCTCAAGGAGTCGCGGGTCGCCGTGTGGTTCCAGAACCGGAGGGCCAAGTGGCGTAAGAAGGAGCACACCAAGAAGGGCCCGGGGCGGCCGGCCCACAACGCTCACCCGCAGACGTGCAGCGGGGAGCCCATCCCTCCCGAGGAGCTGAGGAGGAAGGAGCGCGAGCGGAGGGAGAAGAAACTCCTCAAGGCGCTGGAGCGGCAGCAGAGGAAGCTGGCCCTCAAAGGGGTGCGGGTACCCCTCGCCGCGCTCCGCGCCGACTGGGAGCAGCAGCAGCAGGGCAAGAGGGCGAAAGCGGCGGCCGCGGCGGCTGAGGCCGGGGGCAGCGGCGGCCCGGGGCCCGGTCCTGACGGCGGCGCGGACCCGTCCCGGGCGAAGGACGCCGTCGGCGGCCTGCTCCAACACCACCACCTCGACTACTCGAGCAGCAGCTCGTGCAGCTTCAGCAACGCCAGCGCCAGCGACTCGGGCGGCGGCCGCGACGTCGAGATCGACGTGGTGGGCGACGACGACGACGACGACGACAGCGGCAGCGACGCCGAGGACGTCGCTTCCAAGAGGGGCGAGGAGGAGGACGAGTGCAGGAGCGTCGGGAGCATGCAGTCGTTGGACCGGGACGAGTCGGGGACGGCGGGCGTCGTGGACGCCTTCGGCCGACCTCCGCCGCCTCCGCCGCCGTCCGTCCAGGCCGGCGTCGAGCAGTCACCCCCGCCGCCCACCACCACCACCCTCCTCTCGCCCTCGCAACAACAACCCCCCGTCCCCCCGCAGAAATCAGTGACGCTCGTGAGTCCCCCGGCCAAGCCCAGGAGACTGAATCCTTTCAGCATCGAATCGTTGCTGTCGAGGACTGAGGAGAGGGCAGCCGGGAGAGTGCATCCCCATCAGCCCCCTTGCTCCACCCTCGGTGACCCCTCGTGACTAAGGTCCCCCCCGTGGCCCTGGAATGGATCACCTGCGTGATCCGACCCGGGGACCGGGATAACGGAATTCACGACCAGGCCAGCTGGCTGAATGGCAGCACAGGAGCCATGCAGAAGCAAGCAGAATGAGTGCAGATCCAGTTGGTTTTATCAAGTTCTCACCTTTGTTGCGTTGATCTTGTGATTGGTGAACAAAGCTGAGCCCTGAAGGGGGTGCTGTTAAAACGGAGGTGTGAAATGACTCAAATGGCAAGTGCCCTTAGCTTCAATGAAGATGCAGTTGCGGCAGCCTTGCAGTTCGGAATGGGATTCCCATAAGAAGAAATTGGAATTACCTCCATACCACTCCCTTCCATAGTTCATGGGGCTCTTTAGCGAATGTCTGGAAGGAAAATATCGAGGATATCGTGCAAGAACTTGAGTATTTCATTACCTAACCTGAGGAATAAAACTGCGTCGAAATCTACATTATATGACGACACATCATCAGGGACTGGAGACAGTTTTTCCTTAGTGGAGTTTTCTCCCATCATATTTATCTTTCAAATAGATTTTACCCTGATGACAGAAAAAATACTTCACCCGACCAGCATAGAAAATTTTTCTCCATACACATTTTTAATGGTGCTCAAATTTGGATAGTGATGACATTTATTCCTCGACTGTAGGAGAAACAATGGTTATGTTAATTGATTTACACTTGAAGACAATGAAATTAAATACGTAAATTACAAACTATATCACCTGAGTGAAGCTGCTATAACGTGACAATATATGACCTTCGCACAGCATGAAGAGGTTTGGGAAAAAGACTAAATTATCCCGTCCTTTTCGAAGTTGAAGGGCTTTTGTAGCAATAAAGTTCTTGATAGCTGTCAAATTAAAAGACCAAGGACAGATTTTTGTGAATTTATCTCAAAGACAAAAAATGTGTGACACCGAAATACTCCTTGATGTCCTCGACAATAATCATTGTGTAAGTAGTACTGACATAGTTCATCGTGATCTAATCGACTCTTTTGTGTCAGACATCAGGTGAAGATGGAGATTCGTATTTCACATATCCCATTATCTGGTCAACGGTGTCCTGTTCATTGTAAAATATATGCATATAAACATGTACAAAATAATACCAGAAAACATTTCATCTTCATAAGTTTATTTATTGTTACATGCACCGATGCACGCCGTCAAATCCTTCCTTTTCTTTTCCGACAACTACTCTATTACAATTTACCAATTTTTTTCATTTACCTAATATCCTCTAAGTCGTTTCAAAAATCAAACTTGTCAAAAAGTGTCAAAATGTTTGCCTCGTCCTCCGTCTATTTGATCCCCATTGGATTAAATCTATGCTTTGAGGAAATTAGAACGAATAGAAATAATGCATTAACTTAAAACACGGATTTTTGTGATTCCTTATTATGACTAATTAGTGAAAGATATTCATCAATAAGCATTAAAAAGATTACTACCTATATGCTACTTACTATTATGTATTCATTTCATTTTCCAAGAGGAAAAGATCAAACGTAAAATTATTGATAAATATTTATGCGTTGGGATGGAATTATGTTTTGCCTTATAAGAGTCATAAGTAGAAACAACTTGTCTCATTGTACATTTTCTAACATGGTCTTAAAACGGTGCGGTGTTCTCCTATCTGATATCTTCTCGCTGTTATCTGTAATGGAAATGACCATGCATACGTATAACCTACAGACTTTAAATCATATCCTTAAGTAAGGTCCCTAAGGATAAACCATATAATCTAAAATCTTTAAAAAAGTTTCTTCCATTCCCGGTAGCTTCCAATATCAAATTAAGAGGCAAAACCGGCGATGGTATTTCCTCCCTAAATCAGTGGGCATTTTCCAGTAGCTGGGGTAGTGACGCCACTTTGAAAAAATTCATCTCGGGGCTAATGAACATGTTACCCGGTACTGAAAAAGGAAAATTGTGGAAACAACTGAACGAGAGGAAAAAAAAGTTCCTGGGCCAAAAGAGGGGCGGTGGCCTTCGCGAACACTACCGCCTGGAGGCAAGCTCCTAAATGAAAGTGAAAGATAAAATGAAAAAATATGGAGAGACGGAGGAAGAGGCGGAAAATGGTAATCGTCAGAGAGAGGAAGAGTTCACTCCCCTTTAGGTTCGGAGCAGTTTGGCTGGTTCTTTGGCTGTGGCTGGCCGCGAGCATCTTTTGCATTATTCTTCTTTCCTCGCCTCCTTTCGCTCCCTCCTTCGCCTCCCACCTCCTCAGCCCTCTCTCACCCTTGTTCTTTGTTCCACCTTCCATCCCACCCTCTTTCCCACCCCCCAGTTCCACTCTCCTTCCCTTACCTCTTCTTCTTCATCTCCTGCTCATCTTGGAAGAGTCGAATGTTATCCATCCTCGCGGCTCGGTACTACGTTACGGCGGGCTGTTAAGCAGAAAAAGAGACCTTCCAATTTTAGTGCCGCTAATTATCCCTTACTCTTCAACATTGCTTCTTAATTCAAGACTTCTACGCTATTTATGATCTCCTTAAATTATTTCGCCCGCATACTTCTTGGTCGACCTCTCAAACCACCAATCCGCCCAGCCCTTTCCCCTTATTCACCTATTAATGGCTTCATTTGGGGCGCCATGCCGAGGCTACATTGGTTGGGGATGTGTGCCACCGTGGTAATCACCAAAACAGGTAAGCGAGAGCCTTTAGCGTCTATTAAATTTTATAAGGCCTAATACAAGTGGTTAGCCGCTCCTCCGAATCTAATGTTAACATTTGATTTACTGCCCATAAAAAATTATACTACGAAACATGTCGTAAGTGTTACCTCCGCTGCGAATGAAGTAGCTATTAAATACATAAGTGAGGACTGTTTCCAGCTGCGGAGAGCATTTGAACACTTGCGATCGCAAAAGGTATCACTCACATTTCTTTGGAAGTACTCCGATTTTTACAGTACTAAGTGACCTGGCTCTTGATAAGTGAGATTATACCCCTGTGGTGGCGGACTTATTCCTTAGGTGATTCAGAATTTAGCACCACCTAAATGGAAAAGATGTAAAACATATTAACAACAAATTTAGACGAGAAAAGTATCAAATTTTCTTACCTTTGTTTGTATAACGCCAACAGATAATCATTTATAATAAAATATTGAAAACAAAATATTATAAATCTAGACGTGACCCAAGGCATCATTTTTAGCATAACACGATTGGGGATTATTAGCAAGAATAAATTTACTATAGAGTATCAAAAGAAGGAAAACTGACATAACTACGCTTTACCTTTGATTAACAATTAAAACACTATTACATCTAAACAAATGAATTTCGACGTAATTGCCACAAAAGTCTATTTCATGGATCGGTAGCAATCAGATAAGTTGCTCTCTAAGTTTAAATTTTACTGATCAAAACTCTTCTTGGATAATCAGTACCAGTACCTTAAATGTCTTCTTAGGCAAGCAGAAGCATCAGCTCCCGTAAGTATTATTTTATCTAAGGTTGGGACTCCCGACCTCATTAAAGTCAGAACGGGCAGCTGATTATGTAACTGACGTATTCTCTCACATCATTCGGAAGCTATTATGACCTCATACTGGCATGTATAAAGTTTCGGCAAAATATTACAGGAAAAACTGAAGTGCAAGCCAGTGGCGCGGTCACTCTAAACCTGCTCCTTTTCTTTTATTTTAAAGGTAATTCTATGTATGTTTCTTGGGAGCAGATTCATTCTTCAAGCATTAAATGTAATAGAGTCCAATAGGGTTGAGTTATTGGATTTGTATGTACCTTTTAACTTATTCTCAAGAGGCTTGAAGCACATTTTTATGACGACGATTTGTCCATTCTAAACCTTTCACATTCTCTGAAGCTATCGACGAGGTGTTTCCATAGAGACACTGAAGCAGCAATACCTAGCCGGCCTAAAGATATATGTCGGTTTATGCCGGTTGGTCTCCTAAAAGTCTTGGGCTTGAATCCCACCTTAGGGATTAATTTTGTGTTTGTATAATTTATAAGGTTAAGCTTGATGAATTAAATCTAAGTTGTTGACATACCTATAAAAGGAATCCTACCGAAGGTGATTTGATATCAGCGCTGGAAATCATAGCCCATCGGGACGTGACTAAAGCCATCATTCTAAGCATAAAACGATTGGAATAACTAAAGAATAAGCTTATTATAGAGTATCAAAAGGAGGAAAACCGACAGAACTACGCTTTACCTTTGATTAACAATTTGAAGATTGAGGACACGTACCTTGTCCAGAAGAATTCAGTGTACCTGAGTAAGGTACACTGGACGCTAGTGACCTCAACGTTTAAACAGCTGATCTTCCTGAAAGCCATGATCATCACAAAATTACTGCGCTTTCCAAACTTGGTTTGAAGTAACTTTTCCACGTTCTACAAAGAAGAAATCAACAATTTTGTGAGAAGATGCTACAAAAGAGCTTTACTACTGCACCGTTTTATTTATGCAAAGACCCAGAGTACTAAATCATGAGATGGACAAATATTTATAAACTGAGATAATTGCAATATTTTTCAATCTGACTATAAGCAGCTGCCAAAAATGAAAGGAATTATTCGGCGGCACAGTATAAATCTTGGGCAAACACAAAAGGTCGATAGTTGCGGCAGGGTGAATACCTAGACGTTAAGCCAATCACATGAAGCAATATAAAATCCGACGATTCCCTCGAAATCGAGTGGAATTTGCACATCACGTATTTCCGCACACACGTGCAATTTTCTACCAAATATTTTGTGGAAAATTGCACGTGTATTACTTCAGATCATGAAACACCTTCGTGACTGACAAGCTTCCACAGGCTATTTAGTACAAACTATTCATTCTTAACACATTATTACAGGTCTACTGGCGGAAATTACTCTTTCTGCCTCAAAATAAATACACTGCCAAGGTAGTCGAGCTATCGTTGGGATGCCTGGTCAGTACATACCTATAAAACTTACTCGTAAATTCGAGCTCTAATTGCCTCTATGAAAGGAAATGCGTAGATATTTGACATTTTGCTGCTAGCAATGGCGATTGAATGGAGCCATCTGCATAAAATATTGCTTTAAACAAAACATCTCAAGCATTATGATTATCCCTCTGTTTTATAAATAATATTTTGACATTAATATTTAATTCATTGACGGTAGTTTGGCTTATTGCAGAAAAACAATTGACTCATAAACGTCATTATCCATTTAGCTTCCATTAGAAAGTTCAATGTATTTTGTTAATGTTCGGCTTATTGCAGAAAAACAATTGACTCATAAACGTCATTATCCATTTAGCTTCCATTAGAAAGTTCAATGTATTTTGTTAATTATGGACAATATTTTTTCTAAATCCTCTTAATTTCATCACTTAGTTGAGTTTCGCATAAATCTGTACAACGTTTCCTATTCTGCCGCGCAGACCATTAAGGATAGGTTCCTACCTTATTTAGGATTTAAAATGATGATTTGACGAATCCCATTTTCGAACTTCCCTCAATTTCTTCCCATGACTCATAGGGCTACTAGATGGATGTTTTGCTGTGAGAAACTGACATTACTCTCCAGTAGCAGTAAATTCTTAATGAATCCAACCTCTGCCTGCTCTAGATAAAAGCAAATTGCAAGCCGTAAGAGTCTTGAATCCTAAATTTGCCCAAATAATAAAGTCTCGCCAAACGCACGGTGAAGTGACCCAATAAAGTAAGACATTTTACGATACGTATCGCTTTACCTATCAGGGCTCGAGGGGCAATTTTGAAGTTAAAAGGAGAAATTTCGAGTGCATATAAACTGCCAGGGAGCGCCAAAAGCGCTGCGAGGACACAGTCCAGGGTGTGTAAAACAATAAAGTCGTGGAAGGGGCAATCTTAACTGTTGAGTTAACCGGTGAGTGTTTTAAAGGAGTGTATAAAAGCTGCAGCGCGCGGATGGAGCCGTGGGGATATAAGGCCCAGGGACCGCGGCGACCAGGAGTAAGGGAAGGGAGGGGGAGTGAGGGCAGGGAAGGTGGGCGGGGAAGGTTGGATGCTTTAAGTGGCTCGAAACGGTGACCACTGCTGGAGACAGGGAGTCGCGGGGAGGTTTGAGGCGGAAGGGGAAAATCCCCCAGGGTGTAAAGGAGTGGTCGGGTGGAATGAGGCAAGGCAAGAGGAGAGATGTATTCGGTTGAATTGGTCATTACTGCAGAAAGCGCGTTAACTTGGCACTCAAAATCCTTGCCAAAGCGATTTCGGCTTTATGGGCCAGCCGCGCCTCACGGTGGGAAAAAGGACGAAAAAACGTACAGGGAAGGCAGCGGGAGCGTAGAGGCAAAGAGCGGGTCAAGCGGTGGAGACAGGCAGCGCCGACGATTTGAGAGGGCGCGTGGGGGAAGGGCAGCGCCATTTGGCGGAAAGCGGAGACGCATGAATATTTAAGGGAGGGAGAGAGGGGGAAAATCAAGGGAGCAAATTCAGAGAGAGAGAGACGGGAGGAGATGCTGAAAAGATGCTGGAAAAAGGCGTCGGCTGTACTGGAGAGAGAAAGAGGGAGTGAAGAGCAATTTTTGCAAGCACCTGGCATATTAACCATGAAAAATAAGCAGAAATTGTATGTACAGCAAATGAATTAAACCCTCTTTTGGGAAGAATTAATTATATTAGGCAGATATATTCATTTTGGACTCGACAGGCAGTCACTTCCACTCCCGCAAAAACAAAAATTTCATTACGGCCATTGAGATTAGAGATGTCACTCATAAAAATTAAGGGAGTATTTTTCATATTAACAAATTTTTTAACATGTATTTTTTTATTCTCATCACTGGACATAGTTAGAACCAGAAAATGAAGGTATCCTTATCTGATGACATATGAAATGCACCACGAAATCGGTCAGCCATGAACTTGGATATATATTGTTTTATTGAGAAGTCAAGCGTAGAATACACACAATTAGATTGGTCCATGGTACTGAGAATTCGAAGATGAACGGTTGGAGACATCGAACTTGGACTGCATACATTAACCACCAATGTATAGTATATAGGGTCTTGTCATCATTGCGACACATATTAACAAATGGCTATGCCGCCCCCAGTACCTTTTAACTTCCTTGCATAGGCCTTCTCTTTCCGATAAACTCTTATGAGACTCAACCTCAACAATGCCTTTGGTCGCCATGGTGGAAGTTTCTCAAGACAGCTATATTTGATCAATATCGATATATTTTATGAAAAATTTCATGGCAAGAATCAGTTAATTCATTGTATTTTATTCCTTAGAAGTCCTGAATCGCGCTAGAGTAGACCGTTAACTTTTGACATTGGTAAAGGTCCGTAAATTATCATACCTGGGTCATGTTCTGCGTGGAAGTAAATACCATGTGGTTCAGTTGATACTGATGGGTAAGATAGAAGGCCACCGAGGGCCTGTCAAGAGACAAATGTCCTGGCTGCAAAATGTAAAAGAATGGGCCGGTAATAAAGGTGTTAGGAGGAGCTATTCCGGCGGCGCAAGACAGGGAAGCATTCGCAACAGTGATCGCCAACGTCGGGGGGACCTGACACGGCACGCAGAGAAGAAGAAGATTTTCTTCCTCGTAGTTTCTGTCCGGTGTTCGTAAGTTAATAATTAAATTATGGAAAATAAAATAATAATACATGCTGGAAAACAGATATGGGGTCGTTTAACCATATTTTTCATTGCCCAATCTGATAGAGTTTGTAAAATAAAAAGTCATGGCGTGCTGAAGACTATGGTCCACCGTCCTTTTATTTTAAGCGATGATGAACACCCATCAAGTGAACTAAGAACATTGAGAAAGATTTTACTTCACAACGGCTACAGAAAGAGTGATATTGACAGGGCCACCAGGGGGAAAGAAACAGAGGACGAAGTCGCCGCTGGAAGAAATCGAACCAGTGAAAGAGGCTTTCCTGCCATGCATGCGAGGGGTGACGCACCGGATTGCAAGAATTTTGGCCAAATACAGCATAAAAATTATATTCAAGCCCAAAAGCCAACTTCGTAATATTGTACGCAGCGTTAAAGGACGCGATAAATTGGAAACAGAGGGGGTCTACGAAATTAAATGCCAAACTTGCCATAAAGTATTGGGCCGCACCATCAAAACCAGGTGTAAGGAGCATCTCGCTGCCATTAGACTCCAGAACTCTCAACGCTCAGCAGTCGCCGAATACGCCACTGATGGGCACACGATTGATATACCCGGCGTGAAGGTCTTATCCATAGACCAACATTTTTAGCGTAATTCAAGAGGGGATAGAGAACAGAAAAACAATTTTAACAAGGTATAAAGGCAAGGAGAGTAAGTATTTCATGGCTTCCTCTTTTCTAAATCCAGTATAATTGAGAATGATAATCCAACCCCATCCCACCCTTCACCCCACCTACCGAAACCCATATAAATACCCGCGAGATTCACAGAGACACCAATACCCTGAAGAGGCCACCAGCAGCGGAGGGGAAACGTTGGTGGACAACCACGTAATCACGGAGAAACCCAAAAAAAAACAAATGACTGAGAAGCGACTTTTCCTATGGGGCCATTTGGCTCTTAGAAAATTCATTTCCCCTTCAAGCTAAAATTATGAATGATGTCTGTTAATTCATATAAATATTTTGTGTTTTTTTTAATACGCCCAGATTATAAATAATCCTAGAACCATTTCAACGCTTCAATGCAATTATCAAAGGTTAGACCATGGGCAATAACGATGAACCGTTGTAACCAGTTGGAGATAAAACTTGTGCGGACTATGAAACAAATATCCGTTAATCTTCCACAAAAAGTCACAGGGGATTTTGCTGGACGAAAAAACGGGGGAGCTAGATTCTCTTACAAACACAGACATTCGGTGAAAAAAATAGTTTCATATTCAGCCTGAATACAGGGAGGCCTGTGACAGGGGGAGGGATGATGTTTAGAAATCAGAAAATGTGTACACCATATGAGTAGCATTGCACATGTCTATGAGAATTTTATCGGTTGTAATACATGTTTCCTTTGTAGAACTAAAAAATTACTTTCATAAATGCGAAAATACATCCCATTTATGAATTAGGCTCCTTTCCACCATATTTTGTCCAAAACCGTTAAGGTCCATTCAAAAATTAGAAAATTTAATTCTGTGCTTTTCACCATAGTAAATTCAAATTCACTCTAGTAAATTCAAAGCTTAATTATGGCATATCAGTGTGGGGTGGTGCTTATCAAAATGCAATTAGACCGGTGCTAAACTTAAAAAAAAAGTAATATAAGAATCATCACGAAGAAAAAACGCCACAATCCAAGTTTTCCTCTATTTTTTGGTCTAAGGTTGCTCCCTGTTAGACATTTGTATACATATAAAGTTTTACGTATCTTCTTTGTCAGAAGTGGCGATATATCTGCACTTACTTTTAAACCACATATTGGAGGAGGTAATAGGAGGCTTTTAGTTCCTTTACCCAAGCCTAATATTTCGATTTTCAAAAGATGTTTTCTTTATATTGGCCCTAAATCATTCAACGAACTTCCGCGCCCACTTAAAACAAAGTCAAGTTTACCTACCTTCCTCAATAATTTAAAACATTGGCTCCTTAGTTTCGAAAATGTGGAATACTTTTTAATGTAGCTATTTTGCTTTGCTTAACTTTGATTTACTGATTCGAATTATTCTGTATTCTTGTATTATAACCTTTTTTGTGCTAATTTTTTGTTCTCAATTTATCCATATTTTTTGGTTACATTTTGTTAATTTTTTTTATTTTTTATATTATTATTACGCCTTGTTTTGGAATGTTAAGCATTTAAATTCTAACACTTTAGTTTTCGATGGTAGCTTTTTTCAGGTTGATCCTTGTAAGCTACCTAAAGCTCAATTATTTATTCATTGTATAAATTATGTATGTGTTTTGAGCATTAAAAATATCTATCTATCTAGTAGATTTGACACCGCAGCAATCGATGTGACCAGCAAAGTTCGTTGATTTTTCGAAATCTGATAGGCAAGAGAAAGATTGGGCACTCGGGCTTCGGGCGAAAAGCTTTCGCTCAGGCTACTGATCGAGTGGGAACCTAACTTTACATTCCGTTCGAATTTAACAAGTGTGGGATTGAGCAGTGCATTCTTCAATGCAAGTTGGTGCGCCAGTGACAACGAGAAAAGAACTTGTGGCCACATTTTAGAACACGGAGTCAGCAATCAGTACGGACTGTAACGATGATAAAAAGTTAAATGACACAGAAATTTATTGATACCTTCTAAAGGAATTGATCTTTTGAGAAAAATTTAAGCAATAAATTTATTAACAAAATAAGATATCTGGCTTGGTTTATGGTAGATTGTATTTATAATCGAGATTTGAAGCCCGCAACTCATGGTGGCAAACCAAAATTCTTTGCTCTTAACTGATATAAATGTGGCTATCAAGAGGGTAAAGATATTTGTATCAGCAATTGAACATTCATCTTGGATTACATAAGGTAACATCATGGAGAAGCAAGAGGAATAACTCTCTCTCAATGCACTTTTCATTTTGATAAAACGTTTAGCATTAAGATGTATATTTAAAAATAAATATCACATTGACTGAATTGTCTGTATTGTACCTATACCAGCTTCACAAGTTACTCATAATTTTAAGAAATGAAAATAGCACCCAGTAACCTCTGTCACTATGTTTTTGTGAAACGCTTTGCATTTAAATTGTTAACATTTTGTAAGTTGTAAGTTCCTTATGCCAATAATGTGTGTGAACTCATCCTATGGTTAACGTTATCCATAGGTCCCAACGGATGTTGCGATCATCAGTCAAATTATGTGAATATCCTAGCCCATTGTAGTGCAATATTTTGTGGCAGCGTATATTTACATTATCACTATCAAAGATGATCGTTGAAATACTACTGTAGTAAGGAAAATCGTAAAAACACATATTTTTAATAGGCAAGCAGTTTTCACATTTCTCTTTAAGATCCGAAGAAAGCGGGCCTTGGCTGAATTTGGCTTATCGGAAATCTAAATCTAATTTTAACCTTTATGAACTCATATCCGCTCCTAGGAGTTGAATCCGGGCTTTTACAAAAATGGGAGTAGTTTATTGGACCTGTCAGGTATCGATAAACCAAGGCAGAAGAAACAGCTTAGGGATATCCCACACCCTAGGGATAAAACATTTCCTTTTCTATGACCACTTACAAAGATATCATGCGAGCCGAAACATGAATCATTGCGTTCTTATACCCGAAGTTCATCGTAGTGGTGTCAAATAAGGGTAATGTAAGGAAGTATTATTATTACAATGGCTAAAAGCTGTAAAATTTATAAATTAAAGCTACATATTTCAAAAGCAAAACAGGTATTTGTTTGCACACATGTGCACTTTACACTGCTTAATGAACAAATGTTAAAAGTACACTCCATTTCATCTTACAGTGTTACCGTGTGCAAAAATACTTACCTTATACCTGAGTAGCGAAAATATAATGCTAGTATGTCAGCGTTCAATAAAATGGCCAAGCAATCATCACGAGTCAGGAGCGATTTAGTTAAGTACCTTCAAGCCTCGTGCGATATAACACGCAGTTCACATCTTCTACTTAGAATGACTTGTTTAAGCATCTTCAATATTTTCATTCGGAATCAACATTAGCAATGACCTTAGCAACAAAAAAAAAAACAAAGAATCTCGACCTAAACTTAGGAGAAATCAAGATAGCATAGCGTAAAACGATTGAAAAAGTAAGAGAGTTCTAAGTTTTTTAATTAAATAAGGGAATTGTGAAAGAGATCAATCAGCATTTTGATATTTTAAATAGCGGAAGAAATATCTTGCATTCTCTAAAGATGGAAAACCTATTTTATAAATATCAATTTTTAAAATATAATTTCAAACGTAGGTATGCTATGGCGGATGATTAATTGAGGTAGCTAAAATCGTATTACAGCTAAACAAAAATGAAAAATATTCCATTTAAACCCATTAATTTTACCGTCAAAAGCACACAAAGGGCGTAGTAGACATAAAAAGTACTATTATAACATTTATATTGATGAGTATTGGCGTCAATTTTGAACAATTGTTACTCACCAACGTGCAAATGGAGTGTTTTACATTGAAAGTCTATCAAGTACCTCCTGAGGAAGATTTATGTGCCTAATATAATACGGAATTCTAATGTTCTTTTACAGTTTGAAATCATACTTACTCTTTGAAGTAACTTCAGTTTGAAATCATATATCTTAATTTGATGTGATAGGCTGCCTTTTTGTGAAACTTAGTACACCTTCAGTACCTATATATTATTCAGAATGTAGAATTTTCAAAGTTTTCCATGGAACCGACGAATTCTATCAGATATCAACTCTAGACTTACGCTAAAGGATTACGCTAACGGTTGACTAATGGACAAAAGTCAGTGGCTTTTAGGTGACACCTCATGATAGGCTACTGAGTTATGCCAACTTATTCATTTTTTCTGACAACATGGAAGTTACTTTGAGTCTTTCAAAGCATTACGCTGTGTCGTATGCTTTTTGATCCTGGATAACTTAAGATACCGTCCATTTGCTTGACTAAATATTATAATATTAGCATTCTCATCCGGTACTTTTTTGTGGTACAAACTTTCGCTTTTAGTTCTTTAGCGGGAAAACGGTAACGGCAGTGCTATCATTTAACTTGTTTCAGAATACGAAGCATTCCAGAGTGATTGAATTACGGATAACGCTGATTCTGATGGTTTTGACTTCCTACTGAAGAAGATTTATTTCCAAAAAGCTAGTTTCCTAGTCGTAAGATTCTGACGCGTAAAATTCACACATGGATGGTAGGGGGACCAATTACATTCCCTGGGCCAACTGCGGTTTTCCTACGAAGTTTTGAAACACACAAAATAGAATCGCAAGGATCTTCAGTTGGGGGTACCTAGAAAGCTTCTGCCCGGGATTTGAACTCCGGATTCTCCGGTATGTAGACCAGACCTACTATGTCACCACGACCTACCAAAACTGTTAATAAATGATTAATTAAAGTAGCCTAGAAATTTTACCTCGAAGAATGGGATATAAAATTAATCACTCAAGAGGGAGGTAACCAAAACTAAATAAGAAAATAATTTTAGGTGGAGATTATATGCTCTTGAAAATATTTAAATAAAAGATGGGGGTTATTTGTATAAAACAGGGATAACACTGAAAAACAATAGTAAAAGCTACATGTACAGAATACCTAGCGAACTTCCCAAGTCGTGAATTCCGCACGAGAGTAAAAAACCCTTAAAAATTTCTGTTCGATAGTTCTTTTCCATTTAGTTATTTCTGTCTAGCCTGCTGGTTATGGAATAAAACTATTTCGACCATATTGAACTTTGAACGAATAAGAGCAATGAATCCCACAAAGCGTATAATCTTCAAGACCCAAGAGATTTCAACCCAAGTTTTTTAAGCATTTCTCTGAATATTTATAGTAGATTTATAGCATTCTTGATTCTCTTCCCCAAAACTCATTATGTTCCAGACTAGTGAAAACGTATAACTTACTACTTAACTAGCTACTAGTTGATTTCTGATCAACCATGGCCGTGTCAGACTGCAATACTTTTTTCTTTCAAATTTCCTTAAGTGCCCGTTTGCTGAATACTACTCTACCTATATTACGTTAATACTTCTGATTCGATTCCGTTATTTTATGTTTGCCTTGAAATCTATAGATTGTTGAGTGAGATAGAGTGAGTTGAATTCCAATGTCTATAGACATTGGAATTCAACTCACTGCTCTAAGAGTTATTATGTTCCGTTAAAGTCATTTTTAGCTGAGGTGCAGTGACTATTGTTAAGGTCGACCTCGATTCGTGTCATAAAGAGTTATTGAAATAGAGTTCCCGTGGGAAGAAATATTTCCTTTTTTTTCCTTCAGAAGTTATTTAGAAAGCAAATCATTGAAGAGTGGAGTGCTCAAGTCAAATGTCAGTCCGGGTGGTGAAGGTAAAAGTCTTCACACACTAGGCGCAAATACATATGAAATTCCTGCATTAGGACAGGGAGGCATCCTGCATTAATGGGGAGATGGATTCCATTTGTAGAGTCACCTGCGGTAAGACAACCACTCAGATTTCAAAGGGTTAATTTAAATAGAGGAATTGATCACAGGATCTTCGGGCAGTAGCAAAAATATCTAGTTAACGGGCTAACACTCCATCTAGTGAGCACTGGTAATTAGTTATATTTTGTTCATCAATTTTTCCCTCCATTAGCATTCTTTTCCGAATAGTAATGAATATCCAGCTCATAAAGTAAATAACATATTTTTTTATTTCCTTTTATCTTTATTCTATTAATTTTCCGTCCTCGCGCATGAATATTTACCAGGAAGTGATCTCCCAACGTGCGTTACTTGCGGTCCTGGGTGATGGCTTTCATACATGAAGGTCTTGTCTAAGGATTTATGCTTAGTACTCTAATTATTTTCTGAGTTTTTGCGGATCAATGTTGAAAATTTTAGTAAAACTATTCTGATGTCTTAAAGACTAGAAGTGATCACTCAAATGTAGTGTTTCACGCATAAGACTAATTGACGAAGGGCTATCATGCAAAAGTGTATAAAGTGGGGGGATAGTATAAGGGACTTAAACTGTCTTGCGTAAATTAAGACAAACTATTCTTCTCATTACTCCGGATGACGCATTAATTCACATCCCTATTGTTTTGGCAACGCATATATTTTATTCGTAGTGGGAGTCAAAATACAACTGTGTGAGCAAAAGCAAGGTGTCTCGTCAATTTTTGTATTTGTGCCAATGACAATCCAAGTATAAGAATCTCTGAAACTATCTTGATAAGTAGAGCTATAGATATGAATCATTTTATTTCTTTTAAATTACTTTCTTCTTATAATTACACGCCAGTGAAATTAAGTGAGGGTTCTTAAAAATCTACTACAAAAAATAGATTTCAGCCAGAAATTAGCATAAAAGATAGTAATTTTTTGCATGTTAGACTTCCACAGATAACTGAAGCAGTTAAAAAAAATGATATCAATCTGGTTTCAATGAACTTTGAGGAAACAGGAATTAAGTTTTTATCTGTGTAGATCTCCCACTAAATTGATAAAGCAGGAATTGCATAGCACACTGTCCTGGCGTTAGGGCATGGAAAAGGATCTTCATTATAATTACGGACTCTCATGTGAAGGGGTCGCGCGCTAAGAGCGAAAATGCCTATGATCATCGTTAATTGCAGCCCAGGGTCCATTTCCGGATGCGCGAAGTGAATCCAGCCTGCGTGGAAGAGATCCTCTTTGTCCGGAACGGCTTAACAAACTGCTAACAAAGAGAGGAGAGGAGAGAAGAAGGTCTCCTTGAAGCACTGTGGAATTCTTTCCAATTCAGATCCGCAGTATCAAAATATATAAAAGTGAATTTTAATTCTATCGTATTTGAGTTAATTTAATTACATCCAATTGGCATTTTTCTCTACTTTGGTCCTAAAAAAAAGGCATTTCTTATATTTGTGAGTTCATTTTCTAAATCTCTTCCGACGGTGAACTAGCATGGAAGGTTTTCTATTCCTCCCGAGTTGGAGCCAATGTCTTGTGGCTGGCTCCGTAGTATATTCTCAGTTTATCGTAGTCTCAATAACGATCAACGGTGTTTTCAACCTAAAATATGATGTGGTGTATTAGTAAACACAATTTTGTTAGCATATGCCAATTTTTTTTCAAAAATATTTTGATTTCCTAAAATTACTTGAAATAAGTTACGCAATACACTTTTCAGCTAACAATAAGGACTAAGTGACTTTGAGGACAAAAACGAAGTGTGTAAGTTTATATGAGCAAGAAACTCAGCAAATAAAGATCTATATTTGGTAAAATGTGTAGCCATTTAATGGGTGAACCAAAACGTAACTTCATTTTCCAATAAAAACTTCTATTCGAAGCCGGCCACTGAAATTTCTCATCTACTCTCATGTGGCAAGATGATAGATGCCAAAGTCTCATACGCCGAAAAGGCTGCAAAACAATTTCCTTATCAAAGAAATATTTGGGAAATTATGGTATACGCAATTTTTTTTAGAGAGAACCCAAGGAGAGTAAAGAAACTAATTATTAATGTACAATAATATCCCACCATTAACTCGTCTAGCATGACTTTCATGAAACGCTAATGGTTTGACGTCACACTCAGGATTTCACAGGTAAAAAATGAAAGCTATTTTTTATGCAAGTTAAACAACTTTTCATGATCTCACATTGATATTTCGACCAATTTTCTACTGCCGCAAAGACTATAGTGTGAAAATGGATCCTTTTTATCTCTGCTTGAATTCGCAATGAAACATCATTGAATTCGTACTACAGAAGCATCACTGATATCCTCCTAATGCTTCCAATTCATAATTTCAGTGATGACAAGTGGGAAATCGAGTAGGAAAAAAATGTTCATTCTTTGAAAAAGGTTTCCGCGGAAAATATCAAAAATAAATATTAAAATTTCGGGGGATTATAGGTGTATCACAGTCATTAACTTTTTCGAGGAGCGGAGCAGATATTCTTAGATGAAAATGAAATTTTAGATGACATTTCACGCAGTGGAATGCTTGGCAAGTTTAATTCCTTGATAATTTAAATTGACTCGAATTTCTGGGTAGCTATTGAACCCTAACTCTTTTAATTAGTTACATTGGAACAAGTGATATATAATGTAGAGCACTTCTAAATTTACTTGTTCAACCACAGTGCTAGACTCAGCCAACAAGTAACTGGGTGCTGTACTTTGACACCAAATATTGCCTTCATTTACTGATATGGGCAATAAAGGTAAAAAGGAGTCGCAAGAGAAATTATAGGACTCTCATTCTGCGCTGCTGCAATAGTATGCTCGAGGAATCTCATAAGATACTTTCATTTCACCTTTTTTTCCTCCACCGGAATGTTATCGCCGCACCCAAGGCTATCGTTGATTGCGCGGGGGTGGGATCCACCATCTCGGTATCCGCCTCCGCTTGACAAGCGCGAAGCGCAACCCGCCCCCATCGCATTCCAGACCCATCCTGACTCACCCCTCCTAAACAGCATTATTCCCTTCCCATCCAGTCCCTCCTGTCCTGCGTCGGGTCTCATTTTTCCTCCACCTTTACGCGGTATTTTTATGTCTCTCCTCCCACCGTCTCCCTGTTCGCTCCTGTGTCCCTGTCCCCTCCCACGTCATCTCACTCTCCCCCGCCGAGAGGTGGTCGGGGAGGAGAGGGGAGGGGGAAATAGAGAGAGGGCGGTAGTTCCAGGGCCGTAAAAACGCCTTTAAAGGGTGAATGCCGCAGATGAGAGGGGACCTAGGAGACGGGAGAATAAAGTGAGAGACTGCGGAAACGGGAGGAGGCAATGGGAGCGACCTACTCAAGGGCACCGAACGCGCTCTTCAAACTCATGCCCGAGAAAATCCGGCGGCAGAGGACGGCGTCTCAAAAGAATCGGGGTCCGAGAGATTATAAAAGAGTCGGGAAATTTATGGACTCCTCCGCTGGTCACCGAAGATTCGGAATCCGCGAAAATGACGTCTGGGAGGAATATCGCAATCGAATTGTGGAAATTATTCGCTAGCACTCGGGTCAGATCAAAGGAGGGACGCCATCTGGATGCAGCCCTCGGGGGTTGGCACGGCAATCGAGAGGGTGGGGAAATTTACAATGCCGATGGGAAGGGAGGCAATTCCGACCAATACAAGCGGATTGCGACCAGTTCCCATGCACACCGGTGAGACAGGCACAGTCTCGATATAGGAGAGCACCTCACCTCACCGTCCCCCACTTCTTTTTCATCATTCGCCGCTGTGTAAGCGCTTTCGAATCCCATGTCCCTTGAGCGTGAGACCCAGCTCATCCGATCGCCAAAAAAAATCAGGGATTTAAGCATGAGCGCATCGGAAACGGACTCTTAGCGAGGGGAGCGGTGGGAGGGCAGCCGATCGGGTGAACTTGGAAGAGGCGTCAGAAGCACAGGGGATGAGGAGTTTGTCTCCGTGGACCAGAATTGTTGGCGGCATCGGGTCTGCCAGTGTGGATCGCGATGGGAGGGAGAGAGGAGGACGGAGAAGGGTGTGAGGGGGCGAAGAGTTGGACGAGCGGAATTGCGGACGTAATGAAGGGGTAGTTTTCATTTCATTGAGGACGTCGAGTCCAAATTCCAGAGAAGTGCGAGGGGAAGAAAGAAACTGGGGTTAGGTTTGGTTTGAGTTTATGCGATGGATGGAGACGGCCGTGCTTTTTTACGGCCCTGGGGAGATGAAGCCCAGCCCATTCTTCGTCGGAGAGCAATTTGGGCCTGGGAAGAAAACAAACGGAGTGAGAACGGGGAGCGGGGCGCGGGCTGAAGAAGTGAGAATCGCGGAGTTGGAAGCAATCAAAAGGTGGGATTGTAACTGTGAGAAAGGTTTTAAGTAGCCCGTTGATCACAGCCTCCGGGTGCTTAAATCCCATCGAGGGGTACGTTACCGCCGACCCTATCATGATTAACGGTTAAGAAAGTGCCCCTGTGGGTTCTGGTTGGCAGCTTTCGTTCCTCGTCATAGTAAATTTCGAAATGATCGATTTTAAGTGTACAGAGAGACCAAAATAAAATTGACATATTGTCCGTAGATCCCAATTTGGTAATGAAACCTGCATACGGCAAGGCATGTCCGGCATTTATTAATAAAACAAGTGATATTAACGGCATATCTTCATTCCACGGCACAGTGATAACATAACAGTGCTTATTCACAATGATTTGATATGGGTGTTATCCTCTAGTAGTACTTAAAATAAATTCATAACATTGGGCTACGATATCTCATGAAAGCCAGAATTGTCATTCATCACTAAAAAATGTTTCCGACTGCCTCTAGTGGTTACATCGTCTCTTTGAGGTTTTTTCCTATATAGCATGATTTTTATCTTTAATATTTCTTATTGAGTGATTAATGCTTATTAATCTACTGATTAGTATAATCGATCGATTAATGGTAGAATAACATGTGATATTACGTATTTGTTTTGTGTAACATCCCACCTCATTTTCATTCTCCCAGTTTCATTTATTAGTAAGTTCATTTTTAAGTCTATTCTTTCGCAAAGAAATCGTGCCATTTATTTCACATACGTATTTCTGGAAAAGGCGGTATTGATTTACAACTCGTATTAAAAGGACAGTGTCATCATATAATTAAATTGGATGACTTTAAAATATGAATTATCTTTTCATTTCGTACCTATTTGGTGTAAAAAATAATCTCCCCTATTCAGTGCCCTTTGAAATTGACAATGAGAACACGACATTGAAAAAATATATTCCTAATGCTTTAAAATCACTTATGGAAAACTTATGTGATTAGAAGTGATAATAATTTACTCAATGTACTTTGTAAATGATTTGGTTACATGCTGTAGGATAAATCAATGCTCGTTTCATTCCTATTCATATATGAATTATTTTCTGTGGCCAATAATTCATAAATGGTTAACATATATATACATGTATTTATTTGTGAATAGTTTCCATCCAACCATCCCAGGGTTCGGGGCCTAGAGGTATTTCCTTTTCCAACAAGTAGAAGTAACGAATTCTTCTGTCCAGAAACATACGATCTTCATCATTCAGAAAGAGTAAAACAGCTGTCAGAAAGACAATATAAATCATATATTCCAAATAAATCGTTAAGCTCCAGACTTCATTTGCATACGTGAATCAATTTTTAATGCAAGGTTCTCCATATCTCGGCAGCCGAAATATTGCAACCGTTAATACACATCCGATACAGCATATATATCTATCCCGCAACACCTCCCGTGATGAATCTCCGAAATAAAATTGGTGGTTCCCTTCCCACCGCCCCCAGCCGTCCCTCACCACATCCCATCCCGCCGCTCCGTAATAGATGGCTTGCGAAGGAAGGGAGCAATAAACGAGGGGAGCAAAGCGAAGACAATGGCGCACCCGTAACAGAACACCTGCGTGCCAGTCGACAACCATTCGTCGCCACTCCTTCTGATGACTTCATTATAGTCGCTCGCCTTCACTGCTGCCGAGTTACCCGCTCCTTGTAATCTTATCCACCGTTGCCTTATCCCCCTGTTCCCTGACCTCTCTCCGAAGGTAGAAACCTCTCTCCCGACAATCTTCATACTCTCTCCCGTGAGCCACTCATTCATTTAACACCGCCCCGCTCGCCCCGAGGAGCTAGACACACATACAGCATCCGTGGGGTCCTCCCGGCGATGCGAGGCGGAGGAAGCTGCAAGCGCTTCCATTTTTATGGGAAGTGCAATTCAAGAGACAGAGAGAAAGGATTCGGGGAGGGGAAATAGGGAGGGAGGAGAAGTTGCCTCGGAATAAATGCCATTTGCTGTTTGGAGGCGAAGCGATTTCTTCTCACGAGAAGGCGTCCTCCAGCGCACCACTTTCCTCCCCGAGAGATTCCCAACGTTCGTCCTCCACCCTTTCCGCAGATGCTATTTCCGAGAGCCTTATTCCACAAGTGATTGTGCACTGGATTATTTTTTATCGCCGCAGCGAAAAGAGCTCACATGCTTAGAACTCTCCTTCCCTTGAAATTTCGCGATTGGATAATAAAACCAGGTGCTTCATTATGCCGTTCTGGGAACGGCATATGGAAAACGGGAGGTTTGTGGAGGGTAAGGTGAGACGGCTCAATGCATCGGCTGAACGCATTTAATGAGCGCCCTCGACCACGTATTCCATGTCGTTAATGACAGGGAGGAAACTCTTTCGGAATGAAATGTAACCGTTGCTTAATTAAAGTATTTATTTTGGTTGGCATGTTCCAAATTGCGAAATGAAAAGAATGGTTTTTCCCTTTGGCAGTAATGATGGTGTCTTAATGGAAAGCAATTTTGAGCGGGTTCGTCGCAAAAATTGCTTTGGCAATTAAGTAAAGGGTAATTTCTCCCTGAGGTGCTGTTGTGGAAAAAAGTCTTTATTTAATTTGAAATTGTTATTCATTACGATTTGTTAATCATAGACAATCCTAATATTGGATTGACGCAGCTCTCCACTCAATTCTCCCATCGACTAACCTCTTCATATTGACATAACTCTTCTCTTTCACATTCTTCGCCATTTGTGCTATACTTCATCCAATCCCAATCTCCAATCGTCCCGTTCACTTGTTTCTCAACGCTGTCTTCATCAGGCCATCGTGTCTTAAAATATTGCCGATAAAGTTGTCTTCTATTTCAAGTTTCCACCATCCTTCTGTTTTCTCCCACTCTTCTTCAAACTTCCTCCAGTGTCACTCGGTATCTCAATTTTTTAATATTCGATGCAAAATATAGGTATACGTAAAATTCATAATATACTAAAATGTTTATTCGGTTAAGTTAAATGTTTATTTCATTGAATTAACAATAAAAAGTGTTAATATTATCAAATGTTATGGTTTCCGATAAAAGTTTCAAATGTAGTCGGAATACATGCATAAACTGTAAAATCGATTGAAGAAATTGGGTAAAATAATACATATTTCTATCAACCCAAGTGTCCAGAGTGCAGCCATATTCTTTATAATTAAAGTTAAATGTATAATATACTTAAAGTTCGTGGAATACGAGTTAATTCCCAAAGAATGTAGCAGATTTCCATTAAAATGTAGGAAAATGGCTGATTTTAAGTCCAATACGGGATGAGCAAAATAGAAGGGATTGAATGAGAAAAATGTATGGAACTACATGTTTTAAATGTGCTTAGTGGATAAGCTCCTCACCAGTCAGATTACTCGAACGCATACCGGGTGTCTAAGATATTTGAAAAGAATTTAGTGACTTTGCATCTCCTTGAGTAAATAAGACTCTCTTATTCTTTCCTTAATGTCATATCCTGCCATTTATAGACTAGTGGCAGTTCTCACTTACATGTTTTGTAACTTTGTATTAGCCTGAAAATTTCATGTGTATTCCAAGGGATCCAACTTTGCCATATAATACGACAAAATTATAACCACCATTTTTTTCAAACAATAGTCAGTGACGATGTTATCTAACCCCATTGGTACCCCCGCCTGTCGATATTCCTAATAAATATTCCTCTCCGCAACCGTGCCGTGCCATCAATCAGAGGAGACCTTTCAGAAAAACGATTAAAAAAACACCTATTAATCAATTTGAAACACAGCAACCACAAAAAATGAGGGGTTGAAAATTACCGAAATTCCTTCCTCCTGCTTTTTGTTCTCACTAGACTCACTTACCCCGCAGTGATTTAATATTCATCCTCCATTTAGGCGTGGGGCCGAAAGGCTGGGAACTGGCCCTGGCGATCTACATAGTTATGGCCGGAGTGGGAGGGGGTGGAGGGAATGCCATGGACTGGGGGGAGGGGGAGAACATCAGGTGAGATGGGGAGGTGGAGGGAGAGAGGATAGGCTGTACGGGGAGAAGGAAGGGGGGAGGCAGCCAAAATCAATTACTGCTCCGAAAGTGGACCTCTGTTTCTCCAATGGGAACACAAAGAGAGTCATTATGATTGGAGGAATAAGGGTGATTGTTGTCCGGAGAGACCCCTCCGGCGGAACACGGCGATCATATCTGGGAGTGAAGGAGAGAGGCGGGCCGCACCTACGCCCCCCTCCCCCCCCCCCGCCCTCCCACGCACCCCTCCCCCACCTCCCGCCGCAATCGCCGGGGATAGAGGGAGTCATTACGGCTTATGCATAATTTTTATATGGCGGCGATGTCGGATTGAATGGCCGAAAGTCACGCGTGATTTGGAAGTGGGCTGGAAATGCTGGAGTGAAAGGGGAATGGGTTGAATATAGAAGAAGACTTTGGAACACGGGATGGAATTAAGGAGTGTGGAAGTGAGGTGAATGCGGAGTAGGGAGGGTGGCCGAGGGAATAGATGAAGAGATAAGGGCTGCCGTAGGCCGAAGACATGTGAGTAAAGAATAAGTCAGCCGAGGGTACTATCAGGGTGGGGTCGCGGTGATTTGCCATCTTGTCAGAATGTGTGGTGAGGTGTTTTTATTGGAAATTGTTATCCGAGTCCAAGAAAAAGTTTTGTGCAAATATCGTACAGTGCCATGTTAATAGCTTCAGAGTATACAGCGTTCTTATAATTGGTGAGATGGAATGTAAGGACTTTTTTCCTAATTCATTATGTAACATTTTAACCAGTGTAGTGAATGTTTTAAACTAAAGAAACTAAATAAAAATAGGTAGTGCGTTAGCTTCTAAAGTGAGCTTCCAAAGTACGTGCTATTATAAATTGGAATTCAGTCTTGCTCGAGGGGTAAAACAAGTTAGCATCTCCCCCAAAAAATTATTGGTTTTATATTGGACCTTTAATATCAGGTGCGGTAACTCATCAGAATTACTCGAGGAAAGTTTATATGTATTTGAGTGATGAATGTTGAAGGGGTTGCCAGCATAATTTATCACAGTTGAAATCACAAGAAAAAGTTGAAAAATATTGTACAACAATTACAATTACAATTTGATCTCTTTTGAACAATTTTCCATTACTCTAGAGCAGTTAAATATATCTCATTATATTACATAAAATTCTAATCAGAAACCCTCAACTACCCAAAGCACAAAATAAAATACTTTCCTGAAATATCGAATTAATAAGAAATTCTGAGGTGTCGTTGTGGCCTAGTTGGAAGAGCACTGAGCTCTACCCACTGCCGGAGGGTACCGGGTTCAAATCCCGGCCTTTCTGGACACCCCCATCTAAAATCCTCGCGATTCAATTTTCAGAGTGTCAGAACTTCGTAGAAAATCGCAGGTGCCCCAGGAAAAGGAACCCTAACCTGAAAGTGTGAATTTCTCACCCAAATGGCTTAGTAGGGGTTGAGCTCTACCCTCGCCTATCAAAGACCAACTTTCGGGTTGAACACATATATATCTATTATAAAGAATTCTGATATTTTGGTCATGGTACATATTATAGTGCATAAATGATCACTTAAATAGGTACTTTCCCGCAGGGTCAGATCCTCCATGGCCGACGTTTCGAAGGTCAACTCGTCCTTCATCCTCAGGGAGCTGAGGATGAAGAACTGGTTGCTGCTTCAGAATGCTGTAATTACTAGTATTATATACCAGACGCTATTACAATTGGAAATTATTCAGATGATGATGTAGGTTTAATTATTTGGCTCATTGCTTATGAATAGATACTACTTAAAATATATCTTTAGTCTAAAAACCATTGTTCTACCAAATAGTCTATTTCATACATTTGCCTGTCTTGGATAAAATATAAATAAATCAGACGAAGGGAGATTGAAACTAATATGCGCATTAGAAGAATAAAATTGCTGTTTTACAATTTGTGATGAAACAATCTCAATATGTTATCCCTAAGATTGCATTGTGTTATTTTACGCATCGTGGAGTATTTACTGAGTATCACATATAAATATATTAACTCCACAGCGACCATATGTGGGTATCGTGGTTTTTAGCAATAATGGGATTATTAAAACGACATCTCAACCTGCATTTAATGTGTACCCAGCAAACCACCTCCAGATAAATCATCTCCCGACATACACTGATAGATAAATCATTACGTAGTAAGACACGCTAGAAATTGAATCACCACTAACTTGTAATTAAATTATTAGCAATATAAAAAATAATTTTTATCATTAGATTTTGCTCAAAAGTAATTACAATTTCCATTGGATCCTTCAAAGTGCCGCTATTATGAATGAAAAGTGCTAAGAATATTTTTAGGTGCATTACATGCTTACCTAACTACATTTCACTCACTTATTTGGTTATCATGTAGCCTAATCTTGTCGGTCATTATTCGCGTGAAGAAAAATATTTTTAAGACATTCGTACTGCAATCTATCTCTCAATCTTCATATAAATAATGTCGTCAGAATAAAATGCCCCTCCTGGACATATTGAGTATTTCCAAAACATTTATAATCCCAGGCGTTATTATAAGATAATTGTTTAAATATTCTAGTATCTTTCTCTGAAAAATTGGCTACAATTTTAGTGATATCATCAAGCACATTTTTCTATTTCAGTACCATACATTCAGCAAAAATAATCATAAGCAACATTTTTTTCTTTTGAGATTTGGAAGCAAGTTTTATCATATTTCTATTTCATTTCTTCTTACCTATTTCTATTTCATTTGGAAGCTAGTTTTACCAGTTTCTTTTTTCATGGGCTTGTTGATAGAAGCATTAGGCAATCAAGTACGTATTTAATAAAAGGCAATTAAGTATTATGAATGATACAATGCACGTAATCGTACAGCTAATGGTATTGTCGAGAATTTTGCAGATGCTTGAGAGGACTTAATCGTTCCAGGTATTATACCAAAAAAAAGTAGAGCTTTAACATGAGCACTAAAAGGTTCCCGAAAACTTAGCAATTACTTTGGATAAATTTTCTCTTGCAACTTGTTTTCGTGTTCTTTTATTTACTCCTACACCTTTAAGCACGTTCCCGGTCCTGCTATCACTATTATAAGTATTCAACTGCAATTGGTACCTACTTTTTTTACTAACAGTTCCAGGCGGATAAATCCACACCATAACCCGGAGATTTTCATATTACCTAACATATCACGGCCCTTCTGCTTTCCAAAATTCCTATTCTCTCCCTCTTTAGCTCTCTTTCACTGCAATCTCCCCTCCAATGAGGCTTCCATGGTTCATTGCTAGTCAATTTCTTATCTAGTTAGTATTTCTGTATCCTTGTGTTTTTCATAAGCTACCCTCCAGGCCCCTTTTTCCATTTTCTATCTACTACAGGGATAGCTGATAAAAAGGAGGCTTATCTTGCCATAATTTTTTTACTACTGCTACCATCTATCAATGAATTTTTTGTTCAAAAACGCTTTTTCTCCAGCGAAATATTATTCTGAGTTTTTATCTACTTAACATATATATAGTACGCTCCAGTATTTATTATTATCTCAAGTTTCAAAAAATATCCCAGCCTTCCTACCAGTTAAACTTCTTTTCACATAAATAACGTAATATTGCACAAATCCATGACTCATATAAACTTAATATATTGTATCTAATACGCGAAAAACTACGACTGTAGACCCTATACTGGCAAACTAATGCTAGATATTCAGTAAATTTATTTTAGCTTCATGAATGCTTATTTTTTGAGGAAATACCTCCATCGTTATCTCCTGCACGTTATATTTATGTAACACCATCGATAACGGGCAGCCATTTTATCACTAATATATGATCTAGTATTTTCCCGGCGAATACTATGAAGGAATGTTTCTCGGGCTTACCCCCGGTTAATTGGCTCCATTACTGCCAACGTTTCAAAGAGCGAGTCGCTCTTTGAAACGTTGGCAGTTATGGAGTCTATTCACCGGTTGCAAGACCGAGAAAAATTCCTTCTTTTTATCACTCTTTACCATATTACTGTCAACTTTGAGTTTACATCCGTTGTACTAACTGGTGCTGCCAGGCTCAAATTTCCGCTGTTCTATCTGAATTGGCTGTTTAGTGCTGAACTCATGAGACCGTAACCGTGATGACTTTTTGAACTCATGCATCAAGGTAAGGGGAAAGTTTTAACCTCTGTCACCAGTAGCCTCCTAAGGAATTTTTCCGTTCAGTAAGATACTCATCATAGGCTAGTCATACCCAAAGAGCCATCTGCCGCATTTTAATCGACGAACTGCCAGATTCTTACCTGTCAAAGTCTTACCTGCTGAGCTACCACGCTGTCCTGAGCATGCATCGCAACACTCCTATCCCTCATGCAAAGAACTCATTCCTGCAGCGGGTTCCAACATTTAGCAGACTATTAAGATAAATGTACCATCCATTTCCACATAGCAAGCAAATGCATCCTGGTAATATTCTCCTCTCTACTGTGCGTTCTTATTAAAGTTATTTGCATCAAGTTTTCCTTTCCTATCTGAAAAACGAACCTCTCATCACCAAGGCCGCCGTTATCTCTACTATGTAGCTTCATTCATCCCTCTAAGAGGCTCCTTACCCTTGCCATATGCTAAATTAATCATTTTTTCTGCATTCAGTTATTTGCTATTTTCTGTACCCTGCAATGTTCTCCGTCAAGGTGACGAATGTATATTTTCTTTTCCATCTTTGATGCACAAATTAACTCCCTCGCGAAGTTTTATCAATGCCACTACCATTCCACGCCTCTCTAATGAACCCTCTATTCAACTCCCTGACACTTTCAAATTTCCATTAGCAGTCTCTTCTACTCTCATTCCATACTTAGTTTCTTTAGCTTATCTTTCTCCCCTTCTATCTCCCTTTCTCCTACATTTTTCAACCATACTTTAAAATATCCAATCGTCACTTTTTCATCAGAAGACCTGTCCTCGGAGTGGCAATAACACTAGCCCCATACCATTTACTGAAATACCATTCGCATCTTTGTTTCTGCCTTCCACCTGAACTTGTCGTAATTGTCCAAGGTAAATGCTCCTATCACTGACGATAATTTTAGCCATCATCCCGAACCTACACTGCCTGCCTGATTCAAAACCAATGCATAAAATATTCAGCTCTTAAATAAAATTCTTCTCAGATATGTATATTCCCCATTATTTTTTAAAATCATGTATATAAATATTTTAGAACTGGTATTTTTCATAAATCACGGAATACAAAACGTAATGTTGCGACCGCTATAATGTGATTGTCGTTTACACTTAGTATTGCGTACTTCAACGATGATAACACCAGCTGGGTGACACTCAAGATGAGGATTGTTCAACTTCCACTTTCGGCACGCTTAACTCAGGACAACATTTTAACGAATATTTTCCAGCTTGAATTTTAATATGTCCATAGGCAAATGTCATGGTAGGTTAGCTTTATACTCTAAACATGGGCTTGCCTGGCTTGGACTCTGAAATGTTTTCGAGATACATCAAGTCTGCCACAACCAATGCATAACACAGGTCACCAGCCGCAGTCCATAAATGTATTCGCGCCATTCCGTGATTCCCGTGGTCGATTGTTTCCAAGTATGGGGGCACGAATAACGCTACCCGTTGTTGGCTCTTTATTTTCTCCCATCATTTCCTTAAACACTACCTCCCCCGACAATTCTACGCTCTTAAACTCCCAAACAACTCAATACCATGCTACCATGGCCTCAACCTGGTGCTATCATTGTTATTACTCGTCACGAATGACTTAATACGCATTTGAAGGACTCCATGCCCAATGGAAGTATCACATGCCTTATGCGATACCTATTCCTTTCAACAGCCAACTTATCTATTCCTATCGATCCAAGTATCGTTTTTATGGCCATCTCGCACGCTTCTTTTAGATCTTCTACCGCTTGAAATTCATCTCTCCAGTCACTTTGTCAGCAAGAGGGCAACATATTTTATGGAAAAATCTTACTTAGTAGTTATACGCAAAATTTGAGAAATAATTTTGTGAATGAATGGTTTGATAATGATTAGTCGTGCACAACACCATCTAATGCTGAAGCAATTTCCAACATTCTCAAGCTAAGTCAAGGTGGAGAGTTTAACATTTCAATCTCGAGATGAATCTAATACCTGAAGGATATCATGCTTCCGGACTTTAGTGATCTCGCTTCTTCAAACTCTAAAAACATGTTTTAAAAACTTACCGAGAATCTACGATAAGTGAAAATGGGACGGAGAAATCTGTTCGAATGTGGCAGCGGTGGAATTGAGATTAAAAATGTATTTACAGAGATATTTTCGAACAAACCTGTAGATTTATTGTCACTAACTGTAATTAGTGCAAAAATACAGGACATTCACTATTAATGTTTAATTGAGGCATTATATTGACCAGTATCCAATTAGTAGTCGATGTGACCCGTGATTCCATTGCAGCTTATAAATGATCTGTTGATACTCTGTTTTCTTTGACTACTTAAAAGAGACGCCAATTGAAGAAAAAATCTTCACCACCATCAATGAAGAAAATATTTATTTAAAAATTTAATATCCTGGTAAAATCTTCCCTCCTCTTCAAGAAGAAATGTTTATCTCTATTACAGGCTGACAAGTATGAACGTAGATTGCTTGAACTTCCGAAAACTTGGAATTCATGTTACTCCATTATACTCTTTACTTTTCCTCGTAACAACGACAAGGTCCTAAGGTTGTTTCATTTATTAGACTTTTGATCACAGAAAGTAAGCAGAATTATATTTTGGACTAATTTGCAGCAACTCTGAGAGTTTACTTTTATGTTATTATTTAACGCTGCAGCACTCTTACCAGCAGAATTCAGGTAGTATCGAGGAAAACTTGGGTTTTTCATCACAAAAAAACGAAGACTGAGCAAATATGTTAGCATTAACTAATTTATAGAGCGCTCTAAGTACTGGGAAATAGGTGACATCATCATGTCTACTTTTTCAGGCTATTCAGGCAAGCGAATGTTTTCCGTGAATTTTTAACTCGCTGATTGTCCGGAAGCTCGTCATGTGTCGTCGAAACAAAAAATGATTTTATGGGAAATACTATTGAATAAGTTTGCGTAACACTGTAAGTGATAAGTCATTAGTGATTGAAAACCTATTTTCTGCTAGAGTGTGCTTACTTATTTCGGCAAATTGGAAACCGAGTCATGTGGTACACCTAGCACTCAGCCAAAAGGGGATACAAAGTGGATAGCATGAAAACCTTTAAGGAATAAACAACTTGTGCACATGATTTATGTTTCAATACCCACATAACACAAAATATCTTTTAAATATCTAAAATGTCTCAAGTATCTTAAATATCTACAAAATTGTTTATAAAATGTCTTAAATAGTTTTTTTGACTGGATTCAAATATTACAGTGGCGTGAATTGATGCCCATTGCAAGCAACCTAATTCTTCTGACTTCAATGTTTAGGTAGTTATGCTTTATCACTCATCTAAATTATCAGTATTTTTGGTGATTTATGAACACTTATACACTTAATTATTATAATTGCGTGTTAGTGCTTACATTCATAGAATAAACAGTACCTCTCATAACTGAACATTTAGAAATAAATTTCCCATCATGCCGAAAGGAATTCCTGACTGTTGTTTTCTGTTATTAAATATAGATGTAGTTGGTTGCCTCACATTATACGCAGTACATGAAATGAAATTACATTGTGATTAGCAGCCTTTGAATAACCTAGTGAGAGAGATTGTGTACTCTTGGCTGCATTTATAATTTTATCGGATTGAAAAGTTATTTACTAAATATAGCTGGGGTACTGTTTTATTTTTAGCCTAAAACATTCACGTGTTTCAAGTGAGTGATATTAGTAATGTACGTTAGGATATCCATGATAAAGCTGTAAAAAAATTTAACAAATAGTGAGAGGAAAGAAGTATTCTCTGAAAAATTTCGGACAGCTTGTTCTGGGTAAGTTTGGGTTTCTTTATTGCTTAATCACAAGTATTGCAAGACAAGATGGCATGAATTTCGAAGTCATCATTCTTACCTCATAAAGAAAAAATGAATTCTCTGAGACTAGTACATATTTTTAGACTTTTAGTAGATATTTTGTGTTATTTGGGTAAATGCTATATAATGGACGTAAAAATAAAGTGTTGTTTTCTCAGCTATGATTAGTCGGCTCTTGTTAATGACCTAAAAAGGTCGAAACCGCTCAGGCAATATTTAAGTATGTTTATGTGATATAGAACAAAGATTCATTTTATGTATTTAATGTCAAAATTCCAACGAATTCACTTGGCTGCTATTTCTATGAATAAAGTCTTGTTGGAATATAACTCACAAACCATAAAATGTGCAAAATAAGTTATTTCCCCATCATTTTATGAATGTGATGGCTTCCGAAGTCAGCTGACCGTTGAAATTATTTTAATGTGCCAACCATAATTAACACATTGCTTGCATAATTTTAGTGAGATGTGCCCCTATAGTTGTAATGAAGACATTAGTTCCGAAGAGCTTGATGAATTATTCATGGTATTACGGATTTTCTGTTCGGAAGGGAAAAAGATTGACAAATTGCTCTTCTCTTGGTAATGCAAAAATAATAACAACACATTCATACATTCTCATGAATAATTTTTAACTATCCTCGATTTTTCATCCTAATAAGAGCAGTCAAGGATGCAATATTTCACGAGCTGTAGCATTTTTTTATCTTGCATATTTCATTTAGAGTCTAAACTCCCAGCCAGGTGTGCGGGAATAGATAAAGCACTCATCTTGTCAGAATTCTGGTAATATTTTATTTAGCATTTACATGGCTTCGCTTCATTTCGAGAACGCATGCGACGGCGAGGCGACTGACTCCTTGAAGTGTATTAATCACTGGGAATGGGGGGGGGGGAGACGAGCGGAAGGGAGGGGAGGAGTCGAAAACAGCTCAGCAGCAAATGAAGAAACGGGGTGAAAGCGCAGTTAAACGGCTCTCCCGGATCAATTCGTGCGCAAGCCAGCCAAAGATCCCTCTCTCCTTGCCATTTCATTCTCGCTCCTTGCATATTAGACTGTTGCCGCCGTCACCATGGCTCCCTTCCGCTGCTCTAAATACCGACCGCTCTTCCTTTCGCCGCTCGACGAACATCCATCTCTCTCTGACATCGCTTCCTCCCCTGGCAGGGAACAAAGTATCGAAAAGGACACACCATCTGACCATTCTGATTAACTCCCGTGAGGTTAGCCTAAATATCGGTAACTTCCTTGATGACTACGTGATTCGTCATATTCTAAATCTATTTCAAATCAAAAAGTTATATTTTTGATCTTAACTGCTGAATTCCCTATAAATAATTCAAAAGAGTGAAATTGTGAAATGTGAGGCTACACTTCAACACATTTATTTCCCCAGTCTGTCCTTAAATTTAACTCTGGAGGGCTTAAGACGCAAAAGAAAAAGTTGAACGGATAAGGAATTCACCTACTAGATCCCACTGCGATGATTTTGATTTCGTAGGATTAGATTAAATTAAGTTAGGAACATTATTTCGAGGTAGTTAACTTGCATGTATATACATTTTAAATGGCGGCAATTTTCCCATTGCGCATTGTAGAAAGCAACTGACATCTACAACATCAGCTGATTCAGTAAAAGCCGTGCAAACTTAATTTTCTGAAGTATTTTTTATTACAAACATTAATTTATGTCAGTAAATAGACTATTCAGGTTGCTTTCAGTATAAAAAGACGTAACTTCATCCACACAAACTTCTGCTTGGCAGTACTTGAAGGAAATATATGGATAGGGGTCGACGGTTTGGTTTCCCATCTGACGGATGGAGCACTGCGAATGAAATACTCTCCATTGCTCTAAAGGAAGGATTCAGCAACGGTCAAACTACAGCTTTAAAAGGGCCTTTGAAAACATTGATCGTAAACCGTAAAGGTAGCATTAAAAACCATTAACATTTAATCATAGTGGTATCAAATATTCCTGGTGCCACTCATTCCCGTTAGATTCCCGTTGTAATTCTCAGTGTAAAGCCTTATGATCGGAAATTTTAACGTATTTCAGTTATATCAAAACCGTAGGTAATGTAGAGTTTTTGGAGAATTGGTATATTTTGCACCAAAAAGCGTCTTACAAGCAGCAATGGGAGATAAACACAGCTAAAGTGGAACCTAGGTTTTGCTTAAAAAAACTATCCAGCAGAGATAGGAATATGGTAAAGATAAATCTCAACATATCACCTACCAACTATTCATGCAAAAGCAACATTTCTCTATTAAGTGCATCTGCACAAAGTTTAATGCAAAATTAATCTACCTTCATTTCTGCCACTGTAGTGTTCCCCGAAACAATAAAACCTTGAAGACCAACGGCATAAAAAATAAAACTCTTAGATGGCTATCAGGGTGAGTTATCTATCAATTATATAATAGCAAAATATCTCCTAACTCTATTTAAACTTATGTACTCCTGGAAAACAATATATAAAATTATAAAAATCCCTACCCTTACATTACAAGGGGCGTAAAATTAACTTGGAAAATAATAAAAATTGCACCAAAAATATGCTAGACATAGGAGTAGACAGAATGAACTACTCAAATACAACGAAAACTGTCCTGACAAGCATATGCCTCCTACTTCAACGAACAGCAGATTGAAGCTGCCTGCTGCGATTCATATGATTTATTAAGCAATGATTGCCGCAGGCCAATTAAAATTATTATTCCGACAAAGTTGTAAATTGGAAATACTGCCATCCGTAGGAATATAATAGTGAATTTAGGCATGTTAGTGCATCAACTACCAAGGGCGTATCATAACATCTTCCTTAAAATGAGAATAACAAGAAATCCACGTTCAAGAAGGGATTCCAATGTCAACCTATGGATTACCAGGCATATTTTCAAGGCCTTACCACTGCCGTTGTGACCGAATGAATATTCTTGCCAATGTATTAATTTTATCTCTAGAGCACGTATCAAATGAAAAAGAGAAATGTGTAGATTATTAAGTGCACCGATACAGGCGTCAAAATAAGGCACCTTCTTCGAGCTAAATGGACTTGCTTCGCACTCAGAGATCCATGTCATGAAAAATGGAAACATATTCCATTTTTCACGCGAGAGGTAACGGAGGCACGGCTTTGTTATCTCTGACACCTCGTTCTCACCTTGGTGATTCCCGCCTTCTTAGCATCTCCAATTAAAAGCTTCCTGCGCTCTTTAAATATATTTTCTCTCGCCTCGGAATCGGACATTAGGTGCTACGGCGAGCATCCCGTGCAGGCAGTGTTTAACTCAGACCCGGCGAACAATCCTTTGTTCCTAGTTAACTTGACATGCAATTAAAAGTTGATTGATTGATTAATCCATCGCCGACTTTATAACAAGGCTCTCCATTGTATGGTTGTATTTTGAGACTGCACTGCTCTCATTCAATGCCACTCCTTTGTTACGGAGAAGAATCAGTGCTGCTTACGCAATCCTCCCGGTTTGCGCTACCAAAAGCGTTTTTACCATCCAGCCCTTTGACTCCACTTCAGTGTAAAGAGCAATTAAATAGCGGCTAAAATGCTTGCAGTAAAATAGAATGAATGTATTTTTGTGATAACAAAAAATCATTTGTCACGCACATTTCACGACAAAACAAAAAAATCAGGATGGATATAAATGCGATAGTGGCATGTTTAATTTAGTTTATTTAGAATGAACTCTTGGACAGAGTCTTAAGGAATATACATATGCCGACCGAGATAAATATACCATTCCACCTAATCGAGTCGACTTTTTATGAACCCTTGCATCAAAAATGTGAAAACAAAGTTTTCCTCTGGAAAAAGAAAAATAATTTTCTCGTAAATTAATTAGAAAATGTCGCACTGCACGACACTAACAATAATAAATAAAACACGGCTGGAGATAAGACGCAATTTGTACGCGATGCAAATGATTTATGCGCGCAAACTCGAACTTGATGAGGCCACTGTCAAAATCATGTTGGAAATAAGGGTTGATGGAGTCATAAACAACGCAATATCTCCATCATCAAACGACCCTTTCTTTTCCTATCGCCCCCTTCCTGCCCTACCCTCCCCCTTCATCCCTCCCCCACCCTCCGTCGCACCTCGGGGCAATTTCCTCGCGCCCGCTAACGCAGTCGTGAGTCCAGTCGAACGGACGTGGGGTGGAGGAGAGCGGGAAAGGGGGGGGGGGGGCTAGAAGGAGACTCGTAGGCGTGGCAGAGGGGAGGGGGGAGGGGAGAGGAGGTGGAGGGAGAGGGGGCCTCCCCCCCCTCCATCATCCGCTCATACTCTACACCGACTCTCCGAGGCAAGGAGCGCTCAAATTAAGTCATCACACCACCTGCGCGGACTTCAATAACCGCCCCCTCCCACCTCCTTCCGTCCCTCCACCCACCCCCTCTCTCTCTCGATTACGTCTCAATCCTCGTCCTCCCCTTTTGCTCCCGCCCGCTCCACTCATTTGTCTTCGGCCGCTCCCCTCCAAATCTTTCATTCCCTTTCCCTCTTCCTCCTTCGCTCACGCACTCTCCTCTTCATCCCCGCAGCCGCGGCTCGCCGCCTGATGCAAGAGCCTTTCCGTTTCCACCTCCTCCTATTCCTCACTCCTTCCCCTCTCATTCGTTTTCGATTTCGCCTTTTCTGGTGGCATAAATATCATCTTGAAATCAATCTCATTTTACTGCTTTGAGGTTTTTTTTCAAATGCTACTTCAGCAAGGGACCATGACTGATTCCTTCAGAGACATCAAACACACTCCTTCTACGCAATGGTAGTAACGAACTGAGGTTTGGAGTCCTTCAACGATCAATGATATTTTGCCCCGTGTAATTCAGTAAGTTCAGCATCCATGTCATTTGTGGGGTTCGAATCCGCAACCTTTGGGGTGCCTTGACCACGGTATAGGTAATTGACTAGCGAGCAAAGGGTCCTCGGGAGGAGTGTTGCAAACATCCGGGATTATCTCAAATATGTACCTAAGGAGTCACGTGGTAAAAACATGAATGTTTTGCATAATTAGTGTGCCTGAATCACTCGAAACAATATCATTAATTGCTTTCACTTGAGTTTTTCTCATTTATCCACCAAAGAGCTCCCAGATGAGATAAAACAAAAGTTTAAACAGTTAATGAGGTTTCAATCAGTGGTTTTAGCACACCAAATTTGCAAACCATTCGTGTTTATACCACGTAAATCGTTGGTAACCTATTTTTCGAGATAATCCCAACAGTTTCAAACAAAACCCATATTGGATCTCGTCTCGTGCATGGTTATTGTAATTGTTTGGGATTTTAAAGACGCACATTAGTCGGTGAAAAAACCCTAAGCCGTTGAAACGTTTAAGACATGATTCTACGTTGACTTTAAACCTGACTACCGCGGCCGGCTTTTGTCGCCAAGGGTTGTTTATCGAAGGTGTTGCAGCACCAATGGAGTTTATAACCACCATCTTTCTCTGCACGGCGTGGATATTATTTGAAATTGGTTAATGGGATCATTTTAATATTACTATTAACGCCCAGGAAGAGCTAAATTACCGGTAAACTGAGGTCTGAGGGTTTGAATCCGGGTGAAGCATCCTTGGATCAATGCAGTAGCATCCAAACTGAGGTGTTTCGGGAGAACCGCAGGTAGAATTAGGAGACGAGTCTACCCTCGCAAGAGTATTTCCTTGTGCTATCCAAGATATCAAACTTGTGTTAACGAGAGGTGGTTGAGGGGAGTGTATGACCACCGAGTCTACTTATAGCCGAAGTTAATTTTTTTTCAGGTTCAAATTTTGTTCCTCGAGCACCGCAGTAAAAACTACTTGTACATCAAAGCAATCTTCATATCAACAATTAAAGGATCCTTAAAAATGTGAAATAAGATAAAAAAGACGGCACCAAGTACCTACTTTTTTATGAAATTTCAAATATACCTACGCGAGATGAATCATGGTTTTAATATTATGCTCAAAGATTCGCCACTAAGAATTCTGCCTTCTGAGCCATCTCTTCGATTCATTTATCTCTCTTTCTCCCTCGCCCACGTCCTACCCTCTCGTCGTTTCCTCTCCCAGTCCCTCACAGTGGTGAGGCATGCGACGACTCCAAGCGTACGCTAAACTCCCCCCGAAGCGACTAGCAACCCCCTCTGGGGCCGTCGACAATCAACTCGCTACCTCCTCCAGATCCTTCCCGCGGCACTTTATCAATGAGATGAATTATTCGAGGACCGTAACTCGGCGCAAAATATTCTCCTCCTCTTCCCTCCTCTCCCGCATGTCTGCCCACCATCTTCACTCCCTCCCTCCCGCCTCCCAACCTCTCGCAAGACATGCCACACCACACGAACACACACGCACGCATTCCCCGACGCCAACGCACGCGCGTTCCAGAGTCGCCCGAATGAACAGCTCGGAAGAGTTAGCGCAGGGTGGGAATCGAAACCGCTTATCACCTTCCAATGCCTCCTCTCACTCGAAACATATCATGCATTCATTTCTACTACAGACGGATATCTGCTGGAAATATTTCTCAGGCTATTTATTTTCTCTCCACTACTCATTATTGACGATGGCATCAAGAGTATATTCTGAGCCTGTCACCCAAAAATTGAAGATTTACCTCATTTTAATAAAAATTGAAGTTTTTCTAACCACTTTACTTTGAACCAAGTGGTTCAAAGCTGATGGTTCAAACCAAGTTACACTGCTGTTGCATTTAAGCCTGGTAAAATTGGAGGGTATAAATTAATTTATCAACCAGTATTTATGGTGCTCCCCTACTTCATTGCATGAATACGAGAATTTTATAATTAAAGTATGATATGAGATGCAACCGATTTATAATTGCCAAGTACCTTAAAAACAAATTTCCTAATGCCCTTCAACGCTTTTCTGTTTACAGTTGAATTTTAGTTCTCAATGAGTTCTAGCAGACTGAATTTTCGCAATGAAGCTCAGCCAGTTTGCTTTTATCTGAATATTTGAATATTTGAAAATATACATGAAAATTTAGCAAGTAAAGTATATTATGGGCACATAAATACAGCAGTCAGATCCAACCACATTCATCGTCATGGGTCAACAATCCTAGGAATGGGTTGACGCAGACATCCACTCGATTCTTCTATCGGCCAACCTCTTCATATTAACGTAGTTCCTCTCTTTCACGTCCTTAGCGACCTCTTCTATATAACTCATACGAGGCCTGCCTTTTCCATTCTTCCCGTTCACTTTTCCTTCGACGATTGTCTTCATCAGGCTATCGTGTCTTAAGATATGGCCGATTAGGTTGTCCCGTCTTCTTTTTATATTTTTCAGTAGACTTCTCTTTTCTCCCACTCTACTTAATACTTCATTTGTCACTCGGTCGATCCATTTTATCTTCATTATTCTTCGGTAGCGCCATATTTCGAATGCTTCCACCCTCTTCTTCTCCGCTGCTGTCATCGTCCATGCCTCACTGCCGTAAAGAAACATGCTCCAGATATACGTTATAACGATTTGCTTCCTTACTTCTAAGCTTGTATTTCCAGCTGTGAGTAGATTCTTCTTTTGATAGAATGCCCTCTTTGCCTGGGCAATTCTACTTACTATTTATTTATTGCTTCATCCATCGCTGGTTACTCTGCTTCCCAGGTAAAAGAACTCTTTCTCCTCTTCCAATTTCTGTTTTCCTAGTATAACGGTGGTTTTGGCCTCTTTTTTCTTGCTGCACATTAATATCTTAGTCCTCTTCTTAACGATCTTCAGCTGATTTCTGTCCATTGTCCTTCCCATGGTTGTTATCACCTTTTTCAAAATCTTCTCTGTCTCTGCTATTAGAGCTATGTCATCATCGAACTGCAGCATGCTGATTGCTTCCCCGTGGATGTTCACTCCAGAACACTTTTCCTTGATTTCATTGATGGCTCTCTCGATGTAAACATTAAAAATTACGGGACAGTTCACAGCCTTGTCTCACTCCTTCCCTTATCCTTGCTTCTTCAGAGCTTCAACCACATTACGCTAATAAAACGTGAAAATATTTCTACTTACTTCCGATTGTACGCAATACGCTCAGAATTACTAGCACGATGAGAATGGGTTTTCCTTATTGACCATATTTCCGACATAGAGAACAATTGTGTTACAATATTTTTACTTGCCCAGCATACAGTTATTGTTTATGGACTTCAAGTCCAAGTGGTACCACAAGTCAACCCTACAATGGTGATATTACTTTCTCTGACATATGAAAATTGCATTAGGCTTATGTCGAGGTTATTTTCTTCAAGATATCTAGCAGATTCATTATTTTTATAAAGTATTTGCCTACTTTTCCTTTCGGGCTTTTTCAATATTTGGAGGATTGCATACGACATTCTCTATTCGTGGGTTCATCTGGAAATACAATTGAAACTAATGTCATTTATTAGGCACACGCAATTGATACTAATTATCCACAACTTTTCATATTCATTGCTATTGTTCAAATCACCCTGATTATTGTCTTTTTTGCCCTTTTAACTGACTCCCCCTTTTTCTTCCTTCCCTACTTCCTGTGGCCCCCCATGTAACTTTAAGGATTTAATTATTTTTAATGGGAAAAATTAATTGCCATCTTTCTAGACTGCGCAGTTGTAGGCGATGGAGAAGTTGGAATCTGAGTTGGGGAGGAGGCCGAAAGAAGTAAAACCGAAAAGAGGAAAAATGGGAGTCGACATGATCCCCGTCGCTATCTCCTCTCCCTCTTCTTCGTCCCCTCCCTCCCATCGGTGCCTTAACGACCCAGGCATTATGTGCAAAAAAATGGAAGGGTGTTGGTGCGGTGGCAAGGAGGGAGAAAGAGAGGAAGGCATTAGTAATCCTCATTTGTCTTCTCCCCTTCATACCGCCTCCTTCCTCGGCCGATCCTCCGTCGCCTCGCAAGCCGCGCTCACTCCTCCACATCGGGAAATTCGAAGGAAATCTTTCGCACTTCATCCTCTCACGGAACGTAGTCCCAAACTGCGTGGATAAGCGCCACGCAAACGGGTTGCGAGCCCCGCCCAGTACGTGTTTAGATCGTTATTTTCGGTACACGGCATGGGCCATTTAGGGAAATATATTATCTGTTCTTCGAGGGACAAAGGGAAACCATCTAGGCGTGCACCACGAAACGATCTCACACCGCCGACGTTGCCATTACCTCAATCCTCTCTCTCCCTTCCCACTCAGACTTTTTTTCTTAATCATTCCCCCTCCTCCCCTATCTCCCTTCGTTCGCACGTAAGCATTAAAATGTGCAGAGGGAGACATAATTATGCTTTTATTATCCTAAACCTTTCCAGGGATTACCTCCCCACCCGAGAGGGGAAATAAAAAAGTAATATATCGCCTTCCCTAGCCTTCCCTACTCACCCTCTCTCGCCTTTTATCTACGGATCCCATCCTACACACGACAAAGCAACCAAGGCGCTGTTCCGTCAACAAAAACACGCACCTTATCATGGTAACGCCGATAAACATCGGTTTCTCTTTTCCCCATTCCTCTCCCTTTTCTTCCCTTCCTGCTGCCCTTTGTTCCTTTACCTCCGTCTCTCCTCGCCCTGTTTAGCATCGGTCCACTTGTTCCCGCAGGAATAAGGTAGCCTAGCGGACAACGGGAGCTCCCTCTCGACAGTCCTCTCCAATCCTTCCCCACCTTCCCTCCCCTCCCCTCGCCCCGTTCGGCTGCGCCTCCCCCCCCCCCACCACTTGAGCGAGACGGCGAGCGATCAATCTCCGAAGTTGAGGATTGATCTCGAGATTGCCCCTTTTGCGTCTTCCTCTCTTCATCCGCTCTCACTCCGAACCGCAACAAGTATATTAGTGGACAGAGTCAGAGAGTTTGCCCGTGGGTTTCTCTTATTTTCTGACTCCCGTCTCAGCTTATTTATTTCGTTCCATTCTCCTCTCTCCCTCTTTCTCTCTCACCTTCCCCCCTTCCCTTCCTTCTCCCAGCCATTCCGTCGCGCCTAATTACTTTCTTTTGTTCCTCGGCGTTGTGAGGTTAACGGTTTTCCTATCCCATCCTCCCGTCCCGACCGCCAAAACACTTGTATCTGTTTCCATGGAGGGTGTTTTTTACCTATTCACCTCACAAGCAATTTTTCGGTCGAATCTCTCAGTGGCTGCCTTTTACGCCCATTCAGTCCGGTTCCGATATCAATTCCTAGGCCTGAAGGAAGCCATTCGCTCTCCTCGCCCGCCAACGTTTTCGTCTATCTTCCGTATTCAACCGAGAAGCAACGAACTCCTGCTGTATTCTTCAAGTGGACGTAATAGGCTGAGCAAACCGTTTTGAAAAGTCATTGGTATCACGTTTTACGCTAATTTTTAACGCCTGAATTTCGAATGTCTCCTTAGGAATAAGTATAAAGTTTTTCACAGATGATTTGGAAAAAAGAGAAGGTGGCTATTAAAAAAACGTATTTCTTTTTTAGGAGCATAAATGACTCAGTTTGTACTATCATATAAAAAAGAACGGGTTTTCCAAGCTGTGGAGATTGATAAGATGTATTTACTTTTCATGTTCTTCGTTAAAAGTAGTTTTATTTGCCAATAGAATTTATTTCGACCCGAAAGTAAGAAATCTTAAAACGGGGTTAAGGCATTATATATCATTCAACCCTCCGTTAGGGATATTTTTGCTTTTATGTCAATTCGTTTTTTCCCCATTTTGTTAATATTTAGGATGAAATTTACCCTGAAAATGTTCGTTGAAAGAAGATGGCGCCGAAGTCTCTTCGGCGATTGTGGTCGTGCAACTGTTCCGACAACTTTTATCCTAAAGAATACCACCATAAAATAACATCAATAGGAATTTAGTAGTGAGAGAATTAAGCTTGCTAGTACATCAAGGTAAGAAAAAGGGCACATCAACTGTGAGTTACGATGGAAATAGCGACGGAAGTTGAAATATGTTCTCTAATGGCAATCAAAACATAAAATCGTCGCCCTTTTCATCTTAACGCTGCGAAGAAAAGATAATCGGAGAGCGGCCAAGAAAAAACTGTTGCCTCTGTTTGCAACTTCAATGTGATTTACGACTTTTTATCGGAGAAGCAATGAATAAAACTTGAGAAACACAATGGCCTAACGGCACATATCCTCTTAAATGTATAGGTAATAAAAATCACAAAAAAAAACTTTCATTCTCTTTCGAAGCATTGTATTTTTATGATTTCGATCTTCCATGAATCCCAAATCGTAACACAATTAGCCCAGTCTCTAAGGCCAAAGCCACACAGTCAGGTTGAGACCCCCGGCCATATCCTTTCGGTAGGTAACCATAAAACTGCCGGAAAGCCCTTAATTGATTCTCGACCTCCGTGATAGTATGTAAATGCGACCGGAGTTAATCCCTCCCGAAAAGTCAAACGTGAAAAGATCGCGTTTGTGTGTGGCCTTTCCGGATTCGACAAAAAAAGGGGATGTAGTTTTACAGTCGACCACTTAAAAACGAATAAATGTGACCCCCGACTTGTGTTTGAAATCGGTCGAGTGAGGGATGGAGGAGGGGAGGGCCAAGAGAGAGAGATGGAGAAACGGAGAGGAGAGCATAAAAGGTCGGCATGTGTTTTAAGTGTCCCGGGTGATTATTTCGGGCGATAGAAAGGACTGAGGAGGAGTAGGCGGTGGTTGGAAGGGCGAAAAGGGCGGGATTTACTTTTTTATGGGCCGAGTAGAAAACCACGGAATTCCCCAGAGGGACTATTACCAATGGACTACCCCGCTCACTTAATCGGCAATAAAAAGCTCAATGGCACGTACCCACACTCGCACGGAGGCAGTCCCCCGAGTTGGATATATGAATAGCACTCGCGGAAGAGAAATTTGAGATGAAAATAAGGTTCCTACCGTCTCCGCTCTTATTTCCTCCGGTGAACCCGACTCCCTTTTTCCCTCTGCCTGGCAACTCCTAAGCTGAAACATAAAGTGGGGAGAGAGAGAGAGAGAGAGCACTTATTCACGGGCGGGTGGGGTCTGGGAGCATCTCCACTCGCTTCTTTCTCGTCGGGCAGCAATAGTGGTCCTTCTCGGAGGTGGTTTACGAGGAGGAATAAAGATGTGAGATATAGTACAAATCCCGATCTCCGCCCTCTCCCTTCGGTCGAAGGCAGGGCAGGACGAAGGGACTTGAGAGAGAGAAGAAGTAAAATACAGAGGAAGGGACACGGTCATCAAACGTCACCCCCTCTCTCCCATTCCCATCATTCCCCGCGGCTCCTTTCGAAGACGACGCCCTCCGTCCTTGCCACCGACCCATTCACGGCCGTTTGTTTTTTTTTCCACCGAAAAGTCTTCCTCACCCAGTGAATCTCTCTCGGGGTATAATCTCGGGTAGTTTTCTTCCACCTGCAGGACTTTTTCCTACCCCTTTCCCTCCACCCCTCCAAATGACTCCCCCACCCTCCTCCTCTCTACCGTCCTCCCCCGCGAGACCATTTGGAGATTACACTCTGTTGGATCCAACGGGGGGAGAAAGATCGACCCATGGCTCTGGCCGGCAAAATTCCGGAAGAGATCCCCGGACTAAAACATATATGCCAGCGTTACACTTCTTGCTGTCTGATGGCCAGTTGCTTGTATTTTGGGGTTATTATTGATGGTAATCTCTTTTAAAAAAATTAATTCCTCCTCACATAGGGCTGGGTGTATCAAATGCCCAATACCCACGGGTTGAAATGAGACCGTGCACCAAAGAGGGAAAATTATTTATTTGCTGTGTATTCTCGATCTCCTTAAGTCTTTAAGTATAAAAATGGTAAGACAGGAGAATGGATTTTGCATATAATGCAGTTACCTTTAACCAGGGAACATTAAGGCGAATAATGCATAAATTCCTTTATTTCAATCTCTCATAACACAGTAGTGGTGAGGATGATAATGGGTAACGTCGAGATGGGTAACATATGGGAACATTTTCCGGAATTTGAACGTGAAAATTAACTGGCCGCGATAAATTGCAAGAAAGGCCGATGCTATCCTAAGTTTTCAAGCCACGCTCGATCTTAAACCTCCCATTTTATGTAATGATAACACGATGAGGGTGGTTGAACAGGATGTAACTTTAATAACTGTTGTTACAAATATCTCGTTTACATCGTTGATGAACCAAACATAAACAATCTCTTTTGGCGCCATGCCAACGTAGACTTAATGCTGTCGCCAGATGGCGGTAACTCTTACTCGTTACAATTTTACTCCCATGAGCTATTTAAACTATTCAGATACTAAGCAGTCAATGCATAAGTCATATTTCCTTTCAGCATAGACTTAAAATTGAGCATGGCATTACGTTGTGCAATGAGGAGATGCTAAGCATAGAGTAACTTGTCTTCAATGATAATACATTTTTTCCAATTAATAAATAACAATTGATTTCTACAACTGTAGCGCAATCGTCAACGATACCGAATAGTAAGTATTTATAGTAGTAATATATATCTTGGTATTTGGTATCCTTGGCAATGATGCTGTCGTTGAATAAAATCATTAAAAATCGATTGCAATCATTGAAAATACAGTGTAATTGTATTAAGAATTTTAACTATGTTTAACCACATAAAATTACTATTCACAAGCCCATTTTTGCCATGGGTTATGCGCATGACTGAAAAATACTCAATCAAAATATCAACATAATATATTTAATCATCTCATTTGATGAATTTTGTAGTGAGCAAGATGTTCAACGAAAACCCAGGTTAGCAGTATTTTGCTTTTTTCCATGCAATTTTTGGTAGCCTCCTCTCCGTTTCCATTATATATGTTCACCTGGCAAACAATGGAAACAAATGAATATGTTAGCTCTCGGATACTGCTTGATCATTTCATGTTTTTGTCATCCCCTTTGTTAAATTACAATTTATAATGCATTATGATACTTTCGTTGGTTCAACGTCAAAGACTGCGAACTATCCGCTAAAAACCAATCTAAAAGCCTCACAGACGTGCGCAGGATATTAAGACGCCTTGATGACTTAACTGGTGAAAGCACCTGGCCGGAGGTTCCGGGTTCGTGTCCGGATCAAAGCTTATGATTTATTCTCTGTGAATCTTCCAATGGTTCCTTTGATTACAAACTGCCCACGATTAATCCCCACATATAAAATTTTTCAGAAATACCTTGGTTTTTTTGTTACTTATAAAAGAAACAATGCTTTTGTGTTTCAAAACAATTTTACGGCATGCCTTTATCAGGGAAGCCAAAACGCCAAAGTGACCCGGAGTATGCGAGCCTTATCCGGTAATCTTTAGGCAAAATATTGCTGTTATATTAAAAACGTGGTAATTAAGGAGTATTATTTTCGAAACCAGGAAAAATCGAGCCCATGGAAATTAGGTTTACTAGATTTTAACGAAAATAAACGCCTCATTGTGGAAATATTACTATTCCGTTCATACTGAATGACTTATTTCTTTGTTATTCATAAATATAAAATAATTAGGTAATAAAGTAAATAATTTCATAGGGACATACCTTAAAGAGTTTCTTTATTGCAAAACTAAGTGAAAATATGTTTTAACCTGAACGATATCTGAAATGAATTAAATAATGTTTTACTGGGATGCCTTATAAAACACATAGTTTCTCCAAATAATGAGTTCTCTCATATTTATGAGAGATACGAGAGACACCTAAGTTATTGAAATATGACAGGTGAAATTTAGACTGTAAGAAGCATGTATTTTGAGAGGAATGATATCAGAAAAAATGTGAAGTATCCCTGGTAATGCTTTCGTCAGAGGTAGGTACATCATCGACCATATCCTTCACAAATTCATGGGAGCAACAGCTTGGGAGCCCTCTTTTTCACCATTATGATAGGTTTGCTAATCCAATGGGCTATCAAAACAACTTTTTGTAATTGTAAGTAATCAAGTTATCAATCTCAAATCGAGAATAATGTACGATAAACTGCTATTTTTAAACCCAAAACCTAATTGTGTCCGATTTCATAGTCCTATTATCCAAAATTTCCATAATGAACAGTAATTTAATCAATTTATATGCCCTCCGGAGTTTTAAGGTGGAGTGGAATGGCCTATTGGCTGGCATATAATTTCCATTCTGAATAAAACGGATGTGAAGCTTGCGCCGGTCTTACTTCCTCTCCCTATTTTACGATGCTTTCCCCCTCTTCTAATCATGTCCTCAATGTGAATTTTTCATATTTTTTTACTCTTTCTTTCTTCTGGCAGATGACCAATTATATCCAGTATCGCAGACCCCTGTATCCTTTGTAATTGTACGTAGTACGTAGTTATTTCGTTTTTGTTGCTTATCCTAATTCTGCAATTATATATTTATTTAATTGTAATTGTACTCACTAATGATCCCTTTTGCACAACGTATAAGTCGTCCGATTAAAATTAATGCAAAAGAAAAAAATGCCAAGGCAAAAACCCTTAACAGCACAAAGGGGAATAAATGTAACGTTTCATGGACATCACTGAGCACAATGGAACTACATTACGCGGCTTTCCTCTTCTTCTCTTAAGATCCGTCAGCAGATTTTAGAGAAAAACTACATGCCATTTTAAATCCTTACTTTTTTTTCAAGTTTTCCTTCGATCTAAGTTTTTGCGAGTGGTGAAATTAATTCTTCATTTAAAAGAAACGAGTTGAAGTTCTGTTACTACCGAAGCTAGATGCCATTTATTCCTTACTAAATCCTTTCCCATTTATTTAATCATACTCATAAGACATGTTATATTTTACCCCACTCAAAGTGGCTGCGGCTTCCTTGATAAGGGCATAATAACTAACTTATCCCAATACTTCGTTACATTTGGAGCGATGTTTCTATTATACATCTAACCCTTACTGACAGGTACGACCCTAACTTTCTGTCGTGTATGAACCTAGCACGCAGGACCAGGGAATTAAGAAATAATAAGCGTGTAATACTTAATAACTTGAGGCATTGCAATCCATTTCTATTCTTGTGCAATCACTAACAAAGGACTGTTTATTTGCATATTCATAGCTACATTACACTTTCCATCGAACACATGTATTACTAAATCAAAGGGCCCCAATTCCAGGTGAGGAAGTAACATGGTTGTAGTAGTAAAAAATAAATATCTAATACATATTTTAAACTTTTTTATCAAGTCATTGGATTCCTCTCAGCAGGAAGCAATGCTAATGGCAATTCCAAAATTTAAAATTAAAAAAAAATTATTTATGCCATAAAAAATGTTCTTCTCTGAATAATAGTATTATTCTTTGGTAAAAATAGTCTCTGGTAAAGCCGCAGTATCACGCTACAGCTGACAACAAGCAGCACAAATCGACCAAACTAGTCAGGCTTCGTAAATTCCTGCATAAATCTATATAGGGATAAAGATATTCTCGTGATGTATTTCGGCCGGGTTAATGTGGTGATGACCTAATTGGGTAAGACCCTTGTATTTGCATTCAATACACTTCATTTATGGTAGGAATCTGACTTACGTAGGATGATCCAGATAAATATACTTTTGGACGTCTGTAAACTATTTGATAATGACTGTTTCAGTGACGCAGATTAGCTTTCGGATTGCGTATATGACGGTCTGTTTTCTGCAAAATGTTTCCCGCTTCATTAGCATTGCAGAACTGTAGTTTTTTGGCTCATTATGTTCCATACCAGATAAAACCGCGTGGGAAAGTATATTTCAGTGGAAAAATTGTATTGAATACCTTCTCATATGCATTCTAAATTTCATGAAATCATGGAACAAATGAACATTCGTCCAATTTGAAATTCAAAAGATTTGTTACCATTTCATGACTATAATATTTGCGTTATCATGTTTTAAATATTCTGATTTATTAAAAAAAATTTCATTCTGTTTCATCTGTTTCACGGACAATTCAATCGGCCATGTCTTATGACACAATTTCCAAATGAAGACAATCGTCGAAGGAAAAGAGAAAAGGGAAGAATGGAAAAGGCAGGCCTCGTATGATATATATGGAACAGGTTTGTGAAGGACGTAAAGGAGAGGAATTACGTTAATGTATTGAGGTTGACCGTTAGATGAGTCGAGTGGAGGGCTGCGTGAAACCATTCCTAGGATTGTTGACGGATGATGATGATCTCTTTCACTCTCCGAAAGGCCCTTTGTTCAGATAGTATTATATAGTAACTCTCTTTAGAAACAAGTTTTAAGATCTGTGAACTGTGCATCTCTTTGACTAGGTGAATGTCTCCGAAATGGTCATTATATCAGCCAGTCTTGGGAAAATATTAATATTTGACGAGCTTCCTTTTCATGTGAAGGAAAAGGAGGGTATGAGAAAAATTATTTTCATAAGAATTGACAACACCATATCTGGAAATAAAAATAGTCATTATAATTCATTGAAAATGTATCAGGATAAAATAAGCACGCATTTCCGAGTCTAAAATATGATAAATTAATCTACTTTGGGGCACCCTTGATACGCTAATATAGGTAATAAACGTAAAATTGCTGGTCATATGAGAATGAGAAATGAAGGCGACTCATTTCGATCCTATCCTGTCTCAATCCGATACGCATTTCAACGTCACCTCCCGGCCTAGGGGTGCAACGTCTGGGCCGAAACTTGGTGACTTGGCAGAGAACGTCATGAGCGGCGGAGAGTGTTCGGGAGCTTGTAGAGGGGAATAGAGAGACAGAGAGATTACGGCTAGCAAGCGAAATCACCCAGGAGGTTGCGTGCCAAAGGCTCTTATGAGCGAACTGCACCTGTGAGTTAAACTTACAAGAGCCATTCTTATTCCGCAGGAGCACTTTCGCGAGAGAGAGATTGCTGAGATTGCCCACAAGTGCTGATCATGAAAAATTGGAATCACGTGTTTAAAGGCTCCTTACCCTAGGAAATTAAATACAGACATCAAAGTTATGATTTACGTCAACAACATCTAGGTGACTGAAAAGCATGCGCTCTGTTCTAAAGAGTGAACAGTGGAAAATAATTAGCCAAGTTAAGAACTCACTTTATGTGACTGCGAATAAGAAAGGGTAATGAGATAATTTCAGTATGCTTATTGCTAAGCTATATTCACAAGTATATTTATAAAAGCTCTTTCTATGGGTTATTTTTAATAAACCTCTTCCTTGGAAGAGAAAGACTCCATTCCGTTCATAGCAACTATCATTCTGCCATAGCACCTATCATTCGTGATGGATAATTTCAATAAACGTAAAAAAATATCGATACACGATTTTTTCTGTAATATCTAAATGTTTTTGCAATCAATAATTTACTATCATATTTAGTCAAAAATACTAAGATTGATTTGACGCAGCTCTTCAATCAATTCTCCTATCTGTTAATCTCTTCACATTTACGTATTTCTTCTCTTTCACATCCTTCATCATGTGTTACATATATCTCATACGAGGTCTTCCTCTAACATTATTCGTAAAATGCCCACACTTTTACTGATTTGAACATTACCAAGAGTCCTTGTATTCATCGTAAAATGGCACCACAAAACAATGCCTTCATCAGTTTCCTATATGCATTGTAATAACCGCTCACGTACGAATAATTCAGGTCGTAGAGACGGTTGTCCATCTGACAAAATAATTAACTCTTAGGAGCTCATGTTTACAGCACCCTAGCATATCCTAGATAGAAAATATTCCATCAAAACAGACAATTAACGCATCATTCACAAACTCATTCTTCTGAAACATTTCATTTTTTCGCGCCTGGTGTACGCATAAATACCTACCATATGGCGTATCATAAATACCATGGCTGCCTTGCGGATCACATCACGTCCGTAAAGGAATAAATGAAACACGAATTGGCGCTAAGTAGGATCACGGTGATCCACCAGCAGGAAAAAACCTATCCAGAGCTAAATTCCGGGTTGCTTGCCGAGATTGAAAATGAGCAGACAACAAGGGCTAGAAAATGTTTCTTGAAATAACACCAAAGACAAAAAAACCAACAAATGCACCTTTTCGCTGTCCCAGAAAACTAATGGAAAGGAACAATGCATAACATTAAGTTTATTGAGGCAAAACTAATTGCAAATAACATAGATTATAGATCATTCCCACGAATAACTGAGAAAATATTTGAAATTACCAAAAATCCAGATAATTTCAATGGGAAAGACGGTTACGCGCTTTCCAGTGTCCAGTCACGCGTGTTCTGCCACAGAAGTACTACAGCCAATCACAGCGAATCTGATTCCAACTGGTGATGCATGAAATATGTCCAATTTCGATGTTTTGCACTTTCTTCACTGACTTGATGATGTTGACAGCAACACTGGCGAAATTGTCGTCTAGCACAATGGACAAACGCAGAGAAGCACCAGGAAGAGCTGTATATTTAATAACATGTACGGAATGCTGATCACCGGAGACTTAACCTCTGTCTACTCCTTCCCAATGCATGTTTGGTAAATACTCTCTTACAGCCCAGAGCATTAAGGCGGCTTGTAGGAAATTCTGTAGATGCAGAATCAAATTTCTTCTTGCCACTGAATAAAATTGGAGCGGTACTGGAGATCCCCTGGTACTTAAGCCTCTTTAGATTCACTGTACCAACCCACATTTAACCTGCCCACCACTTGTAGACAGGGAGCACTGGCACCGCGGTAGAGGCATCGAGGGTCACCCATCCAACCTCCGTCAGGGCCCAAAGTTGCTTATAACTTCGGTGATCTGACGAGAAGCGGTGTTTCAACATGGCTAGGCCCTTCCCCTCTGCCAATCCTGCCAACTTTCCTGATTCTTGGTGTAGTCAAAGAAGGGAATTATTGAGCTTTAAACACCTCCCAAAATGAATGATAAACTACCTTATTATTATTATTATACTATAATAGACCGAGGTAGACTGGTCGGTAACGCTTTGGCCTGGCAAAGCATCGGTCGGGGTTTTGAAACGCACCCAGGGTATAGATGTTGGTTTCGTCAGCCGTTAAATCCCCTAAAACCAAATATGTATCTACTTCTACCAATATATAATCGTGGTTTAAAAAGCCATCAAATAAGTTAGTCGAAAGCATAAACGACAATGTGTAAGAAATAGCAAAGAATATTGTAGGAAGTATGCCCTTAGTTAACAAGAAGAATGGTGATGAGGTTTGTATGAAATGAGATGGCAAGTTCTCCCATTGCCGTCTTCTGGTTGTGATAGCGTTAATTTTTCTGCAGAGCATTCGCTCATGAAGATAAAGAGAAGAAGTCACTTCGGATCTTTAACAACCTCGCTGAAAATGAATCCCCTAATTCTAGCATCTAGCTCTCCAGAGACGGAAGTAAAGAAGAGGGTGAAAGTATGTAGCTTGCACAGGAAAATTATAAGACGCCTCCCCTGAGAGTGCCTATTCTTCCTGCTTTTCTACTTCTGTAACTGCTCGGTCGGGTAGCTCGTTACCTCGCGGCCATCCGTTCGCGTATCCGATGAAGTGAGGGTGGCGGCCTGGGTAACTCCTGCCTGCGTTCGCTCCACCCCCTCCTTTAATTTTTCACAACTCGCCCGGTGCAGCCGAACTCTCTGAGCCAAAAGAATGGTGCTGCTGGTTTCTGCTTTCGCCGCGGCCGGCATCGAAACAATTGATGCGTCGCATTCACGGGGAGGGAGAGGGAAAGTTGGGTGAAAGCAACGGAAGGTGTGGTGGAGAGGGGAGCGGGGTGGATGGAGAGAGGGTGCCCCCGTGCGTGTTGGGAATCCGAGGCGTTGGCGGAGGGAGGATGTTCGGGGTGCGGAAAAGGGAAGATAGCGGGTAGATGGGCGGGGGTAGGGAAGGAATAGATTAAGTTCACGGGAAGAGTGGGAAAATTAATGTAGGGAGATAAAGAAACGGTGGGAGAAGAAGGAACAAGGGCTTAAATACTTTTGAAAACGGAAGACGGATGGGTTGAAAAACGGAAGGATACGTCTTCTGAGTCCGGAACAATTAAGAGCGCTGTCACGAGAAGGAAATATTTTTACGAAACCAAGATCTTTCGAAAGGTAAGTGTAGACAAGCTGTTTAAAACACGCTATTTCATTAATGTGGGTAGGAGTATCTCGAGCGTTGAAAATTACACGAACGCACCATAACAACATGACCTCAAACCCACATAGACGATGCCACATGACACTAATCCTGAATGTCACGCAAAGGTAATATACAGCATACTTTATTGGGTGAAATAGAGGATATTACTAACGCAATCTGGAGGGTATCTCATTTCTGGGATGTCTTCAAATTCATTGAAAAGAATCTTGTTAGCTGAGGAGGCTTTCCGAAATCCACGAGGCAAATTTCTACCCAGGAATTTTAATTTCGCCGTCCCAATTGGCTATTAATTCTCACTGCGTCATTACATTTCTAGAATTCACAAGAATCATTCTTTGGAATTTATTATCCGGAGGGGATTAAGGCCAGAAAGGAAAACTTCTTTCAGAGGGAATATCTCATCTGTGCAAATGAGCTAAAGCTTCAAATATGATTAAACACTCCACCGTCGAATCTTATTTGCTATATATTCCATCAACTACTGAAATACCAAAAAAAGTAAAATATTGATAACTCATTCCAAAGAATTAGGGAAAATGAATAGATAACACATACCTATTTCACCGCTCACTTAGGCGCATGAAATATCGGGTTCGGGACAACAGAAATAAGTATATAAATACCTATAGTTTTAATTTGATTAATGATGGTTTGTGTAATGCTACTCTAATTGTGTATGTTTTTATTCGTTCTGTTCTCCCATGATTCTTGTTAATAAAAATTATCGTTCATTTGCATCTACCTCTACGGTGCGAGCCACTGCTTGGGTGTGTGGCAGGGGGTGAAGATTACCAAAATTGCAAGACTAACATGCAACTAAGTGCTGCAACGCTAATACTTCATGAAAACGTGTTATATGTATAGAAGAGTCCCGTACGTCTAGATAGTCATTATCTACCGAGTAACGATGTGAGTAATGGTTAGAAAGGCTTTCTCTGCATATAATCTATACCTGCTGCTAAGGTTAAAACATACATCATGCGCTACAGACTAATCTGACGTTATTTCTTTAACTTATCTCTTTACTATGCTGCCCATTGTGTTCTCTTATGATACGCGGGAAAAATTACATTTTAAATACATCATTACTGAAACCTATCATTCTCATCATGGTTACCATTCTTATGGTAATTACATACGTGATATAATTCGTAAAATAATCGTAAAAATCTGGGATTTATCAAAAGAGTACTGGACAAATGTGAAGATCATGCATGATAAGTTAGCTACTTTACCTTTGTTAGGCCTCATTTGGAATACGCCGCCAGTATATGGGATCCTTACCAAATAAGGAACTGGAGCGTGAGCAGCGAAAATCCATAAGATTTGTAAAGGGACAGTATGATATTTACATTATCGTAACCAGTGTATTAAATTAACTAAAATGAATATTCTTGTGAGACCGTAGGTTGAAATATAGACTTCATCTTAACTAAATTCCAACACTATATTTTCCCTGATGACGCTAAAAATACTTCGAAAACTCCGACTTACTATGGTAGACTGAGCCATGAACATAAAACTAGAGATATTGATTGCCAAACAGATAGATTTTAAATGTCCTCCTTTCCTCCTACAATGGGATCGTTTACCATATTTTTTATTGTCGAATCTGATTGAGTTTGTAAAATAAAAAGATTAGTTTTTTTCGTTCTTCGATCAGTCAATTAGTTCTCGGGTCATTAGAGGCGAAAAGCTGATGTTTTCAACCCTTTCGGAAAAGTTGGCGTGCAAAGGAATCGTACGTCATCCACTTCGTACAATCACAACTGAGACCGCGAAGCTCCTTCGCCTTATCACAATGGGAAACACACAGTCGACCCTGCCAATGGAATTGGTTGCGACAGTAATCTCTTCACGGCAGGCCTCCCATCATCGTCTCCGCTATCAAGGACGGTAGGTGGATGACGTAAAAATCCTTAACGTAGCTCGTTCGATGGGCGTCATCTTATTTTAATGTTTGAAGCATGAGTGAATGGCTCCGGTTTATGATTTGTTTTTCTTTTCCATCTAACAATTTCGAGCACAAAATTGTGATTTTGGTTTCGAGTAAACGCCCACATAAGGAACATGAATAGTTGTAAATGTATAGTTAGTTGCAAGTCGGTTTAAGACTTTAAGCTAACCTTACTAACAACATGTTTTTCCATTCCTGCTTTCCTCTAAGCATATTTTTAATTGCTATTATTTGACTAGCATATAGTTAGTAATCCTTTTAAGCATGACTTATAAAGCATTTTTGGTTTGAATAACCCCCCACACACACCTGTAAAGTTGCTTGCAGGTTATTACGTAGATATGATATAAACTTTATTGTACTTTTCCACACATGTAATTTAAAACGTACGCAATAAATAAAATTTGTGGAAAAGTGCAATAACGTTTTCATCATGTCTGGTCCTGCCTTCCACTACATCTCGCCAAAGTAAGTTACTTTTATTATGTAGATATTTCTAATCAATTCTATTATAATTCGCAGAGGTTCTTAATATATTTCTAACGTCATGTACGTAATAACCTTTGAGCAACCACGAGGGTGTATAGCAGGGATATTTGTCATCTGTGAACATATATTAGGTTTAAATAATTTAAGTTATATTTACCAGCATATTTGAATTATCTGTACTATAACCACAGTGTTTTAGCCGTCTCCCTGGTTGGAGAGAGTAGAAGAAAGGTGATTATCCCAACGAGTGAGCTCATTTTTCTGCGCTGGAAGTGTTGTTCCATGATGATCTCGTACCCAAAGTATCACACGGCTTGATCAATGTGGGACGTGTGTCGGAACGTTTCTGTATCCAAACCAGGGATCTCAATCGGTCAATAGCTCAACCATTTTACCAGCTGGACCAAGTCTTTTACAGTTACTGATAAAAGAATAATATTTCCATTCACAGTGGTAAAATTATCATCCTCTGCACCTCATTAATTCCAATGTTGTGGTGCATATTTTAATATTTATTTCTTATACCCTGTCCCCCATAGTAGCATAAATTTCTTTGATTTGAAATATATAAAAACTTTTAACTTTAATGAGAGGACTTTGCGAGTTTTATTTGTGTTAAAACTAATTAACAACTTTGTAGAAAATAAAGAAACATTTCACATATTTGATGATTTTTCCTATACTCACTTGGCTTATATTGTAGTTTCCTACCTGCTTTTTCGTTACCAATATAGGAAATATTAAAAATGTTATTGAATTTGAGCTTTAAATTAATTATCCTACAAAAATATAATAATATTTTAGCACCCAAAAAGTGCCAGGATACAAGAAAGTAGTGGAACGGAATGAAGGTTAAAAAGGATTTCATAGGAAAAATAGTTTTCCATCATTATTACCATACTTTCAGTTAAGATGGATGTCAAGTGCCGTTATAAGTTTCAACCCCCATACAGTAAAGAATTTCATTAGCCAGCTCATTCTCCTCACTGAAATGCTTTCATTTTGTGTTTATGATATTACAATGCAGTATAACAGTTGATTCGTTACCAACATTACCTCCAAATTTGGAGGTATGACTCAACCTACTGAATTTTATAGTCTACTGCGCTGAAGCTTGAAAATAAAACGGATCCTGTGTTCCTGTTCCTGTGATAAAAAGTTCCTGTGATCTCTCTTTGTACGCACTCGGTCACTCTTTAAAGCGCACTAGTAATATTCCCTAATTTGTACTTGATGTCTACAAACGCGAGCGAAATAATGCTTTTTTTGGCAAATGATTTGAGCGTTATCGTATGGTTTTAGGCATAATTTTCACCTTTCGCAAGCCTGTGTTTCGAGCATTGTTTACTTATCTTTCCATCTCTCATGATAATGTTTCTTAATCCTTTATGAAACTCATATCTGGTACGTCCGCATCAAAAATTCCTTTGACCGAGGCAAAACTATAGTTCCTTGATAGTTGATTAGCACGCAGCTGTGACACACGAAACGCAGATAAATGCCGACTGGAAATATCTAGATTTTGAATTGCGCAACCACAAAGATAAGTACAACACGAGTTTTTAATCTCGAAAGCAAAGATTGTTTAAGCAAGCATGCGGTGAATTAATTTCCTCACATCCTCTACGGAGTTTTCACCACTATTCTCTCTCCTGTTATCCTTGACCAATGACCAAAATACGAATCAGAATCTGCAGTGTTTGGATTACTCGGTGTGCTTATTTATGACGTGGCGTTTTTGAAGGGTAAAATCAAATTACATGCTTCAAATTCCAATGGGATTTTTTTTCCGGTTCCATCCTTTCATGACTTTTCCACACGCTCCGACACACACACTGACACTTTGTGTTCACCTCCACGCTCGTTTTCAGCTTTTTTCGATTTTGTCAGTAAAAATCTATACTATTCGTGCCTACTCCTGGGTGGTCGCCCAGGGCGAGGTTTATTTCATCGATTTTCAGTGGTTCAAATTAAAATCGTGTCATGTCAGCTTTTTTTTCTTCGCAAGAAAAGTAAACCTACCGTGAAATTGAGTGCCTAAATCTTCCGAGTGGCCGCGCCTCGGTCGAAAGGGAAGGCATCCCTTGTATCTTCTCTCGGTCTCCCTTATTTTATTTTTGGAACTTCATTCTTTCTTTGTGTAGCTTAGGGGTCAATGATTTATCAACGGTCGAAAAGTGATAACTGACTGACTGCGAGGGATTTGTAACACCGCCCATTTTTTTGCTAAATTCAATTCCTCTCACCATCTATCTACAATCTAATTCTGCACTCAGATTTTTGGATTTTAATATTTAATAAAACGATTGAAGCTCTCAACCTGATGATTGGTCTGCTTGGTGAGGAGATTGCTCACTTAGCTCAATGGAAACGTGTGGATTTAAACATGTGGGAGGGGAATCAGATCCTCTCCCTGTGCCTCCTATGATTTCTGAGAAAGTTACTGTAGCTAAATAGCACACAGCATAGATTTAGTCGAACCAGTTCAAAGGCATCTTGCAAATTAGAATTCGGGACCTCTGCTTGTCTGCCCTAACGCTCTACGTGGTGGAAGTCCGTCTATATTTAATCTATCGGGAAGGATACAAAATCACTATAGTTAGTATTATAATGTAAGGGAGGGCGTAATAAAATTTACTGAATCACAGAGTAGTCCCGCTAAGATATTTCTCGGATAGTTTACAATCCTTGAATTAACTATATTTTGAGTTGGGTTGGTATTCATATGAAGGTTACTTGGGATTAAAAAAAAGTTTAGCAAGTTACAATTGCAAATCTTAACTCACAGAGAAGGAAAAAATATTAATTCAAAGTCTAAAGATCTCTTCGTTGGAATATTTGAGATAAATGCAAGTTTTGAATTGGTAAATATCAATTCCTCGAACCATGGATACAGACCTCATTTTAATGTCCAGTTTTCCTTTGGTGTCTATTTGAGCGTCGTAACTTTATCTCGTGAAGGTTACGACATTATATAAAATTGATTAAGTCTTCCATGATGAAGGATTTGATTACTTTGTACTCAGGCTTTCGGATAGTTAGAAGCAATATGTTACTTGTGATTCCGTAATTACATCCCGAGAGACAGGGACCCGAAGGAAAGGAAGTTTCAGTAATCCTCGTCTCTCTGTATAGGTCAATTATTTCCGTGTCGTCAGTGATGTCGTATGCTGACAATTATCTTTATTCCAATATGCTTTTGCATGGCAACTAAAGCTCTAATTTATACAAATTTAATTCGAAGAAATGTTTTAGCACATCCACCATTGCCATTTGAGCCAAAAGCATGTTCTTCCTCAACCCCAACGTTTCTTCCCCACAAGTCTATACAAAGAAATTACGCTAGCTCTACTGTGATAAAAGCATGAAGATGATATGTATTGAAAATCTTCTGCATTTAACGAAGGAGAACTCGGTATCGGGAAAACTTAATTAGCTAATGCTCAAATTAACACTGCAAAGAATATAAGATGTGCTCATAAATGGGATGTAGGATATTTCAAGCCTGCCGCGTGAACGGCGGTGAAATTCACATTAATTGCCATTGGCAATGCATGTACAGGCTACAGGCTAAACTACATTGAACAGGCGTGGTTAGGAAAACTAAACTTTAATAATCAAAGGATTAAATGGTTTAATGAGAAATAAAAGTTTTATGGGAGTGACTGATCAATTCTGCACCCCTTTTAAAGTTTAAACTTGATAACCTACTTAGTTATTTTGCATCAATTAATGAGATAATGCAAAATAAATCATTATATTTAAGCAGAATCTGAATGCACAGCTACATACTTTAGCAAAATGAATGAAATATGGACATTTTCACCATACTTAAGATAAAATTTGAAGACGATTAGTGCTCATAATGCAGGTCCCTATTATCTTTTCATCAAGTTTTAAAAATATGTTCAAATATGACACTGATATACGTGCTCATACTGACCACAGCATTAACTTGTTTTGAAACATAAAAAATTGGACTATCATATGCATTCTTAAATGCATGGCTGGGCACATTCTTTCTGGCAACTGTTAATGACTTATTTCAAAAGAATTCCCAGCACCACTTCTTTGACTCTCCAAACTTCTTCGTCTCATTGTCCTCATAACAGGCGATCAGTGATGATAGATTGCGTGCTTCAATCAAACCACTCTCAAAATTGGGAATGCCGAAAAAGGAAAACGAAAAACATACCCAAACACACCTTCGCGACGACTACTCAGAAGTATAGCCGCGAGGTAAAGGAAGAAGAGGGTCTTCGGGGCCGTAGGGAGCAAGGGGAAAAAAATAGTCCGGCCTCCTAAACAATTTAAATGCACAGTGACGATATCCACATTCGATAATGACGGATGATCGATCGATCAGTGTGATGGGTGATTACTGAGGTGGGCAGGGTGAGTGGCATGTGACGTGGCCGTTCGTCGTGAGGTAGGGAAGCGGTTCAATCCGGCGCAATCATGAACGCACTATAATCTCTATTGAAAGTTACTCTAGGCGATGGAATACGCGTAGCTAAGAAGAAAATATCATGGGGTTTACCTTTCGAAGAAAACCGTCGTGGAAGAACCGCCAAGTGACTTTGCTGGCAATAATAATTCATTCCCTTAGGCATTTTCCTCATCAGGGAAACAATTTCTTATCAGCTGGTGGAATATCATAAGCGCATAAATTTCAAGTGTAGTAGTTGTCTCAAATATAAACTACCCGGAAATTATACCAAATTTCTATTCAATCCAGGTCGTGCCTGAGAAAACAGCAGAATAAGTTACCCTTTCCCGTTAACACATTTGACGTCACTCACTCTAGTCATTCGTGGGAGATGCCCGACAGATAAGGCAATTTGCGCAATTGTAAAAGGATGGGAACTATGGTAGAGCCAGGACTTTGTCAGGGTACGGGGAAAGAGTGAGGGAAAACCAGGATTAAAGTCTGAGTGAGGGAGATTCAAGTTTTATTCCACCTATGAACGACAATTTTCACAGTGATGTTGAGAAGTATATGACACAACTACAATTATCCACGATGATGTGATAGGTACACGATGATAAATAATGCAGTATAAAATTCACAAAGCATAAAGTCATCCTTTTATTGAGCAAATGGCTTTATTTTGTGATTTCTACTTTTTTATGCAATATTTGAAATTTTGCACGACTCCAATTAGCACTGATATTCTTTATATCATGCTTGAATACTCTGAGTCATTTTTTTAAATTTTAGCTCATTAAATTTACATTCAGTCGATTCGCTCTTTATTTTTTTTCTTGAACAAATGTATGACTTTCTTGCTTCTATATTTTCTCTTGTCTTAAAATGGCACTCGAATGCCTATTCCAGACCGTTGAATGTTAAGAGTCAGGAGGAACTAATTAACTTCAAGTGCTAAAAGGTGAAGTATCACCTCCTCTTACTATACATCCTTATTTAGATATCCTTAATTTTTTCTATGAAATAATAACTCTTAATATTTTTTAAATATAACCATTGGAATTGAATGTGCTGGTTTCTCACATACAGTGGTATATTTAAAGATCTCAATGGCTTGCTTGGTACAATCATGGAAGATAACCAATGCGAGAATGATTCCCTATGAATTATCACGGTAACTCATTTTCTGCAGTAAATTTTATTTCACGAAAATTCACAATGGCGATGGAGCCAACTATGGATCCACAGTCAAAACATATTTGGGTAGTTTATTTAGGATACTGCACTATGGCATCACAAGATGTCATCAAAACATTTATACCGCAATCAAATTAGGGCTCACGGCGAGAGTTAGTTATCAAATTAGGACGCTAAGAGATGAAAAAAGGCGCCTGCCCGGACAGTTGGATCTCTAGAAGCATAGAGAATCAGAGACTTGGTAGAGAGGAGCAAAAGCAGGAGGATCCCCTGAAAATTCAATGTTTGGGCGGTAATTCGACGGAGAAAAGCGCGCGCTGAAGACGCTCTGCTTCCTTGGATGGAGAGGGAAGAGAGGGCGATACCTTTTTGTTATTTAATAAGAGGTCTCAATTTCCGAGGAAGGACTCTCCCTCCTCTTCCCAAAGGGCAACGGGAGGGGCTCAGCAAAGGAAGGAGGGAGGTGCATATCAAGACAATCGGGGGTGGCCCCCGAGAAGGCACGAAGCATGCCCGATTAGTATCGCTCCCGCCCGGTGAAATAGAATGTGAGCGGGGGGAGGAGAGGGCGAAAGGGCCGCCCCGGGGGTGAGCCGAGAGAGGAAAATTAGGGCTCCAAAGGGACCGAGGGGTTGAGGTATTGGAGGTAATATTGAGTCACGCTTATTCATGTAAAGGGAATGACTACTCTTGAGCTTCCTTGCGCGGCGAAATTTGACTTTCCAAGCATGAGCACCCCAGAAGTATAATGCTTTCTCATTTAAACACTACCCGTCCTACTAAATACTATACTCTTCACCTCCCGCCACACACTCTCGGCTTGCAGGGTATCGCGTAGATGTAGATGCGAAATACTACTCTACAAAAAAATCAAAGCAAAGGTGCATGGCAGACTCCACACCAGGCATACTTGACATAACACTTTCCAGATGAGGGCCGGGTTTGCGAAGGGGTTAGAATACTAGCCTCTCCCGGAAAGGACCCGTGTTCCTATTCCGGCAATGGCAGATATTTTTCAAAGGTAAATTTGACTTACTTTGGTGTTTTGTGGAGAGCATTCGAGTACAGACCCTGCCACACTTTCCATCCCGTCACACAGCATCGCGGTGGGCTGCAGGGTATTGCGTAGATGTAACATCTACAGTGCTACGTCCGTCAGATGGGAAGTTAATGGGACGTCCCCTTGGCGCCTATCGTTAAGATCAGGGTAATGCCGACGCCGGGTTTCTTTTCACTTTTACTCCTTTCCCTTCCATTCTTCCACCTTCCTTCCATCCTTGCACCTTTCCTCCCAGTCTGAAGTGCCTATAAATGAGAGTTGAACAGGCATGAAACATAGATGAGATTGTCAACCCTTAGTTAAAATATAGACTTAATCTCTTAAGCACATTCAAAGACAATATTTATACTGATGATGTTAAAAAAAATTGAGAACTCCAACTGGCTACGGTAGACTGGACCATGAACATAAAATTAGGGAAATTGGCTACCGAAAGGACAGATTTAAAATGTCCAAAGATGGATTAAAATCTTTCCTCGTACAATTAGAGACATGTATAATTGTGAATATTTTCAATAGTATACATACAAGAGTACAAATGAATAATATTTTTTTAAGGAACTTCAAGATGACCCTAACTAACAACATGCTTCTGCACGCTTGTTTTGCTATTTAAGTCTTTTTTAAACGACTATAATGTAGCTTCTAATGCTTTTTAAGTATGAATATGATACATATTTGGTGTGAATTCACCTCCAGCCACACCTTTATGGTTGTTTACTGGGTATAATTGTCGATGTACATGTATATGTAGAACGCTCGAGTAAAAAATCCAGTCGCTCATAACTAAATTTCTACCAGTCATACTTTATTCAGTTAAGACAACTTATTCAAACACAGGTCAATTAAACTAAAAAAACTGTAAAATCTGACCTTTGGGAGTTCACAGCATGACGTATTCCAAAAAGAAAGTCCTTGAATTTATATTTTCGTTAAACCAAGGTCATTTTTTAGAGAATACTGATAATTTGTCTTTTGAAGAGGAGCAAGACCCAAAATATAGCCCTTTAAGCCTTCAAAAATGGAATTTTTCATGCAAATGTTCTCTACATTAATAAAATTTTTATTAACAAAGATAAAAGCCTTAAGCATGAAAAGACCTTAATCATTAGAAAATCACTGCACCTCTCCGGTCCCTTTCTTTAGCGATTGGTAATTACACGATGACAGTGTATCAGCAATATACAAAAATTTGGAAGCAATGCAGGTGGAGACTGTTTCATGTGTTGAAAACTGATAGGGATGTTCATGTTAATATTAATAATTTCTTATAGCAACCCAATAATATTTTTTCTCTATTTGTATAGTAAGTACACATATTCACACTAAATTCTCCTTCTTTGGAATTAACTTCTCTAATTCTAATTCTTCAGCCAATGCACACGATCACGCCACATATTTCTTGTATCTGTAGCTTTGTGTTTATGACATGCCTGTAGCCATCCAAAGTTTAAAAAAAAAACACTTCACAGGCATATTTTCGCAAAACACTGCTGTACCCAACTTCGCCTGTACCAACATAGACTGACTGATCTTACGGTTACATAACTTGATTTACTAGCCCAATCCTTCGCCTAACTACCCGGAGTTCACCGAACTACCCGGAGAGGAAGCTGGGAATTCCACAATTTTCATTCTTAAATTCACCTTATTCATTGTGAATTGGCAACAGGAAAGCTGGCAAATGAAAACAAAAATAGGAAACATTCAACTAATTCGAGATATTCTGAAACACATTAGAGTTATTTTTTAATCCTATCTTCTCATCACATACCTTCCATGTGCAGGGAAAATAAAATAAAAATAAATTTACTCTGGAGTAAGCATCATTCCCAGGTAGCTTAAGGGTGTAACTTCCTCGGCGGAAGCGCTCGAAATGATGATCCGTATCAACACGATGATTGTATCATCAGATTAGCCGAGAAACAATTTTTGGTTAAAATTTTTCCAGAGAATATCTGAATCCTTTACGCATGCCGGAAAATTATGTGATCGTTCTTAAACACAAATTGTAATTTAAAATTTAATAAGAATATTAATGAAAACATTTTTAAGTTATGGGTAATATTTTTCATTATATTTTGAAAACACCAATAAATGTTCGGGAACAAGTTTGAGGTACATAACGTATTAGTTATTGATTTTTAGTCTCCGATACTAATAATTTATATTTCCATCGTTAAATAATTATATGTCAATTCACCTATTAAAGTTAAATCATATTTTAGGCAAGCTAAACAAAACTCTTAATAGATATTTCAAGCATTTTACCACGGCAAGTTTTGCAAAAATAACATTTATTTGCGTGACGTACAACTATGTTCCAGATTCTTGGGACAAAATCTCGATGTTCGCCATGATATTCATGCTATCCTTCGACACATATTACCGTACATTGTTCGTTCCTCTATTAATCGCATGAAAATCTCGACTCTTGTTTGCCCGAAGAAAGTCATCAGACCGCAGAAAGCCTTCGTGTGATAATATAAGGGCTTCGCCATTCACTCAGCGAAGAGACTCCGTTTACGCCCATCCTCCGCATCTAAATGCGGTCACCGCTTGGAGTGGGGTGGGCTATTGCACTTTGGGTGAGCGCCTCTCTTCCCGCTGACCCGTAACTCCTGCCCCTCATATTCTGCGATGGAAATTGAAAGTGGAAAAAGAGGAGAAAATGGGCCGGGAAAGGAGGCGAAAAAGAGCTGAGGAAAGCACAACACCGCCACCCCTTCTCCTTTCGTGTGAGTGAAATAGAAAATCCGATTAGGAGCAGATTGTGTGAGAGATGGTCACGATTCCGGGACCTCGCTAATGAGTGGGGAGGCCAGAGGCTCCTGCTCTCAGCGAGGTGTCCTTTTTATTTCATTCAGAGGAGGGAGAGGAGCGTCTTCCCCGCGTCGTGACGCCTACTTGCTCTGAGCACGGCGTCACTGACCGCCCTACGTGTCTTCATAGAACTTTGGCTCAAACTAGCAGTGTTCGGCAAAAGTCTTGTGGATGGACTTAAATTTTTGCCATGAAGGTCATATTACACACATTTTATGCACATGATTCGATTCCAATTTTTCTCGTCAGCTGGAAAATCGGAGTTACATCATTACATCTACATCTGCATAATACCCTGAAAGCCACCATAAAGGTGTGACAGGGGAAAAAAATCATCCACCTTGACCAGAAGACAAACCCAGAACCTACCTTTTCTGTTGGTGTTTTACTCTGTATGCAAACAAGGCAGTATGGGACTTGGGGACCCTCAAAATGTAACGGAAGATTAAGAGTGGACAATCCTTGCATAGGTGTAGCATGCAATTTTTGGATCATTTAAGCTTCAAAACCTTAGCAGTGTCTTCCTTTCCCAAAACTGGCAAAATGCCTATAGAGCTTATACTTCAGGAGCGTTCGTATCGTATTAGCCTTCTTTGTTCGAGAACTAACTGTAATAGACTCAATATTCCCCGAAAATTACTGACTCTTAACTTCTTTCTGGCCATATTCATTCAATCTTCTCCTAATGAAGTTTCGATATAGCAGCTTGTTTGCATATCAATAGTGCATGTTTGGTGATCTTCACTCCTAGCCACACACCCTCGCGGTGGCTTTCTGGGTATTATGCAGATGTAGAAGTAGAATGAGATAAGAAAAATAAGTTTTTGCTACGATACCCATGGTTGTAGGTATTTGAAACTGAGGGGATCAGCAAAATCGACCTTGTGATCTTAAAGAAGCTGAACGCTTTTAAACCTGTTTAGTGAATATGAAAAGATGAACGGTTTAATAGTTGACCCGCAGAAATAAATATTTCCTGTCCTCCCAATTGTTGAAGAAAAAAGAGGTAATAGTTGGCAACGCTGCTCTGTCCCACGGAGCAAGGATATCTTCCCCCCTCGGTCTCATTTTAAGCACGCCAGCTTTACACGCAGACACGGATCTCGCGGCGGGCATCTAGCGTCGAGATGGCCGATGGAGATGGAGATACCTGCGGAGGAGTGGACGGGGAGAGGTGGGAAAGTCTTGCTTGAGGTGAGAGGGGATCTAGCCCAAGGAGTGCTCGGCAGACGGGCTCCCGCTCTACCAGTCCAGGAAGACGTATTTTAAGGTTCATGAAACGTGGTTTAAAAGCGTGATCCAAGTTATTCAACTCAGTTAATGGCTTCGTAATTTAGCGTCATTAATATAAAAAAAATGGGAAATTTTGCTTCCCATTTGTTTTTCCATGAATCCACCCAAAAAGGGCGCCCTCGGGTTGTATTGAGCATGGGCGAAATAATTAATATACTATCTGAGTGTTTATAATTACCGATGATTAAAAGTTATTATTTTTTATTCTCCGTGGCTCCTCCTTATCTTTGTAGGAGCATCTTTTCACGAACTCTACCTAAATCTGCTATAATTTTACCACGCACCAATTTGATATGCTGGATAATTTAAAAAATTACTCGGTTTCAAGTGTAGGCACTAATACTGGTGTAAATCTCTCCACTCCAAAAGTTTTCATAATTGCACTAAAAAGGATCGAATTATTAAAGACTGCGGAAAATTAAGCGTTTTTGAGGAATTGCTTCCCAAAGTAATCATTACCCGGCATAAATGATTTAATTGTTTCTTTTTCACACCATTGTTGCCATCCTTATTCTATTACTTCTTAAAATACCTCGTTAATATTTCATTTCAGTTCCAACATAAAATTCAGCCATTTTTCATAAATTCAAGCACCGGAATTATATTTAACCAGGTAATGAGTAAGAGAGATCTTCGAGTACAACTTCTTTTCAAAAAGGCGATGCAATAATTTTTGAGACAATCAATATCAAAAGACATATTTGAAAGGAAAATCAATTTTGTTAAAAAATGTACCATTTAAAAATGTCATTAATGAATGAAATGTAATTAATTCATGACCAAAAAAGCAAAGCTTTTAATAAGAGGGCGTAAATAGTGAATTCGTCAAGGGAAGTCATTCCAAGGCATGTAATTTTTCATAAGGTTTTCTATGCATATGGAATAGTAAATAGCTTTTGATAAAGCCCTACAGATTTTTTATTCCGGGTATTTGATATCGTTACATCACAACCCCAAAAGCCTAACGGCATAAGCCAGCACTTAACCTCCAAGAAACAAAATTCTTTCCTGGTGGTTTATTTTTCTGCGTATCTCAATATATTTCAAATGAAGCTATGGCTGCTGCTGCTAAGTTTATGAATCTGGGCCGCTGGCATGTTATTAAAATTCCGGAGTGGAATCCTTTGCTTCTTTGCCTTCCTCAGTTCAATGAAAAAAGCTCGAATCTATCATTTCTTCTTATATCGTGTTCCTAACAATCTCATCTCCCTTCCCTCTTTTCAATCTCTCTCCCATTACATTACCAGCTTTTCCATGGCCAACCGAAATGTCTTCACGTAGCGTCCAACAAAGCGTCTTCATTCCTGGAGAACAGTTAACTTGAGTCATCCCCCCTCAACCATTGAAACCACATCCCGCACGCACATGCCCCTATCAATTTACCTACCATTTCCTCACCCCCTCGTTTCCTGGATACGATTTTTTCTCCTCTCCGGAGGCAACTTCTCGTACCATCTCATCTGCCTTCATGGAAAAACAATCTCTCTTCCATTTCTCTCCAAAGGAGGTGGAACAAGGAGATGAGAGGAACGGAGTTTGTTAGGCGGAGGGTGTCCACTGGTGGAGGAAGGGGGAGAGGGAAATGTAAGGGTTAGAGCAGGAGGAAGGGCGGGGGGAGAGATAAACGCTTCGGGGTAAGGAGTAGGGGACAAGAGTCAATTGAATTACGATGGCTCTCGGAGACCACCAATCAGTGACCATAACGGTTAACTCGGATTCATGGAAAGGGAATGGGGGGTTTTGACCGTAGGGGACTCCAATTGGCGTGCTGGAGTCACTGGTCGCCACCAGTGGTCGGACCGCTCGTAAGTCCTCCGGGGCGTACGGTTCGTAAGTCCTCCATGATCGACGTGCGCACGGACGGACTGGCAGCTCGGGCCGATGGCCGACAGCAATACAGATGCCTCTCCGGATGCCGAAAATTAAAAGCAACGCAAATGCTTGAGGAAGAGGAGGGTTCTTTTTTGCTTTTACTCGGGAGGAAAGAAACATATTTTACGTGAAGCATCCGCGTCACTAATGGCGTAATGAGCGTTTCCAGAAATCTTTGGAGTCGATCGAGATAATTTTTTACGGTCGAATGCAAATGGGTAGAGTTACCTGTCACCGAATAAATGGAACAATTTGGAAGAGAAAATGATTACCTCGTCCAGGGATTTGGAGGAACGCCCATTGAAACAATGTGGTTCCGATCAGGGAACGCCGAGCATCACCCGCGAGGAACAAATTATTCATTTCGAGCCGTATCATCATGGGTTATGGGGTAATCATAAGGCTGAAGTTCAAGGTAGATAAACAAATTCGGGTGGAACTAACCTTAATATAACACATACTTTTGGGGGAAATTCAATTTTTATGAGCAAGGCAGGAGGGCAGGTGAAAATCTATCCCATTTCACGGCTTAGGATGGATAAAGAAGTGATATTTAAGTGGTTATTGTTACTTTTTCCTGTAGCGAAATAAAAGCATATGTAATCCTGAGCAGGTGACGTAATTCAATCCTTAAAAATACGCACCACGGCCTGGGATACCACCTCAGTATGGACATCACCTTGTCCAAAGACAAATCACCTCAGATGGGAAGAGCCATATGACCTTAGCCTCCGAATTACATAAAACGCAATTGCAAGGCTTCTTAGTGTATTAACTATGAGTGAATCTGTATAATTAATAGCGGTAATATTGATATAAATTAAAATATATGCAGAAATGTTTTATACAGCTATCTAACATTACGATAGCTTCTACAAACAGAAAAGGGTATGTTGGTTCACTATTGCTTACGGCAGCTGTGGAGCAACGATGAATTTAGTCGAATTTTCACCATTGATTCCTTAGTTGGGAATAGATCTGATAAAAATCATAAATTTTTAACTACTCATTCCAATTTGCTTCCCAAGAGCATTTCCCAGATCTATTAGTCCTTATGAGTCATATAAAAACAGCAATTAATCTAATGAATCAAACTTTTGTGCTGAAGAGCATCAAAATATAACTTATTACATAGTTGTATTATGTCAAAAAAGGAATACTCACACTCATCTCTTGCCGATGTGTGGGTCGTGCTGGGCTATAGAAGTCGAAAGCATTAACAACGCCGATTGTTGAGTAGTGTAATGTTTTATGACCTTGGGAAATTCATATAATTTATTGGTTGACTCGATGGCAGGAAACTTATTTTTGCGTCTTCAAATTCAAAGTCTGAGGAAGGTGAAATCAATGAGAACACCGGAAGAAAGTGGGCCCCAGGGAAACGTGGATCGATTAGAAGTGATTTCTATGTAATACAGATTTTCCACTTCGAGGTCCAGGGTTCAGATCCTGACCGTGGAACTGATTACTCAGGGAAATACTGGTCAATACTTGAATTCTTTGCGGAGAGTTCTCCATGTTCAGTACTCCAAACCTTTGGAATTGGGGCGTATTTAATCCCGGACTCGTGGGCAAATTTCTTTCAGAGAAGGCTAATGCCGACTCTAGGTTTTTATATGTAAATATATTCAATAGCGTAAATACGAGTGTATCAATGAATAGCATAGCATGTTGGTATAAAGACTAAGCTATCCCAACTAACAGCGTCATATTGCATGCTTGCTTTGCTGTCTTTACCTTTTTTAAATTGTGAAATTTATTCTAGTATATTAGTACTAATCCTTTTTTATGCATGATATATAAAGCATGTTTGTTGTGAATTCACCCCCTACCACACACCATAATGGTGGCTAACAGGGTATGATGTAGATATAGATGTAGGTTTCTCTCCACTCTTCCTTTGTTACCATCCCCTCTCCTGTTTACCCCTCAAACATCCTTATAACCATATAGCTATAGGATTCCAATCTAAGTACTTATCCGGAAACGGAACGGAACCCAAATTTTCTTGCCTTCCTTACATCTCTGCTTGAAGAGTTTTTACCTCCTACTCCCTATCCCATACGCGGTCACTTCACGACATTCGCTTTCCGTGCGTCTTCGGTGATTTCCCGAGCGTGAGGATTCGTGCCGGGCATCAGCGCTCAGGTAGGCATCGTAATGACAACGATTGAGACCCTATGCCCGAAGGGGGTTGGGTAAGGGAGCGGAGCTCCATGGGGTTTTCATTCCTGCGCTCCCAAGGCCGCAGAGGCAGCGGTAGGTCGGGGACGGCTGGGTGGACAGAGCGTGCCTAATCTGTGGTCTCGGGGAGGGGGGGAGGAGAGAGGCTGAGCGTGTCCAAGTGATTTTTGAGCAAAAGAATAAGAGATAGTGAAAGAGCGTGAGCAACTGTTTCAATTGGTTACAAAGGTGACGTGACAAACGTGTGCATTCCTTTGATATCGCCGATGATGTAATAAATACCATGTACCCCTTCTGAAATGAAAGACTTAAGGTCAAGAAGAATGATTTTTCTGCAGAAATTATTTAAGAAGATCTATTACCACTGACTGTGCTATTATCATCTACATCTACGTAGTACCCTTTGAGCCACCACGACGGTGTGTGGGAGGGGATGAAGATCACCAAACTTGCACTTTTGACTTACAACTGGGCTACTACATGGAAACATGTTACATGATAGGGTAACATGCAGCTATATGGTTAGTATATACATAGTAATAAAGGAATTGGTTGTTAATACATGCATCATGCACTACAGACTACAATATTTCACCTACCTATCCCTTCGCTATGCTCCCTGTTGTGTTTTCTTATAGTACGGGAGAAAAACGACATTTTAGATTTATCGATTCGACAATCTATGTCATTAATTCTATTTATCTGGGCGAATCGAGCATAATACGCTGGTATTATTAATGTATACCTTACATCTTCACTAAAGCTAGTTTTAAATAATATTTGTTGTATTAAACGGCAGGCTATCATGGGCACATTTATACTAAGCTGTAAAAATACTAACAACAATTTGTAGCAAGAGTTCCTGTATCATTAATGACGATTTAATATCTAATACAATTAGGGATATGGATAACTGTAGATATATCCAACAGCTGATGATTTCAGGCGTAACTTTATGGAACTTATGCAAGATAGAAAAGAAAACTCAATTTAGTTGTTCCACGTTAATTTATTAAACACCGACCAGGGTTTTTCCCGGGTCGTCTTTAATCAGTTATTGTGGAACGACGAAGCTAAGTTTTCTTTTCTGTATCCAATAGCATAAGTACAAGTGTATCAATGTATCATTCGTAGTTGCATTTTGGTATAATTACTTTAAGCTTACCCAGTTAACAGCACATGTTTGCATGCTTTCTTTGCTATTTTTATATTTTAAATGGTGAAGCTTCGACTAGAATATTATTACTAATCCTTTTAGATTGACATTTAATATGATTATATGTAACGCACGTTTGATGTGATTCCACCCCCTGCCTCACATCTTTATGGTTGCTTGCAGGATGTTGTGTAGATGTAAAAGTTACCATTTTTATCCAGGTATCTTAAGTTCACATCCTACTGATGATGCTTGGGGAATGAGTCGAAAGTTTTTGGAGAACAACCTTAGCTAGCAAATAGGGCAATGATGAGACAAGAAATGTGTCCCCAGGAGCAAGTAAGAATCCCAGGGAATCGGTGGAAATATATCCGGGTAAAACTAGACACATCAGCCAGCAGGCGGGCAAGGAAGACGTCATGCGAGCTAGGCAGCACAATAAGGAAATCGGAAAGGAGAGGTTCGCGTGGAAGATGGAGAAGCCGGGTCAAATGATAGGGTTGGAGGAATGGAGAGCAGGCGAGGGTTAGACTGGGTGGGTTGGAACGTAGGGGGGTGGGAACGGGGGAGCGAGGGGTAGCTGGAAACACAGACGGGAGGATTGGCGTTTCCTCCGGGGAGACACTCGGCCGCCGTTGAGCGGCGTGCCTGCGTGCTGCAAAGACTGGGAGAGGGGATTGGAATGCCTGGAAAAGGGCAAAGGGAGAAGGCTGCAGGTGCGCAACGCCCGACCATTTATTGACCCGGGTTTCGAGTAGATTGATTATGGATAGTGATGTGCATGAAACTAGCTTTGAATTCGTACGGTAGAATCGACACGACGCACAAATAGACGATATATATGATACGACATTGAATTAATGCATTTTTGTCACACTTAAGTAATGTCATGAAGGTAGTTTATGCAAATCGAACAATTTTCTCGATGATTCTCTTTGAATTCCTATGGTGGCAAGCCTCCAAGCGAAGCAATGATTCGTAACTAGATTTCCTTGGGCAAGAAATTTAGGCGTGGCAAATAAAATTAAGGGTGTAAAATCCTTGTAGTATTCCATAAAAAACGTAAGAACATTGTTACATGAAAGCCCAGTTTCGTGGATTTATGGGAAATGCAAGGTTAGCATGAACATGATCAGCTACACGGCTTGTGAAATCAGCGACACCACTTGTGACTTTTTTATCTAACATGTTTCCAAGTAGTAGCCTAGTTGAATTTTAATATCGTATGTTTGGTGATCTTCGCCCCCTGCCACACACCTTACAGGGCTGTGTGATTACCAATACCCTGTAAGCCACCACTCTGTGGTGGCTTACAGGGTATTGAGTAGATGTACTTATATAATAAATACTTATGTAATAATCAGTTAGATCAGAGCACAATATTTCCACCGAATACCTACGCCACTCTTTTTCTATCTGAGTCCTTACTGACGCAGCTCCCGAAAATTCCTACCCATCTCCAATTAATTTCCAGTCTTCCACTACAACATTTATTCAACCACGATATTAACCCTGAGCTGCCGACGCTGAGGTATATGGTGATCACTATTCGGACATCGACCATGAAAAAATAAGAGGAAGTGGATGAAAAAAAGAATAGAAAAGAATAGTTGAAAAGGTGGCATGACATTTTCTGTAAAGATCTCATAATTAATGTATCTATGGAGACATAATTAAAATTAGCAATGTGTGCTACATGGGAGTTAGAACTGATATCTCTAAAACATCAACTTCCGCTGAAGAATAATGCCGACGTTTTAATTAAAGAGAATCCACCTCTCTTCCAAATACACTCTGGTACATGGTCATTTCATTCTTTTCCTCGCAAGCCTAATTATAGTGTCCTTAACACCTCAAATTATATAGAATACGGGCGTGTTGCATAAAACTGAGTTATAAAACGAATTTACGTAGCTGAAGAAGGAACTCGAATCTGAGATAAAATTTGTTTTGGCACAGAAATGCATCTCGTGCAATTTTTATAATGGATATCTCACAATAACATGCTCACTTCATGTTTTATAAGAAATACTTTATTATAATAAGCATGCAAGAGGATTAATTTAAGAGAGAATGCAAATGCATTAGTATGACAAGGCAATAATTCTTCCCTCCGTTCTTGGCTTTGTTCTATTCCAAATCATGTGTCACTTTTTACCGATAGTTATAAACCTCGAGTCTAAAGGAAAACTCCGAATTCCATGTCAAATGGCTTTCGATATATATTTATTTGTAGCTCCGATGTTTCAATCTCTTTCGTGTAGTTTAAAATCAAATTTTCTTGATGTGCTCAATTTTAAGCCTGTACTGTAAAAACTGTACGTCCAGCAGTGAAATGTTTTCCGGTTATTGATGAATTAGGTCATTTTCTTCAGTGCTGAATATATTTTCCCAGAAATAACTACCAGAAAATCTAAAAATTTAATCCATAAATATTTCGATTTAAGCTTATAATGCCAATATAATAATTTAATTGAATAATTAAATTAACATAAATACTCTTATCCTGTGTCTGTATTATGAAACAAACACAATTAGCATAACGGAGCAGGAAACTAAGGAGGCTGAGTTGTGCGCCACGAATCAATGTAATCTATGTTAAACGTATTCAATTTTAATATAGTCTATATGTTCGAGTCATGCAATGCGAAATACAGGCAAAATAATAAGATGGGGTAAACAAATGCCGAAGTAAAATAAAAAATAACTGCCAAATATAATTAAAACCGCAAAAAATTGGGGCATTCATGATACGACGTTGAATTACTGTATTCTTTTCACGCTGATGAAATCTCGTTAGGGGAGTTAATGCATTTTGAAAAATTTATTCGATCACCCTCCTCATGATTAATTGCAAAGCACACTAGGAATCAGCAAAAAAACTTATGCCTCTCGCGGGTTTAAAGAATTCAAGAGACTAGCAAGTGGATGAGGACAACGACGAGGACAACAGTTAGGAAAAAGTGAGGGAGAGAATGCGATAAAAACGAGAAAGGAAATGAGCGGCAAAAGGAGAGCACGTAAGACATGCCTATGAGGGCTTTGAGGGGGGTAGAGAGAGGGAAAGGGAGGGGGGAGGGACGGAAACGAGAGAGGGAAATCCTTGGCGTGACGCTGTCCCCGTTCACGGCTCGTCAACTCGTCACCCTTTGCATCTCAGGGAGACTGCCGTGCGAGCACGTGCGTTTGGAAAACAATGAAGGAAGATAAGGCTCTGCGCTTCATTTTCACCACCTCATATCAACCCATTAGTGCAGTCGGCAACTTAGTTGCTATGCCCCATTTTGTCTTACACAGTGTTCACTTTGAAACCGATTCATTCGATTCTTCGCGCGTGTCTTTGCTAGACCTTACTTTGCTGACTGGCATTGCTCGTTGTTCGTCAGTGTGATTCTGTCTCACCAGTTAGTTGGATTACTTCAGTTCCTCCAGGTGTTGCCCTGACGACTGGTGACAACTTCCTATATAATGTAAGTTGAGGCCTTTTGTTTTTAGTTGATTCGCAAATATTTTCATGTCAATTGTGAATAAATTAAAGTAATTATTCAGGGAGGCGATCGTCAGGAAAAACCTGGAATTGTCAGGGAGTTTTGGAAATCTGGAAAAGTCAGGGAATTCTCGTAACAGTCAGGGAGAAATTGGGATAGAAATTATCTTTATTTTTCTACCATTAGGTTTACCGGGCAGTCCTTCCCGACCTTTATTTCACCAAAACATTTCACCGACTAAAACTAATGTCCGTCGCCGCATATAAGTGCATAAAATAAGCCCCGTCAATTCGTTGAACTTTCAGTTGTGAATCTTAGTTACTTAGTTGTGAATGAGTCGTACAATGTATCCCTTTTGTATATCCTTAATGCGATATTTGCCTAGTATTGTTAAAATTCATGAGTACCGTGTATTCTGCTCATCACAAGGGGTCCGAGGCTATGTTTTTCGGAAGATTTTACCTCGTGATTCTTTTGTTAACTTCCAAGACTCAGGTCAAGAGGTAGTTGTAGCACACTAGCTTGTAGTAAATACGTGCTTGCAGTTCTAAAAATACGAGACGATGATTATTAAAACGGTAATACTAGTACGATCACACGAGTAAACAAAATCTTACGTGAGATCATCTTCAAATTAAATACCCCACTTCGCGAAACTATAAGAAGAGTTCTCCTCCCCTCTCCACCTTTCACGCTCGACGTAATTATTGAAAAGCCCCCTTAGCTCCCTCTCGAAGCAATTTAGTCAGGTCACAAACCACCTCAAATATGACATTCCTAAATATTACGCTGCCGTTGCTAATTCCCTCTGTTTTCGCTCGCAGTGGCGCGATTACGTTTTGTTTGTTTTTAAAATATTTTAACAATTTTGGTTCCCTCTTACATCCATGGGGATGTCAGAGGGAACCAAAATTCTCTCGGCCTACATATATTTAGGCCGAGTCGGAATTACGTTAATCAAGTTGTTATTCGCTTTTAAAACTCGTGCCATCTGATTTTGATCCAGTCCAAGAACTTAGCTTTGGTTTGTATTTTTGCGTAGCTTAGCGATACCTGTGCCGGAGCCCGCCAGTAAATTGGCCATTTACTTTCCCTTCGATGCCTTTTCTGTACTCTCCAACTTCCCAGAACTACCACGACACGCCGCCTCTTCCTTGAAGAATTAGACATTGTCAATTTGTAATTTTACCGAAGGAAACATACACGTCCACGGAAATACGATGCACGGCGAAAAATGTATTAAAAGTGTGTACAATTTGTGCGAGGGCTTAACTTGCGAAGGTTTAACATATTTTTTCACTAGAGCGGAGGCTCCATATATTTTTTCATTCTTATAGCTTTTAATGTATTGATTTCAGCTTTTAGCATTTTCTGAGTTTTGACAAAAATTTAATTCCACAGAAATAAAATATTACGATAATAGCCTTTTGGCGATCGGTCAGGGAAATTAGTAAAGCCATCAGGGAAATATTAGGGAAAAGTCAGCGAATTTGAAAATTGGTTATTAGTAGCCACCATGTTACTCAAAATATAACGTAGAAATGTGAATTTATTATAGTTTACATGTGGGTTTTCTGTGCAAATTTTTAAAGCGATGACAACTTTCGTTGCCGACGGGCAAATGCGTAGTAGAAAATTATGAAAAAACGCCATTTCTCAGACTTTATTCAAATTCCAAATACTATTAACAATTAAATAGTAGTTTTTAAATGGCGAGTGATTTCGTTCTAATCATACAACATTAAGTGTATTTTTATTATTTATTTTTTTAATATCGATATTTTAGTACACCATAGGCTACCAATCGCTGTACTCTGGGATAATACAATATTGTTTCCAAATTAGGACGAAAAAAATTAACTATTTCAGTTTTTTCATCTTAATTCACCATCATACAGCTATTTAAACATTCTTTGGCCATTATTCTGATTTTGTTAGCTTGAGAAGCATACGAAACATGGTAAATTGAAATTTCGAGACAATATTTCCGCGATACCGATGAGGCAATTCATCCTTGAATTTAAGTATCCAATGTTAGTGTGATTTGCTCTATTACACATCTTTAAAGTTAGCATAAATTCGCTTTTAGGCCCCGAGGAAATCGCATTGAAAGAAGTTTGCACCTAAACGAAATTCTAGATTCCTTAGCGGGGATAATGTTTCTCCCGAGAGCATTTCTATTTGCCCACCTCTTGAAAGAAAGGGAGTTATTAGCGTTCAAGATTCCAATCTTTCAGACGAAGAGGTAGGACGAGACTGCAGTCATCTCCCTGCTTGAATATTGCAATCCAATGTTCTTGCCAACTTCTCCGAGGCTGAGGAAATGATAATCCAAAGAGGAAGGGGCAATTTAAGTGAAGTATGTGAGTCCTCAAAAACGCCAACCCTCAAGAAAACTAAGAAGCGTAAGGGCTGTTAACCCACGCGATCTTGAAAATAACACTCAAAGATTTTACCGGTAAATTAAAAATCCATTGCCACATTATTGACCCAATGCAGAGAATTATTTGCGCGAAAATGTAAACTCTCCTTTTGATTTCTTCAAAGCATTTTTTTCAGACAGTTTAGTGAACCTCATAGTCGTTGAAACTAACCGATATTCTGCCCAACTTATAGTTCACATATTTGAAGCAACCAATGGCGAAATAAGTTCGTTAACAGGGCTAATGCTTTTATCTGGCCACCACCGCCTACCTCAGAAAAGAATGTACAGGAAAGTAGACCCGGATCGCAACGTGCAGATGTTGCAGATACCATAAGGCGAAAAATAATTAGGAGTTTACCTCGCTACCTCCACCTGGCCGATGAAGTTGCTGACGATGGGAGTGACCGTATGCACAAGGTGCGTTCACTATTTGATTTCCTCAACAAGCTATTCAAGCAGATGGAGCCAGTGAACAGTTTGAGTATCGATGAGAGTTGATTCCCTATCACAGCCCTTACTTTGGCTTTAAGTTATGAGTTGCTGCTGATCCAACAGGCTATATTCAGCATGATGAACCGTACTGCGATACATCCACTCGTCTTCCTGATACTGGGTTAGGACAAGGGGGTGACGTTGATATTCCAGGCACGATTTCTACGTACAACGCAAATATGGCTGGGGTGGACTAGGGCTGGGCGGTGCAGGAAATACTGAACCGATTCTCAGTTCTGAAGAAAACCGTTTGAGACGGAGGTTAACCGTTTCAATAGGTCGAATGGGTGTTTTCTGCTGAGCCGTTGTTTTCAACTGAACCGGTGTTTTGTCATGAACCGGAGTTTTCTCTTGAACCGGAGTTTTCTCCTGAACCGAAGTTTTCTACTGAACCGGTGTTTTCTCCTGAACCGGTGTTTTCTACTAAAACGTTTTCTACTAAACCGTTTTTCTACTGAACTATCTTTTCCTCGTGTGCCGCGTTTTTTGTAATCCAAAAGGTTTTTTGCCAATAATTTTATTTTGCCTATTTTTAAGACGTGTTTTTCCTACAAGAGGATACTTCTTAATAAAGCAGGTACGCTTTCCTAAACCGAACAGTAAAAAGTGAGAATGTTTGGGTGAGTCAATGGTTTTTTATGAGGACTGGGCGTACATATGTACGCCCTTTCGTAACTGTAAAGGCGATGAAATTCGCATTCTTGTTGAAGGAAGGCATAGCTAAATTTTCATAGTTATTTATTCACTTGGCATGAATCGTTTCGTTGTTAAAACAACATTATCAAGTGCCTTGATCAGCCTTGATGATAATGCTGTTGTAACAACAAAACGTGTCGTGCTAAGTTATGTCTAGTGAATGAAAAGCTCTCTAGAGGCGGAGCGACTGGTGTCTGCATACGGACCAAATCTCTCCAATTAAGATCTGATTTACGTGCTTCCAGACGGTTGATGTGTGTGGAGAGGTTGATTGCTTTCGCCTGTGGCTCACAGTTATCTGCCTTTCTTAGTCAATATTTCCTTTGTTTTTCATCTTGGCAACGATTATGGGGCGAGATTCTATGACCCCTTTTTTGAGACATCGTTAAACGTTGGCAGCCCGCAAACCACCCAAATTTTCTGGCGACATAGGGTGCCTCATCAAATTTTGCCTAAGGTAACCGTATTTTACTTAAATTTACCATTATATAAAATATTATTCATTTAAAAATATCTCAACCATCCTTTGGCATAAAATAATTCTTGGAAAGAACTTACAATATTGAGCATTAATAATCAACGTCAAAATGTTCAAATTTCGTTTGTATTTGGCTCATCTTATGCACGATAAATCCCATCCATGCATGATGACCGGCCTGCCGGTTCAGATGTAGGAAAACACAACTATCGCACAACAATTAGTAAAAAAAATTACTTCCTGAAGATCGAAACGCTTCGTTCTAATAGATGGAAATCTATAACAATATTAACGAAGTACATATACGGTTTTAGCTGTTTCTAGGTTTTAAATGCATATCTCCTAATTTTTGATGATTCGGAAGGAGCTAGTATTATTAGGACGCAGTATAAGTTACTATTTTAAATTTATTTCCAATTGAGCATCTTGCCTTAGTTATTGGGGCCTTTTATTTTGCTACGCACCGTTTTTTAGGATATTATTACGCACTTCTAGATTCTTTTTGCAAATTTTTAAAATTTTCCGATCGATTCCACCGTGGTATAAAGAAAGAAGAAAGTATCCCATTGAACGACGAACTATTTGTAGTCTAAGTGTAGGATAAAATCCATTGTAGAAGTCAGTAGTCATGTTGAGTTCCTTCAGTAGCCATCACAGTCGGCTTAAAGTACATTCTGCTCACAAATGAAGCTGATAGCGTCAATGGTGGCTGCCTACACATTCGCTTCCACAGTAGCGCCCTAACTCTTCTCAGGTTCCAGAATTCTGTGATGTAGAAGAAGTAAGATGATATCTAATATGTATACATATGAGATACCTCTTATGCTATCTTATGCTTGGGGGTCATGTATTTGGCCCACATTTCCTCCTCCTTTCGCTCGCTTCGCCATTGTACTTTTTTTGTGATTTGTCGGCACTATTTTCCCATTCATTGCTCTTTGACTCAAAGAGATTGGAAGGTATAGGAGAGGACATTTGTATACTAGCCTACTGTGGACAATGAAGCCAGAAGGTACTAAACTTCGTGTTTTCTTTGAAGATTTTACGCGTATTACAATATGAATTACAATTGAAACAGTGATTGAGCTGGCATGCTAGTTAAAGATGCCTGGCCTCTCACCCTGAGGTCTCAGATCTCCAGGCTTTTGGAGTGGATTTCCTGTCCCTAGTTAGTGCTGTATAGAGAGGTCTTAAAATTCTGTATTCCGTCTGTCAGATGGGATATTTAACCGCGGAAGCATTGGTGCCTTTTATTTAAAGTCAGCTAATGCCGGCGCCGTTTTTCTTCACCCTTTCTCTGCTCTCCGAAATATTCCCCCCTCTATGCAATTACCCACGTATACTAAATTGCGCAATTGGATTTAGTTGTTAGTCAATGACTGTAGCTGCCTCCCAAGAATAGTTACATCTGCTATTAACCAACGATAGTATCATGTCCGAAATTCATCGAAGCGGCGCCAGTAATCCTAATAAAGCTATTTTAGAGAAGTATAAATGAGCCCTTCCACTGTGAGTTACTTCTCTTCTTAACGGCTGGTTCAAATTTAACCAATTAAAACTACATACTTGGCATTTGATTGCCTGATTTCGCACTTTTGCCATTTATTTAACGAATTTTTACAATGATCTACATAAAAAAATTTACTACACTCAGTTTCACCGCGTTAATCATCAACGTCATGCGTGAGGAGGTCAAGTGATAATTCCGTATATCCGTGGCCTGAAGATAATACGACATTTTTTTAGATTTATGAAATATTTCATGGTAAGAATTGAATGTCAATGGCATTCCCTTTCTTTTGGCTTATGTACAGTACTTGTAGGATGACAAAGAATAATTAAAATTTCTAAAAGAAACAAATGCTGCATACTGAAAAACAATTTTACCGTGTTTTCTTTCTTGGACGATATAAAAGTGCATTAAGTCAAACCCGGAATATGTGGTGATTAAAAAGTAGCCAACACAAGGTGGATTGACCATTTGGTGTTCTCAACCAATTTTGATGCCTATTATATTCTTAGAAGAAATTTTATTTTTCGTTGGCATGATTTTCATTTTCCAGAAAATGTAGATAGGATTATTAAGTATTCAGACATGGAAATTAAATGCTACTTAATACTGTCACTGTATCAAGATCATGCCACTTACGATTCCTTTAGTATTCCGGATTTAAACCTGAATAGGCTTTAAAGTACCTAATACTACTCATGACTTGTCATTACAATAACTGCTAATTTATGAACTATCTTCGATACAAAAACTATAAAAAGAACTAAAACTCCCTCATGAAATATTGTCTCCGTGTTTGACGGCACGGGAAACTAGTATAACCGTTTTCTCCATTGTATAAAAGCCTGTATACTCTGGCCACAGATAATCTTTTTCGGAGAGAGGTGTCCTAGGCCCAACTCACGCAAATATGTACAGAAGGAAAGAAAGGCCGAAAAATGCAATTCAAAGAAACTCTCAGGATAAGATCGCGGAAAGATCCCTAATGAAATAATTACAGCACTTAAGAATCACGCATGGAAACGAACAAGGCTGGAGAGGAAAAGTTTTTGCTTGTGTCAAAAGTCGCGTGATTCAATTTTCAGCGATTGTTTCAAAACTTCATCAAAACACAATTTCCCAAGCCGGAAAAACTTTTCAATTTAAACACTTCCTGGGGCAATTTTATATGCATAGAATACAGAAACTCCTATCCAATACATTATTCAAGATTATCGTTTAGAGTTACGATCCACTGTTCTTCGCCAACGTACTTTATTCGCTTCTGTTTTAGCAGAAAGTTGAATCAAGCAACCGACCTAAGTTTGAATAGAAGGTTTGACAGAGGCATACAACTTGAAACGGTTATAAATATGGTTCTCCGAAAAAAAGGGAGGAAAATATAACGGCAAGGGAATTGCCCACTACCTTTCCAACGCCTCATACGACCACAACCTTAAGGAACGAGCAGTAATTCAATGTTTCACTTTTTAATGTTTCTGTTACGATTTAAGAATAAACACCAAACCAAATCTTGGGAATTTTATGAGAAGTTAGAATGTTATATAATGTTCGAATTTTAAAAGGCAGTAGCCCCAGTATTTTCTTCAAACTTCAACAAAAATGCCGTAAATTAGAGATTATCTCGAAGAAATCTATTTGTGGTAGAAGCTCGAATAATGGAAGAGAGATCGCGGCTCAAGGACCGGTTAGCAAAAACATTTTAAATTAATCTTCTCTTAAATGGAGCATTCCTAATCTTCTTTTATAGAAAATCTTGGCGTCTGTCAAGAAATCTCCTTTGAAAGTGATTTCGAGGCACTGTAATTTCTCCCTCTCCCTCAACCCTCATCTTCCCATCCCCTCCCCCCCCCCCTGCAACCATTACCGCTCCCTCCGCGGGCCTTTCTAGGCGAATGATGACTCCCTTCCCTCCTCCCTCCCTCCGCCCGACACAGGTAAAAGAAAAGAAGGGAGCCTAATTGAGTTTTGTTACCAAGGACTCCGCCATTCTTCTCGTCCCCCCATTCATCTCCCAGACTGCTCCGACCCGTTCGCTCTATTTGTAACCCCTTCCTCCACTCCCCCTGTACACGGCGGCACCCCCTCCCTCCCCCGAAAACAGCCCCCGCCTCCCCGAGACCGAGGCGTATTACCCACGGATAGATGGGGAGGCCGGGGCCTTGTCATTACGCCGTCCGTCCCTCTGGGGTCCCTTCCTCGGCTCCGAAAATCGCCGCCCCAGCCCACAGGGCCCCTTTTTCCCGAAGCCGAGCGGATACGCCGGAGAAATTGTTTGACATCTTAATTCGCCCGGTTTATGAGCGCCGCCTGGGGGGAAAAAGAGCGCCTTGGTCCGTCGGTCGTGGATGGAACGAAGGAAGAAGAAAATGGATGTTTTTGGGGGAGGGGCGGAGGCACGGAGAGAAGCTGAACAAAAACAAGAAGAGTGACCGTGGAGGGAGAGAGAGAGAGAGAGAGAGACTGAGGGAAAGGGAGAGGTGGGGTGGGGAAAAGGGATGTTAGGAGGACGGACGAAGAGGGAAAGGAAGAGGAAGGAAATGGAAGAATGGAGGGCAAGAGCATCTTGGCGGGTTTACGATGACTTATGACTTTTTTTCTCTCCCAATCTCCCGCCCAGAGTCAGCGGCAGGGGGGCAGTGCGATTAGGCAGATGGAGTGCGGAGGGAGGGGGTAAAGGGTGCACCGGTAGCAGCCCCTCTCAGACTACCACGAATCACATCCCGAGGATTTGCATGAGTTACATGGGTTCCAACGTATAAGCGCGATTCCTCCATGGCGCATCTGAATATCGATTAACGCGCAAGTGATATGGCACCTCTGTTTCGTGTTCCAAATGACGATGCCCAAGAAACTTAGGGATGCCAAACATCTAAGTGATCCCTGAATATCTATCAGAATGAAAAAAATTCCCACACAAATAATAATTACCCCACATAAATTTTAGCATGACACGTATACATATTTCATAGTTAGAGACCGCTTTGTGTCATAAAACCAGATTTTGAAAGACGTGATTGAGGGGGGAACTTTGGGTAAGCGGGGAAGAGGGAGGATAAGAACGGGTAGCTTGGATAGAATGATGGGAGGTAGAAGGTATGAGGGGCTGAAGTGGAACATCGTGTTAAGTTTAGGGGGTTGGAAGAATTAAATGCCCATTTAGCCATACCTTCACCGGTAGAAAACTATTAATAATAATAAATGGTTTCTCCTCTAACTGGATTACTAAGTTTGATATGACATTTTCGTCAATTTTCGCCAATACGATCAACGAATACTACTCGGAGGGATAGAAAAGACGGTTAGAGCAAATGAATAGGTTCGATAAGATTCTGTTATCTGTATCTACATAATACCCTGCGAGCCCCCATAAAGGTTCGTGGCAAGGGAAAGATGTTATGGAAGGTGGATATAGAAGAACGAAGTACATAAAAATTATTTATAGCTACCATTATGATGCAAACATATTCATAATAATCCATATATTTTTCGTAAGAGAAACAAAGTTAAAGGTATGAGGCAGTAGCGAAGTATTCATTAACGCTCATTATTTGGGGGAGGTAACCGACAACTGAGGTAATTTGCGAAAGAGAGGCTAGGTTTTCAGGGAGTGGAGATAGGGTGAATAGAATAGTAATTTTCGCCAATACGATCAACGAATACTACTCGGAGGGATAGAAAAGACGGTTAGAGCAAATGAATAGGTTCGATAAGATTCTGTTATCTGTATCTACATAATACCCTGCGAGCCCCCATAAAGGTTCGTGGCAAGGGAAAGATGTTATGGAAGGTGGATATAGAAGAACGAAGTACATAAAAATTATTTATAGCTACCATTATGATGCAAACATATTCATAATAATCCATATATTTTTCGTAAGAGAAACAAAGTTAAAGGTATGAGGCAGTAGCGAAGTATTCATTAACGCTCATTATTTGGGGGAGGTAACCGACAACTGAGGTAATTTGCGAAAGAGAGGCTAGGTTTTCAGGGAGTGGAGATAGGGTGAATAGAAACCCAGCGTCGTTATTAGCCTGCTTTTAATGAAAGGTGCCAGGGAGACCAAGTCTTTACGTCCCATCCGACGGGTGAAGTACTGGGCTCGAAGTGCTCTCCACTAAACACTCATATAGGACCGGTATCCCTATGAAAAAATCGCCAATACCTACCGGGATACAAACTATGGCCCTCGGGATGGGAGATTGGTACTCTATCTACCACACCAACCCGAATCCCTGGAGATAATGGCCGGCCAGATGCATGGAAAGTGGGCTCGGAAGTAAAACTTTTAGAGTACCACTCCATCAAATCTTACCCCAAAACGGTAAAATACCAAACAATAGTCATGCCCAATTTTGAATATTTTAGGCAGATTCACCATTTAGATGGCTGGAGTTAGACTAATAAAAATGGTAAAAAGAACTAGAAAGTAAACATATCGCATGTAATCATAACATGAGTAATCTCGTAACAACGCGGGCATTCTCATGGGCTAGCATGCTCGCTCGCCTGCTCCTCACTCAGAGTTGTGGCTCAATTTTTCGCACATAACCGCGCCTCGCTGCCACCCTGGGTGCATCCAGACGGTGACAGAGGGGAACGCCAACCCTCGCGACGAGAGAGTAAAATGGAAAACCACCGCCTGTCAATAAGAATCCGCGCTGGCATGCAATCATGGGGAGTCGTGTATATTTTAACACCCAAAATAGGACGCGTCAGGATGGGAAACAGGGTTATGAGCAGCAATGGAGCATAGGACACGAGCAGGGAAGAGTGTTGGGAGATAAAGTTGGCGTACATGCGGGCAGTTTTGACCGTAGAAGCCGTGCATGCACTCAGCCGGGTGAGGGAGCGGCTGGGGTTGGGGGAGGATGGAATGGCGGCGGACGGGACTAATAGTAAGACATAAGTCGGACGTAAACGACGCCTCGGCCACGATAAATAAGGGTATTCCGAACGGCCATAAAGGCTAATTTACCGACCGATAAACGCTGCTTTCACTGCGCAGGAGAGAGGAGGCGGAGGAGGGCGGGAAGTTGAAAGAGAAAGAGCGAGCGAAACGGGAAGATGAAAACGAAAGAGAATGGGGATAAGAGAATGGTGGAGGGGCAGTGGAGGAAGGAAAGCAAAAAAAATCCCAATTGTAGCGCATGCCGACAAAAGAAAAAAATTGAGCCGTAAGAAGTGAGAACGGGAAGTTCAAGAAGAAGGCGAAACCAAAGTGCAAGACGCTCTCGTCTCTCGAATGACGAAGGCTGCGGAGGTGGTCAAGGCGGTTATGTCGCCCTTTGCGGCACCAAGACCCTTCTCCGCCCTCCACCGCCTCCTCCTCTTCTTAAATATATCCGCCCTCCACTCTTCGTTTCTCATGCTACACCTTAATGTGATTAGTCGCTTACAACCTCGATCTTATATACTACTCGAGGGCAGAACTGGAAATTACCCTTGTCCCCACAGGGGAAAATATTTGGATGAATTAATATCCATATCCCTAACGAAGAAAAGTTTCCTAAATAATGTCCATATTTCCATAAAAAATTTATTGTCTTTTTTTTAAAGCATAATATTACTTTCTTTTCATCCTCACCGACAGTCTGTTACCAGTTATTTTCCAATCGTGAATTGCCCTGAATTGAAAATGAAACCTGTAATACTATCCTCAAAAACGTTTTTTTATAACTATTGAAAGAACCATTGTGCTGCATTAAGTATTCACTAAATCAAATTTCTCAACAACCACAATGCCCAGGTCTTCAAACTCTAAATTCACTCCGTAGGTGATGATACCAGACGAAAGTTCAGCCTCTTAACTGTAGACTTTAATTCCGTGGAAAAGTTTCGCATCAAGAGTGGGAGGACTGTTTATGTTTACACTTCTGTTTACTTTATGCCTATATTTTCCCATTCAGGTCCAGTTAAATCACACCTTCCAGGGGAACTTCAGACATAATCACGTAGCTTGAGTAGAACTATCCCATAGAGACGCCTCCTGGATTCCATCCTGTTAACTTCCATCCTATTTAATAATCGAAAGTTTAGCAAAGCTCACAGTTTTTGACACATTTGGCCACTTATTTCAATAGTGTTATGTTCTTGGATATTTTCATCACCACCTTCTGCTAGGGTATAAGAAATGAACGAACAAATAAGAACCAACCATAAAAAACCAACTAGTGAAGATCAGTAGGTTGATCATAAATCAAGCTCTAAGAAAAAGAAGCATAGCTGTCTCCTCCAAATACGAAGGTACCAGGAGCTTACTGTATACCAAAATATTATTGGCACTAGAGTTTGAAATAGTTAAAGAAGTAATCAAAACACTTACGGAATATTCGATCATACCATATTTTTCATTTATTTCTACGTTCAACGATGTAAAATTTATAATTATAAGTTGTATAGTATTTTTGCTACAGTTGCAATGCGTCATGTGCTGACTTTTATGCTTGCTAAATACTTACCACCAGCTTAATTTTTGTTTTCAAAAACCCGTCAGTCGATCAATCCAAATTGTTAAGGTATGTAAATAAAAATGTTTTTCACTTTTTTTACCTATTACAAAAATGTATCTGTTTAAGAAGTAATACTGTTATCATTTTTACAAGACGTAAAAATGTTATCTTCGGCTCTGGGTTGTCGAACAAATGCTGTTTTTATCACGTTGTAATCCTTAGATATCCGACATTTGATAATTCAAAATTATTAGAAACATAATGTAATCAACTTTTGATATCAATTTATAAATTAATGGATGAGAATGAGTTGGGTCCGCGGCAATTTGTTGCTTTGAAAGGTGTACGACGTTTTTGCAGCTTTACCTAAAGACAAATCTCAATATTCATTTTATAACTCTTCTAATGTGGGGAAGACTCTATGCAACTCCAAACAGCCTATGAACAGTAGTATTGTGTATGCCCTATCATGCAATGATTGCCAAGCAAGATATTGTAGGGCAAAGAGGCACGGAATTCTAGACAAGAATCAAAGAACATTTTTAAGTGTGTGGAAAAAGGTGACATTTCCTCAAATTTTACTTAATACTTCTATGAAAGTGGACACAATACCGAAGGCAAGGGAGAAAAGCGAAATTTCCTGGAAACATTTATACTGTCAATTATAGGGATAAAACCTTATTTCTTAGTAACCATTTATATGATTGGCATTCTACTTGGTTTTCTGTTTCCCTTCCTCAAAGAAGCTCATTATGAGTCACAAATTTTCCATTTTCCCCCATTTTCCTTCCCTCTTCCCATTCTTTGTAAGGGGGTAGTTCCTTTTTACACTTACTACGCCACCCTATCCAAATCCCCTCATCCAATACCCCCTCCGTCTTCTTTATCATCCCTCACCAGAGGCTCATATGTAACAAGGGCTTTGCTGGTGTGAAACACCTTGATAATGACGGTGAATCGTTGAAACCTTGGTCGGTGGTAATAAACTGTTTGGATCATAATACTTCAAGTTATTTTTTCTATATAATATGAAAAAGTTCTACAAATAAAGCCTGAAACGATCTCTTTGATTATATCTCTCCTATATAACTCCTAAATCAATAATCAATCAATCAATAATTGATCAAGCACATACCTACTATAATGAGCTGTGGAAGGGATAAATAAGATAATAGCAGATATTTACTTCAATGTAATATTCAATCATAAAAATATTGGATCAATAACTTTATGTTAATCGATGAAATTTGAAATCATTTAATATATACGGTATTGGAGGACCAAATACAGTCATAATGTGGGCGTTTACTCGGAACCAGTATCGCTATTTTGTTCTATAAATAGCTAAATGCAAACGATTAATGAAATTTAGTGAAAATTTAATCTTCTAACAAGAGCCATTAATTCATAAATCATAAATTAAAATTAGCAAAAGGTGACGCCCACCGAACAGGCTGCATTAAGAATATCTGCGTCATCCATTTCGCCTCCTTGACTTTGTGAGGAAGACTGGGGAGAAGTGGAGGTGGGTCTAGGAGGTCTGTCTGCACAGATCCTGTCGCAACCTGTATATAATCCAAAGCAACTGAACAAAAAAATATTTTCGTAAACATTTAGGCGCGATTAAAATTATGCTGAAGTTTATTTACTTATTCACAATTAATGATGTAGCCAAATATGCAATGTCTTTTGGATTAACCCGAATGGAGTTTGACAGCCACTGTCATTGTCAGAGTCACCTGTATGCAGTGGCGTAGCCAGAATGTTCTCCAGGGGGGGGCAAAAATAAGTTAACGTTCCATAACACAAGTTTGTTTTTGCCCCTTCATGAAAAATATTAAGATTTCTTAATACAATTTGTATTTGATATATTTCTCCCTCTCGTTGAATGTCAACGTGCATCTTCAGCTAGTTGACCTGTAATTTTTCATTTAACTAATGAGCCACGGGGGGGGGGGGGCAAGCGCCCCACCCTGCCCCACCATAGCTACGCCCATGCCTGTACGCCCTCCATTGTGATTGGGTGATGAAGTTCCGAAGTCTCAGTTTTGATTGGACGAAGTGAATGACGTACAAGTCCTTCGCGCGCCCACTTTCCGAAAGGAAACAAGTTTTTCGCTGCCTATAACTCGAGAACGACTTGGTGGATCGAAGAACGGAAAATAACAAGTCTTTTAATTTTCAAACCCTATCATATTCGGCAAAAACATATGGTAAACCACCTCATTATGGGGATTTGCATTGTCATTTCTTTACTAGGAGCTTCACTGTTTGACCCTTTGATACTTCTGGGAAGATGTCAAGGTTGATCTTGCGAGCCTCACCTACTTATGCGTCAGAGCACGAATATTGATCAGCATTCTGACCAGAGGTTTAAGCTCTGTTGAAATTCGGGAGGGGTCTATTTGGGCACGCCCACCCAAACCCTAGATGAATGAATTTATGGCCACCAGAACTTTCCAGAAAACAACATGCGGCACAGGGAATGGAGTTTCCCTTCCACCCGATGTGAGAAGTTCAAATACCTTTTGGGTTTAGTGCTTGCCAGATCGCTAACCTAGCCGACCTTAGGTTTGAACCTTATGGTTAAAGGCAGTAAGGGTTAGCATTTTCGAAAGAATACAATAAAAATACATACATACATTTTCCCAACCTTATTTATGGTATTTTTAACTTAATGTAGGTACATAGAAATATATTTGTGAGCTAAAAAGTACCAATAAGCAATTAGATACGAGTCAGGATGGTTTACTAATTTGATTAACTTACTACTCTCAATCGAGCTTGATGGTTTTAACCACCACTCTGCTTTCACTGAGATAGATACATAATATAGTATTTATTTTAGCCATTATTCTTCATCTCTCCTGGCTATATTTGTATGTGGGTCCCAAACAATTTTTAGACAAATAATAGATATGAAATAAATCGAAAAACAATTTTGTTATCCACACCTTTGGTTATAGTGTAGAACTCTAACGTGACATGAAACATGAAAACTTTTGGTGTCAAGAATTATAAGATATGTTCACCTAATAAAAAATAGCCAAAAATTTGTGTTAAGAGCAAAAATGACCATATTTCACTGTGATCCTACAAAATGATAAATTGCAGAGAAACAATTCGTATTATTTCAACAGCTTGTCATAATTTCTAGTCTGAAATAATTGCGGATATTGAGGACGCTCACTTGCACCAAAATGATTTCTTGCTACATTACTAAGTGTCTATAAACAAGCAGCCCAATCATTATATTACAGACGATGAAGATAAGCCGTGAATTTCCATTGTGAATTAAGAAATCACCATCAATTAGATGCCTAATCGGTCGAAAGGGAATCGTATTTATTACCATGAATGTGATACTATCGATAAAGATGAAAAGGGAATATAATATGCTTATCTACCAAAAAATAATATTAAACCCGAGAATTGACCTTAATACTCTCAACTAGAATAAGATTGTGCCTCGTGGTTGAGCGACTTTCAAATCGTGAGTTGAAAGCACCCCTGGGAATAATGGATCGAAAACTTCTCATTTGAAGTCGTTATTGTTACCTTGGCTAATGGAACTTATCTGGGAACCCAGGACGATTCCGGACTCGAAAGGTCACAATGAAAAAGCCCAATGAGAATATTTATTTCGGCACGGTGCTCGCAACGAATGGGGTGAGGGGCGTTTAATTCGCAGGTCATTGCCGGCCGTGGCGCAGGACGGCGCCGTCTAAACCAATAAGCACTCGGGGACCTCGAGTTAATCCCCTCGCCATCGCGACCCCAGGAGATAAGTCTGGCCGGCACTCGGGGCCAGGAGTCCGTTTGGATTCGGCCAACGCCGGAGACCCACCCCCGACGGAAATGCCGCCAGGAAGGGGGAGCACCACCCCCGCCCCCTGGAAGGGAGAGGACGCTTTAATCCCGCGCCTACCGAATGATTCGGAGATCCTGGTTCTGGAGAGAGTTCATCGATCGCCTTTTGGGGCTCACTTGGCGGGCGAAATGCCTGTCGGGCTATCCATTGTCTGGGAAGTCTCCATTGGCAAGGTGGACGTTCTCTCGTGAGAAGAGTACGGGATCGGAGGGACGAAATCCCGCTATTATGTGCTATGTCCCTTACAGGAAGAGGACCTTCAGTCCTATTCTAACTCTTTCCCTAAACCCAAAACTCTGTCATACACAAGAAACATTAGGTATACACATGCAGAAATTTATAAGACCAAAATGACGACCATAAAACAATACTTTAGTTAGTTATAATCATTCACAAGAGATAGTAGCGTTGTGTTACGCAATAATGTCAACCTGAACGAGGATAAATTTTTACTTACATAGAGGAACTGAAGCTATACGATTTGATTGCGTTTCAGTTACCTATTAGGGAGACATACCGTTATTAAACATCAGGTATTGGATTCAAAACAGGTTTTCCTCTGCCTAGTGCAACCCCCAAATAAAACTCAACCTCCTCAATTTGTTGCGAGCCCTAACTTATTTGGAAACTCATAGAATCACAAGAAATGGGTCTGAGCACCCTGCCCTAACTTTTAAATATCAAATTCCGTTGAAATAAGTGCTGCGTGAAAATTAGGTGTCAGTAGCTTCAGAAACTGGGGCTGGCCTTAATTACACTGAAATTTCACCATTTTCAACCCAAGCAAAAAAATGCTCAACGACTTCATAAAATTTTGGAATTTTTTGCTGAAAATGAAAAAAAGAGGACCTATTCCAGAATATGTAATTACTCATGTAGCAAAAGAGTTTAAAAATTTTCAATTAAACGTCAAAAGGGAGAATTGTGCAACGGAACAGTAGTTCGTGTTATTAGAGTATAGTATGGGTTGTGGTGGCTTAGTGGGTAGAGCACTGATCTACCATCCTATCCTCGTGCCTTTCCTTCTGGTCCGAAGTGCCATGGAATTCAGGGATAGACTTAAAACCACAATGGGGTCGTATACCATATTTTTTTATTGCCGAATCTGATAGAGTTTGTAAAATAAAAGGACCCGTATTTTTCCGTTTTCTGATCGGACAATTATTTCCCGAGTTATAAGCGGCGAAAAACTGATGTTCTTAACCCTTTCGGAAAAGTGGGTGTGGTGCAACCTCTGACGTATATCGACTTCGTCCAATCACAACTGAGCCCGCGAAGCTACTTCGCCTTATCGCAAAGGGGGGGACACAGCTGACTCGGCCAATGGGAGCGATTTCGACAGCATCTGTGCGAGCAGACCTTCCGAGAACCCCCCTCCACTCCCTTCCCCCTCCCCTGAAAGCAGTCAAGGACGGGAGGAAAATGACGTCAATGTTATCACAGCAGCATTTTCGGTGGGCGTCACCTTTTGCTTATTCTAATTTTTGATTTATGAGTGAATGGTTGTGGTTAGAAGATTAATTTTTTCACTAAAATTCGTTTTTTGTTTCCATCTAACGATTTCGTGTACAAAATTGCGATTTCGGTTCCGAGTAAACGCCCCCATTGAAAAGGAGATGATTTCCTCACCTTCTTATGTAGTCTGTTGAATTCTCACCAATAGCAACATCAATCTTCCCGTTTTCTTAACAGCGACGTTGTGAATCACCATCAGGTTCTCAAAGCACACTTTTATTAAGAAATCGTGTGTACAAAGAAACTATCTACCGCTTAACACGCTTTTTCAAGTTAGTAAGTTAGTTATTAGGCGAAGGTGACCGACAGCTAAGGTCATTCGCGCCATAATGGATAGGTGGGTGGCTGGGTTATGGTAGAAGTTCTCAGGGAAAGGAGGAAGGGTGGAGAGAAACCCGGCATCGGCATTAGCCTACTCTTAACGACAGTGGCCAAGGGGATCACGACTTAACATCCCATCAGAAGGACGGAGTACTGAACCTGAAATGCCCTCCACTAGGCACTCATGCAGGGATCGGTTCGTCAGGGAAAACTCCGCCACATTCGAGAATCTAACCCTGGCCCTCGGGATGGGATGCCAGTACTCTAGCCACCACATCAACCCGATCCCCACTCTTTTTTCAAGGTTCAAATAATCACTGGAATAGAGTTCATTCCATATTATATGATATGTACGACTTAGTGAACTCACTCCTCATTCATAATGTTCGATAGGAACATTATTTTCAACCTGAAAATCTACATATTAGAACGCCTTTTGACGTGACGTCAAATTTCGACAAAAAACTGAATCCACATTATGAGTTCGGTATGTGTTTAACTCTCACCACTCAGGCAGCGCACGAATTCATCGTCGTGAGTATTGGGCACATGGTTTGACAAATAAGTCGTGAACGAGCTGTTTCCAAATATTTTGTTGATAATAGCTGCTGGATCATGTAAAAATAGTGTCAAAATACTACTTTCAAGACTAATTTTTTTTAGTTTTGCCTATGATTAGTCTATGGAAGGATTAAATAAATCACAATTCGTCCATTACTTAATGAGAAATCATTTCATCAGTTTGGTGCCTGTTTACTCAACAACCTCCTCATGCACGAAATTTTGTAAACCTTATGGACCTAAAACTTTGTCAACCAAGAGTGGAAAATAAGAATTTGGAAATAAAAGATTTTTCGAGAAGTGTGCGGAAAGAATCTAGTCCAAAACTGCTTTTCTTGTATTAATCTCGTGAGAATTACTTGCGTCAGATTACTGCGAAAAAAGTAGATTTTAAAGATACTACGAACACTCCTGGACAGACAAAATAAAGCAATTGCATTTAATCACTTTTAATGGGTCAACAATGTCTAAATCCTCGCCATCCGTCCTGCAAAATAAAGAAAAGAATTGGGGAGGAGAGATAAGGGTTGTGGGTGGAAGAGAGCGAATTCGAGAGCGAGATATAGGGAAGTGGAGGCAAGCCTCTTCTCCTCATAGGCGATAAAAGAGGAGGTGGTGTGAGAAAATATGGAGGAATGCCGCACGAGAAGGTAGGATGGGTAGGACCTTTTTAATTTGATCACCGGGAAAGATAAGAGAAGAAAGTGAGTCGGCGAGGGGGGTGTTTGGGGTTCGGACGTGGGGGAGGAGGAGGAAGGGGGGGGGGAGAAGAGACGCTTGTGATGCGTGCTCACGCCGGGCCGGGATAGAGAACACTTTTCGATCCGGGATATTATTGCGAGTGTGGGGTCGGAATGGTAACGAAGGGCCGGAGGTGTCATGTACCGGACGGTGCCGAATGATTTGTTTCGTACATTTCTCATTTTTTTTACTCGCTCTCATCTCTCGTTCTCCCCTTTTCTGTTCCTACCTCTCTCTCTCTCTCGCCCTTTTACATTAACGACTGCACACAACCTCAAAAGAGTCCGCAAGACAATGGAAGAGTCATAACAAAGGGCGATGCCTCTCCGCTCTGGGAGATTGAATAAGGGGCAACCGAAAAATTTTCCACCGCGCAGTTGGAACACCCTATCTACCCTCTCCCTCTTCCAACCTCTCTCCCGAACTCCCTTCCTCTCGCCACTTCATTCCACTTCTCATCGCAGCGCTAATGAAACAGTAAAGGCGAGCCGGAAAATGAAGCAACTCAACAACAGCGAGCGAAGAAATACCTTTCATAATTAATTCTTTTATTCGGATTACCGGTTCGCCAACAATGGTTTACTTATTTTTTCCGTAGTTAAGTGTGTGATTGATGACGTTTGGATACCAGGTGAAAAGGAAGGTGGCTGTGCCATAGACGAGCATTGCCTCACCATAATCAGATATTTCCTGAGTAAATTAAAATTATTCCAATGCTGTTAAGGTGAACAACGAGAGAAATCCATTAAAAACCTATCAGAATCGAAACTTTTAAGTTAATTTTAAACTGCTTTAACATTTTATTAAGTTAACTTCGAGTCTTCAAAGATATGCACTGTCGGAAAATGAAAATACAATGGGCATGAAGACAGAATTGAAAGTTTGATAACCGAAATAATGCGAAGCGCAATTTTCCTCGATGCTGTGGCTTTGTCATTAATTCACCTTTCTCCTCTCCATGGAATATCTTGACTCTCGTAGCATTTAATTTCCGTGTGTAGGTTAAACTGATTATTGAAAAAATATGTCAGATCAGAAATTGGAAGGTGTAATTAAATTCATACCTTCATACGCTTGACAGAGGCTCTAACTGTGCTCTACTTGATATCAACCTCTTCGGTGAAAGTTTTTCACTGTTATAATTGATAATGACGGCCTTTTTATTGTGTAAAGAATATTCAGAATAATTAGCAAAAAAATATGTGCAACTTACCCATTGACACACACCCAGAGCACATCTAAAGTAAAGGATAACAATTTGAACAGCATAATTCCTCAACTGAAAACGGAAATTATAGTGTTTCAATTACTTACGTAAAGATTTATTTTCCTAATTATTTGCGTCAAATAAAACGATAATCAATAAATGCATACTACGTAATAATTCTATCCAGTTTTTCTGGAAAACACCCGATTCCAAGTGTGTCTTTTTTCCCATCTCACGAAGAAAAACGCTATAAAGGTCCATTTTTGAATCTCCAGATATTTTATCATGAAACTTTTTTTTAATCCCACTTTGACATTTGAGATAGTGAAATTGTGTTTTCAGACCCGCTTCCAGCAAGTGGAGCGTTAAAGCATTTGTGTATTTCATTCTACATAAAATGGTATTTTGAGATAGATTATAATAGCATAAGGCTGTCATTTTTCAACTATTAAGTACAGAACTCACTGCAAATATTCCAGCATTTGCAGCAAAATTGCTAAAAGATGCTTTTGACCGCATAAGTCATTAAAAGTATTAATTAAAAAACTAATATTTCTTTTCTTCCCTGCTGAGACGGTGAATATCCCTATATCTTTAAGCTAAGGAGAGGGCTCGATTACTGAGGTACACTTTATTGCCACGTCTACACGAATATCCATGGATGACATTTAAAAGATTCGCTTTTCTTAATCTTCTATAAAGGTAAAATACGATTATCTATGGTGTTCAAACAGCAGCTGCAAACTTTCCCGGGGCATAGATTACGTAGCTCTTAGCGATAAAGAGGAGTTAACTCTTTAAGATTCTATCACTGGAAGCGGAATTCACGTCAGTTCACGAACACTCCCACTGAATATAGAGTACGAGTAGAGAATACACCAGTAAACTAATGAAAACAACTTGAAAAGAAATATGCTGTTACGGACGAGAGTTAAGGAGCTGGGGTCCGAATATATATGATGGAGGGCGGAATAAAGTAGCCGATGCCAGTAGGGCATGACAATAACAAGTGTACGCAGATGAGAAATGAATTGACTCCTATTTGTGGGTGGGAAAGGAATGTCGAATGATAGAGCGGAGGAGAGTGTGAGAAGAAATTGGGGCTCCGTGGGTAATACGGTGGGCGGAGGAGAGTGGGTAGGAGAGAGTGTGCGGTTTTCTAGTGGAGAGGGAACGGCCCTCATCCCACACTTCACGCTAATTAACACGTCAGAAATATATCATTTTGGAATTGACTTTCAAAGTTAATTATGGAAGGGAGATATTGAAATGAAGGGCCGCTACGGATACCGAGGGAGGGAGGCTGGTGGGACGCGAAGGTAGATTTTCGAGGGAGCGAGAGAGGCGTGGGTTGCCGGAGGCGGTTTTCGGAGGAACGGGGTGGCAATGAGGGAGGGTTGGCTTAATGGGCTGGGGGAAAATGAGAGCGAGAAGATGAGGGAGGAGAAGGACTCTGGGAGAGTGGGCACGGAGGAAGCAGCGGTCCTCTGGAGGAGAGGGTAATGAGGAGTACACAGCTTCCCCGACTCTTCCTCGGACACTTTAGGCGCGCGTTTGAAATCTGCGAGCGCGAAAGTTCATACTCTCAAGTTCCACCTCCCCTCTTCCGAAAAACTCTCCCTATACAATTTTACGCCCTCATTTCCCTCATACTGCTTGCCATTCGATTGCATTCCCTCTCAAAAAAATCAGTTACATCGCTTCCCAGGCCCAAAAGAGGTTTTGCCCTCACCACTACTGCTTGCACCTCCCGCCGCGAATAGAAAATTTTCAATAAGCTAGTGTTTCAAACATCTCGTAATTGACTACGAGGTGAAGAAATGTGTCTCCAGATCCCTTTAACCCACTCCTTCAGTCTCCTCCTTGCTCACACCGACGCAGAGTGGGCTGAAATCGAAAAAATTGGTCAAAATTCAAAGAGTGGTTTTTCAAGCCAGGAAGCTGAAATTTTGCATAAATATTCTCACAAGATCTGTGCAAGCGAATATGTAAGACAAATTCCTTAGTACTCAACAATTAACAATTTGCATGAGTCAAAATTGCACAAATTTCGCAAAAATGGCCTACACTCAATTTTCGGACGAAATCTTCAAAATCAAGCTCTTGCTGAATCTTTATTGGTAAAGATTTGGAATAAGAGGTGATGTAATTAGATGAAACAGTTTTTCATCTTTGTTTTAATGTAGTTTACTTACATATTTGTTATTATTTACCAAAGATATCAAACAAAATGGCGGACCCTCATTTTTGGTAATTTTTTTTAAATATGTAGAGAAAAATTAAATTGCATCGCCGAGCATCACGGCGGATACAACTTATATGGGGAAACTCTAGAAAGCTTCCATAGTGCGAATCCGATGAGTTATGCTGCGAGAGTTTGCGACGCCGAAATCATATGCTCTATTAGCAGTCCTAATAGAGTACACAAACCTTGAAAAAGCGAGGAGTCGAAGTGGTTTGCAAGGTATCCACACCACTAGAAGTTGTAGAGAAAATTTCGACAGATCCAATCCGGAGACACCAACACGAGTGATATCCGAGCTGAAGTTTCAAAAAGCTTATGATTCACGCCACTGCTAAAATGAAACTGAACACTCTAGTGCATTTCTTTGGAGACTAGAAAACGTTCTCCCGAAAATCCGCAAATAACCGCGTAAAGTGCTCCGCGGTACAATAAGACGACCCTTTGCCGAACACCCAACCACAGTGCAGGGGGCGGGTGAGTTGCAGCCATGCAACACCAGCTGTGGGTTGGTGGCATAGAATAGGCAACAATCCTGTGTAGTACGCATGCTGTATCCGTTAAAAGTGTACGTGTTCATCAGTATGTGATGTCAAGTTGGTAAGAAGAGAAACGCACGTGGTGCACCCGAAGAAAGCAGTCTTTCAGGACCTCCTAGTCCTTTACTCCACGTGATAAAATGCGTAATTTTTCCACGATTTCTTCAAAACGTAATTCATGGAGGTTCTATTCAATGTTTGTACCTCGAAAATCTCCGTAGCGGATCGGATACGGCTATAATCCATTCCACACACTTGCCGCCCCGTTGCAGGCGGGTTCGACCAAACTCGACCGCGCGATCGAAAAACTAATGTGAAATTCGGCGTCGCAAAAGGTCGCAGCATAACTCAGCGGAATCGCACTATGGAAGTTTTGTGGAGTTTCTCCATATTGATTACTCCGTGATGCTCGGCGATGCAATTTACTTTTTCTCTACATATATTAAAAAATGACCAAAAATGAGGGTCCGCCATTTTGTTTACTATCATTGGTAAATATTAACTAATGTGTATGTAGACTGCATTAAAACAAAGAGGAAAAACTGTTTCATCTAATTACATCACTTCTTATTCCAAATCTTTACCCATTAAGGTTCAGCAAGGGCTTGGTTTTGAAGATTTCGTCCGAAAATTGAGTGTAGACCATTTTTACGAAATTTGTGCAACTTTGACCTCATTCAAATTGTTAATTGTTGAGTACTAAAGAAAATACCTTTCATCATCGCATGAACAGATTTTTTGAGAATATTTATGCAAAGTTTCTGCTTCCCAACTTGAAAAAAATCACTTTTTGAATTTTGGTCGAGTTTTTTCGATTTCAGCCAACTGTGCGACGCCGCCTTGTAACCGATCCATTCTTGGGATACCGAATTGAGACACAATGCTGGATAGGAGCTCCAGCTACCAAAAAAGAAGTTTCCCTGCCACCCGGCTAGCTCTTCCGTGGCGTCTCATTTTGTGAGGCCTGTTTGCCGCCTTAATCGGCCCTCACCTCTCTTGTAGGGCATCTACTGTCCTTAATAATCTCTTCCTCCAGATGAAACGCCTCTCTCCTTTTCCACATCATTCCCCTTGCCTCTTTTCACCGTTAACACATCTGCAATTCCATTGTCTCCATGAACGACCTATCCTTTCCATTTTATTAGTTATTTTAGCCTTCTAATTTCTCTCTTTATTTACCCAAGGCTACTCAATATAATGAGGGGAACTTTGATTTTAGAAGAGAACGTCAAAATTGTTTTGTAAGTGTAACTACCATTGGAGATAAGTGGCTTTCCGGCTTTCATCCCATTACGATGAAATGTGTCTACCAGAAAATCAATCGTAAATTATTTTCTATTTTAGATTTGTCGCTTTCCTTTATTAGTGTTTTATGTTTTCTTGAGAGCATGAATCCACCATCGCAAGAGAGGCGTGGGTTACCCGGGGCGGTCTTCGGAGGCGCGAGATTATGTATTAATCAAGGCATTAACCCTTGATTAAAATATTGAAAGTACGATTTACTAGCAAAACTTTACATCCAGGATTAACAGGTGCTTACCTTCAAAGTGAAACAAATTAGAAAGGTACATATGGGCTGACGGATATAGTATTTTTGTATATTTTAATTATAAATTGATACCAAGCAAGCGTATTACAAGCAATATTCAATTTGTTCAACAATTGAAGAAAGCCTTGGTGCCAATTGTAGACTTTGCTTCTTCAAAATGTATTATTCGAAGACTCAGCAATTTTGATTTTTTCCAAAAATATAATATTTCGACCAGAAAATATTTGAATTTTAGAAAAACCGTACAGATGTTACAATAGGCACATGATAGTATTCTCTTATTTCAATACATGGAAGTAGTATTTACTTACCACTAAGTCGAGGGGTATTAGATATGCTAACACTACATTAATCATTTAAGGATAACATTTTCATAGACAATAATGCAACGCTGGTTTTCATCCAAAGGCATCAGAGATAAAATTACGTTCTGTCCTAAAAATATTTATCACTCTGTAACGCAGTAGGACATTAACTGGTTGTTTCATTTCATCTTCTAACCCAGTCCTTAATCACCACAAGTATTTTCACTACAAATTTACGATTGCATTTTACATTTTAATGGGGAAAAACTAAGTGGAAATTATCAGTCACTAGAAACAGGCTGTGATTAATTCGAATATTCAATATTCACCGAGTTATTTCTTGTTTGGTCAGCAGATTGGAGTCCATCCAAAACTAGTATCTCATACAACGCTAACTTTTTCTTCATCAATGGAGAAATGGAGGGCGCATGTAATAGAAAGGACAAGGATATCGCGAACATAGTAACGAAAGCAAGCCGTGTGAATATTTAATGTGAACCTGTGGTGTTACGGAGTAGTTATCCACAGCCTTGCATAAATTTCACAAACACAAAAGCATATTTGCTTAGAAGTTAACCGCCCTTACGGTTCACGGTACGGATACATCAAGGTGTCCGTCACTGCCACGAATGCTCTGACCTAGACAAAATGGCTGGAATGGTTAGCAAGCCTCCTGCCCGCTCAAGGTTCGACCAAGCGTCAGATATTCCGATTTCGCCGCACCTTCCCTTCTCTCACTTCTTTCCTTGATCTATTTTCAAGGATCAGCACTCCCCCTGCCCTATTCCCCGTTTACTCCGCGTCTCTGAGAATCTCTCTCTCCCGAGGGACCCTGCCATGGTTGTGCTTCATTAAGGAAGCCGTCCACGCTTGAAATATCACCAGTCGGCCTTCATGTCATGCGTTCCCGGTTCGGGACTGGTTTTTGACAGCGCAAATTGAAATCTGATTTCTCCACTTTGCTTATCCCTCCAACTCCATCATTATTGTTATTAAGTCGTGGCGGTCGTTATTTAGTGAACCAAAGCCTTCACGCCAAGCCGTGATTTATCCATCGCACGCCCCCCACATCCCCTCCAAACCCTCCCAACTATTCCACTCTTCCTTCCCCCAACCTCAATAGAGTCACTGCCTCCCTTTGAAGGGCTCGGGTTAATTAAATTGCCACGTGAATCAAAGACTCACACACCCACCCCTGACTGGTCATCTTTCGATTACATCTCGCAGACACGCCGCCGTCTTCGACGCTCAACTTGCACAACGGCCAAGAGAAAAGCGACTGGACAGCAATGATTCAGCTGAGGAATTCCGGCTAAATGGATTCTTAATTAGCAGTCCTTGTGCGCGAAATGGTTTGGTGCCCATCCTTGCGCAATGGACAATCAAAGCATGCGCCAGAGGTCGGTGTCGACACAGAACGGCGAGCTCTTCATCTGTTCTCCATGTTTAGTTCATGAGTCAGAATAAAATTTCCCGATTGCTTTGTGATGAATAGTCCTTCGGTGTAAAGGGAGGATTGAAACGAAACAACTTTGTTGACGGGCAAGGCATCGCCACGCGGCCATATGAGGGATAGGGACAGGACAAGTTGGAAGAGTTGAGACTAGGGAAGTCCCCCAAGGTTAAGGAGGACACTTACTTTCAGACCTCAATCTTGTTAAGCCCTTAAATCGGTAACGTGTCTTTTGCGACCTTTGCAATGGGAGTGGGATACTCCCGTCACTGCCATTGGTTAATTGAGTGGGTGGGATGAAAAGGATCTTCCACCAGTCATACGATACTATCTACTCCAAGAGGATAGAAGGAAGTTATGAATTTTCTCGCGTTGAGAGATCCTCTGCAACTATTCAGTGGTGCATCATCCACGTGTCCCAGTAGATAAATCAATGATATAAAATGTGGTTTATTACGTTCTAGTCTATATATTGTAGCTCGAAAGGGACCCAGGGTATTTCCTATAGCCTCACTGTGTAGGTACTGTGAAATATTTGTGCGGCACTATAAGCGTTAACGGTTGTGGTTGAAACCAAAAAGTTGTTCGTCCTCTCGGCATATTTTCCCATAAAAGTAGGTTTCTTGGTACTGCTTCTAAAAATCCCTCCAAAGCAGTCAGTGAATAAGAATGGTTATCTTAATTCTAGAGAATGATAAGTCATTTAATATTTTTTCTTCTTACATATCGTCGTGAATATTCACTTATACCATTTAACACGATCAATGCAATTTATACTTAAATTAAAATAGGTCTAGCCATTTATCCCTCAGCTATGTTTTTTTAAGTACCGTAATGCAGCCTGAAGTTCTATCTAATTTAGAGTTAATGTATATAACCAAAAATGAAGGTTGACTTTCCCACTTAAAAACACCTCTTCTCATTTCAGTAATTATTTATTAAAGTCATTAGCGTAAATACATGCAAGCAAACTTAGACCAAACAAAATAAATACATCATACATAAAACATCAATACCGCTGTTAATCCCGTCACTATTTTTCTCCTTATATTCAGATGGAAATAATTAGATGGAATAATAATTAATTAAAAAAACTACGTATGAGCATGGAAGACGTATAATAACGATGGAAAGTGTTCAGTTTCCGCTAAGATAGCGTAAATTAACCTCGAGTAAAAATTGGCATCGCCTCTTCAATTTTCTTGAATCCTTTAGCTTACTACTGTGGTTAGGAATTTACTTTCTATTTGAAAAACAATACCAAGTATAAATTCAGATATTGATTCACGCTAAGGTCAGGTGCAGCAGCGGGTGAATCATTAAAAAAAAGAGTTAGGTACATGCTAACTACATGCAGGTACTACGGGACATGCTGGTACTACGAGATAAAGGAAATATGTGATTTAAGGATGAATGAGACAAGTACAAGTAAATTAGTAGTATCTAAATGGTACCTAAGAGGGTATATTATCTTTATCAGTGGGTTAGGCAACGCTTTGAATTCGGTTCAATATCTATTGTATTAGACATACGAAGGTGCAGCTTGCTTATAATAGAGTATTTGCGTAAGGGAGGTATTTGGTTGAAACTTATTGCAGCAAGTGATGCTCGGTTTCGAAAGGCGACGTCCAAAATACCAAGGTATAATTCCAACTAATCAATTTAAGAAATAACTTTTAATATGCATTTTTTAGCGTCTAAAATTCATACGTCAAAACGCCCAACCATTGGTTCTTCGTAGTGCGACGTAATCTCCCTTACTAGCAGTAGGGGAATAGCCTATCAGTACGTTGAGGTTAAAATACTGTAAATACAATAAAGTCCGCTCAAAATAATCCTTTCAATGTAAAATTGCAATTCAACGATGAAAATGTAAGCAACTTTCTAGACTTCTTGTAGAATTTTAAGAAAAATGATAGATTCATATGGATTCATGCATGTAAGTCATGCCATTAGTATTCAATGGACATATTGTGCTAAGTCTTTAAATTAAAAGTGAATTCAAATTGCAATGCAGTAATAGGCAGTACATTCCACTCCCATTTCTACGAACAGAAACTCCTAATTACATAAATGTTGGTAAAAAAATAATGTGATACCCTTTCACTGAAAATATTAAGTAGCAGAGATAGATTTATTTCTTAAATAAGAGTACACTAACTCAAATCATTACAATAGTCAGATGCGCATTTTTTGTTTGAGATAGAGGAAAAATATAGGATAAAATATTACCTTCAGGTTAAACTAATCAAAAGACCGGAATACGTCATTTAGTAGCTAAAGAAGGGACCTAGCTTCGCTTTTTATTGGAGTTTAAAAAAAAAGCAAGAACTGGGCGGACATGCAATTTTATAACGAGAAAATGTCTCAACAAATCGATAACGATTAGAAAGATGACGTCAATTCTCAATGTGATGACGGTTATGAAAAGAATGTCATGGCTGTTAAAAGACCGGTGGTAGGTTGTTCTTTGCATTTTTTTAACATACCTATTGAGCTTCAGCCGTGTTTCCTCGTTTCATTTGTCTCTTTCCCCATCCCTCTACAAGAAATAGAGAGAGGTCAATTAGTATCCATTCATCAAATTTATGAATGAGGCAACTTTCAGGAATAGTAGTTGTCTCAAAAGAAAATGAAAAACTCAAGGGGCACCAACCGCGAAATACATCGGAACACACTTTTACGTGGCAGATGGATCTATTATTCTTTTGGTTAATGTGCTATTGTGGAATAGTTAGAATTTTTATGACATAAGCATTACTTCTAAATCTATGTAACATCCTGGGAGCCACCGCAAGGGTGTGTGGCAGGGGGTAAAACTCACTTCCCTACTAATATGGAAAATAAGAGCTAAAATGATGCTATTACATGATAACAAGTTAGGTATAGGAGTCATATACAATTAGATGATGAGCGTCTGTAAAGTTACGAACTGAATACTGGTTGGAAATATTTTCACTAATTACAAATATATATGTATTTCCCTAGAATGAATAGGCTAGCTTTAAGGTTTCAATTCACTTAATTACCATTTTCGCATTTGATGCGAGGCTCAATATTGTACGGACCATTCTAAGCTGCCAACCAAAGGTCCAACACAACGTTCAAGAAGGAAGTATAATTCAAATACTCCCCATCTCTTTGCTTCACTTTGTCCCAATCATCAGGCAAGGATTTAGGAAATAAACGATTGGTTGCGCACCATGAAAAAATACTCCGAATGATATTATAAATCCTCAATAATCGATCCGCAAGCTTATTAAACATTTTTAAATTACCACTGCACCGTAAGGTGTACATTTTTCAGTTTTCTTTCCGGCCTATCAAACTCAAACTTCTCGGACCAGCGTATTGACTCACGATTTAGAATGGTTATGAGATTTAAGTACAAACATGCCCATTATTTAAGTTCATTTTGAAGGCAAATCCACGGCAGCTGATATGAAATTCATTCCTTACACGTGCGCAACTCACGTTCTACCAATACTTGGGGGGACACACGTAACTAAAATTCAACCCTGCGACTCTTCGTCGTCATGGCAGCATAAATACCGGCTGTCATAGAAATGGATGGAGGAGCCTATACCGGAGAAATTCCAGCCGGGGGAAAGAGTCGAAGAAAAATATTATTGGAGGTGTGTGGAGGGGGAGTGGCAGGGTGGGAGGGAGGGGAGATGGAAGGAGGAAGGAGGAGGTGACGTTCCGAAGGGGGATTGAATAGGCACGAGAAGGAGAGAGGAAAGATATTGCTGAGGTGAGAATCCTAATTCTTTTTCTCCTCGGACTGTCGACCCGTCAATAAATCTTTTGAGCTTCGCGCCCACAAACCAACTTATCACGCCTCCAGCCGTCTTGAGGCGAGTGAGAGAAGAAAGGGGGAAAAAAAGTCTGAGGAAACGCAACGCCTCTCCTCCTCGCCGCATATCTGATGTCATTTGAGTCCCAAAACCAATTCGATGCGAAGAAGCAAAATTAATAACGAGTCTTAAAAAATGACGCCGATAATCTCGCGTGGCGTAGCCGGTAATATTCGTGTTAAGCCATAGACATATTTAATCAAGTCATTAAAAGTTACTGTGAGCATATTTCATCATTCTATAGGCAAGAATTTAATTACATTTTCTTTCTCGGGCCTCATGAAGAAAAATTAGTGGAATTATACGCTCTTCGTGCAGCCTTCTTTCTGAAACCCTTTGAGTTTTGGGTGAGAGTCGAAACGATCCTAATCGGTTGAAGGAGATGCTACTCCATTGGATCAATGGAGTGAAAAACTCAAACTTGTGCTAAAGATGATAGCTGCCCAAGATCCTGTTTAACTTTATACATCACAATCTATTAAAATACACCACATTATTAAACCATAGTACTTCAGAAAGTGCTCCTCAGTTTGATACTGAATGCCTCCGTAGGAGGGAATTTAATTGAATTGCTGCCATTTTTTGCTGCCAAGTCTTAACATTTTTTGGTCGGGAATAATAAAATATTATTTTTTCCAATTTTTTTGTATTTCATAATTAAAACGTGAGATTTCACCCAAGATACACCAGATTGCAGATTGAAGTGGTAAATTTCTGTTGTTCAATGATGACCACAATGATGACATACACAGAATTTTCTGCAGGTTGCAGGTATATACGCAATAATTCATATTTGAGAATTACTGAGTTTGTGAAAAACATGATAATTTTTTTAAAAAACTCATCTAACGTAATGAAAAACATTGCAAGACGTGTCGAGTGTAATGAGGCAAATAATTCAATAACGTTTAGACTCGAGCAATGGCATCAAAGGAAACATTTCAGCGATGTGGTCCAAGATAATGTCCCCTGTCTTTCGCGGGAGTTAATGGAAACGTTTGTGAACGCCGCAACCTCTCCATTCCCAACTTGAATAGATTAACCTTTTGCCTTGGTTGGAAGCCTCACCACCCCACCCCAACCACCCTCTAGCAACCCGCATTATCTCTTTCCACAAATCGCGACCACTCCACCACACACTCCCTCCTCCCTCACCTGCATTTCCATATACTCCCAGCTGCCCCGTCCGACAAACTGCCCCTTTCCCATGCAACAGATCCCATCTCCTGCCACGTCCCGTCCTCGGCCTCCAAAACGGGTAAGTAGTTAAGGCTGTCAGCCAGAGCGATTTCCCCCCCTCCAATTATCCATCTAATACAGTGTTATTCAAATAATTGACTAACAACAGGATCAAACGTACCTTCTAATTTGTATGAGTTTTTGAGACTATAATTATTGAAAAATTCAAAAGGCAATAATTGCAAAATCAATAGATGCAAAAATGAATTCATTCCTAGAGAATGTATTTTAATTTAATAACAGATTTTTCTGAGTGAGAGTTCAAATGCCTACCATGGAATAAGTATTAAGAACAATAACATACAATTTTACTGTATTTTGTTGAAATATATTTAAGAAAAGGCTCGCATTGACTTTGACAACCATCGATACCCAATTCTTTACCGTACAATCTCACCGCTGGTCATATACTGTGAGATATTTGTTTATACAACTCGGTAGGTAGAGTCAATAAATTTAATTCCACTTTCTTTTACTTGGATAATAATCTATATGAGAAGTCAACAAAAGATATGTATAGGTTTCCGAGTTAATATGCGATCCTTTAGTCCAATAGAGAGCGAATTCTGATCAAATCTGATCTCGGAAGAGTGAGCCAACCATTCAGTGGAAGAAATGCCTTTGGTGATAAACTGATGGAATATATTATATGTACCGCATTAAAAAATTAGAATAATAAGTTTAGAGTGTTCTTTGTTTAAAACCATTAGTATCACTAATCAAATGGTGCTATGCTATTTCCAATGTGTTCAATCTACAAATATTTTTAAAAGAGCATACACATTCTTCTATTTGGTATTTACTTGAAAAATTCGGGGAGCGACTCTTCTTCGGTAAGCCTTTTTTTTAATGCCAATGTGTAGGTATGACTATAACTGTTTCTAGTCCCGGTAACTGCACTACATCACTAAACCATCCCCAAAACCTATCCCAAATCCATTGGCCGAAACGTTTAAATTTTAAATATTTTAGTTAGACATGTCAAAGAGTCATGAACGTTAGACTTTTAAATTCAGAATTCAACATTTTTATGGCCATAAACTGTCCCTTTCCTCCACCTTTAATGTTTCGTATTTTTTTAGTAATTAATGACATATCTTTTTCTGAGAAATAAATATACTTCCGCTCCTCATTCCCATGTTTCTTCAATGCAATGACGTAAAGGCCTGACAATACGGATGAAAGGATGACAGCCATAATCCTATCATAGAAATTATATTCCTCCAGTATTTTCACATTCTTCATTCCTTCATTTCTCTCACCTCACTCAATTATTCTTCTACATATGACGCTCTTTGCTGGAAATGTTGTTTCATATAATACCTTAATTCTTATAGGTTATAAAATCAGAAGATAGGAGTGCTTCGGCCGTAAAAATTGAAATTATTTTATAGAGATTTGTTAATATTATCTCGGTCTCCTTTAAGTAACACTTTGGATCGCTTCTCTTAGCAAATACAAATTTTCAAGGTCAATAAAGTAACTATTCAATTTTAGGTTCGACTATATTAATTACCCCTTGTGGTGTAAGCTTTTGGAATAAACTTCTGAAAAACATATAAGTAAATGAATGCCTAAAAAAAATTACTTACCATAAAAGATTCAATCAGACTTTTTACACATAGTAAAACATTAGCGTCTACGCTTCCAATAAAATGGGAAGTCAGTTTTAATTCTAAAAGTTGGGGAAGTCATTTAATAGGGTAAATTAATAAGTCTGTTAATGAACTTATCCAGGGTTTAACATTGTCTAAATCATATCTATACGACTTCATTCTGTCAGCAATTTCTCCGGCTCTGTCTTGTGTTCGTTTTTTAACCAAGTGTATAAAGTATTTTATGCGGGTGACTCCGCTAAGGTATTTGCAGCTATTTTGCAATTCATTATTTTGTAATCTATATAATTTACATTTACCAAATGATCTATTATCGTTTATTTAAAGTACAAAAGAGAGTCCAATATTTAATTTAAAGAAAGTTTCCTGTGCATAATTAGTATTCATAATGCCCCTCTCCAGGTTCGATATTTATATTCAGTATAGGTTCATTTAGGTTTTCCTTCTACAACGTGGCGAATACGATAACAACTGGGGCAAACAAATTAAAAAATAATAATAATTTTACTACTGTTTTCAATTCTTCAAACTTCAATCTTCAAACTTGAACATAATGAGGTTAGGTAGCAAAGAGGGAATGAATCCAAGCAAAGTCCGAAACAAACTCAGTACGAGCGGTGAATGAAAATTTTTCTGCGTTCAAATTTAATTCATACCTTTTTATGATTTGGATTTGGAAGCAATAAAATGCCATTCATATCATTGCCCCACTGGCCAGGTACTTAGTGCCTATACTTTGTGTAAAATAATTTATCTCCCTAATTTCACCTCAAACGAAGCCGCTCATTCTAACATTCAGAAAACTTTTTTATTCTCATGCCATAAAGCAGGAGGAATAGAGTTATAAGAGCCGAGCTTTGCGGCGATTATTGCTGCAACTCATTTTACTCTTTGGTTATAAAAACCTGTTCGTAGCTCGTTCAGTTAAGAGTTTCAATATAGAGGGGCTGGGGAGGTTTACCTCATTATGGAATTCCCATCGATACTTGTTTTATATGCAAATCCACCGATATTTCTTTATTGATGATTTCCACCTTACTCTCTATTTATGTTATCAAACAGTGATTGCTGACAGCAGAGGTATATTATTGATCGTGCAAAACTAGGAATAACCGGTGATTGTGAAAAAAATACTCGGAAATAGGCAACCATTAGTTCCATACGCTCGGCTCTTAGGATCGATTTCATTTCTATAAATTAGAGAAGAGTTTGCCCGAGGTGTATTGCTGAGGAGCGACGTCGTTTGAAATAAGCTATTATTGACTTTTATTATTTTTTGCCTGAAAAGGTCTTCGATGATAAAAATAAGTCGTTAGTGGTACATCACCTTATCTTCCTGAAGTGTTCACTGGAAGCACTTTAGAGTATCAAGCCACAAATATTATTAGAAGACATGAATGGTAGAGACACTATTATTTTAATAATAATAGCTGATCATGCTGTTTCCAAGACTGCTGAAAACTACTAGATGCTGCTATGTAAAATCTGAAATTGATTAGATAAACAGAGAAAAAATGCTACGGATTGCATATCAATGAAAACGATAGCAATATACTCATTGTTGGCTAGAGGCATTAACTGTGAAAAAAATTGAGGTAGGTCGTGTTTCCGTGATTGTTTAATTTTTGTGAACGAAAAATGTAAGCAGTGACAAAAATTAGTGAAATTTTGACAGATTCAGTGACCAAACATTGAAAGCATTCTCTTTTTCTGAGAGTGTCAAACATGCTTAGTTATTGCTCAAAACATTAGCATTTAAAGTTAGTTACTTATTAGTCATTAGATTTCCCGTTTTTGATGGCGTGTCTGACCTTGTCAATAAGTATTAGAGTGAGATTGGAAGTAAATGGAGTAGGGTTATATAAAAATTAAACATGTATTTATTTTTCCAAACAATTTAGGACTATAATGAACTTTCTTACAATCTACTGTATTAACTGCACCCATGCCTCGAAGGGTGAAAATTTTCCCCAGACGAGCCTAGAATCTGAAGTCTCAATTTTGGCAAGCAAGAACATCGCCGCCACCGGAGTTGGGAGTAACCTGGCGTAGGCATTAACCGTCTCTTAATGGAGGGCGCCCTTTTTAAGGGCCAAAAGTGGGTAAGCAGTACCCTTGTCACTCGCCCCAAGATGTATATTGCATAATGGACAGATTAGATCAGAACCGTCGTTCTCCGGTACAGAAGTACCGTGTGGGACCAAGTGCCATTACTATCACAAAAATGGAATTTTATCCGGCAAAGGACATCCGAAGTGCCTATTTACCTAGATACCATATTGCAGTTCATGTTATTGATAACATGATGACTGATGGCAACAAATATTGTGATGAAAGTAGATTGTCATGGGAACATGTGACAAAATCTAGATTTAGAACAAATTTTTAAATATACACTCAATATGTTGTTTAATCTCTTCCTTTTTAAATAATTGATGATTATTTATAATTTATGAGAAAAATCTTTGAAAATCAACAACTTTTATTGCGACATCATTCATTTTTGTAATAGTTTTATAATAAAAATATATGTGGTTCTTTCCCGGTAATTTTCCAAAAATTGTCCACCAGACGGCTTTAAAAGGACTCCTTCACTATAAAAATGGAATTTAATTAACAAAATGATGGACTTGAACTACACTGGAATAGGATGGTAGGAATGATCACCCTCTAACTGTCTTAGTAGCATCCAGTTTAAATAAGCAAATGCTTCTGAAATGTATACCTAGTGACAAATTGAATATCCATAGTAGCGTATCTATCAGTACATTCCAAAGGTCGGCTATCGTGAGAGAGACTTTGATACTTCTATTAAGAAAAAACAGTGATCATTACAAAGGTGTTCATTTATTTTCCATGGACTTCCTAACTTTTGTTTATGAGACAAATTTATCTGACTTTTTAGCCAGCTGAGAACAAAACCTATTTGGATAAACAATACTGTAATTGAAAATTACACTTCCAATTGCAGATTTAAAAATTATTCAGCGAAAATAATTACGCAGGAATTCTTGCAATTATATCTAAGGCAATTCTGGTTCCAACGTCAACATCAGTTATTAGTTCTGACATCATGATGCCTATCGAGGGTAAGAATTAATTGGAATGGGAATTTGAGGGATAACGAAACTTTATATTTGAAGATATTTATACTGAGATATTTTTCTCATAAAAACTCCTTTGGTAGTCATTCCGCCCAATTACTCGACTAATGTTATTTTGGTGTTGTGTAATGGGAAAGAAAACAATTAGTGATGAAGTTTCTGTAGGACTCAGCGCTGGTGATATTCACAGGGGAGGCGAATGAAAATATATAAGTTAAAAAGGCAATTGGAAAGAGGTAGGGTTTAAGTAGTGAAGGTAACCTTTGGACTTTTTCTCCTCTTCAGCAAGGCGACAGGGGTTCCTGTGTTCTGCGTTCCAACAGATTCATAGAGCACTGGACTCCAAGTAAAACTCAAACCAATACAAAAAAGGACCGTTATAACCATGAAAAATCTACTGCTGCAGGATTTAAACGCCAGCGTTCGAGATGGTGATGTTCTACGAGGTTTTCTAACCATCTCACCAACATGATGCCCAAGATAGTACATTTAAATTGAGATGTGAATTAAATAAAATCTATCCAGAATTGAAATTGTATAATAGTTGTAAAAATTCTCTCCTGAAATAATACAAGTTTCCAGATGTTGAAATTCGACGAGAAGAGGAGTGATAATATCAGCGCGAGTGGCCATGCTGGACAGGTGCGAGGGCAAGGGGAAAAGGTGGACACCCGTGGTGAAATGAGAGAAAAGGCGGGAAGGAAAACAAAAGGCAGGGAAACGTTGCAAGAATAGAAATGAGAAATTTTGATGGGTGTGAAAAGAAATAAAGAGCAATGAAGCTCAAAATGGCAAGACCATTATTAATAAAATATCACACAACAGAAATTATCGTGTACTTACTCGACTATAAGCGGCTTCGAATAGTAGGAGGTGAATATTGAGCGCACATGTCAACTTAGAAAATTCGGAATAGAACGTAATCGCATGAAGCCTTCCAGCAGTTTCTGAGGCAAATACTTAGTGCTCAACTCACGAATTGGTTTGTCACATGAGGGTAGGGCTCACCTCATTTTTATTGCTACCATCAACAATAGTAGCCAGTAGCGAAGGTGATTTCCCCATCGAGGAGAGATGAATATATGAGACGAGGAGAGGAACGTGAGGAGTGAATGATCGGTGAACATAAACTTGACGTCCACATCAGCCTAGCCTTAACGAAATAAGACGCTAAGTGCTATATCGTCCATCCAATGACCAGAGGAGCGAAATTTATATTTCCACCAAAATGCGTTGAATTAGGGACCGATATGTGGCAGAAACTACCACATTTAGGATTTCACCTCGGACCAATTTGGCATTATGGGGTAGTCGAGCCATCATAACAACTAGATCCCCAACTCACCTCATACTAAACCATCAGGTAAAAAGTGATAGGGTGGGACGGTTCCGATTCTTAGTCATATGCCGATACCTGAAGCGAAAAAAAGGAAAGGTCATATCGAAAACATACGCATAAATAGGAGGATCACGATTGTACGCGTTCCCCACAGACTTCATACCTTTTTATACCTGATAAACTGAATTTTTAAACTTCCTCAAGCGTCCTGAATGCCATTGACCTGCGTGTCAGATGCAGGCACGCTCCGTAACAACGAGTCTAAGGTGAACTATGGGAGGCATAAATGTAGCTATTAACATAACTTTATCAATTCAGTTAATTTTGCTATAACTTTGTTGGTAGTCATTTTTCCATATCAAATATTCAGTGGATATCGAACGAATGGTAAGGTTTGGGATTACAGAGGTGGCTAAAGAATGAGCCATGCTGAAAATAATATTTATGCAAAATAATCGGGTCAGTAATGAAGGCAACATCAATGCCTTCAAAAGGTTACTGCAGTCATGCATTTGACCGCAGAATGATTATCTATTAATGCCTCTTATACTTCTACCATGACATCTCCTTAACTGAATTTATAATTTATCTTTAATAAATTTGAAATTATGCCTTGTAATACAAAGGAAGGGTGAGTAAATAAATAAAGTCATTTTAGCTGTAGGAATTGGTGCTTTCCCGGCGTATCTGCTTCAAGAATTTTTCTCGGGTTGTCCACCGGGTAAGGGGGTCCGTTCTGGCCGACGTTTCGATCCTCGACTCTAGGGTCATCAGGGTCTCGCCCTGAAGATGACTCTCGAGTCGAGGGTCAAAACGTCGGCAGAAATGGACGCCCTTACCCGGTGGACAACCCGAGAAAAACTTTAAACTTTATTTTAGCTGATTTTATCCATACATTTCAAACTTAGCTCAGAAGTAGGCACTGTCTAACGAATTTGCCGAATATTCTTCAAAATATGACGAGTATGGAATAAATATCATGACTCTGATAAAAAATGTTATATAAATATGATAAGATTGAAAAAAAATTAATAGAAAAATAATTACAGTTACTATAAATCAATGTGCATAAAAATATGATGTACACTAAATATGGTTGCTTTTACAACCATGACTGGAAGAGGGTAATGGGATAACTTCCATTCTAGTCTCCACCAATATTGACTGTTATGCGGACACATAATAGATAGAGGGTAGATTTCCAGCAAATTTTCCAGAAAAATCTCATCGGCATTAGCTCACCGTTGCCAGTATTAACGTCATACATGGAAGCATTTAATACCACAAGCACTACACAAGCATAGAGAAAATTACAGGCAAATAATTCTGCTAATTATTGCAATTGAATAAAAAATGAAACTGCAATTTTTCCACAAAAATGTTATAAACTTTTATTGACAACCGGTTTCTTTATATCGTAGCTTCATGAGGCACCTACAGACCTCCAATGGCTGATGACGCTACGATGTAACGAAACCGGTTGCCAATAAAAGTGCATAATATGATTGTGGAAAATTTTTAACAAAGTGCAATCATGAAGAAGTTCCAAACAGTGGAGACAAGTTCGATTTCATATAATTCTGCTGATATGACAGTTTTAGAAGGGGAAGAGTTTGAGAAATCGATTACATAACTGAAATATGGATGGACTATGAAAGAAGGAAGCCTGGCTTCTCCTGCCAAAATATGAGAGATAAAGAGTCTAAGCTGTCAGCCTACGACAAAACAGCATCGCGTGCTGAAGTCAACATCATCAACGCGCAATGAAGCTCTATTGACCTATATCACTACCCTATTGAGAAAATTTTATTTTGTTTTCATAGTAGGTACTTCTTCATGTTTAAGGGACATTGTGATACGTGGCACAAATATGTGAACGTGATATAAGGCTGACAGCCGGTGACAGAGAGTCCACCGTGATAGAAGAAGAGGAATATAATCATACGACTAATGTGTTAGTGCACTCTGAATATGATTTACCGTGAGGGGAGTAGCAAAAGGATGAAGGATAGGAATAAACCGAAGAGGGAAAAGGTGGATGTGGGAAGAGAAGAACGGTGTGGGAGGGAAGCGAAAAGGAGGCAAGGTTAGGAGGGAGGTCGACAGAGGTGCGAAGGAGTGAAGTCGACGCAGCGGGTGGTGACCGGCGATTTCGCTGGGGCTGGACGCTGGGACCTCTGGGCGGTAGACACGGAGAAGGTGTGCGCGCGCGCCAGTACATACGTTCGTCGGTAATTCGTGTGCGCGAGACAGAGATGGTATCCCAAGGGCGAAAGGCGACAGGATGGAGGGAATGGGGCCGCAACTATGGACTCCGGGGAAACAAGAGGGAAGGGACAACGAGGAGCTGGACGAAGAAGTTGAGAGACGCGGGAGAAATATAATAATGAGCGGAGGATTCTGCAACCACGTTTGAGCTCTGGAACGGAGGCAAAGAATAGAGCTCCGCTGCGGCTGAACCTCGGCTGCGGTTTCGAACACGCATTCCTCCATTCCAGTTAGAGAACAGAAAAAATATGAAAATATAAATAATCCTTGGGGCGCACGCTGAGGGTTATGAAGTTGAAGAAGAAAAAAAAAGGAATGCCTGGAGGGATGTTTGAAAACATTTTAATCCTTTGGGTCACTAGAGGTCACCTTGTTAAGGGACGAGAGGCAATTCGTTTGGTTTCATTGTTGCGTCGGACCCCGAAGGTACGAAAGGGCTCGGGGAGCAGGAAAAGAGAGTTGGGGGAGTATGGAAGGCACAGGCGTTGAGTGGAAGATGGATGGAGGGAATTATGGCGATGAGAAGGGATTAGGAGGAGATGAGGTGTCCGACAGGGCGTCCGTCGGACGTAGCCGCCGGACCAGTGCTCAGTCGCGTGAGCTTGGCTTTACTGGATGGGACGAGACAGGGATGTGTAAGGAAGGCCAAAAGAAAAGCTTAAGAGACAACACGGCACTGGCAGATCGGTAGGATTCATAAGCGTCGGTTCTTAAAATTCCTATGAATTTTAATCGTGAAAACTTGCTGTGTTGACGTGAAAAACAATATTATTTCTATTGATATTTAAAATGCGACAAAGAGATGATGGGTGAACTGATCATCCCAGACACGTAATGCCTTGTTTAAGATTATTTGTTGCACATTAACGATATTGAGGAGTATTAGCTATACCGTATCCATTTCCAATTCCCTACGGTTAGGCTCTAACTGAGTATAAAAACCTTATGGCACAGTTTTCCTAAATACTAATTCGAATAATCCAATACTAGAAGTATGTTTTAACAGTGAAATACACCCGTAAACTTATTGATGCTCAGGTGAGTTTAGCAAAATGAAGTTGATTCACAAAAGTGTGATTCACACAGAGAATATAGGGATGTCAAACATATTGATGGCTGATAGTGAAAGGAGTGTCTTTTGATGTCAGGAGTCACATTGGTTTAGCAGCTACAGTCTACTCTTCCATTCTTAGGATCCAAGTAACGGCAGTTGCTGAGGTGCATTCGTAGAATTCCATAAGGTGCCATAAAAACCAAACAGATGAGTACCCTAGTTTATCTTATGTATGAAAAATAATATTTCCACATATTCCAGCTGACTGCAACGTTACAGGCCTAATGTAATAAACGCTTGAAAGAAAAATTTAACCCATGCATTGTATTTTCTCGTGGTTACTTATCAAGCACAAAGAAAACAGTCTACTACGGGTTATTTTTTTTCTTAATTCTACATTAAATGGACTAGAATTAATTCAACTATCATTTCACAATGCAAGTTATGTGACGATGCGTAAAAGTAATAATAAAAAGACTTTTGTGCAAAAATCTTGTAAATTACACCGGGTGTGGTGCAGACTTGTATTATTTCGATTAATTGTAGATATGAGAGAAATTTTAAAATTGGTTACGTAAAGAGTGACAGCTATACAAAACACTTCTGTATATCAGGTGATTTTCTCTGAGAAATATCGGGAGGGTGGAATGACTGGATATACAGTAGTCATTTGTATAGCTGTCACTCCTCACGTAACCAATTGTAAAATTTCTATCATATTTACAATTAATGGAAATAATACAAGCCTGCACCATTCCCGATGTAATTTACAAGATTTTTGCACAGAACTCTTTTTATTATTACTTTTACTCATCCAATTATATCATATGAGCAATTTTAAAATATCCAGATGGTTAAAAAAATGTTTAATACGTAGGCTCTTATGAAGTACGTGAGTAAAATAAAAGTAATTTTAAGAATAAAAGAAATGGAGAAGAAAACAGAACATGAGTGTGTAGTATTAAAGGATACAATTTTTACTGTAAAATAAAGATAAGTTAAACAATAATAGAACATAATCATACAGATGCAACTTATTTTCACTTATATGACATGAATGAAAAATTCTAAAGGTTAAATATATCTCAGTAGTATTAAAATTTACCAATGAAAATAAAGCGCTGGAGATCGCGGAATATAATGCTGAGGGGGCGGGATGTTCTGAGTGAAAAAGCAGCTGTTGTTTCCAAGAAGTTGCCTCCGAAACCACAAATCGAATTGTGGTCAGCACCAATCGAGCGCGAAATATTTCCTCTCTCTACTGAAAGGATGATTAAATACGCACGCGCGTAAACTTTTTAAAAAATTCAATAACGAGTGGGAACAAAAAAAATGAGAGTCAGATCGAAGAATGATTGCCTTCGCGGCCCCTTAACGAGAAATAATGACAACGGGCCCGACTGCGCCGGTCTGCCTTAAGGGAAGCAGCACGACCGCATTCACTTATGTACAGCGCGGAGATTGGGGGTGGGAGATATGGGCGGAGAAAGAAGTGTGATGTTAGGGGTTGGGCGGACTGTGGGGGCGGAGGAACCATGGGAAGAAATGCATTATTTCATTAGCACCATCGGGCATTCACGGCCTCCAAACAAACCTCACGCCAACTATTAATTTAAAAAAAAAGAAAGACTCAGGAAGTTTTCGAAGCGTGATTCTACAATCTATACAAAACAAAAGAAGCCTATCGACGGAGCGAAGGAAAAAAAAGATGAAGGACTCAGGCTATATGTGCACATGCCTTTGAGTTACTTTGCTTGCGGGAATACGTATCTGCATCTGTATGGGCGTGCGTGTATTTATTAAGTATATAAATCTGCAGATGTAAAAGCCCTCCACTCCATGGGCCCGCAGCAACCGCCCAGTCCCTCACCCGTCACGATCTCCTCTCGCACTCCCCTTCCCGTTTGGGTCCCTCCACCGCCCTCCCAGGCCCTTTCTTCTTTCAATTCCTCCGCCCCATCAATAAGCCATACAGCAAGGAAGGTCATTAGTCACTCACATTAAATCGAAACAATAAAACGAGAGGGATATATTAAGAAACTAAATGTAGGGCTCGGACGTGAGATTGTGAGACTGCTTATGCGGCGAGATGTGGTTAATTAGCGAGAGTTTGGGAGTTGGAGGTGTTATAGATTTCCTCCTCCCACTTTTCCCACTCCTTCCCTATTCATCCCGCACCCTTCTGAAGGGGTCGGGGTGAGGGATAGGGATATTTCGAAGGTACTCCGCGAAGAAGGGTTCAGGAGGTCGGATGGGAGGGGTTCCCCTTGAGGGGGAAGAGGGGCAGTTGGGAGGGGAAGCAGAGAGTGGGTGGAGAAGGGCGGGGGGAGAATAAAAGGGAGGAGTTGCTCAATATGGAGGTGTGCTCCGGGCGTAAATCATGAGAAGGAAACAATATAAATGGTGAGACAAAGAGATAACAGACCGAAGGGAGAGAATGGGCAGACGATGGGAAGAGAGACAAAGAAGCCGGAGTATGAGAAGAAGTGAAACGAAATCTGACGAAACAATGTTTTTCCCGTCCATGTGCAGAGTCACTGTTGCTATGCAGTTTGCTGATGGTCACTGGATGGTCATCAAAGCTGCACATCGTACCCACCGTACAGAATCGCACATCGCACAGAATATACGGTTGCAAACGTGGTACCAGGGTTTGCAGAGCCTTATTTGATAATATGAAACAATATTCAATACTTCCAATGAATGCCTTCAACTCGAATACGTTTTGCGTGGTGAATGGCTGGAAATCCATTGTTCTATAAGACTCGTCACTAGTAAAAGGCATTTCTACGTGTGAAAAACTAACAAGTAAAAAAGCTTTATACCGCCCTATTTTATCGGACTCCATTAGAATTTCTATGATATGGAATCCGTAATATTTTGCATTTTTTCTCCTTCAAAACTTTATATGTAAACGACGATACGAGCTATATCAAATAATACAGCATTTCTTTGATTCAAATCACCCTTTTCTACAATATTCTGGTTTACTACTTAGCCCTATGGACTAACTCAACACACTCCTTCTGCTACATTCTTTCTTTTTATATTCCTTTGAATATCACCTCACATTCAGTTGATTTTATTTTATGGTCAGAGTTTACATAGGCACTCAAAAACCCTTGTACGTTTTCGACATTCTTTACAACTTTTCTGTGCCCTATATGGTGCAATATGTGGAACAGATTCAGGTTTTATCTTCTAGAAGGAATGATTCAACTGCAATGTTCAATAAAAATGACAATTTTCCACGGATTTTACAATACGCTACGTGTTTTGTTTCACAATTATCTTCAGGTCTTCTACCTGAAAATGACTCTTTGGCTGGGGTACTCTTGAGATGATTCTCGTAGTGTGCTCCGCTAGTTTCTCGGTGTATCTCTACCTATGGCGTCGTTGAAACTATTTATAAGCGTTCACTACATTATTTCTCACGTATAACTTCAATATCTACCTGCCTAAAGGCCGCTTTACACGATGCAATTTTTTGTACAAACGCTTATATGAGGGAATTGTACTGTGTAAAGCGGAAAATTGTGTGATCTATGACTGAACAGAAAATAGAACCTGTTCTAATTCCATTCAGGCAAACACAATTTCGTTCAGTTTATACAAGATTATCAACAAAAAATTGTAAAAAAATTGCATTGTGTAAAGCGGCCTTAAACCATTCCTTGCATTCAAATAATACTCCCCCACCTTGATTCCATGCCTCCCTTCCCCGATCACCTCATTCTAATTCCCTAATACCTTTAAATGTGTCCATTTCTTTACTTTCCAAACAATTCCTCCAACTGACCGTATATTTCGTCAAATTTTATCTCCTTATTTTTTCCTCTAGTCATCACGGTTGACAAAGTAGTTCGTCAGTATTGCCCCAGTTACCGAGATCCTATCACTAAAATAATCTGTACTCAGTTCCATTAAATCTAATTTTCATTTAATCTGCTATTACTACACGATAGATCCACCGTATTGTACACCCCAATAAATTATTCTGTACCAATCTATACAGATTTTCAAGTTACCAATTATTTTTTTGTAATTACGTAGGCTGCTTTAAGAAAGCCGAATACTCATTGCCAAAAAAACTTCTGGTTCAATCATTGTGAAAAGCTTCAACATGGAGATATTATAACTTGTCCTTTTGTAGACCTGTAATTTGTCTTTTCTCCATACTTTCTTGTTTACTGTCGGCAAAAGAGAAAACAACAACGCTTCTTTAAACATCTATGTCCACGGAAGATTTCAAGGCTGTGGAAGTATGCAACCCTATCAGTTTCCATAGACTGTAGTACAGGTACGCATAAGATAAAGAAATTAATCAGTAGAAGGAAAGAAGTGATTACGCCGGCAGTCAGTGTGGCAATGGTATCTGAGCTAAAATCATTTAAAGCGCGTTTTATTGTCGTGAATTCAAATGCACGATCAAAAGTAAGAGGAAGAGGCAATCGTAGCAAGAGAGAGGGGACAGATAGGTGCCAGTGTAATATTCTCTTTCTTGTAGATCCTCAGCTTTCTTAAAGAAACCTCCATATCTCAACGTCGAAATCAGATTTCCCGCCTCTTCCCTATTTTAATCGGGCCATAATTGCGGCAGTATTTCACGGCGCCACTTCCAAAGCAATAATTCAAGCGTTGCTCAGATGAGGGGAGTTTGGGAGTGAGGGGTGGCAGAGGGATAGAGAGTACGAGGGCGAGGGAGGTAGCTCTTTTATCTCCCAGAGACATCAGGGGAAGGCAACGAGGATGAGGGAGAGGAGGCAGGGAAACGGGGAAGACGTAAGTGAGGGGAGGGTGAGGAAGATACCGAAGAGAAATACGGACACAAGGAGCTAATGCAAGACTCGATAAGAAAGACAAAAGGAAAAGAATTTTATCCTAAATTTTAGGAATATTCGAATATTAGACTGACGCCCCGAATTTGGAGTGAAGAATGAATGATCACGATATCTGAAGAAAGATAAGGACGTAACCGGATACATTAAATGGCGAGCATTTTATGCCGATACAATTTTATCAATAAAATAAACAGTTGCGGAAATGGAACGCAGGATGAAGCATTAGGAATCTTACTATGTTTTTTAATTTTATATGAGTATTCATGAAAATAAACTAGTGTGACAAATCTTTTACTAACTGCATTTTAACTGAAATTTCAGCATTGCATTGCATCGAAAGCATGCAAGTAGACTTATAGATTTAATTAGTACATATTTGAGTTCATCAACAACATAATCAAATGTGCCACAATTCTCATAAAAAACCTGTAATTGATTTAGCATACGAAGAATTAACTTTGCAATAACTAGAGAGGAGTTAAGCTGATTAATACTTTGTAGTGAAAACACTTATAGTTTACAAATCACACGGATTCAAGTAATAAATTGGCCAAAAATAATATCTTACACCAGCGTAGTATGACATAAAATTTGGTTGGCATTAATGTAAACGATTAGTTAATGAAAATTATAAGCAGAGACTTTCAAGTTAGACTATAAAAATATATTTTATATTTGTATAGTCTAACCTATCTAACCCCCTCACCTTCAATCTCCTAACTTAACTAACCTATCATACTCATGAATATAAAAACACATTCATGAGTATGATCATAACTTATTACTTGTTTTTGACATTTATATTAGCGAATATTTCCATATTTTCGAGATATTTCGTGAGACGTCTGAGAAATAAGCGCTTAAATAGAACAGTGGTAATGTATTCCCACGCTATTGCATACCTATGTTTAAATTAATTGATTGTATACTAATCGTAGCAGATAAAAAGGAACTTTGGGTCAATTAATGGGCCTTTGATAAAGACACTTGTGAGAGACATTTAGGATGTCTTCTTCATGAGTTTTGAAAGAGCGTGTCCACATTCGTATGCATCAATTGCAAATCCGATTTTTTCGATAGATACCGGTAGTAATATGTTTTTTTTATTTCTCTGTCAACTCTTTTACGCATAAACACTAGTCCTCCAGTGCCTTGTATCAAAGAAAAATTATTTTTTCATCCAGTCATCGCTCATCTTGGTGAATTGCGTTAGCTTTACCTTAAATAGGTGATACTGGGCTCTCTCGCTTAATCTATTTTGCATACTGGTTAGTCCTAAGAGTGAAAACTAATACAGCTCGAAATAGGGAGTGTTTAATTGGATACGAAAATGTTTATGACTCGTGAGAGATGTGGTCGAGAACAATGAAGTGCGATTGAGAGAGTTGAAGGAGGCGATGTCGCCAAGGAATGGTAAGAAAAAGAGCCGGATGGGAGGAAGGGGAGGATAAGGTGAGTGGGAATATCGCTGGGAGGGAGAGAGCAGGGGGAAGGGAGAGGGATGGGGAGGAAGGGGAGAACATTTGAAGCGGAAACAATGCAGCAGGCGAAGGGGAGTGGATGAATGCAAGCGGGACAAAGAGGGACGGTATCAATGAATAACTTTGATAAGCGGTGGTTGTGGGGAAGCCTTTCGGACAGGAGTCCTGCAGATTTCGAGAAGGAAAAGAATTAACAGCACCGAGGATAACGAACCAGTTGCTAGATAAGCGTAGCACATAAAGGTAGCGGCCGTATTTGTGCGTATTCTGCGGGCTGGGCACTAAATTCTATCGGTCTTGAGATTGCTGATGAAAAACCTTCTGCATTTCTCTTTCGGATTAAATAGACTTGTGTTTTGCATTACCATCCTAAATCATTCTGACTGAGAATAATTTCATGAACTCACGCCAGTGGAAAATTAGATCTCCGGTCTTTTACTCGTATCCTTTGCAAACTAAATGAAGTAACTACATTCATTATTTCACTGCGAATAGATATTTCAACATACTATACAACATTTAATGAAGCAGAGGTTATGAAGTTTTTGCAGATCAAATAAAATATCAAAAGAAATGGGTGAGGTACTTAAAAAATATTCTTCACATATCAATTTTCGCCACGAAACATGCATTGAACACCAACAAGCTGAGGCTGGAATCGAGTCATAGGCATAATAAATCTCTTTGCAATAGTATCCAATTACCAGTTTCATGAACGAATCGCTATGCATTTCAACTACTTTTGTCAAAACTCGGACGAATTCATTAGCTCTACGTAACTGATTCGAAGACGAGGGAAATCCAGGAGTTTAATGTTTACACGAAATAGGTGGAGTTAGGAAAAGATGTTTTTCACAAGGTTTCCAAAAGAGCACTACTAGTGATTTGAAATCTATTTTGCTCAAAATGCGGGTCACTCTTAGTCAGAACGTGAGCGGGATATACATTTCATAGGGTATGAAAAATGACAATCACCTTAAGGAAGAAATGAATGGCTTAGAATGGATGAAGGTAGCCAATGCCATAATATTGAATGGTAAAAGTACTATAAAGCTAAAGATATGCACACATAAATTTTGCCTAAGAATAATATCTCGCTTAGTGGCAATTAATATGTGTTAAGAAAATGAAATAACCTTCCTCGTGTCATTTTACTCAAAATTACATGTATTGTGGAAAATATTGTAAACACGTTCAGAATTATTGCTTCATGTGACAGATTCACATTACAAATACATTTGCTCTCTATATTAATATCCTAATTTAAGAACCTTATCATGTTAGGCGACGTTAGGGCAGTGAGTTCGGAAACTTTGTCACATTTAATGCCAATATTGTTGGTATTAAATCCCTCTCAACCGTTGACTAAGCTTTCGGAAAATAGATCTTGAACCGTACGACATAAAACACCAGACGAAAAGTTTTCCATTGCTCTATTTGGCTTTCGTCAGCTCTGCCTCAATCACACCTCAGGATAAGCCTGTCTGCCTGAGTATAGCCATACAGTCCACCGTACAAGAGTCCGGTATCACCTGGTCGTGAGTGATTTGCAAATTACAAAAAAAACACGGAAAAAATACCTCATCAAAATATTTTACCTAAAATACTCTAATACCCACTCTTACATACCGAGATGCTCATTAAATGTTCATTATACTATTCATGTACTATTAAATAGAACTACGTTTAAAAACAGCTGTTGTCATAAGAGGAGTCATCCGGCAACATCATATTTTACAATTCAGTTGTTACAATAATATAAATAAATCTCCATATTCATAGCCTGACATTTTCGGCTTTATTAACCTCATTTGCACTAGGAATCGTGGAATGATAAGCCGCAGTTCAGACAAAGTCTAAGATTTTGTAAGTAAAAAGTTTTTTAAATGTTGGAACTAGAATTTTTTGCTGTGGCCACATCCCTTTTTTAGTATCTTCACATATCCAATAAAATTTTAATTTACGATAAATTTTACTATTTCACTTCTATCAGGTTGATTTTATTACTGCCCATCGTATCTCTCCGTGAATGTATTCCCTGCAAACTCAGACGTATAGGATTCAACACTGCCATGAATTCACAAAGAGGGGAGTGCTACGGTAAACGCCACATCCACGAAGCCCATCGCAAGAGATCGGCTTTAAGGCCCCCATTTTGGAATGGGTAGAAGGAGAAACTGGCACACAAAGGAAATTTCTTTTAATACTCTTGTTGCTCCGAGCGGGGATAAAGGAATTGGGATTGAAGAGCATAAACGAGAAGTTGTAGCTACGTACCTGAAAACGTATATTCCTTCGAAGTTTTGGCTATAAAGTTTTGTCACTTCGGGAGGCATTATTATTTTAAATTCATTTGCCCGTGAGTATACGGAGGGCAGATAATAAAGTGGTGTGGTTGGGTGATAAAATTTAAGTTCCCACTTCAGTTATTCATGCGCCCAGGTGGACGCATCTCCTCTGGAGCTGCGGTGAGAATTGGAACACACGATCCTGAGGGAAGAGCTCCCAGAATGCAACTGAAAAAATATTTTAAAAAAGCATTTTTCTCGTGAATTCCCCCGGAAACCAATAATGGAATATTGAATGTGTGCTGTGACACACAACGCACATTATTCCTGCTTTTTCCGTAAGTGATCATAAAAAAAGAGCCAAAGATCAAGTTCTAAGTGATTTAGACCTGCGAAAGTCCTGGCTCCTCTCCGAGGCCTTATGGAAATTGTGTTTTTGAAGTGCCTGGTCAATATTCCGGGTCGTTCACTACAATTTTTATCATCTCATACCCTGATATCCTCCTAAGCTAGCGTGCTTCTTGCTTTGAGATTTGAGTAGGATCCGGTGTATTTACTAAAAGTTTTCCTGCAATACATTGACAAAACATCCATAAAATAAGAACCAAGGCTTTCAAATAAAATATATCTTGCTTATTTATGGTGTTATATATATAATAGCCATCCCATCACATCTAAATCTCAAAAACTGAACTCAAAAATCTCAATTTCGCAAGCAAGCGCATCTCAAAGATAGAAAATTACTTCCCACAAACAATTTAAGTTTTACAAAAACGTTGATTCCATCCCATGTGCTGAGCAGAATAAACTAGTTAAATTCCAATACCACAGTCAATATGTTATTTTGAGCATTTTTGTTTCAGTTTTATTATTATTAAATAAATTCGATTAATCCGCACATTCAATCCCAAAATGGAAATTGGGCTCAAAAAGTTTGTGTTATAGTCAGAAAAGCCGAATAAGGAGGAAAGTAAGACGTTAAAATAGTGTAAAATACAGATCCAAATGGTATTATATAGTTTGCAAACTTGTTATTTAGTGTGAAAATTGAATTTTGTGTTGTAAACCTTTGGTATTTATTCTATTGTAATTAAACCCAAAATGTCATGCATTACATTTTAATAATTTTAATAAGCAAAATAAAACAATATCACATTTATTGACGTAAATATGAAATACGCATTATATTGTCATTTGTTTCTCCGGTATGACTCTATTGTATTCCCACTGTGGGCATTGTGTTTATTTCCCTGTAATGGGTTTCCATAAGGTTCTTTTACTAAAACTTGTGCTTTCTCGGCGAAATCGCAGAATGAAAGCTTCTTAATTTTTCCACCAACTCACGTTGTCCATACTGACCAACGTTTCGATCTTCGACGGGCATCATTCTCGCACTCAGCTTCCCTGAGAATGATGCACGAGTTGTTCATCGAAACGTTAGCCAGCCTGAACAACTTGACCCGGTGGAAAACTCGAGTAGCTTTAATTCATTCCTGCAACCAGTTTCCGAAGGTAATTTATTCACGTTGATATTTTTTACATTACATATATATTAATCATATTAAAGGTCTCTGTATGTGAGTATGTATGTTTCCACCTACAAGGGTTGCAAGTGTGTTATATCTTGTAGTCCAATTGTTGTTATGGAAATGATGTACTAGTTCATAATGTATTTCAAGACTAATAGTGTTTTTGTTTGATGTACATTGAATTAACCCATGAAGATACTAATAAAACTTAGCAAATGTAGGCTACTTAAATCAAAGCTTAAATATTTGATCAAATCCTCCAGATCAAAAGTAGATCTATTTGTTAATAAAGTGGTCAGGATAGTACCAGAATTTATAAGCAATTAATTTAAAAATATATTTAGGCCATATCCAATTTTATAAAGTTATGTCGTAGAATTTGCCTTGGTTTTTATGATTATTTCAGTATCAAAATTATAGTTTTACATCGAGTGCTGGTAACTCGTTGAATATCAATCCTGTTGATCAGGAGCCATAAGAAATGGACGAATCATATTTGCTCCAGAAAGGTTAGTTAGAAAACCCAACGAGCAGGGATTGAAATAAATGTATGATGTGCAGCACCTGATCCTCAGTAAGGCGGGTTGGATAGTTTCTGTTCTCAGTGAAATGGCCAATTATATTTTTGGTGAAGGCTCGGGAAAAAATCAAGATCAACAAACTTAGTATTTCAATGGAAAAGAAACATTATGAAAATCATTCAGAGGAAAACGAGACTTAGTTCCTTGAATTTGGCGATTTCGAGGCAACATCTCCCCGATGGTCACCTTCCGAAATCGTGAAGCAGCAGCAATAAAATAGTATCAAAAAGTAGATTAACTGAGGAATAACTAGGGTCGAATGAATTAATAGTTTAGAGCATCGTTTACCAAACTTTTTCTTCCACCCAAAATTTCACAAAAACAGAAAAATAACGGAACACTTAGTACAATATACAGGGATACCAAATAAATTATACAAGCAAATATAAACTAACTAACTAAACTAACAAGCAAAACTTATTTCATTATTCCATTATTTTTTGCGGAGCATTTTTTGACCTTCCGCGAAGCATATGTTTGAAAACGCTGGTCTAGACGATGATATAAAAATAATCAATAGAATGAGAGACAAGGGAGTGCTCAGGAAATAAAGGTGAATTTGGAAAAGCTACAGAAAAACCACAGAAATGGATGGTGCAGAAAATAAGAGGCAATATGACCACTGCGGGGGATAGAATGTTAAGCAGATGGAAGGAAATAAATTGAAAACTGAAATCCAGAATGAAGTAAGCCCCCTTAAAGATGAAGTATTGTGACCATTTGTGTCTTCTGTTGAAACAAAGGAATTTAAATTATTTCACCAATTTAGCACTATTATCATATTTATTTAACGAGTAAAGTAGAGGATGTAGTCCCAAGGTTAGTCTCACTACTTTTTCTGTGCGTTCCTAATACTGAAATTCATTACTTCACTGTCTACAGAGGCAGATTTTTATTTGCTGTCTCTCCCAATAAACTGAAAGTAGCAAAATAAATATGCAAACAAACCTTTAAGTTTAGATATAATATTTTAGCACTCCCAAAGGTTACAATTAAGGTTAAGATAACGCCAGTGCTCTCGTTATGAAGATTTTTAGTCACCCTATCGCATCTATTCACTTATAACATGTGGCCATTTAATAAAATTTGGAGAATAATTCTGGCTTAATACGTTGTTACAACGTTTGTGAACATTTAAATAGATATTTGTAAGTTATATGTAGAATTGTTTAGTTCATTATCGCTGAATGGTTTTCAATTTCTTTTGTTATAGCAACATTCTTTTCCACAAAAAGTGGCATAAATAAAAAGTTATGATCTTTTGCATGAAAAACTTAATTTTACTCAATATTTACTTCCAATAACGAGTATTAAAATTAACTTTGATTATTTTGTCTGAAAAATGACTTATTTCCGTTAATCATATTGAAACAAGCGCATTAGATGCTTAATGCATAAATATAAATTACATTAAGGTCTAATTGTATCTGGAAAAAATGCTTTTGTATCGTAGACAAGAAATTCGGAATTTAAAAATATAATGCTGGTATGCAAGGTAGTTTTCAAGCGGTTAGTTTATTGAAAGAATTTACGATGGAAACGCGGGCAAGCAGTGAACATTATCAGCGTCGTACTATCTTGGGAGTTGTCCTTCCTGTCCCTGTTCCCTTTTCTTGCTGAACAAGGACACGCTCGTATTACATTAGAGTATTCACGACCCTTGAGCAATTTTAAAGATGGTGGCCGTACATTCCAATGTTCTTGGTACTCACTGTAAATATCGCGTCGACGGAAGTTTTTATATAACATCTACAGTAATTTTCATTTGTTTTAATGTTCTGATCAATTTTTGAGACATTTCTTTACCTGAAATCATGCTTTTTACTTGAAATATGTTAAACTGTAAAATAGTTCTCAATTCCCTTTTAGATGGAAAAATTTAGCAAAGAAGGAGGACGTGTAGTACAGGAAAAAACTGGAGAATTGCACCCAAGCTATGGATTATATTGAAGAAAATTTTAATAATTTTTGATTAATATTAAATTTTTACATTTAATTCATAATTATATGAATAAATTAATCACCTAATTCTACTGGGCGGCTATTTTTTATCAACATGTTTTAATGTGAATTTTATGGCCCAAATATATACCAAAGTTAAAAAAGTACTACAATTAGATTAGCCAAATATAGTTAGTTATAAATCATAAATACTTATATCATTCCTCAAATACTTATTCTCACGCCAAATAAAAGTCAAGCGAGAGTTTAGAGTGCACTACTTTAAGCAAAGCACTTTCAAGGCTTGGATGCAAAGTAAATCTAGCGGAGGTAAATTAATTTCATCCAAGAAAATAAAGATGGTACCTTACAAGCAACTTCAAGTTTCGCCAGAGTACGATATATTGCCTCAATTGTAACGTATTTTTTTCTAAGTGAGCTAGAGTAAAATGACACTTATGGGGATGGCTGTTGTGCGAGAAACCTTCCACTCGTGCCGTTTCATTCTCGCGTGGGCATCCGCGCAGACGGCGTTAAGTTGTCACTTTGGGGGAGTAGGAGGAAACCACAAAGAGCCCAGTGAGACTCAAATAAAAAGGAGCATATCTTGCGTGAAAACGACCGAGAACGATATCACGAGGAAATGGAATATGGGAATACAGTGGTTTAAACCCAAACCTCTATCCCACGGCTCTCTCAGAGTTTCGAGAACATAAAATTATGTGAGATAGTATTACATAACTTATCTGTAATAAAATTACAACGTGTTCTCATGAATGTCGTTTATGTCAATTAAACGAAAAATATCATATTCAGAGCTCCCATCATCGACACGTAGGTACCTACCGAGTAGCCGTAACTTTTGACGCATGAGTCTAGAATCACGATCATGACATCACGTAAGTTTGATGATTACAAATATTTAAGAGTTAAACTGAGTAAAAGAGGGACGCCAAAAATAAAGCAAACCAAGACAAGCAGAAAAGTGTGACATCCAAGTGAAAATGTCTCATTGTCAATTTTTAATGGAATTACGATCAACCAAATGAAAAATATCAGTTTTTATATTTTTCCTATGAAAATTCTGGTTGACTACAGGTCTCTTGCAGAAATAATCATAAATGTTATATGATATATGCTATGAAGGAGCAAGTTTTGAAGGAGGTGAAAGGGAAAAATTACGTTGATATGAAGGTCGATAGAAGAATCCAGTGTAGGGCTGCGTCTAACCAGTCCTAGGATTATTGACCGATGATGATATAGAATGTCATGAAAGGTACCTAATACATTGCCTCCGTTTGAAGGAGTTTGCCATTAAAATAAATCAAACGTATAAGTTTTTTAATACTTTTACGACTGTGTGGACTTAATATCATCATTTCCTTTGGAAAGTACAACATGTAATGTAACTTTCGTTGTATTGAAAAAGTTCCTTTTGTTGGTGTTTTACCATAAACAACAAGCTTGATGTAATTACAACAAATTAACATTTGGTTGCTGCAATGGATGAAGCTCACCTAAAACACTTGCCAGATAGCACTAGAGGTGTGTAACATGTAATTACCGGAAGTATTAGTTCAGGTAATGGCTCTATGGCTCCTCCAAGAAAAGCACAGATGGAGACATCAATATGGGAAAAATTCAAAGGTGACTAGCAATGACAAACGATGGGATTTTTAACTTCCACACATTATCGACAGTGCCATTGAGTGAAACAGAAATACATTGATAATGAGCCTATTTCAGAAACAAACTGTAGTAGATGTCAAGATGAAATAAGCATTATGTTTAAGTCAAGGGTTGAACAGCGAATTTTTTTAGTAATAAATAACTTTGTAGAAAGGCAATATTTGGATGATAACAATATTTTTATTTTAAAATACTATGGTTAAATAACTAACTACATAGCATATATTAACAGAAAACTAGGAGTACCTGAAAATGATAAATAAAGGAGGAAAGGTTTTTATCTTTCAAATAGAAAATCCTACAGAGAAATAGAATATGCACTAACTGTACAAATGACATAATTAAATTTCAAATAGTTATTATCCAGGTATATGGGTGTTTTCATGTCTGTTTCCGCTCTAATAGGCGCTTAGGAAAGGTATAAGGATAGGAATGAAAGGGAAAGGGTTGATTCAGTTTCACACACCTATTAGAAGGATATTGAACTCTATGCTTAAACACCTATCGTATTCCAGAGCTGGATGGCCAATGTCTTTATATTAAGTAGACACCATGTTTAAATTCGTAATGACTTCAAGCCTATATGGAACTTATCCACGATGAAATGGAGGACAAAAAATTACGCTTGGATTTTAAAATTACACTTAGTGGCATCTTCAGGTGAAGATAACACTATCATGTTTAAACATTAATGAATAGGTACAATGTTTTTTCATAAAAAATGTTTCTGTTAGACAATCATTTCCAGATACGCATTAGCAAAGGGGTTTACGAGAAATTACTTAATACCGAAGGGCAATGTGTGCAAAAACAAATGCTATCGTGAAAGCTCCAAATATTTACGTAGTTACAAGCATTTTAAACAAAATTATAGAAAAATAGAAATAATCATGAAATTTCAGCACGTTTTCAATGGGAAAAAGGCGTTACCAACGAAGATACATGAACTGGAAAGTATGAAAACCAATTTAATCTCAATTTTACAAGTACCCTAGAAAAAAATCAGTAGGACCGCCCCTAAGAAGGAGTTATTATACAAAATAAGAATATTTCCAGCTGAAAATACAATGTTGGGAATAATAAATCACTTCATTTAAACTTACTTTTCTAACATCAACATCTTCATTGTGAAGTAGCATGGGAATTGGAATAAAGGTAAAAAAAAAGCCTCGTATTACACGTTTGGAGCAAGTAGTGAAGGAAATAGAAAAGGAAATGCCTAAATATGTGTAGATTAGCTGATAAGAGTACAGAGTGGAGAACTGCGTCAAACTAATTCTTGGATTGTTGAATGCTGCTGATGAATAATCAACCTCGTCGTAATTCTTTCTGGGTTTTTACGTCGAAGAAAAAGTTAGTGGTAATTTGGCCATTTTTGACAAATAAATAAAGCTATTTTTATTATTATGTCTACGGGTTAACCCCGCTCGAATCTCCACTATGCTTGCAGAGTCGGCGCCCGCCCATAGATCGGTGGGTGGCTACTCAGGCGACCACCAACCGTTCGGTGTGCTCGAATCACGCCAACCGGGGGTAGATGGATGGGCGCAGCGGAGCGGCCGCAAATTGGTGCGGTATCCAAACCGCAAGATCCTCCTCGCTCGAGCAGCGGGCAACACGAGCGAGGAGAAATTTTTTTTCCGTTCGGAGCGGGATTGCGCGGACGGGATTGGAGAGGGCAGCACGAGGGTATCGATTCGGGGCGGGAGGATGCAGACTGCTCTGGGAGGATGAATCCGAGGGTGCCCGAAACGCTTGGCGTGCCGAATCGTACCCGCGTCCAAAGACGTAAAGAAATAATTCAGAAAATTGACTCCGCAGGGAAGTGGTGTGGACGCACAAGGCCTACGAGGCATAAGCCATTTTGAGTCACGCGAGTGTATTTCAGCAGATTTTTGCCAAATGAGCATTGCGCTAAGAAATTCTTCAGGAAGTGTGGCAAATGAAGGTTCTTGCTATAGACTGATATTAATTAATCTTGCAAAATCAGTTTATTCTATCGTCCATATGCTAACAAATTTCAAAAACTTCATACTAATGCATGTAAGCGAAGGATGAGGAACTAATATAAACCTTAACGGAATTAGCCCCTGAACAGAAATTCCACAGGGGAAAGAAATCATTTACCTTGGTTGTGACAGGAACTCGGAACAACTTGGCCTTGGTGGTGCGAATGGCTATTAACTTAACCAGAAAATCAGTTAAGTTCAGGGTTCATGTGCCGTTCAAAGAGAATAGTTTTTTACACCATGAAAATTCTGTAATTGCACCTATGCATGCCTAAAATACATTTTATCGTGAAGTGAAAAACAGAGAAATAGGTATCTTTAGCTATTAAACTAACATTTTATGATGAATTACACTATTTTTATGGGTTGATATCATGATTGTGATAATTGTTGTTGGGGTACCTAGTGTGGCTAGAGAACTGAACTCTTATCCCGACGGTTCGAGCTCGGACCCCGGCCATATTTTAAATTTTACCATGGCCAAATCAATTATAAATGCACTTATTCAGGAACATTTATGTGGCTCTAGTATTGCACCAGAATAGTAATCTGGTTGCTGCAGTGTCTTACTGATGTCAGAAATTAGTGTAAATCACCACGACTTTTAAGACAAAAGATTATAATGGGTAGAATTCAGAATTACTAAATTACGCATGACGTATGTGAGTCAAATACTAATCGTTGGCTTCATCCCACGGCCTAGGATGGAGAAATAAACCTCACTCGTAGTACATACATGCATACGAAGACTAGAGAAGCAAGGGAGGAGCTTGAATTCGCCGCTGCAGTGCATGAATGAGTGTCTCGACGGGAGAGAATGTCGGGCGCAGCATCCAGCTGAGCTGGCTGAGCGCCGTCGTCCCCGGGGAGCGAAAGCTGCGCTCACAGCAGCCCCGGGGCACACCGGGAGGCGCCCGCACCTCTACGCAACCTCCGGCGGGCGATTCTCGGAGAAATCTTTCTTCTCCTCCCCCATCCCACTTCAGATACTCACTAATGCTCGGCGGGGTGTTCCTCAAGCGGGCGGCTGGGCTCCCGAGCCGAACCAAAAGGACCCGTAACCATGACGACCGGAGCTAAGAAGATTTTTCCCTCTTCTTCCTCGAGATCCAGTGGGCGTGTAAGGAAAAAAACTCTCGGACCCCTGGACCTAACCGTTCCATCTCTTTGACCGGCCGCCCGTCTCCCGAGCATGCCCCCCGATTTCAGTCGCATCCAGATTGGATGCTTTGTCCCCTGGTCCGCTAATGAGTGCTGCCCGCGTTAGGGAAGAAAGGAGAGCTCCCTCCGCTCTCGCCATCCATCTCTTTTGTTGGTTTTTGCCGAACACTTTGGGTGGCACGGAAGCGGACGAGTTGCAAGGCAGAGGAGGGTGAAGGGAGAGTGTCGGACGAGGGGGAGAAAGGATTACGAAGGAAAAACGGGCGTTGAAGTCTCTCCCGGGATTCCATTTGACAGCAGTCCGTGAGGGAGGGAGGATGACTTCGACAAAAACGCCTTACGGAGACTCCTGATGTGGAAAAAAATCTACCAGGGATCTCGAATTCTAGATCAATTTTAAAGCACCTTGCCTCCAATGGATGCTCAAGTGACAGTTTTTTTTCTATTTCCTGAAGAAGGATTTTATTTTGGTTTAGGAGCAGAAGCACAATTATGATATACATGAGCTTTCGGCCTTCACTACTCGTATTCACGAACAATAAATTATCTTTCTAGGAAAACTCCCCCTTGAAAAAGTTCATGTGTAATAGATCCAATCCAATTGTAAATTTCAAGTACACTTGTATGCACAATATATTTTTAATGAATAATTGTTTTGTGTGATAAATTAAAGAGAGAGATAATAGACTTGAAATATAAAATTAGTAGAGATGATATTCTTACGTTTATCGACGCGTACTTGACAAAAATGGAGATCCTCTAGTGTTTCCGGCAAGTATAATCTTGGTATAACGGAGTGGAGAGACGTCCTTATGCAACACAATAGAACAGTATCTTCAGATCCAGTTCTAATTACCTCAACCGTGGAGATCCCTAGGAGGAAGATATTGCTCTTTTTATTGACAATTTCCAACTAATAACAAACCACAACGAAAAATTCGTTCTAAATATGGATATGAATAATTTTCCATACATTAAAACATAAATCTCATAGCAGCTTCAGTAGCAGTGATTTCAATTAGGAGCTAAATTAAACAAGATCTAAGTAATTAAAACTACTCAGGATACTAATATAACTAATAAGCTAAAGACGTTTCAAAAGGGAATAATAGCTGAGTAATTAGCAAAATCAGCATTAGGACAATTTTGGCGGTGGTTTGCACTATTTGATTAAATATATATCATATTTTGCTGACTTTCCTTTTTCTCTCGCATTTTTCACTAAGCTCTAGGATATTTTTCAATTAAAAGTTTTAAAAGCGTATTTATGAAAACCTTTCAATTAAGACTATTGTATTTTTTATGGTACCTTCGTATACACGGTGAATATTTTATATATTAAATTTCCATATTGAGAGGGCATAGTTTTCCGCAAGTTACAACTTTGAGGTAGATAAGGCTTTCTTTTTCTCGATAGGAAAAATAACAGAAATTGTAAGTTCTATTACATATTAATTAGATTTTGCGTGAGATCCCCGCAGATGCAATTGCTCTAAATGCGTCTAAATTAATTACAATTTTATTCCTTGGGATTTATATTGGAAAATTCTTCGATAATGCTGACATGAATTATAAAATAGATTTTTTAGAAGGATGACGTTTCATCTTAATGCCTATAATCTTAATCGTAGTATCTTAATGCCTATAAAAAGAAAATTTGGAACTGGGATATTTCTTTTAAGTTTAGTATGCAAGGTAGACTTTTTAGCTTTCACAATGGAAATAAATTATCTTAGTACGAACACTGAATTTAGTTTGTATCACGCACATACAATAAAGGTTTTTATTAATAAATTCAATAATGAATAACGATTCCAAAAAAAACCTATGCTAATTTGGAGCTAACTTTCGATATAAGATATTGGTATGTATAATCATTCGGTGCTTATTCCATAGGTGCAAGGGGGTGGTTCATGGTTTATTACCATTTCACACTCAGCTTATACAATTAGAAGATGAATAAACTCACAAGTTTTAAAACAGGTGGCATTATGTGAATTCAGTGAACATCTGACTTTTCTAAATAATAGTTTAAACAAGCAAACAAATAAATTAGCTACGTTGAGTATGCAAGTGGCAAAGGTAAGCTGTTTACGATTTACCTAATCCCAAGTAACCACTCATTTCCGTAGCACTGCTACTTGTTGAAATATAGTTGATAGAGCAAAAGTGAAAAAGCTCACTATTCATTCCTGTATTGATCAAATAATATTTAAATAACTATGTTTAAAATTTCATCTCCTTTTTTTATGATAAATAAGTCATTTCAAAACAAAATTAATAAATTTTATTAAATAAACACCTTTTTCCTCTTATTTATCATTAAAAGCATTTTCTTATAAGTTTCATTGAATAAAGTGAAGAAACAAACAAAAGTTCAGCGAAAGTCAGAAACAATTCTTAGCCGTGCAGCTGGACCTATGAGAAGGAAGTTAATTATAGTGAGCTCAGAAAGCATATTCACCGAATACCCAGTCTGGAATAATTTTGATTGCAGCTTTCCAAAATTGAAGTTCTTAGTTTTTCTAGGTCCAAAATACAAGCGCTAGCAAATGAACTATCCGCAAGACCTTCGAAAACATGCGTAAACTCACGGTTATTCTTACCAATATTTATCAGTGTACACCAATAAAGTTGAAAAATATGCCCACTTAATAGCATGACAGAAGCAGAAATACCTATCCGGACATTAAGTTTACAATGAACATCAAAAAATATCCTACTTGCTAACTTGCTTGCGACTGAATTCCTCGACATTACAAAATACATTAAGGTAGACTGTCAATTATTTTTCTATGTTTCGAGGTTTCATGAACACTGATAGAGTTAGGCAGTTCAGATATATTTAGGGGCTGAATCTTTCATTTTAGATTACGTTGTACATGCCGAAAACTCCTCTCACTTGCTAATCTTTTCGTATCTCACTGCTCCAATCCAAACCCCATGTTTTTCATTTTTGGGTGCAATTTTAGCGATTGTCATCGACGGAGAGGCACGAAAACCGACGCACAGTTTGGCGAAAGGACGGAAGGAGAGAATTTAGCGTGAGAAAAGGGATTACAAAGGCAATCCTTTCTCCTTCGAGGGAAGGAAGGAAAAGAAATCACGAGAAATTAGAAGGCAGAGAGTGGGAATTCACGCCTTTCCTGCAGCGTGCCGTCGAATCAGCAGCGACCGATCGAGAGCAAACAAATGCTGCGACCGTTCCATCATGCGCACGCCTCTCTCTCGTTTCGCTTTTGTTTTCTTTCCTCCAGATTGATGCGTTACCCTGCCTTTTCAGCGTTTTGCCTCGGGAGATAGGAAGAGGGGAATGTGGAGAGGATTGGGCTGGGAGAGGAGGTTGGCGGGACACGGAGGCAAGGGGGTACCGCAGAGAAAGAGCCCTCGACCCCCGGGGCAGCGTCAAACAGAGGAGGGTGGGAGAGGTGTCGGTCAGAAAACAGCAGGGAAATGAAGAGGCGAATTTGGCGATAACAGGCAAAGGTGGGGTAGAGATGGATCGAGAGGTGCGGTCGGGGCGAGAAAGTCAGGTGGCGGAGATGAGAAGTGAGAGGGGGGCTGGGCTCCGTCATCTGCACAGCCGCAGGAGGAGATGCTGCACGCTGTTAGGGAGAAGGCGCGGCAGCAGTTGGCCCGGGGCAATGGAGGTGCCACGCAGGGAAAGCTAGACGTGGACCTAGGACAGCTTTTCGGACGCGAAGATATGGAGGGCCTGCTTTCACAGATCCGGAGGACGTTGCTGATTCCGCGAGATCGCTCCATCCGTTGGCGAAACCTTCGCCAGCGATGCCAGGATATTATCAGATTAAGGATGCCGCCACACTCTTAAGGAATAAATTTTCGAGGTGCCATGAAAAAAGTTGATGCTTGGATAAAAGTCATCGAGGAGCAGAACTGCCTTCTAGAAAATGTGAGAGAGGGCTTGAAGGCTTGAAGAAAAAACTTAAAATTGCTCAGAATGCAGAAGGCATCATTTTGAGTGTGTCACATGTCGACATTGAAAACAACTTCATTTCCCTGAATAGTTCAAATTTCTGTGTTTTTACTCGAATCATACCCAAGATACCAAGATATAAGTAAAAATTTTGCAAAATCTACAATGCACAAAATTACCAACCGTACATGTGTAATAAACCCTTGCTTAGGTACCGGTTATATCAAAAGATCTGAATTAATACATGCAACAGTATGACGCTACTTACCTCTTGCCACTGAATAAAAGAAAGCATTCCATTATGTATATCAAAGTTCCTTTGATTCTACAATACATTTGTGAATGGCTTTAGAAATGAATTTAAAATATATATTTACCTTGTTTGTTTCAAAACCTGGAATATAAGAATGGTAAACTAAAATAGCTCCAGTGCGTCAAGTGTTGCAGTTTAGATTATATTCATAATTTTAACATGTCTTCAGAAACAATATATGTGACTAATTTTAAACATTTAGCACGGTTTTTGGCGATACCACTAACATATATCAGTCAAAGTATAGGAATTTAATAATCTATCAACAATTATTTTAGTAATGAATCAGCAGAAAACGGGGAAAATTTGAAAAGGTGGGAAAAGTTTGGCTGCTGTTACTTTCCTCTTTCTCGGATTTATGGATGATGCAAGTAAAAAAATAGACCCAATTGCTATCAGCCAATTTTTCTCAATTGTTTTCATTTATCTTACTAGCTGATGAAGATCAGAGTACAAATCATTTGATCCTTTTTAGATGTATTCACAAGCCTATTGCGTTGAAATTAAACTTTAAAAACAATTTAATGTTAAAAAAGAAAATTTGACTGAAGAGCCACGGGGTTACAAGGATATTTATGAATAAAATGAACAAAATGGCCGAAATTCAGTGCCAACCAACCAAATTATTTTTGCTATCTTTTAAATAAATGGTGAGCATGTATTAAATGCTTAGGGACGCTTACAAAACATGTGAAAATTAAAACGAATACACAAAATAAAGAAGTAACCTCAATGAATATGGAGTTGTTTTGCAGAAAACTATAGGAGCAAGCTTGTGACCATGAAATTTCACTTTTAATTATTCCTTAGTCTGTTTAAAACAGTGGCAACACATTATCAGTTACCAGTATAGATATGAAACACATATTCAAGTGATCCACATAGATATGTAATGAAAACATCTGAACAAACATCCACATCAAATGGAGGATACGCAAATCATCAAACAAAGATAATCAAATAGATCAAACACAAGAAATAATTTATGTGCGTTAAATCGTGGCCTTTCGACGAGCAGCGAAACAATGAGTAAGAGTATCACAGTCATGCAATGACCAGATCCGTGTTTGGTGAACTCTGATAAGTGATATTTTTTTAGAAAATGTTGTCAGACGGCATAGAAGTAGCTCTCGAGGAAACAAATGCCGAGTGCTGACTGTGAATGAAAGTGTGGAGACTGAGGGGGAGAGTGGGAGGGGATGTTACGAGCGCCTGCTCTGCGAAGGAGACCGCCGAAGTGGCGGAAGGGACGAAAAGTCCCACCTCGTGATTAAGACACATCGATTCTAATGATATGGCGGCCCTCGCGGAGCAACCTCCGCCATGACCCGACCTCATCAATCCCTGTCGGATCACAAAGGGAGCGGGGGAGGGGGGCGTGGAGGGGCAGGGCGGAGGGAGGTGCTGGAGGGGTGGGAGGTGGTTGGACGGGTGGAGTGGGCAGGCCAAAGGTGAGCCTGAGGAGGCGAGGAAGGGCGCGAAAAAGAGCAAAAAGAGGACGTGGGATTATGAGCGTGGGGAACAAGGAAAAGGACAAGGGATGAAGGAAGTTGGGAAGAGGAGGGGGCGGGGGATGGAGGGGAGGGGGATCGAGGGGAGGAGGAATAACAAGAGGATGGGCCTCTTGGGGACGTAGCTTGTCGCGTAGAATTTTTCCTGCTTCGGTTTTTTTTTAAACGAAGGAGGTTTAAGAGGATGGAGCTGCATTTTGTGGGGTTTGACATACGTCGAAGTTTTCTTTCAAAGAAAAAATGCAAACATTATTCTGCGTAAAAAGAGAAGCTGGCCAGGTACGGCGATGGAAAATTGAGCAGGAGCTGAGAGTCTTTGGTTGATAGAGTTTAAAGCTGTCAGTTTCCTAGCAGCGGATGCTAACTCAGAGGAGTTTTGGTCAGGCGAAGCCGTTAAAGCAACATATAAGTTTGCATATGAAGAAAAAAAATACTGGGTGAAGGAGGTGGAAAGTGGGTGAATATAAGGGGGATATATGACAGAAGGTGGCATTGAGGGGTAAAATTGTGAGCCCAGAGTAGCAGCTAGACGAAGAGTATCCACAGATGGTGTTCGCTAATAGAATCCTAATTTTTTGGACTCGTTCAAAGTTCGAGAGGCGTAATTTGACAGAGGGGGAGAGGCATTATCTTCCCTATCTATTCCATTAATTGTCTTATAGAGGTAAGAATAACTGAGGTAAATGATCTAACAATAGAAAACATCTGTGAAAGAAGGCAGTGTTTGTAGCAACAGGTTAAGGAAATGTTTTTCAAGTGCTTTAGTTGCTTATATCCCCAGCATTTAGCTACAATCTTCTTTCGCCTACTTTCAAATAAAATAAGGGTTTTACAGATGAATATAATTTACCCCGTCAAAGGATTGAAAAATGCCAACTTTAAACCCAACCCAAATATTCCCTAAAAATACAAATCTCAGCAAAAAATATAAGCATTTAACAGCGCAAAAGAGCATGTTGCTGAAAAAAAAACGAATTTGGAATCAGAGAATGTAGAGAAATAAGATTCTCAGCAAACCATATGCAGCAACTGTACTCAGCAAAAGATTAATAATGGTTAAAGGTATTCATTACGTGTATTCATCACGTAACAATCGATATGAGTGATATTCGTGGACTTTTAAAGGCCATATTCAAGTGGAAAACAACTTAAATGAATGAGATCCTAGGGTTAGATTAAATCGACAGATGAGAAGTTTATTAACTATGCAAAACCCAAGTTACCATATAGGACACAAAAGGTGTAAGAGATTCAGAAGGTAACATAAGAAAGAAGTGAGGCGAGAATACAATTATTCAATGCTACTCTACAATATATGTAGCAATGGGGAAGAGGAATTTAAAAATAAAAGCCAACGGTGAAGAAATTATAATTTTGGGCTCCGTGGATGCATCAACATCTCAGCTGATAATTGTATGGATATTTTTTAATACGATGGATTAGCTACTTAGAGAATAAAGTATGAATATGAATAAAGTAGCATCTAGAATGAGATGATGGGAAATAATCCACATGGCAGTGACGCCAGCCATACTCTTTCCAGAGATTTGTTCGATGCTACGCACATTGAGAGGCGATACTGGATCACCTCATATGGCTTTTTCTCAGCTGCCTGGTAAGTCCCTAAATAGATACGTCTTTATATGCCTCATAATGAGCACCATTGTCCACTTATTAAGCTGAGCACAAAACAATACTCAGTTGGCATTTTCACAGATAAATTCAACAGGTTAATGCCGATCATGTAGATTCACAAAATCATGACTGACGGGTTGTTTGCTTCTACCATAAAATGAGGATTTTCACAGGATTCTACGACACTATGAAGTCCGAAACCACCCACAGTCAATAGTTGAATATTTTTCCTCTTGACATCATTAGGAATAAGGCTAACTCAAAGGAAGCGTCAACGCGAGTCCATCTTATGGAAAATTACTTTCTTCTTATAAAGCTTTTTTGTTGTTCCTTGTTTCCATCCTTGTAGGATCATAAACATCCAATAAAAGAAAGTGTGACGAGCAAAAGTGCTGATTGGAGAAGAAAATATAATTTTCCATGTTGCACCTTTCCCACGTCTCTCCATGAGTTCTCCCCAAAGAGGTCACCCATACTGATGAATGAACTTTGACGGACACAGTATTCTTTTTTCTTTGGTGCCATGAAACCAGGGACGTCTCACTAATTCAAAACTCTAAAAATATATTTTCGTTTTTATTTTTGGCCGAAAAGTTATTAACTTCCTGAGAACATACACTGAAGAGGTTAGTTGAATATGAAGTCAGTTAGCATCAAACAAGTATATTAGACGAATATATATATATTACATTTATTTTAAGTTTAGAGCAGCACATTTCAAGGTCGGCCCTCCTAAAGCAAACAGAAGTTCCAAGTCTTTGCAATTCCAAAGAATAAAAATCAGATTTTTTTCTTCCGGAAATTTCCTTGATATAATTACTCAGAAAGGCATGCCTTGTCATGGTGCACCATACGAAAGTTTAGTGGCATGATAGAGGCTACTCCGTGTGTACCAACGATTTTTCCTTATGTTCATATAAGGAGTTTTTTCATGAGCATGGTAAGCAAGTTATAAGTGCATCTTATTCTTATTAGAATTCATTTTAAATGGAATGAGTATTCTTGGCTCGCAGATAAACTCAAGTGATAAGCAAAGACTCATAGCTAGAAAGAAAAATTATTACTGCCACAATGCTGAGAGTACTATTCCTTAAGAGAAAGGATTCTTTCCTCATTTAATAATGGGTTTCATAAAACATCTGAGCTGACCATGTAACACACCTGAAAGACCCCTATTACGTCGTAGACTAGGCGATAGGAAGTAGATAGAAGTATGAAGAGGAATAAGAGGGAGATCAGTGGAGGAAAGATGTGTGAAATTGATGAGTGGCATGGGGTGCAGGGCGACGAGCGAGAGGTGGCGAGGAGAGGTGGTAAAAGGGACAAGGGAGGGTTCGTGGGGGGCGGGAATAAATTTGGCCGAGGTAGAGAAGCCAGGGGAAAAGGACAGGAGGCAGGTATGATAGGAAGGGGGAGCGTTCGGGAAGAACTGGGAAAAAATGAATAAAATTACTGAATGTGGAGGAAAGTGGTGGGAGGGAAAAAATATCATGGGACGAAATCGTGTGGAGATTTAGAGAGACGGATGCCTTGGATGGATGAATGCGATTGGACGAGAGGAAGAGGGGAGCTCTCCCGGGGCCCAATGAAACGGGAGGATATAAAAAAATAAGGAATTTCCCGAGTGAATAAGGAATGGCGTAAGTAGGGGGCCGTCGGAAGGTTTTGCTCGGTGAAAGGCTTCCAAAGTAAGATGACCCTAATCTCTCTTTTTTTATTCTTTTTTATTCTCCTTGTCAAGCGTGGAGGGCGGTAGCGGAGGGAGATGAAGGGTCGCATTTTCATAAAACCTCACTCCCTGTGCGAAGTTAAAGAGAGTGAGCGATGGGGGAGTGAGGGAGGGGCGGTGGCGCCGATGTGCGTGGCCGAGGTGCTCTTTTTTCGAAGAAAGGGCCGAAAGGCTCGGGAGGGATGAGGGAGGAAAGACAGAAGGGATTGAGCAATCTAGAGGGATGGCTTATTGGCCGGGATTATATGAGGGAAGGGGTTGCAAGAAAGGGGGCTTTCGATCGGGAAGAAATTAGGAAGGGTCGCGTCAAGGCGTGTAACAAAGGAGAGCAGGGGGTGGGGGCTGAGCGTCTCCCCCGGCAGGGAAGCCACTTATTAACGGCGAAGGAACGCTCCCTTTCCGTCCCAAGCCCCTTCGATATGATGTCCTAATCCAAATGGTGTCCCAGCAATCTTTGAGAATCTTTTTAGCTCTGGCCTTAAAAATGTTCCTCCCCGTTGCGCCACCTATAAGAGCCATTGAACGAACGTCACCTAATAATGTGCGACACGAATTAAATATCAGGGTTTTCAACTAAATTCACTAATTTTTGTCGCGGCTGATGTAAAGAAATTTCCAAACTTGGAATTTCCAGGAAACTATGTCAACACATGATAGTGGCTGAGCACAAGATTTTAATTTGACTCAAGAATAAATTGTGAAAATGTTTTCAAAGAACATTGAAATATTTGAGGAATCACCACCTTTATTTTTACGCGATGTAAATCAAGAATGGGAATATATTTGGCTCTAAACTATGAGAAAACAAAAGACTGTAGCATAGTTAAAAACTTTTCCAAAACAATTCCATTGGTATAGTTCTGAAATAAATTACCTAAAATGTATAGAAAAACACTTTTTCTGTGACTATTAATATAGCTATGACGATTTTGGCTATATGTTACTTAATTTGCCAATAATGCCAGAATTGACAATGTTTTTCGTCAATTCAAAACACTTTGGTTGCAATAAATGCATTAAATAACAGCTAGTGAATGTTTGCGATAAAATTACTTTTCTATTTGATAAATGGTGAATCACCGTCTCTTCGACCCTTATGTAGGCGGAGAGGTAAACCCATCGCCTTCCAATCCTGAGTTCACTGGTTCGATCCCCACCCGGTAGGGATTTCCTCCACCCTTGCCATGGTTGTGTGTGTTTCCTGTACAACCAAATGGACATAAAATAAATTCCATTCCCATCCCATCTCTAACATCATTTACTGATAAATAACGTGTTATATTTATGGCATGTTATAAAAAAAATAATGTTCAAATAGATTCAGAATTAGAGGGATAAAGGAAGGAGATTATTGAGGAGGTGAGGACTGAATGCAGGATAGAGGAGAGTGGAGGGTTGTTTAAAAACGTGAATAAAAAGGCTCCAGCTTCGGGCAGAGAATGAGGGAGGATATAAAATAGGGCCTTTGGTGGTGGCGTTTGAACGAGCAAAGAGAATGGGAAGCAGAGGTGAACAGGATGAAGAGGTCGCACGAGCCACAAAGAGCCCGACAGAAACACGCAAGACATTAATTTTCTCGAGCTGAACGGGAAATAAATTGACCATAAAGTCATACTTTTGGCCGGGGAAGGGTATGGGGAATGCTCCGGAGCCCAGATATTTTTTTTCGGAAAACTAAAGGCGAGCAAAGACTGGCGTGTTTTTATTGGTTGGAGTGGTGATTAAGGCACATTAAAATAGACTGGCGGCCCTTATAAACAGAGAGGCTTGATTATTAAGTCGCTTGATGACGCTCCTATCACTGACGGAATTTCCTAATTTACGGCGTTCTTATGGACGCCTAATATAAATGTAAATACGTGTCGGAAACGATAGGGCTCCCTCGTCAATCAATGTTTATTAAGCTACAAAGCCCTATGCTCCCTCAAGAGGCAAACGGTGAAAATTTATGATAGCATTCATCCATAAACTCTCAAATATAATAGATCCACACACTTACTAACCTCAAAGAAATTGGTCGCAAAAAGGCGGGCATCAGCAAGCACGGAAGTAATTCCACGCAGAAAGATTAGTTCAAATCGGGAAGTATATTATTTCATAAAATCATTTCAATCAATTAAAACTTTTAAAACCATAGTAGCCATGTAGCAGTCAAAGAATCCGAGAGAGTTTTGTTTGCTGATCAGGGACTAAAGGTATTTAAAAATCATGAATAGTTTTATCTGAAGGTGCATTATTTTTTCAAGTTCGAATTTCACTCCCATAGAATGAATATTACTCTAAAGCTATGCTCTACCTATCTAGGTCCCAAAAATGTGACCATATTAATTCTAATCACAATGCAATTTCTTTGTAATGAACATATACATATATTTTCGGTCTTATACACTCTCGAACATAGTGTTCAGATATCTGTACCATTTAAAATGCACATCTTTCTAATGAAAGGCATGCAACGCAGACAACAATGCAGGCAGTAGATATCACGAATATGAGAAAGTGACTATTCCTCACGTACGAATAGTTGAAAATTCCGACGAGCCTTCACATAACTATGAACCTTAATGCGCTGGAACGGCTCATATTCGGGGTTTTTTGCGAGTATCACTGATTATTTATGGCAATACTCCCTTTCTTCTTCCCTCCGCACAAAGTAAGATGACTTCACGGGCCATCACAACTTTCTCAAGCCTGTCGTCCTACACGCTCAATGCCGAATTAATTTTCCATTAGTCTGCTCCTTGGAAAGGGAACCACCAGCCCGAAAAGGTGTGAACACCTCTGTTGGGGACCCGAAGAAACGTATGGGTCGGTAAGCAAGCAGGTTCAAGGGGAATAGGCCTAAAAGGTGAACAAAGCTGGAAGGTGTGGGAGATGAGATTGGCCGAGGGTTCTTTTGGGCGCGGGGGGGGGGGGGGGGGGAGGGGAGTAGGGGGTAGGCTTGTCGGCGTGGGAGGAGGGGCGCGTCCGGGAGGGGGAGGGGGTGTCGCCTTAGGGGGTGCGGCAGGCCAGGGGGTGGGTCGGCCGAGGGGGCGGCCAAGAGAATGTGCTAGGAAAACGACCGTGGAGAATCTTTAATGATGGATCGCGGCGAGCGGGAGGTTTTGGAACCGCAGTGGTTGCCGGTGGGAGGGCGAAGGAGGGGGAGGTGGCGGGGGTGAGTGGGGGCAAGGAGGGAGGCAAGAGAATGGGGGGAGCGGTGGGGCTTGTGGAGGGAGGTTTCGGCTGGAAGAGTCGGTAGAATTGCCGGCGCGATAGGAAAGAATGCAGGTAGCCCAAGTAATTAAGCTAAATATATATCATAGGAGAAGACAATAGCCCAGAGGCTCCTCTTTAAATCACATTATCCCACGATATTGATTTGGCGTAATTGAATTCGGTCACAAATAGAGTATTAAAAGAGAATCGAAATTCTACTCTGCACATCCGTGAATGAAGTAACTCGTCGGAAGGAAGTAGGATTACAGGCTACGAGGAGATCGAACAAACATGGAAATATGAGCTAAAGAGGATATGTAGTGAAATCTAATGTGGACTATACATACTCTTCAACATATTTTTGACAATCGCATTCAATTCTTCATTTGGCTAGGTATATGAAGCTTACATTTTATTTATGACAACTATACCCCAGAATAGTGGCATTTACGCTTCAACATTTTTCTTCGAGTTGTTTGAGGTTGGACCAGTAGGTACTTCTCTAATTTTCATAGTACATAGTGTTATTATGCTCTAATTCCGTCATTAAGCGCTTAGTATCTTCAATATGCGGTGCTTTTAGGCAATTATCCTTATTGAATCTACTGACACTGAGATAAGTCGTTGGATTTGGAAATTTGTACTTAGATTTGAAGTTTTGCTTGCAAGCCTTGGGATCGGCTGCCAACCATGGACCAAAGGAATCAGCGCCAAATCTTGGCATCCAACGTCCAACTATGGCAAGCTCCCGTGCTGTATTCCAATCACCTCTGGCAGGCATTTTATATCGATGGGGTGCCAACGTTTTCGGTAGCTTTAACCGAGGGCTAATACTAGCGCAAAGGAATCGTATTTAGCACACGCTTGCGCTTCAGTAACCTCAGAAGTACTCCGCTTGATGTTGGAGGCCATAATGCCGGCCTCCCTGCTACGAGGAAATAGTGAGATATCACTGAGCTGAGTGAGTTTGGAACAGCTCGCGAAGGCTTGAATTTGATTCTTTTCTTTTCTTATTGCTCCAAATAACGTCCTTCAAACTCGTAGCAGACTTGATTTGTAGGGCGTCTATCGCTATGATTACATAATAAAATTTTCTTCAAAAAACTTTCGGAATAATTTGCAACTTTGAGAGAAAAAATTACTCTTCATAGGTATATTAAAATAATGTCCTAGTTTTAGAAAAATCAGCAATGAAAAATTTGAAAATTGTTTCTTTCAAAGTGCTCTTTACAAGAAGGCCAATAAAAATCTTTACCAAAGATACCGTTATGACCATGGCCCCAGTAATTTATGTATAAATTTTCGTATACTGTGGGACATTCAATCACAAATCCAAGTTTCTAAACCCTACCCAAAAAATTGCAGTATTCTACCTATGTTATGGATCACCACTAAAGCGCCGTTGTTATTATTATCTGATGAGGTGACCAACATCTGAGGTCATTAGAAATAGGATTTCACAGATTTACGTCCCATCCGATTAACTACTGCACTTGTACTCTATAAACGGCATCAAAGTAAAAACAAGAATTTTTAATAAAAAACCCCTCCAGCATCGGTATTTGAACCAAGGTCCTCGAGATGATAGGAATGTGCTCTATCTAAGACATAAACTCAATACACGTGAGTTTATTATGCACTGAGATTCGTGAGGCGTAGTTTTCAGATGTTTCTGCACAGATGTGCCAATCATTTCTTTTCAATCGCAGCACGGAGTAGTCCCTACACGTACTTAGCGCGAACTACTACCACACTATTAATTTACTCGAATAAAAAAATCTGCCCCTACAGGAACCAATATTAAAAAATATATTCATTTGTTTTAAAAAGCTTAAAGATGATTATGTTTAGGTTAAACTGGATCCACATGTATTTGGCTGAGTTAGGTAAAGACGAGTTTCCTATTTAGTAATAGAGTCCTACCAGTGGCACCTTGTGGGACAAAGACATGATCATGGGTTGTCATAAGTGAAAATGAGGCATACCGCCGACAAAGAGAGGTGTTTGGATGTTCAAAATGACTCACTAAGGTTCCGCTGACTCCAGAGCCAGTTCACGCCTGGGTGGGAAGGGCAGTGACGGCTTCATCTTGAGGCGAGCTGTCGTCATGCGCCACCGAGCCTTTACAGGCACAAACTTTTCCCCTTTCCAGCTCCTTACGTCCTTCCCATCTCTCGTTCTTTCCTTTTCAACTCCAAGAGAACCTCATTTACTAATGGCTGAATCTTCCTTCCCCATTTGTTCACATTCTCATCAACGGCATGGCGATGAAATATTCCAATTAGTTTTAAATACTTTTCTTTCCAGTTTCTTGGGAGATTCATTATGTCCAGATGGTGAAAGCCTTTTGATCATCGAATTCTCCTGTGAAAAATAAGATAGTGAAAATGTTTCTGATTTTTTAATATTATTTTATCAATATATTTTATGCCATTAATTTTAGTCTTAATATTAAGTATGTTTGCAGTGATTGGCATATCATTGTTACATTTTTACCCGTAGAATTTTTTCTGTCATCCCGGGTCTGGAGCTTACATTAACACCAATAAGTTTAAACAATCTATTGATAAATATTAAGTCGTTTATAAGTGTCACTTTATGGAAGATTTATTGTGTATCGCCTAAACAAACATCAGCACCAGAATTCTAACCATCATCTTAGTCAAGACGAAATGAGCCATTAGGAAGTAGTAAATTTAGCTTCTTATAATTGCGAAGACTGAGATTATATTCGTGAAATGATTGATTGCGGATAGAGGGAATTATGTTCATTTTCATCATCCGGTTACCTTAATATTCGCGGTGAGGGTCGTTATCCATCAGGGAGTTATGACAATTCATGTTAGGATCCTCTTAAATATCTCTTGCGAGTCTTGCGAGGTAATAAATTTCTCCATGTGGTCATCACACTAAAACATAAACCGGTAACGCTTGGCTCGGGACCGAGAATACGACGGCGGAGCAGGAAAAGGTGGGGGGGGGGAGAATATGGGAAAGAAATAACAGCCCATGCACGTGATAGAGACATTAGGGATCGCGAGCGGAAATCGCTCCCAGGGCGTAGAAGGAGTGAGTCGGTCTCGGGCGAGTCGGTCTTGTGAGCGTGCGCACGCGTGCTCCTATCTCTCACCGGCGATCTTCGAGACGCAAGGACGGAGAGGATTCTGCGAGAGGAACAGGATGGGAGGGAGATAGAGAGGAGTGAATCGGAATGTCTCCATATTCCCATTTTGCTAAGCGTGGCAGTAGTTGCTCACACTTGAAGGATTCGCCACGCGAGACGATTACCGCCGGTTTCCAATGCCAAGAGAATGAGCTCGAGTCGACGCATTAGTTCCCAGCTGGGCGTGTTCCTCCCCGAGAAGGGGAAGGGGTGTAGGTGAGGCGGAGGGGGGAGGGAGGGGGAGGAGAGGTTTCGCGCTGGCGGAGGAGGATGAAGAGATTGAGTCACGGATAATTTTATGGGTTGTTTTGAGACTTGCTCTCGGGTGTGTTGCGAAACGAGGGATATTACCGGAGATAAGGAAAAATTGTTGGTTATAGTGATTAGCGGAAGGGACTTAGGATCGACGCACAGGCCATTGTCATCCGACTAGCTGTTTTTTTTCCTCTCTTTCTTTTTTCATCCATGCTCCGCGGGAGTTACGACTTGGCGGAAAATCAGAGGAGTCTTTTCCAGTGAATCTATTACATTTACGCCGCAATCGACTGCTCTTTCACCGCCCTATGCTGCATCATTCCGATCCCCCCTCAAGGCATCCGCGGCGGAGCGTAATCTGACGGTAGGCGGCAGATCGATCCGCCCTGGGACGCTGATTCCCAATCTCAGACGAGCAGTTATGTGGGGCGGTTAGCGTGAATCGCAGCCACACCCGCCTGCAAAAACGTCACGAGTCATTTGCATTACTTTGATTCGAGATATGTGCGAGAGAAAAACAAAGACGTATCTGAGGCCCAGGGTGAGTAGCCCCTCCGAATGACGTCGTTGCACAATTGACCAGCACTTTTGAAGTGTTGCTATACTTCAGGAAGCAGATAAGCATACAACATTTAACATTTTTTTAAATTGGAACTAAAAAAATGTTTTAGCTAAAACTTATGTCCTCGATTAATAATGCCTTTTCAGATGTACTTCGAAAAAAATAACTATTAGAGTTTTGCATCTAACGTCTGTCTGAATTCCATGCCGACAAAATTAACAACATGCTTTTTCATCTTTTTCACCGATTTCTTTATTTTTAAATAAGAGTCTGACGTCCCTGAAGCCTTTGCTCTTTTTGGATAATATGTTGAATCTTCGCAAATAAGCTTAACTACAAGTGTTCAAAGTGTTCACAAAGAACACTTAATACTGAAGTTAATACATCAAATGACCATCTGCTAATCATTGATGCAAAGTAACAGAGTTACCATTTAAACTTTCAATAAGTATATGATTATAGTATGCTGTCTTTCGGGACCAATCATCGAAGGAAAAATATTAAATAGTTAGTCTCATTCAGCTGGTAAAAGAAGTAATATAATCGTAAGTGGGATTAATAACTGTGTAAGTCTTGATCACCATGCCAGTTTATAACCAACCGTATAAAATTGTGAAATAGGAGAAGATAAACGAGAAGTTATTGAAAAGTACCACTCAAGAGAATAAAAGTTTTGATTCGCGAGAGAAAGCGAACCCAACTCAGCCGAATCAATTGAATGGTCAACGAATAACAACTGAAATGGCTTCCGCGTTGCAATTGTTGGGAAAAGGTGTCCATTCCGTTTAACTTCCCACCTGCTTATATTATCGTTCACTATATTGCTTAGTGCAAGTTACAGTGCAAAAAACAGGAAAGTTCAACCCAACTGTTCAGCTGTTTCTGGTAGAAATTAAAATCACTCTTGCTCTTAAGAGCTTTCGCAATGAATGGATTCTGAATGGGAAAGTGATGACCTCGAGGAAATCTTATCCCCTGCAATGGAAAGCCAATGGATTTACGCGATGGCTCCCCGGCTTGGTGCGCAGTCTAGGGCTCGCGGCCAGTGCCTCATGTCGCTGACTTCTATTCGGCCCTCGCCGGCCGTCACGGGCGTCTCAGGGGGGCGGGGAAAGGCGCCGACTCAACCCTAAAGCCCATAGTCCAATGCTTTGTTCCATCGGGAAAAGCGGCTCTCTTATTTTCTCCTGATAATTACCTAAAAATAGCCAAGGAGAGACAAAGAGCGATGGAGAATGAAGATGGATTTCTTCTTGGGTCATTTTTTTGCCGTGCTTTTCTCTTCCCTCCCTAATGCCGTCAAAAAAAAACCTCCCCCTCCAATTCCCCGTGCCCTCCTCTGCACCGCTCGACCCAAGCCCTACCACCCGAACCACCCGAAACCATCCTTTCTCCTCGCCGCTTCTCCCCTTGTAGAAATCTCGGAAACCCCCACGTCCCCTTCCTAATACTCACTGCCATTCTCTCCTCCCCAAACCTCCAACAAACATCTCTTTACATTCCGCTATTCCCCTTGGGCAAACAGGCCCGGTGTCTCCGGAGGAAATCACTTTCCAATTAAAAAACAACAATAGTTCTCGGGGTGGCGGCAAATCACTTAAGAAAGGGAGGTTGGCGAGATGGGGATAGAGTTGAACGGAGATCCAAAAGTCTCCATCACTCGGTCTCCCTTTCCCAGAACACTTAAAAACGGAATGTTTTTGCCACCATCTTGGCGTCGTCGTACGTCGACTTAAACCTCGCTCCATTTCACCACCGCACCCAGTCCGGTAGCCTTGGAACGCTCAAAACACTCTTCCTTGTCCGCTTACTTTTTCATCTCCTCGTTTTTAGCGAAATTAAAAACTGAAAGTCAACAAGATTTCACTTCCAGGTTTTTCCCGCATTTACCAGGGTTTCCTGACTTTCAACGTGTTCTATGCTTAAACTAAGAATTTTCTCAGTACTAATTTTTGCACTATGCTCAAAAACAACTAATATTATGAGTAAAAGTGGAAACATTTTGTTTGTAGAGTGCTTTCTGGCTGCTTGAACAGTTACAGTTTACAGCTTCGGTGGTAAAAATCTCATTCTTTAGAAAAATTCCCGTTCGCCCCGTTTGAGATCACAATGCATTCTCCTTTTCTAGTATTTAATGCGTGAGTAAAAAGAGTAATTTTTGCTTATATTATTTATCAAAGTGGTTTCGAGTAAAATTTCAAGCTATTACGATGGGAAAATTAGGTACTGATTAATGCGTGATTCCAGGTGTATTTCCGCTCCTAATGCGCCTTTAAATCACTAGGTCAAGACAGCTTCTCCTTTACTGTTGTCATTGCACTTCACAGCATTTATCATTCTTGAATTTCTTCGAAACCATACTTTCACAGGACTTGGGCATAAATTTAAGATTGATCCAAATTTATCGGAAGCTCATGACACTTCCTTAGGGGATACAGCATATTTTCCTAAATATTCATTTACTTTAGATATAATTACACCCAAAACTGATACTGCAGCAATAAAATCTGTTTCTATGACCACATGTGCACTCGAAAAATATTACCCATTTACCAAATCTCATGCGAGTTCCTTTCAGTCTCTTCATAATCCTAGGCGCACTGACAGGTAAAACTTTGTCATTGCAATTGCAATCGCCAGTGTCCACTCTGAAAGTGGCCAAGAGGCAGCTTTCACCTGTCGTTCCCCTCCCTTTCCTCCATTGCCCAAGGCTCACCACTGTCACACTGTACTCAACGGCTTCGGGACATCCGGAAGCAGGAAACTTTAGCGAGAACTAAAGCAATCCAAGCCCTCGACACACACAAATGAGGCTCACGTGCTCATTGCTTGGGGCGATCTTGGTTAGCTCATTTCAGTGTTTCACAAATGGATGATCCGCTAAAAAGAGGAGAATATTGCGACCAAGAGTCACCATACCGTATGGTATTGTGATTTTTATTATATTTTCGATACTAGCACCATCATTCCCAACCGAATGCCCACATACCTATGATCACCAACTGCTATGAGTCCAAGATACATAACATAGGGCTTTTCCCGCTCCCGAACCCTACAAAATGTTAGTTATTGCGTATCATCGTGTGATTCAAAGACAATATATTTCCATTAAATACATATCCATCTTTAGGTAACATTTTAACGATTTACTAGTGATAATGTTCCAATAATTTCAAGGAAATTGAGTTTGAACCAAGATGTGACTTATGAGTTATGGCTATCACAGCGGACATTTAAGCAGTCAAAATATCCATGAATCACAGGACTATTTCAATTTTCCCTATTGGCAAAGTTGATACTGAGTCAAAGATGATACCTGAATGCATTTTGCTTCTGTAACCAACAACAAAATAAGATTTCTCGAGAGAAATATACATTCTACCACCTCCCAAATAAAATTTCCTTTACTGCTTTTATCTTTGACGTATGCCCATCTAAATCCTATGGTTTGATATAATAAAGCCAAAATTTGCAAAAACAGTCAAAGATATGCGATGCTGCGTAGAAATTTTTTTAACATTTTTCTTTGAATTATATGGATATTTAGAATGGCTGAACGTGAAATGTCTGAGGAACATATTAGCGAAGTATTTGGCACTTTCAAAATTCGTAATCCATTATTAAAATCTGAAGGGAATGATGGGCCTATTCACATAATGTGTAGGGTAGGCAATGCGTAGCCAAGTGTAAATTAGCTACCGGTGAGTGTTTCCTCGGCAGGATTCCTCGGATTAGAGGGAGAATGAATAAAAAATCGATTAACGGTCACGAGAGCAAACATTATGTGAAGTCATTCTTTTTGAAGAGGTAATTGCATCAAATGTTCAGATCGAAATCACCTGCTACCTACCGGGAGCGTCTGGAGGGAGAATCGTTGTTTGAGGAATTCAATCAGCCGAGGGAATGTACCAAAAGACTCGCCATTCGAGAGAGTGCATTAGACCACGTAAGTCTGCTCCGGCAGTCAATTGCCGCCACCCACCCCCAAACAACCATTTTCACTCGCCCTCCACGCACCACCCCCGACGGGGGCGCCTGACACCTCACTCCGTCTTGAGTCGCTTTCCCTCCGACGACCCTTCTACGGCTCTCTACGGCTCATCACATTATGCCCCGCGCATCACCACCTGCCAAGCACACTATCGTTGTTTTGCTTCACGTGTAATATACAAATCCCTTTCAGGGAAACTTTCCGCCGACTTCGGCGTCCTTTCTTAAAAAAAATGGAAAGAGGTCTCCGCCCAGGATAAAAAATGCGATAAGGTAAAAAAAATAAATAGGCTGAGAGAGAGAGAATGGGGATTGCGAGGGCAATGCGTTCGTGGGAGGAGGGAGGGAGGGTGGGAGGCCCTTTTGGACGGAAGGACGGACGGGCGAATTACGGGAGGGGAAGGGCGAGACGGCCCCGTGCCTCTCGAAAACCTCCTTCGCCCCTCCCCCCGCCCTCCTGATCGCTCCCAAATTACAAGGTCTTCTTCGAAAACCAAACGAATCATGGCCCGGGACCAAACCGACTTATTATTTCCCCGTCGGCGGCAAACATGATCCGGTCGACGTCTCTCTTGTATTAGGTCCACCCGTCGTCCCCCCCACAGGCCTCTCTCTCTCAACGAGGGCCTTCACGAGACGGGCCTTTGCGTGGTGCGGCGGTTCTTACCCGCCCAAAGGCCCCCAGTCCACTGGAAATCCAACATTTGGAAAATAACAGTGGACGGGGATGGTCAGGCGAGGAGGGAGAGTGAAAGAAGAGTTTCTGAGGAAGTGCCGGGGGCTTGTAAATGGAAAAAGGGGATTTGAGGGGGGGCCGGGAGAGGTCTGGAAGGGGGAAGCAGGTAAGGTACCGATGCGGGCGGTCCTTCTGTTAGCGAGGCTATACCTGCACGAGTGGCAGGGGGGGAGGAAAAAGGAGATGATTTTAAGCGCAGTTTATATGACCCAAGAAGTGTTTTCCCTTTGTTTTTGGATGGAATTACACGAGAGGTGATGTATGGGGTGAGACCTGCTTTCAAGAGGCGGCTTCCTTTAGACGTACCTACAGTGGGCAGAAAATGAATTTGAACAGGGTTTCGAAGGGGTCTGAGGATTCAGCGTTTCGGGGGAGGAGAGGAAGAGAGGAAGGAGGCCGAAGCTAATTGAAACGGGAGAGGGAGGGTAGCAAATGTTCTGCCTCCTCCTTCTTCCGAAGAAAAAAGCTGTTATCCTCTCTTGCCGGGGTTCATCCCGCTCCAAGATCCCAGCCAGGAACAAAACTGTCAACACACATTCTTCTTCAAGAGAGGGCCATGCTGGATGGATTTTTTGACTGGCCGACGTCCGTCTGGAAAGAATACCCTTGCTCGAGTCTTCGTCCTGATTCCTCTCTCTCCCATTACTTTGGATCGTTGAAGGCTATTTTACAGAAGTTTTTTTCCCCATAACTCCAACGTTTTAAGCATGATCTTTTAAAAGCTATTCGATTAAATCAAATCCCAATAGGTATATTTAATTTTCACTATACGCTAGCAACTTTACTTAGATGAGTTGCATTACCTTTACCAGCGTATATTTACGCTGATTTTTAATGGTTTGTAAAAACAGAGGAAAAAAAGAGTGGAGATATGTGTCATATCAACCACAGAACTGATGACTACTAATGGTCATGATGCGTGGAACCAAATGTGAGAGGTTACATCCAATAATAAAAATGTTACCTTTTATGTCGTTCAGGCTATCAGCGCCGGATTTGAATTAATACTTTTTAAGCAAAAGAACCAGTGACTAAAATGGAGAATTCGTTGGTCATGAAGATCATAAATAAATACATACAAGGACACTTCGGTGATTTTAAATGTTGCTCAGGAGTTAATGACGCAGACGCTAGTAATTTAAGCCATAAAAAATCCATATTAATCAATTGTGACTCTAAAAGAGGCATAGAAGTATGAAGACAAATGTTGATAAAAGATAATGACGGTTTCAAACTCTGAACCCGTTTGTGCTTAGAAAATCACACATTCATTAATTACGGAGACGATTTTTCGGCATTTCACCGTTTTTTTCCTTTATTGGGCATTGAAAGACTTAACATTAACTATAGGTATCTACGATTTTCTCGATTAAGTGAAATAATCTGATTTGTTAATAAAATAATATTCAGGCGTCGTGTGTTCTCCATCATTACGCGTTAACGCCCCATAAAATCAATAAATATCTTTTGTCAGGGCTTTGTAGTAACTTCCGCCGAATGATAGCTAACCCGAATGTCCTGGGCGGGCTTGGCGTGCTGACAATCGGTACATCATTACACATATTTCAGAACGTCCAGGTGGAATTTCGGCCAATAAAGTTCACGACTTATTCTTTCTATCGTTTCGGTGCATCCTGAATAACCTTCCAACGTAGAGTCATGGAAATACGCAATAATCATATTTTGTATTTCGTGAGGCACATAAATTCTATAGAGTTTCTTTCTTTTCCCTCGAAAGACCAACAGCCCTCTAATTAATCTCAAATTTGCCAGTTCCTCACAGCGCTCCAATTTCTCCATTATCGGGGGCGTTTACTCGGACCCAAAATTGTACACGAAATCGTTAGATGAAACTAAAAATGAATTTTAGTGAAAAAAATTAATCCTCCAACCTGAGCCATTCACTCATAATACAAAATATTAAAATAAGCAAAAGATGACGCCCACAGAACGAGCTGCGTTAAGGATTACTACGTGATCCACCTATCTTACTAGACTTTGCGGGACAGGGAACGGGGGGAGGGGGGTAGGAAGACCTACTCGCATAGATCTTGTCTCATCCACTTCCATTGGCAGAGTCAGCTGTTTGTCCTCAATTGTGATCGGGCGAAGGGGCGTCGAGGTATCAGTTGTGATTGGACGTAGTAGATGACGTAAAAGTCCTTCGCGCGCCCACTTTTCCGAAAGGGTTAAAAACATCAGTTTTTCGCCGCTTATGACCCGAGAACTAATTGACGGATCTAAAAAAAGGAAAAATACATGTCTTTTTATTTCACAAATTATCACTGTATCGGATTATTATGCATTCATGACAGCGCTTGATTGTCATTGTTAAGTTCAAATTCCATCCCCCTTAAATATTGATCAAACCTTTCTACCAAAAAGACAACTGCCAGTAATTCGTATGTGGCGTACTTCCCCTCGGCCGCAGAGAGCATGCGACTTGCGAAAAACACGGAATCCAGGTGCTCCCCCACCCTTTGAGGTAGTACGCCCGCTATCGCATTTGACGATGCGTCGGTACGTAAGAAGGGCCTCGAAAAGTCGGGCACCCGAAGCAAAGGGGGGACTGGCGATTTTACTTCTCAAATCGTCGAAAGCATGCTGCTTCACCACGTCTCTAAACAAACTTGCTGTTTTTTTTCTTCAACTGATTTAAAACGGCCACTAGAGAAGGCTGGGACAAAATGCACATAATAGTTGCACATGCCTAAAAACCTTTTTACAGCACTGAGGTTGCGTTAAAAATTCGCCTGGACCGGTAATCGAACCGCGGACCTTTAGCTCCCGGGCCACTTCGCAGACCACTACGCTATCCAGGATCGGTAATAAACATGGCAATTTGTACCTATGGGCGGCTCTCGCCAGAATTTCTAACGTTTTGAGGTTCCACGTCACGGCCTCACCACCCTTGACTATTTTATGTTACAGTAATTCGACTTCTTCTGCTTCAACCTTCCGCGCTATATGAAAATGATCACGTACTCTCCTATGTAGTTCTTCCAGCCGTTTGAAGGCCAAAATTAACGCATTTCCTAATCAATTCTTCCTTCGACAGTTGATCAATCCACGCGGTACCGGCAGGTAATTTAGTAGCCATAGACTAACCATTTGAGTGCTTAGCACTGAAACACGCACTGTTACCATGAAACTATCCACCTAGTTATGATGACAAAAGCACTCTCACGACTTCACTTTAACTAGAGTTATTAATTATTAAGGCATCATACAATTAGAGGCCAGGAGGGACTTGGCATAAAAGGGAGGTGGAAGGAAGAAGGATAAGGAGATTACCTGCTGAGACGGAGGAGCACCGGTCGAGTAGCCAGGGCGGAGTCGCTTGCAGAGGCCTCGGGCGGTGTATGCGCAGTCACAGTCACTGATCATGCCTCTGCCACCACCTCAGAAATATGAGTTAGAAATAGGGCCAGAGGCGCTTTATATATCGAGGGCCCTGTTTTTCCCTAAGTTGCAAGCCCAGCAACACCATTTAACTAGGTGCTGACTACGGGTCAGAAGGTCCTCTCTCTTCCACCTTCTTTCGTTCGTTTGGCCTCGGAGCCCAGAATTGGATGGTTCACTGTGGCCAGGTGGGTGACTTGCCGGCAATGTAACCTAAATATTGCGGATTTGAGTCCCACCTCGGGCATGGATTGTGTGTCTGCATTTAGTTTTCAACTTACGATTAAGAATTGATAATGGAGGCCTGATGAAGCCAATCGTCGAGGGAAAAGTGAACGGGAAAAATAGAAAAGGCAGGCCTCGTATGAGATATATGGAGCAAGTTGTGAAGGATGTAATAGAGAAAAAATACGTAAATATGAAGACTTAGGCGGATAGAAGAATCGAGTGGAGGGCTGCGTCAACCATTTAACAAAGTTATTGAAAGATGATGCTGATGAGACGGTACAATATAGCCTACACGGTTCCTAATCCTAATTCTAGTATATATCATCATGGGTGTTTTAAAGTCTGTTTCCGCACTAATAGGCGCTTCAGACCGGGAGGAAAGGTAAAGGATAGGAATGGAAGGGATGGGGAAGTTGTCTTGCGTATGATATTAATACCACATCTTCACATTCTTCCATCTAATAATTTCTACACTTCAACTTCCATCTAATAATTTCTACTTTATAATCTGCAAAATCACACTTTGTTATACGGCAATTCTGGTGTACCAATTTTGCGTAAATCATTCCTCATCGTTTCAGTTGCTAAATATTTTGGATCCCTCTGAAGAGGTTGTTTGAAGAAAATAAACATTTTAGAGCGTGGAGCTACCTACCGGAGGGTTTCGGGTTCAAATCCCGGGCAGGAACCTTTCGGGACACCCCCACCTAAAATCCTCGCGATTCGATTTTATGTGTATCAGAACTTCGTAGGAAATCGCAGGTGGCCCAGGGAAAGGAACTAATCCCCCTACTCTGAATGTGTGAATTTCACACGCCAATAGCTTAGTACGGGTAGTAAGGGTTCCCGTTCCCTTCCCTCGCCTCTCAAAAGCCAACCTTCAGGTTGAACACAAGTTTTTTTAACCATTATATGATATTCAAACCCTATCGTCTTGCTCATGAGAAGTTTGCAGTTATGTGGGCAGTATTATGAACTGGGTCCATTTCCTACAAATTAAATAAACGTAAACATTCTAAGTTGATGGAAATAATAACCCTTGTATGACATTGAAGATAAGATCTTCGTCTTTTTGTTATGACTGCTAGGCTGCATCTTGATTCCAGTCAGCATCAGAAAGCTAAAAAAATGTAGCATTTAATCTCATGAAACAAATGGTGTGAGTAGTTTTTGCGGCACATACACAAAGAAAATTATTTAGAGTTGAAGTCAATGACTTCAAAACGTTATGTAAATGATATAAATCACCCTATTATGAAGTAGAGATCAGCTATCTCCAGAAAACTCGATTCCTTGCTCTAAGAGCAGTCTCCAACTTACCCCCGAAAAATGCTGAGGATGCAGAGAGGTACTAGTATTCTCGAGGAGGTAATTTAGTTTCAATGTATCCAGAAGACCTAACGTGTCATTTAGGGAGGCTGCGAGCTGCTTTCCTTGCGGTAATCAGTCTTCTGCGGGTCCCAGACAAAGGTTTCCGTTTAATACCTCCTCAGCTGAACTGTGTGTGTGAATACAAGATAGACTGTTCATCACACCACTGAAAAATTTCCTGCTGAATCTTCTTATGATATGTTCTCCCACCTAGGTGGCTCAATGATCAATATTGCTTTTTTTCATCTCTAATGTCTTTCCATTCTTTAATATGCTATGAACCTCTTCCAGCGTAAGGACCCTAAAAGAAAGATAAAAATTCGAGAATCAATAATAGATTCAAGTATATGTCAAAGCAAAAGTTAAACACAGTGACATAAAATGAGTTATAACATGGTATAATGGAATTTAATATCAAGTCGAAGCACCTTCAATCACTTATCTCAGGCATTAAAAAATCAAATATGGTGGTTTTTTTATTCTGTTCCGCAACTCATCTCTCAAAAGTGTTCATATTTATCACACCGGTTGATTCACAGCTGAGATAATATTCCATTTGCCTTGTCTCCACCGAACTAGCTTGACTCAATTATTTCTAGTAACAGTATAAAACATGAAATCTTATAGACTCGTACAGGTCTTTTGGAGAGGCTAGAAAATGAGTCCTTAAAAAAAGCCGCGTGGCACTCTCCGCACGTGGGAAGCAATGCTAAAAGAATACAATACAATAATACAATACAAACAACTATAAAGAATAAAATAATACAAACAAGAATACAATAAAGGCTAAATATTAAAGCCTTTTGTAACTGGATTTCATATGCTCTCAGTGCACTCTAGATGACGTATTACTAAGGAGAAATGGGATATTCTATTGACTATTTTGTCTAATTATTAACCACGTTTGATGGATCGGAGTCCCTTTCATATATATTTATATATTACGATAAAATTTTGATATCATGTCATATCGTAAAGAAATAAAAATACAAATATATTTCGATAGTGATTTCGCAGCAAGTCTGTTTTGGTGATTCCAAAGTATTTAATTGCGATTACTAAAGTCAGACCTTCTCCGTTAGTAACGCAACTTGGCGCCGACGCGTCGTATAGGTATCGTGTGCGAAGCACAAATCTGCGTATTATACCACATATAATATGTATCATAATCGGTAACATGTATAAGTGATGATGCATAAGTTGTTACAGGCACAGAACTAAACCTTCAGATAAGAATATCTCTCACAACTCGGGACTCTATGAAAAAAATGTGCTTGTAGTTGATCATTCCTTCATTGTACGCCTTATTTTTACTACATTCAATTCATGTAGTTCTGCTAATGCTATTAAAATATTGTCACCGTTCATTCTCTAAATTAATTCTCCAATTTCATTTCATGGTGTTCCAAGCAGAAAGAGTTAAACATGCCTCTCTAAAGCTGATATGAGTGTATACGATTGCTTCGTTATCGCAGATGCCCTACTTATTTACTGAGTATTAAATGATTATGTACGTATTAATGTTACATAATTGGTGAAAAAAGATGCTGACTTTCATTTTTAACGGGCTGGGCTATAATTTTTTCCTGTCTGCAGGCTTCATCATTTTATTCCAAATTACTTCACTTAATTTCTGTCTTATTTTTAGCAGCTTTTCCCTTGCTTATTTCAAACAGGTATATGCTATTATCATAACATCTTTATGTGCCTCCCTTACTACTTGCTTAATGAACAGGTACCCCACCTCATTTTTCATGAAAAACATTACCCACCAGGTACCTATCCCCACCTAGGGGATACCGCCTTTGAGTATGACTTTCCATTACTTTTATTGCACTTATGGCATAGTTTGCGCTCTTGGTTGAAATACCTATTTCCTCTTTATGTCTAAGTAATTATAGTTGGTTTGCTCTTTTATGCATAAAATGGTACGTGGTATGTGAACATAGATATAACCAGGACTGTGTGAGAATGCGACCATTCCATGAAGTTGAAGGGTAAAGAGTAAAATTTGTGAGCCAAGACGAAATTATGACCGAACGTAAGTAATAGGCGAGAGACGTGCTCTCTTGTCACTACACAGAAATTTAGGCATTTTGATTGTATAGTGAAAAGGCTCAAAGGGGACACATAGCTATTTTTTAAGGAACCTCGGCAACATTAAATGTGACCAACCCCTAAATAATAAAAACTCCAAATGAGGACAAAGAAGGAAACCATTAGTAAATGTTATCATAATCCTCTCTTGTTTTACCAACGAGTTCAACCCTCCTTAGGTGCTGATCTTATCTCCAATTTTTTTGGGTTCCATGGGTTAATGTAGCCTTCCACTTCCTTCACCATAAAAACTCCCATGTTTACCATAAAGGATACATATCTCAATTAATACGCATTACTACGAACGCTTGTGAATCTATTGCCCATGTTGGCTGTTTCCCAAACGCTAATTCGCGAAAATATATACCAATTATAATAAGTTTTTAATAAATTGGGAAATCTAGCAGGTGCCAGAATTTAAAATAGGTCCTAATTTTAAGCATGCAAATACATTCCCTTGCGCAAGATTAAGACTTCAGACTTTCCACCTGGCGGTAGAACGGGTAAAAAAGACGGATGGGAAGGAAATGGTGATGGCCCCTCCTCAACCCTCCATCTCGGTTTTTTTCCCTCGCTCAAATTCTCCCCTCGCGCAAATTAACGATCAGTTCTACCCAGTTATGAATCGATAGCTCACAATGGCTTCCAACAAAAACAATCCACGCTCTCCCCACAAAATATCCCTCCCCATCTCCGTCGAAAACGCATTCTTTCCTCTCGCCCTCAGCAGCATGAAATTGAAAGGCGAAAATACCCCTTCGGTTCGAGTCGGTGAGATGGGGCCCCGGGGGTTGGGGGAGGCCGGGGAGAGGGATAGGAGAGTGGGAGGGGTACAACGGATACTGAGTGTAGAAAGAGAGGACTCGCCGCGAGAGCTTCGTGGAGAAAAGATCCCCGGAGGTCAGTTTAGAATGGACGGGAGGGCAGATGGGTAGGGACACGTGTTTGGCGGTGCGGGAAGGGAGGGGGGGAAGAGGTATTTTTTTGAGGACGTGGAAGGGGAGGATTGAAGGAGGATGAACGAGAGGTAGTGGGATGTGAGGGAAGGGAAATATCAAACGATGAGTGTTGGCACGAATAGAGAAGGAGGGAAATTTCAGTCGGGAAAGGGGTCCCGCGGGGTCGTGAGAGAGAGAGAGAGAGGTGGAGGAGGCAACAGTTGAAGGGTGGGGAGCGTGGTCTCATACACGAAAAGGAGAGGGAGAGACCGTCAAGATGGTGTTGACCCCCCGTCGTGTCAGGAAGGGAGGAAGAGCCGACGGAGAAATCAATTCGGCCATGCCCTGACAGCGTTTTATGCCTGCCTCCCTCTCCGCCCCGACACCTCTACTCCCTCTCCTCACTCGCACCTCTTCCATAATCATCATCGCCACGCTGCAGGGGCCCTTGTGGGCCTCTCCTCCCCCATCCCCCCACGAGGCGGCGGTGTGGACCCGACCATTCCGGCCTCACCGTCCCACACTCCCACCGAACGCCCACTCGGAGCGGCGAAACGCAGTCTCACCGTTCCTCGTCGCCCCGAGAGCGGCGCTCACATAAACTCCCACGTACGAGTCAAAGGGAGTCTCAACCTCTTCATCTCCTGCCTATTTCGGAGAATGTGTGGTGTGGGGGGCGTTGAGGGTACGAAGGGAGGGCGCGAGGAGAAGCAGGGAGAGCAGGGGAGATTACGAGAAGAGAGGCCAAACCATGGGAAAAAAAACATTAACAAATAAATAATATATGGTGGAGTTGAAAGGGGATAAAGTCTTAAGAATGGGGAGATAGTTGTCTCGCCCGGGACAAGAGAAGCCAGCAGGTAGTGTGTATAATAGAATGGGAGGCGGGGGAGTGGTGTGGGGGAGTGGTGTTGGGAATTCGTCCCTCAAGCCCTCCTTGCCTCTCTTATTTCTTCCGTTTTGAGGAGAGGCTGAATAGGACGTTGGCTAGTCCCGTCCGGATGGACATGGAGGAGGGACGGAGGAGAGGGTGATTCCCTACTCTCCTATCCCTTTCATCCTTCGTCTTCCCAGGATTGAGCGAAGGAGAGGGGCCGGGCTTTAGTCCCTGGCCAAAGCAGCGATAGACGTCAGGGCGGGCTTGACTTTAAGACGGTGGCAAGGACGCGGGTGATATAAGAAGTGAAAAAAACGACCGTGACTTAAGCCATTCGAGGCTCAAATGGTGCACCGCTGCCAGTTTCGGGCGTGTACACATAGCTCTCTTTTCCATCTGGCGGACGGTGACTCCTTAATATATAAGTGCTTGACATTGCAGACAAGGGTATGATGGGAATATTTACAAGTGAAATACACAAGGTACTAAGATAGGAGATAAAATTCACAAACAATAAAGTACATTAAACAATAGCAGATTATACACGAGGAAAAGCAATAAAGTCTTTAAGTTCGAGGAAGTGAGCGATCGAACACAATCATGCCGGAACTGTAGTGACCAACTCGTTTATAGGAGAGAATTGTCATATGCCAATGTTGCGAATGACACCAAATTCTCTCCTAGTAATTAAGCGAATTATAAAATGTAAAAATAATATATAATAAAGTAATAATCATAATATTTTGCAGGCTATTAAAATTTCCTTGAAAAAAAACAGAAACCTCAAGAGAAAAATAATAAAATCATTATAATAATTAGTAGAAAGTAAAGTTAATGAAGAGTGAGGAGTAGCAGTGGGAAAATCACCGACGGCACATCACAAAAATTTTTGACTTCAGAACAGTCGAACCAAAGTAAATTTCTAGGATATGATTTAGGATTCAAAATGAATATAACGGATTATCAAAAAATGAGACAGCATAGAAACTGTAATACCGTGCTCAACGAAAGAAAAGGCATATGGCATAAAAGTGAATAAACTTCATCTACACGCCACTTCTGTCAAAATTGGGCATGGACTCCCTATGCATTTCTCCAAACTTTAGCTGTCCATAACCTGTATCGAAATAGGAGCATAATATTAGCGGTTAGATTTCAAGCTAGGAATGGGCTGAACAATTTTCCTAAAAATTTAAGCTTTGAAAGCATTTTGAATATTGTTTACGACGGGATTTCTCCGGAGCTACAGCAGTACAATGTTTTTAAGAAGTTTTCACTTCCACAACATAAAGCTACCTCGACTTTTATCTATTGAATGATGTCGGTAAAGCAGAGGAATTAAAAAATAAGACGATTGGGCCGGTGTGGTGGCTTGAGAACTGGCTTCCAATCCTGAGGGCCCGGTTCGAACCCCGGCTGAGGCCTTGTGGACAGCACTTCGAATTCAGTACTCCGTCCGTCTGAGGGGTTTACACCAAGAACCCCTTGGCGCCTTTCGTTAAGAGCTGGCTTATGCCAATGGCTGGTTTTTCTTCTCTTTTCCCTGAAAAATATCTAACCTCATCCAATACCCCATTATTATTACAAAATGGTGTAAATAATGTTAGCCCTCTGTCGTCTCCCTCGAGAAACTAACATATACAAATTCATCTCTCAAACTAAAGAAATTAGCACTGTCCTTTGTGCTGTCTAAACAATTATGTGGCTGATCATATTTAAAAAGACCCCATAAAGTCGGCCCAAATAGACGGTTTACCACGTTTAGGCCGCTAATAGTAAAGCATGGTAAGCAAAGACATGTTTTAAAATAATCCATCACACACCATATTTTATTTCATAGAGCGATGTCGAATCTAACCTTCAAATCACGTGTCCGAAAGAAGTGTATCCTAAACCCTATTGAGGGTTTACTTGCATGGTTTTTATTTAGCCCGTTAATATGAAAAGAATGCTTTAGCATAGTTACCGTAATAAAACATGTCAAATTATGTCATGGATCAGGCCACACTAGCCCACTTGGATCTCAAGTTTCCCCAGAATTTCCAGGTCATTTTCTCGTTTCCCTCGCGTGATTCTTGATATATTGCAACACCACTGTCAATTTTGATGAAAATAATACCGATGCCAAAAGGTTTGTATTGGAAGACTCCTACACCAATATTTTGGTCAACTGGGTAGCCATCAACGAGGTGATAGGTTTGGGAGGCGCTTGTCTCGAGAAGAGCTCAGAGGTGGGTCACTGTCCAAGAGCAAGTTCTCGACTTGCTCTTGGACAGTGGCCTATCTCCCATACCTATCTCCCCGTTGATGGTCACCAAGTGGACCTAAATATCGGTATATAAGTCTTCCAAATATCTGTTGGTGTCGGTATTATTTTCTTTAAAATGTTCTCACAGCCAACAAGCTCACTTCATTGTCACCCCTGCCAATTTAGTGAACGTCAATCCAACCTTTAAGTCTACTTTTGCCATGAAAACTAAATCTGTTGATAAGCATATTAATTCAAGTATTGCTAACTAGCAGCGAATACCTTTGCAGTCTCCCACTAAAATTTCACAATAGCTGAATTTTCCACATGGAAAGAAATCCCGGCAGAGGTGATACTTGCCACTCTCTTCTAGTCTAATACTAGCCACTACACAAAAACTTTCATTTCATTCGGAAGCCTGCCAAATGTAGATGGACTTATTAAAAGAGACCCAAGTCGAGTCTATAACCACCTAGGGAGACCCTCCGCTTCCTTCTCCGCGCACTCATCACCCCCTTTCCAACCCCACGGACTCCACCCACCGGCCACTCAGTATACTCTCTCATATGTCCCAATATTCCCGCGTTCTCCAATATTCCAACATCCATGCCATGCGCTCCACACCACTTCCAGCAAATCGCCCGTTTAATGCGAGCTGGCAGTAAATACGAGTGGTCGGCGTCGCATGCCCTGATGGATATAAATCAATTAACCGGGGGTTTTTCCCTCTCGGTCGGCAGCGAGAAACGAAGGTGAGGTGGAGAAGAGTGTGAGCGTCCGTGAGGGGAAACGGACGGACGAAAGAGTTATATACGAAGTGGGGGAGAGAAAGGGTAGGGTGGGGGGGGGGCCGGGCCCAAGTCATATTCCGGGCCCCCTCCCGCCGCCCCTCTTAATTTATTTCCCCTCCTCAACCGCAGGCTGTCACAAGTCCTTGAGGTATATCCCCCCGCCGCCGCTAGCAGCTGAACTTTTCAACAGCATCTCCGCCCGTCTCTCCTTTTCGCCTTCTCTCCTTCTCTCTCCCTTCTTCCTCTCTTCTCGCACCCTTCTCCTTCGCCTCATCTTCCTCCCGTCCTCTCCGAAAGCCTCCACCCCCTGCGAGTAGCTCTTGCCGGAGTAATTTCTGACTTGACCCCTCGCCAACATATTTCACGATTTATGGACCCCTCACGGAATGGCGGGCCGCGCAAGGGGACGGGATGCTTTTCTCAAAGGCGACCCCCTCGGAACGTTTTCTTAATTCCGAACCGTCTCGGTCTCACCTCTCTGTTTCTCCACCCCTTTCCCCAACTCCTCCTCTCCCCCTCCTACCAGCGCCCTCCCGAGCCGTTTAACGACTTCCCTTCACTCCCTAAATTGGAGTTCGCGCATTACCGTAAACTTCATCGGTAACTCGAGGCTCAAATTTTGACAAGCTCAGACTCCATAGTCTTTCCTTTAGATCAAAACACTAAACATTCGAGGCTTAAGTGATCTATGCCGCTCTTCTCTTCTTCCCCGCCCGTGACTCCATCTCACCCTTCCCTTCCCTCCGGTTCTCTCTTTCTCCTCACCCCGTTTCTCCCTCTTACCTCAGCCACCTCCCAGTTTACATCCCTCCCCGCAGTCCCTACTCACGACCGTCCCCATCAAGCTCTCCAACCTCCCTTCCTCCTCATCATCCGCACCGCGAAACATTCGTCGCCATCAACGGGAATCAACGACGAGATTTTTTTTGAGTGCACATAAATCCTCTAAAAGAATTGAATCCTCAGAGCGGCGGTGAGGCTTGTGTTTGAGGGGTGGGATGGTCCAGGAGGATGTGTCGTCGTAGGGGTGGGAGAGGGCGGGGCGGGGGAGAGGAGGAGGGAAGAAGAGGAGATGGAGAGAGAGAGACGAGGCGGGAATGCGAGTGAAGAAGTTGGGAGGGTGAGGGACCCGTCCGCCACACCGTTGATAATCGAATAGTGGCTTTGCCGTTGGAAATAAAGATTATTACACTCGGCTATAGCCGTTATTACAAGCCCATTCCGCTGAAAAATATTGAAACTAAAGTGCCCGGAGAGGATTGAGATATTGCATAAAGACAAGCAATGGATGTGCGTAAATTAAGTCCCCTCCCCTTTCTCCCCCCACGCTCCTCTTCTCACTTTCGAGGGAGTCAACCGCACAGACTACTCCCCCCCCCCCCCCGCATTTTCGTTGTCCGCTTGGGAAGGGGAGGCGAGGAGGCAGGCGTCGAGGGAAATCTCAGGGGGCGCAAGGGGATGAGAAGGGGTGGAGGCGCTCGAGAGGCCTCGCCAGTCTCCCTGCGATAATTGAGACGCGGGGGGACGACGAGGGCGGCAGTCTGAGAATCCGACGGAAATGGAGATGTGTGTGCAATAATGGCGAGTGCGCGTACTTGACGCATCCAAAGCTATTTGAAGAAGAGCGAGGTCGTCGTCGCTTGCAACTGGGGAATGGTTTTCATACCATGGTTGGTATGAAAACGAGCGGCCTAGAGAAGGATGCAATTACAGAAAGAGATGACGAGCAAAATGACTCGCTCTTCGGTATGTTTGCACAGGGTTGGAAACGCCCATTACCTCAACAGTAAATATTTGTGTCACCTTGTCCGTGTAAAATACCTGGAATGAAGATAGTTAAAAAATACACTTCATACGGTGAAATGATCAGACCTATCACCCATATATTTCTCTCTGAAGTTGAAGACACTTCTTGAAAGCAATGTTGTAGTAGGTACGCTAAAACAATTGAGACGGAGCAATGCACTATTTCGTTAAAGCTCAATTTTTACCGTTTTCGGTTCACTATATATACTTATACGGATTCTTAAAGCTCCTATGATATTGTTTGCTGTAAAAGATGTGAAGAGTTTTATTTCTCATGTATTTGTTTTCTATAGGAAACTAAAGTTTCCAAAATAAATTTTTCTTAAGACATTTCGCATAAGACTATCCTAATATCCAGCTTATCTTCTTTTGGTTTTCATTCGATGCCGAGCGGATATATCGGACGACAATATGCAGTGATCGGATCACATATTTGAACCCGAAGTAGCGATTTTAAAAATGGATTTAGGAATCCCAAATGTTAGGATGGTGATGGCACAATTTCAATACGGAAAATGCCATTGTTAAAAGCTGCATACATTGGTACAGGACTGGTGAAGTCTTCGAGGTTTTCCTTGGAGCCAGCTTGGAATAAGATGGCCCAGGAACAGCGGTAATCGATATCCTATGCAACTGAAAATTGCAAAATCTTTCACTGTATTCAACAAAGGGACATCCTAGTTAACTAACTTTTTTGTTTCAACCAAATGTAATCTTCACATTTTGTAACTTACCAACCCCTGCCACGCGCCCTTACTCAGAGCAAAAATAGATGTAATATTTATTATATTACACAATTCTGACTTTATACTTTTTGACCTCCCTCCTCCTTTCCCCTTATGAAGCTTCTTAGCATTCTCTTAGACGCCAATAAAACTATTCGCGAATGACAAAAGAAGAAATATTCTTTTAAATATCTATTTTATTTCTCAATACTTTAGTTACATATTCACTACTATTTTGTGCATCATCATTATTTTTAAAGAGGAATGAATTTACAACATATCTTACTTCCAACATAATCCGCGGATGAACCCCACCCCTTGTCATCATAACGATTGGCCAACAGCTGCCCTTCCCTCCCTCCCTTCCTCCCCCCCTTTAGCGTTACGTAATTTATATCTGGCCCCTAATATAAACTAAGGGAAAAAAATTATACGCAGCTTATAGCATTGAATACATAAAAGAACAAATAGTTTCCTGCTGTTATCTTTCAGTAACAGTTAAGGTACGCATCATACATTTTGAAAAGTAATTCAGTGAGCTATAGCTACACGCACAATAGTTTTGCTGCAGGATATTTACAGAAAATCGAGGCGCAAACTGCCTTCAACCTCCAGCCTTGCGTAATCTACATGTGAGATGTGAAAGTAAATGTTTGAGGTATTTAATTGACTTAATCGCCACGGAGAGGTTAAGTATCCTTGAAGGTATTTCTACTTTCAATGGCATACTCACTGAAAAATGAACTGCACAATTTTGGGCGTCCATTTCGAAATGGACGACCTTACCCGGTGGACAACCCGAGAAAACTTCTTGAAGCAGATACGCCGGGAAAGCACCAATTCCTAATGCACAATTATGGATGCGCCATAATACTTCATCACTTCACATTCACCCTTGCGGCCTTCTCACGCATCTCGGGTTCAGAGTCTAAAAGCCTGGAAAAGAAACCTGTTTCTTAGAAAACAAAAAGTATCATTGTAAAACCGAAAGATTAATCAAGGAGTTGTCTCGCGAAGAGACGTCAGCATATAAACAAGGGGACATATAAGCCCTTTCCGCCAACTCCCTCGTTGATTCCTGGGCGGAAAATCTTCACTCCCGGCGCGACAGACTGTGAATTAAGTCCATAAAATGGCCGTTTAAATGGTAAAATTGGCTTGTAGATAGTGACGACTTCTAAGATCATCTTGCTTCTCCCTATGTTTATCTGGTTTAGAATATATTATAGTGCATATTGTTTGCTTAAAACAAAAATCATGATTGAACAAAACAATTTCAAAAAATGGCAGGGATCTCATAAATCAATTGCTACCTATATCTTCCATTAGAAAAACCCTGTAAGACTCTTGCTATCAAATTTTATAATTACATTGATAAAATACTTCTCAAACTGAGAATTTTCGGGGATTAAGTTTTTCCGAGCAGGGCAACGGTTACTTAAATGATATTTTTTTCTGCTCCACTGTATTACACGCATAGAAAATCTTACCAGCACAATCGCGACTACGACTGCTTTGCTAACGCGTACTAACTAGTGCATGTAACATGCGTGAGAGTGACTTCCACTTGCCAACGCTCTATTTTAGAAGCAATTTTATGGCGTCATTTCAACATTTTCTGATGGCAGACTTTTATGCCAAGCATGTCCCTGGGCGCTGACCACACTTAGGAGTACATTACTCTGATATTATGGGGATACCGTTTGGCGGGTTTTACATACGTCTTTCGACTTCCACCATTATCCGTACCTCTCGGAATATTTTCCACTGCGTTATTAAGAGCTCAACTCTCAAAGGTACATCGCAATCATCACAAGGGAGTGCCTTCTTTCAGTGAAGTGATAGGAGTCAGGACCGTTATAGCGTGTGGCCGTGTCTTCTTCCCCTTTGGCTTCTTCCGACGGCAGGTGACCAGGAATAAGGCCCTCTGACTTGTCATTGGAGGGTGGACGCCCTAAGAACGGCGTGGGCCGGAGGTGCTCGCGTGCCCTCCGCGTGACCCCGCGGCACGGCCGTTCGGGAGGCGTACGTGATTAATGCGGGCGCTCCCGGCTCGCGGGGCAAAGACTGCGCATGTGAACAAACACTCACCACGGCCGTGACATGAATTATGGCTCCCGACCGCCTCCCATCCTCGCTCTCCAGAGAACCATCACGTCCTCATGAGGGATATCCCCAAATTCTTGATTTATTGTGCGATAAATCAATTATGAGGCGTCAAGAAAAAAACCTCGGTCTCTTGTCACATTCTTCGCCCTCCTTCACATCTTCATACCTTGAAACCTTGCCAGTTCAAGTAAATACAACTATAATTCTTTTATAATATAAGGCTATGTCCTCCTAGGGTGCTATGGAACAACACAGGCTATTAGATAGCGCGGCCATAGAATTCCATCTTAAGCCTTCCTAGATTCATACATTTATCACTTGATCATTGATTTATTGTTTTAATGTCGGCTTTCCTAGTGCTTGGTAATGCATTGTCTCGTAAATTACTTTCATTGCAAAATTGTCTATGTATTCTTGTTAAGAATTACAAGGTTTTTGTTGAAGAAAGAATACTCAATACCGATATGTAAACCTCTTTGCCATTAATTGAGTAAAACTATCAAACATGTGGAACAAATATTTTTTTTTGTCCGTTACTGAACTCGGATCGGGAACATTATGTTTAAACAAGCCTCAAATATGGAATGAATGCAAGAATGAGCTTTCATTATTCGAAACAATATAACCACATCATGCAGAATGCCTTAAAACCGAGTCCCATTGTTATTTTCCTTGATATTTTCCTATAATCAGCTATCAATTCTTATAGCAGAAAATAATGATGGTGAAATCGTCACTAAAAATATGTAAGATCTAATTTTGCCATAAGTTGTATCATATTTGCTCAACTGAATTTCATTCTCTTATCATACAGTTTTAATGATTATTTTCTTCACCAGAAACAGACAGTAGGAAAAGAGAATTATTTGTAAATTCATGATTATTTACTGTGAGGAACTCGGAAATGACGCAACGAAATGAAGTGCGTCTATGACTCGATTCTAACCCTGCGTCCCCGAAGTTGTACAGCATTAAAAAAGTCCTTTCTGCCGTGATTGCCGAAGAACACCGATCCTAGTGAAAGTAAATACCTCCCCTGAAGTCTTAAGCGTGCACAGCGTGGTGGATTAGAATATGCATACTCACTTAGATCGCATGCCCCGAGTAGGGCCAGCGCGACATGATCAAGCATGCCAATAGCGTGTGAGGCTGCCGGAGGCAGCCTCGAGCGATTACTCTTTAAGCGCTGCTGAAGGAGAAAAATGAACCAGGCTCAATATTGATGACTCACTTAATGAAACTTCATTTCGAGGAGCCCCCTGCAGTATGCGAACCAATGAATGTTTTACCTGCGCGAAAGTTTCAATACTTCGATGGTGATATCTCATCTGATTTCAGATACGAAATTGGGATGGAGATAAAGCATGATTGAGATCAAAACTCGGAGTTGCTTTGCCACCGAGAATGACCAAGTGTACAGTAATGAGGAACATATTACATAAAATTGTATAAGGTGGATATTTAAAAAGAGGTCGTACCTTTCACACAATCGTAATATGCTTGAAAATACCATTTAGTGACGAGGGATTTTTTTCAATTAATAGTCGCGTCATGTCAATGACTCCCGTGAGAAATTATGTGAAAATTTAAGAGTTTTTCATGTCAAAAACAAAATAAACCAAATTAAGACAAAATTACAAATATTCTCCCATTTCTGTGACCCTGCTGCTCTTCTGCCACATGACATTTCTTTTGCAGACAAGAATACAGCATGACGGCTGCTTAAATCCTATAACTCTCACAGACAAACTAAGCATACAACGATTCAAACGACGATGTTCGGCCGCTATCGATGAGGTCGCATTTACTGGCATCAAGATATTCACAAACAACTACAAAATTCACATAATTTCTTAAGATCAGCAAAAATAATTAAAACCCATTTCAAATTTATATATTTCTCATTATTTGTATATTTTTAATTTTTTTCCCATATTTCTCATTTTCATCGAGGGTTCCATCATAGCTTATATTTTTAATACACATCACTCGTAGCAATTAAGTAAGTAAGTAAATCTAATATATAAAAATCAAAATCCCTCGCAAAATAAAAAATGCATTGTCCACCCGACAGTGGGTCATTAGGCAGAGGCCATCTCTCAATACAGCACCAGTTTCAGTGCTGACGTGTGCGGGTTACATTTTCACTTTTTTGAAGTTAATATCACTCAATGAATGTAACTACTGGATATCAATTATATTTTAGCTTAAAGGCCTATTCTTGAGAGGATGAAAGAAGGATTAATAAACCCCTATTATTTAGAAGATGGTCGCAAAGAATTGAAACGAACGGGAGTAAAATTTAAAAAAGTAATGCAAATATTATGGTAGCAAAATCACTCATACGCATGAATGATATGACTCTCATGACTTTTTCCAAAATGATATCGTGATTTCACCTCTCTGATATATTTTTGGTGCAGAAAAATAGTGTCACGTCATGAATAGATGCCATTTATATTGAGACAAGAACCTAATTAAATTAAAGAAACTTTCATCACCAAAGTGTTGCCAGCACATACGGCCATCATAAAAATTCATTTACGCTCTATGAACTCGCATTCGCCTGTATTTTAATTCTTCCCATTTCTATATTTCTCGTCGAAAGATTTTTAAGGGGATTTTTAAATGCTAAAGCGTAAAAACTTCTGATCTCTTCACCCTGCTTTAGCAAAGCTCGTGAATTGTGCATTTCCATTATTAGCCGCGACAAAAGGTTAAGTTAAACCTGATAATAGAGCAAGCGAGGTGGAAATAGACCGTGCCCGTGGGGATGGAGGGAAGGAAGGGTTGTCCGGAGAGTGCGTTCGTGGATGGGTGTTGCGAAGGGGGAATATTGATGGGGTGGGTTCTACGGGATTGCTGCTGCGGCCGCAGGCGGGTGCCGTGGAGAACACGCGCGACGAAAAACGCATTGGTGCGGTCTCAGAAACCACTCCATTGCAGGCGAGGAAATGGAAACTATATGTCGACACTCCTCATATAAATAGAATAACGGCTTTTGCGATCCAATAATTTCAATATAGAGCCTGTTATACGAAAACATTTTTATCGAATCAAAAATTAATGTGGCCAATTCTCTCAGTAATATTTTGTCAGAATCCATAAAATATGTTACAGCCAGTTTCAAAATATTTAAAATGGTTACTTTTGAATTCCTTGGAGAATACTAGTAACATCAATGAAGAACAATCAAATTATCACATAATAAAATTAACCTTTGTAGAGTATCTATAAACAATTTGAGTGATGGACTTAGTAGGAATTAAGCAGTCTAAAAATACACATCAATAATTCGCACCAATACACCCACTAAATACTATGATCCTCTTCTACTACTTGGTTTACAAATTTTCGCTTCAGAAGATTGATGTGAGTTCACCCCCTGCCACATACCTTTATAGTGGCTTACAGGGTATTATGTAGATGTAGATTACTATATATCTAATTACATATGCCTATTTGTTGAGGGTAAGAGAATTAACTGCTTATGTCAGTGGCAAGAAATTTCGTAATATCTTGTTTCAAACTTAGTATCCATAACACTGGAAAACACTAAATTTGTTGACTTAGGTCTGGCACCTGTTTTCGACTATATTATATCTTCTGAATCCAAAAATATCCTCAGTTTTTTAACTTGATTTTATAATTAATTTTTTAACTCTTTTCAATTAAAAATTGATATGAGCTTTAAATAAAAGAGCTTTTACTTCACCAGCTTCATAATGGGGGCGTTTACTCGGAACCTAAATCGCTATTTTTTGCTCGAAATTTTTAGATGGAAACGAAAAAAGAATTTCAGTGAAAAAATTAATCTTCTAAGCACAACCATTCACTCATAAATCAAAAATTAAAATAAGCAGAATGTGACGCCCACCGAAAAAGCTGCTGTGATAACATTGACGTCATTTTCCTCCCGTCCTTGACTGCTCTTATGGGGAGGGAAGGGAGTGGAGGGGGATTCTTGGAAGGTCTTCTCGCACAGATCCTGTTGCAATCGCTCCCATTGGGAGAGCCAACTGTGTCACCCCCCCCCCCCTTTGCGATAAGGCGAAGTAGCTTCGCGGGCTCAGTTGTGATTAGACGAAGTCGATATACGTCAGAGGCTGCACCACACCCACTTTTCCGAAAGCGTTAAAGACATCAGTTTTCGCCGCTTATAACTCGAGAAATAATTGACGGATCAAAAAACGGAAGAATACGGGTCTTTTCACTTACAAACTATCATATTCGGCAATAAAAAAGATATAGTAAACGACCCCATTTTGTCAACTCAATATATTTTCAGAAGTAATAAAACTGCAAGTTAATTTCATAAGTAAAATATTAACAACTAATTTGTCAAATTAATTTCAAGACCTGCCTTTCCCAAATGGCATTATCGTATCCCATGCCTCATGGGTATCGTATCACATACCCCCTGCCACACACCTTTATGGTGCCTTGCAGGGTATGATGCAGATCCAGCGCTTCATCACACCAAGAAACATTTTCTTTCGTAAAACGCAATGCACTGAGAGTTACCAATTACGTGTAAGACCCTAGGATACCAATTTTCTCCGCTGCGATGGCCGTGCGTTTAATTACAGCGACGACCACGGTAGCTGATTCAAATTAATGCCTCTCTCCATCGAGTTCCCGTGAGAAAAACACCAGTAGCCAAAGAAACCATCAGGGTGGACGAATTTAAAAGCAAATAAGACGATAGGAGAGAAGCCTCTTTGGAATGAGAAGGAAAATAAGGCGGGAATGTGAATCATAATGACCAGAAAGGTTTTCCTAAGAACTCTGTAGCCATCTACTACCATTGTATTGCATTATTTTTCGTGGAACTAAAGAGTTTGACGGTTTGCCAAGGCATCCTTTCTCACACTCTGCGCACTCCCCCGCAATTACGACTCAGGTTCAATTATGAAAGGAAATGTTGATTTTTTTACCGTATGCTTTTCTAAATGAACAACTGAAATAAATAACTTCGAAGCTATAATAAATTTTTTCTTTTAAAACTTGAACCACTACTCAAGGGCGTTTTTCTCCCTCTGGAAGTGTATCTAATCTAGAGTTGAAATGGAAAGAGCATTGTGAACATAAATTGTAAGAGTGTACTTCGCCGCCGCCGCCGATTAGTTGCCGTCGCCGATAGTCGCCTAATGTATTTAAATCGAAAAATTTACCAATGTGAATAAAATAATAGCAAGTAAAAATGAGAGGGAATGTATGGATAAGGTATTTTATCCCATTTGTGGTTATTTCATTCATATAACAGCATAAAAATGTGGATGCATCATGGAGAATTTATTTTGGTGCCAATGTTTTCCTTGAAGACAAAAAAGCTAACTTTCCACACTCTGCTTTATCTCTAATGCATTTCACTATTTAATGTTCTCAAGCGTTTATTCGATAAGAACGGAAAATGTATGTAATTTAGCCATGTATATAGGTGGGTAAGTCATAAAAATTACATCGTTTATATTTTTTTAATTATAACATTATTAACAATGTGTTTATCAGATTTGTGATCTAAGAAATCACTTTGTTCCAGGATTACGCATTGATAGGAACAAGATGCCACAATAGCTTGATAATGCTCAAGAGCATCAATCTTCACCAAATTGTGTTTCCAAAATTATATTTGGTTTAAATGTCATTCTCTTGGCATATAAATTCCAATTTTTGGATTTCCACTAAACTATGATTTTCCTTAGCTTTTAATATCCCGAATTATAATCTAAAATCTATGATCAAATCGAAAACATGTATTGTGTTTAATATGACATGCCAAATCAGCCATATACGTTCGTTACAGTTATTACACTCAATTTCAACAATCAGCAAACATATTTAGATCACACTTTTTCAAGCCTTGATACCCACATGATATCATAATTTAGGATAGTATACTAGGAATATTTTGACGGCATGTGAAATATTTCAGCAGATTATCAATATTAATTAATATTATACACTAGAGAAATGAAACATTTTAGCGTCTCCAAACTCTAACCAAATTTGCAATTCCGCCACAGGAAATAAATAGCTACTTTTATGAGTGAAATGAAGTTAAATGGCGAAAATATGATTACATTAATATACTATACACTTCAAGAAAATGCTATAAAGCTAAAGTTAGTATTTTTAATCACTTATTTTCCCTAACTTTTTCCTGGCCTATTAAGCCGTACTTTTCTTCCAAGCCTATCCATGTCCTTCGACAATTGGACACATGCTTCAGTGACTTCATTTGAGTTCAGTTCTTTCTTTTTGGTTGACCTTGATTTTGCAATCGAAAGCAAGTAGTCCCTAACCACCCTTGGCCCATTAAGTCGGAGCCGCAAGTGCAGAGGTATCTCCGATGATTTTCTGGATCGAAATTTCTCCTCCCAATTCCCACGCGGATGGACCATTCAGGCGGGCACTTTCATCCCTCGCTCCACTCAAATACCCTCCCATCTCATCTCTCCCGCACGTCTCACCCCATTTTCCGAAGGCTCCTCGAAAGAATCAGCGTCAAAAATCACCGTCGGCTTTGAATTCCCTCGACTCTTTTCCTCGAGCAAGTGATCATGAGACACTTGGAATCCGAAGCGCGTGAAATACTGCTCCTCGCAACAATGGCGGATCGATTCCTCGCTCCCGAACGACTCGATTCATTCCCGTCCGAAAACGATTCTCCACCCCACTTCGACGACCATTCGTTTCCATCCATTCCTTTTGTCCGCCGTCGGGGAATCCACACTACCACTCGGGGATGCAGACGTAAAGACGCCGGCAGGCTCTCCTCCAACGCACTCACATGCATGCATCCGATTTTTATGACTCATTCTAAAAATTGGTCGCAGGGAGCTCATATGGGGTGGAGGCTGGTGGGGATTAAGGGAGGAAGGGTGGTTGGGGGAGGGCAGTGTAGTCGGTGGGAATCGGCGCGATCCAAGAGTCCCGCGGCTTGAACGGCGAGGCGTTTGCCTCCACCTCGGTGGAAAGGCACTTAATTTGGAAATCTTATGATGTAGAAGTGTCATCGAGAGACCTTTCTTCCAACTCCTTGATTTTTTTAAACCGAAAAATGCAATTCGCACTGAGAGGCAAAAAGAGCTCCTCCCCCGGCCGCCTCACCATTAGTTTGTCCTCCCACATTACGGCCAATATCTTCGTACAGTATTTCTCAATTATTCAAAGTTTTTTATCAGCTTTAGGCGATTAATCGATAATGTTTCCTACTCCACAATTATGCCGCTCGGTTATTAACTTTCCTCCTTTATGACGGATCATCTATGTCTCGATAATTAGATTCGGCTCTAGTCACATGTTCGTGCTTAACAGAAATCTTTATTTCTCAGGAAACAAACACATCTCCGCAAATTAGAAAAATTTCTTTCATTAAGCATTTCAATCATTACCAATTATTTCACTTTACGTCATCATCTTCATCAGAGATCCAAAATCCTATGATGGGTTTGAGGCAGCTCACCACTCGATCCCACTTTTGGATGGACCACCAGTCCACCACCATTGAAATGTGACTGCATCAACATGTTAATAAGTTAAAAAATTTTATAGCGGTACCTAAGTTCAGTAAATGGTACTTAACCATTCCTTATTTTTATTCCTGTAAGTTAATATAAAAGTTTGTTGAAATACTATTGACTCCATTAAATCAGAAAAGTGGCAATAGTGTCAGTAGATTTTCATATTGCTGATGTGGAAACTAATTAAATACAAGGTTTTATCGCAAATAATTGTTTGTGTGCTAGAAGTACAGGACGATGAAGTGAAACTAAGTTTGTGGGAACCAAGTGGGCCCTTCTCCATCTTTTAAATAGCCCAAAATAAAAGACATTGTAGTTTTAAACAAAACTGGAGTCCTGAAAAAACTAAAGCATGTTTCGTTGTCTATAAAATGCGTTGGGTCACAATAAAAGTATTAGTACTAACTGAATATAAAATAAATAAAAACAAAAATGAGGAATTTAAAGAAAAGTGTACTCAATAGGAGATATATCCACGGATTTATTATATCACGTATCATCATCTATTTCCGTAAAACGAAGAGAGCTAAGAACTGTGAAAAAGTAAATAATATTATACTTACAACACATTCCTTAAAGATGTTGACAGAATCTTTGACTTGACTTGATCTAGAGAAGGATAGAACAAAAGGCAGAGGGGTTCCTGAATGCAGACCAATTTGGATTCAGAAAAAGTAACGGCTTAAGAGAAAATATTTTGACCGTTAGGGTGCTATTGCAGAAGAGGGAGGTAAAGAAGAAACAGCCTTCCGTTACGTTTGTGGATTTGGAGACGGTTTTTCATAACGTGGAGTGAAATCCAATGGTCAAGATTCTGAATGAAACTGGAGTGTCAGGATGTAAAAAACAATAATCAACGGTTGGTATAAAAACCAGGTGGCTGTTGTCAAATCAGGACCCAGCAAGAATAAAGACAGGAGTGAGATAAGGTTATGTACCATCTCCACTACTCTTCAATATTTACATGGAGAAAGCAGTGTATGAAATCAAAGAAAAGTCTTCGGGAGTGTATATCAATGGGGAAAAACTCAAAATACAATGGTAATTGCAGTGTCAGAAAGAGCTTGAAAAAGGCTTTCGCAAGCTTGAAAAATACCATAATCAATACAAATAAAACTACGGTATAGCATTCAATAGGAGAGAAAAAGTGTAAACCAACTAGGAAAACAATAGTTTGAGAAGGTTAATGGGTACTGTTATTTGGGAACCCGAGAAGCCAGCGGATGGACGAAGGAAGAATGAAATAGTTAGTAGAATAGCCCAGGTGATGAGACATGCGACAATGAGAGACATGAGACAATGAGAGAGCATTCTACCAAAAGAAGAATCTACTTACGGCTGGCAATACAAGTTACAAGTAAGTAAATTCTCCGTTAGGATTAATATCTGGAGTGTTTCCTTAAGGCAGTGAGGCATGGGCGATGATAGCAGCAAAGAAGTCAATACCAGAGACATTTAAAATGTGGTAAATTTAATTATCGGATTGTTGTGGGAGTAAAGTAGTGCGTGACAATTCTCTGAATTTCTGTTCAAGAGTACTTAAATCTAACTGCACCATATCTTTCTATACATGGAAAAATTTTAACAGGTGCTGCTAAATAAAGAAACATCATTTCTGGAATTTTTTCTTCATTTCCGTTTCGCCAATCCGTAGCCCCTATTTCAGCAAACCATTCTATTATCTTCACTCTTCCTGTCCACATCAAGTATGTCAGTCACCATGAAATCCACTATTTCCTTTGCTACAGATGGAATCAAGTTCTTCGGAATTTCCCAAAGAATTTGATATGATAGACAACACTATAACCTGAATATTGACCAGACAATTCAATAATCTTTGCTGTACTTCCAGAATAGAAATTTTTTTTGTCAATTTTTAGCCTCTTCATTTGATTTATATTTATTGCTGTTAATGTTTTCTCTTGCATGAGTTTTGTTTTGAAATGAAATTTTTGTCATATTCTTATCATAATACAGGCGCTGCATAAATAAAATCTACTCAGGCCTATATGAAGCCGGTTAAACCGACCGATCAAAATTTTCTTTGGATCAACCCTCCACCCAATATCTCCCATGCAGAACATGCACCTTTCTCCCATCTCAAGCTCCTGTCATTCTGCGGTGGAGATAATGCCTTTGGCAATATCAGTTGAAGCCATCTGCTGACTGGCCATCGTGTTCAATCATAACGACTACGTGGTGAGCGCAAGAAGCAAGCTGATGTCTGGGCAATTCTCACCAAGATCTTAACCTTGTGGTATTCACTAGTCCAAGGTGCACCTCGTTAGCTACCCGTTTTCTCAATCAGCAATCCAGTGCATCTAATTCGTTGGCACACCGAAGACACTCCCCCGGCAATCAGAGAAGTGGATTGGGTTACAACGTTAACCTACGTGATGTCTTCTCTTCCGGGAGATGGTAAAACTATAGCCTTAAAAAAAAATAGTGTTTTAAAAATAGTCTTTCAAATCGGCGTCACCATCGAAGCTTCCAATCACTCACTCGGTCCCCTTTGTTTCTTGACTTCGAGTGACTACGGGCGACTCCTCGTAACGGGCGAATCATCACCCCGGTGAAGACAGGCACTAATCCATCCGATGATTGGATTTCGCCGGAAGCCATTACCTTCATAATGGTCCCAGATGCAGTTGATGAAGACTTTCAAGGAAAAGAATAATGAAACCCTATCCTTCGATTGAAGGAGGAGTGAGGTAGCACATGACGTCGTAATCTTAATCTTCAGAAATCAATGGCAAGTATACCTTAAGGTGATGTTTAAGGCATGCGCCAGGAAGAAAATTCGCAATTTTCTGATTAAAAATTTCTTAACGATAGAAAATTGAAATATATATCTAATAGCATAGAATTATAACTCCAGACGGACGTGAATGACTGAAAGCACAGTGTAGTAGATTAAACTTAAGGAAAAATTAGTATTTTTGAAGAGGCTAGAAGAATATTCTGTAGCCTCCCCGTACTCCCTTATTTAACACTTTTACATTTTCTCCACTAAAATCTTTAGGTTGGGCTTTACATCTGCGCGTGATTAAAAGTTCAGTTCAATTATTTAAAAGAGTAAGATGATTTATAACTTAAAATGTTATCCATGGAATATATGCCACAGGTGCATCTTGAATTACCTAAACTTTTTTCCGTTAGAAGCCATTCAAATATCATCAACGGTCAACAATCCTAGGATTGGTTTGACGCAGCCCTCCACTCGATTCTTTTATCGGCCAACCTCTTCTTTTTGACGTTACTCCTCTCTTTTACAACCTTCACCACTTACTCCATATATCTCATGCGAGATGTGCCATTTCCATTCTTCCTGTTCACTTTTCACCCAACGATTGTCTTCATCAGGCCATCCTGCCTTAAGATGTGGCCTATTAAGTTGTCCCGTCTTCTTTCTTAGGTTTTCAGTTAACATCTCTTTTCTCCCACTTTTCTTAAGACTTCTTCGTTTGTCACTTGATCGATCCATTTTATCTTCATCATTCTTCGGTAGCACCACATTTCAAATGTTTCCAGCCTGGACTTCTCTGCTGCTGTTATTGTCCATGCTTGCCATATCTGCCATGCTGCCATATAGTACAATGCTCCAGATGTAATTTCTAATGAAATGCTTCCTCACTTCCACGCTTGTATTTTCAGCTGTAAGCAGAATCTTCTTCTGGTAAAATTCCCTTTTCGATTGGGAAATTCTACCGGCAAATTCTCTTTTACTTCGTCCATCGCTGGTTACTCGGCTTCCCAGGTAGCAGAAATCTTCTACCTCCTCGATTTTTTGTTTTCCTAGTTTAACATTGGTCCTGGCTTCCATTCTCCTACTACATACCAATGCCTTAGTTTTCTTTTTAATGAACTTCAGACCATCGTATTATTACAGAACTTGCATTATTCCTTGCAGATATACACTACGTTATTTGACCCTATATGTAGAATGTTTCCATGTAGTAGTCTAGTTGCTTGTCAGTAGTTCATATTCGGTGATCTTCACCCCTTGCCACACACCCTCGCGGTGGCTTGTAGGTTATCACGTAGATGTAGAATAAGTGGACCCTTACACGTTGCATAAGTAAAATGATGAATATTCTCTGTAGTCTATCTGATCCTATCACCATTTGCCGTTTACTTTTTTCTGAAACCTTCTTATTGCTATGATAGATTCATAATTCACAAATTCTTAAGGTCGCAAAAATTGCACCAATTCTCCTAAATTATTATTTGAACGATATGCCAAAGAAACAAATGAGAACTCAGGAGAGACGGCTGCACCGTGAAAATGAGATGTCCTAAAATTATTCATCAAACAAATCGCATGGTGTCAGCGGTAACTATGTGAAATTTCTCCATGATGAAAAAGGAACAAATTTCAATGTAAAACAGTGAACTTTACAGTGATATTCGCAAAAGTTGTTCCTTTTCCATCTACACTAAACGTTTTAGCACATTTTAGTAAATTTTCCCTCCACAGTATCCCAATTCTTGTGAATCCTATTTTCCTTATTTTCATTTCTCCAATAGACTGTATTGTCAATTCAACAATTTCTTAATTGCTCTTGTAAGTACCTTGTCCTGTGATTAATACAGTTGTAGAGTATAAGTTCTTACAATGTGTGGTGAGCGTCGTTGGAACGATTATGTGAGGCGACATCATCTCCATGAAAAATAATCAACGCCATAATTCGCATTACCCGAATCGGTTACGGAACGGACGATAAAAAAGCACTAGTACTAACGAGGTAGATGAGATGAGTAGTCAGCTGAAGCTCGCAAGCTCAAATCTCACTCACAAGAGTGAATAAAGGGGTCTGGTGAAAGTGGTTAGGAAAAATTTCCCCCTTATCTTTCCAGCGGGGTGCTTGGCAATCCTCTCGATGTCTAGCTCTGGGCGCATTAACTTTTCGTTGCATGTCGGGTTTGTTGATCGGTTTGCCATGGCTGCTTGGAAACACAGCTAATGACAGGCTCGTTGGAGATTTAATGCGGAGTCCAACACATTACTGGGGAGGTGTACCTGACTGCGAGATGAATGACTAGCGTAATTCTCCACCCAACCTTCTCCTTTCACTGTCGTTCAAGAAGCAGCAAAAGCAGCCTTCAAAGCTATTAGCTGTTAAAAACTTCCCGGGAGTGTTGGAACAGCATAGTTTCTAGGATGTTTCTAGTGTTAGACAGGGTGCACTTTATCGCCTCCTCTATTTAATATAGATATCTATGCATAGACAACATCTATCTATACACCTTTCCATGCATAGACGACTGTCTACGAGAATGGAAAATAGTTACACCACCTGGAATACACATAAAATAATTTTTTTTTTTAAGTTCCATGCCATTTTCAGATGGCCAAGTCATAATTCAATATTATGAAGACTATTTACAATAGGATGTCCATAAATTAAATCTAGAGACTATTAATTGAAGATAATCGTACAAAAAACCAAGGCAATGGTATTCCTAGGAAAGCACCCAATCCGAACTAAAATAATGATTGAAAATAATATTTTAGATCAGTTATCACACTTTAAATATTTAGGATGTGACATCACTGGAAAATAAAATCCACTTTGTATATTCCACACTAAAGTTTTATTGATTTCTACCATGGTTTCGACACTTTATGTCACTGTCAAGATCATCTTGATAATGGCATAGTGTGTAGAAACCATGGTATAAATCAATAAAACTTTTGTATGGAATTTACAAAGTGGAATTTCTTTTCCAATCAAGTGGTTCCACAAAGTGAAGCCTCAAACTTTGAAATGTGACATCACGTATGACGAGGACAAAGGCATTTTATATAAAATGACCGAGTACCAGAGAATGTGTGGGACTATAAGAAGAGCACTTAAGGGTAAAACTGTAAAAGAAACTCAAAAAAATTTACAAAATAATAGCTGTCCCCACATTACTATACGAATCAGACACCTGGACACGTAGAACAAGAGACGACAAACTGATTGAAACGTCAGGAATGAAGTTTCTTAGATCTGTGAAAGGCTGTGCACGTCTAGACCACATAAGAAACGAATAAATAAGGGTAGAACTAAGTACAACCAGTTACAGAAGTAGCAATAAATTACAAAGAAAGATGGAAAGAACATACTAAGGATTCCCAGAAAGACCTTCGAGTTTTAGGGAGAAGAAATGTTGAAACAAAGCTAAACCTGGAAAGCAAGAAGAAGAAGTTTCTAGGATACACTCCTACCTAAAAGTAAAATATATCGCCCAGTAGCGTACGTCACTGACTAAATGTACCATTTTCCCGTCATCACGTATCCCATCACACCCTACCTCGCCAAACTACTTACCTCCTCCAGCTATTATCTGTCCTTTTTCCGGCTCACTCTCTTCGAACTCGCAAAATATATCACCCATTTATTTTCCTTTATTTTGCCTTGACATGGCACAATAACGGAAAAAGTTTAGTTGAAAATGGCTGCGATTACTACGAACATGCATGAACATGAACATGCTGTTTCTGATGATTTTTTGAACTGGCAGATCATCATGTCGTGAGCTATATAAAATTAAAGAGGCTCTTACTGCAAACGCAATAGCACTTAATTTAAATGAACTACAGTAAAATGTATGTGCAATGATTTTCATTCATTCGTTAAATTCCATTCAGTAAAATAAAAACTTACTGTTCTGCGGTAAACTCTAATCTATTACACCAAGTTCTTCACCTTGATTCCAAGTTGTTGCTTTTACTTGGAAGAGCTGGAACCAGAACACGGGATGTTTCGTTGAAGGCATAGTTTGGATTAACGATTAAAATTAATCGTTAAAAATATAGTTAGCTATTTAATTTAATCGTTACTTTTTAGAAGAGTTAACTTCTAACTTTCAATCGATAAAATTATGCATTTCATTAAATCTGAAAACTGTTTATGATTTTAATATGAGATTAAATGCATTATGCATCATAGACTTCACGTCAACATTGTTACCAGACTTCTCGTTACTAACTGAAAATGCTTGGTAAAATGAGTATAATTCTAGTACCTACTTTATAAATTCGAGGTATACCTCTTTCATAAGAGGATGTACATTTTTTATATATGCGAACAGTTAATGGTACATCGGTAAAAATTTATAGTTTCACTCGTTACATAATGCGATATCGTATACAGGTATTATGGAATAATATCGTATGGTATGTTAGAATATGCTTAAATGTGGAATGAATATTGTCGTGAGTCAATTCAAGCATACATGGCTTAAAGATGTTCTTTAAATGTTCAATCTGGGAAGAATTTTAAATAATACTTTGTGTACTGGAAATGAACGATCTGCGAACAGCTTCAAATGAATAGTTCACACTTGGACATTCAATTAACGTTCTGTGGTTGCATGCTCAGGATAGTTCAGTCGTGGACTACTTTTGAATTAGTTCATGAATGCCTTCTGTGAGGTCTTTCCCACTGGGTATTAAGAATAAATTTTCATTCACTTAATTCCAGGATCCAAAAGTTATTTTCTGGTAGCAAAGATAAGAGACATGCACTTACCACGTGTATAGTTATAATTTTTACTAACGGTGGATTTTAATCATCAATTTTATGACTCATGATAGCACATAAAGAATTTTACAAGTAATTTGTTCTCCGCTTTTTGGAAATCGACTTCATTCCTTTATTTTAAGGTACCTAAGGATGATACATGAGGATAGATAAAAAGATGCTACGGTGTTAATATATTTCTAGGTTTAGCTCCAACGATTGAGAGGAATGTGTATATGGCGCCTTACATTTTTAAGATTAAGATCAAACATTGGGAGCACATTTGATTGTGAAAAGGAAAGTAGAACCAACCTTCAGTGAGAGCAATGATGGAGCTCATTGAATGAATGACTTCAAAGTCGGTGTCATATTTACACTAATAAGAGCAGCTGTAAAAACGGCTTAATTTTTATCAAATCAAATGCAAAACCATACTCCCAGTCACACATTTATGCATGATGCAGTATAGCAGAGGTGTTATTTATCCCGCGTAGTAAAAATAAATAATTGCGTTTATTTAGCCTAAGTTATTCACATAAATAATAAATAATATACATGGTGAAATTGTACGAAAAGGACAATACTAACTGTTGCAAAAACATACGTACATGTTTTAAACATACAAACTGACACTTCCAATGCCATTTACACTTCCATATACTTACCTTAGTACACAAATTATTTTATGTGCTAAATATTACAGTCCTTACATTATATTATCTACATAATCGTGATACAATGTAACCTGGGAGTGTCTGTGACGGTGAAAATTCAAACAAAAATTGAAAAATGTAAGCTGTGTGAGTGTAAGTGTAGTGTGTACTTTCCTTTTCTCAAAATTTCCTGAGTATTTTAGCATTTACGAGCAATGATTCAAGTGGCAAGTGTTGTTAAAATTAGATTTTTTTCTATTTCCAAGCGTGGAACAGGAGCATGGGCTCGTAACGCGCTGTCATATTTTGATAATTTCGGGGGAAGTCAAATAGATTCAGAGATAAACTAAAAAAACTAAAGCCAATGATGTAAGTAAATCTTCGGTATGGTTTAACCCATGTATTTCAGATGCATTGATAGTTTTAACTGTCATGAGTAAAATTTTAGATTCAGTAGGATCAAAGTCTCAAATGAACTCCGTGTCATGTGCTTTTTCTGGGTCAACTTCTTCAAGCCAATTTTTCAATTCCAATTAATTGCTCATAGGGAGTCTCATTGAATAAGGAACGCGTAGTTTGGAGGAACTCTTTCCATGAAATCTCTGTAAAATCCCTGGAGTAAATGAAAATTAGCCAGAAAGAATCATCTGGGAGAGAGTTGAGGTTGTGGTAATAAGAGCATGTAGTTGAGTACGTGGTACGAATTCCCTCAAGATGTAAGACAATCATATAAAATATTTATCACTGCCATAAAAATCTTGTGCAGTACACCATAAATAATTTATTGCATTTTTCCAAGATTCGGTGATAAATTAGAATTGGAAAGAAACATGGAGTATAATTCCCAGTCAAAAGTCTTGAGATTCCCGCGGAACGTCAATTGTTCTATTTCTTGTAAGTTGACAGAAATATTTTTTATTTTTAGTTTCTCTTAATGGCGAAAAACCGATGTGTCGTCATCAATTTTGATGGCGTCAATGCCAACTAAGGCCACACACACTATAGTGAACTGTCTTTGGAGGGAGAGACATGTGGGCATTCGTGGTTGGAAATCATGCTAGACTCTCTTGGTACGCGCATTAAAGTCAAGTTTCGCAATCCACAAAAGTCAAACTACTCTCAGTAGGCACGGAACATTCAAGCAATACGCGAAGTTTGATTCCGGAAAAATACGGAGAAGACCGCGCTTGCCGTGAGGACCGACTTTTGAAAACGAATGTGCATTTAATTTTAATCGTTCCCTCTGCCCCGGTCACTGCTAAGGACCCAATAATCCCCTGAGCAACTCAAGGATGGCAGCGGCTCCTAGGGGGGGGGAGTAGCAAGACGCCTTCCACGGCCACTACCCACAGAATGTATCTCCTATCCCCTGAATACTTTCGTCTGCGAAATTCATCCTGACACTAGGCGATTCATGTATGCGACCATTTTGCCCCGAGGAGGAATTTAGAGGGATGGATTAGGAGCGAGAAATCGGGTATACTACGGAGGTTAAGGAGCCGTGACCGCATTGTCTACCGAGTCCGAATGGCGCTGGATGGGGGTAAGGTCGGAAAACCACAGCCTCGGAGCAGAGGCTAATTAGAGGGAGGAGAGAGGCAGGGGAAATCAGAGTGCAACTCGTTCCGTTCGCTAACACCCAGCACATGAGCACACGCAGTCGCCGTTGGGGTTGGAGCGATTGTTGCTGGCCCTTTCGTCCGGAGGGAGGACTCTCCGCGTGGGACAAAAGGGAGGTGGAAGGAGAAGGGTGGAAGTGGAAGTGGGAGAAAGGGGGGCGTCGGTGCGGTGGGCGGAATTTTAAGCGCGGGTGTGCGGGAGGGGAGTGGGATAACGAGGGAGCGAGGCGCCCGGCTAAGGAAGAAGATGTCGGAAGGGTACACAAATCACTAGCGCCGCCTCGTAAAGGTGAGAAAAGAGGGAGTTATGGGGGAGAGCGAGAGAGGAAATGGGGGAACAGGCCGCGGCCCGCCCCCACCCCTCGGTGGTGCTCTCCTGACCCCCTCGCGCCCCCCCGTCCGCATCGACTCTTCTCACTCTCGGGCACCTTCAGTAGTACTTACACTACACCCACCCCCATAGCACCCCCACCATAGCACCATACCCATCCCCTCCACCCCCTTACCACCGTCCCAAAGATAGAGGAGCTGCATTCCACACGCGATCCCACCCCCTTGACCGATGCATATTTCATCTTAAACGCCTTCATTTTTCCACCCAATCTTTGATGCTGTTAAGTGCCTCGGAATATTATTTCTGTGTTATAAGCCAAGACCTATTTGCAGATGGGCATAAATTTACGCCCACTGCACTCTTGCCTCATTATAGCTCATTCTCCAGAAATAATATGGAAATAATAATTTCCCTTATTAAAAGTGGTAGTTAAAATCTCAGCTCCTTTTTTCACGGCCGCATAACGAACGATCCAATGGCATGCGACCACGCTTGATATCTTTATTCTTGGTGGGAGCGTGACAGGCCTTTCTTCCTCTACAACGCCTCGGCGAGAACGAACGGTTCGACGTAATGATTTATAATAACGTACCAAATAATTGGAGTAGGCCTTACGCGACTCAAGGGCCTGATTGTATTCCGAAAATGCATAGGTACACCGCAATCACTCATAAGGTCAATGAGCGAATAACCAATGGTAATGTTAAGCCGTTCACTGTAATGCGTTTTGTATAAGCAACAAGTGTAAAGATGACTTAACTTTTTCGCGTAGTAAGCCAACTGCATGCGTGAAAAATAAATTTTTACTTTTTGTGCATCCATTGACCATTATTTTCAAAGCAATAGGTTCCATACTTAGCATGTATTAGTATGGTGTATAAACTGGAGGGATGAGGGAAATTTCAAGGGAACCATTACACTATTTTCTTATAAGTTGTTGGTTGTAAGTTGGTCCTAACGTAAACAATAGCTAAACATCTTGGTAACCTTTGCGTTAATATACTGCCGCATTGCAATTGCATATAAGGGTACCAGACATATTTAAAGGGTAAAAATTGTAAAAATATACGTCTTTCCTCAAGCGTATAATACTTCCAGAAAATTTTTAGCATTGTCAGTTGCTTGAGGAACTTAATAACTTTAATGGGTTAACACTAGAATGCCGAAGGGTGTCATTTTGACACCCTACACCTACATTTGTTTGCATAGCTGCCCATGAAACTGTATTGAAGAAAAAATCTTTCGTGACTTTTACTCATTTTAAGAGCTTAACAAGACTACTGTGTGAGATATAGCCTTCTACCTTTTTTTCATCTGAAAAATTAAAATTTACCGTAAATGCCGGAGGGTGTCATTTTGACACCCAGTAAATGTTAGCATTTCTTCTTTCGTTTTAGGCGTATCTTCGGAAGCGATTTGATTACTACTAGTCAAATGGGTAATTTCGAACAGTACATCAAGTTTGCATTTGTTTAATTCTACATTTTTTCGATAAAAATACTGTTTACTTATTTTTCGAAAATTTATTAGCGCGTGAGGTAAGTCTATTTTCCACTACTTTTTTTCAAATGATTCATCTTCAATCCAGCCTATTAGTCCGCGGTGACACAGGGATGTATTTATCTACCGCAAAGAAGCACTGTTGCCGTGAACAATGTACTGACGCGACAATACAGATGGCAACTGCCGAGCGTCTGTAGCTGACTGACTGTCTGGCTCACTGGCGTATCGCGACCGGTCGTGACTTCTCCTTGCATCGAGGTGGTTGCATTGACATAGTTTGTGTCTTGATTATGGCGCTACATAGAGGTATTAGGCCGTAGCAAATAACGGCAGTACTAAATAACATTATAACATTACTGAAGACGTGTCCGATAAACGATCTGATCAACATGTTGAGCTTTTGTGAAATTTTACGCTATCTTCGCTTTAACGAAAAGTTAAGTCTGCACGGTTGCAGACAGACAAATTTGTGATTTTTTCAGATATTTGGAAGAAAATTATTGATAACTGTGTTGCATGCTCTAATCCTGGACCGTTCATAAGTATTGACTAACATCTGTTTCCTAGCAAAGCTAGGTGCTCCTTTACGCAATACATGGCATCGAAGACTAGTAAATATGAGCAAAAATACTGGCTTGCAATAGAGAAGGACGGTAAATATTTGATAAACGGATTTACCGACCTTGGCAATGATGACTCTCGTCAAGCTGGCGATCGCGTTCAGATCATGTTGTAATGATACTTACGCAGCCTTGCATAGCAAGTCCGAAATGTCACAACTGATAACTATTTCTCATCACTTGTGCTCACCTGAGACGTAAAAAAAGGTATAAGTCTAATGGGAGTCGTAAATAAGGTAAGGTGAGAAATCCTTCCTGAAATAACAGCTTTTTGGGAAGAGTTGTACTCAACTAAATTGTACAAAAACGGTGACGCAACACTTACCGTTTATCAGGGCAACCGAGAAAGTGTGTTTTTGTTCTAAACTCTCCTCACCCTGACGTTGACATTGGTGAAAACTCTAAGAAAACTCCAGAAACTGTAAAGTGTGATAATGAGACCTAGTGTGGATTGGATATCATTGATCAGATGGGACGATGATATTCGGTTAGAACAGGAACCAGACGTTGGCCAGTCCATCCTTTCCAGAATACTCTTGACTTTCCCGGTATAAATGCCTGGATATTTTATACGGAAATAACGCTACAAAAGATACCCCGGAAGGGTTTTTGCAGAGTTAGCAGAGGAGCTTGGAAGTCCTAACACTGCATCAAGAAATATTTGTCAAACTTCTGAAGAGTGTGATGGAGTGCGAGAGTCAGAACTGACTAGGAACAGTCAAATAAAGATAAAATGCAATAAAACAGAACCATTGGATTTTGTAAGCTGTGTAATAAATAAATATGAGGCACGCGTACGGCTAAAACAGAGCGAAAGTGCCATGAACGTGAAGCAATTGAGACGAAGTTCGTTGTAACGCCTGTATGAAAGAGACCTTAGATTTCATTGTGTTTTCCTTCACACAAATTTGTGGTTTACGTGCATATAAATTATACATGATTTTATGTAAACAATTAATTATTGTAAAAAATGATTATTTACTAACTGTACTTATGTGCCATCCAGTGTTTCAGCACAATATTCGAAAAATTGTGTGGTCGAAAGAAAATTTTGCAGGTAATAATTTTCTAAAATCGAGCTGCATTTAAAAAAATTTTTGTAAGAAGAACGCCAAAAAATACCGAAGTTGCCACATTAACACTAGCAGTCACAGAACATAAAATAGTCCGCACCAAAACACCGATATGAACACATAAACAGATGGGTGTCAAAATGACACCCTCCCGGCATTCTAGGGGGGTCCAATAAGTCCGGCATTCTAGTGTTAAACTTGACCCATAACACATTCAAAAATAATAAACGCAATGTTGACAATATTGCCACAGATACGGATATTAATTACACCCTTTACATCGTGTCAACTAAAATTCATCAAACTAGTTTTAAGATACAATAATATTACCTCGAAGAAATCCCTTAAACACTGAGGAAATGTCAGAAAAAATACGCCAAAATGTAATTGGCGCAACGGAAAAACTCCATGTGTGTAGAGGAGTAAGCTCCAGAAAAATGTAAGGCTGATGAAAAGGAAGACAGCACCACTGAATTCTTTTGAAAAAAATGAATGTAGGTTCTTAGGTGCACAGAGAGCAAAAATGGGAAGGGAGGATTATTTACATTCTTCTCTGAGTGAAGCCGAATGTAGTATTGAAAAATCAAAAAAAAAAGTATTTTGGCTGTTTAAATAACCATGAAAAATACAAGAGCGTGCTTAAACCAAACGTGAATGACAAAATATTTAGAACAGCTGTAAAATAAACAATCCATTATATGGTTATTCTAAGGCAGAGATGGCCAAAGGAATTGAAGTCGCCGCAATGTAATACGAAAATAACATGACTGGGATATGATATTTTAATATTTAATAAGTATCTCTGGATACACTACGAATGAAGGTGAAGACAAAGCATGACATTTCCAATTCAATACAAACCCAATATAAGGTAGGATGCTCTAACAGCTATAGAATAATAGAATTAAGAGTGAGGAAATGGATAAAAGGGTTAAACGAGGGAAACAAATTCATGAGCCTAGTAAAAGAAGACAAATACCGATGTGCTTAAGAATTATATTTAGATAATGGATAAAGGACAACAATCGGTTTTATGTATTTATGAAGAAGGAAATAAATGCTTAATTGATAAGAATTGATATCCATTGGGCGAATAATGAAAATACTTCTCACATGGCATATTTCATGGGCAATTTCCAACAAAAATTTCAAGCTCCTGATTTCCCGCGGTTCCCTGAATTCCGATCACTCCCGCAATACGCGGAACGGCGGATGACCCCTTCGACAAATGGGAGCTCTGCCGAAATGACATGCGGGCTGCACCAACTGGGGCAATGAGAACGGCCACGGATTCGCATCATCGGCTGCCAGAAATGTACGCGTCTCGTGCAACGAGTGGTCGAATTGCAGCTGAGAGAGCGAAGGGTCGGCATCATCATCCGTGGGAAGGCGCATCGCATGATTTGTTAGTGGGGAAATAGCTTCGTAAATCAAAAGACCTGCGGTGCATGCCTTTCGCAAACCAACCACGCAGTACGCTAGTGCGCTGTCTTCCTCTGTCGAACCCCCTTCCCTCCCACCCACTTCTCCTAGCATCCTGAAAATCCTTTCCCGGCACAACTACGACTCTCTCACCTGATCTCCCCCCCTCTCCCTATATTTCCGCTACCCCGGGAGAATGCCCAAGGGATAGAAGGGAGGAACTCTCTTGGGAAACCGATTCCCCTCTCATCTCCGTCTACACCTCCCAAGCCATGCCTTTTTCTCGAGATTTAATATCGGTTTGTTTCATTCTAATCGCCACGCCCTCAGCACCTCATTCGCCACGCCCAGTCTCTTGATTGAACCGAGAGATGGAGCCGCTGTACACGAGGAACACGGATAGGCGGAACGAGATTTTTAAAGAGCGGCTAGAAGCGACGCCTGGAGTGAATCATAAGAACTAATCAAACTCCACCAAAGAGGATCGAAAAGCTTAGAAACACTGGCGGGGATAGTGGTAATGTGAGAACTGGTTGCTTGTTCGGACAAAGTGGAGACTTTATGAGTAGGTATGTTGATGATAGTTACGGTGGCCTCTTAAAGTGAAGAAGTCCTCAATTCATATTCATTTCCATACTGCTGCATGGAACGTAAGCGTTACATGCTGGGATGTTGAAAGCCTATCCCTTTGGAGGTGATTCTTATGAATATTTAACCACCATCAACATGCAAATGTCCTTTAACAATACTTTCCTTAGTTCTTCAAGGTTTACTGCCAAAAGTCAAGTATCTGAAACATTCGTTTAGTAGCGTGCAACGCAAAAGCAATTATTAATTAATCATATTATTATTATGAGCATATGAAGCAAAATATGGTCAAACAGATATCAATATAAGGTGTCAGAGATCAGGGACACTTGACGATTTTCTCTTTGAAATTTTGCATTATTGTATTGAAAAAATTAAATTCAAATCCTTATATACGATTTCAATGTGTACAAGTGCATAATTTTTGCAAATTTAAGTGTTTAATGTCATTATCACATCACAATCTGATTTCACAGGCTTGTTTAAAATTTTGTAATGGATGGGTCAAAAATTTCTCTTAATTGCTGGCCTAGCTTTAGGGAACAAAACGAAAGGGAATATAATTTACGACACCTGATAAAATTTACACACTTGATTAAGCCAGGTGAAAGGTTGCAACCAAAATCAATTTAAGAAAGTGAAACTACGGGATATTGACTGCAAGATCTTTACTCCCATTCGTGCATTTCATTTTTGATGGATAATACATTAAATTTTTAAGCACATATAAAGATGGGCAACCGACAGAACCAATTTCATCTCCTAAAAGTGAATGCCGTAAGAGTTCTATTTTACAGCGGCTTTAGGCACTACAAAACGGATAACTTTTCGAGTAATTCGATTTAGAGTGGAGGAAGAGGATGCTCTAAATAAACGGAACTCAAGGAAGCTCTGAATAAACTGAACGTTGTTTTCTATCAACATTCACTCTAAGGCGATATATTGATTTCTTATCGCCGTTTTCTCTAATCCACCCTAACCGTAATGTCAATCACACATTTCGCCGCACTTTTTGCGGCCTCATACGAGGAGGAGATGATAAATCAGCGGATTAGGCTTGAAGTCCATTTTCTCCTCTCCGAGTTACAAAAAAAAGATATTTAGTCATCTCGAGCCTCCTCTCGCTTTTTATGAGACCCGTTTAACGTGGACTCTACCATAAAATACCGCATAGAGTATTCGTTCTTTACCAGAAAGGTAAAAAAAAGAAGCCGGCAAAGAATAGAAATAACACATTCGTCAGAGATGAAGACGTAGGAACCTTTTTCACTTCCTAACCGCGATATCCAGCCCGCATTCATAAACTCCAAAAACGGTATTCGCCAGGAATAATCATTTACATCCGAAAGGGGTGTGGAGGGAGGCCGAGCAAGAGTTGTGGTGAAGGAGAGACGCCTCTATTCTGTTCCTTCGGAAGGGAAAGAGAGAAGGGCCTCATGGACACATGGGAGAGCAAGAAGGGAGGAGCGAGGGGAAGGAGCACTGAGGGCGAGAAGGGAAAAGGGCTGAGGAAGGCGGCGTGAGAGGAAGGGGAAAGGGCGGGTTCATAAGATCACGAATCACGCTCGAAGCCGTTCGTCTCCAGCCATAAATTGTTCACACCTGGAGGACTTAATGGAGAAGGAGTTGCCGAGGATAAGGTCTCGGTGGTGGGGCAAGGAAGAGGGGCGCTAAGGGAGGGTCTCGAGGTGGAGGGCGAAAGAGGATGGGATGGATATATGGCGCGCATAAGTTAAAACAAGGGAGAGTGAGAGAGCGGGGCGAAGGGCTGCAGGAGGGTTCTTCTGTTGGGGGTGAGGCCTGCCCTCTCTTCCTAGTTCTCCCCAGGAGGTTGCAGAGGGTGAGGCAGGGGAGAGAGGGAGGATTTTGGAACGGTGGGAAGGGCGGCATTTATCGGAATGGAAAAATCAAACGGATGGTGACGGTATGTAACGAAATGAGTGCGGGTGTCAGGCGAGGAAATTGAAAAAATATCTCAGATGAAAGGGGCATAAAATACGTGCGAGGTGTGACTCAGTTAAAATAATTCAAAACGAGCGCAAATAATAATAAAATTAGAGATCTAATCGTGTTCCAGAGAGCCAGCGAGGATCCGAGAACACCACTATCCCGACCCCACTCAACCAGAGATGCTTGAATAATAATTCGGAATTAATATCATAAACCATACAGGATTAATACGGGAGATGATGGGAAGATAATATTATTAAGTGGGAGTTAAATCAGTTTGCGTTGCGTGAGGAAGATTACCACGCAGGTTCCGAGGAGATATATCAAAACAATAAAATAAAGTATGGAGAGTAATAAACAGCTGAAATCTCGATCAGATTTAAAAAATACCGACAAAGAAAATAAACAAGTAGGAAAAAACCAATGTGATATGTGTGACGGGTTTTGCGATTGAAAATGACGAAAGCTGGGAAGCAGAGAACGAAAATCGACAAACAGTCAACGACGAAACATTAAGGTCCTTGAAAGAGATAAGCTTTCCTGGATTAAATTGATGATTTTACAGATATAATACGCCTATCATTCGAGTAGCTGGGTATCATTTTTTGACTGGGAGATTAGAACAGTGCGGGGAGGTGAAAAGGCATCCAAAAAATGTGATCATCGTAATCTCCAGATTAATGAGAGATGGGAGATGACACGAGGCAATGTTGGCGTTGTTTAAGGACGGCGAGTGGAGGGATGAGGCGATACTTTGTGTGCTGCAGTATACAAATGGGTTGCCCAAGAGGTCGTGAAAGAATGAAAGGGCTGAGGATGAAGATGTCCGAGTTAAGTGAAATAAATAAGCTGAGAGAAGGAAGGGAAGGAGGTGGAAGTGTTCGAGCAAGCGAGGTTAATGAATAGATTTGCGTCTAATGCAAATTTTGGCCGTAAATAACCGGAGATATTGGATTGAAAGGGGAAGCAAGAAAAGAAATACATATACATTTGTAAAAAACTAATCAAAACACTTTAATTGAGCGCGTATGTTTGGAGCTGAAAGGTGTCTTGAACACTTGGAGTACAAAACAATAACATTCGAAAGAACATTATATCGGGGTAGTTTGTCAGTACTTTTTGATTAACAATCGAACAACATTTATATGTTATATTTTTTAATTGATTTGCCATTTGAAGTAAAATATAGAATCATTTAGTGCACACTTTGGCTCTCGTACGTACAAACTTAGATTTGGTTCATCATCCGGTACGCGTAAAATAATACAGTCCGCCTTATGCGGAGAGAAAAAGATTTTGTTTATTTATTCCATAAATTAACATGTATATTTTTCAAACTGTGAGTAAATCTCCACCTTAACGTAATAGCATAAATCACTAATACCCCATTCCCTTAATTAAATCTGAATAATGAACATACTGTGATAAAAAAATATTTTATTTTGTAGCTGATGATTCATTAACCATGCAACACCTCCGGGATTTCCCATAAATCCCACATGTGTGCCTTTTCCTTATTCCGTGGCTTTCTGTAAAGTCAGAGAGTAATTTGAGGTAAACAAAGTCTCATGCATTGAATTTGTAATTTCAGAAGCTACGTGGCCTAGTGCAAGAACATTTCCTTCTTATCCACTAAAATTTAAATTTGCCATTAAGCGTAAAAGCATCATTTATTACATTCAGTGATCATTCCTTTTGTTATGCGGTGATTACAACTAATTTTTTCAGAGGTCTATCAAAAATACCTCCGATCATGTTGCAATGGATTTAAGTTCAACTATGGACAGTCACTCTAGTCTCACACGCAAATTCTACATATACACACACACATGCCGCTACCAAGAGCAATTGCGAGAGAAAGCTGAAGTTTCAGTTTCCCCATCAATTACCTCTCCTGAGGTAATCATTTTATAGATTTCAGTCTCCTATAAACACAGTCGAGACAGTCTGCATTAGGCTTCCTGTCCAAAATGTGAAGATTCCGCAAGTGATTAATCTTAGCAAAAAGTGAACTCGTCCCTTGCCTATGAAATTAACCTACGTGTTTATAATAATAATGGGTATTTCGTCTCCTTTTGATGAACCCCATCCTACTGCCTTACCACTGTATTGGCGTAAGTTTAAACAAGGGCAAAAGCACCGAGAAAACGGTGGTGTTAGCCCGAAAGGTTTGAATCCTCGTCCGGCTCATTTCCAAAGTCTCCAGAAAGACGTCTAGCCCTCTCGCCCGAAGTGAAGGGTCTACGGAGATGGGGCGACACCTTCCGGCCAAAGTCGGCGGCGGCTTTCAACCGTCCAACTGCATTCGCGCTCTTGTAGTGAGCCCCGGGGGAATTGAAGGGGGATGGGGGCGACAGTAGTATGGGTTGCCTGAGTGGTGCGGAGGGGGAGGTGGGTGGCTTCCATGAGCGCTCGGGAGGTAGTAGGAGGGACGCGAGGGGAAGGGGGAGGAGGGACGCGAGGGGAAGGGGGGGGAGAGACGCTCGGGAGAGGGTATTGTTTCCCGTAAGTGCATTTCCAGCGCAAAGGAGCGAGGAGAGTTGTTGTGTGCGAGTGGTGTGGAATGGATCTTGCCCGTACGACCACGAAGGAATGGGAAACGGAATGGAGGGTGATTCTGTAATTAAGTGGTTGTCAAGGAGGAGTCAGTAAATAACATTTCATTTTTAAAAGTTCCCAATACAGTTTTTGCACCCTATGAAGCGGTATTGTCTAGTGAAGCAATATACACCTTAGTAAGATCAACCTCCACACTGGAATGCCTATTAAAATATATTTTTGAATTAACCTCTGAATTTCTTCAATTCATACTTTACTGCATGCTAGTCAGTTAGCAATTTTGTTCGCGACGAGAGAAACCCTTTTTTGCTGCTAATAAATGGCAAAAGTACTCATTTCGGAAATCGACGACTGCCATTTTACCATAGCTGACTAAGCTCTCCCTGGCTTCTGAGTTTGTAAAATTATGGGTTTAAATTATAAATCACCTTAGAACAAATTAGAGAAACCGTTTTGTGAAAATAATTAAAACGCATAATTAAAACTTTTTACAGTGTATTTTGGTGGGAAAATACACTCAAATACCAATGGTTTGTGGTTGCCTGGATAAAGATTAATTCACCCTGGTGTACTTTATCTACGGATATACCATACATTTTATTATTTTCCAATTCATAGGTTTCCCAAATAGATTCAAATCAATTATGCGCATTGGAAGAAAATAAATAAGAAACATTAGAATTCGAGCCGTTAACCTAATTCAGGTTCAGGAATGGCGGAAGTCAATTTCTAACTGAACAATTAATTTGAGAGATCCGTCGAAATGAATATGTTCTCAGTCGCTAGCACGGGAGAAGGGTCTCTCAGCAGGACTGCTGTACCTATCATTAAAAAAGGTGACAGAATTTAAAATGATGTTTAGGAATTTTCCGAGTCCTGAATCAATCATTCTACAATATGTTCTGAATATGTACAAATCCATTTTTATAAGACAGCTCTCTTACCATTCTACATTTTCGGAGGATTTCATTGATCAAAACGACACATTAGGCAAGCTCTTATTTCTCCTTGAATTTAGTCTTCATCCCCTTTGGTTTCATCTAACCGCATAAAAACTCCATCGCCCCAGTGCAACGGTTTGATTTACAAACACCCAAAGGAGAGAAAATAACTCCTGAGAGCCTTAAATTCCTCCTTGCCATGATTGGGGACGCAGATTTAAGATTCCGAGGCCGCGGCGATGATGGAGATGACATGGGGCTTACACATAAACAACCTCTAAGGCACTAGTCAACCGAAGCGCTAGGGTCTCCTTCGCCGCCTCCTGCACGAAATGCAGTAATTTGTAGTTGTGTCGGGATGTATGGGAAACTATACAAAGCGGGGTGCCAAAAATATTTCACTCCAAACCACTGATATGTATGAATTAAGGACACTGAGCAGAGAGAAAGAGGTAAGAGGAGGCTCAGCGTTTTGAAATGAAGTGAAGCAAGGGAAACGGGGAAGCCCTACGAGAGAGAGAGAGAGAGAGAAAAAGAAAATATTGCTCAGCCTCAGAGCATGGAATGGGATATACACACATTCATGTAGCCTTCATGAAAAAAATGAAAAAATAATATCAAGGTAGTTTAAAGGGGAGAAAATAGGCGTTTAATCCTGGTGTGAGAGAAAGAGGTAATTTCTCTATTCCGAAGTTTAATAGTGTGATCTTGCCAAGTGAACGGCACGCAATACGACGGAAGATAAGATTTTCTAAGATTCTACAGGCATTTTCTGTTCACCTAAAATCTCAATTTGGAGGGACACTCATTGCTCCGTACAGTGACCTTCCGGATGTTTTCTGACGGTATTTCATCTAAGAATCTGCATTTTTTAAACAAATTTCATCCCGTAAAATTCTCACGCGAACTCCCCACGAACATGCAAGAACACATATTTTAGTAGCTATCAAATAAAATTTCGGAGACAGTGTGACGCCGGAAATTATGTTAGGAGTGGAAATATGTCACTATTTAATATAATATTTACACATGTCATGAGTAGTAGTAGGGTCGTGGTGGCCTAGTGGGTAGATGTTGGGCCACACACCGGGGGGTCCCGGGTTCAAATTCCGGGTGGATACTTTACGGACACCCCGACCAAAAAGTCCTCGAGATTCTGTTTTGCGTGTGTCAGAACTTTTTTAGAAATCGCAGGTGATATGAAATGACCCCCCTACACTAAATGTGTGAATTTCACACGCCAATAGCTTCTAGCAGGGTGAGCTCTTCACTCACCTATCAAAAACCAACCTTCGGGTTGAACACTGATAGTAATTTGGTACAGCGGAAGTCCACCGGCAGGGTTAAATGAACTAAAGAGCACTTGATGGTGAAGTAATGTTTTTACTAAATACTACACTTTGCGATAGATCATCAAAACTTTGCTGAAAGGTTACAGAGACAGAAATTCACAGCAGAAAATGATAAAATAATTTTTTAATTGAGACGTCTTTCAACAATTGTTTTTTTCGTTCTGAATATGTACTTCGTCACCCTAATTTGCGCTCACGTGCTCTTACTTGTACGGACACAATTGACTAAAAAACATATTATGTACGCTATTGGTTTCATCACACGGCGGACGCTACTCATTCAAGTGTGTTTTTCGTCACATATATGATATTTGGAAATTAAAGTTGATAAATTAAGTTGGGTACGGGACGAAATTTTAAAACCTCGATTTCATTGCTGGTGGAATCTCTGAGAAGATGTTTTTGTGCATGAAGGCAGTGCAGCTAATGTCAAGAGGAGGATGACCCCAATTTCTGAGATAATTTGGATAAATTCAGAGCTGATTAAGTCCTCTGTAAAGCAAAAATAAACGGGGAAGGAGAAGTTTGGCGTTTTATTAAACACCTTTGTTAATATGATATTCTAATATATAATATACATAATACTATTTGAGGATGCATGTCCTCGACAGAGTGGCCTACGTCTAATTTCACCAACAGGAATTTATAAATCAAGCACTTTGAAAAATACCTAGGGCCATATTCAGAATCTCAATTACAGTCACACTTCCACTGATCACGTCCTAAAATCCCTGCAATGAGTCCTATTGGTGTATAGATTCTACCTGTAAAGTTGGTATTACTTCTTAGCGTACGCTGAGAACTGAGTTAAGATTCTTAATATCGTCTAGAATCTGAACGACAGTATCACTTCTAATGCTTACTTCATAAAATCTCTATTACGAGTATAAAAGAGAGATTCTCCTCTGTATGGTCCGAAGCACTATGCAGCGTGGTAAAACCAACTTAGTAGAGTGAATCTGCACACCAATTTGACTCGAAGTAGAGATTTTAGGTCGTAAGCAGTAGAAGCGAGACTAGATGAGATTCTGAATGTGGTCCCAAGAATTAGAGTGTAGAATGATACGTGCTTCATCATCGTTTAATAATCAAGGATGTGTTGTTATAAGAATTTTACTCAATCAGTCCCAGTTGCTCTTTCCTTTACAAGAAATTCCCAACATCATGTTCCTAGTCAACCCTCCATATCATTTTCCTGCTCTCATATTGTCCAACACCCATGTGCTTTCCTTCATCACCCCCAGTATCCCAGCAATCTCTCCTATATCACAGTATCTAAGATTTATTTGGTATTCAATAAGCAGCACCAATTCTTAATTCACTTTTTCTTCTAACAGCCTTTACATTCACCACCAATACCTACTGCCTCTGCCTTCTCCGAATTTCTTCCGGCTCATCTTACTCCATACGTATATCTAACTAATACTTCTCATAACCATGTTTTTCCACCCCTATACCCGGACTCACTTCCTCAGTCTCCTCCAAACCCTCATCTTTGAATCCTCAAACTTTGGCTCTGGATTATGAACATAGCCAAAACTATTACCTATTGTGCCCATTTTTTCACTCTACATTCGCGCATGACTGCAAAAACTAAGGTTCCTCATTCGTCCTAATAATTGGAGAGATCATTCCATCTGTAAGAAGTAGGGAAGCTAAGGTGGAATAAAATTGGAAGAGAAGGTCGAAGAATAAAAACATGATTGTTAACTAAGACAGGTCCCTGCAATGCGGCAGAGATGCGATAATTCGACAAAAAAATCGCAACGATGAATTAAAGGGTGGTAAAAAAGTAATATAAAAGGTTATAGGAATATTAACTCGAAATGAGGTCGCGGTGGTAAATCAAATTTTCCAGGGTTCTGGAATGAAGTGGAGGCATCGAGGATAACAAAGGGAGGCTAAAAACCTCGCGGGACTCCAGCGAGAGGCGGTGAGGGCGAAGAGTTTGAGAATGGGCTCCAGTGACCCCACTATGGTCAGACGAGAACCCCTCTGGAGGAAAAGAGAGGAGCGATGTGGGAGGGAGACAATCAGGGAATAGGGCGAGGAGGGCATCTTTTTTGTGACGACTAAGGGAGCCGCTATAAGAGAGAAGCACAGGAGAAGTTAACAAGATTTCCTGGGAACCGTGGGTCTCCATCACATGCCTCGTAGGAGATATAATTTACGTCACACACACACACTCCGACAATCACACCTGATCGTCGACCGGTCCCTTTGCCTTGGCGTCGGAGGGCAAGGAGAACAAGGCAAGGGGGACGGGCGTACACAGCGATGTCGGGATGTCAGCCAAATCCCGAGTTACGAGACGACGGGGACCCGGTGCACAGAGCACACAATTGCGGAGGACAGTAGGGGGAGGAGGGAACGAGGCGTGGGGTGGAAGAATCACTGGAGTGGCTAGGGGGGTTGAGAAGTCGAGGGAAGCGGATTGAGAAGGTGTAAGAGAAAGACGCAGATGAGGCTAAGAGTTAAAGCGATGTCGCAAAGAGAATAGAGGACGGCTTGAGCTCCTTAGGAACCCCCGGCAGAGAGTTCAAGTACATCGTACGGTATCGAGAACAGAAATTATAGAAATGAGGCAATAAATGAATTGATTACCCATTTAAAATACTCATGCATAACTAACCGACCGGAAAAAATGTTCAAAATTCAAGTTTTAGGATAGAAAAGAGGAATGATTGTGAGATCCAAAAGAAAGGTGATTTGCGGGAAGTTACTGTGGTTGCCCAAGCAACCTTAGGTGGTCACTTGGGCTAAATCTTTGAAAGGGATGAATCTTTATAAAGTAAACCTTAAAATATATCGAATCAAACGCAGGTTTCAATCCTCAATAATCAAGTCATATATAAAACCAAAGAGATTCCTACAAGTTGAAACGCTACCTTATGTACCAACACATTAACTATCACACAGTCATTGAATTTGTTTTTATTTTTTAATAAAATAATGTGATTAAAACCCTCTGCACTTTTAAATTTGTTAGTTATGCGTTAAAATGCTACAATATAGCTAGGAATAATTGTCGTTGTTGATTTACTAGCAAAATTTAGTTTATTCTTAAAGTCATAGTTGAAAATTAAGGTACAAATATATTTTGGGCGTTAGTAAAAATGGCTTCTGCTCAGTAAGAGGCGTCAAAGTCAAACTAAAGCAATACCCTAGCGATTTGGATACAGAAATTGAAGTATTACATAGAAATTAGTGATGAATCATCGGTTACAAGGATTCTCAAATTAGGATCTTATTGAAAAATGCAGGAAACAGGATGTTTAGGTTCATAATTAGAATGTATCTGAAGCGAAAGATGGCATTTTGGGTGCTCTAGTCATGTTGAACTCCGCATGAGAATGGTGAGCGGAGACGCGCGACAGTGCAAGTCACAGATTATATGGTAACAAGTGGGAATGTTTTTTTAGGTGGCGTTGAAAACTGTATAAAAATCCATTTTTAATGCTCTATTTACTCTTCCTTTAGATTTGTAAGCGGTATTAAACGGTTTCCTTCAAGGAAGGGAATATTGGACCACAGCTTAGCTCGAGTCCGGAAAATCTTATCGAAAACTCAGTTTGTGGACTGCAAGAATAAGTTTAATGCTATAGCATTTGTTTATTATTGGACGATACAAATAAGGTTACATAGTAATTGGAAGGCAAAGGTTCAGAAACAGCTGCAGTAACTAACACGAGTATCTGATGTCCACGAAGGTAACCGTTTAAAGATTAGCATTGAGGATTAGGTGAACACAAAGAAAAATGTCTCTAATTATGGTAGAGGAAGAAACTGGTTATTGCCACCAATCTGGCAGTAAAGAGTAAAAGAAAGGATGAAATAAGGAATTGGTCTTATCATTTTCCAATGAAGACTCTGTAATCTTAATTTTTCTTCTTAAAGATTCATTCTCTGTGAAAATGTCCGTTCTTGCTTTTTCATTCACTAATGCATTAGTTAATATAAGAAATAACAAATTTCCTTCACATCTCAGATACGTGCTATAAATTAATTTGATTGTACACCCAAGAGTTTTCTCGTGGGATACGCAAATAATACCCAGTATTTAAATGTGCATTATGTATATATATATATATATATATTTATCTCTGACCCTCTTTGTTCGGTACATTACAACTGATCCCTTTAGCCAATTCCGATTTCATCTCTCATTTGCTCATATCTTTTTTCACACATTTCTAATTCATCCATGAAGTTAATGTTTTAATCTCACAAAATAAGCCTCGGCTAAAAGCCTGATTGGAGGCTGGAGAGGTAGTAAGAAGGTCCCACTATTTATAATGTCTAAAGTGAACTTAACAACCAGGCAGTTCAAATTGCAAATTAGTAAGCCATTATTATAAGCATCTAAAATATTCCCTTCACTTAAGTCTCGCAAACTAAATTCCTCATTAATTTGGAAACTGAGCTTATGATATGTTAAGAGAAAAATATGACGCAACGGGGTCTAAAAATACTTCATTCGGGGTAAAGATCGAATTGGTTAAGCTGAACCGACATTTTTGATCCTCCCTGTGTACCAAATCCCATATTTCCTAGTTTTGACTTTTCTGAAACTGAATAGATTCAGTCTAATTCAAAAAAAATTTTTTTTATAGTTCTCAATTATTGTCATTCAAATCATTCTGACAAAACAAAATGAAAAGAAACAAATTAATCAACCACATTTCATAGTCAAGCATAACTCTGTAAAAGATATACAATGGAATATTCAAACTAAAGGTAACGAATAATTAGTGGAGTGCATTTCCATCCAATTGCTTCGCTTGCAAGTGCGGACATGTTTGGCTTCGGCGGTCGGCAGTAACGAGCGCCATGGATGGGAGGGTGGAGCAGGACCGCTGAGATGGAGTCGTCGAGGCAAGGTGCGGACTGGAAATACAGAAAAATAAGAAGGGGAAGAGGAGAGACGCAGTGAGATGAGGGGAGGTGGGAAGGGGGCGCCCGTGGGTATAGGGAAGCGTGAAGGGCAGACGGAGGAGGAGGAGTCGTCTCTTAAAGGAATAAAGACGTGAAAACCACGTCAGACGATCGCCCAGAAGGAGAGCCGTCTGTCTCGAACGAACTCACTCTCACACACACGCAGACACACATACGCTCAGGATCAAGGATTGACCTTTTTAAAAACCACCCTTTAAGGGCGATTTGCATCAATTATTCACGGGAACACCCTACGCCAAGAATCCATCCGGCCTCTCCTCAACATTATCCGCCCTTCCATTCCGAATCGCCCGACATCTCTCCTCTCTTTTTTTTTGGCTCGGAAATCTACGTAAAAGCATAGGTTTCCACTCGCAGTCCATCTCTTTCGTGATCACTTCACTTGAATATTTAAATCGTATAATAGGAGTGTGCCCTTGAAAACAGGCAAGAGAGTTAATCTTAGGGAAAAAGTAAAGAGAGATGAAAAGGACTTTTCGCGACCGTTAAAGAGGGACAAGAAAGTTGAAATGCAAGTGTGTCATGGGAAACAGTTGGTGAAAGAAAGAGTAACGAATTAATATTTCCATTCTTGGTTAAAACTCTCGCGGGTCATTATAGATGTATGTATGTTTTTGGGTGTACCCCGCGTACTATTACCAGGTGTGATACCTGACGTTGCGTGGCCGTTGCTGGTCACTTTATCAAAGGGAATGGGAATTCCATTGATATTTCCATTTTGGGGGAATAAACCAATTATCTGGTCCAGAATCCATATATGTACAGGTAGCAGAAAGTAAAGAATTCAATTGTTAATGATCCATGCCATGACAGAAATATTGTAAAGGATTTATTAAAAGAGGGTAAGGAAAAAGATCAAGAACCTGAAAAGAAAGGGGCAAATCCTAACGATAAAAATCGATAAATATCTACGACAAAATACTCAAGTCCAAAGTGCTCTCTCTACTTGCGTGGATGAAATAGGAAAGTGCAAAAAAGCAACTGGACATCCATATGGCCGTCTATTATTCTTCGGCAAAAAATAAGTGGCTATAGAGGAAGGAGAAGACGAAGAGAAGGAGACATCAACGAGAGAGAATGAAGGAGTCAAGAGTGGAAGCAAGCAATGCGGTCTCTCTCCCTCTCGCTGTCTCCCTTCGGAGAAGCGTCCGCGCTGAATTTATTTGCTCTTGGCATTTCAGATCCCAAATGAGAGAGGAGCAGCGGAAGAATGGGCGAAGGGGGCGGGGCGGACAGGTATGAAAAAGACGAGAATGAATGGGAGGAACACGGGAGAGAGAGAGAGAGCGGGAGCCATCTTCTCCTTCAAAGGACGTCGTGAAGACCAAGGAATTCGGTTCCGGCAAAATGCGTTCATAAGCCGACAGAGGTGACAGGGACGGAGGCATTGTTGTGGAATTGGAAATATATCAGACGTGTTTATCACGCGGCCAAGCAGGTAGGAAAATGAAGACGGGAGAGATTCCTGCGTTGATGATCCGGATTACAATCAAAAGCTAGCTCGAGAGCGAGTCGTTTCCAAAGCAGGCCGGGAGCGCTTCGGCTGAGTTGAGGCGCTGCGCTGCTGGCCGCTCAGAGGCGCTCGGGAATAAAGCGCGGCACGTCGGCAAATGCCAGGCCACGGAATCCCATTGGTGCTGCGCAAGACATTTTGCAAAATAATCGGTCAACTCTAACGGGAGAGGATTAGACTCATGCGTAGTAATTCCCTGGGCTTGGAAAAGACGCCGTATAAATGGTCAAAGTTTTAATTGCTTTCACGAGCAAGGACGAGAAATGCAAACGGAGACACTAGTAACGAATTACAACACCAGATTTGAGATGCAAGGACACGTCTTCAAAAAAGAGAAGTACTACAAAGTCATTCACTTCCAAATGCCGATTGCAAATCGATCCTCGGCTTTAACAGGAATAGATGGGTAATTCTTCGCTATATTTGGGGACAAATTTGAGTTCAAGTAAAAAATATTCCATTTAAGTTTTGCGTACGCACACCACAGTTACAAATTATGGCCAAATGTTTCAATACTGACTTTACGAGCTGACATCGGAGGAATTTACGATTTTATGCAAGAAGATCGAAGATGGCAAAGGTAGCAAAAATCAAAAAAAAAACAAATTTAATCATCATCATCATGGGTCAACAATCCTAGGATTTGTTTAACGCAGTGGAGACTCGATTCTTTATCGGCCAACCTCTTCATATAAACGTAGTTCCTCTCTTTCACGTCCTTTACGACCTGTTCTATACAACTCATACGAGGCCTGCCTTTTCCATTCTTCCCGTTCACTTTTCTTTCGACAATTATCTTCATCAGGCCATCGTATCTTAAGATATGGAATTTGATCATGAGAGTAAATTTGTCCAAGGCACCAATGAACCTATTTATTCCTACTTTCTTTGCGAAAATGCCGACATCTAAATATTCCTAAAGATACGAATTAGATGTATTTTTTTATGATCTTTACAATTATTTCGGATATCATTCCGTGTCGGCTGCCCTATAAGTCGACAGTTTGACCAGCAGGACAGCGAAAAACATAAGGCCAATTTTCCAAAATACAAGATACTTCTGCTTTAATTCTCAGACTATCAACCACAGAATGCATCATTACTGAGAGATAGAGCTAATTCTCACATATTCAATTTTTGCCATCAGAAGGGTACTATGCCCAAATAATTAAAAATAACTAGATTTCAATTTTTAGACACTCTAACTGCTAACGTTGTATCGCACTATTTAATCTAACAAGTAAATCCTAAGACCTACGCACAAAATCCAAACCCTGGGAGGGATTCAAACCCGCGAGACCGTCACGTTGCCGACTTGGATACCGTCCACGGTGCTTATAATTAATACGGTAATTAAATACAGAGGTAAATGAACTTATATTAGCTACTAAGGGACTATTTAGTATTTTCGCTGAGGGTCACACTTGCGGTCTACAATGCATAGGTCATTATCATCGGACAAAAATCCTAGGATTGGTTTGACGCAGCCCTCCACTCAATTCTTCTATCGGCAATCCTCATCATATTCACATAATTCCTCTCTTTTACATCCTTCACAACGATCTCCATATATCTCATACCAGGTCCCTTTTTTCCATTCTTCCCGTTCACTCTTCCTTCAACGACTGTCTTAATTAGGCAATCCTGTCTTAAATTATGGCCGATCAAGTTGTCCCTTCTTCTTTTTAAATTTTTCAGTTGATATCCTTTTTCTCCCACTCTTCTTAAAATTTGTTTGTTTGTAACTCGGACGATCCATTTTATTTTCATCATTCTTTGGTAGTATCACATTTCCAATGCTTCCAGTCTTGACTTCTTTGTTGCTGTTATCGTCCATGCTTCGCCTTCATATAGTAAAATGCTCCAGATGTGTTCTAAACTGCATAGGTAAATTGCCGAAAAGGTGATACAACTGGCAAAAAGGTAAACTGATATTTTATTTACACCCAAACTTTCTTTTACACGAGTATGCTCCAGCAAAACTTCATCCGCTTCACCGTAACATCTCTCTCCCAATAATGACTTTAATTTCAGTAGTAACCCGCATTGTTACGGGGGCTTATTTTAAGATAGTTCAATGCTGAATTTAAGACTGCCACGGTCTTAAAATCATCATGGGCCTTTCTTATAATAAGTCCCACCCGGTCTGATTTTCAGTCCTGTACCTGCCTTAGTTTTAGGCAAGATAATACTGTCTTAAAAATGTTGCATCTGAAATTCAGATTGCTTATGTAGCTTAAAATCAGATAAACTTTTTACAGTGATATTAGGAGGTGCGATAAAAGTTTATCAAAACTATATTGCTGACTAAATAACAGTATTTCATTTCAAAAAGGTAACAAAAGGCATAATTTATCTTTTACTTTGGGCTTAAAAATAATGTATTATCCTAATATTCTTAATGCAATTACTTATTTTTGACTCTATAAATGCTGAATCCAGATGGAGAAATCAATCGGGAATTATTGGTAGAGCATTTATATATCTATCTATCTACGTACTACCCTGCGAGCCACCACAAGCGTGTGTGGCAGGGGGTGAAGATCACCAAACATACACTATTCACGTGCAACTAAGCTACTTCCTGTCTACGTTTATGATTTGAAATAAATCATCGAAATGATTACATCATAATACGCTCAATATTGGATTGTATGTTTCATTCGCATGCTTATGCTCACCACTCTTTGTCAGTTATTATTGTTATAAAACATTTGTCTATGGTGTAGTCTATTTGGGTTCTTGCCTCCTTCAACAAATAATCAACCTTTATCCAAGCGTTTTGGGTTCGAGCCTAATTCTCGCTTTCTCCTCTCTCGTTTGCTTGTTTCCACTTCGTAGTGGACGCAAGAGGGCGTTGAAGGTCGAATTTTTAGTTGAATCAACTAGCCGAGCTGTCGAGTAAGTGAGGAGGTAGACGAAGCACGCTCTTGATTCCACGAGCGACCAGGACAAGGAGTCTCTACGAGCAGTCAGCGGAAAACGAATAATGGTGAGTATTCTTTCCGATTTTCAATTTTCACCCTGTCGGTGATGTTGGGGAATTTATCTAAACATTTTTAATTTGATTGATTGAGATTATTGTCGACTGGGTTAAGAACTTTCCCAGTTTTCCGTTCGTTTATGTTTTTTCTATTTCTTTTCTTAGCTATTTTAGCTTTACAACGCGCTTATTTTGAGTGATAAAACTTTCAATGGGAGTTGGCTACTTAAGCACCACCGTTTCTCTTCGGGACCATTGAGATTTAGTTTTTTTGTCACTTTGTATTTCTATTGCCTTTCTCAGTAGATTGGTGACCGACCTTTTTTTATATTTCCTTGGGTGATTCTGTGTATCTATTCGCTTTCTATTTTTTATTTCGTCTTATCGTCATTATTCCTTATGCCATTTTTCCCCTCAGGTGTTACTCTTGAGTCAGAGAATGCCTTTACGTAATCTAGAACAATCTTTGTACCTTTAGCGAAGTAATGAATATATACCAAGACTGAGTATATCTATTTATCAGAGACATATCTATGTTCCATTGTTAAGTTTTGAAATTCTATTGCTCCAACCGCGCACACCATGCGATGTGCCTCATCCCAGTGATCCAGCCAAAGAACTATCCAGTCGATATTTACTTCCAAATTGTTAAGTTTCAATATTCTACTGATGTTGTGTTTTTGTTTTATATTTAGTCCATTCGGTGGACCCACGAGGGTTTTGCGGGTTTCCCCTCGTGCGCGGGCGAATGCCGGGCCAATACCGCTCCCGACGAAAAGAGTAAGCAAAGTCAACACATATTATTGTTACCCCAGTATAATCATCACACACCCCGAAGAGGAGAAATCCTAGAACGGGGATAGGCCAGACTGTTGTTATTTTCAACGGAAAGCAGAAATATTCTACTACTATCCTACCATGCCTATTCTGGTCATATGTGTCCAAGAAGTTCATGGTTTTCAATCCAGTCTTGAGCTAAAAGTTGCACTGAGAGCAGGGTTCACATGAAATAGCGGTTTATGCAATGCCTCATCATCGAGACACCTATAGCACGCAGTACCTAAGCTCAACCTCTCCTCGTTTGAGCAATTAATTTACCCCGGCCTATGAAATTTGTTTGTCCTGATTTTACAATATTCTCTTCTGACTCAGAGCACTCAAACCCTCGCACCGAGTTCTTTGGTCTCCATACGGAGCGCATGCTATTAACTCGGGCCCTCCCACGCGACGAATTCACGGTGCACCGAAGTTAGCTCGCGTTCCAGCGGCACGGAATCCTCCCTTGAGTGGGTCGAGTATGCTGTATTTGAATTCACATTTCTCATCCTCTAACGCTCGGCCCAAATGAAAATCATCCAAACGTACAACTCATACCTCGCGGTCCAGTCCCCTTCAATTCTCGTAGCTAGCAGTTTCCCTTCTCCCCTTACCCCAAGTCTTCCCCACTTGTATTCGTCACGCAGGAGCAAGTCTCGAGCTGCCGGGTTTCTCTGCATTTATCTCAGTAACTACCACTGAATTCAGCCATAGCTCGGGTAATATCAAACAGGTGAAATTTGGTGAAACAGGTGAAACAGGTGATACTACTCCTCTGATAACGACAGTAGTACGACAAATTTAGATAGCATTGGTCAGGAAATTTAATTGCAGTAGACGGATGATAAGGACTATTCAAATTTAACACAGAGGATAAATATGTAAAGATTTAAAGTGGTTGCGTGTTTTAGCCCCGTGACGCACAAAATTGAAGGTTTTAGTAAGCCGCGGGCTCCTTAGTACCTTTCGTTAAAGGCAGGCTAATGCTGACGCCGCGTTTCACTCCACTCTTTCTTCTCTCCCAATATTCCTTTGCCTTTCCAAGTACCTACCCTTCCATAGAATGGGGCAAATGAACTCAAGTTGTCAGTTGAATCCTTTTACTAATTCACTAACACAACAGCTTTGTTGCAGTATCGAACAATTAGAGAAATATCAGCTGTGGAGAGAAAGATAGAGCTTCTTTCCTCTCGAAACAGTTTCTCCGCGGACCGTCTTTTTCTTAAGATAGTCCTCGAAAATCTCGTTTCTACGAATATTTCGTTAGAACTCAAGTGATTGCAACGAAAATCTGTTTTTCGGGAGTTTCGACTTTGGATAAGTATGTTTATTTTGATTGATCGTATGAGAGTTGGATGTGTTTTACTTCACATCTAACTTGAGTTGAGCTTAAAAATAATGAATTATCCTGATGTTCTTAATGCAATCACTTATTTTTGAGTCTGTAAATGCCGAATCCAGATAGAGACATTAATCGGGAATTACTGGTAGAGCACGTATTAATGCGGAACTTTGTGGTCATTTTGAAGGAGTCGAATACATTCATCATTGATTTTAGAAGAAAATATTAATCAAACCACATGACAACAACGTAAATTCAGATAACTAGACAAGAGACTTCATTGTAAAATTTTTTATTTGTACCACCCAAACCAACTGCAACGTCAATTGTAGGGAAGTGTGGAATGAGCAGCAATATCATGAAACTATGTAATATTATGATTTTTTAATTATTTTCCCGATCAAAATTAGGATCATGTATTGATGTATCCACAAGTAATGATTCTCAAAAGAGATTTTTTTTGGGAATTTTTACTGGGAAGAGTACTATATGGAGATTAATTATAACACGTCTGACTACTTCCACTTCCGGGTAAGTTTTGAAAATTTCCCATTGTATTGCGTTTTAAAGTTTCAATACCAGATTCTGGCCCTTATCGACTGCATTTCCCACATCATCAAAATAACACGAAAACCTATCACATTACCTTCGTTGGGCGTGTCCAATGTCTTAACCCGCCTTTGAACCCGGAGCTGTCTGCTTGGCAATACAGCGCTTTATCTCCTTAAATAAAAACTGAGACCCTTGATGGGCAATATCTCACATTCATTACTTAAACTTGCGCCATTAAATTCAGTAAATATGCCGAAGGCTACGCATCGTAGTTCTCTTAATTTAGAAGACCAAGAACTTAATGTCACTATTCATCATTCGCCATTGTGCTCCAAATTTTTTGATATTTTTAATGCACCTAACGACCCATCGTGCTGTGAAAGGTCAACGATGATTCGAATTTAATTCCGGGTAACACTCCCGTGTTTCAGCTCATCTGTACGTCAAACTAGGCCGACACGTGAGTTTTAAATATAGCCTTAACAAAATGTAATGAGAAAAGTATCTCATTAGCCTCTCCGGAGTCATAATTAAGCCTGCCATAACATCGATTTCGGCATTTTTACGACGCATCCACGGGTCCGTCAAATGGCTGCAGGGTCAAAGTTCGAGGAGGCGAGGAAGTGGATGGGCAAGAGGATGGGGGTGGGGGCGCGCCACTTCCTTCGTTCCTCATTTCTTACCCTGGTCATTGACTCCTCGCTTTTTATTTTCACTCATTATTTCCAGACGATAATTACATCCAAGATCTTGCCCCGTTTCCACTCAACGAACTCCTCCCCCTGCATCCTCCAGGAGCACGTAGGGTGCCCTCCCGCCTCCGGCCTTTCCTCCCGCTCCTCCCCCAAACACAACTCCCTCGGGTGACGACGGCCAAAGGGTGAAAGGAAAGAAACAGCGAAAGAGGCGAAGCGGCGATTGGTGCGACGAGAGGGGAAGCAGGGAGCGGTTGCTGTCGGCAACAATTACCTGAGGTCATTTGCGTCTCCGAGGGTAATCGGGCAATGGGATCGTTTACCATACTTTAATTACTAAATCTGATAGAGTTTGTAGAAATAAAAATACCTTTATTTCTCCGTTCTTCGATCCGGCAATTACTTCTATAGTTATAAGTTGCGAAAAACTGATGTTTTTAACCCTTTCGGTAAAGTGAGAGTAAAGAGTCTTTCATGTTAGATTTCCAAGTTCCAATGGTCCATAATTCAAGACAAATATTTTAATAATGTGTTATTTATCGAAGAAAAACATAAATACACTAGCAAAACCTAGGTGAATCTGGCATTTTACAAATAGTAGAATCTATATAAATCTTAAAATACGATAAGTAACAATGAAACACTTCATTCAAACATAGGTTTGAAGCTTGATCATCATATGAATAAGGAGTGGACGATAACAGAAAAGAAAAACTGGAACCATTTGATACACAGTGCTATAGGATAATGATGAGTGGCTGACGAGGTTGAAAGGATGTTAGAAGAAATAAAATAAAAATAAAATATTTTTAAGCATGCTTTTCTAATAAAAAAGATAAATCTAAGAGAAAGAAATATCTTCACAGGACTAAAAAAGAAAGAATAATATTTTCTCACGTTAATTAAAGTTCAGCCTAGTAATGGAAATAATTAAATTCAGTTCAAGTAAATTATCCACACAATGAATTATATATGAACATTAATAGGAAGTAATTTTGGTTTCAACAGTATAACATATTTAAAGTTGTCTATTTATGCGAGGCCACAACGAAAAGTATGGGGCGCTCTTTCATATCTGATATCAATATAAATTAATTAAATGTAAAGATATTGGTATTCAGTGGAATAGAGCACTTCAATATACAATTTCTAGAAAAGCATTAAATGAACTAAAGTTAAGAAGCGAAATATATATGAGGTCGCGCCCCATGCTTTTCGTTGTGGCCTTGTATAAATAGGCAACTTTAAATATGTTATATTGATGAAACCAAAATTACTTCCTATTAAAGTTCATAAATCATTGTTTGGATAATTTCCTTGAATTGCATTTAATTATTTCCAGTTCTAGGCTAAACTTTAATTCACGTGAGAAAATATGATTTTTTTCTTTTTTAGTATGATGTGAAGATATTTCTTCCTCTTAGATTTATCTTTTTTTTAGAAAAGCATTCTAAAAAAAATTATTTTTAATTTTTTTTATGTTTTACTCTTTAGTCCTAGCAAATTAGATGAGTATAAAACTACACTAGTTTATTGTAAAAGTAAATGTTTGCACTTTATGTTACATAATATAAATATGTTAAATATGTTATATTTAAATATGTCTAAGATAACTTGATGACAAATAAACATCTAATTTGCTAGGGCTAAAAAATAATCGCACGCGAAGTGCTTTGCATTTCAGGGAAATATGACCAGACAAAAAGCCCATAAAAATCTTCGTTCTGAACAGGTTTCCTTGAATGTGTGTCCGGTATATTGGGACAAAATCACATTAAAACGCTTTATGAACTATGAGTAATGATTCCTTTATAATTATGAAAGTCAACACATAGAAATCTTAAGATTTTAGAGTGGAAAAGAAAATTGTATTTTGGGGAGTTCGAACCCGAGTCCCTATCATGGAAAACCCGACGCACTAACCACTACATCATGCGAATCATAGGAAGTTGAAGCAATTGAAGTATATTATAGTTTGAAAGTGGTAACCATGTGAAAAGGAATCGTGGAACCATGGAAAAGCGAACTAAAGAAAAGCATTTAAAATGAAGTACTGGAAACTTAAAAATGAAGACGGGACGACCAAATCGGTTACATCTTGGGAAACAGTCGCCAATGAAAGATGGGAAAGGACGTATTTCAAAGGAAGGCCACGAATGATATGTTTGGGGAAAATTATGATGCATGTAAAAAGGAGGGTAGAGTGAGTGTGTAGAGGTTAGCCAATAGAATAATCGAGTAAAGAACTGTGTTGCTATACAAACCGTAGGACTGATGACTAATGATAATTATATAAATATTTGATAAAGAATTATTTTGTATAGCCAGTCAATGCACACTAGGCTCTTCCCTCTGGCACTATGGCAATATGTAAAATTTCTCATCAAATATATCAACTTAATGAAACAATTTCTAATTCACGGGTTTTCCTGGAGGGGGGGAGGGGGGGGGTGGAATAGAAGTATATAGACACTAGGTTTTTCTTCAACCTCCTCCCGTTTCCGGAAGATATCCTACCTCTACCCAAATATCCACCTTCCAATGGTTAAGATGGCTTTAGATACCGGTCATTTCCCCCGAATAACCACTCAAAACGGGTTATCCGGCACGGGACCACAGAATGGGGTCGTTTAACATATTTTTTATTGCCGAATCTCATAGAGTTTGTAAAATAAAATGACCCGTATTTTTCCGTTTTTCGATTCGTCAATTCTCGAGTTATAAGCGGCAAAAAACTGATGTTTTTTTTTAACCCTTTCGGAAAAGTGGGCGTTCAGAGGATTCGTACGTCACCCACTTTGTTCAATCATGCTGTGACCGTGAAGTTCCTTAGCCTTATCACAATGGAGGACACACAGCTGACTCTGCCAATCGGAGTGGTTGCGACAGGATATGTGCGAGCAGACCTTCCAACCCACCCTCCCCCCTCCACTCCTCTCCCCTTCCCTAAAAGTAGTCAAGGACTGGAGGTGGATGACGTAATAAGTCTCAAAGCAGCTTGTTCGGTAGGCGTAACCTTTTGCTTATTTTAACTTTTTCATTTATGAGTGAATGGGTTTGGCTAGAAGATTACTTTTCACTAAAATTTCTTTTTTTGTTTCCATCTAACAATTTCGTGTACAAAATTGCGATCTCGGTTCTGAGTAAACCCCCATTCGCACGGCTGACACACTCTGGAGCGAAAACAAAATTGAGAATCCTTGAGCATAGAGGTTTCTCGCAACATTAATACATGAATTTAACACTACTTTGGGTATATAATGCAGGTATATATCTTGATGTATCGCACCAGACTTTAAGAGCATGCATAAAAAGAGACGTTTCTGGCGTCATGCAGTGGAATTCAACGGTATTGAATGAAACACGTTTCAACTAGTTGCTTTCAAACCATTTTCTACTTCATCTCTAAAACGATCGTTGCCAAACATTTATTACATACAAACCACAACTGTGACCTTGATTTCAAAGTGTGACATCTAATCAGGAAAGACAGGCAGCTGGACAACATGGAATAGTTGGAAGTAATCCAGTGAAAAAGAGGGCCAATGTCCTCGATGATCACCAATTCACCACTTCTCCCTCTTTTCTTCTCCTTCACGTAGGTACATCCCAAATCATTATCTTTATGCTTTGCTGTGACCACGCATGGCTCTTTCCCGCACTTGTGCCCCCCTCCGCCCCCCCATTTCTCCATTTGGTGAGTGAGTGATCTACAGTGAGGACCCGAAGACTGTGGTACGCTATCGGGTTGCAGTTGCAGTGGACTGTGTTTGACCCTGTCAACTTTCAACTCTTCCCTCCCCACCTTTTACCCCCTTCCTCACCGCCCCCCTCCTCCCCTACCCCTCCTCCAGCCACCCTCCTTTCCTCATGGCATATATGCTGTGACGGTGGTGTATAACACTTACTTGACGATGATGCTTCACATCGTAACCTAGCTCGTTAACAAATTAACCAGTGGAAAATTGCATCATATTTCATTCATTAAAGAGCATGGTGCTCATAGATATGGCCTGCTCCTTGCATATGGTGATAGCTAATTACACCACACCCCGCTAGTGGCGTCTTCACATCCCTCAACGCTACTCAATGATCTACCTATATGCCGGTGAAAAAACCTCGACATGTCCCCTGCCATAATGGCACCCTAGTGGTGGGATTGGAATTGGGAAAGTGAGGAGAGGGTGGGATGCCCTCGCCGGAGGAAGGAGGGGGCGTTTCTCCATCCCCTTCCCTCTCCCCTCCCCTCCCGCCCTCTTCTTGAGTGTGCGCCGCCACGAAATTAACTCTCTCCTCCCCCACACCTCTCCTCCATCTCCCTTGTCGTCCGCCTCCTCTTATTTTCACTCAGCCTCATCCAAACTCGTTGGTAAAATTCACTCACGAGACGATTAAAGGCCTTTTTTCCTCACAGACGCCTCGGGAGAGTGACTTTTTTCTTATTGCCCCGCGATCTTATTAACGCTCATCCTAACGTCTCCATTCCGTTCTTCTTTTGTAAACGGCGCTCCTCGGATGGGATATGATTTATTTTCCTCAAAGTCTTCTTCTATTGTCTCTCCATGATGACCAACGGTACAGAAATTCACTCCTTCCTACGCAACCCGCAATCCGTTGAAAAAATATCACTTCAAAAGAACTCTTCCAAATGACGGCTTTCATGTTACTGCTCGAGAATATTTTTCATACTCTGATCTCATCGATGAATACAACTACTTGCTAAATGAATTTAAATCATTTATCATTCACACAATTTTATAAAGTATTAGGTACGCCATTTTTACATAAGAAGCGGTAATACGGAGTTATTATTGTATAATCCACCTCCTTATACCCTACGTAAAACACGTATTTCCTTACCTAAATCGAACCTGACGTTATCCAATCTATGTTTCCTGTACATAGGACCTAAAGTGTATAATTTATTACCTGTTCCATGTCTTAATTCAAAAACCCTGAATTCAACAATGAAAAATATACGATCTTGGTTGTTTACAAAAAAGTGTAGAGGATGTTTGTTTTTGTAACTATAATATTATTCATATATGTACTGTTAATTTGAATGCTGTATTTCCGTTATAAACAAATCATAACCTATTCTGTTCACGATGGTAGCCATTATTCAGGTTTACCTTCATGGCTACCTACTCCCTTGATTTACCTTTCATGTTATGTTGTAAGCTTCTGTGTTGGAGTAATAAACAATTTATTTATTATTATTTATTAATTTTCCCACAAAGTTACAAATTACTCACGTCTCCCATTTCCTCTCCGTTCTTTACATCTACTATAAAAGCCGATACACTCATGGAGGTTTCTTCTCCCGAACGCCGAATGTAATTTTAACAGGCCTTTTAAGCTTTCGGTAACTCCGCGAATTTAAAGATGATGGCAGCAGCTTATTTTCATCAATCCCACTGATATTTACAAATCAAAATAGAATTCGGCGCCAGCTAAAAAAAATTTTAAGTTTATGAAGCTACGCTCGAGTATTTCAGGGGAACCCCAGTGCAACCGTATTGGTGAAAACACCTAGACATACTTTTCATAGACGTTATACATTCATTCCCTTGTCACGAATTACAATCAAGCTTCGCGCTGAATAAAGTTCAAAAATTTCATAAATTCAGGACTGCTTTGCCTTGGACTCGAATGATATCTAGCAACAAAATAATCCTGGGTCTTAACTTTTATTTCTATTATTGAGGTTTTTAGCCGACAATAACCATTAGGATAAGATAAAAATAGGGATTAAAGCTCATGAAATGCGTATATACTGACGTAGTAAAGACCGCAGCCTTGAAGATCCTTCCTTTGTGCACATACTATACATGAGAATCTTGATATTTAAGGATTGGTCCGTAGTATCTTAGCTTTGTGGAGAGTGAAATGTTCATCAATCAGGCAGAATCATCTTTACAACTCAATCTCGCAGTCAGTAAATAACTTGTAGAAACTGCACGCAGTGCTGTTTCAGTAATTTTGAAACATATCGTTGAGGAAACCACTAAGCTAGAACTGTAGATTAACAACTGAGTGAACTCCAGTGAAGAAGGTGTTTATTACCGAGACTCCGCCCAGGCGAGAAAAAATCCAATTATCCGCCACCCATTGGGAAGTCTAGTCGGTGAAGGAATCCGAGTGATCGCCGTATCCGCCCTCTGTGCCTTTCCGTCTCCCTATCTCAACTGGGTCTCTCCCATGCCTTCCCCCTTTCCCCTGTGGGGGAGTGAACCCATCTTCCTCCTCACTGCTTCGCACCCTCATCTCTTCAGCTCACTCACTCCCACCACCGCTCTACCAATCTCCATGGGGCCCCAATCACTCGCCTTACATTCAATTCCGAATCCTAGGCGCTCTAAAGGCTTACAATTCCGTCTCATCACAACCCCGGCCACATTCATTCGAAAACCCCTCCGGGTTCCTCTCTCGCCTTTCTTTCTCCCTCGCACTTCAGAGGGTCTTACTAGAGGGTTCTCTCTACTCACCCCTCCCTTCTTCTCCCTCTCACTCCCTCCCTACTACCCCCCTCCCACATCCTCTCCAAGAACAACGTGCAACCACTTTCATAATTATAGTCGCCAGAGGGATCCAGTCCTCACCCGCGAAGATGAAGTCGTCAAGACGGCTGCTTAGCATTTTATTGCCCCCAACATCCCTCCCACTTACTCCGTCCCTCCTACTTCTTATACTTTCGCCCTCACCTCTCTACCGACAGCAGACTGCGTCCACTTTCTCGATTCTCACCTTCAGTGTCCCATCCTCATCCTACGAGAGTTATAAAAAGTGTGCCATCGATTCACGATTCACCGGCGTTTCCTTCAAAATGTAACCCTTACCAACAGATTAATTCTTTTCCTACTGACCAATGTTCTCAAGCATACGATATTCTTTTCGTCAAATACCAAAACATGTAATTAGAGTATCATGAGCAAAAGTGTTGTGGAGTGAAGAAATCATAAATCTCTCATTTCATTTGAGAGGCTAAGGAACTAAAAAAAATAAAGAGACAAAGGTTTGCTTACGATCTGTACTTAAATTAAGTAAGTTTTTGCATAGAAGGGTTTTTTTCAGCACGGAAAGTTTGGATAATGAAGCTTAAACAAAAAACAGGGGTTAGTTCACCAGAAACTTTCACCAACAAAGGTTCCCTAAATTTGGAAGTCACCCAATGGTGCGGCGGCAGTATTCCTGAATGTAATATGAGAACTGCGCCTGGTGAAACCCATGAGAAATAGCACATTTAGGACTTTCGGAAGTACCGCTTTCCTCAAGCGAATAATTACGTTCTATGCATTATTAGCAGTAACAGACTGAGATATACTCGATCTGTTTTTTCTCTCCCTAAACTCTTTTCACTTCTCCACTTTTCCTTCTCACTGACTACTGTCACTACTATCTCAAAAGAGAATCCCATGCAAGAGATACCAGAATACTTTGTTGAGCCGTCTTTATGATGAAGGTCTTTAAGACGGTGGCATCTCCTACTTCCAAGAAATTGATTACATTCCTTGTCTCAACATTCGTCCAAAGGGGCCGGGAGATTATTGCCTCCTCAATTTAATTTCGATTACCACCTCACCTCTGGTGGACGTTCCCTCCCTAGCGGACGTGTCAAAAGCCCCGCCCACCTCTTCCCCCTCCCTCTTCCAGCAACATATGCCATAGCCACGGGCGGTCATTCCCTCAAATTAACTCCTCTCCTGCTCTCGTCCCCACACGGTGGTAAGATATCAATTGATGTACCCTGTTTTGCCGTATGAGCATGACAGCAAGACGTTTCCTCATAAAGCAATACAATTAAACTCTAAATTTACCATATCAATATTGGACTCCTCATGTTATTAGTCAGCAATTCCATGCATAATTCACAGCAAACTTTCAACAGTCAATACTCCTTCATATTATTTTCGCAAAAGGCCGAAAAGCAAAAGCCTTGGAAAAAGGAGGGAAGAAGGACTTTAAAAACAAAGCATGACATATAAAGTATTATTGTTAGTCTTCAACTGCGTCTTATTATTCCACAGCACAGTGAAAAACGAAGGATAGGAACTGCACTAAATAGAATTCCTCTTTATTTTTTCACAAAACCCAACCTCCGAATAGCAATTTTTCCTTGACGACAAGGGCAAACCCGCATATTTGGTTGAAAGTTCGGTAAAGCCAATCTCAAATTTCTATGCAATGTAACCCAAGTAGCAAACGATTTTCTTCGGCTTACACAAGTAAATGTAAATTGGATGGGTGGGCGGGGACCTTCTGGAGCCCCTCCGGCACTTAGAGCTCTTTAGATCCATTGTGCCAACCCACATTTAACCTGCCCGCCTCTTGCAGACAGGGGACAAGAGCACCATGGTAGAGGTATGGAGGGAGGCCACTCAACCGACCTCCGTCCTGGCCCAACGTTGCTTAACTTCGGTGATCTGACGGGAACCGGTGTATCAACGTGGCTAGGACCTTGCCCATACTAACATAAGTAAAATATGAACTGAACTTTGTTTAGAATTAAAGTCAAATTTTTACGGAATAGTTCGCAATAGCTAATATTTCATTCCGCACGCGGTAAAAGGATCTCGAAAGGATTCCTGTATTTTCATAAGTTCGCGATTCAGCTGTTGAATGACAAGATGCACGGTAGATGTATATAAATGAGAACTGATTCATCAGTGTACTGAAAGGATAATACACCAAGTCCACAAATAAAAGGAGAGCCAACACTGGTGGGGTTTTCAGAGAGAGGTGGGAACAATCCCTCTCCCAAAAAGTCATAACGGTTTCAGAAAGAGACTTTGTCCCACAAATTGCAAACTATAACGGAAATTTATATTTTTTTTGGTATTGCTGTTTTCTACCAATGCGTCGTAAGTTTCATAAGAGAAAATTTCTACTTCTTAAACAAAGTGAAATGTTGGCCATTACCACCAGGCATAAGGCCCAATGTAATGCAATGAATAATGATAATAATAATGATGACCTATGTAAAGTGATAATATCCGATTCATAGGGGTAGTACTTCATAATAGCATCTTCAGCCTACCAAATGACGAAGAATGTTTAATTGCATGACAAGGCAAACCAACATAGTATTTCTTGGTTGAAAATAATTAGTCTCCGCTAAATCAATTCCACAATACGTCCAATATAATACTCTGGTAAAAGTTACAACCATGTAAATATGCAGCTGAGAACTCGAATACAGACTTAGTGCATGATATTTGAGAACACTCGCCCTTCTCCATTTTCCCCTATGATCTTCCCATGTCTTACTTCCATGGCCTTTCCCCTCCAACTGTCACTCAATCCCAATGGCTCATCCCCTCGGTCGGTTGCTTGAGTAATGAATTGCCCTCCTGATTCCCCATTGTCGTCGTGAGAGGCAGCTGATTTAACTCTCAGTGATAGATCACACAAATGAACTCCGGTAAACCCTTCGCTAGCAATTAACCCACAGTCATTCTTGATGCCTTTGACTCTCCAAGTGCTTCTTTTTCATTGCCGTCGCTCCTTTTTCGCTAAGCACATGCAGATATTTATGATTCAACTGGCTGTTTCATTTACTTGACAGATGTGTGGACCGCGTGCAAACACCTGAAGTGACGGTTTATTTAAGCGCGTAATTGTTGCTAATGCTTCTTCTCTCGGGAACACATATATTACATTCCATTTACTGTAGTGCATTAACACTTTCAAGAGAGGAGAATGTAATCAATTGCGTTTCTCCAACACATAGAGTAAAATATCACAAGCTGTATTACTTACCAATTATGGGAACATTTTAGGGTCGTTGTGGTGGAAATTAAACAGCATGAAAGAAAAGTAATTATTTTCTTTTCGTGTATTTATTAGTTTAGATAAAGTAATATAGGAATATCTTGAGGTTTATGATAGTTATTTTATCTCATAATACGTAATTACGTTGAGTAAATTTTTGGAAAGTTCATATATAGGGTATGAATAAAGTAACAGAGGTTTGTTTTGATGAAGGCAAAATAGTGGAATTCCAAGTTAAATTTGCTAATCAGTTTACTACTTTATAAACAGAAAACCCAAAAGAGGATAGTAACGAAACTCAAGTAAGGCCAAACATGTTTCACGAATAAAAGAAACACTAAGAAGCCCTGGTTCACTAGAAGTGTAAAGAATATTAAAGTCATTAAAAATAGCGGTAGGCCGTTGATAGAATTTCTCCATAAGATAATAAAGATAGCCTGGAACCTGAAAATGATGTCAAATGAGTGGTAGGAGGCATTAATTGTACTTCTCTACAAAAAAAGCTTAAACTAGACTGCTTGAACAAGAGAGAAATGTTTATACTTCACTGTACATATAAAATACTGTCCAAAGTTATACTCAATAGATTAAAAGCGTGATTATGATTGGAGAGCACCAAGCAGAGTTTATGAAAGAGAAATCAACCACTGACCAAATATTTGTTACGAAAGAGCTGGTCTCAAAATACTGCGAATGTAACGAAAATCTGTATGTATTGTTTAATGACTTCAAGAAGGACTGCTATTCATAGTGTAATAAGTAAAAACTATGGGCAATACTTATACAGAATAACATCCCAGAAAAGACTGTAAGACTATCCTGGAGATGGGTTTTCTTCCCTTTTGTTCAACTTTACCTTTGAATAAGCATTGAAAACGACAAAAGCCATACCAAATGGTTCAAATACTGAAGGACTAATCAACCCACTACAGCTTGCAGACGACGTTGATAAGTTGAAAAGCAGCTTAAGCCTTAAAAGCAGATAGTAAGAAAAACCAATATCGGAAGTCATTTAGATAAAGCAGGTAAAGTAGGCCTAAAAGTGAATGAAGGATATGAAAATAGGAGGAGAGGCATAACCAATTAACTCAATGCTGGAAGTTATGGGTTACAAATTTTCAACAGAATAATTCAAGTATTTACGAGTTATCATAACTACTCAAAACAAAGTGGGCAGCTTAATATAAGTAAGATTAAATGCCTCCACTACTTGTTACTCTGTAAAAATTATTAAAGAGCAAGATTCGTACTAGAAAAATATGAGGTTATATATGGCGATTATTCAATCGATTCTCTTGTATTGGTCGGTAGTGTGGACACTAACAAAGTACTCTGAAAAAAGTTGTTAACTTTAAAAAACAATTTAAGAAGAATATATGGACCAAATTTTGAAACGGACATGGAGAGTAAATAAAAACAGAGAGCTTAGAAATATAAAGAAGACTTGATATAGTGGCCGTGGTTAGAAGCAAGAGGAAAAGATGGCTCGGTATTGTTTGAAGAAGAGAGCAGGAGTAAATTATAAGAACAGTGTGGAAAGGACGCCCAGAAGGAAGGCGCCCACTAGGAAGCCCAAGAATAAGATGGGACGACCAAGTAGGCGATTTAGGAAAACTGAGTGGTGTCATCGAGAAGTCAGAGAATAAAAGACATTGGATGTGACCTGTTGGCGAGGCCAAAAATCATCTTAGATTTGAGTGTCTTGAGGGCAGGAGTAAGTACAATGTTTGGAAATCTGATAACTAAGCTAAAATCATTAAACAGCCGCTAATCGGGGTATTTTGTAGTTGTCTTTCTTCATATTTTTCTCAACGCTAATGTTTTTTTAAAAAAAAACCTGATCTTAATCTAATAAACTAATCTTTTTTTTTAATAAACTCATAATGGTACACATTGTGATTCCTAATCGTATCCAGTTGTCCGTTAAACGAAAACAGTTTTTTCAGACATTTTAGGAATATATTCAAACTTATCCCTAAACTCCAGATGAGCAATACACCAGAAGGGTGTACTGCTCATCTGGACGATTTTGACAATGTACCTATTTCATAATTTTAAACCTCCGTCACATATTGTTTTCTGTTGTAGTTCATCTAGCAATCTATCTCCACAAGACGCAGTTATTGTGAGGACAGGGCATTCTTTTAAAACTCAAAGTATTGAAAAACACTCCCTCACCCATATGACTCTCAGAGCTTAGGAAAAAGAACATTACCTGCTTTAGGTTGCATTCTTTCCTTACATTCTTCATTGGACTGTTTAGTCCTAGTACAAATTTCTCTAACAGCTTAATGTTAGAAGCTGAAATAAATCCAAATATTATGAATGCTGTACTGAATGAACGGAAAAGGTAGATATCAACATAATTTTCTATCATTAGCACTGCAGTGACCAATTTTCATAGCGAATATATAATAAACGTTATACGACTACTCTGAATGGAATTTCAGCATGACAAAAAGTGTTTCTGACCCCATGAACTGAGCTAAATTCGACGGCTTCGAGCCACAATGTAAAATTGTAAGCTCCGAAGAGTTCCTTGCAAAACAGTTTGACAGTCCTAGTCTGAAAATTGAACAAATATGGTACCATATTTATTATATTATAATAAAATTGAGAAAATCCCACTAATTTAGAAAAAAATGCATGAAATAATCTTTACAACTCTCCAAGTCACTCAAATCTCTCTTTTTCATAATATTCTTGAAATTAAAGTATTTGGAGAAAAATATTGGAATTTACACCAAGATATTATTCTGTGATCCGACATAAAGGTAAGCATAAGTCATACCTTTGAAATTGATCTCGTTTACAGAAATAACTTATTTAATACGATGCATATAGTACAAATGCCCTTTGCTTCAATTAGGTACTCCAAGTAATTGTGAAGCTCTGAGGGATACTTGTTACCTATATTGGCAAATTCTACAAGATATACCTATTTCTGCTTCCATGTTGGCAATGTATTTGTCTTAAATTAAGGAAAGCGCTGAAAATTTCATTGGATGTGGTAACATGACTATTTCTAACAAAATATTATGTGAGAGGCAAATCCAGCTAAAAATTATAACAAATCTCAGACCTGTTTTTAATGGTAGTTCACCTTTTAATAATCGCGACTCTTCTGTTATACTAAACTCCACACTTCCGTGAAAACAGAGACACTTTTATCTCACAAAAGTTTAGAAACTCCTTCCAACCTGTTAGATTATCTTGAAGAGCAATCCATAGCATGTAGGCACAAAGACTTACGGCCTCAATCTAGAAATAACTATTTTTATTGATGAGTTAATTTCTAGAAATAAGTGGTTGATTCATTATTCCTTATTAATTATAAACGTTAATACAGCCATTACAACCACCAGTCTGTCCAATTAATCCTGCTGCAGTTTCTGGAAAATTCCTCCAAAAAAAATGCTGGAAAAGCAAATGAACATAACTGGTACAAATAAATAAACATGAAGAGCGGCTTAAAAGAATTCTTAAGTGGTGATTGGTGAGCTAACAATTGTTGCGATAGGTTTCTAAATCTACCGGAAAAAAATATTATAAAATTCATATGCAAGCTAGCAGATCGAACATTTTCACAGTGTGGACCATATCTTGGACACGAAAGCTTGGAGGACAATGCTACCGACGCAGCAGCTCCCGAAAGGGACGACTGGATATCATATACAAGCTAACAGAGAAGTTCCAACAGAGAAAGAAGTATCAAAAGCTGTTATATTTTTAGGAAAACATTTGGATTTGATCCCCACATTGTAATAAGGAAATAAACAGTCCACTCAGGTTCTCACGAAAGTACAGCAAAAAAAGCCGCCAGTACTCGGGATCCTAGGGGGAGGAGAAAACGGAACAAGCGACCTGGAGGTAGGTAGGAATGGGAATTTCAGAATTCCTCTGGCAGGTGCGAGGAAGATAAATTAAAACATCAACTTAACGATGCAGGGCCCGCGGGCAGTGGGGGAGAAGTGGTGGAGGAGAAAAAACTGTATTCGAGAGATTGAGGTTGGGGGAGGCAGGAGGAGTTGGAAGGGCAGTAATGGGGCCTCGTGCACCATGGCTCGTCCGCGCCTCCGGCACCATCGGCAACCAAGCAGTTCCCTCCCTCACCAAGAGCACCCTCGTACGCGGCCCTCTCCAATTCAGCGTGGATTGTTATCTAACGTGCTCCCGTTCCCCTAGCACTCTTATTTCCCGAACTCCGCATCCATTTTTGAGTGCTGTCTATCTCCCCCCCGTCCTCACCAACACTCCGTGGAGAGATGTCCCATCGCGTTCACCGTTTCACTTCACAACATCTGGCCCTCCGGTGAAGAATCTTAGAGTTTATCCTCAGACACGAAAGATAAAAAAGTAGAAAAATGTTTATTACAACGTTAAAGGACTTCCACAAGTTGGAGGGACTTTCATTGGTGTATCATCGAATCTTTGTCTAAAAAACTCATTTATTTTGCTACTCCCCAGTAGATTAATCGTGGTTTCTCTCTCTCTTTCTCTTCATTTCCGCGGAAAGATCCAAGCGAAGTAAAGGAAGGCTTTGCCTGGAACTCGAGCCATGATACGATGAGATTACTAAAAAAATGGCGGAGGAATGGGATGAATTGAAGGCGATAAACTCTTTGAACTCAGGCTTCGCATCTGGAGGGCATTTTGGGCGATGGAGAGAAGGCGTTAAAGTCTCCGGTTATTGCGGTAGCCTTCTGATATCATTACTGTCATCGGAGTCACCATTACCGGATCGCAAGGAATTTCAGAAGCAGTATCTCATGCGGGGCCGGGGAGGGAACCCAAAGAGGAGAGCTTTCGAATACTACCCTTGGGGTGGAATCTCTGTGCTGTTTTTTTCAAGTGCCTTCATCTCGGGCTTTCATCACGTTGCGAGGCGATGGGATGGCGAGCATTGATCTAACCTGGCATCCACAAAGATGCTTTCTCTCGAGGCGGTTAGATATCGAGGTGTGTAAAAACAGTTTAAGGAACAGTTTTTAGGTTGTACGCAGTGAAACCACACCAGGGGACTGTTTGAATTTGTAAACTGTATGCAGCAGCACAGATCTACATAGAGTTTTCTCTACGATATTGACCTTACTTATAATATTTAACTGATGATTTTGGTGTTAATATTTTTTGCATGTTTTTAAGTACCTACAGAGTTTAAGGCACGCTGCAAAATTTGGTTTCAATAGTAGTTGACTAAGTAAAAGTATTATTTCTTAATTGATGTGACCATTTATGAAGACGTAATTACCTTCGTTGAAACACTGAGAAGTATACCATGCCTTATATACCCTCAGGTTTGAATACAAATGATACCAATCGGAATTTCTAAATGGAAAGGCAGGAGAGAGAACTTAGGAAGAAAGCAATAATGCATGTGAAGATATTCCTACCTTATAAAGATAGGTTTTCGTGGTGAAAACGGCAACGGAGGCAACCGATAACATATTGAAGCTGGTACACGTTCCTACGAGGAAGAGGTCGAAGATGCCTATGATGACATCACGTAAGCGATACAGCAGAAAAGAAGAGGATGAAGTAAATTATTTATAAGAGACAGGCTCGATATTTTGGATACCATTAACAATCTCAAACCATTAGAAAATTCATAGTAATCAGGTGGTTCAGGAAAATTGTTCCGAGATTTCATACACAGTTTCAATTATAACTAATGTATCGCTCAAGAATCACAACCGATTAAAATGCCAAATGAAAACAGCCACGACAAACAGAGCCATCCTATCCCATCAATCGAGGGGGACTTAATTAAAATCTATCCCATCGGACGAAGGATATTTAAATGATTTCCTCTCTTCGGCATACTATCTTTCAATAATTTATAGTTCTCGTGATATAAAATGCGTTTTGAAGTGTTGAAAAACATTTTTCATGCTGCACTCCAACCTTATTCACTGAGTTAAAGGAAATAATTCCTCCATTGAAAAAATATATTTACACTCACAAAGTGATCTTGAATATGTACTGTACATTTTATTAATATTTTAGCTTAAATTTTGGTGCTTGAAGAGGATTGCAAAATTGTTCGTGGACTTCCGCTTCCTCGTTTTGCTGTAGCATGACTCAACCTTGATAACTGATTTTAGGAGATTAGCACATAAACATTTCAGTCAGAAACCAACGTTTCAAGGTTTATCAAGTAAATATGGAAATATTCGAATGGTCTTATATAAGCTATTCTGCTTCATATGATAAGGTTCGAAGCAATTCTTGCACAAACCTACTGCATGTGATGCACACCAGTATACGCTACTCCTTCTTGTTCCATGCTTGGTATAAACTTTGTGCATTTATCTCTTATTACCAATTATCATTAGCAAGTGGAGTGATGGCACTAACTTCTCCTTTCTAAACCTGAAGGCCTGGTACAATTTGCTCACCTACAGTTGCATATTTCAAAAATATTCCTCTCCGACAGTTGCACTCGAAATGCTCACTTTCTTCGTATTCATACCGAATGGATTTAGGACTGTGGTATGCAGCTTCATAAACATCATCAATATTAGCATAAATAGGTTAAAATTTATCAATATACCTGCGATAATTAGGGAGCGTATTTTTCTCCGCCACTTTCCGATCTCACTATCATCAGAATCACATGCAAGTAATATTTCACTTATGATATTCCCTCATCGTTAGGAAATGATTATCTCATAATAGCTGAAGCCAAAATAGAGGTACTAATGTATAAAAATAACAACTCATTTAAAGTGCACACGAGGCAAATGAAAGACACTACTCTATTAAATAAGTGAGGTCCGTGCTCTCTAAATTCCTTCGAGAGATGGGAAAAGATTTATGAGGTGCTAGGTTTTGACTATTTTGAGGCATTTATCTTTAATTATTATTGCCTGAGGGAGATTTACAGAGAATCATATGGCATCTTAGCTCAGAACCACAGAGACAAAATGATCATTAATAAGTCTCAAAGTGATGTAGCCCAAGAAACCAATGTTTACTTGAAACAGAGAAGAAAATAGGGATAGAACTAATGGTAACTATATCTAATGCAAAAGAAGCTGATCCATCTTGACGATTCGTCAGTTGAACCGGAAGCTGTTTGTTAATGGTTAGAAGAGAAGAGCGTAAGGAATTAAAGAAAATATATTCCATTTCTCACAGTGAGGAAAAGCTATTCACGCATATTTGTCAATGATGGAACTCCGTCCAATGTAGTTTTGCTTCTGTACATCAAGGACTTGGCATTTGTTGATCCAGATGACAACTTGCCTCTCGAGACACGGTGCCAGTTCTATGAGAACTCGTGTAATTTTTGTCTTTGCGGACACTACCAGGACTACACAGTTTTTACTGAGAGGAGAGAAAACCAAAGAGATTGAAGGAAATGTATTCGCTACATTAAGTAATGAAAATTACTTGAAAGAAAAGGATTAAAACTGCGGAGTATTGACATTATAGACAGGAAACTATATTTTAAACCTTACCTTAACTGAAGTTAACGAAAACCTTAAACGAAAAATAGTTAATTGAATGATTTAAAAGAGTAATTTCTGCCGTGAAACGTTAAAATTCAGTAGTTCAGGAAGCGCACTAGGTGCGCATGTCAGCGACATACGGTGATGTAAGCGGCCGCTCTGGGTACGCAGGATGTCGTAGAGGGATTAAGAAGATAATGGGGACTATAGTACCTACTGCATCAATTCAGAAATCAAATAGAATGCTGAAAAAAAACTACCCGTGAGTAAACATAGACCAAACCACTAACTATTTCAGGTTAAAATGTATCGAAAATTCAACTAGTGGAAGGCAACACTGTTGCATTCATGACAGATGGATAAATTACGGATGACCAGAAATTATAAGTTCAATTGAAGATAAATGCCAATATTAAAAACGATAGAACCATGGAGGACACAAAACAAGCTATCAGCTGTAAAAAAGACGTAAAGTAGAGGCTTTGGCTCATTTAATAGTCCTCGGAAGTAATTCAAGAGAAAACGTTTGAACAAAATCAGTCTTTCTGGAAAATTTAGCTGAGATAATATAAGGTTTCCCATATTTTTTTCATCATCACTCATTGAGTGAAATTTTGCACGTAACCTTAGTTTGATTTTTGAGTCGTCTGATTCACTCACACCTATTTACTCCTGTACTACTATGCTCCTATAAACAAGCATAATTGCCTAAAACCAAATAAAAAATGTATACGTGTTAGACATCATTATGATTGAAATTTAATAGCATTATTTTTATAATTTTAGGTTTTATTGTAAAAACTCCTATTACAATTTAAAGAGAAGAGGTCTATTTTAAATCTTTCAGATGCCTGTTTACTGATTTGAGCCAAACCAGAAAATGACACTCCTTTCAAACTTGCCCATTCCCCTTTTTTCAGAGCTCACTCGCATATTACCATACCCATATCATTTTTTGCAAACCTCACGCCTTAATTGGGCCCAATAATTTCCACATTTGCTCATAATTTTATACGTAATATCGTATGCCCAAATCTCATTCTAATACGATAATGATGGCAGGAGTAACCTCTGCACCGCAACTTGCGCTTTGGGTCAAAAAGTATCTCTATATTCGCACACTGCTAGAGGCTCCTATTCCAGTCCATTTGACAAAAATAAATTCTTTTTGTCACATGAATTTTTCAAAATCAGCAAAACGCCGGAACATGACGAAAAAAAACAGAGTGATGTTACCCATGGCTGTTATGATCGTTTCCTTGCGTTTTGTCATCAGGATTACCTTGTGAGGATTTCATGGAATGTAAAAACGAAAAGGTTGCACTAAGGTCCACTGGAGGACTTCAATAAGTAGAGTCTTAAGGCCGTAGTACACGGTGAAATTTCTTGTGCAATATCTTATAACATTAACTGAATGGCGATATTTCACCATGACAGTGTACAGAAAGTTGGTTGTCGGTCGTACACTATCACAGATTTTCATGCAAATTGTCCACCAAGTATATGTCCAGATATCGGTTTTTGTCGAACAGCTGAACCGAAAATTCCACCAACACCCTCCTTTGCGGACAGAAGTGAATATTAGCTGTTTTGCCACCCTTATGGGAGTAAAAGTGAACTAAAACATAGAACACTAACCTTACGAATACTATACGAACGCATCACTACCGTCACTTGTACAGCGTATGAGCAACAAAGTAGATCTTTGACGGTTCCGTCCAATAATTTAGAGCATGTTCTAATTGTTTGCATAAGAAATTGAGGAAAGACCTCGTACACGATACAATTTGCGTATTGAATGAGTTCTTGTACAAGAAGCTTTACCGTTTACAAAACCTACACTCATACCAACCAGAAAAAATGCAATTACCTTGAAGTGCTGTCATGATACAACTCAAGTATAGATCGGAAGACGAGTGAATATCTTCTGCCACTGCCGGAATTCGAACACGGGCTTCCGGGGTAAGAGTACACAAGCCACCAAAGCAGTCCGATCCTCATAATTTGCTTCACTACATGGCACACAGATGACCCTGAAAACTGGATCTTCATCTTCACTCATGTGATGTATCAGCCATTCTATCATGTTTCTACCTAAACCCATGCAAAGAGAACTACACCCGGTTAAAATCTAGATCTCTGGAAAAAATGGCGAAGCAGCATAAACTTCGAACTTGTAGGTCGCAAAAAATGTGTCTGTAATATTTACTAGCCCGAAATGTGAATTCAATAATGAGAAGGAAAGAGTCAATGCTAAATTGTGTCAATTAGTAAATAGGAAATTGAATGAATAAAACAAAAACTTAATCCAGATGAAAACACGTCAACATTTTTTTCTTAAAAAAGATTCTGTGAGTATTACTTTATGTAGTCAGTCAAAAGGCTAGTCCAATTTACTGACATGATTAATACCTAGTATTTTTTGTAAGCCAGTGACATTTTAAAATCTACAACGCAAGGTTTCAGACGACATAAGAATCCATAAATCGGATAGCCCTAATAGAAAATCCATTTCTCACTTTCCAAGGTTTGTAGGCCAGGGCACAAGAAAGGGTAAGTCATTTGGAGACATGGTAAATGCATATCATTGGTACCTGTCTCAACTTAATGGGAACTAGTAAAACAGGGAATTTTCAATGCTGAATTAGATTAAAGAAATACTTTTTTCCTCCACGACTAATAATTTCTCCCCGACACCCATCCCCTTTCCACTCTCCAATTCATTTTCCACGTTACGTTCCATTCACCTTCATCCCCTTAAATCGCTTACGTCGGCATCCGCCCACGCACTTTGGAGCACCCTTCAAAACTATCGTAAGTTGGAGAGGCCTCGGCCATCGACTCCTTTTTACCGAAGCGCATGAGGTTTCTCCTTCCCGTTCCACCCTCTCTCTCCACCCTCTCCCACCCAACCTCACGCATACCGGTATTTCCCCGACCACCCCTTCCCGTCAATGTGATCCCCACCTCAGAATTCCATTTAGCATAAAGTTCCCATATGTCTGCGGCGATGGCGAGAGCGGTAATGATATGACAGGATAAGGAGGCGAAGCGAGAGATGAGGGGAAGGAGGGGAGAGAAGAAGATCCATGCGTGCCCTGGCCGGGATCGTGGAAAAAAGGGGATTTGGCGAATAGATAAATTGGAAGGCAGAGGAGGTTACGGAAGGGAGCCACACTGAAAACAAGTGTAAGGTATAGAGGAGCCGCGTAGTGGAGTCAAATCTTAATAGGCTATTTTATGTATTAAATGTTATTGGATCAATTTGGAATTTTACGTACTTCGGTTATTGAGGCCCATTATTACGAAAATGAAATTACATTTTTGAAAAAAAAATATTGTTTGGAAAAGAGTGCAAATATTTGCAAAGTTTGTACATGAAAATATCCACGAATAATATTGTAGCACTTGGCATATAGGTTCTCACCTTTTCTCTCCTAATTTTCAACCGGTTCCTTTTGAAAGACTCTCTCCGTCTACTGTGAGGTCTACCCGTTCCACCGCGTCCTGACAATAATATATTTTCGATACTCCGGGAAATTCTACCTGCAGAGTGATGGCGTTGCAATGGGGTAAGCTCTCCCTACAGCAATTGGAAACTTCTATATGAAAGACTTTGAGGAAAAGACCTTCTCTTCAGCCAATCTGAAATCTAAATGTTTCTACCGCTATATGAACGAAACATATATCATCCGGCCTCTCGGATCAGAGGCCCTTCATGAATTTCTGGACCACATGAATAATCAGCATCCCAATGTTAATTTCGCCATGGGGACTGAGAAGAATAAATTACTGCCTTTTCTTGAAATCTTAATACACTGGAGGAAGATAGATCCTTGGGACACCAAGTATACCGGAAGTAGATTTGCACGGATCTATACTTGTATGGAAGGCCCACCACCATCCCTCCCAGCGGAGAACAGTCTCGCCTACGCTCAAACACAGAGCACAGTCGGTGGCGGAAAGGTAAGACTACCTGAAAGAAGAAATCAAACAACTTCGGAAGGCTTCCCGCCAAAACGGATACCAGGAGAGAGAGAAATAACGATTACCCTAAAATAGACCTTGGGCAATCACCATGCAGCCAACAGACGTGCCCCAAAGGGAGAACTCTTGGATCCGGACAAAACCGACGACGAGAGACAAAAACCCTTGTCGAAAGCTTGCCAGCCGTACGTCTCTTCAACCGCGGGAAATATTTCGTGGATTCCTAAGAAACCCAACCTCGATACAATCCTCACACCTCTGAGGAAGCTAAGGAGCCAAATCGTCAAAGTCAAAACAACATGGGTCTTATAACTCCCCGCATTTACAGCATTCCTTGTGAATGCGGGGAGATTTACATTGGCGACATCACATCACCTTTGAGGACGCCAAACGCAGGTCTCATACGTATTGGGACCGACTAACAAAGGGGGCGATTGAAATTAGGTTGCAGACCAAAAATTTCAACTGCAACACAGGATACAGCAACGCGTGAATACCTGTGCTCCTGAAAATTTGTGAAGAAAGAGGGATAATGAACCAGCCAATCAGGAGTGAACTGATCCCAGTGAAAAAGGACATTAACCCGGAAATCCTGTGGACCCGACACTCATCACCCTTAATACAACGGCAGTGTCAGCCATCGAAACGTCTGCAGTGGCCGAATCCCTGATCCGATGAAGGACCCGAAGAAGACATCACCAGCAAGAGATAGGGCCCATAGAATGGCATGGGGAAGGAAGGAACTCAAGTAACGAGAGTTAACATCAAATGAAGGAAGGAAGTAGATATTTCAACGACTTTATACAGAATACCTGAGATAAGGAGTACCTACTGTATATGCTGAAGGTTAAGAGAAATGTGGATGTATGGTATAGCACGAAGGGAAATGGGGAAGAGAAAGCTGAAAATAAGATACGAACGTTCAAGATACGTGATAGAAAAGCACAAAAGTTAAGATTATTTTTAAATATTCCAACATACCTATTTTCTGCGTTTATTCCGTCGCAGAATTTTTGTCTAGCTTTACTTTAAGATAATGGAACCCTTTTGTTTCCAGTTTCATATATTAAACTTTAAAAAATTTAAGGTCTTTCCTCGTCTATCCCAAATTATTCGTTTGCATTATTCTCATTCCCTTCTTAAATGGGTCAATAAATCGAAAACGCCTCTTTATTTCATCCTAATTTTTTGTTCCTATTTGATTTCATTTATGTTTCTACCCAGTTCTTACTACATTCACGTAGGCTGGTACTGGCTTGGAACCGAAAGGTCACGGTTTCGAGTTCCTCCCAGTATACGGATGCTGTGTTTGTCTCACGAATAAAATCTTACGTTAGATGGTGCCATATAACCTTAGCCTTTGGAGCACCTAAAAATCAAGACCACCAGTAAAAGGATCAAAATAATTTGCATTAAATTAATCTAATTAAAAAAGAGGACGTTTACGAGAAGATAATTATATTTGAAAGATTACTGACTATCAAAATCCTACATCCTCCTGAAAAGCATGTAACTTGATCTGACTTTGACAAAGGACAACCAACTTAGTTCTCCAGCGTATCACTCCTGCATTAGCAGGATTTATACAGGCTATGCCGACAGGGAATTTTTTTTAACCTTAAGACGCCCAAAATGACGCGTCCTCATTTTTGTTAAGGGCGTTGATATGAAGCAACCCAAGATCAACGTGCAATACCGCGCGCAAAGAGATTACACAACGTTGATACACCGCTCTCGTAGCTGTCCCCTGACGTGAGGACACTTAAAAAAGGATCCTTGATTAGCCGGTCGAAAAAAATGAAGAGTATAGGATGGTAAAGGGATGTTTTAAGGTGTTGTCTTGGAGCCGGAGGGGTTGAGCTCTCGGGAAAATGGCGGTTCACCCCACCCCGTGCTTGTGTGACGCTAGAAAATCCTCTCGACATCTCGAGAGAGGGAAGAGGAGGAACGTATTGTCGGGGGACTGGAAGAGAAATTGGCAGAGTCGCAACATTTTCATCAAAATAATGGCAATAACAACTATGTTTCGATCCATATAGCTTTTACTGGTGCTACTAGTTTCAACACCACGGCGTCATCATCAGGTACGGTCAGTAATCTCTGTGGATTGAAACAAAGTCGTTATTGTCTTCACTCAGAATGGACTTCCACAAGGTTACGGCTGAATGTACAGAATTTTCATCAAATTTTATGTATTTTACAATGAAATTTAAGCCACCACTCATAAATATGGAATAATTCATTGGAAGTTAATATAAAGGCGATTGGTAAGTCTGGAAGCAACTTTTTGGTCGAAAAACTACCAATCGATCAATTTTGGGCAAATTTTTGATTGAATTTAACAGGTTTATTAAAAATAGGAAACAATATCTCAATTTCAATCTACTTTTTTGCCATTTCATTCGAAGTATAACTGTGAATCGTTATAGTTATCGCTGAAAACATGCAATTCATACCAATACGACTATATAAATGTAGATTAGTGTACTTTGAGCTCGAAGAAGTTGACACTGAGCTAAAGCGCCATTTTCAAACAGAGTAAAAATTTAGTCACGTAGATCACCCATAAATGTAAAGAGGAAAGATTAGCATAGGTCGGAGGCACTCCCAGCCACAAGTACAATCGCTCGCTTGCAGCATAGTACTATTACACTCTTTGCTGTCACATGTGTCTTAAAGATACTTATCACTTGGCATGAATATTTAAGAAAGTCCTAAACAATAGATAGTACGACGTGGAATTCACTACTTTGCATGAGAAGGGATCTTCATGCGTGCCAATTTCGTAGCAATCTAACCTCTTGGCGATAGTGAAGTTTCATTATTTTTTACCCCTGACAACGTACACATTAGTTAAGGGTGAAAACATTTGTAATGAGGACAGAGTTTTAGGGTTCCGGTACAGTATTTTTCATGCCCCCCCCCCCCCCCCCACCCCCTCTCTCCCTCACTGCAACGTAACATACCCCCCTCCCCCCACTGTGATCCTATACCTCCACGATCGTCGATTGGGAATCAGTGGTAATAATTCAAGGGGCGGTAATTTCATTCCACGGTCGTTATTATTATTCTGAGAGCGGATTCTTTGGCAAAATGGCCCCCCGAGAACGTGAGTTAAGGAAATGGATGCGAGGGAGAGGGCGTGGAATGAGTTAGGGAGCGTGCGATTGTGGAGCGTGGGGAAGGAAGAGCGAAGGCATGGGGAGGGTCGCGAAGGGAGGAGGTAAGGCGGGAGGGATTTCGGAAGGGTTGGGGACGGGCGGGTGAAATGGAGAGAGACGGACCTCTTACGAATTTCAGGAGTGCGTAAGAGCCGCTGAGGGGTCCGCCTATCAGGCAGTCCAGCAGGGCCTCTCCGGAGTAGAGTCGATTCATGTCTGGGCAATGATTTAAAACCAATTATTATTGGCATTCGTCTAGACCCAGTGGGGAAAGACCATGCAGAAGACATCATGAACTAAGCCAAAAGTAGTCCACGACTGAACTATCCTGAGCATACAACCACAGAACGTTCATTGAATGTTCATTTGAGATTATTAATAGAATAGCGATTAAGTTCATTTTCGGGTATTCCCCGCGTTCGTTGTCTTGTGTCTTGTTGTGTCAACACAAGACAACGAACGCGGGGAATACCCGAAAATAAACTTAATCGCTCATCCAGAACGCCGCGGAAGCCTACGATTCAACATTGTTAATAGATCTTTCATTTCCAATCCACATGGTACATACATACATAGCATTACAATCCTAGGATTGGTATACTGCAGCCCTCCATTTCTCCCTATGCCATGCCAGTTCCTTCATTTCCCTATGGTTCTTCTTCCCTGTATCCTTCTTGACATGCCCAAAGTACTTGTCTCTTGGTCTTCCTCTGGGGACTTTCCCTTCAATTTTTCCCTCCATTATGCTTCTCACGTCATACTTGAATGCAAGGCTGTATTTTCTAGGAATGGTAATATGGTGGTTTCCCGTTGCCTTCCACATCGCAGGACTCTGACCGATTCCGTGAACTTCATTCTGGCCCAAAATCATGGCATTTGATACCGGACCAATCCTCTGGATCTTCGCCATCAGTGCCTTCTGATAAAACTGCTGCCTCTCACCAGTGGAGCCGAGTAGTTGAGGATAGCTTGTCGTCGACTCCCAAATTTCCAGAAAATAACTCGTACTCTTTTTTTTAATTTTCAAAGGCCCCGGGATTTGAACCTGCGACCTTCGGATTGGGAGTCGAGCGCGCTAACCCCTACACCACCGCCGCCCTGTCCTCAAAGTATTATTCAAAAATCCTCCCTGGTTGAGCTTTTAAAGAACATCTTCTACATACGTTTATATTTAAATTGTCTAACGACAATATTCATTCTAAATTCTAGGAATATTCTAACATACCATACGAGATTATTCCAAAAGTTTAATACCTGCATACGATATCGCATAATGTAATGAATTAAAATATAGATTTTTACCGCTGAACGATGAACTGTACGCATATATGAAAAATGCGCATCCTCTTATAAAAGAGGTAAACCTCTATAAAGTAAGTGCTAGAAATATCCTCACTTTACCAAGGATTTCCAGTTAATAACGAGAAGTCTGATAAAAATGTAGACGCGATGTCTCTGATGCATGATGCATTTCAAGGGATCCCATATTAAAATCATATGCAATTTTCAGATTAAATTATATTTGTTCAATGGTTTTTCAGATGAAAATCATTACCCGAGGACATGTTTTAAACATTCCTTCGTGCTTCATTTATTATTCAATCAAAAACAATTCCGGCATGATTTATCTACGTTGAACTTTCTTTGAATAGTCTATGAAGTATTCCAATGATTATTCTTTGAATTATCTGTGAGGGCATTTGAACGTTCATTAAATGTCGTTCTTGAATGATCTTATAACGTTTTAATAGTCTTTGCTGAACGTTCTTTGACCGTCTTTTAGACAATTAATTCCCCGTTGGGCATCAAATAAAATTTGGAAAAGCTCACATCGGTAGAATGCCTGGCTAACTCGTCAAATTTCGCCAAATTTCTCCAACCAGGATATTTTGGGTAGACAACATGTAAATGAATGAGAATAAATACCATTATTTTTGTATGGTATGATGTAGTGTAAATTTATGGAACCCATTCACAGGCTGACTACAGTCTGCTTGGTCTCCATCCGGTTCCATTGATTACGATTTTAAAATCTCGTGGCAATAGTCTGGTCAGCGACAAAGGTGTAACGAGCTAAGAATCTCAGTGATGACTGAGGAGCTGTTCGAGCATGCTACATTAGACAAGACGTGAGGGAATAGAGCTTCTCGGCTCTAGAAGTTTGTCCCCAGTGGTATATGCTTCGAGCTAGCGATCCAGCGCGTTCGTTTATCCACGTCAGAAAAGGGTCGGTGCCGCGGGGAATTTACCGCACGCTTCTCGCTCTTTCCGATAAATACTCGCGTACTAGCTATACAGGTTTCCTCAGCACAAGGAATCAACTTTTTAATAAGTTATTCAGCAGTAACTTACAGTCTGGTCAGAATTAAGGGTGTAAATATCGTGATGTGGCGCTGATACCTGGTCTTCATCCTTTCGCTGGTCTGATATCTCAACGTCATTACCTCAAGCAAATTCTTATACACTATGTGCGATAGCCAAAGAGGAGATATCTGATTGGCCGCTCTTCCTCGTCCATGAAACGGCAAATTCCGGAAGGGGCAAAAATCTTGATCGTCGAATTGAGTTCAACGAATATTTTAACCACGGCTGAAGATGAACTAGATAAGGTGAAATCCCTCTAAGAGTGGTGAGAAACAAGCGTGGCTGAATGTTGGCACCAACGATGGTAAGCCTGTCACCGAGATTTACATCGTCCTCTTTATTAATCTTCTTTATCAATATCAACAAAATTATAGTATTTGTTAACACTATGATTGAAGTATAGTCCAAGTAATCGCTATCTTTCTCATTTTCTAGACTCAATACACAATTTTCTACCTTTATCCATTTCTGTCACAGTTGCACCGGCCTTGTCCCATGTAATTATATCATTTTCAATTTAATAAATTTTGATAATTTTATCATTTCATCATTGTCGTAATAAATTTTTTATGTATTCCACCAATGTTCACTTCATATTTAATTTGATTGCTGCTGATTTTGTGCTTTGATGATTGACTTTGCTGAATATTTACGTAAAATAATATTTTTTGTGCATCATAATTTTTAAATATCGAGGTAATCCCATTGATGTCGGTGCTGACCTTAAAGCCTCTAGAAATTTCTCATTTTCCAGACTCAATACACAATTTTCTACCTTTATCCATTCCTGTCACAGTGGCACCGGCCTTGTCCCATGTAATTATATTATTTTCAATTTAATAAATTTTGATATTTTTTCATTTCATCATTTTTGTTATATATTTTTTATACGTTTATAGTATATTTTCGGGTACAAAAGAATTGCCCTCGCTAAATAAGAGGAGGAAAGAATAGTTCTTTGCTGGGTAATTATGACTGGTTTGCGGATGGTGAGTCGACTCCTATATAATGGAGGCTAGCTGCGAGATCATTCGTCTTATGAGCAGTCATGGATTTAGAAGATTTTCTGTGTAAGAAATAATTCGGGTTTAGAAAAAGTAAGGCTACATGAGAAGCAATTTCTTCCCTTCAGCAGCTCATAGAGAAGAGAAAAGAGAAGAACTTACCAACGCATATGGCAATTGGAATCGGAGAAGACTTTTGGCAATGTGGAATGGAATTCGAAGCTTAGCATTCTAAATGAAATTGGAGTGTCCATTTTTTATTTCTTCGCAGAAGAGGAAGTGACGGGAATATAAAGTGTTACGCTCTTTTACATCTTCTCGCTCTTCATATTCAATATACATTCACGGTCTTCATGACATATTTATTGGAAACAAAGTTTGGAAGACCATATGCTTTTAAGTCTAGCAACAGATGAAGCCTCATAGAAAAAAATAAGGTGCATATGATGGATGCGGAACGCGTTTAAACATTAATTCAACTAATTTGTCCTAGACTACACGGCTTGAATGCATACAATTTTCCATTACCATAATGAAAGAGTACCGTTCTTATGCCCCATGATGTCATTGTGTTATTTTTGCCCTCTTTTTTACCAAAAGTCTATGGTGCACATAGTTGATGATGCTATGCCGGCGACGCAAGAGTGTACCTACATGGGAAATTCTATACCCAAACAATAAAGAATATTTTAATGATGACCTAAAACTAATCTAAAAATGGTTCGATATGTACATGGCAGTTTCAAAAATGTGTAGTAATTAATTTTGGAAAAAGAATAGTTCTCCCCTAGCACTTAAAATATAAGGAATAATAAATTAATAAACATGAAATCTATTAATTATCTTGAAATAAGACTGACACATGATCTTTCCTGGGGTAAACATATATGTGAAATAATGGGTCAAGGTAATCATAAATTGGGATTAATCAAAAGAGTACTGGGTAAATTTGGCGGTAATGTACGAGAAATTAGCTTTTCCTTTTTTAGACATCATTTGGAATACTCTGCCAGCATATGGGGTCCAAAAAAAATTGGTGTAAATAATGAACTTGACCGTTTACAGCGAAAATCGGTAAGATTTTTAAAGAGACGATGCGATAACTATATTAGCGTAACGAGTATATTAAATGAACTAAAATGGTGATCATAGTCAGATCATGCGTTGAAAGTTAAACTTATTCCCTTAAATAAATTCATAGACTACATTGTCACTGCCGACGTTAAAAATATTTTGCAAACTCAAACTTACTATGGTAGACAGGACCATAATCACAAACTTAGAGAAATTGATAGCCAAACTGACAGTTTCAAAATGCCTTTCCTTCCTCGTACAATTACGGATACGAAGAGCTGTAACCATATCCAATAGCATAGATACGAATGTATCAATGGATATCATAGCTAGTTGCATGTTGGTATAAGGACTATGAGCTAACCCAACTAACAGCATCTTTATTTCAATTTTTTCTTATTGTGAAGTTTAGACAAAAATATAACTATTAATCCTTTTTATGCATGACATGTAATGCATGTTTGGAGTGAATTCACCCCCTGCCACACTACTTTATGGTGGCTTGCAGGGTATTATATAGATGTAGATGATGCTTTGGGAGGCTATTTGAAGAGGATATATATTTGTTTCCCTACTCATGGACAGGAGCCTTCACAAGTGTTTGTGTCAGGTCAGGTAGCAGGGAAAACAAGACGTCACTACGCAAAATCCTTGTAAGTAATCAGAAAAGAGACGTGGGAAGAGGCCAGATTCCGTAGGAAAAGGGGCGTGAATTTTTGGAGTATACTTAGGCAGGGAGGCTGAATAAAACTAAAAAGAAAGTAATAGGAGACCTAGACAAGAAAGCCCTATGGGGATTGGGCTGAAGGTCAGCGGAGACTTTTGACGTACACAGAGTAGTATCTATACACCATTGAGCTACAAGAGTATAAGGGGATGCTTATGTAAAATAACAAGCCTTTGGGCAGTGCAGTAGAGAATATTTATCAGGTGAGTGATCGGATAATAGTTGCGTAGATATCAAAGCATATCGCACGGACTTAATAATTAGCCTCTTGTTCATGCCGAGAGGCCACACGGAGGAAAACGTTGATGACATATGTGAACAGCCTCAAGAAAGGAGATTTTCTTTACTTTGCATCCTTGATCCGGTGGAGATCCCGAGAAAATATTATCCAGCTCAACCAACGATAAAGCACTAAATGACCTTTTTTTAATCCTGTTCCCATTCCACTTGGTGATACCTATTAATTTTCCAGTCATGTGATTCAGTCCAATGTATTTATACTCATCAGGACATTTAAATTGAATATATGTTCAAGAAACAAAAAGGCATAAGCGATATCTTAATATAATTGTTTGTAAAGTATTGCACATAACTTCCGTTACGATTAAAAACTGATATACGACTAAAATATCAGAGTTAACTTTTTAGAAAATAGTTAAGGTGTATGAAGACAGTATTCTGACCGAGTCCATCTTTTTCTGAACTGGCCATTAGAAATTGTTAATATGAGCATCACGGCTTTCTTGAAAATTATCATGGAACTAAAAATTCTAAAAAACGTTTTTGTGCATCGTAATACTATTATTTAAGTTCTAAATCACTAATCCGATTTAAGGTGTTAGCTAACCCATTGAATGAATAGGATATAAAAAATTTCACTGAGAGAAAAAATACAAGAAATATAATTCGAAAAATCGTAAATGGAGAAATGATTCCCGGATTGCAAAACAAATTTCAAACTCTGCTCCCCTCCATTTTCTCCTTGAAAAAAGAACGGATAGAGCAGTTGTAATGGAATCATCGGGAAACAATTCCGCTGCGCGGTCGGCGAGAATCAAAATTTGATCTCGTTCCACAGAGTCACAGTTATATACACACAGTTGAATTCAAATTTTTATCGCGCTCCTCTCTAATTAATCTATCGATAGAAACCGCTCTGTCAATTAGCTCCTCTGTTATTACTCCATTCCGAAGGCCGTTCCGTTCCAAGCCGATGAAAATTCATTGATCCTCTCTCTCTCTGCACCCGCCCTCCCTCCACCCTCCCCAGCCTCAACCCCTCTCGCGGCCTTAAAAAAGCCACGTCCTACTCCGCCACACCCACCCCTCCTCAGCAACGCATACACACACACACCACGGGAAAACAAAAATAAACACAGCAATTTCGCGCCCGCTTCTCCTTTTGCTCACGTCGTTTATTATAGCAGTATCCCCGCCTTCCTACCCTCTTCAGCTACTGGCCCTGCCTACCCCCCCCCCCCTCCCGCGCATCAAGCCAACCAAACTCCCGTCCCTGTCCCATCAACCCCAAAGCCACCCCCGTCACTCCCTCTCCCCCCCTCGCTTTTCGCCTTCCCCACCCCCTCGCATCCTCCGTCGGAGACTGCGGCTGGAATGACCCTTTTGCCCCCCACTACATCCCCCACTTTCGGAAGGGAATCGACGCAAGGGTAGTAAAGGGAGGAGTTCGGGCCCGTAGATAATTCCTAAGATTGGTCAAGGTCATAAATAAACAGATTAACGAGACCGCGGCCCCATCAAAATCGAAATTAGTGACAGCCACTTGAATGGTATGGGAAGAGGAAAGAGCTGCCATCTATTTGCATATCGCTCAAAACAAATCCCTCTGGGACCAATGCGCACTGAGTCCTTCCCCAGAAATCTCTCATCGGGAATCCTCCAATCAAACCAATTGTTTCCTACAGGTTCCTCTCCCTTGGTGCATGGACGGTAGGTACTGCGCGCAATGGTATCGGGGCATCGTTTTCCCTGGAGACCGTGATTGTATATCACGACTACATCACCTTATCAGAACGACTTGTCGAAAATAACATTGCTAGGGCATGAAATCAGAAAATGAAGTATTAAATATCAAGCCTTTATATTTTCATAACTAAGTTCAATAACTTTAAATTATTTTAGTGAAGCCATATCGTAAATAAAATTATTCCATTCTTTTCGCAATATATGTAACGATTATTGTTTTACCAATAATGTCAAAATATCACTATTAAAATAATATTTCGTTCAATATTCATACCCTTTCAACGGCTCATGAGAACTATTCATCGATATATAGTCGTAAGCCGCCAATTTCAATATTAATGTTTTAAAGTATGAAGCGTAAAAAAACTAACGAATGCATCTTTTCAATATCATTTGAAATAGATAAATATACAATAAATCAATTTAGAGTTAAAAATAAGGTATCCAATATTCCGATGACAAGAAAGACGTAAGTCCAAAGACTAAATCCTTTATTGGCCCACAACTTACTGCATCGATAAATGCATAACAAAAATATGGCGATCAGCCTGGAGTTATTTATTGGATGTCTATAATTCAGAAGTAAGATATGCCTCTTCATACCGACGGGTGAGCTATTCTTGCTCGGTCAGAGATTCTCGGCCTGGGCGCGGAAACCCTCTCTATCTCTCTCGTAAAACTCCCAGGTTCTACAGAATCAGAGCCAATTATGTGATAGAATCTTGAGTAAATAGATTCTCACGTGACTATGCATTCACTATTGAGAAAAAAAGAATGAGACTCTTAATGAACTCTCTCAGCAGCCACGATATTTTTGGCAATTATGTTTCATACCTAGAGTTTTGAAAAGTTTTTTTCCTGGGTATGTAAGAATGCTGATTTTACCATTGATCACATTTAAACTTTTTCCATTATTTCCAGCACAAGAGGAGGCAGTAATTTTTCCAGGTGCTTGGTATTACTACTACATTGCTTACATACAATTTGAAAATTGACCTGAATGCAAGGGTGAAGGTTCTCGCTGACACGTTTCATTGCAGTTTTTTCGGGTTTCCTCTCGCGACAGTTAGCGTTCCTAGGTGACAGTTTCACCATTTTTCCAGCGGACTTCTTCAGGTTCGAAGAAACGACGAGACTCATACAGGCATCTTATCCAAAATTGAGACTTATATAGGCATAAGGTGCACTGTGATTGGTTGGTTGACTTTATTTCATGAAGACCCGCTTCATAGCGTTGTAGAGCGTGGGCCCCGTTTATATTGTTTTCCTTATAGCTCATTTCAATGGAAACGCCGAAACTTATATGAGTAATGTTATGGAAATTAGTATTGAAATATGACCAATATATTGAAACCAATGGTAATAAATCTTCAAATTCGTTAAATTTACAATTATTGTAGGATAAGCCATTATGAAGTTAAAATGAAGAGATGAAAAGATTATTTGGATCAGTTGTACAACAGATGCAATCTCAGTGCGGAAGAAAACCAAAAGCTAAAATGGATTGTGTGGTACACTCAATCGTGAGATCAGAACTCGCCTAACCAGTAGGAGCCCAACGGATTCATAAGACATCTCAATTTAACATTATTTCTGTCGGGCTAATTAAAAATAGTTGGGAAAAGACATTACCCAGATTTGCAATAACACCTGCAACATGCACTCTACAGAGGAGATACCCATGGACTTCGAGGAAAACATCACCTCCATTCCGAAAAAGAAAAGGGTCGAGAATGGTGGAAACCTTGTACAAAGGTTTCCACCATAAGGTTTCTACATAAACCTGACGGAACGTGCCTCATAGGTATTGAAAAGAATCATCTATAGAAGAATGCAACAAATATCTGAGGAGTTCCTGAATGAGGACTGATTTAGGTTCACAAAAAACAAGGGCACAAAAAAGCGATTTTTGCTCTCCAGCTGCTGACGGAAAAGAGAATGGATATGAATCTACCAACATTTGCTCGACCTGAAAACGCCTGACAGAACTCTGGAAAAACTGTTGTCAGCACCTCTTTTAGCACTCTCTCCTGCTTACGTGGTGGAATCTCCAAAAGAAAGGATGGTAAGAAATCCTTCACCTGCAGTGGTAAATATTTATCATTGGTAAACTGGCCTCAACTTAAATTGTTTGTGGAGACCATTCGAGCGCACCTTTCCTCCATGCGCGGGAACAGACTTAAAAACACAGATGAGCAAGAACATGTGACTCGTTGACTCTTGAGTTTGTCTATTATCATACTCGGCCTGAGGACTGTGACTTGTCGAAGCGTTGGCAATGGAAAACCTAACGCGGTGCTAAACTCTTAAAGATTTTATTCAAAGTACAATTATTAATTTTTCTGCAGCAAAAACATGTCTCATATTAAAAATTAAGCGATTAAATTTTATAACCGCCAAAGAATATTTGATTAGACTACAAAACTTCGAAGATTTGTCTGTATGAAATATGACGAAAAACCTTAATTCATACATCCATTTAGTGATAAAGAAGATTGTTTATTTTGATAACAGATCAATTATAGAGTTTTCTCGCAGTTTAAATGTATTTTATGCGTAAAGTTCCCGCGCCCTGTCATCCTATACTTACAGAATTCGCCGGATCGAATCTGCGAAGATGAAAAGCATATCCAACCTTAGTATCAGTACTACGTACAGTATTACCATTACAAGACTATATAAAACAACGTACAACGTATGATGCCAGTAAGGCGAAAGAACAGGAGACTAAGGATTCTGTTTGAAAAAATAAATATCCACGGTATTGCGAGAGTTTAATCACGGATACACATAAGCTGGCGTAATAAAGCAGAGGCATATAAATTATTTTCATAATTTATGAATGATTAAATGCCATCAATTAACAGATAGTAAATAACACTGGTAAAACCCGTGCGAAAACGGCTAGTATTTCATCAAAGAAATCGATATATTGCGGCTTAACTACGTAACTGCATTGTCAAGTGAAAGAAACTAAGTTTATTTGCAACAAAAGTTCCACTAGGCGCGACGAGTTTTATAGTACAACATGCCCCTCCTCTGTCACCTTCCCCCTTTTCTAAACCTTTGCACCTGAAGATCACGCATATGCATTTAAATTAGCCATATCGAAATAAAATTTATTGTAAATATATAAATTGTTCATTTTATTTTAATAACCCCTTGCCCATTTATAAGAGCTCTTTGGCTGACAATCCAGATTCTCTGTCTGTACTTATGATTTTTGTGTATTTCGACTCTAGTAATTCGACCACAATAATGACCTCTTTTTCTCCTAATCGTTTTGGTCAAGATGGCCTAGCAGGAAGTTAAGAATAATGCATCAGAGGCAGTAAGGGCCCATAAAAAAAACTTTCCCTTGCGGCACCAGATATACTTCAAAAAACACACGGCTCATGAGGGGATTTTTGAGAACCCTAGGTATGCTTCGTACCACCATTTTGTTATCCGGCATCTACTTGAGATCACATTCTCTGATGTTTGATTGGTCTCCCTACCAACCCCCTTAACCTCTTCTCTTGCCCCGTATCGCTGGCCCGCAAGGAAAACACGAGCACAAACCAAAATCACACCACACCCTCCTCCTCTGCCACCCCTCCCTCGGCCCCCTTTCACCCTCCATCCCGTACCTTGCTTACCCTTCACCCCTTCGTAACCCCCTCCCCTGCAAGGCAGTTCAAACAACGCTAATTCTCCATTCGGTCGGGTGTCGGTGCGTCGAGGAGCAAAAGCGTCAGGGTATGGGGATTACGGAGATAGGGGGCGTTTGAAGGAAGCGATGATAAAGATGATGGGTGGCGGTGGTTTGGGGAATTGAGAGTGGGAGGGGGAAGAGGGTTTCCCCATGGTGGGTCGTCTGGGGTTTAGGAGGGGGCTGGTTGCTCGGGGAAAGGGGGGGAGGGTAAATAAAGGATGGTGTTTTGATTAGGGGAATGAGGGGGGATACGTGGGAGGGGAGGAAATGATGAGAGAGGAGATAAGAAGAGATGCATGGTGAGCGCAATGTACGTCAGAGGGGTGCATAAAGAATATGATGCATGCCGGGAGCTATGAGATAGAGGAATGAACAGAGGGATGGACGGATGGATATTCTTGTACTGCTCCAAAGTTTATAGACCAAATATTTACGACAAAGACTATATCGTGATGATTGGACACTTGAAAATTTTAATTCCTGATTATTGTGAGAAGATGTGTACCTATCAATGGACGCACGTGCATGGCAAATGGAAAAATTTTTGCATGGCTGCAAAGTACTCATAACAGACACAAACTGGTATCAGGGATGGAATCATATACGATGAATATATCAAGATAAAATCGATAGAATGAAAGTAGTAAAACATTGCTATTAATTCAGTAAAGAACATTTATATTCTAGCTTTGTGTTTTGGCATTGTAAACTAATTCATTTCTTCATTTGAACAAAAACAATTCTCTCGTATTATCGAACACTCCAATTATCCCTTCTAAATATGCCTTTTTATTCATTTGGTCCGCCACAATTATTTTATGGTAAAAAAATGAATACAGTCAGACTATAACTGCTAAACCAAGCCCTCCTCTAAAAGGACCTTGAAGTATTCTAAAACTGAATGCCTGAAATTAATTAATTTACGCTGCAAAAAAATATACAACTTTTAAATAAATTTTGCTGAATATGTGTTGATGTTTTTGGTCCGGTTCTGTCTCAATGTTTGCAAAAACGCAACACTACGAAGCATTAGAAAGCCTTATAAATACTTTAAAATTTAAATGGAAGGTGTTTCTTCTAACTTTAAATTGCTTATCTTCTTTATTTTTTTCAAGTTAAATTCCAGGTCAAAGTTTTGAGAGAATTTCAGCATCAATTTTGCTCATAGACTTGCGTCCTACCTCATTGTCGTATACATGTACTTACTTTATATTTGTATATAATCAGATTGATCTTAATATCCTATTTATAAGTCATGGTTTTTCACAAATAGTCATGCAAAGCTAGATTTGGAAAAACTGGTTTCTTTACTAAAGAAAAGGATAATCTGGCCACGTTTTGTTTTGGTACTACCCGTTTTACAAACAGTACGATAAAACAATTGAGTGAATGTTATTTCTTATGGCTTTACCTTCAATGACAATTAAAAATACAGCACGGAACAATAGTAACGCTCCAAATTATGTTTACCCTGGACAAGCTGCGTGCACTTCAGCGCCAGAAAGCAACATATAAAAAGAGCAACTACGGCACTCAGGTTAATAAAGATCGGGATCTTCTTCCAAGATTGATATGCTTTATACTAAAAAGGATTAGGGAGGCAGTATGAAAAACTACGCGCTGCCAGGTATGCTTTGTCATTTTTTTGTCCGAGTGAGTTTCTTTGCAAATAACGTTAATGAATGAGTTCATAGAAATCTTATTCAGTGAAAAAGTGGAATACATTATAAAGATATCACTATCTACAAATTCATTTGTCAGGGATAACACACTCGTATGCTTTCTCTCCCAACAAGATCTTGCTTGATGAAAATGTCTCGGAAGGGCATAAGGAGAGTTATTTAACTACTGCATATTTCATGGAGATAGTTTCCATATTTACACGTGTGCATAGTACATATATACAATTAAAGTATTTATACATGCCTTTCCAACTAGTTCAATTAGCTGATTTTCTCATCATCAAAAATTACAATTCTTAAATATTATAATCTGCTGACTGCGGAAACACGTGTAACAATAATTAATTTCTGTCACAAATAATTAAAAATTTTCCACACATTCCATTCAAATCATAAAAAGCAATACCTATTGCAGATTCGATTTTCACAAAACAAAATAGTGTTTTTGGAGGTATAAGCGAGAATGTTTGTCATTTCGTAGTACATATAATAAAAAAGGAATTGTTCCATAGTTACCATGAATTTAGCAGTGTCTTCTCCTTCAGCTAAGATGAAAAATTCGACTACCCGCTAGAACAGTGTAACCCGCGATTTTACCGCGGTTTGTGATACCAAAGAAATCAATTTCAATGCATCATTTCAGTGTTCATGAATGAAAAACATGAATTGTTAATTCAAAAAAATATGCCGATTACACTAACTCCATATGCATGATTTTTTCGAAGAGTATTCCATGGAAGCATGTACCTCGACAATCCTAACCGAATGTATTCTCCAGAAACCATGGAAAAGTCGACAAAAAATGTGTTGCGCGCGAGCTAACATCAGATTTCACCTTGTAAAAAAATAGCACGATTAAACGCTAAATGGTAACACGTCCTTTTGTTTTGCGCCTCGTCAAGCTTAAAAAGCAACCGCGAAACGTCACTTCCATTCAACCCGTAATCCCGAATTCATGCATCGAGTAATAAATCAATCAAATCATTTCAAAATTTAGCAGAAACGTCAAAAGCCCTTTGGACGACTTTTACCGAGATTTATCGAACCAATTTCCTTTCAAAAAAATACCATCGCAAAGCAAATAAAGCAGTTGAGGCCCCTTTTGTTCAGGAATTAAGGTTTTTTTTAAATCAAGGCAGGAAAAAAATCATGACGGTGGCTGCAAAAAAGTATGGAAATCTTCGGAAATATTCCACTCACACGCGCGGCGGAATCCCTGAAAAACTCCCGGATTCCTGATTTATCTCCTTTTTATTAAAGCGAGTTATCCTGGGAGGGGACACGGCCGCTGAGCCACAATAACACAGCACACGCTTCAACGAAGCCTTATCGACACGCGCGCGCCAAACCGCAAACAAAAGGGAAGCGTAAATACATCGCGCGCCAGGGAGGGTTTTGGGCGAGGGCGTTTGGTTGGGGGGGGGGGGGGGGGGTGGAATAGGATTGAGTTGGGGGTCCTAAGGGGAAGGGTGTGGTCGGGAGGGAACGAAGGGGCGAGAACGATGGGCTGTAGTGGCAGGGTGGTGTGGGAGGTGAGAGGGAAGGGTGGGAATAGATGGGCGAGGGAATGATTCCTGCAGGTACGCCCTCTATCCACTGGGGAGGGCTAATGCTCTGATTTATTGCCCCGACCCACCCCACCCCCTCTCTCATTTCCCTCTGTGAGACGGGGAAGTGGAGTAAGGGACGCAAACCGTATCGGGCGAAACGTGCTAATCCTATCCCCCTAATCGCCCCGGGCGGAAACCGCGAAAGGGGGCGGGGCGGAGGGTGAGCATTCATCAAGACCATGATGCTCTCTGACTCCGCTACGTTCCGCATGAACTAGGAATCTGTACTGGGCGGTCTCTCCGTTATCCTCCCTCCCTCTCTCTTTCTCTCTCTCTCTCTATGCATCACGGTCGGATATATTTAACATCTCGAGAGAGGGATTAAATGATTGGACTAAAACGTTGCGGTGTAGTACATCTTGGAGAGAAGGGGATGAGATTTCTTAAGAGAACTTCTTGTTTTCAGTGATCATGTAACTAGATGTCTTTTAACAGTAAAATAAATGTGTTTCAGAATAAAATGAGCCTTCAATGATTCAACCTTCTCTGATTCAATTGTAATATTTGATGGATTTTAAGTTTTTCACTTGATTTATTTAGTTAGTCTTTGAATACGAATTATGAAAATACGTTGACCATGTTAGATAAATCTCTTATTACTTTCAATCGAGAAATTGGTAAATAATATTATTTGTGGCTTAGTGCATTCAAAGTATATTAATCAGATAAGGTATATACATACTTGCCAATCTTTTCCTATAATATTACATATGTATTTATATAATTAAATTAGAATATGATAAGATATCTTAATTTATTAATATGACTAACTGCTAAATGCTCACTCATATCTTTCAAACTCCAAGTCAAAACAAAACTCAATGACCGGCAATTCGTGTCAAACACTTCCTCCAGTATAACTTGCATCAATAGACAATATTTTTTCCTATTCCACAAGCTTACTCATCGAACCCAAGAATGATTGCATGAAGATATCATTTTGATGTTTAAATGAATAGAAAATTCGAGTGTGCAGGGCAAGGGGAACAGCACTGTTTCGCCTCCTTTGGTTATCCATGAACTTCTGAAATTTATAAAACGTGTCGCGAGGATTTTTTATGCAACTGATCTGAAACATCACCCGGATTTGACCTAGTACCTTCCGTCCTTAGCCTGACGTTTCGACCAATGGTTTACGACGCCTCTGCATTCACTGCATACTCTTCATTGATATTCAAAAAGGAATAACCACCGCACACAGGCAGAAGTAAATGCATTCACAAAAGGCTGAAATTTTTTTGCTACCACAGTTCGTAGGAATCTATTTGTCCCGTGTGTCCGTAAGTCATGTCATTAATTGATTGAATTGATTAAGTAATGTCACTGATTTGATTGTTTAATCATTTACATCTGCTATTTGTCAATGGCAGAAGATTCAGAAGAGAGTTTACACTGAGTACATCTGGATAACTGGAGCAGAACATCTGATACTATGAAATCAGTCCGATCATCAGTATTTCAATCCTAGGATTGGTTTACCGCAGCCCTCCATTCTGTCATCCCTCACGCCCTAATACGTTTTCTCTTTCACGTCCCTCTTTATTTGCCATATATACTTGTCCTTGTTCTTCCTCGTGGGAAGACCAAGGGTCTTCCTCCCCTTCAATTTTCCCATCTATTATATTCCTTACTAATTCATAATGCCTAAAAGTATGTCTAATCCATCTAATTCTTTTTTGGCGTAGGGTTTTCCATATTGTCCTTTCTCTATTTGCTCTTCTGTCCACCTCTTCGTTCCTCACTCTATCTGTCCATTTAATCTTCAACATTCTCCTCCAGCACCATGTTTCGAAGGCTTCAATTCTTCGCTGGTCTGCTTTCCCGATGTTCCATATCTCCGATCTATAGAATGCCACGCTCCATACGAATGTTTTCATGAAGTGCTTCCTTATTTGCAGCCGTAGGTTCTTTGAGTACAGTAGTTGTCTCATCTTCATGGAAACCTCTTTAGCTTGTGCTATGCCAGACTAGCAAATTAATCGTTAAATTAATGCAGCCAATTGTATTCCAAATACATATAATATGGATAAAATTTCCACCGAGGTAGGCTCTTTATTAATACCGACGTTTCGTAATTTGACTAAGCATACACATTTTTATTTTGCATGCATTTTTTAAGCATTATTATTCCATTATGTCGAAATGTGTATAAAACATTACTGAAAATCTATTATGCATCAGGTATCTTCAAACTATCATAAATGCAGGAAAATTTTCTAACTGAAATTAAACTAAAGTTAAATATTTATTAAATTTATTTCCCACTCATAATAATTTTCTTTCCTGTCAGAAAACTCCTTCATTACTAACAAATATAACTTGATCGAAAGACTAAGAAATAATAACTGTTGGAGTTTCACATACGAGAACAGTGATTATCGTTTCTGCTACGGTCACCCATGTTACATGGTTCGAATGCCAGGAGAAGGATGGGTCACGCTATATCTGATCCTCTTTGAGGCAGCAAAACAATTTAAAACAAAACTGTGTGGAGTTCTTTGATTGAATAGTCATATGAAATTGATGAAGTTATGATTTCTGAGGCGATTCTGAGAAATTAATTCATAACGGTGTTCAGCATCATTTGCTTTTATGGATGACTAAGGCATCAGGCAAATGACTTTAATGGTAGATCATGTTATTACTGTCATAATATCAGTAGAAATCAGAATACAATAAGCAATTTGTTCAGAAATTAAGTTTTATATGACAATATAACATGGAAAAGAACAAGGGCTGAAAAAGCATAACCAGAAGCATTTAAAATGTAGTGTTAAAGAATTAACGTTTAAAAAAATACTGACAGGTTGAGTTAGTAAAAGCTTTAATAGGAGTGGGAAAAAGAAAAATTATGTAGCTGCTGACGGGGAGACCTTAACGGAAACTACCTCTTTAAACGTGTAGTTCTCATAAAAGACATCAACGACAGCGAAGACAATCAAGTGAATCAAGTGGACAGCTGTATCAAAATACTCTCAGTACTCGTGGCTAATATGATGATGATGCAAATTATCGGCCAAATAGATTAAGGAGTACGCAAGAAGTTTAAGTAACAATAATGGATAACGTTTCAGCAGGTACAATAAATGACCGTGAGGAGAGAATACTCCATTTGAAGGCCAAAAGCACCAAACGAGTGGTTTAAAAACAACCAGCGTTTGATTAGAAGTATTGTAATATATGGTTCAAATACCTCAGATACCTTAGAATGGTGAGGAAAAAATTGAGGCTCTTGTGTTTTGGATATGAATAACGAAAAAAAAGAAGATAAAACAATGGAGTGATAAGGAGTGGCAAGAAAAGGCATTGACTGTAACGGAGGAGTAAAAGTTTCTGGAGGAAATTAGTGGTCAATGGAGTGGTGGATGGAACAATCGATTCACAGCTACTATATAGGTACTGAAGACAGTTATTGAAGGAAAAATACTCAAGGAGTGAAGGTGGTGGAGGAGGTAATAAGTATCTCGGATTAAGGAAGGTAAATAAAGGAATAAAGGTTAAATACGGTGATTGGCTAAGGCAGAGATTCTTCTGCGGGTTAGTTGAATAAAGATACAATAGGAAGGCTTTAGTTATTTGGCTTTGGGAATTTGGTAAGGGAGTAGAACTAAAATTATCTAGGATTAGAAAGAGAGAGTACGGAAAGGGCTTTATTAGGCCCAAATTGGCGGAGTAATTAGGATATTTCCTTCTGGTATTGGGGGTTGGGGTCATAGGTGAGGGGGGCAGCTACTAGTAGTGGAGGTTAGCAGTTATCGAAGGCCCTTGGTTATGTAATCTTTGATGCTTAAATTATCTTCCGAAGAGCCATTTTCCTCCTTGGTGATAATAATAACATGGTTTCATTTAAATTTTATTAATATTTGGGTTTCGGCATTGGTGATAGTTTGTTTTCAACAAAGGGTTCAAAGGCTGATTTATCAGATGTTTTGTACATGCATATGTATTGACAGAAGAGAAAGAAGAGACATGATATAATTAGAATTTGAATCTGGAAAATATACAAATTTTAAGTATATCATGGAGGAATCACTATAAATATTTTTTCACTGCCTAAGGGTGATGGGATTAATAATTAACGAACTTTCGGAAAATGTTTGAGACAAAAACTAAAAGAAAGATGTTTTTTTATGACACTGGTAGGGGAATGCTATTTGTATGAATAATGTTACTTGAAAATAAAAATCACGAGATTTCGAGATCAGCCTTGTAGACATATTTTAACGCCCAGTCTACAACAGCAGGATAGACAGAATCGGCAAATTAAGGGAAGTTATCTGTCGGTAGCGGCCGGTGACCTACCGTTCCTTGCCACAGAACCTTGCAACAGATCGCAGGAAGATGTAAATCTACCCAGATGTTTGAGTATTATTTTTTTTAAACCCCACCGCTGAGTCTTGAGAAGCAAGAGAAGGATATAATTCCTCAAGACCAATTTCGAAAAAGCAGTAGCCTATTTAAGACCACTCAGTTCCACCACCGGCTTTTTCATACCCGACGAAAAAGAATGAGGCAACTGCCCCAAACTGAAAAGTTTCAGTAGATATAATTGAGCTAAAAGAAATGGGAATTATGTTTCTTCAAAGAACTGGATACAGACAGGAGGAAGCTTGATATAAAAAATTACAATTCCACGTATATTAAACCATTGACATGTCATATATTAAAATGGGCGATAGAATTTCACATGACTCAAGATGACCCCAATTAAGCATCCAACGAATGACCAGGTGCCATTTCCTTCAAGTATGACCCCAAACAGGGAGTTTTTCCAACTGAACACAATGACAGACTGTCTACGGGATATAGCCAAGAAGCCTTTCTGGCTCTAAATCATAGTTGAACACGTTTAGTCCGAACCTGGGCTCAGTATCTCTTTTCAAGACATGTTGTTTGACTTAGAGTTCAACCCATCTACCCTAATTATATAGGAGTGTTAAGTTTTCATTCGAATGCACCCACATTTAACACCAAAAGCAATAAAATTTGAGAAGGACAAATATATTGATGACTGATATTTAACGTTTAAAGATTCACCGTTGAACAAAATTACTTTTTCAAAATCATCTCTTCATCTGAAGAAAGGACCTATCCTTAAAAACTAATGTCCTTCAAGTTTCATGCCAAAAGAAATCCACGTCACTGTTTTTGAAATTTTAAATTTTATTAAAGTTTTCCACAGAGTTACTAATTATATTTGAACCCTTATTTGCATTTTTATACATTTTGACGCTCATATTTTGATTAAAAATTTCAAAAATATGATTTACATTCTCTATATAAAGACAATTTTTTACTTTGCAAAAAGTAGCTACATATAAGGTATACTGGATCATGAGATTTATTGAATGAAGAGAAATTCTACTCTAACCCATTGCAAAAATATGAAGATATACTATTCGTGTTTTATTAAGACTAAAAATAATTTCTTAGCCATGCTCCGCACATCACTTGTCATGAGGCGAGAATTAGACAAAGGTGGTTCTTTTTTGCGAGAGGTGTTTTTTTTCTCCATGCTATTCCAAGCCGTCAGAGTTGGTTGCCACGGAGGGGAGAATATCTAGACGCTCGACTAGGGTTCGGGAGAGGGAAGCTAAGCCGAAGGAGCGAGTCTGCTGAGTGAAGTGGCCCTACACTCATAATTCATTCTCCTGCGATGGGAAGAAATGATTGCCTTAAAGTGACTCAAGTTGTCTTGCTCCGAAGGGAAACGAGTAAGAAAAGATTGCTGGAACAAGAAAAAGAAGTCATTTACACACCTTCCGCTTCCCGGTGCCCCCTCAACGCCAACACGTCTTTCCCCAACCTCGCTATTCTTCTCCATCCATCTGCACCCTCGTCCTTTTTGTCTTTTTTATTCCGTTCGCTTCTCTCTCCCTTTTTTCCGCCACGGCTCCTAGTGATGGGTGAAGAGAGCAAAATGGTGCGGGCAGCGAAGAGAAGTTGGGGTGAGAGGGAGGGGAGGGGGGGGCTCCTTCCAACGCTAAGGAGCGTGCGACATCCTTTCTTTCATTAAAGCAGTCAGAGGGTAATGAAGATGAGTGGGACAGAGTCGTCGGGCGCGTTTTTAGGAAGCTCATCGCGGAGAGTTGACGCCATGCAATTACGATGCCCTCCTGCGCTCTTGAGGCCATGGGAGAGTGGGGGGGAGGCACGTGAGGAAGAAGGAAGGGGAGCTCAAGGGGGGGCGCCAGGCGGGGAGGGGTGAGGTGGCTGCTCTCCGAGGGTTTTCCAGGGTTCCCGGAATGAAAAAGAGGGTGTCTGAGAGAAGGAGGAAGGAAATCGAAGAATCATTTACAGGCACGAATGAAATTCCAGGAACACGACCGTTGAAATTACACCACGCAAGCCTAAATTATCATCCGATTCAAGCGATCGTGCCAAAAGTATATTGTAAGGCTAAATTGCTGTTTATTCGCAGATACAATTAACCAGCATTAAATATTGAGTGTTTAATTACTTGGCAAAAAAATAAGTTTCCTTTTTTAATAATTGATATCAATGGCGTTTCCCAATGGGTTAAGAATCATTAATCAGGAAGTCTCCTGTTCAGGTCCACATTTAATAATTGATAACTTGGTATTAGAGATTTATAGGAGCTACATTTGTAAACCGTTCGTGGTAAAAAGTGTGCAAAGGTAACAAGACGTTAGGGGTACTCTCGAGTGAGTCCTAATTTCTTCAACCAATTGAAACTTGTTTATGCATAGCGCATTCACACTATTAACTTTAGACTCACTCAATGCACTGAAATTTACTTCCTTCTCTAAGCTTATGAATCTCCCCACAAACAATAAATTCTGTTACCATTGAAGGAACTTGAACATTGAAGGAACAATTATTGGTTCCATACGTAACAAAGAAAATTTAAGTTTGTATTAAAAAGAGGTGACAAATACGATTCAAGTATTTTAATGAACCTGTGATAAATATAGCTGAGGGATTAATGCATAGCACGATTAAATACTTCAATGCCTATTTATACCAAAATATATGAAATGCGTCACTCGCTGGAATTGCAAAATCAGGGGATCCGGGTTCGGGTCCCTGTCATTGCGAATAATTTTTGATCTGTCGTATTTCTGCTAATGTGCGAAATTATGCAGCTAAGAGCCTTTGTCGTTTAACAGTTAAATTTGGTAACTACTTTCGTAAAATGGAAATTCCAAATACTTGAAACATGGTGTAATAAAATATTGGTGACCTAAACAATTAAAACTACAGAAGAGAAGATGTTACTCAGCTTACATAACCATCTACGACATGTACCTAACAGGAGGGATACCCGAGGATTTGAGGATGAATATTATCATTCTCATTCCCAAAAAGAAGAGAGTAGACAACTGTAAATATTTTAGGACTATATCCCCTACGACACATGTATAGAAGATACTGACAAGGAACATCTAGGGGAGAACAAAACGAAAAGCAGAGGAGTTCCCGGATGAAGACTAATTCGGATTCAGGAAAAGCAAGGGTACAAGAGAAGCAATATTGGCCCTTAGGCTGCACATAGAGAATAGAATATTGGAGAAGAAACCGGCGTTTTACAATTGAGGATTTAGAGAAGGCGTGATTTGTAATTCAATGATTGGAATTCTGAAAGGACTTGGTATCTCCTACCGTGACCAAAGCATTATCCACTGTTAACAAAATAAACAAAAAGTTATGATTCAAATTTGGACCCAGCTGTGAAGAAGCAAGAATAAAGAAATGTGTGAGACAAGGTCATGCCCAGTCACCCGTATTTTTTGATGCTCACATCAAGAAATCCATCAATAAATTCGAACGAAAGGCTTCAGGCGTCTATATTTATTGGAGACAATTAGAATTTTGCGATTCGTCAATGTCATAGTGGTCATGGCAGAGACAGAATGAAACCTAAAGAAGACTTAAGTTAGTGTGAAAAGTTACTTAACTAGATTACTAAATATTACTTGAAAAGCAATAAAAATAAAACTAAGGTAATAGTATGCAGTAGGGAAGAAGTGTTCCAAGACCAATTGTTATAAATAAATAAAAAAATAAAAACTTTGTTCTACTTCACAAAATATAATTTGTCGTTAATCTCCTAAATTTGATATACTTAACTTATGTAAATGAACTGGAAAGGTCAAAACCAGTCGAGCAGTATCTAATTATACTTAGTGGAATAGAATGAATTTTTTATTTTTTATTTATTTATAACATATCTAAATTCCACCAAGTGAACTTTCCTGCTATTTCTAAGTCGACTAATGTTGAACTCGGCGTGGCGTGAAGCATGACCCATAACTGCTGCAGATAATTCAAAATCGGAATCACGCCACATTTAAATGTGGTGCTACAGAAAAATTATGACTATAAGATGAATCGAGTAACTAATAGTGGGGGCGTTAATGTCCTATTTCAGGGGGTACCTTGCATTTTGTGATTAAAGAATGCCACTTTGCACACGTGTTCCTGGGACCACACAGGACCATTTAAGATGTGTAGCCACTGCCGGCAACAGTGCAGGGGCCGTGTATTGCGGGTTTCATATCTCACGGGCGAAGTACTGTTTTTTGCTCATACACGACTATGTTGCGTGATTTGCACGCAGAAAGGATGGTTTCCGCGTATATGTGACGTGTATATGACGAATATGAATGTACAAATTAAGTGTTCTGTCGCTCAAAGTATACATTTTATATACTTAAGACACAGTAACAATACTCAGAGGACCTGGCGCCCATGTCGTACGCTGGGCTTGCCGGACGCTTGCGCTGTAGTAGCGATGTCGCAAGTCACATACGTCCAGTCGTGTTTTGAGTGAGAAAAGTGGTTTTGACGGACAATAAGCTGTAAGTTCAGCGTGTGCGATAGTGTGCGTTTATAAGTTAGGTGTTTGTATGGATATTTCGCTATAGTGTTGTGTATGTGTTGTGAAGATCTACTTCGTACATGTAAGTAATAACGATCATTACTCTTACTATTCACAGAGGTTTTCAGTGTGGCGTTTGGATGGTATTAGCTGTTGATGGTGACAGTTACGAATCATGCCTTCTTTTTTCCTTAAGGTGGAGGATACTTTAAGTTTGGAGGGGGTTGGGTGTTATTTGCATAGTTGTATCATGACAGGCATCGAGTGGGAACGCTGCATGCGGTGTCAAATAAACACAAATGAAAGGCTGATTAATCCTTCAAAAAATACACGGTCCACAATAGTTGAAGGTTATGAGTCACTAGCGAAAAATCTATTTGCTTTCTACGAGATAGGAGAACTTCCATTTGATCTGGACATTTACATGGACCTTCCCTGAACAGCGACGCAGGTTTAAAGAAAACTATGATTGAAAACAAGGCATCGTGGCACAAATCATGTTACTTAGAGTGCAACAGCACAAAGCTTCAGAGAGCTAAGAAGAGGAGACAAGAGGCAGGTCCTTCGCATGCGTCACCAGTCAAAACTCGAAGATGCCACTCTACCGAGTACAAACAAGAAACCTGCCTCTTTTGTGATTTCTCGGGCTCCAGATTAAATAACCTGAGTAACGTGAGGATGACATCTTGCTGTCAAGCTATTACTGACTGTGCCCTTGCACTCAAAGATTCGAAGGTTTTAGCAAAAATTTCTCAACGCTGTGACTTAATATCATTAGAGGCACAATACCACAATAAATGTCTGACTGAGTACAAAAACAGGAGAAGAGCCAGTGAAAAGAATGACTCAAATGCTAACAACTCACGGCGCCAGATTCGCAGCATCGCTTTCGCGGGTCTCGTTGCTTAGATCAACGAAACTCGTGAAACGGCCGGGGATAATGCAGTCTTCAGCATGGCAGATCTTGCGAAGCTACAGGCAGGTGCTATAAGAGAGCTCGGGTATAACTACGACGTACATTCAACGCGACTTAAGGACAAATTATTGGAGGAATGTCCTTACCTACAATCTTGCGACCGTTAAGGATTGGAAAGTCTCATAACATTCAGGGAAAATGTCAACTTTGCCGCGCGTTCTATGGCTGCCCGAGATTTTGACTCAGACGGTGCCACTTTATGTGAAGCTAAGAAGATAGTGAGATCTGGCATGTTCGGCGGGAGTACTGAAGACGGTAGCTGCAAAGGCGGTGTACTTGCGTCTCTACTAGCTTGGCTGAGAATGATTATCAACGGCCCTTCCTCGGCATCAAAGCCTGCCCACAGTGATCACGATGAGGCAAAGCGATACAACAGAAGCCAAGAGACTGCTACCCCTGTTTACCTAGCGACGAAACTTTATGCAGAAACTCGCAAGAAGGGACTTATCGACAGCACGTATCGGCTAGGTATGGGCATTTCCTATCACCGACTGCAGTATATCATTACTGAAAGAGATAATGAGGTGTGCGCGACTTAGCATCGGCATGGTGTGATCTGTCCCCCAAAAATCAAGAAAGGCCTATTCACAACAGCGGCTGTCGATAATGTCGACCACAATACGTCATCAGCCACAGCGCAAAATGCTTTCCATGGAACAGCTATCACTCTTATGCAGCACAGACTGCCTGGAGAAGCAGGCTAGGTGTTTTTCTGTGAGGGTAGGTACAGCCAGTGGCATAGCCAGGATGATCTCCAGGGGGGGCAAAAATAAGTTAGCGTTCCATAACACACGTTTGTTTTTGCCCCTTCATGAAAAATGTTAAGATTTCTTAACACAATTTGTATTTATTATATTTCTCCCTCTCGTTGAATATCAACAGGCACCTTCAGCTAGTTGACCTGTAATTTTTCATTTGACTAATGAGCCAGGGGGGGGCAAGCGCCACATCCTGCCACACCGTGACTACACCCATGGGTACAAGACTCAATTTTTGATGTGGCACGTAAACATTTTTACTTTTTTTAGGTTTGCCGCGGGAATCGGCACCATAAGATACAGTAAGGAGAACGAGAGTTAGGCATTTACCTGCAGAATATGCAGCCAGCGGACTCGCATACTTAAGAACTGCTTTTCGACTGTCACGTGGAAATTGTATAATCATTAGCTTCATTTGATAATTCATATTCGTCAAATACGCGTCAGATATACGCGTAAACCATCCTTTCTGCGTGCAAATCACGCAATATAGTCGTGTATGACGAAAAAACAGTACTGCGCCGGCGATATATGCAACCCGCAATACACGGCCCCTGCACTGTTGGCGGCAGTGGCTACACATCTTAAATGGTCCTATGTGGTCCCAGGAACACGTGTGCAAAGTGGCATTCTTTAATCACAAAATGCAAGGTACCTCTCACTAACTCCCCCACTATAACGAAGAAGGACTAAGAAGAGTGAGGTAGAAGAAAAATCTGCTGAAAACTTTGAAAAGTAGACAGGATAATCGAACCTGCCACGGCTCGAGACTTGATGGCCTGATGAAGACAATCTTCGAGGGACAAGTGAAAAAAGCCGAAAGAGTCGGCGTCCCTTTGCCAAGTCTAATCATAATTAAAATGAAAAAATTTAATTTGAGTTTCTATAGATTTTTTTATTTTGCACCGACCCGGGTTTCAACCTTTCGACGTTCAAGGTGAAACTTGAAGATGACCAGAATAACCGTAAGATGAAGCTGAACGATCAATATTGGGTCGTTTCTTTGGAAATTTTTGTGGAATTATAAACTTAAAGTTTTGATTCTAATTTAAAATCTTAAAAGATGTATAGAGCAATTAGAGAATGGCGTGAAAGATAATAATTATAAATACTAGCTTAGCATACAGGACATTCGAGTGTAGAGCTGCGTCAAACCACTCAGAGGATTATTGGCTGATGATGATCAGGTTCACAAGTTACTTAACTCGCTCAAAAGTAACTCAAGTATTGCGAACTAGCTGCGAAAAACCTTAAATGAGGTTCTCCCTGATATGCACAATAGCAGAATTTCCTCCTCGGTTTCTCATCTTGTTCAACTTGAATGACTTTTTCTGCGTAAAAAGTACTCTATAATCTCTTAAATAATGATCATTACGCGAAATTTGGCGAATTTAGGATTTGAATTACCAACTTTCCAGGTATATATTGTTTGTGCCTCTGGTTAACAAATTAAAATGCCTACAACATATAACAAGTATGCAAATATCATCATCATCATCACTCAACAATCCCAGGGTTGGTTTGATGTAGCTTCTATCGGACAACCTCTTCATATTAACGTTAATTCCTCTCTTTCGAATCTTTCACGACCTGTTCCATATATCTCGTACGACGCCTTCCTTTGTCGTTCTTTCCGTTCACTTTTACTTCGATGATTGTCTTCATCAGGTCATCCTGTCTTAAGATATGGCCGATCAGGTTGTCCCGTCTTCTTCTTATAGTTTTCAGCAGACTTCTGTGTACTTCCACTCTTCTTAATATTTCTTCGTTCGTCACTCGGTTGATCCATTTTATTTTCATCATTCTTCTGTAGCACCACAAGAAATGTAAATATAATAAATGAAAAAATTTCACAGGACTAATTCTACCATACTATTCCCAAAAAACTGGGATAAAAGAAAGTAATGGTAACATGTATTCTTCATAGTCTAGTACCCTTCTAGTACCAAACTATTTCTCCCGTAATTTAAAGCTTAAAATAATACTTCCTTTCGGCTTTTAATCAATGACAAGTATATTATTTCAGCTTTAACCCTTAAACCGCTAAGTAGATGATGGTCATGTTTACGTTCGATAAATATAAAGAGATTTATTAGAAATTCTGAGTTCACATGTCCAAAAATGAATGTGCCGTCACTGGCTGACGAACTTTCTGTTATTATCTTATCATTGAAAACCTATTTCAGTCCATAAGAAATTGATGAATTCAGTGGCACCATGAAAAAGCAGTAAGGGAACGCAATATATGGTAAAAGCAGTAATAAAAACAACTTAAAGGCATCAGTAATTCGGCGAGCCACTTGTCGGCATTAAAAAACAGAGCATAAAGCAGCCATCTTCCGGAAGAGGCCATTATCCATGAGCGAGAAAATGCGAAAACAGCAAGCCGAAGATGAGAGAGAAAAAACAGCCTCTCAATCACAGTAACCTTCTGGGAGCACTTTTTTCACTCATTACATTCGCCACGTGTGTTCCCCATCCTATGGCTTTTTTTATTTCATGCTCCCCAGCTGGAGTGTGCTCTAGATGTAGAAAATTGTGCAGCAGAGCAGTTTCTTAAATCTTTTGATCAAAGACTTTTTTTTTAGGGGAGGGAGGAAACACAATTCTTTGGGGAAAGAGCTGACATTTTATTGGGAACGGAACGAGTAAAAATTAAGGATGGTGGAACAGTGGCATCCAGGAACTAATCTAAATTAAGTTTGAAGTGAAGAACAGAAATGAGGCACCCTCTTTCAAGAGGCTAAAGAAATAAGGGGATCAAACACCATCCGTTCGGGTGCTTCTTCTTACACGGATTGGCTTCGTGGGACAATCCTTAATCATGTACGTAATCTTCTTTGAATTTATTAACGGTGTGGCTACTGGCATATTTCCATTTATCTCATTTCTTCACAGTCCATAAGGCAAGTAACCATCATACTCTCAATATTCTTCATGCATTACATATCCGATTAAGTAGTTTGAAATATCTCCATGCCAATTTTACCTACCTTTTCTCTTGCCAAACAATATATTTATTACAGCGGACGAGATGTAGGAGCATAAATTATAATACCTACTACGGAGAAAACTGGGATTTTGTTACATGCAATATAGCTTGCAAAGATACATCTACTTTAGTATAATCTCCCACTTTAAGTGTATGCGACAGGAGGTTTAAGATATGATATGTAATTGGAGTCTTTAACAGCTTGAGCTAATCCAAAATATTTTTGCTTCATACTTGGAGCGTTTTGTACTTTTGTGCAACATACGCATTTTTTCTTAAAGCCAATGTCTATATCATTGAGTTCACCTTACAGTAGATTCATGTGAAGTCTAATGCTTGCTGGTACATGACAATGCCAATTACTTTTCAAATTTAAGGGTTTCTCACGGCATTATTTCAACCACTTGGCAGCCTTTCCTTCTATTTTGATTTTTTTATTTAATTTCCTAAAAATTAGTTTTCTGAATTTCGGGTAATAGTCATTGCGTCAGCTTAAACACAGATGGCAAGTATCTACCGATCTCTCAATGTAATACACTCTCTAGCATTGAAAAAATACACCAGTGTCAACTCAGGGCCATAACTCCATGTTACAACCTATTAGATATTCACACTAGACTATTTATATTGCTGAAAAATATACTGATTTTTTAATTTTATTAGTTTTGCTACTCGGATCTTATTTGAGAAAATGTATAGGTATCATACCCTGACACTAATTAGTCGTGACAATAAGTTCCCTAGTTCCTGTAATATTTATCTTATATACGTAGATGTAGATGCATCTTTTAGTACTAAGGACCATATCGCTCACCAATATTTCATTTTTCACTAAAATTCTAATACCAATACAATTACACAGTTTCTGCAAAAATGGCCCAGTGAATTTCTCATTCACCAACTTCTCTGTATTTTATGTTATGCTTAGACCAATATCATTGGTGATCTACCGGTTGAGGTAGTTTCATATGAATATAAAACTCTTCCCATGATCCTTTTAATGTATATGAAGTCCCTCTTAAGGCTTAGAACATCATATTCAGTCAAATAATGGAAGCTATAAAACTTGCTTTGACTGACCGTAACCCATCGCAAGTATGTCCTATCTGTTGCTCGACCGTATTCAGTGATATTACTCATCGGAAGACCAAAGTGTTTTGTCAGCATTGATTACAATTGCGTGACATGTCTCCCATTACTAGTTACAAGGCTTATCGTACTGATTAATAATATCTTTATAAATAAATTCATCAATAAAAGTTGTTATTAAGTTGGACATTATATCCCTGATCTTCCATTTATTTTGTGTCCGTTCCATATGCACGCTGCTATTATCGTCGTTTTCTCGGGTAACGTCCAAGTCTGGTTTACGAGTCGTCTCACTTAAGCGACCTACATTAGTCTACAGAGATAAAAATGTCAACAAAAATAAGCCAACCTTCAATGCTCTTTTACTATGTTATGTAACGTGTGATACTCAGCTTTGAATTACTAGTTCTGTGGCTTTTGTTCTTTTGTGGTTTATTTTACCTGGGCGAGATAGGACGTTACCGTCCTCTCCACCCCCCACACAGTGCTATGCTGAAAAGTAAAGTCAATAATTCTTATTTGAATAAAGAATCGTGTAGTTTACTTCTTTGATTCTAAATTAATGCAAATTCAATAACATTTTTTCGATATGCACAGATTTAAAAAATAGGATCGAAATACCATGGAAAAGTATCTTTTGATATTCTAATACTTATGTTTCTTTCCATGGAGAAGGAAAATATTATAAATATTGGTGTGAGGAATCAGGTTAAACTTTGAATAGAAAATGTGGTTTGTATTCTTCCTTAATTAAAATAAATACGTTTTGACATCCTAATGACACAAAATCCGATTCCATTCTAATTTCTCCTTCACAGAAAAATACTTTTCTAAATCACCGGAAGCTATTTTGTTGTATCCTAAATTTTATGGTGGCATCCATTTCCACAATTAAACTACTGTATGATTCTTTTTGTGCATGATATTAAAATAAGTATCTTAATCTGTATTTTGGACGAGTTATTTTCAGCGTATTACAGGAATTAAATTGATCTTGACTCCTGTGCAAGGTTCATTGGAAATGACACTGATATCGCTGAACTCTGACACTTTTGGTGTCGCAGTTTGTGCTTTCAGCATCATGGCATGTCAAGATAAAGCACCTAACGGAAGGTCCTAATGAAAGATGTGGGCAATACATTTTTCTATATTCTATCGTCAAAATTCCATTGCATTCCTCTCGTTTTCAATCCAAGTTATTCCTAATTTTGATAGGCTACCCGAAACGACTAATTTAATTACGCCGTGAAATATGAAGTCATTTTCCCCGTGATTGAAGTGGTTTTATGATTAACTACAGCATTTTTCAAACTCATTTACTTAATTTATGATATGAAATTCATTCGTGCAATAGCGTAATCACTGAGGGAAAAATATTCAAAAACTGTGAAAAAGTCTATTCTAAAACCTTTAATAAATCTAAATCTCGCACAGCCATCATAGGTGGTAAGACCAATAATCCATAGTGTAACAAGTTACATACACACATAATTTGGCATGTACACATTAGAATAAAGCAAACTTGATTGCGAATTATTCAGACCACTGTTATGCCGTTCATTTAGCTACGATAAACTATGTTCATTGTGTAAAAATCCAATGAAGTCAAACTTCTTGTGAATGCTTTGTGTAATGCAAAGAATTCCTCTGTATGTTTATTTATAGGTGCATTCTTTTACCTCAAATCCCAATTCATTTATGAAAACAACTTAAATCCTTTCCCTCGTTAGGCTCACTCCAGCAATGAAGTTCAGTGAAGATTTCCTCCTGGACTATGGATTATCGAAGCCTGATTGCAATTGCCGACCTTGCTTGACCATCATTGCACAACAGAGTAGGACCCAGAAAGGCCCTTTCAAAATTGACGTTAAAATTAAGAAATCTGTATGGCAGCCTTGCATTCTCATTTTTTCACCACAATAAAGGGAGTAGGTTCAATTCCCGTCCCTTGTAACCTCTTTCCCCTACAAACTTTCAACTCAAAGAGAAAACTGGCCAACAAAATATTATAATCAACTAGCGGACAGCAGTCGGGCTTTCGCACACCTGCCAAATTCATTCACATCAAAGACGCAGTCCCTCGAAGCTTCGTGAAAAATGACCCCCTCCCCCTTGAAGAAGGCACAGCGAGGTAATCAAGGAAAACAAACGAAGAGGAACGATAATCAGCGATGGATGATGCCAAGGAAGGTGAAGAGGAGGAGGGGACTGTGGGCGAGGGAAGGTGCATGATGGGGTGGGCAACGAGCGAGTGGGGTGAGTTTAGTGCGGAGCGGAGGGAATCGACAGAGTTTTATGACCCTCCCCGAAGACGGAAAGTTGCGATGGAGGGAAAGAAGGAAGAAGGGAAAGAGAGAAACCCAGCGCCTTTAAAAGTGAAGGATGGGTGGTTAGTTGTAGAGAGTTGGGTGATAGAAGGTGGAGAGAGGGATCCGTCCAATGGGAGAAGGCGAAGGGGGGGTTGGCACGGTGGCGGGGATGAAGTGTCAGCACCCCCGTGGTGCCCTCCCAACCCTCTACTCAAACCCACCCCCCATTAGTCCTGGTTAAAATCGGGACATCAATTTGGCGAAGTTGATCTGTGTCCTCGTTTACTCGTAATTGGATTTCTCCGAGGTTCGTGCGCCCTGGTGGCGGCGGGTTTAGAGAGGGGGAAGGGGGTTGGAAATGAGGGGAAGGGAGACGGCGGTATTGAATAAGAGAGGGGTGGGGGGAGAAGGTATCGGAGGGGGGAGGGGGCAGAAGCGCGGCGCAGGAGTGTTTTCGGAGGGACGGCTTTCTCCCAGAAGAGGGCAGCAGAGACTTCTTAGCTCCCGCCTACCCGAGGAGGGCACGAGGGGTGGGAATGGAGGGCGGGTATGTGGGCTGGGAGGTATTGGTGCTTGGCGGGGGTTGAATGGTGCCGGGCTGGAAGGTGACCATGGGGAAAGAGTGTCCCTTAATGGACGGGAGGGAGTCCAATGGAAGGAGAGGGATCTAGAGGAAAGACGTTAAAAGTAAATTGAACGATAAATGAAAGGATGTTATAGGTGCGGTATACGGAGACAATTATGAGGATTTAAAGCAAAACTCGATCGAAGAAAATAGGGGGTAAACATGGGGATGCTCTAATTCTAGTATGTGCGAGTAAAATGCTCTCCGCTCACCGGTTTAGAAAAATGCGGAGAATGACGTGACACAAAAGTCCCATTGTCGTGTGATAGAGAGAAAATCCGAGAGTTACGTGAGTCGAAAAGCGATGCCCGAGAAAGCTGTTGGAAAATAAAATTATCCGCCACGCTCGTTTCCGATTCCAGGGAGGTGCGGGGACGGTAATTGACAAGCAACTCGCCTAACCGATTTTTCGCGAGGGAGGTCTCCCTAGACCTCATATTTCTTCATATTGAGTGGCTTTCCAAGTTATCCTCTCGCGTTCTCAGCATCGAGCCATTGCTGGTGGGGGTGCTTAAAGAGAAGGGAGGGCGGGAGGAGGGGCCTCCGGAGGCCCAGCAATGGTGAGGGCCAAGGAAGAGAAGGGGGAAGTGAATTGCAAAGGCATTAAAGAGGGCGGCTCGGGGAAAATATCCATGCCCCCCCCCCCCCCCTTCACTCCCCCATGGTACGCGAGGAGGGGCGGGGACTGGCTCGAGGGGGGCGGGCCTGATGAGAAAGCTGCATGGGATGAGGGTAATGATCTTCGCGGGGCCTCTTCCCCCGGGGGGGGGAGGGAGCGCACCCCTCCCCCTCCATCGCCCCTGGTGCAGATGAGGTGCGGAGAGAGGGCGGCTGGGAAGACGGGGAGGTCCAGAGATAACGTATATAGTACGAGGTTAAGTTGCCGCAAAGAAATTTCCAATTTATTACATTGTATAAAAGTTCTTCCCCGTCGTAAAATCCCATTCAATTTCACCGCATCCTCCCTCCTAGCCTCGTCTGGCATCCGTAGCACCATGATCCCATTCCCCTTCCCCCCTTCCTCCCCTCCTCATCACCACATCCCACCCTGCACCCCAATTTCCGCCTCTCCCCTCAACAACCTCCTCAAAGTCGCCAGTTTTTTCACACTTCCGGTTGCACTATTTAGTTATTTTCTGCCGCTAAATTTTCCTCCAGACTCCCACGGCTGAGGATCTTTTGGATTATTTCATTTCTAATCACTTTTTAATTGTACCTACCTTTTTTAACATTCTAAACAACTTTTGAAAGTCTTTAATATTTTAAAAACATGTAAGTAAAGAATCGATTTATGAAGTAGCCCAGGATGACGATAGTGTTATTTTGCTGCATGATTACAAGTTATTTTTGCAATAATTGTAGATCAGCTAAATGGTTAAGAAGTTTTTAAATGTTGTGCAGTGTACGTTTTCCAAATACCAAGCCCTAATGGAGAAAATGCAAGCAGCACAAATCTATTTGTAGGATGCCCTTGCACTGATGAGAGGGTATAATTACTTAAATATAAATAAAACTACCTATATTTATTTATGCATTATTATAGAATTATGAAACTTTGACTTGCTGCTATTCTTTAATCTAGAATTTTACGGATGATATTTATAATCACTTATGAAAATAACCTATGCTAATTTTTATGTAAAGTAATATATAGGATTTTAAGTGAAATCGATTGTTCATATGGAAAATATAAGTGGAGTAAAATATTTGTTTCCAAGGAATCATTAAAGAAGACTAACTAACCGCTAATATGTATCAAAACAAACAGCAAAATGGTCGCACGGAGCTCATTCTTAATAATATTTTACATGCTGAATCACAATATAGTCTTAAGTAGTATTGGTACCACATCATAATCAAAGTAGGCGTAGATATCTTTATTTTGCCACCCGAAACGTAGTCAATCCACACTTCATCATATCTACTATTCTTAATTTCTAATGTTTCTTTATTTTTGCACACAAATTGTAACTTGATGTTCCACGCCTTTGTTCATGGCTTTTAAAAATAATATAGTTCCTTTTGCTAACATGAAATAAACAGGAAATATTATGTAAAAATAATTTTGTAACAATAGAGCGGTACTTTTTCTGGCGATTTTTTAATTATTTATATGCTTATATATTCCATTTAGTCCACAACTGACGGCATTCACTTTAGCGATTGTGATTGCTGGAAATTTACTACATGTCGGTTATGTTAGTGTCGCAACTGCTTCAATACACGGCTAATACATGAAAGCACATAAAACTATTCACCTATGTGTGAGATCAAATATACATTTATGTAAATTCTAAACGTGTTTTTCCTTACTTTCCGTCCTTGAAGTAAAACGTTGAACGCTTAGCGTTCGCTCACTCGTGCTCCGTAGCCTTTGAGTGGTCCATTGGTAACTAAAAAGTTTCTACACCAACGGACGTAATTTAAGCATCAATTTTTTAGGCTTAACTTGATAGAAACAAATTGCTATAGTTTGGAAATAATTTCACTTAGTAATATACCACAGAGAGTTTTATTTCTTCCTACTCAGTGTTTCGACTATCGCGCAGTCCTAGGACCTTGATATTGCACAGTCCACAGGACTGTGCAATATCAAGGTAATGTTAATTGTCTTAATGACTGTGTAATATCAAGGTCATGATAATATCTGTGCAATTGTCGAAACCCTGGATCGGAAGGAGCAAAAATATCTGTAGAAATTACTAAGTGAAATTATTTTCAAAGTATCGGACTTAATTTAAGTGAATGAACGATTCCACTACATTTTTATTGGGGGTAGAAGTTTTTATGAAGGTAAATGAAGGTGATTCGTAAAAATATGATATTTCATGCAATAAAAAAAGAGGCTGGGAAGGAAACTAAACCGAAAACCCATCCCTAACTCCAAGGCATACTCAGCATTTATGTTCCATTCAATCCGAAACCAAGCGAATGAAATTTTCCCAAGGAGGACGTAGCAGATTGAATTGTCAAAGAGGGGAGAGACCGAGTATCGGAATGAATTTCTACCGTGCTCATTCGTTTGCATGCGCTCAAACGTAATCTTTCCCTCGTTTGTTTTCATCGCTCCTCAAGCAGACAAAGAGAGGGAAAAAGAGCCGCGTGAATGCGCGTGATATCGCAGTATCCACTCCCGAGGGAGAGAGACAGAGGGGGTTGCGGGAGCCGAATATCTCTCCCCCGCATCTAACTCATCCCCGGCACACATCTCTCTTCCTAACACACACCCCCTTCAATTTCCCCTCCCAACCGCATCCACCCCAACGTCTCTCCCCTACGGTGAACAATTCGCGGCTTTGATCGCTTGTCTGCGCATTAATTTGTTAATGAAGAGGCCGAGATTACGCGCGCCGCCCACCCCCGCTTTCCGTCTCAACCCGTCCCGCCATGCAACATCCTCCACCCCCGTTCCCCCGGCTCCCACCCGTCCGGGATCAAAACAAAATGAAGGAATTATGGGAAATGACTGTTGGCATGGGGACAGGGGCAGCAGGTTCGATGCGACGGCCAGCCGTGTGTGTTATTGGGGAGAGAAGCGTGGTGGCGGAGGTTTTTTACGGCCTCACTCCACTTATCTCCAAAGAGATACTTCATTCCTGGGGATGGATGGATCATGGCTGCGCATCGCGGCACCTGAAGCCAAAAAGGCTCGCGTAACGAGCTTTGCGGCGGAAAATGCTGCCCTCTCGTCTGGATACGGCTGCGCAGCGGGGGCGTTTCTCGCTCGGAGTGAAATTCGGCGTCGCTTAGGAACGCACACGCTTGTTTTCAGAGGGCCGCTGCAGGTTCGAGTTCCCTCCCCACTCCTCTATGCGCCTCTAATTACCCCCCCGAAGTTAATCGCCCTGCTTCGTTCCGACTGTATAGGAGTAAGCACAAGAGAGAACGGATTTCTCGTTTTTTCCTCCTGCGGTTATAAAGCTTTGTTAGTGCCTTTGCGAGAATTACAAGGTACCAAAGTTTAAATAATTAATCTTTAAGTTATTCGAGAGTTTTCAAAATATTTTCCAATGGCTATGATATTTGTTCACCTTTCTCGATTCATATTTTTGAAACGATGCACTCAAAATGGGTGCATGTGATGATTTTGAAACGCAAAATGCTTTTGTACTTACCCTCAAGGGTATCACCTTTAGATTCTTGATGTTAATGGAGCAGCTGTTGCGATTCTGAAGAGTATATCACGAGTTCCCTGTGGAGTGAATTTCATTGCTGAGGTCAGCTTATTGTAGCCATGAAGACCGGGGGAACTTGAGGACTCAGCCACTCCAAATGTTTCTGGGAAAAAAATTTCATTTTTTAATGTTAGCATTCTTTATTGAAGGATCTTTATAGTAGGAAAAACAATGGTTTTAGTTTCTAATGAATTGATTATCTGATGCAGCCTGCACATCAGACTCTCTACTAGGTTTTATATCTGAAGTAGTTTTTGATATTGCCATTTTATAATTCATCATGGATAAATTTTCTGATGCTATTAAAATTACATGAAGGAGAAGAGAGAGATCAGGATAAAATAAATAAATAAAAGAATACCAAGATCATACTCACAAATATAAATATTAAAAGCCAGCTGCGGTTCACAAGTTGGTATCGGCCGATGTGGGAACTCATAATTCACGGGTTCGGAGCCTGTCTCGGGAAAGAATTTTGTTTTTCTCAAGTTCAACATTATGTTATAAGGTACAAAATAAGCTTAGCAGGTGGAACATGCAAACCCGAGTTCTACTAATACTATTATCAGTGGGAAAAGAAAACAAATTCCTCAAGATGTATCCCTAATTTCACATTTTTATACCTTGGAAGTGAATTTTTAGCACAGTAAGAATAGCTATTTAAAAAATAAAGAGTTTTATATACTATAATTTTACACACTTCATGGCTTTATGTACTCATTTTTGCATTTAGTTTTAAGCCTTAGAAATAGTTTTAGTTGGTTTATTTATGCTTGAAAAAGCAGCTTAACCTATTAACTCTCTAATAATTTTAACTGCTGACATTATGAAGGTATTATTCATATTAATCCTTGCAGAATGGTTGATTACTAATATGTGATGAGGCAAGTCCAAGAGATTGTATCGTATTTCATCAGTATCTTAGGTAGCCATTATTATGACTCAAAGGTTATGCGAGCCATCATAGGAGGCATAGTGCTTGACCGAGGTGATGGAAGGACAGAGGAAAAGGGCATTCCCTGCAACTGTTGTGAACTAGTCTCTAAAATCAAAATTCACCATTTCAGTGCCAATATCTTTCCCCGAATTAAAATTATAAACTAAAATTCTACCCAAAGAATGGATAAATTTCAGTTTAGTACTCAGAAGTTCTTTAAACGTAAAACTTTAAAGAACAAATAGCTCTTTAACTTTTTGATCTTCAGTGGAGGCACTCAAGAATTTTCAATCTTAAATAATCAATTAACTCCGATGGGCACTTTTCCCCTTCATTATTTCTCATTTGGATTCCTCCGAAAGTAAGGAACTGTGATGCTTGTCCCAACTCATGTTAGAGTAAACTTTTTATGGTATATATTTTACTCTTATACCAAGAAAATCCTTTCCCTTCAAGAAGAGCTAACAAAGTATAGTTTAATGGTTGGAGGTGGAGAATACAGTCCCCACAAAGGATCAAAACTAGCTGTAGAGGCAAAAGGTGTGAAAGCCCTCATCTTATGAATATTCACATACGCATATATTGACCTTAATTATGTCGTCAGATACGGCAATCAAGAACAAGGAAGTGCGCAATGTATTTATGATGAAGCATTGCTCCAAAATCGGACCGCAGAAGCGTAATTATTTTGTCATTACTAAGCATTAAGGTATGACTGTTTTTTTGCTCGCGGAAGTAACCTGCTTCGTTAGCCAAATTGGCACTGGGCCTTGGCAGTCACTACGCTTAGCAGAGACTTTCAAAAACCTGAGCAATGGGCATTAATTTGATCTCTTACCTCTCCTAGACCATAATTAGGCCAAGATGATGAAACCATATCAAAAGGAACTTGCAAATGCACTCCGATTAAGTCAAATTGATATATCATTTGATAAGTAAAGGTTGGTGTTAAAATTTCGCAGAATACTCTCATCCTACGATTGAATTCCTGCCATTGAGACTGACTGCAGTAAATAAATTTTCCTTCGGCAACACTATGATCATATTGTTTGCTCGACCACATGCTTATCATTACTCAAGGGGAGATTAACGATCGATCAAATGACGGTGTCTTCGACTGGCGTTGCTAAATTGAGTTGTGGCGGCAGATACATACGCTAATACCGTATTCTGTGCATGAGTGAAACTTGATTAAGATTTAATGTGTATTCCACCCTTATTTGGATTAATTGACGTGATTCTAACTGAAATCCCCCGATGAAATACAGAGGGTAATGCACGGTATTACAAGCATATTGAATCTCTTGCTAATACCCTCCTCCTGATTAGATCCAAATAGATCAATCGCCACTAAATTGATCAGTATATCAAATATAGTTCCTTGTCATCAGATCTATATATCTCATTTTATTTGATAAAGCATGAATTAAAATTTTATTTTTCAAATGGAAGAGACCCTGAATATCCAATTTAAATTTGGTTTAACTTCCCCAAGGAGTCAACATATTCTGAAGCCAAGTTATTTGGATTTCTAGTTTTCTTTGACAAATATAATATACTAACTGTTAATGACAAAGCTTTTGTTCACCTATGTAGTCGATGTTGAATCATTTTACTGCCATGAAAATAACCCATATTATGTAACGAGTTCCGAACAGGCTTTCGTAAGGCAGTTGTAATTTCTCCTCTTACCTTGAACTTTATCACAAAGTTGATTTGGAGTTCACCTGCCGCCTTAAAACTATATCACAGCCATTAGCAGGCTATATATTCATAACCAAGCCTCACTTCTGTTCAGCAATTCCATGAATGTAGTCATTATTTTCTATCAACAAATTGAAGTAATTTATCATATACGTTTCCTTAGAAGTTCTATTTCACTATGATTGATTCATGCGGCCCGCAACTGAAGTATAAATTAGTTAATGTGATGCATGAAATGGTTAAAAATCAAATCATTCATATTATCCAAATAGCAATTAATAGAGTTACTCAAAACTTAGTCCTGTAATTCATTTTGAAGCATTAATATACTAAGGCACAAACATCTTTTCACTGCTCACTTTAACCAACCCTGATTACTGAGCGCCTATGCTGCTGGTTAGCATTGGGAAAAGAGGTGCAAACCATAGATGAGCATTAAACGTTCAAGTTTTATGTGAAACTGGGGAAATCGGGCTCCGATACCATTTCAATGGCACAACAACTTTGCGAGGAGGACGCTATTTCGAATTTCAAATTTTTTGATGGTTCAAGATGTTTAAGGATGACAGAGAAGTCGGGGGCGACCAACCCCACAATTTCCAAATTGTGGTAAAGGGAGTGGTTCCCCCAGCATTCGGAAGTCCTCAAGGGACTGAAAAAAAGGGTTCATCGCGTCAGAAAGGAGATTGCCGCTACCTGAGTGCTCCAGTGGACAGTGCACTGCTCCACCACGACAACGTGCCAGGTCACAGGTCACTGTCCCTGTTGGATCTCCTGACCAAAAACGAGGCGACGCTATTAGTCTTTACAGCCCTGACCTGGCTACATCAGATGCCTTTGATTTCCCCCAAACTTAAACGCCTCCAGAACGACGCCTATGGATGAGAAAGGAAAATTAATCATAAGAAAACTAAAATTAAGAGATATTCGAGAGAAACAGAATTCAAAGATGAATATGAGGGATAGAGGGAATTAACTGGTACAGGCAAAATAGTTTTTGTTGAGATATGCAATTTTAAATGGTTTGTGTAGATGTCATTAATAAAGAACAACAATAGACCAAAAAGATAAGCTTGGTTGTCATCTACTAGAAAGGACGTAAATTGAAGTCATTACCTTTATTTAATTCTCCCGAGACAGAAAGAAAGGTTTAATTAACCAACAGTTTTATTCATCCGCTCGTATCTTATGCGACGTTGGACGCAGTACTACATTTAATACTACAACTGAAGACACGACGACAGTAGGTATATGGCTATAAATGAGTAGGTACTACTGGCAGAAGAAGAATTGCTTTGGCTGGGTAAGCATTTACCCAAATGGGAGGACTTCTTACGAGAACCTCGAGGAGGCATGTAGTGAAAATATTAGTACCTACTATTTAATATGGCGTTCTCTAGATCCGTGATCTGGAATTTAGAGAGGAGACAAGATTTTATTCGAAAATTTTGAATGGCAGAAGAATGGTAAAAGTATATGGACGAAAATGAGGGCTAATTATGAATTCATGGGTATGGTGGGAGAGGAAAGGAAATTGCTGGCGGAAATTTGCAGGAGAAGGAGTTGCTGGATGAAAAAGGTAATTAGGGACAATGGGATACAGAAGACTGCTTGTGAAAGAAGAATGCTGGATAAGAAATGAGGACGGGTTAAAGATAATGACAATTTTGATATTATAAAGAGAAATAGCGAATAATTTAATCAGAAGTAAAAAATAATGCAGGTAACGGGTCTTGCTGAAAATGAATTTCGTAAATTATGAAAGTATCAGCAACATAGTGTAGCAATTCCAACACTAAATAATAGAAAACTAATCATCAATGAAAGTATAACGTCTGGATAAGAGAATATTGGTGCATGTACGTAGGTGTTGCTTCACCCCTGTCATATACCTGTGTTGAAACAATAAGCCATACCGAGCGTATGGTGGCAAGAGACAAAATTTGTAACAATGGCCCGATGTCGTCGCGCCGCTTCACCCCAATAATGCCTTGACCGCACTATTGCTACAGTCTAACAATGGGTTTTTCTAGGGAAGTGTATCAAAATCCACGATTTCAACAATACATGCCGGCATTTTCCTCAGACTCTTGCGTGTGAGCTCCCTTTAAAAAGTGCTCTTTTAACCTGACTACCTCACTGACTCTCGTGAGGATGAATTCACATTGAAAGTGTGCTAAGAAGAGTGCAACGGAACGAGATAATCTGCGGGACTGCCGGACGATCATCCGGAGGATCAAAACCTTCGCGGGAAAGGACCAAGGAAGGCCAAAGACATGTAAACGAAAGTGCATGCGCACGATATTTTTGTGAAATTAAGTGCATTCCGTGAAGATCCATTCGTTCCGGGATTTCTTCCGCGTGTGTCTATTCTGGGGGGACAACAGTGTCACCTACGTTTCAGTTCGCGTCTTCAGGTCCGAAATGATTTTGAGCAGATTTTTACCGTCTTACCTATATACAATTTTCTTATGCCGTACGCACTCTGATGATTAAGTAAGGGCATTTTTATTGGTCGTTTGACTATTTTTTTTTAATTAGGCATTTCCAATTATGGTAGAGCTTACAGCTTTCTTCTCTGTCAAAATTGTGGAGGTTCTTGGCCGTTTCGATCGCCTCACGCATGAGCCTGGGGAAATAGCAATTTTCGGTCTTAATCAGCTTGGCTCCGTCAAATAAGACGATAAAAATCTGCTCAGAGATACTTCGGACCTGAAGATGCGAACTGAAACGTTGGCAAAACTGTTGTCCCCCCAGAATGGACACACGCGGAAGAAATCCCAAAACGAATGGATCCTCAAACGAGACACTCCGCGGAAGCTTTATTAAGGAATGCATTCTGTGAACTTTATTTGAATTATTTTGAACACGTGGGCACTCAAACCCATGTATCAATTCTTTGGGTTGCAACAGATAAGTTCGCAAAGATAATTAAAAACAAAAGTGGTTTCTTGTTTGAGCTGATATAGATATATATTGATGCGGTTTATTTGTGTACTTAACTCATCCTGTCCACAGCTAGTCGATAAGGAAGCATATTGAGGTGAGGATAAGTGTTACACAACGTAGAGCACCGTGGCCATCAGAGTACTTCATAACAGGCACCCTTTTTTTAGCCAATAGCGATGTTTGCGCCTATTGCGACATGAAAATAGCCGATAGGGACATCTATTCCACGCCTATTTGTTCAGCATAGCCTGCACGCCCATGCATAGTGCCTCCAAGTTGATTTATCTCCCCCTCCGCTTTCGCCCCTCATGACCTTCGACCCCACTTAGGTCATCCCATTTGGCCTGTAGAACCCACACCCCTCCCACCCCCCAACCCCTGGTTCTCCTTGCGCAGCCCCGTAGTCACAGTCTCCCTCTGCCTCTCACGTCTCCTCCCTTGTGACCTTCCTCGCCCCTCGGGAAGCCGCCACAGCACTTCCCTCGACGCTCCTTCCCTCCTCAACAACGGCCACCTTCCCCAATGACCCTTCTCCAGCCACAGCCAACGCCATCTTCAGCCCCACCGAGTCACGGGCGGAAAAACCACAGAGCGCTCAACTCATTCCTCCGCACATCGCAGATGTTTAGGTGGGAAAGTTTTTGCCTGTCAATCATGACAAAAAATGGCTGTCAGTGACCACAAAAAAGACTCATTGCCATGACGCTTCCGAATATATGTATTCACATGTGATGAGGGTGACGAAATATTAAGCAATTGCATTATGTAGACACCTCAGTACAGAAATGCAATACGGAGGATAAGGGATATTTTAGCAGGCACAGTGGCCACCACATTAGCTTAAACAATATATAATTTAAAGTGAGGAGAATGGTGTAACTCATAGAAATTGTTCTCAAGTAATTTGCATGAACCAACAGAAATGGTTGGTGTTGATTCTGCTGGGAGTTACCGATAATTTGGAGAATTATACTATTTTATCATTATTTTCAGAGAGTAAAAGTGACAACTTTAATTATGCGGGGTCACGGAATAGAATAGTTTTCAAACCATGACGCGAAGAAATAATTCCTCTTTTCTGTTTCATAGTGGGGGCCGTCAAAAATCCGTGCTGCAATTTATTCCTTCTAAACGATCAAAATACATTCCAATATCTTCAGATGGGGCAAGGTTAGAAAAAATGCATGCTATTCAGTTATTTAGAAATCATTCAATTAGCTTGCGATTTTAAGTGCTGTGTGATTTTCTTCTTAATTGTCTTATAAAAGGAACTTGTGATTAAGTTTAGGACTGCAAAATAACGCAAATACACGAAAATTCCAGTCCGGAAAGATGATGTTTCAATATTCCAACCTGGACTGTAAGCAAACAGAAACGGCTTGAGGAATATCAATAGAATTAGGTTTTGAGATCCAAACGCAGAGATCGTATTGCGTCTTCTTGCCCTGCAAAATTCTAAGGCAAATAAATCCATGGCGTAGGTGGAATATGAACCCTCGACCTTACGGTTGCCAGGCAGGTGCTTCAACCGACCCGATTACCTCTCCCGAGGACATAAATTTGAGTAAACTATCATAAGTCACCATAAATTATTGCAATGGGGGCGTTTACTCGGAACCGAAATCGCAATTTTCTACACGAAATCGTTAGATGGAAACGAAAGACGAATTTTAGTGAAAAAATTAATCTTCTAACCACAAACATTCACTCATAAATCAAAAATTAAAATAAGCAAAAGGTGACGCCCACCGAAAAAACTGCTGTGATAACATTGACGTCAATTTCCTCCCGTCCTTGACTGCTTTCAGGGGAGGGGGAAGGGAGTGGAGGGGGGTTCTCGGAAGGTCTGCTCGCACAGATGCTGTCGAAATCGCTCCCATTGGCCGAGTCAGCTGTGTCCCCCCCTTTGCGATAAGGCGAAGTAGCTTCGCGGGCTCAGTTGTGATTGGACGAAGTAGATATACGTCAGAGGTTGCACCACACCCACTTTTCCGAAAGGGTTAAGAACATCAGTTTTTCGCCGCTTATAACTCGGGAAATAATTGTCGGATCAGAAAACGGAAAAATACGGGTCCTTTTATTTTACAAACTCTATCAGATTCGGCAATAAAAAAAATATGGTAAACGACCCCAATGGGGTCGTTTACCATGGCGAAGATGATTTGGTTGTGAGTTATCACCAACTCTTTTTAATTTGCTTTCTGGAAATACCACCAAAGCATCTGATTCGAGAATAAATACTTTCGTAATTATCAAAGATGCCAGTCGGTTAAGATGATTGGTTCGGGTTCCATCTTGGACAAATAAGTTCAACCACTGTGGGTAAAAATCGAACACCTTATTCGGCATGCAAGTCTGTCGGAAGGTAAAAAGGTAAAAAATTGACGGCAATAGTAAGCCCTTCAGGCACAGAGTGAAATAGATACTGAAGCACGACAGATCTATCGAACAGGATAAGGAAGGAGTTCAATGAAGGAAAAAGAACAAATATCTGGACCTAAGAAAGAAGAGTTCTAATAAAAAGGACTATCAGCTGCAAAAGCATCAGTATTTCATTCAAAATATTAGGCAGCTTTAGTCAATAACTCTTTTAATGGAACGGTTTCGAATTATGGCACCTTCAAGTAATCGTAAGAAAAATATCGCACACATGCGAGGTAAATATGTATGTATGAATAACTGACTGCAGATAATAAAAATATGAGAAGAAAAACAATTCAATGCTCGATTAAATTCTAAAGGAAAAGAGCCGGTCGGAAAAAATAAATAATTAAACATTTATTCGTAGTTTATTCAGTATAGATAAGCATGGAGGTAATTAACCTTAATTAATCAATATTGATAAACCTAAGTTAAGGTCAAATTGAGAGTTGCGGGACTAGGAGCAGTAATATATATATATATATATTGTGGTTATTCACTAGAGAATTTAAGGGTTTATTTTGCGAACATATTTGCTGCCTTGGGTTACAAAACAGATGAATGAAGGGAAAATAAATAGCGAAGTCTATGCAGCCGGCAGGTTAGTCTGCAAAAAAAAAGGAAGCCGGCGTTTTGAAAAATACGAGCGCTGCTATCAATTTTGCACGGCTAGTTCTAGGTGTGTTTAAAAAACATCAGTTAACCGCTCTCCTCTTGGAGACCATAAAACAAATCCTTTCGCACTCTAGACTGAATTGCGCTGGTCGATCATTTAGTTAATTTTGCCCGTTCCCACTCCGAGCGGCAGGGACTCACAACTTCCGGCTCTGTAACCAGATGGATCCGCCAGCCAATAAACTCCCGGAAAAATACTGCGTTTCCGACCACACATAATGAACACGCGAAAAAACAAATGGGAAACAAAAAGAACGCCCCGACGTGGCAATCTATTAATTAATAAAACCTGAGCAATGCATCAACGCGCCATCGAAAATAAGACAGGAATGCAGGACGCCAGAGCTGATCAGAATTTATTATGATGCCCACGGGGAGGGGAGATGAGGGGGAAGGGGGAAGGGGAGGAGCAGGAAAGAGAGGGGAGGGGGCGAGTGGGGAGCAGAAATGGGTCGGGAGGAGGGGTTCCGCAAGGATGTGATTTTTCAGTGGGAGGCCAGTGTGTAGGGCGGAGGGGAGGATGGGCTGGAATTGGGATTATTCCCTAGCATTTGTTCTCCCTGCCTCCGCGTCAGCCCCCGTATGACTGCCGCCCACCCAACCTACTCCCCTGTCCCACTATACCCCTTCATTTACTCTTTCCGGGTGCAAAAGCGCGGACCCTGAAAATAAAAAAAAAGTGAGCAGAGAAGAGCGCCGAGACTGTACAACCTATGCAAAGGGCCGCGCATTAATTGAGCCGCGGCGTAACGTGTGTATATCATTCAAGCTCCCTTGAAGAATTATCATTGAAACAAAGCTCCCGTCACTGGAATCGCGCCGTGTCGCTGATGTACGTGTGGCGATCGCGGGGGGAGGGATGGGGCGGGCAAAAAAAAAACTCGCGCGCGCGCTCGGAAGAGGAGTGGAAAAATGGCGGAAATTTCGGAACGAGAGAAGTGAGGGGTGTGGGTGCAGTAAGGGAGTGGCCGGCGCCCAGTAAACGTTAAGTAAAGCACACTCTTAAGCATATTTAACCCGTGAAAATACGTAGTACAGAGTTCTCTGGACCCACTGGCATTAAACAGTCGACGCGAACAAAATAAAATCAGAAAAGGAAAATTTTGTTACTGCACTGGTGAATATTACTAGTAAGTTGCTGTGTTTTTAAAAGTATTTTCGCGCAAATTAGCATTAAAAATTACAAATTATGCTAGACATGTCTCATTTTTACAGTGGGCAAACTTCGTAAATTACAAAACTTTGATATTTTCATCACTAAATGTGTTAATTTTCTGTGTTATCTGAAATATATGCTCGAAAGTTTAGCCTGATTCTGTGTATAATGATAATTGATGAAATTAAATCGGAGTTTCATTTGAAATACCTGGGAAAAACCTCTCCATGAAAGTTTATATGTCATTTGTATTTGTAAAATTTGCGTTGAAAATGCCTGAAACCAGAATCATGCTGACTATAAGTTGCCCCACCAGCCTATATTTTCCAGCCCAAAAAACTACAAGATTTCTAAAATGTTCTGCCGTTATTTATAGCATATAGAACACTTAGTCCCATAGATGAGCACGTAGAAGAATTTGTGGTGTTCTAAGAGTGCACTCATAGTTAGCTGTTTTCCGGTAATTTTTAGTGACTCACTAATCGATATTTTTATTCGCATCTCATGACCTTTAATGTATTTATGCGTAATATTTCGAAACTAACACTTCAGAGGCCTTATACATATAACGAAAACACCAAATACCGATTCATGGAAATGCTTAGCAAATGTTTTTCGCTCTCACGAAATGACAGAGGTCGCGTTATGGATGTCCGTACCCAAATAATTTTAATATACGCGATTGAATTCTTTTCTAGGATTCCCGTTTCTATTTGCTATCGCCGGTTTATTGGAGAGATGGGAGGGGGGTGTGGCGATAAGAGGAGTGGAGAGGCATGGAAAGGGCGGAAGGGGGGCAGGATGAATGCCCGGCTGTCATCCTGCCACATCGCTTTCCCCCCCCCCCCCCCCCCCCCCCCATGGCTCCCGCTGTCGTCCCGGGGACGCGAGGAGGACCACCGCCCCTGCTCAGCCTTCCGAAGAGCAGAGCGAAATTATAACACGGGTTTTATAGACAGACGAGCGTGTGAATCATGGAAAATGCGACTGTTGGCGGGATTAATTAAAAATTATTTAGGAGCGCGCGGCTATTTGTCTCACATGACGCCTGGGATAATTTATTTCCGGCGTTGTAGCCTTTTCTTGCGGCCGCATTTTCCCCTTTTTTGCTGCCGGATTGTTGCGACGGGAGAATATGTCTGACTGTTGCGGGGGGGGGGGGGGGGAGGAATGAGGGGGTGGGAGGAAACCTGGATTGGGCAGGGGAAGGGGGGAGGGAGGGGAGAGCGTGAGGGAAAGGGTGGAGGCGGGCAGAGGTGCGCATTAAATGGGATAGACGGCCGCACAGCAACTCATGATTATTGCCGCTCCAATAAATGGTTTCGGAAAGAAATACGGTCGCGAGAGTTGGAGGAGGTGTGCGTGAGAGAGAGGGAGGGGGGGAGAGGAAGGGGGTCAAAGAGACAGAGACGGAGGTGGGGAAGCAGAGTAAAAAAAGGGACATGGCCGTTTGCGTCAAATGTCGCTGCACACGCACAAAAAATTGCCCGGGTAAATTTTCGGTTTAGTGATTTTCATGCGCTGGCAATATATTTCCATTTCCTCTCTCTCTCTCTCCTTTTATCTCTCTTCTCTCTCACTCTTCCCCGCATTCTATTCCTCCCTCATCCTCCTGTAACATCTCCTACCCCCACCCCACAGTCCCACCAATTATCCACCTCCCCACACATTGGAGTAAAATGAATAGGATTATCTAATTTTTTGTGCCTCTCACCCAAACAACCCTCTGACGGATCTTGTTCATTTCAAGGAGCTCATTACTTCCGTGTATGATTTCCCATTCCCCAATCCCTCCTTTTCCCCCCATATCTTCATTTCATTTGACTAAATAAGGTGATTACTCAGCCGTAGGAATGAAGAGGTTGCATGAGTATCGTATAGTTTCCAATTTACTTCACATAATTTGTATAAATGGTGTGTTCTTCAATATGAAATGCCTAAAATTACTTAAACTATTGGTGTTTTCGTTTTTTTGATAGATCTGATAATGAGACCCCTCCGGAAAACACGATATTATGAGGCACTAAATATATGGATACGATCTGGCATGTTTTTTTTTCAGTGCTACTAATCATCGCATGGGAATATTTTAAGGGTTCAATAAATATTCTATTCTTGCAGAAGCTAATACTTAAGTAACCCAATTCAATATTTTTGCTGGAAGGACCAAACTACAGTTATTTAATCTGGGGAGGTATCCGACAGCTTTGGTCATTAGCACCATTTAGTATGGGCGGATTAGTGAGTAGCTGAGTATTTCAGGGAACGGAGGAATGGAGGAGTGAAACACGACGTAGGGATTAGCCTGCTCCATGGTCAAATTGCAGCACGACACAAAGAACCAAATAAAGAAAATTTTCTCAACGGCCATTGACTTTAATGCACCGCCGCCGAATGAAATGATTTTAAAAAATACGTAGGTATGATAAGAATGAAATTAATTTTTTATGTAAGAATGAAATTAATTTGCTATGGAAACCATTAATGCTATGGTGCCTACCATAAATCAATATGATACTCGAAGTGGTTTGATAAACGAAGAATCATTATCACAAGTTATCAATTAATTAAGATTGTTTTGACGAATCTCTAAACTCAATTTCCCTATCAAATAATCTATTTATGTTTAAACAAATATTTTCTTTAACATCCTCCTTCATTTGTTCCATAAATTTTATGTTATACAATTTCATACACATTTCACGTCTTCATGAGACCATCGGTCTCATTAGTCTCCTTAGAATGTGACCGGTTAGGTTTCCCTGCCTTCTCTTTAAATTTACCATTAGACTTCAATTTCTTCCAATCTTCTTAGCACTAATTCTTTTTTTAATCGGTTGATCCATTTCACTTTCATCACTCTTCTCTACCGCCGTATCACAAATGCTTCCAATATTGACTTCTCCGCTGCTGTTATCGTCCATAACTCACTTCTACTAAGAAGCATGCTCTAGGTGTATGTTCTGAAAAATACTTGATTCGTAGCTGGTAGCTTTTAGGTAGCAATACTCTTCCATCTCTTTAAAACATTTTTTCCAAGTATGATATTGGTCTTGGGGTAGTAAGTTTAATATTGGATATTGGGTTAGTTTAATTTCCTTTTTAACGATCGAAAGAAAGGTGATATCTTGCTCATGTCTTACCTTTGTTACCTTGTTTTATCCTTAAATATCTTTCTGTCTCTACCATGACCGCTATGTGATCGGCGAATGGCAGAATGCTCATTTTTCCTCGTGGATAATTATTCTTGAAGTCTTGATTTCTTCAATGGCATTCCTCGGTGTACTCATCATAAATTAGGCTATGCTACCTTGTCTCACTGCTTTTTTTTCAAAGAATATAGCAGGACATACGAATTATTTTTAAGCATTTCCGAGTAAAAAAACGGGAATTCTTCCGAATGCATCAATTCACAACATTTTAATGCTCATGCGGAATTTAAAAGGCATTTTGTAATTCACTATAACACTAAAAATATCTATCATTGTCCCTATTTACGACGAAAGTGAGTGATCGATTAAGCAATAGTAGCTTATGTAACAGTGAATCAAGGAAAACCTGATCCAAGAAGTAAAGCACGTCTTCTAATTTGCACTCGATCATTTGCTTTCATTTTAAGATTTTTTTTAAGTTCGTTACTTAGATTGGCCAAAAGAAGAGCTCAGTCGCGAGCAATAGAGTTTATATCATATGCGTACCCATATGATTTGGACAGTCCAAGAAACACCAATCCGGTTTTTTCTTTCATTCCAACGTAATATTTCAACGTAATCATTAGTTGATTGGGTAGTCATAGAGCGGAGACTAATCGGTATCGTTGGACGATCAGATGGCACAATTGTTTGTCACAAATGTCCCCGTTCCGATTCCCAATTTTGCCAGATTTCGGTTTGGCCGAATGGTGAGACGACCTCTCACGTGGACTTCCAATGCCCTGCCATAATTTACTGATTATCGTGACGATGCTGGTACCGAAGGCCACCATGGGAACGAATGGAGAGATCTTTCTCACATCCTTGTTTTCAAGTCTCTATTCTCACTAATAGAGGCTTCAGACCCGGAGGAAAGGCAAAAGGATGGGAATGGAGGGAAAAGGAGGAAGGGTTGAGAGAAATCCGGCGTAGGCATTAGCCTGTCCTAACGTAAAGGCACCAAGGGAACGACGGCTTAAACGTTCCATCCGATGAACGGAGTATTATACTCATACTACAAAACCCTTTCTCCATATAAAAAAAATGGTTTACCAATGAAAAATATATTCCACTTCCTTGATTCAAACCCGGACCCTCCCTGTAAGAGGCCAGTGATCTAACCACTGCACCAACCTAGAGTTCTTATTGGACCAGTCTAAGGTTATGGGAGAATGGTTAACATTTTCTCGCACATTGCGATTCTTACTTTGCAGTAAAATTAATCGCCAAAATCGAAACGTTAACGTTCAAAATTTTCCCTTTAAATTTGGCAGACTTAGACGCTGGTTATCCGAGCATTTATAGACCAGCATCACAAACTGAGTTATTTTACCTGCTTCTCTGGCCCCACATGTTTCACCATGGGAGGCGACCTCCCCTTAAGAAGAACCTACGGTTAGCCTCAGCACGTTGTGAATATTTAAAGGTGGCTTCCCTGGTTCAAAAATTTTGTATATTTCAAGGACGATTTTAATTATCAAAATCAGGTACGATCCTTTAAAAATAAAAGTAATCAACACCACTCATACTTTGCTTTGAATTGGGACGGATTTTATATTTTGGTAGACACACCTACTGTCATTAAAGATAGAGTGTAAGTGGATAGATCTAGAAATTTTTCAGGGATTGGAAAGAAGTGCGGAGAGAAACCGGGCGTTGGCGTTAGAAAATTCTTAACAAAAGTCACCATAGGGTCCAGACTTAACGTCCCAAACGACGAACAGAGTAATGAACTTAAAATGCTCTCAACACAGCACTTAATTAGGTACCGATATACCATTGAAAAATCTCTGCTCTTGATGAAATTTTAACCAAAGCCCTCCGGATAGTAAGCTAGTATTCTAACCAACACATCGACCCGATTCCTCAACTCAAATAATTGTTCCATAATTATTTCAGCAGTAGCTTCATTTGTTATTTACGGTAGTGGACCGATGGGAGTGTTAATTTTCTCTATTAATGGTAAGTACATTAACTGAATGTACATACAACTGGGAGCTAAGGATGAAGGAAACTCTACTGGTATTGGCTCACGAAAGATATCAAGCGGTTCACTGCTTAATGCTCTGCCCACTGGAAGTAGTAGTGAATTGAAGTACTCTTTAAATTTCAGCCAAAATAAAATTGAAACTACACTAAAAAATCTGCCATACATGGATTATGAGCCCTACTTCATCATCATCAGTAATCACAAATCCTGAGATTAGTTTGACGCAGCTCTCCACTTGATTCTTCTACCAGCTAATCTCTTCATATAAAGAAATTTTTTTCTTTTACGTCCATCACAACTTGTTCTATGCATCACATTAGATGCATTCGTTTACCATTCTTACCGTCCACTTGTTCTTCAACGACAGTCTTCATCAGGCCACCTTGTCTCATGATGTGGCCAATGAAATTGTCTCGTCTTCTTCTTAGGGAATTCAGAAGACCACTCTTTTCTCCCACTCTTCTAAGAACTTCCTCGTTACTTACTCGGTCGATTCATTTAATCTTCATCATTCTTCGGTAACACCAGATTTCAAATATTTCCAACCTTGACTTCTCTGCTACTGTCATCGTCCATGTCTCATTGCCATTTAGTAAAATGTTCCAGATGTATGTTCTAATTTAATGTTTTTACACTTCCACGCTTGTATTTGCAGTTAAAGTAGATTCTTCTTTTGGTAGAATGCCCTCTTTGCCTGGCCTATTCTGCTGACTGTTTCTTTCTTACTTCTTCCATCGTTGGTTACTCGGCTTCCCAGGTAACAGAATTTCTTCGCCTCTTTAGGTTTCCTTTTTCTATGGTTAAACGTTGGTTTTGGTCTCATCTGTCTAGCTGCATACCAATATATTAGTCTTCTTCTTATTGATCTTCAGCTAAAATATGGTCATTTCCCTTTCCATGGTAATTAGAATCTTATTCAGATCTGTCTCTGCTATGAGTGCTATGCCTTCAGCGAGTCACAGCATTCTATTTTCCCTGGTGGATATTCATCCAAAAGACTTTTCTTTGATTTCATTGATGGTTCTCTCGATGTAAACATTAAAAGTTACTGATAGTTGATTTCCAGATGTCTTTTTTAATATGTAGATACTTTTTTATGGTTCCAAGGACCTAAACTCCTGAAAAAACCCATCTACATGTTAAAATTACGCAAGATAATGCACAGCCTTGTCTAACATCTTTCCTTATTCTTGTTTCCTCACAGCTGGGCCCAGATAAAATCACAGCTAGTTTACCTACTTTGTCACTACTAGTCACACCTACTTTGTTTTTATACAAACTGTGGATAATTCTTTGGTAATTTAGTAATTGTAGGACTCTCCAATTCCCTTCAGAATCCCAAGCATTGAAATGCAATCCACGTTGTCAAAAGCCTTCTCTAATTCCACAAATTCAATAAATGTCGGTTTGTTCTCCTCCATTCTCTTCTCTATGAGCAGCCTAAGGGCTAATATTTCTTCACTCGTACCCTTACTTTTCATGAATCCGAATTCATCTTCATCCAGGAGCTCCTCACCTTTTCGTTCTATTCTTCTGTAGATGATCCTTGTCAATATCTTCGATGCATGTGTTGTAAGGGTTATAGTCTTCAAATGTTCTCATTTCCCCACACTCTTCTTTTTGAGAATAGGATGATGTTTTTCTCAAAGTCTCTGGGTATCTCTCCTGTTGATTACATGTCGCAGATGGTTTTGTAAAGATGGTTTAATGTCTTCTCTGTCGCATTTTTAATTAGTTCTGCGGGAATATCATCAATTCCAGGATCCTTATTCATCCGAAGGTCCCATACTGCTGCATCAAATTCCGATTTTAATATTTATGCTCCCATATCATCGTTTTCGACTTTGCTTTCATCTTCAATTACTTTCATGCTGAGATTTTTTCCGTTCTATGACTCTTCCAGATATTCTTCCCATCTTACCAGGTTGCCTTTATTTTCAATCAAAGGTTCTCCATTTTTGTCCCTTAGGACATTTCATCTTGCACCCCGTTCCTTCAAGTAGTTCCTCACCATCCACGGACAACTTTCATCTTTCCAAGAGAAAGGTTGTTTTGCACATCTTCGGATAGAGTCTTCAGCCATATTTATCTAGCTTTCCTGGCTTTGCGACTCATTTTGTTCCTTATTCTTTTGTAACAACGGTGCAGTTCTTCAGTTTTCACATTCTTGTACTTTCCTCTTTCTTCAATCAGGTCTAAGATTTCTCCCATGATCCATGACTTCTTCTTGACAACTTTTCTTCTTCCAATAGCTTCTTTTGCCGCTTCTTGTAGTCCACATTTCATGATCTACCAACGCTCTGAAACTGATTTCTCACTCAGGTCCTCTCCTATGTTGTTTCCCACTGCGATGAATCCAGCATCTCTGGAAATAATATCAAAAATGTAGTTCTCGATTCAGAATTAATATTAATTCTGATGATTTTACTCTTCTGGGAATGCTAGGGCTTAATGTCCTAGCGTTTCAATGCCCTAGTAATGGTTTGTTAAATTTATGTAACAGGTTTATGTTCATCTCACAATTTTATATGTCCCAAATTCCTTTCCGTTAACCCTAAACACTCTCAAATGTATGTGGTAACACACACGGGTGGAATAAAGGGCTACGAACCCGGACATTTATCATTAAAGCATCTCATCACCATCGTAATGTTTCATCTACACCCACTTCCTGCTTATCCTGCAGGCCACCTCGAGGGTGTGTGACAGTAGGTGAATTTTCAACGAACATAGACTACGTATTTCCACTATTTGCTAAACTTTCTACACAATTAGATATTACTATTGATACCATGTGAGACAGGCACTATAAGTTGCTTTTTTCACAAGTTTCAAAGACATATGTAAGAAAAACTGCTCAATGCATTGCATATTAAACGGGATATTCGGATGAGTAAAAAGTAGCTAAAAAGCTATAAATGCTTTCTTAATTCTAAAAGTATTAATCTGTTAATGTGTAGGGAGTAGTATTATACAATCATGACAATACAAGCTCTGTCTATGAAGCATATTGAAATGACAAATCTTGGTGTTGCTATTAGTCGTGATACGGGCGATGAAAGCTCAACTATTTTAATGTATAGTAAATAGACTCTAATTTCTCATATCTTACCTATGTGATCCATTCATTCGATAAAGCGCTGATTTGGAGTCCACAAACTTGGTCTCGATAATACTTCTGCACTCAGCAATGATTGAGTCTGTGATAGGCTTTCAGCTGATAAAGAAATCTAATGATCGGAGCTTGAACTATGATCGGCTGTTTTAGTGGAAGCGGGATGGTGACCGAAGTGAGTTGAAACGAAAGTGTTTCCCGAAGTGTGCATTCAGACTCAATATGAAGCTTAAGTGAAGGCATAAAAACGATCTGCTACTCACATTACCTATATCAATACTCAACTGCTTTGCGCTACGATCGACCAGGTTAGTAAAACACAGTGTGGAAAACTATCATGCAGTTTCTAATGAAGCACCTTATTTTGTCATTTTCAAGCATTCTCCCAACAAGTTTTTTTATACTGCTATACTTTCAAAATAAACGGGTTAAAATGAAAAAAACGCTAAAATTATAAAATGTGCGCTCTGTTCTGTCGAGTGATGCTAAAAATACACTTCAAAATAAAAACGAATTGTGATGCCTCTGGCGTGAAAAACCGCGTCCGTCATTATTCTCTTTCCCAAAATTCACGCGTCCCACTCCTCCAAAACTTCTCGCTAACTTTCTTCGCTGATTTAAATGGTTTTAACTTTATTCTAGTTTTTTCATGTACTTCACTATCAGTAAATCAATTTTATCTAACGATAACATCTATTGTGTCCTACCCTTTACTATTGTGTTTTTTTTATATTTTTTGATACCATTCACTTCTAATTACTCTATCCACACAAGTAATTTTACATTACATTTATTCCATAGCATTTGCCAATATTCCACCAATGATTTCTCTACCTCCATCCTGAGTCACCTAATATTCCTAGAGCTTGTCTGCTGTTTGATTGAATTAATTTTTTGCTTTGCTAGCGACAGACATGCGTTTGTTTCCTCATTCATTCATGCAATATCTTTTGGATGGTGTATTTCAACATAAGTATAGCCACTCTCATCCAAGTGACCGGATAAAAGCTATGAATGCATTAATTATTTTTTCACCTCCGTCATTATTGCGACGTTTTATCTTTCCAATCGCTCTGGATATGAACCTCCGTACCCTTCGTGTGACCACCAGTACATGACGCAGATTTCAGGTCATTGTGCTGTTAGTTATAAGGAGTCTTTTAAAGTCTATACTATCATATCTGCGAATAAAAAAGGAACTGGAGAGCAATTGGAAAGAACAATTTCACCATTTTAAGCCTCCCAATGGGAAATTACAATTTTACATAAGAAAAAACAATGGGGGCGTTTACTCGGAACCGAAATCGCTATTTTGTACACAAAATTGTTGGATGGAAACGACAAATGAATTTTTGTGTAAAAAAGTGATCTTCCAACCAGAGACGTTCACTAAATCAAAAATTCAAATAAACAAAAGATGACGCCCACCGAACGAGCTGCGTTAAGGATTACTACGTCATTCACCTACCGTCCTTCACTTCGTTGAGGAAGAACGGGAGGGGAGTAAAGGTGGGGGCGGAAGGTCCTCTCGCACAGATCCTATCGCAACCACTTCGATTGGCAGAGTCAGCTGTGTGTCCCCAATTGTGATAAGGTGAAGGAACTTCGCAGTCTCAGTTGTGATTGGACGAAGTGGATGACGTACGAATCCTCTGCACGCCCAATTTTCCGAAAGGGTTAAAAGCTTCAGTTTTTCGCCACTTATAACTCGAGAACTAATTGACGTATCTAAGAATGGAAAAATACTGGCCTTTTTTATTTTACAAACTCTTATCAGATTCAGCAATACAAAATATGGCAAACGATCCCATTTATCCTTATTCTCATAGATTTGAAATATTATTAAGGCAACTTTATCGTAAGTTTACTTTAATTGAGGGCTTTATCAAACTATTTCGTAGGAATTAGCCTTTTGCTTCCACTCAAGAAAAACTATTACATTTATTTTTTAATTGATGGTTTCATTCACATTGGCCAAGGGTAATTTAAGATTAATTATTCATCAAAATAATTGACTATGATTTAAAAAGTTCCAAATATTTTAAATCATTTTCACAAACTCCCCATTGCTGAGATAAACAAACCACTGTATTACGGCATCGGCATTACCCCTCTGACTGATATAACATATTTACAACGTGACTACAGCCACTGTTTTTAATGGAATAAATGCTGAACTAGTTGACATACCACATGCTTTCCGGAGAGAACCAAATTTTCAGAGGTAAGACCCTCAAATCTGTTTATTTTTATTTATTTTTCTATCATTTACATGAATATATTTCAGTTAACCTCGTGGCATTTAGAAACCAGAATAAGAGAGGTGATGAATGCTTCTAGTTGATAACATCACGGAGAAGTGGAGGAGTTCAGCTCTTTCGCCAAAGTATCGCAGTAAACAAATTAGTTTATCAACTTTGGAGAGATAATTTCTCAGGTGAAACGATTGTTCCACTCAGGAGAAGAGATATCACTATCACTCTAATTTGTAAAGGAGAGATATCACTAGGGACGGTAGCAGAAAGACTTGGCGGTATCAGAGGTCACATCCCAACTCAGTCACGGATGACATAACCTTAGGAAATAGCTGTCTTTATCACAAATTTTCCTCCTTGAACAATCCCATGACGTTATAAGAAATACTAAAGGGCTTTCACCCGAGAGGAGTATCACATGAGGGATATCTCCTGGAAATTTCACTTTCTGATCCATCCTGTGAATGTGCCCCCTTTATCAAGAAATACATATAGCCTATTGATTTCGGAAGAGAAATGCGGAATGCAGACAGCTTAATTTGCAGACATTCTGCAATATAATCACTATTTCACTTCAACCTCTATCTCGGAACGAGTAACATGTTTTGTGAAAAGTGCATTTTCAATTATTCAATATACCATTTCTTGAATCATTACCTATCTCTCAATCAAAAAAGCTGTCTTTGAGAAATTAAAAAAAGAACTGGAAACCGAACATATGTGATATAACGCAAAAGAAACGAATTATATTAATTCGTTTGAGCGATGGCTCCGATTCATTAACACTTTTGTTACAGATTCGTAACAAGTTTAACACTAACGAAAATTTAAAGTGCAGTGATTCCTATAGTTGCTTTTTCTGATGCCAAACGGGAATTAAAAATGCAAGGTCATCTTATAATATGTTCAGAAGTTGGTTTTGGGAAGACAGTGGTGTTTGACTTCAGATTCGAGAGTTGGTTCAAGTGGGGTCATGCCTCCTTGGCATGCTTCGACCATAATAAGTAAATATTGTAATTTTGCCATAATTCTCATTAAGGCCATTTTCAACATGTATGAGAAGATTATCACGTGATTTATGGGTATTTTTTCAATAAGGGGGGTGACCGACAACTATGTTATCTGTAAAGGAACGGTACGATGATCATGTACGCGTATCCAGATTATTAGAAGAATGGTATTGTTTTGTCCTATAAATGAAGAAATCATTTATTTCCTAATACCTATCCCTCGATTCTCAACCGTGCACCATTCTGGTTAGATACCTTTAATTATTACGTGTCTCAGGAAATGATGAATTGATATTAAATCATGTCCCCAGGGATGTGTCTGGAATTGACTAGGACGCGTCCGGACGGGTTCATATCAGCAATGCTGTCTTTGTTTGGAAAATTTGAAGATTGCTCTATTCCCTAAGCATAATGGCACTGCTTTTTGAGGAAATCCTGTGATATTTCTCTTAAATGGGGTCTAGTTCCATAAAAAAATGGAAGTCAACTTTGAAGTCAAGGAAGTCAAGTCAATGGAAGTTCATAAACTACGCATATAAATGATGGACTTGGACGATTTTTTGTTACTTGAGACTTACTATGTAGATTAGACTTTCCTTCAGTACTTCAGAATTCTAGAGTCATGCAAGGAATAGCCAGTGAAAACATTTTTCTTTATTCCGCATGAGCTGTGGCTTCTGGTAGCCGCAGTAAATGAATTTTTATTGATAACTAATTGCGCATAATAGAAAATAATTACTTCAGGGCTGACGGTTGTATTTGCCTTCCCAACACAAAGCTCATGTGCTAAAATCTCTTCTGGCATGGATTTCATAGTGGTCATTAGAGCTAAATTATATTATTTCTGCTAGACAGTGCTATAATAGCTAAATAGTTTAAGCAACTAAAAATTCAATTCTACAACACTACGTCTAAAGCAACTACATTATCAAATTCGCATATGTTCAGTATATTTCCATATGTCTCATTTCTATCCGAATGCCTCTCTTCCATGTCCGTTTATAATTAGTGTCATTAATAAAATGATCTTAGTAAGTATTCGGCATATTCTAGTATCATATCGAAACCACAACTACCTAGTTGCTTTGCTACCTAAAAAGGTTTTTCAGACTGCTCTGACTTGAGTCTAATGAGTCAAAGCTTGTTGTAAGCACTGGTGAAAATCAATGACTAGGGTCAATCTCACCCAACCATATGTCATCTGATCATTCTCGAGTATACCATTCGTAAATAACAGAGGAATTATCATTTTTGTTGTCTAAAAAACAAACGCATTCGTTTCTCCGATTTCCCCGCAGGTAAGGTCCATTTGTAATACTTGTAGCCTTTACCAAGAAAACGCTTTATTTTGATCAAATAGGGCATCTAGTTACGTATAACCTGTACGTGGAGAGAAAACTTGTGAAGAAACATTTCATCGAATAATGCGAGCACTCAGATAATTTGCTCCAATTTCCAATTAGTTTCTCAGCCAATATTTTTCGGTCAAAAAAGAAAAAAATAACGTCACAATACGGGACGCAGAAGAATATATTCTAATTTATAAATATATAGGTATTAAAAACGTAGCACACTATGGCATGAGATGGTAATTTAAAAACTAAATATAATAATAGTAAAAGTAACCTGAGACTTTACTTGACTTTTAGTTTATTTTACCTTTTACATTTCAGAGATCAAGTATACATTTTTCAAGTAATATATTTTAGCATTTTTTCTTGCCATGCATGTAACTAAATGTGCATACAACCCATGAGTAAAATTGTTTTAGACAACTCCTTGTATGTTTGTCATGTAGCCAGAAATATTCGTCTAATAGTTGTACTGTACGTGCGTAACATGTTTATCGACAGAGCCAGGAGGTTTTTTTGCAAGTGAAGTCTCCATGAGTGAGATAGGTGTGGAGTTAAACCTGTTATATAGTCACAAACAGTAGCACTGTTTACTCTACAAAAATGCGTATCTGGAGTATAATTCCGCCCTTACACTCGATCTTTTGTTGCAGAGTCCTAATAACGTGTAGATGTTACACTCTTTCACATTTTCTCTCCTCCTACTTCAATTTTTTCATTAGCTACAGCCCTCTCTATTCATTCCAACTCACGAGTAGGTACTTTTCATGTAGATTTATTTTCTCGGCATTACTTCATATCATCTATATGAACATCTTTATCAGTCATTCTACCTAAGAATTGTATTCTTATCAATTCAATATAATGTCCTTTGGACCTCTCTAACATTTTTTGCCCCAGTACTAAAAATATAGACCACTCTTCTTATTTTTCAAAAGAATAATTGGTAATCCTATGAGCAAATACTCAGCATTCAAACTAAGGCCAAGGTTCTAGGCTTCAATTCTTCTACACTTAATCCCTCCGCTTGTCAATGAGTGTCATTACATAGGATGACATTGAGCAATTGTTTCGGGCACTATTCTCTTAGAGAATAAATGTCAACTCGATGACCATTCCTAATAACAAAAGAACAATTTTTGCTCTATTATTATTAGTAGTATGTTATCGGCATAATTACTATTGTTTGACCATGATTCGTTCATATTTCAGCATGTTAGTTAATTCTCACGCAATAAGGTACATTTTTATTGTTCTCAGACCAACAGAGAGGTTAAGATCCATTTAAAAATGCGAATAAAAAGCCACTGAACACTAGAATGAAGCAATTAAGATACGAATTCCAAAATTGGATGATATGAAATTGCTCATTTACAAGGCATGGTATGGAAAAATTTGTAAACATATTTATATCCCCCTCTCATTAATTTATTCTAGGTAAGGCTCTACCCATGGGAGCCCACAAAGTAGATGAGGGAGCCTGAAATTTACTGACGTCCATCATCAGCTACTCCTACGTTATTTGACCTGGAGGATTTACTAAGCATACATCAGAGCTGAAAAATGGTAATTTTCTTTAATGTAAGTCATGATGACTGAAGAAGTAAAGATTTTTCGAAAAGAAAGTTGAAAATAGCCAATTTGTCCGAGGATTTTTTGCTGAGATATTATTTATATTTCCATTCATATCGTCACCAGATCAGATAAATTCATGAGCATATGTCAAAACTTAGTTTATAGTCGTATTGCAATAAGTGTCTACTTTACATGATGACCCTCACGAAAAGACACCACTTTGTGTACAACAGTGTGGTTGGATTTTGGCTGCATATTCTTTGATACGAGCCAGACTGTTCATCTCATCCGGCTGCTTACCGGATTAACTTAAATATGGAAACATGTCAGTAGGAAATTAAGATACTGATTAAAATAACAATGTACGTAACAGGGAAATAAGAACTTAAGGCAGTATAAATCAAAGAGGAAAAAGTATATTAAATTCATAAACATACTTATTATGAATCAATTCCAACCAGAATCTGTCATCGGTGCTGATTCATATAACTGACAACGACGAGACACTGGTCTCTTCATGTTTATACATGAAATATTTCCCAATATACGTAACTTAGATGCTCTAAAAAGATAGCCTTTGAGTTTCAACAAACAATACGAAAGCGGAAATTTTAATTAAACTTAACCTTAAGTTCAATTTTGTTATAAAGATCTAACATTAAGAAACCCACAAGGACAAGTACTGTGATGGCGTGACCTTTTCTTTTCAATAATTTATTTATTTCCTAAGGAATCAGAGCCTCTTTAATGGAGAAAGTACTTCTCTGATCCTCTCCCTCCAGCCTTTCACACAACAATCCCCCTTCTCTCCTCTATCAGCAATCTATTAAAAAATATTTTCAAAGAAAAAAATTCAACAATTAACCAATAATAAACATTCTAAACATCAAAAACGAGCATAATAGGGAATATGCCTGAAATTTGTTTCTTGAGTATTTTCATGAACCTATCACAAATTCAAATATATATGCCAAAATTTTCCATGTGAACCTCAAAGATTTTTAAAATCGATTTACATTTTCCCGAAACTTGTCGAAATTCATGTGACAGACGCCTTCTGACGTCACTGCATGGTATAAGTTTTGCTAGGGAAACAAATTTTTATTTTAGACGAAACCAAAGCAGATATATATTGTAAAATAAACAGTGAATACTTTGTCATAGCCGAGATTCTTGGAGTGAGAAAAAACAGGGCTCTACAATACAATTTACGGACAAATTGCACGTTACAATTCATGCCATTTAAATAAAAATCGAAATACATTAGTTTATTGCGTTAAAAAATGAGACAAATAAATACGTTTTCGCCAAGTATTCATTTAACAATCAACCACTCGTATAACAGATAAACAATGCCCATAGTGATACCGTGCCATGACGTCATGCGATGACTTTCAGTTATCAAGCGGCCGAAAACGTATAATTTTGAAAGAGTTATATACTTGTTACGCAGCTGAATCCACAGCTAGTAAGTTTAGCGTTAAAATATCTTTAAAAGCAGAGAATGTTCCCCAATGGAGATAATGCACATCTATAGGTAACGAAAAAATGCATCAACACAACAAAGAAAAACCAAGAAAACAAAGCCTCGAAATTTTAACAAAACAAATGCTATCACCTTTCTATTACGGGCATGGGACGACATAACAGTGTTATTGAATCTCAGCGTCCAGGGAATATAGATGAATTTAAAAGATCTAAGGTTCAATACCTCTCTATAAATGTTGTTTCTTATACACTTTTATAGACAACTTTACTCTAGCACTCATAATGATTTTTTTTACAGGTAGAAAACAAAAAGAAAATTTTGATGTTAATACCAATCATCATTCTTTTGACTTTTTTCTTCGACATAAGCTTTCCCTTGAGAAATAGGAGAAGAGAGGCAATAGCAAGCAATGAATTGAAAAGTGAAAATGAACCAGCTACTGCTAAAAACAAAGGTGAGTTTTAACATCAAGTGTTCAGCATTTAGTAGTATTTTAAAGCTAATTAATGGCATCACCCTACTCAAAATAAGCAACATAAAGAGGCTACACAGAAATGTAATCTTGTTTGAAAGTGAATTGTAATTGCGGCTAGAGTTAGGAATTGATTAAATTAATTCGTGAATCAAAGGCGATTTCAATTTAATACCATCCAATGCTCTTTAAAATCTCGGAAGCTTTCGCGATACAGTTTATGGAGCTGGCCATAGCACTGAGACATTTTTTATTATCTTACCAATACATCAAAATCTTATTCAAAAAGTTACCCTCAAAATAGAAAGTAGCGCAAGACTGAACAACTTCTACTGCTCCTCTGATCTTAAAATGGAAAAAGACAGGATTACGGAAATTTCAGGCACCGCACATTAGAAACCACTTGCAACACACTAACCTTCAAATAAGTGTAAGTTTTATACATTATAAAAAGCCCTATCTTTCCAGAGTAGTGACATTCATTCTGTAAAAATAAATGCAGCTTGTATAAAAAAGGATACTGCCAACAAAAACTAGTTTTATTAGTCACAACAGAAGGCTAAACAAAAAATCTAGTAGATTCTTAGATTTCAAAAAGATATTTGAAAGAGTATCGTACAAATATATACAATTAAATAATATAGATACGATGTTAGGGAATTCTATACATGAAATATTAGCTACGTTTTTTCTTGGTTTTAGGACTGGGCGCAAGAATTAAATTGAAAGAAGTGGTGTGCTGCCGATAAGTCTCATCCACTCCAAACCTAAAAGGTTAGCCGGAGTAAATCTAAAGGAGTTATTTAATCTAACTTCGGACGTATCGCGGAGAAGCCGCATTTCAAATATTTATGGCACAGTGAAACTGTGACCAATGGAACAAATTGAAGAAAGTATTTTAAATAAAACGTATTCATAAATTATATTCCAATATTCTTTTACCTAATTAAGACCTCATCTCGAGTGCACAACAAAAATAAGATTCTGCAAAGAATTTAATACATAACCATAAACTTTCCTCTATTACCAGCATAAACCAGACAAAATTTAAGACAGAACCATGTGAATATGGAGGTAGAGGTATGTTTACATAAACACTGGATAACTCTTCGGTCATTGCAGGACGCACAATTTTCTTTTGGATTTCCAAGTAATGAATTCTAATCCAAGTTATCTCCAACTCCACAAATGTGGCGATCATGTGTTTATTTTTCTCCATTTTCTTCACTAAGCCTAAGCACCAAACCACTTCTTCTGTACCCTTGCTTTCCCTGAATCCAAACCCGTCTTCATGCAGCAAATCCTCTGCTTTCTTTTGTAGAAGTACTCCTCTCCTATTCTTATGTAGATGATATTAGTAAATCTCTTCCGTACATGGGATGTCAGGCTTACTGTCCTAAAATTTTCACCTTTCTCAGCTTTCTTTGTTTTTGGGAATGGAAATTATAAAGCTCTTCTCAGCGCCCGTGAGTATCTATCCAATTGAGTACATGTCGCAGATGGCTTTGCGAAGCTAGGTTAACGCCTTCTCTCCCCCATTTTTAATTAGGTCGCAAGGAATATCAATACCAGAATCTTTATTCATCTGCAATCCCCTCATTCCTGTATCAAATTCTGATATCAATACTTGAGTCTCCCATGCCATTCTTCTCTATTTCATGTTCTTGTTAGATAGCATTCACTCTGATATTGTTTCCGTTGCATATTTGCTCCAATATTCCTTCCAAGTTATCTTCATATTCAATAATGTTTTCAATTATCTTCCCTCAAGGCATTAAAACTTGCGCTCCGTTGCTTGAAGTGATTCCTATTCTATAGGCAGCTTCCGTCTAGTCAGCTCCCTGGATGAGATTGTTTTGTACGTCTTCTTATAGATCTTTCATTCATAGTTCTATATCCTTCCTCGCTTTGCGACTTCTTTCAACCTTTGTAGCAGATTTCCTCTTCTTCAGCTTCAAATTCTTGTATATTCTTCTTTCTTCTATTTAGTTTAAGATTTTTTCAGTGCTCATTAGTATTCCTTGACAAATTTTCTTCTTCTAAGAATTTTTTTGCCACTCCTTGTAGTTGGTTTTCATGTTTTACCATCACTCTTCCGTTTATTTCTCAGTCAGTTTCCTACCCTATGCTGTTTTCCACTGCTTACTGAAACCGTAGCCGATAAAAATAACAATCACTTAGTATATTCCACACACTGAACCAGCTGACCACGGTTTCGACGTCGGCTGGTTCAATAAAAGAGTGGAATATACTAAGTGATTGTTATTTTCATCATGAATATCTTCCACTAAGTCACGCCTGAAGGTATTCTTCGAACTGTAGCCGATTTTGAACCATCTTCAAATTTTCTATATGCCATGTGCTCTTCAATATTTTATACAGTTTCTTGAATGAAGATGGCATTGTACCATGACTAAGTTCATTTCACTCTCGATAACTGCCCTAGGGAAGCTTTTGCACTCCTTTGCATGGTTCCTAAATATCTACTGCATTAAAATGTACACTATTTGAAATTTTCTTGTCGTCTGGTATTTTCCATGCATATCTCCTTCGGTTGTGATTTTTAAACAATATGTGGGCCAACACTAATCTATGTTGGGTGCTGGCAAGAATATATTGCATTTATTTCCAATAAAATATATAAAACAATCTATCAAACGAAATATTTTAGGAGCATGATGCCTAATTCGATAGGACAAAAAATGGTCAACTCACTCCTGATGCCTCATATTGATTATTGCTCTTTAGCGGACACAGATTTAAATAAATATCAACTAATAAAACTGCAAAAATACAAAATGCTGGTATCAGATACATTTGTAACATTGGGCACCGAGAGCACGTAACGCCATATTTCACAAGATTAAATGTTCTTAAAGTTGAATCTCGTACACACTGTCAATTGGAACTCATGTACAAACTTCTGGAAACTGGGTAACCAACCTACCTCAATAGCAATATGATACAAAATAAAAATTTAAAAGTGAGAACAACGAGAATAACCGAAAATCTACATGTACCATCGCACCATACAACAATTTTCCAGAAATCATTCATAGTAAAATCGTGTCAGTTTTGGAATAAATGACCAGAAAATATAAAAAAACACTACCTCAATCACTGTATTGAAATACCTGCCATTTAACTATGCAAAAGAAAATGAAAATGAAAACATAGAATCAGACATAAGCAACCATAATGCATGATACATTTCATAATATATTGAAAATTGATTTAGATAACCAACAATTTAAAAACAATGCAAATCTCTTGTATGTCTGCATGTTATGTTATGATTTGATATGCTTAGATTTAAGGTATGATTGTTTTAATATTTAAGGTATGTAATATGTTAAGATAATAAGATTGTTGTAATATGTTGTTATGTATTTTAATATCCGTTGTACATACATCCTGTTTTGTTTTTTCTATAAATTAGGCAAATCAGCTCACAATTTAATATCTCCTAACGTGAACCTAGTATATTAATTTATAACATATGAAACTGAAACAACTATTTTTTATTTATGTATTTAATGTTATGTATTAAATTTTTTTCCTTGCAAGAAAATTATGCTTATGAAAATTATGAAAATTATTTATTGACCTAGGAGCAATCGCTCCTAGGTCAATAAATGTTTTTTCTATTATATTCTATTCCAAACGTATTTTCCAGTTATTCTTCCAGCATAACCTACACCGACGACAGCGTTCCAATCCCCAAAAAATGTAGGTTTTCTTCTTCACTTCCCTGTTTTATTACATCCGCGATGTCATCATGCGTGTCTTTCACATCTTCATTTCTATGTCCGGCGTAAGAATGCAAACCTACACAAAAATGATATCTTAATCTTGATCTTGTTCTACGGTGGCTTGGTCTCGATCTTCACCATCACTATCCCATCGTTATACTGCAGGTATCTCTTCACAAGAGTCTTCCTAAGCATTATACTTACTCCGGAATTACTATTTAATGATTCGGTGAGTATGATATGTAACCCTTTCACCCCAAAAGTCTCCTCCTTCAAGCCATTTCATTTCGTTGATTTCTAGTACTTTAGTAGAGGTCCATTATTTGCATTTTCAAATTTAGCTTCTTAAGTCTTCTACAAGTCCGAAGTGATCTCGCGTTTCATGTCACCACCCTAAAATATTCAACACACCTGACTGATATACATTCTCTCCCGGGTAATCCTAGCCTACGCCAGGACTGTTGTATAGATGGTTTGTATACGACACTAATAAGGATATTCCTATCGCAACCCTGACATGGGCGTAGGCGAAGGCTATCCCGTCTTTGTGTTTCTTTTCCCTCCGCACAGATGTCTTCGTACCGATCAACGTCAAGCGCTGCAAAATCCCGCAGATCGACCCGTGGGATGAATCGATCAAGCCGTTCTTGGAGAGACCGGAACCGTTCTCGTGCGGATCCCCGGCGCCGCTCACGCGCCTCGCGCCCTCCCGGCCCGCACCCAAGGAGCAGCAGCCCTCGTTCCCCCCGCCAACACCGATCATCACAATCAATGCCTCCCTGGTGCACGAGTGGGCAAACGCATCCCTGGGGGAAGTGACGTGCTGCGCCGCGCCAGTGACCAGGGGCGAGCCGCTCTCCGACAAGGACTTGGGCGCGGACAATCGAATCAAGTATTACCTCTTGTTCTTCTAGATTGACCTCACACCCCTCGTGGCAAGGAATGATCGATGACTCCCAGCTACTTTCGCATAGTACTTTGAACATAGTACATAGAATTGCAAGCGTGTTTTTCGACCATCAAGCTAATCGTAGACTGGGATTCATCAAAAGAGTATTGGGTATGTTTGACGATCATGTACGAGAAATCAGTTTTCACTTGTTATATCTCATTTAAAATACGCTGCCAGTATATGGATCCCCACGAAATCGGTCTAAATAATGAATTTGAACGTGTGCAGCCAAGATCGGCAAGATTTGTAAAGGGACGCTACGATAACTATATTAGCGTAACCAGTCTATTAAATGAATTAAAATGGGAATCATTGTCAGATAGCAGGTTGAAATTTAGACTTAATCTCCTAAATAAATTCCAAGATAACATTTTCAGTGATGATGTTAAAAATAGTTTGAGAACCCCAACTTACTATGGTAGACTGGACCATAATTAAAACATTGGAGAAATTGATTAATACTAATCCTTTTAAATGCAATATATGTAGTGCATGTTTGATGAGAATTCAACCCCTGCCACACACCTTTGTGGTGGCTTGCAGGGTATTATGTATAATATGTTGGAGCCCCCCTCCACCCCCCGAACGATTAACCTTCTTCTTTACTTCTAGACCCGCGCATAGTAAAGACTGCGGAACGGTACCTTTTTGGCTTCCCTTTTCCTACTGTTGTGCTGGTCAAGTTAAAGATATTACTAAGGTCTCAGCACACCAAACACTGCCGTGAATCAAATGGCTGAGAGCAATGGAGATATATGCACATCAACCCGAAAGCACGTAAATGTTACGGGAATACTTTGGAATCTTCTTTAAAAAAAGTTTGTTTCCGCCATCATCATCAATGGACTCTCAGTCCTGAGTCCTTCCCTTTCTTCGTTGGGGAGTAAAGGGAAGTGGGCTTTCTGAGATAAATTCTAAGAGTAAATTGACGAAGCTCTTCTCTCAGTCTTCCGATCATGTAACCAATTTGTATGTACATACTAACATAATTCTTGCCTAATTGTTATTTTTTTGAAGTATCCTGTAGGTACCTGTTTAGACTCACGCAGATAAATTGTGCTTGCAAACTGGGCATGTGAACTTTTCTTTGCATGCTATCGCCTGTTAACAGAATGCATATATTATAGCATGTTTTAGAGACGATTGCTGAGCCTTCAACTTCCGCGTTTGAGGTTAAGAGTTCGCTAACCCCGCTATTCAATTTTTACTCCCCCCCTTTGAAGGATAGGCACCTGCGTTCGCTTCAACGACTCCATTACTGCGTCTTCGGACTTCACCATGGTCAACTGCACCCAGAAGGGGCAGTCCGCGTACGTGGGTTTGCACGCCCACGTCGTGCCCACCGAGGATACCCTCCGGAAGGTCAAGGTGGCGTCCTCCAGCGGTGCCCTGCCCCCCAACATCATCCTCATTGCCATCGATTCGTCTTCGCGACTCAACTTCTTCCGCGCCATGCCGAAGACCAGAGCCGTGCTGGAGAAGGCGGGTGCGGTGGACATGAACTCCTACAACAAGGTGATTATGGCCTCTCTCTTAAATTTCCTTATTCCTGCGATGATGTTGACATCACAGGCCGTTGGCATATGGTGAACTTTCTTTATTGTTGATCACACTGTATCTCTCTTGTACGCTGTAACTGAGTGTGTAAACATTTTTGTCACTGAAAACTATTCAATATTGATAACTATTCCTTTTATTCAAGGTATAACAAAGCAAATATGGTTTTTTGTCTAATTCCGGTCTCGTATAGCAATGAAATTATATTTTGTTAAGTTTAGGTAGATAATGAAACTATTAATAGACTAGAGTTTTAATCGAAAAGGAGAACGATGAAGACGGAGACTCACGCATACCAACTTTGACTTATATATGAGGCAATTTTCGAGTCCTTGCGTTAGTTCCAACTTTTTGGTCGCCTCTTTTACATTTCTGACAAATTTTTGTACTTTTCCGAAGCATTTGACAAATTAATAGATTAAGAAAATTGGTCCCAACTTTTCTCGTAAGGCAAGCTTAGAATTGGATGATTTAAATAATTTCAAAGGTGTTTCATCATAAAATATCTACGAAAGTTAGGAGTTGTATGGAAGGGTAGACTACTCTTTCCAAGCTTTTTTTGGGCACCAATAATCCAGGTAAGATAAGAAATTGGATAATGGGTTACGATAGGACGGGAAATAAGAAGGGCTGCCCGTTGCAACCATTACTTTTAAAACTTGCAGGAAGAAATTATACCAAATAATTTGCATTTGATGTGTATTAAATGGAATACAGGCATAGGAATCAGGATACAAGTATAGATAAGGTCACATTTATTTGTGGATGACCAGTTTTCGGTAGGGATTTTAGCTAAAGAATCAGAATCATTGCTAGCAAATAACTAACCTTGGGATGATTAATGGATGTTAGTTCTCTGGAAAAGAATTAAAGCTAAGCATAAAACTAGGAGGAAGGAAATTAGTGGAGATCGAGCATTTCAACTGCCATTTAGGCAAAGGAATCAGGCAATGTACTGGAGAGGGCTCCTGTCATAAGCTTTCTTCGGTTAATAAATGCTTCTTTCAATTATCCTACATATATCTTTGGTAATAAATCTACCTTAGCTCATTTGATAACTTAAGAAAGAAATTAAGACAAGAGTCCCTGGTGCCAACCATTACTTCTCCTCAGGTATAGTCAGTCATATGGTTACGAAACATGAACTGTGGAGGAAGTGGATTAGAAAATATTGGAGGCATTTAAAATGCGTGTATGAATAAGAATTGGGAAAGGTCGATAACCAAAAGGAAGGCAAATAAGGTTTTGGTTTTATTGGTTGAGTATAGAAGTTTAAGGAATTTAAATATATTTATTTTCAATTTTCAAAATTTTGAATGTTGAAATTTTAATATCGGCATATTGAAAATTCATTATCTACTATACGTTATTCGAGACTTATCCAATATATATATCAATATATATCCATTAAAAAAAGACCAATATGTTCCAGAATTGTAACCAATTGTTTCCCAAAGGTACGTAATTTTGAGGCCTAACAATAGCCTATATTTTGATCCACAGGCATGAATTGCTATTCCATTGATGTCACCGATAGAGTTAAGCGAACCAAGAAATTAACGATAGTTCTAGCAGCAAAGTAGCAGTTCGCACACCTTGTGAATCCGAAAATGGGAAATGAGGGGTTGAGGAGAGCAGATGTGAGAGAAAGAAGGGAGAGGAGTTGAGGAAAGGAAGAAGGGATGTTGTGCAGGGTAGTGACGTGATATAATGATTTAAAGCAGAGAGAATTCGAGAAATTTTCAGTTTTACCTGCGTAACATTGTACCGGGGATAGGGATGCTTTTGGGGCCCAAATGGATGCTGATTCCAAGGAGTGCACTTCAATCATGGTCGCACTTGGTGGTAGAGCATACGGGATGGATATGGAGAAGCGGTTGTCGAATTATTTAAAATTCTGTTTTCTACGCTCTATGACATTATCCAATTTGTAACCACCATTGATCTCAATTCATTACCAAATGTTCTTTTGTTTCCGTCTGCCACATATTATACTATTCATTCCTTCTCTTCAGTTCATTTCGTCTTCCTCTTTTTCTTTACATAGTGGATTCCAATAAAATACTTCATTTTGCAATCTCTCGTTTGACATTCGTTGTTCATGACCAAGACCTATTAGCTGCTTTGTAATAATATTGAATATAGTATCTAAATTCCATCATATTTTTAGTTCCGTCATTTGTGATTATTTTCCCTGTAATTCCCTGTCGCATGCCACCAAACTCTGTGATGGAATTTCTCTTTCTCCAATATCTGCCAAATATCACTAGCATATTAAAGCATAATTATGCTTTTTAAAACTGTGATATATTTATTCTTTTTCTTTAATAACTTTGACCCATAGTATACTCTTCAGCGTCGATATTAATCTTCTTCATTGTAGGTTTATTGTTTAATAGAATTTTGTAGGTTTACTTCTTCAATTTCTTTCTGGAGCTTCGAGTTCCGACGTTGTGACTTACTTTAATATCAAAGTATGTGTACTGTTCTCAGTGTTGGATATTCTGTCCATCTTCTACCACTGTATTATGCTGTGCTTCTACAATTCATATGTCATATTTCTTTCTGATATATATTTCTGAGTCCATTTTTTATTCTTCATTTAGTGTACGTGTGAAGTAGGTTAAGTCATGGTATAATAATGATAACCTGCGAAGAACAACGAACATATGGTATTATGATTATACTTAGAGATATCCATGCTTTAACATTTATTTCTCCATTCTGAAAGGGCCTGTCCCAAATATACCTTGAAAAATGTTGTGGAGATGCAGATTCCATTTTTTTTGGTCTTATGGTAATTGCTAATTCGTCTTATGTTTTTGCCTATTTTCAGTTATACTTTTGTATTTTTGTATGCTTTTTTCAGTACTTGGACAATAAATATATTAAAATTAATAGTTTAAGCTTTTCCACAGCCATCAGCTTTCTGTAAATAGACGTAAAATAGGTGGATAACCTTACCAACGCCAATTTTTTCTCAATCCACGGTGTGACACACAATAACTGGTCAGGGGTGGATCTACTGTTCTTCTTCCCTGGTTCTTCTAATACTTTTCTTTTAAATAATTAAATGAAATATCGTTTATTACTTCAACGATATACATTTAGATAAAGATCAAAACAGGAAAAACGCAGCTATTTAACACAAAAAGTAAACATTTTTCAGCTAATGACATTCAGTACCTATATTATCGAATTAATTACTAAATACATGTAGTATTTATGTTTAAATATTCTTGTTCTTCCATCAGGTTGGTGATAACACCCTCCCGAATCTCCTTCCAATACTTGGAGGTATGTCTCTCGACGACGCTAATGGAAACCCTAATTCTACGACTAGGCCAAGCGGTTACGGATGCTGGCCAAACGAAAAATATACCTTCGACAAGTGCCCCCTTCTATTCAGAGATTTTTCCGAGGAGGGTTACGTGACGTCGTTCGTGGAGGACGAGCCGACCCAAGGAGCATTCCATTATCACAAACCGGGATTCCGCCATCAACCTGTGGACCATTACAGCAGACCCTTTTTCGTGTTTGGCGATAAGTACACGAAAACGGTCACGAAGCATCACGAATACTGGTGCTACGCACAGAACCCAACCCACCGCCTTATGATGGACTACGTGAAGTCTTTCCTCAACACCTACTCCCTCCGAGCTCCCCACTTCTCACTCACATTCTTCGTCGGCATCGGGCACGCTCAGGCTTCCGACATCGAACTGGCCGACGACGACATGGCAGACTTCATCTCCTCGATCATCGACTCCTCCGACGCAGCCCTGGAGAGCGGCGGAGGCGGCGGCATGTTCCTCGCCGTCTTTAGCGACCACGGAATGAGGTGGGGGAGGCTCAGGGAATCCCCAGCGGGGTGGATGGAAGAGAGGCTCCCCTTCCTATACATTCGACCCCCTTTGCCCAGGGGCGCCGCACGCACTGTCTCCACGGAAGCAGTCGGAGGTCGCCCGCCGGACTTCTCACGGATCGTCAAGTCGCTCTATCCCAAACTCCTGATCAACAAGGACCGACTCGTGACGCCTTACGACTTCCACTTCACACTGGCCGCCTTCCTCCGGGGAAACAATACCACCAGGATCATGAACTCCACGTGCAGCAAGTGCTATGACATCCTTCACGAGGAGGTGCCGCTGTCGAGGACTTGCGACGAGGCGAAGATTCCGGACAAGTATTGCACCTGCGTGGAAGAGGCCAAGGCTTCCGTGGACTCGAAGAGGGTGAGGACTGCATCGTTGGAGGCCGTCAAATACCTGAACGGTATCTTGGAGGGAGTGCCTCAGTGTGCGCGGCTGACCCTTGATAAGATTTTGTCGGCGAGTTATCGCACAATCCCCTCAGTCAGTGGGAAAAATCAAATACAAATGCTAGACGTCAACATTGTAACCATTCCTGGGAAAGCTGTTTTCGAAGTGGACTCTGTGCTCGCTGACGGAGAAATTAAAATCCAACCTTTCCCTACTCGTCTCAACCTATATGGTAACCAGAGCTGGTGCATTGACGATTGGAAATTAATGCTATATTGCTTTTGCTCATAGTTAAGATGATGCTGAATATGAGATTTTTACTTGGCATTAATGGGTACTTTGCTTGGAATTTTTCCTTGCAAACATTTTAGGTGCCCTTACAAGTATCGGATACTTCCAAAAAGCCGTTGCGGTCATTTACAACAGCGGCAAGAATCACATGAGTGGAGATAGATGGAGTGCATACCATCTAATTTTTTTAATTTTTTTCCGATTTCATCACAATGTATGAGAAATTATGCACATAGCGTACAAAAAAGTCTATTGTTCATTACATTTAAGCATTTTATAAGGTTGCTATGTTAATAATAATGATTAAATTAATTAACGATTCGAGAGAGATTTATTTATTGCAGATGATATTTTTAAATAGCCAATTTCCTTTTTATGGTACGGTTCGATTTCATTCCGTATCACGTATTAATGAGGATAGTGACTTTTTCTATTGGCTACCAATAAGGTTCAAATATCTACTGATTAATTCAATAGTTTATTAGTCACCTAAATTATATTCGAGTCGATAATGAACGTAGGGTTATGGTTTGTCAGTAGCTAACATAAAAAATTCGACTTCAGTAGCGAAAAATTAAATCCTTGGTTAATTTTTATTTTAGCAACCATCATCCGACCAATATGTCAGTATGTTCGTTGAAAGTAGATAATCACCAAATACAAAATCCAACAGGGACTGAAGGGACGGAAGGATCAGTTTTGGCTTACATTTCTACAAAAGATAAGGAGAGTAGCAGCGGAACTACAATAGATGCGCCAACATTAACAAGATCCATTTTTTTAGAGTAGGTAGCCAATCGCCCACAAAAATAATTCCTATGCAGCACCGAAGTTTTCAGAGTTCCATTTCAATAAATATAGCAATATCGGATACAGTGGATTAGGATATGTTAACAATATCGCCTGTTATATCATGCCATTCCTTTACGTTTGGTCGACAAGAAAAAAATCATTTTAGCAACGTCACCGATAATTCATTTTTACGATTTTACGACGGAAAACCCGTCAGCATGTTAGAACTGAAATAAAAAGTATATAATGCATTTAAATTCACATATAGTCGGTCTGAATTTTTGAGTAATTTATAGCGTTCATCATCATTCGTTAACAATCCTATGACTGGTTTCACGTAGCCCTCCACTCGATTCCTCTATCGGCCAACCTTTTCATATCAACGTAGTTTTCCTCTTTTACACCCTTCACAACTTGCTCCATATATTTCGTACGCGAGGCCTGTCTTTCCAATCCCTCCCGTACACGTTACCCTCCACGATCTCCGCAGACCATCGTGTCTTAAGATATGGCGATGTTGTCCCGCTTCTTTTTAGCGTTTTCTGTAGGCATCTCTTTTCTCCCACTCTACTTTAGACTTCTCTGTTTGTCACTTGGTTGATCCATTTTATCTTCATCATTCTTCGGTAGCACCACATTTCAAATGCTTCCAACCTTGACTTCTCTGCTGCTGTCATCGTCCATGCCTCACTGCCATTTAGTAAAATGCTCCAGAGGTAAGTTCTAATAAAATGTTTCCTCACTTCCACTCTTGTATTTGCAGCTGTAAGCAGAATCTTCTTTTGGTAAAATGCCCTTTTCGCCTGGGAATTTCTACTGGCAATTTTTCTTTCCCTTCGTCCATCGCAGGTACTTGGCATCTCAGGTAACTGAACTCTTCCACCTCATCATTTGTCCTGAGGTCTTTTCTCCTCTGTATTAAATTCCTTTGTTTTCTCTTTATTCATCTTCAAGTGGTATATTATACATTATGGTGGATGAATATTCTCCAGAAATAAAATATTTGTCCTCATATAAAAATAAGTTTAATCAAACATCTCCTCGGAGGTATTTGGCCCATTCATTTAGCTATTCATCATCGCGTTTTGAGCACATTATGAAATTGTGAATGAAAGTAGCGGAGGACGTGTTTGTCATCATTAAAGAAGTGAGTAGACATATATATGTATCCGATCATGGATGTTTCCCCACCTTTCTTTCTCTCTATCTCCGCAAAATTTCAAAACAACGTGCATTAAAACACCCCTCGGTGGCCGCCTGTTACTCCTCACTCCTAGACCAGCGAAACAGGTCGTAATAATTTTTCGTCCTCAAAGAATCAGTCAAACAGCTCTCTTTATCGATTCAAAATGCTCATTTTCAAACTCCTACCAAGGGAACCCAACGCGTTATTCCTTCATTGGTGCCACTTACGTGAAAACATAGCTAACTATGGCCATTTGGATATACGTGCATGTATTTGTTTTTGAACCAGAATAAGTATGTTTGTGGGTGTATTTTTCTTTCATGTTGTTACCCACATACATACATATGTTTATGACGTACCTGAGAATGTTCATACTCGCTGTTACGTGAAGAGCACACTAATTCATACCAACCGATCACACCGGTCCTTAATTCAATGATGTTTGGCGAAATAAGCTCAGTACTACGTCTGTCGGATGGGACGTATAACCGCAGGCCCCGTGGCGCCTTTCCTTTAGAATAGGCTAATGCCGACGCCGGGTTTTTTCTCCACCCTTCCTCCATTCCCTGAAATGCTCCTTCTCCTGTTCATCCATTCTAAATTGCGCGAATGATCTTGGATGCCGCTTGCCTTCACCATATAACAAAAGTATTCATACTCACCCACAAATGTACTACACCCCACTCCCCTCCCCTCAGCAGTCCGCCCCACTCTCTCCAAAAGCTACCACGTCCACCTCGCAGTTTATCACGCTGTCATTCTCCATTACCGCCGCTGAATGAGGGTGGGCGACTTGGGGGGATCTAGAGTGGTGGGAGAGCTCTTTGGGGGGAGCGGAGGTGCCGCCTATTGGTAGCTAGCGGGGTTTTTGGACCCGACTCCTTTCGTACGGGATGAGTAGGTACTCGGCTCGGGGGGTTGGAGGCGGTCGGGGGCGCGGACGGGGGGCAGGAGGGATGGACCGATTGCGGGCCTCTTCCGCCGGCAATCCATCATTCTTTGTGACACTCTGGAGACTTTTCTGGGACTTTCGAGCCCAGGGTCTGCGGCGCAAAAGGCCGCAGACTGATAAATCAAGTGTTACCGGCACAGCGGGCCGGTCCTCCGAGAGGATGGCGTCGGTTTTCGGGAATCTCGGTGTGAGTGTGCGCGCGCTCGCGTCCGGTATACATCACGCCGCTGTTCCGCTCCCGCCGCGCCTCGTCTCGCCTTCTCCGCGCACCGCACCCCCGGCAGCCAGCCACTGCGCCCTCCGCCGCCCCAACCGATGGCGGCGGAAAAAAAATTACATACAGAGATCGTCCCTCACTTCTGCGTCCGACCTGTATTGTTAATTTTTTTTTCACCCCTCGCCTCCCACCCTCTCCTTCCCTTAGCTATCTCACTCCTATCCACGGCTATATTTTTCCCTCGCAGCGTGAAAGGATTTTGGGAGCTGAAACACAAAAATTTACTCCGAGATATTAGTCAAAAGAATACAAGTTCGACTCGAAGTGGGATTCGCGCCCCTACACTTGTGGGGGCACGTCGGAGACCAAGATAAACTGCAGGTCATTAATTCGACGGTTTTTCCTCGTGTTTTATGCCGAGTGCACCACTTTCCCTCCCTTTCCTTGTAATTGAAACATTCTATCGAGTTTTACGAATGGGTTATTTTATGATGACTGCCGCCTTTATTTTACTGTAACCGACAAACTTCACGAGGAGGCAAGAATGAAGCAAATATGTCGGTATTTGCTTCTTTCGTAGCAATAATGTAGGGAACATTTTGAAACCACATATTCTGCCTATGTCTACGACTAATTTATTTGCGCAACGGTGATCGAGTGATCAATGTCCATCAAATCCAAAAATAAATATGCAACATAAATTTTGAACTGAGAATTATTAAGACTATCAGGATATTAGTTGTCCATCGTGAGTCACCGATATGGGTTCCCAGTAGAAGACCTAAAATGAGAGAGCATATACATAGAGATTGCGCTGAAAGTTGGAATGTGGATAGAGGAGAGAGAATTAGGGAAGGTAAGGGATACAAGAGACGAAGTGATTCTGGAGAATTAACGTCTATTAACGCTATTGGCTCCCCATAAGTCTTTCCCCGAGCTTTCAACATATTTACAGTGATCACCACTGTCGATCTTAAACCTTAAAATTTCTTCTGTTTTTTTCTTAAAAATTATATTTTTAACCTTGTTTACAAATAATTATCAGTTTAAAAAGAAGTAAATCTTAATTTTTACTTGTTTGATGCCACAGGTGAGCAGTATTTTCCTATCTATTGAGTCTTTGTAGGTCATGATTTTACATTTTGTCAGCATGACCCATTACTTAAAGATATGCATATTAAAAATCCATTTATGAATAAGATCTGAAAATATATCATCACTGTATCAAAAATTATTTCCACCTATGAAATGTGTATTCCTATAAATTCAGTAATTAAAGCACTTTGTGAACAGCGTTTGGATGCGTGCCGCTTGCGCAGTAGCAGAGAGCGGAGGAGGTACCTGTGGTGATGTCGGTATCAACGACCGTCACGACAATGAACTACGTGTGCTAGCCTGGAAATGAGATAGAAAACCTTCGTCCAGCGTAATTGATGAAGATGCCAAGCTCCTTTTATACTTAAAAAACATAAAGTTTTGAACTAGTGTCGATAAACATCACCTATACTGACATTTTCCGGTAGGCGCTCTCACTAGGCAGGTTTGATAGACTATTCATATACAGTGCAAGTCCTAAACGAAAAGTATCCGAACTTAACTGGGAAAAGGGGATTTTATTATAAATTAAAATAACCATTCCCTTCGAAGATCCCGTAAATTAATACACCCTTGTTCCAACGGTCTTTCCATCGAAGGAAGCCATGCTAATTGGCTTATTTTGGAATAGTTGCAGCATTGCAGTTATCTGGTCTTTAGTGTATTCATGATGCCCTCCCAAGCGGTCGAAAAAAGAAATCAACGTCAATTACACCTTTCTCAAATCCTTCGTGCATTTTTTATCTCGGTAATTTTGAATGCTTCGGATGCCGCGAAACGAACGCTAATCCTAACTGCGTTATGACTTTCCTGGTCCTAACCAAGGTCCCCATGATTAATGAAGATCTCTGGTGATCGTTCTTTTTGTGTAATAAACATTGTTTCCTATCTATATTATCTCTCCTTACCGTTTGAAAAAAGTTTAATAGACTTGTACAGACCTGTAATCTGTAATGAGAGGTCACAAAATAGCACCTAAAGACGAGCGAAGTGCTTTCTACAAAAATTATAGTACCCAGGAGGATCACTGAGGAGATCATTCTGCCGGGAGTAACAAAACGTTTCTGAGCCCTCCCATTCTCTGATTGAGGACACCAAATCCATAACTCATCTTTAGATTGTGGAGGGTCTACTCAGACATTTTCTTTGGTCTTCTTCAGAAAAGCGCATTGAATTTAGGTATGAACGTCGTACTCTTTGACGTAGAACACCTAGAGCAAGTCTGGAATTCCTAATGGTCAGTAACAAGCCCTCATCAACAAGTCTTCTTTCTTTGATTCTCCAATAGAGTCATAGAGATAAGTAGCCAAGAAATGTCACTTTTCGACTCTTACCTAACTTTTAGTAGACGTCACTCCTTTAGTCGCTACACCTAACTATCTTGAACTGTGAGTATCGTTTGGGCTGATATTAGGTCACTTAGGCAGTCACCATGAAATCTTGCGGCTAACTTGCACAAACTTTCCTCTATAAGTTTTTGTTTAGTGCTTAAATTTAGTTTTGCTTAAGATGGCCATGGGTTCAACTCAGCCTCAAGAAATCAGAAGGATTTTTCTTGAGGGATCCAAAAAAATGTTCTTTTTACTTTGGACCAACCAACGACAGTTGTTATCTTGCTCTGAAGTGAACTAATTGATGAAATTCAAGTATACCTGAGTGTTAATAATTCTAGTGAGAGTCGAGAGGGCATAAAGTAATGTGTTTCTTTAATCGCTTCTACAGTTATTATTACACTGACCTTGAATCCATTACTACGAAAAATTTCTAAATACTATTATTTAGCAAACAATTTCGTATACATTTTGGGAAAAGTGAACCTAAAAATATAATTTCAAATATATTCCATGTCATTTTAATTCACAGATACCAAGGAAAATAAATGACATCAAAATAAAACATAAGCATCATCAAGTTTTCAGGTTTGTCCCCGCACTTAAGGCGCTTGAGACATGGCAAAGGAACAATTGATAGAAAAGAATGGACAATGAGAGGGGATAGAGGGAAACCGGCGTCATTATCTTTCATCGTCATTCTTCACCTAGGTGCCGTTTTGCCAACAAAGAAAATTTGCAACTGCTTGGAGGCATCGGGGTGGACTCAAATTTCCCCGACACGAACCATGAGAAATAGTTAATTACATTATTAGAAGATTAATAGAATCTACGTTGTATATCAAACGATAAAGATTATTCATGACGCGTTCCTACTCATAAATTTTGTAACGGTTATTTTGGTTCTATGAAAAAGATAGAATGTTTTGAAATACCGCCGAGAACAGCTTCTGCCGCTTCTGACTTAACAGCTGGCGGCCTCATGCGTATAAATTCTACACTAACCTCATACGAACTGGACGGTACTGACATCTAGCGGGAAAATGCGTAACATATTCAGTCAATCATACCACCAAAATTTTAATCACACTGAGAGTTGTGAAAATATAAATTCCGGTATATAAATAAGATATATTAACTATGCGAAATTTTTTCGACTATTTCATTGATTAAATGACTTTTTCCGGAAAGTGAAAGCTAAAAAAACTATTGTTAATTACCTTTCCATTAATAATGAGAGGTTTGAAAAAAAAATGGCATTAGCTTTTTTCAAACATTATAATGTATGCAAACTAAGGTGACCCTAAGGTCAGGCCCGGGAGATCGTAGCAATCGCCTAGGGCGCCTTGAAGGAAGGGGGTCAATGGGAATGGAAAAAGCTTTTTATTATTCGGTGATTGACAACTTACTTCAAGAACAACTAGCTAATTTAATACTTTTCGCTACTAAATTTTTACTAGCACATTTAACTGGTGTGATTTGCTACAACAGGGCTTGATAACCGGGATGGGCGAAAGTGGGGCGCCGGAATACTCTCTCGCCCGGGTGAAAATTTTGTCTTAAGCAGGTCCTGCCTGCAGCCCTAGCTATAGAAAAGTTAATCAATCTGTTTTTGAATTGTATGTTTTGAAATAAAATCCCTCAGTAAATGCTTAGAGATCTAAAAGTAAAATATGCATCGGAAAATTCATTTAATTCAGAGAAGCGTTATCTATCACTAAAGGGCGATTTGTAACAATCCCCACGGTTTTCAATGTATATTATTTAGTTCATTTAATGCATTAAGTGTGAGAAAAACTCGAAATTACGTAGTGTTTGATAATTGAAAATAAACGTTTCTCCAGATAAAGCTGAACAAATCATGAATAATTAACGTATTCCTCTATTTCATCAATAAGTAAAGTCCAATGGAATGCAGTGCAACTCATATAAAGAAATAAAAGAATCTATTTAATAAAAACTATGAGACACAAAAGTTTATTTTGCATATATACCTTTTATTTCAATTAGAATTTTGGAATTTTTTCAATTTGAATTTCAGCAAATTTCAAAAGTGACACAATTTGTTATTTTTACGTAAGAATTTGAAACAGAATGGAGCATGATTTGAAATAGTGCTAGAAATGACAATCTGACGAGCAATTTCTTTTTAGCCTGTATGCTAACAATAGAGGAAATAAATTATAGCACCTCAGGTAATGCAACCCTTTTATAAGAACTTAATGAATTGCCGTCAACTTTACTGTGAAATTAATGTAGTATATTTCTTTATATTCCATTGCTTTTGTCATACATGTGGAGTCACGGGACTGGATTACTAACATTCGATATCTAGTAGGAAAGTACTAATGAGTTTCACACTAAAAGAGATTGTTGGAATTCCGAATTTCTGTAGAACTTTGGAGTTTAATTATTGTTAAATTATAGTGAGATTGAAATACTAGAAAACTGTTTAACACCAACAATTTTGAAAGTGATCACCCTCATGTGTTTTAACAGGATAAAAGACGCTTCAATGCACGCATAAAATAAAATAATTTTTCCAAAAATATTAAGGACCAACATCTCATGTCTCTATCCTAAATGGTTCAGATATTGTCATTTCCTATGCAGCCTCCTAAAAAACTCATTTCCTGAAAAATGGCAGTTGACTAAATGGCCCACAGAAAATCCTAAATGTATAATATTGGAACATAACCTAGTGCATAACATACATTAAATAAACATAAACCTACCTAAATGAGGTGCTCCACCTCATTTAATGGAGAATAATGTCCCTAACTTTCGAGTTGTCAAAAAATACTTCAGCTTTGCAGTTCACTAAGCTTAAATTGACTGATAAGACCGAAAGATTGAGATAAGAAGCACAGATGCTATCTATGGCTTTAAATCCGATAATATAATCGATATCATACCATACTTACCTCATCGCTTAGTTATCTTGAGTTAGATAAAAATACTTCAGACAACATGATTTCTTTGCTACGTCTCCGAAGAGAAGCCAAACAGTCAACCTTTTGAGTAGCTCAGTTTATTTTGTGAAGAAACGATGGCCAACGGAAAACTGTGATATAAAATCTCATACTTCAGTCAACGGTGAGAATATGAAACCTAAATGGAGGGCTAAAACCATCTTCAATTTGGGTAACATCTTTCACTGGAGACCTGGATATTTTAAACAGCATTTGTAACAATCACGCAAGTGAGTAAACTACTCTGCCATTAACTACAGCAGGCGTTTTAGTAGAACATAACGAATCCCTGACTTTCACTGACTCAGGGGCTATTTTGAAGAGGACTAGTCATCTCCTTACATAGCCCCACAAAAATTCCAACAGCTCCCCAAACTATGCATAGTAACTTTTATGTATTATGTAAATACATTTAAGTCTTTACTCACTAATTTCGAATAAATCCGCTACTAAGTTGTGTTAAATTAAACTTTTATAGTGGATGAAAGTTTCTCCTCGCTGTTTAAGAGCCGCCTAATTCACTATTTTTTAATTATTCGTCGTTAGAACACTAATCTCGGAAGCCGATGTGATATCTTAAATCACGTAAAATCATTAAGCACGATCTTCAGTTGAATAGCGCTGAAACCAAAATCCTTCATTCGGGTTAGAAAACTCACATGAAGCATTAAATGTTTCAAAATGAAAGAGAATAATAATATAAGTTACGAACTGTGGCAAGATGTATCTTGGTTTGATAAGCTAACACCTCAACCTTAGTACCTACCTATCGTACCTATTAATAAAATTCATCCATTGTTCCCTATCTACTAGTAAGTGGGTGCCTAAGGGCCGCTTATGAAATTATTCCCTGTCAATACTCTTAGACCGTGGAGGGTGACCTTTTCAGTATTCTTGTGTGCGCATCCCTTAGTCTTCTTGATGAGATCCTTTGTTCACTTATCCTTATATGACCTTCCTCAGTCTTTCTAGCAGGATTTTTTTCTACTGTCATACTGTTATGACGTTCCTTAGAAATTTCTCTTCTCATTGGAAATACAATCCTCTCATTCTTTACGGAATGCAGAATACCACATTGCCACATCATGACACTCAATTTCTTAGCTCATCATTACATTTCATCCCCAGTTCAAGGAATTCTTGTGATCAAAGTTTTAAAAGAAAGCATCGAAAAATCATTCCCCAGTAGTTGGTTATAGTAAACAATTGGTTTCACTTACAGATGTGTCGTATTATGGTCGTATTGTGTCACACACTTCATTCCTTTTTTTCCTTTACACTAAAGAATTAAGGTTTGGTTCTTCAAATGGGAAGTCTAAATTTGAACCAGATTGCCCAAGATTTGTTGATATGACTCGAAATCTTCTTCAGAATTACTCAACACCCAAGAGGAGTTCAAAACTTAATCGAGAAATTAATTTAGACTCCTGAACAGAATAGCTGATGATGATTGCCAGTGGTACCGCAAAAAGGTACGATAAATGGGATAAGGATCGACTTTACAACATTCGATATTCTCGAGGAATCCTCTTCCAGGTATGTATTAAGTTAGGTATTCTATTTTTTTTTAATTTCCCCACATTTTAACGTTGAAATTTAATTATTTTCCTTAACATATAAGCGTTATCTCTCACTAAAGGGCGATTTATAACAATCCCAAGGTTTTGAAGGTATATTATTTAGTAATAACAGATAGAGAATAATGCATCACATCAGGTCATTAGGAAAATACACAAGTTTGCATTCGCAATATGCGGCATCGGGTGTTTACAGAATTAGTTCGAATGTGCAAAAATGACACGAACACGCTGCTATCGTTTGTGATGTTTTGGAATTTGTGTGTCAAGAAACTGAATTAAGAATTTATTGCTGTCATACTGTCATTGCTGTCACCAACGGTGCACATATTGACCGCATGCCTGCGTTCAAAACTTGGGTAATCTCTTAATGTGCCTATACGCTACTTTTACTGTGTCTGCTATAATCTTTGCTTGGGATCCCAAACAAAGAAGATTCAAGGATTGCGAACAAGCCGCGAATTCCTTAGCTGTCATCCATTGAAATACTCAATAGCAGAATTTCCCCAGAGAATAAATCCACATTGGAACATGGGACACCCTGATATCCGGCCAGGTACCCTACCAATTGAACTATCAAGGCTTTCTTCTCCCCTTTGAATTTCTAGAGGCCTTAGATAAGATGATACCGGCCTGCCGTACATAGAATATCATAGGCGAGCCGAATTCATGCGCGCAGCGCCACCGTCCACGAGGTTTAAGCCGACTTTAAAAACTAAGGTGCTTATTTCTCTGTGAAAATTCTGCTAATTTCCCACACATTCTCACCTTTAAAAGAAATTTGAAATGTGCCTTCCTGTGTACCTACTTGGTTTCACACAATAATTCGTTTTACAGGGAAGGAAGAGAAAGAAGATTTTGATTGTCATACCAATCATCGTCTTTGTATTTATTTTTTTCAACTTAAGATACTCTACCCAAGGCAGGAAAAGTGACGATATTATTATAGGATTGGATGCACAACACAGACATTTTACTGTAATTACTGAAGGCACAGGTAAATATTTTCCAGAGACAAGCTTTTTATTTAGTGGAGTCAGTCTAAATAATAATAAAATATATTAAACTTCAATAAAACTGGCTACATTTTCATTGTAACACATTTAAACTATACCTAATCTTTAAAGACGGGAGAATAAATCAGACCTAATGGAGTTTGGGGGATTGATGTGGTGGCTAGCGAACTACCTTCTCATCCTGAGGGCCCGAGTTTGAATCTCGGCAGTGGCAGATTTTTTTTTCATTTGTGTTCCGGTCCCGACTTCAGTGCTGTGTGCAGAGCATTTCAAATTCAACACTCCGTCCGCCAGATTGAACGTGAAATCGTCCTGGGTGTGGGAGGGGACTTCTGAGTTTTCTCCATCCTTCCTCCGTTCCCCAAAAAATCCCGACTCTACCCAAATACCCACTTATAATTTGATGGCGCAAATGCTGTCGGTCACCTTCCCCGAACAACCATTGTCAACGAAGATTGTATTGATGTCTTTAAGCATGTTTCATTCATACAATGATGCAGTGATGGTATCTCATTTTATTATGACACAACGACCAAAGGAGGACTGAAAGCTCTACACAGTTTAAATTTATCCAATGGATCTTAATGACAATTTACACAAAAATCAGATATCCGGATAATTTCATTGCCATTTCCATCTCTTCCCATTCCTCTCTGATCATTTTATTCGGGTACACATTGACATACAAACATGAAAATGGACATCTTAGCTCCACTCCCCAGCCTAATGCTGACCATTCTGATTCTACATCCATAATATCCTCACCCCGCTGTCTGGCTGTGTTACAAGCTTCTAACGGGACACATAAACTTTCCCTCTATTTTAAGCTTCTATTTTAAGCTCTACATTGACTATCTACCTTCCTTAATGTACTCTACCAAACGCCTTATTGAATCTTAATCAACAAATAAAGTCATATCGATAAAATTCAATGCTACATTCGTTAAGTGCATATGTATGCATGACCATGTACAGGCCCTCATTATCCTTACCTTTCCTTGTTAAATGTTTATTTAAATATATAAGCCACACTATATTTTTATCCTTACTACTACAAGGTATCTATAACTGTCCATCTCACCTAAAATATAATGATAAAATACAATAATAAAATAATCTCCTCTGTATTTCCATCAGAATAAGATTAGGAATATCTGCTGAGGTTCTACTTTACACCACGTTATTGATTATAGTGATGAATCAATAAACTTAAATATAGTCCCTATCTGGTAAAATTACAACTATTATGGCTGGTCCCACACTGTTTTCTGGCTTAATGGTCACTGCAAAATAATACAAAATCTGCAGCAGGGGCGCAGCCAGAAATATCTTTTGGGGGATGGGGATTTGGGGGATTTAGGGGATCACCTGGATTGGATGGTAGGCACAAGCGGTCTAGCTCTATCTAGGGTACCTCTGCCAGTCTTGCACACACATTTATTATTTAGTCAACATTTTATGACATAAATATCATCAATCTTCTTATCTTAAATATTAATCTTCTGACATTTCAAAATAAAATATTAGTTTGGAGGTGTTTTATTTTAAAATTTTATATAGCTCAAAAGTACAGTACTTCAAAAAAGTGTTTTATGAATAATTGGAAGAGGATCAGAGCGTCGGAAGAGTGATAGTAATCGTGACAAACAAGCTTCAAACATACCTAGACAGAATACTATGCTATCACAATGAGAAAACTTATATGATGCACATAAAATTTATCATGCCCAAACACTAGGTGTTAATTAAATACTCAGGTTGTAGGTAGGCACAAAAATATAAGTTATTCACCCGGAAATAAAGTCTATTTATTTACGGTTACAAATAAATGTTAAGTCTACGTGATTTTTTAGCAAGTTCGTCACAATTTTTTTAGGTCCTCTGGGGGGATTTTTAACCCCCAGAGGACCTAAAAACTCCCCCCCCCCCCTTCCTTCGCTGCGCCCCTGAACAGCAGCACATACTAATGGAAAAATATATCAGAATGCAGCTTCCCTTATCGTACAAGACATAATGACATCAGGAATTAATAGAAAGGATTAAAAGCGATTCTTTGTCATTAAAAAAAATATTATTTGACCCGCACCCTGCGCAAAACTGACCTGCAGGCTGAATTTTTGTTTAATAAACACGACTACTTTGACCTTAATATATGATTTCCCCTCTTATCCCTAAAAACCAAGGCATGGAATTTGCGGTACGGTTTGATCAATACCTACATTATAAAAAACAGATTTTACCTTGCCTGTTTCTTGAAAGTCGTGCGCAAATTACCTGAGCTGTCGGACGCTACCCTGAATAACTAACTGACTTGAAAGTCGTTTCGTCTCTCTTCCATGTTTGTGCTGGAACGCTTTCTGATCGATATTGTGCTGCCTGCTATTTGCTCTGCCATATCATTATTCCGATCAGGATTTTTTCAAGTACCAGTTCAACTCTCTATTTCTTTTTTGAAAGTGCATATCTTTAGTCTGTTTCCTTCCTCAGATAAGCAAACTCTACCACCCTTCATCTCATGCAAAAAAAACTTATCATCTTCCTCCCCTCTCTCTTTTGCCTCCCCTGTATTCCATCTTCTTCGATGATATTCATCTACTTGATCTTAATTTCTTGCTTTTCCTCCTATTTATTTTCTTCAGAATAATCTTTCATCCTTACTTTCCTTGGTGATCATTTGGGGATTTGTTTTCCGTCCTATCCATGGACTTTTCATTATTTTCCAAACCCACTGCTTAAACGTCCCTGGCATTCTCATTTCCTAAAACCCACGCTTCTCAGACACAATCTTACCAACATTTTATTAACTTTTTCTAATGGTTATTGCTTAAATTTTTCTATATCAGCAATAAAGTTGCCCTTGGTCCAAAATGATACCGGAGTATCTGAATTAACTTTTTCTAGAGTCTCGCTCATATTTTTACCATCAGCTTTGACCTCTTCTTTCTACAAATTCTTCTCTGATAAAGAAATTTTAATCTTCACCCACGGCTCGCGCTGACTCAGTGAGTGTTCTGGTAGCATCATACCAACACCAACAGTCATACACAAACTTACATTTTTCAACACCTAAATTGGATGGGGACAAAACACAATATACCGACCAGAAACGCGAGCAATTCATTTGTGACCCCATGTCACCGTTCGTCAAGAATGGCTGGTTCTTTTTGCACAACCTTTGCCCGGAAATTTAATTCGTTGCCATCCGAAATAAGATCAAACCTAAATACATTAAGACTTATTAAACACTTTCTAGGGACCTACCGAAAATGATTCGCTGATCTTCCTCTACACGCTCCCCAATTTCGCATTCCCGATATTTCAGTTTCAAATACCTATCTAGCAATTCCTTCTGATGTCACCTCATCCTATTACTATCCATTCATTATTATATTTTCTGTCTTCATCCTGCATTTTTTTCCTTCTTTTTTTTCTTATTTCAGTTATCAGATTTGTCCTTATATTTTTCTTTGTATTTTCAATTTTTTTTTATTTTGACATTTGCTTAGCAATCCTAAACTTTTATGCATGTAAATTTGCATATTTTGCTGTAATTATGCATATATTTGTAATGTTGTTTCTAATCAAAACCTCCTACGATGTACTTTAATGAGCCCTGGGTTAGGGGTACAGGGAACCATCGGGCCTCATCTAGCCCAGGTTAAATAATACAAAAGTAAAGTAGCAAGAACAATCTTTTATCTCACCCTTACTTTTGCATGTTAAATATTACTGGTAGCAACAGGAAACCATCTACACCTCTGTAGCACTGCTCTTACAGAATTTACGCCATGAAATTTACAATCGCTAATAATCAGCTCAAAAAATTGTCGCTGAAAACTAGTTTCTAAACGTTCTTATGACTCATCCCTTTGTACAGGACTCTTGAGTATCGAGGCAGTCGTATTTCCATGACGACCATAATGGGGCTTATGGTAAAATTATTGGTTTGGTGCTGCAATGCATGTAGAGTTCACGTATTTACAGGTTAGACTTTGAATAATATCATTCAAAAGTCATTCCATAGCCCTCAATAGTCTACTGTGTATAGATCGTTTAATGTGTACGCAAAACATGAAAAATGTATCAAATAAGGAAAATTACAGCATTATAAAATAAATTCCAAATATTTTCATTGAATATCAAAGTATAGTGAAGGATTCACCATTAATGTATTTGAGTGTCTCTCTCTTGAATGAAATTTAACAGGCCCCTATTTTTTTCTTTGGGGTTTTCATTACAAATCAATCATTTAAAGCTTAGATTTCACATAATATACAAAGGAGTCCGAAATAAGGACATTCCTATCGCAGGTCTGACACTGGGTTTGGACCCATGCTTCTTTTCCCTCCGCACAGACGTCTTCGTACCGATCAACGTCAAGCGCTGCAAAATCCCGCAGATCGACCCGTGGGATGAATCGATCAAGCCGTTCTTGGAGAGACCGGAACCGTTCTCGTGCGGAACCCCGGCGCCGCTCACGCGCCTCGCGCCCTCCCGGCCCGCACCCAAGGAGCAGCAACCCTCGTTCCCCCCGCCAACACCGATCATCAGAATCAACGCCTCCCTGGTGCACGAGTGGGCAAACGCATCCCTGGGGGACGTGACGTGCTGCGCCGCGCCAGTGACCAGGGGCGAGCCGCTCTCCGACAAGGACCGGGGCACGGACAACCGAATCCGGTAGCATCACCTGTGGCTGGGTCTTGCATCATCATGATGCGATCTATCGAGTTATCGTTACTACATTAATGGAACTTAAGAAGCCAAAAATAAGCCTTGCTACTCAATAATGACGCTTAACACAGCAAAAATAAAAGTCATTTTTTTAATTTTTTCGCGTTTCTTCAATTCACTAGCAATCGGCTTACGCTGCCAGTAACAAGTCTCAAAACTGGGCTTCAGAATTTTTAATGCATAATATCACCTGGTAACTGAAACAATCAAGGAATGCTTAGCTCCTTAAATTTTCACGGAGTCAGTAGATAAATCTTCAACTTCCGTGTAACAGGGAAGAGATATCACTAGTCAGCTTCTAAGATTAGTATGACGAAGCTCTCCTTTCAGGATTATCTAACCACTTCGTACTCATTTCATTCTCGCTTAATTTTTATTTTTGAAAAGTATCCTATATCTGCCTCGACTCACGCAGGCAGTAACGAGCATTAATGTAATTAATTAAACTAGAAATGCGAACTACACTATGCATGGTGTCACATGTTGACAGGGATATAATTGGAATATTTGGAGACGATGGTTGAGTCTTCAGCTTCGCGTTTGAGGTTAAGAGTTTGCTGACCCCGATATTCAATTTTTACTCCCCCCCTATTAAGGATAGGCACCTGCGTTCCCTTCAACGACTCCATTACTTCGTCTTCGGACTTCACCATGGTCAACTGCACCCAGGAGGGGCAGTCCGCGTACGTGGGCATGCACGCCCACGTTGTGCCCACCGAGGACACCCTCCGGAAGGTCAAGGTGGCGTCCTCCAGCGGTGCCCTGCCCCCCAACATCATCCTCATCGCCATCGATTCTTCTTCGCGACTCAACTTCTTCCGCGCCATGCCGAAGACCAGAGCCGTGCTGGAGAAGGCGGGTGCGGTGGACATGAACTCCTACAATAAGGTGATTTCTCCGCTTCTCTCGAGTACTTTTCTCGTCATTCTGTAGAATACCTGATATCTGCAGTTTGGTCGGCTTCGCGTTTAGGATGGATGTCTCATCAGTTTTGAGGATCGCTTGGGTTAGATGAAATATTAACCTCCACCAACAATTACAACCTGTCGTCGGAAATGAATATTTCATGTGCTCCCTTCACTGAAGGCAGAACTTATCTCAGCGGCTAAATGGTGATAATATCGAATTCGGACACCCTTTTTAGTTAGTTTTCGTGTGATTTCTGCTTATATTTGCTATAGAAGAAGCAGAAAATGAATTAAATCAATTTGGCTGTTGGCGAACATACGTTAGTTAGCCAGCGAGCCGTGACCACCGACAATTTTATACACCTCTCAAATAGGTGCGACGGATATAAAATCTTATTACAAGATAATACTCTGAGAGAGATGTTTATTTTACTCCTCCTCGGAAAGTTTTTATCTCATTTAAGACGAATGAGAGCGCCCAGAATCACTGTGAGAGAAATATAGCTGCTGGATATTCGTATGTTTTTCCCACTTCCTTCATTCATCTTTACCGCTAAAGTACAAAGCGCGGCCTACCAACTATTCAGCAACCGAATCTCACGGCAAGGAGAAAGGAGGAAAGGCAAGGAGAAAATCACTCCAATTCGGCAATGGAGCCGTCAATGCTAATCCCATTCTCACTTATTGGCAATTTTCATAGGTTTATTACCTACTTAATTCGTACTTTAAAAAGTGATAGACCTACTATGGCGCAAAATAATAAAATACCTAGAGAAAATGAGTACTAATTGTATAACAAAAATTATCTCCCATTTCACTTAGGCTCTCACTAACGTAGTATATTGAAAAAACATGCAACAAGGGATATCTGTTTTAAAGAGAAGAAAAATGACTCATATAATGAAGAATATACTTTTCATCGAATAACATAAAAGTTCGATTTCAATTTCATTTCTCATTTTCGCTTAAAAATTTCAAATTCACTGCATAATACCTTCCTAATTACATTCAATCGGTAGTCATATCGTTCATTTCATTAGTGAGTATTTACGAAATGAGCCTTAAATGTACATCAAAAGTTACAAGACAGGAAAAGCATTTTGAATTTCATTGAAATTTTTCAAGATTTACCATTATCTTCTTAGCTTTTTGATAAATTTTCATTCTATTCCATCTTCTTTTAGGTTGGGGAGAACACTCTTCCAAATCTTCTTCCTGTACTTGGAGGTTTCTCAATTGATGACGCTAACGGCCATCCCTTTTCCAACGCTAAACATTACGGCTACGGGTGCTGGCCAAATAGCAGTTATACCTTCGACAAATGTCCTTTTCTATTCAAGAATTTCTCCGAGAAAGGCTACGTGACCATGTTTGCAGAGGATGAGCCAAAACAGGCAACATTCAATACATTCAACCCGGGTTTCCGTCATCAGCCGACGGACCACTACATCAGACCGTATTTCGTATTCGGCAGTAAGCACGTTAAAACGATAAAAAGGAAATCCACCGACTGGTGCTACGCACATACACCTACCCACCGCCTTATGATGGACTACGTGAAGTCTTTCCTCGACACCTACTCCCTCCGAGCTCCCCACTTCTCACTCACATTCTTCGTCGGCATCGGGCACACACAGGCTTCCGACATCGAACTGGCCGACGACGACATGGCCGACTTCATCTCCTCGATCATCGACTCCTCCGACGCAGCCCTGGAGAGCGGTGGAGGCGGCGGCATGTTCCTCGCCGTCTTTAGCGACCACGGAATGAGGTGGGGGAGGCTCAGGGAATCCCCAGCGGGGTGGATGGAAGAGAGGCTCCCCTTCCTATACATTCGACCCCCTTTGCCCAGGGGCGCCGCACGCACTGTCTCCGCGGAAGCAGCCGGAGGTCGCACGCCGGACTTCTCACGGATCGTCAAGTCCCTCTATCCCAAACTCCTGATCAACAAGGACCGACTCGTGACGCCTTACGACTTCCACTTCACGCTGGCCGCCTTCCTCCGAGGAAACGGTACCACCAGGGTCATGAACTCCACGTGCAGCAAGTGCTATGATATCCTTCACGAGGAGGTGCCGCTGTCGAGGACATGCGACGAGGCGAAGATTCCGTACAAGTATTGCACTTGCGTGGAAGAGGCCAAGACTTCTGTGAACTCGAAGAGGGTGAGGACCGCATCGTTGGAGGCCGTCAAATACCTGAACGGTATCTTGGAGGGAGTGCCTCAGTGTGCGCGGCTGACCCTTGATAAGATTTTGTCGGCGAGTTATCGCACAATCCCCTCAGTCAGTGGGAAAAATCAAATAGAAATGCTAGATGTCAACATAGTAACTATCCCTGGGAAAGCTGTTTTCGAAGTGGACTCTGTGCTCGCTGACGGAGAAATTAAAATCCAACCTTTCCCTACTCGTCTCAACATGTATGGTAACCAGAGCTGGTGCATTGACGATTGGAAATTAAAGCCATATTGCTTTTGCTCATAACTAACGAAACGATGTCAAATGTAATACTTTTTAAGTGATAATTATGACAATGTGAAATGGAATCAATTCTTTGTTTATTACTGAAATATTTGTCTTTTTTAATTGATCATTACATACCTAAAAGACGCTGAGAGCCAAAAAATGGCAGCGAAAAAGACCAGCAGGGTAAAGCGGGATGATGCAAGCATTGCTTTTTCATTACGTTCTAAAGCTTTTTGGAAATTTTAAAATAAAAATTTATATAAGAGCTCGTATTTACAGCAATGAGAAATTCTCAACACCACACGAGAAATTCCTGAAAGGTACTCTCTCAAATATGCCATATTTAATCAGGGCTACGAGTGTTAGTTTCTCTCAGTTATTTACTAAATTATAGACATTAGAAATGCATAGAGAGAGAGACAGAGAACAAACTAGCATGTATTTGCTATTCACAGTATCATCAATCCTTTTCTGAAAAACAAGCCGAATAAATACCATGATAAAATTGATTTTTTCTTTGTTATGTCTACATATTTTGAAATGGTGTTTGCACAGTATATTTTGGTAATTTATTTATGTACACAAATAAATATGTATTTTACGGCCTGAGATCTATAAATTTTATGCTTGCCATCCTAAGGTTACAGAGTCAAATATTTAAATATTTAATAGTAATCTTGATTTCGTTTTTTCAAATGATTAAATGATTGACATGCATCTTTTTAGCGGCGGAAAGAGTTTCTCTAACGTAATTAAAAGATCCCTTAAATTGATGTCATGCCCAAGTTGAAGTATCATGAAATTCATTTGGTAGTTTACCACCATTTGGTAGTGTTAATATGGAGCTGGAGAATGGAGTTTAGATATTAGTTGGGAGGAACATTAACTATTATAATTAATGCCCACCATTTTATCCTTGTGGAAAAAGGCTTGTACTGTGGAGAAAAAAATGTTATTCAATATTTACCACAACGCATTTAAAATCGAATAATGCATTTTTGTCAGTCTCACGAGATAGAATAAAAAAATTCTCTTAATCTCATTTTTATCAGTCAGTTAGTTCTGTTCTGCGAGAAGTACAACATTGACTCCAACCGTGAGCTCCATATCTCTTGAGGAGTGTTAATGAACATTACTAAATAAATTGTCTCGGTTTATTCACTGAATATTCCACGGTGTTCCAGACCTAAATTTCTTTTTACTTACTATCGATCCGTCAACCGACGGAAGTGATATATATTCATTTTAATCACGTAATATATATTCATTAAGAAAATAAAGGCACAAGCACAAATTATACGCCCTACTTTCTGGGTTGGCTCCTTTTCCTCTTTCTAATTCCATATTTTACAAATAAGCGGTAAACGAACTTAAGCCAATTAATTATTCAATCCTGACAGGATAGTGATGGTGTAGCTCATCAAATATTAAACCACATGAATACACGGAAAGTTTTATGAAAACGAATTGGGTATTGAGAGAGTAAGAATGCAATAACACCAGAGTTGGATTACTATGCGGATGGGCACATATTAATTACTCTGAGCTTATTAGAGCTAAATCCTATGGTAGAGTTGAGCTGATGATTAATTCTGATATAAATAATATTGGATAATATTCGGTTAAGAGTACTCGAGCATCAAAATCCGGTATTTTTTTCACACGCAAGACTTTCTCAACAAACAGCTTCATATTGTTGCGAACTGGATTCGCCTAACTTACTAATTCCCGTTGTTTTCAAACTTTTGATATAATCCACTGGTTGGCACTCTACTTAGAAAACACAACAAAAGCGAAAAAAAATCACTCGAGTGGGGACAGGCTGGTGAAGCAGTTCTAGAGCACTGACCTCTCACCTGGAGGACATGGTTCGAATCCCGGTAGTGGAAGATATTTTTCATTGGTGAACTGACCCCTACTTGAGTGTTTTGCGGAGAGAATATGAGTACAGTACTCAGTCCGTCGGATGGGACGTCTGTTGCCCTCAAAGCTCTTTGGTGTATTTCGTTAAAAGTAGGCTAATGCCGACGCTATATTTCTTCCCACACTACATTCTTACCCTTCCATTCACATCCCTATACCCTTCCTCCTGGCCCGGACTTGAAAGCACAGAAGATATTAGATCCACTCGAAGTTTCACAACCACGTAAAAACTGACGCAAGTGGTAATTAAAATGTCAGACGTGTGGACGTATTTTGTTGTAAAGTATGATGACCCCAGTGAGGCATCTAGTAAAATTTGTAATATAGGTACGTGTGTCTCGTGATGAAAAATGATATTCGTCGTACATAATGACTAACTTGTGAGTTCATTTGAAAATCTATCATCTGACACAGTTTCAAGAACTGTAAAGATAGAAAATTAAAACGGCGAAGAAGAACACCATAACTTTGGAAATTTTTCTTCAAGTATAAGAATAGAATATCTGTAAGAATATCTATATCCCTGAAAGATGATGAGAGAATGGAAGATAAAGATGTGCCTCTTCCATCTTTGAGTGCACCAAAATGTTCGTTCCTGGTGTCAGCCGAATCAATTTCACCAACGCCAAAAGACGTAATTTCAACTTTCCCTCAATGAAATTTGGAAGAAACCATACCGCAGAAGCCATAAGCCGAAGATGATCCTCGCAGGAAAAAAAGACCGACCTAGTTAGTCAGATATTGGCCAAGAACTTTTTTCCGTTCAAATCAGTTCAAATTTCAAAGTAACGGTGAGTGTTTCTTAATCAGTGATAGCATTTTGTTGATTGCTTAGTTATTCACTCTATCTTTTATACTTTCTTTTTAGCTTTCATTGACCTCATTAAATATTTGGAGCTTCAATACTCTGTACCCTGCTGCAAGTCCTTCTTGCGAATTATAAACTCATTGCTCTTTACACAACCAAGCATGAACTGACCCTCAGCTAACAATCTTATATTGATTCCCCATCTAATTACTGATGAATATTTCAATGAGTTAATTTCCGATATATTCCATAGTTAATATGGGAAATGCGGGTTGTTGATACATTAACAATTGCTTTTAACATCTGAAATTGCCGCAATGTCGTCATCATCCGTGGTTTCAATTCTTCCCCTAGATTTAAAGCACCTCAGACCGAAAAAACTAGGAACGTTTAAGGATGGGTCTGGAAGGTTGTAATAAATGCTAGTAAGAGGGCTAGTGAGAAACCCAGTTTTGGTAATAGCCAATAATTTTTTCATGGGTGTTTTCATGTCTGTTTCCGCACTAATGGGCGCTTCAGACCGGGAGGAAAGGTATAGGGATAGGGATCGGATCGATTATACCATCGTACTCAGCCAGTACTTTTTTTTTAAGTGGGTGTTTTCAAGTCTGTTTCCACTCTACAGACCGGGAGGGAAGGTATAAGGATGGGTATGGAAGGGAAAGGTCAGTTTTCTCACGAAACCCATCGAAGGGTACAGAGTTTTTGCCCCATCAGACGGAAGTTCCATGGGTGTTTTCAAGTCTGTTTCCGCACTAACAGGCGCTTCAGACCGGGAGGAAAGGCATAAGGATAGGTATGGAAGGGATGGGGATAGGATAAGGTCCGAAGCGCGATCCACCTCGGACTCAGCCGAAGTAGTATCGAACTGGAGCTCTCGTCAAATATTAGCGTGCTCAGAGACATTGCGAAGATTACGCTAGCACGCACAATGGTTATTTTTCCAGCGTTAAAATATTAATTTCAACGTTTGAATTATCCGCCATTCACATTGAACCGCTCGGCTCCGATTCAAATTTCCGAGTAAGGAAGAAAGCGACATCAAGCGTATTAATTCTGAACTACGACCGGAGGAACAGGATCGTGCTGGTGCCTATCGAGTAAATGCGAAACGAGTCTTGGCCAGCGCGCCAAAATTTTTCATTCCACCAGAGGTTAAGAAATGTAATTCTAAGTTTTGAAAGAATGAATGGAATTAAGTGATACAATCACTGAATTCATCGGCGCTTCAATCAGACTAAGTAAGCATTAAGGCTTATAAAATGTAAAACCCAATTTCATATTACGGCTACTTACACGTGGTTAAGGGAATATGGTTTTTCACATCTTATGTAATCAAAAGCAAAACAAAAAGGTGACAGACATAATAGATGCCTTAAAAAAAATTATAATGAGCTATTGTCTCTCACAACTGCTAAAGTAAACAATGTTTGTAAAATTTTATTACAACAGATACGGAAGTTCTACCAGTATAAATGTGCACAAAGAAAAGTATAAGTTAGGAAAAAGGATTATAATGGAAAATTTAGGGAACTATATAAGAAAAACTTTACTTGAAAAGAGAAAAACTTCAATCAAATCAAAAATCCATAAGGACTCACGATATACATTCATCTATATAAGTAGTATATTTGATTTTGGGGAGATTCATCCTCAGAAACTGTCACCTTATTTGACTATATTCATGCAACCGAGGGGAAAAGTACATTTCATATGTAATAATGAGGTATTAAAGCAATTTAAGTACATAAATAAAGTATTCTCACGCATAGAGCGAAGATTATTTCATCAACAGTTTTGGTAAAATTCTGGATGCAAAAATTTATTCCGGCCCTTTACGTAAACTAGAATATGCACGAATGCATTTGCGAAACAAATTTCCCAAGGCTGTTCATAGATTGAAATTCTCTTTAGCCGACACTTCTCTACTAAATTCAGTGAAGAAAGTGAGAATTTAACATGTTGGAATATGCGATTACTTCCTATGCCATACAAAATTACTTGCCAATGAGTATACTGATTTGCAGGAAATCGTTTATCTTGTTTGGATTACGATTGCATTACGAGTAGATGGCACATTAGACAGTATAAACACGAGCCAAAATTTTCCTCACTAGAGAGATACTTGTCACAGCCATAATTCTCTCTAACAAGAGCACACAAACCGAAGTTCTCCTAAGATTATGGCTCATCAGAAGGTGCTAGCTACACACACATATCCAAGTGACGGATGGTGGTGAAATACATATCCGGGCGAGAATCGCGTGCATTAATCATGTGTTCTAACTGTAGCTACACTTAATTAACAGCTTGAACGCATGATAATGATTCCTTTTATTACAAGAACTATGGGGGATCGGATCTGCATTGCATTACCGCATGCAAGGATTGGAAATTGTCAGTGATGCTTGCGCCGTTTAAGAATGCAACTACTAGGCCAGTGTTCTACTTCAATGGTCCAACATTACGAATTCGTGCATGGCATTATTACTTGTTCATTACCAATGATGGGATGAGTTGGGCCAGCCATGATAATTTTCTCCGAGCATTCAATCGCTTTTGAGCCAATAATTTGTTCGAAACATGTGTCACATCTAGTGGGTTTTTGTTTCGTTCCGTCCTTCCATTATCATGTACCTGAATCCATTGGTTCTCAAAATATTTCCGCATGCCGGCCCGCCAGCCTTTTCTCTCGCCTCTCGCGTACAGCCTATTGGGTTCTCATCGGCACGAGACATAAAAAAAATGCTCCCATTAACCGTGCGATGGTGTTTTATACTCTCCCGAGGTCACGCTGCTGCGTGAGGCCCGTCACGGGCGTAGCTTGGCTTACAATGAGCCGCTTGCCACAGACGTCGCAAGGTGAACGGGGGAGGGGAGGCCACTCCCGCTCCCCATGGCGCCTGGCGCTACTGGTCCGTTTGTCACCCAGGCGGGAAGATTGACTCTTGTATTTAACTTGGCTCCATGGAGTAGAAGCATTCTAGCTCTTAGCTGAATGCAAGCAGTGCATTTTTGGTGATCTCCTACCACACACCTTCGCGGTGGCTTGCAGGATATTACTTAGACATAGATGAAGGATTAGGGTGAAGATGGAGTCTCGCTCGGAGGTCTCACCACCCTGTGGATGCATCTGGATACCGCAAAAGCACCATGCTCCCCTCTGCTCTGGCGATGATTTGAATGAGAACTCGAAGTTTGGCCTATTTTGGATCTTCCCCATATGTCTAAATACACAGCCATAAATCTTAGAACGGCAGATTATCAGTGCAGTAAATAATTTATAAGCCACAGCATCTGATATTATTTGGTTAATAAAGGGAGATAATTTGCCCTATTGAAGGTTGACTGGTAAAGGGTTGCACGTAAGATTTGTAGGAAATATAGTAACGGTGGAGATAATTCAGGCGTCGGCATTACTCAACTCTTCACGAAAGGCGCCACGGTGTTCTCAGTTAAACGTCCTTAGGATAATGGAATGCTTTCCGCACGGCACTCAGATCGAGTAGTGATCGGTGTTCCAACGAAAAATCTCTATCACAGCAAAAGATCGAGGCCAGGCTCCCGGGATGGAAAACCAATATTGTAGCCAGCATAACACCGGTTATCTGCAAAATGCATCCCCGTTAATACTCGCAATTATTCCCGGATCAATTGTAATCTGAATAACCGCCACCATGGCTCAAACTAAGAGTGAGGTGCATTCTGGATACAGTCAGTCACCTTTCCATGTGGAGTCAGAATACTTATTCTCCAGATGATTTTATTATGTGCAAGAAATCTAAAACACTTTTTTCCGGATTAAAAAGTAATGCTAATTGTTAAAATATAATGGTCTATGCGTAAGGCCAAAAAGAGAAGTCTTCCTTACATGGCAATTCCCTTGAAGTGATACTAAATAGTGGAGGATGGTTTAAGTCTTTTCACTATTTAATTTTTAAAAGTTTAACGTTTATGAGTACTCATACCTTAAGAATGCTTTTCGTGACAACAATAAAATAATTCTGCCTCCTCACTTCCAATTCGTGGACAATATTTCAACAAACTGTCACAAATTTGTGATAAATTACACAAATAGTGCTCATAATGATCTACAGCCATGAATTTAAAGGTTACAGTAGCGTAACAGTATTAGGAAATATGCGAGTAGGAGCTTCATGACAGCAGAATAAACGTAATGAGTGACCTTCACTTGATAAATTCCATTCCGTGGAATACCCCTATTTAAGGAGGAGACAATTCAGTGTTTTCTCTTAGGAAGAAGAGAATTTAGAAAATTCATTCAATTAGAATTTAGATATATTTACCAGATTATTACTCTTTTAAGGAGAGTAAACTTGATGATTCATTCATAAAGTATGATTAATGAGAATAAAACGAAGTTCCAAATAATTAGGAATCAATCAAGAATTGAAAAAATTGTAATCTTAGACTTGTCAGGCCCATCACCATGAGAATGCCATTGATATTGACCATCTTATGCCATATTAATGGAGACAATATTAAATAATATTCTCTTTCTTCGGCAAACATACGAAATGCCTCAAATGTTATCGAGTTATGGTCAAGTAAAACCCAAATAAAGATGGTTGTCATCTGATTCCATGCACTAGCAACATTGGTTGCACGCAAGATAATTTTAAATACTCTGTGATTCAAATCGACAATTCGACGCTTATACTTACCTTCTTAATTCTAAAGGACGTATTGAAGCTTCAGACCGGAAGGAAAGGTGTAAGAAAGGAAGGGAATCGGTAGGTTAGGGGGAAGGGTGGAGAGATATCCGGCGTAGGCATTAGCCTGCTCATAACACAAGGCGCAAAGGAGACCATGGCTTAACGTCCCATCCGACTGACTTAACACATTACTCGAATGCTCTCCAGAAAACACCCAAGTTTTACCGATGAAAAATATCTTCCACTGCCGGGATTCGAATCCAGGCCCTCCAGGTGAGAGGCCAGTGCTCTAACTACGATACCAATTTGACCCCCAATTCAGCGACTTGAAATGCTCCGAAATGCTGCGAATGTAATAGCGAATGAGTACGCTCTGAGGATAAAACTGAAGGGCGAATTCAACCGTGGGAAATTTACTCATCTACGCTGGGATACCATTTAATGTCGAAACTTTTATACCTTTCTTTAAGAAAATGCGTATGGAAAATTGGATCTTAAATTAACAGGGGAAAAAGGCAAATATAACGTAAAAACAGCCTAGCGTATAAACTGTTGGATAGGTATACTAAATACTGGGGAAGGTTCGTGATGTAACGATCTGTTATTTCGACAACTCTTTCTGTTCGCTATGTCCATGGATTCATTGCACAGTAACATAATTAAATGAATATTTTTGGGTTATGCATCAAGATGTTGTTTGCAATTAATTATGACCGTCAAATATTAAAAGTATCTGAAATTGAAACTAAAAACTTTTCGCTCAACCAAACTTCTTAAATATAAATCATTTAAAAATGGGAATTCTTTTGCTTTACTGAGTAGTACACGGATGAAAAATATTCTCATCCTTGCCTTCATGTCTAAAATGTCACTCCATTTCAAGCGATGCCCTAGCTAATAGGTTGTATTGTTTAATGCTCAATTTTTTTCTTTTCAAATGGATTAATTGACACCTATTTGAGGTACTTTTTGTTTATAAGAGGGTTAATGCCAAGGAAGCAAACAATGACAATTTCAAGATCAGCCAGAAAAATCTTTTAAGCAAAAGGGAGAAGTCACCACTGTCAACACTACAACAAGTCAACACTCTAGGTGAATACGTATCGAAGGACTAGAATGATGAAAAAATAATCAGCGAAAATCGAGTGCTTTCAGGCTTAGGTTCTGGGGGTTGACGAGTAAAATCATCAGAAAAGTAATTCCTCTGCCACGCTGAACTGCTAGTGAGTCCATCGAAAATTTCCGGGGTTTCCTGACCGGGAACCGAGCCACGAACCTTTAATTTGTCGCTAAAATGCGCAGACCACCTTGCTACTTGTGATTTTGACCAGATTAGAGCGGTAATTTTGTCCAGATAATATAGGAACCATTCCCCATAACGGTCCATCAAGTGTGGAATTCCGTCCTTAAACTAGCCATTGTGGTTGATAGGAAAGGATAAAGTGATCGGAACTTCTTTCCCCCTTTGAATTGCAAATTAGTGAGGAAGGGAATAGTATCGTAGGAGGGAAGCACTTGGAGTCATTCCGTAAAGCAGGAGAATACAGTTAGAGGGAGTGATGCAATATTGAAGGTTGTTATGGAATGCTAGGTTATGGTTATACTAGGTAAGGAAGTATGAGAGGGAGACAGCACTTTAAAATCTACCACTCTTATAAAGGATAAGAAGGGATTATAAGCAATAAGGCGTTAAAGAATCAACCAAATTAATTCTCCGATGACGCACGAAACTGCCTTTAAGGTTAAGCACGTGATATTTTCAGACACTTCCAAAAATATCGATAGCTATGCAAGTAAAGACAACAGGTTAAGACGGGTGTGAAATTATTCTTAATTCTGCCTTAAGGCCACAGTAAGACTGCCTTGGATAATACTGGATACTAATGCTCAAAGAGACTCGTAAATGTTTCCATCCGCTAATGTATGTGACGAGACGAACGGAACAGTATTTTAGTCCTCCCTTTTCATTCAGTACGATGTTTTTATTCACGAGTAACCATGAGTACGACAGTTTTTATTCACGATGCATTCACGAAAATATACTTCCCACGGTAAAATTCCTCCAAGGCGCATGGAGTACCGTTGTTAAGTATTGCTCGAGGTCAACATTAAAGCGCAAAAACATAAAATGTGAAGCAAAAATATAGTATGGAGCGAATGGAACTATAACGCCCGGAGCTCCATTGTTATAGCGTATATTCTTGTATTCGATTACAGCGAAGTTCCTGAGCAGCAGTTACTCGTTCTTGATATTTTTGCACCTTTTATACATCTCATTGCTCTAAATCAGCCCAAGGCATGTAACTGTGCTATTATAGCTGGTTTGATTACCAATTCGCCAATATCAAACTTTCTTTTTTCAAGATCGCAAACAACAAAGCAAAATCTCCACTCCGTGAAGACTTTATTCCGCGATTCCGTAGCCGAGAGGCAGTCGGGGAAATCAGCCGTTCCACCCTTGGAAAGGGATAATCGAAACGACTTCCAATGCACCATTTGGCCCTTTTTTCCGAACATCTCCTTTAATCCCACTCGATGAATTCCTGCGAACGCTTCTCAGCGGACGGTTAATAGCATTCGCACGCTCACTTCCGAGTCATTGAGCCCGGGTTTTCGGCTTCCCCGCCGGGACTTCGGAGGAATCCAAAAAATTCTCGCCGTGAACTTGATCTGGAGTCCACTGCCGTTGCCCTCTTACTCAACTCCCCAAGGTCTCCGCGGAAAGTGAGTTCGAGTGGCCCTTCGCGCGCGCAACTTCCCCTCTCTTTTGAGTGCCATTTTTAGGCAGGTATCTGTTGCCTGATAAACTACCCCCTACTCCCACCCCAGAAAACAACAGCCTGCGCCTGCATTCACGCTTGTGACTTCGATTATTAACGCAATAAACGAAGTCAAGGTATTATACGGCAAGTCTTCTATTTAATTTACAATAAGCTAAATTTTTAACCCCGATTATTAGGAAGAAAGTACCGTTAAGCGTCATTGCGTTTTTGAAAATAGAAATTTAATGAAAGGCCCATAATATTAGGCTTTCAAAAAATGAAAACCATCAAAATGAAAGTATCATTCAGTCGTACAATCAATCCATGCAAGAAATTTATGTAATGTATGTACCATGACTGAAATGGTTTTTTTAGATTGAAACTTTTTATTTGCTCCAAAAATATACCTAACTTGGGCCATTTTAGGCCTTTTCAATACATTTTAAGTCCTATATTTTAAGGTATTTATCTAGAAAATTGAGGTTTTAATTGGTTAAGATATAATTGCTCAACACATCTCCTGCTTTTCCTTGGACGCATAAATTCATACGACGAAACGTTTATACTTCATCACGTATTGTTAGAACTTATCTTCTAGAATTATCGTTTACAATTTTTGTTTCCGATGGATAGATTTGTTTGAAGTGTACTCAACCATTACACATAACCTCTATTTATTGCACCTCGCAAATTATTAGGTCGTTACGGAGTTTGATTTCGGCTTCAGCTTCAGCGGGCTTCCGCTTCTTTGTTATGCTTTAATGGTAAATGTTAAGGTTGTCTCATATGTTTTTGTTTTCATTCAAATAAACCCATTCACCAACTTAGGTGACTGCGTGAATTCTGAATACATAAAATGAAATCAATGAAAAAATTATAAAATAATGATGCATGATGATTTGGATTTGATATTTCATGCAAAAAATGCATTATAATCGAAGATTTACATGTTTCGACGATGTGTAAAAATGGATGCACGAGACGAAACATAGCGCAATCAGTCATTTTTTTTTAAATGTCTCTTAAGAGACGTAATATGGTTTTCATATTTGACATTTAATTTCCACTTTTCCAATTCCACATTTAATTTCCAATCCACGGATTTAGTATAAAACGACCAAAATTATGTGAATTTCTACTTCTTAAGGTAGAGTCCGTGGTTCTCAATTCCTTCATCTAGTTACAGAAGCAATTCTAAAGTCCGTTTACTAAGTTTTCACATGCTATTAAATTGCTCTCATCGAGAAATTGCGCATGAGTATAGTTGAGAGAAAATGAGAATAAAAGGAGACAGCGAAGAGTAAATGAAAATACTTCATTGTGTTAATGGGATGAATTATGTTTTTATTAATTTTAAAAGATACTTTTAAACGCTCGCGACACTGTTTTATTCGCTCGTGACTCTTCATCTTATTGAACCTGAGCAAATATTCATGTACCTTAAAATAACTACCTACTTATTATCACCATGTTGAATTGCATGGCTAATGAACTTAAATAAGTCCCCATAACGTGTGAACAAGATTTGAAATCTATTAACGTCAGTGAATGCCTCCCAAAGTTATCAGACTAAAGCCATATTAAGAAAAAGCCATAGATACTTTTTCACCCATGTATTGCCCAGTCATCTCACATGAAGATAGGCGGAGACATGGCATTACAATTCTCACTATCAGATGTGCAGCGCATGAAAGTAATATCTCCCGAGCCAGTCTTGTAGTGGCGACTGGGTCCCGGAGTTACGAAACTCTCCGTAGTCAAGCTGGGATGAAAAAAGGAGGGGATAATTCGGCGCGGTACGAAAGGGAGGACGGCTGGCTCTTCGCTAATACCTTCGGCGCAACCAAGAGTTTTTAATGCGGTGCTCTCGGTGTCCACGAGTGGGGAAGCGTCTGTCTGTGGTTTTTGTGCCATCCGGTCTTCAGGGCACCCCCACCTACTTGGGCCCCGAACCCAACCTGCTCCAGTTGGATCGGACACACCCCACTCCACCCCCTCCGGCCAGCCCAACCCAGCAGCCCACCCATCTGCCTCCTCGAGAAGTCGACCCGTCGTCCTTGCCCAACCCATCCTCCTCTCATCTCTTCTTCACTCTCCCATCCACCTCCCCGCACCAACTATTCCAAGATGGAGCAGCAGCCACACCTATCACACGCGTCCACAGCCGACCTCATCCCCTTCTACCACTCCTGCGTCAGACGTCACCACACCCAGCGTCCTCTACCCCCTTCCTCCCAGGTTTCCCCGTCAACAACTTCTGCACTGAAAACTCCCCCCACCACTGCCGACAGAACCTCCTCCTCCCATTTAAATGAGCCATCGGTCGAGCGGACGCTCCAGAGCGGGGTCGGGAGGATTCCGATCGTGTCTGCAATTAAAGAAGACGAATCGCGCGACATCCACTCGGATGACGCCCCAACTGACGCGACTCATTTGATTCAACCACGGAGTTTGGTCTTTCATAAACGCTACTGACATTTGTATTTCAGCTCCTGCCAAATAGTATTAGTGGCATTTTAATTCCTCGTCCATAGTAATCTCAATGACCGCAACAATTTGCCGCATTTTCGTCTATTTTTAACTGAATATATTCTAAATTAAAACCTGTACCCCTACCGTCTTCCAACACGTACAAATTGTTTTTTCAAGACTTCAATCCAGCCGCGGTCCTTTACTATAGTCTTATCCAAAAGGGCGATTTTATATTTGAGAATAAAACCCGTCTGCAGCGAGTGATATGTGCGTATCAGAGATGGTGATCAGTTCCCGGGTCGATTTTCCATACTTTCACTTCCATAACTTCCCTACCATTAAGCAATAAGAGGTATTTTGCAAAAGAATGTCGAACAGAAGACAATATCTTCCGTCACACGGCCAACAAAACTCCATGAAGAAGGCCGCGATGTCTCTCAAATTTTGTGAATATAAGCATCAAAAACTTTGCGAAATTAGTTTCACGAACAAAAAATACCACTTGTAAACTAGAATCACGAGAAAATAAAAAAAATAAATAAAATAATTTATATACTATGAATGGAAGGATACGCATACACTACTTTAAAAAACAATGTAAATAATTGCGTTAATAAATATAGGCTTACCCAATAGGAGGATCACATATGGCCAGGCGCCTTAACTTATCACCGGCAGCATTGCCGTTTTCTTTCATCTCTAACTCCGGTTTGGACCTTTTCCTGAAATGGAAATGAATTTGTTGATAATCACTTTCGCTCCGACAAAATACTACGAATTCTTAGAAGAGGCTATAGCCTCTTCGAAGCATTCGTAGCATTTTATGAAGTAAATCGTTACTGAGATAATATAGTAAGAGATAATATAATTTCCATTTCCTATCCGTTTTCTGGAAGTATTATCATAACCTAATCTTGATCCAAGACCCCGATTTTGGTACCGAGGTAGAAAAACATGTATAGGAGAGCAAAAATGCCAGTAAAAGGTGCTACCCATATTTTCAGAGAATTTATTCTTAAATATCAGAAAAATTACTCTAAGTTCTGGTTTCCACTGTCACCTTTGAACTATTCACACGAACGATATGAAGAATTCAGCTGCTTCAGCTTTTCAATATATTTCCTTCGTTCAATAATAAAATTCAAACTGGATCCAATTACTCATATTTTCTTAGTGGTGAATATGACCTGTGATATTAGTTGCCTCCTCTGATTATACAAAAACTGGTATTATCTTTTGCGTTTACTTCGTCGTTTTCCTCTCTTCGATGCGACGTAAGTTAAGCCCCTTCATCATTTGCAATCTTGTTCACCTACTCAAAAGTTGCTGGAACAGTTTTCGATGGTAATGCACTTAATAACACAATATATTCCGGACGCAAACTCAAAATAGCAGGGATATCCAAATGGTCAGTATTTTTAATTGAGGTAAAACTTCATAATGCGTAATAAACATATTAATTTGTTGTTTCAGGTGCTATTCTGTGGAATATATCCTTGTTGGGTACTGAAACAATTCACGTGACTAGTAATTCCATGCGTCAGTTTATTATTTTATACAACCCGGGTTTCGATGTAAAAGTTCATGATCAGGTTAAGGCCGAAACCTCGGTCGCATGTAATAAAACATATGTCTAATGACGAAAAGTCCGTGAATTAATGCGCTACCATACGGTAAATACGTGTTTTACCTCAGAACTCGCCACTAAATTTAATTTCTGGTCTGATGGGAACTTTAATTGATAGAATCAGACCTAATACAATCAGAATCTGACCAGGGAACACCTCACATGCTCTATCTTTGCAAGGATCTGCAGGGTTGCCAAATCGCTATAGGGAATATCTTACTTTTTTCAATAACCATTAAATTTTATCGCAGAATGGCGCTCAAAAAAGCTGATTAATCGTCTTTCCGCCCACCATACGATAAACAAGATGATTTCGGGTTAAAGTTATAAACTTTTAAATTGCATATTCATCTTCAAATGGTCAAGTTTCTCGGTTGGACCTCCCGCATGGAGGGTCTGGTCGTTTATGAGTTTCGAACTGGAGGAATGGTCTCGGATTAGAGACTTCGTGAGCTCGGACCCTTGTAATGAGGTCTGACCATCGGTTCTCCCCACGAGAGTGACGTTAACCAAAGATAGAGTATGTGAGGTGTTCCCTGGTCAGTTTCGGATAGTATTATGGCTAATTCTATCAATTAAAGTGCCCACCAGACCAGAAATTTAATTTAGTGGCGAGTTCTGAGGTAAAACATGCATTTAACGTATGGTAGCGCATTAATTCACGGATTTTTCGTCATTACACATGTTTTATTACATACGACCGAGGTTTCGGCCTTAACCTGATCATGAACTTTTAAGTCGAAACCCGGGTTGTATAAAATAATAAATTGACACATGGAATTACTAGTCACGTGAATTGTTTTAGTACCCAACAAGGATATATTCCACAGAATAGCACCGGAAACAATAAATTCATACGTTTATTACGCATTATGAAGTTTTACTTCAATTAAAAATACTGACCATTTGGATACATCTACTATTTTGAGTTTGCGTCCGGAATATATTGTGTTATTAAGTGCATTACCATCGAAAACTGTTCCAGCAACTTTTGAGTAGGTGAACAAGATTTCAAATGATGAAGGGGCTTCACTTAGGTCGCATCGAAGAGAGGAAAACGACGAAGTAAACGCAAAAGATAATACCAGTTTTTGTATAGTCAGAGGAGGCAACTAACAAAGGCAACTGAAAAACCAACTGAGGTCATATTCGCCATTAAGAAAAGATGAGTAATTGGATACAGTTTGATTTTTATTATTGAACGAAGGAAATATATTGAAAAGCTGAAATGTCCAAATTCTTCAAATCGTTCGTGTGAATAGTTCAAAGGTGACAGTAGAAACTAGAACTTATATTAATTTTTCTGATGTTTAAGAATACATTCTTTGAAAATATAGGTAGCACTTATACTGGCATTTTTCCTCTCCTATACATGTTTTTCTACCTCGGTGCCAAAATTGGGGTCTTGGATCAGGATTAAGTTATGATATTACTCCTATGAAACAGATAGGAAAAGGAAATTCCTCCTCCTTCCTCACGAAAATAAACTTCCTTAGATTAAGGAGGTTGATCCGAAAAGTGAAAGTAATATCATTTTTTTCAGCACTTATAGAACTAAAGTTACTCTGTCTAATAAAGTAAAGATAATTATATCAACCCATACTCCTTTTTGCACAAATTGCATTTGAAATTACATACGATTAACGGCGAGAATGGCCATCAAATGGGAATATAACGTTTAAAAATACCATAGTGACATGTCATTTTTGCAAAAACTGATATTTTATGCGTAATTTCACAAAGAATAAAATGACACGAAAAAAAGGCATCATCCCACCGTATGTTTCGCTAAGTCCACCAATGTATGCGCTTATAGCAGACGAAACGCGTTAGTTGACTTCAAGTGGCGCTGCGGTAGCTCTAGTCAAAATGTATGGCGTATGAATAATATCATTATTAATGAGATATTAAAGAATATTTCAGAAAAATAAAATAACATAACGTTTGGTAGTAATATTCTGGTGTTATACTTTAGTAAATTCACTGAGTACATGAATTTATTTCACTAACGTATATGCTGAATTGACTCCATCGTCGAGCTGATTAAAATTATCATAAACAATAAATCCTTCGACTTTCCATTGTATTTCTTGTGATACCTACGACTTTCAATAGCTTAGGTAATTTTCTTTGAGGAGTAAGGATCACTTAGCAGGCATATACTCGTACTTAAATTAATAAGATTCCTTAGACAACTTGACACATCCAATCGCGAGCCAACCTCCTTAAGTCCGTATTGGCGTTCGGTAAAAAGTGTATCAGCCATGAATATGGAAGACGCTCTGACAGATTCTGCAATTTTCCTACAGGTATGATGTAGGAGGTGAGGAGGGAATTAGCTAACGTACACTATACATGTTATGGAATAAGGATTTGAATGATGAAGTAGCATGCAAAAATAATATTTGTACATTGTACACATATGGTTGTACATCTTGCATACATCCCAAAGAGAATTTCCTCCTTCATTTATGTGCCATGAGCACGAATTTGAAATACTACTAGTAATGACATTAAAGATGTGTGGTTTTTCAATATTTTCTACGAACTAGGCTCCCTTATCACTGTAAAAAGAAATTCATCATCTCTTCACACTTGTTCTTTCATGCATCAGTGGCGGATCCAGGGGGGGGGGGGCACAGGGGGCAATTGCCCCCCCCCCCCTCCCCCGAGAAAAAAACAAAGAGGTAGTCAATCAAGTATGTACTGAACGTCTTCGTCAAGTTACCGAGAATCGTGAAAGGCTGAGGCCTATTATTAAAACCATTATCTTGCTTGGACGTCAGAACATCCCTCTAAGGGGTCATAGGGATGACGGCCCCATTAATCCTGTGGCCTCAGCTGTAAACCAAGGTAATTTCAAAGCCCTGTTGCAGTTCAGGGTAGATGCAGGTGACAAAATACCTGAGGAACACCTAAAAAGTGCATCTTCCCGTGCTACCTTTATTAATAAAACTACTCAAATTTATTGATAGAATCTTGTGGGGAAGAAATAAGGGAAGAAATCCTAAAACGAATTCATGAAGCTAAATATTGGTCAATATTGTTCGACGAAACACCTGATCTGTCTCGCAAGGAACAAATTGTCTTAATTGTAAGGTATCTGTACAAAGAAACTATAAGGGAAGATTTCATTACATTCATTGATGTATACGAGTCTGCTGCAGATATGACTGATGTGCGATTAACAGAAAAGACGGAAACAAAACTTACTGGGAAGACTCTTGGTAAAATAGTTTTAGAAAATGTGAAAGGACTTGGTTTAGATTGAGTCTCTGTGTAGGAATTAGTACAGATGGAGCATTTGTTTTCACTTTCAAAGTGAGAAGAAGTTGGCAGTATCGCCGAGATCCAAAGAGAGGCGGACAATACACAACAGATACCATGCTACAACCATGCCTTGAATAATTCTCTTTCGAAGCCAACCAAAATCCAAACCATCAAAAATGATGCTGGAGTAATAAAGGAAGTTCTTTCGTTTTATAATCAGTCATCCAAAAGAAATGCCACTATGAATTCATTCTTAGGAGGTCAGCTTGTTAGTCTTTGTGAGACTCGATGGGTGGAAAGGCACGTTGCTGTAATTTTAATTTACTTTGCCTTACCGGAAATAGTAGAGACTTCACAGAAATAAGTGAATGGAAGGAGTCTGAATCGGCCAAAAAGGCTGCACTATACATTAACTCAGTGACTAGCACAGATTTTATTTTTTCATGTGTTTGATTGACATTTTGAAAAGAACGTTTCCTCTGAGTAAGTTACTGCAAATGCCAGCCGTAGACCTAAACAAGGCTTCTAATGCTGTACAAGATACTCTCATATATTTGAAGGACAGTAGAAAAAACTGCGATGAGTCCTTTACAGAGATATATTGTGAGGCCAAAACCACTGCCGAAAAGCTGGGAGTACAGCTAGTAATGCCATGAATCGTGAAGAAGCAACGTCACAGAGAAAGCCATGATGCTGACACAATTGTAGACTACTACAGAAGATCCATGTGCAATCCACTTCTGGACAATGTCATTGTTGATCTTCAGACCCGGTTTTCCCAAGAGACCTTAATTTGTTTTCATCTAAATATATTGTTGCCTGTATGCATTCTGATCTCCAACACCACTGCTGCAAATGAAAAAGTAAATGTCAAAGATAGGCTTCAAAAGTTGTAAGGAACTTCAAACATCTTCTACCTGTTCAATCTGATGCTATAATCGATGGGGAAATAAATATTTGGAAAACAAAGTGGTGGAGAGAGAAAGAAGAGGAAGGAAAGAAAATTCCGGTTACTGTAAGTGGTTGAAGAGCTGTGATGAAGATATATGTCCCACCTTAAGAAATTTATTGTAAATTCTTATCACACTGCCAATCAGTGTTGCAAGTGCTGAAAGGTCATTCAACAGCCTTTATCTTGTTGAAAGATCTACGGACGGCTACGAACCCGAATGGTTGCGGAAAGATTGAATGGCTTATGTCTTTTATTTATCCAACAAAGATATTGATGTAAATGTTGACTAGGTGCTTGAACGTTACGCTAAAGGAGGAAAAAGAAGATTACAGTTACAAGTACTTATTTAGAATGCATGTAGTTTGTAAAATAGTTGTAATTATATTCTGAATACTATTTTTTTTGTGCTTTTACTTTCTTAGTCTTTCATGAATTTGGGCATAATTATAAATTATCGCTGTAGGATAGGTTTATTACTTATATCAGAACCTTTGTCCTAGGTTCTTATTAACTAAAAAGTATTCTCATATGTTATTTTGCTTTTTAGTGAATATCACAAGGTATAAGCTCAACTTTCCAAAATTCAAACTACTTTACTGTAGATGACAATACCTTTTTAAGTAGTTCAGAGTAGCGTAAAACAGTGTAGTAGTTTGGTCATATTAAATACAAGTAAGAGTAAGATTTTCAGAAAAGAATTCAAAATGTCTCTGAACGAAGGTAAACCAAAGTCTTTTGCTAAGTCATAAGGCAATAGTCAAATAGTATAAAAATTTAAAATGTGAAAATATGCTGAAAACCAGAAAAACTTGCATGCCAATTCACCATTCTTTTTTTCATATTTTTACAATTTTCTGGGTGAGAATCCCCCCCCCCCCCCCCCCCCAATTAGGTGATATTCCATACCACTCATAGATTAAAGAAGAGAAGAGTTTCTTCTTTAATCTATGCATACCACCAATACATCATATAGCATATTGGCAGATATTGCCCCCCCCCGAGATATGGACCTGGATCCACCACTGTCATGCATCGACTGACGAGACAGATTTATTCAAGCAAAACATTTTCAAGGAAGGCACGTATCCTATACAAGTTAATGTCCTCGAGGGAGTGCTTGCTGGAAAAACGCAACTTTCAAGTCAACTAAACAGTTACTTATGCGTAGTCATGGAAACATATCGAATGATTAAATCGAATTCTAATGCGAGCATGAGATACACACTGCGATATAAAATGATTACGTGGGTCACTCGAAATAAAACAGTGAGGGTGGTGGGTAATACCCAGACTTCTCTTTCATCCAACACCTTTACATTATTCCTCCCTCTCCCGATGCAATAAATCTCCCGTGTCCAGGAACGCCCAGGAAAAGTTGCGTTTCGCTGGAAGGACTTTGAGGACATTAGTCGGTGTATTATGCTACCGCTGGTCCTGAATACGAGTGGTCGCAGTGTGAAATAAGGCGATGTTAACGTAAGGACGCATTAAGGACTGGCAGCGACAAGGGCGTCGGGTCGCGGCGTGTAAATCCGTCGGGCGGGGAAGTGGGGAAAGCTGGTGAGAGAGGGAGGGGTTAGGGAGGCGCAAATGGAAACAAGTGTTTTTTTAAGAGGAGGTTCTACACGAGCCAAAAAATGTTGTCTTTCGTTAAAATATTTTTTTTTTATGATTTTTAAATATTAAAATTCAGGCCCTCAATTTCTTCTGTTTTCATTGACTGCTGCCAGCTTGAAGAGCGTGAATTACTTTCATTAAGGTTCATATATTCTCTCAAGATATTATGAGCAGAAATAATAGATCACAATATAACAGAAATACACTTTAAAAGATAATTTCGAACAAAAATTGTGATAAATAAGGCGTCTAAACTCAAATCCCAAGCTCGTTCATCGTGACTCATAGGAGGCTCATAGGATCGATTCGTGGAAAGAAAGAGGAATAAAATGATCACTGGATATATTTGCATATATCCAGTGATTTATGCAGCTATATTTAATGTCACTACAAGAACACCATCTGATAAACCTGATAAGGCTCAGAAGGACTCGTGAGACAAAACAAAAATTTGAAACATATGTGTTTGTGGTTTTTTTTGTCGTTCAATCTAAAATTTGTTTTGCAACAAAAACTTTTAAATATATTTCCTTCCACCAATTTATTGCAATTTTTTGTTAATTTTATTGTGATTGGACTTTAATGTTATATCTAAATGCAAATACTTTTTGTAAAAAAAAAGAGGCGAATGAATGGCAATAAAACGTAATCGTTACGATAACAGGATCCCAATAACGGGTTGTAGAATATCGAACTTTCATTTTTGCGAAAACTAAGCTATTTTTAAAATGTTGATTGCGACTGAATTAAAATGGTTTTACAATAGTGGTCTTATTTCCCCGGCGCTCATCTGTACTGCAAGGGCGAGAGACGCGGTCCGAGGTCGCTATCTGCGTCATGAAGGTGGAGCCAGTCCTCCCTCACTCTTGCATACCACTGAAAATATTTTTGAGCCTTCGGAAACACTCAAATCAAGTTGTGCCGCTTGTCTTGATCTTAATGCTCGGATAAAGTCGCCCTCGCTTCCTCCATAAAATGGAACGACCAATTAAAAATTAAGGCGCCAGGAAGAAACCCGGCACAATAAGACGGCGTGAAGAGGGAACGAATCCGAGAACACATATCGACAGTTTAGAACTGCGACAAAAGTTTTTAAAAATGTGGAATGAATAATATAGTCTTAATTGGAGCCCTTCTCTAATGATATTTTAAGAAGTTTCCTTCGAGTCAGTGAACACCCGGTGGGAAAAAAAGAAAATTATTACAAAGTATTCTTCGATGTGTCCAGTGCAAACTGTGTAACTTTCCTGACTCTTGGTCCTGGTTAAACAGGAAAAAGGATTTTTCCTGTTTAACCAGGCTTCCTGACTTCTGTTGATAAGGTACCGTGGAAATTCCATAAAAATTTAAAGTACAATATGAGGAAAAATTGCCTTTCTCGGAGGAATTGTTAATCAATCCTCAGGCTCTCTTAACATGGTCTTTGATGGAACAGCGTTAATTCGCCACTTTCACGCTTGAACGTAATCTATTATGTCCTGCTTCTTTTATTTTAGGTTAGTATATAATGTGTTAAGTGTTTATATTTTCTCTCGTGCCACCGCTGGCTGCTTCACTCAATAGTTCTCCAGAACAATGATTCCATGTGTTGACTCGACAATTCACCTGGTTATTCAAACGGTTACCATAATAATTGACCTTGTTGGAAAAATCTGCATTCAATGAGCTGATAGGTTACCATTTCCCACCGTATGGGGCCCGGGTCCAGAAATTTAAGGGTCCTGAAATATCTAGTACCGCAAAACCCGTAGCAGTATCTTCTACACCTATCGAAATTCCGTATTTCACTCTCCCAACGATCTCTTTTCTACCGGCTCCCGAAACTTTTCAACTCTCTCTCTTCCACCCACCCCTCACACCACCTCTCCGCCTCACATCTCTCCTATACCCTACGTATCAAACAACTAATGTTATCAGGTTGATCTTTTGTTCATCGGTAGTTTTATTTCTGTTGATAAATATATTTATTTGTTAAATATTCAATGTAAAAGGCCATTTGTGGCTGTTTTTGAATATTCGATAAATAAATAAATTAAATAAATAAATGATAGAACACGAAAAATGATTCTACCCAGAAGAGGATACCTATTAACTGTTTTTCAGTAAATTTTCTAAGGCAGCAATCTACTTTTTGTTTGGTAAATAAAAAATTGTAACCTTCTTCTAATTTAAAAAAAATACCCCTTTTTTCTAATTATCCAAGCTGCTATGCATAATTTGCCAGCTATGATCATTAAAAATGTATATAAAAAAGAGGTGAACAATTATTATCACGTGAGATACTCATTGGTCTCTTAAAAATAAAAATATTTGAATAGGAAATTAACTGTAACTAGCAGTAATAACCTCCTTGCATGGGCGTAGCCACGGTGGGGCACTTGCCCCCCCCCCCCTGCCCTCCCCACACCCCCCCTTGGCTCATTAGTCAAATGAAAAATTACAGGTCAACTAGCTGAAGGTGCCCGTTGATACTAAACGAGAGGGAGAAATATAATAAATACAGTTTGTGGTAAGAGATCTCAATATTTTTCATGGAGGGGCAAAAACAAACTTGTGTTAAGGAACGTTACTCATTTTTGACCCTCCCTGGATAACATCCTGGGGGGTTATTTTGTAATCTCACTTTTGTGAGAATACGTCATAAAATGTCACTTTTTCGTAGTTAAACTCCGCCACCCAGGCGGCGTGACCATCTTCGGATCTCAAGCTGCGAACTGCCGGTCATGTGCTGGTCTTTTAGACGATTCATCCGCTCTGATCCGTATCTTTCGACTCTTGATCCGTTTCATTATCTCCGCCTGCCATTAGTTCCCATCTCATCTTCATAAAGAACGTGAAATGGAGCCACCATCGTTTCCACTTCAAGCTTTAGTTGGAAAAAAAAGCAGGAGCGAGAAAGATACAAACGATTTTAAATTGTATTTTTGGATTTGCACAACGTGAAGAACTTCAGTACTTTCAACTGCAATATATTGGGCACTTGAAGGTATTCTTTGGTTGAAATGCTTATTTTATTATTAGCTTGAATTATCTGTGTATATATTTTGTATCACTATTTCCCAAGCAATGTTGCTGACAATTCACGAACCGTTCGTGAGCCGATCATTAAGAGAGCGAAACGGATCTCCCGCCTTCCCGCAGAGAGCCATTAAAAAGGTGAGATTACAAAATAATCCCTCTGGCTACGCCACTGCCTCCTCGTGTTCGTTTCCCATATAACGAAAACATGAAAACCAATTTTAAATTTCAAGCATTCTTAAATGATCATCCAGATTTCAAGAGGCTCTAAAATGCTGTTATTTTGTATTGATATTCCCCTCCAGCGATGTGAGCCCTGATACTCACCTCAACCTCTTTCCCGATGCCACAATGATAGTCCTTCACTCACAGCACAAATACATAGAGACCCGCTTCACTGTGCGAAACATTATAGTGATTTTATATCGAAGCTCCAGCGTATCCAAGCACATCCGATGGGGCGACCTTGGAGCTTGAGGTTGCATCTATCGCAGAAAAACAATCGCGAGCACCTTAGAGTGCTCTCGCACTTGCCTCATAACATTCTCCCTGCCGTCAATTCTCAATGTGCCCTTTCAGGTCTCAGTGTGATATTTTACAGCGAAAACTTGCTTTTCCTCCAATGGAAGGATAATCTGCAAAAGCTTAGACTCTTCTCTCCCAAATGATATGAAATTCCACGGATTTGTGACAAGAAGGAAAAACAGAAGTCCAAGTAATTTGATGGTGTCCAAAAACATTTAGTATTGGTAGCTCTCTCCAAATAGACCTACTATTGTAGAAAATGTTCTATATCTGCTGGTGAATTTCACCACACATACGTAAGAGGGAAGACGCCATTTCGATGTGAAGTTTCTTTTGCACGAAAAGCAGATCAAGGTTTGAAAAGAGAGGCAATATGATGCATTAGCCTCGAAATTCAATGATGGAAAAGCGTCTGAAAATACCCCAGCATCCCGACCATGCAGCTCAGTGATAGGAGTAACTTTATGGAATTCCGTCGTGGCAGTATTGTAGGAAGAAAACATAACAATGGAAATTCTTAAAGTAGTTTTTATGTATACACAAAGTTTTCAACGAAAACTTTGTGAAAAACAAAACTTTGAAAACTTTGTTGAAAAGAAAACAAATTAAACTTGGTCGTGATCAATAAAAACTCCTTTAAAAATTGCAACGTTCTTGCTTATTCCATTAACATAATGCAAATATGGAGTTTACTAACACATACATAGATAATGTTAGAATATCTACAATACTTATCTACGATTTAGTTTCTAATCAAATAATTTTCAGGAATATATGCATGAATGCGTAAATTCACCAATGTGGGTAAACCTGAATGAATAAAAGGCTGATATACAAACGCATAGAGGAACCCACAAGTCGAAAATGTAAGTCATTAATGGGTTATGGCTTATTAGCGGCTTACGGCAGAGAATACTGACATATACCGAAAGTATATGTTGCGAATAAAATCATTTTACTACATAGGAGATCACTTTATGAACGAAAGAAGTAGAGGGCACAATTATCATCAGGAGAGGCAAGTCAAAATTCATGATCTCTGCATGTTATTCCTTGGAGGTCGCAAGGCGATGATGCGCTAAGATGCCCTTCGGACGCAAGTGACCACAGAAATTTATTTTCGATAGTTGACTGACAGGTATCCCCTTCCGTTCTTGAGGATTTAATGCGATGTTTCTTCCTGTGGTTGATCATTGCCTTGGAGGATTCCTTATCACTTTCCATTTCCCTTTCGCTTCTTCCCATGAGGGGCAGATCATCCGATACGCAGGAAATATGGTCAGGATATGACTGCATGTGCGTAAAAATATTTTTTAATCACCATTTCCTTTTTCTACGATCACCATTCCAGCTCCTTTAGCTGATCCAAAAGATTTTATTACCACCAAAAATAAACATTGTCATAAAAGCTGTCTACTTATCCAGATCCAGTCTACCTATCCTTAGAAATTAATCCATACAATTGGAAAATGTAATGCCGTTATTAACGTGCATACCTTAGGGCGCATTTTAGAATATATATTGCAAGAAGCTTCTCTCATTTAACGCAATTTCTCCATAAATACAATCCACATTTACCACCTATTCCACCTTCTACGACTAGCGTCATACCATAAATTATTAATCTAGCCCTTGACGTCCTTATGACCTAATTACTATTGTTATTTCTTTTAAATGTTCACCTCTCGCTAACCATTATAAAGCATATACTATACTCGTATGCCTTTGCTATTTTATCAAATTCTTTTTTAATGAGCTGTATCCCTCCGGTGCCACATGTACACACTCACAGAATTTGAACATTTTTTCGGTAAATTTACCGCAGAACAGGTCAGAAGTTAAAGGTTATAGCATAATTCCTTTTAAAAAATCACCGACATTCCACATAGGCCTTGTTGTTTCATAATTTCTTGTATCAACGGCCAACACTGTGAATTTGGTACGTAAGATAAACCTTTCATGTGACTTAACAAGTGGGCCCTATGGCATGTTTAAACGACTGTGGGGAAAATATTATTCTATTCACAATGGAAATTGAAGCCTTCGTCAAAAGTAAAAATGTACCAATAACTACAACGTAAATTATCCCTTCCTTACTTCACAGAAGATCTAAATTCAATTAAAAGTTATTAATATTTATATCTATTATTGAGTTTATAGGTATTAATATATGTAAATATATCTATAGAATTACAAAAATGAAGTGTAAAAAAGTGTCTCTTTTAAATGAAAGGTATTTATTCGTCAAATCCTGCCCGTTACAATTTTGCTCACTCTTAAAAAGACGATCTTAAGGACGTATTACATAGAGATCAAAATCACGATAGCTACGTCATGCATTGTTGCCTTGCTACGCTATGGAAAACGGTACATTGCGCGGAAGATCCGCAGGTGTGTGTGTAAACCAGAATACCGATCGGCGTCTGGAGAGATGTTCATTCTCAACACTTCTCGGTAAGGAGTGGATGACACCACCGATGGTGCATACATATATAGCCAGGCTCACATCTCCATAGAAGGTGATTTAAGCGTAATATAAATCTCCACCAATAACTAAAGGCGTTGATCATAAGTTAAAAATCAATACATAAATTTAAAAAAATTAAAATGAAGGGAATCACTCACGCTCTTGAATAGGAATATGAAAATAAATGTCCCTGAATAATTTTAGTTAAATTTTAGAGAATACGCTAAAAATGTAAGTCATATGGTTTTTTTATTTTAGTGAAACATGTATTCCCTGAAATATTTGTGTTCATTTAATAATTAAATCGCTCAACCGACAATTATTCTTACAACTCCCTCCTTACGATTATCATTACACATGTTTTATCAGTAGAGGTGACGTCCATGATCATTTTTTTAGACTTCATTTTATACATAAAACGATACGAGTTTCAAACGGCCCAAGTGCCTCAGGGCCTCAACGAGGCCTCGTTACATGGATACTCAAAGAGAGTAAAACAATTTGCGGTCTGCGGATGGAATTATGACTATAATTGCGGAATTGGAGATGGCCCGAGGAAAATAAAATCTTATAAGCAGATAAGCGCAAAATAAACAAATACGGGAGAAAATAAATTGACCTGCTACCGATGCAAATAATGCAAATTTTCAAGCAAGGAAAGGGCATTAAGTGATAAAAATCAAATTCTTCTTTACCAGGTGGAATTATTTTACTAGCAGAAGTAGAATTACCATAAGACATGAATGCAACAGATAGAATTCAGAAAGATCAAGTTAAGACTTACCACTAAAATAAACAATTAGTAACGTTAAATAACACATGAATAAAACGTTCGTAGAAACTTATAAATGTGTCCTAACAGCAGTAAAGAGTTGATGATAGCTTAAATGAAGAAAATAGTATTATGAAAGTCAGAAGATCAATCGAAGAGGTTTGGAATGCTGGGTAAATAATTAATGTAATGGAATACACCTGAAAGAAAAAGGACATGAATCCTAACATGAAAGTGGCACAACTTGAAACACAACTTACTTACCACCAAGACCATTCGCTGGGAGGCAAAGGACGAATTTAAAAACAGCAATCGAATAAGTCATCTCCAAAAAATATTCTCGAAATAATGAGACTGAAAATAAATGATTCGGCAATGTTTTTGGCTCAAATAAATAGTGAAACTGGAAACACACTACTCTTACGACTGACTCTGGAACTTCACGACTCTGAACATGATTACGTTTATGACTGTTTTCAGAGGCCTCGAAAAGTAATACATGAGAAATGAGCTCCAGACAATGGAACTGGTCTCCCGAGGAGAACATTCAAAACGTGTTTTAAGCGTGTAAGTCATCCTTGCCGCAAAACCGCACCCGAAGAATCAACCAAGCCCTCACTCCCGATAATACGAGTCGCGGTGTAACGAGGTCCACTGCCGCAAAAATGCAATGAAGTGGAAAGGGAAGAGACCTCACGGATTTTGACACGGGATGAGCCGCGGAGAGGTTGGCTGATAGAGGAAGAGAGAGAGAAGCCTTGGTTTAGGTCTGCAACGGCAGACGGCGGGCGCCGCTAGCTAGCGATCGACGCTAAAGCGACCACGTCCGCATGCCTACTTAGGCGTCGGCTCTGCACGCTTTAGTGACCACCCAACCATTGCCGCATGGTTGCGGCGTGGATAGGCATGGAGTAGGAGGGATCTCACCATTGCCTCGGCCAGCTCGGTCAGTCTTCACACCACGCAACGAGAGACCAAGGCTCTGGGGATTCATTACACAGCCGTCATCATCCTTCGCGAAAGATATTCCCTTTTGATTCTCTCTTTCTTTTTGCACGAGTTACGTTCGCCTCCGGGACTCTCATGAGGATTTAAGCCAGGAGGCGTCGAGTGGCATGCGGTTGCATTTCGCGTGGTTGGGAAATGATAGCGGGAAGGGTAAAATTTAGCCATAAAAATGGGAATACTTTTTTTTGCTATCCATTTGGAAGATCAGGGAATGGGAACATTTTATTTATCCAGAAAAGTAATACGCATTGAACTACAACAGATGAAGTGAATTTTAGAAACCCGGTTCTTGTAAAGCAACTGAGCTAAACTTAGATTGATCCAAGGATATGGAATTAATGTTGTCCAATGTTGACCACCATTAAATCCAGTGTTGTCTTCATACCAGTAATATAGCATAAATATGTTAAGGGATCACAAGGTTTACCATATTCACATCTGTAATCCTGCATTTTTCTAGGAAAAATCCTATGATCTCTGGAAAACAGCCTGCTTTATTCTATAAAGTATTATTGGCACCGTTCTAATACTAAATACTATCACCTTATAGGCATACGACTAGCCAAAAACCCGAGGAATATTGGTCCACAAGGTTTCAGAAACTCGATTTCAAATGGCATAACTGGGTTTCATATGCTAGAAGAAAAATAAAATAAACTTTTGTTCAGGATTCTCATTTTCGATCACGGATGCTGCGCATGATATACTATTACACAAGAACCATTGTTGTGATATAGGCGTTCGATTTTTTTATGAAAGTATTTGCTTTGCGTAAATAGTTTCCTCATTCCCTTCAGTCTTAGATAAGGTACTTGGCTCCACATCACTTTTCAAATCAATATTCAAAGTACTTCCTTGATTAATTGGCTCGTCTGTATTGCGAGTTGAAAAAGCAGTAGACAGAATGCTTTTCTTCATTTATCACTTTTCAAATGATTTTTAATACCAAATAACGAAATTTTAGCTTTCTAACTTTTTGAGCTACTGAGCATGATGTTTTACTTTGGGTTGAAGACGTTCTGGCAGACGCCGTGTTTCCTAAGTTCAAAAAGGGTTCTATTAAGTGCCTCACTTAAGTTACTCACAAAGCAGTACATTATGGAATAGACAATAACATAACAGGTGGGTAGGTAGCTAATTAAACGATCGCATACAAATGTTCGTTTTATGCATGGATGTTTGTCAAGCCCTGTTGGTTCAGCCCCTGGGAAACCTGGTGACAGGCAAATGCCTATTGGGATCCCAGGGGTACATGAACCAACAAAATAGTCCGGATGCAAAAAAATGTGCTCTTAGGCCCAATGAAGTAAAAGTTCTATCGAGTGTCCTTAGAATCATGAGAAGCATGATAATCCCATTTATTTCCTTCTTTATGTAAATGACGTATGTACCGTAGCTAACAGAAGGCTCCGCTTTTTTTTGCCAATAACGCAGTAGTGACTGGAATTCATAAACTAATGCATTTCAACAATTTTCTAAACTAACAAATGAACATTATATTCCTTCGTAGACAATATTCATTCTGGTCCATGTGACTGGTGACTGCTCAACTAACGAGGTTCTCTAGGTAACGTTACTAACCCATGCATCATAGGTAAATATCCATCAAAGATAAATGCCATTATAACCAATGCTCCATACTAATTATTATGTAGATACTAACTCCATGTAGTAGCCTAGTTGCAAGTCAATAGTGCATGTTTGGTGATCAACACCCCCTGTCACACACCCTCGCGGTCGCTTGCAAGGTAGGTATTGCATAAATTTAGGTGAAATAGTTTTATGCCCATTAGTGCATGAACTCAATTTACATTTTTTGACATTATCTACCACTGCTATCCACCCTCGTAATGGTTTGCAGAGTATACAATAGATGCAGATTAATCTGCTCATCCTACAGCCAGTTATGTCCACTCCACGCTGTCAAAGGTAACTAAAATTCATAAACAGTAAGTATTAAATAAATGTTTCCTGGTATGCCGGCTAAAGTTATTTGTTGCCAGTAGTTGCTTTTTCTGGAGCAGAGCCCGTTCTCGGTTGATTTGGATCACAGTCTCACCCTCGCATTTTCAACCCCCATTGTCATATCGTGCTGCGAGAAAGAGTATGCTCCTCCAACTACCGGGCGCGAGCCTGTCTAGCGCATACCTCCTCCTCTTTCCCGCTCCCACACACTCACCACCCACTCTCTTTCTCTCACCCTCATCAGAGCCTACACTCTCGAACTCAGTCATCCATCCCAGTCGCGTTATTCATGCATCTCAGTGATTTCTGCCCTCAAGTGTTAAGGTGACATTGAGCCTATAGATCCACCCGATCCCGTTAGCACCCAACAGAACATTTCAGCGGGAGCTCCACACACGCTACAGAGAGCATCTCTGGTATGAAATGTCCATTGTTATTATCACCCTTTTATATATAACCCGTTTTTCCTTGTCATAGCGAAAAAAATCTTCTTTGAGGAAAACTCTTTGCCAAGGCCAAAAAACCTGACCTATAGATGTCTGAGCAGCCTCAGGGGCTTATCTTGAATGCAAATCAAGTTCTTGAAAAAATCATAAATTATTTCCAATTCGAATGTTTCACGCATAACGAAATGGTAATGGTTGAGAGATGATATATTTTTGTGGTAATATTTCAGTCCACTCGCAAAGGATTTGAATTTTTATAGCGTTTCTGTCTTGATCTGCACCCAATAGGGACGACCCAAAGAGCAATGCAATTTTACCACATCGTTCTGATTTGTATAACAGGTTATCTTCCGCCTTCCCCCATAAAGCAATCCTTTCAGCATCACGAACTATGGTTTTAATCGTCCAAATAAACTTAATTGGTGAGAGTTCACCCCCTGCCACACACATTTATGTTGGCTTGCAGGGTATTATGTAGATGTAGATGTAATTTCGTCATTCCCACACAAATTTTGCGTGCGATGTCAAGAATGGTGAATGGTTTACGATCATGTAAGTCATTCCACTATGCTAGTAGGGTTTTTTCGAACAGTTTGGAACGGATCTGTAGGCAAAAGTCACCCTCCATTCGTAGCAAACAATAATCAGTTTATGTGGCAGTTAGACCATAAATATTTTAGTTACTTACTGTTATAGTATTTATTAACGTGGAGATAATAATAATGTTAAATAGTTGGTAGGTACACTATTCGACCATATCTTGCGACATACACTTCTGTTGTAGACACTCGGCGGGGAACTTTATAAATGGTACAATAAATTTACGGTAAAAATGGTAAGAATGGGCTAGTGTTTTCATCATGGCTCAAGTATTGATGACTTTAAAAGAGATGAATTCTATAAATATAATGAGGGAAGCCTTGACAAAATTTAATGGAGAGCTGCATCAAACCAATCTAAGGAGCAATAACTATGATGAACTACGAGAATGAACAAAAATAATCCATTTTCACAGGTTAAATATTATTTAGCTTTTGTATTTATTTGAAATTAAATATCACTACGCCAACTTCAGCATCAGCATCTCCGAATACCTAAATATCTTTTCACCAGAAGTGCGAGTTGAGTTCCGCAATACCTATGTTTTCTTAACCAAAACTATTTTTCGTCAAAACCCCTGGATATCTTATAATTAAAGAGATTAAATGTGCTCAAATTTCTTACTCGACAATAAAATGAGTGGTTTAATCATAATAATATATTTTTAAATTTCAAATGCTCCCCTAAATCACTATAGGTATCTGTTAAGTTTTGTTACCACTGTTTATCTCAGTTCTTCGTGGTCTTTCAAGGATTCGATAAATTTTTTGTCATTCATAGACGACACATTTGAACAGTTGCTCTTTTGCTTAATTAGGAGGATATATCAGCGTATACTGGGGCTTGTTGCAGGTAGGCTAATATTTACTTGATGTATCAATTAGACTACAATTCCACTACAATGTCAATCTGCTACATTTGGAAAATTTCAGGTTTGGCTACAATAAATTCTCTCTGCGTCACGACGAGTTTATCAAGTTCATCTACAGAGTACGTGTATCAACCCGACACGACGACTTGATAAAAGCACTCAATGATATGTAATTCATAAATGATATGTAATTCTAATATTAGCATGCCCTTTTCCTCTGGTCTACACCGTGACTACTCAGAGTGAGAGCAAGTAAAGGTTTTTTTAAATAATTTTTCTATGGTTTGAAATTAAGTTTCATCAATGCGTGAGTGTAATAACTACATAGCGATAGCCAGAAATCGGACCTCATCTGGTAATGACAAGTGAATTAATCCGCAATCATTTTTCCAAATAATTTCACTCCTCTTTATGGTACCTCTTTATGCACTTCAAAAGTTGTCGCGTCATACTAATACATACGTTGCGTAATGTGGTAAAGCATCGCTCCATTGGTGGATATATGAAACGGAAAAGAAACAAAAAGAGTTCAGATATCAACCCAATAGATCTCTCATTGAAAATAGCTGCGCACAGAATATTTTTCATTGTTTCGATGCTTCTCACGATCTCTTCGGCTCCAAAAGAAGATTACATCTTCTTTCTCCATGCAGAGAAGTTTTAGAAGGTCAGAGAAAAACACATGGAGAGAACGAACATGATAATTCATCAAAGGTAATAGGTAGACCAAATAGTTTGTCCGTCAAAAAATTATCGAAGAAAATTTTAGTTGGAAAGGAGCACCAAGAGAGAAACAGATTGGAAGAAAAAATTTCAGTGATAGTAGTGAATTGTCGTAGTATAAGAAATAAAGTAGCAGAATTTCACCACCTCATTAAGAGTACTAATGCAGATATAATCGTAGGTACAGAAAGCTGGCTTTCGAAGGACATATCAGATCATGAAGTATTTCCGAAGTGTTTTACAGTATACAGAAAGGATAGAGTAAGCAGAAACGGAGGAGGAGTATTTATAGCTGTGAAGGACCCGTATGTCAGTAGAAGAGAACTTATTTCAGAGCGAAATGTAGAAAGTATTTGGTGTTCCGTTGAAAGTAAAAGTAGTAACGCAAAAAAGATATATGTAGGTGCATATTACAGGCCACCGGACGCACACGTCAATTCTATAATAGAGCTAGAGTCAGAGATACGTACATTACTTTCTGGGAAGAATGATAGAGGAATAATAGTAGGCGGAGATTTCAATCTCCCCTCGATAGACTGGAATACGTGTAGTTTCATTGCAGGAGGTAAGGATAAGGAACATTGCGAATCACTGTTGAACACCTTTACGACACATTCTTTACAACAGCTAGTAACAGAGCCGACCAGGGGAAACAACATTTTAGACTTATTAGCAACAAATATACCCGAGAGAGTTCTAAATACAGTTACAGACACAGGAATTAGTGACCATAAAATAGTGCATGCGAAATTTATTGTAGGCGTTGAAAGACATTATAAACCAAGGAGGAGGGTATACTTATTTGGCAAGGCAAATTACGACGGTATGAAAGAGGAATTAAGGGAAGCATTTAATGTATTCAGCGAACAAAGCAAAGGATTAAATACAGAGGATTCGTGGAGAGAATTTCTTGAGGTCACCCGTAACGCAGTTCATAAATACATACCAAGTAAATATATTAGTGATAATACAGAGCCAAGGTGGTATAACGCGGAGGTTAGGAAATCACTAAAGCGACAAAGGGTATGCCACGCTAAGATGAAAAATGCCAGACGGGGTCTATCGGTAGAGGAAAAAAATGAGCTAGTTCAAAACTATAAAAAATCGAGAGCATTAGCAAGAAAATCATGTCGGCAAGCGTTATCACATTTCAAGAGCAAGATGTTAGGAGAATATTTAGATAGCAATCCTAAAGCGTTCTGGTCATATGTGAGAGAGCTCCAGGGAAATAAGTCCACAGTGCACACACTTAAAAATGATAAAGGAATCAGAGTCACCAGCAGTGTAGAAAAAGCCAACACTTTAAACACCTTCTTCCAAAGTGTATTCAACTCATCGTCACCCAACGCAGTGGAACTACCGCCGAACACTTTCAGTGAGCAAATGCCCGAAATAAACATTTCATGTCGCGGAATAGAGCAGCAGTTAAAAAGCATAAGTAAAAACAAATCACCAGGTCCCGATCAAATTCCTTCCAGAGTATATAAAACATTAGCTTCTGAAATAGCCCCCTATCTAGAAATAATATTCAATAAAACACTAAAGAACCACACAGTACCCAAGGATTGGAAAGTAGCTAACATTACACCTATATTTAAAAGCGGTGATAGGGAAGAACCTAGTAACTACAGACCCATTTCACTCACGTCAATCTCTTGTAAGATATTTGAGCACATAGTAGTCAGTTCAATCATGGGGCATTTGGATAGTCAGGGATTACTCATAAACAGCCAGCATGGGTTCCGGAAAGGTAGATCTTGCGAGACACAATTAGCTTTATTCGTACACGATATTTTAGTCCACGGCGAAAGCAGTACTGAAGTTGATGCGATATTTTTAGATTTTAAAAAGGCTTTCGATAAAGTTCCTCATGACAAATTAATCTTGAAGTTAGAGAGTTTTGGTATAAATAAAGACGTTGTATGTTGGGTAAAAGAATTCTTAAGTGGGCGAGAGCAGAGGGTTGTCATAGATGGTATCATGTCGGACACAATCGAAGTCACATCGGGAGTTCCCCAGGTTAGCGTAGTAGGTCCGCTTCTATTTCTTTTATACATAAACGATTTGGGTACCGTAGTTAGTAGTAACCTTAGACTTTTTGCTGACGATGCGGTGGTGTACAGGGGTATATCAAATGAAGAGGACACGAAATCACTTAGCAAGGATTTAGATGCAATTCAAGAGTGGTGCGACAAATGGCAGTTAGAACTCAACCTTAAAAAGTGTGTAGCTATCAATTTTTGGAGGAGGAATAATTCGATAGAGCGATCCTATACAATTAATAACACGAAGATCGAAAACGTTGAAACCGTAAGATATTTAGGTGTAACAATCACTAAAGATTTATCGTGGGGAAGACACATAAGGGAAATATGCGGCCGAGCGAGGAGAAAGCTAGGATTTATAAAAAGAGTACTTGGGAAATGTGATGAGAAGACAAAAGAGCGATGCTACTTTTCACTAGTTAGGCCCCACCTTGAGTATGCAGCCAGTGTATGGGATCCTAATGAATCAGGTTTGATGAGAGAACTAGACAGTGTGCAGCGTAGAGCAGCTAGGTTCGTCAAAAGGTGTTACGATAGGTTGAGTAGTGTATCAGAATTAATACAAGAATTAGGGTGGGAATCATTATCAGAGCGTAGGTTAAAGTCCAGATTAAATCTATTGGAGAAATTTCAATCGGATAGCTTTACTGAAGATGTTAGGCACATATTAAAAACACCAGCGTATTATGCTAGATTCGACCAGATAAATAAGATTAGAGAGATAGATTGTCGTACAGATAGATTCAAAATGGCATTTTTCCCCCGTACTATAAGAGAACAGAATAGGCAGCATAGGAAAGGGATAGGTAGAGGAAATATTTTAGAGTATCCTGTAGTGCATGATGCATGTATTAACCCCTCAAATACTATAGATACTAACAATCTAGTTGCATGAGACCCTTTAGTTGCTTGCTTGCATGTTAGTAGTGCATGCTTGGTGATCTTCACCCCCTGCCACACACCCTCGCGGTGGCTTGCAGGGTATCATGTAGATGTAGATGTAGATGTAGAAAAGAAGAGGACGGAAAGTGAATCGTGGCGGTGACTCACCGTCCGGACAGGAATCCGTATCCCAAAAGCGGAGACGGCATTCTTTTCTTCCCTCCAGAGTTCACCCTCTAACGAGGAGTCATCGTGAGAGACAGGAGGGCGTGGGCTCTCATTGTTACGGGGCATTGAGCGAGAGAATGAGCGAGCAGACGGATGGGGGATGGGTTGGGTGACAAAGTTGGAGTGACGCGGTGAAAAAGAGGAACAAAGAAACAAAAGAGCGAGGGAACACTTTAGGAGGAGTAGTACACGAGGGGACATTCATAGGAGTTGGTTGAATTTCTCGTAAAATCAATGCTATTTAAGGAAAATATCACCGAGCAGCGGCGTCAGAAGTGGGAGGCAGGGGGTGCATTCGGCCGCCCCCCCCCCCAGAATTTACCCCGGGCCCTTGAGAAATGAGTCTTCATTTATAAAAATTAAATCTCACTTGTTTCCAGCTTGCCTTTTCCCTTCGGACGCTTATTCTATCATCTTCATATGCACTTTTTGCGGAATTCTAGTCTCTACCCCCTCCTATCCGCAAAAAAAATGCAGTCCTTTTTCATAGGAGCCGGGCCCTATTCTTAAGAGCCGGGTCCTTTTCAAGGTAGGCCCCTCCCAGCGAAAATAGTTCCGACGCCCCTGTCACCGAGTCACATTTGATAGAAAGGATGCACAGACTACGAGATTGGGTAGGAGAATATTAAAGGCATAGATCAGTTAAATTTGATAGAATATAGTCAACTCACTCTCACTGTCAGTCTGTGGCATGAAAATTTGCATACTGACACATGGGTGCATAGTTGATGTATTTCGTATATGAGAGTGGCTGTTATGATATCCTATAGCTTTTAAGTCAGCTTACTGCTATCACCATACGGACATCGAAAGCATGGATACAAGAGTAAATTTGTCTTCTACGTCCAACAACTTGCAGAAAAGGAATCAGCCAATAAAAAATACGGAAAGTAGCTGAGAGATGATCGCATTCGATGAATGTGCGACGACATCGAATCAACCACGGGCTAAATTCGCTAAAGCGCAACACATCAGTAAATTGGAGAGTCTGTGATCAGTGGGTTCAGTTAAAACAGATGAAGGAAGGAGATCATATTATTATTATAATATGACGATAGATTAATAAGAGGAAATATTACTATCACTGGAGGGAACACCTCAACACTTCTTCTACACTAATCTAATTCGTTCTGGAGTCAACTGATTAAACTATTCCACAAGAATACTAACATGCGCTACATACATCTTATATTAACGACCATCTATCAACCTATTTATTTGATTTTCTTAACCTATGTGGGTAAGAAATTTGTTTAATATTAATTAAGATTTAACTTTCTTTGTCATAATCTAATGCCTCTACGAAATGGAGAATTTGATGGCATTCTTCGATGAGGTGAGTTTCCTTGAATTATGAATTGAATAATACTTTCATTGTGATAACTATTTTCTGGTATTGATCCAAAGGAAGCTAAAGATCACGTTTCCTGGAGAATATGATGGACAATATTCCTCGAGGCCAAAATGTGTACACTGTTTTACGATAAAATTTGCGGATTTAATATGTTAAACCCCAAAAAATAGATAAGTTTTCAATGATCTAATCCGCTGTTCTTTAATATTTAAAGTTAAACATAGTTTAATTATTCTAAAATAACACTTGATATTTTAGCAAAATATGTTTTATTATGACATGTAAATGTTACCTCACTACATATCTAGTCTGAGGAGCATGAGAAGATATCTTAGAAGCCTTTTTTATAATTTTTAGATTCCTTAGTCTTATGACAACTGGAGCGTGGGTTACTTAACCCAACCAAGCCCCAAAACACAGAGCAAAACTGAGAGTTGGAGGGTAGAATGGGAGGGAGATAAGGTATGATAACCGACGTGATGAATGAAGTTGTCTTCGAGACGCTGGGCGTGGTCATTTTTGAAGCCTTTATTTACACTAGAGTATGTTTTGCAGTGCTGTACACCTGGGAGGTGTATGTTATCAGATTTATGACCAATGGAAGAAATAAATCTTTCCTCAGAAATACCTATCCTGTCTTGTGACATCGAAAGGGAATGCAAAAATTTACAAAAAATAAGTGGAAAATAAAGCGTTTGAACACTGGTTTAACCTAATACGCGTCATATTTCCTCTCATATGGCTAATGGTTACAGCAACTGCTTTGTTTGACGACAAAACGTAGTACCAGCAGTAATTGGGGGTGAGGCGACCGACAGCTAATGTCATATGCGCCTTTTATGATAGATGTGTGACAGGATACGAGTGAGAAATCACGGAATAGAGGAAGGGTGTAGTGATACACGTTGTCAGTATTAGCCTATCTACTCTTAACAAAAAATGCCAAGGGGTTGACAGCTTAACGTTCCATCCGACGGACGGAGTACTGAACTCTAAATGCTCTCCGCATAGCACTGAAATGGGGATCGGTATACCGATGAATAAATCTTAACATCGGCCGAAATTCGAACCCGGACTAATGAAAGCGTCACAACTTAATCGGTCTAGTCATGAGGCATGATGGTCTGACGAAGACAGTCTTCGAGGGAAAGTGAACGGGAACTATGGCAGAGAAAGACTTCGTCTGAGATATACGGTAATGCTAAATAGAGGAATAAGGTGATTATGAAGAGCTAATAATAGTTGATTAAATATTAGCTGATAAAAGAATATTTTGATAATCTCTGTCGAACCAAGCCTTGGTCTACTGATGAAAATTGATAGAAAACTAATTCATTCAGTACCTGCGCCATTAAATGCATATGACGTATTAATATTGAAATTAAAATGAACAACTTCCTAAGTACCATTGATGCATAAGAACAACATTATAAATGGACTAACACTTCACACCTGTTCGCGTAAATTCTATTTCTTAAAAACCATTTATTCCAGAATTGGACGCGGTGATTGGGTCGGTGTGTATTTGGACAGAACATTGGCCCGCTATCCTGAGGGAATTGGGTTCGAAGGGTGGTAGTGGCAGATTTTTCAATGCCTATAATTTCTTGGTCATTGCATGGAGAGTTCGAATAGGATCATATTCTTTCCGTCGGAGGAGACATTAAACTGTGGGCCCGTCAGTACCTTTCCGTTAGGAGTGGGCTAATGCCCATGCAAGGTTTCTCGCCAACCTCCCTGCTCAGGTTGCCGCAAACCCTGCATAAATCCTACATATTCACATAACCTTGATGGTACTAAAATCTTAGATGCTACCTCAAATAGCAATTGGGGAAGAGTCCTCAAGAAAAAGTATTTTAGCTCTAAAGAATTTCATTTTCTTTTGATATATATGTAGCGGAACTACATTCGGATTACTACGACCCTGCGCACATTGGTGGAAATTTTCTTCAATTCATTATTCCGAAGATGATGAGTACCATTAATAGCTAACATTTTTGAGTCTACGTTGGGCTGGAAATATTCAAGTGATGATTATCATTAAGTGATAGAATGTAATAGAAGTTAATTGAAACAAGAAATTGCCTCAGAAAGTCGTTCATAAATCTATCATGGCAGTACTAATTGCTTGTGCCAGCTACCTGTTTCATTGATGGCCCATATTTAGCACCTCATAAGACTTGGAGCTCTCGTCAAGGAAAATTATGAAATCTTGTTTTGATCTCACATATCAAGAAGGAAAAAGTTGACCTTCAGTTTGTTTTTTATACCTTTTAGGTAGCGATTTTACATATTTATTGGCGTACTACAGTGTATAAAAAATAGAAGCACCATTATATTTATATTACAGACTAGTGTTGGCGAAGATGATTTATTTTTATTTTACTTATTACACAGCTATTTGGAATGAGTCGATCAGATAATGTCAAGGAATGTATAAGATGTGGGTAGGAATGTATAACGTGAACAAAGGGTTTAATATTTTTGATTAAAAATATTATTGCGCTTTTTTCTTATGATTGGTGAGTCTTTCAAAACATTAGTAGTGGGGTCATAGCTGATTTTTTATTTGAATAGATGACTGACAGCATAGGTTATTTTGCACCATTAAGGAATCGTGGGTCATTTATTTATCAATCACGTGTACGAGATCCCTGTGGTCATTTTTGAGGCAACTGAAAATTATTAAAACGTGTATAGAAGTAATAAGGATCTGAATCGTATTTATTAATCGAATAAAACTTGGTACAATAATGGAGACATACTAATTTAACAATTTTAGCCCTCTACAATTGACCGGAAAAAATTCAAGTCTTTGTAAATGGGTTGTAAATAACTTTGTAAATAACTCCAATTGGTACTGGTATTCCGTCAGTTAATGGTTATGTTTGCCATTGTTAAGAAGAGAAAAGGTTGTTTATAGTTCAATTCTTACCTTTGATAATATTTAAATTCCAAATACGGCTTTAGAACAGGTATTTAGAAACGGGTATGCTATAAGGAACAGGTACTATTAATGTCGTTTAAGTAAATTAATATATCGATTAAGGTTACGAAGATTAGCTGAAAAAGATGAGAAAGCTGTATCAATCTTATTTCACGACTGATCATCAGTCATTCTTAAATGAGAAATACATACATTGGTTCACTTATTAAAATTTGAGGCATGAATAAAAAGGTTGATCAAAATGCCTTAGATTTATTTAAACTTGATGGGTAAGCTGAGCTGCTGTTGGCCAAAGAGATAAGATAATACTCAATAATAATGAATGTAATATATTTTACTTGTCCGGCGATTTGTAGTTACAAATATAGGACACGTCAGGGTAGGTAGAACATTACGAAGGCAAAACATTAGGGGAAGAAAAATCCATCAACAGAGTAAAATAAATTTCTCAGTAGAAATTCACGAAGCTTGCGTTTGAAGAGGACCATGGTTTTTGCACTCTTAACTTCACAAGAAACCTTGGTATATAGTAAATGGTCCATATGCCAGGGGGCATAACCAGAGTTTTTAGGTGTGACGCGTGTTTAATAGAGTTCTGTGGAGTTCCTTGTACTATAACAGTGATAACTGCCATTAGTAGCATACTTTGAAAGATTTTTTTAACACAAAAAATCTGTATCTATAATATTAAACCCGGGATGCTTCTTTGTTACTTCTCACAATTCAGACAAACGTGTTGTCTTTGCAATGTGACTGCCTTTCCCCCATATAGTTATCAGCGTCCTTTAGTACTTGTGTATAACGCTGTTGATTTCTACGTCTCCGAAAATTGCTACATTTCTCCTAGCTAGCTGATTCTTGGTCCAACGTTTCGGTGCACTTGTTCTTTGTGGCAAAAATTATTACTTTCGCAGCTTTTCAAGTGTGCCCTGCTCTCATAGCCCTTACTATCCATAAATGTTCTCATAGTGGCAGAATTAATTGCGAAAATGTGAACATTTCCCATGGCGTTAGCCACAAAGAACATTATATAATGGTTATTTTACACTTTGATTGGAAAATATCTTCTAAACCTCACTTTTTCTAGATGAATTTTATACCGTCATTAAAGACAGAGAAATTAAACTTTAAAAACCTGTTAAAATTAGGACTTTATTTTATCATCTTAAAAGTACTGATCGTTTTGAATTAAACAATTGGTTGTTTTAGACAGTTCTACCTAAGTGATATAGCTTTGTACGTCTTTTCTAATTAACATAACTACAATAACATTCAAGGATTGAACAATAACTTCTTTCATCCGCCTTGCGCAATCCTGTAGAGAAGAAAACATTATTACTTTCGAAGCTTTTCAAGTGTGCCCTGCTCTCATAGCCCTTACTATCCATAAATGTTCTCATAGTGGCAGAATTAATTGCAGAAATATGAAAATTTCCCATAGAAATCGCAAAAACTCCTTACCTCCGGTCAGCAAACACAAAACCTAGATCTTTTTTTTTAGCATTAAATGGTTGTGGAATGAAAAACTCGAGTTTTTGAATAGTTCGATGGAAGAGTGTAGAGAGACGCGAAATATGGCCGTGGAGTTAACGGTTGCGTCGTTGTTGATATCTCCCGCGTGGGAAGAGGGTGGGGGGGGGGCTGCCGGTCGGGGATCCGCCCACCAGCGCGCTGGAGGAGAGATGACCGAGGAGGGCAGTGAATACTCGACGGCCTCCTTCAAGGTCGCCGCCGCGCGCGTAAATAAGAAATGAGACCGAAAGGACTGAGGAAAAATTAGAAAGGAATCCCAAGGGGTGGCCTACGAGTCGAGAGAGAATCGCTCTTCGGCGGCACAATGGGGAGGAGGAGGGCAGGTAGGGGGAACACATGGGGAGATAGGCAAATGGAGTTTTGAATCGTTAAAAGATTCTACCTGTCCCTGGGCACACTGGATATACACCCTGTCCTGGGGATTGGAAAGTTGAAATTAACTTCAGGCGAATGTCGACTTTTTACTCCGAAAGTCGATTATTTTAAACTCATCTTTTAATTATCACAATCGGGTAATAGTCGACTGAAGTCATCGACTTTAGACTTTCGTATGACCGCAATTTGATTTTCCGAATATTTCATTCGCCGATTTTCAAAAAGTGCATTTATTAAAGAACATGCAAAATCAATAAAAATGTTTTTGAGGGCATAAGCGTCGTCATAAGGAGGGAAAGTGGTACAATTTTCAAACTTCTAGGTGCGCTGTTTCTCCAAGAGTCATACGATGACCCCAGATTTAGAGTACCTACTTTTCAAGAAGACTTGACAAGGATATCGGCATTGTAGTTCACAGTCTTGGCGTCTCCACTAGAAAACGATGAAAACAATCAAAAACATTCCTCATCCCCTCTATTATTTTAAATGCTCGTCGTGTGTCGGTGCATGGTAGCACTATGTAGCAAAAACCTCAGCACTCCTCACCCAAGCTTTTTCAAGATCTGTGGACCCTCTCTTTCCCGCCTTAAGTGAAGAAAATAGCCGCGCATTGCTATGTCTAACAATTTTGTATTTCTTTGTACACATACGATGCACAGTCACACGCAAAAGTAAATGTGCATTACTTCACAGCTCCACCGCTCCAGACCCCATTCAATAGCCTAAGAAAATATTGTAATATTGGTAGAACGCAAGATGGGAGCAGTAGTCCGTATCACAGGATAAAGAAGAGAGTAGAGGTGAAAGGACGCGTTCACGATGCGAAGGGGAAATATTTTGTAACTCACGGCGCGTGCAATTTAACTACCACCTCCCAAACTCTTTTAACCTTCTGGAAAATCTTATGCAGCAAGCAGTGCAGAAAGACGGTTCCGATTCTCCAAGGAACTAGAGAGAATCCTCCAGTTGAGCGGTGAAAAGAAGCACCTAGACATTCCACGGCATGCAGTCTATGAAACGCCATTATGAGTTTAAGCATGTTATTTTAACCTTTAAATTGTCAAATAAATTAAACTGGTTACATAAATATGCCACATTCGGATAAAAATTCGTGAAAATATTAGGTGGCTATTTCAAAAAAGTCCTGCATTTCGTGTTCAAGGGAGTGGGTTTTTGGGGGCCTGCGATATATCACCACACAACGCAAGAAAAAGAAAGAAATGCCTGTGTGGGCTACCTTTCGTGGAGAAAGGACTAATCTGCTTGAAATTACAGTTTGGTAGACGATAGACATCTGTTCGTAAGTTTGTCGTCTAGTTCATTCACAGATATCAATAAAAGATTCCAGTAAGTGATGAGAAACGATGGTAACGCTGGTAATGAGTAAATAAATCAAAAATTGTCAATGAACTCCGAAACATATATTAGAGTATAAAAATGAGAAAAAACCCAAGCTTGGGCTTACTTATAAAGGAACTTTTTTTTTTGATATTTTCAAAATTTTATAGCATCTACTTCAGCGTCCAGTACCTTTAAGGTGGATTTCCCTGTATAAAAAAAATTCAGATAACCACGGATGATATCCTAGGGAATTTCACATATCCCTCATTGGTGCCCCCAGATCTTTTACTGCTATAATATAGCTAATTTTTTCCTGCTAGAGGATGTTTATTGTTCCCAGCTCCAGCAAAAAATATTGAGACTGGCTCTGACCGTATGATCCAATTCAATGATGCATTGCTTTTAGCCAACCCTGATTTTAAGCGTAGAGACACCTAGTATGAATTGCGACGTAAATCCCTCAACCGTCACTCGTCCTTCCTTCATAATGCCGAGAGGGAATCGAGGTGAAACCTCTGCCTCTATGCGAGGGAAAATGGTTTTCATGATAGCCGCCGGCCGGTCTTTGGAAAATGTAGCGATGGCGTTAGGAGTCCATTGGAATACTGTCCGTAAATGGGTGAGACGCGACAGAAAAAATTCAGAGATACTTTTGAGTAGACCTCGAAGCGGTATACCCCGCTGCAAAACTGCCGAGGAAAATGAAACCATCCAAAAAGCTGTTCAGAACATGCCACTGAGCTGGAGGAGCCGCCTCTGTTGAGAGAGAACTGGACCTAGCTGGACCATGCTGTCATGAGAGGGGAGAGTACGGCTAAATGGACAGCAATTGATTTCTTCAATTTGAATTTGCGGGCATGTTTGATGAGCTATAGAGTTAACATTTTTATTGTAGACGGCTTTTGGCATCGCAAAGGAACGTCAGCCGTTTTGCGCTATTTTTTGGCAATGCGAACCCATTAATGTGTTGGTGTTTGCTATCGTGTGACCACTCAAAATATTTAGTACTTTGAAAGTTTTGACTGTGAGGAGTTTTTCTTGTGAATTTTGGTACACAAAGTAAGTGGATAGTGCTCTTTCGGAAAAAATTGAGTTCAGGTGGTCAGCTGGTGGATTTCTGCTGTGCACCTTTACAACTGCCAAAACTTGCTTTGGGGCTAAGTGGACCACGAGTTTTGTATGTATTTCGGGTTTTTCTTTGCTTTCCTGGAGAATGAAATCATGGAGGATCTATCAGTTGAGTAGGATGCTGCGGAGCCCCCAAAAGTGAACTCTTTATATATCCGACAAATAAGCCCAAATAATCTCCCCCATCCATCGTTTGCTAGGCTCTTTAATAATTCTGACGGGATATTAATGCCTACAGCACTTCCTTCAATATCCATTTTTCTTAATCGCAGCTCAACCTTATCTACGTGCGTACCATCTTCTATTACGAAGCTCTTATACCTATCATTGATTTCGTGGAGTTCTTCCACGTATTCTCTTCACCTAACTTGAATCTGCTGCGGTTCCACCAATAACCCTCCTGAATTGCCATTTACGCACGGTATGGTTTTCCATTCCTTGATGCCGGATGAAATCCCTGCCTTAGGACAAAGGACATAGATCCCTCTGCCTTTCTAGAGCCTGTAGACCTCTCCACATTGCTTCACCACTTTCCCCTTATTTCTCTCTGTTTCTCTCCGAAGTCTATTATTTATTCCGTAATATCATTTCTGCCCAGCTCCGCGCTTTCCTTGTTCTAATTCCTTCTTTCCTAAATATTTCCATCATTTCTGTTAGTACACATGATTTCTTGATCCTCCTAGCGTATACTGTTCCCATTGCCTAATATTTCCCATTTTTCCTCAACCATTCTACTTTCCATCTATTCCTTCATGCCTCTCTCTCTCTCTGTCACTCTCTCCCTATCCACAAACACCTCATATTCCGTCCGCTCTAATCAGTGCCCCAAAATCTAGTTAATTTATTCATAACAACTGTGAACTATATACTTTATGAAAAATTATTCTTAATGGTGAAAATTCTTCATTAAATGCATTAATTATCAATGAGTTTTGTATAGATCATTTAAATAAATTGTTAAGTACAATTTGTCCTCTAGGTACGACCCACAAAATGTCATTCGGCAACGAAGTTCTGGTCACATTACCATTAGTTTTTTGGGGGCAATTATATCTGCTGGTCCGGGGCCATTGGTAAGACCTCCAAAAAGAACGACAGCGGCAAATTATGCCGAAATGTTGGAAAAAAATTTACTTCCCTTCAAATCAGAAATCGTGCCCGAGGATGAGGAGGTGACGTTTGTCCATGACAATACACCAGTGCACCGAGGCAACGTCATTTTTTGGCCCAACACCCACATATTACTGTGATTGACTGGCCAGCACGATCACCATACCTCAATCATCGAAAATGTATGGGGATTGATGGCGCAGGAGAGAACAGCTGATAATATCAGAGCAGAAGAAGGCCTGGAGGCACACGCGAGGGATATAAGGAATTCCCTAGGACTTCCCTCACGATTATTTGAGTCTTTTTCTGACAATGGGAACCCGCATTCCAGCGATATTATACGCTAAGGGAGATGCCATAAAATATTGAAAAATTCATATAAAATTTTCTTCTTAATTTACTCTGAGCTTGGGTGTTTTTCTCATTTTAATACGCCAGTAAAATGTCCTGGTTTCATTGTAAATATTTGTTTAATTTACTCATTACCATCAATCCCATATTGCAAAAATGTCATCTCTTATCACTCACTAAAATTTTATTATTGACATCCATTAATAAACTGGAAAAAAGGAGAGATATATGTCGTGTGTAGAGAAGTAATTTGTGGCACATATTAGTTACACGTTTAAACTCATCATGGTGCTCCACATCGCTGAACGACGAATTATTTTTCCCAGTACTTCTATCAACGTCTCAGAGTCAGCGATTAGCAATAGCGTATTAAGGAAACGGATTCGGTCTCCGTCAACCTCTGTCCGCATAAGATTTTGGTCGAAATTTAATAGTTCCGAAGGTCGCAGTACAATTGCACACGCCGTGCGCTACTAAACCATTCCGCTCGGGTCCGTCAACTCAGTGCTGCTTTCTCATCTATCCTGCATGACTGACAACCACGTCCATCTTCTTCCGTTATGCCAACATTGAAATATTTTTCATTCGTATCGAATGGGGTCCAAGCGGCGGACAGTGAAGTTCTGCACATTTACATTTGCGTGTGACTGTACATATCTACATGCATGGTGCATACGCTTGCAAAACGAACCCCTCCCAGGAGTGGAAGAGAATCAAGTCATAATTTCCCTATCTCCTCAAAGTGGCCACAAAATACCTTCCGATCTCGGAAACATTCGTGCCGTGTGCAAGACTATTTTCCAAAGTGGGAAATATATTTTTTTAAATGTAGAGATTGAGGAGAAACACAGTGAGAATGGGGCTAATCGTTTGGTTTACCACCCTTGGGTTTTGGTAAGAATAGGCAATGTTTTGATTACATTAATGGTATTTTGTTCAAATTTTTAACAACTTTGTTTGTTACTACAATTTCTACGGTTTTTTTTACTGTAAACGTGGCTGATTTTGAAAATATGTATCGAGTTAACACTGCCTATTAAAATTCATACTCAATAAAATTATTCTCTTTAATACACAATTTTTGTGCTGTTTGTGCGGACTTATTTTACTCTGAATGCAATTCACCATTACTAACTTATAAAATACGTAGATATATCATAACATAACTTAGTTGCAACTCTTTTGCTGTATTGGAATTTTGGCTCAGATCGGAAAGAGTCGAAGGAAGTCAACTCTTTCCGATCGTGTTGACTAGTCGATCTTTAAAGTCCAAAGTCAAATTCGAAGTTGAAAGTCCACTTCTTTGGAACGATTCCAATCCCTGCCCTGTCCCATCCGTTCTTCAAGACAGGATTGCGGACACTCAAAGCATTTTTTTGCAGTCCGCCGCTTCCCTCGTTCGCGTTCTCGGGGATATATCTCCCTCACTGTTCTCCGGCTGCAGACACGTTTTGCGGACCGCCTCCGTAGAAAGTCACTCTCGGTAATGATGCACCGTAATGATACCACAAAAAGCAACGCATTCAGTGCGGGACCCTGTGGTGCAGCCGAAAGAGAACACTGTTTTTGTCAAGAAAAGTTCACCATTAGGAAAAACTTGTGCCTCTGCGGGTGTATTCCTGCAATACTACGTCCTTTTTTTCTGACTAAGCTTCTTCCATTCAACATTATATTTTTTGACCCGGGAAGGAAATTGGGTTTTGCCCCGGAAAGGTATATTGAGATATGATTCAAGGTATTATTTTCGATTTTTCCGTTCTTCGTCTCCTAATTATAAATGTCAAAATTAGTAAACCAATATTTCTGAGAAACATACATAATTACATATATCGCCAAAATAAAGTATAGAAATATCTACGAGCAATATTTTGGTGCTCTTTGATCAGTATACTACTTATTTATTCAGCAACTGCTTATTTAATAGCCTGAACCATCACAGGAAAATCTTATATAATAATTTCTCACTTCGATTTAATGATGGAGAGTCAAAATTTAAAATTATAGGGATTATTTATGGAAAATCTAGGCATATTACCACTCATTGCAAGGTATTCTATCAAATCCCCATGACTAATACTGCTAGTTTGTAAAATGTATATTTTACATGGTAAGTCCTGTGTTTAAGCTTGATACTAGGGAAAATTTTGGCAACCAGCCTTCATACTTTGCGCGATCGCGCAGTGCTCATGAATTATAATTTAGATGACAATAATTAAACTCTATAATAATCAAGAAAACTTTTCTTTACTGCTAAGCAAAAGTTGTGTCTATTTTCAAAGAACTTACAGCTTTTCAAGCCCCTTCTATAACCCTGAGTTTATAAGTTCTACATTAAATTAACGCAAGTTTGCTACAAAACTCTAACAATCAATTATGCAGTCAAATGATAAGTCGCTGGGCTTTCCATTTATTCTCCAGCCTACCGCAGTATCCTCTCCTTTCCAACTCATTGTTTTTTCTCACTAATGACTGCACCATGATCCACGGGTGTATATAAGCCAAATAAGTACTCCGGAACGCATAGGCCTCCATACATAGAAACGCAGAATAATTTTGCATACTTACCGAGAGACAAAATGCTATAGAATGACGCGAGCGTAATAAGATATGCAGTAACCAACTATGGATGGTAAGGAGGGGAGAGAACTTCACGTGAAACATAATCCATCTCAAGTACTCCTCACTGGTAAGATGATGTTCTCTGGCGTGAATCATCACTCCGTTTAAATATGACTGAAATAATGAAAGCCTTCATACACTCTCTGTTCACTATGAATATCTGTCTGCCACTATCTGAACATGAATTTCTCCACGGCTCAGGTCTTTGGGGACCATTCATCATTTAATTTGGGTAAATACTTCCACGATTTGACACATGACTATGGACATAATAAAATAAAACAATGCATGATAGGCACCAAACTTTTCGTAGTACTTATACATCTTCAAACTTCTCCACATTCCTATATCCATCTACATCTACATAATACTCGTAAGCCACCATAAAGGTGTGTGGCAGGGGGTGAATTCTCACCAAACATGCACTACATATCATGCATAAAAAATGAATAGTATTAATATATTAGCCTTTCTGCACTATTTAAAAAGAGAAAAATAGCAAAATAAGCATGCAAAAACGTGCTGTTTGTTGGGTTTCCTTCAAGTCCTCATACCAACATGCAACTACCTGTGCTATGGATTGATTCACTCGTAAGGGACATATTTACCGCTATTCATATCCCTAATTTTACGAGGAAAGAAGAGCATTTTCAATCTATCAGTTCGGCAATCAATTTCTCTAATTTTGTGATTGTGGTCCAGTCTACCATAGTAAGTTGGGGTTCGCGAAATATTTTTCACGTCATCACTGAAAATACGGTCTTGGAATTTGTTTAGGAGATTAAGTCTAAATTTCAACCTGCGATCTGACAATGATTCCCATTTTAATTCATTTAATAGAGTTGTTACGCTAGTAGAGTTATCGTACGGTCCCGTTACAAATCTTGCCGATCTTCGCTGCACACGTTCAAGTTCGTTATTTAGACCGATTTCGTAGGGATCCCATACACTGGCAGCATATTCCAAATGAGGTCTAACAAGGGAAAGTAGCTGATTTCTCGTTCATGTTCGTTACAATTACCCAATACTCTTTTGATGAATTCCAGTCTACGATTAGCTTGGCCCATTATTTCACGTATGTGTTTACCCCAGGAAAGATCAGTCTTATTCCAAGATATTTAATGGATTCCACGTTTGTTCATTCATTATTACTTATTTTGTACGTGCTAGGAAGAGAACAATTGTTTTTCCAAACATGCATTACTACACTTTTCTTTTAATTTATTTCTAACTGCCATGAATGACACCATTTTTCAATTGCTTGTAGGTCATCATTTAAATATTCTTTATCATTTGGGCATAGAATTTCCCTGTACACTACTACGTCATCGGAAAATAGACGAAGCTTACTTTTGACCACCTTATTGATATCATTTATGTACAGAAGTAACAGGAGTGACCTATCACACTACCTTGTGGGACACCTGAAGTGACTTCAATTGCCGGGGAGGTAACACCGTCCAAAACAACCCTTTGTACCAGATCATGTAGGAAATCATTTATCCATGATTTTACTGTCTAACCCATAAGGTTTTAATTTCAAGATTAGTTTGCTGTGAGACACCTTGTCAAAAGCTTTCTTGGTTGGTTGGTTGATTATTTAGGGGAGGCGACCGACAGCTGAGGTCATTTGCGCCATATAGGATAGGTGGGTAATTGGATAATGGTAGGAGTTTTTAGGGAACGTAGGAAGGGTGGAGAGAAACCCGGCGTCGGCATTAGCCTACTCTTAACGAAAGGCGCCAAGGGGACCACGGCTTAACGTCCCATCCGACGGACGGAGTACTGTACTTGAAATGCCCTCCACTAGGCACTCAAGTAGGGACCGGTTTTCCACTGAAAAATCCGCCACTACCGGGAATCGAACCCGGGCCCTCGGGAGCTCTCTTGAAATCGAGAAATATTGCATTCCCTGTAATATTATTTTCACCAGAAAATAAAATAAAAGTTTAAAATACTTTTATCCTCTACGTTCTAATGAAGCTAAAATTTAACCAAATCTTACCTCTTATTAACTATGGAATGCACTCTAAGTAGGGAAAAATAAGTCAAAAAGAATAAACAACTTCCCAGAGGAGTGCTGTAATTACTTTCATGACTGATTTTTTAATCGAATGTCAAAACATGCCCTAATTCGTGTTTGGGATCTAATAATCTTTCATGAGAGTCCAAGAAATGATTACAGACACCAACTATTCACCTGTATTTATTGTTGAATGAGTTGCAATAATGCTATTAGATGGCAGGCAGAGTGGAGGGGTTTTTATGGGTAGGTCTTGCATGAGAGAATATTCCACAAATTTCAAGCGTGCTATGAAGTCCATGGAGGTCTTGTTTCAAACTGATCGATCCGTTTCTTGCCCCATGAATAGACGAAGCCCTTTGAGGACGTTAACGCGGCCGATCTGCTAAAATGCTTCAAGCCGGACCATCGAGCCCCTGCCTTCGACTGGGTGGATGAGAGGGGCGTGGGGGGGAGAGGCAGGGTTCAGCTTCGGAGGGTCAACCGGTTTTGGGGCGTGGGCCGAGCCTGAGACAACAGTCGCGTCCAGGGAACACAAGTGGACGACGGCGAAGATAAGAGCGAGGAGATGGGAAGTAGTCACAAGGTCCATCTAACCCCAATTCATTATTCTACATCTTACTAAGCTGACCTACGCCATGTTCTTGTCTCTTTCTCGCTCCAAACACTTCTCGCACCTTTTCGGAGCTCGCTATCGTCGAACTGCAAGGTGTTTTTTTTTCATTATGCAGTAAAATGGAGGAATAGCAGGCCTAACAGCAATGCATATATTTTCTAATGAACTTGAATCAATATTTCTTTTCCCCCGGCCGTAACTCCGCAACAGCTTGTATTATGCATAGACTCTGAGGACCCTGTTCGTTGTTATGCTTACACTCTACACTTAGGGATGACATTATTTAGTTAATTATAAAAATTCTTCAAAATTATTCTTATTGCAGTAGTGTACTAGGTTTTTTGGGCGCTAAGTTAAACAACTAAGTTTATTTCGCATCATCTAACCTAGTACCTAAATCCTCATACATACGCATACTATCCCTGCCCTGGGCGGGATTTGATCTCGTAGACTTTGGGTTACCAGGCCGGTGCGTTATCGACCTGTCGACGGCGCACGGAAATCATTTGAATTCTGTATCACAATTCTGAGGTACCAGTGAGTTACTGAATTGGCGTAAAAAATTATATACGTCATTGTATTCTCTCGACTCCAGACTTCATTTAGCCGAATATTCACTCACAAAAATGGATGGTGGAAACTGGGGATTGCCTGCTTGGGAATCAGGGTTAAAATTCAAAAGAAAATAACAATGGCAGGCCACATACACGCAGATCAGGTGGAGGCGTGATGTTTCCCTAGTGACATGGGCTTAATTTTCAAGGGAGGAGCCAATGTTCCTATTTTTACGAAAATCAGCTGAACCCATACGTTTAAATCATAAAAAATGTTTCTCACTCTGGCATTTATGATCATATCTCCGTTGCATACATCTTCATCGGCATATATCCATCTCCAGATATATATTACAAGCTGACCCGGCCACGCGTTGCTGTGGCACAATCTGGTTAAATGGAAAGCGCACGTTTATAGTATGTTTAATTTCACAATTCTTATGGGTACACAATATATCTCAGCTGATCGATTGTTTTGCAGCTGGACACGCATATTTGTATATAATTTTAACGTCTTTACATGTCGTCACAAAGTAGAATATTTCAGGCAAGCATTTATTTCATCCGCTAGTGTCAATCGAGGAATTACAGGTAATGTTTGCCTGAAATGTCGTGCAAGCAATATTAATGCGTTCTCAAATGGTCTCAGGATTCAACGGAAATCTTGCAATGATCGATCCAGAGCCTCGAGCGATGCTTTGTGTACCATTTTGCATTCATCCCAAGCAATAAGTTGGCATTTCTGAAATATTTGTCCCATGCCGGATGATTTGAATATGTTGCACGTGAGTGTTTCAATGAATTGCCAGTTCAATGGGATGCACATCCCGTCTCCAGTGTCGATATTGTATTCTCGATATTGTACAAACCTTCATGGAGTGAACAAAACAACTAACCAAAGCTTCATGGAAATTGGATGAATGTTGTGGTAATGCATGAAGTTATCAATATTGTATCGATACAGTATCGATATTGTTATGATACTTTATAAAACTTTGATAAAAAACATCTAAATAATTTCACCTCAATTTTGTATCAACAATGTATCGATGTATCCATATTTTATCGATATTATATCGATACAGTATCGACATTGAATTATCGATTTTGTAGAAACCTTCGCGGAGCGTACTCAATAACTTTCCAAAGTTTCATGGCGATCCGATGAATAGTAATGCATAAAGGACAAACACATTACATACATTCGATACAGTATCGATATTGCAACGATACATTTCTTTTAAAAAACTAAATAATTTAACCTCAATTTTGTATCAATAATGTATCAATTTATCGATACTTTAGCGATATTATATCGATAAAGTATCGATATTGAAATATCGATTTCGTAGTCCTCTTTTCGAGAATGTACTCAACAACTTCCCAAAGTTTCATGGCGATCCGATGAATGGTGTAGTAATGCATAAAGGACATACACACATACACACACACACACACACACATACATTCATTTTTATATATATAGACTCGCTTCGCTCGTTAGGGGGCTCCGCCCCCTAAAACCCCCTTTGGTTTTCCCTCCCCTGAACGGCTTCGCCGTTTAATTGTGTGCATTTGGGTTTTTTCCGCACCTCTCTATGTAGAATAGGACGGATATAGCATTATATAAATTATTTGACTATCCGGCATTTAAGACTTCATCATTCAAAAATTTCATCCGTTTTTTTTTTTCCACTGTCGTTTTTTAATTGTGAAAATACAGAAAGAAGAGAAATACCTAGTTGGAAAAGACAGGAGGAAAGAGGGAGGAGATTACTTACTGTTTTCACGACCTGTGGTGGCCCCTCGGGGACGTAAAGGGGGGAGGGGATCCTAACGAGGGGACCCTCTCGCTTTCCTTGGAAGTGCTAGGAGGTTCTAGCCCTCTTCCTAAGGTATACGAAAGAGATGACCAGCGGGGTTGTGTTTGAAACCTTCGGAATTATCTCCAATAGGTATCCAAGGAATCACGTGGTACAAACATGAATGGTTTGCAAATGTTATTTCTCTGAATCGCTTGTTACATTATCAAAAATTGTTTTCACTCTAGTTTTTCTCATCTCTCTCGACTATATATCCCACAAATGAGATAAACACAATTGTAAACAATGATTGAGATTGTAATCAGAGGTTTTAACACATCAAATTTGCGAGCCATTCTTGTTTATACCACGTGACTCCTTGGTTACCTATTAGAAATAATCTCGACTGTTTCAAACACAACCCCCAGGGGAAATACGCGACATGTAGCATCTCTCGCGTCTGAGAAGGTGGGTCAGGCACCCCTCGCGTAAGCTTACACGTGGCCGATGCACGCCTACCACAGCACCAGAATGCGCAAACGCACTTGCCCAAACACTCGGGTGTTCCGTGATGAGACAGCCAGGCTATTAGAGACCGAAAAATCACTGTAACGTACACACGGCCATCGTACTACCGGTTGGGAAACTCATCGCTTTTTATACGTTTTGCCGCATAAAGCAACTTTTGGTATTAATCCTTGTCACTCTTCTATTTAAAAAACTACGCACGAACCGAAACAGGGACTATACAATACATATTAAAACATATACACTTTAAAATGAAATGATTAATATTGGTATATTTATGTAAAAAAAGAAAAACAACGATTATTCAACTCCGTTCGGAGTTTAAGTGCATTAACGCCATCTAACGGCGAAGTGTGAAAATTCCCTATAAATGACTTTCTGACGAAGGAAATACGCAACGTAGGAACAAATAGTTTGCACCGTTAATAGCTATAGAAATAAATTGTCTGATTTAATTTTAAATCAACGGTTTTCACGTTTTATCTAAACTACCGCGCCAAGGACCAAACTGTAGATGAAATTTCGAATTTGAGGGGTCGATTCAAAAGGACTATTTCCGATATACAGAGATGGCACCTCTCTATGTAGAATAGGACGGATATAGCATTATACCAACCACATACTTGTCCTTGTCCTAAACCCCCGGAACGGTTTCGCCGTTAGAATAGGGTCTTCGGAGGTTGCCGAAAAATTTCAAAGTCCCGACTGAACCTCGAAAAATCCACCAAAAAACCGAAAAAATTTCAAAGTCCGATTACTGAACTTAGAAAAATTTTCGACAAAAATGCCGAAAAAAGTACAAGTCCAGTTACTGCACTTAGAAAATTTCCCGATGTCGCCGTGAAAATTTCAAAGTCCAGACTCCGAACTTAGAATATTTTTCTCCGAAGCGAACAAAAATTCTAGGTCCAGTTACTGTACTTAGAAATTTTTCGGACCCTCCGAAGCATCTCGGGGTCCGGCGTAGCATGACCACTCAGAAAAGCCGGCGCTTGCTGGCAGGCGGCTGGCTTTAAGTCCCATCGCTTTTTATACGTTTTGCCGCATAAAACAACTTTTGGTCTTAATCATTGTCGCTCTTCTATTTAAATAACTACGCACGAACCGAAACAGGGACTATACAATACATATGTAAACAAATAGATCTTTAAAATGAAATGACTACAATAGTTATATTTATGTAAAAAAAAGAGAAACAACGATGTTTTATCTCCTGTCGAAGCTTGAGTGCATCAACGCCATCTAACGGTCAATGTCAGATTTCATTATATATCGACACTAAAACCACCGAAACAGTTTCGCCGTTCAAATTGGTGCATTTGGGTTTTATCCGATCCTCTCTATGGAACGGCTTCGCCGTTTAATTTTGTGCATTTGAGTTTTTACCGCACCTCTCTATGTAGAATATGACGGATATAGCATTATACCAACCACATACTTGTCCTAAACCACCGGAACGGCTTCGCCGTTAGAATAGGTCCTTCAGAGGTTGCCGAAACATTTCAAAGTCCCGACTGAACCTCGAAAAATCCACGAAAACAGAAAAAAATTCAGTCCGATTACTGAACTTAGATAAATTTTCGACAAAAATGCCGAAAAAAGTACAAGTCCAGTTACTGCACTTAGAAAATTTCCCGATGTCTCCGTGAAAATTTCAAAGTCCAGACTCCGAACTTAGAAATTTTTCACCGAAGCGAAAAAAAATTCAAAGTCCAGTTACTGTACTTAGAAATTTTTCGGACCCTCCGAAGCATCTCGGGGACCGGCGTTGCATGACCACTCAGCTCAGCCCGCGCTTGCTGGCAGGCGGCTGGCCTTAAGTCCCATCGTTTTTTATAAATTTTGCCGCGCAAAGCAACTTTTGGTGTTAATCATTGTCGCTCTTCTATTTAAAAAACTACGCACCTACCGAAACAGTGACTATACAATACATATGTAAACAAATAGATCTTTGAAATGAAATAACTACTATAGTTATATTTATGTAAAAAAAGAGAAACAACGATGTTTTAACTCCTGTCGAAGCTTGAGTGCATCAACGCCATCTAACGGTCAATGTCAGATTTCATTATATATCGTCACTAAAACCACCGAAACAGTTTCGCCGTTCAAATTGGTGCATTTGGGTTTTATCCACTTCTTTCTATGTATAATAGGACGGATATAGCAATATACAAACGATGTTTAATTTTGTGCATTTGGGTTATTACCGCACCTCTCTATGTAGAATAGGACGGATATAGCATTATACAAACCACATACTTGTCCTAAACCCCCGGAACGGCTTAGCCGTTAGAATAGGTCCTTCTGAGGTTGCCGAAAAATTTCAAAGTCCGATTACTGAACTTAGAGAAATTTTCGACAAAAATGCCGAAAAAAGTAAAAGTCCAGTTACTGCACTTAGAAATTTTTCGGACCCTCCGAAGCATCTCGGGGTCCGGCGTCGCATGACCACTCAGCTCAGCCCGCGCTTGCTGGCAGCCGGCTGGCCTTAAGTCCCATCGTTTTTTATAAATTTTGCCGCGCAAAGCAACTTTTGGTGTTAATCATTGTCGCTCTTCTATTTAAAAAACTACGCACCTACCGAAACAGTGACTATACAATACATATGTAAACAAATAGATCTTTAAAATGAAATGACTACTATAGTTATATTTATGTAAAAAAAGAGAAACAACGATGTTTTAACTGCTGTCGAAGCTTGAGTGCATCAACGCCATCTAACGGTCCATGTCAGATTTCATTATATATCGACACTTAAACCACCGAAACATTTTCGCCGTTCAAATTGGTGCATTTGGGTTTTATCCGCTTCTCTCTATGCATAATAGGACAGATATAGCAATATACAAACCATATACTTACGTATTGAGTGTTGATGATCAGCCATTTAAGACTTCACACATCCAAAAATTTCATCCATTTATTATTTTCCCCTGACAGAAAGAAGAGAAAGTGGTGTGTTAAAGTTCACAGTGATGTAAACGGTGCTAGTTATCCACACAGCAAAATGTTTAATATAATGTTTGCTCGTTAGTTCACCGTGCCTATCGAGGAAGCACGGATAATCCAGTCTCGCCGCGGGGAGGCCAGCAAACAAGGAGACCATATATTTACAAGCGACGGGGAGTTTTATTAGGCAGGTCCCCTAGCCTACTGCCTTGCATTTCAATGCGTTGCATAGCGGGGAAGTTTTTTTAAAGCAGTTCCCCTGGCCTACTGCGTAATGGAAGGAAGACGGGTAGTTTTGATTTGGCAGACACCCTAGCCTACTGCCGATTGGAGTCGGGGATTTTTGTTGGGACGGACCCCCTTTCCTACTGTCACATATACGTGACATTGGCGACGGGAAGTTTTATTAGGCAGTTTCCCTAGCCTACTGCCATGTCCTTCTATGGGCGACATTATCGGGTAGATATCGATTCACGCGGGGGAGTTTTTCTATAGCAGTTCCCCTGGCCTACTGCTTTGTCGAGAGAAGGCGGGTAGTTTTGTTTTGGCAGGCACCCTAGCCTACTGCCGATGGAAGTTTTCTTGAGCCAGTTCCCCTGTCCTACTGGCATGGTCGTAGTTCTTATCAAAGAAGAAGTTCGCCGTACACGATATTCTTCGCGTAAGCGACTCCATCTCTTAGTCTCTCTGGAGTGACCAGGACGACAATGTCGTCCGGCCTTCTCACCCTGCTTAGGAGGACGTACAGTTGACCGTGGGTGAAGCTGTCCGTCCTCAAGTCCACTCCGACGTACTCTATGGTCTGACCTTGGCTCTTGTGGCCGGTCATAGAGTACGCCAGCATGAGTGGGAATTGTCTCCTGCGGACCCGTAGCGGCGACCCCTCGGCGAACGTAAACCTGAACGTTATTCTGGGAATGGCGATAGGTTCCGTTTTGCCTGGAAGTCGGACGGTTATGAGACGGCTGCTGATCGCCGTCACGATAACCTTAGTGCCGTTCACGAGTCCGTCGCCGATGTTCAAATTTCTCATTACGAGACAAACGGACCCGACCTTCAGACGCATCACGTGATCAGGCACGCCTTTGCTGGTGGCCTGGTTAAGTAGCTGAACGTCCACGTCTAGTCCGTCGTCGTCTTCCTTCTCCACGGTGTCGGCGCTCCTCAACTCATGAATGCAACCGTCTGAGGTGTTGAGGATACGAAGATTAACTTCGTTGACGTTGGCATTCACGGTGGCGAGGATCGCCCGTCTCGCGCAAAGATCGGGGTCGCGGAGAACGGCGTGAGGGAAGACGTCCGCAATGAGTTCCTCCAGAGAGGTGAGGCATCTTATCCCTAGCAGTGAGATAAGCGTCTCTTGGTCTCGGCCCTCTCCGAACGTTCTCGCCGGGATAGTTCCGTTGCCTACGCCAAGGAGGAAATCGGCATAGTCGCCGGAGTTGATCGTCCGGTGCGCTGTCGTGAGGGAAAACACTCGGAACAATCGCCAGAGTCGCGACGACCGAAGTGAAACTGTAGCGACGTCGGATGGTGTGCGCGCTTTTTCCACCACGGGTGCGATCTGGCGAAAATCCCCGGAGCAGATGAAGATTTTCCCCCCGAATGGCTCATCGCAGTTCATGAGATCTCGCAGGGACCTGTCAAGAATCTCGAAAATGAAGCGATGTGCCATCGGAGCCTCATCGAAGACGACGACCCGCGCGGCTCTGATGAGATCTGCTCGCTGGGATAGGTTGGTGATGTTCCAAACGCCCGTGCCGTCACCTAAATCCAGGGGCAGCCTGAACATGCTATGGGCCGTTGTTCCTCCGGGCATGTTGGCTGCGGCTATTCCCGAGCTGGCGACGGCGAGTGCGACCTGACGACAGCCGCGAACGTACGCGAGGATGACACGGAGTAGAGTTGTTTTCCCATAACCACCGGGACCGTCTAGGAAGATGGTTCTTCGTCTTCTTCCTTCGCCGGGGTTGAGGATCAGAGAGCGCAGATACTCGAAAACCTGGCGTTGATCGTGGGATAACTTTGGCTCCCACTCCTCCACGAGTCGACGCTGGAGATTTTCGCCGTAGTTTAGTAGCTGTCTGCCCAACTCCGTCGTGTCATCCTGCACGTACGGAAGTCCGTGGTCGGTCAAACACGATCCCTGTAGCCGAAGGCTACGATCGATTTCGATCAGGGAGAGTTTGACCGCCAACTCCGGGTCATGGACGTTCCGTTCCAAGTGATCCTCGCAAAGTTGGTTCTGAAAGGCGTCCCACAGGAGAGCTGCGGGGGCGCCCATGTTGCAGAGGAGCACGAAGAAGGAACGAAGTCTGGGCCCGAGCATGAATTGTGACGCCTCTCGCAGCGCTTGATGGTATTCCTCCTCGTCTTCTATCAAGCCTAAGTTACGTGCGACATCCTGGAAGGTGCGACAGTCCGGTCCACCGAGTTCCAAAAGATGCGCGTAACCGTAGCAAGGAGTCGACATGAGGAGAATGCGAAGGTAGTACTGTTCTCCTCGATTGGGTGATACCCACAACAGCCTACATACCTTCTCTCCGCGCTGGCGGGGCGTCACGAAATGCCGGCCATCGGGATGTGCATGGACTTCTGAACCACGAGGACGCTTCGTGTGCACCATGAACCTTTCGTAAAATGACTGGTATGTCACGTCGTCGAAGGATTCTTGGTGCGGACGATTGAAATATAGTAAAAGTTTGGAGCTCGCCCTCTCCGCCGCATCGGAAACCTCTCCAGGGCGGTAAACGATCATCTGTTTGCCCTCGAGATGGACGGGGAGGCACTCGACGGTGGGTTCGGACTTGGAGATGGGAAAGTCCAGAAGACGCCAGCACGCGTCGCTGGCACCCACCATGCGTTTGGTCACGTAGTGCTCCACTTCATCCTCTTGTTTCCCCAGAGGAGTGACGGTCACGTTCTGGAGTGAACCGCCCTTCATCAGGTATTTGAAGAGGTATTTCACGACGCGGCGAGTCGAGGCGAGCTCCAAGTTAATGTGCGCCTCGTATTTCAGAAGTAGAGCGGGATTGTACGGAACAACCCACCCGTCATGCACGGTGATTTGTCGGCGTCTAGATGTTACGACGCCTTGGTTTTCATAGTCCCGCCTGTACTGGACGAATCCCCTTTCGTCCACGTGAGTGGTCTGGCACGCAGGCTTTGGGAAGAACTTCCCGCAGTAACCCCTGGCAGAGTCCCAGCACGGGAAATCGGTGCGATGATCGGTGCCGCAAGGGCCGTGGATCATGTGCCTCAGCACCAATTCCCTCAGCTTTCCTCCGGCTTCGGCCTCGGATGGAATGTCGGCGCGAATGACCGAGTCGATGTCCTGCGCCTGAACGGGACCTTCACCGTCTATCTTGAACACAATGTGGGCGTGAGGCAGGCCCCTCATTTGCATCTCGATGACGTACACGAAGTAAACCGTTCGACCGAACATTGCTCCGCTCCGAAGGTCTCGGATGAGTTCTCCGAGTTTTATTTGGAAGACTCTGCACGCTGTCGATGGGTCACTGCGTCCAGTTCTACGGGGGCAAGCCTTCTTGTTTTCCTCCCAGGTCGCACTGTACGTAAAGGTTAGGAAATACGTCGGCGAACCCAGGCGAGATACCAGGCCCATCGAGTTTTCGTAATGGACCTTCATGTATCGTGGGCCTCCGGTGAAGGAGCTCGGGAGGTAAACTTTTCCGGGCAGCACCCCACCCTCACCTTGGACGGTCTCGTCACGGTTGATGTCCTCCGTGACTTGTCCCGTGCCTCGACCTCCCCGAAGGAGTTCGTCCAGTTCCACTATCCTCATGGCGTTCCGGGACGAAGAGCGCGTTTGGGAAAATCGGATGAATCGCAGGCGTTCTTCCTCATACCTCGCGAACATCTCAACCTGCCAAGACTGAGAAAGCCGGCCGGTGTGAGAGAAGCGGGGATCAGAAAGCAAGAGACACCGCGAATAATTGTACTGGGAGATCTTCTTCCCGTTATTATCCGACATTCCCACGTGCCATCCCAAATTGCCTTGAGGATAGAGTAGGGGATACTGGAAAGGTTCCATGAGAGGGCTCAGTAGATCGATTGAAGATGGTCGTCGATCGCTCCTCTTCCATATGGTCAGTTTCCGGGGTCCGGAGGCAGTGTCATCCGTGCTCAGCACAGCGTGTACTTCGATGCCTCTTTGCCTGTCGCCGAGAACAGGGCCGTGAGTAGATCTGCTCGTCACCTCGAAGGTCAGATGAGCGTCGATGGAGGGCTCGGCGCTCAATCTGCGAAAATCGCGAATGTAAGGGTTTACATTGTCTAGATGGTTTGCGATTTCACGGACCATGTCTGGACACAAAGATCTACCCCGGGCGATATTCCGGCGTTCCTCGCCGTCGTCGATGTAAAGACGGCAACGGTTGACGAACTGGACGTCTCCACTCCTGGTCGTGAACTTCTGACCCGGAGCGTCCAGGCTGTGCACTTGGTGGTACATCTTTCCTTCGATCTTGAAGAAGGAAAGACCGGAGGGATGGCGGTAACCACCGGACACTTCCAGGGCACAGAAGGCAAAGAGGTCGTTGTACGCACGAGCTCGTTCGAGGAAAGTGGGATTGGAAAAGAAAGGCGCATCGAGTGGAGGTAAATGGAGGACGTTGTAAGCGCCCTCTCCACAGCACCATTTCTTCCTGTCCTTCTCCTCTTCAAAGAGTCGCGCACGGCAGTGTGGACACCTGTGAATGCTCTCGTCCCACAAACTGGTGATCTTCAACTTGAACGGATGGATGTGTTCAAGTTGGTCTCCTTTCCAATATCCCATGGGACCGAGTGTCTTGGCCTTGCGAGATGTAGCTGCAGGCAAGTGTCTGTATGTCAAATCCGTGTTACGCAGTCGATAAGACTGCGCGGCGTCTCTGTTGACGTCGGGTCGCTTGGTGGCGTAACGGCGTACGGCTTCCCTGTTAACATCCGGATGCTCGACAGCGTAGCGACGGACTGCTTCCCTGTTAACATCCGGATGCTCGACAGCGTAGCGACGAACTGCGTCCCTGTTAACATCCGGATGCTCGACAGCGTAGCGACGAACTGCTTCCCTGTTAACATCCGGATGCTCGACAGCGTAGCGACGGACTGCTTCCCTGTTAACATCCGGATGCTCGACAGCGTAGCGACGGACTGCTTCCCTGTTAACATCCGGATGCTCGACAGCGTAGCGACGGACTGCTTCCCTGTTAACATCCGGATGCTCAGCAGCGTAACGCCGTACGGCTTGCCTGTTAACATCCCGGTTCTTGGAGGCATAGATCTTCTTGGCCTCGAGTACTTGCTCTCCCCGCGAGCTTTGAAGAAGCTTCGGGCGACCGCGTTTAATTTTCTTAGGCCTACCCCTGATTTTACCGCGCACTACCGTCACAACCTCTAAAGGCGTGGGGACAACTACCGGTGTAATTGAAAACAACTTGGGATCGAGCGTAGCCACAGAGTAATTGACCAACTCCGGCGAGGGAGTGGGAGCAGGATTGAGTTGCTCCACTGGCAGCTCAAATAGAAGCTGGGTGACTGTGTACTGTCGCCCGATCCCATCCAAAGCCGCGTTACTAAGTAGTAATCGGGCAAGGGACAAGTATCCGTCGCAGCTAAAAATACGGGCTAGGTTGACGTTGCCATTAAAACTAAATTCGCGGTGGTCATCGACGGCGTGTGAGTCGAAGAGGAAAAAACTGTCTACCCGACGCCAAAAAGCCACGGTGACATTTTGGCCTGTGAATAAAAATCCTACGTTCATATGGTCTGCGGACATTATCCTCTCCAAGTTGCCGGAGAGTGAGCGTACACTCTCCTCTACATCCGCACGAGAGGCTGGATAGAGGGCATCGTGCACGTGGGACAAGTCCATGATGTTAACGGCTTGTCCCAAAATAAATAGACTCCGAGGCAACTCTTCGGGAAACAGGTACCGCGATTCACGAACGCAATTTTCATCCCGCAAACCCCTATAAACGCGATCGCCGCACATCAGGATGGCATCGATGTTTGCCGTGGAGAATACGCCACCAAGGAAATTCCAGCCGAGGGCACACGCAGCGTTCGCAACGCACTGAGCATTGCTGCTCCAGCCAAACAGATGTTCGTCTGCCTGGTTGAATGTGCCCGAGGCAACACAAGAGAAATGCCTAGTTGGAAAAGGCATGTTGTCGTAGAAGAAAGCGGGAGGAGTTTACTTACCGATTTTTCGAGCTGTGGCGGCCCCTAGAGGACGTAAATGGGGGAAGGGGATCCTAACGAGGGGACCCTCTCGGTTCCCTTGGAAGTGCTAGGAGGTTCAAGCCCTCTTCCCAAGGTAGACGAAAGAGACGACCAGGGGGAAATACGCGACGTATAGCACCTTTCGCGTGTGAGAAGGTGGGTCTGAGTTAGCCACCCCACGCGAAAGCCCACACTTCGCCGATGCACGCCTACCACAGCACCAGAATGCGCGCTCGCACTTGCCCAAGGACTCGGACAGTTGGGGGCCTCCCAGATAGGCTATTAGCGACCAAAAACCACTATAGCGTACCCTGGGCCATCGTATTGCCGGTTGGGAAACTCATCGGCTTTGATACGTTTTGCCGTATAAGCAACTTTTGGTATTTATCATCGTCGCTCTTCTATTTAAATAACTACGCACAAACCGAAGCAGGGACTATGCAATACATATGAAAACACTAGGATCTTTAAAATAAAATCATTACTCTAGTTATATTTATGTAAAAAAAAGAGAAACAACGATGATTCAACTCCTGTCGGAGCTTGGGTGCATTAACGCCATCTAACGGCCAATTGTGGAAATACCCTAAAATTGACAATTTGACGGGGGAAATACGCAACGTATGAAAAAATAGTTTGCACCGTTAGTAGCTAAAGAAATAAATTGTCTGATTTCATTTTAAATCAACGGTTTTGACGTTTTATCTAAAATACCGCGCCATGGACCAAACTGTCGATTAAATTTCAAATTTGAGGGGTCGTATCAAAAGGACTATTTCCGATATACATAGAAATATGAATCCGTCGATAAACAAGGGCGCCAGGTTCGAGAAACGGCTAAAAAACACAGAAATACGCCATTTTTAATTTTTTAACTGTTGTTAAAATTAAAAAGTTGCCGTTTTCGGATTAGTCCCTCTAGTCTTTTTCAAAAAGCTACCTATGTACCAAATTTCAAGTCTCTAGCTCTTTTGGAGTGGGTTAGAATTTCTATAAGTGAGTCGGTGACGCATCGGGTGACGGCCATCTTGAACTTCTGGATGGTCGAGGATGTGAAATTTATAGTGCTAAGCATTCGTAATAATATACGTTGACTACATCACGCTAATACCGAAGGATCACGAACGATAATATGGAAATTTTGAAGAATCGAAGAAATTTCAAACGTTATTCGAATTTGACGTCACCTAGCTCCGAAACTACGTGTCATGGAAACAAAAACATTGCACCGTTAGTTAGAGCGTTTCAATGCCTAAAACTAATCTTCCTTCCAAATTTTGATTAGATCAATAGTTAAGACGTTACAGCTAAAAACCCGCGAAAATGTCAAAAATTTCTAAACGTAATTCGAATTTGACGTCATGTAGCTCCGTCACTACGCGTCATGGAAACAAATACTTTACACCGTTAGAAAGAATGTTTCAATGTCTAAGGATAATTGAATGTCAGAATTTTGATTAGATCAATAGTTCAGACGGTACAACTAAAAAACCGCGAAAAGGTACAAAAACTCATCGCTTTTTATACGTTTTGCCACATAAAGCAACTTTTGGTATTAATCCTTGTCGCTCTTCTATTTAAAAAACTACGCACGAACCGAAACAGGGAGTATACAATACATATTAAAATAATTAGGTCTTTAAAATGAAATGATTAATATTGGTATATTTATGTAAAAAAAGAAAAACAACGATTATTCAACTCCGTTCGGAGTTTAAGTGCATTAACGCCATCTAACGGCGAAGTGTGAAAATTCCCTATAAATGACTTTCTGACGAAGGAAATAAGCAACGTAGGAACAAATAGTTTGCACCGTTAATAGCTATAGAAATAAATTGTCTGATTTAATTTTAAATCAACGGTTTTGACATTTTATCTAAAATACCGCGCCAAGGACCAAACTGTAGATGAAATTTCGAATTTGAGGGGTCGATTCAAAAGGTCTATTTCCAATATACAGAGAAATTCAGCGTCATCATGACATCGTATCAAAACGACTATTTCCGATTAACAGAGAACATCGGCAATCTATCATCTATCCCTCAGCTTAACTTGAGAAATCGATATGAATCCGTCGATAAACAAGGGATCCAGGTTCGAGAAACGGCGGAAAAAACACGGAAATCGTCCATTTTTAATTTTTTAATTGTTGTTAAGATTAAAAATTTGCAGTTTTCGTATTTTTCCCTCAGGGCATTTTTGGAAAGCACCAATGTACCAAATTTCAACTCTCTAGCTCTTCTGGAAGTGGGATAGAATTTGTATACGTGAGTCAGTGAAGTATCGGACGACCGCCATCTTTAATTTCTTGATGGTCAAGGGTGTGAAAGTTATAGTACTGAGTACTCATGATAATATACGTTGACTAAATCACGCTAATACCGAAGGAACACGAACGATAATATGGAAAAATTGAAAAATCGAAGAAATTTCAAACGTTATTCAATTTTGATGTCACTTAGCTCCGTCACTACGCGTCATGAAAACAAAAACTTTGCATCGTTAGATAAACCGTTTTGATGCCTAAATACACGCATTTGTCAAATTTTGATTAGATCAACAATTCAGACGTTACAGCTAAGAAACCGGGAAAAGGTCTCAAATTTCGATGAAATTTCGAATTCGAGGGATCGTATCGATTCTATCATTTCGACTATCGAGAAACGGTTGGCACCATATCAATCACCATCTACGCCATAGCTTAACTTGAGAAATGGATGTGAATCCGTTGATAAACAAATGAGCCAGGTTCGAGAAAAGGCGAAAAAACACGGAAAATAACAATTTTTAATTATTTAATCATGGTTAAAGATAAAAATTTGCAGTTTTCAGATTTTTCCCTGAGGTCGTTTTTGAAAAGCTACCTACACACTAAATTTCAAGTCTCTCCCTATTCTGGAAGAGGATTAGAATTTGTATACGTAAGTGACGCTAAACGTTATGCCACTATGACATCACGTAGCTCCGTCACTACGCGTCATGTAAACAAAAAATTTGCACCGTTAGTTAGAGCGTTTCAATGCCTAAAACGAATCTCCTTTAAGAATTTTGATTAGATCAAAAGCTCAGACGTTACAGATAAAAACCCGCGACAAGGACACAAATTTCTAAACGTAATTCAAATTAGACGTCACGTAGCTCCATCACTACGCGTCATGGAAACAAAAACTCTGCACCTTTAGTTAGATAGTTTCAATGCCTAAAACCAATACATTATCAGAATTTTGATTAGATCAATAGTTAAGACGTTACAGATAAAAATCCGCGAAAATGTCACAAATTTCTAAAGGTAATTCCACTTTGACGTGACGTAGCTCCGTCACAACGCGTCTCGGAAACAAATACTCTGCACTTTTAGTTAGATCGTTTCGATGCCTAAAACCACTACGCTTTCAGAATTTTGATAAGATCAATAGTTCAGACGTTACAACTAAAAAACCGAATAAAGGTCAAAAATGTCGATGAAATTTGGAATTTGAGGCATCGTATCGAATGTATCATTTCGATTATCGAAAAGCGAATAATATGGAATCAAGCACAATCTATCCCGGAGCTAAACTTGAGAAATTGATATGTATATATTTATAAACAAATGAGCCAGGTTCGAGAAAAGGCGAAAAAACACGGAAAATAACCATTTTTAATTATTTAATCATAGTTAAAATTAAAAATTTACAGTTTTCAGATTTTTCCCTCCGGTCATTTTGCAAAAGCTAGCTACACACCAAATTTCAAGTCTCTAGCCAATTTAGAAGTGGGTTAGAATATGTATACGTAAGTGACGCTAAACGTCATGCGAGTATGACGTCATGTAGCTCCGTCACTACGCGTCTTGTAAACAAATACATACCACCGTTAGTTAGAGCGTTTCAATGCCTAAAACTAATTATGCTACAGAATTTTGATTAGATCAATAGTTAAGACGTTACAGCTAAAAATCCGCGAAAAGGTCACAAATTTCTAAACGTAATTCGAATTTGACGTCATGTAGCTCCGTCACTAAGCGTCATGTAAACAAATCCTTTACACCGTTAGAAAGAACGTTTCAATGCCTAAAGATAATTGAATGTCAGAATTTTGATTAGATCAATACTTCAGACGGTACAACGAAAAAACCGCGAAAAGGTCCCAAATATCGATGAAATTTCGACTTTGAAGCATCGTATCGAAACTATGATTTCGACTATCGAGTAACGGTTAGTAGTATATCGATCAACATCTATCCCTCAGCTTAACTTGAGAAAACGATGCGAATCCGTCGATAACTAAGGGAGCCACGTTCGAGAAAAGGCGAAAAAACACGGAAAATAACGGTTTTTAATTATTTAATCATGGTTAAAATTAAAAATTTGCACTTTTCAGATTTTTCCCTCCGATCAATTTTTAAAAGCTACCTACACACCAAATTTCAAGTCTCTAGCTATTCTAGAAGTGGGTTAGAATTTGTATACGTGAGTGAGTGAGTGAGTGAGTGAGTGAGTGAGTGACGCAAAGGGCTGTATATATATTAGATAACTCAATATTTTGCCAAAAGAATTAATGCTGTGCAAACACATTTTCCATGCTCTATTTAGCCAAGCTACGAGTTCACGACGATTAGGATATCCTATACTTAGGATAATTTCCTGACAGTCACAGTTTCGTAAATGACATAAATGTCCATGCGGTAATGCTCGCACATAGCCTTGTACATCTAACCACCAAATCAATGAAAAAATTGTATAGAAGGTTCTCTGTTGTTACCACCACTCATGGGCTTAATGAATCAGCCGACATTTTGAAAAGCGACCCGCTCTTCATCAGAAGCCTTGAAAATGAAGAGCGAGTCCCTTTTGGAAACTTCGGCTGAATTAATATAGCCCATGATCCGGCGAACACTCGAGAAACCTTTACATGAGTAATACGCTGGCTAAACACTAGATCATACGACGAAAAAATGCTTCATTCACCTCAGTTCCGACCGGAATACGAACATTACAGAATTGGATTGGTGCGGTGTCCAGAGTTAAGAGCAGGCTAATGATGACGCCGGATTTTATTCTACCCTTTCTATTACCACTTAAAATTCCGATCTATACTCGATTACGCAAATATACTAACTGATTTTTAACTATTTCGGGGTTTTAGTGGGTTTATAAGTGATATTTGTCAGAAAAATAGTACTTTCAATATTTATACATCTCTATTGACTGTGGGATATAACAAGTTATCAATAATATTTTGGTTTTGATTTTCTGCCTTCAATGATCAGTGCCACAGTTCGTTACTGCTAACTTTTCTACTGTTAGTGAAATGGAGTGGTTGCCTACTGCTGGTTTTAAATCGCAAATATCTTGCACTCATTCACGAATGTTAATCTGTTTTTGCTTTAAACATATTCTATAATTGTTTTATTGCAGGATGTAAATTAAGGCTTTCATAATGAAGGGGCTGAAAAAAGTCATTTCAATTGTCAATCGCTTATCTGTCATCTTGATGAAATCCATTATTAATTGACTAAAAAAAGCGTTGATTATTTTAATAATAATAGCGATGATTGAATTAATTTACTAAAAGATCGTTACATGTTGTTCATTTAGACATGCATATCCGTAACCTGGTTAAATCTGACTATTCCCTACGATATGGTAACAGTTGATCATTTCATGCTACTCCTCTCTGATTGAAATGGTAAGAAAGGAAGAGGTTTATGTTTATATGTTCATGGAGATTTAAGTGCTAAAATTATATCAGCCTCACCGACCTAAACATATTCGTCTGGCCCAGAATTTATAATTTATGAAGTATTTTGTGTTAAATCCCTAAACGTACTAACTTGTTTTATCTATCGACCTCCCAAAACAGCCCTACCTTATGACTTCATCACTTTTTCTTCAGTATAGCCTCCCATATAATTATAATTGGTGAGTTAAACGAAGACTTTTCAGTGCGAATTAGTGAGTAAAAGCATGACATAAGAGCATAAGTTGGGTATTCGGATATTTTTCAGATTGAGTTTTGAAATGTCGCACACATTTACCTTTTCATCACTACCCTACCCCGGTTCCTGCGAAGCATTTCAAGATAACGGATTCTTCGAGTTCAGTGCATCCATTTAACTCGGATGTGAAGTTCCTATGCACTCTCAAAAAGGATGATTTCACCTTCTCACATGCTCACCTTTGATCATCGTTTAATGTTCTCAAGAGTCTCCTACAACAATCTGCGGTTAACTTTGCGGTCATTCCAGTTGTCCCGATACCTTTCATTCGCACACCACGCATCTTCAACTGATTGCTTCATTTCTCGTCTATGGCTTGCCATAGCTCAGCTCTTATCTGCAGTATATGCATGTGGTTACATGTTGTTCATTTAGACATGACGATGGAGAGATAAACAAGGCAAATCAACAAAGGAAATATCCAGTTTTGCTCAAGGTTTTATCATTTTTATGTGGAATACATCGTACGTTACATCAGCAGAATCCTACGATCATCTAATGTCCAGGATTTGTTACTTCGTGTCCAGGATACGCATAACAGGATTCATGTTATTCATTACTTTCGTGCCCAGGATGCGTTACAGGATAGATTATTTGTCTTCAATGCATTTTCTCCGAATGATAACTTTAATCTTTCTCCTTGATATTGAATTAGTTTTCGCAATGAAAATAAATAACTGGCCCACAGGAGAACTCATTCAGCTTCCTATACACAGGCACTCTACAAGTCTATCCGTCTTCTCTTTCTATTTTTTTATTCCCCAAACGGTTATTCCTAACAGAAAAACTCGTCATCTTTCATGTGAATGGAGATACTTCATGTATAGCACCTGCAATTTCATGCACCATAAAGGAGTTCGATAAAGCTTAAGCTCCATAATTATGAAAATCCAGTCGTTTTATTAAGGGTTCCCAGGATTAAAAGTCGGAACTGCCTTGAATTACATTTTGTAAACCAGCTGCCCAATTTCAAAAAAGCACTGATACACCTTTTCCTTCGAATCAAACTTTCTTCGGTTTCGACGCTGCTTTTCTTAGCGATTGTCTGCTGCACCATAAATACCGATTTGACGAAATTTCCCATCTCCTTACGTGGTGTGATACGAATGGCTATCTTTTTATCCTCCCCGTACTTTTTGACACCGGCAATGTACTCGTCCTTGCAAGTGGAGTCCTTAAACGGATGAGAAAGGTTTCCCAAGATAAATCGCTGAGATTACCTAATGGGACGTAAGCGTCTTTGCGAGCAGATAGACGACAGGTGAGGGAGGTAGGAGGAGGATCGGAAACATGATTTCTTGTCGAGATCAATCGCAGTGCACCGCCGCCGCCGCGCCACTCGGTCGCCGCCCACACCCCTCCTCCATAACGCCAGCTCTTTCCCTCCACGCCCGCTTCACTCTCCCTCTCGCTCGGCAGACCGCGCTCTCACTTTCCGCAGCTTTTACCGCTCCTTCCCCCCACTCTCCTCTTCCCGATCACCGAAGACGACTCCCTCCGCTGGAAAGATCCGTTACATCTTCAAGCCGGCATTTCGTAGCGGTGGGCCCGCCCCCTCTCACGGTATCAGCTCAGCGGGTCGCGTTCCGTAAATTATATGTTTCCGGACAACGGGTAAATACGAGAGCACTGGTTTTTGATCGACGATGCTGTTCTCTTCAGTTCCTCGCCCTCTTCTTGAATCTAAAAATAAGACGCTGGACGGTAAATTCGGTAAAATGAGCAAGTCGTCACGCTGTCGCCAAACAGATTTTACTACATCTAAGAAACATGTAGATCAATTCGCAGCTGAGATTAATTAATTAGGTAGTTATTCAGGGGAGGCGACTTTCAGTTAAGGTCATTTACGCTATTTAAGATAGGTAGGTAATTGAGTAATGGGCGGAACATTTCAGGTGATGGAGGAAAAGTGGAGAGAAACCCGGCGTCGGCATTAGCCTACCCTTAACGATAGGCGCCAAAGGAACCCATCCGACGGACGGAGTACTGAGTCTGAAATGCCCTCCACTAGGCACTCAAGCATCTACATCTACACGATACCCTGCAAGCCATCACGAGAGTGTGTGGCAGGGGGACCAGTTTGCCACTGAAAAATCCGCTACTGCCGGGAATCGAACCCGGTCCCTCGGGAAGGGAGGCCAGTACTCTAGTTACCACACCTAACCGATCCCCAGCAGAGATTAAATACGCCCAAAAGATTGAGAACTTTTACTTTATTTCTTGGTATTTATACCCTGCTGTGCATTATACCCATTCCACGATAGTTACCAGTATTAGATAGTCGTACGTCCTTTCTCAACACGGTAAGATGCACTAATTCAACTTTCATTTTGCAGATGAGCATCACTCGTCAGGCGTTATCTATTTGGCGTTCTAAAATTCCATAGTTGCAATAATACAAAATCTATGACAATAAATTTAAGTATTGACCTTATGGGGACGTAGAAATCGAAAGGTGATTTTCGCAGTCAAGTAATTGAACTTATGTGATTGGAATGGAAGTTATGTAATATATTTTTAACGCTTCTGAGCTTCTTGAGAATTACTGCAAAACAGGGCTACTAAATCTTAGACGATAGAGACTCCTGCGCCCTGATTTTCAAATACACAGGTAATAAATATAATTTTAAAAGTGTTTAGAAGTATGGCATGTTGTCATAATCATATTACCGTAAATTGCATCAGACAAAGAAGATGATTCATTGTTTAGGCAATTCACTTTACGAAGCAAGCATAACAAATATTTTCCATGTGCCTCTACCTCCCACTACCAATCTCAGCGATACATACTACTGTTCATTAATTCTTAATGACTTCGCCATTAATTATGCTACCGACTAAGGAGCAGGGTACAAACCTTTTCGTTTTCTCAGAGCACCCTAAGTAAATTGAGGTGTATTTTCACAATTTCAATCGTATTTACTGCTATGTTCAAGAAAAGCTCGCAGAAAAAAATAAAAGCAAGAGTTTCCTTTAAAGAAAAAAAGATAGCCAAATGCCTACTAAAATAATCAAAGGTGATGACAAAATCTCACCGAGGAGATGGTAATAATATGTTAGAGGTGAAATTAATATGACGGTATTAATGTGTTGGAGAAGAGGTATTAATATGCTGGAGGAATGATAATTCTGTAGCGTTGTCATCCAATCCATTGCGTCCCAATCAAGAAACACTATGCTGCAAAGACATTTTCAAAATAGGATAAGGATAGAAACTACGCAACCGCATTTGATAAAAAATATACAACTTCGGAATAGATTGTACAGACTTCTAAGTAACAAGGCGAGCCTAATCTTTGTAGCAAGAAGTGGTGGTGGGGTCTGTTTTGCTATGCTCCTAATTTGCTAGCTCTCCTAGAATCACTTATGCACAGGAAAATCCATGGGAAGACATCAAAAAGTCACTTGGAATTTCTACTTGATGCAGCAATGAGTCTCGTGCGCTTACCTCCTAAAGAGTCCAGGGCCTAAGATACACGCTTAAGAGAAACGTGGAAAAACGAGAAGAGCATCATAATTTCGATAAAAATTCCCAGGGTAGATGTATCGTTGGAATATGAGACACGAATTCAATGTTCTGATTGCAATAAAAAAATCTAACTTCGAAATTTTCCGACGTATCGTGCCCAACTTTTATCCGAGTTTTTCGATTGTTTTTTGTCATCAGTAATTAATTTCTCATTTAGCATGAATCAAATATTTCCTGCTGGTATGCTATATCGTACAAATATGGCATCAAAGCAGTAAATAGTGCCCACTGCCGTAAAGCAAAGTTCATAAATTCAGAATTTTATTCATACGAGTATCCAATGCTAGCATTGGATACTCGTATGAATAGAAACATACTCAAAAACCCAGGAAAAAATTATTTTGGTTATATTTTCCTTCAGAATGCATGTAAATCGGGTGCTAAACTAACAATAAACGCAAACATCCAATTAAATCGGTTAAGAAATGAATTCTGTATTTACGTGTTAACGTTAGTAGCAACCTAATAATAATAAAAAGTAGTACTACTGAAGAAAAAACAGTATAATGCTTCAGAGAGAAAACTATCGACACATTACTTTAGAATGAACATTGAATAATCTAATGCTGAATTTAAAGGCAGTTAACCCCGCAAATCTCACATGTTCAGGAAATATCAATTAGGTAGAATGAACAATAACGTAGGATTCTTGACCCTTAACTAGTGACGTGCATTTTTTGTTACACAACCAGTGACGAGCGGTCTCGGAGACCACAATATATAATACATTAATAAAATTTTGCTACGCCATTTTTATTCAATAATATATTTTTATGTCTCTCAGCACTTAGTCTAAAAGTTGTATTTGATTTTATGAATCACTAATATCAACCATTTTTCAGAGCAAATTTTTTTAGGACTAGGTTCAAAAGTTCAATTGAAAAATATTAATTTATTATTTGCGTCTTTAAATATTAATATCTGCAATAGTTAAAAATGAGACCTCACATATTTAAGTAGGAATACTGAATAATGACACACGATTGAAATAATCTTATTTATTTTTTGTTGTAACCTGCAGCTGATCAAAATTACGTTTTTTTTCAAAAAATCTCTCACATCTCCGTTTGAACACCTTCTTTAAAATTTTCTTTTTACATTCTAAGCACACAGGCTTTCTGCATCGGAAACATACGAAAGAGGTTTTTTGTTTCTCTATGATGGGCACAGTTTACATTTCGACCGCTTCTCTAGCCTTTCTACCTCTTCTGTTAAGTTCCAAGTTAAGTCTTCCAAGTTAGACGGTATGATATAACCTTAAATGATTAGATCAACAAGATTAGAGAGACAGATTGTCGTACCGAAAGATTTAAAAATGTCATTTTTCCATAAGAGAGCACAATAGGCAGCATAGCAAAGGGATTAGTAGGTGAAATATTGTAGTAGTCTATAGTGCATAATGCATGTATTAACAACAAATCCCTTTATTACTATGTAGATACTAACCATCTGGTTGCATATGACCCTATTATCTAGCATGTTTCCATGCAGTATCCTAGTTGCATGTCAATAGTGCATGTTTGGTGACAGTAGCAAATAGAAAAACCACTTTGTAAGATTCCACAAATATTTTTTGGAACACCGACCTAGGTTTCGATTGTATACCAATCATCTTCAAGGTCTTTATAAGATAAGATTGCATACCAATCATCTTCAAGAGTCACAGAAACCTAGATCGGTGTTACAATAAAATTTTGTGGAATCTTACAAAGTGGTTTTTCTATTTCTACTATCATGAGGTTCCAGCAAGTGAAGCCTGAGGACTTCGTTTTTATTTATGTTTGGTAATCTTCACCTCTGCCACACACCCTCGTAGTAACTCTCAGGTTATTACGTAGATGTAGATGCTGTCGTTTCAGTCCTTAAAATTGAAATCTACTTCAACAACAGTTTTTTTATTTTACACCTATTGGTGACCCAAATTAATTTATTGATTTTTTTTCAGTGCATGCATAATGTGATACCTCTATGGCTTTAATGATTAAGGCGACAACTGCTGGGAAAGTAGGGATATTGACATTTGTTTCTTTTACATTTCAATACACCTTCTTCCAGTTTGCGAAGAAGCCAATTTTTTCCTCCTCTCAAGTTAACCCATATAAGCTGTGACGAATATATTTACCACTCCGAGATCCATTTAAACGAAAAGGTTAATCGCTTAGCCATCGCTTAGCGAAATGATTTTATCTTTCCTGAAACCAAGTGGCCTAGTGTCCTCCGTCATGCCAATAAATTCCGTCGTATCTCTCGCTGAACGTGAAAAAAACATTTAGTCGAGGTCTTCAAGGTCAGTCGATCAACGCCAGAAAAATGGTTCGCTCCAGCGAGGGACTGGGCCGGGGAGGTAGTGGGCAAGTAGTGGCGTCTAGAATTAGACAGGTGGGTGGGGTGGGGGTCGGAATGCGATGGGTGGGGGAGGTGTGGATGGAGAGAGTGGGAGACAATGGGGAAGAAGAGGCAACGGAGGAAAAAAGAATTGAACGGGCCTGAACTCAGCTAAGATAACTTCCAATCCTTGACTTTGCCACAGGTATCTTGAAATAATGCCACAAACTACTTTTTACCGCCTTAGTCTATTATGTCAAGCACCTTTTGTACTGTGAAATTGTGTCTGTAATCCCTCTGTTCTTCGAGTTGATTTTTATAAAGTATTCCATCACACAGAGGGAAACTTTCCTCCTCGGAAGGGAATCAACTCTTATCCGTACATGCTTGCTGCATTTGTGATTATTTTGTAACATTGCTTATAAAAGGCTTTTTGTTCACCCCATTGATAGCGAAAATGTTGCCTTACATGAGTCTACTCTTTAATAATGATTTGGTTCTCAGGAAAATATTACGTAAAACTGTTTCCAAGAACGAAAGTTATATTACGCTTGGGTTCACGAGTGAATATTTACATGATTTCCCCACTCACGTAAAATAAAATGAAGTTTATTTGATAACATTTGAAACGTATCTAAATAACCGCTAGTATTGTTTGATTTATTACGTATTTATTCCACAATATCAAGCCGGAATATGTTCAAAGAAGAGTTTATTTAAGTCTGCTGTTAAGAGAAGACAAATATTTGGTTGAAGTCAACGCAGAAAGTAAATGACAATCATTTAACTATAGTGATTTCAACGATTAATCGAATCACAACTTTCGAAAAATTTCTATAATAGAGTGTTTAACAAATAATAGCTTTATTTTTTACTCGTTATCTACAAAATAGCCTCACTTCAGCTTCAATTCAGGAACTCAAGAACTCAATTACATTCTAACCACCTTGGTTCTGTTTGGGAAATTACGAGTAGCACACGCTTAAAACAAAACATTTGCAGTTACATGCCATCGAAGAAGATTCAGTTGAGTTCTTAAATACCATTAGCTAACTTTTTTATAATTGGCTCAATAAAAAGCAAACCTTACTTAACAGAGCCTTTTAATCTACTTAATGACCCCAATGAAACTGGAATGGCAGGCGTCGTCGACTTCTGATGTTCAACGAACTTCTCTGCAATTTGAAGCAGCCAAGTTATTTATAACCTTGAGCGAGGCCAAAATCCCTTCCAAGGATCAAGTCTGGAATGGAATGATTCCCCCCTCCCTGATTTTCTCTTACGACTGAGGAATTCTCCCTCGTCGCAGCATCCTTCCTGCTCCCCCTCCCACCTTCTCTCTATACACCTCCCCATCCAGCTCGCAAAGGGATTGCTCACCCTCTAGTCCACTATCTTATATAATTGCATTTTTTAAATTATATCAAGCCCAACAGCCTTCTCTCAGCTAATAAGTACAAGGGCTGTACGCTATTGGTTTCCGCTTCAAAATAATTTAGAGTTTTCTGTAGTGCATGATGCAGGTATTAACCCCTTAAATACTATAGATACTAACAATCAAGTTGCATGAGGTAATATAGTTGCTAGTTTGCATGTTAGTAGTGCATGCTTGGTGATCTTCACCCCCTGCCACACACCCTCGCGGTGGCTTGCAGGGTATCGTGTAGATGTAGATGTAACCAATCGTTTATAATTTATTTAAAAAAATATTTATTGTGTCTGATCCTATTTGGCTAGACTTTTACCATTGCAATTTTACAGCAGAAATATTGCCTCCAGAGATAATCCGCTATTAAACAATGCATTAAACAGTGTGTTCATCATCTCATCTCATCATCATTAGTTAGCAATCCTGATATTGGTTTCAAGCAGCTCTCCTCTGAATTCTTCTAACAGCTAATTTCTTCATATTTACGTGTTTCCTCTTTCACGTCCTTCATTACTTGTTATATATATATTTTGCCATTCTTCCCTTCCACTTATCCTTCTATGATTGTCTTTATTAGGCCATAATGTCTCATAATGTGGCCGATTAAGTCCCGTCTTTTTCTTAGGTTAAAGTAGGGAAGGGTATTCAAGGGAGGTATTGAGTAATGCTATTGATTCTCCTAGGTTTTAATTTTATTACTAAAATTTGTACGAATTTAACATATTTAACATTATTTATTTGGAAAATTAAAATAATATAAATTAAAATATTAAATTGCATATTTTTTGCGTGTTTGCGCACTTTCCTTTGTTTCCTTGGCGAATTTTAAAAATGAATTCCACTTACTACCCTAAGTTTTATCACTTGCAAAAACGATGTGATCGCATGTAGTAACCCCATTTGTTCACGCTTATTAATATGACCGCTAGCTTCTTAAACCAGCTGCAATATCCCCTTTGGTACATTCTAATCTCTTTGAATCCTCCTCCTCAATGTGATGGGTAACGGCTGAACTTGTCACTTGTTTGGATATATTTTTCCAAAATTATCCAATGCGTAGGTAATTACTCACTTTAGAATTAGCTGGAGGTATGAGGAGACTTTACTCTGGACAGTTACGGAGGCAGCCGCATATGAATCATCCATTTCAATTTTTAAAAATGATTATTTCCAATGGACATTTCATTCTGCACAATCGCAGCAATTTCTTAAAGCAAGTGTAAAATATAAATACTTGAAAGGTCCTTTCCTTTATAATGCCATTAAATTGAGCTTCTCTTTACCCTATTGTAGGGAAGTAATATTTAAGGCAAGGTTATCATTAACAACTGTGAATTTGATTTTTAGCATTTTTGTGAAAATGCCAGAGTACTGAATGAAAAAGGATAAAAATGTAGGTAGTGTAGGAAAAATTAGAGTGAACAGACGAACAGGTGTAAAAGAAAATTGAAAAATGCGGAGAAAATGTTTAAACGGAGATATAGCAAAAGAGACTGAAGATAAAGAATATTGAAGTCTTCAAAGTAAGAAGTCATCATGCGATCCGCACTTGATGAGGAAAGCGACTTATAAATTATAAAAACTCCGTAGGAAAACAAGTTAAACGGTGAATTCGACCAGTATTCGGTAGTTAAATTGGCTTATTCAACAAGCTTCTTGGCATTAGGCTTCTTGACAGTGGATACCTCTAAAGTATAAACGCATCTAAGGGGTCTTACTGGAGATTATCTTATTGTAGCAACTTACATCTTCGCCAACAGTGCTTCCAAGATCATTCTAGGAGGAAATTGACAAAAACACATTTTTTTCCATGGAATAGTATAGAATGAATTATTTAACAGCATGACTACCACTCGGAGCCATTGATTCATTTAAGTTTGAGTACCTTCAATGACTTCCTTCTTTAGCTTCTGAATTCGTTTCTGTGTTACGGTTCACATAAACTCATATTTCATCACAGAAGCGAAATCTACACAATTTATTCCAGGAAGTGAACTTTTTATTGCTTCTAAGCAAAAACATCTCAACCCAGAAGCCTCGAATACCAACGCTTTAACATTTTTATTGACTTCCTACCCTCGAAATTTGCTCTCGACGCCTCTCCGTCCGGTCCCACCCAGCATTCCTTTTTCGGCTGAAGCACTCCCGCGATTCAGACCTCACCGACCTTCAGGTCCCAACACTTTAAAAATGAATTTTCTTGATATATATCTAGTCCCAAAGTCCTAATCCCGTACTTTATTTATTATCCAGATGTTATAGAATTTTTATTTCCATTTCATCGTAAAGAACAGCGGAATTCTCGAGTCTCAAAATTCATGAAAATCATTATTTTACAGAGCGTGTTATTTATATCTAAGTGAGGAAGACAGGATAAGGAAATGATCTTATTCGAAAATATATCTTTTAAAGCGACTTTGCAAACAGTAAAAGCAAGAACAACGTGCAGCAAATTTGTGAACCAAATATAGGAGTATCAATGTATGCCTACGGATACAGTGATTAAAATCGATAAACATTAATAACTCTCCTCTGGTCCCGGAAAGACATCAATTCGAGACCTGAGTGGGCTGGCCTTAGAAATCGCCAGGTCCTTGTTAATCATATCTAATATGACCATCAAAACGCAATACATAACAGAACTAGAAAGTTGTTCAAGTTTCTACAGTATTTATTAGTGGAACCTAACATGATACTACTAGATTCTGGTTTGTTTCTGTGTTATGGATCACATAAACCCATATTTCATCTCAGGGGCAAAATCTACAAATTTTATGCCAGGAAGTGAACTTTTTATTGTTTCCATTTGAATATGTCTCAACCCGAAAGCCTCTAATACCAACGTTTCACCATTTTTTATTGACTTCCTAATCTCAAAATGTACACTATATCTGGGATCTATAATATTCCGCGATATCTGGTTAATAATGTCTGCACAGGTTCGACTAATAAATATTGCAGAAACCTGACCAAAGGAGACATTTTTTGCCCAGATTTGGATATTACTAACTTATATCGCTGATATCCTCTACCATATTCTGAACATAGGATGGTAAGTACAGTGATTACTTCATTAGTAGAAATGATCACAGTTTTAGAAAATACATACGTTGTCCACCCAGCTAAGATTATTTTCTCATAATCTCCTTGCATAGCATGAAATGTTAAAACTAGCATTTACATTTTTATATCATATTAAAAAATGTTCTATTATATTCGCCTCTATTAACTAATGTTTAAACTTTAATATCGCAATATTAATTTAAAAGTACTAAAATGCAATCTCAACTTCCTGATCATGAGTGAACAAGAAGTAATAATCGTCGAATATAGCTTCAATATGGATATGGAGACCTCCGATATTCCACGAAGATATGTTATCGGACTCATACTTTTCTACGATATCAATTTCAAAATTAACACCAGCAAAAGTAATATACTGATAATAGTGTTTTATACCAACTAAATATTGTTGAATCGTAGTTTAATATAATTTTGGTTGATCATAACAATATTACTCCCGGGTTTCACAAGTGGATGCCGGAAAATAAAACTAATGTATGTACTGTAATAGTTTCCCGGGAAAAAGTAACATTGACCTGAATTTCATAATTTAGAGAAGTACATATAAGCGTAATGAGAGAAGTGAAACGTCTACGCATTACTCTAAAATCTTCCTTAAGAGATCAATAAGATTTGCGATCCTACTTTTGAAAGACTAGATTTAGTTGTACGAATTATGTAAAGTTAGTCCAACGGAAGCGAAAGAGACAAATAGTATTTCACACGCTCTGGTAACGCCTCATCTGATCTGTAGGATATATTAAGCATTTGAAATTCATTTAGTAAATATTTGATTAGTTGACTAAATAAGATACAAATAAAATCAGCGCATTTAGTACAAAACATACAGAAAAATCACACGGCTATCAGAAGGAGTTGAAAACCTTTTAAAAATGTAAGTTTTCACCATCAATGTAAGATATTAGTTAAAATTAAATTCCAGGCTGGTACGGTAAAATTATTTCCACCTCTTCACCACATCAGCTGAATAGACATCAGAAAGACATTATGAGAGCTATAATTTGAGCATGTGGCATCAAAAATATTTTTTTCTTTCGCTCTCCCCACGACTAAGTACAAATATGAACGAACATCACCTTTGATGCTCCATCTCCCTTTTCATCGATACTCTCCATGATTTCTCGTTTCCTCTTCACTTCCTTCTCACGGCAGCTAGCATAATACCCTCTGCCACGCACCCTTTAGGTGGTTTTCAAGGCAATACGCAGAATTATACGATAAGAACACCAATAACACAGAACTTTAATGACGAATACTACAATTTTTATCTATAAATATGGAGAAAGGATAGCATAGACTTTTCTCTCTGCTTTCTAGGTCTGTACATATTAGGCTATTTCTAGGCTTGTACATATTATGCTCCCATGCGTAGAAAATATGTGGATATAATAGATATGACAATGAGTCTGATTATGCACATACTAAATGGTAAAATTCATGATAGTTTCAGTTCAGAGAGTATAGACTGATTGTAGAAATAAAGCGTATTATGACTAGTCAAATTACCAAGTCTTAAACCATTAAATTGTATTTCCTCCTGATGCAAAATCCAGGTCACATTACGCATGATATGCAAATATTAGGAATGACAATTACAAAATCTCTGTGAGCCCGGATCCAACAAAATGGACTTAATTTCATCCCAAGAAACATGAGTGGCCAAAAAGTGGCACTAGAAGCAAAAGTAGAATAATACCTAATTGTATATTAAAATTAAATTCATATCTCAAGCAAGTCCAGATGCCAGGTTGGCCGTGACAAGTTTGAAAGAAACTATCACATACAACCTAAAATAAAAAGGAAAAAGCCGTGGAACACGTTTTGAGATTAACTTTTTTTTGAGTTGCAGTCCTCGAAAGAGGTTTAATATGAGCAAAAAATGACAATGAATCAATATGGCTAATAACACTTCTTCGAGGATCGTCCAAGCACGTTCAATTTTTCGAAAAACCTCATCATTAAACTAAGTTTTTTCGTGAATCCTAAAATTATTAATATGTTTTCATATGCTTTTTTATCTACAACTTTAGATTTTAAGTTAGAGAAGTATGCCAAAGACTTTGCACTCTTTTTAAAGGAATTATTTCGTCTAGTTTTGCTACACTGTAACATCATCAGATATTGCGAGATGATAATGATACTACATGATACCATATATAGAGTGAAAGCCAAAGTATTTTAACTACTTCTCGAATGGACTTTCACAAAGTATCGGCCTCATGCACCAAGATTCCAAATTACTTATTTATAGCCAGTAGTTCATGAAATGTTTTGCAAGTGATATGATTACCTATACACATGTTCCTATGATAACCTTCATAATGCGTTAAAAACAAGTTTAAAAGTAAATTTTTAATTAAAATATTCATAATTAAATTAAAACGATAGAACACCTATTGTTCCTATCTAATGTCGTTAAATTAATTTTCAGGATCAATACGAATTGCTCAATTAATTTTATTCCTTAACACTCACTAAAAAATTTGAATTAACATTATTAACATCAAAATATTTAATTGCTACTGTTTCTACGATTGTAATTAAATTCAATGTAACAGAATCAATGTAACAGAATTCTCTCCTCACCTGAGCTTTTCTGCAGACTATTTCATTTCATCCAAGGCTGGTAAATCTATTGCCCAGATTGTACTAGCTTCTAATATTCTACATTTTATTCCCCAAGTTTTAGATTGGCCGTAGCCCCTGATCTTCCACTGCATAATTCGCTTTCTTTTTATTAACCAACCAAATTTATTAATGCATTTCCCACGTTATCCATAGTTTTTCTTGGTCTGTTTTTTCTGAGCCAAGAACGCCTTGCCATCGTCAAGGCACAGCTTGCTATTTTTTCCCTCAGCATAATCCCTCCTGACGCCTTGTCTCTGATGTTTTTGGCTTTATTGAAGTAAATTACAAAATGTATTAAAACTATTGGTATTTTCAAAGAAACCAAGGATGAAATGGTCAATGGTGTCATTAATTTTCACGCAATAAGAACACTTTTAGTATGTATCGCTAAAGAAATGCGTCTTGGAAAGGCATTTAGTGGGTTTGATATGAAATTTACCTGCTTGCCATAATTATATCAATAATTCACCTATCTCGAAATTTCTAGGATAAATATTAATAGATGAAAGGATGCATGAAGTAACTGTAAACTACACGCGATTTATATGTAATACACCAGTTTGTTATTCAGGATAAAATGATACCTGATGCCCTGGTATTTTGATATTACAGCGGTACGAGTCCGACCTTCGTGGCTTAGTAGGTAACGTGACGACCAAACGACCTTGAGGAGCAATGCTATGTTTTATTAACCTCACAATACCGTGATTTCAACATTTCAAGACGTTTTTTATAGTTCTTCTTTCTAGCTAAGATCCATATGGTTGAGTTTAAAAATCATAAGCTCATTATTAGCCCATCTCCTATCTGGCCAATAAAAAATATGCTCTATGCATTCACTTCCTATTAGTCATTAGTAATGAAACTAAATATACCTTATATAAGTGTAACTGTGGTATTTGAAAATCACACCAATTCGCTGGATCAGTTTAAATGCCAATAATATCGGATGAGGACTGCTAAAGTACGATAAAGGAGCACCCTTAATGTTCTTTTCTTGGAATTTATTTCGAATGAAGGGAGCGGAATTGGTAAACTGCCCCACGATTTAAGCGGTAAATGAACTAAATTCATCGCGCTTTTTCAGCCATTTTTATGCATAATATAGCCTACTTAACAACAAAAAATTGTCACATGAAGTAGTCTTTTCTAGACATTCCTTGTAAATCTTCGATCACTCATCAATCACATTTAAAGTAATCAGTTTTCCTTCAGTAATCAGTTTCTTAGTGTGTGAAAGTATCAATATAAAGTTTTATAAAATTTAAAGAATTCCATACATCATTTATAAAATTCAAATGCGATGAATGTCTTATTCTCCCTCAGCATTATCTAATTGTATATAATTGTATATATTCCGTTTGTGTGGAAGAAAACTCGTTCTCCAAAGATTCGGAAATACTTGGTACCATTTTCATCGTACACTCTCGACTTTTATGCATGATGTAACCAGCCTGACCATAATACTTCACACCAATGGAAATCATCAAGTTGAACTTGACTGAGAATGAATAATAGCAAATTAGTTAGCTACGCTACTGCATTATCTTTTCTCTAATTACACTAACCACGAAAGACTTGCTAAATATTCTTTGAAAACGAAAGAGAAAAGGCTCATAATTAATATAAGGCCACATAAATAATTGGGAATCTGATTGGACATTACACAAATGAAATAAGGCATAATAATAATTGGAATATATCTGATAGTGAGGAATATTTCACCTGTTTGGGCAGTATCGCGAAAAACATTACAGTTACTGAAAGATTTTTATAGAGTAATTTACTCAAAACTGAAAAATTGATCCCGGTAAAAAAAACCGTCGAGAAAAAGATTATGGACGATTGATATGGAAGTCTGTGTTTACTGGTTCCGAAACCGGAACACTTTCATCTATCTTTGAGAAATACAGATGAAAGTAAATCAAAATCTATCTTATTTCTTAGCATTGAATGGCTTTTTAAATTCTGTGCTACATTGGCAAACAAATAAATATAAGATACAGGTTGACATGTCCATGTAGGGTAATCCAAATGACCTACAAACAAAATTCGCTGAGCAGAATTAGTAACTATAATTTCATTAAGAATACAATAAAAGGGATTTGCACTAGTATACTTAGATTAGGTGGTCAAGGACATATATCGTAACTGTTATGAATAAAGATAGTGTGGAAAGTAATATGACCTAAAAAACAAAATGGTGGAGAAATATATAACTATGGGTAAATCAATAAGTATTTCAAAATATTTCACGGACCAATAACACCACTAACAATTCCTAGAAAACTATAGATCGTGGATTTAGTTTTACTGCAAAGAATGAGACACCATGATACATCTGCACAGCTGGTCCTTTTCTGGCTTGGTTTGGCTGGGGAACAGGCCATTGACTAACTTGGAAAAACTAGAATAGGCTATTATTTACATCCCTGTCAGTCCAGTTTATTCATTATCTTCACTACGTTACATAAAAAGGGTATTTGAATGTGGGCCCATGCAGAAATAACACTGATACGGTGTTCTACAAGTGCTCTAGACTTATTCTTCCTGGAGCCTACTAAAAATCGATTAGAAACAAAGAGATATACACCCACTACATTGCAAAAAAGATTGCATAAACTTTATCACGAATTTGTATATCGTTTATCCAAAGAATATCACGATTGGATTACGGGTCAGAAGAACTAAAAAAAAGAATACGTTGTCACATCTTGCTGTCAATAATAACTTATTGAGTGAAGTAGCTGAATGCAGCCATAAATTACGAATAAACCCTCCTTTAGGACAAAAAAGATTTATTATACCACACCACAGAGTGCAATCTGAAAGGTGATCTGGCTAGTGAGAAAAGAGCCGTCCAAATTTTATTATTAAGCCTCAAGATAACTCACACATTATTCACATCTTCTACACCAATATAATACACTGAAAGCCTCTGTAAGAGTGTGTAGAAGGGCGTGAACCATCATCAGGCATGTATTATCAATCAGAGAGAATAAGTTTACACTTACTACCATGAAGTAGGGAAATAGTAGACATGCAGTTGGGTGACATGTGAAATGTTAGTTGTAGATGACACTAAATTGTTATATTATGCAGCTTAATGCAATATTTATGGACTGTCAGTAATTTATACAAATAAATTAAATTATCAACTTATATTTCCTAGAGCATCCATGAGTAAGATGCGTTAAAACATGTGCATGACAAAAAATCACTATCAGATTCGGGGGGTAAGTTCCTTTCCTTGTGCCACCTACAATTTCCCAGAAAGATTTGGTGCAGAGAAAACCATACAGCTAGAGTTTAGATGGATGTACCCACGGGTCCTTTTCAAATTTCACCTCTGGTCAGTAAGTAGCCTAATGATCTACTCCCTGGGCTACAACGTCAACAGCATAGCTACAATACAGGGGGAAAATTATTTTCAATGCGATTTCATCCATGCACAATAAATTGAAGCCTGGGCAAATTTTCACTGAAGAGTGTACACTATATTCTACCACAAATTCCGGTAATGGATCTGCGCTATCATTTCCCAGAAAACTTTAATTTTGGGCAACATTGTATCGAATCCACCTTGTTCTAACGACATTACGTCTGAATCGCAACCTTTTCCCAACGTATTTTCGGAGAGTTCAACGGCTGAGCACGAGAGTTGAAGGGACCGTCAGGTCAGAAAACAGTTTGGGCGGGGCCCCCGGCCTTAGAGGAACTTTCAAGGGCGCCCAGAGGCCATCATCTCCTCCTCCTTTAGCGAATGATGGCGACGATGTCTCCACACTGCGCGGCGGCCTCTTCTTCGTCCCTCAACCCCTCCGCCCACCCTCCGCCCTCCCCGACGCGGCGTCTTCAGCCGCGGAGAGGAGTTCCGAAGATCGGGTCCCCGAAAGGGGGAAGGAGACGAAGGCTCGACCTTGCTGCTTGGAAATCCTCCACCGGCAGCGGCGGGAGGACGTCTCCGGCAGGGAGGATCTCCTGCCAAGGTTACTTTGCGGAGTAGTGGCGGTGGGTGGGGTCGAAAGGGTGTGGGAGAGGGCGGGGGGAGGAGAAGCCGTGGGCTGAGGAGGCTCCCCTCCTCTCTGGCGTCCTATATATAAGGCGTCCCGCGGTCCGGACCAGCAAGTCGAACGGCGAATCACCTCCAACCCTCTTGCAGCTAAAGCAGCGATTTTCTCTCGCAAAACCTCAACTCTATCAACATGAAGGTTCTGGTAAGTCCCCGCCATAACATTCCAATCCGACTTTTTCTAATCGCCAGGAACATTTGGCGAAAGGGTTTCTTTCCAAAATATTTCACAAGTTTCCCTCCGAACTTTAAGAATGGAATTACTTTTTAAGAACGAAATGTATTTTCTGTAACTATTCTCCAAAATACTTGGTGAGTTTTCGTTAACTTTGTGGGATTTTTCACTTTTGAAACAGAACGAGGAGAACTTGCAAATTCCAGATCACATTTATGAGGAAATAACTAACAGTTTCAACTTTTACACCGGTAGTACTCTCTCAGTAGATATACTCTGGAATGCACAGGTTCCCCAGAGGTGACAAGGGAGCTTGATCCTGGATTTCAATCTCCCTCCTCGACCCATGATGACTTCTTTTTCGCCCTCAGGTGTGCTTGGCAGTCGCCATTGCTTGCGCCTCGGCGCAGCTGCATGTCTTCCCATTCCCCTATGCCCACCACTATGTCCCCATCCCCTACACCGCCTACTCCACCTACAGCGTGGCACCAGTGACCGCCTCCACCCAGTACCACGCACAGGACTCCTTCGGACAGTTCTCTTTCGGACACGCCGGTGCTGGACAGTCCCGCGTCGAAGCCAAGAGCCTGGACGGAGCCGTTCGCGGTGCTTACTCCTACATTGACCCCAACGGCAAGCTCATCAGCGTTCACTACCACGCTGACGGCAACGGCTTCCGCGTCCTCGGAGCCAACAACCTGCCAGTGGCCCCTGAGGTCCCTGCCGTGCCTGCCGTCGAGCTCCCCGTCGGGCCCGAACCCGTCAAGGACACCCCTGAGGTGAGAGTCCTCGAGAGAGGGATCAAAGCGGAAGAGAGACGTGAGGAAGGGGCCGATAAACCTTCATGAGATCCCAAAGGGGAAAGTATTTTCTGAACCCTTAAGTTCCTAGCGAAACTGAAAATTAATATGTTATCCCACACACTGCAAAGTGAATTCAGTAATATTTAATCTGCAGCATACGCTTCAAAACAATCTTGGTGAAAATGAAAACATTACTTATCTATCATATTAATGGTTTCATCGATAATTAGGAAAAATTATATGTAAGCATATATAAAAAGGACTACTTATAAATATTAGGGATATATACTAGGATGTTGCAAGAGCGTTCCAAATTTTAGAATATTTTTGTACTAGCGAAAGCATCTGTAACGTATATCGCTGGGTAAATGTAACGTATATCTCAATCAAGGAGTATAATCCCCATCGCGAAGAAGTACGTCCATTCGTGGTATCTGGATCCTCTCAGTATTCACTTTCAATGACACTAAATGTTTACACCGGTAAATCCTTTAAAATACAATCAAATACTTCAGCGAAATTAATTTGTTATCAGGAGTAAAAACAAGTTATTTCACAAGAATACATTGCTTCTAAATCACGTTAGAATTCCTTAAGTAATGTTTCCTTCGTATAGGTTTTAATGATATTTTATAAGTCTATAGATTTCTTTTACCTGAGTGAATTAAAACAGCACAGCCTTCACCTAAGTATACGTTTACTATCCAAATATTTAAAATTCAAAGCACTCACTGAAGTGTTATTTTAATTATAATTGCGGTGCCATCTGCTATGAAAAAGTAGTTGATTTGGTTGTTCAAAATAAATTCGTGCTCATGCATGTGCAATCAATGCACCCATATTTGGTAAAGCTGTGATTTGTTGCTTGGAAAAAAATATAAGACCGAACCACCTTCGGCCGGCCTTCGATCGATAGTCCCGCAATTTATGACGCAAGAAAGGAGGGCAACGGTAGATGCACGCCCTCGGTCCATATCACCGGCCAGCCGACGGCAGCCTTGCAAGGTCACTGCCAAGGGACGACTCCAGTGGCCCAGAGCTTTCCTTCCGGCATCGAGTGAGTCACGCCTGCGTCGCTTTCAGCGGGAGCCGCCTCATGCATAGCCCTCTACGCAGGCGGGTGTTTGATGGGCCGCATTCCCGAGACTTACGCTTAGATCAGGCCCCACGATTTAAAAGGCCACTATTTAAAGGCAACTATTTAAAAGTTCGCGGTTCTTACTAGGAAAATATCGTTTGCCGCGAAGACGGTCATAAGCAAAAGAAAGAAGGGACTTCTTGGCAAGTCATCTTGATAGAATTGTTCACTCTCTGCTCAGTAATCGTGCTAAGTATGGCGTCAGACGTTAAATTTAAACTAGCATAAAATAAAACAAAAATCGCTTGGAAGATATCTCAGTAGTGATCATCTCCATATGCTATTTCCACAAATTGGATGAAATAAAATAAAAACGCAAGTTAATACTCTTCATGGCCATTTTTCTTGGATTCAAAATGATAAGTTTGTTGTGAAATTGTCAAAATGGTTAATATTCCGAAATAGCTGTTCAAAACTAGAGAAGCATATATAGCTAGTGAAGAAGTGGGGTTCAATTCATGACCAAAAGGGGAATAATTAGTGTAAAAAATGGCTTTTATCCCATCTATCCTCTTCACGTCAGCTAGCGTCTGTCGGCAGCAGTAGACGAGCACAACTCATCAATGGTAAACAATCCACCTTTCCGCAGTATACAGATCAGTAGAGCCCTGATAACACAACTCAAATGTCGCTGATTGTAATTCCAATTCGAGTTTGAGTTCTGTGCTAATTAAAAAGTAAAGGTTTGGATTTAGCTTGGGGTTGTGGTGGCCTAGTGCGTAGAGCGCTGAGCTGCCTCCCGTACCGAGTGTCTTGGGTCCAAATCCCGGATCGAAGCCCTTCTAAACACTCCCACCCTTCATTCCTTGCGAATCGATTTTCTGCATGCCAGAACTTCGTATGAATTGCAGGTAGCCCAGAGAAAGGAATCGCCCCCCTACCCTGAATGTGCTAATTTCGCACGCCAATTGCTTAGTACGGGGTGAACGTCGGGGGTCTACCGTAATCTATCTTTGGGTTGGACACTAATAAAAAAAAAGGATTTAGGTAGCCTTAGTGGTTGTATCACAACTTTAAACACACTGCTACTAATAGGACTGATGCAAGCACGGAGTTCCGCGAGCCGTCCCGCACTCACCGCGTTCTCTTCTCTCGCCCAGGTGATTGCTGCCCGTGCTGACTTCGAGAAGAAGTACGCCGAAGCCGCCGAGGCCGCCGCCGCCGCACCCGAGGAGCCCACTGAGGTTGCCGTGTCCCGCCGCCGTCGTGACGTGGCTTTCCCCATCGTGCACGCTCCCCTCGTGCACCACGTCGCCGCTCCCCTGCCGGCCGTCAAGACCACCTTCAAGTACAAGGCGTTCGAGCCCGTCGAAGCCGCCGTGCCCGCCGACACCAAGAAGCTCGAAATCGCCGAGAAGGAGCATGAGGTCATCAGCTACCCCTATCCCTATGCCCTGATCAAGGCCGTGCCCACCGAGGAGAAGGTCGAGGAGCCCAAGCCCATCGAAATCAAGGCTGCCTTCCCCGCCTTCCACCCCTTCGGCTACTACTACTAAGGCTTTGGCTGGCTGAGTGCGTGAGAGAGAGAGAGGCTGCCGTTGTTTTGAGGCGGACAAGGATCGCTGAGACTCCCCTCCGCCGAGAACGCGGCAAAAAAGGTTGAAAACATTTTCAAACAGATACGACCACAGCACCGCACCTGAAGAACGACCATGGATGTAAAAGGATAACTCAAAAAAAGAGCAAAATTAATGTTGCGTGAAATGGGAAATGAAGAATCATGAAGACCAACTTAGGAAGAGCAGAGAAACTGAAACTAAAATATCCACATTTAAAAAATCCTTGTAAAAAGACTTCTGTACTTTGCTCCCTAAGCTCTTTGTAGAGTCCCGAAATTTTTTAAGCGCGTGAAATAAAAATATACTCCTCCGCCAAGCGGGGGAGTTATTTTTTTCTTAGAACGTCAGTTTTCTTTACCTGTTCCTTCAGCGACAATTTCTCCGTAGGCACCTTTCCCCCGTCAACATGAACCTTATCCCTTTCCGTCCACCCCGTCCTCTGAGTCGACAACGCCCCAAGCATTCAAGCCCCTTGGCGTTGCGAGCGGTCGAAGGAGTCTTGCCACGGACGGGTCAGCCAGAGCCAACTTCAACTGGTCGGCTTTCGGCCTGTCGACCCTTGGTTGTTGGCAGTTATTAGAACGATGCATTTGATAGCTGAACTCATTTTTGTCGTAAAGAATAGGGTTGGTTGAAAACTGGTTTGATTTTCGGAAGAAGAGGGAGAGCGGTGGGGAATACGGCGTCGGAATCAGCCAACACTAAACAAATAAGGTAATTTCCGGCGGTTGAAGAACAGTTTCAGGGGAGCAATTCTCTAAAGTCGAATTCGACATCACAACTATACCCGTATTTGGAATAAACGTCATAGTTGGTAGTATAAACCATGCTCCCTTGATGGTACGACGGTTATCCAGGGTCACGGCGACGGAGTCGGATCATTTTGCGGATCATTTCGTTTATAATCGGTCGCCATTCATCGCTGGCGAGCAGGCGCTGCGATCGCGGTGGATGGCTGTCATAACTGCGATACTAGCAGACGACGTGTTAATCTTTTACTTGCGGAGTACAATCGGTGAGAACGCTTGTAATTGTAGCTAATGAGCAATCCTTCCATGTCTCCGGCGGGGAATGATGGGTCAAGAATTCTTCTCACCGGTGAGCCACGGCTCTCCGTATGAGCCGAATTTCTATCGACTTTACAGAATCGACCCCCAGGTGCTCTTCCCAAGGCACACCATGAGGGCTATGTTGCAAATGCGAATTCTATTTTTGACTATTCTATATGTCGGCACTGCTTCTCGATGGATCCATTAGAAAGAAGCATAATATTATGAGATGATTAGAAGATCAAATCCTTGATCTGCTAATGTGTGGCTCAGAAAAATATGTTCTCAATACATAATTCACCGCAAATATTTAAACAGGCCTTACCCTCAGGCAGATATAGGCTTAGGTAATTTAGTTATTCAGTCAATCTAGTCCTAAGATAATTTTTTCCGCCGATAGGAAGTATAGATAAGTATATTTTGAGAAAACCTTTCTGATTAGCAATCACTTCATTACTTTGTGGATACTAACCATCTAGTTGCACGTGACTCTTGTATTTAACATTTTTCCATGACGTAGTAGCATTGTAGCTCTTAGTTGCATGTCAGTAGTGCATGTTTGGTGATCTTCACCCCCTGCCACACACCCTCGCGGAGGCTCGCAGGGTATTGCGTCCATGTAAGATGTAGATGTCACCTCTAAAGACTGTAAGTCGGTTCTTAACATTAGATATCCCTATCCCAACATATACTTTTTTTATGTGTATGTGTAATCAAAAAGTCATAATTTTAATGAAAATTTTGTGGAACCCTGTGAGGTAGTGACATCTGTGATTGGATTCTAACAGGACTAATAAAATGACAAAGACTTCACGTTTTACATGTTACTCGGAGAGATAGATGAAAAATCTCCTTTTAAAAATCATTTCTAACTATCAATTATCGATTTTAGCACTTCACAAGAGCATAGAGTTAAATAAAATTGAACATTCAGGTAAAAAATTGTGATATGGAAATTTGGGCGGGGGCCCTCTGGAGCCCCCCTGGCACTTAGACCTCTTTAAATCCATTGTGCCAACCCACACTTAGCCTACCCCCCACTTGCCGACTGGGGGGACATGAGCGCCGCGGTAGAGGTATGGAGGAGGGTCAGCCATCCAACCTCAGTCCGGGCCCAACGCTTCTGAACTTCGGTGATCTGACAGGAACCGGTGTTTCAACGTAGCTAGGCCCTTGCCTTTGCCCAACATACAGGTAAGTAATGTTTTCATTAATTAGTCAACCCTACTGCACTCTGCCCAGTTTTGCAAAAACATCAACCTCCCCTACTTAATTATGAGTCAGTGACGGGAAAGCTAATAATAGACAATAAGTCAAACACCAACTAATAAGCAACATAATTAGTAGTTTTGGGTGCAAGTTGGTGGAATCTATTCATATTATAAATAATGAAGGGGAAAACTTTGTAATCCTGCAATGATTTTATTCACACATTAATTTTATTCGCTTACGACTCGGGTTTCGATTTTCAAACGTCATTTTCAGCTGCTCAAGTTCTTGAACCTGGAGATGACATTTGCACGTCGAAAATCGGGTCGGGTAAAATGACTATGGGAGTGACAAGATATTGTTTATAGTGAATAATAATAAGAAATAACCGGATTGTCTTTAATAATAGAACTCTGAACATAAAATTTCAGCGGCAGGACTTCGGAGTCATGGATGCGGTTGCACTTAGCTGCATCTTCCTAGCTCGGATATAAAATAATTCTCATCGATCTGCCTTGGCCAGTCCAGAAAGGAAATAGTCCGAACCACGTTTGGCAGCAAATATTCGCCGATGCTGAATAGGTCACGCGGTTCACGAGTGACTGACGTAGATCTCCCGATTGCGCTACCCGCATTCAGGGCGCCAAAGGTCTTCGAGTGGCTCCGAAATTGCGGGGATGGGAAGCAAAATCACTCGAAGGCCGAAGGAACGCCTCCGCCCAGCCAGGGCGGTTGTGTTCAAAACTGTTGGCATTATCTCAAAAAGGTAACTAAGGAATTACGTGGGACAAACACAAATATTTTGCAAAGTTACTGCGTCTGAATCGCTCGTTACAATATCATTAATTGTTTTCACTTGCGTTTTACTCATCTGCCTCGACTATAGACCCTCCAGATGAGATAAAACACAAGTGTAAAGAATGAATGTGGTTGTAATCAGCGGTTTTAACACACCAAATTTGCCAACCATTCCTGCTTATACCACGCGACTCCTTGGTTACCTATTCGAGATAATTCCGACGGTTTCAAACACAAACGCCATCGCTACGGTGGATTCAAATACCTGCGCTCGAGTAAGTATGCTAACGCAGCAAATTTCAGGACTCCACCCTAATGCGCCGAGTTTCAAGCAAATAACATTCACCGCATCAGCGTGGGGCACCAGCCGGTGGAGAGCCGCCTGGATAACTTTCAAGGCCAATGAGACGATAGGAAATGAGTACAACCCCTGCGCGCGCGACCACCATGCATTACAGATATGCGGGAAGGAGATTCCTTGCGCAAGGATAGGACAAATTGCAACACACGTTCTCAGTTATCTAGGCATGATAGATATGTTGAGTAGGTGCTTGCGCATACTATCTTTCTAAAAACATCTCTCTGAATTTATCAATAGTATGAAGCTAAACTTTTTTAAAAATGAATAAAACTCGCTCTTTCGTAACTTTGAGGTATTGTTCCATTTGAAGAGGTTTAATTGCGGAGAAACTATGCAAATAACTATTGGAATAATATGGACACGAGCTGGGTTTCAATGCTTGAGGATAATTCTGGAAGTGGATTTTGTGAGGGGGAATAGGAACTGGGGGTGAATAGAAACTTAAGATTACTTCATACGATCAGAGAAGGATACACTCCATATCCTATCAGCAATATGAAATGCAATTATTTTTCATTAATTCTTGTATTGTATTGTATTTTTGATGGTTACCAAATACTATGTTTGCATCCTGTAGTTTTTATAGAGTTTTTTCTGCAGTTTCTTAAGGTAACCATGATGAATTGCACCAAAGAATTTATTAAAATTACATTGCATATTTTTTTCATTTATGTGTGTAAAAAAGTAACACCATTACACATGATTACGTAAAATAATTCAACAATATACAAAAAATCATCATCAATGTAAACTGATAAAATGAAAATTTAGTAAACTTTGGAACTGACAACTGATATTAGAAGAACTTTTAGCATATGATTTTAGAAATTATTAATTAATGCGAAATAAAAGACTTGCCAAGGAGCTAATCAATGAATAGGATTATTGATCAATTCCCTTAGGAGAAGGAAATATTCTTAGTTAAAATATTAGCTCCAAATTACATCATTGCTTCTCAGGTGCATCCCCCAAGCGCACCGTAAGCAGTTCCTGCAAGTTGCTGCAATATACCACGTCTCCACAACACAACTTATTGTCCACCAAACATTTAACAATGCATGAAGGCTCACGACGTAAATGTCATTGAATAGTCCCTGAAACATTTAAGTCAACAATAAATCCACCTTTGTCACACCTACGCTCCCTTGATTCCTAATGAAGTATCGTTGGGAAGGTATCAAAGAGTGCTTCGGCTCCGACGTTATATATCCGAATCCTCGTCCCTCCTCAAGCGTCAAAAACCTCCTGTTATTCCGGATGCCGGGGTGATGACGTAACACGCTCCGTGCGTAATCAAAGCACGCACAGTCTCACAGCCTAGAAGCAACAATGGAGGCGGGAGGCGACTCGATGACAGCCCTGCGCTTCTGAATGGCACTCATGACCTTCTTCCTCGGACCCATTGGCAGGCCCGCTTGCTTCAGATCCTCTTCAGTGGCCGTCATCAGGGATTCGAGGGTAAACCCTGCGCGGTGCAGTACGGGGCCCTCCTCCACCAAACCCCAGGCGTGCAGAAAGACGTCCATGCCGCTCCTCTGCTCCTCATCGTCCACGTCAGCGTCCCCTGAGAATACATAGTCATGCATGGTGAAACCCCGACTGAGGTTCCTGTCTACTTTTATGGGAGGGCCAAGGAGTCTTCCAATGGACTGGATTCCAATGAGAAACCTCTGCCAATTTCAGAACGACTCTGGTCAATACGGGAGGTCAGTAATGCAGCCACTGACACTGACCCAATCCTTCTGAATTCTTTCCTTTCCGCGGAAGCGGCACTAGCTCACTAAGCACATTAGGTATATAGAAAGAATTATCTCTCAGACTTTATCCACCGGAATAATGTCTCTCAAATTATCCTAAACGTTCACTCTTTAAGTACACTCTACATCTAGCTATTTCCTTCTTTTTTAAGTACAGATTGAAATGATCAAATTTCTATTTATTTTATAGCACAATTTTTCTTCAATGCTACATCTTTCAAAGACAGCTATCAAACAGCACAATGGGTCTCTCCTAAATAGAGAGAAAACATCCTAAAAGATTACTCCTGGTAATGATGCAATGAAGAATTAAAGTTAGAGAACTTACCAATCCCTCCAATGCTGTGAGATCTTTTTTTAAAGTCCCGCTGTAATTTACTGAAGAGTGTCTTCGCCGAAGCCGGAAGTATTACGGAGTTTTGCCTGATACGGAGAGAAGAAAGCACAGGGTTCAATTAACAGCAATTATTGCTAGATTATATGAATGTTGGAAAAAATATATACTCTATTTTTATGCATCAAAATTCATCATAACTGACATACAACTACGTTTATACTGCAAACTAGCTATACCTGTTATATGATCCGGAAAAAAATACGGGGCATGAAGCAATTGAATGTCAAATTTGTTTAAGATGTTTTGAAGAAAGCAATTAACAGCTTCAGTCATTTGCACCAAAAGTTGGTTAAACACCTAGGAAAATGGCCATTCAACTTATCCATTTCCTTTCCTTAAAATAGTAAGACCAAGGGTCAGACGCGATCCTTATCAGTAAAAGTTTTTTTGAGATCAAATTTTTATATCAAACTGTTATTCAACGGTTATCAAACTAGAATATATTTCCTAAACTTTTCTATCAATAAAAACATCATGGGAAATGGACGTCGTCTCGATTGACGAACTCGCAAGCCGGCGATATCGTATGACGACAAACCGGGAGTATCAGCCAGAGAACATATGCATCACTGTAGTTTCCACTCGGTGATTAATATTTACTCAAATTCGCGTGCCTTCTCCTGAAATTCATTACATTTTCTACCTTTTTTTTGTGTTATAATAAATGATTTACATTGGTTTTGGGTTATGAACCAAGTACTTTTAATAGATTAATAAAGTCTTATTAATTAATTCGGTGTAATTAGGCAATAAATAAATAATGGATTAACCATTTTGCGTTGGTTTCTGTATGGAGTTTTGGTTTACGAATATTTCAATCAGCTAGCGCCATCATGAAGAACTTTAATTCTTTTATTAGGAAAAAAATCACAGAGTTCTAGCGGAGATTTTTCTCAGGGGAGACGATACTGACTATTGATGAGAAATTAGCTACCGTAATTTTTCCTGTCATTTGAAAGCACTGCCATTTTAAATAATACTTAACTTAAAGTTTTCTACACGGAATATATATTCTGCCATCGATTCTATTGAAACTATTCCCTACCGAAGCTATTTCTTAATTGGGGAGTGCTTCTTATTATATTTATTTATTTATACCGCGACCGGTTAAAGTAGATTTTAACAGGCAATCCAATTTCCCCAATCAACAACCTTTCCTCTCCCACAGTCCTTAGCAAATCCTCATTCGTTCTTATTTCAATGAACCCAACCTCCTTCATACCCACAGCCAAATGCCTATTGTTTTCACATTCCTTTCTTGAGGTCATGTCATGTTTCGACACCCCATAGTACCACGCTCCATATTAGGATTTTCACCAACCTTATCTTAACTTTACTACTTAACAACCACTTCACTAGTTCTCCTCTTCTGCGTTGGCATGACTGCTGTTTGTTGTAGGAGTGAATTTCACCCTTAGCTGTAGGAAATGTTAACACTTTTCTACCATGCCGACGAGGAAATGAAGGGAACATCGTATTTTCTCGTAAGCCGCAGATCCTTTTTCTTCATACATATTTCTATTGTTCACATCGCATATCGTTCCCCAGTACATATTTCTTTTTTTAAATCTATATCTATTTCTTTAATTTTAATTAAAGAACGTGCTTTCAGATTATGACGAAATACGGTAGGCTAAAGGACAAAAAGTTAACATTTTGACGAAAATATTTCTTTTTCCTCGCGAATCTGCCCAAAAATGAGGTGCGGGGAAAACACGAGGGCGCGGCTTACACGAGTAAATACGACACGTATTAGTGTTGCAGCCGGACTCCTCGAGTTCCTCTCACCTGAAGGCGACCTTCCCGAATCCCGGCCTTTCGAACATGCTATGGCCGCGGGACACTTCATCCTCCCCGTCGCTGCCCAAGCACTGGTCACATCCTTCCAGGCTGGAGATGCTTCGCCCCACGTCGCTCATGGACAGCATGTCCGGCTGCGACACCGAGCGCGGCTGGACGTCCGTGAAATTTGCCGTAGAACCGAAGTACACGGAGCACTCCTCAAGCCGTGGCTCTGGGGTGAATTATTAAGAATGCATTCACTTCAATTCGAAATTTCATACTTGAATGAGAACGACAGCCAATTAATTACATGAGCAGATTCCGATCAAAGACACCATGACGAACTAGAAAAAGATCAGATAAATAATCCAACACCTATGTATGTTTCCACTTAAATTTATTTGACACAACTAGTTTTAACGCATAGGCGTCACCTTCAGGTACCTTTGATATCGGCAAAATGATTGTTTTAAATGAACGAAGTTCATTTTTGGCATAATGCAGTTAGTGTCAGATCATAGGCTCCCGTTACGTAAAGACTTGCCTAATACGTAAGGGAATTTAATGAGTTAAATTACGCTGAAAGCCATTATTGTTACCTGAGGAGGAAAAATGAAAGGAACAATTACAGTTGGACCGCCACTGGAGCCAAAGGTTGCGTATTTAGTGCGCAACATGATAAGTGACATTGATGCATGAACTATCAGTAAATGGTATAAAAGAAGCAACGTGTTGATTCACTGACTGTAAGACTTACAGTTTGCTCGTGTAATTTAGATGCAAAGTCCATACCGTCCATACTCATGGTAAATAGGCATTAGCCAAGGTCTGAGCTTTGGAAAACCAATCCAAAGATCCAAAGTTTCCATCTGTGACAACTTATACCAACATGGGTCTCTCCATTTGTAAGAAAATATACTTCCCGCTCCCATTATTTAGGGAAGGACCCTGGTGATATCTCCCCTATAGAGGTCCATTTGCGCTCGCAAATCAAGAGTTCTAGCTTGTTGCTCGTTGGTTGCAACTATATCAAGCTATCCATTTTTCTTACTCAGTTCTTCTATTATTTCACTCCTATTTATTTTACGCAAATTGGTAATCGATTCGCCTCAAGAATCTAACGATTCACCATTATGATCAGATTCTATGACGGAAACCGCGCTAAGTGAAATGATAGTCAATCGTGAGATTCACTGATAACAGCAGTTCTCAAACTTAAAAGGCACCGCTAAATATCGCGATAAAAATTTCTTCACTTAACGTAGCGAGATCTTTGATCTAGACTTTATCTAAAACTCTCCTTTTAAGACTTTTAACCTGCACATGGGTGAAATGTGCATTAAAGAATAAATGGATTATAATGAGAGGTATCGTGGCTATCAGTACATGGCACTTAAAATTGAAAGTTCATGGCTAAGCTGAATAATCCAGGCATATACTGACGGATAGAAAGAATAAGACACAGCATTAAGAATATTACTCTGCAAATTCTCTCAAAATATAGATATCGTTGTATTTTAATTAAATAGGTGCTAACGAATCCACAGTTTTATGCCTAGCCCGAAGGACGAAGTTATGAACTCGGAGCACTCTCTAAATGTTTTCCACGAAGTGATCGGGATTCCATCGTAAAATTTCAACCGCAGCTGGAATTCGAACTTGGGGCTCTCATTCCTGGCTCCACTATTCCATATCCCAATTAGCGATTTCTCCGACACCTCACTTAAAGGCACGTCTCACGTGGAGGAAAGGTGTGAGAATGTGAGTATAGGAGAAAGGAGGAAGGGCGGAGCGGAGCCAAGCGTTGGCAATAACCTGTTCTTAGCGAAGGGCGCAAACGACTGAGGTATGCTACCCTACCTCAACCCCAGGATTCCAACTCCTAGGGAGTCGAGCAAAAGAATCAAAACGGTCTTAATTATTAATATTTATCCATTAGTAATATTTAAGATTATAGTATTCATAGCAAGGACAGAGAGAGATCTGAATAAGATTCTAATAACCGCGGAAAGGACAATGGCCTGATATCAGCTGAAGATCAATAAGAAGACTAACATATCGTCATGCGGCAAGAGAAAATAGGCCAAAACCAACGATAAACTAGGAAAAAAAACTTGAAGAGGTAAGAGAGTTCTGTTACCTGGGAAACCGAGTAACGAGCGATGCTCGAATCAAGAAAAAAAAATAGTCAGTAGAATAGTCAAGGCGAAGAGGGCATTCCATCAAAAGTAGACTACTTAAAGCTAGATATACAAGGGTATAAGCAAGGAAACAATCCATCAGAACGTATGTCCGTCTGGAGCATGTTTCTTTACGGCATGGACGATGACAGCAGTGGAGAAGAAAAGGGTGAAAGCATTCAAAATACGGTGCTACAGAAGAATGATGAAGATTAAATGGACCGACCGAGCATGTAACGAGGAAGTCTTAAGAAGAGTGGGAGAAAAATAAATGGTGGCTGAAAACTCTAAGAAGAAGACGGGGCAACTAAATCGGCCATATCTTAAGACACGATGTCCTAATGATCACAATCGTCGAGGGAAAAGTGAACGGGAAGAATGAAAAAGGCAGGCCTCATTTGAGATACAAGGAACAAGTTGTGAAGAGGTTGTAGGATGTAAAAGAGAAGAATTACGTATACATGAAGAGGTTTGCCGATACAAGAACCGAGCGGAGGGATGCCTCAGGGATGACTTCTGAGGAAAATTTTCAATATCTTTCTATTAATATGGAACGTTTTCACCACATCACATCTGAATCTGGTTTGTTAATCCTAGGATTGTTGACCGATGATGATGATGATGAAGATTAATCTTCGTTTTTGATGGTAGCAAGGAAAAAACTGATGAATTCAGTACGGCCTATCCATATGCAATCAAAATTGTGAAGCGTACTGGTTGTGTAATCGCACTCAATATAGTACGGCACCTATTGCAACCCCATCTGCGATCCCACATGGACTCACCCGCGGAGTCTCCCCTCTTGAGCCCTTTGGATCTGGCCTCTTCCTGCCTCTTCTTGATCATCCGGCGGTACACGGGCGACTTGGCGTTCCTTAGCATTGCCCACAGCTGCTTTCCCCTAGCGCCCCCGCCCTGCCCGTCGGAGCCATCGTCGTTGGCCCCACCGGCCCTGGAGTCCTCCTGGCTGTTGCCCCTCGACAGGGTCCCCGAGTGGCTCTTGGCCATGGACTCGGGGGCTGACGACACGCTCTCTCTGCGCCGGAAGAGCGACAGGCTGCTCCCCATCAGCACCGTGGACATGATAGAGCCGCGCCTCGAGCCGGCGGGGGTCGTGGCGGACGACTCGGGGATGTCCGGTGCCGGTGAGCCCCTGCCGGAGGAAGGGAACCTCTCGAGGGCCCTCTTCTTGGCCCTCTCCTCCCTCCGCACCGTCCTCCTCCGGTTGAACGCCATCTCGCGGCCCATGATGCCGTCCAGGTAGCGCAGGACGTCTTCCTTGCCGAGGCGGCCGGCCACCGTCTTCGGCGTGTGGAAGTCGGCGTTCAGGTCCCAAGGGTTGCCGCCCATGGCGACGATGAAAGCGACCATCTTGAGGTGGCCGCCGGCAGCTGCGTGGTGTAGGGCCGTGTTCCCTGACGCGTCACTCTTCCCCAGCTTCCCCCTGCAATAGAATCAAGGCCAAAAAAGGGTTTGAGTGAGAGACACTACTACTAATATAATGCTTTAATCGATATTGTCGTAACCTAAGACAACTCCCTACCTCCAGTACACGTAAGTTCATTCCCATTTTGTGATCAGCGTTGTCTCAACTGAAGATCTAAAAGCATTTCAGTTCCTCTAGGCTTTGATGACATGTTAATTACGATCAAGATAACACATAATTTTTCAAAGCAGGTCAAGGATTTTGGCACTGATTACCTAAACTAAAAGGAACGCGGCGGCGAAGGAGTGCTGTACACATGTAATCGGGGCAAGGTGCACTGTGAGTTATTTGGATCTAACAGGTAATTTTTTTAAGGAAATTTTGTTTTTAAAAAATATTTTTCCGTTATAGTCAGGCTTCATGGCAGTCTATAGGCCGAATCTATTTTAAATCTGCCCATATTTCAATGCCAGTAAAAATATTTAAAAAGGAGACTAATGGAGGCACTTTCTACGAAAGTTTACTTTTCAGAAAATACAAAGTTTCACTGAATTTTTTTCCCAATTTCACTAACAGTAGCTATAATTGGCATGCTGACTGTCAAACCAAAGAGTATAACGTAGATTAAGGTGAATTTACAATGTGGAATTTCAGCATTAAAATGAGCAATTCATGAAATTTCACAGTAATTATTGAACCCCTATCAGTTCCATATAAATTTATTTTACGAACAACCCAGGTTTCGACGTCCAAAGTCATCATCAGACATCAGAGAATACATCATATGATAATTGCACTCGAGTAGGGTTGGGGACAGGGCTCGGGGGGTGATAAAGGGCAGGGAAGAGGTTGGGTGGTGGAATAACGCGCCTCCAAACGTTGCCTCCACCAAACCTCTTCCCTGCCCTTTCCTACCCTTCTTCTGCCCCCGAGCCCTGTCCCCACCCCTACTCGAGTGCGATTATTATATGATGTATTCTGTATAATCTTTGTCTGATGATGACTTTGGGCGTCAAAACCCGGGTCGTTCGAAAAATAAATTTCTGCGGAACTACAATGTTATGTCACTTCAATCATGAATAGGTTCCATAATGCCTCAAACCATCAGTGAACTCCAACTCCAACTCAGTTTCAACAAATCCACAACGTTCTTGTACGTTTCCTCATATTGTACCGTCCTATTGATAATAAAACGAGGGTTCTGAAATCTTTTGGTGTAACCAATTAATATTGAGGCTATAAAAACTTTTCTTTTGAGTCTCAAGATCTCAGATACTCTCAAGAAGGCTTATTTCATAAGGCTTTTTCCGTGTAATCCTCTTCTTCTCCATTTATCGGATCGATCCCAAATACCCTATCGCGATGTTTGATAATAAGTATTCTACGGTCAGCTCCGGTAAGATATTTTAAAATTTTTCATAGTTTTTTAAATAACTTATCCATCGATCAAGGCATAATATCCGATTATCATACTCATTATGCTCGAGCTCTTCGGCGCTTGATACTTTTAGAGCTTCTCCCACTACGCGTTCTTTTCGAGGAATTATCGTTTTTCATATCTATCCTGATTTTTAAGTCATCGGTTATGCCTTAGGTACTTTTTCATATTCAATGTTCTTAGAGCTGATTTACATGAAGCGCTATTTTAATTCACATGTGATCTATTCTTCCGTCCGTTAGTAGCATGGTGATCAGTGTTTGTCAGCTGATAGGCTGTTCTTCAATGATCGGAGTGCACTCAAAGGTATCAAAAATTTCACCTCTGGTTCGAATCCCCCAATGTTTGGTTAGCCTACCTCTAGTAGCATCTAGGTTTAAGATGAAAGGTTAAGATAAGGTAGCCTAACCATTCATTAAGATGTTTGGTTAGGCTACCTTAGCAGCGAGACAGACAGTAGAACAAAGGGAGTGGATAAAACTAGAGGTTCATTGAGATGTGGTGTCATAGAAGGATGTGTAAAATAAGCTAGAAAGAGTGAGTAATCTACCAGCCCTTATTCAGTAAAATTCAGCGAACGGCGAGAATCAAAATTAAGAAAAGTGAAATAAGAGTAAAACCTGAGGACGACATCAAAAATGAGACGGGACGGATATATATCTACTGCGGCATGAGGGGTTGGTGAAGATAATTTTAGAAGGCATGATAAAGGGCAAAAGATATACAGGATGACCCTAGTTGTATTGGAAGCAGATAATTGAGAACATGGGATGTGGACTGTTTTGGGAAATGAAGAGGATGGCAGAGGTAAGAGAGAGGTGGAGAGCTGTCGCCAATTAATCCTGATGGATTGACAACTGGAGAAAAAGGCTACCTCTAAAACTATTAATTACACAGGAATAGAAGGGCAAGGAAAGAGGAGGTTAAGTCAACATCCTCGAGCAGAGTATCGTTTTCTTTGATTTTTCATCCATCATAAATGCGAATCGGGATCCATAAGGAGTATTTACCTTTCCTTCACGAATCAACTTTCTCAAGGAGATATTCCATCTTCTTCCTGAGTGCTCTCTTGCATGTCTCGAGACTTGGATACCTTGGCCGTATATCATTCTCCAAATGTGTCTACCGAAAGCTCCGCCCAGGAAATTCGTTCCGTACCTAAATTCCATTGTTACATACGTTCCCATCAAAGGGCTTCCGCTCGAAATGTCGATAGAAATTCAATTACTTCTCCGAAATGTTTTAATCGAAGTGCACTTGCGTGCCAGACAGAAATAAGAAGTGTTCACGTTTCATCAAGCTTAAAACAGTTCGTAGTGATTTATAGACTAAAAAACACTCGCAAATAAAAACAACTCAACGGTATACACATCTTAATGATGGACTATATTCCCAAAGGCACTTCGCTTCATGAGGTTTTGGTATCATAAATAGCGAAAAAGTTCTTTGCACAAGTCATGGATATGGCAAATAATTGGAGACGTGAACACTAACCCCATTGCAATCAGAAGTCTGAGGGCTGATAGGTGCCCGCAGAAGGCAGCCCAGTGGACAGGAGTCATTCCATCAGTATCTCCAGTATTGCAATCCTTCTCAGAGGCTTCCAGCAGGATATTTAGGATGCCATCGCGGGCAGCCCTAATAGGGAAATAATAGAAAAATCAGTTTTATTCACTATTATTTGTCATCTGAAATCTATTCAACTAAATAAGGCTAAAAAAATATATCACCACAGCTCGAATAAAAGTAATTACGAAATACCTATTGGAGTCCTAAGTATTAATTCCTGCTTAGTAAGAGGCAATAATTTTAAACATTATCATAACAACAAAATTCACCTCTGAAACTGAATTTAATTCATGCGTACCTCCGCATTTACATTTTTACGCACAAAAAACATTGTATTAATGAGTTAACCATAATAAGGAGTAGGTAAATGAAAACACTTTAAGGATACCATACTTCTGCAACTTAACACTGCAATCTTTTTACCAAAATCTCCAATCCTACTCCAATATTTATTTTCCAACAATTTAAAGAACCTAATACAATTTATGTGTCATTTATATTTCTTTGTCAATTTAACTGCGTGCATTTTGTACTTTATGAAATTCGGGCATTTGCCAAGGGTCTATTTAAAACAGTAGATTTTTAGAAATGATGATGATGTTGTGCGGGCATCTACTTATATTTTCATAAGAATGAGATTTTATTATATAATTTCTGCCCGTAAATATGTTGGATAGAATACTTGTTCCCTCACTAAATTCTTAGTGTATTTGACATTTATGCAGTACCCAATAGAAGTTGCGGATTACAGATCACAACGAATATTTTAAAAATCAATGGAGACCTCTAAATCACCTTATCAATAATATCCAATTGTTTCTCAGCATTACTTTGAGTTTCAACCAATGCTTTCTTATTGTAATGTAAAGATTTACGGGAGCTGTTAACAATAAAACTAAAATGAAAGTCTTTTCCGTAATAACTAACAAAGAGATTAGTACAGTATGCATTGATTTTCGTAGATAATAATTAGACCAATAATCCTCTAAGGTTCGAATAACTAAGATTTGTGCTTCACAATTGTAGCCCATACAAGACCTTGTTTCAGTTGGAAATATTAATGATCGCATTTCTTACACAAGAAACTTCTTATTTGGCAGCCTCAGACCATTACATGGCTGTGGCTGAAGGTTGAAGCATTCAAATTTATTCGATTCAGTAAATAAACGATGTAATCATAGACAACCCGAATTATCCAAGCACTCCAAGAAATTACGGGGATTCCACTACCCACCTTCAAAAATTTGAATTGAGGAACAGTGGATTTAAATATGCATAACAGTTTCGATATTTTTAGCGTAGGTGTGGAATTCCTGCCCTCCGCACCTCCTGGATTTCTCGGCACTCAACGGGAAGGCTTCGCATCCGCCTCGGTCGAAGGTTCTCCGGGAGGTGGAAGGGGGTGGGGTGTCCTCGGGGGCCTTGAATTGAAATCATGCTAATGGCAAGGGAGACGAGGCGTGGGTACGACCCGCGTGCATTCCACCCGTAAAGAATGGACCTTTTCACCGCCAAGCAAGGGGAAGATCGACCACTACGCCGACACCACAGCCGACAAAAATTAATTGCAGGAGTCAGCCGGAAGTAGGGAAGAGTGCAGCTCTTTTTTATCCCAAGAGGATAAAAGATTCAGGCCATGCATCTTTTACTTCAGGAAATCATGTCCCTGCTAACGTATACCGAACTTCTAAACTCAATCATTTCACGTAAATATTGTTATAAGTTACATAAAAGATCTAGCACGAAGACTGTCGTTCTGTCGCAGCAATATTATCAATGGTGAATACTAAAAGTTGAGTACTCAATTTGGAAATAGCCACACAATTCTTCAATATTTTGTTTGTGCCGTACCCAAACTCGAACAACGATTTTAATAAATAAATTCAAAGCTCGCGAGCTAGTCTCGAAAACTTTAGCGGAGTTACCCGCTGAGATGCACGAAAGCAAGATATTCCACAGAGAAAAAATCATTATTGACCGGGTCAAAGCGAATGATTTTTTCCCTGTTGAACATCTTGCTATAACGATTTTAATGATAAGAGTAGAGAACCCATCTTTAGCTTATTTTCTTTTGAGATTGGAACAAGAAAAAATATCAACGCACGCTGAAAGTAAAATTAGGGATAACAGAGGAAACTTCAGTGGATTTCGGAGATACTACTTACAATGTATGCAACAATCAGAGAACTAATACCCTTTAATTGTAAAATAAGTCAAAATTACCTTCTCCGATGTAATTATTATGAAATTAAATTTACCGATGACATCTGAAAGCTTTGAACCAATAATCATCTAACTTAAGTCACTCACAGCAGTATTGAAGGTAATTTCAGCATGAGGGCGTTCACTCGGAACCGAAATCGCAATTTTGTACACGAAATCGTTAGATGGAAACGAAAAATGAATATTAGTGAAAAAATTAATCTTCTAATCCGAGCCATTCACTCACAAATCAAAAATTAAAATAAGCAAAAGGTGACGCCCACCGAACAATCTGCTTTGATACCATTGACGTCATTTTCCTGCAGTCCTTGACTACTTTTAGGGGAAGGGAAGGGATCGCTCGCAGCAACAGCTTCCATTGGCAGAGTCAGCTGTGTCTCCCCCATTGCGATAAGGCGACGTAGCTTCGCGGGTTCAGTTGTGATTGGACGAAGTTGAACACGTCAGAGGTTGCACCATGCCCACTTTTCCGAAAGGGTTAAAAACATCAATTTTTCGCCGATTATAACTCGAGAAATAATTGACGGATCAAAAAACTGAAAAATACGGGTCTTTTTATTTTACAAACTCTATCAGATTCGGCAATTAAAAAATATGGTAAACGACCCCATTTTCATGCTGTGACAGCTTAAAAATCAATAAGATTAAGGGAGTTTTACCAATAAGGGCATATTTTCATAGACCACTTCAGCATGAGCGTGGCCACCTTCACTACGAAAGGTTAGAGCCACTTCCACATGAACCTTACCTCTAGTAGTACCCTCGTTAACTTGTCTCAGTCCATTTTGTCAAACGTTTCCTCGAAGTCGAAAACTTTCAACCATACGAAGTGAAACCTTCGCAATGTAAAAAATTAAGCTCTTTGATCTACAGTCTTCACACACTTGGACGTTTGGCATTATTGGGATAGGGACGAAAACCGATTTTCCAAAGTCCTAGCTTCAGGCTCTTTCCCCAAGGATCCTGGGTTACGAGCCCGAAAAATCTTTATTTTGAATTATTTCCTACTCTTCAGATGCTATACTAGGGCATTGTCTATCCTTACGGCCGTTTTTGCCTTTATATCCCACATTTCTCTATCTTACAGTTTAGTATTTCACTGAATAATGTTATCGAATTTCTCTACCCACCTTGCTGTTTCAGTGACCTCATCAACGATATTCATTGGGACTATTCTATGGGAGAAGCTTAGTCAAAAACTTTTATGCAACTTGAAGCGTCTTTATTCATCTTAATTATGTGCAGGTTCTGATTTTTACCTTAAGTACATGCTAACAAACACCGTAAAAGCTTTGGTTGCCTTCAACACTTTTCCGGAGCTTCTTTCGATCGCTATCTTACATTAAATTCTACATTTCTGCTTTCATCAAATTGGAAGTAACCAGTATGTTCTATCAATCCTTCATTTCCATAAACTATTCATGTATACATACAAGCTCAACTTGTGTGGCCTGGACATATCTTGATAGAGATGCAGTGAGTAACATTGTTTCATTCCAAATACAAACACAACTATTTCGATAACAAATCCCACGAACAAACAAGATGCTCCATTCCATAAGTATAACATTTTCAATTGAGCGTAGCAAAACACGAATGACAAAATTTGACTGTCCAGAATATCTACCGGTATTTCAAGATCCTAGTGCGGTCGTAGTCTATTTATGTAACGACCAACTCAGAAAATTACAAATTTAGTATGGTAATGAATAAAATAGCTCATTTTTGCAGGCTCTGGCAATGGTGTCGCAGACGGAACTGTTATTCCTAATCACCATACACAGTTTTTTCCTTGTTTTCCTAGGTTATTTTTTCATTTAAAATAGATTTCCTTTTTTGTACTTACAAACAGCTTTTTCAAAAATATAAAGAAAATGAAATGTTAATACAGGGAAAAATATGTTTAAAAATGCCTAGTGAATGTGAGTCTTGCGGACAATCTGATTTGCTTTGCTATACTACATCATTCACAAGTTTTACTTTTCTTGTGAATATGTTGGACTTCCACAAAGTTACCCCTGAAACAGTTAATTTTTTTATACTACATCAATTTATCGTAGAATAACTGCACTTAGAATAGGGTTGCGATCAATGAAATTAAAGATAACTTTGATTTGGCCTAAGATTTGTTTTGTTGGATGACATTGGAAAACGACTGGAAAATAGGTATTCTCGCCCAGCACGAGGGATGAGTAGGAGTTTTTATACGTAGCTTTAAATAGTCCAAGAACCAAAATAAATCCAACCTGTCACCATGAACTAATTTAGTGACACTCAATGATAGAAATAACTGCTTTCCCATATATTCACAGGCGAATTTCACCAGGAAAACCGCTGGCCTAGAATTTGGCGAATTTGCTGATATGGAATTTCACTCACTCGTGAAACCTGAGGGATGGCATGATGGCTTGAGTCTGCACGTGTTGAACGAAAGGTACGGGAATGACGTCGGCACGGGAAGCCCCTGGTTCCTGCAGTCCAGGCTGCGATCCGGCGACTGAAATCAAATGGAGCTGCTTCTTATCTTTTTACCCGTCTCGTCCGAACGAAAATGTTATCTCTCACTGCTATCGCTCTTGCTTTTACCGAAAAATTCAGAGGGGAAGAAGACGCGTAGCGCACATTCGCTTAGCGTGTCTGACTGAGTAATAATAGAATTCCTCTAGAAGATTACCATCATAATCTGAAAAGTATCCCGATTCGATCACTCAAAGGCCATTAATCCGATGGGCGGGATTTTCTTCACATAGGCCGCCGTATTAAAACTAACAACCTGAGTTACTTCTTAAAGCTTTTAATTTTTAATCTTTTACTTTTGGTTATGAATTCGGCCACCATAGGGTAAAAGAACCTTTGTTTGAAATTCCTCAAATAAAAATATGTGATAAAACATATTGTTAAAGATCTCTATAAACGTTAAATCTTCAAAAGATGCCGCTCTCCATCAATTAAAAGCTTTCTTCTAAAATCTAGCGCCTTTGGAGATATTCAACTTTGATTCTATTTCAATGCATTGATGAAGAGTATATGCAGCAATAACAAGTTATTTTAACATTCCTACATATGAACATTTTCCTATTCTTCGCACGTCAATACTCAACATGAAAAATGATTTTCATTTATTTCGTTTGTAAATGTGTACTTCATGGAAAGACAATTATTTTTCATTAATCCTTCCACCTTAACTTTATTCTCAACCGAAATATTATTAACATGTGGAAATTCACCCAGATCAAAATTATTCGTTATGAAAGATCCCTGAATCGGTCTTCGTGAATTATGTGCCTTTTAGATTCCTTGATTATCGTACAGTTCTTGAATACACACTAACAGCTATCTTTCCCACCATGCCCAGATCGCAGGCCACCAGGAAGGCTGGGCAATATTTTTTTCCAGAAACAAGCATCCATGTACGTTTTCAACGGTCTCTGGTAAAAGGAAATCGTTATAAACACATGCATAATAGAAAGCAGAGCCTCAATCACACTTTGAATCTGATGGTCAATGTTGAGCAAATTTTAAATTAGAGACGGCCCAAGGAAACATAGGTATGTCATAACTTAAAACCAACTTTTTTCACTATAACCCATGCACATCAAAAAGCAAACTAAAGCTCATCTAGTGGGACTTACAGAGATTAGGTTCCTCAGAAAAAAGGCAAATAATGAAAACCCTTTTATAAAGCCACTTATTGTTTAGAAGAAATCTTATCGGTTCAAAATAAACATGCTTCACACATAATACAATGCACCATTAAAGACGGAAAAACCACATTGGGAACATTATGTGACTCCTTATTACGAATGCAATCATATAGGGAAAAGTGAATGGAAATAATGGGGCGTTAGACCATATATTTTTTATTGCCGAATCTGATAGTTTGCAAAAATAAAAGACCGCTATTTTTCCGCTCTTCCATCCGTCACGTAGTTCTCTAGTTATAAGTGACAAAAAACATGTTTTTAACCCTTACGGTTGAGTGGGCGTCCGAAAGTCTTGCAAGTCATTCCTTCAAATCACAACTGAGACTGCGCACCTCCTTTGCCCAATCAAAATGGGGGCGCAGCTGTTTCTGCCAATAGAAGTGGTTGTACAGAGGAAGAAAAATATCTCCAAAGCCGTACTCTTAATCTCTTAGGAGATAATTTTCTTCCTTTGTATTGCTTACAGCCGTTGAGACGTTAATTTCAGTTTTCTAGAAGTGGTTGTTAAACTCAACGCAGGGTACTTTGAAAGGCATTACATATTAGACTACATCGTAGTCTGTGATAAATTAACGAAATTTCTGCACACATTTATTCTCCACAAAATGTATACGAAGAGTGCCGTGCAAATTCCGTTGTTCAGTTATTTTGGGCTATTTACAGGATGCGCCAGGAGCTGTTTAGGCAGACCTCTCAACCCTCAACCCCTACAGTTTTCTAGCCAAAACAGTCGAGGACAGGCGGATGACGTGAAAGTCTTTATTGCAGCTCGTTCGGTGAGCATCACCTTTTGCGTCTTTTAATTTTTAATGGGTGAGATAATGTCTCTAGTTAGAAGATTAATCTTTTTGCTAAAGTTCATTGTTCGTTTCCATCTAACAACTTCGTGTATAAAATGGCGATTTCTGTTCCTAGTAAACGCCCCATTGCAGAGAGAAACCGGGGTTGACATATATAAACCACGTTGTTATGGATACCAAAAAGAAGAAATATGTTAATACCAAGATAGCGAGTCAAGTGGAGAGCTGCATCAAATCGATATTAAGATTGAGGCCCAGCGTTGGTGATGACTCCCGATGACGCAGCATACAAACGACTCATTATTTAGAGCGCCCAGGCAACAAATTTAGGGCCTAGAGTGTGCAGACTGGAGTGAGTTTGCTGTGATGATGTTTCAGTGCTCCGCCGGCAGTGGCAGAGGACAAATTCCCGTCACTAGAACTTAAGACAAGTATGAGTCGTGAATTGCACGACTCCAGTACTTAAGTAGAGACACGCAAACGGTGTGCCCGAGTGAAATCGAGAGGGAATAGATATCGCACTGCCACGAGATAGACACTGTGACTGACTATTCTAATTACCTACCTTTGCGCATATCTACGCTCTACTTTCGTCAGTAGAATGCCAGGAAAAAGCTGCCACCGTTAAATCTGGCCGTCATCGACACTCCAGGCAATTGGCATGCAGTTCCATCTGCAATTTTAAGTCTGCCCCGCAGTTAAATGTCTTCAGACCGGGAGGAAAGATACAAGGCTGAGAATGAAAGGGTAAGGAGTAAAGGTGGAGAGAAACCCGGCATCAGCAATGCGCCATGTGGATAACGTTCCATCCGACGCACAGGAAAAGGCGCTCAGGGAAGTGTGAATCAGACACTCAATCACTCGCTTCCAAACAGGGACCTTGAACTCAGTCAGTCGGCTGGGGGTAAGGACCAATATTATGCCTTTTTACCTTCCTCGCTATCTATCGTGTACCCTCCGAGTCTATCCGTGACTCACTCCGCGCGTCACGACGACCGATAAATTTGGTCACTATCGGAGCTGATACACAGTTCGAAATATAAGTTTTTCGGTGTCACGCCGTGGCGCCGCCGCCGGTGTCTTTCTCGGTGGCGTGACCAAATTTATCGGTCGTCATGAAGCGCATAGTAAAGCCATTGAACCAGGCAGCAAGCGACTTTCCAGTCCTTGCTGTTTTGGGGTATTTATTTGGAGGAGGCGACCGACAACTTACCGACATTTGCGCCAAAGAGTAGGTGGGAAATGGATAAATGCAGTAGTTTTCAGGGAACGGAGGAAGGGTGGAGAGAAACCCAGCGTATGCATTAGCCTGCTATCAACGAAAAGCGCCAAGGGGACCACGGTTTTACGTAACGTCCCATGGGTAATTTAGTAACTAATTATTTACCTTTATTGACATGACGGGGCGCAATCGACAACGTGTAGGCTGTCGTGGAGAATATAAAAGAAAGTGCTCAAGACTACACCGCATACGTTTTGCATGGGCCATCTAATTCCAGTTTAGGCTCGCGGTGTTTTAGAAGATTTATTCTGTAGACAAAGAATGGCAAGAAGCACATCTGCAAGAAGAAGTACTTCCCTCACTTCCGTCTTCTCAAGCGTCGTGAGCACTACGAGGGAAGAGGAGGTTAATCAAATTTTGACCCGAACTCTTTCAACACTCTTGCCTATTAATGACTCCGTGGAGCCATTCTGAAGTTCATTCGAAGTTTTGCTTCGCGGAATACATTTTTATTCGATGTTCCAAAACCAACTTAATTACTGGTCCTGGAAGTGAATTTTCCATGTTTTACACTGTAACAAATCTATCGTAGCCGTTGCATACCGATGATTAAATCCAAATTAGAAGATGACAGTATCAGTTTCGATCTGAATCATCATATAAGGGAATGCGTTGACTGGCGCATCCCCGTGATTATGGCTGCTTTATTGGATCTGCTGTTCTGCAACCTGTTCAGCGTGATCAACTACCTAGCGCAGGCGGAACTCAACAGAGAGATCTATCTCCGCAATCGACTAATCGGTATAAATCAGTAAGTCAGGCTCTACGTCAATTTTGAGGCTGCAGCTGCTGAAATCGATGTTGCTTACACCAGCGAAGAATTGAACCCTTCGAAACATGGTGCTGGAGGAGAATGCTGAAGATTAAATGGACTGATAAAGTGAGGAACGAAGAGGTGTTCAGAAGAGCAGAGAAGAAAGGACAATATGGAAAACCCTATGGCAAAGAAGAACAAGATAGATTGGACATGCCTTTAGGCACAATGAATTAGTAAGAAATATAATAGTAGGGAAAAGTGAAGGGAATGTCCCACGAGGAAGACCAAGGGATAAGTAAAGGGGGCAAATAAAGGATGCGAAAGAGAACACATATCAGGGCATGAGGGAATTAACAATGAATAGGGCAGAATGGAGGGTTGTAGTGAACCAATCCTAGCATTCAAATACTAATGATGATGCTGCTGGAACCGAATCCCCTTCTCCTACCTCTAGTGTAAAGATGGTGCGACACTCACTGGAGCTCAGCAAGAAGCACTTGATGGCCAAGCCTTCGAGTGCCATGCTGGAGAACATCACCAACAATGACGTACTGCAGCACTGGGGAGGCAAGTGCCTTTAGTTTCCATATCTGGAAACAGCAGTGCGGAAATATCCGAGCATGGACGACAACCAGAACTCCCAGTGAACACGTATGCAATTCTGCAGGACTTTTTCATTGAGCTGAGAAAAACAGCAAAGATCCTCTCCAAGCCGGAAAACAAGTTTTTATTGATGAGAGTAAGTTTCATGCAGCAACCATATCCATCATGATAATTCATCCATGTGCGCTGCGCACCAAAGGCATTTTATTTACGTTTTCTACAGTCAGTATAGCTGTCAATTCACACTACTGTAATTCTATTTTTGTGGCAGTTAGAATAATTTAAATACTTACGTAGATTTTAAATTATTTTATGCTCATTAATATGTTAGAAACATAGTTACGAACTTTGTGGTTTTCATTTATTCATAAATACGACTTTTTGTCAGTTTACACTGTCTCTGCGGCGGTGCTGCTGCCGACGTTACCTCTCGGCACCCTACACTACTAATATAGTTTGCAATGAAAAACAAGAAATGTAGATCTCAGCAAAAGACTCTATGAGAGGGCACTTTCATCAGATATAATATATAAGAAGACCCCCTGCACAACCATCTGTTTGTGCAGGGGGCAATAACGTTCGGTTTTTGTGACTGCCAAGTTTTCAACCAACTAAGTCTTCTACTGCCTACAAGGTTTCCCAATACTGTCCATACCCCCACTTCCTCCCATGGAACCAGGAAGGTAGATCTCACTGACCCCATCACTCTTCCTTCTCACTAAGACCTTATTCCAAAGCCTTAAAAAAAGCAATATGGCCGCCACCTACAGCGCACGTGTGTTTTGCTCTCTGCTTGTATTGTGTTTTTGTCTGGTGCATCTTCGCTTTTCCGCGTTCTTTCTTGTTGTGTGCACTTGTGAATCCTCCTCCAGCGCCTCCTTCAATAATTCCCGCCACTCTGTGATGTTCTTGTGTTCCCGTAGAAGTTTTGTGTTCCCATGTGACAAGCTGTGCGGCCTCTCCGTCGTCCCCCGTCCCTCCCGGCCATCGCCCGTGCTCTACCCGGGTACTGGCAACCCCGAAGACGGCGTTCCGTCCACACCTCGGGCGAGAATTTCTCGCTCCCGTTCCTATTCGCCTGTGCGTTCTGTATCCCCCGTCCTGGCCTGGAAACGTCTTGTGCTCCTAATCCTCCTCGCGGGTGATGTAAGTGTTAATCCTGGTCCCGTGTGCAACGTTTACTACCAGAATGTTCGAAGTATTCGAAACAAGCTCTCGATACTCGCTTCCCACATCACTGAGCTTACGTCCTACCAAATTATGGCACTGACTGAGACTTGGCTCAACGACAACGTACCTGACTGTGAATTAGACTTCTCCGAGTCACACCAAATTTTTCGGCGTGATCGGAACTCTCGGGGAGGGGGTGTGCTGCTGGCCGTTCACTCTAATTTCTCTGCTTCCCGTAGGTCTGATCTGGAAACGAACTGTGAAATAATCTGGACTGAGATAAAAACAACATCTGGTGGTAACAGTGCTCGGAAATTATTCATTGGTTGCTTCTACCGCCCGCCCAACAGCAACTTAAGCGTCCTCGAAGCCTTTTTTGACTCTGTGTTACAGGTTTGCTCCCTAGGTGATGTTCTTATCTTTGGTGATTTCAACCTGTCTATTCAATGGTCCTCCCGAACTGAGGGTCGCACCGTCACCCCCAGCGACGAATATTTCATTGAACATTTTATTGAAGGGTTGGGGCTCGAGCAGTGCAACCCCAATCCCACAAGAAATTTGGCAACTCTGGATTTGGTGCTGTCGTCCTTCCGACTTCCTTCTGTCACTACAGGCAAGAACATTTTCCCGTCCGACCACGAGTCACTCGAGTGCCCCCTCGTACTTCCTATCCCTCTTCTTCCGCAGTCACCTCCCCCTCCAAGGACGTTGAGAGCCTGGAAGAAAGCAGACTGGCCTGCAATTAACCATGCTCTTTCCCTCATCCCTTGGGCCCTCCTGGAGTGCGGCTCCCCTGAGAGTGGCCTGGAGGTCTTTTATGACGTCGTTCATGGTGCCATCGCGGACTTCGTCCCCTCGCGACGAGTTTCCAAGAAGAGACCCATCTGGCATTCCGCAGAGACGAAATATGCTCTAAGAAATAAACTCAGGGCCTGGAAACTTTGGAAGCGTCACCCAAACCCTCACACCCGTGCCACCTTTGTGGAACTAAGACGCCATTCATGCTTTCTCCTTCGGCGTGATTACAAAAACTATATCACTGGCATTTCCGAGGAAATTCGGGTAAACCCTAAAAGATTTTGGTCACTTCTTAACGCAAGGAGGAAATCCCACCGTATTCCTGCCTCCCTATCTTATAATGCTGTGAATCTCCTTAGTGTCGATCGCCCTTCTGCTTTTAATGATTACTTCTGCTCCAACTTCAACCATGCGTCTCCCACCCTTCCTCTCCCCCAGATTCCATCCGTTTGCCCACATTCCCTCTCCTACATTTCAACCACCCCTCAGGAAGTTTTTAAATACTTAATCATGCTCCCCTGTTCGAAGTCTACCGGGTCGGATAATGTGGGATCACTCTTTCTCAACCGTACTGCTACCTCACTTCATATACCTATCTCCATCCTGTTTAACAGACTTTTCTCCACTGGCTGCTTCCCTTCGCAGTGGAAGTACTCTAACGTCACCCCAATTTGGAAATCCGGCTCTAAAGGCCTAGTTGAAAACTACCGTCCTATTTCCATTCTACCTGTTTTATCAATAATTTTTGAACGCATCATACATGATCGTCTTCTGCACTTCATTCTCCCCTACATCTCTCCCAATCAACATGGTTTTCTCCCAGGTGCCTCCTGTCTCACCAACCTCGCCATTTTACACCATCATATCATAAATGCCTTCGAACTCAACTCTCAACTTGATGTGTGCTACCTGGATTTCTCTAAAGCTTTTGACTCAGTTAACCACACCCTTTTGATCCATAAACTTCAACACAGGTACAACATACATGGCACTTTCCTATCCTTAATCCATAGTTTCCTTAACTCTCGGTATCAACGTGTGCTTGTCGACGGTATCTCCTCCAATCACCTTCCAGTTTCCTCTGGGGTTCCTCAGGGTAGCGTCCTTGGCCCCCTTCTGTTCTCGCTTTTCGTTGATGACATTGTGGACTGTGTTTACCCATCGGGATGTAACATTTTACTTTATGCTGATGATTGCAAAATTTTCAGGAGGATTGATACCTCTTCTGACTCCAATTCCCTCCAATTGGCTCTCTCCTCGGTTCTCTCCTGGTGCTCTACTTGGCAGCTTCATATTAACCCCTCTAAGTCAGCTGTTATGACCTTCTCATTGAAGCGCTCCACCCTTTTTCATTCCTATACCCTATCACTAAACCTTATTCCTCATGTCAATTCCCATTGTGACCTAGGGGTAATATTTGACCCTAAACTCTGCTTTCATGAGCACATTAAAAAGATTATTGGTAAGGCAATGGCAGTTGTCGGCCTTCTTTACCGTCATACTGACATACATGACCCGTTTGCTCTACGTACGATATTTTTTGGATGTGTCCTCCCTATATTAGAATACTGTGCGCCAATTTGGTCTACCGCCTGCCCCACAACCTTGAAACAGCTTAATCGACCTGTTAATTTCTTCCTTGCCATTGCCCGTCATCGCATCCCTTCCCTCAGAGATTCTACGCGAGAATCTATCCTTTCCTCCCTCGCTATCCCCCACCTCTCCCTCCACCATGCTCTTTGCGACATGAAGTTACTCCACAGTGTTTGGAGTGGTACTCTCCGTACCAATGACCTTCTTCCTCTCTTCCCACTTCATGTTCCTCCTAGTTCTACTCGCAATAGTTGTCCCCTTAAAATCCTCAAATTTCGTCTCTCAATATCCCAGCGTTCCCTACTCCACCGGATCCCGAGAATTTTCAACTCCTTAGCCTCGCATTCACCCTCACTGGACCTCTGCTCCTCGCCCTCCGTGTTCAAATCCGTAATTACTAATCTATTGGTCGCAAACACCCCCTCTTCTCTGTCTACACCCCGCTAAGATACTCTCCATGTTGTACGTTTTGTTTATATGACTAATCTGGTACTTTCTATTGTAATATTCCTATGTATTTGTTGTTTATTTTTATTTGTTTTTATGTGTCCACCAATGTAATTAGCCTTAGTGCCGTTTTTGGGGACTTTTTCAAATAAATAAAATAAAATAAAATAAATTAACTCACTCCTCTTGGCCTGGAAAACAGTTAATATTCGAATACATGCCCATAATGTAGCAATAAGTCACAATGATCATCTAATCAAGATCATCTCAACCATTTTGCGTTCATTACAGTCAACAACCATCCAAGTTAACCCTACTTCACTGACCCTAGCATATTATGACCATGTATTATCTCTTTTCTTTTCAACGTTACAATGACTTAACAATGGATGCTCAAGAATCTCAAATTCAGTTTCTTGGTAGCTTGCCCAGGGTGAGGAGAGCAGAAAGTACAATAACATTAAAACATATGCATAACGAAAAGCTAAACTATACATGTGTATGTCACACTCATGGAGGCATTTTCAAATTAGAAGCTTACCGCCAGATTGCATCTCTCCACAGCTATTTTACAATGCGTGCTTTTTTCCCAATGAAAAGGGCATAGTAAACACTAAGTATAAGAAAAGAAGAGAGAGGTTTCACCAATTATGCTCAAGCTAAATATCTAGATAGCTAATTTGGATATGTGGTAAGTGGCACACACTAATGTATCCTACACTAGGAGTCAGACAGATATATGAATACAAGATGAGATACATACTATAATCCAAATGCCTAAATTTGATTGTTTTTGATAGATAATTTGACCCCCCAAAATCCAAAAGATTATGGCCTAATAAGGTCTTTTTTCAAAAATATTTTTTGACAGATTATGATAGCAGTATGATTTAAGGCTGCTGTGACCAAAAAACTGGGAAATCTCTTAGAAATATATAAATATCAACCACTTAATATTTTTCAAGGATCATATTTGCATTATCACGTAAATTATTATTAAAGGTAAAATTTAATAGATTCCATTAAACTCAAGTGACCAATACACTGTAAAGCATTTTGAGAGATAAATGGCCAACATATCATGATGAGTCAAAACTTTCTGGTCCAAAAATTAGCTCTTTAATTATTTATTCCTTTTAAATTATTGTTTTTGTTGACATTATATGTAATATGCATATTTTTGGAAGTACAAATTCCAATCAATAAACCATGGATATATCAATCTATTTTTTGCTCAATACTGATGGTATGGGCACAAAACATTAGAATAGGTTGAACTTAAAGAGATATTCAAGTACATATAAAATTCATGAATACTAAGAACTATCCATTATATATTTGTCACTCCATAGCAGTCATTTCTCTGAGAACGTATTGCCCATGCACACTTCGCCATTGTGGGAGATGCTCTTGAAATAGCATCAGTCATATAAAAATGCTCCAGATGCTTGATATCCAAATCCAGGGGCCAAGTACCAAGGTCTCCACAAATGTTCTGTGAAAATAAATAATGAATGCCATGGAAACTTCAATGTCATAAAATGCACCATGTACTTATTTAGAAAAATATTATGCATCTATGCCTTGTAAAACTTTTAATTATAGTCTCATAGTTATTTGAACCTAATCAACATTATGGTCGTTAAAACAATTTATCAAGTTATATCTTTGGTTTGGAGACAGGACTAAAATTATTATCAGGTACTTCAGTACCACACCATGAGAACTGCACTCCACATGAGGATAAAGGTACTGCTGATAAAGATAGAAACTACATTCTTTTTATTGGTAAGTGCTAGAATGCAACCTGCTATATGATAACATGTTAAAAAGCACTGGCCTTCATATGAATAGTCAAAATCTGTACGGGACAATAAACAGCGATCCATTCTTATGCAACACAATTATGCCCAGTCGGCACAAGGGATACGCGTATCTGTGGTGGGAAAGGATCTACGAAGGATGGTGTATCTCATATGATATATATCTCTAATTCTCCCATCGTTTCCGCCATTCTGTTATACGACATAGAGTCTTTTGAATATTAATGTGGCGTAAATGTATCTTTTACTAGGTAACAATGCAAAAATAATTATAATAGAGATTATTTGTGTAATTGTATGCATACGCCTGCTGCCCAATACTGTTTTTCAAAATAGACATGCCGAGGCGCCGCTGACGTGACTACTGCAGTCGTGCGCGAGCATTCTGTTTTCCGAGAAAGTTGACTAACTACTGTGTGAGTGAACCTGTTGAGTAAACATTGCCTTTTTTTGCAAATATGGATTTACTTTTGACCCTCGAACAGATTCGGAATATTCTCTTTGTTTCGACCCCTGCGCTCCTGTTGACTATTGCTCTACCGGGTTCGACACCTAACTTCTTGGATCCTAATTTTTGGATTGCTACCATCGAAAGTTTTAAGTTGGACCGCCATACCTTGAACATAATTTTGCAATTTTTAAGTAGATGCGGTGAATTCTTTAATTGTACCTGGACTTTGACCTTTTAATTCAAGGTAAGTGCATCAAAGTAAGACACGACCTGGATATTTATGAAATTCATATTTCAAAAATTACAATTGGTTACCATGTGCTCGTCATTTTGTCGTTATGTGCTGCGAATTATGTCATTAATATTTACAACGTATTTAACCATAACTTGACTTTTGCAGTTTTCTCTGCCCATCAGATTTTTGTTCTGGATGAATAAATATATTTCCTGAAGCAAGAGCTTGTTGTCCTTCATTGCTGTTATTTTCAGTGCAGTCTTGACGAAGAATGCTGTTGTTGATTGTTAATGTGTGGTGCATTAGTGAACATATGTTGATAATTAGATATATTGAATAAGTGGGGATTTGAAGCGATCGTAACGTAGTATTAATAGCTGGAATTAGTTACTATAAAAACGTTCTCTCGTTAAATATAAGAGAGGTTTGTCAGCAATTGAAATAGTTCTCATTATCGCCGATGTATGGCGCTGTACGCGCCCTATTGCGACGTAGTTCCACTTCCTGCCAACAGTGGCGCTCTTGCGATATACGTCTGTACGGAGGGCTCTCATTGGTTCGGGCGGAGAGTGTCGGCCAATCGGAGGAATCGGTCTTATGTAGAAATTATGTGTAACTCCACCACCGCCACCACATATCTCCTTTGTGGCGGACATCTATCCACCGTAGATCCCGTTTCACCTCACGCTCGATCCCCAACGTATCCTTAACGCCGGGATACGAGATCCTTGGCCCCCATAGGCTATCCCGATTTCAACAGATACTATCTGGTGATTTAGGGATCTGTACCTCCTTGTGCCGGCTGGGTGATGACACATTAGTCACACAAGTACAGGTTCTTACATGATTCCAATTCCAATTAGAGTGACTCAAATTAACACTAATTTTTCACAAGAAACCAGTTTTATCTAATCTGAAAATGACCAATTTCCATGATAGCTAAAACTGAATAGGGTAGTTTCCTTCATCAAAGAAAACAGAATTAATTAATTGTGATTACTGTCCTACCATGAATGTATTCCTTTATGCAAAAAGCTTGGATTGAGAAATCCCAATTTACAAGAGAATTAAATGTTAATTTTAAGATCATTTGAAAAAGCTCAGAAATGGCAGGATGCGCTGCCTTCTTGCTGATGCAACAGGTATGATGATTTTAATTGTGATATGTAGTGTATTTTTGGTGAGAATTCACCCCCTGCCACACACCTTTATGGTGGCTTGCAGGGTATTACGTAGATGTATATAGTATACATTGCGAGGCACAGGAAATATTCATCTCCTGAACTTACCATTGTATTTCAGAGCCCCTCAGCTCTAGTGAATATGTATTGATAAAAGCCTGTGAAAACCATCAAATTTCAAAAAGTCTCCTCCATTAAACATGGTAATAGTAGCCATTTTATAGGCTCCAGGGCATACTGCTCATGGAGTCATCGGCTACTGTGAAGCATGACTTGTAAAATGAATACTAACTGTTTTTAAATGAATCAACTGCATAAATAGTTTTAAATAAATCAATAAAGGTTAATCATAATACATTAACTGAGTAAATAAACCTCCAATACTAATTAATAAGCTTTAATGGAGAGCACCATCTGCTTGGAAGTGTCCACAGCACCACATAGTGGCAGGTAGAGGAAAGAGTAGCATGTTACATGCCGATTTACCAGCATGCAAAAGTTTGCCATTGCATTTTTGCACAATTGATTTTTTCACTTTTTAATTAATGAGGAATAATACTTGACATCATTTTAAAATCAAATGGCTTAAACGACATATTCTAGAGGTTATAAACTTATGATAAAAAATAATATGAAACTGCCCTATTATGGGCCTACCTTTGCTGCTTGAAAATAAATAAATAAACAACCAGTTTTCAAGGTTTACCACCAAAAAAGTGTAAACCTCACTGATGTCTGGCTCTGACTCAACTGATATGAATGCAGGCCGAACTGACCCACATGAATACAACATTCCTTAGTTCTTCATTATCTTTTTCTGCTAATATGCATATGACTCATCCACAGAAATGTTGCAGTATCAATTCAACACAGAGGAAGAAATGAAATAAATACATAAAGACCTGTAGTGATAATTACATCTTTAGGGATAATCCCTATCTGATGGCCATTCTGAGCCTTGGAACAAGAATCTGTAGTTGGCTTTTGGCTTATTTGGCAAAATTTGGCTTATTTGTTCGCGCTCACAAAGGCGGCGGAACGCAGATGCAGCGGCAAGCAGTGTCCTGAGGGAGGCATTTGTTGTGCAGTTTTCTACAGTCCAAATTTGAGCTTGTGACCTTTTAGGTCCGGAAGGACGCCATGACCCGGAAAGTCCATTTCGGACATAGCAGGACTTTCCCCAAACTAAATTTGGGAGTTCTATTCCCTTCCCAGCGTGTGAAAGAAAAGGGAAGGTGGGAAAGCGGCTCAGCTATGATTCCCAGTTGTTTTGATGAGGGGTCTTTTATGTAGCAAAAGTGCCAAACATGACGTTTTGCCAACCGAAAGGGAACCATCAAGCCCACTAGGGTCCCCTTCCGATTAGTGCGAAATTGGGCCCCTCGAATAAGCATGTGTGCAGTGATCGCACTTCAGCCAGGCCAACGCCATCACCACCACTCCTGATTGCCATCCGGCAACCACTCCATGCACCTGCCACCTATCACCATCCGTACTCCAAGACAGGGGTAAAGTGCTCTTTTCCTTATTACCAAGAATGTATCTTGGGTGTGATCATTGACGCTGACACCAAGGACAAGAACCCATAAACCAGAGGTTCGAGCCCTGCCTGATAGTGCAGGGCCGAGGCTCAACACATCCATGGGTTACATAAGAAGATCATGAATGTGACCCATAATATTTTTAGCAGAGGAGAGGATAAATTCAATTCATAACATATGGTAACAATAAGGTAAAAAATACACCAAATAGTTGGCACTATACCAGTACATCATTCAAAAAGTAGAGATTGGACAGCAAAATTTGCCAAATGAATAGAGGAAAACATGGGAATAAAATGATGTACCTTCAGTAATTCATTTTCTATAATATTTGCTTTTGGCAAAATATGTTTCATTATCATTGACAAGCACCAGCCATGTTAAGTAATTATACTTCAATGTAAAAATGATTGTTAACTACACAGTAGAGATGGATAAAATAGCAGATTTCTCCATTTCAAATATTGAATTCTATCATTAAATCATGTCTTGAATATTAGAATAACTTGAATTTTGAATACATTGAACACTAGAATTGAAATTGATATGCTAAATGTTATTCTGCAAATTTATTTGTGGCCAAGTGAAATAAAAAGCTAATACTTAATTATATTTTTAAAAGTTTTCTTTGGTTTTAAAATGGCAAATATGTAGCAAAATAACTTTACTACCAATTATGGGCCATTGAATGAAGGCCATTGAAACTTTTACGAATGCTAACAAATCGGCTGAAAGTGTTAATACACCTTCAAGTTTCGTCCAGTCATGAATTAACCATAAACTACCCATGTAGCACAGACGGTTGGGCAAACGTTGGGAAATGGTGCCACGGTTGGGGAACGGTTCGGTTACTTTATGACCGTTGGGCCAACATTGGGAAACGGTGCCATTCACATGGTTATTTATGAATCGTTGGTCCAATGTTGGGTAACGGTGCCATTCGCACGGTTATTTATGAACCTTGGGCCAACGTTGGAAGATGGTGCAAGGGGACTGCCTATTTACAGCACAGCCAAGCTGGATATTATCTCACTTACCACATTCTCAGTTACATGGAGTTTGTTATCCAAAATTTTTAGCCGAGATGTAGTGAATCCGTATGGAACTACTCTGAATAATGACCCTTTAAGTACTAATTTTTTCATGCACGTATTTGCACGTTTCTCCTCATCCATCCTATATTACTGGATTTTACACATCCGTTGCATAGCTTTCCTCCCAAGTTGACCTAATATTCTACCATTTACCTAACCTCAGTTCAATTCAACGAATGTACTGCACTAATAATCCCACATAGACGGTGTCAGACTTGGAGAAAATACGGGTGTGCTCACCGAAAAAATCAAAGGCCAGGAGGATCGGTGTGAGTGAAAGTACATCTGAAATGTAATTTTAAAAGTGGTTCACAATCTTTAATAGTGATTGAACATTGGTGCATGGATGTTTTTTCTCAGTCCCTCGTAGACGGTATCGGACTTAGAGAAAATACTGGTGCGCTCGCCGGGAAACAGGTTCTCAGCATTATGGAGGAAACTCTTATTTATTTCTCTTGGAGTTGAAAGAATATCAGTTATACAGAGTGTCCCATTGATCGTGTGTCATTTCTAACCTGTAATTTTAGACACTTCCTTTCAAGCCACAAGGATGAAATTTGGTACTTGGCTAGAAAAAGGATGTAAGTTTTGTTGAGTCTAAGCAAAATATGAAAAATATGACCTTTTGACCCCAGAAATAGGGTCCAACCTAAAATCCAAATTTTGCCTTATGGGCTTTCAATGTTAAAATATTCGAAGTACAAAAAAGATGGAATTTTTTAGCGAACCTTTCGACTAATAGGTTTTTGGACACAAAGAACACGATGGAAGAACTATTGAGGTCAGAAATTGCAACTGTGACCCCTGAAAGGTCACAGTCAAGGTCACAGGGGTTACAAAAAATGAATCACCGCTTCAAACCTGTCGAATCATAGGTTTAAAAAGGTTCCAAGGTCGATTTTAAGGTCTTCATATCCCTCTTTTCATCTATTGACCTTCAAGGGTAACTCAGAGGTCAAAGGTCACAGGGATGGAAAAAATTAATCCAGGCTACAAACGTGTCGAATCATAGGTTTAAAAAGGTGACAATGTCGATGGAAAGGTCATAAGATTCCTCTTTTCCTCCCTTGACCTTCTAGGGTAACTCTGGGGTCAAAGGTCACAGTGATTACAAAAAGTGAAATAAGGCTACAAAACTTTCGAATCATAGGTTTAAAAAGATGACAATGTGGATTTTAAGGTCTTCAGATCTCTCTTTTCATCTCTTGACCATCAAGGGTAACTCAGAGGTCAAAGGTCACAGGGATGGAAAAAGAGAATCCAGGCTACAAACGTGTCGAATCATAGGTTTAAAAAGGTGCTGATAGGTGATGATAGAATTCGACGCATCTATTGCCCTAAATCTAGGATACACCTAGTGACCTTTTGCCCTTTCCCAATCATTCAATGTCAGATAATTCCTGGAGGGAATTTACCATCGTATTAGGCACTCTTTGAAACCTATGATTCGATACGTTTAGCCTAATTTCACTTTTTGTCACCATTTTGACCTTTGACACCCTGAGTAACCCTTAAAGGTCAAGGGGTGAAAAGAGGGATTTGATGACCTTTCCATCGACATTAGCACCTTTTTAAACCTATGATTCGACACGTTTGTAGCCTGGATTCTCTTTTTACATCCCTGTGACCTTTGACCTCTGAGTTACCCTTGATGGTCAAGAGATGAAAAGAGAGATCTGAAGACCTTAAAATCCACATTGTCATCTTTTTAAACCTATGATTCAAAAGTTTTGTAGCCTTATTTCACCTTTTGTAATCACTGTGACCTTTGACCCCAGAGTTACCCTAGAAGGTCAAGGGATGAAAAGAGGAATCTTATGACCTTTCCATCGACATTGACACCTTTTTAAACCTATGATTCGACACGTTTGTAGCCTGGATTAATTTTTTCCATCCCTGTGACCTTTGACCTCTGAGTTACCCTTGAAGGTCAATAGATGAAAAGAGGGATATGAAGACCATAAAATCGACCTTGGAACCTTTTTAAACCTATGATTCGACAGGTTTGAAGCGGTGATTCATTTTTTGTAACCCCTGTGACCTTGACTGTGACCTTTCAGGGGTCACAGTTGCAATTTCTGACCTCAATAGTTCTTCCATCGTGTTCTTTGTGTCCAAAAACCTATTAGTCGAAAGGTTCGCTAAAAAATTCCATCTTTTTTGTACTTCGAATATTTTAACATTGAAAGCCCATAAGGCAAAATTTGGATTTTAGGTTGGACCCTATTTCTGGGGTCAAAAGGTCATATTTTTCATATTTTGCTTAGACTCAACAAAACTTACATCCTTTTTCTAGCCAAGTACCAAATTTCATCCTTGTGGCTTGAAAGGAAGTGTCTAAAATTACAGGTTAGAAATGACACACGATCAATGGGACACTCTGTATATATTTACAATGGTCATACTTATTTTTAACCACAAAATGGTTATTAGGGAAATGTTTTTACGGGGCAAATTATCCGTGTCAACCTTTTAGTAAAGTTAATAATCACAAACAACTTAATGCCAACCAGCAGCTGTATATATATGGCCTCCAAGTCTCATGCCCATAGTTGGAAAATGTGTCAGTAGAAACATCAAAGGATGAAAGGATACACATCAGTGAAGTGTAGGTTGTTAGGTAGGTGTATCGGTAGCATGCGAGGTACAACTAGTCATCGAGTGAGAACCTCGATCAATTCCCTTTTTTTTCAATTTTGTTCCATTGGGGAACAGTTGGGCTAATGGTTGGGGAACAGTTGGGTTAATGGTTGGGGAACAGTTGGGCCAACTGTTGGGGAACAGTTGGGCCAACTGTTGGGGAACAGTTGGCAAAATGGACATGAATAACGGTAGGCCAACCGTTGCACCTAACCGTTCCCCAACGTTGGCCCAACCATATGTGCTACATTGGTATAGTCAAAGTTTATGTACACTGAAAAATAATGGAAAAGATTAGAGTTGGAAATATTAACAACAGATCTGATAGAATGAACTATGGTATTACTATGATCAGGTAAACATTTTGCAAGCAATTGATGCACAGTTCAGTAAGGGTCAGTCAGTAAAGTACATTGGTACTCTTGAGTTTGAGAAGCTCCCTCTTCCAAAAGTGAAAAACAATTTTAATGCAGTAAGTTAATACTGGCAATTGTAATTTCTTAACTTATCTAAACTCTTCATGCTGAAAAACTTGCAACTGCATTGGTCCCACTCAAGTTTCATTTAAGTCACCAGCTTCAGAGTAGGGTTTTACAAATTTCATGACAACTTTTGAATATTTTAAATAAATAAAAATTCATCATTGGCTTTATTTAGTTGAAATTTCTATTTAACATGAGGACAGATAACAAAATGTAATAGTTGCAATTCTTGGTCCTCCAATTTTAAGTCACGAAAACAGTTTTAATCCAAATATTTTGTAGAAGTTAATCTATGGTGACAAAACAATTTATTTAGATAATTATACATAAAATGTAGAAAATAACATTCTGTAGGATACATTTTACTGCATTTAAATTCGTTTCTTCTTTTGGAAGAAATGGCTTATCAAACAAACTCATCGAGACATCATTCTTGATGATGTCTTGATAAAAAATAGTGGAAACAGCTCATGGTGATAGCAGAGTAGAGGTAACTCTTAAATAAAATTTATTAGCTAATAAAATATGTGTAACTATTTCACAATTCCAAAAGTACAATATGGAACAAGAGAGACATTGTGTGGCATCTTATAAATTAATGATGACTCTGTAAAGGGTAAGCAAAGCTGGTATCGAGCAGCTACCATCGATGATGTTCATTAACTTTCTTCAATTTTGAATTGTGATTAATGGTGACTAGTTTCAGCACATTTTTTATGGAGAAAAGGAAAGAGCTTTACTGACATTCCATTTGTTGAAACTGTTGTCTTTCCAACCTAAATCACGTGGCAAAACCCATCAACAGACTCGTATCTCCACTGTCCTCTTGTGGTGAATAAAATGTAGTTCATCAACATGCCAAATATCACTATATGGGCACCCAATTGTGTGTGGTCCAATATAAAAGGAATTGGAACTATATCTTTTAACATTATTATTCGAGATCTTGAATATCGAATACTTTCTAGTATTGGAGGTATTTGAGTATTCACAGATAGTATTCACACATTTCTACTATAGAGTTTAAAATCCAATGAATCAGTGCTCATTCACAACTAATGGGCTCAGTAATGCTTTGATCATTTCCAATCAAATATCACAAGGCATAGAAAATTGTTATACCTCTCTAGAAACCCATTTCAAGCTAACTACGCATTTCAATTTGGAGATTCTTACAAGGATTATTGTTTACTGCCCTTCATGCTCATGTGACAGCACACCTACAATAATATGCAGTAAAATAAAAGTTTTTTGATAGCATATTTCTCTAGAATATTCAAGAAAATGCCTGGGGGTATCTCCTGTGGATGAACTCCATACAACATGTGACACATAACAACATTAGTCCTCATACTCATACTTGCCATAGAGCACACCAACCCTCTCAACATTACCCACTCATTCCTAAATATACTAATGACTAATATTTTTAGCCACCTTCTCAGCACTAATTACTTCATCAAGGCATTTCTGGCAATTGAGTATACCACTTGAAAGGGATATTGGATTAAGACTACTCCAAAAAAGTTTTCAGCCCACAAATTAAGTTTAACTTAATTAAACACACATACTTACAAGTTGTTTGGCTAATGTACCAATACATGCAGTGGCTAAACAACTTGTGAGGTTCTTTAGTAGGTGGATTAGGAAATGAACAATCGATTATACTCACGTAACTATTCCTGTAATGCATCATTTGATGAAAATGTTTTAAAATTTTTTACATTATCAAAATGCAAACCTCTTTCCTCTTGCAATCCATCCTAAATTTGCATTCTAATCACTTCCACTACCTCAAGTAATTCATAAATATTATTTAAGAGATACTGTGGGAATGAAATCATATATGAATACCTGAATAAGTGTACCTCCTTCCTCAAAAAAATTGGCATCTTCAATAAACCCATTTCTAGTAAGGTGAGGAGCTACACACTCCATCCTCCTTCTTACCTCTAGCAAGGTGCTGTAGGGAAGTTTACAACCCATTACCTGAAAGGATAAGAGGAAAAATTTTACATTCTATATAAAGGAATGGCAAAAATAGTACTGAAAGAGCCATGTTTCTTAGTAATTTCAGAATGACTCACTCAAGGAAACATTACCGCTGCTCTTATTCCTTGATTTTGCAACTTATTAATCTCAATATTATAATCAGCCTTATGAAAAATGGAAATAATCACAGTAAACACCTTTTAGTGCACCTAAACTATAAATTGCCCTTAAGAAAAGATGATAAAACAGAACCTTATTCAGCTTGCCATAACTGAGACTAGACCCATTGAAAAATAACTAATTTTAATCATTAATACCTACCAAACCATTCAATATTTTCAATAAAATATCAAAGAGTTTCAGTCAATCTTACTGTGCTTTTTACATTAAAGAATGATTATGATAGGACGTCGTTAGGAAATTTGGGTGGGTTATGTTGGTGGGAGTAAGGATTGTGACAGACAGGGAGTTAGGGTTTATGGTGTGTGGGGGGTAAAGGGTCCAGTTGTGGAGAAGGAATATCCCAGTTACGGGTGTATATTTATCTGTCTTGCCGAGTTCATGGCATCATGGAACATCTATCATATTCCTTGATGAAAGGAATCAGGGGGGCAAAAAGTCCTAAACCTAGTCAGTTTTCAGTGCATTCTGCTCAAAACACACATTTTTAATCCTCCAAGCAGCAATTAATACTTACACAATCAATATTTTAGCAAGATTTAGAGATGCTTCATCCCTTAATTGCTAACCCCCTAAACATACAATACAATCTCCATCTCCATGAATAAAATTTTCGTGATTTCCACTATCTGCAGTTTATATCCACATACAATTTTTGTGAAATCTTGATATTCCACATTTGCTTTATTTAACCTGGGCTAGATTGGATGTCAGCATCCATTAATAGCAGCATCCAGTATAAATTTTAACATTACAGTTAGAATATATGTACTTACCTAAAACTTTGGTTTCCCCTATCACACAGCTATTTACATACATATTCAACAATTGCAATACACCCTGTCCACTTAAAAGTCATTCAAATACACTTTGAGCCGACAAAGCGGGTGGTTTATACTTATTATAAATTCTTTTTCACCTCAAGTAGTGACGAAAATCTTTTCAGAGATACACTAGCTCTTAGGCCTAATGCCTAACAAATTTGCCAATTACATAGGGGGCACCCATTTATTACATAATTCTAAAAGGAGGGAGGGGTAAGGACAACTGTTAAAATTCACTATCAACAGAGAGGAGAGGAGGGTCAAGCCTTCTCTTACACTGGGATATAAATACATAATAAATTCAATCCTTGTTCAAAAAATTATGAAGATATTCATAATAACTATGGCTACATTATAGTACATACCGTTGCATCTCTGGTGTTTTTAAATGGCTAAACCAGTTGAAACAAGCTAGGATAAAATTACGAGATGAGAACATTTTCACTAACAATCTTGAGAGAATATTAAGCTGACTTAGTGCAGTGACAAGAAAATAATACACAATCAAAGTAACAGATGCCATTAGATATTTTATTAGATCTTTACCATCTGATACTCAGCCACAGTCATACAAGTCATACACATCAGCAGTTCTTTCACTTCACACCCTCTTAACCCATATCCCATCCCTTTAAGTATTTTATCATGAAATACTCAAAACACATGATAAATATTGGCATGAGTGATAGCCATCTACCATCCTATTTGCTAATACATAAATTATTGAAGAACAGCTGGAAATACTTGGAAGTTAGAAAACACTTCATTAGAACTTACATCTAGAGCATTTTTTCTTTATGGCAGTAAGGCTTGGATGATAGCAACAGCAGAGATGTCATGACTAGAAACATATGAAATGTGGTGCTACAGAAGAATGATAAACTAGATTAACCAAGTGACAAACTAAAAAGTCTTAAGAAGAGCAGGAGAATGGAGAAGCCAGCTAAAAACTTTGAAAAGAAGATGGAACGACTAAGTTAGCCATACATTTGGATATGATGGCCTGACGGGGACAATTGTTGAGGGAAAGGTAAATGGGGAGAATTGAAAAGAAAGGACTTGCTTGAGATACATGCGGAACTTGAGGAACAGGAAGTGAAGGATTTGAAAGAGGATTAGGGTTTAATTAAGAGGTTAGCTGATAAATGAATCAAATGGAGAGTTGAGTCAAATGATTCTTAGGATTGCAGACTTGTGATGATGATGATCATTGAAGAGGAAGCAGATGGCTCTTTTACCTCTGAGAGGGCACGTAATATTTTCCAGTCTACTCTGGCATAGCCTGGGGGTGTGACAGCTGCACGAGTCAGTTGAACACGGCCCTCTGTGTTCACATAAGTTGCATCCTTTTCTGTGTATGCAGCTCCAGGAAAGACTACATCCGCCATAGCAGCACCATTATCACCATGATGACCTAAGATTAGCAGGGTAAACATGACAATAAAATGCTTTAGTAACAATCTATAACTGATTACCATGTATTTACATTCTGCATGCATTACAGAAGCTATTTAGATTCCTTTACATAAAAAGGTGAATTTTATAAGCATTGCATTTCATTTGTAATTTACACTTTAATTTTTATAGTGTATAAGTTTTATGCAGTGTATACATATTTGCTGTGCTCTCACCTACAAAATCACATGAAAATTAATTATGTCCCTCAGATGCTCCTGGAGTAGAATGCCAGGAGCACAAGCAACAACCACATTGTTGGAAAGCTCCCCTGGGAACTGGGGGGATTTTGGGAGGGAAAACATTTCAGAAGAATGGTGAAGATTAAATGGGTCGACCGAGTAAGTAATGACGAAGTCCTAAGAAGAGTGGGAGAAAAGAGAAGTCTTCTGAATACCATAGGAAGAAGACCGGACAACTTAGTTGGCCATATCTTGAGACACAATGGTCTGATGAAGACAATCATCGAGAGAAAAGTGGACGGGAAGATTGGAAAAGGCAGGCCTCATACGAGATACATGGAACAGGACGTGAAGGATGTAAAAGAGAAGAATTACGTCAATATGAAGAGGTTAGCTGATAAAGAATCGAGTGGAGGGCTGCGTCAAACCAATCTTAGGATTGTTGACCGATGATGATGATGATGAAACATTTCAGGGGGAAACTGTTCCAATAAAGTTCCTCATAGAATTAAAGTGTTCTCTTTGGAACATACAGGTTAACATTATAGGTTAATTAAGTCTATTTACACGCTAAGAAAACTAAGGTCTCTGATTTCATCACAGTATCTGAGGTCACTCTACTTTGCATCTTTTCATAGCCATATAACCACCCTAACAACAAACCCTGAGCCAGCAAGGGTTGAGCCCGGACAGTCTTGTGGGTCAATTCTCTGTATGCAGTCACACCACCTGGCCTGTGATCCACCCTTATGTTTGCCGTGTGCGGACTTGACTTGAGTTTTATTTTACCTGGGTGGGATAGGATGTTACCGTCCTCTCCACCCCCCGCCCAGGGCATAATAGATACATGTATGCCTTATTACATTATTAGGTCAAGTACAAAGTAAAAATGTAGAATTATCACATTGTAAAATCTAAAAAAGAAAAAGTACAAAACATTTTACCTTATATAAATCAAAGATATTACAGGCGGCATTCATTGAGTTGCACATGTGAATAAAAAGAATATTAATAAAAAAAGATGCATTTGTGTGGAGACCCGTAAGAGGGGAAAAGGGGATCCTGGAGGGTGAAGTCCGTGGTTCTCAGCTGGGTTTTGGATGCCCGGTATGGACAATGGGCCAATACCCTATTTGGTCCCAGATTCTGTGTAAATGGGCAGCCGGGAGCTAGCCACTCCCATCAATCGGCTTCCGTGGCGAAAGCTTAACAGTGGTGAGTGCCAGGGAAGTGGGGGTCTGCATAGGGCGGTCAGAGACGTACGGGTTTGGTGAGCCCGTACATTGAAGATCCAACCCAAAACAGACAACCACCTAACCATCTCTATGGTATTTTATCTCTCGGGTAGCTGCGGCGACCGCACTGGTTTGCAGTGTGTGGCTCCATGGTGAGCGGGGAGCCCGGGGGATGAATTTCTCATTGGTATGATGGAAACAAATCTTCCATCTCCCAAAGATCCCATGCTCATAAGGATGGGAAAGAATGTGAGTTCTGCAGCAGTAAACGCTACCTACTGTTGAGGTGCCAAAAGGAAGGGGAAACACTTAAAAAGGTTTCTCCTTTCTTTATTCATCAGATCCTGTCATCTTTCATTGGTGGAGATTTGAAGTTGGCCAAGAAGCTTTACGATGGCACACTACTCATCGAATGTAGCAATAAACAGGCAGAGACGATATTAAAAATGGAAAAATTACACGACATCCCAGTTATGGTTGTAGTAAACTGCACTCTGAACACCTGTTGGGAAGTAATTTCTCACTACAATCTATTTTACATAAAAGTCAATGAGATCAAGAGTGAGATGACATCTCCAGGCGTGAAAGATGCTCATCGGCTTACTACGAATCGCGATGGAGATGTGAGAAATACATCGTCTGTGGTCCTCACTCTTGCGCTAGATCAACTCCCCGACAAGGTGTTTGTTGGTTATGAATCGGTACCTGTACGGCCATTCATACTGGCTCCCATGCACTGCTACCAGTGCCAGCGCTTTGGCCACATTGCCATGCAGTGTGAGGGCAAGGCCATTTGCCCGCACTGCAGTCTGGAGGAGCATGAGGGTGTGGATGGCTCAAAAGAGCCACACTGTGCTAACTGCGAGGGCGATCATCCTGTGTACTATAGAAAGTGTCCCAAACTAGTGGAAGAACGGAAGATTATGGAGATGAAAATGCTGGACAAGTCAACTTATTTCGAGGGCAGGAAGAAGTATAGGGCCATGATCTATACTTCTTACTATACTATTTTTCCAGGCTTTTGCCACTGATGTGACTCCACCTGTGCCAAGAAGCACAACAGGTACTCAAACAGAAGCAGTTACCCAGAAGGCCACAAAGAATCAGCCAAGCAGGCAAAGGCTTCTAAATCAGCAGAAAAAACCAATGCCACTAGTGTGGGTTCCTTCATAAAGTCCCCACAAAAATCCGGAACTGGAGTAACCCGCAAAATGCATGAGAAGATACCATCCCCCTCCAGCAAAAAGCAACCAGAGCTGGAACAAATGGAGGATGATTAGTCTCTCAGAAATGGAAATCCTTGTCGCCAGACAGAAAGGCAAGAGCTTAGACACTGGCCCCTATGTGTTCAGTGTCCAACTCATGCCTTTTAACTTTTTTTATTTATTTTATTTTATTCTATTTTTAAATTTTATGGCTTTGTATTACAGTGGAACTCTAATGTAATTTATAGCCATAGAGAGGAGTTGGCAGTTTTACTACGTGATTTTAACCCCTCTTGTGTCCGTCTACAAGAGATACATTTTAAAATGACAGACAAGGGTATTTTGAAAGGTTTTAATTCTTCGTAATGGACGTGAGCTGATCGAAAGTACCTCACCATGTCCTTAGTAATTGTGATGGATTTGACATAACCATCATGACAGAAGATGTAGTCCTAAACATGACGAAGCCCTATTAATGTATTTTCTAACATATTCTCTACAATTATGTCTTTGTTCACAGAGAAGCTGCTCTCAACAAAGGTGTTCCCATTAGGTAAGTATAATCTTGATACAATGCTAAATGTCTTTGTAGTCTTCTTTTTGCCAATGGCTGATTACAAAACGTGATCTAAACAGTCATTTTCTCTGTGAAACCCTCCTATATATTTTCTAAGGACACTCAAGAAGATATAGATGATCTTCATCATGCCAGACTTCACTTTCAAGTTCTTTGAGAAACCTCCAATTTACTGATTGGCCATTCATCGAAACTTAAGCACACTTTGGCAAAAGTTCTGGTTCTTCTTTTTTCCCAAAAGCACCTATGAAGCTTACTTTCAAATCCTTAGCGGTTGCGTGACCAAGAAATACTGTTAATCCATACCTAGTGCTAACTTAACTGCGGTTAATATCCAGAACTTCACTTGGGGTTCTGGAAGCACAATAAGAGCTGTAGTCAGCCTGCAGTATGCAGGCGTGAAATGGCGGCAACACAGCTTGAGCTACCGCGAGCCGCAACACGCCATACCACCTTATAGCCAACCCAGTCCAGCAGGCTGCCAGCTCAATAGGATATTTCCCCGAAGCTCGAAACGGGAGCAATGTGGGAGAGGGGAAGCTGGCTGTCGACTCACTCCCTAGTTGCAGTATCAGAGCAATAAGGGCCCATTTCCATACGTGGAACACTGCAATGTTGTGGAGCCAGATGTGCACTCAAATCAAGAAAGGTCCATTCTTAATTTACGGTGCCGAATGCTCTGAAAAGCGGGGGGGCATTCATATCTCTCCCCTACCCACTCTCACAAAGATGCTTAATCTTCACTATCCCTACCATGAAGCCATGGGAAAAGCAATGGGGGCGTTTACTCGGAACCGAAATCACAATTTTGTACACGAAATCGTTTCATGAAAACGAAAAAATAATTTTAGTGAAAAAATTTATCTTCTAACCACATCCATTCACTGATAAATCAAAAATTTAAATAAGCAGAAGGTGACGCCCACCAAAAAAGCTGCTGTGATAGCATTGACGTCATTTTCCTCCCAACCCTGACTGCTTTTAGGGCAAAGAAAGAGAGTGGAGGGGGGTTCTGGGAAGGTCTGCTCGCACAGATGCTGTCGCAACTGGTCCTATCGGTAGAGTCAGCTGTGTTCCCCCCTTTGCGATAAGGCAAAGTAGCTTCGCGGGCTCAGTTGTGATTGGACAAAGTCGATATACGTCAGAGGTTGAACCATGCCCACTTTTCCGAAAGAGTTAAAAACATCAGTTTTTCACCGCTTATAACTCGAGAAATATTGTCGAATCAAAAAACGGAAAAATACAGGTCTTTTTATTTTTCAAACTCTATCATATTCGGCAATAAAAAAATATGGTAAATGACCCCATTTTTCCCACTGGAAAAGTTGCTTTCCCATGGTAAAAATGGAATGTTCCCATGGGAAAGGTGCATGTTCCCATGGGAAAGGTGCATGTTCCCATAGGTTAAGGTGCATACTAACACCATATGCAGCCCCTTCCAAAGGCAATACAATGGGTTGTAAACTGTAACTGAGAAATTTTATTATCATCTCTAGATAGTGACATGTCACTATATCTTAAACATTGCAATGTTTAGTGCAGTTAAATTTTACCAATTTTATCATTGCATATTTCTGTTATAATGCTCCTTGTGCTTATACATCCCCTTGGATACCTTTCAACCATGTCTCCTATGTACTTTTCATTATTTGGGCTTGAATGTTTGTGATTGTGGTAGCTGCTTTGCATGTGACCAATTTATTATGCCTGCCCATGAGTTTTGAGAGTGTGAATTTCTCATGGGCCTTGACCAAGACCTTGCCCATAAAGAGGATTTCCCATAGGGAGGAATTTCCCATAGGGAGGAATTTCCCATGGGGAGTAATTCCCCAAACGTTCCATAAATCAATGGGAACGTTGGGAAAACGTTCCATAAATCAATGGGAACGTTGGGAAAACGTTCCATAAATCAATGGGAAAGACCATTTTGCCCATTGGGAAACTTACCCATCATTTTCCATGGGAAAAGCATCATGGGAATTTTACTGTGGGTACCCACTATCTCACGATCGATATTTAAGATCTTATGCCATGGGTCAGGGGGGAGTCTCCCCCTGTGGGTTGTGAGTTGGAGAATACTCCCAGATTCATAAATTTACGAAAACCCCAATAAAAAAAACTCAAAAACAAACCCCACCTGTTGAAAACAAATTTCTACCTGAGCCAGGGTTCAGACAGGCCAGAAATGTAAGTAATGTAATAATTATGAGTTATTTCTTTAATACATTGTTCTTCTCTTGACTCGGCCTCACTCATTTACAACCACTTTTGATTGATACCCCACTATGTCTCCACCCTGCGACAGATTGGTGTCAGATGTGGGGTAGGGTGGTTGGCTGCAAACATCGTGAATGTTATCAAGGGAATTTAATATTCTAGAGGGATCTTCAGAAGTTTTGGAGATTGATTATCCATGCTATGCTAATGCAGTAGATTTTAATGCCTACTATAGCCCATGAAGAGTATTGATACAAAGTAGTGAATATTTTGTCTTGAAATTAGTGGTAGCTGTATATGATCCACTTATGATGGTTACTGTTCCAGGTTCACACAGCTCACACTGTGCTCTTATGGTCATGACCCCCACCCCCAAATTATATCAAGAATTTTTTATTTTTTATTACTTTAGTAGTTTTTGCATCCTTGTAAAGGATTAAAGGGAGTGTATATGCAAATGCATGGCTACAAGTCCCAAACGCGAGAGAAGTTTGAGTTGCATTTATCGTAGATCGTAGCACTCCCTACTGTAAAAACAAGCTCAAAAATAAAATAAGCTGTGTCCCAACTCGTTAAGCATTAGGGAGCATGGATTTGGGTGCCTAAAATTTAGCTGGCTAACCCAAAAGGGAGCATGAATTGGGACATTCTTACGCAGGTATTGCAATCTGCTGGGATCGAAACCAATGAAAAACAAGAGACTGTGAAAGGGATGACAAATGATGTACAAAATCTTACACAATCCATATTGTTAACTTTCTCATGCCATTGTGAATAGACAGAATTTAATTTGAGTTTAGGGTACCGTAGATTAGCATCTTGTCATATTTTCCGTAATTTAGGTAATACATTTATTTTAATGTGGAACAATTTGGCCTTCTCCTACTTCTGAATGAATCTCCCCATCATGTCACTACTCCCTATAACGATATTTTATTGTGATAAACAAATCAACTCGACTAATTATAAAAATATCAACAAACTTTCAGCCAAAATACTTTCCCTCGTTGGTAGCCATCTTCATCGAGTCCACTGCTCTCGCTTTGAACCATGGCAAAAGGATGCACTCGTCGATGCCCAAATCTGGCGGCTGAAAAAGGTACCTAAATACGCTCCCTTATGATGCCTAAAGAGTTGGGACACCCTTCCAAGATGGCGTCCTCCCGAAATTCTGGGATGGTACCTATGTGGTGAATTGGGACACAGCTATAGAGCCCACATAGTCAGAAGTGCCTCAGTGCTTTCGGCAATGTTCGGCAGTTTCCGATGTCTCGTGATCAGCTCGTGGAGCTCGACTGACAGACAAGTGAGTCTTCACCTACCCTTGAATAGTAGAAGTACCCAACATATGATATAATATGGAATAGCAGAGTCGCACCAGGCGCGTAGCCAGGGGGGTTAAACCCCCCCCTGAAATTTTTCATCGGCGAGGAAAAAGGTAAAATAAGGGAGCATAAGAGGAAGGCTATACAACCCAAGCAGCATCGTATGGAGTTATACGTCGGCCCAATGTCATTTAGACGTCACCAATGTCGTTTTAACATCGGCTGATAATTACGATATAAAAATGACACAAATGATACCTTTCTCCAATGTAAAATTAATATCGTCGATCGTTCTTAAAGTGATATTTAATAGATATCGTTTCCAGATGCAAACATGATGTCAGCTGAGCTGAGTAATAAAGGGCATAAAAATGATTATATTTTTCTGGTCGCTGCATTTTATAATTTTGAGTAGTCACATTTTTTCCCCCGATGTCAGAGCGAAGAAAGTCAAAAATTTTCTGATTGGTCAGAACATCGGAAACTATTTGGAGGCCTACATATAAAATAAGAAATGACTATTTAAGGATTCGATAACACAGAAAGAAAAAACACGAGCCTGCGTTATCATGTTTTGCTTCCACTCCATATCGCTTAAATGTTCAGAATTAGTAAGGATTCGATGTTTGCTTACAAATTGCCGTTCACACGGCAGGCTTGGAATATCCTACATTTACCACCAAGCGCGGCTTTAGCGCTGGATGGGGTTCACCTTTGGTCGTGGCTTCTTTGAAGCCCTTTCTCCCTTGCATTGCCATCCTTGATGGACCACGAGGGCTCAATATCTAGTACCTTGAACCTCGGTAAAATTGCCATGTTAATTAGGGATCCTGGGTAGCGTAATGGTCTGAGCAGCCAAAGGTCCGTGGTTCCATTCCCGGTCCAGGTGAATTTTTTCACATGGAAATTAATGTGAACCCCACACATTGGGTTATAACTCCAATAACTTCAACAGAAAACGAGTTTGAAATATTTTATTACAATGATAACGCTTAAAGTTAGGTATCTTTCAATAAGGGAAATTCGGTTACGAGTAAAGTAAGTGTCTTATTACTATCATAAACGCTTAAAATTACCCATTTCTTAATAAGGAGAGTTGCATCAGGGCAAAAATGCAGGGTTCTCAATGCGAACGATCTTAGATCGAAACTACCTCTCGCAATTTCTTTTTCCATCACAATTTTATTGTACGACCATCCCTTATTATAAATATTTGTAACATGTTTATCCAGGATACATTTTAGCTATCTTACTTATTAAATCATCCCAATATCATGTTAATGAAAAATTAGTCCCCGGTAATATCAAACATACGTCGGCCCAATATCATTTTTATGCCAGTGTATAGTTGTGACATGTCTTTTTATCATCAAATTAATATTGGCCCAATATCGTCAGCAAATGTCATTTTTATAATGGCAAATGTTATCACTTTTGACATTTCCAGATATCGGTAGCCAATATCGGATTGACCAACAAGTGATATGTGACGGTGTACAAATGATATTGGGCTGATATCATGATGCTGCATGGGGAAGGCTACATTGTTGCAGAAACCACGGACTCCTCCTTTAGACTACCAGTTCCCTCATAACGAAGTAATGACGAAAGGAAAGCCTACAAAAAAATGTGCACACAGATCACATCTTGACAAGTTCCACTGGCTTGTGCTGTCTCATAAAGACAGGGGGCTGTACTGTAAATATTGTGTACTTTTTTCATCTGCATTAGGAAGTGTCCACCACAACGTGACTCCACTTAGGAAATTAATTAAGGAACCCCTTAAAAAGTTTGATAATCTCTTAGCAGAAAAAGGTGACCTCACCACTCACGAGGAAAGCCGATTCCATGTTTCTGCAGTTGACAATGGAAAACTTTTTACTAACATACAATGAACCTCTCAAATGAAGCTTCTCAAAAATTTTTGAAAAAATCTTCTATAACCGTCTTGTAAGTTTTTTAGAACAACAAAAATTGCTTCATGAAAGTCAACATGGCTTCCGAAACAAAAAATCAACAACCACTGCCATATTCCAACTATTAAACTATATCCACAAGGCTCTAGATAATAGAAATTCCACTGTTGGCATATTTTATGATCTTAGCAAAGCCTTTGACAGTATTGATCATGAAATTTTGTACTTTAAACTCTCGAGGCTGGGTATCAATGGTAATGCCTTCCTCTGGATAAAATCCTTCCTTACTAACCGGCAGCAGCAAGTCAAATTTAACTATCAAACTGCGAAAGGTCCCAAAATTACCCTGTCAGAGCCACTAGAAGTTCATCAAGGTGTGCCTTAAGGCTCAATACTTGGACCCCTGTTCTTCCTAATATTTGTAAATGACCTTCCCAATTCAATTACTCTTGGGAAACTACTCCAATATGCTGATGATACGTCATGTCTGCTACAATCAAAAAACTCCACTGAACTTGGATACCTCTGCAGAACCGCTGTCTCTGATATGAACGAGTGGTGCAGATCCAATGGTCTCACCATAAATTCCACGAAATCCTTTCATCTTCAGTTTCATCACAAAAGAAGTCCTCCCTCTTCTAGCCTCCTACTCCGAGTAAGTGATAACCCCATCCTTCGTTCCCAAGCCATTAAGTTTCTTGGGTTAACAATTAATGAAAACCTGGATTGGTCTCACCATGTAAATAATGTTACCAAAAAAATAACAGTTGGCATCTTCCTCATTAGAAGATTAGCTCCAATCGTCACCTTAGACACCTTGAAATTACTTTTTCATGGTAAAATCCAATCCCACATCAACTATGGGATATTATTCTGGGGAAATGACTCTCTCTCCAGAAAGATCTTCTCTCTCCAAAAGCAAGCCCTAAAAGCTATGTTTCGCCTTCCCTCACGTACCCCTGGCAGACCCCTATTCAAAAAACTGTCAATTCTTACTGTTCCATCCCTCTACATTCTAAACTGTGCCCTATTTGTAAAGCAAAACCCAGAAGATTTCCCAGCTCACCACAAAGTACACTCCTACCCCACTCGTAATCATAATAACATCCACCTGCCCCATTATTCTCTGTCCTCATCTCAGCACGGTCCACTTCACTCAGCTTCAGTCATCTACAATAGCTTACCACCGAACATAAAATCCATTACATCCATATCCAATTTTAAAAAATGTCTAAAGGAGCTCCTAATTAAGAAAGCATACTACACCTTAGCAGAATATTTTGATAATGACTGTGATTGTTGTAAAATGTGACCCTCTATTTTATGCCTTGTATATATTTATGTATGTATGTATACCTGACGATTTCTATGTTGCATAATGTAACCAACAGAAATAAAATTATATTATTATTATTAACCATCTTTAGAAATAAACAACCGGCTAAGGGGATCGAGTTGGTGTGGTGGCTAGAGTACTGGCCTCCCGTCTCAAGGGCCTGGGTTTGATTCCTGGCAGTGGCAGATTTTTCAGTGGAAAACCAGTCCCCACTTGCGTACCTAGTGGAGGGCATTTCAAGTCCAGTACTCCATCCGTCGGAAGGGATGTAAAACCGTGGTCCCCTTGGTGCCTTTCGTTAAGAGTAGGGAGTAGTAAGAATTCTGACACCGGGTTTCTCTCCTCCCTTCCTCCATTTCCTGAAAACTCCTACTATTACCCAATTACCAACCTATCCTAAATGGCTCAAATGACCTCAGCTCTTGGTTTTTTAAAATATTTTTGTATGCAATAATTTTTTAGATTTTCCCACTTTTGTAATTTGAAAAAACTGATCATGAGTTGGCTTTCTATAAATTCTTTTGTTTCATGATACTGATACTACCATACAGCAATATTAGCACCCAACTCAAACTTTTTAGTAAGCCCCTAATTAAACAGAGAGTTTTAAACTTTTATGTATGTGCTTATCATCACTGTACACCTTTTCCAATGAAATTTTTTTCACATTTTCTGTTTATGAAACATGAATATTTTATAATTATTTTAAACTTCAAGTTGGTTTTTTTGTTTCTTCTCCATTGTTAAACTTCTTAACTGTCTAAAATTGTCCAATTTCATCTGTTGTTAAGAATACAAATGAAATTTTAGGCTCCAATAATATGCGTAAAAAATGGGTATTTTAAAAAAAATTTACACAGGAGAACGCCCCTGCTGATGCTGAATCCGCCCCTGCATAGAAGTCTACTTAACTATTACATTGTATTACAAATGCTAGCAACAAGTCATTGAGCAGTATTTTTCAAGCTTATGTCCCCTAAAAGGTCACAGTTGTACAAAAACTTGACAAGGTAGGGGAATAAATATGATCATATATTGCAAGTGGAATGCAAAGTATCGAGGCACCATGGAAGTCTCCGTAACTATTACATTGTATCACAAATGCATGCAACAAGTCGTTGAGCAGTATTTTTCAAGATGCAAAGACTTGCGTAGGGTAACACGGTAATATATTTCATGCACCAAAACTCATGTCAGGTCAAAATACTAAATTATTATAGATAATGCATATTTAAAAACAAAAAAATAGTATAGAAAGACAGAGGAAAGTAAGTAAAGAGATTACATGGGACACTCATTGCTACAGTAATTAACTGAATGTAAGTTTTATTCACTGAAAGAATTGCTCGGGTGAAATAGACCTGAAGCGACTACTTAAGGGTTAAAATTTAAAGTTGTATCAGAGTTCACAAGATTTATTGTACATAACTACCAACTTTAAACTAGATCATTCACCAACCTTGGTATATGATGAAAACATCTTCAGGAAGATCACATCTACTAACAAGGCACTTATCAGCACCCAAGAGGTATAAAACCTTGGGTGGGTTATTTTTAATGCTTTGTATCTCACTTTTGTAGCCTATGTCCAATGCTGCCACTTGGGAGGCTGCACGGTGTAAAATATTAAAAACATTCCAGCCTTCTTCAGCCTATTCAACCAAAACAAGATACCAACAAAAGTTTTATGGTATTTTCTCCTTTTTGCATACTCCAGTAATCCGTAATAATGGTTATTGGTCTTGCTGTTATTAGGGAAAATGACTATTAAACCTAACAGTGGGAAAAGCAAGGCCTCTGTAATTATCATGAAACAAAACACTAGCAAGGCAGCAGTGATAAGAGCAGAAGATAAGAAGACAGGGAAGAGGACAGAGCCAGATAAAAATGAACATGGAATGGCATGATAATACAGAGATATTCCATAAGTAGCCAAATGGCACTTTTCACTAACTCCCATTCAATGAGTAGAATGAGGACAGTAAGCATGTTTCTCCTAAGAGTCAGTATTACTGCTACAAGCTACAAGTCAAAAATGCTTGTAACCCTTGAGACATACTAACCTTCTCTGCTGTACTTGCAATGATCCGAGCAATAGCAAGTACTAAATGTCCATCACTTCTCTGTAATATTCCAGACCCAACAACCACCATTGGTCTTTTTGCAGTACTTAATTTTTCTGACAGTGGATGGCACTGGCAAGCAAAATGTTCCAGAGAACATGGACTATCTCCACAGTACTGAAACATGGAAAACATTTGCTGGTTTAACATCAATGATTCTTTAGAGGGTCATGAAAACATCCTAAGAAATACATTACTTATAACTATATATAGTGATTATAGGAATTCTATAATCACTATAGAAATTTCTATAATCACTATAGACATTTCTATAATCACTATAGGGTATAGTTCTATAGTCCTGTAATCACTATGGAGTATAGTTCGATAATAGTCCTATAATGACTATAGGGTATATTCCTTTAATCACTATAGGATACAGTTCTATAGTTCTATATAATCACTATAGGAAGTTTCTATAAGGGTATGGTAAGGCTTTCTATGGGTATAAGTTCTACAGTTTATGTTAGGGTGTACAGTATTAACAGAAATGATTTTTTGTTTTGTATTATGTATAATGTGGTGGCGGCACTGGGCGGAGTTCACAAGGCGTTGTGCTTTTGTTTTGTTTTAGAGTGTGTGCCCAGTGCATTCTGAACCTAGTTGAATAAAAAGTTTTGACCAGCTAACAGGTTATGGGCCCAGAGCGCTTTACGAGTGTGTGCCCAGGGCGTATTACGAGCGGGAGAATGAGGTTACGAAATTAGGAATCACGAATTTCGAAAACGTGCGTAGGTATTGTCGGCAAAATGGCATCGGTATATCATCAAGACGAAACGGCTACGAAGGTTCCAGTTCTGAACTCAAATAATCATTTCGCGTGGTCATTGCGAGTGAAGGCGGAGTTACTTTTACGTGATGCATGGGAGGCGATCGTTGGTTACGAAGACGCATTGGATACATCACTCACTCAAGGCGAAGTTCAGAAGCGAGCCAAAAACAATACCATCGCATTATCCATTCTGTATAAAATGGTAGGTGATGAATTTTTGGGAGATATTGCGGACTGTACGACCGCAATTGAGGCATGGGAGATTCTAGACAATTTGTGCAATAGTGAAGGGCTGGTTAATGGCGCAATGATACTGAAGGAGCTCACCCATTGCACCAAAACTCCGGAGATGCCCATTCAAGAATATTTTGCAAAAATGCACAATTTGCAGAAGAGAGCAGCTAAAGGAGGGTTTGAGATGTCCGATAAGCAAGTCGCGGGAATTATTCTCGGAAATCTACCGGAGGAATACCAAAGCTTTATTCAGTCCTGGGAGATAGATTCTAGCAAGTTGTCCACAACTTTACTGAAGTCAAAGCTTATCATGGCTAAGAAGAAATTGCAGTTGATGGGAGAAATGGGGGAAGACAAACATCACGCATTCCGAACTGTTCAGAAGCCTGAAATGAAAGGGAAACCGAGAATACAATCGATGAGCAAAGAGGGAAGTAAGGTGAAAAATGGAAAGGGAGATGAAACAAACAGATGTAGAAATTACTCTAGTGATAAAAGGTTTTGGTGCTATGCCTGCGGGAAGGAGGGACATATTTCAAAGAATTACCCTAGGAAGAAGGAATATGAAGGGGAAAGAATCATAGTAGAACAGAAGAAGCCGTCTACAGCCATCGTATCCAGGGAATTCGTGTCGCTCTGCGCGAAGAGGAAAGTACCTAACGGCCAGGGAGTGTGGTTATTGGACTGTAGTGCATCAGATCACATGTGCCCACGAAGAGAACTATTTTCCCAACTTGAACCAATGGAAGGGGAAGTTGAGGTTGGCGACGGAGCTCCTTTAAGAATTGAAGGTAGGGGATGTGTGATGCTGAACATATCGGACGAATGCGGAGGTAAAAATGTGGAACTTAAGGAAGTTCTGTATATACCAACACTACAAGATGACCTGATTTCGCTAGGGCAAATAGAAGAGAAAGGGTGTAGGATAGAGACCTTCCACGGTGTAGCAAACATCTATCTTCGGGAGAACTTAATCCTCAGGGCAGTAAGAGTCGCTCGACTTTACTATGTGTCGACTGTTGGAGGCATTAGTGTACAGGAGATTAGTGAAGAATTTAACAATAAGGGTAAAAAGGCTTCTAGAGTTTCCTTTCAAACTTGGCACAGTCGTTTAGGGCACCTGAACAAGCAAAGTATGAAGAAGATAGGTTATGAGGAAGGAGTTAAAGGCTATCGTCTTTGGGACATGGAAAAACGGAAGGTAATCATAAGTAGGGATGTGACATTCAGGGAGCACATATTTCCTTATAAGTCTACCAGTGAACACCAATCAACAAACCCACCCGTTGAAGTTGACCTGCCATTCTACTGTGGAGCAGAAGAAGAAGACGATGACTTGGAGGAGCTCGAGGTGAGAGGTGGAGAGCCAGAGGTGGTGACACCCATCCAGGGACCAGGGGAGGTAATCATCGCCTGTGAAAATGAGCCTGCCTATGAGGGAGGAGCAGAGGGTGGTCTACCACGTAGATCTCAGAGACAGAAGAATCCCAAGACCTGTCCCAGCTGCAACATTGCCTGCTGCAGAGGTCCAGACAGCAACATCCCGGAGGATGCAGAGAAGGCACTGAGTGGACTGGAGGTGAGAGGTGGAGAGCCAGAGGTAGTGACACCCATCCAGGGACCAGGGGAGGTAATCATCGCATGTGAAAATGAGCCTGCCTATGAGGGAGGAGCGGAGGGTGGTCTACCACGTAGATCTCAGAGACAGAAGAATCCCAAGACCTGTCCCAGCTGCAACATTGCCTGCTGCAGAGGTCCAGACAGCAACATCGCGGAGGATGCAGAGGAGGCACTGAGTGGACCAGATGCTGAGAAGTGGAAGGCTGCGATGGAGGATGAGCTGGCAAACATGCTATGCCAGTGTACATGGGAGGTAGTCAAACGCCCTACTGAGGCCAACATCGTGGGGAGTAAGTGGGTATTTGCAATCAAAAGGAATCAGGTGGGTACCATTTTAAAATATAAAGCAAGGTTAGTAGCACAAAGTTTTAGTCAAGTGTAAGGGGTTGATTACATGGAGACATTTAATCCAGTAATCCATAAGAAATCATTACGCACACTACTTGCTGTGGCCGTGGAAAATGAATGGGAAATGGAACAGTTAGATGTTGTCGGAGCCTATTTAAATAGTCCACTTGAAATGACAGTGTACATGGAACAAGCTCCCTGCACAAAGGTAATGGGTAAAGACCGTTCCAGATATGTTTACAAGTTACTTAAGAGTGTATATGGGTTGAGGCAATCGGGGCGGAATTGGAACAACTACCTAAATGAGTGTCTGATTACCTTGGGTTTCAATCAGTGTGAAAGTGATCCTTGTGTGTATGTGGGAAGTGATATTATTTTGGGAGTATATGTGGATGACTTTTTAGTCATTGGTGAGGAAGAAAAGATCATGAGCTTTAAGGTAAACTTGAAGAAATTTGTGGAGGTGAAGGACCTTGGTGAGCTATCAAATATGTTATCCTTACATTTCACCAGACCCAGTAATCATGAACTAATTGTAAGTCAAGAACAATATGTGGAAACTGTGCTCAATGAATTTGGTATGCCTGAATGTAGAGGTGTGAGCATGCCATTGACTGGCATGAAAGGTCCCAGGGAGGTTTCAGATAAGAATAAGTTTAACAAAACTCTGTACCGTAAGGCTGTTGGTATGTTCTCTTTTGTTGTTTTTTTTTCTCTTTCAAGGGTTCATAAATGGCATGTTATGTGTACCGGGACCGGGTGTGTCTGAGAAGGATTGGTTCGGGTTGTTTGTGTTATGATACTGTGGAACTGGGAGGAGTTTGAGTTTCTTGACCACATTATGAATGACTGTATATGTAATTGGTTGTTGGTGTGCATCCGAGTCATTTTTGTAAATCCCGAGGGGATGTGTTAGGGTGTACGGTATTAACAGAAATAATTTTTTGTTTTGTATTATGTATAATGTGGTGGCGGCAGTGGGCAGAGTTTGCAAGGCGTTGTGCTTTTGTTTTGTTTTAGAGTGTGTGTCCAGTGCATTCTGAACCTAGTTGAATAAAAAGTTTTGACCAGCTAACAGTTTATACATATATAACTTACATAGACCTCTCATATACAGACATATTCTCCTGGACCATGCTGTCTATAAGAGAGAGGTTTCAAATTATGAATCTAAAAAGCAAAACATTCTGAAAGTTATATTTTTTATTCATTTCATATGGATTCAATGTCACATTCATCTCATATCAATTCAAATGGATATCCATGAATGGAAGATTTTTCTCAGTCCCTCGTAGACGGTATCGGACTAAGAGAAAATGGGTACATTCGCCGTAAAAATCTAAGGCTAGGAGGATCGGTGAGAGTGAAAGTACATTTCAAATGCAGTTTTAAACGTGATTCACGATCTTTACGAGCGATTGAACATTGGTCCACGGATCGGATTATTTCTCAGTCCCTCGTAGACGGTTTCGGACTTAGGGAAAATACTGGTACTCTCACCAGGAAACAGGTTCTCAGCATTATGGAGGAAACTGATATTTATCTCTCCTGGAGTTCAAAGAATATCAGAGACATGTATTTATAATGGTCATGCTTATTTTTAACCACAAAATGGTTATGATGGAAATGCTTTAACGGCGCACCGTGTCAATCTTAGAGTAAAGTTAATAATCACAAACGACTTAATGCCAGCCAGCAGCTGTATATATATATGGCCTCCCAGTCTCCTGCCCATAATTGGAAAGTGTCAGGCCGTATAACAAAGGATGATAGGATACACAGTAGTTAAGCGTAGATTGTAAGGTAGGCCTATCTGTAGTATGCGAGGTACAACTAGTCATCATGCAGTAAGTGAGAACCTCGATCATTTCCCTTTCTTTTTTTTCCATTTTGTTCCATTTCGGAACAGTGGGGCCAATGGTTGGGGAACAGTTGGGCCAACAGTTGGGGAACATTTGGCAAAATGGACATGAATAATGGTTGGCCAACCGTTGCACTTAACCGTTCCGCAACGTTGGCCCAATCATCTGTGCTACATGGTATGTTCCAAATACCTACCCTAAGAAAAAAATACTATAGAACTATATATAGTTATTATAGGAATTCTATAATCACTATAGAAATTTCTATAATCACTACCCAGCCGGCACAAATCATCTAATATCCCCTTCGCAGATGGATGCCATCCGGATGCCAACGGTAGGCGCGCATACTTTCATCTGGATGCCATCCGTATGCCGAACCGCTGCCGAGTGGATGCGAATGGGAGATACCGCCGCCTGTAGAGAGATGCGAAGAGGATGCCCGTTCCTCGAATACTAGCGGTTGTAGGTGCTGCTACCTACCGGCCAAAACGAGAATTACCAGCGACACAGCGCTGCCACCTATCAGCCGTATGGTGTACCACTTATACCCACTACAGTTTTCGCATACTATTCCCTACAGTTGCTTTTTCCTAGGCAATAAAGTGGAAGATTTACTTACTTGATGCACGTTTGTAAATGTGGGGGAATTCTAGGACTTAATTATTTTATCCTGGATGGCTCCAAAATGCATTATCATACGGCATAAATGGCGCTTGGCCGACAGACACTACGTGTGGATGCATGTCCTACGAGTAAACGAACTATCATGTCAACAATTACAAATTACTTAATTTCAAAATGAAAACCATTGCCAATTACTTATCTTGCAAAATGAAAACAATATCAACGCCACGAACTTATTTCTCTGCGGGACCTCCATAGTTAGAAAAACATACAATTCTTTCCCGGCTTCGGAACACTGCGTGAATACATTTCGGGATTACCACCAGGTTAGATTGGCAAAAAGTGAGGGTTGTTATGTATCGCTCGACATTTTGCAATTAATATAGCGGTACATTTCCCCGTATTCCATCTCCCGAATCATCTATCATTATGTCACAGATTACTATAAAATCATGATTTATTAAAATATCATACATGAGGTGAAACTGCAACACGTAAAAGTTGGCACCTAGCAAAGGATGCCAAAGGGAAAATTGGTAGCCACCGCATCCTGTCAAACATCGCATCCTTATTGCATCCTCTTCGCATACAGATGCAATGCGGACTGTGCTGGCTGGGTATAGGGTATAGTTCTATAGTCCTATAATCAGTATGGGGTATAGTTCTATAGTCCTGTAATCACTATGGGGTATAGTTCTATAATAGTCCTTTAATCACTATGGAGTATAGTTCTATAGCCCTATAATGACTATGGGGTATAGTCCCATAGTCCTGTAATCACTATGGAGTATAGTTTTATAGTCCTATAATGACTATAGGGTATATTCCTTTAATCACTATAGGATACAGTTCTATAGTTCTATATAATCACTATAGGAAGTTTCTATTAATACTATGTGTATAAGTTCTATACTTTATACATATATAACTTACATAGACCTCTCATATACAGACATATTCTCCTGGACCATGCTGTCTATAGGAGAGAGGTTTCAAATTATGTATCTGAAAAGCAAAACATTCTGAAAATTACATTTTTTTATTCATCTCAAATGTCACATTCATCTCATATCCATTCAAATGGATATCCATGATTGGATAATTTTTCTCAGTCCCTCGTAGATGGTATCGGACTTAGAGAAAATGGGTGTGCTCGCAGAAAAATCTAAGGCCAGGAGGATCGGTGAGAGTGAAAGTACATTTCAAATGTAGTTTTAAACGCGATTCACGATCTTTACAAGCGATTGAACATTGGTCCACGGATCGGATGATTTCTCAGTCCCTCGTAGATGGTATCAGACTTAGAGAAAATACTGGCGCTCTCGCCAGGAAACAGGTACTCAGCATTATGGAGGAAACTGTTATTTATCTCTCCTGGAGTTCAAAGAATATCAGAGACCTGTATTTATAATGGTCATGCTTATTTTTGACCACAAAATGGTTATGAGGGAAATGCTTTAGCGGGCGCAAATTATCCGTGTCAATCTTTGAGTAAAGTTAATAATCACAAACGACTTAATGCCAGCCAGCAGTTGTATTATATGGCCTCCCAGTGTCCTCCCCATAAGTGGAAAATGTGTCAGGCCGTATGTCAAAGGATAATAGGATACACAGTAGTTAAGTGTAGATTGTAAGGCAGGCGTATCTGTAATATGTGAGGTACATCTAGTCATAATTCAGAAAGTGAGAACCTCGATCATTTCCCTTTTTTTCATTTTGTTCCGATGGGAAACAGTTGGGCCAACGGTTGGGGAACAGTTGGCAAAACGGACATGAATAATGATTGGCCAACCGTTGCACCTAACCATTCCGCAACGTTGGCCCTACCATCTGTGCTGCATGGGTATGTTCCAAACACCTATAGTCATAGTGATTACAGAAAACTATATATAATCACTATGTTCTAAATCACTATAGGACTATAGCCATAGTGATTATAGAAAACTATATACATAGTGATTATACAAAACTATATATAATCACTATATATAGTTTCATAGTATTTTGTTCTAAGGGCAGTTTCTTCTTACTTCCCACATCATTTTTGAAATGAGGGAAGAGCATCTCATCATTATCCCCAGGAGCTCAAAATTCTTTGCCTTTTAAATATTAACCACACAATTCTACGGAAAGTGTGGAAATCAAATAAAGGAAAAACATGCTAGGGGGTAAATCATAACACAGAGGCATGCAATTGTTGTGGGTTGAAAACTGTTTATGCTGTATAGCAGTGTACATTCTACAGTTGCTATACAGCATAAATAGTTCAATATTGAACAAAAGAGAGGGCATTAATCCTATTTGCAAATAAAATCTGTCAACCTCAATAAGAAACAGCCAAAGAGTTACAAAACACTGGCCAAGACATGGGCTATTTTAGCTCTGACCTCTTCATGAAACAGAAAAAATAGTACCCAAATAATTAATTGTCATGTATTATGTATTTGTGTTTAAACAAGTGTTTGTCATGGGTTTATATTTTACAGTAATATTGTTTTTGTACGCCTTCTGCTTATAAGCAGAAGGCAGATTCAGAAGGGTAATTACCCTTGTCAGCCGTGTTTGATAGATACGATTGTGTTATGTTCTGGGCTTATGGGTAGGCCCTCTCTCTTGTTCCAATCATCATGGTGAGCAGAGTGTGCACTGCAGTGGTTCCTATATTCACAGTTTATGTATTGTCTTGAAGTGAAATATATTGTTGTTAGGGAAGTGGTTATTGATTTCCAATGAACCCATGTACACAACATTCATTACCTATGCTGGCCAATCAATTTCTACTAAATGATGTGAACAGTGTTTACACATGCATATCATAACCATAATTATTAGAATTCAGAATACTGTGCCAACTACAAGCAGCCCCATGGAATTATAAAATTCACTGGTACTGTCAGCAGCTGCCAACCAAATGATTCAGTAGCGAGTCATATTATAAAATAATACCAGCACTCATCCAATGCATTCATTCAATAAAGTACCTACACATTGGATAAATTACATACTCACATAGGTGCAATATTTATATGAACAGTATTTTCTTATCATGAACTGCTTGGAATTAAGGTTATGTTAAACTTACCTCCTTGACTGATTAAGTATAAGTAATATAAATATATGATAAAATTATACCCACCAGGTAATCATATGTCAAGTTCAATTTTGGACCAACTAGTGCAATTTCTAGATGATTTTCCAAATATGCTTTTCGAATTCTTGCATTGAAGACAGGTGCTTCATATCGAGGGTTTGTTCCAATCAGTAACAAAAAGTCAGCTTCTTTAATACCTTCTCACATGAAAGGTAAGAATTATCAAAACTGCAACTAAAAATGTTGTCAAATAACCTAGCTTCTATTAAATTTGTTGGCATTAAGGAGGTAACAACAGTGAAGTTAAAAATGGGAAATTGGTATATGAAATTGCAGGTAAAAGAGGTGATAATAAATTTAAGCAGATTTCTAATGCAGTCAATTATAGCTGAACCTAAAAGCATCAAAATTGGGTTTTTTTAATGAACCATTGAAAATAGATTTTTCTAAGGCAATCTAATTTTTCTAAGGCTTTCTAAGGCATCATAATGCAAATTATGATGAATTATCCCATGAAAAAATTGGCTGTAATTTTACCATAATTATTTTACTTAATAAATTGCCTATTGTTATTACAATACAAATAGTATTACTCACCTTTCAATTTACTGTTAAAAAGGTAACTGGATCGGAGATCACAACCAGGGTCATCAACGAGGAACACTTCTTCAGTGCAAAGCATCTCAGAACCAATGGAGTTAATTAAATCTTTGAGAGCAACGAGAGCCTGAAATTTAATTGCCCAGAAGAAAAAATTAAATTTTTATGAAAGGAAAAAAATTCATCCAAATTAAAAATATTTCATTGTTCTCTTATATCAGTCTATGCCATCCTATTCAGTCTATGTCAACTAACTTCTGAGCCATTACAACAGGTATGACTATGAAACAAATTGCTGCGCTATCTAGATTAACAAGTCTTAGCCACTGTAAATCGAGAATAACCAGAAATTTTAATTCAAAGAGCGATTCATGGAAGCCATTTTTTCCATTCAAGCCTACTTGTTATATAATTTTTTTATTCTAATACTCTTTGAATAGTTGAATATTTATCCAGCTAACTGTCAATCCTGGCTTCTCCAAAATACATATGTATTTATAAATATCATTCTTAATGTTGGTATATCATTCATGAAATAGTAACTGTCCTCAGCTCAGTGCAAACAATGCCCAGTGTACAAAATGACACCTAGAAGAAATGCAAAACCCAGTTCGTGTAGTAATAAGTATAATGCCCAAAATTCCAATTACACAAATTCCAGTCCATTTTTGTTTCACAATATATAGGAATTTGGATTATATTGTAACATTTAATGGTAAAGACAAAATATCCATTCATGCAGATGAAAAACTAAGTCAAAGTTGACGATGTACATGGTCAAGGTACATGTTGCTGAACTGCAACTTCAAAACAGGACAAGAGATGCTAACGTTGGCTTCATGTAAGAGCACATAACAGATGGGTTAAAAAAGTTATTAACATACTGAATTGTAAAATTCATGTTTTCACTAAGAAATTTGACAATCACGGATAGCATCTACAACACAGAATAATAATAACATGTATTCAATGAAAAATGTATATGAATAACAACACAGTCTTGCTTAAGTCATCACTGGTGGGAACAGATGTACGTGGGGATCACTCCTGAGAGGAGTTGTACTCAATACTCTAGACTATAGTATGCACTTTAAGTCTTGATTGAAAACCACAAAAACCTTGAAACTTTTACATGGAAATTATAACAATTTCTCAAGTCTGAATTTTAATTTCAAAGGAGTTGTTAGGTTAAAGTAGTCTGTGGCTATTCTGTGCATATGCTTGTAAATATAAATGAAGTATGTCTTCCTTTGTAAAGAAAAATTTAATAGCCTTTAATAGATTTTATATCTATTAAAAGAAACATTATTATTACAATACGTGGCAATTGTTTCCCATTACCTCAGCATCAACCAAATCACCAATTATAGCAGCAACACCATCTTGAGGTGCTTTCATTAAAGCATCACTGGCAGCTTTCAAAGCATCTAGCCATTCCACTGGAACTAGTTCACCACAAGAATTGCGAATAAAGGGAGTAATTAATCTCTGTCTTTTGAGACCATCACAGGCAAATCTGGTCTTATCAGAAATCCATTCTTCATTCACTGACTAGGGTGAATTCCAATAGTTTGATGGAAAAAAATAGCAAAAATACAATGAGATCATATTATTCAAGTCAAAAATTTCTGATTCTCAGGATATAATTGGAAGATTTTTTGTAAAAACTGAAAGCTTTTGGAAAATATTGCTCTAAGTAAATAAATGAACATGAAATTTTAAGAACATTAAGAGCTTACATCATTTAATCGTGGAAGAATCCGAAGAACTTCATTAGCACTTGATGATACAACGATGTTGCTGCCTATTGCATCCAAAACATCAATACTCTCTGTCCTAATTAGCTCCCAAGGTCGAGCTCTAAATGCAAATGGTTTAGAGGTAAGGGCTCCAACTGGGCAAAGGTCAATTATATTTCCAGATAGTTCAGAAACAAACATCTTCTCAACATATGTTCCAACCTAAATAGGACAAATTAATAAAAATAGTAAACTCTCCGTGATAAAATCAGACCAAATTACTCTCTTCAATTACTCTAAACACCTGAAATACAGAGGGTATTTCAGGTGTTTAGAGTAATTGAAAATTGTAAAATAAATAATGCATGATATTTTGCGAAAGTGAAATTGATGTACATAAATGTGTACGTACATAAATAATATAGTGTTTATAACATGCCTGAGAGGTATGTTTTTCAGCTGTGGTTTTTTATGGCAAAACTGTATTTATTGAGTAAATGTTTCGAGCACACAAGAGATTGCAAAGACAATTCAACCTAACTCTAGATTTGATATTCAAGAGCACAGGTCAACATTACTATTAAAACTCCATCTTGGGATTAGCTTCTTTCCTTGATATCTATAAATCCAAATCCTGGCCCTTATTTTTAAAACTTGGAAATTCATTCATCTAATCACCTACAAAGGATTCAAATGAACGTAAACCCCTTACTAGAGAAGTAAAGTTAAATAATTCAAAAATAGTAAATGTACAAGAGCACTTTCCACATTAATTAATGATAAGCAAAGAAAAGTGAGACAAAGGAAGCAAGTAACTTAAATTATAATCCTATAAAAGTAAAAGTGGATATCTTCATGAAATTAGTTCAAGGGTAGCAAACCAACTGTGAAAAACCTTAACAGAGCTATCCATGCATAACAGCAAGATTTCCATTGAGAAAAAAATCAACCACCTTGACCAGGACTCAATTCTGGACAAATCTATCAGGATGATGGATGCTTTGGTAGCTTAACTGGCTACAGCACCTGGTCAGAAATCAGGGGGATCAGCATTCAAGTCCCAGTCAAAGTATATAATTTTTTTCATGAGGAAACTTTGATATTGTTAAGGCCTTCATTCATTTATCTTTCTTTGAAACAAGCCCTATTTATCTCAGAAAAATAGATTAATGCCAACCCGTTTACCCAATACACCATCATACCTTGGTAAGAAAGGTAAGAAATAATATTTCATCAAAATATTCATAATTATATGAAAGATGCTCATTGACAGGCAAAATACTTGTTGCAAACAAAAACCATTGATGGATTACAGACCTGAAGGTCATTACCCCGCCCAGTTGTTCCAAGGTCATCAACACCTGCCACTTCTGAAGCAAAGCGAATACAACGAGTACAATGTATACACCTTGTCATTACTGTTTTGATTAAAGGTCCAATGTCTTTGTCTTCTACTGCTCTAAAATAGAATAAAAAAATATGGTTCAATTATGAATTCATTTCAGATATGTAGCACTGCCAATGCTTTTAATACTTTCAACATAGATATTCAAGCAATTCCATATTCTTAAGTATAGGTATCCCAAAAAATATTCAGCAGTAAAATCTCATTAAGTTATTTTTTCTTTGTCTTACCTTTTCCCTGAAAAGTTTATATCAAGGAAACGTGATTTGTCATTACCAAATGTCATACTTTGATCTTGAAGATCACACTCTCCACCTTGATCACAAATTGGGCAATCCAAGGGGTGGTTTATTAACAAAAATTCCATTATTCCTTCTCTGGCCTTGCGGGTCATATCAGAAGTGGTTCTCACATTCATGCCATCTGACACAGGCATTGCACAAGAAGCAACAGGCTGTCGATTGATGTGATTTCAAAAATACCAAAACAATTTTACAAAGAAATAATTCGAAAGTACCAACATTTTTCTAGAATGATATCAAATTATTATGCTGATTTCCATACTTTCATTGAAATTACATGCAATATTTCAATACATCATTAATGATAAGCATAGGTAAGTTCCGTTAGCAATGCTTCATTTGTTACGGAATAACTATAGTTATAACCGTATAAGGTCTATGTTGTCTCCAGGGGCATTTGGGTTTTTAATGCATAGGTAATTTATGTTTCAATCCCAATTTTTTTAACATACGTCGACATGAAGGGGAGGTTATAGCCACTAGCCCTCCGCCTCATCTCCAAGTCCACATCACTGTTTAATAATGTAGGCAACTTCAAAATATTGACGATAACATGATTTAATTAATTATTATATAATAATCAGAAGAATAAACCAAAAATCTGCAGTAACGTAAAAACTACCTTTGGATTGCCCACCACTTCCACCAAACACATTCGGCAATTCCCTGCTACAGATATGCGTTCATGGTAGCAAAATCTGGGGATCTCGATGCCAACCTCAGCAGCAGCCTAAAGATTTCATTTATCAACCGATGTAAAATGAATACACGTATTCACTCTGGTGACTCTACATACGGCGACCCAGCAGAGTCACCAGATTGGGAATAAATACTAACCTGAAGTACTGTGGTACCGGGAATAACAGTGAGTTGAGTGCCATCCACGGTAACGTTTATAAATTTTGATGAGCGGCGGATAAAGTGCGGCGACAACTTTCTCCCAGACAGTGAGGCCAGAGTCCGATTTAAAAATATACCCAACATGGTCATATGGATATTCCTATTTACTACAACGCGGAACAAAGGGATAATCCGGCGCTAAGGAACGGTTCACGGTCTTAAATGAACACCGCTCGACGCTCTCAAAGAATATGAAATTATAAAACCTCCGAGTCCGAAAAGTCCTTCACATTTTGATGAATTAGGAATTTTTAAATTTTCAGCCATGTGAATTTTACGTTCCACAGAGTAATAACAATTACGATCTTAGAAGATAAAGATACTTGGGAATCTGATAGTGATAATATTCATTCGCCACTACACAGCAAAATCAGCAAGTATAAATATCACCCAGCAAGAATAACATTGAATATACTGTTGGTATCACTATGTATTGCACACGCTGAATGATTAGTAACCAAGAAACGGCAGGCTAAAATAGCAACACTGTACAGCGGCAAGAGGGTTTTCTTAATCAACGAAGTTGATACATTGTCCGACCTCGACAATGAACACATTTTCGCGGCATAGCCTCCGCGAGTTCCGATGTTGACATTTCGTTTTGTGAATTCATTGAGAATGTGACGGAACACACACGGAATCGTTGAGGTCCTAGAATTTTGAGCCCTTCCTGAACAAGGCCCATAGAATACTTGCCTGATAACATAGTTGGGAAAGTTACCAAAAAAAGTTTTCAGTTACTTTGGCAAAAACTAGATACTGTGGTAATAGAGGCCTTGATGGTCCAGAGCGTTGTTGGTAAGCTTTCCTATTGTCTGCTGAAGGGATTCGGCGATTTTTCTGACGTGGAGCTCCAATTCCGGGATTTTTAAATTGTCGTGAATGTAAGACTTTCTGATGAACTATTGTGCGACTTTTATTTGCCGCAAAAGATTGTTTTAGCGGCAGAAAGAGCTTTAAGGTTAGTTTTTGATATCGATCCCCACATTGCGATGTCAAATTTCCCTTCACAATTGTGAAATAGCAGTGAAAACGGCTTAGTTATGTATTATAGTAGTTAGGTACCGTTTTTATTTTCCCATTTTTCTGTTGGGTAGCCTTTGCGCCCAAATTCGGAAGATCGACATTCGCCAAAAATTAACTAAAAAATTAAATTCAGTTAGTTTTATATCCGTTGATGTATAATTTTAACGATTAAAAGTTAACTCTTATAAAAAGAAAAGATTAAAGTAAATAGTTAACTACATTTTTGCCCCCTCAATGCCTCAACCCCCTCAATGCCGTCCCCCAATTGTATCAAGAAAATGTGCATCAGTCATTGTCGGGAGCAGCTGCGTGTGGCGCCTTGTTGACCAAGCTTTCGCTGCCTTTCCTATTCTCCATGGGCTACTCTCACTTGCGCCTTCTGTGCCATGCATAAATACCCGAGTCTCCTGTCTCTCCAATCTACTCCTATCTTCCGCATTAACTTTTGCCACCCCACTCTGTCTAACGCTTTTTCTAAATCAACAATCCTGTTCATATTCTACATTCCTTTCCACTAGTATTATCATCACTGCAATCGCATCCCTAACTAAACCTATCTTATAAGCCGGTAGAACACAAATAATAAAAATAATTTCGGGCATTATTAGACGCGATGGCTTACCTGTCATCGCAGCGCACTTCGTGGCTTTCCTTTGTAGATTAAACTCGTTGAAATTCTAGTAATGAGTTTAATTGTGTTAATAAAAATATAAAAATTTTTCGGTACTGTACTGACTATAACCGCAAGGAAGAGGGTCAAAAAAGGCGCCCTTTTCTAAAAGGAATCGTGCCCTTTTCAAGGTTGCCCACCCCATAGGCCCACCTCACTCCTCCCCGCCCTAGCGAAAATAGTTCCGACATCCCTGGCAGTGAAGCGTGGAAGATGACACCAGCGGAGAAGAAAAAGAGTGGAAGGATTTGAAATTTGGTGCTACAGAAGAATGATGAAGATTAAATGGATCGACCGAGTAGCTAAAGAGGAAGTCCTTAGAACATTGGGAGATAAGATCAGAAGTCTGCTGAAAACTAAAAAGAAGACGGGACAACTCGGATACCACGGTCAAAAACGCTTCCGCAGACCTCACTACACCTAGACCTCGCTCTCCAGCTAAGGGAAATTCCTCGCCCCGAGAGAGGACGCGAAGGACAAGTGGAAATTGTGTTGCATTGCTTCGGGATTACGGTCACTGTGTTGTTGCTATAAACAGTACACAAAAATACGATGAACCTACGTGGAGACGAAGAATTCACTATCCCACTTATCCCACAAGAATTCAATTCCCACTACATGAGGTCTACACCTCATGACTTGAAGACCCTGATTTGCTACTTAAACATTTTTTTTCTGCGCAAACTTCGAGAGTAAGGATTGGTCTATATGTATTAATTTTTCAGTCATTGCGTTTCTCATAATTCTATTGGCCTCAGAAAAACGCTTATTTTGGCGAAAATAGACTGATTTCCATGACGTGTATGACGTTAAAGTCCGAACCTAATGACTGATTATGACACTCCTTTGAAACGGGAATTCTTCGTCTCCACGTAGGTTCATCGTATTTTTGTGTACTGTTTATAGCAACAACACAGTGACCGTAATCCCGAAGCAATACAACACAATTTCCACTTGTCCTTCGCGTCCTCTCTCGGGGCGAGGAATTTCCCTTAGCTGGAGAGCGAGTCCCAGCATGCGCTAGGGAAGGGGAGAGCAGTACGTGGAGGGGAGAGAGGAAGGGGGAGGGGAGAGCGATAGGGGCCTGCCCCGCTGACGCCGACCCATCTGTAATCTGTGGATTGGTTGTTAGATATTTGTTTGTTCGAGTTCCGACAACACGCTCGCAGTCGGGGACTGATTCAAAGTCGAAGCAGAACGTGGAAAGCTTTTCACGACACAAAACTATTTTGCACACTTTGCCTACAAAAATATGCTATACAATGAGTACTGCATACTATGAATATTTTATGATTTTTTTATTTAAAAAAAACTGATAATTTTGAAGGAAAGTGAGATTTTTTTCAAATGAAAAATATTTGGACTCCTAATGATTTTCATAAACTAAAGTTTTCGAAGTCAGCACCCAAAGAATTCGTATTTTTATTCTTGAAATTTAAACGAAAACAATTCCACTACAAGAGTTCTGCATTCGTGACGATATGAAAATTGAACTGAAATAGACGGTTTGAAAATGCCCTATTTTCAGTGTTTTGAAAAAAACGTTAGCCTTAGACTCAATTTGTTTACTAATGCAAGTAAGTCATTAGGAGTTTTAATTGCTTGTATTTGAAAATCTCGCTGCGCAATTACATGCAAAATTTCACTTTTATGATACCGTAAATTCCCGAGATATAAAATGTAAAACAGATTCTTTTCTGACTGCAAAAATTATTTTTACATTGCGCGCAAAATGTTCTTTGCGAAAAATGTCATTAATATATTTTATTTCAAATTACTTTTTTCTTCTTTCATAAGAGAGCACAAAGAAACACGATGACTATGTTCCTTTTCTTTCCCCTATATATATTTCGACCTCTCGAATTTCCCAATATGTTAGTCGTGCATAAGTAGCTACGCAATGGTGTCAAACAAGTTGCTATATTGCTATATCAGTAAGTATTGCATCCATCATAGTTGGGAAAGTTACCAAAAAAATTTACTGACTAAAGTTAAAGTTAATCTCTGTAAAAAGTAACTAGTTAAAGTAAAAAGTTACTTTTCTGAAAAAGTAACTGATTAAAGTTAAAATAAAAGTAACTTTTGCATCATTAGTTGCTTTTTCAGTTACTTTTGCTGATTAGATGCTGGGGTTATAGAGGCCTTCATGGTTTTTGTTTTCACAAGCAAATTGAACACAGAAAACTGTCATCGTGGTTTCTTCCACCCGTATCCTATTGTTTAAAAATTTTATATTGGGGATTTTCGCTGTAATTTCATTTAGTGTCAAAAGTTTTGTTGGTCAGGTTTCCTAGTGTCTGCTGAAAGGATTCGGCGAGTTTTCTGAGGAGGAACTCCAATTCTAGGATTTTTAAGTTGCCGTGAATGTAAGACTACTGACGACCCACGGTGCGTCTGTAATTTGCCACAAAAGATTGTTCTGATCGGTAGAAATTGCATTAAGGTTAGTTTTTGATATTGATCCCCACATTGCGATGTGAATTAACCCATCGCGTTTGTAAAATTGCAGTAGAAACTGCTAATAGTTACAGTAGATGCTGAGGGTGTGCCTGGGCTCCTTTTCTCGCGATTCACTGGGACTGATGTGTTGACGACGTAATGTCGTCGAGTACAGGCATTGTAAGGCAATGCGCTGACTGGCGCATTGTAACAGATACGTTTTTGTTTGTTTAGTTTGAATGAACCTCTCCCCCTCGCTATCCATCAGAGGTTTTCAGGCGACCGTTCTTTCCCGGCTTCAGCTATGTAGTAATGACGACGTGATGCCACCGAGTAAGGCATACGAGCCCTCCATGACATTGTCTTCGCGTGGTTTCGTGTTTTCTCGTCTGAAATAAAGTACTGCGATATTCGGGAGTGAAATTTGTATTTGAACAGAAAGTCCGATTATTTCTACCAAGTTCATGGGCAACTAAACATAGCTGAAAGGGATTATTTTACCTTCTATGATTTGGACCGCACATGGTTTCATGGTGGAAATAGATCCAGAGAGATCAGGATTTCTGGGTAAATCAAATGGTGGAGAAATTAAAATCATTTTACTTGAACCACCTATTCTATTCGATAACCTACTCAATGGAATACATCATTTTGACGGGCTCTATCCTTTCCGTTCCAATTATCTTACAGAAGTATGAATATTCATAACAATATGATTTGTTGCTTCTTAAATTTGAATGATACCATTGTTTTCTCTAAACAGAATCGCCCTATACGGTATGAAAGTGCTATACATAGTTATCATCTCAATTCTTTCATATTCTTACCGGGTAGACAGTAGAGTATTTTTTGTTTGAATCTGCTAGTAGAATGCTAGATTTGAAAAACTTCGAGACGAAGCAGAACAATGCAAGTAAATGGTAATGTTTGTCGTTGTTAGGTCATCAAATAAATATGAATCTTCATGAGCGCCTAAATCACATGAGGTTGGCTCAACTGATTTAAACGTTTTACGCCGCGTCGATCCATTCTCAGGACAGTATTTTGATATGTATCCTGCTAGCTTCTTCTTGACCTGAAGACGCCTGCAGGGTGGCAGGTAAAGTCCTGACATGAAACGACTTGGTGGAAAATTCATAAAGCAGTTGAGTCAACTACTCTCTACGTCCAGCGGAAACCTCCATCGCAAACAAGGCTTCAGTTCATTAGATGAATTGGGATCCTGCCACCAGCATGAGCAGTCAGTCGACTACAGACGTTATACCTGTCATAGCGACGATTAGGTAGGACAGTAGAATACGCATGTTGCGCCTTTCGAATTGTAGTCTAGCCCTCCGAAAACTCTATGGCCCCACCACCGTCGAATTCCCATACCCTCGGTTTCCCCTTCCCTTCCCCGGGCTTTTCCCTCTCCAGATCTCCCCCCTCCATCGCCTATCGCTCTGCTAGGCTCGCCTCTCCCACCGCCAGCCTTGTTGCCAGACACGGTGGCCTGATGATCACAATCGCCGAGGGAAAAGTGAACGGGAAAAATGGAAAAAGCAGGCCTCATTTGAGATACATGGAACAAGTTGTGAAGGATGCAAAAGAGAAGAATGGGGTCGTTTACCATATTTTTTATTACCGAATATTTGTTGTACCGAAGCGTTTGTAAAATAAAAAGACCCGTATTATCCAGGGGTAAAAGGGCGGGGGGACGCGGGTGGACGGCGTCCCTCCACTTCCTAAAAATACGCCATCTTCGACAAGGGGCCGGAGACGCGGGGGAACGGCGCGGCGTCCTAGATTTAAGGTCTATGCGCGGCGTCCCCTCACTCCCATGTTATTGTCTTGAAAAGGAGAAAACGCATTGCGCACGCGATGCTCAGTAAATTTTGCTTCTCTAGTATTATCTGCACTCACCACCGCAAATAGACTTGTCCGTTCTTTAGCCGTTCCTTATCTTACGGGAGTCCAACTGCACAATTTGTTTTAAAACCAGACAATGACAAACAATAGGCTCGTTCTTCTCTGCTATCGTGTTGTGTCAGTCGTGTTCGTGTCACGAAATGATCCAAAACCCAATCACACAAAGAGAAATGGCGTCTTCAAAGCACAGGAAACTCGGAATCATGGAGTATTTTGAAAGAAACAATAGCAAAAAACTGAAGACTGCTGCTGATGGTTACGAAGCACTACAGCTGAAACAAAGCTGACAAACTGAAGGACAAGGGTGATTTTCTTGCTGCTGCAAACGCTGCAACATCTGGAGATTTTGGAGAGTAAAGAGAGGTAAGCAACAGTCGTTGATTCGATGTTAATTTTATAAGGACAGCTAAAAGAGTAAAAATCGTACCATTTTTCTGCAAGAACTCAAGAAGTGTCATTTTTTGCGTCTACCGGCAGATAGCGCTTCTACTTTATAAGCATTCAACAATGTAATCTTTGAAGCATCGATTATTGTCGTGTATGTCCATTGTATTGTTGTACACGTTAACAGGACTTGTCTCTTACGGTAAAATAAGATATACCATATACAGCTATATTTAATTAAAGAGTTCCAAAATGTACTTCATACAAATCCACTGGTATGTCTGATGATGTAATATTAATAGTGTTTCAGCTTGTGAGGTAGAACACACTAAAATTTTATTCACAAATTCATCTACATCTACGCGATACCCTACAATCTACCGAGAGGGTGCGTGGCAGGGGGGCACACCCACCAACCCAATAATTAAAATAAACCCCTTAACATACCGATTATTTCAGAAAGAGCTTTTCAATTTTCATTTATTTTTTATTTTTAAAATCTAACAATCACTGAAGGACAAAAATAATGGCAACAATGAAATTATTTTTAATTATTTAAATTTTGTATGCAATTTTAGCACATATATACATACATAAATCACAGAATCCTATATGATCTAGACCGAGAGACTGAGATCTTTTTCCTATATGATCTAGACCGAGAGACATTAATGAAAAAGTTTACATCTATTTCAATTATGATTTTTTCACATGGCAAAGGGGGACAGTTCGAAGAATCAGCGGGTCAGCATGATGGACAAGATGACCATAAACAATGTTGGTTTTTTCTGTTAAAGTTAATCCCGCCTTGAAGTGTTTGTATGCTTTCGTATGTCCTTTGTTTCGTGTGTGTTTTTTTTGACAACTGAATAAAAGGCCACTAATTCCGTTGTAACCTCATATGTGCGTGTTTCGTTATTTAAACCGTCCCGTGTATCCGAAGATATCTCTCCGGATTTATTGCAATTTCAACAGGTTATGGGCCCAGGACGAACATTTTCTGTGCGGTACCTGCGAGACGTTAAAATGTGCGCCAATATGCAGCCGATATTTTACGAGTTGTGTACTTGTACTGATGCGAAGTTACGAATTGGCCGAACACGTTTTTTTTTTGCGTGATGAATTGTGAGTTAGCGTATTATGTTGTGCAACACAACCAATTTTCAAGAAATAATTGTGAGTAATGAATTATAAGTAGAGTTATGAATGTTGATTATGGAATATAATGCCCTTATTTCTCTATTATAAGAATAAAATACGGATTAATGCATTATATTGGCTTAATTACAATAAATTTTCCTCTTTTAACTCTTTGATTCAGAATGTTGAGGCGTTCAATGTATGAAGAATGTTATAAAAAGCAGAATGGTCGTAATAATTCTACCGCGTCATGATTTAAATCAAACAATCACTAATTTGTAAAGAATTTCGATCGGAAAAGTACAACACTCGTTGCTGTCAACAAACAAGGCGGAGCGGCGCGAGGAGAAGCAACAAATTAACTAAAATGTGTTTCGTAAATACTGCGAGGCTTTCAAGAATATGGACGATTACGGTGTGCACGACAATACGGCAGTTAATATGACACTATCCCCGAGTGGACGTTTACGTGTGGGTATTATAATGTGGAATTTCAATGTTCCTCGTACTGTGCATGACACGTAGCTGATATCAATATGAGTGAACTCGATCTTTGCAACGATATACGACAAGTGCAACGATAACACGTATCAAGTTCATATGTGATATTAAACAGTGTCCCTTATCGTCATGAAGTTCGGCAAAAGGGAGAGATCGTTCTAACTCACCATGAGTTTCAAGAAACGAACGTCATCTGGGAAGCAGATAGTGTTCTTCAAAGTATAAGCGACTATCCTGCATTACTGTGTATATAGCCATGCATAAGTGATATTGAATTCCCGCCACTAATTTAGCCCAGTACTTTCCGAGTTGATGTTAGTGAACCAAATCTGGATTACAATTGCAAATGCTCCACATCCTCTCTTCATAGAGATGATGGATGGGTTTCTATGTGAAATTCAAAATTGACTGTGAAAGAAAATTGTATCATCTCTTGTTATGAAAGCATAAACTGTGGCCAGTAGACTATCACATTCTAAGTTGCATTTGTGAGAGTGAGAGAATTGCTACCCGATGTTTACATTTCTGTTGTGGTGTACTGTAAATTAAAATATTATTCGGTAAGCTGTTTTTTCCATTCAATGGATTAGGGATTGTTATGAGGCATAAAAAAAAACAGTTCTTATAAAAACAAGTGTGTGAAATAACGCCAAGAAGGTTGTAATAACAGCTGATTTTTTGAATATGACTGCTGTGGAAGCCTTTCCCCTTTCGCGCCCAATGTGACGTACACGTCACATGAGTTATTATGTGAAAATGGCTCACTGCTTCTATATTTAGGTACGTACTTATTGTTCTATAATTATAATGAATACCTTTTCTTCAAATATGGTACATAACTATGTGCTTTTTCTTGGATATACTTTGTCCGTAGAATTTTTTTCTCGGAGCGAGCAGACATTTTAGAGAAAATTTTTTTTCGTAATTTTGAATTTTTTTATAAAAACTATCAGAAGTATCACTTTGATGAAAAAAATATTTTCATTTGCTCAAATTCCTCTTCTTTTAATTGAGTTATTTGTCAACGAGGCATACCCTAAGGTAATTGCCCAATACTCCTTTTTATTCATGTGACATCTACGTCACATTGGGCTTTAATGGGTACGACATGCAATAGTCAGCCACTTCCATCCATAACTTTATTTGTGTTAGCGAGGTTCTTGGACCTTCTTCCTAAGTCTTCTATCCAATGTTGTACAAGGGGCATATTTATTATCGGTCCTGTGACTTTTACTGACAATGTATAAGCTAGGACCTTATGCTTGAATTTTCCGAGACCCAATCCCAGTGGATATTCTGCCTGACAATGTAAAAGTAAGGAGCTTGAATTTTCCCGGTCCCGAGTCATCCAGCTAACAATGTCTAAGTGCGTGGATATTTTTTGTCTTAAGTGCTTTAGCTGACATTGTCTAACTTAGTTGCTGGAATATTGTCAGTCCTTGGTCATCTATTTCACTTTGTAAGAGAAACGCGCTTGAATCGTCTCTGCTAAGAGTCCTCCACTTGGCATGCTGCAAGGAAGGTGATAGAGTCGCACTTGTGGATAATTTATATTGTGTGTGCGTTTCCATAAAATTGCGCTCATGAATAGTTTACGTGATTCCGAAATTGAGGAATTTCTAAGACTTGCGGAGGAGGACATCCTGTACATAGACATTCCTGGAGATGGTGCCATAAATAGTGATGGTGATGGGACTTCTGACGACGATGAAGAAGTTCTTATTTCAGCGAAAAGCCAGGAAGACGAAGATGTCGCCATAAATTTAGTACAACGCATCAATATCCAGCAGAAGAAAATAGATCATTTCGGAACAGAGGTCAGTACTCACTGTTTTTTCTTAATTTTTGCCCGTGAAATTAATTAACCGTTTAGAATTTATGACCTTAAATGATTTTCAAACATAACTATCTATTAGAATTTCAATACTTTTCTGCATACACGATTAGACGCATTTCTCATGCAGTTTATTAAAATATATAAATATCATTTGGCCACATCAATATACTTCGCGGTTCCTGAACTTTTATTCACAGCAACCAACTCATATTTCAAATAACCTCCAGTTGGTCCATGATCATTAATTAAGATAAAATAAAATTACTGGAGCTCGCAGTCAGTCTTTTATTATGGAAAGAATGATACATTTTCGCGTATCTTCTCTCTCCCGTAACATTAGCAGTGGTAAAGCATCAGAATTTCATATTTTCCAGTATTTATAGTTTCAGAAAATTATAATTGATAAATCATATTTTTTGATTAAAGGAAAGAGATAATTGCTCAGAAATAGAGCAAACGCCCACTGAAAATGTGAATGCTGGGACTAGGAATGGCAATACATCACAAATGCCATTGGAGAATGCAGCCAGTTCTTCATCATCCATTCCATCCATGAGTGCCACACAAACTCCACCACCGGTTGGTAGGAAAAACATCCAATGGAAATTTAAGAAGGCAGTTTTTGACCCTCCAAATACCGAATGGTTGGGAGAATTGCCTAATCCTCCAAAAAAGCAAATGTCTCCGTTGGAATATTTCAAGTCTTTCTTCGGCGAGGATATCCTTTCTTTGATTTGTAAGCAATCTAATGTGTATGCAATGCAGAAAGATGGTGTAATTTTAAATGCTTCAGTGGATGAGTACGAACAGTTGCTAGGAATTTTAATTCAAATGGGCATAGTCAAAATGCCATCCAAAAGGTTGTACTGGTCGAATGAATGCCGGTATCCTCCTGTGGCCGACATAATGAGTCGAAATAGGTTTTTAGAACTTTGGCGTTATTTTCACCTTGTGGACAATACCAAATGTGTTCCATCACACGACTCAAAATATGATAAACTTTTCAAGGTTAGGCCTTTGTTGTCATCACTAAGAATGACCCTTCTCACGATCCCTCCAGAAGAATATCATGAAGTGGATGAACAAATCAGCCCTTTCAAAGGTCGTCACGTCCTAAAATAATATAATAGAAACAAACCTCACAAGTGGGGATACAAAGTCCTGACGAGGGCTGGTGAATCAGGCATAATGTACGACTTTGAAGTATACGTTGGGAAAAACACCTGCGAAAATTATGGCCTTGGATTCTCAGGAGATATAGTAATAGCATTGACAGAGAATCTCCCTGAAAACCAGAACTACAAGGTTGCAGCAGACAATTGGTTTTCATCAATATCACTCGCCAAAGCTTTGAAGGCAAGGGGTATATTATTCGTCGGTACTGTTCGTGCCGACAGAATGGGCAGGTGTCCATTGAATGCCGAATCAGAATTACAAAAAAGAGGGCGTGGATCTTTTGACTGGCGAGTTGAATCAAGGAACAATGTTTCACTTGTTAGGTGGTTCGATAACAAGAGCATTAATCTATTAGCAACCTACGCTTGCATAGAACCAATAGATGAATGCCGTCGCTTCAACAATTCTGAAAACAAATTTATAGATGTACGTCGTCCTAATATAGTCAGTGAGTACAACCGATTTAAGGGGGGTGTAGATTTGATGGATATGCTTTTAGAACTGTACAGAATAAATGTCAGGTCCAATAGGTGGTATATGCGAATAGTTTTATGGTGTCTTAGTGTAGCCATTGCCAATGGATGGCTACTTTACCGGCGTCACTGCAAACAAAGAAAAGAAAAAATTGAGCTTTCTCTTCTAAGTTTCCAATCAATGATTTCATCTGGACTAACGACCGCTGGCAAAGTAGAAAATCCACGGAAAAGGGGCCGTCCTAGTACTGATTCTCCATCTCCGATTGCGCATAAAACGTTTCGGCGTAGTGCAAACCCTAATCCCATAGTTGACGTACGATGCGATGGTTTAGGTCATGTTCCGGACATGGTCGAAAAAAGAGGCAGATGTAAAGTCTGTGTAAAATCTGCCACTCAGATGACTTGTACCAAGTGCAAGGTGCACTTATGTTTAACTGTGCAGAAAAAATGTTATCAAATTTATCATAAAAAGTAATATTCTTGTAAATGTATTGTATTTGTACTTCACTTAATTGTGTACTTTGGAAAAACAATTTTACACCATAAATTTACTTTACTATCTGTAATTTATCATTAAAATAAAATTTATTTGAAAGCCTCAGATTTGGTCATTTTTGTTTCCCCTGGGGGCCTATTCTGTAAAGTCGAAAGAATTTCGGCTCATATGGAGAGTCGTGGGTCACCGCGACGAACGATTCGCGAACATCGTTCACCGCCGAAATGACGTATAACAGTTGACTGTTATCCAACGTTATGACTATCCAGCGCGCCATTATTACAATGGAAGGAACAAGCTGAGGTAATTAACAATAGTTAATCAACATGACTTACTGTTGATGTTTGTAATCAATCTATTCGCTATAAAATGTAACAATATATGCTGGTATGGAATAACGGCGGACTTATTAAGGTGGCTCACTAGCTTGGCTGAAAGTGTTCCTGCAGGCCATTTCTAAATACATTTTCGTAGCTAAACTATAGCTAGGAGGCACTTCTAGTTTTCTCTCTTATCTTAGAAAAGAATGGATCTTCGCAGTCATTGCGCGACATTATCATTGTAAATTACGTTGTTGCATTGATTTAGAGGAGAAATAGTGTGCCCACCGACGCTTTCCCTCGTTTTTCAGCACGCTTTAGTTCAGTTTCTGTTGAGTAAACCAAAAATATTACGCAGTGGTGGTTAAGGTTCATTCTCCGTCTTTGAAGCAGAAGTATTTTCAGTACTTAATATACAAAAATATAGCTATAGTTTTGAAAATACGAACGCATGTTTCCTGTCTTTTCACTCCCGTGTCCACGGCCAATGTCGGGCTGCCCCCACCACCGCCGCTTATACCCCCACCTCCAACTACTCTCTCACTGCCGCAGCGCGGAAGGGGCACTCACAAGAGCGAGTATCACCCGCCATCAAACAAAGTAACTGGCGAGGGGAGAACGGACGAGGCGGTGAGGGGAAATCGTATTCGTAATCGTATAAGGAATGTTGTTTTATGAGAAGTCATTGTTGTGATTTAGAAATAATAGATAGTTTGACCAATTCTCAATTAAATGACTATATTATAATATTTATCGCAATTGCCATTACTATAACAGCGATGTAGAATGTTCACAACATCATATTTATCGCAGAGAGATTATGGAATTGGATTCCTGCGCAAGAGAATTCAATCTTCATTTTCCACAAGGTTAGAATCTATTTTCACTTACCCTTATGACATTTTACGAGTTTCAAACAATTTTTTTTCTGGCTAACGTTATGGAAAAATACAAATAAATTTTTCGGCATAATCGAAGTGAAATGTGCAATTACCTGCAGGGATTTGTCTCCATCGGAGGCGGCAGGACAGAAGAAACTAAACTTTCTTCAAAAGAGTGGGGAGAATGTCACGCTAAAGCAAAAGCATCAGTATCATTGCCAAATACAGGGACAGTTGCACCTTTGTGACATAACGTACTGCGAATTTATCGTTTGGAGCCCATTAGGCATTTACATTGAGCGTATTAATAGAAATGATCTCTTTTGGAAACACCAAATGGAACAACAATTAGAAAAATTTTATATGGAGGTACTTCTGCCGAAAATACTTCGCCTAAATATCCATTAAAACGAATTATTTAAAGCTTAGCCATTACGTAATTCTAACCTTCTGCTTTTCTTGAAGTAATCATCCTTACGCTTTACCCCACACTATTTACCTTACAGGTCGCTCTTCATAAGTTCGTACGAATCAATGGTTTTAATCTTAGTCCAGACCCAAGCTGTAAACTCTTTGCAATGGGTAACTTTTCTCTCACTGGGTGCTGGTAATGAAATTGTGATGTTTTGAGATCAAACCATGACGAATAACGAAAACATTGGTGGTAAGAATGAAGAAACAGCGGAAGGCAAGGAGACATTCTGGTAAATCGTGAGACTGGTTATACTGCATTTCCCCACATCAAATCACTTATTTTCACTGTGCGATACTGAAAACATCGACCGTGGACATGTGGTATTCACGAAGTTTTCAACTACTATGATATTAGTGCAATATTGTGGTCCACCAGGCATAGTATCGCATTGTGCTGTAAATGCACAATGGAATAGTATATGCGAGATAATTGCGACATCAAAGTTACGAACAGCGAAGTTGAGCTGCGAACGAATACGTTCACGCGTATTTATTTGTCAGCTGACTCCCCTCTCTTCCCTGCCATCCTGCGCAAGGACACTCTAGGCTCGTCTACAACCCAGCGACGCGCGCAGACCCCCTCCACTCCAATCCCTCGTCGATTTCCCCTTACACGCTACGAGCCTTCCCATTCCACCCGGGACTGAGTAGGGGGAGAACCGACGAGGCGAAACTGAGAGCTAGTGAGCCACCTTAAGAAAGTGAAACTTCTGATAATTGAAAGTGATTACACCTTTTGGAATTAGGTAAATCACGAAATGTTTTGGTTTTATCAATTGATTGTGCCGACAGCTTCTGTAATGATATTGTTTTCTCGAGTGAATCATTACATCTTCGTGCATATATTCCTCCGTCCGCCTATGTTTCTATTTAAATAGTACATTGATTTGGAATGGATGATATCACAGTAGCAATTACAAATATGCAACAACCGTTCAATATCCTACGATAATTTACGCGTCCGAAGACCAAAGGACGTCTACATCTACATAATACCGTGCAAGCCACCACACAGGGGGGACGTCCATACAATATAAGAATTTGTCGGTAGAACACAACCACACAAAGAAAGGTACTCATACAAAGCAAGGCAGCATAATGATATTTGCTCAAACAATGTGATTTCCAACATGATAAAATCTCCTCTCAATAATATATATTGCCCCTGCAGTAGCATTAAAATCTTACGTAGAAGTTTTACACGAATAACAATCTTATATGTCTAGTCAACCTGACAATTTATTAATCAACATTGAACAAAAACATTGCATGGCGACATTTGAAAACAAAACAAATAGTTTTATATACTTCTAACTGTATAAGCGGCAAGGAAACGGAGACATGAAAGATTTAATCATTAGCTAGAATTAGATGCATTCTCACCTTGTATCCCGCGCGATAAATATCAACAAGTCGTCTCCTACAATCAAAGCTTCTAAGAGTGCCCACCGCGATAGCAGCGCCTGCTCGCCAGAAAATATTTGGCGACGGATTATGAACGAAATGATCCGCAAAATGATCCGACTCCGTCGCCTTGAGCCGGAATGACCGTCGCGGCATCAAGGGAGCACGGTTTGTACTACAAACTAGGACATTTTTTTCCATATATGGGTATTGTTGTGACGTCGGAATCTCGAATTCGACTTTACAGAATTAGGCCCCTGAAGCCCAATGTGACGTGTACGTCACATGTCTATTTCTCAATAGTCAATAAGGGAAAACGAATGAAACCACTCTTATAGCTTATTCTAGATAAAAGAGGATATAATTTAGCAAAAATTATTTTTCTTTCATAAAATAATAATTTGGGCTTCAAAGGGTTAAAACGTAGCATTCCCGAGTGAAATTCTATTTTGATGATATCATTCCCCTAAATTGTAGTTTCGGATAGAATTCTTGCAATAACAAGCTATCGTTAATACATCAGTCACGACGGTACTCCGGTCCACCGCAATTATATATTCAAGTAATGCCTCACGTATGCCCAACTATGCCATATCTGTCGCGGTTGTATGTATCATCGGTTCTTTAATTTTCTAGTAAATATTTTATTACTTAATGTGTGACTCAATTAATTAACGCAAGGAACACAGGCGATCCAGTCCTATTTGCTTCATCTCTGTTCGCATTATACGCCTGACTAATATCTTCTCATGCCTTCTTCTTCTCCAAATTGGAGGTTACATCGGTTCGCTTATTTTCAATTTTGTCTTTACACTGCAAGACCAAATCACACAGTATATTTTTTTCGGTGATTGTAAATGCAACATTTCTGCCGTTGGAGGCTGCCATGTTTATTTACATAGTTCACCGCGGTTCCCTGTTGCAATTTATCATGACAATAGAGCATCGAAAAACGTGCGAAACCGTTCACGACCGGGTTGACCCGATCTTTTCCTTGAATCACTTCCCCTGGTCACATCTTACCTAGGTGTGGTTTATGAATCGCGTAGTGAAGGTGACACCCAGGTGTCCTCCGGCCAGGGGAGACCCATGTCTCCCCTGCGAAAAAGACTATGAATACGGGCCTGGGTGTGGTTAAGGTAGGTGATGGTGCTCCCCTTAAAATAGAAGGCATAGGGAAAATCACCATACCAATGTCTGAGGAGAGTGGGGGGAAAGATGTAACGCCCTCAGAAGTGTTGTATGTACCCGAACTTGAAGACAACCTAATCTCACAAGGCCAATTGGAAGAAAAAAGCTTGAGAATAATGGCATTCAATGGAAAGTCTCAAGTGTTCCAAGGAGAGAAGTTAATTTTCTAGGCTCATAGCGTGTCAAGACTGTACTATTTCACCACAGTTGGAGGGATTACTCTTAAGGAAATTGAACAAGAGCACTCATCTCAGGAGAGGAAAGCCAACCTTGTTACATTCTAGACTTTGCATTCCCGCTTAGGCTACCCAGGAGTGCATGCCACGAAAAAGCTGGAGATCCTTGAAGATCTAGTGAGCAAGGAAGACCCAAAAGCTAAGGAAGATTGCCTGCCTTGCATTCAGGGAAAAATGAAGCGTGCCAAATTTCCAGAAAGTGGACAGAAGACGGATACTGTGCTGGAGAGAGTGCATTCTGACGTCATGGGTCCCATCAGGCCGGAGTCCTTTGGGAAAAGAAAGTTCATTCTTACATTCATTGATGAGGTGTCCAGATACATCACAGCTGTCCCAATCACAAAGAAGGGTGACACCTTGGATGAATTTATGAAGTGGAAAGCAAGAGTGGAGACTGCGACGGGTAAGACAATCAAAGAACTTCAAACAGACAATGGTGGAGAGTATGTTGGGGCAAATTTTGAGAAGTTCCTATCTGACTTTGGAATTTTTCATAGAAAGACTGTGCCATATACCCCGCAGCAAAATGGCTTAGCGGAGAAATGCAATCTGTCTCTTGCTGATGTCGTCAGATGCATTATGATCCAAGCTGGCCTACCACCAAGATTTTGGGCAGAAGCAATGAAGACTGCAGCACACCAGCGCAACAGGTGTCCATCCGCCCCATTGAACTTCAAGACCCCGCTGGAGAAGTGGTTGGGCAGGGATTTGGTGCCAAGTGACTATGACTACCTTCGGGTCTTTGGCTGCCAAGCGTGGGCGTGGATCCCTAAAGAAAGGCGTGACGGGAAGTTCTCTCCACGGGCACGCGAGTGCATCATGCTCGGTTATGAAGAGGGGGTCAAAGGTTACCGGCTGTGGGACATCAAGCTGGGGGAGATGGTGACCAGCAGGGACGTGGTATTCCGTGAGGAGGTATTCCCCTTCAAAGACCAAGTTAAACCAGCACGAGGTGGAGTTGAAGGAGAGGCCGTCATCCCGTTCGTGGTGGACTTCGGGAAGCCAGCCCAAGATGACGTCGAGGGGGCAGCCCATGCCCCAGCCCAGGATGACGCAGAGGGGGCAGTCCATGCCCCAGCCCAGGACGGCGTCCAGGGAGGAGTCGAGGATGGTGACCAGGTCCTAGCACGTCCGGGACCAGGGGATGGGCCAAGGCGTTCGGAGAGGAGGACGACACCGAGGGCGCCGTGCAACCTACCATGCTGTAATGTCGCGCAGCGAGGTGGTCACATCCATACGAGTGAGGTCCAGATTCCAAAGACCGTGCAGGAGGCCTTGAGTGGTCCCCAGGCTGCGGAGTGGAGGGCGGCAATAGCTGAAGAACTCAAGAATATGACTGACCTTGGTACTTGGGAGGTAGTACGTAGGCCTAAGGATAGTAATGTGATTGGGTCAACTTGGGTTTTCAGTGTAAAGAAGTCAGGGGAAATGATTGTAAAATTCAAAGCTAGATTGGTGGCTCAGGGTTTCCACCAGGTGTATGGGGTAGATTTGGTAGAAACTACCAGCCCTGTTATTCTGAAGAAAAGCCTGAGAATCTTACTGTCAGTCGCTTTGGAGAATGAATGGGAAGTGTACCACTTAGATGTAATTGGAGCATACCTTAATAGTTTTCTGGAGAACCCCATTTACATGGAACAACCACCAGGGTTTGCAACTCAGAACCCAGCAGTTTTCGTGTGTAAGTTAGCCAGGAGTCTTTATGGGCTAAAACAGTCGGGGAGGAATTGGAACAATCACTTACATAAGATTCTCATAGAGATGGGCCTTAAGAACTGTGTTAAAGAACCATGTGTATATGTCAAGAGTGGGGTTATCTTGGGTGTTTATGTTGACGATTTTTTGTTGACAGGCACTGAGGAGTGTATTTATGACGTCAAGAGTCAATTGTGTTCAAAGTCGAAAGTGAAAGACCTTGGTCATATTTCTAATTTTTTGTCCATGAAAATTTCCAGGCCTGAAAAGGACCAAATTGTTGTGAGTCAAGCAGACTATGTTGATGAAGTCATTGCGCAATTTTTGTCACCAAATATTAGAGGGTTCTCTTCGCCTTTGCAAGAGGGCTGTGTTAACGGAGAAAGAGACGAGTCTAAGAAATTTTGTGAGCAGGTGTATAGACAGGTAGTGGGGTGTGTAAATTACCTGGCTCAGACAACAAGGCCGGATCTAGCATTTGCTGTGTGTTTTGTTAGCCAATTTTTGTCTGACCCCTGTGTTAGTGATTGGGAAAATGTAAAACATGTGTTGCACTACCCAAAGGAAACCAGGCACTATGCATTGCATTTGTTTAAGACAGGTGAAAAATTAGTTGTGTTTACTGATTCTGATTGGGCAACTGACCAGTATGATTCAAGGTCTATCTCGGGGTATGTAGTGTTGTTGTCTGGAGCAGCGGTTAACTGGAGGAGTAGAAAGCAGAAGACTCCGGCTACCTCTTCGACCCATGCTGAGTATGTAGCGACGTTTGAGGGTGTGACGGAGTGTGAGTGGATTGTTGACTTTTTACAGGAACTGAGTCAGGAGAAACTCTTGCCAAAGCCATGTGTGATTCAGTGTGACAATACTAGTGCTATAGATATTGCTCATTCCCGAAAAGTATCTGATAAAACAAAGCACATCCGAGTCAAGTTACACTATATTAGGGAGGCAGTTCAGTCAGGAGAGGCTGAGTTCAAGTATGTCAGCTCAAAGGACAACCCTGCCGATTTGTTTACAAAGTCTTTGAGTGGTCCAAAAATTAAAGATTTGTGTAAGGTGGTAGGAGTGTACTAGTGTGTCCAAAGAGTATTTTTTATTTTTACTTGTGTTCTTGTTTTTTTTTTATTTTTGTGCTACTTGTTCTGGACCAAAAAAATTTTAAGGGTATTTTGTATTAAGCTAATTCAAATGTCTGTGTCCGCAGGAGAGGTATTAGATTAATGTTTTGAGGTGTTCATTAATAGTAGTGCGTTATCCACCCATTCTCACGTTGGTAGCCCTGCATGATAAATGAAGGGAGTGTATGGTGCTGCCCTCTCGGCTGGCGTTCGTTTTTGTAACTACTAGAGAATAAAAAGTTAGTTGCTTTGTAGCCCTTACCGGTGTCTCATGTGTTCTCACTTCGCTGATACTTTCACTCCTAATTAAATCACTAGAACAGGAGATCTTGGATTTAATTAAACTCATTAGTTATACCCTTGGTTTCATATGCCAACATCCGTACACAAGATTTTAATCCACAGAAAAGACGTTATTAAACATGCCCTGTTACCAATCGGACAAATGTCAGAAGAGGCACAGGAGGCATGCAAAAAACTAATAAAATGTTATCGTGAAAACTACGCTCGCAAGTGCTCTAGACCGAAGAACATGGAGGACGTTTTTTTGCGCATGATGGTCCAGTCCGACCCAGTCATCTCCAGCCAAGGTCAGCATCATCGCTTGCATAAGCGAAAAGATATGACGCCCGAGGCCTTCGATATGCCGCTGGCACCCTCCATAGCAGTTCCACAGGAACCAGTTAGTGAATATAATCCAGATTCAGATGACTCAGATTCGGATGACGTGGGCCGTTCATCTGGCACTGATAACTCGTCTCACAGTGATTACTGTCAATAGATGTAAGTATATATTCTGATACACTGTTTTTTTGTAAATATATAATTTGTGGTCAATTCATTTTTCACAATATTAATTTCAACGTACATATTTTGAAAACTAGTCAAAATATCGAAAATGGAGGTAAAATTTTAATGACGCAACTAGTATTGTTTTTTTAATAAGTATTGATAATTATCGTAATAACATTTACGATATTTAATTGTTCGTCCTAATTTTTGTCATTTTGATACTTTCATTGATTAGTCATTGGTAGACCATTGACTTTAAATATATGTTAAACTAGCGGAAGCTACCCGTTGAATTTCAACGGGTGTGAAAAACATTGAACTTATTTTGTAAGAAAACCACTGTCTATTGAATACTGTTAGCGCGGTCATTTGAGGAGTTGGTGCCCTATGTTGCACATGGTGGTCGTTGTAGCAGACACGCTGACCATTTTCCAGGTGCACGGAGAGATGAGTGACTGTTGGTCCTCTTTCATGCACGGAAAATCCAAAAATATTTAATTGCATGCGTAGTCTATTTCATTCCTACGATTATTTAATTATTTAATTCCTTTATCGTTTACTACGTAAGTGTTCTCCGATATACATGCAGTGCCCCAATGAGAGCTACTTTGAGAATATATATTGAAGAGTATATTTGTTGTAATATGTATTGGATTTATCGAAAAAAGTTAGAAATAATGATGTAGTTCTATTTGTAAAGAAGGGAATCTTGCTTTCTTATCTTAGATTTTATTTATGAAGAGCCCTTGCGAATTGCTCGTTTAGCAGCTTAAAATATTTTCTGATTTTTACTATTTTTATACAGACAGCACAATTGCAAAAGGTCCGAAAAACTTGGAGAACCGGGAAAAGTCAAGGAATATGATAAGGCCATGTAAAACATGAATATATCTAGAGAATATGAAAGACAACCTGGAACGTTTTTAAGCTTTCATCTTGAATGAGTCGTTTTTAAAACCTCATGCTTTAGTTTTCGATTTTTCAAAACTTTCAAGTGATCCATGAAATGTTTTACAATGATTGCGTACCAAGCATAAATTATGGTGTTATCCCCTATAATTAAACAACGGGTTAGCGAATCCGCATTGCCGAACAGCTCATGATAGGTAGAACTACATAATTCTCTACTTATCCCCAGATCAATGTTTAGCTATTTTTATATTACCCTAATCTGCCCACTCAAATCACGTTTAGGTGCACCAACCAAACGGTCATGCAGCGAGAGCACAAAGTACCTCAACACCTCTATGTGGCCCGTCTCTCGTACTGGGGAGAAAACTTTTTTTACGGTTCTTAACATTACCCGAGAAACGCCACGAGGCGGTGACCGTTATTCGTTTTTCTTTTTTAACTTCTTTTTCAAACCTTAAGAAACATCAAACATGGGACCTTTGGGACTCTGGGCCCGTCTTATATAGAATTTATTTCTACGTGTTATCATGGGCTTGCAGAAAAACGTGATATTTAAGTGCTAGAGGCTTGAATGTCCTTTGAAAATCAAAGGACATTCACACCGATCTCTGGTTGTCAAGGAAATATGCTATTGTTGATTTCAGAGAAAAATGTGAGATTTTTCAGCTAAAAATATGATTTTAAGACAAATACGAAGCGTAATAGAAAATTGATTGAAAGAATTAGTAACTTCATTTATTCAGCCACCCGATCAAAAAATTCCAGCCCTCTGTCTTGAATGGAAGTACTTTAAATAAACAAAACATGAGGCCACTGCACCGAACTCAATGCCAGGGACCACCAGGATATATCTAAGGGCCCATTCAGGGGCTTTTGGTGACCCTGAGGGTATTTTAACATAGCCCATGTTCTGCCCAGACACATTTCCTATCTACATACCAAATTTCAGCTCAATCCGTCTAGTTTTAGTTTTATATAGTATAATAGTTCTAGTTTTTGCGTGATTGAGCAACAGACAGACAGACGGACAGACAGACACCATTACATTTTTATATATTAGTATGGATTAAATAAGAAATAAATTAATTTCAGCTTAAAAGTTACGCAGGCACTTAAAAAAATTTCTATTGATAAATAACGCTTTTGTAATGCGTGTCATATTCATATTTTTTTTTAATTTACGTACTAAATAGCAACCTTATGTAAAGTGTGCATGCTTGCTTCCTGTCGTCCCTTAGCAACATTGCCATTCCCACGCTTGAGGACTATACACGCTATAAGTATGGTCTACAAATAAAAACAAAACCTCTCCAAAATAAATTGGAGCAACAGAGGAAGAAGCAATTATTTTACGGTCTTGGTGTTCAATAGAAAATCGCCTTATCAGGATACATAAGTCTGGGTGCGAAAAGAACAAATTTATTTATTTACGGAATATTGTTTGGATCACACAAACTTATATTTAAAAAACAAGTGAGTTCTGGTTTTGAGCTTCAAATGTATGTCAAAAATGATTGAATTTATGCGTCAAAAAGAGATCTAGCATTATGCTACCATCACCATTACAACGGACCACACTATAAACATATTAGGTAGATGAGACGCTTTTCACGATACTATGCATAAAATGTGTATTGTTTAAGTCTTCAAGAATGAAAATTTTACAATCATCAGTTACCTCCCCCAAGCTATAATAAATTTGACACTGCTCAGCGGACAAAAGTAACGGGCTATTACATATAATATGCAACCCGCGCAACGTGATAGCTAAAGTGATGCCCATATTTTCTTAAATAATAACATTGCGTTACTAATCTGCAGCATATTTTTTCATCAATCGATAGCTAAGATCTTTGGCTGCAAATTCATGTAACTTATTTGGTGATGAAATGCCTGGCAATTCAACTTCTTGAATTTTTTCTCCAAAAATTTCGCGAAAAAAGTTGAAAAATACTTACTGTAAAAAATGAAGATAACGTAAAAAAAATCTTGATAAACTTTTCACTTGTATGCATAATACCTACTTACTATGAGTAAAGTTTTTCTTTTTACTAAATTACAATCGATTGAGTTGGTGAATAACAATTCAACTTTAAAACAGACCTAATTGCGGGTGTGCTTACACGCACAAGTGAGCTACGCCCTAGTCATTTTAACAATGGATTTTGCGCGAATATTCATATTTTTATAAATTTAAATTGAATTTCTTGGTGGCGCCATTATCATAGAAGACAACGCAGTGTATAAAAGACCTAGATTTGAAGTTTATTTTAGGGACTTACGGTCATCTATTAGGCACTGTGCCCTGCGCCGTTGAGTGAACAAGGGAAAAGTACGGAAAACAGGTGGCCCGCGGAGCAATAAAGCCACGACGCCGCCACGGAAAATTAGTGGCGATATTCAAACGTCTGTCGCATATTAAGCATGATCTACTGCCTAATATATCTGCGTGGAAGACATTGATGTCTTGGCGCTGTTAGACTCTGGAGCCTTTCATTCGTGCGTCGAAGTCTCTTTTACAAAAATTGAACATTTCGTCGAAGGCATTATCATAGAAGACAACGCAGTGTATAAAAGACCTAGATTTGAAGTTTATTTTAGGGACTTAAGTTTATTTTAGGGACTTATGGTCATCTATTAGGCATTTGGTCCACTGTGCGCCGCACCGCAAACCGGAGCGGTCGCCAGGGGTACTCGAGGGGATATAGCACCCTTGAGGTGGTTGTCTGTTTCGGGTTAGAATCTTCGGTACACGGGCCCACCAAACCCGTACACCTCCGACCGCCCTACGAAGACCGCCACCTCCCTGGCACTCGTCACCGATCGTATCGGAAGCGATTGATCAAGAGTGGCTAGCTCTTAACCTCCCGTTTACAGGGAATCCGGGGACCAAGTGGGGTATTGAACTCCGGCCCATACCGGACATCTGAAACCCGGCTGGGGGCCGGAGTACTCACCCACCAGGATCACCTTCTCCCCTTTACGGGTCTCCATGCACGGCAAACACATGGGTGGATCTATGGCAAGATGGTGTCGCCACACACGGGCAGCTCACCCACATAACTGTCCGGACGCTACCGTAGCTGCATTGGGGTTTGTTTTCGTGGTTGTCTCCCCGCCCTTTTAGTCGCCTCTTACGACAAGCAGGGATACTGCGGGAGTATTCTCAATCCCCAGCAGGGGGCGGTAGGGGCAGTGTTGGCACATCGTTTTTAACATTATGAATAACGTTGTTGAGAATCCGGTACTGTTTTCTAGTGCCACTCTCCCACTCACCCGAATGAAATATTCTCAGTTAGAAAGGGAGGGATTAGCTATCCTTGGGGGCATCAAAAGATTTCATGAGTTCCTCTATGGGCGAGTGGACTCTCATTATTGATAAGACTCCACTCAAGGCCATATTCAGTCCCACGCGAAATGCCAAAGAAAGCAGCCGATAAAATCCAAATATGGGTTCTCTGGACGATCATAATTATAGGATTGAATACAGGAAATCAGCTGAAATGGGTGTTCCCGATACCCTTTCCAGGTTACCTGGAGTAGATATGGTTGTAGAACAGGTGCACTCTGTGTTATCAATACAGTTACCCTTGTCATACGAGATGGCCGCACACGAAACTCAAATGAATCAGATTTTGAAAAAGTAGCACACCTCACCTTCAATGGCTGGCCCCCACAAAATTCTGAGCCTAATGTAAAGCCTCTTTATGATGTTAGACTAACCTTATCGGTTCATCGTGATTGCGTTTTGTTTGGGAATAGGGTGGTTATGCCTCAAAAACGCAGAGAAGAGGTCCTTTAGATTATGCACGATGGCCACCCACGGGTGGTGCGAAAGATGTTAAGAGCTAGAGCAAATATTTGGTGGCCGGGGATCAACCCTGACGTGGACCATCATGTATCAATGTGTGATCTATGCGCAAAGGTAAATTTTAAGCCTCACCTTAGTGAACCATTGAAATAGCCCGATACTAAGGAACCTTGGATAAGGTTACACGGTGACCTATTTATTGGCACAAATGGACATTTTTACTTGTTGCTTACAGCTACACAAAATGACTGGAAATTTTTGAAATGGCCAGCACCACTGCAGAAATGGTTATTCTCAGGTTACTAGGTTGTTTATTACTTTAGGTAATCCTGTAGAAATTCTGTCAGACAATGGACCTCCATATGATTCAACTGATTATCTCATATTTGTAAAATACTACATTATTTGCAGTCATAGTCCCCCACACTATCCTCAAGGCAACGATGAGGCTGTGCGATTGGTCCAAACTACCAAAGCATCACTTACCAAGAAAGTTCAAGTTTCAAAACTGTTGAAGAACAGCTGTGCAATTTTTTATTTCAAAATAGAAGTACCCCTTGATCTGTTACCCATGTTTACCCCTCGCAATTGATGATCGACAGAGAAATTCAACTGTCCCCTACAGACTCCAGGTATCAGCCAAGGACATTTAATTTCTCAGTGGGAGAAAATGTGAGGGTAAAACGTCATAAAAAGCATAAAAGTGTAGAAGGCACAGTACTGCCAATACCGAGGGCTCATACTTATTTTTTTCAAGTAGGTGATTTTTTTCAGTCTCTATCTTTGCGAAATTCATGCCCCAGTAGTATCGGATGCAGGGACACCGGTTGTTTCTCCACTTGAATGTAACCACATGTGACCTTCAGCTACGATTTTATATGCCCCTTAACCAACAAAAGCCTATTATTCAAGAGCAAAATGTGGCAATTGCTCCTATTAGCCAAGAAGTGGCTCCAGCAGCTAAGCTACGACAGTCACAGTGCCCCCACAAGCCTGTGGACCGCTTATATTTGTAATCAGTATGATTCAAGTCATAAGAACTTGTTTAACTGAGGCATAATACAAAATTCTGCACTATTGTAAGTGTTATTCATGGTTCTATGATAAGAGCTTTTTTTGTTCAAGCTGGTGTGCATTTTTTTATTTCGAGTCAAAGAAAAATTGCAATTTACCACAGATTAAAAAAAATTATTCCGACCCGGGTTTCTTTGACACTGCAACATTATCAGGAGACAAATGACATCATGGTAGGCTTATATATGCAATATGCGCCCACACTGAAGCCCTATATAGCTGACTTTTTTCTATAGGAAGCCTATATGGCTTCTCTATCTTATGGTGGAGAAGAATATAACATCGTTAGAATTTACGAGGCGGTACTTACAGGTGCTGAGGTTGACATACCTAAAAGAGTATGCCCAAAACAAACATATTTAGTACGTATAAAATTTCATATATTTCGGAAATATTTAAAGCGTTTGCTCTATTTTCCTTTGGAAGTGTGGTGCCTAGTTTCCGGTTTTTTATATTTCAGGTTGCCAATGAAATACGATATGATGGTCGTGACCACCTAGTCGAGGAAGAATAAACTCAACGCCGCTGTGGATTATGTGGAAAATGCGCTAAATTCAAGTGCATAAAGTGTAATGTCGGTCTACATCCGAAAAAGTGCTTCGCAACATTTCATTTGAGACGGTAGCTTATTGTGGACAAATTGATGTAGAAATTCATAGAAATAAATATGCCCCCTTATGTGTATTTTTTTAACTGGATAATTTTTATGAATATTTGTGGAAATGATTATTTAAAATCCTTTTGCAACAAACAAAAGGTCAAACATTATGTCACATTAATGATACTGATACCGATTATTGTTATACACATGCAGTAATCGAGGGTAATCTGCCTTTCTAAGAAATTAAACGCATCTGGTAAGAATATGGATATTTTGCCCCTTAGTGCCTAGAGTATGATTTATCATACGGTCGAAAAAAAACATGAGAACATTTCCTAAACTAGAAAAAAAAACTATTCCATGCTAACATGGGTCAGAAAGGCGCCCAAAAACGCAATTTGAACACAAAAATCTGGATTTTTTTCTTTTGGGCAGTAATGGGTTAAGAGGACGCAGTACATGATTATTTTCCACTTCTGAGGGTGAAGATAGTTTTCCTGCCGACCGATAGTTACCGAGTCAGCGCCATTCCAACGGATGTATTTGGGTAGTGTGTGCTTTACACGATACAATTTTTTGTACAACTTCTTGTACAAACTCTTGTATGAGGAAATTGTACCGTGTAAAGCGGCAAATTGTACTAACGCTTGTGCGACTGTCGGAATGACTGAACGGGAAATAGAACCTGTTCTAATTCCATTCAGACAAACATACAATTTCTCCCAGTTTATACAAGCGTTTGTACAAGAAATTTTACAAAAAATTGTTTCGTGTAAAGCGGCCTTTCTACATTGTTTATGCCTTGTGGGGGAAGGAGGAATCCCCTCTCAATGCTTCTATTGGCCAATAAGGGGGCCCGGGCCTTTCTCTCAGTAATATGATCCTTCTCCACCGAAGAAGATTTCGTAACCCACAGAGCGCAAGGTTGTCATTTCAGCGCACGTGAGGCTGACACGGTAAGAGTGGCAACAGCTCACACACATCGTCTGTCGCCCTTGCAACAGTACTAGGTTGTGCGTCACACGATTTCGTCGAAAAATGCAGCGTGATAACATGACTTATCTGGTTCTAAAGTCCAATTTTACAAGTTAGAAAGTTTAATCACTTAACTTTACCTGTTGTACTAGATAATGCATATGGCGAATTATTTTGTAACCGTATCAGATTGCTTTTAGAATTAACTGATGTCACTTAGTTCCTAGTTTCTGCAGTATTCTCGTGAATTATGGCAATGATGACCAATCTAGTATGTCCTCATCAAAATCAACTAAATAAAAAAATACATTGCAATTTAATTCTATATTACAGTTTACGTTCTCCTTTCGACTAAAGCATTGAGCGTGCTCATCCCTTCCTAAATCTATACTGATCCTTGCTTTAGTAATGCTTCACCCTATTCACTAGCAGTCGGTTAAGTTACAGCTCCGACTATGTTGCATGAGAACTTCAAATCACTTACCTCTGATGCATAAAGTGGGGTAATAAGTAATAATAACCTGGGTAATAAGTACTATAACCCACCACGGGAGGAAAGAAGCCATGTCGGTTTTGAATATGATTTATTCATTTTTTTGCTTACCAAATTGCCCATTTCATTCTTCTCTCCTCCCTTACGTTTATTTTCTCAACTTCTCATCTTGGACAGCCAAAATGCAAGGGGGGTTCCGAATTGGCATTGATCGGGAGAATCTCGGATCGACTAACTCGGGAAACATTCATTTCAGGTAATGTTTTTTTCTACCATGACTTGTTTCCAAAATTCCTCGTCCCTGTGGATCCTCTTCACTTTCAGTCCTCATTTCGTCCACACTGCGAATATGCAGAAATCTCTTTGAACAATGTGAAGCTGGCGTTGGATTTGAAAATAATAGTGGTGCTTCCGGTTAATTTTTATCCCATCGTTCTTCATTCAATAATTAACTTTTCCTTTCATAATTGCTTCTTCCACAATGATCTCAGCAGTCGATGATGGGCATTTAGTTTCCACAATAACTCCATCCCCTACGATTCCGTCAGGAGTTGTTCCCAGGTCAGAATATTCTCTATCGATGAATAGTTCACAGGGCTAAATGCAAATATTTTCCGCTTTTTGCAACGCCACACGGGCTGTGTCCTCATTACATACTCCAAGTGAGGAGAATCAAAATTTCTGTACATAATTGATTTAAACACATTTTCACAGCCAGTGTGAGGAAGTATTTTAAAAACACGCCCAAAATTCGAGGCAGTGAGCATTTTTTGGCGAATCGTTACCAATTCTTAAAGTCCTCAATAGGCAGATCAGGCCTTCCAGAATAGGGGCCGTAGTCGGGATCAGGTTTTTTTCCCAGCCGATTAAATATATTCCTTCTCGATTCTTCAGTCTTCAGTCTTCTTCAGTCTTCTGTGGAGAGACTTTTTGCAGTGGTAACAAGGACTCACATTACAAACATTTTTAGAAAGAGTTTGCAGAGAGTTTCCCGAATTGAAGGTGACCACTGCCCCGGAACATCTTCCCTTATATGACCGGGAAAGAGCAAAAGTTACTCCCTTTTCACCAATAAAATTTGCTATAATGGCATTATAATGCTCGACAGGATTATTAGCCACGCCATAAGGCTTCGGGTGTGGCGACTAATCATCAGGCAATATTTGTTAATTTTCTTACTGCTTCTTCCCTTTTTTGACGCTGTTTTGCGGAAGGTATTTGAAGGATACAAGGTACAAGTATGGTACCGTAACAATACTGTCGGAAGTATTTAATTCCTCAGGGTGAAAAAACTTCTCAAACTGCTACTAACGTGTGCGATACGGATAAATGACTGGTGGCTCAAGCAGCTCGCTAGCATCGCCTGTCAACAATTACTTCGCTCCAAAGATTATATCATGGAGGAAGAATCTCCCTGGGGGTAGAATTCTGATCGCTGATTACCTATATCCTTCAAGGACTCTTCCCGGAGAAGTCAGACTCCACCTCCCTCTCATCTCTCTTTCCACGCACTTTCTCCTCCCCCCCTCGTCTTTCCAGCGAGGTAAGAGATATTTGAGATGGTCAGTTCCGATTCTGAAAGAGCGCTCGCGGTGTTATGTCAGTTATGTAGTTGTGTGTTTGACCTATGGTGTGGTTGTGTGATTGAACTTTGTGGTGACCGGAAGGAATGCCGGGAAGAACAGCGGAGAGAGAGAGAATGCGCAGATGGCTGACATGTGACAAGCCTATCTAATTGCTGCCTGTATCATTTTCATATGTGAATACAAAACTTGTTCCTAATAAGCTTTGCCTTATTATTTGAACTCCGTAACGGTCATAACAGCGGGAAAAAAGAGAACTAAGACATCAGCGGGGGCTTTTGTATACGCCGATTACTACGCTGAAATCTCTCAAAACTCATGTTTGTTCTTCCTGAATTATATATTTATTTGATAAAATTTCTCAGTGGCAGTTGGTGTGTCAATGACAGACATATAACCCTGGGGTGGGACTTAACCAAAAAGGCAGTTTCTTGAATCAGCATTCCACAACATTTCCCGAAACGGCCCATATTTGTTGAATATCCCTCCTATAACCATTGGATTCAGAAGATTTTTAAAAATATATATAGATTTTTTAAATTTCACTTATTTCCTTGATTTTACCAGAACATTCAAGCTGATACAAGCAAAATTGACTGAGTGAGAACGGATCGCAGAAGATGCTGCAAAATAGAGGGGTACTACGTCCTCTTAATCTTTTTGTCCACCCGAGGAATAATTGCAACCCGTCAGTCACAGCTTAGGTGGAGCGCTCTTTGAATGAAATTATTAAGTCCATTTGTCAACTTTGTCTTTTCGCCCAATAGCTAAGACATTTAAGATACTCCTGTCCAGCGTAGTTATTGGTCCCATTAATGTAATGCGCAGGCTTTCTGAAATCATCATTCACAAGCGCAATTGCTTAAATGGCAACTTTTTTGAAGAATTTTTGGGGTAAGCGCTACGCAAGTCATTTCGGCGGCTCGACGAAAACGATGCGCCCCAGCCCCGCCACCATAAATGCGATTTAGGGAGACATACGCAAATATCATGTTCACGCGCATCATCAGACTGATGATAGCGGATTGGTCACGTAAATAATAACTATGTGTTTAGTTCGCACCATGAGTTTGCAAGGATTTTTTCACCGAATGGGACTACGTCTTTCATTACGCGTCTTTAGATACTATCAAAATAAAACTTAAAGCATTTCATGTTTTTTTTTGCACAACATCGTATTATAGGTTCAAAAATGTGAAATTTCGCGCAAATTATCGCACTAACAGCCAAATACTGCTAAAATTCGCGAATAAAAAGCTATTCGCGAAATTTCGGCGAATTTCGCTAGCGTTAAAACGGCAAATTTTAACTTAATAGGGCTTTAAAAATCAATATAACTATAATTATGCTCTTTAAAAAAATGCGTTTATGCACAGATTTTGGTTCTGCTCTTCTGTCGATTGCACTTATCTCTATTTTTCCGCCGACTTGCTGACTACGTTCTCCGGCATGTCCTCTGCGTCATTCAGGTATGCTGTTAATTATTATTAAGTCATGAATAGTCGAACAAAGTTTTCTTCGACTGGTCGCTCCATATCTTGACATGCTCTTGCCTGCTGCTACTACTGCGCGGAAATCAAACAAGGGGTTTGGCTATAGGAAAGCCGGCCTGTGTCAATACTCTCTCGCGCTATCGATGTTTCATTACTCTCTCGTTCTAGCCATGCTGTCGCAAAGTAGTGAAGCCTCTCATTGTTATTGTCTTTCTGCCTCTGTGATGAGGTCTATTATCATTCTAGCCGAGTAAATAGTACATGAAACGTACTTTTACGTCTCCCTCCAGGACGCATGATGGCGCCGAAGTGCTCAGCAAATGAGGCATGGCTGAAAAAGGAAGACTCGCTGGGTTACAAAATCGGTGATTGGGCGTCAATCATCAAACGAACTATTGTCAATTGTCGGGTGTGCAAATGCAACATCAGCGTTGAACGGAAGGGGTTGCAGGCGCTCGACCAACACGTCAAAACGGCAAAGCACAAGAGTTGCATTGTAGTCAAACTAAATCCACGTCAAATGGTTCTCACCAAAGGGCCCCCTTTACTGGCAACTACGTCCACAGACTCCGAGGCAAGCTCGTCAGCAGTCGTGAATACTGTCTTCCCCGCTGTTCCAGTGATGCAGATTGCAACACGGAAGGCCAGCGCTCATAGGGCGGTATTGCTACGGGTCATGAAGTGTATTCAGGCTTGCTATTCTGCGTCTTCATGCGACGGTGTCGTGGATCTGTTCAGATCGTTCAGATGTATGTTTGGAGGAGAAAACGTGCCACAGGACATGTCTCTAGGCAGAACAAAGGTGACTTATTTACGGACTGATGCATTAGGCCCCTATTTTCGCGATTCAATGTTAGAAGATAGCCGAGCCGCTACTAGTTTTACGATTTGTTTCGATGAAACGACAAATGAAAAGCATGTTAAAGAGTTGCAAGTCAGATTCTTTTCAGAGAAAAAGCAGCAGGTTGTTTCATCATCTTGAGACGTTTTTTTTATTGGCAAAGCTACTTCAGAGATTTTATCGAAACTAATCCTTTCAGCCATAGACCCCGCTCTTTTGCCTGTAAAGAAATTTCTGATGCTTTCTAGCGATGGACCTAATGTGAATAAGGCTGTTTTTAGAATAGTCAATGAGCGACTGAAAGAAGAGCGTGATCAGGGTCTTTTAAACATAGGTTTTTGCAATCTACATATTCTTAACTCTTCCTTTCAAGTCGGTCTCGGTCAATTTGGTTCGGAAGTGTCAGACGTAGTTATTTTAGTCCACTCTTTTCTTGACTATCCAAGCCGATTCGAGGTCTATGAACGATTTCAGGAGGAGAAGAAGGTCCCGAAGCATGGGGTTTTGAAGCATGTGTCTTTAAGGTGGATCACGTTGAGGTCGGCAGCCGAGAGACTATTGGAACAGTTGGAACAGCACTCACACACTAAAGTGTTACCGAATGACAAAATCTCTGAGAAGTTCCTACAATCACAGTGTTACCTAGCAATAGCTAGTGCTCCGAGAAGCACGACATTCCCCGCACAAATTGCATTAGTAGTGTACAGTGCCAAACTGTTTGAGCTGTTTTCAAAAATTTTTCATGTGGAACAGCCAATGATCCATGTTTTGTATGAGGAAATGTCAAATGTTTTCATTCTGTTATTAAGTAATTCTGTAAAGATGAGTTGATCAAAAACGAAAAAGACTGTTTGAACATCTGTTTTATCAATGATACCAAAAATTTTGTTGAAACCGATAAAGTTGACATTGGAGAAAATTCTGTCAATCTTTTGGAAAAGAGCAGATGTATACATCTGGCATATACTATAGTGACAGACATTCTGGTGTTCCGCGCTAATGCTCGCAAAAATTATCAGTCCGCGGCATGTTATCTGTTAGAAAATTCCATTTTTTGAAGGGGTCAGATGCCAAATATCTGGAATGCCTCCAGCCACAGAAAATAAAAGAAAGCAGAAGTTTATGCAGCATTGTAGTGGTGCACAAAATGGTACAGCTTGATCTTGGTATCGAAGATGCCGCGCTCCGAGATGAATGGAAAGTTTTACAGATAGAAAATCTACCGCCATTCCATTCTAGTATGAGAATTGATGATTATTGGAGCCGAATATTTAACTTGAAGAACGTCTGTAATCTACCCAAATATCCACTGGTAACCAAAGTTGTTAAGGCTACTCTTCCTATGGCTCATGGAAGTGCAGATGTTGAACGTAATTTCTCATTTTGAAGAAGTCAGCTTCCAGCAGAGCGTTCTGATATGGAGGAACGCACTATGAATGCACGACTGAATATAAAAGATGGCTTAAGGTATTATGGAGGCAAACCAGAATGCGTGCCCATCACCAAATATCTTTTAACAGCGGCTTAGAACGCACACAGCAAATATCATATCTTTTTTTTCAATATGGCCGGCGACGATAATGGTCAGTGTTTTTCGTGTTCCGAAGTTTTTGACGAAAATAGTGTAATAATCACGTGTGAATTCGATAGCCGGGCACAGTTTCATTTTCAATGTTCGAATATAAATAAGGCCTCATTAAATGCCGTAAATTCGTCTCGAAACCTGGTTTATAAATGTAATCAGTGCCTCGCTCGGTCTTCCCGTCAAGCGATGGACATGAACAAATCGTTGAACGATTTGGTGAAAAATCAGTTAGAACTCTCCAAACATCTTGGTGAATTGAAGGACAATTTACTCTCTTACGGTGAAATTATTAAATCTCAAGTGGCTCAAATCGAATTAATTCGCGAGGAAGTGAGAAAAACGGAAGCTTCTTCTTGTTTAGCTAACGCTAATACAATCTCAACGCATAAGAAAAAAGTGATATTCGAAAACAATCTTGCTGTTACGGGGACTGATATTGTAAAAAACAAGGAAGTTCACTCGTCAATGGTGCGAGTGGATTATCCAACAAACTCTACCAACACTTCTGTCAGTTTGAATCCTGCTTCGTTAATACACTCTCCCGTCAATGATCGCAATCAACCTGATCCCAACTTGATTCCGGCCGACATCTCGTCACCCGGCGTGAACATGTTACCCGGAGACACTTCTAAAAAGGACGCATCGGCCAATACCGACCGACCGACCGACGAATATTAATGTACCTTCTAACTCTTCAGTTAGAAAAAAACTCATCTCCAGAAAAAGGATTTTTACCCCTGGCAACATCGATGATTTTTGTAGTGCCCTGCAATTGATAACTTGGGACTCTGTGTATAAAACCGACTCAGTTAATGATAAGTTTAATAATTTTCTTGATATTTTTCTCACACTTTTTAACGACTGCTTTCCATTAGTAACACGGAGTTCAAGTAGGCCTTCAGATAAAATTTGGATTACTCCACAGATAATTCATAACTCACGAATTCTCAAATCCCTCTGGTCTTCCTATAAAACTTCCAATGATGGTGAAATTAGAAATCAATACATTTCCTTCAAAAAGCACTGTTCCAGAGTAATCACTAATACTAGAAGATCTTATAACATCAATTCTATCTCTTCCTCAAATAATAAATCAAAAACAGCCTGGAATATTATTAATAATACCTATGGGAAATCCAGGAAGAATAAATCAGCCGACAACTTTCTCATTAATGATTTCTTAGTTACAGATCCAGATCAGATAGCAGACAAATTTAACAAGCACTTTCTTAACCATATGAATAAACCATCTGCTTGTCATTCTAGCCAAAGTCTCCATACCCATGAGTTTAATAACATATATCCTCAAGTTCTCAATAACATTTATCTTTTTCCAACTTGTGAGAAAGAAATTGATTCTATTATAAATAAAATTAATTCTAAACAGTCAGCTGGTTGGGATGAAGTTCCCTGCTCCCTTTTGAAAGGTGACTGCAAAAAATATCTCCTTACACAAATCACCCATTTGGTCAATGCCTCCCTACCTACCGGTATTTATCCAGATAAATTGAAAGTGGCAGTAGTGATTCCCTTACATAAAAAGGGAGATTTTCAATCAATGGAAAATTACAGACCTATATCTTAACTTTCAGTTTTCTCATAAATATTTGAATGCATCATTTCAAGAAGGATTTCATCATTCTTATTGAGTGAGAATATTCAGGATTCAGTGAGAATATTCTAACCAAATCTCAGTTTGGATTTATAAGTGGCTCTTCTGCTGAATTTGCTATCTACAAATTTATTGATTCTGTTGTTGATGGACTTGACAATCATCTTAATACTGTAGGTATTTTTTATGACTTGGCTAAAGCTTTCGATTCAGTTGACTACGAGATTCTTTTGATGAAAATTCAGCACTATGGAATTAGAGGCATTGCAAATAATTTGATCAGATCTTTTCTTACCAATAGAACACAAGCAGTTACTATTGCAGGTGAAAATTGGGTTAAACATACTTCCTCTTATCAGGAAGTGAATAAGGGTGTTCCACAAGGGTCAATTCTTGGGCCCCTGTTATTCTTATTGTATATCAATGATCTTCCTTCATACTTAAATGGTAATATCTTTATGCAGATGACACAAATCATCTTTTAAAAAGTGATGGAAATATTGCAGCCACTGCACAAAAGGCTATCAATGACATGGAGATTTGGTGCTCTGCAAATAAGGTTCTAATAAATAAAAACAAATCATCTTGTATTTTGTTCCATCCTACCCAGAAAAAAATTGACTATAGCCTATATATTAAATTTGCAGATGGTAGTCTTAAGCGGGCTACTGACTAGTTTCTGGGCCTCATTATCAATGAAAACCTTGACTGGGAGCCTCATATAAATTGTATATCATCCTCTATAGCCTCTGGCTGTTATTTAATAAGAAGGATGATGCAGTTATGTAACTGGCAAACAGCTGTAACAATTTATTATGCATATATCTACAGCAGACTTAAATATGGCATATTAGCTTGGGGTTTGTCTCCTAAGGCTTTCCATGTCTTTAAACTACAGAAATGGGCTGTTAGAATCATGTGCAAAGCAAGGAAGCAAACTAGCTGTCGCAATCTGTTTAGACAATTACAGATCCTTCCTCTGCCCTGTATTTATGTGTTCTATGCGGTTTTGTTAATTAGGGAATATAAATGTAAGTTGACCCTTGTTAAAAATCAGGACATTCACAATTACTTCACAAGAAGCAGTGGTGACTATGCTACGACTCAACATAATCTCACTATGTTTAATATGGGCCCTATCACCATGAGCAGCAAGATATATAATAAATTGCCTAAATATTTGAAAGATGAGAGGGTACCTAATAAGTTCAAAGTTAACCTTATGCAATATTTATTGGATAAATGTTTCTATTCTATTGAAGAGTATTTTAATGAATGTAATTAACACTGTGTTTTGGGTTTTGTCTGCGCTACTTTTCTATATGGTTAAAATTAGTCGAATGTTTTATGTCTCATGTGCAATTGACGGGTCCTATATATGCGTGTATGTACATATCAACAGTGACGAATAAAAATTATTATTATTATTATCATGTTCATCTAGAAGCCAAACGCAAGCAGCTAAAAGATGAATTGGCCAGAAAGAATTTAGAACAAATTGAGGAAGAAGAAGTAACCTAGAGGAAGGATAGGAAGAACTTAGAAAAGCTGCAGGAAGATATCAGGGCTGCCAAAGCGGCTGAGGAAAGCGAACGCCAAACAGCTGACAAATTAATTGATGAAGCCAACCAAAAATTAAAGGATGATGTATATTAGAGGATGTCATGGCTGTCCGTACACGTGCACTAGATATGCACACGAAAGAAGCTGAACCCTTAAGAAAGAATGTAGACAAGCGCACTTCATCCCTTTTGACCAAGCTATTTCATAATCATGGAACAAGGCGGCGGGACGACGTGGAGGATGCAGATGATCCCGATCCAGCTTAAGACATTACCTATCAGAGTAATTGTGAAGTGACTTGTCATTGTCTGTGCTCTATTTTAGATCTTAATCGCCTACCCAAATATCCACTCGTAACCAAAGTTTTAGGTGGACGCTAACTGCCTTTTCTTTCAGGTGGATATATCGCCGTAAACCACACAAGCAACACACGTCAGGAATACGGGGACTCTGCAATTGGGTATGTTAAATTAAAGAGAGAAGGCAATTTATGCTTTTTAAAGAAAGAACATTTGGTAGAAACAGATGATGAAGATAGCAACGAGGAGTGTCTATTTTGTTGCGAAGCTTACCGAAATGATAAAACTGGAGAACAATGGATAAAATGTATAACATGCAACGTTGGGCCCATGAATTGTTCAAGCCTATCAAAACTGTCGTATGAAAGGAATGCATATCACTTCTGATCCAATTTCATTTTGATTGGAATTAAAAGAAGATGCGTAGAACAAGTAATGGTGGAATTATTAGCAATCAAAATTCGAATAATTTCAATGCCGCCTAAAACGGTCCTCCATCTTGAGATAGAGGTGATGACGTAGTAAGCCTGTCGTTCGGTCAACGCTCGATCCCAAGCTGAACACTCGCCTACCGGCTGGATATCAACCAAAGTTATTCCACATTTTGAAATGGCCTATGTTGTGGATGAAACTTCCGGATGGATCAAGGCGACATCAGGAAATCTCCCTTCGCTTGATATATTCATGGTGGCTGAGTTATTAAAAAATGACGAAAGATTTAACTCTCCAGAAATACGCGGAGTCAAGGCAAAATGGTAAGTGCTGTAGCACAATGATTTTATATGCCTATAATTTTTAGGTCCGTATTCAGTTAGCTATGCATCATAGTTCCACAATTTTCAAGTATTTATATAATGTATTTGTTATTTCTCACTCCTTCCATATATTATCGCCGTAAACCACACAAGCAACACACGTCAGGAATACGGTGACTCTGCAATTGGGTATGTTAAATTAAAGAGAGAAGGCAATTTATGCTTTTTAAATGCTGGAATTTGCCCTGAGCACAAACCTACACAAAAAACGAAACCTACACTGTCAATATGAGAGTAATTGAGGAAGAAAGAAATATATTGGGCGCTAACTGCGAGGATTGCCCAGCTGCTAAAGGTAAGAGGAGTCGATTATTTCACTCTATTAATTATTTCCGGTAAATTTGAGTTATTGCTCCAATGTTTGGTGAAGAGTTTCATCAGTCGAGTCTATCATCATTTTCCTGAGTCCTTAAATAGTCTAAAATTATACGCATTTTTAATAAGCTGCTCTCCCACTTAAAACTAGTTTTAAAGTTAAATTGAAGATTTTTCTGATGCAGAAACTGTTTTACTCTGTAGACTAGTATTTTTAAAGTTGAAATGCACGTTAACCATTGATGTACCTGACAATTATGACATGGTACTGTAATGCATAATTTTTTTTGATGAATCCTATATCTACATTAATATATGGTCTTTGGATAATAATAATAATATTTATTAAACGGACAAATGTCCTTTTACAAAACATTAAAACGGCCAGATAGTTACATTGGTGAATAAAAATAAAAATTTATACATTTTGACGAACAGAATTTTTTAATACATTTTGTGATAAATGAAAAATATCTGTCAATTTACATAGGCTGCTATAGTCTCCCATTATTCGAAAAATTGGTAGATAATACATATAATTCGTGCATACATAAGGAATGTGAAATAAGTAATGAGATCTTGAGTGAACAGTTGGAACCCTTAAATTAATTAAAGATAAAAGATAAGAGCACTTAATATGATTATTTAATAATGAGTGTAAGAAGATTATTCCCATTTTATTCTACTTGCAGAGAGAGTCTGGATATTGAGTAGATTCCATATATTTTCATATTCTCCACTTTCCCTTTTCAATTCCAGCCTTAGAGGCCACAAATCTAAGAAATTTATTTTGAACCCTTTCTAGGTCTAAGTCATATTTATGATAAAAAAGAAACCAAACTATAGAACAATATTCGAGAATAGGTCTGACTAGGGTGACATATAGAAGTCTATAACAAGACATATTATTGAAGTCTCTAGAATTGCGATAAATGAAACCAAGAGTTTTATAGGCTTTTGTAATTGTAGCTTCAATGTGCCTGTTGAAAGTCAAGTTGGAATCAAAGTATACACCCAAGTCAAGTTTCTGACTCACTCTAACAAGATTTTGTCCAGACAGAGAATAGTCAATAAGTACAGGAATCTTAGATTTAGAAAAGGTTAAAACATTGCATTTACTGACATTTAGATGCATGGCATTTATTCTGTACCATTCGGAAATATTTGTCAAACATCTTTGCAGTACAAAAGCATCTGCATATGAGTCTATGGTATGAAATAACTTTATGTCATCAGCATACATAAGATAGTTAATTGGTTTAATTACGGTTCCTATATCATTTATAAAAATCAAAAATAAAATTGGGCCCAGGTGTGACCCCTAGGGGACACCAGATACAGCCTCGAAGGGAAAGGAATTGAAACTTTTGATTTTTATCATTAATTTTCTATTGGACAAGTAGCTGCTTAACCAGGACAGAAAATTCCCTCTTGTACCATAAGCTTTGAGCTTTGCTAGAAGCATGGAATGGCATATCTTATCAAAAGCTTTGCTAAAATCACAGTAGATAGTGTCTACTTGATGGCGATCTTGTGCTGAGGCAGTGACATAGTGCTGAAAGGATCATAGATTTGTGACGGTAGACCTACCACTCCTAAACCCATGTTGTTCATAAACTAAAACATTTTCAGCAAGTGGGGTTGCAATGTATTAAATTCCGGTATCCTAATATGAAATGGAACTGTATGCTTGTTAATGCACTTAGCAGCATGTTAATTTCGACTGTCTTTTGTCGTCTGTGATGGTTGTCGTGGCGTGAGGAGTTACCTATCGGAGATCTAGACGAGTACTCAGATGGGTAAGGGAGCGACATCACAGTGGCGACGAGGATTTTGGCTAATGTCGCGTGAGATTGTGTCCCAGTTGACGGGTTGTGCAAAGTAGTTTTGTAGGCGTGTGTAGTGAGGTACATTACGTCCCTAGTCAGCGAAATGCGTTATCTTGCGTTGTGGAATACGGTAAGGTGTATTTCAATAAAGCGAAATTGGCAAGTACGGGTTATGTAGTACGGTACATAACATACGGGCGGAATAAATCCATCTTATTGAACTCTTGTTCGGTAACGTGCTAAATGACATGGCGGGGTTATTAGGAAATGTTGGGCCATTTGATAATTCGGAAGAGACTTGAGCAACATATATCGAAAGGTTTGAGCTGTTTTGTGATTGTAATGAAATTAAGGAGGTGAAGAAAGTATCTACGCTCTTGACTTTGGTAGGAGTAAAAACTTACAATTTACTCAAGAACCTATGCTCACCAGACAAACCTGCAACAAAGACTTACAGCGCTATTTTGAAAATGGTGGGAGGGCATCTATCTCCCAAACCTTCTTTCATTGCCGAAAGGTACAAATTTAGTCTCCGCAACCAGCACGAACATGAGACTGTGGCGCAGTATATTGTACAATTGAAGCAATTATCTGTGAATTGTGAGTTCAATGACAAGTTACCAGACAATCTGAGGGATAGGATTGTTAGTGGGGTGAAAAATGAAGCCATCAAGAAACGTCTATTGGGGGAACCAGACTTAACCAACGAGAAGGCAGCACAGATCGCCACAACTATGGAGACCGCAGACAGAGATACGGCGACGTTGACTGCGCAGGGCAGCGGCAGTACAGGGCGTCTACACAGTATTAACAAGGGCTACAACCGGTCAACGCAGCACAGGAGCCAGCCACATGGACCTCACAACTTCGGAAGGGGAGGAGGAGTGTCAAGTGATGCATTGTGTTACTGCTGTGGTAAAGTGGGTCACATAACCAAAGAGTGCAAATTCAGAAATTACAGTTGTAATTTTTGTCATAAAATAGGCCATTTAGAAAAAGTCTGTAAGGCCAAAAATACAAGTAAGTCTGTTCCAAGTGGTTTCAAGCCTAATTATGTCAATACTAAGGGTAGGCATAATTTTCATCAGGTTGGTTCACAACGGAAGGAGTTAAAGCGTGGTATGAATAGGCAAAATTATGTGGAAGAAAGTCAAGTGAACGATAAGCTTAACCCTAGTGATGATTTCGATTTTGACTTAAGTCCAATGTTTAACATTAAGGAACCCGTGATAGCTGTCAAAAGAATGAAAGTAGAGGCAATTAAGGTTAATTTGAATGTTGAAAATAAACAAATGTGTTTTGAAGTGGACAGTGGTGCTTGTGTTTCAGTCATATCCGAAGGCTTTTACAAATTGCACTTAGGCCATTTGCCTTTGCAACCGACTGATTTGGTATTGAGCTCGTATACAAATGAGCAATTCAAACCAATGGGTAAAATTAATGTGTTAGTTAATCACAACAATGTTTCAAGGAATTTAGATTTGTTATTCGAAGGGGAGCTAATCCTTTAATGGGGCGAGACTGGATTCAGCAGTTACAAATCACAGTCACTATTCCAATGGAAAAAAATTCTATTCTATCAGAAAGGGGTGAAATTAAAAATACAAAAAGTGTTAATGACATTGTTATGGAATTGTACCAGGAATTTCCTAATGTATTCTCTGATAAGCTGGGTTGTTATACAGGTGATTCAGTTAAACTTGTTCTAAAACCCAATGTTACGCCTAAGTATGTTAAACCAAGGCCATTACCTTTTTCACTTAAAGCTAAAGTCGAAGCCGAACTTCAACGGTTAGTAGATGCGGGTATCTTGTGTCCTGTCAATAGTTGTGAGTACGCTACCCCTATTGTCCCCGTAATAAAAAGGGATGGTTCCATCAGAGTTTGTGGTGATTATCGTATCAGTTTAAACAAAGACCTATATGTCGAACGTATGCTCATATATCAGCTTTGAAAGAATTAATTATCCCTGAGAGCACACTAAAAATTGTAGATGTCTAAATTTGGTCTGTTATGGATAACTTCACCGATTGAAGTATGCTGTAGACCAAGAATAGACTTGATGCAGACACGATAATAAAGTCCTAATGACGGACATCATGAGACCCGTTTAAATATTTATAAAAAACGGAATTTCCCGTGCATCGGCATATGTTATCTCGTCATTATCAGTCCATTACTGCGCTTAAACAATATCATCCGGTAAAAATTCCTCTCATGTGGCCAAGCTTGCTTCGGAAGTGTTCTTTTGGAAACCGTGCCCGTGCATGGAAACACATTAAACACACGTAAACGTGTCGAATCTTATTGGAATGTAGTTGAAATTTATCATCTCAGTGTTTTTTACACACTCTTGTTGCATAATATACAGTTATCTTATGCATTCTTGTATTCTAAATAATAATTTAGTTCTGGCACAGTCTAAACATACAGTCTTCTCACTTCGGCACTATTTTGGAAATCCGTCATCACCCCTCACACAGTGGTCCGGAATTGGACAAACTTGGCCAAAAATAGAAATAATTGTTCGATTTTGATGAAACTTGGTTTCAAGGGGTTTTCTGGGTCCCTAATTATGAATCTGACGTCAAATTTTTAATTTTCGCGAAAACAAAATGGCCGAAATAAAGTAGAATATCTTGAAAGTCTCTGAAGAAGAACTTCCTGAAGAAGAATGTTTCTTCCAAGCAAGTTGTAGTTTCTCCGTTGAGTTTGGGCCAAGGTTCTTATAATGTAAAAATATTACAATGGTACCTATTATTAACTATGTAGCACATTTAAAAAGGGAGGACATTATCAAGCAGTAAATGTGAACAAAGGATATTACAGGGAGTCAGAAAAAAGTTTGGCAACACTCAATATGTTAACATTTTCATACAGTTTTGCTTAATTTAAATTCTTTCAAACGAAATGAAAAGGATGAAACATAAAATACCATCATCTTAACATGCATGCGTAAAAATTGATTGATTAGGAGTATTACATTCTCTCAAATTAAATGTTTCCAATTTAAATTTTACCTGCTAACGCTGAGAATCAGTCGTCAGCGAAAGAATCGCTTTCTTCAGTATCTTCAGACTCGTCAGATTCCTCGGATACATCTGTACCATCCATCATTTTCCGAACAGCTATTGGCAAAGTCCGTTTCTTTGGCCGAGTAAGTTCTCCGGTGGATGATATCTGAATCATCGGATCAATCGGATAACATCGGAATTTGAGTCTATCCTCGAATTTTTCCGGCTATGGTCTCTGCGGAATCTCTTGCAGTCTTTATGTCTTGATTCAAGGGCTTCTTCTGAAAGTTGTCCAATGGGCAATATTGCTTCACGCACCACTAAAGCTCCGTGGATCAAAATTTTGTGAACGGAAGAAGGCATGTAGAACAAGGTATATAATTTTATATATAGTTCAGCTGTCCTCAAGCAATAATCCTCAAAATTATCAGAGCTGATGGCATAGCCGCAAGAGATTGTGTTCAATATATTGGAGAATTCATCTAGTAGTTCCTCTGATATTCCTAAAAATACGAAATCACAAATTTGTATACATCCATGCTATTTTAATATCCATTTTACTCACTCATTTAATTGAATTACCGGTTATTTTCGCTGATTCAGCTTTGCAGTGAAAGAATCGTCTTGCGGTGTTTCCGTCATTTGACGAACCGAAGCCTGGCATAGGCATATCAACCCGTAAGCCTAGGGTCTGCAAAAACTCTTTTTGTATAAACTTCTTACGAGCTAGCATCATTGCTTGGGTTCCATCCCTTTTCTTTGCCTAAAAATTGTAAAGCATTTATGCATCATACGGAGTGTGTGAGACAGCTTTATCCAAAGCCTTATTCAATTAAGCAAGAAAGTAAGACAACATTCAATCAATCGTGCTGTGGATTAATTTTGAATATAGCTGGACATTTAGTCGTAATTTACGATACGTATTTAGTAATTAATGAAATATTTGTAATTGAAAATAAAAAAACTATAGAAATGGAGTTCGTTTTTAAGATAGACCTATAAAAGAAACAATGCTAAATGCTTAATATGCTTTACAGCGTAAGAAATAGCGAGCGAAAAAATATGGGAAGATGCTTATACCTTCCATTTCTTGAATTCTAATCTGTATGAGATATGCAGCAAGCATTCAAAGAAACGAATGTATGCATGAAGTACTGAAAAGCCGAACGAAATGACTGTGGCATTCACTTGTCTCTCTTTAATTTCCTCAATGTTGTTCATCTTTGAAATGTTTGCATTGCAAATACTACATACCATACTTGAGCACTCCGTTAATGCATTGTAAACCTAAAAAAAGAAATATGAACAGATGTATCTGTACCAACTACAATGAGTATACATATTATTGCTGCAGTTAAAATTTAAAAATTTACAAATTATTTTCAACATATAATATTTAATTAGCTACTTTGCATTACTGCTTTAAGACGGAAATATCAATAAAGTTGTTGAACATTATCAGTAAGTTTACCTTTCCTTCAATCATGGTGAGGCACATCTGAAAAGATATACGTATGTTTAACAAAATGAAAGGCTCTAGATGTTTGATTTGCTGACTGATAAATTGCTCCCCGGCTTTTGAAATTTCATCTGTCTCCGAAATCCATTGCAACCTCACAGGCCCGCAGAAACGGAGAGATGATGGTCGAGGATTTTTCCAGATGAAGTCTTTTTTGGCTACATGAACCAGACGCAAGGGAACAATTGAAGTGGCAAAGAGACTTCCATCGCTTGCTTCTGTCTCTGACCGCTTCTGTTTATAGGTACATACATGGAGTGCCCAGAGCTCCCATCAAATCCCCACTTAATTATCAAGCTGTAATTTTGATCTTCAGTATGGGAATATTGGAGCTGTAAAACTTCTACAAGTCGTCTGCATGTGTGGTGGAGAAGTGACTGCAGACTTATTTCGCATTTTTTCAGTTATTGATATTCCACCTGGGTAAGCTTCTTTCTTGGCTACAGAAATGGAATGGTAAGAAGGGTTAAGATCATGTTCGAGCTTCTTTGCAACCTTCCGAAGTGAGAGGTATTGTCTTTTCGACAAGTTGCTATTAATAATTAAGAATAAAGCTTCTTCGGCTGTTTGCCTCGGGTGACTTGTTTTAGCGTTTTTCCAATGGGATATTGTTACATGCACGACCTGGTGAAGTTGTTGTTATTTCTGTCAATAATTTTGCTGCAGCTTCATTGCCGCATGACCTCAAATTCATAGTAGTGGCCAAAGTAAGTTCTTCTTCCTCAAAAGAGGTTCTAATCTTTTTCGCTCTTCTCGGTCAATCCAACAATGGCATACGCGTTTAGGACAACAGTTAAATTTATTTGCGTCAAATAAACAGGTAAACCGTTTGCCTTGTTAAAACAGTACGTGCGACGAGGTATCTGTAGAACAATTCAAAATACGTTTATGAGCACGCCTGACTGAGTAACCATTGAAATACGGTAGTGGAGCTAATATTCTCTATTCAAATTCCAAAGTGTTTAAGTTATTACCTTGCGTGCTGCATGGAGTAGCACCTGGTTGTTGGAAGGATATGATGCGGTCCAACTATGCCTCATACTTCCTAAAAAACACTTCTTCTTTTCGATGGCACTTTTCCCATTTCCTCTTCCAATGACCACACTGTCTGCGCACAGATGCAATGATGATCTTCCTGATGGCTTGGTTTTCCTCCTTAGGTAAACTTAATGCGTTTTCAACAAATGAGCATGCTTGCCGAAATCTTTCGGACCAATTAACCCTATGTTTTGAAGTTAACAATTTAAAAAGTTCTAAACGCTTGATTGTAAACATCGTTGCACTTTGGGAATAAGGTTTGACCGCACAAGACTTCGAGATATCACTCAACTTTGCCGCACAAATGCTGGGAAGCAACTGATTGTGAGGCAACGGGGAAGCAAAGCTTTCATGAAATTAAATTTTGTAAACATTTCCCTGTAACACTGGACAGACGTGTCTAGAAAATTAAAACCTTCTTGAGACCGTAACCCAAACGCGCGACTAGCCGCCGCGGCGGCCGGGCGTGCTAGGGGCCAGCCGGCTTGGGCTCTCCAAAAGAAAATAAACAATATCTTGTGGGTCCGCAAGTATCCGTAGATGAATTTTTGTGGCCTCATAAATAACATCACAACTCACCAATTTACATAGACAATACCGCTGCTTCTAGCAGGTTTTTTTTGTAGCTCTAAAAGAATAAGCGTAATTATTGAAAACAGAACTCTCCATAATAATAGTTGTATAGCGCAAAATATATTAAACATTTCTGTGTGGTAACTCCATGCAGAGTTCCTGTAACATTCATATGTCGTTTTACAGTTTAAATATTTATGGATTATTGAGTAGTAATTCCGCCATACGCGTCCTTCTAAACATTACGTCGCGACGCTCCATTCGCGATTTTATTCTATCCCCATATTTCGGCTGTAATTATCGAATAATTTAAAGATTCCTGTTGAAAATTCTCAGTGAAAAGTATGCACTGGACATTTATCTTTAACTTAAGCCATTTCAAACTACTATCAGAAAAAAAAAGTTTTTAGGGTTTTTGGCCAAGTATCTCGCGATCCGGCCCACTGTGCGTCATCTCCATTCTACGAAAGTAAAATGAATATTAAGCAGAGAAATTTGGAGAAACTCCGATACTATTTTCCATTAATATAAAGGTATTTAATTTTTTTGATCAGTTAAATATGTTTATATTGTGGAATTGTTATATCGCAAAGGTTGGCATTATTTAGTTGATTGTCTTTTGTTTCTCCGCCTCCCGGATGTAATGTAACACATGAGCTGTAAGAGAAGAAGTAATAAAAATGGCTGTACTGAGAAAGAACCTGAGAGAACCTCGTCTCACAAGTTTTATTTGAGGTAAAGATGACTTCAAAAAGAAGCATCCCAAGAGTTACGTGAGGTAACAACAAGAGGTACAGAGATATAACAATGGCGACGAGTATTTTGACGAACTTATACCCCGTTTCCACTACTAGCGTAAGTACGCGCGTCCATACGCGTGTGACCAAAAAACACCGTGGGAACGCACGTAAGGACCATCGTATTTCGTAGTTCGGAACCATGCCATTTTTCACTGGTTAGGCGCTAGCGGCGGGGCCGAAACCGGAAAAGGAAGTGCCAAGTGAACAACGAATCTTCCATTTACACACATTTTGAAATGGAGCGAGGACGGCAATTTTCGGAAGAGGAGGTGGAAGTGCTTCTAAAAATTTTTGCAGAAGGAGTGCAGCGAAAGTAAGTGAAATACTTTATTGTTGTATGTTGGTAATGAGAAAGAATATTTTTCCGAAGACAAAGGGTAATTTAAATTCCTCCCCTTGTAAAAATTTAGCAGGAATTTTAGCAGGTTTAGCAGGAACTTTAGAAGGATTTAGCAGGATTAGCAAGATTAGCAGGAATTTTAGCAGGATTAGCAAGCTTAGCAGGAATTTTAGCAGGATTAGCAGGAACTTTAGAGGGATTTAGCAGGAATTTAGCTGAGCCTAGTAGAATTAGAAGGAATATCTGCAGGATCTAGCAGGAATTCTAACAGGACTCATGTAAAGTGCATTCAAGTAAAAATGTAAGCATTTAATTTAAATTTCATTTAAGTCCTACATTAATGTTGTGTAATGTTCATGCCTAGAAAATATGCATCTAGAATAATTACTCTTCAATGGATTTCAAAATAGCATAGCAACAATTGTTTTCTGTTGATAAATCAACTAGAAAACAATTGTTGCTATGCATATAATAATATATTTATTGTGTGTACACTTCTGCAATGCTACATATCATCTATAAAGTAGTGTGAATTGCTGAATATTCTATCATCTCATTAATCTCGTTTAATGTAGAAAATGCAGTCCTTGACTTTGCTGATTAAAATTAGTGATTCTGAATGTAGTTTATTTGAATTCGTAAATGAGGAGGAGGCTGTGTGTGTTGGCTTCTCAGTTTGGGTCTTTCACGATGACGATGAAAGAAATAAGGAGAACTATATAAGAGGATTAGTGGACAGACAACAAAATTGCAGGGTGAACTGGCCTGATTGCGATTATTAAAGTTCATCAGCATTAAAAAAATAGTTGGTGAAAGCAACTTGGAGTGTCGCGCTGGCAAGATTCTTAAGAATCTTGCGTTATTTCTGTGAATAATGTTATTTATTTTCATATTTGTATATAGAACTGTCCTGCTGAATCCTACTATTCCTGCTGAATCCTACTATTCCTGCTGAATCCTGCTAAATGTGGGCAATTTCCTGCTTCCTGCTAAATCCTGCTATTCCCGCTAAATGAGGGCAATTTCCAGCTAAATCCTGCTATTCCTGCTCAATGTGGGCAATTTCCTGCTAATCCTGCAAAAATTCCTGCTAATCCTGCTAAAATTCCTGCAAATATTCCTGCTAATCCTGCTAAATGTGGGCAATTTCCTGCTAATCCTGCTAAAATATATATAAAATAAGTTAATAGGAATGGCAATCATTGTCATACCGTAAGTTGAAATTTAGGATTAATCTGTGAAAGAAAATCCAACATTCTATCACCAGTGGAAGTGTATTGCACACCGATTTTGGATATTTTTATGCTTTGATATCTATTCGTTGTGGTAGTACTGCTACTACATGGGGATAACATGATTTGAATGTTGCCTCTGCCAAGGGATTACGTATCTCCTATGATTTGTTTGTTAATGGTGTAACAACTGTGATGACAAGGTGTCATGCTCTGTATTTAACATGTTCTCTATTGATTACAGATTCCATAATCACAAGAGGAGTCATACCTCGGTGTGGATGGACCTGGCTGAGACGATTACGTCTCTTGGATTCCCTAGGACTGCTGGCCAGGTTAAGGATAAAATTCTAAATCTGAAGAGACGGTACATGGCGGTGAAGAGAACACTAAGGTCGGGGGATTCGCCGCCAGCATGGCTTCATTGGGAGGTACTAAATAAACTGTATAGCAATGCACCCGCGGCGAATCCCAAGGCACTGATGGACTCCGTGGTGTCCTCGTAAGTTCTTTCAAATACTTCCTGAGATTGTTGTTATGGAGCCCTGCATTTGCCTCCTATACATGTCTCTTTTATTATGCACTTTTTTGGTCTCCTAAAAGTCAGATATTGTGTATTTTAAATGTGTTATTCCATGTCAGTTCAACAACACCGAGCCACCCGCAAATTTTTGCTTCATTTCATATCGCTTTCTTCCTCTGCTTACTATGAGTACATGTTGGTATGAGTACTTAAAGCTAACCCTACTAACAGAATGTTTTTGCATGTTTGCTTTGCAATTTCTATTTTTTTTAAATAGTGCTGTTCTGACTACTATATTAATACTATTCCTTTTTAATGCATGATATGTAGTGCATGTTTGGTGAGAAGTCACCCCCTGCCACACACCCTCGTGGTGGCTTGCAGGGTATTATGTAGATGTAATGCTTAATCTTTAGCCATTTTTTTGGAATGTCTACTTCAAGGACATGCTCCATTTTAATTCGAGTCACTTCATTGGGAGGGCAGTTTACCTCTACTTGCATAGGTTGATTTTTTTGCGTTTCACTCATGAATAAGTAATCACAGATCAAATGTTATAAATGCAAGCATTCATGTAAACAATATGTTATGAATGTATAATATCAAACACTTTTTCATTGCAATTGTTTCATAAGAGTCGAATATGATGGTTAATGTAAAAGTAACTGGGTGCTGGCAGTCATTTTGAGCTAATTGCACGAAAATGGTGTCATTTCTTATTGAAGGAATGAGAAATTGATTATTTTTAAGGATGAAAGCACATACCTTTTCGGTTATTATTAAGATTAATGGAGACCCTTGGCATGGTCATGGCATTAATTTTCAACCATGTTCTCTGCCAAGAAATGTTTAACATTGTTTTTAAGGCTACTAGGAATAAGGAAATACATCAGAAATGGAAAAATACATATTAACTTTGAAAAATGTCGTTACTCTAATACGTATACATGTGTACAGGTTTCGTAAATGCAATGTTTTGGAAATTTCCCTTGCAGTGAAAATATTGCTACTGAGGAGGCAACAGGAAGTCAGTCTGGGAGCCAGGGTCCATCAACATCATCCACTGTGGCAAGGCCCCGAAAGAAGTCAAAAACAGAAGATGTTATCACCTTCTTGAGGGCCTCCCACAGTGAGATGGTGCAGAGGCTCAACAGAATGGAGGAGAGAGAAGAGAAAGCCCTGCAGTGCCTCCAAAATATGGTGGACAGGCTCAGCCGCCCCCCTGCTATAGCCAGTCCTTTCCCTAGCCCCCCAATATCTATTCCTTATCCTAGTCCCCCAATACCCATTCCTTATCCTAGTCCCCCAATAACAATACCTTCTCCTAGTTCACCAACATCCATTCCTTCTCCTAGTCCCCAAACATCCATTCCTTCCCCTAGTCCCCAAAAATCCATTCCTTCCCCTAGTCCCCCAACATCCATTCCTTCCCCTAGTCCTCAAACATCCATTCCTTCCCCAAGTTCCCAAACATCCATTCTTTCCCCTAGATCCCCAGCATCTATTCTTTCCCCTAGACCCCCAGCATCCATTCTTTCCCCTAGACCCCCAGCATCCATTCTTTCCCCTAGACCCCCAGCATCCATTCTTTCCCCTAGACCCGCAATAGCCATTCCTTCCCCCAGGGCAACTACTTCTGTTCCTTCCCCCAGAACTTCTTCCGTTCCTTCCCCCAGAACTTCTTCCTTTCCCTCCTCCGACCTGGACTCTTCCAAATGTAGCACTCCCAAACCATCCCCTGACGCAACAAAATTTCTTGTGCAATTGCGTGACGGGTCATGCAAGACGTTTTACGTGAATAAAAAACATTGATTGTGTGAATCAGTTTTATAAATGTTCATACAACTCTTCCGCTAGCCTTCCCCTTTTTTCCACGCCATCCACGAATATATCCCCAACATCATCCCCTGGTTGAGGAAATAATCTCTCTGCTGCGTTGGCTTCCTCAAGCCAATCTGGCCAGAACACCTCTCTGTTTTCTTCGCAGAGGTTGTGCAAGACACAACATGTGTTTACGATTTGTACCAATTTCTCAACTGCTACATCAGAGGCTTTAAGGAGTACCCGCCATCTTCCTTTCAGTCTCCCAAATGCATTTTCAACAACCATTCTTGCTCTGGACAGTCTAGAGAGGAATGAAAGCACAGAAATGAGAATGACTTATAAAGGTAACAGGTGAGAGGTTTGCGTGATTTTAATAAGGGTAAATGGACAAAGGGTTACATGATATCAGCTATATAAACATATACCAACCGGTAGTTGAAATGCTCCTCACAATGTTGCATTGGTTGTGCAAATGGTTTTAACATATTGCGGCCTAGTGGGAAAGCACCATCTCCAATCACGTGGTACTCTCCTGGGATAGAACCATCAGTCAGTCTGTCCCATAGACCACTGGCACGTAACACACCAGCATCATTTACCCTCCCGGGGTACCCCACATTTGTGTATGTGAACCTAAATAGAAAATAAATTGCATCAGGAACAAGGTAAAAAATTTTGTACACATTAATATTGTATAATAACGCTTTCATTACATGGTTTTTCTTGCTTGTCAAATTCTCTGTCAGTGTTTGCTCTTGATTTGCGGGTGATGATATCTTCCAGGAAAGTAATAATTCGAAGTATATCGGTGGCCTTGGTTGTACTACTTGTGCCTCCGCTTAGTGTAATATACACCAATAATTTGGCTTTCAATTTAATAGATTGTGCCACGAAAGGTTACAGACTTCATGATTAACGAAGTTAGAGGGGAAAAAACAAACCAGTGATTTTTTTAGGCTTTCATATTCCACGGCAACAAATTAGCAAGGTTAATCTCAAAATTACTCTATTTTGATCAGGTGTCTTAGTTCAACCCTTTTCGACAAAACTGTTGCATTTCAAAGTTTAATAGTTCATTTTTCTCATATTCATAATGCCACATAAGCTATGGTACGTCAATGCGGAGCACTCCCACTAACAATATCAGGATGTTACTATAGAAGATATCTTATTCTTGGGATGTGTCCCTTACAGAAGCCACACCAAGACAGGTTCATGGAAATACATGCGTTGCAAATATTACAGAATTCATAAGTTCATGCGAATATTGATAATTATATATGTAATACCTGTATTTACTGTCCACAACGGCCAGGAGGATGATGGAATGCCATCCTTTATAATTATAATAATCTCCTCCTTGGTGAGACGGCGTCTTGAGTGGAATATGGCAGCCATCCACGGCCCCGATGATTCCCGGAAAATTCCACCGGGCGTAAAATTCCTGCGCCGTGGCAGCCAACTCATCCTCCGTAGAAGGGAAACTTATTTGCTGCCGGAAGTACTGCCGCAGGACGGCGGCACAAAATTGGGAGACGGCCCGGCAAACAGTCGTTTTACCGACCCCTAATGCCATTGCAACCACTCCATAGTCAGCCCCTGACTTCATGAAGTACACAGCTATGGCTATTTTCTTCGCCACAGAAATGGCCTCTCTCATTACTGTGTCCTCGCCAATTAACATAGGACTCAAGTCCCTGCAGAGCATTTCAAAAGTGTCTCTCGACATCCGAAATTTCTGCAGGAACTTATCCTCAGGCCAGGTAGGCACATCTCTCTCCCACATCGCTTGGGAGCGGACGAATCCCAACGCCCTTCTGGCGATTCTTCGGCGACGACGTTGGGCTATAGCCGCCATCGCTCCCTCCAGTCGACCCAGCTGCAACAGCAATTGGACTCGCCTGTTTCTGGCAAACATGTATTCCTGGTAAGCAGCTATTACTTGCAACAATTCCTCCATTTTGGGGCCCTACAATATCGGCAAACAATCTTAAATACTTTAGCGGCCACCTTACGAGGCTGAAACCCTTACCTATCGGGAATATTATGCATTTTATAAAGAACTCAAACGTTAAAAATGTAATAACCAGGACAAAGGTACACATGCCCTTACCTTGGAATTGCGAATTTCGTTATTCACTTCTTTAACCCGACTTCCCGCCTTCGATTGTAGTGGGAACGCATCGCTGGTTGGTACACGCGTACATACGCTAGTAGTGGAAACGGGGTATTACGTGTCTGTAAGTGAGCACGATTTTATTCCAAGAGGGACCGTGTGCAGCTAAATTTTTTTTCTTCCGATGGAGAGAGTTTGCAAATGATTTTTATTCTAAGGGGGACTGTTAGCAGTGATTTTTTTCTTCCAAGAGGGACAATTTGCAAATGATTTTTCTTCCAAGAGGGACAATTTGCAAATGATTTTTATTCCAAGAGGGACCCTATGCAGTTATTTTTTCTTTCAAGGGGTACCCAAAAGTGAAAATGTCTGGGGATGAAGGAAGTCGTGGAGGTGGTTCTGCCACTGGAGGTGGTGGTTCTGCCACTGGAGGTGGTGGTTCTGCCACTGGAGGTGGTGGTTCTGCCACTGGAGGTGATTGTCCTACTCTTATCAGCATCAGCACGCCAACTTCAATCATCATTCCCGAGTTTACCCAGCAAGTGAAGTGGGACGTTTATATTTCTATCTTGAAAAATAAATTTAGAGCGATGGACGTTCCAAATGAGAAACAAGTTCCTCACTTGTTGAGTGTGGTTGGCTTTCAATATGCGGCCTTAATCACGAATATAGCGTACCCTACTAAACCAGAGGAAATGTCTTTAGATGATATTGCGAAACTTGTCAAAGATGCAATTGAACCAAAGCCCTCAGTAATAGCTGAACGTTTTAGATTTTATGAGACCAAACAAGGTTCATCAGATACAATATCGCAATTTGTGTCGAACTTAAAATCGAAGGCCCAATCATGTCAATTTGGACCTGGCCAGAGTGATGCATTGAGGGATAGGTGGGTGTGTGGGTTAAAGTCCGAGAGTATTCGCAAGAGACTTTTTGGTGAGGACAATCCATCATTTACGAGGTGTTTAGAGATTGCCCAGAGTATGGAGACCTCGGCGGCCTTAAACAGTACATATATGCATTTGGAAATGGATGAGCTTTCTCAAGAACTACAAACAATTGTTACCCCTTGGGGACTATTTAAGTTAACCCGATTAGCTTATGGAGTGGCATCTGCACCTGCAGTATGGCAATCCAAGATGGATAGTATTCATTCTGGACCAAAGAAAACTTTTTGTTACCTGGATGATACTATAATTACAGGAGTGTCTGACGATGAACATTGGCTAAACGTTATTGTTCTTGTTGAAAGGTATAAAGCTGCTGGACTAACTATTAATTTAACAAAGAGCCATTTTTTTCAGAATGAAGTTGAATATTGTGGTCACATAATTGACAAGTATGGTTTGCGATATAACAACACCTGGAGGTGATCTTGAATGTGAATTTTTTACTGCTTGATAGCGCCACTGTGACAGCCACTGAAATAGTTAAAGTGACCCAGAAAGACAAGGAGCTAGCTTTAGTATATGAAAATGTGAAAAATAATGAGTGGCCCATCAGTAATAATGAACATTTGAAAGAGTTCACAAAGCATAAGTCAGAGTTCTCTATTGCAAATGATTGCATAATCTTATCTGGCCAAGTCGTGATCCCAAGATCATTAAGACCCCAGTTACTTAGTGAATTGCATTCTGGTCACTTAGGAATCACAAAAATGATATCACTAGCTAGGAGTTTTATTTGGTGGCCAGGGTTGGTCAAGGAAATAGAGTCCCTAACTTTTTCATGTGAAGGATGTTTTCTAATTAGAAAGGAGCCTGTCAAAGCCCCATATCATCCATGGGAATGGCCAACAGAGCCTTGGGTGCGTATTCACCTTGATTTTGCGGGCCCATTTTTAGACTCAATGTTTCTAATCATTGTAGATTCCCATAGTAAATGGCCAGAGGTAATCAAAATGTTCTCAACCACAAGCAGTGCTTTCATTGATGCCCTGATACCAATTTTTTCACAGTTTGGTTTACCAAAGGTTATTGTGAGTGATAATGGTCCTCAATTTGTAAGTGGTGAATTTAAGTTGTTCTGTAAGAAAAATGGTATATTACATTAGACTATTGCACCATACCATCCTAATGTAAATGGATTAGCAGAGAGAGATGTTCAACCATTTAAACGTGCAAAGTTGACAAGCAAATTTGATTCCTCTAGTGATCTTGACAAGTTGTACACCTGGTTATTGTCGTACAGTAATGCTGAACATTATTTTACGGGACAAAGTCCTGCTATGCTAATGTTTGGAAGATCACTGAGAACAAGACTAAGTTTAGTAAAATCTTACGGTGTGTATCCTAGCGATGTGACACCTAAATATGATAAAACTAGATCATTTCAAGTTGGTGATCAGGTATTAATTAGAACTTCCACAGATAAGAGAAAGTGGAAAAAGGGTATGACAATTAAACCACTGGGTAATGTCATGTACCTTGTTAGACATGAACTTGATGTTGTCAGTAAAAAACATATTGATAAGCTGACACCAAATTTGGTTTCCCCTGTCATCTAACAACCCAATTGTGAAGCGGGCAGAGAAGTGGAAATGTCAGCCCCTGTTGCTGTAAGGGAAAACGTAACTCTCCCGAATGAAAGACCAGTGACTGATGTAAATAGTAATAAGAATGTTGAGGAGGTGGACAATGACGTGATGTCTCTGCCCCCAAGGGACAAAGATGCTTGTACACAACCCAGAAGGAGTAAACGGGTAAGGAAGCCAAAACAAGTTTTTGATTTATAAACAAGAAGTTATTTATGTTTTTTTTCTTTGTCTGTGTATTAAAATCTTAGAGGAAGGGTGTTGTTATATCGCCAAGGTTGGCATTATTTAGTTGATTGTCTTTTGTTTCTCCGCCTCCCGGATGTAATGTAACACATGAGCTGTAAGAGAAGAAGTAATAAAAATGGCTGTACTGAGAAAGAACCTTGGTCGTCTCACAAGTTTTATTTGAGGTAAAGATGACTTCAAAAGAAAGCCTCCCAAGAGTTACGTGAGGTAACAAGAGGTACAGAGATATAACAGGAATAAAATTTACTAAAATACAAGTTGACTGATACGTCACGATCTCTACGGCTGATACCATAATGGCGTACACAAGTCTGTGCGTTCAAAGATCGTTCCCAAAATATTAATGATTTATGCAGCAAAATTGTGAGTATTTTAGGCGGTTTTCCTTTTTACATTATATTTAGAGTTTTACATATTCATTTATTTTATTCTTATGTTTCTCAATGCCAACAGTAGCAAATGGTTTGCTTGTATACTGGAGTTTTGACAACTCACTCTAAATTGTTCTCAATGATCTTCGATGATACCAAATTTCGGTAAATGTGAGCTTAAGGGTCACGAACTTCAAACATTTTTTTCAACCTCTAATAGTCGTCATTTTTGGATGAAATTTTCGGAACACAACCTGCTATAACAGCAATTTACACTCGCGAAAAAATATTTCGAAAAAAGTAGAAACTCACGAATTTGCAGCGATTTAAATCCCTGAGGTGAGTGTTCGCAGCACCGCCATATTGGTGTTTCCCAGCTTCGACACCAGGTGTCACGGTGTATGTTGAGTACATTTTCTGCAGTATAATGGTATGCGGGAGAAGGCGGGGAACAGGAAAACAGCGGAAAGTGTGTTGCGAGACTCCTCACAATCGTTGAAAATGAGCAAAAACATGAACGGGATGGGGGTTTTGAGTCACCTCACAACCGATGAAACTGCACAAAAACACGAACGGGATGGGGGTTTTGAGTCACCTCACAATCGATGAAACTGCACAAAAACATGAACGGGGTGGGGGTTTTGAGACACCTCAAAGTCGATGAAACTGCAATCGAATCACAGGTTTTTGATGGACGACCACCAATATTAGGATTGATCACTTATTTCACATTCTAAACAAAACTAGGTGCGGAGGAAAGGACCTCCGTCTGCCTCGGCAGCCACAACGGACGACAATAGACGATCGAATCAACAAGTTCGCGTTTTAAACAATGCCCTTCGGAAGCTAAAACCCAACGTCCCACGACATCGCGTATTTAAACAATGCCCTTCGGAAGCTAAAACCCAACGTCACACGACATCGCGTATTTAAACAATGCCCTTCAGAAGCAAAAACCCAACGTCTCATGACATCGCGTATTTAAACAATGCTCAATCTTTAAACAATTCCCTTAAAAAGCTGAAACCCACCGCTCTGCACAGGATATAGGGAAGAGATGAAATGTTGCGGAACCCTCTAGCGGTGGTCTCGGGAACAACCCAAGATGGCGTTGAAAAACGTCGATTTTCATGTGAAAAATGGTGATTTTCGGAGTGTTATATCTCATGAAATAATGGGATTGGAGCAATGAAAGGCATGTCATAATAAATCTCCACCCTTCCTTTACCTAACACAGTTGGAATAAAAGGGCTAATCAACACCGTTTTCGCAGGATAAATATTCAAAGTTCGTGACCCTTAAGCTCACATCTACCCCAAATTTCCTATGCTCTGAGTCATCTGGTAGGTATATTGATTGATCTGGTAGATATTTGTTGTGATAACAATTAAATATTTATATTTGTCACTCAAATTCTTCTAGTACTTCAATTGTTTTAGTGAAAACAACTACGAGTTTGTTTTGAGTGAAGCATGCTAATTGTTGCCTCTTTAAAATTGGTAGTTTGCATTAAGTAAACTCACAATCACATTTTGAATCTGTAAGGAAGTTCTATTAGAGCCAAAGGACAAAACATTCAATACTATTTTTATTTATCTGCTTATGATAATGAAAGTTAATTTGGCTGGAATATGTGAATGTGCTTTCAGAATTTTTATGAGTTCTTGCGCAAAGTACGTATTATTTGAATGCATTACTCGTAGTCAGCCGATCACGGAACAAGTTGCACCGATCCTAGGGTTAATGCCATTCTGTATTGAATTTTCTTATTTTGGTCGATGGAAATATTTCATACATTGATATGAAGTGTATGTCTTTAATACAGGTATTCGACGACAGTGTGAAAAGGGTGGAGAATGAAGAGTTACATCAGGAGCCAGTGGAAGGTGACTATGTTCTTATTGAGTTCAGACATAAAAACACTAAGTTATTCTATGTAGGAAAAATTTTGAAGGACAAAGATGAAGATGGTGACTATGAAGTTTGTTTCCTACGTAGAAGCAACAAAATTGAAAATGCTTTTGTTCATCCTCTTTTAGAAGATGCAGCATCAGTGTCAGGGAGTTCAGTAAAAATGATATTGCCTCCACCTGTCAAGAGTGGTTTAACTAAACGACAACTTGGCCATATAAAATTTCACATTGACTTCAGCTTGATTAATATCCGTTAACAAGATGTTAAAATTAATAATATTGTATTTAATAATTTTTACTTTTCAAATATATGTAAAAATAAAATCACCTTTAAAAAAATATAATTCAGTGTAATCATTTGAAGATTTATATAGCTTGTCTCAGAGTACCCCATACTTAGTCTCACTGTACCCCGCATTGGGGCACAGTGAGACATATTTTAACCTTAGTCTTTGCAGAAAGTTTATGCCAATTACTGATTTTTGGCATCTGTAAAAAATTATGTAAATCCTGAATATGTGATTCATTCATATGTATAAAAAAAGTTTTAAATTCAGTCGCGGTCGCGGAGGGCGTTCGTTCCCCTCTTGACGTCCTCTCTGTAACGATGGCACCTGGTGGTGGACAGCATTCACTCCTATCTCGTCGTTTTGACGAAAGCTGACGTTCTGTTGGGCCTGTAGTTGTGAAACCTGTTTCCTCGCCTGTTCTGCCGCCATGGCCCGGTCAACCGCTATTCTTAGGTTAAGATCCTCAAACTTTAATGAAAAAAACTGTTCTTTAACGGCTAAATTTTTCATCCCGCGAAGCACTTGGCGCAAGAGCGCTTGGTCTAAGTCTTGAAACTTGCAATTGTCGGCTAACTGCCTCAAGTCCGCGATAAAGTCTTTAAATGTTTCGTCGGGTTTTTGCATTCGAGCATCGAACTTCTCCCGTTCTACCCACACACATGTCGTCGGAATGAAATGGCGAGCCAATTACTGTGGATGCTGACGATGACGACTCCTTCCCTGAACCAGCAGGAGTCCTGTTGGAAGAAGCTCCTTCCTTGTCTCCATTGACCTGTCTCCATTGCAGAACACACAAGGAGGGATCCTATCCTGTCCCGAGTCCTCCAGTGTGTGCTCCAAGGTCAACAGTCTTCCACTGATCCCGAAGTGCGGAGGTACCTTAATAGGGCCCGTGGGCTCACTTTCAGTCATGGGTGGATGTGTTCTACGCGGTTGCAGGGTTGATACCTGACCAGTTGCAGCGTCATGTCCTTCAGCTCCTCCATAAGGCACACCAAGGGATTGTGCGAACTAAGATGCTCGCTCGGAGCTATGCATGGTGGCCAAGTATCGATCAGGATATCGAATTAATGGTTAAATCTTGTGAGAATTGTGCTCTGGCACAGAACAGTCCACCTAAGGCACAGAATATTACATGGGATATCCCAATTAAGCCATGGACTCGCTTGCATTTAGATTTTGCTGGCCCCTTTCATGGTCAGACACTCTTAATTTTGGTTGATGCAACTTCAAAATGGGTAGAAGTAGCTTTTACTGAGGGGTCATTCTCTGCTAAAACCTGAATTGTTCAATTAAGTAGATGGTTTGCGACCCATGGTTTTCCCAATTCTATTGTCAGTGATAATGGACCAGCCTTTCAGTCACAAGATTTTCAATACTTCCTGCATAAGAATGGAATTGAACATTATTTCACTCCACCTTATCACCCTGCATCTAATGGACAAGCAGAACGCACAGTACAAACAGTTAAGAAACTGCTGAGCAAGATTTCCCCTAAGGCATGGTCAGCGGAGCTCCCTAACATCCTTCTGATGCTAAGGACGACACCTAGTGCTGCCACAGGACTGCCTCCCTGTGAAATTTTAATGGGTAGGAGGCTTACCACACTACTCGATCGTTTGCTCCCGACAATCGTGATCAAAAACGTACAGAGCTCTTGCACGAGTCTAATAAATTTTCTCTTGGTGACCCAGTTTACCTCAGGGAATATCGGGGTAATAAAACCTTTTGGAAACCAGGAGTAATTGTGGGCATTGAAGGCCCTAGGGTTTTTAAGGTTGACTCGGGCAATAGGAATATTGAGAGGCGTCATCTCAACCAACTGAGAAGGAGGTATCCTAATATAAGTTAACAGTTTCCTCAACAGGCACAATGTGATCGGGAGAGAGAGCAGCAACGAGCGGAGTTGGCCCCATTAATATTGGAGCCACTCTCAGTACCTAATCGATCTGCCAGTCCTGAGCCTGTACCATCCAGAAACTCAAATGAAGCTTCATTTGATGCAGACAGAGTCGAATCTGACCCGACCAGGGAAGAAGCTCCACGCAGTAGTAGACCCAAGCGAACCATCAGGCCCCCATCTCAGGGACAACGGCTGGTGGCGTGAGCAGTTATTGTAACCATGTGAGTGAGAAATAAATATTGCTCCCACAACGGCTGGTGGCTTAATAAGAAATGGACTCAACAATTACGATAAAAGTAAAGGTAGCTAAAGATATCTTTTGCGCCCCTACCCTTGAGTTTTTTTGTAACCGCCACTGCTGACAGGCAGTATAAAAGAAGACGAAACCTGTGAATCCGACAAAGAAGTAAATATAACCGTAATATGTGAAGAAAACAAAAAGTCCTATAGAGAAGTTGGTTTCATTAAAAGAATTAGCAGAATGCAGTCTCACCAAAGGTAACACTGATTTATTTAATATCTTAAATGGGGCTATCGGCAACGTAGAGAATTGTATTATACAGGAAAAACAGACAAATATGACGAATTACGTGCATATTTTATAGATTGCTTTTAATGTTAATTACTTCAAATAGACAAATTAAACCACAATGGATACTGTTATTGTTGAATTGTATTGTTAATCTATATTTCCAGTATTGTCTGCTGGTGAATTTAGTGAGTATTTTGTTTTTCTTTTTGTCTTGTGCATGTGGCGCACTCTGGTATGTATTCATGCGCACTAACTGTACTGTATTTTTTCCTGTGACTTCGATGGTGCGAATAAAGGCGTGTTCGCCAAGTATCAGCAATTATCTTATTTCTGCGATGACAACTTTGCCCGAATCATCCATATTTCAACAGGTTATGGGCCCAGCAAATTATTCGGCAAGTTATTTTTGCGACCCGTTGAGTTTTGCGTTATTTTTTTCCAAGTTTTGGACACTTCCGGTTAACCACGTTTTTTTTGGCGGAGTGTGTTTGTGTTTGTACATGAAGTACATGGGCCAGCCTGAGGGCTTTGTTGTTAAAGGGAAGGAAAACAAAGTGTGCTCGCTGAAACGAGCAATTTATGGTTTAAAACTATCATCAAGAGCATGGTACGAAAGGATAAATCTTGTCTTGTCTGAAATGGGGTTTGAAAGATTGGAAAGTGAACCTTGTGTGTATTGTAAAAAGGGCATATCTATTCTTGTGATCCCTTTGTATGTTGATGACATTTCCATTTTCAGCAATAACTTAAAAGAGAGAGATATGCTAAAATTGAAACTCGTGTCCAAATTTGAGATGAAAGATCCAGGTGAGGCAAAGAATGTGTTGGGCATGAGAGTACAGAGGCAAGATGGACCAGAAGAGATACATAGCAGATGTGTTAAGAAAATTCAATATGTCTGAGTGTAAATCTGTCTGTACACCAATGGAAGTAAGTCATGAGTTGTTCTAAGGTTCTGAGCAACATTCTGATGAAGTGAGCAAATTGCCATATCAACAATTGATTGGATGTTTGATGTATTCCCAGTCAACACAGGGTTCGTAATGACGTCTTTTATGAACTCATTCGTAAGACCCCTTTACGACTCAGCATTAAGAGACATGACGAGGTCTTTTAGTCCTCACACTTCATGACGTCAGATGAATGAGAACTTGAAGACCTCTACTCTTGAGGGTGTTTACGAGCTCCTATGGATGAATTCCGAGAGAGTTCACACACAAGGCCTGAATAAATAGAAGAATAACGAATTCCGATTCCCCTGCTCCGGTTGGCTATGCCGAAGTTTAACGTGCTTTTATGCGGGTGAGAGTGTTTAATAATTTATTTTGCTTCGTTTATCTATGGATATACTCAAAATATTTTAAAACGGTGCTTAATGCGCGACTTGGCCTTGGTCATGGATATTCCTCTAGGGTGAAGAAGATCCAAAACTTGTACGCCAACATGGGAATTACAAATTAAAGTGTCATCAAGCCATCGGTAAGTTTCCACTATGTTACACTAATATAATGGCATTTATCTTAATTATCTGATAGTTTTACATTCATATATATTTGCTCTAATGTTAGCATAAAGTGGGGTTTTAATATACTTGTGGGAGTGGAGAAAGATAAGAGTGAAAAAATAGTGTTTGTTCGCTGAAGTCGTCGCGTGTTTGTTCTCCGAATTGTTTTCGTGTGTTTGTTTCTGTGCCACACCATTGTATATTATGTTTCCTCGGTGAACATTGAGACCGATTTAGTGAATATAATGTATTATTTTTGGGAAAATTACCTTTATTCCGAGGACATGAATAATTTTTCTACTCCTTCAACGCTAAAAGACTCGTGGTGATGAGACACGTTTCATGGCCGCATATAATCCTCTATTGGGCATTATTATTGCGTGATGACATATGTTTTGGCGTGTTTCGTTCGTTTAATTAACTGCAAACCCTTACTTTTCTAATTTTTGTCTAATTTGTGTATGAGATAAATTATGATATTGAATATTATATTTCATGCAGATATTGAAGTGATAGTTGAATACTGTGCCATTCATATTCTAGGTTACAAAAGATTTCTTGTTTATCTTGCAGGTCGGCTGACGCCGCTTCATTTTGCAAACCTCGGGATCTACTCAACGCTGATATATGTATCTCTTGTGAACATCTGTGATCAGTGATAGGTAGTGCCAGTGTGGTGTTCCTTTATTTCCCAATTTGATACCATCCATCAGTTTGCGGTGAACTAAACTGCTTTTATATAGTTATCAGCAGAACATTGCCAGATTTTCGTTATTATTTGCTTCGGGAGTGATTAAGGTGTTCATATAGGTTTACATCTGTAACTAGTGTGTTCAAGTGGATACTGTTTGCATATATATTTTAATATTACATTTATTCCTGGTCTTTCAAATAAGTTGTGAGTAGGTTTCTCAGTTTCGCACTGTTGTATCGTGGCTTTACATTTTGTTTGACTACTGTTTGTAGTGAGTGCTAATGGGTACAGTTTACATTTGTTTTTTCTTAAGACTCGACATGTGTTTGGGACCAGTGGGACGAGGTGAGTGGTGTATGAATACTTTGTTTACAGTTGTCTTACATATTCATGCCTCATCTATTCAGTGTAATCCACTGTCTTCGTGAAATAAACGAATTGTAGTAATAAACTTGTAAGTTGTTGTTGCTGCTTATGTTGATCCATACTTCCAATTGCACCTCAATTTCAATGTATTTGTGTATGTCTTGCAAGTCATCTAGTTTCCATGTAGGTACCTTGTTCTTTTACTTAGTGCGCGTAAGGTATTTTGAAATACAATAATGTAGGTATTCCTGTAACATTTGCAAATGGGGTAGAGTCGGCAACCCGCCGTACTTATCGGCGAGTTTAGAGCCATCTATCGGAATAATTATGAAGTGGGTCCAATTCATGGTTTCCTGGTAGTTCCATAAGCTCGCACATGGTAGCGCCACATTTGCGTACACGTCACGTTAGATCTCTCACAGAAGTCGTAAATGACATCATGAATGAGCTCTAAAAGAGCTTTGAAAGCCCTCGAGTATGACTCGTTTAGGTGTGCATATGACTTCATGGTGACACCATTATGAAGTCATTTCGAATTTTCTTGGATGGCTCCTACACATTCGTGAGAGCTATTTACGAATTCACGCGTGACTCATATGTGTTGACTGGGTTTAGCAGTGTGTACTAGGCCAAATATTTTCCATGCTGTTGGAATCCTAAGTAGATACAATACTTGTTTTGGGTTAGAGCACTGGAAAAGTGCCAAGCGTGTGCTACGATATTTAAAGGGTACATTGAACCATGCTTTAGGGTTCAAGAAAACAGTGAAAGTGTTGTTGGTTTTGTGGATGTGGACTGGGTCGGTGACGTGTGGCAGAAAATCCTGCACAGGGTTTGCCTTTAAATTGGCAGGTGCTGCTGTTTCGTGGGAGAGCCGAAAGCAAAGGACTGTTGCCCTGTCAAGCACAGAGGCAGAATACATGGCTCTTTCCGAAGCAGCAAAAGAGTGTATGTTCTTGCACAGCCTATATTATAGTATTTTGGGGAAAGAGGAAACAGTTGTGCTATTCAATGACAATCAGTCGGCCCAAAAATTGTGCATGAATCAGATGTTTCATAGCAGAACTAAACACATGGACATTCGTCACCACTTTGTGAGAGAAGCTGTGAAATCAAATGTTGTAAAACTGGATTACTTAAACACCCAGGATATGACAGCCGATATCTCAACAAAGCCATTGACTAAACCGAAACATGAGAAGTTAGTTCAGCAACTGGGGCTAATGGAAATATAGCTTAAGGGGTGGTGTTGAATTGCATTGTTAATCTATATTTCCAGTATTGTCTGCTGGTGAATTTAGGGAGTATTTTGTTTTCCTTTTTGTCTTTTGCATGTGGCGCACTCTGGTACGTATTCATGCGCATTAACTGTACTGTATTTTTTCCTGTGACTTCGATGGTGCGAATAAAGGAGTGTTCGCAAAGTATCCGCAATTATCTTATTTCTGCGATGACAACTTTGCCCGAATCATCCATATTTCAACAGTTATTTCATTATTTCATAATAATTTGTCTACATGTAGAATAAGAGTCGAACCAACCTTGTAGGCCACGCATGTAATGGACGTGATATGACTTCAAAGGTCTTTTTTGAATTGTCAGACCCTGGGTTAAGCGGAACAGTCTTATCTGGAAAAAATGATGGCACCGAGAGATTCTGCTAAAGACAGGTTTCACTGTAAATGAAAAAGGCACTTTTATATAAAATTTTTGGCTCCACCAAAAAAACTCATTTCCTGTTTTTTCTGAATTGACTGGAAAATCTGATATACTCAGAAAATATTTAATAGTGTATTAGCAACCATTCGATGAATCCAAAAAAAAGTTTTGTTTCAAAATTTATACCAACTTGAATGGTGTCTCTTTGGACATGTGTCGCAGCATGGTGTTTTTCGGTATGTTATGCTTAGCCTGGTGTCATTCGGTGGACTTTAGGATGATACCCCTCGAACGAAATGCTAATCGGCCAGGTGGCTAGCCTCTTTACCGACTGTTATTGGAAGTCGGGCGAAACGCAGCATGGAGAAGTTAAACCCTGCCTGCGGAAACATGGGAAGACACGGAAACCCTTTGACCTTCATCCTATGTTCCCAGAATGTACGGAAAAGGCAGACCAAATTCAGATGCCAGCATCAGTAATTTGTTTCTACCGTTATCTTGGAAGTGCTGGAGTTGCGGCCATTAATTGTCTCACGAGGAGTAAGAAGCTGGTTGAAGAATCACACGCGAAAAGTGACGAGATATGTTCACCAAGGGGTGAATTAATTTTAAAAGAGAATATTTATTCAGTAATGGAAAATTTATAATATTGCAGCAAAAATTGCACAGGCAAAGTGATAAAACTGAAAGTGACCGAAGTGTTATGGAATCACGTGCACGAAATACCTTGCTTTCTCAGGAATTGCACGGTGTGCGGGAGTACTCTCGATCTCCCTCCCCGCAGGAGTGTGCAAGAGAAGACATATAGTCACTGAAAGATAGTTTAAACGACACCTTTGTTTCAGTAAGGTTACACCATTAATGCCTTGCAAGTGTGTTACAACGTCAGTAGATATTATAGACTTATTCATTATGATATTTGTCAGTTATTACTCAGGACACGAAAAAATTTGCAATGCACATTCGGCAGATCTTACGATCATTTGCTTTACACTGCACTACTATTCTCCTAAGGCTTCCGGATACATTCAATACTACATTTCAAGGTACTTTTTTGGTGCGTTCGAGGTATTCCTGGATTTGCCATCAACCTGGTTTTGGTTCAGTTTTTTGAAGAATTAAAATCTAAGGCGCCTTCAATGGTCGAGTACCTCTTAATCTAATGTATCTTTAGAAGCAAATTGAATATGACGATAACAAGCAGTCGGTTATGTAGATGTGGCACGGAAATGCTACAGAGGTTTGTGTTATAATATGTACGTTTTGGAATGAGAACTGAAAGATGTCATATGGGCTATCGAAAAGTTAGACTAGGTAAGTGTTAGAGTGCTGCAGTAACATTTCATTGAGCACCCTGTAATTTCAGCATGGCAAAGTTACGAGGGGCAGACCTATCTGATCCAAAGAACCTCTACGTGTTATCTCCACCCTAAACAGGCGAAACGATCATTTTTACTTGATGGTACCACATGATGCATGCGAAGAGTAAGTTGTTTCATTGCTTCGCTGAAAGGAAGGTTATTTACCCTTAAACAGGTATGATTAATTGTGCATTTAAAGAACGATTTATATCTGTTGCGGGAGAATGCTTACGAATGGCAATCAAACCAAGCTCCATTCACAATGAATGGGAAAAGCATAAAACGCTTGTTCGTCCCGCAGATTTAACTCCAAGTAGGAATTTAGTCGATGTTCTGACATATCTTATGCGATAACTACCAGTTTCCGAACAGCGAAGAGAGTCAAATTTATTATACACATAAATGGCATTTTTGATTGGCTGAATCCTTTCAGTATATTTGGAGAGTATTTCAAGGCCCCACAAAGAACGTCCAATGATAAAGGTTGGCCTTTTATCCCGGAGGGTTATAAGTTTCCCAGAAACAGTAAGTGACAATACATTTCTTATCAGGAAAACAGACACCTTTCTAAGCCTCTCTTATCCTCCCTACACTACAAACCTTGATACTACTATCTTGCGCCTAGTGCTGTAACTCCAGAGCATATGTCCGAGCGCGATCTTTGGTGGTGGAAGTTTTCTCAATTACATACCAATGACATCATCATCCCTCGGGAATACTAGACACCAAGCCTAACTCGGGAGGCCAAACAGCACAAGAGAGAGGTTGCCACACCCACCCTAAGGTTGTGGTCGCCTGTTTCGGGTTGGATCACGGACCTACCAACTCGCGTATCTCCGAAACACCCAGCGTACACCCCCATCTCCCTGGCACTCGTTACCTTTAGGTATAGCACCAGGAAATCTGACTGAAAGGAAGTGGCTATCTCCCGGCTACCCGTTCACACATATTTCGAAGCCGAGAGTGTCCTTGTCACTTCCTGACATCCGGGTCACCCATTAGTAACTACAAAGTTCACCCTTTGAATCCCCTCCCCCTTACAGGTCTCCGCAGGTGGAAAACATGAGGATGTATCGCAGGACAGCTCGTATGGCAACACACACCATTTAAAAGACTCCGGATGCTACCCTAGCTAACTGGGGGTTTTATCCTCACCCTTTTAGTCGCCTCTTACGACAAGCAGGGATACTGCGGGAGTACTCTCAATCCCCCTACCCGCAGGGGTGTGCAAGAGAAGGGATAGGTTCACTGAGTGATAGTTTAAAATGAAACTTTGTTTCAGTAAAGTTACACCATTAATGACTTGCAAGGTACCACTGACATTTTTGTAGTCGCTGCCCTAGGACCATAAAGAAATGAACACGTATGACACTACCGCATCATTTGAAAGTGTTTCAGACCCATCTGAATCAAAGTTTCGATTGACTGAATCATCACCATAACCAGTCATCAATCCAAGGATTCGTTTGACGCAACACTCCACTAGATTTTCCGATCAGCTAGCCCATTCATAGATCAATAATTCATCTTTTACGTCCTTCACTACTTGCTCTAAATATCTCATTTGAGGCCTTCCTTTGCTGTTCTTCATGTTTACCATTCCCTTGCCGATTGTCTTACACGTACCATCATGTCTCAAGATATGGCTAATAAGGTTGTTTCACCTTCTTTATAAAGTTTATAGCCGAATTTTCTTTTCCCCCACTCTTCTTATCATTCCATTGTTTGCTTAACTCTACCACTCCTTTTTCGAGCCTTATCATAAGAAATGTGGTATTACCAAAAAATGAAGATAAAATGGATCGACTGAGTAACAAACGAAGAAGTCTTAAGAAGAGTTGGGGAAAAGATAAATATGCTGAAAACTCTAAAAAGAAGAGGGGACAAATTAATCAGCCATATCTGGCCTGATGATGATAATATCATGGAAAAAGAGAGCGGGAAAAATGGCAAAGAAAGGACTCGTATGAGATACATAGAACAGGTCGTTAAAGATGTGAAACTGAGGAATCACGTTTATATGAAGAGGTTGGCTGATAGAAGAATCGAGGGGAGGGCTGCGTCAAACCAATTCTAGGATTTTGCACCGATGATAATGATGACACTCCTGATGCCGAAACGCTCCAGAAGATAGCTGGTCCACTGGAGCTGCCAACCTAAAAGCCTTCTGATGTCCACACATTTTACCTTTCTTCCAAATTTCTTCAGAGTTCACTTGTGACTAGGTCGATCCATTTCATCTTCCTGACGCCAAGACTGCGGCTAATTGCTTTTTCATAGATTTTACCCAGAAGTTATTCATGAGAATTCATTTGTGTCCTCTCTCACAATAAAGTACAAGGAACCCGAGTTGAGCATTTAAGGCATTGGCAGATTTTGCCTTGTTTCAACAGAGTATATCACCACACACTTTGAGGCTCACGAAAACTAGCATATTCCTTGAGATTGAAAATTATGCAGTACGGCATGAATAGTACAGCCAGCCATTGATCACGATCTAAAAGGAAAGTAATGCAAGTTCACAGAAAAATGTTAAGAATACCTAAGGTGAATATTAGGAAGACGGGCTGATACCGATAGAGTATCGGGTATTGGCCATTATCCCGATACTTTCTAGTATTCGTTTTTACGGATACTTTAATTCGAAATTATTCGTTTGATGAAAAGCATCTAAAAACATCTAATTTTAAAATCCCACCTTCTTCAACTAACTTAGCTACGCGTAGCGTATTTGTTTTCTTTGCTGCACTCTGCTGCCCTCCTATTGTTCACGACTCATGTAGAGGGCTGCTAAAAAAACAAGCCCACACGGTTTTATTACAGAAATACGTCTGCCAGAATTTTAAAACGAAGATATAAAAGTATACTTACCAAATGCGTATCCCTATCTATATAAAAACTAATTTACTATAAATTAGTTGTACTGTGTATTTGTAAATGCAAATGTAAACAAAAAGTTGTATTACCAACAAAACTAGTTCATATTCTACAATAGCAATGAAAATATTACAAATTTGTGGGTGAAGTTATGTATTTCCAGGACAGTGGTGAAGCGTGGATTTACAACTAGGGAAGCAACAACCTGTAAAATATGCAACCTTCCAGGATTGATTTCCATACATCTCTTGGCATGTGAAACTCTTTCACCTACAATATTTAAAGTGGAATTGAAAGTTTATTTACCCAGACAGAACGTAAATTTTCGTACCTATATACGAAGGGCGACGAAGAAGATACAAATCACACCACCTCTGGAATTAGTAAAAGGTGTACGCATGAAATGTTACATAAATTAAAAAATGAAGTGCGCATAATTCAAGGTAGCGCTGGCACACTATCAATTATACTGGGAGAGTTTAATCGATGCCCGTATTTTGAAATAGATTTAATAATTGCAAGAGATACGCTACATCACCTTTGTCACGGATACGAGTATCCCGTTGGCACACAGCTTGAGATCTATTTTTTGTCCACCGTGAAAGACTACCACGCAGGAACGACGCATGGAACGCTGAACCATGGAAAGCGAAGTGAGTCCACTTTGTTTTCGGAATTCAGCTCATCACAGTGCTTCAAATTTATCAACTATGTCGGCATTTCAATACTGGAGTGCCGTATCGGATTAAGCTTCGCTTGCGCCGCAGACTCTTAAGTAATTTGTACTGATCTTAACGCTATCATGTGAGATAACGTTTATTGTCCTCTGTTTTGTGTGCCAGCTATATATTTGTATTTGCTCGACAACTATATTTAATTATTTTCTATATATTTATTTTTTCCTGCATATTTTTTGTGCCATATGCAATATATTATAATACTTGTCGCTTGGCAAATACATATTATTATTACGCGAATTGCTCCGAGATGGTTCATTTACTGATTAGTAAAACAGTGAGGAAGGCTGGTTTGCGTGGCACTCGGGAAATCATCTGATGTATCGCCGTAATTAATGTAACCATTATAATGGTACGTTTTACAAAGCAACGTAAGAGCCAACGACAATATAGGTACACTTGAAAGTAGCATAGGAAACCTAGGCAGCAGCCACCATATTGTATTCCTGCGCTTTCGTATCTCTTCGTAGACGACATTTGCATGGTCGATATCTTGTTCGTCCACAATCGGCCAACGGATGGTATACGTTGACGAAACGAGCCTAGGTATACACGGATCCTTCTTGTCAATGGATACTATCCGGATATGAAACGCAAACGATTGCATCTGTGCTATCTGGATAGGTACCTAAGGAAACATTTCATGTACTTAGATCGATTCTTTTTTATCTATCAGTGCATGAAAGAACGACTGTTCCCGATCTAGCTCCATGGCGATTATTATTCGAGCAAGTTTGAACTTAACCAAGAAAACTTCCAGTGAATCGGCTGCTGCTAAGTATCGTTGTTAAGTGAACAACTGTCTTCATGAATCATTGAATAATACAAACAGCTCAATTCTTAAACTTGGATATTCAAAGGGTTGCCCATAGTTATGGTTTAAACTCAAAAATCTCTCTTCTAGAAATTGGTTTCGGTAAGTTTTGACCTATTTGAGTCTAAAATTTCAACAAGGTTCATTGTTATCATATCCATAAATGGAAGCAAAATGTTCGTCTTTAATACATACATACCTTTCAAATAAACCATGTTATTCCTTATTATCTTCTTAAGAAGGCATTTGTCATCCTTAACAGCGGCTCTCGGCTCCTGTCGTAAGCGAGGAGATTATTCATTTGTCTGCTGGCAATCGGAAGCGGGTGAAATGATGAACTTATTCCTGGATGATATACTTCTTTACTGGGTTCGAATAAGAGAACACCTTTTTTTACTCCACATTGAAAATAAAGGGAAGCACTGCTTCCCATTGTTTCAATCGACGCATCGCCACTATTCTATGGGTGCTTTCCAATCGCCTTTTGCAGCTATAGCTTATAAGTGCAAATCGTTGCTGACATAAACATACGGGCTTACATTGAAGTCGAAAATTGGAAGGAAATTCATCAATTGACATGGCTTTGAAAAACAAACCTTGAAAATCTGCCCATCGGCTACTACTGGCATGCCGGAGGTCACAAATACCTCATTGGTTTCTCACCTAAGGGCCTGAAAGTCGGTATCTTATTACTCGTGGATTTAAATTCCCAGATGTGATATCACCTTAGTCAAATTATACTAACAAATTATGGCTGTACGAACGTCCATTTTCACCAATTTTCACGGCGTTTTGGGCTCAAGGAGGTTAAAAGTAACCCCTTCCTTATAAACTTCTTGTTGGGCTTACAGGTTTGGCTAGTACCATTAGTATGTTCTTTCAATTGCACGAAACTGACAATCAGATAATCGATTATTAGCCAAGGATAGAAGTTTTTCATTTCCATTTTCCCTGACTTTTCCAGGATTTCCAGACCATTAATCGTGATTTTCCCTGACTTTTGAGCACCTGAAAATGCCAAGATTTGTCATTTATAGAGATAAAAGTGGTACTGAGGAAGCAAAGAAGTCTAAACGTATGAAAAATTGTAGGTATATTTAAATACTAATCATACGAACTTCCAGTAATATGAGATCAACAACTTTAAGTCAACAAAATAAAAATAACGTTATTAGGACATAAAACTGGAAGTTTTGCATAACAATAAGATACCGCTACAATCTTTGGGTACACAAATTTTAAAAAAATTAGTTCAACTTTGATGTCAGATTTACGATTTCGTCGTCCATTGAAAGAATTTCAGTGACTTTCTCTGACAATAATTTGGCTCGTTTGGCTTTCAATTCCTTGATCTGTTAAAGGAGACTCCTCTTGGTAACCAAATGAGATTTCTTTCCTTCTTCCTCTTGCTGCTTCTGATTCAGGGCATCTTCATAAGGCCACCATGCATTTCTGAATGACAGTATCACCTTTTCGGCAATGGTCACATTCTGAAGCGCACCAACTGCCTTGATAGTATCGTAAATGTTTTCGAGCAATCAAGAGAACGTCCCAATTGGTTCACTTTAAGCCCTTTGTTGACGGAGAAACCACTCTTCACAAGGCTTGCCCATGGCTCAAGATAAGCATCTTCTTGATTAGGACGTACAAGTCTTGGAAGCTCTCCATACCTTCAAGCAGACATCTCTAAAAGTGATCAATTCTCTGCACACTTCTGCAATATGCTTTACATGCTTCAATCACTTCAGTTTTGGATACGAGAGTTCAAAAATCTGTAATAATGCGATCACACACTTCTGCTGAAAGCCAGTTTTTCACGTGGAGTAACTTGACAGTTTTGGACAATCTAGTAATACTAACATTAGGATGACCGGTAATTAGGGCAGGGTCACAAAATGTGACTCTCACATGACTTGTACTTAACAGGTGACTTGGAGATTAACATTTGGCATAATTTAAGCAACACAATCAGTTTTCAATTTCTTCAACTTCTCTGCACTCAATTTAAGTTTCCGCAGCTCGGCTTTAACTACAGTTCCTAACTTCAAATGATTGACAGGTAGGAAGTTTTCTGTTTTCTTGAGATCGACATCAACTACTGACTTGATTTTTGGGATGCTATTCCAATAATTTAGTACCACTGGAGTGATGAGGGCAGGAGAAGGTTTCTTTAAGTTTCCTGGTGGAGTATATTCCTCTTCCAGCAGGAGTATATTCCTTTTCCTCTTCCAGCATCCACTCAACATAAGTTGCCTTCAACCTGTCCTTCGAGGGTTTGTTAATCGACACAGCGAAGTGGCTCACTCACAGAAGTGGCTCAGAAAAGAGAGTTGGTGACTTCTTTGTAAATCATACGCTCCTCGGCAGTGTTACAAGGAAAAACTCTTCAACAAGACCACTGATTGACCAGTACCAGTCTCCTGGGTGCTATTGGTTTATAGAGAGCAGAGGCTGCTGGCTTTGATTTTGGGATGGCTTCAAAAAGGAAATCTCTTAGCTTCAAAGAGAAGAGAAAAATTATTGAGGAGGTGGATAAAAATCCTCACTTAAAGAGAATTGACTTGGCGAAGAAGCTGCTCATGCCAGTAACAACATTGAACAACATCATAATGAAAAGGGAAGCAATTTTAAGAGAATCCACAGCATTGGGTGTTTTATCTAAGTGCCGTAAGCACTCAACAAAGTCCTCGTTTGAGGAACTGGAGAGCCATTTACATTGCATTGGTGAGAAAGGAAATTGTATCAATAAATTGTGGGCAGCAACAAGCCAAAATAAATTTGTTACAGGCAATCCATTTTGTTGCAAGCGCATGGGAAAGTGTGAATTGTGCAACCATCTAAAATTGTTTTGCCAATTTGTTCCTGAATACCACTGAAACAGAATGTGATTCGCAAACTTTTGTGGACGATAATGAATGGCAAAGTTTAAATTCAGAAATTTCGTTCAGTGATATTGTTGAATGTGATGATGACCTACAGACCAGTGGCATTGTTTCAATATGGGAATTGTGTGGTACATCAAATGAAACAGATTCTAACTGCAGTGAGAATGAGGAAGTGCCGACAGTGGCTTATACCTTTTTCGGGGGCTGTGGTTGGACTTGAAAAATTGAAATCATATTTTTCAACCATTGAGAACAAACAATCTACTTTACTGACGGTTTCAAAACTGGAAAAGAGCTACTTCTTAGTTATAGTAAAAAAATAAGCAGAGTAAAATTTCAGATTTTTTAAAAAAGTAGCTGTTCAGAAATATAATTAGTCTCTCCTAAAAGTTTTAAAATTGATATTGAATTCCTGAGTAGTCAGAAGGCTAAAGCATTGTATTACTGGTTAAGGCATTTTCATTTTTGGTTCATTTTTCATTTATTTTCGTTTTGTCACTGAATCCAACCTTCTTTGGGAAGAGCATATAAAACTAATGAAAAGTTTTTATTGTTTTATGTGACCCCTTTTAGTGACTTTTATATTTTTATATTTATTATATTATTATTTATTATACTATAATTATATTTTTTTTTCGTAGACAGCTGTTCTAATCATTACAGACCCTAAAGCCTCAAAAAAAATGGCAAGTCCTCATTTAGTGTTTTAAATTTTGTCCCCCCTGAAAAACCTTAAATTAGGATTCTACTGTATTTATCTTTAGTAGTATTATTTCTCACCTACAACTTAGAATACCATATTTTTGCCATCCGTACATATTTGAAGTACTATCAAGTCCACGTACGGCCAGCTATGGCGTACCTTGCGTGTGCTCACACTTGTTAGTTATTCTTTTGTTGTGTTAAGTTCACATAGGAGGCATAGGAGCGGAATGGGTGGAAGATGGACAAGCGGATAAGCATCTAGCCAATCACATGACAGCGGAGAGCAGTGGTGTGGGTAAGGGGTGGAGTTCAGCCCGTTAAAATGTAAATAACTGATTTGATGAGGCCCTGTTTCACAAATTTTGGGGAATGATTAGAAGATAAATTTTTTTGTACCCAAAAAATTGATTTCATTCAAATGGATTTTAGATTGATCACTTATTTTTCAAAAACTCAAAGAATTTGTGGTAACTGTGTATGTTGTTATCTTTTGATATTTGCTGATGACCTTTTGGCATTAGGACTTCACTTGACATCCACAGTTAACCTTCATAACTATATAAGTAGTCCATTTTTTATCATGGTTACCATGTCAAAAGATTGCCATACCGTAAGGTTGACTACAGCATGGCAACTTGGTCAGATGTTGACCATTTTGTATGGCAGCCTTTCACATTTAAAATTTCATAATGATATTTATATCCATATGAATAAATGGACAGAGCATAAGTAAATTTTTTTTACATCTACACATAAACTCATAAAAAACACACTTTTACAAGAACTGGTAGGTATATCTGATTCAGTTTTCACAATTCCCTCAAATTCTTGAGTAAGCAGCCTAAATGAATGCAGTTACAGTGTGGACAATATGCACCGATCACTCATTTACACATCTCACTTATTCATAGGTAACATAAATCATCCACAATGAATCTCTTGGTAATTTTACAAGTATTAATCACTTAGCACATATTCCTCTGTCATGAATTTTCATGTGGCCATTCAAGTATTGCCGTATGCTGAAGCGCTTAAGACATATGTTACATTGAAATCTTTTTTCAGTTCGGTGAACACTTACCACATGATTACTCAGAGATACCCGTTTGCTAAAGGACTTCCCACAGTCACCACATTTATACGACCTCTTCTTCTCATGACGAACTAAATGCGTACTCAACTTACGATTAGAAGGGAACTCTGCACCACATTCTTCACATTTGTAGCACTTAATATCAGAGTGCATTCTCATGTGTGCCATCAGAAGAGTACAGTTCCTAAAACTTATGCCACACACAGAGCACAGAAAAGGTTTTTCACCCGAGTGAATCAACTTGTGCTGAATCAGGGTAGACTTCCAACGGCAACGCAAGCCACAATGTTCACATTCATATGGCTTGTAATTTGAATGAATGATAATGTGGCCATTGAGCCCCAGCAATGACCTGAACCTAAAAACATAAAAAAAGCATCTGAATAAAACTATGAAAGTTCTAGATTAGATTATCACTAAGTCCTTAATGCAGAGGACTTCTTTCAAACGTAAAAACAATTTCTCAACCAAAATTTAACAGCATATGTTTGTTACACATCAACATTTACATAATGAACTAGGGAAACTCAGCCAATTGCTATCCTTGATAAAATATCACTAAAAAATCAATTTTTACTAATATAGGTATCACATTTTCTGAATTTACATGCACAGACAAATCAATTTAGAGTGAAATCATGTATAAAACATTACCTTGGCTTTTGATAGATTTTAATCTTACATGCACCTCCCAAAATTCACTTGGAAAAAAAGATTTTTGTTTTCCAAACTATTTTTTAAATTACACCATCTTCAATGGTGACTTAACTTGGTCCTAGTATTTTTGACAACTCCCCTACGGAGGAAAAACTAGGCTAACTACTGTCTTTTAAACCAAAATTACTACAGTAAAACCTTGTATTTACATTATCAGGATTTACATTTTCCTGCAATTCACGTTTTTATCGGGTCCCATCCCATTTCCTATATCTCCAACATATGCAGAACCCTGTATTTACACCACGACTTTTCTGTTTTCCCAGTTTGCAATAGATGCAGGTAAGAATGCTATACATAAAAAAAAACAAAATTCTTTCCTATGACATTTAGCCTTACCTACCAGTCCATATAAAACACTTGTTCAGGGTTTATAGTAGTTTTTCATTTACATTTTCCCTGACTTTTCCAGGATTTCCAGGCCATTATTAGTGATTTTCCCTGACTTTTGAATGCCTGAAAACTCCTAGATTTCCACCATTTATAGAGATAAAAGTGGAATTGAGGAAGTAAAGAAGTCTAAACTTACGAAAAATTGTAGGTTTATTTTCATATTAATCATATGAACTCCCAGTAATAAGAGATCAACAACTTCAAAGTCAAAAAAATAAAAATTATCCTTATTAGGAAAAAAAACTGGCAGTTTTGCCAGTTTAGCACAACAATAGATATTGCTACAATCTTTAGGTACACAAAATAAAAAGAAAATTAGTTCAACTTTGATGTCAGATTTATGATTTCGTTGTCAATCGAAAGAATTTCAGTGGCTTTCTCTGAAACTAATTTGGCTTTCAATTCCTTGATCTGTTGAAGGAGACTCTTCTTGGTAGCCAAATGACATTTCTTTGCTTCTTCCTCTTGCCACTTCTGATTCAGGGTGTCTTCATAACGCGATCATGCATTTCTGAATGACAGTATCATATTTTTGTTAATGGTCATATTCTGAAGCCCACTAACTGCTTTGATAGCATCATAAATGCATCTTTGAGAAATCAGGGAACGTCCCAATTGGTTCTCCACTATAAGCCCTTCGTTGATGGAGAAACCCCTATCCACAAAGGCCTGCCCATGGCTCAAGATTAGCACCTTCTTTATTAGGGCGTACAAGTTTTGGAAGCTCTCCATACCTTCAAGCAGACCTCTCCAAAAGTGATAAATGGGGTCGTTTACCATATTTTTTTTATTGCCGAATATGATAGAATTTGTAAAATAAAAAGACCTGTATTTTTCTGTTTTTCGATACATCAATTATTTCTCAAGTTACAGGCGGCAAAAAACTGATGTTTTTAACCCTTTTGGAAAGGTGGGTGTGATGCAACCTCTGACGTATATCAACTTCGTCCAATCACAACTGAGCCCGCGAAGCTACTTTTCCTTATCGCAAAGGGGGGGACACAGCTGACTCTGCCTATCGGAACAGTTATGACAGTATCTGTGCGAGCAGACCTTCCGAGAACCCCCCTCCACTCCCTCCCCAGACCATAAGTCAAGGATGTGGGGATAATGACGTCATTGTTATCATAGCAGCTTTTTCGGTGGGCGTCACCTTTTGCTTATTTTAATTTTTGATTTATGAGTGAATGGTTGTGGTTGGAAGATTAATTTTTTCACTAAATTTCTTTTTTCGTTTCCATCTAACAATTTCATGTACAAAATTGCGATTTCGGATTCCAAGTAAACGCCCCCATTATTAGCACACTTCTGCGATATGCTTTACATGCTTCAATCACTTCAGTTTTGGATATACCACACACTTCTGCTGAAAGCCAGTTTTTCGCGTAGAATAACTCAAGAGTATTAGACAATTTAGTAATACAAACATTAGGATAACTAGCAATTAGGGCTGGGTCACATAATGTGACACTCTCACATGACTTGTACTTAACAGGTGACTAGAAGATTAATGTTTGGCATAATTTAAGCAACGCATCCTGCAATCCGTTTTGAATTTCTTCAACTTCTCTGCACTCAATTTAAGTTTCTGCAGCTCGGCTTTAAAAGCAGTTCCTAACTTCAAATGCTTGTCAGGTAAGAAGTTTTCTGTTTTCTTGAGATCGACATAAACTACTAACTTAGCCTTATCTAAGGTATCACCTTTGATGAAGAGAGACATAAGGTCTCTAATCAGAGAAGACAGGTCTGTATACAAGAATGGAATCATTGGTTCCTTACATTGATATGCCTTCAGGAAGGGTTTCCATTGCTGAGAAACATATGCAAAGAAGGCTAACCTGGCAGGCAATAGCTTTTCCTTCAAACCTGACATCATGTTAAAGTAGTTCTTTGAATTAATCTTGATTTTTTTCTTCCCCACATCCTTCTACAATTTTGGCAAAGTTTGAAAGTGATTTAAGAGCAGTTACAGCCACTTCTTCATTTTCTAGCCATCTTATTGAGCAGAATTCTGCAGGAAAAACAGGGCACTTTCTTCACTGAAGCTAATATAACCACTTCTCAAAAGTGTAACTTGCAGGAAAATGCAAATAGCGGGAAAAGGATAATTTTCAGTTTCACATGTATACACTAACAATTTAAAGTAAATATATATATAAGAAACATCGCTGAACTTAATTTGAGCAATATTATTAATTATTTCTTAAAGTATAGAGCTGTCCTGATTTATTTTTGTACGATATATTTCTACCAATGTTTCAACCAACCATTGGAGGGTGACAACTCCATAATTCCCAAACTTATACTTTATGCAATGCCTTTTCTCTTATGACGAAGCCATTCACGGCGATATTAGATGATCTAGAACTCAGAAACTGCTTTTTAAGTTGGTATTTCTTCATACCATGATTTCTTGACATTTCCTCTTTTTTAACAGACATCTGCACTAGCTAATATGTTTCTGAATCACCTTGCGATTTTTCATAATTGCATCCATTATAGAGACCGGTAATCTTAGATTTTTCGCTATATCAGTGCGAGTTGCATCGTGATGATCCACAATTTACACCAGAATGGAAAATATTCTAGTAGCTGCAAAGATTTCTGTGGGGATTAGAAGATTACTCGAGGGTTTCTGTTTTTTTTCCACTTTGGTTCATCTCACTGCATGAGATTCGCAGCATTCCAGACTGCATCTTCAGGTCCAAAGTGTAGGAAATATATAGGTAGAACGAAGATATGGGAAATATATAGAACGAAGATGTAGGAAATTTGATGGGATGTGACCTTCGGACTAGAAGAAGCCGTCTAGAATGCAGACGAAACTGTCATCCTGAGGGATGAACCAACGTGGAAGAAACCCTAAAAATCTTGAGTTATCTTAAAATATTGTAAATCGCATCCATTTCCATGTGAAATAAAATTTAGGTTCTGGAGTAATTATAATTATATCCTTATAAGGTCAGCCAGCGCAAGCAGTTAACCAAAGGCAAAAAAATTCTCAACAAAATTATTTTATTTATTTAACGCTGTTTTCACGTGATAAAACTAGTTTCAATAAGTTTTGTTTTGTAGTAATGTGGTTTAAAACTATTGAATTAATGCAGCGTGATGGTCGGACGAATGATCCCCTGTTATCGTCCACCAGTTCAGTAAATGTATGTTTAACATTTCATAATGTCTGGGTAAAAATTCATTTTCATTCTTCACAATATGAACTTCGGTAAAGCTTAAATATACTCCCGCAGGTGTTCCTAAATTATAAATTGCGTCATATATGCATACATTTCATAGTAGGAATCTTTTCCTGGCAAAAGGATTGTGAGTTTCTATCACGATTGAAACTCATGATCGCAAGTGATATTTAGTCTTTCCGTCACTAGTGGCACTGTGTACTGCCCCGCTATGCCACTAACTTCAAATTCTTCCGTAAAATGGAGCACATTACTGCTCTCTCTCTCTCTCTTGTTTTTGAAGTTATATGCAGAAATGGGGTAAAACAAGTGTTTTATATTGACTGGTAGGTAAGGCTATATGTCATAGGAGAGAATTTTGTTTTTTTTTTAATCTATCACATTCTTACCCGCATCTGACTCAAACAGCTGGAAAACGGAAAAGTTGTGGTGTAACTACAGGGTTCTACACACGTTGGAGATATAGGAATTGGAATGGGACCAGATAAAAATGTTGTAAACTGTGTGAAAACATTAATTCCGATAACGTAAATACGAGGTTTTACTGTATATTGCTCTCTTTCAGTGTTTCTTATTTTTATCTCTACCCTAGAGTTCTTATGTATGTACATAAAACTGAAAATTCCTATTTTCCCACTACTTGCATTTTCCTGCAATTTACACTTTATCCTAGCAGTCGCTAGAAAAGTGTAAATACCTTTATTTTCAGTTTTACTGTAATTGCATTTGTAAAACTTGCCTTTCCAATATAGAATAAATTGAAATGCAATCCAATCAAGTTAAAATCATAGCTAAATGCATCTAAACTGCTTACCTCTTGCCACAATACTGGCATGACATTGGCCACATCTTCCGGTGCTCCCGCTGATGCTTAGCGAGAAGATTTCTGAATTTGAATACTTCTCCACAATCATTACACCTATAATCTGACTGAAGAGTTAATTCTTCCACATCTGGACCAACATCAATCACAGGGTCAGGTAACTCGTGCAGAGCAGTTCCCTCCAAATTGGAGTTGGCTTCTCCAGAATCATAAGACCCCTGAAATTAAAACCATGCAAGATAAAATATTAATAAAACCACTACAATTAAAACAAAAGTGAATATTATCTGCGGAAGACATTCAAGTACTGGCTATCTTCCAGAAGTCTAACAAGAAGAAGGCGGAGTAACTTCTATGGTAAGAGTATGATTATTAGTTATGACTTAGGCCCGTATCGTAAAAGTCCCCTCTACGTAGAGCCACAGGCTGGCCTACTGTGAGGCTGACCTTACTTGCGAAGGAGGTCCCTCTATCTATTCGTATGTTAAAAGTCGCCTCCCTCTCGGCTTCTAGGAGGAGAGGTTAGAGCCGGCGGAAGTGACGCATTTTTCAAGAGAAAGTTTCTGCCTGCATAGTTGACAGTCTTCTAGTAGTATTCTATGGTGATTTTTTCGAAGCGTATTCTGTAAAGCAATGCGCAGTGGAGAGACGCACGAAGTCACTCGAAATGGCTCGCTTTGAACGGATGGCCAGGCAGGAACAGGAAATTTTGAGCAGGCTGGTAATAACCTATAAGAATGTTATTGAGTGCAAGAAATCAGATGCGGAGTCAGTGGCAAGCAAGGCAAAATGTTGGCAGAGAATAGCAGATGAGTTCAACAGCCATGGATGTGTAACCAAGGTAAGTACCGTTGAGTACTTATATCGTGAATGATGCTTTTGTCAATACGTGTGCTTAAGTTATTGGTGTATTATGAGGTTTGTGTGATAGTTGATAGCATATATCTCGAAATGAGTCCAACGGTGCACATTTTTTGATTTTAATCGATTTAATTTTTGTCGTGCAAGTCACGAGTTGTTAATGCATAGCCGTAACCATATCAAAAAGTTCACGTCTTTATGCCGACCTCTCTGTTTATATTTCCTTAGCGCAACCCAAAGCAATTGAGAAAGGGTTGGGACAATATAAAAATGAGGAGGAAAAAGGTGCTAGCAGAGGAAGCACGACGGCGGATGGGTACTGGTGGAGGACCGCACCCATCCACGTCGATAGACGACACGATCCCAGAGGTGGAAGTGGCAATTCCATCGATTGGTCACTATCTTGTGTCCATTGAGGATAGTGATCAATTGATGGAAGTACCCAGAAGCCAAGAGGAATTTGAAATAATGGAGGAAGGAGAAGATGAAGGTAAAGTCGACGGTTTCTTAATATGATTATACTGTTTAGTCTGTATTTTCTGTCCGTTTCTTCGCTATTGCTTGTGTAGCTATTGCTTTGAAACACAATGTTTACTTTGGGATTGGATTGATTCCTTTACCGTTGCAAAACAGAAAAATTCTGGTGGATGTTTTCGTGAGTTGCCTGTCGCAATTGATATTTGGAAATTTCTGATATAACTGTTCACTCAGCAGTCATGGATTTCACTGTAGGTAGTGACGATGTGTTGGCATACAATATTGACGTTATATTTCTGTGGTGCAATAATGCCAGTGAAACGCCGTTGGTTGTTTTGCGATACAAATACATAATTAGACTACAGTATTAAGTAGAGCTGATACACAAATAAACAGAAGTAGATTGTAGAATTTATCCCATGGCATACATCCTAATCCATAAATGGCCATATTATTTTGTGTGATTACTATGTAGGTACATGTTTTCCAATTTATGTTTCAAAATGAAGAGGCTTCTGGGTCATGGAGTGGATCACAGCGGTTGCAGTTCCCGGTACCGATGGGGGAAACAGTAGGGTCCACAGCTGTTGCCTCTTGCTCCACTATGGAGCAAAGGCCAGCTGTGGATACCGTACTGACCCCTGTGAGGTCTGGGCCCTCCCCTCGGCAGTCAACAGACCGTGCGGAGGGACCCAGGAACACCACAACCCCAAGGGCACTGACAAGAGCTGAAGCTCTTCAGAGAGAGATGGATGCCAGGCTGGAAAGAATTAAGGCTGCCTCAGAAGATGAAGCGCGAATGAGGCAGGCTGCCTCAGAGGATGAAGCATGAATGAGGCAGATAAGGATTCAGTCAGCACTCAAGGAGTTGGAGCACCAACGGATGTTACGAGAGTACAAAAGGGTATATTTTATTTTTATAGGCTAATCCTCAAGTGACATAGTTACTGCATGAACTTGGGTGTTAATGTTTGGTGAGATGTTTTGGTGAGTGGCATTTCATAAGAAAAATGCATGCATGAAAAATTCATACCATTCAGGCAGGCTGTAAAGAGTCGCAGAATGAAATGCCTCTTCCATTTCATTGATAAAAATATATTTCTTTCACATCTCATTTCTTTTATATGACCTTGGGTGATGCTTTGCATAACTAAGTACTCTCGAACAGCATATATTTTAAGTTTTTTATAGGTGCACCAAAATATTACCACTGCTGAAGATTTTCTGCTGACCGTTCATAAGGGATATATCTTTGTGCATGCCTATTGTATGAATAATTATGCTATTACATGTGGTTTTTGTTGTTTTCAACTCATTAATTGTATGATTCTTCTTTTAGAAACAGTACAGTGAGTAACTTCCGTTGGTGCTCACCCATTGATAACTCCCTTGAGTGCTGCATCCTGGCTTCCATCTCTCCTGATTGCCCTTGGTGTTGTGGGTGTACCTGCACTGCTGTGATCCACTCTCTTTGCCTACACCTCTGGGATGGTGCTTGTCGAATGCTTCCGCTCATGCACCTTTTTCCTCTGTCCCACGCCTTTCTCTATTGCTGCATGTCCATGGTCATTCTCTGCCTGCAATTTGCCTTGCTGATAACACTGCATCTGATTTCTTGCACTCATGTATATTCTTATAGTACCAGTTTGCTCAAAATATCCTGTTCCTGCTTGCATGTTTATGATTTTATCTTGTATTTAATATTTAAATAAATTTGTATAGGCTCCGAAAATGTGCTTTATTCTATAACTGATAAATAAAATGCAAGTTTTTCAAGCAGGCAAACAAGGAAGCTTGGTGGCGTGTTCATTCGCATGAAAGGCAGAATGCATTTATAGAAAGGAAACTAATTATAATAATATTTAATTTATTAATGGGCATTGCCCTTTCTTCATAATACATATGGGGCATTGGCTCCTGGATACAATGTCACTAATAGGTAGTAAATTATGAATCAATATGCTGCAATGATAAAATATTCTCTGTGGAGACTTCAATGTGGGCAAACAACTTTTGTACCCACAATATTAACAGTTCATCCATTTATAATTTACAACATATTTGTAACTTAAATTTCATGAAAATTTCAATACAAAAAACCTTAGATTATATGTGAAATAAGACATTTATTTTTTAATCATTACCTCAAACCCTTGTTTTCTGCTGCTGTCATGATCCATGCTTTGCTGCCATAAAGAAACACGCTCCCGATGTATATTCTGATGAATTGTTTCCTTACTTCTACGCTTGTATTTCCAGTGGTAAGTAGATTCTTTTTTAGATAGAATGCTCTCTTCGCCTGGGCTATTCTGCTGACTATTTCTTTCTTGTTTCGTCCATCGTTGGTTACTCGGCTTCCAAGGTAACAGAACTCTTTCACCTCTTCCAGCTTTTGTTTTCCTAGTTTAATGTTGCTTTTGGCATCTTCTCTCCTGCCGCACACCTGTATCTTTGTCTTCTTCTTATTGATCTTCAGATGATATCTGGCCATTGTCCTTTCCATGGTTATAAGCATCTTATTCAGATCTTTCTCTGTCTCTGCTATGTCATCATCAGATCGCAGCATGCTAATTTTTTCTCCATAGATATTCACCCCAGAAGACTTACTTTGATTTCATTGATGGCTCTCTTGATGTAAACATTAAAATTACTGGCGACAGTGCACAGCCTTGTCTCATTCCTTTCCTTATCCTTGCTTCTTCAGAGCTGGTTCCAGATTTTATCACAGTTACCTGGTTTTTAAAGAAACTGAATAATTCTTTGATCATTGTAGGACATTCCAATTCCTGTCCGAAGTCCAAGCATTGAATTCCAATCCACGTTGTCGAAAGCCTTCTCTAAGTCCACAAATGCAATGAACGTCAGTTTGTTTTCTCCATTCTCTATGAGCAGCCTAAGGGCCAATATTGCCTCTCTTGTACCTTTACTTTTTCTTAATACAAATTGATCATCCAGGAACTCCTCTGCTTTTCCTTCTATTCATCTGTAGATGATCCTTGTCAATATCTTCAATCTTTTTAAACAATGTGTTGGCAGCCACTAACTTATGCTGTGTGCAGAACAGACAACTACCTTCAACCTTTCAACCCGTTTTTTGCATTTTTCTCCACAGCACAAACTGCTAAAAATACAAAACTACAACCAATTCATACAGACAGAGAATCCACACTCAATGCACCAAACCTCACTCTTTTAGCTCAAAACTTGGGAGAGAAGTAAACGAAATGGATACAGAATGACTGACAAGCTACAAAATTATATACATTTTGGAAAAAGACTACATCAAAAATGTAGGTAGAGGTAAGCTAACCTATAAAAATATCCTTGTATTTTTGCAAATAAAATACAACTATGTATCTATTATAATAGTGATAACATAATTTTTCCTATAAAATGAAATAAAGCTAATGCACATGACCGAAATGGCGTTGTATGAACACTCTCCTTTCCACAGCAGCCCGAGGATTTTGATTACGAACAGCTGGAAGAGGAACATCTGCAGGGGGCACCAATCTCAGAAGCTGCTCAGGCACTGGTTCCCTGTGCTTCACAGCCACATTGTGAAGCACAGCACAAGCTAGAATGATTTTTGCAGAGGTACGAGTTGCTGTTCTCAGCTTCATGGACAGGCATGGAAATCGCCTCTTCCAAACACCAAATGCCCTCTCCACAGTTGATCTGGTGGCAATGTGTGATGTATTATACCTAAAAATTTGAAATGGAATGTTGATATTCACCACTGTAATTCCATGTAATGATGTTGTTACACTATAAAAGCTGATGCAATAGAAATAATTGTGGATGTGTTATCCAACAACTAACCTCTCGGCTGCTGTAGCTGGGTTGCGCACAGGGGTGTATAAATATCTCATCTGTGGATACCCACTATCTCCCAGCAATATCCCATTTATTTCATTGCTGTCAAACCTGAGTCTTAATCGGCTGTTATGAAATATGCGTGCATCATGTGTTGATCCTGGCCACCTACAGACAATATCCAAAATTTCCATCCTGGGACCAACAACCACCTGTTAGATATACAAAAAACGGTTAAAATATTGAAATAATACTTCAAACACTGACTAGGAAGTATTCTGAGACTGAGTAGGCATGTTTTTTTCTACAAAACCTTTACCTGAACGTTCAGAGAGAAATATCCCTTTCTGTTCCTATATAATTCAGGGAATTCTCCTCCTGGACTGATGATAGGGATGTGAGTACCATCAATACATCCTACAACTCCAGGAAAACAAGCCACCTGGTAAAACCGACGTCGGAAATCTGCCAGTTCCTCTTCTAACTGTGGGATCCTCACAATTTCTGGCAGTTGCCTGGCTAGTTGTGTGCTAACAACCTGAAGAGCATATGTCCCAAATTATCAGTACCATCGTGTATGACTTACATTGATAGTAAATTGTGTGCATGTTGCCTGTTTGTGCAGAAGTACTGTGCCTTGTACTGTTGTAGCATATTACAAATAATTATTGATTAAATCACCTGTGCACCTTCAAAAGTCAACTAATTTTGTCTCTCTGACGAGGACTTTATCTGTATGTGTGTTAAATACTCTGAAAGGTAAATAAATTAAAAAGCTTGCCGGATACTGCGTTCCAAATCAGTGGTACATGAAAAAACGCAACGGATCAATTTTTTCACTTACGTGAATAGCAATACAATCGCATACCTTAATCAATCTGGACATTGTAGATTGCGCCAATCCATGGAAATCGCCGGAGACAATCTAAAACATGAGGCGAAGGTATATAAGTACGTGTGAATGCATTTAAAATCTATGAACCACACGTAACTTTTCATTTGAATCGCTAATCTGTTGTTATATTTACATTGTGGTATTTCTTTAAGATGGACTTGGCCCATACATAAATGTACGTTTAAGTAGTTATTCAAGCCAAAAATTGTATTTAAATGCATATGATTATAATTAACGTATGTATGATAAGAATCAACGTGCAAACGTTAATTGCACGTTAAAACGTGAGAGGTATAAGATCCAAAATAGTGCAATTGCAAACGGCGATTTATAGTTCTGTGTGTGATATCTTTATATTAACCAAAACCAATTTAACGAAAGACATTAATGACTCAAAACTTGACTTGCAACATTATAATATATTTAGAAAAGACCGTGATCCAAATACTAGTGTCAAACATAGCGGTGGCGGTGTAATGATCATCACGAAAAACAGTGTAAAAGCCTCTCAAATTGTAACTAAAAATGCAAACGTCGAGCAACTATTTTTATTCATTAACACTGCGAACAATAATGTTTCAATTATCGGTGTAGTTTATATTCCACCAAGATCATCAATTGAGATTTATCAATCCCACTGTAAAACAGTCGAAAGTGTTGTGCATCGGTACCCTAACTGCAATCAGTTTATCTTGTTTGGTCATTACAATATTCCCAGTGCAAGTTGGTGTGATGGCCTTTTACATGATTCAAACGACCACATCTGTAGTGTAATAGGGGAATCTTTTGCTTCCTGTGATTTGTATCAACGCAATACTGTTTCAAATCACCAAGGAGTTTTGCTCGATCTGGTCTTCACGTCTCGTCAAGACCAGATGATCATCTCAGCTACTGAAAGTTTACTTCCCATTAATATTCACCATCCTTCAATATCTACAAGACTCAGCCTTAAGACTAAAACAGTTAACACTCCTGATTGTATTAGTATGTATGATTTTAAGAATTGTGATTTTCTTTCAATTTCTAGTCACTTAGAAGTGATAAACTGGGCTGAACTGCTGCGCCCCCTTAGTGTTAATGAAGGTATGTCTCTATTTTACTCAATTTTAAATTATTTAATTTGTTGTTTTACACCAGTAATCCAGGTTAAGATCAGTAACTATCCCAAATGGTTTTCAACGGAATTGAGAAATTGTATTAATTAAAAAAAAATAGCTCATAAGTCTTATAAATCTACTGGAGATCTTGAGTATCGCATTAAATTTTGTAACCTTCGACGACGTTGTAAGCAGATTGCCAAAAATTGTTACTTGAATTACATTAACTCCACTCAAGAAAACATATTTTCTAATACGAAGTACTTTTGGAGTCACGTAAACAATCTTCACAGGTCGCATAGATTACCTACCGACATGTTCTTGGGTGACCAAAGAGGTTATCATACCCAAGACATCTGCAACCTGTTTGCCACACACTTCTCTTCTGTGTTTTCCTATGCCCAACCCTCGTGCCTAGTTTTGCCTGACTTTCTGAACTCAGTACATATTAGTTCTCTCTCAATCTCAACAAAAGATTTACTATTTAAGCTAAAATCAGTGGACACATCTAAAGGATTGGGACCTGATAACATCACCATTAATCGTCAAATATTGTTGTGAGTCTCTTCTTTACCCGTTGTATGTTCTATTCAACAAATCATTAAGTGGTGGAATTTACCCCGAATCTTTTAAAAGTGGCTACGTTATTCCTATACACAAGGGTGGTAACAAGACAGATGTCACGAATTATCGGCCTATTGTTATTCAATCTGTCTTTGCCAAAATCCTGGAGAGCCTTGTGACAGATAAACTTAGTGCTAACTTGGACTGTGTTTTAATGGATGAGCAACACGGTTTCAGAAGTGGTCGATCCACATGTACTAACTTACTTGTCTTCCAGAATGATATAACGCAAATGCTGAATCTGAATACTCAAGTAGACGTTATATATTGTGACTTTAAAAAAGCCTTTGATAAGGTTCTTCATCCCCTTTTGTTGACCAAATTAAGAGCATATGGCATTGTTGGAAGCATTTATAATTGTTCCATTATCCAAGTTATCTTTTTCCATTCCAAAGTTATCTTTTTAATAGAAAATCGATGATTAAAATATCTGGCTTTAAGTCTTTTTCCTTTTGTGCCCCAAGTGGAGTTCCTCAGGGATCCCATTTGGGACCTTTGCTCTTTTTACTTTTTATAAACGACATTAGCAGTTATATGCATCAGGTGAAATACTTGTTATACGCTGATGACCTAAAAATTTATTACCAAATCAATGAACGGAAGGACACCTCTGTACTTACGGACTCCCTCAATAACCTCGTGAAATGGTGCAACAGCAATCACATGGAATTGAACTTGAATAAGTGTTATACAATGACCATAAGTAAAAGTAATTCAAAAGTTGAATTCAATTATAGTACATCTGACTACACATTAGATAGAGTCGATTGTTTTCGAGATCTGGGAGTTATTTTTGATAGCAGATTATCATTTGCCCCACACATAGAGTACATTACACTAAAAACTTACAGAATGTTGGGATTCGTAGGCCGAACCTGCAAGGACTTTAAGCACATTAACTGTCTTAGATTGCTGTACATAGCATTTGTGAGACCTATTCTTGAGTATTGCTCTATCATCTGGAATCCCCATTATGTTAAATTTGTACATGTCATGGAGAGAGTGCAACTTAAGTTCCTAAGAATTATTGCCTATAAATTTCAACTTAATGGGATTAATGGTGACTGCAAAGACCTAATGGAATGTATTAATTTAGCCTCCCTTCATCTGCGGAGAAAACAATTTGCCATTACTTTTCTATACTGTATATTAAATAATCATGTAAAATGTTCAGTTCTGCTTTCTCTTGTATCTCTTAGAGTTCCAATAGTCTCATCTTGCTGTACTTCATTTTTCACAATTCCTTTTTTAAGAAATAATTATTCTTTTTTCTTGCCTCTTTTCCGTGCAATGAGAGATAGCAATGCTAACAGTAACTTGGAATTTTTTGCCACACCATTAAATACTTTTAAAAATATTGTTAAGTCAACAGGTAAATGTGTGATACTTTTATAATTTATTGTTTTTTTCAAATTACTTTATGTGAGCTTTGATGATATTGTATTCACATCATGTCTTCTTTTGTAATAGCCTTTCTTATTGAGTTTTGATTGCATAATATTATGAAGCTATGTATATCTTTTCTTTCTTATATTATTGTATTGGTTTATACTTTTATGTATTCTAATTTTGTACTGGGTTTCTACGCCCGTTAATAAACCATATTATTATTATTAGTAAAGGTTTGTGGACTACATGCCACTGTCTCTTTGAATAGTACTATTACCATGACCAATTATCATGACCTCACTCATTTATGCAATAGTAATGCCGCAAGAGATTACAGTACACATACGTCGTTTTTTTCGCAATTGTTGTCCAGATTGCATACGGCGTGGATTGGCTGATGATAACACATAGGTGATGAAATTTTTCATTAATTTATGAAGTGTACGCTTATCAACAATTGCCACCTTGTCTTTCTTTTTTGGTTATGTTTTAATATAATTTATATATAATATAATTTTAATATAATAGGTTTTAATTTCCCTAACCCACTTAAATTTTCTAAAGTAATTCCCATATACAAAAAAGGTGATAAAACCTTAGCTTCTACGTATCGCCCAATTTCAATTATACCAGTGTTCAGTCAAGTAATTGAGAAGGTGATGAAAAATCAGCTTTACTACTATTTGCAAAGCAATACCCTATTCACACCATCACAGTTTGGTTTTCGCAAAGGTGAATCCACCTCATCTGCTGTCAGTTATATTACTGATACTGCTGTCAGTTATATTACTGATACTATCTTGAAGGCCTTTGAAGAAAAATCATCCACTGCCTTGATTGCATGCGACCTCTCTAAGGCTTTCGACTGTGTGTCTCATTCCATTCTCCTTCAAAAACTTGCTCATTATGGAATCAGAAACAATGAATTAAAGCTCATTCACTCTTATTTGAAGGATCGTCTACAGTGTGTTTCAATTGATGACAAACATTCTTTACCTTTACTTGTTCAACATGGGGTACCCCAAGGATCTGTTCTTGGCCCTCTTCTTTTCTTGGTGATGATTAACGACCTCCCCTACAATGTTCCTTGTGAATCAGTTCTGTACGCTGATGATACAACATTCTTATATAATGTCAAAGATCTCAACAACATCCAAAACTTTCAAAATTCTATCATGACTATGGCACAAAGTTGGTTCACAGCCAATGGACTTGCTTTAAATACCGAAAAAACTCAGTCAACAATATTCTCCCTTAGCAAAGCAGTAAATGAAACTGGCAATATAAAGCTCTTAGGCTTTGAATTAGATAGCAAGTTACAGTGGAATACGCACATATCCGCCACCTGTGTCAAACTATCCAAGGTAATTTTCATGCTACGCAAACTCAAGGAGCTTATCCCTAAGGATTATCTAAGATCAATTTATTTTGCTTTTTTTCATTGCCATCTAAACTATGGTATTGAACTATGGGGTCATGCTGCAATGGTAAATGACATCTTTCTACTACAAAAAAGTGTTGTGAGAATCATCTCGAACTCTACCCCTCGTGAACATTGTAAACCGATTTTCAAACAATTTGGTATCATAACCCTTCACAGCCTGTATATATACAAATGCCTTTGTAACGTTAAAGAAAATATTGACTTGTTTAAGGTAACAACCAGTGTCCACCACCATGACACAATGAGAAAAGAAAAACTTGTTGTACCACACTGCAGGTTAACAAAAACAAAGGAACATTTCAATGTTCTAAAACTAAAATTGTTTAATATGTTGCCCCAAGAGGCCAGAAATGCTACATTGGCAAGATTTAAATCTATCATTCATTGTTGGCTTGTATCAAAAGCATTTTATTCTATTGATGAATATCTTACGTGCAATATCAATGATATAGTATTCTGATTTTCTTTGTGTTGTCCTTAACTATGACGAAGACTATTGCAGATGTATCTTGCTTAATGTCCAATAAAAATGTATGTATGTATGTATGTATGTAATACAGATTTTAAAAAATCCTCCAGCCAAACTTCGTCCTCATACACCCTACAAACAAACCCATAAAATCATCTTGTTCTTCTCTACCTCGATTTTTAAATAGCTTTGATAGGATATCATTAGCCTCCACACCTTTTCTCGTAATGTTTACCCTAACTTACTATCAAGACTCCAGGTCCCAGTTAATCCTTATCTATGTCATTCTCCTCTTATATTCCAAGTTCCCTTTCCTATCATTAGTGCCATGCAGTTCTTTCACGTATTCCTTACCCCTATGCTGAATCTCTTTTATGTTCTACCAGCAACTCTCCTGACTTAACACTAATGCACAGTATTGTTTTCCACTTCTTGATGCTGAATACCTTCTAACCTTTGAGTACAGGGCACCTATTCCTCCCTCTCTCTGGAGCCTCTCAACCTATTTACATTGACCTTTTCTCCACTTTTCTCTCACTCTCTTCATATCCATCCTAAATCTATTTTTTATTTCCTTGAATTTTATTTTGCCTTGCTGTGTTTAAATCTTTCTGTTTCAATCATTCCTCAATTCCTTCCATAATTTGTGTCATTACCCAATGTGTCTGGACCATACTAGTATCTACTGCACTATTTTACCCCTCATCCTTTCTCAACTGCTTGCTCTTCTGCATCTTCCCTAATACACCAGTAAACTATTTCCTGATTTCCTGCATTTCAAGTGAGAGATTTTGAAATATTAAAGAGGCTTTGTTGGAACCAATTTCAATTTTTCAAACTTGTCATTCAATGAAGACAAGAATTGGGTAGGCTAAATCAAGAAAATTGGAGTTATTCTTTCAGGCATAACTTTCATAAAATTATAGATACCCTCAATTTACACTTTCCCATGATTTACACTTTTTTCTCTCTTTCCCCACTTAAGTGTTAAAGAGAGGTTTTACTGTACAGATAAAGTGCCTCAGTTAAAGGCAGTAGTTACCTTTCCAACAGACGAATGGGTCTGGTCATTGCATAGTTGGGATTAACGATTAAAATTAATCGTTAAAAATGTAGTTAACTATTTAATTCAATTGTTACTTTTTATAAGAGTTAACTTTTAACCCCTTAACTGGGGTAAGCGACTATAGTCGCGAGCCATTATCTCATCCCAGGTGGGGTGTGCGACTATAGTCGCGCACTGCGTAGTTAACTCTATCTTGCTGGGGAAGGCAAATATATTCGTGCGCCGTGTTCCTAATGTATGCTATGAGACTCTGGTCTGTCATATTTTCCTTTTTTAAACATATGTGCTTCGTAAGTGAACCATATATTTATTTTATATTGGTTTAAACATAGCATGAATTTATTTGCATTTGAATAGTGTATCGCCATATTTTCACACTGTTCTGTCATAAGGCTATGAATTGTATTTGATCTCATGACTTGACATTTATTTAGACATATAATTGACACTTGAAATTTTAACTGGCATATAATATTATTTATATTACGAAATAGTTCTACGCTTTTATTTAGTTCTGGCAATAAATTAAAATTTCGCAAAATATTGCCTTTCTTATATTTTACTACTTGCTAATTTATCTCCGTGCTATATAAGACGTAAATGATTTTTTTCCTTTTTTCCTGTTATTGCAATTATTATTTGGAATTGTTTTTTAAAAATACATATTTTACAGTCTGTTTTATGAAGAAATTCAATTTGTAAATGCCTATGGAGAACCTTTTGACGTTCCGCTTCTTTTTTTCGAATAAACCCCCTTCACGTAGTTCTTTATCCAAGCCATCCAGATCGTGATCAGACGATATACACACATAATTATTTTTTTTATCACTATGCACTTATTACTACTGAAGTTTATAATATTCATGGCGATTCTTCTTGTGAAATTCTTTATGATTTTGATATTGAATGATGCAGCGTTGTTCCGAATTCCTGGCTGACGCGTACGAAATATTCGCTCATTTCTTATTCCACATTACATCACTTGATAAACTATTGGATCTTCCTTGCTGTTTAGCTATTCTTGTCGTTCACGGTAAATTCCTCCTGGTTTTTGTTTCAATCGCCGTGAAGTGAGCTTTCAATATTCAAGCGTATTATTTTGCAAACTAGCCTCGTTTTCATCACTCACGGGACAGGTGATGGGGGATGAATGTGTTGAGTCTCCCTTCCCTCCTCCACTTCCCTTCTTCCTTCTTCTAGGGGAGGGTGCCACCGAAAAAGGTGGGAGATAGTTGAGGGACTGATGCACGTGTCTATCAGGAAATCCCTCCCTGGTATCTTTCGCTTTGGAGGGAAGACCAGCGTCGACCGCATGCGGTGTGCTTTGCTTTGCTGCTGTTCTTGGAATATTCGGGGCCTGGTTCATCCCAATGTATGTGTGAATGTGTTCGGCTCTTTTTCCTTCGCTTTGTTTGCGTTGGGAAGGGTGAACCACCCAAGAGTTGGAGTTATTCCGTTACGACCGCTAGCACTCAGTGCCTGTGACTGAGGACCCCAATAAAAGGGAAAGGTTACTTCCGAAAATGCCATTGCAAAAATTATTCTCACCGCTTTTTCTTATCCTCAGACAGTTTCTTTTCTTCCGTGGTCGTGAACAGACGCATGCGGAACGTTCGCTAGTTACCAAGTTACTTTATTTTTGCGTGAGAAATATAGTCATTCATTGCGAATAATAGGCTTGCTGAAATTGACTTTTCAGAGATGTAAAATCTTAGTGGTGATAGTCACGACAGTGATGAAAGTGAGGAAGAGATTTTGGTGTCTGCCGAAGGGGTAGCTGGTCAAAGTAGAGTTGAACCCGCTGTAAGATGGAAGGCAGTGCAGCAAAGTGAAATTAGTTTTTGGCATTCTCCTTTTGCAGGGAATAATACAAAAGCCGAAATTAGGGCATTATTTTTCTCGCAATAGATTATTGGCCACGCCTATATTTTATGAAATTATTACAGAGAAAAGATATTTTTGCTGCTGAAGTTTTTGTACTTTGCCAACAATGAGAAATACCAGTCCGATGCTCAAGTTTCCCCAAAACTTTATAAAATAAAACCTATCATGGACAATTTGGTCTAAAAATTCAAGGAAAGTTACACTCCTGAGGGGCTGCTATCTGTTGACGAAAGTTTATTGCTGTGGAAAGGTCGCCTAGTTCGAAAAGTATACATTCCAAAGGAACGGTCAAGATTTGGCATGCAATCTTTTAAATTTTGTGACTCCAAAACCGGGTATGTGTGCAACATGCTTGTGTATACGGGAAGGGACACCGAACTCGCTGAAACAGTGTAGGCATTCGCGTTTCAGGTTTTACAAGACCTTCCAAATTAGTACTCACTCTCTCTCAAGATTTGCTTTCGCAAGGGTATAGGTACAATAGAAATAAATAATTACTTCAGTAGCCCTGAACTTTTTGATTTTTTTGATAAAATTTGAGATTGACCCAATTGGAACAGTGGGAAAGAACAGGTAAAGTGTCCCTAAAGATTTTATGCAAAAGGTGCTGAAAAAAGATGAAGTAATTACAGCCTATCGAGGGAAATTGATGGCAATAAAGTGGCGGGACAAAAGAGGTGTGTGCATCTTGAGTACTTTGCATGATATCTCTATGGTAGATGTCCCAAATAGAGGAGAAGGAACAAAATGAAAACCCCAGGCTTGCGTTGATTGCAACGATGCGATGGGAGGAGTGGATTTGTCTGATCAGTGCATAGTAACGTACAGTGCGGCCAAAAAGAGACTAAAAAAATATTATCAAAAGATTTTCCGGCACTTATTAGATATAACAGTATTCAAATCATTTGATACAAAAAACAAGGGGGTGATTTATCACAACTCGAAATCAGAATGAAACTTATTTAGGGCCTGTTCCTCAAAATGGCAAATGAAATATGGCAAAGCCGCAGCAGAGAAAGAGTCAACGATCAGAGAAAAAAGATCCAAAATACAAACACCTGCAAGACTCACAGGCCGACACTATCCAAATCTAAACCCACCATTAGACGCGAGAAAACCGGCGTTAAGAGATGTGTCGTTTGCAAGGCTAAGGGGCAAAGAAAAGAGACAATATTTTATTGCAACGAGTGTGATGCCCCACTATGTGCGGCACCATGTTTTCGATTGTATCATACATTACCAAATTATTGATTTTTCAAACAATATGAACATTTTTGTGAAAATATTGAGTGTGGCAATAAAATTGTTTAAATTTGAAATTCTTAAAATTTATAGTTTAAAAAACTAAAGGTTTTACTAAGTAACACATGACATACTTTTATTTTACCAAAACTTCATTTGATTCAGCAAAAGGTTTTGAAAATGAGCCATAAATACCTTGATTATTCCATAAAATATTCGGTAACAAATTATGCCTCAAAAAAATGGCGAAAAATTTTAAAACTAATGAAAAAACCTAGAAGGACTATATTCATCCATTTTAGTATCCCAAATGTCTAAAAATTACAAAAATAAAATGTGTCAAAAAATTTAAACTTTTAAATTTTAAACATTAAAAGTTTAAACAATTTAATATTTGTATAGGAATTACATTTTAAAACTATATTTCACTAACATAATTTATTTTATTTGAATCCAATACATGTATTTCTAATTTGAAATACCTGAGGGAATAAAATTATCAAATCTATATTTTATAGCGCTAATTACTGTGAAATTAAAAAAAATCGCTTTAAATTTTTTATGAAAAACTTTCTCAAAGTAATACAGCAAAATTAATGTTAAATGAATGAAATCCAATGTAACTATGGCCACATGTATGTTTATTGTGTGATGAATACAGTTTTGTGATGCAAAAATTAGCAAAACTTCATTATTTATTGCAAAAAATTTTTTTTTAGAAAATTTACAAAAAAAGTTCTGAAAATTGTTCTATTCTCCACTACAAACAGAGAAAATATCACTTTTTCCCAAGCAAATTGGTGGATTCCTTCCCCACCAGGTGAAGGATAAGAAAAAATTGCTCCCCAACGAAGGGGTTAATCATTAAAACTATACTATAACGGATACAAAACTAACTTCAGTTAATTTTTTTCATTAATTTTTGGCGAATGTCGACCTGTTAGAATTTGGGTGCAAAACTTGCCTAATAGACAAAGGGGAAAATAAAACAGTATCTAAGAATGCAATATAGTTGGGTAGTTGTGCAAGAATGCAATGAATATACCCAGACAAATACATCCAAACAAAAGCGGGGCTGAGGGGAGTGACCGCCAAATCTTAGGAACGCACCAGACGAGAACTACTCAAAGACTAAATCCTAGAGGGCTCGTATGCCTTACTCGGCGACATCATGTCGTCAATATTGCATAGTTGAAACTGAGAAGAAGGGTCGCCTAAAAACCTATGATGGTTAACAAGGGGGAGGGGTTCATTCAAACTAACATATATGTTACAATGCACCAGTCTACGTATGCCTTACTCTGCAACATTGCGTCGCCAATACATCAGCCCCCAGTGAATTGCAAGAAAAGGTGCACAGGCACACCCTCAGCATCTACTGCAACTCTATATAACTAAGCCACTGCAATTTTACAATTGTGAAGGGATACTTCACATCGCAATGTGGGGATCATTATCCAAAACTAACCTTAAAGTACTTTCTACCGCTGAGAATAATCTTTTGCGACAAATTACTGATGCACCATGGTTCATCAGATATTCTTACATTCACGACAGCTTGAAAATCCCAGAATTGGAGCTCCACCTCAGAAAAATCACTTAATCCTTTCAGCTAAAACTAGGAAACCTGACCAACAACACTCAGGACACTTAAATGGAATCACAATGAAAATCCCCACTTCAAATATTTTAAAACAAATGGATACAGAGGGAAGAAACCACAATGACAGTTTTCAGTGTTTGCTCTGTTTGTTAAAACAAGAAACCATCAAGACCTCTATCACAAAGAATTCTATTTTCCAAAGTAACTGAAAAAGTAACTTTTAAAATAATAGTTACTTTTTTTAACTTTAATTTTTATCAGTTACTTTTTCAGAAAAGTAACTTTCTTCTTTAACAAGTTACTTTTTACAGAGATTAACTTACTTTAATCACTTAATTTTTTTTGGTAACTTTCCCAACTATGGGTTATTGGCTCTCCACTGTCTCCACTTTTAGCAGATCTCGTGATGGACAGCTCAGAAACTTTTTTCTGGGAGAGTATGTATAAAAAAATCATGGCTTCAATATGTCAATGACATATTTATGACAGAAGCCAGAACAGAGACATAGACAAATTCTTGGACTTCTTAACACGTTCAATGCGGCATGACGGGAATTCCAGTATTCTAGGATCTATCCGGTGACTCATGCCGGGAGTTCCCGTCCTTGGTATATGTGTCTTTCTATCGGTTCCTGCTGCTCTCAGTCACGCGTTAGGGCATTGTCATCGCACTGCAGTCATCAGTATGAACCCTACTTTGAGGAAGAGCACTCAGTTTTGGTTCCGGGAGCTTTTTTTTCGAAGACTACACATCGTTTTTTGGTGAGTACTGCTACTTAGTCTTTCTTTTTTCTTATATAGTTATTAATGTCTTTCATGTTTTTCCATTCATTTTTTCCGTTTTAAAACAATTTTTAGATCAGGGATAATACTCTAACGAAATAAAGATTTTTTTACTTGATTGTTATTGTTTTTTGATCGCTTGTAACTGCATTTTGCCTACCCACCAGGGGTATAAACACTATTTTTTTAAAATATTTTTCTTAATATTTTCGGGACATTTTATTGTTTCATTGCTATCTTTAGTCACTTGTATATTTAATCATTTCATTATCACAGATAAACATATGCCTTAGGAAAAGAATAGATTGCATGACGTCTTATCGTCTTCCGCGACACGTAATTTTTATCTCTAAATTTATACGTTTTTAGGATCTATCTAAGGTAACATTTATAGATTTCTGGATATAATAACGCTACGGTTGAATTCTATTTTTATAGACATTAAATTTTCAAAACAAATGTGTTCCGTAATATATTTATGTTAAATCATCATATACTCTCAACACAACATTTACCTTTTTCGTTTTCTCTACTTTCAACTAATAAACTTGGAGCTTATTTGATTAATTATTACCTGCGATTTAATCGGTTTCCTAACATGAAGTGCATTTATTTTTATTTTACAAGGGTTAGTCCAATTATTTTCAAAATTATATTGTGTAAGTTATAAAGTACGTCCATTTTACGCCCCTGTGTTGCCGTTTCCTAGATACGGATTGTGATGGTTTTTTGAACATATTGTCTTTTTTGTCGTAGCTTTTAGATTTGATGCAAAGCTATCTTCAAAATAAATTTAGAATCAACTGTCATATTTTGTCATTTTTGCATTAAAATGAGTTTTTTTATTTTTACAGACTTTATTAAGAGAAGGAAATTGAAGAAATTTTTGAAGAAATCAATACAAAAACGATTTGACGTAAGAACACTTATCCCTAGAACCATAGTCACACCACCTGTTATGAAGCAATGAATGCGGATGATATTAATATTTCAATTTTTCTAGGTTCCATCAAGTCAAGTGTATTTCCCTTGAGGGAAGGCAACGCAATAGCGATTCAAGTAAGCAAAAATCGGAGAACTCGGCATTATATATTAGAACTATGATCTTGGGGAGCCCAGAAGTCTCTTTCATGGAATCCCTCTCCACAACTTTCCACATCGGGGAGATTTGGTTCTTCATCAGCTGATGACCCCTATACTATATGGGACGGAAACGTGGGCTTTGCGAAAAGAAGATGAAAATAGACTTAGGGCTTTTGAAATGTGGGTGTGGAGAAGAATGGAGAAAATAAAGTGGGTCGAAAAGAAAACGAACGACGAAGTGTTAGAATTAGTAGGAGAGGAAAGAAATTTGATAGATGAAATTAGGAGAAGGCAGAAGGTGTGGATGGAAAAGGTAATAAAAAGGGATGGTGTTTTGAAGGAGGTGATTGAGGGAAGATCGTTGGGTAAGCGGGGAAGAGGGAGGAGAAGAACGGGTAGCTTGGATGGAATGATAGGTGGCAGGAGGTATGTGGGGCTGAAGAGGGACATCGTGTGAAATTTAGGGGGTGGGAAGAATTAAATGTCCATTTAAACCTACCTTCACCGGTAGAATACTTATAATAATAATAAACTCAGTTGCATCTCTCGCCGTTGCCTCGGCGCGGCGCCGGAGAGCCCGGCACGTGGCCTCGAGCCTTCTCCCCGCGCGAGGCTACGATGACTACCATGTTACAAATCACACTTAAATAATCCACACCCGCTGGCAGACTGACCCTCCTTTGTCTGTGGACTGACCTATTCCCAAAAGATGGGAAAAACTCAGGTTTACGACAATTTTTTTTTTTGCTGAATAGAGGGAACTTCCCTTGAAAGTGGTGGTCTTTGGTCGGGGTGAGGGGTGGTCTTTGAATAAGGGTAATGAATACCATGAACATAGGGGCATTACAATCGGTTCCGGAAAATACTGGTCGTTGAGAGGGGTGGTCGCTTGATAGGAGTGGTCGTTAAGAGAGGTTTCACTGTACAAGCATTGAGAACACTTGCACCAATTAGCTAAAACAAATAACGGCCACCATCAATTTTTCGGCACCGTAGATAGCAATGTTTTGGCCCATCAAGTCACTTCCATCCATTCCGCAGTTGTACTTTTCAGTGAGATGTGGTTGCTGTGCAATTGTGTCTTTTCGTGCTTTTTTCAGTGTCATTGTTCCTTACTCTTTTTCATAGTTGCAGATTTTTTTCCATCGAAATAGAGTTTAGCTTTTTTTTTCCTTTTTGCCAAGTTTCATGCTCATAATCTACGACTTAGGAGTTTGCACCACCAGAAACGTGGCCTGGGTCATCTTCCTCTTTTTACTCAGAAAATTTTGCAAATTGGAATGAAGCGTGAGCCCTAAAAGGACGACCTGAGAGATTATCAGCAAATCCACCCATATCTTCATCACCAAATTCTTTGACCGAACTGCTCCTTATTTCTGGATGCTTGATGTAAAGGCCTTGTATCAGTGTCATCCTCCAAAATTTCTAAGATATCTCGAACTGTCAGATTCAGGGGAGAAAAATGAGAAACCAATACATATATTTCTACGTAAATACTGTTACTTATTTATTTAAACACTTTACCCACAGTTAAAAATGCTTAAAATCCAGTCACCTTGATGAAACAATTGGATTCGTCAACTTGCGTAAAATGATCCTCCCAGCATAGCCATATGGATACGGCAGTATTTACTCTACTACAAAAATCGTACTATGAAACAATCATGCAAAGGGAAGTGAGCGCATGACGACCCTATTCTTAAGAAACAAAAGAAACCTATTTTTAGTTCACAATCACAGATTGAACAGCAAAAAGTTACACATTTACCTCCAGCTGGCATCCATTTTGCTCCTCTGACACGCACATGATATTTCACCCACCTAGATGCTCGCTCCGACCAGCTTCCAAAACAAAATAACACTTGGATCTGGTGATCGTGACCTTCAACTATGCAGTTTTGACAAGTTTATTAGGATAAAGTTTACAGTTCATCCTACAGAGCGTCATACACTCGGCGAATCAGGATGTAGCCATATGGCTACGGTGGGCGGAAATGGGTTAAGTCAGAAAACTCATGCAGTTTCCTACTGCTTGGATACTAAGATAGGAATCTAGAAATACAGACGAAGAAAGACTTATCCATTACCTCAGTTTCCACTTCATTGCACTGTTCCCTGATGTCTTCATCAGCTGTCTCTTCCATACCCAATTCATCATCACAGTAACTTTCCCTCCGTTCCCTTAGAACTTTCTCAAAAGCATCCTTAAGTTTACTTAACTTATTCTTAAATTCGAGGAAGTCGCGTAACTTGAAGTGGCACGTGGAGCAAATAAAATGAGGGAATTCATCTGCTTTTGACACCTGGAAAAAGAAGATATTGGGGTGAAACTAACTATAACTAAACTATACCACATAAAATTAATTACAGTAATTTTTGTTGTCTGACAGGGGGTGTGGAGTCAAACAATGAGCATAATTGTCATAAAACATGTTGCAAAACCATTACAGTTCACACCATGAGAACCCATGATGCATGCTCCCAAAGCAACACGGGGACCTATGCGACTTGTCTTTTAGCATAAGTTGTGGACGAGGCGGTTTGCACTGGCTGTTCAATTGCGAAAGAGTGAAAAGGAAAAAAAAAACCTCTGGAGGGAAGGGTACCCCCGATAAAAGGCAAGAGCCAGAGTCCTAGGCATATGTGTTGGTTGGTGTGCAGAAACAGGGCTGACTGTAAATCCGGAGAAAACTAAGCTTGTATTGTTTACCAATAGAAGGAAAATGGAAGGGCTTTAGACCTCCCTCTCTACAGGGTAAGGTTCTATGCCCCTCACCATCAGTTAAGTATCTTGGGGTTAATTTGGACTCGAAGCTTAACTGGGGAGAGCATTTGGAGAGAAAGGCAAAGAAAGCCTGTGCTTCCTTATGGATGTGTAGGAGGACCCTTGGTAAGACATGAGGACTTCAGCCAAAAGCCATTAGATGGATTTATATGGCAGTCATTAAACCTAGTTTCTTGTACTGCTCTATAGTTTGGTGGAAGAGTGTCCGGCTGAAAAATGCTAGGAATAAACTGAACCACCTCCAATGAATGGCCCGTATGGGCATTTTAGGGGCTATGAGAACAACCCTAACTCTGGCACTAGAAACTCTGCTGAACCTTGCTCCACTCCATGTGGAAGCAGAGGTGCAGGCAAGGATGGCAGCTTATCGTCTCAAATGTATGGGACAGAGGTATGACAAAGGAAGTTCCTTTGGTCACAGACAAGTTTGGACAGAGCTCATGAAGTTGAGTCCCATCCTCGAGATGGGCAGTGATGGAATGATAGCCAGGTTCAACCAATTATCCCTCTACTTCAAAATCTGCTTCCCGGATAGGGAACAGTGAGATAGAGGAAAGGAGAAATAACCTCATCTGGGGCCAAGGTATGGTACACGGATGGCTCCAGAAAAGAAGGAAGAGTGGGAGCAGGGGTCTACATTGTAGCACACCAAGGAAGCTCTCAAACCCTCTGGGAAAATATGCAATGGTGTTCCAGGCAGGGGTATATGTACTTTTGACCTGCACGTATGCCATTAAGGATATCGGGATGTTCAATAGTCCAATACATGTATGCACGGATAGTCAGGCAGCTCTAAAGGTGCTGAGATCACCATGGTGCAAATCACAGCTGCTGCAGGAGTGTTGTGAGGCACTCAACGATATAGGTAGATGCAGCAAGGTGGAACTTTTCTGGGTACCTGGTCACGCAGGCATATCTGGAAATGAGATGGCTGATGAGCTGGCAAGGGCCAGTTCCAGCTGAAATCTGATTGGACCAGAGTCAATCATACCTATCGCTACATCAATAGGGGTAGCAGAAATTACAATGTGGGGCTTAGCCCGGCATTCTGAGATCTGGCAAACTACACCGAGTGTTAGACACATAGGAGAACCCAGCCCTAGGCTTGCCAACAGATTTCTGTCACTAAACAGGGGTCAATTACGCTGGTAGTGGGACTCCTTACTGGGCACTACCAGGTGATGAGGCACCTGCACCTCTTGGGAATTGTAGATTCACCTACTATCGGAATAAAAATTATGGATACCTGAGTTTGCAGCCTGATAGTTACTTAACGAATTTACGTATATGAACAATAGTTACACCAAATTTTGGCTTATTTAATTTTGAGTCAACTTATATAAGCAAAAACCTTATTTGATTATTCTACTATTTTTTATGTCACCAAGAATAAAAAAGTACCAGTTTTTTGACGCCTTTCAACCAAGCCTCCACTTTGAAAATGTGTAACTGAAAACTTTTTTAATTGGATCAACACCAAACTTTAACACAAGTTGGTTTCAACTGTTTTATAATGTACTTTTAAGTTTCAGATGTTTATGTTTAACCAAAATAAAGTTACAATCCGATTACTAAATGCACTTTTATTCTTGACTGAAATGTTGCACGACAGCAAGATTGGTCGTGTTGTGGAGTGTAAAAGATGAAATACTCACTGAAATCATTCTGTGTGTTATAGTAAAAACCAGTGTTTTTACATTGACAGGGTGTCCACAAAAGTCAAGATATAAAATTCAAGCATAATACAAGGTTTTCAAGGCAAAATTTATAAAAATTTCCAGACTAAAATATCACTGTTTTTGTACTACCTAGTCAAAAGTGATGTTTTTCAAGTTCTATGTACAATATGGATTTTTTGTTGTTTAACTCATAGCATGATATAGATAAAGTAATTAAATAAGAAATAATTGATAAATTAAAGTAATTAAATATGTACAGTAAAACCCCATATTTGCATTATCAGAATTTACGTTTTCCCGCAAATTGCAACATTTTTTTTGGGTCCCATCAAATTTCCTATCTCTGCAACGTATGTAGAACCCTGTATTTACACCGTGCGTTTCTCCGTTTTCCCACTAGTTGCAATACAATGTGCTGACTAAAAAAAAAATTTCCCTTCTAAAACAGTTACTCGTGCATATCAGCCCTTACAAACCATCTTTTGGCATCCTTTCGTACATATGTACTTAAAAATAGAAGAGAGATAAAGCAGTAATGAGAACTATTTTCGGGAAGAATTTGAATGTGGCAGGGCACAACGCCACTAGTGTCGGAAATTTGAACTAAGTCATCTCGTGATCTTCCGCGAGGAAAAGATTCATGATATGAAATGAATGTATTGTAGGACTACCCAGCTAATAATAAATACAATGTTAAGAATTCCTGTCGAATTTTGACAATATTGATTTAGTACAGGATTTGATATGATTAAGAATGAAAGCGACTTCTGAACCAGACGTGATGAAACGTGAAAAATGCCGAACTATACAACGTGACCGATAACTATCATTTACACTGACTTGATTCAACAGATACAACAACAACCATGATGGGTTACTTAAATATAAAACTTATTGGAACTTGCATTATCCCATTCAAGCCACACTGCATCGCAAATAATTATAATATTTAAAAATTATGAAATTGCACGACAGTTTGCACTAGTAGAACGGCGAAGTAGGTAGCTTAAGCTACCACAATTGTGTGTTGCTAAGTTAACTTACGGGTAATTCCATACTTGAGGGTAATTACCCTCAATTAGTACGGAAAATAGAATTTATCCTGCTTGAAAATGGAAAGGCGAGGTGAAAACGGACATTTTCAATTGAGGACAAAATGAAAATTTTAGGGCAAGTTGATGCCCATATTGGAACTCGCATTGATCTGGCGAAGCAACTCAGATTGCCGGTCTCGACATTGAATACATAACAAAAAATCGTGATGCGATTGTAAAACATGCAAACCAGTGTGGACATTTGTCAAAAAAGAGAAAAAGTAAAGAATTCCAGGTATGAAGAATTAGAACGAATGCTGAAAAAATGGTTTTTAGGTGCAAGATCCACAAATGTCCCTGTGAATGGCGTCATCTTACGAGAAAGTACGTTGCATATCGCCACAAGATCGGGAATCGAAGATTTTACGGCATCCAATGGTTGGTTGGATGGATTCAAAAATAGGCACAATCTTGTATACAAGACTGTGAGTGGTTGTTAACATTGAGACTGAAACTCAGTGGAAAGAATCTGAACTGATAAAGACTTCTGGAAGACTACAGCCCAAAAGATGTTTTCAATGCAGACGAGACAGGATTATTCTTTAATGTGCTGCCAGCAAAAACAGTGTGCTTCAGAGGGGAACGATGTCATGGAGGGTCCCTTAGTAAACAAAGACTTACTGTCTTATTAACCACAAATGCAGATCGAAGTGAGAAACTTCAGCCGCTAGCGATTGGCAAATCAAAAAGTCCTAGGTGTTTCAAGCATGTAAAACAGTTGCCCACTAGATACACCACAAATACCAAAGCATGAATTAAGGTCATGCAATATTTGAGGATCTTCATGAGCTTCATGCTCTGGATGCGAAAATGGGGTCGCAGAACAGGAAAATTCTGCTGTTTATTAATCACTGCCCATCCATGGAATGTACACTTAAGAAATGTAGTTAAAATTTTTTCCAGCAAACTGTACCAGTGAACTCCAACCATTGGATTTAGGAATAATTCACTCATTTAAGGTGCATTATCAAAGGATGATTGTACAGAAATTGATATCTCTGCAATTGTGGTAGGTACAATCAAATTGAGTGTACTGGATGCCTTTCACTACATATCATGGGCCTGGAAATGGGTTAAGGACTCTACAATATATAACTGCTTTAGAAGAGCAGGATTTCATGTTGATAGTGGCGAAGAAATTCCAGTTGATATTGTGATGATGATACTATAGACAATGATTGAATGTTCTTGAGACAAATTATACTTTCTCGGAGTTTGTCAAATTAGATTCTTGTGTTGTGACAACTGCGGTACAGAGTGTAGATGACATTTTGGATAAACACCTGGAGGAAAATGCAGATGAGGAGGACACAGAGGATGAAGATACTCCTTTACCTTCATACCAAGACACAGTATGTGCTGTTCACACACTAAGGAATTACTTGTTAGGTGGAAACTGCAGTGAGCAAATGCTTGATGAACTGCAAAAAATTGAAAATAATGTGCATGATATCAATACACAAAGGAAGCCAAAGCAGTTGAAAATATCCTACTTTTTTGCTAAGTAATATATATTACTTAGCAAAAAAGTCATAATCATTAGATTGTTTAAATGATTCCTGATGTCATCAGCTTCCACATGGGCCATGCCATACAATGGGACGACGTAAAAGTCCTAAGTCGAGAGAAGAGGTACTGGGAGAGATTAACAAAGGAATCCATCGAGATCAGGCTAGCATATAACACCTTCAACCGAGACACAGGCTACTCTCTCAGTAATGCCTGGAAACCCGCAGTGAGAAGAATCCGATTGGCTAGGGAAATGAAGAAACCTCTCGACCAATCGGAAGACACCTGACACCCCAGCCCCGGCCAAGGATATATATATCTGGCAATTTTCAACATGCGACATCAGCCCTGAAGATGGAGAACAACTCGGTCTCCGAAACATCGGCAGTAATGGAGCAGCTTACCCGGTGGAAGACCCGAATATGCTTCACCACGTTTCTCACTTTGTTTTTCATTTGTTTTCACTTTTCTGAGTTTATGTACTTCCATTGTTACATGTACTCTGTGTTGGTGACTTCATGAACAAAGACAAAAAGAAACTGCATTAGCTCTCTTTTCAAGTGATTATCAATTTAATCCATGTTCATCGCTTAACGCAAGCAAAAATTAGATCATAAAAGCCAACATTTGTGCTACACATAATTTCTTGACCATTCAAAGGACATACCACATGATTCTCTGGTACTTATAGTTACCCAGATATCACCAAGGACACAACCACGTGTTTCTGCAAATCAACTAACTGACATACTGTAACTAAGCAACGAATAAGAATTTTTGAAAACTGTTTTACCATGACTTTGGGCATAAATCTCTACAATTCCTAAAATTTTGAATGAAATCAGAGACATTAAGGGCCGAAGGCCAGGTGAATTGACATGGAATGACCTATGTATTATTTGATAATGAAGCCCGCAAGACAAAAAAAATACAAAAAGAGCCAAACATAGGCCTGGCCATATCTTATACATCTGAATCTTCAGTTTTTAACAACATTATATTTGCTTATTGATTTATGCTTATTCTAGTGTATTACTGATAGTGTTCATTTTCCTTTCTGTGCAAACATGCCTATTCAATAAAAGAGAAAGCTTCTAAAATACCTCATGTCTCGCTTTTCAACCTGCTATTTCATATTTAATGGGGACTTAATATGTACCAAATCAACTCTCTTCATTACATGCTAAGAACAATTCTCTAACATCAGTGGATGGAAACAGTAACTATAAAAACCATAATGGATCTTGAATTAAGCAAAAATAATTTCTGGCACACCTGTCCAGAGACACTCACCTCAAAATGAAGCAAATCCTTAATAGCATCACTGATCTTGAACTCTTGCCCTTCCTCAAAAATATTAGTTAAGGAACCATTGGAAGTGAAACATAAGCGACATGTGTACCTATAGCAATCATTAATGTGAGGCATTGTTCTCTCAGTTTCCAAATATTTCAAAGCCGGTATCTCATTCTCTTCACTTCTCAACACAACTTGATCATTTTGAAGTATGTTGGGTGAAACATTATCATTAAAATTACTAATCAAATCTGAACAATTTTCTATACCTTCTGGAACAAGTGCACTCTTGGAGTCTATTACATTGGCTGCACTTAGTGTTTTATCTGGTGCAATAGGTGAATCATTGTCAACAGATATGCTGTTGATCATTTCATTAGTTAACGGAGGATATGTCACATATATCCCCTCTATATCACTGGGAACTACAGGAATATCAGGAGTAATGAGAGATGCAGCATTACTGTAATACAATGAGGGTAGAGAAAGTGACGGCACAGTGTTTCCAGTAAGCCTTCCCTTAACTTTGTTTGTAAATTGATCTTGTGCAGAGTGCTCCCCGCAAATATCAATTCCTCTGTGTAACTCCACAGCTGGAATAGTGTAGGGTTCGGGATTTTCACAGACTCGCCTCTGTTTCTCTGTCCTTTTCAATGATGAACAGCCCATGAAAGAATAAAGCATTATTTCAGTTTCACACTAAAATAATAATCCGGCACTGAGAAGTTCAATCAATATTCATAATAAGGTTCACTTCACTAAAGGTGACTTGTCTCCAAAGCTTACCTAAATGCAATAAAAAAAATAATTTGTCACAAGAGAAAAATTCAGCTTGCAGTAATTTTTGTCAAACATATAACAAGGATCTTGCTAGGCAGAATTAAAATTATACTATTACATTAGCAATTAATTTGCACATGTAAACTTTCATTCTTGGAGGAGATATTTAAATAGCATAATGCAATAATATTTCTAGTCATTACATGCAGACTTCTGCATTGATAGGTAACCACTGATGTATAATATGCATACCATTTCATTTCCTGTGGCGTTGAAGGATGCCTTATGTGTCTCTCAGATACTTGCCCTGGAGGCACTCCATCAGGCAACAGATCATGTTGCAACACTGAAAAGAGCAATAGAAGTTATTCAGGTATGAGAAACAACACTTACAGATATGACTTTAATTTATACCTATTGGCCCGTGGCTGTCACTGCTCTTTTTACGAATCACTCATTATTTACATAAAATTATAATATAAAGCGAAGTATTAAACTTATCTAATCAAATATCTTTTTAAATAAGGGTGATTCCATGTCAACTCAATCAATTTTTGGGGACTCCAATGCTCACCATCTCTGATTTTCATAATTTTTTCCTTGTAGCTACCTTCGTTAAGAACAATCCAAAATATTTTAGCTAAAATGCAAATACTTTCTAAGATATGACTACTTGTATACACCAAGACACAAAGGAAATATCTGTCCCCAAGTCAAACCGTGCAAATCAACTATTTCTGAATCCCTGTAAAAATTATATAGTTAAAAAAATACTATATATGTATGTACAGTAAACCCCCATTACTGGTAACGGCTTTCGGGCGTTCCTCCGCGTCGTGTGTTGTCAGGGTGACGACAGTTTCTCCAGCCATCCTGCTGGCGTCTTCAGGTCAGAAGTGTCGATGCATCGACACTTCTGACCTGAAGACGCCAGCAGGATGGCTGGAGAAACTGTCGTCACCCTGACAACACACGACGCGGAGGAACGCCCGAAAGCCGTTACCAGTGTTGAGAAACGCCGCGGAAACCTCAGAACCAAACCCCCATTAGTTTAAACCCTCTTAATTCGAAATATAGAATTATTCGAAGTTGTGAGCAGTCCCCGACAAAGGAATAGGAAATTGTGTACTTGATAGTACAGATGATTCGAAATACGCTTAATATGTAGCTCGAAGTCGAATTTCGACCCAAGATACCACAATGTATCGTTTCTTTCGAAACGATTCATCAGGGCAGCACCATTCAATGGTAGTTAGTGCTTATAGTCGTTGTGATTTTAGGATCGCTTTCTTGAACATTCGTTACCTTAAAGTGCTTCCAAGCTATTTGGAACATTTGTGTGTGCTTATGGTGCACCATGCACTGTTTACCCCTAATCAAATGTATCTCGAGTGCACACACATCTCGGCTGCTCCATTCCTAACTTTTTCCCAGGGCATTCACGCCATGACTAATGCCTACCCCTTTCTTCCTCCCAAGCCTCCCCTTCTCGAGCGATTACTGTAGGATTCAGTATTTGACCAGTGCCAGGAAAGGTCACATAACGTCTTGACACATGAAGTTCTTCTCACGGTAGAACAAATCGTAAAGATCCATTTTCCAAGAAAAAATTGCCCGCATATTTTTATTGCCTCTCTGTGGTTTTAACCATAGTCATGCGTTTCATGAAGGATTTAGTGTCATAGATATCATATGCGAAAAACTTTGTAACTATGATTTAGCGCAGTACTGTTTTTCTTTGTGTTGCCCAGGGGCCCGGGCCAAAATAAATTAATTGAAAATAAAAATTTAAAGTATGAATAAATTTAAATGCCAAAAAGAATACAAAATTTTGTTGCTTAAAAAGTCAAAAAAACAAATGAAGGTAGAGCGTGTGTCAGTGTGCAATAGAGAAGTATGACGTTAGCATTTTTATTGTGGTCATCGAGTGTTTTGGGGTGATCGGGAAGATAGAGCGAGAAGCGCGGGCCGTGACTCACCTTCCCTCCCTTTGCCGCGAACATTCGCCACTCAGTGACATATTGGAACCTGAACGACAAGAAACCCCATCCTCCGTCTAAAGTCTATTGTTTACTTGTTAGTGGACTGTAAATAATCATTTATTATTCAATCAACGTTACAGATTAGCGGTAGCAAGCTACACATTCTAGTGTTGTGTCATTGGTTCTCAATACATGAGCGCCCATACACGGGGGTAGGGAGGGACCTCGGGCCCCCAACCTAGTCTCCCAGCAAGGATTGCAATCCCAGAGAGATTTTTCAATCCCGGGATTACAGGATCATCATCAAAAGTTAGACAACATTTTCTGGAATTTAGTCCATCTTGTTTAATGCTGGCGATCACTATGTCTTTACCACGTGCACCGTAAGCTCATTTCCATTTTTCTTATGTATTAAAAATGATGACAAATTACTTATTCCAATAAAATGTATTAGTCAATGGACTCAGACGTCTAATGTGTTGCATTTTATGTCCAAGAAAACTTACTTATTAGCGCTGTCTGTTAGCGAAAAGTTGTACGTCAATCCTGGAATCCCGGGGTTCGTTTATAATAAATCTCGAGATTTCGGGATTGTCATTTCATCCAGGATTCCGGGATTGCAATCCGTAACTCCTGGGTAAAATAAAAAAGGGAAGCAAAAAAATATTTTATATTAAAAATTTAGTGAATATATACATATTTCAGAAAGTTATTAATTCTTAAACATGATTTATCCTTCTGAAATTTTTCTAAATTTGTTTCCTTGTTTTACTTAAATAAGTCCAAGGCCCATGCACGAACTGTCATGATTTTGTGTGGTTTTTGTTAATAGAAAGGAGAGGAAGGAAAATTTGAACCGATGCACGGTAGGCTGAAATCGAAAAAATTGACAAAATTGCAAAATGGCTTTTTTGGAGATAGAATCATGAAAACATGGTACAAATCTCATAATTGATTGGCAACCATGGAATGGCATGGCACTGGTCATGTTCTGTCACCGTCACTGAGATGCAGGGGCTCAAACATAGCCAAAATTACACCCGACTTTAGTTTTCTATTAAAATCTTCCTTTTTAAGTTGAAGGTGACGCTGTGGGAGGAATTTGGTCGGATAAAAAACTAGTAGGTCTGTTAAAACCACTCTTTTACTTTACTGTACTTAACTTTGGGAGTTATTTTCCTAAATGTAGGTGATATTACGCAACAAAATGGCGGACGCTATTTTCACACAAAAATTCATTTTAAGTAGTAAATATCTGGCATGTTAAGTGCCTGTCAAGTGACTCATATTAAATCTATTGTTGATGCTTGTTAAAGGTAGATCTGAAAAAAATTGAAAATTCGTTTGCGACGCCAATAATTACATTTGATTTTTCGTACGCACATGCGGAGCTTGAGACACGTGCCGGGAGCTGGAAATGTCGTGACGCGAGTAAGTTTTTTCAAGCCATGAGGAACATAATGCTTTTTATTCGCCTTTTTTAATATGTGTACATTGCTATCGATATCCACTAGGTCTACACGTATAAATCATGGGGATATAGAAATATTAAGGTCTTAAAGTGTACGTGAAATCGCGTTCAAGGTTTCTCCTCTCAAAAGTAAACTTCTCATTCACAACCTCAAAGCCTTAAAATTCCTGTATTTTTCGCTGGAAATATTATTTTACGTTCCAGAGGGACAATATTAAGGACTTCTTTCCGTTTATTTGCCCCTCCGCCCCAGCAGTCAGCGCCTTTGACCCTACTAGGAGGTTCATGCAGAAAGGTACATTTTGGACACCGCGGAGCTTTTGGTTGTTTATTGAGAAAATCTACTCAAATCTTTCATTTTCCCTGAGTTACAATATGCATATCCCTGATTTATACGTCACATTAGACTTTATTCATCTAGGAAAACTTTAGTTTCTACTTTACTTGAATTATGCACACAGGAAGGAAACAAATAGCTTAATATTGAGGCACAAGAAAATATATTCTGTTCGTCAAAACCCTTAACTTACATTATTTTTACCCATTCCCTGCTGTTATGTTTGATTGAGAGAGTTTTAGTGAAAGCAAAGCTTAGTAGAAGTGAATACTCTGCATTCATTTAATTTGGTGGTGATATAATTATCTCCGTATCTCCGAAAAGATGGGAGTCATTGTGGATATGCTAATTTTGAAAAAAAAAAAAGAAAAGTACGTTTTATTTTGACTTTTTATAAAATTTTCAAGTTCAAGCAAGTCCTAGTTTTGAGTACTGTAAAATGAAAGTGTAACGTGTGTTACACTGCCAAAAGTTTTTCATTTGAAATTGTTTCCCCATCCCATGTGTTTAATTTAAAAAAAGGACAATTTATAGTAAATCCAAAGATAATGTATGACAATGAGCAAGTTTCTTCTGCAGAAAAAGCTGATAATCAGGTAAGTCTTGGTTATAAAATAACCTGAAAGTTCGTAGTTCTGGTCTAAATTGAGTGAGGGGGTTTGCCGGGATTTAGGGGGCCCGGACCACTCAGTTACCCAGGGGCCCGAAAATCCTGTCACCGGGCCTGGTTGTAGTGCAGTGCTGTTTTGTACTCCTTGCAGAATTCCTGAGCTTCATATTTTACCCATAAGAATTTATATAAACCTCCGTGGACGGAAGGTAGGATTTGAGATGTCTCCAAAGAGAGAACACAAGGAGCTGATATTAAAAGAGAAATTCAGTGTAAATTGAGAGGAGATCATGGGGTAAAAAAAACGGAAAACACAAAGCAATGCTGAGCACAACATTTAAGGGCTCACTCTAAATAATATTAGTTCTTTTTTTTCACATTCACTGTAACATAACGCAAGGCCGCCATAGTAGTTCGCGGTCGCTAGGGGAAGAATCAACAAGAGGGAGTCGAGGAGAAGAGGGAGAGATGGACATCGCCCACGAGTGAGGCGGAGATTGGTGTATGAGTTTTTTGGCCGTTTTGTTGGGGTGAAGGAGGAAGTTTTGGAGGTGGGAGTACCAAGTGAGAAGTGCATTGACCGGCAGGAGCGGGAAGGCGAAGTGTGGAACTGTGTGGACCGATCGGTGCTGTGGCGGAGCATATGGTATTTGGGTTGATAAAGTGACGTGGATAGTTTTGGAGGTATTGAAGATATTTTGCTTTGTTTCCACCATCGGGAACATGTATTGATTTGTAGCTATTTGTTGTTGCATGGATGGGAGAGTATATTCTATAATTTGAATTTGTGTGTTGAATATCTGTCCTTTTAAATCTTGTTGCATACCAGATTGTCTAAATAGATCTGTGTCCATTCGAACTCCGTCTTAGGTTACATCACGAACTACATGAAAAGAAAAGTAAACACTTGTGTAACAAACTAGTAAACTTTTGGTTCGCGGTCGTAACTGATATGGGACTTCGAGCAGGTAAGGAAGATGATGCAGAAGTTCATCATCGTAGAAGTCCTTGGGGAATTGAGAAATTTAAAGGTCTAAGGCGAAAAATTTGGTGACATGGAAAATACACCTTACGTGATGTTGCTGGACACATGCATGAAAACATTCATTTCATTTTCCGCATGATCACATCTGATAGTGCATACTTCTCCAACTTAAACTTGAATCTGATAAACGTGAAGAATTTTGGCGATTAATGGGCCGTGGGACAGCTGTTTTTCAGACCTATTTTTTGTAGAAGATTGCTCCAACATGAATCTAGATATGTATTGGAATGTGGTTTTCAGTAATTAAAAGAGAAAGCACCAACCTATTACTTTATAATCCAAGATTTTAAATAATAAGCCTAGTTTAAAATATATCTCAATGCAAAAATAGACCTTTTTGTTTCAATTATTGGGAGACAGAGGGGCCATTTTTTTAGCTTTCATTCTTCTAGGATACAAGTTTCAAGCTTAGTCTGTTGCTTCCTTGAAAATTACTGATTTTAATTAAAACACGCTGTTGAGATACTCCGAAAGTAATTTATCAGGGTGTCCAGCAGCGGGGCATTTGATAATTCCCTGAGATTTCCAGGTTTATCAGACATAAGTTTTATTTTTCCAAAGGAAATGTAGATTTTTTTCTCGTCAAGTATAAGTCCTCAAGGTATGGGTATGTTTTTGTGTGAATAAAAGTAATTATTATAGCTAATCTTGCATTTCGGGCAAAATAAACCAAATCCTGCATATTTGGAGGAAAATAAACAAAAAATCCAACATCATACAACACTTTCATTTAGTTCGTGAGAAATTACATCACCTTCTTAGAGTTAAACATTATTATGCTGGCACTCGGTAACAAGGTTACATACAACCAGACTTCACTGAATATCACTGATACAAAATGATCAATAACTTGCACTTTCAGGATCCAGGCATGAAATTCCCTTCTTCACATGGAAGGCCAAGGGCGATCTTTCAATGAGTTTCCCCACCAATTTCTTTAGGTTAGTAATCTATCCATAATTGAAGAGAAGAATACCCTAATATATCTTTGTTACTATACCCTCTTTAGCCTATCTTGGCTGCATATCCTACATTGAGATATTTTGTAGGGATCAGATTTACAGCTTTACTCAAGTCAATATGCTTCACGATTCCAGGAGCCAAAACCTCCGGCTTTACCAATCTAGTCATCACAGTTTTAAACAATTTAGTAATTGCCGAAAACGGAAACCGAGCCATAGGCTTGCTGGATTGAAATTCCATGAAAAATTGTTCCAGCACCGCTGCAGCTGTGGCAAAGGAAGCCAGTTTAGGACCCAACATTTTGTCTTGGATGATGAACTTTATTAATCTAAAACTGTGACACATAGGCTTACATTTCTTGCACTTATGATCGCTTTTCTCTTCAACCTGAAAGCTCTTGACACAATTTGGCAAGGGTTGAAGAATATCGAGGGCTCAGAGAGCGCAATATTTTCATTGTCTAAACACCTAACTACAGGCAGTACCCGAGTTACGTACGTCTCAACTTACCTAAAAATCCATACTAATATAACTGAAAAATGTATCTAATTTACGAACGCGAGCACCAAAAAGTAAAATGTTTGTTTTTATACTTGCAGGCGGAGAAAATATCGAATAGCTGTCAAGGTTTTAAAGAGCTACACAGAAGAAATTGGTTCATTTTTATCATTCATCTACAGTATTTTCATTGCCATTAATTAATTTTTGTCGCAAAGTCCCGTAAAAAACATCTTATCTTCTACGCAACTGACCAATCTTCGTAACAGTTCATACAGTCGTAGCGATATCGCTATTTAGCAGAACAGGTTTTTAATGTTGAAGAAGCGGGCTTTTCTGGAATATAATGATTCACCATACACATATTTATAAAGAAGAAAAGTCTGCTCCTGGCTTTAAGGCAGCAAAAGATCGTGACTCTCTTGCTAGGAGGTAACAAGATCGTAGATTGCAAATTGAGACCTCAACTAATTTACTATTCGGGAAATCCGCAAGCATAAAAAAATATTTATAAATCCTCTATTCCGGCCATCTGGAAATCAAACGCAAAATCTCGGGTTACATCTGCCTTATTTGAGGCAGATGTAATCCGCCTCAAATGTAATTTGCATCTATTTTATACCAAAGTTCAAGTAGTACTGCCTTTAGGAAAAAATTCCATTTAAAATCTTGCTGTTGCTTGATAATGCACCCGGTCACCCAACACACAATTGGGAGGATTTAAATAACTGCATTCTTCGGCCTCCAAATACAACGGCACTTCTACAACCCAATGATCAGGGAGTCTTTGCATCCATTAAAGCTTATAATTTGCGCAAGACATTTGCTGATGCTATTACTGCCAGAGATGGGGATGGTGGAAAGACACGTAGTGAGTTTTGGAATGGCTACAAATATGCAGCATGCAATAAAAAACATAGCATCATCCTGGGAAGAAGTAACCACGATTCACGGTCATATTCGCACAAGGAGTTGACAAACGAAGAAATGATAGAGATGGAGTGACGCTAGGCAGAAGTAGGGGATGGAGATGATGATGGGAGATCTCAAAAGGACGTGTGTGAACAAAAAAAAATGCTGTACAACTCAAGGGTTGTTGGAGGTCTTCGAGTATATTAATTCGGCGGTGGAAAAACTTGAGCAAACGGATTGTAACATCAGCAGGTTCGCTAAGGTCATCAGGGCACTTGGCATGGCACTAGGTGCCATGTCTTGCTATGAGGAAATTTATCATGAAGAAAAGAAGGCCCCCATACAAACCTCTCTGTACAGTTACTTCACGAAAAAGTTGAAGCCACATCACCATCAACCTCATCAACAGCTGACGCCGAGTGTGACGCCACAGTGCAGCGTTAATATCTGCGTGCGTGCAGGATGAAGTGTGTATGCTGGCGTGATTGTAAAGCATTAATGTGGACGTCGTAGAGACCTAATCCTCTGCCCTCCTCTTATGAGAATAAACTGTGACAATGAAACCACCAGAGCCATTAGTCAACTCAACTTAAAAGGCAAAAGATACAGTAATTATTAAAGGCTAGTAAATTACACAATACTAAATGGCTCCTTCAATGGCATGATAACATAAAAAAATAATATTAGTCGTCATTATAGTGAATTAACCTTAGGATACCGTGCTTTCGGAAATCCGTGCAATTGGTCAATTCAGACTAACAATATTACGCAACTTGGGGGGCAACTTCCAGGCGACATTATCGTTTACTTATGCAAATTAATTAAAGATTAAAATAAGAATTATTGAATTTCGCAGGAAATAACTGAAGGAAATTGTCCGAAAAATTTCCCCACATTTCTCCGCATCGATTGAAATCTCCGGAATACGGACTTAGTTTTGGAGAACGGACTTCATTTTCGGCTTACGTAAATTTCCATTTGCTGTTGCAGTAAAGATCCATTTGCTGTTTATTAGCAATCTTATTGAGGCTTTCATCAAAACCCACAATAAATTGCTGGCAACTCTCTACATGTTCCATTTACAGTTTTGTTCGAAATATAGAGATCATGAACAACTAGTTTGTTATTGTTGAAAGCGTTGCGACAGGCCGAAAGCACTCGGGCGCTTGGGCGAGAAATGACATGGCCACTAAAAACAAAGATTATATATTCACGGGATGGGACTATGTATCGTATACAGTGTATGGAGAAATCATTGCACTCTCGGTAATTGCAGAAATGCTAAATGCGACAACACAGGGGAAATTTCAACTGCCGGAATTGGCACATTATTTCCGTCGCTGTTTTACATATTGACACCACCGAAAATTCCAGAGTCGATTACAGATTTCCCTGATATTTCCAGTGAAAATAAAATTCCCTGAGATTTCCCGGTCTTCCCGAGTGCTGGACACCCTGATTTATATTTTTTGCCGACTTCAGCCCAGGGATGGGGGCCAGCCTCAGCTCGAAGATATACTGACAGCCATGAATATACCAAAAATGACAGCAAAATCGTAGCAATAATCGTAATATACAAGTATTTTCCTGTAACTTTTACAGGGAGCCATCGTTGGATACAATACAAAAAAAATTCTTTTAATTGGTGTAAAAAATAAGTACTGCACAACCTGCATCAGAGTGGCTACCAAGAAACAAAACACACAATCACAACTACAGCAAAAACTGGGACTCGAACAAGAGCGCTGGAGCTATGGAAGCAGCTGCAATAGTGTAAGGGTTCAACAGAAGTGAGGAAATGTACGGTATCAGATATTCAAGGCTGATTACCGATGGTGATTCGAGTGTCTACAAAAATTTTTTGGATAACAGGCATTATAGAAACATCACCATAGAGAAATTAGAGTACCGCAACCATGTTTTGAGGAACTACTGCAATAAGTTGAAAGAACTTGTCAAGAAAGGTAATGGGGAAACGTGCGATATTGCTCAGAGAAAATTGCTAGGCTAAAACATTTTACACCTACGAATGTCCATAGCGAAAGCAATACATTCGAAAGAAAGAGGACAGACCCTTGGAACAAAATATTTCACGGCTGAGGGAGGACATCTTACGGAGAACAGTCCAAGCCACGTTTTCGGAGAGCATGCTCTCTGTCAGAAATTAGTATATTTTTGTGATGGCACCAATCCTCCCGATAGGTGAAAAGAAGTTCCTTCTTTGAAAAGGTGCGGCCTCTATGACAAGATTACTGATATAGTCCACTTCACTGTAAGGCACTCCCCTAGTTTAATTTTTGATGTGGACAAGAATTCGGTGGAACACTACAACTCCATTGTATGCAAACTGATTGGAGGAAAAAGAGTCAACTATGCCCTGTCCGGATCGTACATGGGGCGATGTGCCGGTGCAGTAGTCAGTGTGAATGCCAGAAATCCGATTCACCAACTTTATAAAAGAGAGGTTGATGCCAATCCAGGCTTTAATACGAAAAAGTTATTGTCTGAGCGGCTAAAGAAAAACTTGCGTACCAAAATGCGCAGGAAAGAAGTAAGGTCAAGGAGAAACTTATTTAATAAAACAAAAAAAGGAGACCCAGATTATGGACCAGCATCCTACAAACCAGATTTGGGAGACGAGGAGATTCGAAAAGAGACCCAAAAATTTCTGAAACCTTTGAAAATCAATGCAGAACGTAGGACAGCCATTGAAAGAGCCACGGTCCTTCAAAGAGATAGCATGCTATGGATAGAGATGAGAAGGAAGACTTTGACAGCCTCAAACTTTGGTCGAGTGCACAAAATACGACCCTAAACTGGTTGCAAAAACATTTTAAAGCCCATTTTATACAGCCAATACGACTCAGAGCACCTGCAATATGGCCGAAAAAATGATCAGAGGGCTCGGATGGATTTGGAGAAGCAGGAAAACGTGAGAATACTCCCCTGCGGTTTATTCGTCGACGAGGAAATTCCATATCTTGGAGCCTCTCCTGATGGAATAATAGGAGATACTGGGTTAGTAGAAATTAAATGCCCATCATCTGCCACAGAAATGAATCCAGAAGAAGCTATTAGGTTAGGAAAAGTGACTTTTCAGGACAGAAGGAAAGATATGGCTATCAACAAATCCCATAACTTTTAATACCAAATTCAAAGCCAGCTCCATATATCGAGGAGAGAGTTCTGTCTTTTCACTTCATGGACCCCTCGAGGAATGAAAGTGGAAAAGATTTACAGGAACGACAAGTTTTGGAATTAATGTATGGAGGAAAAATTGAAGATCTTCTATGCTACATGTATGCTGCCAGAGTTGGTTGATCCAAGGTACCTCGTTCCAAGCCAATTTGGAATCCTCCAGCAATATTAGATGCCCAAGAAGTCCATTCACTTAACTCCAAGAAAAGAAAAAATGCAATCTTAACAGAGATTCCCTGTGGAAACAGAAAGAGAAAAAAGAATGATAGCAGGAGTGTCTGAATCATGTGCAGAGCCATCCATGATGCATATACCTTCGAAGTAGTAGTGTTACATCTTGACTTTTCATTCAGTAATTCACAAGAATTTTTTTATCAAAGCATAAAAAAATTTATTAAAGGATTTCCAGTCTCTCACATATCGCCAAGGAAAGGTTGTCATAAATATACTCCAAAAACTCGTTGAGGTGATCGTCCACTTTATACATTTCCACCATTTTGAAGAAGATTACTTCACCATGAAGGTTGGGGCATAGTGACCTTTATTTACAGGGATACAATCTCCTTCTATACGAAGGTGGAAGTGACCTTCGTGCGACTCTCAAACTGAAATTGCTCCTTCAGGAGCCAAAGAAGGTGAAGGTGGCCTAAAAGAAGTGACTGACGATACAGCTCTAAATCTTCAGAAGTGATAACTGAAATTCTTGATTGCAGTCTCATATACCCTTGCCCTACCAGGTGGAATTTACAGTATGATGCAATTGCTCAAATTGTAAAACTTAGGCCAAAAATGAATTATGTGGTACGGAAACTGGACATGAAGCAATTATTCCCTGAAGCAGAATTTGAATACAAAGAAGAATCCATTGCTTGCTTGCGACCAATTGCACAAGCCATTGATACACTTCAGATTGGGGACAGCTGTTTCCATGGACAACTTCTACCCAGATTATTTTCCACACGCAAGAAACTGGAGGATCAACTAGAGAAGCCACTGCATTACACTTTATATATCATTCCAGAGTTGTTGACTGCACTGAAAACTCATTTTGGTAAATATTATGATTTATCTCCCAGAAGTTAATGATGCAATACTGGCAGCAACATTTCACCCTCAATTCAAAATGCGATGGTCACCAAATATTGTGAGTGATAGTGATAGTAAGCATATTACTAGCCTGTGCCTAAACTGCATAGAAGAGGTAAAGAGTAGTAGCAAACCTTCCATCCACAGTGAGGACGACTCAGATTTTTACATTTTAGCCTCACCAAGAACATGTAAGACATCTAAAGATCAGTTAGAGTTAGCATCTTTTACGACTGATACAGTTAAAACCTTCAAATGTTTTACTCAGGAATCATCATAATATTCGAAAACTGTTTTCATAAGGTAACTTTATTCTGAAACCAGAAAGAGCAAAAATGTCAGACAAGGTGTTTGAGAAGCTAATATATCTAAAGGATAATCAATCATATGCCAGTCTCTAGTATGTTTTTGTCTTCTTTACCCAGCTATTTTGGAAGTATTTAATTAGTTTAGCTATATGTAATGCATTTCTGTATTTATTTTTAAAACTTGTAAGTACTATAAAAATAAAGGGCTACACTTTTTCTAACCATCTGTCATCATTACTAATCAATATAAAATACTACTTACGCAGGAAAATATCATTGATGCTATGCAGGGGAACATTACAAGAAAGGTTACATTTTAGGGATAATCGAATAAGGATTTACGAGGGGGTCAAAATTCGACCTTTCGGTTGCCTTTTCGTCCATTACTTTAGTTTACTGGCAATAAGTCAGCTTCTATCAGAGTCACAGAGTTGGGGTTGGGCTCATTGAAAAGGTAATTAAATTTCCTATTAACCTGGGAGAACTCGCATGGCGGGGAAAAGACCGCAGTTAAATATACTTTGTTGCAATTCTGCTGAAATGAGTCTAAACGTCAAGACCTGCCATGACTTTGTTTATCAGACCCCCCCCTACCGCCTCCACATCAAGCCAAAGTAGTTTAGTTGCCCTGCGACATCCAGCGGGGCTTATTGTTTGTGCGCGGTCCTTTAGACCCTGTGCGAGTGGCCGCGTTACTGTTGAGTGCGGTGTTTTCGACCCTATGCGAGTCTTCCTGTTATTTTATTTTTTTATTTTGCGTCTCGAATTTAACGTGATAATGGGAGATAGAGAGGAGGAAAGAATTTTAAATATGCTGGATAGTGTAGAAAAAGAAGTGCAGATCAATGAACAATTACAAAGAGAGAGAGACTTGGTAAGGAGACGACTTTTTCGCAACGACAGTTTTATTGATGGTGAAGTGGACTCAGAACATGACGATGACGAAAATGTTTTGGAACAGAGTGATCATAATTCCGAAACTGATCAGTCAGCTGATGAAGAGGAAGGAGAAGGTGAAAACCGGAATACTGTTCTACACGGGAAGGGACGGTGTAAGCAAGTGGAGATTTCTTCCGAAGAGAAGTGCTGTCAGAGATCGAAGGGGAAGGAGAAATATAATGACGCATCTGCCAGGACCTATACACCAAGCTCGGCAAGTAAAAACCCCTATAGAATCATGGAAATAATTTTTTTCAGATGAATCATTGCAAAAGATCGTAAATTACACAAATATTTGGATTGGAGAAAATAGAAACAACTTTACTAGGGAAAGAGATGCTACAGATATCGATTTGATAGAACTCAAAGCTGTTCTAGGCCTTTTGTATTTGGCCGGGACCCTGAAATGTAATCACACTAACTTGAAAGACCTGTGGGCCAGTGATGGAACAGGTGTAGAAAGGTTTAGAATGACTATGTCATTAGCACGATTCCAGTACTTACTTCGAGCACTACGCTTCGATGATATCACAGACCGTCAAATAAGAAAAAGCGTAGACAAGTTGGCAGCAGTAAGGGAAGTTTTGGAAGATTTTGTGGGTAGGTGTAAGGAAAATTACTCACTTAATGAATACATGACAATCGATGAATCATTGGAAGTTTTCCGGGGTAGATGCCAGTTCCGGCAATATATTCCAAACAAGCCGGCCAAATATGGGTTGAAATTGTTCGTGCTTGCAGATGCTCGCACATTTTATACTTTTAACATTGAAGCCTACACTGGCAAGCAACCGAATGGCCCCTTTGAAGTTGACAACAGTGCTAAAAGTGTAGTTGAAAGATTAATTCAACCCATTTCAAATACTGGACGTAACATTACAACTGATAACTGTTATACGTCTAAGCCTCTCGCAGAATCACTTCTAAAAAATCACAACCTAACTCTAGTGGGTACACTCCGCAAAAACAAGAAGGAAATACCACCTTTGTTTTTGAATGCCAAAGTTCGACCTCCTGCTAGTAGTTTATTTGCATATCAAGATGATACGGTTCTTGTTTCATATATACCTAAGAAGAACAAGGTTGTGCTGCTATTGTCAACCATGCACGAGACAGGAAGTATTGATACCAGTTCAGGAGACGCATGCATACCAGACATTTTGACGTTTTACAACCTAACCAAAGGGGGGGTAGATGTTGTTGATGAAATGAAGGGAAACTACTCAGTTTCAAGAGTGAGCAACCGATGGAGTATGACAATTTTCTACACCCTGTTGAACACTGCAGGAATAAATGCTTTCGTCATTTTGTCTACTAAGGTAGACATTGATCGCAGAGAGTTTTTTAAACAAATATCGTTTGAGCTATGTAAAGACTACCTAGAAGTACGTCTAACAGTTCGCAGCCTTCGACGAAGCATCCGATTCAGACTGAAAGAACTACTAGGAAAACCCGACGATGAAAACCACCGAAGAATGAATCACGAAGTTCCAGGGAGATGTGCCTTCTGTGATAGGAAGAAAAACCTAAAATCCAAAATATCATGTGCTCAGTGCCATGCTTTCATATGTAGAGAGCACACAACCTTCACTTGTGAAAGGTGCGTAGGCTTGGCCGAAGAGGACACGAGTGAAGTAGATGAAAGTTTGTAAACTGCTCATTTATCAGTCTATTAGACCAAAGACTAGTTGTTCCTCATTTTATGGATATAAAATGTATTTATATGGAATGATATGTCACATCTACTTTTACAATATAACATTGGGTTACTAATTTTTAACAAAAAAACCCCAACCGGTAAGTTACTTTTCCTTAGTCTGTCGGCTCCTTTTTGTATATTGATTGGGTAATATAATACCCTCTGTATCTACGTTTATATTGTTGAGCCTAATTATTAAATGTAATTGTTTACGATAAAAATTTCAATGTTTGAATGTCTACAATTTTTAGCAGATAGACAACTGCTATTATTGTTCGTTCTTACAATTATTTGCTACTTTTTCTTATTGAAGCAAATTTTAAGAGCTTTTATTTGTATGCTGCATTACATTTGTGATTTCTGAGTGTTATATAACTATTTTTTAATGCAAGATTACCATTAAAATTGTGACAGCAGTAACTCAAAGTGTTTTCATTTACATTATGGTAAAACCATGTATAAATACACTAAAAATACTAGTAGAAAAGTGCATTTCATTATGTTAGAATACAAGCAATAACTTCAGATTGTTTTTACACTATTGTCTACGCTAAATAATCCAGCCAGCAGATGTTACAATCAATAAAACATACGCGGTCGAAAAGACCGTGTGCGAGTTCCTGCGTTGTTTCCGCTATGCGAGTTCTCCCGGGTTAAAGGGTTGACTTTCAAATCCTCGTAATTTAAAATGGCAACACCTTGTGAACCTACATCTAGGTTTGGTCAAAGGTCAAAAGGTCAAATACACCATCCTCAATTTTTTTTAAACTTGGTATTATCAATCTACATATATGTAGGTTCAAGCACACAAAATTTGGAGATGGCTTTTTTTGAGTTTTTCAGATATGTAATTTTTATGCTTATTATTTCACAGATAAACTAGCTCTATTGCAGCATGCTATTTTATATGACCCCTCGGCAGGGATGGGCATGATTCGTCTTCATGAATCACGATTCATGATTCGCGAATCACAAACTGTGATTTGTGATTCGTGCTTCAGATCACTTTTTTTCAATGATTCGTGATCCGTGAGTCGACTCTTTTTTTTAGCTGAGGTGATTCGTGAGCCGAACTTTTGTGATGCAGCTCACGATTCATGTAAAATATGTTCATATATGTGATGACGGCACGGAAAAAACAACAATTCCCTGTCCAATTTTTGCTCAAGTAAGACACATGCTCCATTAAAACGTCCAGTGCTGTGTCACAGCAGAGAATTTGTACATTGTCATCTATACCCCAATACCATAATGCGTTCCAAACAGCGTTCGCTTGCTCTTTACCAGAAGAATGCTGTAATTTTGGAACCCCAATGAGCTGCTCACTGTCCCCAAATGTAACAACAATTGGTAACAGTTTACCATCCCAATGAACAGTAAAAATTGCAGGTATATCATTCTTGAAAGCAGATCTAATTGTTTCAGAACGTTCTCTTCTCTTCTTTTGTCTGATTCCATGAATAGAAGATTTATTAATAGAGAGTTCTTCGGTATTATGGCCAAGTGCCTCTGCTGTCGCCTGAAGGATGTATACAGAATCTCTTACACTCAGCTGGCATCTATCCAAGGCAGCCACTAATTTAGGAGTGATATAATCTTTCGTACCACGCCTTGTAGCATTCGGCATTGATGTACTCTCAGAAGTCTCTCCTAAAAATTTACCAACGTTGATTTCACCTGAACTTGGATGTGCATTATCTGAATCTTCATATGATGAAGAAGGAGGTACAGCAGAAGATGTAAACTCTGCACACAGTTGTTTCTCTTTCCTTTTCTCTTCTTCTAGTTTTCTTTGCCTCGCCCTTTCTTCTTTATCAGCAAGCTTTTAGTCTACTCCTGCAAGGTAGCATTTACGTCCTGGCTCTCGCTGCTGAAGTAAAAACATCCTGTCTGCTTCCAACTTGATCATTTGAAGAGCACTCGCATGTGCAATATCAAATAGATTTTCCAAATCATTTGTAAACTCCTCTTCACGATGCTTAAAAATATCTTCACACTTATTTGCATTTTTTTGTAATTTTCTCCACTACGAATGCAAGTTAATAAGTTCTTGCCGAGCACGCAGCCTCCGGAGGTCCAGACGTCAGGCATATTATTTTAACTGACAAGACACGGGTAATAGCAAAGGAACTGCGCTATTACCCAAGGCTAATAGGGGAAGCAGTCGAAATCGAAAAACGGCCGAACAATTTCAATCGTGACGACGGCATTAAACTCGGCGCCGCATGGAAGAGAATTCTCCGTCCGCTACCCGAGGGAGAGTCCTCTAAAACACCGAGGGTCCAGGATGAGTCACCACCTCATGACGTAAGCGGGGACGCGAGAAACAATGCCAAACAAGGCCAAGGGAGGGGGGCATGCCTCCCAATAAATAGCCAAGATGATACTTCTTTTTAGGTTTTAACCCTGATGATGCGGCCTGCAATGGACGCGAAAGCTCGGATGACAAAGCTCCACACGTGGCGGCTCCCGAAAGAGACAACTGGATATTCTCCACGCTGCGAAAGCCTACGCTCCACTGTTGCTTGGAGTGTTTGGACAAAGTCTGGACGGTCTTTGGCTTCCTTTCGCTAAAAAATTATCATATTTCTTTAGTCGTGATCATAATTAAATTTCCGTGCGCCTAGGCTATGACAAGTATGCGTAAGTTTTTGAGAGTGATGGAACCAAGCGAACAATACATCGCGGAAAATGTGGACAACGATTGGGAAGGCGAACGTGATGGGAAGCCTAGGCCTGGTATTTCTACGGATGGGCAATGTGCTGCTGGACCTAGTAATAGGCCGAGTCTTATTAGGCCTAGTTCTTCTGAACCTCGATTAGATGTAAGGCACAGTACGTCGAACACTGAGGGAAGAGTAGGCATACTGCCTAGGCCTGCTGCAGGCACACCAAAGGTGCCGGTCTCTTTGATTTGGGACTTCTTTACCAAATGCGTCGACAAAACAACTGCCAAATGTAATTTTTGTTTATATACATTTAAACTCTCTACTGGCTCTACAACAAGTTTGCGCCGTCATCTGCAAAGCAAACACATGCTGAATTTTCGGCAGTTACTCGAAAAAGAAGTTTGCAAGAAATCTGCCATTGGGCTAGAGGCATTTAGGCCTAACCCTAGGCCAGTAAGCCAAGGCTTAGCCTCCTCCACTCGCCAAGGAACGCTCACAAATATGCCTGGTCTCAAGCGGAAATGGCCGTCTGACCATCCATCTGCCAAGAAAGTAACGCGGTAAGTCTGTGTATCTTTCCTCAAAAGCCAGTAGGCCTATTTAAGGTAGCCCCTAGCCAATGGATTCACTAAAGAAGAACAATAGACTTTCTCTAGTAACTTTGTGGCATTCCATTTTAAAATTAATAAAATAAACTTTTGCAAACCACAAAATTTGATCTGATTATTATTTTAAAAAATGTTATTAAAAATTTACTAAAGAAGGCCCAGCCTAGGTGGTAGGGAGGCCCTTGGGGAGGGCCTAGGCCTAGTATAAGTCTCTAGGCCTAGGCCTAGCATATCTAAATTGACCTAGACCATAGCAATAGCATGGTCAATTTAATGGTCTTTCTCATGTTAATAATTTTTCATTTTGTTAACAGAAGGATAGCAGAGTGGATCGCCATTGACATTCAACCGTATTCGGTTGTCGCTGAAAGAGGTTTCCGAAGGGTGGTGGAGGAACTAAATCCACAATATGTAATTCCGTCGCGGTCAACATTTTCCCGGAGTGGAGTGCCGAAATTGTATGCTGATACTGTTGGAAAAATGAATGTTGAATTAAATAAAATGAAAAATGAAGGTATAGAATCCCTATCATTAACCACAGATATTTGGACTTCAAAATCAAATGAAGCATACGTATCTCTGACATGCCACTACTTGACCCAAGACTTTAAACTTCTAAATCAGTGTCTTGGAAATTCACATTTTCCTGGTGCACATGATGCATTAGCTATCTACAATAAACTCACTGCCATGATGACTGAGTGGGATCTGCAAGCATTGTCGGAAACTGTACCAGTTTTCATAATTTCCGACAATGCGCGAAACTATACTGCAGCATTAGCTCACACTTCTTGGTCGCCACTGCAATGTTTTGCGCACACACTACAATTGGCCATTGCAGATGCCAAAGAAGAAGATATTCCAGATGTCATACGCAAAGTTCAATCGATTGTCTCGCATTACAATCGTTCTGCAAAGGCCTCAAAAAGATTAGAGCAGTTCCAGGAACAAATGGGGTTGCCCTGTCAAACGCTGTGCCAGGACTGCTCTACTCGCTGGAACTCTGAATACGACATGCTTAGCAGGGTTGTCGAGCAACAGAATGCCATTTCTGCTGAGCTGGCCAGCACAGACGACCGAGGGTCTGCTGAACTGTTAGACCCAAGGGATTGGAAGATAGCTACTGGACTGGTAACTATTTTAAAACTGTTTAAGGAAGCAACTGTTGACATATCTGGAGAAGATACCCTACACGATCCATGATAATACCAATATTAATCCTTGTAGATGGAATATTGTCACGTTTCATCGCAGAAGAAAATCGGGGTTCTGGGATTGGCTTTGCCAAACATTTAAAATGTGCATTGCATTCAAGATTCCCATTCTTTAAAAACGATGAAATCAACTCTCTCTGTATGATTTTGGATCCAAGATAAAAGGACAGGGCTCTACGTGATGACATCTCCAAGGCAGAGGCCAAACAGAAACTGCGGGCAAAGCTGCTGACTGTGGGGCACTCAAGAAATGCTCCACAAATGACCAGAGAAAATGGTAAGATCATTAAAATGATTACCATGTTCAATGTTCATGATAATAGGTTCATATAAAATGTGCATCTACTCATTCATTAGCTACTAGAATAGAAAATTTACTTTTAAATTGCAGGCCTAGGCCTCTGCCTATTTATTGTCTAAGTTGTTACTTTCTTGTTTAAAAATTTAAAATTTACAATATATTTCTAATTTTATTCTATATTAGGTGACCAGAATATAAGCCAAAACAGCAGTTCTCTATGGAGTTCTTTTGACAACATCCTAGACTCAGAACCTTCCCATGATCATCTATTTCAACAAGAACTTAACACCTATATGTCACTAGCAGTCATCCCACGTACTGAGGATCCACTGGCCTGGTGGGCTAGTCACAAGGATAGGTTCCCAAATCTTGCAATTTTGGCAAGAAAGTACTTGCTAGGGTGGCTACTGAGACCCAATTTTTAAATTCCCTGACTATTCCCTGACTTTTCCCTGACGGACTCACAAATTTCCCTGACCGATCGCCAAAAGGGATCCTATTATCTGAATATTTTATTTCTGCTGAATTAAATCTCCGTCAAAACTCAGAAAATGTTACAAGCTGAAATCAATACATTAAACGCTACAAGTATACCCAAATCAACAAGTATATTAAACCTTCATAAGTTAAACCCTCATACAAACTATACGCACTTTTCATACACATTCCGCGGCCGCGGATACGCGGCCGTGTATTGTATTTCCGGGGCCATATATGTTTCCTTATGTAAAATTACAATGACTATGTCTAATCCTTCAAGAATGAAGTAGCGTGTCGTGGTAGTTCTAGGAAGTTGAGGATTACTGATAAGGCATCGAAGAGAAAGTTAATGGCCGATTTACTGGCAGACTCCGGTACAAGTACCACTAAGGAGCGCAAAAAATACAAACCAAATCCATTTTGTTGGACTGGATCAAACTCGGATGGCACGAGTGACACTCAGAAGCGAATAACAAATTGATTAACGTGGTTATAACCCCTACATTGTAAAGGCCTGGTTACATGATACATTAACCCGTACGAGTTAATGTGTAAATGAATGAACGCGAGAATGAACGCGAGAATGAACGCGAAAATGCACCGTGTAACCACACCAAAATGTACAAATGAATGAATGCGTGAACAGAAAATAGAACCCGTTCTATTTTCTGTTCATGCATTCGTACATTTTCGTGATTCTGGGACATCTGGTGGCAGAACACGGAAACGAACATTGCTATCAATTATCAATAGACTTAATAGACGTCAATTAATATTTTCGTACTCACGTAACTGATTGATGAAAGTAATTCCAATGTCTTCAACTTCTTAAATGCACTCCATTACCAAATAACGTAAACAACTTTACTTATCAATATCAATAAACAAATTTGCATGGCAACTGGTTTCCCATGTTAAAAGATAGGGAATACACCATTTTAAAAAACACAAAACAACGAAAAGGGAAGCAATTTCAGGGGGGGTATGGTCTACTTCCTATTTAATGATACTGTTTACACTTAAAATTTGCGCATTGTAAAGAAAATTAAAAAAACCAATCTCCTTGCGTTCCTTGAAAATGTGTCAAAACTTGTGCGAACGAATGTACCGTGTAACCACTCATTCATGCATCTCGTTCACGCAAACGTTCATTTATTCAGACATGTAAACAGACATGAATTCGCACATTAACTCGTACGTGTTAATGTATCGTGTAACCAGGCCTTAAGAGGGGACCAATAATGTACAAATATTTGTATAAACAAACAAAACGTAATCGCGCTACTGCAAACGAGGCAATTAGCAAAGGCAGCATTATATTCAGGTAATATCATATTTGAGGTGGTTTGTGACATGACTAAATTGCTTCGAGAGGGAGCTAAGGGGACCATTCAATAATTACGGGTGGGGACGGGGGGATGACTATGGGAATCGAAGATGATCTTACGTAAGATTTTGTTTAAACCAGCGATCGTACTTGTATTACCATTCTAATAATCATAGTATCGTATTTTTATAACTGCAAGCACGTATTGGTAGAAAAATAACGAGATTTTCAGTGTTTCTCCCTGACTTTCACGACAATTCCCTGACTTTTCCCTGACTTTTCCAGAAATGCAAAATTCCCTGACAATTCCAGGTTTTCCCGGTTTTCCCTGACGATCGCCACCCTGCTTGCCCATTCCAGCCACACAAGTGTGTAGCGAAAGACAATTTTCTGCAGGCAGTAATACTGTAACATGCAGACGTCAAAACCTGCTGTCGGAGCATGTAGAACAATTGGTGTTTCTCCATGAAAATTTAAAAATGTCAAATCTTTCACTGGAGAAGGAGTACAGTAGAACCCCTATTTTACAAAGTTGAAGGGACCCAAAAATTTGAGCTTTGTAAATCAGAGGGTTTGTAAATTGGAGGTTATCTTCCACTAACTCCTCTGTCTCCGGAACTGATGTGTCACCAAAACCAGCTGATCTCCAACAGTAGGAAATAGTTTTTGCGGTGACACTCCAATGCTCTGGCAACACCTCGCACAGCATGGAGCAATGTCTATGGAGGCACATCATGCACATAAGAGTTTTGATCTGCGACAAATGTACGTCTACTAAAACTCTGCTGACAATAATGCGAGTATACTTTCAATGCAATTAAACACTATGCTGCACTTAACTTGTCAAATAGTTATGTTAGGGTTGAAATCAAACTAATTACTATAACAAATAATAGTCATCTGCTCATTCAGAGAAAAACAACAAATATTACGTGAAATTCTCTGGGTGCAGTGTATTTGCAAGAAATTGGAAGGATTTAAAAATTACACCTCAATTGTATTGATTCGCTGTATAACATAGGTGTTATTCCTAAGGCTAGGACACTCACTTTAGTAAAAGAGAATGAAACAGCCATGAATTTAAAAAAAACAGGTGGATATTTTTCTATAAATTTATAATGGTATGAACTTGGTTCTAAGTTGGAACTAAGTTCTTGTAGCTGGTTGGAAAATCTCAAAATAAGGGGAATAAGAGAATCAACTCATCCCACAGTGTATTTTAAGCATATGCAGTCATGCATTAATTAACGAAAGGGGTATATTTAGTGCTAGTCGATTTTTGTTTAAAGAAGCCATTTTAACATGGGAAAGCCAGGGATACATTTTAACTAGGAAATTTCAAAACAAAGTTCTAACTAACCAAGTATATTTCCACGAAAAGACCAGAAAACACCTTTTTTGAAGAAAGCGTATCGTTTGAAATACATTTAATAATATTTCGCAGCTGATTTAAGTCAATTTTAGAACTTCACTCGAGTAAATTTGAAATTCCCTCTTTTTTAAGATGCGTTCTACAGTGCTGACATCTAGCGGTGATTTGCGAGAACTATTTACTCGCGGCTATAGAAAGCGATCGCGAATTCTTACATAACGACGTAAAACACTTCAAATGAAAAATTAAATAATCAAATTGCATCTAGATTTGAATATAAGTAATTTATTATTGCAAAATTAGTATTTTTTAATGAAACTAAACTCCACGACAGCTGCAGCAACGAACTTCCTACGGGAATGCTATTTTCAAGGGAAGGCCTAGGCTTTGTTAGAAGCTCTGAATTGGTGTTGCGGCGGCTACTTAAAGCTAATTTAAATAATTCCACAGAAAATATGGATCCTTTGTGACGACGACGACTAGTTAGGTATTCACAAGACACAAAATGATAGAAAAGGAATAGAAATTACCAAGCACTAATCCAATTACTTTATGAACTGGGGCATTGTTTTAGAGAAGTAGGAGTCGTGCCATGCGTCTTAGAACATTTTTTCCTTGGATCATATAATTAGGATTGAATTGCGATTTGGATGATCAATCTCTGGGATTTTTGCTACAGTTTACGCACTTCAAAAAGCACTATGCTGAATCGATTTTTCCACATTTTCCCATATGAAATACTTGGGCCGAGGGCACTCTCAGCATGACCTATCTGGCTCCAGCTGCTCCTCTCGCGGTATGCAGCGATCGTTATTCCATTGTACTGAGTTCAGTGCTAAAAAATCATTTCAAAAACTTCGTAAAACAGAGGTCAATCACTCCAAGGAACCAGCCTCTCACTTCGTAAATCAATAAAATCGAGGTTTTGTAAAATAGAGGTCATTTTACATGGTTTTCCTATATACGAAGATCGGGACCGGCGGAATGGTTCGTAAATTGGTGTCATTTCGTAAATTAGAGGTTCGTAAAAAAGAGGTTCTACTGTAGTTGGTTATGGCCAGTTACGGATGTAGGTACCTAAGCCTAAAAACATTGTAATGCTATCTTAAGAGTTTCTTGTGATTTTTTCAGGAATAATAAATTATGCCTATGTAAGTTTAGATGGCTGAATAACAATTTACTCTTTTTGTAATGAGGCTTATGTATTCCGTAATAAAAATATTGCACTTCCTGGCTTACTTTCATTACAAGTTAATAGTGCATGTCACTCATGTAACCCTCACATTATGCCTAAGTACTCTGTAGGTACCATACTGCTGGCTAATTTACACATTTTTGAGTAATCCTAGGAATGAAGGTGATTTTCGTATCTCGAGAGTTACTGGAAAATTTCCATTACGTCTTTTGGCCTATTCTACGTACCACATTAATTTTACTGTTTTTTTTTTAATTATGCATTAGGTAGGTAGGCCTGCCGATTTAATAGTCGGCTTGCTGGCTAACCTTAATTGCGATGACTTGTGCAAAAACTGGGTCTATTCACTCATGTACAATAATGTACGAACTCGACTCGACTCGATACTCGCGAGTACTTTACAACTCGACTCGATACTCGACTCGAGGTCAAAAAGTACTACTCGCACATCCCTAAAAAATGGCATAGCAGGTTGGGACATGTGAATATGAAAACGATACGAGAGTTGGCGGAAGCTGGTGCGATTAAAGGAATAACTAAACGTGAGTACGAACAATTCTTTTGTGAGGCGTGTGAGTTTGGGAAATCACACCGCAACACATATAAAAGTAGGGCGAACGAACGAGAATGTCAACCTGGAGACATTTTTCATGCGGACCTTTGTGGACCAATGGAGGAGGAATCTCTCGGTGGTGCACGATATTTTCTACTGTTGAAAGACGAAGCGTCAGAGTTTAGATTTGTCTATTTCCTAAAGCATAAATCAGATGTGTTTGACTATTTTAAGGAATTTTATGCCCTCATAATAAATTAGAAAGACAGGAAAATTCGTGCGTTGCGAGTAGATCGTGGTAGGGAATTTGTGAATGAGAAGATGAGAACATTCTTGAAGCAACGCGCATCATTTTAGAGATGACGGCGCCTTACACTCAACAGCAAAACGGGCGTATCGAGAGGGACAATCAAACGGTTGTAGAGAGTGCTAGATCGATGCTGATTGACAGAAATCTATCATTGTTTTTTTGGGCTGAGGCAGTAAACACAGCGGTGTATATTAAAAATCGTGCTTCTATCAAAAAAGCAAGGATAAGCCCATATGAGATGTGGACTAAAAAGGTTCCCAGTCTGTCTCACCTGAGGACTTTTGGAGCTGTAGCGTACAAGCACATTCCCCATCAGTTCAGAAAGAAACTTGATGCAAAGGCTAAGAAAATGATAATGGTAGGCTATCAAGATCAATCACCTAATTATAGGTTTTATGACCCTGAAACAAAGAAGATAGTAGAATCGAAAGATGTAACCTTCAATGAGACTGAAAGTGATGCTGAAGTAGAACAATGTATGTCAAAGTTAGCTAGGTTCAGTTTATTTCCAAATGATGGTGATGATCCTGGGTCGGAGGACAACATGGAAGAAGAGGTTGTATTCGAGAATGCTGGAGAAGAAGCAACTCAACGTTGTTTAAGAGATAGAGAACAACTGAGAAGACCTCAGCGGTATGATGACTTCGATGTAAGCTTTGCTGAGTGTGCTGAGCCGATCAACTACAGGGAACTTACAGGACCTGAGAAGGAGAAATGGAAGGAAGCTATACAAGAAGAACTATCAGCTCATCAGGCTAATGGCACCTGGACTATTGTTGCGAGAAATGACAAGGAAGTGATAGCCTCAAAATGGGTTTTCAAGACTCAAGGCTCTGAAGGTGGCACACGCTACAAGGCAAGATTGTGTGCAAGAGGGTTTAGTCAACGTCCAGGACTTGATTATGGAGAAACATTCTCACCAGTGGTGAGGTATGACTCTTTGAGAACTCTCTTGGCAGTTGCAGCTGAAGAAGACCTGGAAATGATCCATTTTGATGTTAAAACCACTTTCCTGTATGGAGAACTGAAGGAAGAGGTATACATGTCAATTCCAGAAGGTGTTGAGGTAAAATGTAATGGTAATTATGAACTTGTACGTAAGTTAAATAAGTCTTTATATGGTTTGAAACAATCTCCAAGAACCTGGAACCAAACATTAGCTAAATTCCTCAGTAAATTTCATTTTGTTGCCAGTGATGCTGACAAATGTGTATTCTCTCAATTCAAGTGTTCTAATAGAATGATTTTAGCTTTATTTGTAGATGATGATTTGCTGATTGGGAGCAATATGGAGGTGATTCATTGTGTTTTGGAAGCTCTAGGTAAAGAGTTTGAAATAAAAGTTTCAGAGGCTCGGAACTTTTGTGGTATGGAAATTATGAGAGATCGAGCGGCAGGTACTATATATGTTCATCAGAAAACTTATGCTGAGAAAATCCTCAGGCAATTTCAGCTATTTGATTCAAATCCAGTGAATTTTCCTGCTGTTCCTGGTCTACGGTTGAGTAAGACAATTGATAATAGTTGCCTTATAACATTTCCATATCGACAAGCTGTGGGTTCACTTTTGTTTTTAGCTATTGTTAGTAGATCAGATATCTCCTTTTCTGTTAATTGTGTGAGTAGGCACTTAAATAATTATGATGAAAGTCATGTCAATGCTGTAAAAAGAATTTTCAAATATGTTAAAGGTACAGTTAACTATGGTATATTGTACAGTAGTGGTAATTCAAGTGGAGAATTGATATGTTTCAGTGACTCAGATTTTGCGGGAGATCCTGACACTCATAGATCAACGACTGGATTTGTATGTTTGTTGTCAGGTGGTCCAATCACTTGGGTTTCTCAACGTCAGAGGATGGTGACACTGAGTACCACCGAAGCCGAATATGTATCTGCATGTATGGCAGCCAAGGAAATTGTGTGGCTAAAGAAACTGTTAAATGATATTGGTTATAAATGTGTGAGTTCAACCCTGCTTTATGTGGATAACCAAAGTGCTATTAGGCTTGTCAAAAATCCTGAGTTCCACTAACGGACAAAACATATCGATATTAGATACCACTTCATTCGTGAGCAATACGAAAGTAAAATTGTCAACGTTCAATATGTACAAAGTGAGAATCAATTAGCAGAAATTCTTACTAAACCTTTGTCTAAGGACAAATTTGATAAATTTAGAAAATTATTGAATATTGTTTCTGTTACCTAAAACTGTGAGTGAATTAGATGTTGATGTTCTGTGTGTTGCTCTTTAAAAAAAAAGGGGGGGTTATTACAAATAGTGGGAGTGTTGGAAATAATTTGTATGCTGGATTTGTAATACTTTATGCATCGATATACGAAGTTATCGATTGTCGACTATGTCGGCTGGTGTGCCAAGCAGAGTTGAGTCAGTCACTCACTAGCCGTTGTAGAGTTAAGCTCGAGTTAACAATTGTTAAGAGAACACTGTGATCCTATGTTTCGTTTAATAAACGTGATCTCTTGACTAAACTATTTTATATTCACGAATCATACTATCCAACAGGGCCATTATTTTGTGCCATTGCCAATTTGCAATAAATACATATATAGGTACAATGATTCGTGAACCGCACGAATCATATTTAACAAAAAATAACATGTTTCATTATTTGAGATTTGAATCAATTTCCCAGCAGTGAATCATGATTCGTGTGTCAAATCTAATTTCCTGCAAAGATTCATGATTCGTGACTCCATTCAATATTTGGTGATTCCAGCCCAACTCTGTGTACATGTAGCTGATATAAATGGACCATTGCAAGAGAATGCACATAATCCCACTCATAATGATGGTCAGACTAATGATAACATTGTAACAACTAGAAGTGGAAGAACAGTTAAAAAGGTACAAAGACTGAATTTATAATTATGTATTTGTGATTATATTTTACTTTTATTGGGCCATTCCATGAAAATAGGTAGCTTTTGTAAAAAAATATTTTTAAAAAAATTTAATTTATTATGTCATGATTGTCTTCTTATAACACTATATTAAGAGTATTTACTAAGAATTTCAGTTAAATATGTTTTAATGTGTAGGTAACCTTGGGTCAAAGTTGTCTCTTCACCAGCTGTTCAAAATTTACTATTTTCATGGGTTGTGTTGCCATACCAAAGCTTAAGTAAATACTAGTTGTATTTGTCTTTGTTATTGTAATATCAAAATATAGTACCAAATAAGAGTTTCTATCACCAAGTTATATTTAGTTTGCATTTATATAATGATAAAACATAGTGTTTAAAAATACATTGTTTCATTGTCCCGTACGTAACATAAAATAGACAAATTTCTTTTTTCCGCAAGTTTCTTGACAGACAGCTACTTTAAATATGATTTTCTGTCCAGATTTTGTGTAAAACTAAATACCTATAATGTTGTAAAAAAACTAATTAAATGTAAACATACCCTAATGTTCAATTTTTTTGTGTCCCGTACGTAACGTTACGTACGGGACATTACACAAAATAATGTGCAATACACATAAAAACGAATTTAATACGTCATTTCATTACTAAATGGTGATAATATTTAACTCTAAAAGAGAAAATGAAGCCATATGTATATTTAGGCCAGAAAAGTCTAGGTCTATGGCAATTAAAACTAAAAATTGTGCTCAGGGCACTCATGAATTTTTAGGCGAGGTTGGGGGGTGTGGCATGATGCATTGGTCGGTAGAAGGGCCAGGAATTAGGTTTATGTCATAAGATTACAAAGTAGCAGAGGAGTAGGTGCTGTAGTTGAAAGGATACATTGTAGTAAACAGAAGAACAAGTGAAATTTGAGGTTCAAAGGGGGAGGGGAGAGAAGGTTACAAAAAGTAAGGTGAGTGAAATGGTAAGACATGACTGTTTAACTCATTTGTATTATTTGATTTTGTCACCTCAATAATAATTAGATGAAAAGCAAGAGAAAGAAGATTACAAAATTGTGACATTTTTATTTTCGCCCCGACATTGTCTATACATGTCCAGGCATGAAAGATGTTATCACTATTTGGAAAGATGGTAAAAAAAATAAAGCTGCAAAAACATTTTATTACCATGTTTCTAAAAGAAGCCTATTATGTATTTAAAGAACTCCACAAGGACATTAAAATTGGGTTTTCAAAGTTTTGCTGCTTAAGGCCTAAAAATGTCCTCCTCCTGAAGCAAACTCCTTCTGAACAGTGCAAGTGCAAAATTCATGAAAATTTTATTTTAAAACTAAAATCTTTAAAGATCCAATACAATAATGACTTTTGGAGCAGTGTTTTATGTGATCGTTCTATTAACTCTTTCTTCTTGCTGGAAGAATAATTGTGAAAAATGTACAGGAGGTAAACTAATACCTTTTCCTAATAAGCCGGAAATCAAAATATTGTGGAAAGAATGGGTGAAGAATTATGAAGGGAGAGTCAAACTGAATGTAGAAGAAGACAGTGCTGGTGATGTTTATGAAAAACTAATTCACAGCTTTCCTAAGATGTTAAGACATGTTAACACCAAGCGGATTCAAAACAAGGAATTTGCATTAGACAAGGCAACTGCTTCAACGTGTACATTACAAATTAATTTTGCCATGTCATTCAGTTGCGAGTACCAAAATGAAATTCAGAGTGCACTTTGGTCTCGCACTTGCATCATGTTATTTACTGCTGCATTTTTTTATGATGGTCACTGCAAAACATTTATTCTCTGTTCTGACTGCAAGAATAAGGACAAAGACACTGTCTTTGTATTTTTAAACTTGTTATATAATGACATTTTCAGGAAAGACAATGGTAAGCAGTATGAGGAAGTGATTTCGAGCGATGGTCCCTCCTCTGAATTTAAAAACAAGTTTATGTTAAGAATCCTTCAAGTTTTGTCAGAGAAATTTAATAGAGACTTCACATGGAAGTATTTCGCAACATCACATGGCAAAGGTATTGTGGATGGTGTTGGTGGAAATGTCAAGAGGCTAGTGAGGATGAAAATGATGGCACAGGGAGAAGGCTGCTCCATTCAATCTGCCAAGGACTTTGCAGCAGTCGCTTCAAAATTTTGTTCAAAGACCCAGGTATATTATGCTGGAGAATATTTTAGAAATGACGCAATCACCAAAGTAAAGCCTTGGGACAAAGTTCAAGCAGTACCAGGTATCCTTAGCTTTCACGTGATATCTTACGCAAATAAAAGTTTTTCAGGACAGAAACACGCTAAAGATATCAACTTGAATCTAGACCCATTTGTTGAAGTGAAGGCAGAATTTAGAGGTCAGTGGGTTCTAGTGCAATATAATGGTGATTTATTTCCAGGAGAAATCACAGAAATTGTTTCAGAGAAGCAATTGAAAGTTACAGTCATGGTACCCACAGGTCCTCCAGGGCATTATAAATGGCCAATTCCACCTGATTGTATTGCATACAATAAAGAGATAGAGGTATTAAAGTTATTTCTCCTCCTACAGTGATCAACAACAGAGGACTATATAAATTTAACCTTGAAGATGTTAAAATATGAACTCTTGATATCTTTCTAGTTGTCTTTTATATTAACACCATGGTAACAATATTTTAGTAGTTGTATAATATTTTGATAACTTAATTGTATTATAATTAAGCTAAGCTAAGACAAGTTAAATGATCAAGATAATAATGCTTGTAAACATACTCTCTTCTTCTATTGTAATTTGCTTAATAACCTTTTTTGATAAATGTGTTTTTTTTTACCATGTTAACAGTAAATTTCCATTACTTTTAACCTGAAGTGTACTATGTCCCGTACGTAACACCCTTGTCCCGTACGTGACAAAAGGTAAAAAAATTGTAACTTAGTTGAAAATTTTTTGTTGATAATGTTAAACATATGTACTTGAAGCATCCTTTTTAAGGCATATGAAAAAAATAGCACAGCATTATGAAAATTCTAATTGAGCTGAAATACCGTTTTTCATAACATGAGCCAAACAAGTGGTTGACCCAGCTTTTCCCGTATGTAACAGGCACTTTTTTTGTCTTGCAACAGTTATAACAAAGGGTTAAGGCCAAAACTATAGCTTGAAAAATAGTTTAGGCCTACACATAACAATTAATAATTGTTTCAATAAAAAACATAAAATATTAGCGGCAGAAAATAATATCTAAAAGTTGTAAAAATTAGTACAAATGTCCCGTGCGTAACGGTGGAATGATCCTATTGTTGGTTTCTCAATGTGTAAGAATTGGGTAATTGACATGGAATGACCAATAAGTGAAAACACTACCTTGCACAATAAATTAGCATGACTTTAATTCATAATGTAAAAATTGAAGACAGCAAACAAATATCATTTACAGTTGATGATTGGCGCCCAATGGGTTCCACGGCTTAAGGCAGTTGTGAGAACAAGAGGAACGTAAGATTGGTGAACAGAAAGATATAAGGAATCATAAATTTACTACTTACCCATTGATGGGGAACCTCCATCGTCTTTCGTGCTTGCTGTCGCAGCATTACCGTTGCGAGGGTTTACTGAAAATACGACAGAAAACTGTAAAATTATCAAGTAGGTACTAATTGTCAGAAGAAGTTCTTATAATCGTTAACTTATGTCAATCGTGGGCTGTTTAAAATGTATGTACTTACCAAGTATTTTGGCAGCAGTGCACTCTCCAACCACATTTACAGGCCTCCTAGGAAACCTTGTTGGCTCAGCATCGTTTTTCAATTTAATGGTGCCCTCCGAGAAACAAGTTAAGGAGAAGTGACGGCAGCAAATTCTTTTATTCTTGTAAACCACCATGGGATCCAGAGCATTGAGCTTCTCGTCACCTATCCTTTCCAGCCATTTTTTAAACCTCTCTGTCTTAGGGTGTGGAAACCTACACGCAACAAGGATGACAGTGATTAATAAAATTTTGCATCATCCTCAATTTCCCACTTCCTAAAAGATAATTCTCAATCACATAAATAGTCACTTCGCATTGCCTTAGCTGAAAAACACATTTCGACAAAGGCTTCATTTACAGAGATCACACGACCAAAGAACACGTTTCTGAAATACGCTCAGAAACCACGTCAAATGGTGGAATTTCAATTAACTTACATTACTAACACCTGTTAATTTTTTAAGATACCCTTACCTGAAACGCTGTCTTTTATTCTCCCCACAATATTCCACACAGCAGCGTGGCCAACCCATTATCTCTGAAAACTTGTCTTCTGAACCATTCACAACATTGACAAAGTAACGTAGGTCGAAACCGTCGAAACTTTCGACTCGAAAGCCCGCGAAACTTCCTGGCAGGGATACGATCGAAAGCATCGAAAGCGAAGCCAACGACAGATACAAGCCCAGACGCGTAAAATAGGTTCCACCAAAATGGCGCTGGCAACCGGAGGTACCTAAAGCTCTGTCTAAATACAGAGCTTTAGAGGTGCCTGGGGCGGAATTCTGTACACAACTAACGATACCTATCGGTATCGGTGGCTACCGACGGTCGTCGCTTGTACCGACGGTCGAGCTATTCTGCACCCGCCACCTACCGACAGTTGTCGGTGCAAGCGACCTAACTCTGACGTCAAGCATTTATCGGTAAGGAAGCAGCACCTGCGCGCGAGGCTATACGTTTTGACCAATGATATAGCATGACACAAACAGGAAAAAGTGCACCATCGATATGCGTAATATTTCATCGGAACTTAGCGTGCTTAGCGTAGTAATGTTATTTGAAATCAACAGTGGACTGGACGTGGATCACTTGTGATTCACATTCATTCAAGGATCATGCGTAAAGTCGAAGAGAAGTTAATACCAAAGGCAGGATGAAAGGTCGGATTAGTTGAAACTGAGGGGATTGCATGTAGGTAATTCGAATGAAATCTTTATTCATACTTTGTTATTGATTTCGTACTGCGAAATTGGGTACGATTTTACGATTGAGAAATAACACACGTCTATATGGTTCTGATGGACTGTATTCAAGTGCCATTAACTAAGCCAACAATTACATATCCAAGTTACTATACGTACACAAACAAGATTAAATTAAAAATTAAAACCTACGATGGTCCAAACAATAGTCGAGAAGCTCAAGTCAGGTCGAGAGGGAATTGCTACATGGAGGAGGAATGTAATAATAATATATTTATTTGATTACTTGGTAGAATTGTGTACACATCTTCGTCGAAATTACAAATTATAGAGACATCACAGTAAGTAGTAGGCAGCATTCGGCTAACGTGTAAGTAACGTTTGTTTTTTGGGGAGGCAATCTTAAGAATTAGAAACACTAATTGGTACGGAAGTAAAAGTGACCCTGACAAAGAAACAGTGAAGTGAATAATGACTTGCGTTCGTTTGAAAATGCATTGGAATGAACTGAACACACTGCTCACTCGCAATGGCGATCGACCGCTCCCGCTGCAATATCGGCCGAAGTGTTTCAATAAGAACCAAATCAACATGTGGGTAGAGGCGAAATAAATTGATAAACTCCTCGTTGTCCAGCTCAAACGGGTCGTGGGCTTCCATTTTACTCTCGTATCCCGGCCCGATCGTCGACGTTCGAGTCTACTTTCCACGTATTATAATACATATGTATACATAAACATTGGATCTAAAGCAAGATATCCCTCTGCCATTCTTTGGGCTGATAATTAAAAAACACCAACCACTCTGATGTAAAATGCATTACTAGTCTAGCGATAAAGTTTCTACCGTCAAACATTTAAATACATCAAACTGCAATTGCATATAAATAGTATAGTAAGTAATTGAAGTAAAAATATAGGTACTTAGTAAATAGAAAATTATAAATAAAACTGTATTTTTATTTAATAAAACTTAGAAGAACTTAAATCACCTCTCACTCTCCGCATTTTGGACACTTTAAAGCAAACTTGTTTTGGATGCGCTAATTTTGCAAATTAAGGACGAATATAACTAGCGCGAATTATACCGTTAAGATTGTAACTTAATAATAATATGGAAATGCAAATAAAGGACGATCTCGGTTCTCAGAAAACCTACCAATTTGCACAAGTCAATTCATCAAAACCAAGCTCGTAGATAATCAAAACATACGTCCGTCGCTATGCGTAGACCGATCTATCACTGTTTTTACCCAGCATGCAGTTGGCGAAGAGACGAAATACATGTCGGTAATGCCTCTTCTACACGTCCGCCTGCGCTCAGCGTACTTGGCTCAGCCTGAACGTTGAGCCACCTTCCTTTCTACACGAAGCACTTAAATCGACGCTTCGCCATCTGGTGCCGAAGTTTACAAATGACATTGTGAACACTCAACATGACTGGCATAGAAAATTATTGAGAGAATGAGATAATTCTACTGGTATATTATCACTTTCTATTACCTTCGGTACTTTCCGGAACTTTTTCCCCGTTTCCTTCCATTGGATTGAGAATCTTGCTTATCCAATTTTTAAATAGCAACCGCGTTTTCGCGCCACACGAGTTGTTTAATCCGAACAAAAACAAATCGTATTACTTAAGCTGGGGTCCCGAGGCTTGCTGAGCCTACCCCTCGGCTGAGCAATGGTGGCGCCTCTACACGGTGGGATCAGCCGTTAAGTCGGCTGATCCGGGCCGCTCATCCTAGCGTGTAGAGCCAGCATAAGGCCTAGCGTGGGTTTGGAAATCGTCGGTAGGCTCAGTCGTCGTTACCGACAAGTATCGGTAGAATTAACGACAAGTGTCGGTAGAATGCGTCACCGGAATCGCTCTTACCGATATTTGTCGGTCGGGGGAGTTAGCGACACCGATAGGTGTCGGTAGGATGTACAGAATTCCGCCCCTGGTAAATGTGAGGATAAGCAGAATATTTTTATAAGCATGGAAGAAGGAAGTGGAAGTGTTGGAGTGTGTGATTTTTCTTTTCATTGCAATCATATTGATACCGTATAAGTTGGCTGAGGAGCCCATCACCTCGGAAGAAGGAACCGAGATTATCATCCCAGTCACCAGGAGGCAGCCCCCAAACCGAGAGTTGCCAACTACAAGCACTCCACCTGCCGGTGACCCTATCACTGCCCCTGCAACTCCTGGGTCAGAAGGAACATCGTCCAGCGGCCGCCCTAAGAGAAACGTCCGTTTCCCCCGGCACCTGTTGGACTACCAATTCTAACCTTTTTTTTTTAAACCAATATGTCATTTTTTTTGCAGTTCTCTTTCTTTTCTTTTATTTTCTTTTAAGCTAGGGTATATCACTGCCAAGGGGGTGATGTGGCGGACATCCGAGTTCAAAGTTCCACCACTCGGGTCCGCCACCTGACGGAAGTCACAGCCAGAAGGTCCGGGGCACGGCCGCCAGGGCACAGAGAGGAGGAGACCCTAGCGACCCTAGAGAAAGCGCCACTTACGCGAGAGAGAGAGACCGCGCGAAAAGGAGTAATCGTCCGACAACCTGGCGAGAGCCTTCCTCCGCCATTGCTATTATTCAGCCTCACTCTGTAGCGTTGGAATCCTTCAATAAACGTGGTCCGCTGTATTCGGCTTTTTAATTTGAAGTGTGGCAAAACCATCAACCCCTTCATTGGCTATTAGGATTATCGCCTTTTGTTTGAAAAGTGCGGCTGCTTATTGGTTTCGCTTTGTATTGTACTTGGTTGTTTACGTTCTATCTGTATCCAAGTGTAACTATGCATTAGCGTTTTAATATATGTTGGTTACAAAAGAAAGATGTAATATATTCCTTTTTCTAACGCTCTGCTCCACAAGTAATTAGTTGAGAAGTAAGGCCCCGTTTCCACTACTGACATTTCTACGACGGTAACTCTCTACCCGCGCAATGCTAGTAATGGAAACGCTCGAAAACGCCTACCATGGTAGATAGTCTTACTAGCATTGAGTAACCCTTGTTAGATCAGGGAATAGTGGTTACCTTCGCGTCTCTTTTGCAATTGGAACGCAAGTTAGTCAAAATCCTGGTAAGAATTATGGGAAAACAGTTGAATCACGGATAGCGGTGAAGGATCGCGGAGTGTGCATCTAGGAAAACGTAGTGTGGTGTCTTTGTTTGGCTTAATACTTGATTTTTGTCTATGCTCAATGATGCTCCAGAGTTGTTATTACTTATGGTTTACATAATTTAAGTATATTTTCCCAGCAATGACCGAACAAAAGAATTGCAAAAACTTTGCTCATGACGAGACGGACTTGCTCCAGGCGTACACGATAAGCCCGACGACATTTTATTATAACAATCAATATAGATTCTTGAATAAAACTTCAAGTGCTTACACACTTCAATGTGCTACCATCTTTGCGCATTTCTATAACGATCGTCGATTTTCTTTTGAACTGGAATACTGGTAACCGCTATGTGACGAAAGCAGTGATTACAAGGGTAACGTTGTAGCTAACTGGAACGCAGGTAGGTTATGAGGAGTCGTTCCGAATGGAGAGAGGGGTAACCTCAAAGGCAACCTGTCATGGCGAAATGCGCAACATATGACCGCGAATAGCAAAGGATTTGAAATATTACTGAACAATATGCATAATTATGCATTCAGAAATATAGAACAATGTTGAAACAACTATAATATGAGTCCAGTTGCAATTTATTATAACACAGGGTTGAAATACATAGGCAACGTGAGATAGTATTAATGAAGTACGTCGAAAATAATATTTAAAGGAAACTTCGTGGCCCATCCATATTAAAAAACTTCAATAATCAATGTAATAAGCAAATATTTTGGAACTGTTTATAATACTATTCGGATATATGTTAATATCTGGGTAGAACTTGAGAATTACCTCGGACATATAGCTTCTATCATTTTCAAAGTGTATAAAAAACGCGTAATGTTGGCATTTGTATTAGGATGCAGGGAGAGGAAACCTATATTTCTGAAATTATATAGATAAGGAAAGAGTTTGTAACTGGTTCTATGCATCCTTAGAATGCAAAACAGAGTAACCTCGAGGACAACCTAAATGGCAACCTCGGCACAGTCTAAACATACAGTCTTCCTACTCCCATAAGAGCAATGGGAAACCCTTAGCTGGCTGGTGAGCCTACTTTCTGTTTTACCAAACGTTGCCAAATTTATGAATGTGCCAGTTGAGTATGTGGCAACGCTGTGAAGAGGGATTTTCAAAATACCTTACTAGGGCAGATCATAATATTTTTCAATTGACCGATTTTCAAATCAAATTTATCCGGAAGAAAATCAAAACGAGTTAAATTCAGGTTATTTACATATGAATATACTAGGACAGTAAACCAAGGGGAATATAAACTCTGAAATAAAATTGCATGTTCATTCCCGCGATTATATTTTTATTAAAACACTGCCAATTACAATACTTGTAGCAAGGGCAAAAAATACATTTGCATTTTTACATTATCTGTCAACATACTTTTTGAAAAATAGTTTAGCATATAACACGAACCATATTACGTTTAAAATACATCAATTATAAAAATAAAAATCACAGTATTATGTACACTCCTAATGAGCAACGTCGATTACGATCGCTTCAATCTGCATACTTCTATTAATAAGAGCTGTTCTCCTTGAAGTTTGTCTCCTCTCCCAATGCCATAAATTGCCTGCAAAGAAGAATACACACGTTAAAAACATGAATAGAGCAGGAAAAAGTTACAGTTCATTGTAAATGCCGTTTTACACGGTGCAATTATTTGTGCAAACGATTGTATGAAACTAAACGAAATTTATGTTTGTCTGAATGGAATTAGAACAGGTTCTATTTTCCGTTCAGTCATTCAGACCTTCGCAAAAGCGTTCACACAAGTTGCCGCTTTGCACGGTACCATTTTCCTCAAACAAGCGTTTTTACAAGAAATTGTAAAAAAAAGTACCGTGTAAAACGGCCTTGAGAGTCAACTGAGCGTTTAATGGAACAGACTAAAGTGGAGAGACTAAAATACTATCGTGGCGAACGTGTATATTTCGAAACATTTTTTACGGAATTCGTAAGCAATGGATATCACCAATAACCTTCTGATAGATCCTTCTTCACAAATAGTGCTTCATTGTCTCCGTATCTCCAACACACTCATCACAATGGGATTCATTTTCTGGAAAATAGAAATTCATTCTCCACCCTTTTCATACTGTCGTCGGATACCTGTATTAAAGACATACACTTCATATCAATGCATGAAATATTTCGATCAACCAAAATAAGAAAATTCAATACAGAATGGCATTAACCCTAGTATCGGTGCAACTTGTTCCGTGAGCGGCTGACTACGAGCAATGCATTCAAATAATAAGTAGGTACTTTGAGCAAGAACTCGTAAAAATTCTGAAAGCACATTCACATATTCCAGCCAAATTAACTTTGATTATCATAAGCAGATAAATAACAATAGTATTGAGTGCTTTGTCCTTTGGCTCTAAAAGAACTTCCTTACAGATTCAAAATGTGATCTTGAGTTTACTTAATGGAAACTACCAATTTTAAAGAGGCAACAATTAGCATGCTTCACTCAAAACAAACTCGTAGTTATGTTCACTAAAACAATTGAAGTACTAGAAGCATTTGAGTGACAAATTTAAAATATAAAATATTTAATTGTAATCGCAACAAATATCTACCAGATCAATCAATATACCTACCAGATGGCTCAGAGCACAGGAAATTTGGTATCATCGAAGATCATTAATGATTAATTGTTCTCAATTGAGAACAATTTAGAGTGAGTTGTCGAAACTCCAGTATAGAAGCAAACCATTTGCTACTGTTGGCATTAAGAAAAATAAGAATAAAATAAATGAATATATAAAACTCTGAATATAATATAAAAAGGAAAACCGCGTAAAATACTCACAATTTTGCTGCGTAAATCATTAATATTTTGGGAACGATCTTTGAACGCACAGACTTGCGTACGCCATCATGGTATCAGCCGTAGAGATCGTGACGTGTATCAGTCAACTTACATTTTAATCAATTTTTTTCTACAATATAAACATATATTTAACTGGTCAAAAAAATTAAATACATTTATATCAATGGAAAATAGTGTTGGAGTTTCTCGAAATTTCTCTGCTTAATATTCATTTTACTCTCGTAGAATGGAGATGACGGGTTTCCAAAATAGTGCCGAAGTGAGAAGACTGTATGTTTAGACTGTGACCTCGGTTTCAAAAATTTTTATCATTCGGGATGTAAAGAGACCGTCTGTCATTACGTATTGCATATAAAAGAGGAACCTAAACTTATTTTGTTTGATTAAATCACAATATAAAAAATAATTTGGAACTTTTACCTTGATTATTCCTATTCAATATTGGGTAACCTCAAGGGCAACCATGATGGCAACCTCCGTTTTTTGCCTAAGAAACTTTTTATCATTCGTTTTGTAAACAAAACATTCTGTTACTACATATTAAATGGTTAATAGAGTAACCTAAGCTTATTATGTTTATATACTTCACAATACGAACACAGAATTTGGAACGTTTTCCTAAAATTATTCCATTTCAATGTAGAGTAACCTCAAGGGCAACCATGATGGCAACCTCAGTTTCGAAAGGTTTATCATTTAGCATGTAAACAAACCATCTGCAATTACGTACTGCATGCTGAATAGAGTAACCTAAGCTAATTATGTTTACATAATTCACAATACGAACATAGAATTTGGAACTTTTTCTATAATTATTCCGATTCAATATAGGGTAACCTCAAGGGCAACCATGATGGCAACCTCAGTTTTTTACCTAAGAAAATTTTTATCATTCGTTTTGTAAACAAAATATTCTGTTACTACATATTAAATGGTTAATTGAGTAACCTAAGCTTATTATGTTTATATATTTCACAATACGGACACAGAATTTGGAACTTTTTCTATAATTATTCCCATTCAATATAGGGTAACCTCAAGGGCAACCATGATGGCAACCTCCGTTTTTTGCCTAAGAAACTTTTTATCATTCGTTTTGTAAACAAAACATTCTGTTACTACATATTAAATGGTTAATAGAGTAACCTAAGCTTATTATGTTTATATACTTCACAATACGGACACAGAATTTGGAACGTTTTCCTAAAATTATTCCATTTCAATGTAGAGTAACCTCAAGGGCAACCATGATGGCAACCTCAGTTTCGAAAGGTTTATCATTTAGCATGTAAACAAACCATCTGCAATTACGTACTGCATGCTGAATAGAGTAACCTAAGCTAATTATGTTTACATAATTCACAATACGAACATAGAATTTGGAACTTTTTCTATAATTATTCCGATTCAATATAGGGTAACCTCAAGGGCAACCATGATGGCAACCTCAGTTTTTTACCTAAGAAAATTTTTATCATTCGTTTTGTAAACAAAATATTCTGTTACTACATATTAAATGGTTAATTGAGTAACCTAAGCTTATTATGTTTATATATTTCACAATACGGACACAGAATTTGGAACTTTTTCTATAATTATTCCCATTCAATATAGGGTAACCTCAAGGGCAACCATGATGGCAACCTCCGTTTTTTGCCTAAGAAACTTTTTATCATTCGTTTTGTAAACAAAACATTCTGTTACTACATATTAAATGGTTAATAGAGTAACCTAAGCTTATTATGTTTATATACTTCACAATACGGACACAGAATTTGGAGCGTTTTCCTAAAATTATTCCATTTCAATGTAGAGTAACCTCAAGCACAGTCTAAACATACAGTCTTCCTACTCCCATAAGAGCAATGGGAAACCCTTAGCTGGCTGGCGAGCCTACTTTCTGTTTTACCAAACGTTGCCAAATTTATGAATGTGCCAGTTGAGTATGTGGCAACGCTGTGAAGAGGGATTTTCAAAATACCTTACTAGGGCAGACCATAATATTTTTCAATTGACCGATTTTCAATTCAAATTTATCCGGAAGAAAATCAAAACGAGTTAAATTCAGGTTATTTACATATGAATATACTAGGACAGTAAACCAAGGGGAATATAAACTCTGAAATAAAATTACATGTTCATTCCCGCGATTACTTTTTTATTAAAACACTGCCATTTACAACACTTGTAGCAAGGGCAAAAAATACATTAGCATTTTTACAGTATGGGTCAACATACTTTTTGAAAAATAGTTTAGCATGTAACACGAACCATATTACGTTTAAAGTACATCAATTATAAAAATTAAAATCACAGTATTATGTACACTCCTAATGAGCAACGTTAATTACGATCGCTTCAATCTGTGTACTTCTAATAATAAGAGCTGTTCTCCTTGAAGTTGATCTCCTCTCCCAATGCCATAAATTGCCTGCAAAGAAGAATACACTCGTTAAAATCATGAATAGAGCAGGAAAAAGTTACAGTTAATTGTAAAGGCCGTTTTACACGGTGCAACTATTTGTGCAAACGATTGTATGAAACTAAACGAAAATTTGTTTGTCTGAATGGAATTAGAACAGGTTCTATTTTCCGTTCAGTCATTCAGACCTTCGCAAAAGCGTTCACACAAGTTGCCGCTTTGCACGGTACCATTTTCCTCATACAAGCGTTTTTACAAGAAATTGTAAAAAAAAGTACCGTGTAAAACGGTCTTTAAGATATGAGAGTCAACTTAGCGTTTAATGGAACAGACTAAAGTGGGGAGACTAAAATACTATCGTGGCGAACGTGTATATTTGGAAACATTTTTCACAGAATTCGTAAGCAATGGATATCACCAATAACCTTCTGATAGATCCTTCTTCACAAATAGTGCTTCATTGTCCCCGTATCTGCAACACACACATCGCAATGGAATTCATTTTCTGAAAAATAGAAATTCATTCTCCACCCTTTTCATACTGTCGTCGGATACCTGTATTAAAGACATACACACCATATCAATGTATGAAATACATATTTCGATCGACCAAAATAAGAAAAGTCAATACAGAATGTCATTAACCCTAGGATCGGTGCAACTTGTTCCGTGATCGGCTGACTACGAGCATAAAATTTAAATAATACGTACTTTGCGCAAGAACTCATAAAAATTCTGAAAGCACATTCACATACTTCAGCAAATTAACTTTCATTATCATAAGCAGATAAATAACAATATTATTAAGTGTTTTGTTCTTTGGCTCTAAAAGAACTTCCTTACATATTCAAAATGTGATCTTGAGTTTACTTAATGCAAACTACCAATGTTAAAGAGGCAACAATTAGCTTACTTCACTCAAAACAAACTCGTAGTTATGTTCACTAAAACAATTGAAGTACTAGAAGCATTTGAGTCACAAATTTAATATATAAAATATTTAATTGTAATCTCAACAAATATCTACCAGATCAATCAATATACCTACCAGTTGACCATGAACTTACAATGGATATAGGGTTCTTGTAGTTGACTCAGAGCACAGGAAATTTGGTATCATCGAAGATCATTGAGAACAATTTAGAGTGAGTTGTCGAAACTCCAGTATAGAAGCAAACCATTTGCTACTGTTGGCATTAAGAAAAATAAGAATAAAATAATTGAATATATAAAACTCTGAATATAATATAAAAAGAAAACCCGCGTAAAATACTCACAATTTTGCTGCGTAAATCATTAATATTTTGGGAACGATCTTTGAACGCACAGACTTGCGTACGCCATCATGGTATCAGCCGTAGCGCCGTAGAGATCGTGACGTGTATCAGTCAACTTGCATTTTAATCAATTTTATTCCACAATATAAACATATATTTAACTGGTCAAAAAAATTAAATACATTTATATCAATGGAAAATAGTATCGGAGTTTCTCGAAATGTCTCTGCTAAATATTCATTTTAGTCTCGTAGAATGGAGATGACGGGTTTCCAAAATAGTGCCGAAGTGAGAAGACTGTATGTTTAGACTGTGCCTCAAGGGCAACCATGATGGCAACCTCAGTTTCGAAAGGTTTATCATTTAGCATGTAAACAAACCATCTGCAATTACATACTGCATGCTGAATAGAGTAACCTAAGCTTATTATGTTTATATACTTCACAATACGGACACAGAATTTGGAACGTTTTCCTAAAATTATTCCATTTCAATATAGGGTAACCTCAAGGGCAACCATGATGGTAACCTCAGTTTCGAAAGTTTTATAATTCAGCATGTAAACAAACCGTCTGCAATTACGTGCTGCATGCTGAATAGAGTAACCTAAGCTTATTATGTTTATATAATTCACAGTACGAACAAAGAATTTGGACCTTTCCCTGATTATTGGAATTCAACATAGGGTAACCTTGATGGCAACTTCAGTTTTGAAAGTTTTATCATTCAGCATGTAAACAAACCGTTTGCTATTACATACTGCATGCAGAATAGAGTAACATAAGCTTATTATTTTTGTATAATTCACAATGTAAACAAAGAAATTGGAAAATTTTCCATAATTATTCCAATTCAAAAAAGGGTAACCTCATGGACAACCTTCATGGCAACCTCACTTGTCTTATTCTCCAGGCAATCAAAATGTCTCAAGTGACCAGTAATGTAACTTGTATACAGATCAAAGCAACCTCAGCTTATTACATAAATTCATTTAAAGCAATGAAACAAACAATGTTTGCGAAACAAAGAATTTCCAATTCTTTAAAGAATATTGTAAAAAATGTAAACAGAGAGTTTTTTTGTTAAGGCCAGCAAAGTGAATTGACCACTCAAGAGAGTTTGCAAGCTGTAGCCATAAAATTGCCCTATACTATATGAGAGAAGGTAATACATATTTTAATATAAACATAGGTTTTAAATCCAGGTATAATTCAAACATATGTTTGTATTAGAGGAGCTAGAATTAACATTTACTCCAATAATAACTACCAATATAGATGCCAGGATACATTATAGGTATCTTATAAAATTGCCTGCCTCGTGAAATTAAGGTTAGCAGTTGCACAGTGGCATTTAAAATGAAGGTAAAGCATATTTTATTGTCCAATGCCTTCTACTCTGTGGATGAGTTTTAAAACCATGATATTTTTTGTACCTTTGACTTGTTCTATATATGTATTTATTACTTTTCTTGTACCAAAGAAATTATTTTACACATTGCATCTTCTTCTTTTCAAGATTTATCGTTTGATTGCTCCACGACAATATTAAATATATAATGCTCTTTATTCTGACTAACTATTTCCTGCCATGCCTGTCAAAACCAGCACTCAGGAACTGACTGATTTCTTTTTCACCCATCTCCTTCTGTCGCCATTGTTAGTATATCGAATTAAAAATTTTAACTTCACTGATACAAAGTTGGCAGACATTTTTTAAAACAAGAACTGCTTCCATTTATGAGAGCCTGAATACTTTTGATGAACTGTATCAATGTACTCATGCAATCAAATATAGTACTCTATTCCCTCTATCCACAGCTCTGTAAGATTGAAAATTATTGGAAAGTCCTCCAGAGAATGATTGATCTCTCATTCAGGGGCTGACTGGAATTTGATTTCCTTTAAAGCATACCTGACTGCTGCGTGCATTTTAGGACAACTCCATTTTAATATTGTCATCATATTATCAAGCATTAAAGCATATTGTCATATATGCTTTAATGCTTGTGTTCCTATGAAGATGCTGATGCTGATGAAGATGCTAGGTTGATGATTTTGGTCCTTGAAAAATTTTGGGACATATTTGGTATCTTTTGCATGTTAATTATATATAGTTAGCATTCAATACCAAATATATTTGACCACATAAGAGAAATGTGAAGAGTTTCTATTGTACTCCAGACATTATTACACTCGAGTGTATCATGATCATAATATGTCATTCCTGGGAATAATGGTCTTGATAAAGAAGTTGATAATTAAACAAAAATCATTGTTAAGGAACACAAAAAGAAGAACTTCAATGGAAGGGTTACCCTTTAGAACATCCATTTGTATACAATAATGCAGCAAAAAATTCCATATATTTTTCCATATATATTCCATATCTTGTGGTTAATTTAAGCATTGTAAGCTGTGGTCACATCAATTTTGCCTATAGGGTTACATTGTATTGCAGCTGCAGAATATTATAATGTTTCATCATTAATTGATTCATGCTCTTCGATTACATAAACAATAATAGATCCAAATTTTAAGATGAGGTTACCAACAAGGTTCCCTTAGTTTTAATCCGAATAACATTATAAACAATTTAAACGTTTTGATTATGATGCTAATGGAAAAAAACAACATAAGAAGATGAGGTTGCCATCAAGGTTACCCTATATTGCATCCAAAAATTATGCATGAATTTTCAATGTTTTTGTTTATGTCAGCAAGATTACCATCAAGGTTGCCAGTGTTCATCCTAATAACATTATGAACAATTTAAACGTTTTGATTATGATGCTAATGGAAAAAAACAACATAAGAAGATGAGGTTGCCATCAAGGTTACCCTATATTGCATCCAAAAATTATGCATGAATTTTCAATGTTTTTGTTTATGTCAGCAAGATTACCATCAAGGTTGCCAGTGTTCATCCTAATAACATTATAAACAATTTAAACGTTTTGATTATGATGCTAATGGAAAAAAACAACATAAGAAGATGAGGTTGCCATCAAGGTTACCCTATATTGCATCCAAAAATTATGCATGAATTTTCAATGTTTTTGTTTATGTCAGCAAGGTTACCATCAAGGTTGCCTTAGTTTGCATCCGAATAACATTATAAACAATTTAAACGTTTTGATTATGATGCTAATGGAAAAACACAACATAAGAAGCTGAGGTTGCCATCAAGGTTACCCTATATTGCATCTGAAAATTATGCATGAATTTTCAATGTTTTTGTTTATGTCGGCAAGGTTGCCCTAGTTTGCATCTGAATAACAGTGCAAACACTTTAAACGTTTTGTTTATGACCCTGATGAATAAAAAACAACATAAGCAGCTGAGGTTGTCATCAAGGTTACCGTATTACATCCGAAATATTATTCAAGAATTTTCAATAGTTTTGTTTATGACGGTAATAATCTGAGGGTACTTTTATGTAGATATATTTCACCTGAAGACAATTATAAACTATATCACCATTGATGGGTATACGCCTTTGTGGTTTGCTTATTACGTGCATTAAGCGTTATAAATTGAGGCTGTATCACGTCCCATGTTGTGCTTATCCATTATCCGTAGTTGAAAATGTTACCAAGAGGCAGCGCTGGAAGCAGGTTGCCTTTGAGGTTACTCGTAGTTGAAAATGATACCGATAGGAGGCGCTGGAAAGCAGGTTACCCTCTGAGGTTACCCCTCTCTCCATTCTCTAAAACCCAGGTTTGAGTATGAGGGCTGAAATAACCGTGGTAGAATGTCAGTAGTGGAAACGGGGCCTAAGAATCAATTAAGGTGGCTGGGTCGAAATTTACAGGTGTATAGATTTTGTTCATAATTGCAATATTTGTTCCTTTAATTATGTTCTAAAATTCTACGAGAAAATTTTTTGGGGTTTTCGGTGTAGTTTTTGAGATATTTAAGGTTTTTTTAACATGGGGCCTTATGGCGCACCCCGCTTCGTAAGGGTCAATTATGTATTATTTACGTTTCTACCATACAGATTTTCTCCAAAAACTGAAATGATGTGGATATTAGCCAACAATTTCTATTCTGAGAAAATCAACCAGTGTTATCGACTTATTTCCTCCGTATACACGAAAGAAATAAAATATTCCTTAATTTTTCAAATATCGCGGGCGAAGTTTTGAGGTGCATTTGGCAACGTGGAATCAGACGAGGAAAGCGAACGCGCGAGAAACCACAACAAATCACAGCACAAAGTCCGCGAATATTACAATGTAGTCCCCTTGACAGAGTTCTCGACATAGATTAAAGAAGAAAGAAGAATTCTCTTCTTTAATCCAAGGAGGCTACTTGTACAAAATGTAATATTCGTGCTTTAATCCACGGAGATTATATTAAAGGAGGGGAAAGTCCCACCTGATTGGTGTTACCGAAACCTTCCGCCGGAAAGAGGTTTCTTTGTCGCCCGGTAGGTGGTGCGGAGGCTCGGCTCCGGGTTACAACGTCGATTTCGCATTGAAATGAATGGAGAGAAACTATTGATAAATAATGTAATATTTTAATTTCTGAAGGACTAGGATCCGAGGATTGAAATATCAGTTTCCATTATAGTCATCATTTGCAAAGCACGTAGGTTTAAAATATACCAGATTGTCGCCGAGACGATTTTAGCACTGCCTTTCTTCTGTCATCTGCTGCAACCCGCAAATTATCAAGGCGTAATATTTCGCTTATTAAGCTTTAAATATTGTAGTGACAAGGAAAGCAAACCCTAGGAACAATTTTTTTCCAAAATACAATTGCGCGGGGGGTGACAAAAAGGACGTAGGCAATTCGGAAAGGGACAGAATATCGAAGACCGATGCTCGCGGACGAGATAGTGTCGCCTGCCGAAGATGACTCATGGGATAAAATCCACTAAAGCGGTACATGATTGACGACTTTGATCGGCCAATTAAAATTCAGGAGAACTGGCTGGTAAAATGCAATAACATTATTGTTGACAAAAGTCAATCGCTTAGAAAATCGGAGCATGCAATATGAACTGCAATAACACGCACGTACAATTATTTTTAACCTAACGTAATTTAAAACAATAAATAAATCTCATTCCGATGATAAAATACCATGTTTTAGTGGAATAACTGCAATACTGGTTCCCTGATAGTGCAGAAAATTTCATAACCGCATACCCAGAACATCACTATTCGAAAGTAACTTCGGGGAACATTCCAAAGTCCTAAGCAAGAGCCTACAGTAGTGTATATCAAATGAAAAAAAAAAGAAAATGTCATTCAACAGGAAGGAGGAAACAACTTCCAAATTCAAATTGCTACAATTCGTTTATTTCACGAAGACAGAGGATTACACGGAATTGATAAAAGCATTAATATGTGAGACAACTAGGATCAACTGTAAACAAAGTATTCATCTACCACTCACCTCATACCACTGGTTGCACGCACATGCCGAGACTTGAGAAAAAACAAATTGAAACTGTACCCACTAGCACTCACTATAAAAAGTAGTCAAACACAATGTAAATTCACGATACAACAGTGTGAAACTGAGAAAACTACTCACAACTTATGTCAAAGACCAGGAATAAATGTGATATTAAAATATAAGCAAACAGTACCCACTTGAACTCGCTATAAATTGAAAAACACCTTAATCACTCCCGAAGCAAATACTCATGAAAATCTGACAAAGTTCTCCTGATAACTACATAAAAGCAGTTAAGTTCACAACATAATTGGATGGCTTGAAACTGGTAATAAAAATGGGAAATGAAGGGAACACCACACTGGCACTACCAATCACTGATCACACACATGTTCACAAGAGGCACACATCAGGGTAGAGTAGGATGCCGAGGCTTGCATAATGGAGCGGCGCCGACCTGCAAGACAAACAAGAAATCTTTTCAGCATATGCATGTTACTGTACTCAACTATCACTTTGCAATATCAGAATGAAATATAGAATTCAATATTATCATTCACCTCATAAACGAAATAGAAAAATTAGGCAAAATAACGGTTTGCAGTTAATTAAACGGACAAAAGACGCCAAAGCATACGTCGTCACGATTAACAATGCCCGACAGAGGGGTCGACCATAAAACGTGCCTCATTACCACGTGTCTTTTAAAGCGGTATAGGAGCAGAGAATCATTCATCGGCTGGGAATTACGGTAATTTTCCCGGAAATATTACACCATATTCACTAAATCATTCTCAATGTTCACCGAGGCAACTTAATATACAATGGTGTGGCGATTGACACCGAAACAAACACACGACGAGGTCAGAGAGCAAACACATTTTTCCACTCTCACCTTTCTCCACTCCCACAAGTATATTAAATACCCACATTCGGGCAAACATTAGAGAAAATATATATGAAAGTAAGACTATCAGATGATCAAGATACATGCTGTTATATTAGTGTCACATAGAGGAAACTTACCGCTAGCTTGATGAAATTTTAATTTGTAATTCCCATGTTGGCGTACAAGTTTCGGATCTTCTTCTACCTAGAGGAGTATCCATGACCAAGCACAAGTCGCGCAGTATTCACCGTTTTCAAATCTTTCGAGTATATCCATACTTAAACGACACAAAATAAATTAATAAACACTCTCACCCGTATAAAAACACGTTAAAACTTAGGCATAGCCACCCAGAGCGTGACACCAGCGCCTGCAAGTGGTAAAAAGTTGCATGCGGTGGGGGCGGAAGGCGTCGACAACAGAGACCTAACGTATTACGCTGCGGAGTCACCAATCCTTATTATTTTATTATCCATGCTTTAATCTATGGTTCTTGAGAATAGACGAATACGACACCTACCGTTACGACCGCTGAAACACAGAAACAATTGCCTACACAACAGCAGTGCCGAATTTCAGAATGTGCGTTGTTGCCGAGTAAAAAAGAGAGATTAAATAAATGGTTTAAATAAATGTTATAAATGTTTAAGCGTTTAATCACAATTATTTCGTCACTACAAAGTTTGCGAATACCCATAGCACAAAATTACATACTTTTTCAATCCATACATCAAAACCAACATCTCCAAGGTCAAAGGATATGCACAGAGTGACAACGTTCAGGTTGCCAGAAACCGAATCAAGTCAAGTTTTATGTTATGTTTCATGTCAATAATTAAATTAAAAAGGGCAATGTTTCAATATGACTTGAGAATTTGAGGCATCCGGTTAAAATGTGGTGTAATTTAATCACCTCCAAGCAATTTTTTAGTGCCATTGAAATTATATGAGCACTAGTTCTCAACGACTCACGATTACCGAACCAGCCACCTTAAGCATTGCAACAGGTTATGGGCCCAGAACACCCTATCACCGTACGAAGTAAGTGAGAATCTTTAAGTTATGCCCCGTTCACACTACTAGCTTTTTACTATGGTAAGGCTTACCATAGTTGGAAAATGGCCGTGTGAACGCAGGTTGCCGCTAAACCTAGTAAACTTTTCTACCATTATTGAGTTACTATAGTTGGCGCTAGTTACTGGTATTTTAAGGACGTGTGAACGCAAGTTGGTAGAAATGTGGGTAGAAAGAAGGTTTGTTTTGAAAATGGAAGTGGAAATGAACGTAGAGTGCTTGAAGACGAAGTGACCGGATCGCACGATATGGATTGGAAATGATTCTTAGTTACAACGATATTTATTTAATCACACTGTAATATATTTTAGTAGTTGTATTACCACGTTCCACTGATTCGGTTGTTCAATAATGGTTTTAAATAGTTTGCTTTACCCCTGAATCCTGAGTACGTACGCTTATATATTTATTGTATGTGATTAACTTGCCGTGAAGAAAATATACACGCAGAAATTAAGTAACTAAGAAGTTGCAAACTTTCTCAGGAAATTCGACTCGTGTTATTTTTTACGTATTCACTCCTTAGGACGGCATTAAAACTATTTTCAGCATTATTCCCTTAAATAGCTCCTTTCACAAACAGCAGAATATGGTAAACTTGGGATATCGGATTTAAAAATACTAAATATTGATAAGAGCAACAAATTCATTATGTATACTTGTATGTATTCTATTTGGATACATGAACTTGCCTACGAAATGGGTTAACACGAGCGATAACTTATTGAGAGGTGAACAATTAATCATTTCGTAGCATGGAGTTCCATGGTTGATTGCATTTCTTGGTGCGTGATGCCTGTATATAAGCTAAACGAATAGAAATACAGGCAAGGAAACGTTAATAATTTTAAATTGTAAAGGTATTAGTTGAAATATGCGAGGAAAAAGAGGTAAAGGTTGAATGTCTTAAATATCTGGAAATTAAAGTCATGGAGGGCGTTCATCGTTGTACAACCTTTACATATTTTTAGCGTATTACTTTGGAGTTATTCAAAGCAAATGTTAATTGCATTCAATTTTATATTTAAAATTGATGTTTAGCAAAGTAACTAACACAGAATCCGTATCTCGGAGATGCGACCCACTGTCAATCATGAGGAAGTAATTTAAGAAGAATATTTTGGTTCATTTATAAAAAGGGATCTAGGATACTACATTGATAATTTTTTAAAAATAACTGCATCTAATTTGCACATAAGTTAAAATACGCTTCCAATCTTTGCAAGACAAAGCCTTCCGCTATCCTACCCTCCATTGTTATTTTGACTTAATTTCACTCTCCAATAGATGTCACTAGAGTCTTTACGATGGTTCTGGGTAGGCCGTGTGAACGCAGGTTAGTTTTAGCCGCCATATTAACTATCATTCTACCCTAGTAGTGTGAACGGGGCATTACAGAAAGATAAGGAATTTAAGACGCCAACGAGTAGGATACCGAAGTCTAGATGGCCGCCGCAGAGACGAGGGAATCAAAGGTGCTTTTGAATGTCGATGGTTCTAACTACTGCCCGTGGTCAAACAGACTTGAGGCCAAACTGAATGACAAAAATTGCTGGAACGCTATCCACCCGGCGTTTGGTGACGTGTTTCACGACAATGACGATGAAGATGAGGCGATAGGCAGACTCAATGCTGAGCAGCTAAGAATCAACCGAAAGGAGCGTGGTATCATATTTGATGCTCTGAACAGCTCCACAATTTATGATGTCGGTGAATTTAAGCTCGCGAAGAAAGCATGGGACACACTACGCCAAATGTAAGGGGAGTTTGGCATTATTCACACAATGCTATTCTTCAAGAAAATGACGAGGTTAGGTAAGACGGCCGGTATGTCCATACCCAAGTACATATCTACGATGCAAGAGCTCATCCAAAACGTGAGAATGGGAGGAATCCCTATAGACGACCGGTGCTTCGCGGCATTTCTCCTCATGGGGCTACCATTGTCCGAGTACGACTAGTGAGATCATTCGAAGGAAACCTTGGCGAAATTACGTCCAGGAATGTCAAAGGAAGGCTGCTAATGGAAGAAAGGAGGTCAAAGCTGGTGGCGCCGTCCTCAAGCACGGAGGACACAATAGCCCTGAAGGTTACATCCAATCAGAAAAATAGTAGGCAAGGTGGTGGCAAGTACAAGCACGATAATCAAGGTGGCGACAGTTCTCAAAGTAAATGGAAAGGAGAACACAGCCAAAGTCAGATGAAGTGCTACTCATGCAAGGGACTTGGTCACGCGGCAAGGCAGTGTCCTGTGTGGCTTGCTTTCAAGGAACAACAGGGGAAGAAAGACACCAACTGCAAAGCATCAGTGGCAAGCTGTAATGAGCGGAACGAGAAAGTGGAAGCCGTACTCCTTTGTGCTGAGGGTGATGCCCATGCCTATGTAAGCAGAGGATCAGAGGGAAAATGGTTTGTCGACTATGGAGCTTCTGACCACATGTGCAGCGACATCAATGCATTTAAGGAGCTAGACATATGAATAAAGGGATCCGTAAAAATTGGTGATGGATTCAAGTTACATGTTGAAGGTGTCGACACTGTTGAGGTGAAATCAGAGAGGACAATCATCTTGACTGAAGTTACGTATGTGCCTAAGCTCTACTGCAATCTACTATCCGTGTACCAACTGACGGAGAAAGGTGGAACAATTATTTTTGAAGGAATAACTGCCATAGAAATGATGGAGGGGAAGACGATAATTCGGGCCTTGAAGGTTAAGAAAATGTATGTTATGGAAGTAAACATACCAAGAAGGAAAGAAAACGCACTCCCTTCTGTCGCACTGCAAGCAAAGTACAGGCACTTCCAAAAAAAAGTTAACACTTCAGAGCCGAAAATTTTCCAAGTCCCGAGTTGACGGTGATTTGACAACGCTGCGTCACGGCTTCCCTCTGGCGGAGCCTCGCGAAGTTCTAACCGAAAACAAACCCCCTTCCCTCCTCCCCCGTCCTCGCCTTTCCCTGTTTAGCAGAAGGGATTACTGCACGGTCGGTCTTATTATGCCCTAAAGCAGGGGGCTATTGTGGGCACTCCATGGTCGTTCATTCCGACTCACTCCCGACGAAGTCCTGAACACATCTCTACGCTCGCCAAAAAAGCTACGTCGCGAAAAAAACTGGACAAATTTTGAAAATGGCTTTCTTTGAGATATAGACTTGAAACGTCGCATAAATACTCAGGAAAGATTGCTAATTAAGGAGTAATGCATCATTTGACATGATTCGTATCTGTTAGTCAGATACAGGGGCTCAAACATAACCAAATTTCCAAATAAACACCTGCATCATTTGCCTATTAACACAATGCTTTGCCTTTAAATTGCTGAGCTACAAATACTTTTTTAATGGTTTCATTGCTATTCCATTACTTATAAAAGCTAGAATATATCTAGTTCACATGGGCCCTAGAAAGACTTCACTCTTTTCAAGGGCTTGAATAAGAAGTATGTTCCCGGAGCGGACGCAAAGAAAAATAACTCTATTCCGCGTAATCTGTCCCGTCGCACGGCTCAAGATTCTCGCGATTTCATCAAATAAGAGTGATGGAGGTTACTGACAATGGTTACAGCTCAAAAACAACGAATTAAAAGCCTTAGGGACCATGTCACTTCAGCAATGTAAGCGAGTCACGTCAATTCCCCCGACGCGTGGAGCCAAACCCCAAACGCGCGGTGGAAAATCATATGTATTTTAGGGTGTCGCAAACTTACTTTTAATTTCTCTTCACTTTCGTGAAAATGAGTTTTCAAAGACTGCTCAGATATAAGTTACTTGACAAGTGTCTCCCTAAAACGTTAGATATACTCTGCTTGATGTAAAAGTTTTGTCTGAGAACAGTGTCCGCCATTAAGTAATGGAATAGCAAATAAACGATTCAAATATATTTGTAGCTCAGGCAATTAAAAGCAAAGCATTGTGCTAATAATAGATCATGCTATTTTTATTTGATCAAATTCCTCCCACAACGTCATCATCAACTTGTAAGGTATTAGGATAAATATTATTACAGGATTTTTTTAAACTTCGTGATGTTTGATCCCCATTGTGTCTCACTAACGGATGAGAACCATGACAAATGATGCATTATTCCTTAAGTAGCAAACTTTTCTAAGAATATGTGTGAAGTTTCAAGTGTATATCTAAAAAAAAGTTATTTTAGGTTTTTGTCCAGCTTTTTTCGATTTCCGACTAATGTGGGTCGGTCCTGTGTCCCGAGATTGTCATTTTCTTCGACGCGAGCTGCACGACGTCTGAAGTCCCGAACATATATCTATGCTCGCCACCATCGTCGTAGAAAAAACCATTTAGCATTTATAGTTTAGGAGTCCTAATTTGAATAATAATAATAATAATGCCCATGAGATTATTATTTGTATTATGCCAATACAAATCTGTTACTGACCACGCAGCCGTTTCCCTAAAATCTGGTCTAATGTCTAATCTAACCCTTTGGAAGAAGGTGTTTAAAGAATTGGCTTTTTCTACACTGCTGGTGACTCTAATTCCTTTATCGTTTTTAAGTGTGTGCACTGTGGACCTATTTGCCCGAATCTCTTTCACATATGACCAAAACGCTTTAGGATTGCTATCTAAATATTCTCCTAACATCTTGCTCTTGAAATGTTATAACGCTTGTCGACATGATTTCCTTGCTAATGCTTTCGATTTTTTTTATAGTTTTGAACTAACTCATTTGTTTCCTCTACCGATAGACCCCGTCCTGCATTTTTCATCCTAGCGTGGCATACCCTTTGTCGCTTTAGTGATTTCCTAACCTCCGCATTATACCACCTTGGCTCTGTATTATCACTAATGAATTTCCTTGGTATGTATTCATTAACTGCTTTAAGGGTGTCCTCAAGAAATTCTCTCCCCGAATCCTCTGTATCGAATCCTTTGCTTTGTTCGCTAAATATATTAAACGATTCCCTTAATTCCTTTTTCATACCGTCGTAATGAGCCTTGCCAAATAAGTATATCCTCTTCCTTGGTTGATAATGTCTTTCAACGCCCACAGTAAATTTCACATTAACTATTTTATGATCACTAAAGGTTTCAGGTCCTAATACAGCTAATTGCGCGCGCATGAGACCACAACTAAATAATTATTCGTATGAGATTTAACTGATTGCAAGAGCTCCGTAAGCATGTGAAGACATTTCCGTTGGTCAAACTGTAACTAATGTTACGCTCTAATTGGTTATTCAATGCCTTTTTCCGTTCTTCAAAAGGATGAGGACTGTGACAACATACGAATATTCCCGAATACCCATTGTTTATAGGACACCTGCAGGTGGTCGCAAAATACCCCCGACTCCCGCCTCACCCTTATTCCCGACCGCGGCGTTGAGCTGCGTGTCCTCCTAACCCTGCTGAAGGATCGCCACCCACTATTCTCCTCCTACCGAAAGGGAGGGGCGGCGAGGAAGCATGGCTAGCTGGGAATTCCCTCTCAGAAAGGGTTTGCACACGTTACGCGCGGGCACCCGGCCGCCATACGGTGATCTCCTCTCGAGGGGCCAATTGCTCGGATTGCGAAGTGGGTGGACGGCAATTAGTAAATTTCCTTAAGGACCTATATCGCAACTGAGAATAGTAATTGCATATTGATAAGCTGTTCCTATATTTCCTTCTGATGGAAAGGTGATCCATTATTCGACCATATTACATGCTAAACAATACCGCCAAAAGCTTTGGATATATTTCTTTAATGGACGGAATTAATTCATTTTTGTGAATGAATTGTTACTTCCTTGGCATCACATATGAAATTAATAAGAGACTATCAAACCTAAATCATGAAACCATGTTGATAAACGTGTTCACTTTTGGGCATGTAAATGTTTTTGAAATATTCGCCCGGTAATGTGAGTAGAAACAAACCTAAAAGCGCTCAGGTGGAGGAGTGGATGGGCAGACGTCTGCGATGTTTTACCTGCTTCCGGATCACCCCTTATGAATAGGCACTGGGCTGCAAGGGCATAAACTCGGAGGAGGTAGACCCAAGGCATACCGCATGGAAGGGGTCGTGGGTGCAATAAAACGTATGGAGTAAGGTTTTTGGGCAGTGGAAAATTATTCCTCACGGAGACCGGTCCTCCCCATCCCCATTGTCTCAGTACAGGGACTGAACAGAGTGGTCAGAGGGAACATGCCGCTCCCCCCATTTGGCATTCAGATCTCCTCTGAGGAAAGGGGAAAAGGTGGCTGGGAAAACGAAGACCAAGGCTCTGAAATCGTCGGTGCATCTCTTACCGCGTGAATAAAAAGAAGGGGGCAAAAGGAATTCAAAAGAGAAACCAGTGTATTTCTAGAATGTTACATGGGCCCTAGAAAGACTACACTCTTTTCAAGGGCGTGAATAAGAAGTATGTTCCCGAAGCGCACGCGAAGAAAAATAAAGTGATTCCGCGTAATCTTATCCCGTCGCACGATTCAATATTCTCACGATTTCATCAGCATAGATCAGTGAAGGTTAGTGACAATGAGTGCAGCTGAAAAACGACGAAATGGAAGCCTTGGGTCCATGTCACTTGAGTAAAGTAAGCGAGTCACGGCACTTCCAGCCCAAGCCGCGCGGAGCCATGCCCCGGACGCGCGATCGGAAAATCATATGTATTTTTCGGTGTCATAGATTTATTTTTATTTTCTCTTCAATTTCGTGTTTATGAGTCTTCAACGAGTGCTCTGATATAAGTCACTTGACAGGTCTCTCCATAAAACGCTAGATATTCTCTATATTATGTAAACATTTTATCTGAGAACAGCGTCTGACATTTTTTAACGGAATTGCGCTAAAATGCTTCAAAAATATTTGAAGCTTTGGTAATTTAAAGGCAAATACTTGTGTTAATAGATCATGCTATTATTTATTCAATCAAATTCCTCACATAACGTCACGATCAACTTAACTTGGAAGACATTCGGAGAAAAATTAGTTCAGGTGTTTATTTGGAAATTTGGTCATGTTTGAGCTCCTGTATCTGGCTAATAGATGAAAAGCATGTCAAATGATGTATTATTCCTTAATTAGCAGTCTTTTTTTGTGTGAAGTATTAAGTCATATTTCAAAGAAAGCTATTTTTGAATTTTGTCCAGCTTTTTCCGATTTCCGACCACTATGCGACGGTAGAAATATGTTCAGGACTTCAAATGTCGTTCAGCGCGAGTCGGAAAAAACGACCATGGAGTGCCCACCATAGCCCCCTTCTTTAGGGCATAATAAGACCGACCGTGCAGTAATCCCTTCTGCTAAACAGGGAAGGGGGTTTGTTTTCGGTCAGAGCTTCTCGAGGCTCCGCCAGAGGGAAGCCGTGACGCAGCGTTGTCAAATCACCGTCAACTCGGGACTTGGAAAATTTTCGGCTCTGAAGTGTTAACTTTTTTTTGGAAGTGCCTGTACATGGAAGCTTGGTACAGGAGGCTCGGTCATGCAAGTTAGGACACGATAAGCAAGATACATGTGCTGAGTGGAATAAAGAAAGAAGTCAGCTTCAGATGCGAAGTATGCGTCCAGGGGAAGTTGACATGGACTAGCATGGCATTATCCATGAGAAGAGCGTGCCATATTGCAAATAGCAAAATGGAAGAGGGAAGAGGCAGAACCGAACCGTGTGTGAGATGGCAAGGTGGATGCTAGCTGAATCCAGAGCTGAGAAGAGAAGGTGGGCAGAGGCAATGTCTACAGCTGCTTACAACAGGAATAGAACTCCCAGCAGAGCCATAGGATTCCAGACCCCCTTAGAGCTGATAACCAAGTTACCTCTAACACTAGAAGATTATGAGCGCATGATGGCGTTTGGATGTAGAGTTAAGGCCACGAGGGAAGTACGTGGGAAACTTGACAACAGGGCTATAGAGTGTGTCATGAATGGTTTTGAAGAAAAAACTAAGGATGGGTATCGCTTATTCAACCTTGAAACAAACAAGGTCATTATAAGGAGGGATGCTGTTTTTCATGAAAGACAATTCCCATGGAAGGCGACCCAAGAAAGTGCTGCAAATAAAACCAATTATTGCACTGAATTGCTAGGCACCGACTCTGAAGAAAGTGAAGAGAAGAGTATATCACAGGATGACTTAAGAAATCAAGAGGACCCTGTGATTCTTGGCATTCCTGAGTTACGTGATGAATAGCATGAAGTAGAAGTGGAGGAAGTGGCACGCCAAGTGCCAAGGCGGTCACAAAGAAGGCCAAAACCGAAGAAATGTGCATGTGAAGATAAGAACTGCAGAGATAAGTCTTGCTTAATTTGTTCAGCGTTTGCAGCAGCATCAGCCTTCTAATGCAATGAGGAAGAACCTTGAAGGAAGCCAAGGCTAGTCCGAGCAAGTCAAAGTGGAAAGCAGCCATGGATGAAGAACTAGCAAGACTCAGGGAGCTAAACACATGGGAGGTTGTACCCAGACCCCAGGGGAAGACTGTTATCGGATCCACTTGGAAATTCAAAATCAAGACCGACTCAATTGGAAACCCTAAAAATACAAGGCCAGACTAGTGGCTCAAGGGTTCGCGCTGAGGTATGGTATCGATTACCATGAGACATGCTCACCCGTAGTGAAGAGAAAAACCATAAGGTTGATGTTAACTTTGGATACTGAGAAGGGTTGGAGGTGTGAACATGATGATGTCGTATCAGCCTACATCAAGATTGACATAAAGGAAGAAATCTACATTGAACAACCAGAAGAGTTTGATGTAGACAAGCCACGTTCCATGGTGTGCAAACTAATGAAATCTTTGTACGATCTCAAACAATCTGGGATGGAATGGTACAAGAAGATGAGAGGAATTCTCATTGCTATGGGATTCAAATATCACATGCAGACCCATGTTTATTCATTGACCAAGAAAGCAAGGTTTATGTGGGATTATAAGTGGATGACCTGGCAATTTGGGTGGAGAAAGAGGATGATCTCAACAAGTTTAAAGAAAATCTCAACGGCAAGGTAGAGATAAGAGAGCTTGGAGAGATCTCAGACTTCCTATCACTCCGTATACTGAGATTTGGTGACCATTGCATGAGTGTGAACCAATGTGCTTGTATTGAAAAGATCCTGAATGAGTTTGGACTAACTGACTCGAAAGGAACCGCTTGTCCATTAAGCGAAAATTTGTTTAATGGCAAAGGAGATTAAGATTGCGATGCTGATCAAGACAAATACAGGAGGGCCATTGGTATGCTGCTGTACGTGGCAAATGGCACCAGACCGGATCTAAGTTTTGCTGTGAACTACCTATGCCAGTTCCTGTCAGTGCCTAAGAAAAGACATGAGGCCGCAGTCAAGCACCTGATGAGATACCTCAAGCATACCCGAGATTACTGTCTTGTCTACAGAAAATCAGGAAGTCAAATTGTTTTGTACTCTGATGCTGATTTTGCCAACAATAAGGCTGATAGAAAATCCTTCAGTAGTTTGGTGGTACTGCCAGCTGGTAGTCCTATTGAGTAGAGGTGCAAAAAGCAAACAGTTGTCGCCACATCTACCAAGCATGCAGAGTACGTGGAAATGGCTGTCGCTGCCCAAGAGTGCCTGTGGCTGAAGAATGATCTACACGATGTTGGGGCCGGTGAGAAGAGTGCCCAGCCCTGTATATTTGCTGACAACATCAGTGCCCTATCCCTGGCTGAAAAGGATTAGGTCGTTGAGAGGTCCAAGGCAATAGACATCAAGTACCACTTCATCAAGGACTGCGTCAAGAGAGGCCTGATGAAGGTGCAGTATGTCAAGTCCCGCGACAAGCTGGCTGACCTACTTACCAAGTCCCTGACCGTCAGGAAGACTCAAGAATTATCAGTAAGGATTGCGATAACTGTTCCCTAAGTAAGATGATGATTTTGTTTTAAAGATTTTCATGGTACGACATCATTTTTGCTTGTGTTAGTGTAATTTTTGCTAAATGGGGACCATGAACATTAGTGTTGATGATGTGTTTAATTCAATAAAAATCAAGGGGAAGTGTTGGAGTGTGTGATTTTTGTTGTCATTGCATTCATATTGATATCGTTTAAGTTGACTATTTGGATTATCGCCTTCTTTTGTTTGAAAAGTGCAGCTGCTTATTGGTATCACTTTGTATTGTACTTGGTTGTTTATGTTGGCTACAAAAGAAAGATTTATTATATTACTTTTTCTAACGCTCTGCTCCACAAGTAATTAGTTGAGAAGTAAGAATCAATTAAGCATTGCAACAGGGAGGGGTGGGAGGGCTTATACCATGGTAAAAGGAGGGAGCTCCTCCTCCTTCCATGGTATAAGCCCGTCGCAAATACGTTGCGAGAGGAGCATATTTCTACAAAAACAAGTAATGAGAGACTGCAGAATAGAATTAAGAGTATTGAAAAATTCCTGGTGCTATGTTCATGTAAAATAAAGGTGAAACGCGCTAAATGATACCTACGTAAAAAAAGACACTGCTCGAAAGCCTAACATTCTGACATCATATTCTTACAAGAAACCTCTATGTCATAACTATAATAAAAAGGCAACGAGAACATGCTACGCGGGTTACTTTAAATCGTTATTTAAAGAAGTGTTAACTGTAGCGGTGTAGCAGACGGCGCGTTGTAGCGATGCAGCAGACGGTGCTGCTGCGCTCAACGCATTCCCTTGTTTCCCCCAGCTCGCTGCCAGGGGGCCAGAGTTACGTGATGGCCAGAGAAGAGGAGAAAAGTGCCGAGCGCTAGACGACGCCTGACATGCAGAAATCTTGTCGAAATTTTTTATCTCGTTTCTTTAAGTCCTGTACCTTGCGCTATTAATAAAACATACTTATTCGTTCTTAATCTTGGCGGAAGTTATTTATCGTGTGCGCAACTACGCACCACATTGGTGACTCCGACGTGATTTTGGTGTGATCATTTCTCTTCACGAAAACATTTTATTCCCGCCATGTGCCAACCAGGAACCTCGTGGTGCGCAAGTGTCGAGTTTTATATCTTTCGTCATCCGCATTCTCAGGCTGACATTTTCCTTTCGGTGTGCGTTATTTTTACTCTTTTATCTATTTATTATTTGTCACGAGTGACACATTCGTTATTTTGTGCCGGATTGAAAAATCCTTGGGAATAGCTTCCTCCAAACCGTGTGTGAAAATCTGTGCAAGCATTTGCTTTCGTGTGGATAAACCATAGTTACTTTTTCGTTTTGATAGATTTTAACTGTTAGCATCATGTCTGACGAAAATACAGGTTCACGATTGCCCATGCGACCTCCGCCTTTCTGCCCGGAGAAGCCGCAGCTATGGTTTGCGCAGATAGAGGGACAATTCACATTAGCCCAAATTACGGACGATAGCATAAAGTTCCGGTTAGTAGCTACTAGTTAAGACACGCGATTCGCAAATGAAGTGGAAGATACAATAACAAATCCACCAATAAATGACAAGTATAAGCGCCTGATAGAAGAGTTGATTCGGCAGCTGTCTGTGTCCGAGCACCAGCGAATCAAACAACTTTTGGAACACGAAGAGATATGTGATAGGAAACCGACGCACAGTGGGTCGTTTTCAAAAATAAAGGGGAAAAAATGCTTTTTCCAAAACCTTGAAAACGTTCTAAATTTTGAATATTGACATTTATAACATTTCAAAGCATAGCATTTCTATTAATGTCATTAATAGAAATTGAATAATCATCCTACCTGAGATTTGCCAACACCGCAAAGTACAGCGATCGACGCGGGTCGCACGAGCCGCTTTATTCTTGCAGCGAAGAGGCAACTAAACGCTGGATTTATTGACAACTCATGCGTAGAATTTGGGAATTCGAGCGTCCATCACACTGATAAAGGTATTTACTAATGTTATGCAAAGATATGACTTTTTATAGTAATTGCGTGCACACTTTCCAAGGAATGGAAAACATATCTGCAAAAAGGAGATTTTTTCTAGACATTAATAATATAATATTCCCAACAACATGTTTTCCGTGAAATTCTGGCAATGGCACTACTTATAATACGTTTGCCAACGTTTATTCTTTCATGCAAATCAGTATTTTTCTGCGTCCACGTGCGTCTGTTCAAAATATTAACTTTTTTTCAGAGACCAAGTCGAGCCCGACAACGCCACTTGTCGCGCGTATAGATTGGTAAAGGAGAGTTACTTCAGCGATTGATCTGTTGGACACTGGATTTGATATTTTAATACTATTAAGCACAAAACATGGTATTTAATTATTGCATTAAACGGAAAAAACGCCAATTTTTACTTTGCTTTCGAAGTTTCCGAGCTAAGAAAATAGTATCCGCAATCGAGAATTTTTCCTGTGTCTCATACATATTATAAAGCTGACAGTATATTTCCGCTAATGCCATTGCTAAGAATGAGTTAAACTTTTATTCGCTCCAAAAATTCAAAATGTATTGCGTTTGCGTGCGTCTTCTGAAAGTATTCGATTTTTTCTTTTCAGAGCTTTCCAGCGCCACGCGTCACGCGAGACTTTCTGTCTTCTAATTAAGGGCGAACTGAGCCATTGATTTGGTGTCAATTGTGGCGTGAAATTTCGAGTATGGAGTGCTTTAAAAGAGGTATCTACAATGTTTAATGAAAGCCCTATTTAATTGACTTCCCTTCATAGTGGTTACTTTTAAATTTTAGTTAGAAAATGTTACCAGTGAATGAAACATTTTGCTTTACATTCATAAAATTAGTTACAATAGATTTATTGCTAACTTATATTTCAGGCAACACAATAATTGAACTGTCAAAATTTTACGTCTTGAAGAGATGACATGTTTTTCGACATTAAGGCTTGGCAGCTTTTGCGCAAAATTGCATCTATTTATAACGTTTAACAATTTCAGAAACGGGTCATGCTATAACCCATCGAGAGCTGTTTGATGTGTTGCGTGAATGCGGAACGATGTGTCCAGTGAAAGTAGAGTCAAGAGGAAAGTTGTTAAAATACATTGAGACTAAATTAGAGCTCCAGAATTGTGCTTCAGGAATAAAGAAGGGTGTAGAAGACTCGATACGCCGCACAGTGGGACCAAATGCCAGATAGATGGCCATAAGTCCATTAAATAAACTTTCAAATCTAGGTCTTCTATGCACTGCGTTGTCTTCTATGATAATGGCGCCACCAAGAAATGCAATTTACAGGTATATAAGTATGAAAATTTGCGCAAAAATCATTGTTAAAGTGACTAGGTCGTAGCTCGCTTGTGTGTGCAAGCAAACCCGCAATTAGAAGGTCTATTTTAAAGTTGAATTGTAATTCACGTACTCAATCGATTGTAATTTAGTAAAAAGAAATACCTTCCTCATAGTAAGTAGATATTACGCATACAAGTGAAAAGTTTATCAAGATTTTTTTTTGAACGTTATCTTCATTTTTTACAGTAAGTATTTTTCAACTTTTTTCGCGAAATTTTTGAAGAAAAAATTCAAAAAGTTGTATTGCCAGGCATTTCATCACCAAATAAGTTACATTAACTTGTAGCCAAAGACCTTAGCTATCGATTGATGAAAAAATATGCTGCAGTTTAGCAGCGCAATGTTATCATTTATGAAAATATGTAAATCACGTTGCGCGGGTTGCATATCACATGTAATAGCCCGTTACTTTTATCCGCTCAGCAGCGTCAAATTTATTCTAGCGTCTATCAGAACGATGGAGCATGAGCCATAGGAACGCGAACCGCTTTTTGACAAACAACGACTCCTGGCTAAAAAAGGAGTTAACTTTGCCAAAATTTCATCCACAGAGACAGACTGATAGGGGTCGTCCAACAAAAATATTTGAAGAAAGCTGCAAAAAAAGCCAACGGAAGAAAGTCGAGTCATTAGTGCTTACGCGGACTCCGCACGAGCTTTCAGTAGCTGCAGAGCTTAGTTTAAGGGCTTCAGGGAAGGAAGATGCAGCAAAAATTATTAAGGACATTACTCAAGGTACTCCCCGCAGAGCATCTAAAATTAGAAAGGCAGTAAAATCGTTTCACGATCATGCCGACCCTATTCCATACACACCGGAAGAGGCTTTGTCGCTAATAACGGACCTCAAATTGTCCAAATATCAGTACATGGTGCTACTAGCACAAGCAAAGGGAAGAGGCGCTAATATTTACCCTAGCTACAATGCAATTAGGATGGCCAAGGAAGATTGCTACCCATCAAAAGAATCCTTCAAAGTCGACGAAAAATCTGCCGAGGTGAGCCTACAAAGTTTGTTGGACCATACTGTAAACCGGCTGGTTAAGCTACAACATAGTGTCCTCCAACAATTCCTCGAGAGAGGGAATAATAGTACTTTGGAGTTACTTTGTAAATGGGGCTGTGACGGAAGCGCTGGACACAGTCAATATAAACAAAGAATTGAAAGTTTTCATGATGATGACGGCGATTCACATATTTTTATGACTTCACTAGTTCCTTGCGTCTTCGGCCATTCGGAAGTCAAAATGTGATACTGTGGCAAAATCAGCGCCCTTCGTCAACAAGGTTTTGCAGACCAATACGATTTCAATTCGTCAGAGAAACTAATCAGGTTTCAAAGACGGAGTATGAATATCTTACCAGAAAAATTAAACAAGTCATGCCCACAGAAGTACTGTCGACGGAAAGAATCTCCTTGTCAAACACAATTTAACAATGACAATGGTTGACGGTAAGCTATGCAATGCAATCGTTGGTAATAAGTCTTCATAAGTGTGCTATATTTGTGGTGCATCCCCAAAAATGATGAATGACATCGATTGTGTCAGCAAAAAAGGATGCGATTTAACAACCTGCAGTTTTGGCCTGTCTAGCCTACATGCTTATATTAGATTCTTCGAGTGTCTCCTTCATGTTTCATATAGGCTTGATTTGAAAAAATGGCAGGTCAAACGGCAAGAAGACAAAGAAGCAATGCTTAAGAGAAAGAATGAAGTGAGACAGGCATTCCGCACGAAGATGGGGTTACTTGTGGACATACCGAAACAGGGGATGGGAACAACTAACGATGGAAATACTGCGCGTCGTTTTTTCCAAAATCCGACACTTTCCTCAGAAATAACTGGAGTAAATAAGGACTTAATTGGGAGGTTCAGTGTAACTTTGCAGGCAATAGCATCAGGGTTTGAAATAGATGTCAAACAATTCCAAAAATATTGTTATGATACTGTTAAATTATATGTTGAGCTCTATCCATGGTTTTATTTGCCTGTGACAGTGCATAAGGTTTTAATCCACGGAGGGGAAATAATTACTTCCCTGATACTTCCAGTCGGCCAGCTATCAGAAGACGCGCAAGAGTCGCTGCATAAGGATTTCAAACATGTTAGGGAATTCCATACAAGGAAAACGTCAAGAGTTCATACCAATGAAGATTTAATGAATGCGCTTCTATTGTCATCGGATCCAGTGATATCAAGCCATTTTAAGCGCCCGACAAGAAAGTATGGATTGTTGGCTGAGGAAGTTTTTCCATTGTTAGCAAACCCATCATCTTATTGATGAAATATGTAAAATCAGGTTGTAGGCGAAAATAATTTTGGTAATCTATACTAAATCATTCCAATACTGTATTGAAGTGCACTTTATTATTATTCCTTTACCAAAGAAGTTTTTAATTCCTATCATTCCCCACTCAACTAATAGCAATATTTTAAATTCGGAAATTTATATTTTTAAAGGTGAACTAAATAATTCTTTGAACTGAGTCTTTTCAGTACCATGCATGAAAAGTCATCATTTAACGAGAATGATTTTGATGATTATTGCACAACCCTGCGTAGTTATTCACAGCCAATCAAATTCTTTAGTTTCCCGTTTATCACCCATTCTGTGCAGTAATACTAGGCCATTGAATCAAGTATTGGTCCTTTTTTAAATAAAATGTAATGCCTTCTCACACATATTTCATTTTTAAAGCAATAATCCTTAAAGAAAAGAAGCCAATATTTTTTTCCCATTATTTTTGAAAATGGCCCACTGTGCGACGCCATTTCTTCGGCATCTCCGTTTCCTGGCCGGTAATTCCGTCCCTGACGATCTCCTGCGGACCATTTGGTTGGGCCGGCTGCCGCGGAACGTCCAGGAGGGTGTTTCCGACTCTCATCGGATTGACGGAGACGGAAACCTTTTCTTTCCGAATCCAACGGGAATTTTCCCGCTTCCCTTTTCCCGTGCGTTTCACACTGCCCGTCGTAAAGGAATCCGTCTGGTGCATGACGTCACACCCCATCCCAGTGGCGAGGCGAAGAAACGTCATAAGTAGCCACATGTTTTGAAAAGTCAAGTGAGCAGAGAAATTCATCACCCGCGAAAACATCTGAAACTTGAAGATGGAAGCGAAAGTTATGTAATACTGTGTCTCTCTATTAAGTGGTTTTAAAAACTGTTTTATGTAACTGAAGTTGTTTGTGAGTGAAAATATTAGAATTTATAATTCACGACCGTTGTAGGTATTGTTTTGAGTATTGTAGTCGCCATGGTAACAGTTTATAGTGTTGCAGTTAGAGTTTTAATAGAATGGGTATTAGGAATTAGTTTTGTGGAGGCTTCGAGTACATCGGTCGTTCGCTTGAGAAAGATTTGATATATGTTTGATTGAATACATTGAGGTTGTTTCATCGAATACATTGACCTTATGCCGTAACTGTATATTAAAAATGCTGGTTGGCACAACCGTGAAGAGGTTCAGCTAAAACCAATGGAGACACTGAGAGTTAGTCCACCACTTATTTGCCTAAAATCATGCATGAATGGTTCCCATCACGTGGTACATTTCTGATAAAATGCTTATGAACCAGTGTAGTAGTAGTATATTCGTACTGGAATTGTGGAGCTATACAGGGATATAGTAGGTATATGCTGTTTTAGTCATGCAAGCAGCAAGAAAGGAATTACATTGAAAATGAGAATGGCATGGGTTAGGTATAAGAATTAACTAAAAGGACGTAGTCCCTCAAGAATACTTAGTTAAATAAGCCACTAACATGATGGAAAGGAAGATGGGAGTATGCCGTGTCTAACAACAGCGGTTGTTAGACACGGTACTAGACCTCGGTCTAGCTAACAGACATGATCTAGGTCTTGCTGACGTCAACCTATTAAACCCAGTGCTAACCATTGGTAGAATTCATCCTCCCTGCCTCTACCAATGTGGTAAGAGTGGGAAGAAAAACAAAATGAAGTTGTAGTTTAATGTCTAATAGTCAGTACTAATGAAAAAGCGATTTATCAGAAAAAGGTGAGTTAATACTTTGTAACGGAAAGAGAAGCTTAATTGAATTTAATGCCCTCAAAATATATGTAGTGTCACAATATTATGTAAAAATATCATTTTACAATTAATAAGCATATGTCTATTTATGAGATAAGGCACATAAGTTATTCTAATGAAATCAACGGCCAAATTTAACTAGTTTACCAAACGTTCGAGCACGATAGAAATTAAGTAGTAGTAGTAGTAGAGTTAGGTTTTTGAGGTGCGTCGACGGCCGTGGTCATTCGCACCGTACACAACCTAATATAAACACAGTAGAGTTGTAAAAAAAACACTAATCGTTAGTGTATTTACGAATTTTTAATAAATATATATGTAGTAACTGTAGAAGAACTAGTAGAATCATATTTTGGTTAAAAGGCCTATTTCTTTGAAAAATAAAATAACGCGGCTTAGGCGATCAGGATCGTCACCGAGAACGTATTCTAGGCCTCCCCTTATGCCTAACTTATTACGTGCATCCCGATGCTTGACGCACTCCGTGAGGAGGTGCCGAACAGTGAGAGGTGAGTCGCAATCTTCACAGCGCGGTGGAATTTTCTCTTCCGTGAAGAGAAAGGAGTGGGTCAGGGCGCAGTGCCCTATCCGCAAGCGTGTGATGATGACTTCCTCTCTCCGACTACCCCTAACGGAAGACGGCCATGCAGATGCAACCGGTTTAACACACCGCAATTTGTTGTTGACTGTGTTCACCCACGCATTGTACCATTGCCCCTTCACTACTTTGCTAAACATGCATCGGAGGTCTTCGCATGGTACTAGGTTATGCGCTTGCTCTGGGATGAGCAAGGCATCTTTTGCCAATTTGTCTGCCCTCTCATTTCCGGCAATTCCCACATGCCCAGGAACCCAAACGAACGTGATATTAATTCCCTTCCTCTCAAGGGATAAGAGGGAAGACTGTATGTCCTGTACAATAGGGTGCATGGGGAATATACAGGAAATGGAACCCAGGGAGCTCATGGAGTCAGTACATACGGCATAGGAGCCACCAGAACTTCTTATCCCGTCCAGAGCCATCTTGATGGCCAGGAGTTCCGCTGTGTACACACTACATAGCGGGTTTAGCCTGGCCTGGATGACTCCATGATGGGCCGAGGTGACTGCGCAGGCACACGCAGTCTCCGACCTTGAGCCATCCGTATACACGGGGATAAGATCGGAGTGACTGCTTAAGAATTCTCGGAAGAGGTGTTGATATTCCGATTCGGTGGTGCAACTTTTCCGCCGGCTATTTAGAGTAGAGCATATTTTAGGCGTTGGAGTTAACCAAGGTGGGTGGTTCGAGTATCCAATGCGATACACTTCCGGGAGCATAATGCCAGCACTATCGATAAAATGTTTAAAACGAATGCCAAGAGGTCTAGTAGACCTTGTCCTTAAATTAAAAATTTCTAAAAATCTAGGTTTAAAAAGAATTTTAAAACAGGGGTGTGCCTTCGTGGTGAAGACTTTGGCCGCGTAACTGCACATTAAAAAATTTCTCCGGCATGAGAGCGGCGACTCACCTGCGTCAGCATAAATGCTGACGACCGGGCTAGTTCTATAGGCGCCAGTGGACAGCCGTAACCCCGCATTATGAATCGTCGTCAATGGTCTCATGTACGACTCACGGCTCGAAGAATAGATAACTGAGCCATAGTCAAGCCTAGAGCGGACAAGGGAACGGTAGAGCAGAAGCATCGTTTTGCGGTCTGCTCCCCATGTCGAGTGGCTTAGAAATTTTAAGATGTTTAGAGACCTATGACATTTATTTTTCAGCTCCTCTATGTGTTTCCGCCAATTGAGTCTAAAATCGAGCGTCATTACAAGAAAATGCACTGATTCCACATAAGGGATATTTCTGCCAGCTAGCTTCAGCACAGGTGGAGAAAAGATTCCCTTCCGTCGGTAGAAATGAACGCAATTCGTCTTCTGGAATGAAAACCTAAATCCATTCCTTCGGCACCAGTCTTCCAGCCTATTGATGGTGAGCTGTAACAATCTTCCGGCAGAGACGAGTTTGGAAGACCTGCAGAATATGGCAAGGTCATCCACAAAGAGAGATCCCATAATGGGTGGTTTGATGCAATTAGCCACCTCATTTATCGCGACTGCAAAAAGCGTGACGCTCAGTACGGAGCCCTGTGGCACTCCGTTTTCCTGAGTATATTGACTAGATAGATGACGGCCAATTTTAATCTTAAACACCCGGTCTACTAAAAAGTTTCGAATAAAGGTGAGCATGTTACCCCTCAGACCCCATTCATGTAAAACTATTAAAATCTTCTTCCGCCAGACTCCGTCGTATGCCCTCTCCAAGTCGAAGAAGACACCTACGACGTGCTGGCGGAGAAGAAAGGCCTCCTGGATGAAATTGTCTGCTCGTACTAGGTGGTCAATAGTCGAGCGGCCCCGCCGAAATCCACACTGGATGTCGGAAAGAAGGTTTCGGTGCTCCAGCCACCAGATGAGCCGCCGATTAACCATCCTTTCCATTACCTTGCACAGGCAGCTGGTGAGGGAAATCGGTCTGTAGCTGTTTGGATCGGTGGTCTCTTTACCCTGTTTTAGGATTGGAACTATTGCAGACTCCCGCCAGGAAGGTGGGAAGCTTCCCTCAGACCAAAGTTGGTTGAGGGTGCGAAGGACCTCCGGCAATGCCCTCTCAGGAAGATTCCGAAGAAAGGCATTGTGGATCTGGTCTATTCCCGGAGCGGTGTCATGGGAGTCTGCAATGGCTGAGCTTAGTTCCCACAAGGAGAAAGGTAGGTTGTAATCTGCCACCGTCCGCGACTCAAAGGTAAGCTGGACAGACTCGTAACGCTCCTTATGCCACATTTGTTGTGGATGGCAACTCTCGTCACTACTGGCCTTGGCGTATAATTGGCCAAAGGCCTCACAAATATCACGTGGAGATGTTAAAATGTTGTTGTCGACCTTAAGGAGATGCACGCCAAGTCGCTTCTGGCTCCCTGATATACTCCTCACCTTATTCCAAACCTGTGCAATCGGAGTTCGGCAGTTTAGAGCCGATACAAATTCCATCCAAGAGGCCTTTTTTGCCTCTCTTACTACCTGTCGAGCTTTAGCTCGTAGGCGGCGAAATGAGGATAGATTCGTTGCAGTAGGATATTTATTAAAAATTCTCAGCGCTTTCTTCCGTCGTCGAATTGCCTCAGCGCATTCCTCATTCCACCATGGAACTGCTGCTCTCGGTGCGGTGCCCTTTGACCGAGGAATACTGCACCTTGCGCTTTCTAACAGGCAGTTTGTCAAACTCTCTATATTTAATATAGGGTCACAAGCCTCATTATGGTTAAAATTAAATACTTTTTTAAAATAGGACCAGTCAGCTTTCCGGATAATCCAGTTACCCGGACGAATATAATCGAAGTTGAGTATTTGGTCTCTTTTGAGTAAAAGGGGAAGATGATCGCTCCCACACAAATCATTATGCACGGATATTTGAATTTTATTAATTAAACTGCTCGAGGTAATGCATAGGTCAATCGCAGAGTACTGACCGTTAAAAGCGTTAAAACGGGTTTTCTCCCCGTTATTCAATAAAACCAGGTTAAAATCTAAAATAAAATTGGCTAAAATACGACCTCTACGGTCGCACTGTCTCCTGGAACTCCCCCATAAGGTGTCATGGGCGTTAAAATCTCCTAATAAAATGTAGGGCTTTGGGAGTTGACGGACAAGGGCTTCCAAATTAAAGCGAGTAACCGGTGCAGCCTCCGGAAGATAAACGTTACACAACGTCACCTGATCCGGGGCGTGCACCGTTACCGCCACCGCCTGAAACGGTGTGTTAAGCTGTACTCGGGAGGTGTAAAGGGCCTCCCGAATGTAAACAGCCACTCCACCCTGGGCTCGATTGCCACTGGTGTCGTCAAATCTAAAAGCGTTAAAACCTTTTAAAATGCCCTTGTCCGTCCTCTTAAAATGTGTCTCTTGTAGACAAATACAAGAAGGGTTAAAATCTTGGATTAAAAGTGTCATCTCCTCCTTATGCCTATAAAATCCATTGCAGTTCCACTGCAAGATAAAAGCCATAAATATAATATAAAACGTAAATATAATATAAAATTTAAAACTAATATATACAAATAAAAATCGCTAAAATGGAGCTATCCGTGCTACGGGAGGATCAACGTTTAATCCGGCGTCTTCTCCCCAATTGTTTCGCGAGGAGGATTTCCGTCTCAGAGAGACTTTCATCCTCCTCCATAGATTCCGGCTGTCCAAGCTTGGACACACCGGATGGCCCGGGGGGTGGTGTTTTCCCGCGCGAGTTATTTGCGGTCCCGGGATTATTTTTTGTAGGGTTCTTCTTGGGGGAACCCACATTAGTGGTGGTCTCTTTAGTGGTGGTCTCTTTAGTAGCCGGTGCCAAGGTTTTCGCCGGCTTCGCTAATTCTTTTGTCGCAACTTTATTTTTCTTATTCATATCTTCGGTCTGCGTACCCATGGTGGCTTTTTGCACTACGGCAACGGAGGCAAATGATCGGGAAAAGACGGGGGCAGCTAACGCCCTATATCTTTTCCTCGCCTCGAAATAAGTTATTTTTTCCAACGTTTTCAATTCCATGACTTTCCTTTCTTCCAGCATTTTAGGACATTTGCGAGAGTACACCGGGTGAGTACCCTCACAGTTCACGCAGTGTGGGTCAGTCACACATTCCTCTCCCTCATGCGAGTCCAGGCCGCAGCGTGGGCAGGTGGCCTTGCCCTCACATCGCGTGGCGATGTGGCCGAAACGCTGGCACTGGAAGCAGCGCATGGGTGCTGGAATGAAAGGTCTCACCGGCACTGACTCGTAGCCAATGAATACTTTGTCGGGGAGCTTGTCCAACGCAAAGGTAAGAACCACGGACGTAGTATTAATTACCACACCGTTGCGCCTGGTAGTAAGTCGACGAGCATCGCTTACCCCTTGAGAGGACATCTCTCTCTTTATCTCGTCGACTTCTACATGGAGGAGATCGAAGTGGCTAATTACTCCCCGACAAGTATTCAATGTGCGGTGCGCCTCTACTTTCACAGGAAAGTCATGGAATTTTTCCATAGCTAAGAGCTTTTCACTCTGAGCTATGTTTGCCGTTTCTAAAAGCAAAGTACCATCTCGAAGCTTTTTTGCTGATTTTATGTCGCCAGACACCACTGCCGACAAAACTTTTCTTATGAGAAAAGGGGAGACCTTGGCAAATGTCTCGCCTTCCTTCTCGCATCTCATTACAAGGAAGCGCTTGCTTCCACAAATACCTTTATCTCTCCCGCCCATATCTGGGCGGGATTTTTTAGTTGGTGGAAGGATGCTATCCGCCATACCAATTTTAAATTTCGTCCTCCGGGCTCCCCACCCACCATGGAGCCACACATTTGGGACGCCGCACCGCAAACCGGTGCGGTCGCCAGGGCTACCCGAGGGGATATAGCGCCCTAGAGGTGGTTGTCTGTTTCAGGTTGGATCTTTGATACACGGGCCCACCAAACCCGTGCATCTCCGACCGCCCTACGCAGACCCCCACCTCCCTGGCACTCGCCACCGAACGTATCGGAAGCCGATTGACCGGGAGTGGCTAGCTCCCGGCCGCCCGTTTACACAGAATCCGGGGCCAAAGAGGGGTATTGGCTCGAAGTCCATACCGGGCATCCGACACCCGGCTGGGAACCACGGACCTCACCCTCCAGGATCCCCTTCTCCTCCTTACGGGTCTCCGCACACGGCAAACATGCGGGTGGATCGCAGGCCAGGTGGTATGGCCGCACACAGACAGTTGACCCACGAGACTGTCCGGGCTCAACCCTTGTTGGCTCGGGGTTTGTTTTCGGGGTTTTCTCCCCGCCCTTTTAGTCGCCTCTTACGACAAGCAGGGATACTGCGGGAGTATTCTCAATCCCCCTACCCGCAGGGGGGCATAGAAATTAACAGTAAAACAGGTTTGTTTAATTACTTTCATTAATTCATGTATCGGTTCACCATTTAAACTGGGAATTAAACCAAGATTGAGCTTTTGGAAAGAAATTAAATAGCAACGTCCATATATTCTCACGCATATGTTATAAATTACTTCCACTCACTTACTATTATATTCGTAGTATACGAATGCGCGTTCTAAAAAGAATATGTTGGTATGTCACTGCTGTGACAAAACAACCTAATAACAATAGAAAAATAACAATATCCGTTGAAAGAGCACCCTTGGAAAGGCGCCCCGACACCACAGTAGCCGTCGACGGTTTTCCCGATCGGAAAGACTCATAAGATTCGAACGGTAACTCTCAGAAACGCTCGGACTGCTCTTCCGATCGTAAATGACGTAGAATCCTATCGCAACTTTCCGTTCCGCTCGAAATGGGTAACTCAGAAACAACCTCCAGGCCATCCTTGCAACGCAAGCGAGTATGAATTTGGCTGACCTAGCTGCCCTCGTGGACAAGATTACCGAGGTAACCACCGTTCCACGCTACAGTATGTTTTCCGTCGCTAATGATCCGTTGATTCCACCCTCATGGAAAAGATTGAGAATTTATCGCGGCAGGTCGCGGAATTGACCCTAGATCGTAATCCGTGTTCGCGGTCCCGTAGTCGTGCAAACCGACCCCGCCAACGTACCGCCAACCGTGTTTTCTGGTACCACCGCCGTTTCGGCGACAAGGCTACGAAGTGTACGCGTCCCTGTTAATATGAGACGGGAAACTTTGCTGCTTTGTCCGCACGTTCATTGCCAGCTATTCCTACATGTCCAGGGACCCAAATAAAAGAAATTTTGATTCCCTTGCCGCGAAGGAATTGGAGGCTGCATTGTTTATCCTGGACAAGAGGATGGAGTTTCGGCAACAAGGCTACGAAGTGTACGCGTCCCTGTTAATATGAGACGGGAAACTTTGCTGCTTTGTCCGCACGTTCATTGCCAGCTATTCCTACATGTCCAGGGACCCAAATAAAAGAAATTTTGATTCCCTTGCCGAGAAGGAATTGGAGGCTGCATTGTTTATCCTGGACAAGAGGATGGAGTGGGTAATAGGACGAAACGGACTTTAAAGCGCTTAAGGAGTACGTGCAAATGAGGAAAGAGCCAGAGTTGGAATTAATATTTCTTAGGGCCATTTTAATAGCCATTAATTCCGCTGTATATACGCTACATAGCGGATTGAGTCTGGCCTTGTTGCAATTGTGATGAGTGGAGTACACGGCGCATGCGCATGCTGAATCAGACTTCGATCCATCCGTATACACGGGAATCGAGTAGTAGTAGATTTGGATTTATAGGGTGCGTCGACAACTATGGTCATTTTGCGCCACGCACAATCTAATTTATAACAATAAATATGTAGAAATATAAATATAAAGTAAAAATCAAAAGCAGCATAAAAGGCCCAGATTTATGAAAGTTTATTATATTTTACTAATGAGGTTTGTTTCTTTTAAAAAGGTAATAACATGGCATAGGCGATCAGCATCGTTGCCTAGAACGTGTTCTAGGTCGCCGCTGATGCCTAGACTGTTACGTGTGTCCCGGTATTTGTCACACTCCGTCAGGATATGTCGCACACTGAGAGGACAGTCACAGTCATCACATCGAGGAGGATTTTTCTCTTCTCTAAAGAGGTACGAGTGGGTCAGGGCGCAATGCCCGATTCTTAATCGTGTGATGACCACTTTCTCTCTGCGACTACCCCTGACGGAAGTGGGCCACCCTGACGTTACTGGTTTAATTGTCCGTAACTTATTGTTTGGGACATCCCTCCAAAGTTCACTCCACTGCTCTACGACTATTTTACGAAGAGAGGCTTGGAGATCCTGATAGGGTAGTAGCGTCGTTGTCGGCTCAGGGGTATTTAGAGCTTCTTTTGCAGCCACATCTGCCTTCTCGTTTCCAGCAATACCCAGATGTCCAGGGACCCAGAGAAAAATAACTTTGATTCCATTTCTATTAAGGGATACAAGGGTAGTATGTATTCGCTGGACAATAGAGTGTGGTGAAGAAAAGACGGAGATGGATTGCAGTGCGCTCATAGAGTCCGTGCAGATGACAACAGAACCCAGAAAACCCTCAATTCCATCGAGCGCCTTCTTAATGGCCAGCAGCTCCGCAGTGTATACGCTACACAGCGTATTGAGCCTGGACTGGACTACACCGTGATGGGACGAGGTAACCGCGCACGAAAAAGCTGCATCCGACTTCGATCCATCCGTGTATACGGGGATGAAGTCGGGGTGGCGATAGAGAGAAGCCGATTGACCGGGAGTGGCTAGCTCCCGGCCGCCCGTGTACACAGAATTCGGGGCCAAAGAGGGGTATTGGCTCGTAGTCCATACCGGGCATCCGACACCCGGCTGGGAACCACGGACCTCACCCTCCAGGATCCCCTTCTCCTCCTTACGGGTCTCCGCACACCGCAAACATGCGGGTGGATCGCAGGCCAGGTGGTGTGGCCGCACACAGACAGTTGACCCACAAGACGGTCCGGGCTCAACCATTCTTGGCTCTGGGTTTGTTTTCGGGGTTGTCTCCCCGCTCTTTTAGTCACCTCTTACGACAAGCAGGGATACTGCGGGAGTATTCTCCATCCCCCTACCCGCAGGGGGCCACGGGGATCGAGCCCAGGTGGTTACATAGGAGTTCTAAAAACAGGATCTGGTACTCCGGCGACGTGGAAGAGGATTTCTGGCGACTATGCAGACCAGTGTAACACTCTGGTCTCGGTGGACCCCATGGCGGGTACTTCGAATGCCCCACGGCGTACACATCCGGTAGCGAAATCTGTAATTCCTCAATAAAATCTTTAAAACGAATGCTTAGTGGTCTATAAGCCCTTGTCCTTCTGTTAAAAATATCAAAAACCTTGGTTTAAAAACGATTTCTAAACATGGGTGTTTCGACATAGATAACATTTTTGACACATAGTTGCATGTCAGCATTAGCCTGCGAGTTGCCAGCGACGGCTCTCCGGCGTCGGAATATAAGCTTGGGACAGGAGAGGTCCTAAATGCACTAGTAGCTAACCGTAATCCTGAGTTGTGGGCCGTTGTTAACGTTCGCAGGTATGACTCTCGTCCAGACGAGTAGACGAAACACCCATAGTCCATTTTAGACCTAATCAGCGCATGGTATAATAAAATCGAGGTCGTGCGATCTATATCCCACGTTGTGTTGTTTAAAATTCGTAAAATATTTAGGCTCCGGCAACACTTCTCCGCTAGCTTGCGGACGTGTTCCTGCCATGTCAATCTACGGTCTAAAACCATGCCAAGAAATCGAACAGTTTCTACCTAAGGAAGATTACGACATCGTAAGCGTAACGGTGGAGCTATGTGGATACCTCGTAATCGGTGAAAATGCATGCACACAGTTTTCTCCTTAGAGAAACTAAGCCCGTTTCTATTAGCCCAGTTTGGTAACGGTCAACTGTGTCAGCCTTGCAGCGCTAGCTATTGTAGACGACCTGCAGAAGATGGCAAGGTCGTCTACAAATAAGGATCCCCTCACCGGTGCTTTTATGCAGTCGACAATGTCATTAATGGCGATTGCAAACGACGTTACGCTTAAAACAGAGCCTTGTGGAACGCCGTTATCCTGAGAGTAGAACTGCGAGAAGTTTTTACCTACTCTCACTCTAAAACCACGGTTTTTTTAAAACGTTTCGGATAAAAATGGGTAGATTACCCCTGAAACCCCAGCTGTGCACTGTTTGCAGGATCTTCCGGCGCCACGGCATGTCGTAGGTCTTCTCTAAGTCAGAGAAAACTTCAATGACATGTTGACGCAGAAGGAAGGCCTCCTGGATAAAATTATCTGTCTGGACAAGATGGTCGATAGTAGATCTACCCCTACGAAAACCACATTGTATGTTGGAGAGAAGGTTTCGTCCCTCCAACCACCAAACGAGCCGGCGATTGACCATTCTCTCCATAACCTTGCACAGGCTACTGGTAAGTGAGATGGGCCTATAATTGCTAGGGTAACTGTTTTCCTTTCCCTACTTTGGTATTGGAACCACGTTAGATTCCCGGCAGGATTGTGGAAAATTACCCTCCAACAATATTTGGTTGAAGGTATGATGAACTTCCAGCAACGCATACTCCGGTGGATTCCGGAGAAATACGTTGTGGACACCGTCCATTCCTGGGGACGTGTTCCGGTAGTCAGCAATTGCAGAGGCCAGCTCCCATAGCGAAAAGCGTTCGTTGTAGTCGGCAGTGCCGTGCGCTTCACGGTATGTGAGGGATGTTGCTTCGCAGCGTTGTTTTATTTCCCTAAAATCGGCATTATAATTTTTGTTGCTACAAATTTTAGTGAACGTGCGTCCAAACACCTCACATAACCACCCGTTCATCGACTTTTAATCCGGAAACGCCGCATTTTTGACTGGAGCCCGAGATGCTTCTCACCTTCCTCCAGACCTGTGGGAGATGTGTCCTGTGATTTACGCCAGAGATGAATTCTGTCCAGGAGGCTTTCATCGCCTCTTTAACGATTTGTCGAGCTTTCGCTCGAAGACGTCGGAAGGAGGCAAGATTAGTTTCCGAGTGGTACTTCTGGAAAATACGAAGGGCTCGCTTCCGCAGTTTTATCGCATTCGCGCATTCTTCTGTCCACCATGGCACTGCAGGTCGATGGACGATACCCTTAGACCATGGGACGCTAATATTTGCAGCCTCGATGATAGCAGAGGTAAGGACCTCGACGTTGTTCATTGCGTCACGGTTGCCATCATGTTTAAATGTACAACTCTATCTGAAAATTGACCAGTCAGCTTTTTGAATGAGCCAATTTACAGGAGTTACATAAAGAGGATTAAACATGGTATCCTTCCGTATTAAAAGCGGAAAATGACCATTGCCACATAGGTCTTACTGGACGGCCAAGTTAAGTTTTGTGGAAAAGCTGCTCGAGCAGATGGCGAGGTCAATGGATGAAAATTCTCCATTAAAACTGTTAGAGCGAGTTTTCTCAGTACTATTGAGTAAAAAAAGGTTAAAATCTAGGATAAAATTCGATAAAATCCGTCCTTTTCTATTGCACTGTCTCCGGGAGCTACTCCACAAAGGTCATGTGAATTTAAGTCTCCTAAAATTATAACGGGTTTCGGTAATTATTGGACAAGGTCTTCCAGGTTGCGTTCAGTGACAGGTGCGCACTCTGGTAAGTAAACGTTGCACAACGTTATGGTCTCTGGGGCGTGCAAGGTTACCGCAATCACCTGGAAAGGTGTGTCCAGTTTTACCCGAGAGGTGTGAAGGGCCTCTCGGATAGCAACCGCCACTCCACCTTGGGCCTTTTGGCCGCTGGTATCGTCAAATCTAAAAACATTAAAATTTCTTAGAATACCCTGGTCTGTGGTTTTAAAATGCGTCTCTTGGAGACAAATACAGAACGGATTAAAATCGTGAATTAAAATTCTCAATTCCTCCCTGTGGCGATTAAAACCATTACCAGATACTGGAGGTTGGCTCGCGACTGCGTGAGTCAAGTTGTCTGAGGAATCTTATTAATTCAAGTACGAGTATATGCCTGCTAAGTGATCCTTACTTCACAAAGAAAATTGCCTAAGCTATTGAAAGTCATAAGTATCACAAGAAATACGATGTAAAGTCGAAGGATTTCTTTTTTATGATAATTTTAATGAGCTCGACTATGGAGTCAATTCAGCATTTACTATAAAGAAATGAATTCATGTACTCAATGAATTGACTAATTTATAACACCAGAATATTACTATCAAACATTATGTTATAATATTTTTCTGAAATATGCTTTAATATCTCATTAGTTATGATATTATTCATTCGCCATACATTTTCTATAGAGCGACCGCAGCGCCACTTGAAGACAACTAACGCATTTCGTCTGCTATAAGCGCAGAAATTGGTGGATTTAGTGAAAAATACGGTGGGTTGATGCCTTTATTTTCGTGTCATTTTATTTCTTGTGAAATTACGCATAAAATATCAGTTTTTTGCAAAAATGACATGACACTATGGTATTTTTAAACGTTATATTCCCATGTGACGGCCATTCTCGCCATTAATCGTATGTAATTTCAAATTCAATTTGTGCAAAAAGGAGTATGGGTTGGAATAATTATCTTTACTTTATTAGATAGAGGAACTTAAGTTCCATAAGCGCTGAAAATATAAAAAAATGACATGACTTTCACTTTTCGGACCGACCTCATTAACTGACCATTGATACCCCTGCGGTTAGGGGGATTGAGCATACTTCCGCAGTATCCCTGCTTGTCGTAAGAGGCGGCTAAAAGGGCCCGATAACAAACCCCGTGCCAGCAAGGGTTGAGCCCGGACAGTCTTGTGGGTCCACTGTCTGTGTGCGGCCATACCACCAGGCCTGCGATCCGCCCACATGTTTGCCGTGTGCGGTGACGCGTAAGAAGGAGAAGGGGATCCTGGAAGGTGAGGTCCGTTTTTCCCAGCCGGGTGTCGGATGCCCGGTATGGACTACGGGTCAATACCCTTCTTCGGCCCAAGATTGACTGTAAACGGGAGGCCGGGAGCTAGCCACTCCCGGTCAATCGGCTTCCGTGGCGTTCTGCTTAACGGTGGCGAGTGGCAGGGAGGTGGGAGCCTACGTAGGGCGGTGCGAGACGTACGGGTGTGGTGGGCCCGTGCATCGAAGACCCAACCCGAAACAGACAACCAACTCTAGGGTGCAATATCCCCTCGGGTAGCCCTGGCGACCGCACCGGTTTGCGGTGTGGCGTCCCGAATGTGTGGCTCCATGGTGGGTGGGGAGCTCGGGGGATGAAGTTTTATTTGGCATGGAGGATAACAACATACCACCAATTAAAAGATCCCGCCCAGACATGGGTGGGGGAGATAACGGTCTCTTCGCCTCTCGGCGATTTTTGATTATGAAGTGTGCAAAGGAAGGCGAGACCCTCAAGAAGGTGTCTCCCTTCCTAATTAAGAGAGTTTTGTCGGCCAAGATTCCCGACGAATTAAAGTCCGCAAAGAAACTGCGTGATGGGTCCCTGCTAATCGAAACAAGCAACCCAAATCAGGCCGAGACATTACTAAGCATGAAGGCACTCCACGACATTTACCGTCTCGGTAAAGTTGCACCGCACCCTGAACATCAGTCGGGGAGTCATAAGCCATTACGACTTCTTATACGTGGAAGCTGACGAAATAAAATCTGAGATGTCGTCTCAAGGCGTCACAGACGTTCGTCGGCTTACCACCAAGCGTAATGGGGAAGTAGTTAACACTACATCCGTCGTACTGACTTTTGCCATTGATAGGCTCCCCGATAAGGTGTTCGTGGGGTACGAATCGGTCCCTGTGCGGCCATTCGTACCGGCTCCTATGCGCTGCTTCAAGTGCCAAAAGTTCGGCCACATCGCTACGCGATTGGGGGTGGCAAAGCCACCTGCCCACGCTGCGGCCTGGAAAACTACGAGGGTGCGGAATGCAAAAATGACCCACACTGCGTTAATTGCGAAGGTACACACCCCGTATATTCTCGTCAATGCCCAAAAGTAAAGGAAGACCGCAAGATCATGGAAATCAAAACTTTAGAAAAGATCACCTATTTCGAAGCGAGAAAGAAGTATAGGGCAATGGGGCCTTCTCCAAATCCTTCGCTGCAGTTGCTGCAAAACAAGTAACCAAGGTGACTATCGCAACACAGACAGAAAATACGCAAAGAGAAATCGGCCACGCCGGCTAAGGCCTCTAAACCGGAACAAAAACCTGGAAATAAAAATGCGAGTCCTAGCAAAAGGAACCCACCTATATCTACCACTGGGGCTACTAATTCGATGCGTGAGAAAACGCCTTATCCCGGTCCCTCCGGTCCGGTCGGACTGAACCGACCGGAATCGATGGAAGAGGACGAGAGTCTTTCAGAGACATAGGTCCTCCTCGCGAAGCAGAGGGCGAAGAAGCACCGTCGTATTCGGCGGTGACTCTCCCACCGGATAGTGCTCGACGTTAGTTTTATCCTTTATACCTTTATGGCTTTTATCCTGCAGTGGAACTGCAATGGTTTTTATAGACATAAGGAGAAGCTGGCCATGTTAATTCGAGATCTTAACCCCTCTTGCATACGTCTGTAAGAAACCCATTTTAAAACTACCGACAACGGTATTTTAAAAGGTTTTAAAGTTTTTAGATTTGACGACACCAGTGGCCAACGTGCGCAAGGTGGAGTAGCAGCTGCTACACGGGAGACCATTTACACCTCCCGAGTGCAGCTGAACACGCCTTTTCAGGCGGTTGCTGTAACGGTGCCTGCCCCAGAGGCTGTGACATTATGTAATATTTGCTTACTAGAGGGGTCACCGGTCACCCGATTTAATCTTGAAACCCTTGTTCATAAGCTACCGAGACCTTACGTTTTATTAGGGGATATTAACGCTCACGAAACTCTTTGGGGTAGCTCTCGGGAGCAGCGCAACCGTAGAGGCCAGGTGTTATCTAATTTTATTAAAGACTTTAACTTAGTTTTAATGAATAACGGGGAACACACACTTTTCAACTCTTTTAACGGTCAGTTTTCTATAACTGATCTTTGCCTCACGTCGAGTACTTTGATGAACAAGCTTCATTTGACTGTTTACAACTATCTGTGTGGGAGCGATCATTTTCCCATTCTAATAAAGAGAGAAAATAATTTTAATCCAGATTTTATCAGACCGGGCAACTGGATCGTCCGGAAAGGCAATTGGCCCGTTTTTAAGGACACATTTTATTTTAAGTATGACGAAAGCCAAAACGGACTTTTCAACATTGATAAATTAACGTGCAGCATCATACATGCCGCCAACTGCAGCGTTCCTAGGTCAGTGCGAACCCTTCTCAGGCCTACAGTCCCGTGGTGGAAGGAGGAATACGCAAGAGCCATTCGTCAACGCAAGAAAGCGTTACGGATTTTTAATAAATTTCCCACGGAGACGAACCTAGCTTCCTTTAGGCACCTCCGAGCCAAAGCTCGAAGGATCGTGAAGGAAGCAAAAAAGGCCTCCTGGATGGAATACGTATCCAACATTAGCTACAGAACACCCTTGGCACATGTCTGGGTCAAGGTAAAACGTATTTCGGGAAACCACTATCAGTGCAGCGTCCCGTTCCTCGACGTCGGCGACTATGTATTGAAATCTCCGTCTGCTATTGGCGAGGTCTTCGGCTAGTTACCAAAACATGCAGCATCGACACGTGTGAGGAAATCTTCCTCTCCATTAAGAGGCGCTCAGAATCCTGCCCACTCATCTTGACTGAGAAGCATACAATGGCAGAGTATAATATCCCTTTCTCCCTCTGGGAACTACGTTCTGCCATTTCTATCACTTGAGAATGATTGCCTTTAGCTGGGAGACAGAGTAGTGGTTCCTTATTGTTTGAGAAAAAAGTTTTGCGCAACTTGCATGAAGGTCAGCCTGGTATTCTGAGGATGAAACTTAGGGCACGATCCGTCATGTGGTGGCCAAACATCCACAAGTGACATAGAGAAAGTTTGTGGGGCTTGTGATCCATGTTCCAAATGCAATTTCTAAGCAGCTTCAACAACCATCCCGAGAGCTCCCACCACACAACCATGGGAACGGGTCCATATAGATTTTTATTCTCTGTACAGTGTTACATATCTAATCTGTGTTGATAGTTTTTCTAAATGGCTAGAGGTTTGGACCATGCTCAAGACCAATGCCTTCGCTGTGATAGATAAATTAAGTCTCTTTTTTTCAACCTGGGGTTGTCTGTGGAAGTGGATAGCGATAATGGTCCACCGTCTATTCTGTGGAATTCATAGACTTACTAAGAATCTTACTAAATTAGACTAACTAAAAGAAAGTACTAAGAATCTGATCATTGTCTCTAAAAGTGCACCTTATCACCCACAAGGAAATGGGTTAGCAGAAAGATTTGTTGACACAGTCAGAGCAGGGTTAGGCAAGGAATTGGCGAAGGTTGATGGTAATCCTCTGTCTATCAAACTATCAAATTATTTGTTAGCTTTACGTACTACACCGTCCACTGCTACAAAGAAATGTCCTTCGGAATTCATGCTAGCGTTTGAGCCAAAGACCTTAGTAAATGCTATCAAACCAAATCCTAGAAATTATGTACCCTCCCAAAGAGAGTTTAAGATCAATGACACTGTTAAAGTCAAACTTTCAAAAAATCATATCTTCATTGCTAAAAAATGTAAAAACAGTCGGCCTTAATTTGGTGCATGTTGAAGTGTCTGGAACCCGTAAAATCATAAAATTGAGCACAAATCAAATTCAGCTTATATCCAATGTTGCTTTCAACCAGCAGGAAAAAATTTCCTCTCCTGGTTGAACCTTCCCGAGACGCTGTGCCCATTGTGCTACCAGAACAATTAGTAGCACCTGCTGTGTCAAACGCATCACCTACAGCATCCTCGAGTAGGCCAGAACAAATCTCAGTGCCAATTTGTGATGCAATTCCCACTGTTTCTAGCCCAGTTGCAATCACACCGCCCAGGCGTGAACTACGTGATAGATCCCAGTTCAGATTGCCTTCCAAGTTCAGAACGGGCGATTTCCAGTAGAATAAGTATTGTAATTCTATGTACTCCTTGTTTTGTATTTTGTCCTGTAAAATTCTATTTCTACTGTTTTATTGTTTAAAAAAAAGTGATTTTTTTTCTTTGCCGCGGGGGGTAGTGTGGTATCCCTAAGCCATTATGTGTTGGCGGCACTGTTTATCGTTTTTTTCTTAGAGCCTGACTGTCTTCTGTTTTGTATCCGTTTTGGTAGTCTGGAATGAAAGTGAAGAGAACTGAACTGAAAATGGAAAGTGAAGAGAACTGAACAGCATGGCCCCTGAGTTGTGATTAAATCCCCTCACATCGAGAAAATTGTGAAAGATACGACACTTTTATCAGTATTGCGTACCTGTTATATTTTTGTGTGGTTGACATCTTATAGCCTTTATTCATGAGTATAGCGTATTCATGCTGTATTTTTTGAGATTATTTTCTTTGATGTAATTCTACAGTGTTCATTTAAACATCTATATTTTGTTTGTTTCATATAGCGGGGTTGAATCACTGAGAGAGAGATAGCGGATGCAATATTGTAAGTGTAATCGTCGTATATTTGGGCAGTCTGCCAGTTGAATGAAATCAATAAATATTTTTTTCAGGTCCCTCAGGTGGAGGACTCACTGCATGAGAGAGTAATGGTACGTTTCCTAACATGCATGAGTTGACTTAATCCGAAGTTAGTGAATTTCTTGCATATATAGTAAGTTTGTCTCTAGTCATTAGGTGATGAAATTTTGATGGAGAGATTATTCGCAGAGGTGGGACTGAGACCGGCCCTGTATTACCATAGGCTACCCATACAGGACAGGACGCCAGGTAGGAAGGCTGCCCTCTGGAGGGAGGTGTTTCTTGCATTAAAACGGTAAGGCTCAAATAATTGTGAATGAGCACACTTAGGTGCTGTTAAACCTTGTCCCTCTACCTTATAGTGTTTACACCTACCACTTCCATCAATTTCACTGCTCATCAATGTTCCCCTTCTGAGCCTAATACTACCTTTGTGCTATGTCATATCTCAACTCTCCTCATTGCTTGAAGCCCTATCTGGTTCATAGCGACCCTATTTAGTGCCCCATGACTTCCATTCATTCCTGCATACGTGATTATTATCGAGGTTTTCCTCCTTTTGACCACGTTAAAGTGTGCCTAATATTCAATCCCAGTTAAACAACCATTGTAGTTTCTACTACTGCATCGATGCTGACTTTTTTCTGTCTTCTTCCATGGCAAATTCAAGAGGCTGACCTCCCCACCAAGTTTAAGTCCCTTAGGGATAGATATGTGAAGGAGAGGAGTGCCCTGCCAAGTGGTTCCTCTGCTCTGAGTAGGAAGAGATGGGTGCACTTGGAATCGATGTCGTTCCTACAAGATTTCATACGATTCTAAAAGTAAGTGAAATTGAGTGTAAGAATTATTTTGATCATCTCTTGGGCACATCAGTAAAATGGTTCATAACAAGGGGGTTTCCTCCCATAGGACATCCTGCAGTGTGGACCCACAAGCAGCGGACCACTTGGAGGGAAAGGATAGTCCTACCGCAGGGAAACGTAAGTTATAGCTATCTCTACTGACCACCCTGCAAGCCACCTCAGTATGAGGCAGGGGGTTGGTCATCTCCACACATGCACTTCACTTTACTTATACTGATCACCTAAGGAGAATCATGTGTGAGACATGCACATGCTCGTGTGTAATATCGAGCGAAACAAATGTCCTGCAGCCTCTCTTCCTCCTCACTTGTCACAGCTGAATAGCTGATTTCCTCCCTTTCCTCTTCTAAGTCTCTAAGGAAGTTGTGCAACACAACAGTTGCTTTCACCATTCTGTTCACAGTTTCCTCTGCAGCTGCAATAGGTTTCCTAGGGATCCTCCATCTCGCAGCAAGGATACCGAATGTGCACTCAATAGTTTTGCGTGCTAAGGGTAGTGTGGTGTATTATTGTATGTTATTTTGTATACATGAGTTTAGTGCGTCATTTGTTTTGGCGCCATACAATAAACGGGACGCCATGCCTTAGCGTCAAGTCATTACATTGGCGACGAGGGCGGGATGCCGAATTTTATGGAAAAGTTTGATTTGGGGGTGAATAGTTGGGATTCTTATGAAGAAAGACTGGACGAATACTTTGCAGTTTTGGACATAGGCGATGAAGAAGGGCACGAAACAAAAAAAAGACGATATTATTATCGTCCATCGGGAAGGCGACGTACGAAGTGGTTCGAAACCTGTGTGAGCCCAAGAAGCCCACGCAGTGCTCGCTCTCTGAGATTACGAGCAAACTGAGGGACCATTTCAATCCTCAGAAGTCGGCAATCGCGGAAAGGGACAATTTCCACAAAAGAATCCAGGGGAAGGAGGAGAACGTTCCCGAGTTTGCGGCAAGTTTACGCAGCGCATCGCGTCACTGCAAGTACGGCGGATTCTTGGATGAGGCCTTAAGAGACCAGTTTGTCCTTGGTCTTAGGGATTCGACAATCGCCCAGACATTGCATTTGGAGAACGAAAGTTTAACTTTCGCTCGAGCAGTGGAGATCGCCGCATCCCGGGAAAAGGCACTCGTGTACGCAGAGGCGAGCAGAAACGCAGCAGAGGCGAGCAGAAACGCAGCAGAGGCGAGCAGAAACGCAGCAGAGGGGAGAAGTGTGGAAGGTGTTGGAGTAGGGGCAGATGCCCATTTTGTGGCAAAACGCGAAAGAAGTGAGATCGAGGAAGACGATGACGCCGAGGCTGTCCATCGAGTAGGCATGGGAGCGGCAGGAAGCTCCCGTAGATGGCAGAAGCGGGAGAAAAGGCCACAAAGCTCAGACCGGTGCAATTGCTGTGGTCATGTTGGCCACAGGGCTGCAAGTTGCAAATTCAGGTCATATAGGTGTGACATTTGCAAAAAGTTGGGGCATCTCAAGGCAATATGCAAGGAAAGTAGAAGGGTAAGTGAACAGAAAAGGGCATTTGATCAAATTTTGTCCGAGGAAGAACAGGGTTTTTCTAAAGGGCGCTCTTGTTTGTCCTATGGCGATGATTTTGATTTTGCCTCGTATAATATAAGTAGGGCTACGATTGGAGGGTTGGGTAGTAGTAGAGTTAATATTTAGGGTGCGTCGACAGCATGGTCATTTTGCACCACTGTTTTTCAGAAATATAACATTAATTTAAATCCGTAGACATTACATTACCTGAAATCAGGTATTGAGCTTATCTAATATTTGTCAGCACATAAAATCGTTTAATATTGTTAGACTGTATTTATAATTTATTAAAAAGCCCAGTTTCCTTTAAAAATAAAATTACACGGTCGATAGCATCTGTTTCGTCACCTAGAATGGACCCTAAATCACCCGTAATATTCAGTCGGTTACGTCCGCCCCTCCCGGACATGGCCAGGTACCGTATCTATAACCGTATCCGCATTTTGGCCATTGTACAGTCCCATGGTTGGGAAACAGCCTCCCGATTAAACGAGGTGGGGAACGAGTTGCTCTATCTGCCCCAGCAATTATTGGCAGTGCCACCGACGGTCATCGTTCAGAACGCGGCACCAGCTCCCCGTTCCCGCACCACGACACAGGCGCAGACGCAGCCCAATCGTGGACGGGGCCGGCGAGGACGCGGCGGCGCCGGCACCCGTCGCTGATCAAACCGACGAGATACTTCTCCTGAGGGTTTGGGCGCACTGGAATTCGTGGATGGCCCAGATTTAGAAGATATCGCAGCCGAGATGTTTGTCTGGGCTGATTCGGGAGAACCTGATAATCCGGAGTCTTGGGTCGAACCAGATTCAGACTCGTAGTAGTAGAATTAGTTTAAGGTGCGTCGACTGCTGCGGTCATTTTGCACCTTTACTCAGTTCGGGGTAGGAATGAAGTTAAAATTTAACCACTTGATGAAATGGGTAACACTATGATAGACGCATATGGGTAAAACTGAAAAACATTAAAAGATTAAAATCAGTCATATTTTGGATAACAAATTGGCTTCCTGCAGGAATTTAAGAGCGTCATCAATTCGTGTAGGATTATCACCAATTACCTGACTCAGCTCACCAGACACATTGTGACGCTCACGTAGTGCCCGATATTTATCACAATGTACAAGGAGGTGTCTTATGGACAAATGGCAGTCACAGGAATCGCAGTGTGGTGGTTCTTTCCCAATGGTAAAAAGATAGGAGTGGGTTAGTGCTGTGTGCCCAATTCTCAGCCTAGTGACTACTACTTCTTCTCTTCGGCTATTCCTTATCGAAGACTTCCAGGCTGCTGTACTATCTTTGATTTCTCTCAGTTTGTTTAGCGTCACGTTACGCCATGAGATATTCCAAGTTTGGATAACTGCATTCCTAAGGTAAAGTTTTAGATCCTGGGTCGGAATATGGTCAATTTGGTCCTCGCAGCTGTTCAGGACCGCTTTTGCAGCTACGTCAGCAGCTTCGTTTCCGATAATGCCCACGTGGGCAGGTACCCATAGGAATCTTATTTGGATGTCCTTGGTACTAAGACTGGCAATTTGGGATACTATATCCTGGGCCAAGGGATGCGAGGGAGGGAAGCTACAGATACTTTGAAGAGAGCTTCGAGAATCTGAGCAAATTAGGAAGGCTTTGTTCCGATTCTCCATCTCGTGAAGTGAGTCTCCAATGGCATCCAGTGATGCCTTGATGGCAAATAACTCCGCCGTGAATACGCTACACATGGGGTGAAGCTTAAAGGCTGCAGAGCCTACATCAGCAGAAATGTAGGCGCAGCCGCATGCGGAACCAGTTTTGGAGCCATCGGTGTAGATTTTAGCATATCCTCGGTATCTATGTATGGCCTCCAGGGCTAGTAATCTAAGTTCGGTGGAACTTTTATTTGCCTTAGCGCCTGTGTATGCTAGGGAGCAATCTACTTGAGGAAACTCCCATGGAGGAAGCTTAAAATTTTTTAATCGACACACCTCCGGAATGTCGATACCCAAGTCGGAGATTAAAATCTTAAAACGCATGGCAAGGGGTTGAGTTGCCCTAGGTCGTCTGTTAAAAACGTCCGCAAAACGTGGGTTAAAAATTATTTTAAAACATGGATGTGATCGTCTTGATAAAATCTTACAAATATAATTACACATAAGAATCTTTATCCGGACCTCAAGGGGAGGTTCACCCGCATCGATGTAAATGCTCTGAACGGGGCTGGTTCGAAAGGCCCCTGTTGCAAGTCTCAAACCCGCGTTGTGTACTGAAGTGAGAGGCCGTAAGCGGCTCTTCCTTGCCGATGAGTACACAAAACATCCGTACTCGAGTTTGGACCTCACCAGGGCTCGATAGATGCGTAGCATCGAGGTTCTATCCGCTCCCCAAGTTGATCCGCTTAGATATTTAAGAATATTTAAAACTTTCGAGCACGCGTTCTGTAAATGCCGCATGTGTTCTTGCCAGTTCAGTTTCTTGTCGATAATTAAACCTAGAAACCGGTAGGAGTCGACGAATGAGAGGGTATGATCTCCGAGCTTTAGTGTTGGTTGTCTCGGATAGCCCCTTAGCCTGTGAATGTGCATGCACTTAGTTTTTCCTTCGGAGAAACGAAGGCCGTTTTTCAGTGACCATTCACTTAGGCGGTTCAGAGTCAATTGGACCTGTCGCTCAGCTGTAGATATATTTGATGCTCTGCAAAAGATAGCCAGGTCATCGACAAATAGCGATGCCATTACAGGCGATTGAATGCAATTCGCAACGCTATTTATGGCTATAGCGAATAGGGTGGTACTCAGAACGGATCCTTGGGGTACTCCGTTCTCCAATTCATATGGTTGAGATAGAACACTACCTATTCTAACTCTAAAAGTGCGATTGGTTAAAAAGTTATTAATGAACATGGGTAAATTGCCCCTAAACCCCCAGTCGTGCATGGACTGTAGGATTCTACACCTCCACGTGGTGTCATATGCTTTCTCAATATCGAAAAAGACAGCTATTACCTGCTGCCGGAGAAGAAATGCCTCTTGGACGAAGTTCTCGATTCTCACGAGGTGATCTATCGTTGATCGGTTCCTTCGAAACCCACATTGTACAGTCGAGAGGAGGTTGCGGCTCTCGAGGCACCACACTAGTCGTTTATTAACCAACCTTTCCATCAATTTGCACATGCACCTTGTTAAAGAAATAGGACGGTAGTGGGATGGATGTGATTTATCTTTCCCTTGTTTGGCTATTGGAACTATTGTGGATTCTCGCCACCACTCAGGGAAGACTTGATCAGCCCATACTTGATTAAGTGTAGATAGCAATTCGGGCAGAGTGCGAGAAGGAAGGTTCCTCAAAAATGAGTTATGTATAAAATCACCACCTGGTGAAGTATCTTTCAGGTCTTCTAGGGCTGACGTCAGCTCCCGCATTGTGAATGGGTTATTATAGGGAGCAGTAGTTCTCCCCTCTTTGAAATTAAGACGGGTCCTTTCGGCCCGGAGCTTTAAGCTCTTAAATGATGGGTGATAACTTTCACTTGAACTAATTGCGGCATAGTATCCGCCAAAGGCTTCCGCAATATCAGAGGGTGACGAAAGAATTGTTCCGTCAAGGCTTAATCCCGAGACTGGAGTGAGACTGTGCTTGCCCATCACCGATTTTATTTTGTTCCATACCTGCGAAGAAGGCGTTCGGTGGTTAATACTTGAGATATATTTCGTCCAAGAGGATTTCTTCGCTTCTCTAATGACTTGTCGTGCCTTAGATCGAAGTCGTCTAAAGGCCGCAAGATTTGTGGAGGTAGGAAATTTGTTAAAAATTCTCAGCGCTCGTTTCCTCCTTCGAATAATGTCGGCACAATCCTCGTTCCACCATGGAACTGGAGAGCGATGTGAGGTGCCAGAAGTAGTAGGTATGCTATCTTCCGCGGCTTTGAGAATAGCGTTGGTCATTCTCTCCACATTGCTCGGCACTGGGGTGTTGGGAGAAAAGGTAAAATGAAATTTCTTTCTAAAATCAGCCCAGTCGGCTTTCTTAAAAAGCCAAGACTTTGGCAGGTTGCAAATTCCAGCATTTCCTGTTTTCTCCACTACAAGTGGAAAGTGGTCACTTCCACATAGATCTTCGTGGACTGACATTGTGAAAAGAGGGGCAATACTGCTCGAGCATATAAAAAGATCTATCGAGGAGTATTCTCCTGTGAATGAATTAAAACGCGTCTTCTCATCATTATTTAACACGATTAGGTCGAAATCTGATATTACCTTCTCTATAATTCGCCCTCTTTTGTTGCATTTTTCGGGGGTAGAACCCCAAAGGGTATTATGAGCATTAAAGTCCCCCATAAGGACGAAGGGCCGCGGCAATTGCCCAAGGAGGTCTTCTAGTGCTCTAACGGTCACGGGTGCCCATTCCGGAAGATATATGTTGCAGAATGTAACCTTTTCCGGGACAGCAGTTGTGACTGCAACTGCTTGCAAAGGAGTCCGCAGGTTCACCTGAGAGGTGTAGAGGGCCTCTCTGATGGCCATGGTGACTCCCCCTTGAGCTCTCTGTCCGCTAAGGTCGTCTTTTCGGAAGAGCGTGTAGCCTTTGAGCGTCGCTTTGTCTTTTTCTTTAAAATGCGTTTCTTGCAAAAAAATGCAAGAGGGGTTGAAATTATCTATTAAAATCTGAAGCTCTCCTTTGTGTGTGAAATAGCCGTTAATGTTCCATTGTATAGCGAACATTTTAGGGTAAAATAGGTCGCGAGAGTTTCACTTTCGAACTCCTCCGATTTTGCAGAACTTGTTGGAGTTGCTGTTCATCCAGTACATCTTCTTCCATTTCCTCCTCACTTGGAAAGTCAGGAGTGGAGGTCGATTGGGGTGCTATTTCACACTTGCTCGCGTTATTTTTCTTTTGAACCTGGTTGTTTTTTATTTGTGGCTGCATTTTTTTCTGTGGTGCAGCCTTTTTCTCCACCACTGTCAGCTCTTTAGTGTTTGGCTTATGCTGAGATTTTTCCTCGTTCGCATTAGCCGCTGGGGTCTTATTTGAGTAATTTCGGTTGTTGTTGTCATCTTTGCTTCCAGATTTTCCTCCCTTTGACTCTTCCTGGACGACTGTATCCGTTTGTGCTGCGCTGCTGCGCATTACCGGTTTACAGGTAGACGCGAATGATTTAGAAAAGGTAGGCACCCTGGTCCTATATTTCTTGCGGGCTTCAAGAAAAGGGATCTTCTCCGTCACCTTGATCTCCATAATCTTTTTCTCCTCTTGTAACTTCGGACAGTCTCGGGAGTATACAGGATGCGGGCCGTCACAGTTAACACAATGCGAAGGAAACTTACAAACATCGTCCTCGTGTTTTTTCTTCGCGCATTTTGGGCATGTGGGTTCACCCCTACATCTAGGAGCAGTGTGACCAAATTCCTGGCAATTAAAGCAACGCAAAGGGCTGGGGATGAACGGCCGTACGGAATAAGCATTAAACCCTACTTTAACTTTGTCCGGCAGCTTGTCAAGGGCGAACGTGAGTACTATTGACGGGGTGTTTATGATTTCGTTATTTCTTTTGGTGGTAAGCCTACGACAAGAAATGACACCTTGCGGTGCCATTTCTCTCGTTATCTCATCTACGGTGACATATAATAAATCATAACACGAGATAATTCCATCACAGGTGTTAAGTTTCTTGTGAGTTTCCACAATTACCGGTATGTCATGCAGTTTATTCATTGCCAGTAGTTTTTCACTTTGCTGATCATTTGTTGTTTGAATTAACAAGGTTCCATCCCGTAACTTCTTTACAGATTCTAAAGGTCCACTGACTGTAGAGGTTATCACCTTATGAATAAGGAAGGGTGACACCCGATTTAGATTCTCACCATCGGTGGTACATCTCATTATCAAATATTTTCTACACGCACTGACATACTCTCCCCCGCCCTTGTCAGGGCGGGATCTTTTGGAAGGAGGAAGGTTATTGTCCACCATACCATCATAAATTTCATCCCCCGGGCTCCCCACCCACCACGGAGCCACACATTCGGGACGCCGCACCGCAAACCGGTGCGGTCGCCAGGGCTACCCGAGGGGATATAGCACTTCAGGCATGGTTGTCTGCTTCCGGGTTGGTCTCTGGCTACGTGGGTCCTCCAAACCCACGCACCTTCGACGCCCTTCCGCCAGACCCCCATGCTGTCCGTACTCGCCTGCTGAACGCCAATACGAAACAGCTAGCCGATTGATCAGAGGCGGCTACTCCCTGACCTCCCGTTTCAGTGGAGTCCGAGGCCAAAGTGGTGTGTTGCAACCCGGCTTTCAGGGGATCCGACCCCCATCCAGACCGGGAAGCTCAACCACCAGGATCCTCTTTCCCCACCTTACGGGTCTCAGTTGGCCTCTCTCTCTCAGGTGAGTCAGTTGGCCAGATGTCGTGGCTGTACTCAGCACAGTAGACTCACATACTGTCCGGAACTGCCCAATTGCACTGTGGGTTTTTTCACGAGGTTGTCTCCTCGGTGGGCTCGGGTCCGTGGGGGCGCTACTCCCCTTAGGAAGAGATCATCCTCTTCCCCCCGTGCGGGGGTGGAGGGTTGGGCCCATGGTATGCTGAAGTGATAGTTTATGGAATATCCCTAAAAATGGAATTGGATTCAGGCTCAGCCATTTCTGCAGTGTCAGAAAAATTTTATTATGAGTATTTTTCTAACTTGAAACTTCAATATACTGGGGTGAAATTAAGGTCTTATGCAAATACGCTCATTGAGCCTAAGGGTATAGTGGAAGTGGATGTGGTATATCAGGATTCTCATGCCAAATTGCCACTGTTTATAGTTAGGAATGGAGGACCGCCATTATTGGGAAGAGATTGGCACAGTGCACTGGGCCTTCCTCAGCCAGTGCAAAAGGTGTGCTTGTCACAAGTCAAGTCGGGGGAAGAGGTCATGAAAAACTTTAAGGATTTGTGGGATGAGGGCTTAGAGACTTTCAATTGGGGAGAAATTGCCCTTCACTTAAAGACAAATGCAACACCATTGTTTTGTGCGCCCAGAGCCTTAGCATTTGCCCTAAAAAATAAAGTAAATGAGGAGCTAGACAGATTGCTTGAGCTGGGTATTTTGTATCCAGTAGACTTTAGCGATTGGGCAACACCCATTGTGCCAGTAATGAAAAGCACAGGGAAAGTAAGGATTTGCGGGGATTTTAGAATTACTTTAAACCCAAATTTGAATATTGAAAGGTACCCCCTACCTAGAGTGGAGGAGTTTTTTCTAAAGTTGCAAGGTGGTCAGGCATTTTCGACAATTGATTTGTCCCAGGTTTTTCAACAGATAGTTTTAAATGACGAGTCACAGCGGATGTACACTATTAATACCCATAGGGGCCTTTTTAGATATGCTTAATTACCATTTGGTGTTGCATCTGCACCAGCCTTTTTTCAAAAGATAATGGATCAGGTGGTTCAAGGCCTTTCAGGGATGGCTTGTTTTCAGGATGATGCAATTGTTACTGGCCGTAATAAAGAAGAACACTGTAAAAATTCGTATGCAATGCTAGAAAGGTTGCAAAAGATTGGGTTTCGAGTAAATAGGCAAAAGTGCAAAATTTGTTGCGAATCAGTGGAATGTTTGAGTCATAGAATTTGTTAAAAGTGGGCTTCATGCAATAAAGGATAAGGTGAAAGCCATTGTAAAAGCACCAGCTTCCAAGGATGTGCCCCAGCTAAGATCTTTTTTGGGTCTTGTAGAGTATTACTCCAAGTTTTTACCGGGCCTAGCTTCTGTGCTGTTTCCTTTGCATGAACTTCTTAAGGATGTGGTGTGGGTTTGGTCAGTAGATTGTGATGCGGCCTTTATGAAAATTAAGAGGTTAATCACATCACATAGAGTACTGGCACATTAGGATCCAGCTGTAGATGTGATATTAGTGTGACGCTTCACCATTTGGTTTTGGTTCGGTGCTACTTCACAAATACATCAATGGGGAGGAAATACCAATTGCTTTTGCATGTAGATCATTGAGTAGTGCAGAAAGGAATTACTCACAAATAGATAAGAGAGGCTGTGGCCATCATTTTTGGGGTGAAGAAGTTCAAATAACATTTATATGGTCGACACTTCGTTTTGAAAACGGACCATAAACCGTTGCTCCACTTTTTCGGGAAAATAGGGGTATACCACAAATGGCTACCAATAGGTTACAGCGCTGGGCAGTAATGTTGCCAGCCTATGATTATGAAATACAGCATATCAAGGCAGAGGAAAACAAAGTTGCTGATGGATTATCAAGGTTACCCCTGGAGCAGGAATAAAGTATTACGGAGGAAATTTTCTATTTGCAGGTAGGAGAAAGTGAATTTCTTCCTGTCACCTCAAAGGTAATTAGCAAGGCTTCTCGGGTGGATAAATGTGAGTCAAGTAATTGATTATTGCTTGTTTGGCTAGCCAAGTAAGTTGGGTAAGGAGTTGAAGCCATATTTTGATAAGCGATATGAGATGAGATAAATGATATGAAATGCAAAAAAGTACAGTGAAATTATTGAGAGAATTCAAAAAAGGTTTTTAAGGTATATGTATTATATTCGATATCGCGTTTATCCTATTATGGAAAATCATATAAAATACGACAACTTATTGGAAATGTTTCATTTCCATAAACTATTTGATCGAAGAATATTGAATGATCTTATATTTTTACATGACGTAATAAATAAAGGAGAATTTGCCATGTTGTTGTTGAATCGAATAAATTTCCATGTTCCATCCAGAAAGGGTAGAAATATGATGACATTTTATGTCATGAATGTTAATAGTGAATATTGTAAAAATTCTCCTGTTAATAGATTGTGTATTACGTGCAACAAATATTGCAATGATCTGAATTAATATCAAGACAGAAATAAATTTTTAAAAGAACTTATTTCTAAATTTAACACACTGAGGTAATGTTGTTAATGTTGATAATGTTGTTAATGTTATTGATATTTGATAGATATTTATAAATATCCAATGTCATTAATATTTGTATTATCTTTTTTGTCTAGCGTTTTGACCAGTGCTAATAATGTTGTATTATCTTGTTCGATATTTAATTGTTTACCCTGTAATTATATTTATATGTTGTATAAACATTAAAAACAATAAATAAATCACGGTGGAGCAAGGTTGCTTGATGTGGGGGAATAGAGTGGTAGTGCCAGAAGGGTTAAAATTAAAAATATTGTCTGAGTTACATTCAGGGAATTTGGAAATGGCAAAATCAAAATCATTGGCAAGGTCGTATGTGTGGTGGCCAAAGTTGGATCTGGATAATGAATAGATGGTGAAGTCATGTAAGTCCTGCTTAGTAAATGAGCCGACTCCAAACAGGGTACCATTAAAGAGTTGGGACTAGCCAGAGACCATGGCAAAGACTACATTTAGATCTGGCAGGATCTTTTATGGGGAAGATGTTTATGGTTTTCATTGACAGCCTCACAAAGTGGCCAGAAGTAAAAGAGTTAAGAAGCAGTTCAGGTGAGAAGATCATTTTTCACCTCAGAAATATATTTTCTGTCTTTGTACTCCCAGAGCAGATTGTTACGGACAATGGCCCCCAGTTCAAGAGTGAAGAATCTGCCAAATACTGCAAAATGAATTGTATTAGGCATATATTTTCTCCGCCATATCATCCAGCAACCAATGGGGCTGCAGAAAATATGGTAAAACTTTCAAGAATAAACTAAAAACCCTTCTACACTCCGGAATTCCTTTGCAAGTTGCCTTACCCAGATTCCTATTTGACTATAGACTGGCACCTCACACTACTACAGGGGAAGCTCCAAGCAAGTTGATGTTTGGAAGACTCCCTCGTTCTCGACTTGCGGTGGTGAAGCCCAATACAAGAGAGGTGGTGAGAAACCACCAAAGGGCTCAAGGAGGAGCTCAGAGTGGTTCTTTTGGGCGAGTGTTTAGTGAGGGTCAAGAGGTGAGGGTGACAGTTTACCCACATGGTATAGGGAAGGGAGTGGTGAAAGAGGTACTTGGTACAAGGAACTATACATTTTGGTTGATAATGGAAATCTTATTCACAGGCACATTTATCAAATCCAGGGCAGGGAGACAAGGGTGGAAATGGGGGAGAGACAGAATGGTGTTGAGACTGAAGTAGCTGTTGCACCAGAAATATCTCCCAGAAATGAAGAGATGTGCAATTCAGAAGAGGGATCGGAGCCATCTGTGGGGGGATGGGAGTCTCCAAGTAGTGTCTGGGGACCGAGACTGCCTGAATTGGGCAGGAGAGGGAACAGTGAAGTGCATGACCATAGGGTGAGGTATCCACTTAGAGACAGGAAAAGAAGAGTGTGTTTAGATTTGTGAAGTTTTTTTTCTTGCTCTTGTGTGATTCGATTTATCAACTTGAAGTATGTTTCAGTTTTTTTCTCTCCTATCTAGTATTTCATTAATTGCTTTTTTTGTTTTTTTTTTGACAATAATAATTTTTGAGGGAGTGAGATGGTGCGTTGTACTATTGTATGTTATTTTGTACATATAACTTTTGTGCGTCATTTGTTTTGGCGCCATACAATAAACGGGACGCCATGCCTTAGCGTCACTTGCACGGCAACCAGTGTAGCGTCAAGTCATTACACATAGTCTGTAAAAGAAGTTAAAAGAACATTCTCATTCTGCACCAATATATGTGGCACGCCCCTTAGTGATTCTTTATTCATATCGGTACACAGTGGGGCAAAAGTCCAATCTAGCTGGAAAAAACCTAATGTATAAACTTCATCACACATCGGAGATATGCTTATAGTTTGATCGGTAAATGCCCATATTGTTGGTATGTGTACAAATTTTGCATTTTTTCCTTGAGGATTGACGCTGAGCACCCCTGAAAGTAAGGATATCATGGTGGGCTGGCGTGACTATTTTTCACGGCACATAAATTGTCATCTCACATTTTGAGTCTTACAGAAGACGTAGCAGTAAATAAATCCTACCACGTTTAGTTGGAAGTATGAGGGTGGAGAATTACATGGTTTCAGCTCTGAACTTGAACGATTACATCCATGGCATATTATTTTTTGTCGAAGATACGTTTTATTTAATTTAGCTACTTATTAGTAGACTTATAAAAATACCTGACTTGACCGAGCAAAATCAACTCATACAAATTGGCGATAGTAAGGTTGTCGATGTGATACCCAAAAAGTGCGTGCTACTTTGGGAGAAAACTTGGAATATGTTTGGCGTTGCGCCTGTGAAATCGGTCTTCTTACACGGCAGGCCGACAAAAGTTGAGGGCGCGACGCTGCAGACATGGCAACAGAATTCGTCTCTTCATATTGCTTGAGAACTTATTCTGAGAGGTTGTGTCGCAACTCACAATGTTTACCATAAAACGATGGGAGCTTCACCGAAGGTTACAGATGAGAAAGGAAGAGGTTTGGGACGTGCACTACGACCACGGTTATCAAGATATGCTGCGGATCCTGGGTTTAGATTCAATTCCCACCGACTCGCTTTCAGAGGTAAAAAAGACATTTCGCAGACATTGTGGTGAGATTCGAGCGAAGTGGGTGAAATACTGTCGCGTAAAAGAAAAATTCCATAAGACTTACGAGACCTGGCTTGAAGCTGAAATCAACATTGCAACGCCCACAGGTGCGTCGACAAGCAAGATAAAATCAACCAGTAAAGGTACGTGGAAATTATTCTTAAAAATAACTTTTTTCTCTAGCGATTACGCTGCATAATTTTCACATGATAATTCAAAGAATAATATGGTGTCTGATTTACGAATAAAAAGTAGAGGGTTAGTCATTTCGTTGCTTTATTTTACAAAGTAGGCGGTCGCCCATTGAAGGAATTCGGAGCCAACTGTTCTCGAAGTAAAAGGAGAAAGATTGCGGGGCTGACGTCGCTGTCGGCAGCATGCACCCCAAATCTAGCAGTTGCACTTAAACAGGTCTGAGAAAGGACGGAAGACGCAATGACGCGAGGCTCATCAAAGAGGCTTTGCAGATTACACCAACACGTGCGTCTAAAATTTCCCGAGCACGGAAAGCAGTGCGAGAGAGTTCAAAGGTATTAAACCGCATTCTCCCCAAGAGGCTTTGGCGCTAGTGATTGAGACTGACCTGTCACGAAATTCTTATCAGATTATATTAACTCTAGCGAAACTAAGGGGTGCGAACATGTACCCTTCCTACAAGCGAATACAGGAAGCAAAGTGTTTATGTTATCCTCCCCGGGAAAAAATCTTTGTAACGGAGCGTAGGGCTGAAATAGAATTGCAAGCGTTGCTTAATCTTACTGTGAACCGTTTATCCGTGTTACAGAAGGAAGTTATCGTGAGACTCTCACCAAATTACCTAAACACTCTTGTGTCTCATCTCCAAATGGAGTTTTGATGGCAGCAGCTCTCAGTACAGTAAAAACAGGTGTGCAGCGACAGTGATTTTGAAGACTGTGATATGCTCATGACCTGCGTGGTCCCACTTCAACCGTATTGTAGGGAGAATACTAGAAGAGGAAAAAAGATAGTAGTGTGGAAAAATAGTCGACCTTCGTCCACGAGGTTTTGTAGGCCTCTTAAGTTGAAATTTGTAAAAGAGAGCAGGGACAATATTCCTAAATAACAGAGATTTGTGCAGGCACAGATCGATATCCTTGTTCCATCAGAGCTCTCCTTCCCAGGATTTGACTCATTACAAGTGCGACATGAAATAATGATGTGTATGGTGGTTGGAAAGGTTTGCAATGCAATAACCAACACTTTATCTTCTCAAAGATGCTACATGTGTGGAGCCTCACCCAAAGACATGAACAATATACACGATGTTTTAAAGAGACACGTCAACCTAGATACATTGGCGTACGGGCTCTCAGTACTTCACGCGTATATTAGTATTCTTGAATGGTTACTCCATGTATGTTATCGACTAAAAACTCAATGTTGGCAGAAGAGAAAGGAAACGAAAGACGAAGTGAAGCAGAGGGAAATTGAAATAAGGAGGAAATTCAAGACAGAAATGGGGCGGGTCATTGACACGGTGAAGCAAGGTAGGGGCACGAGCAACGATGGGAACACATCACGTCGATTTTTTGGAAATCCGGCAAAGACCGCGTCGATAACTAGTCTTAATGAAGATATCATTTCCCGGTGCGACATCAGTTTACGCACTCTGTCCTGCGGATTTGCTGTGAACGTAGAGACTTTCCATAGGTATACAGAAGACACCGCTAGACTCTACGTCAACTATTATTCCTGGTACCCGATGCCGGCATCAGTCCACAAGATACTGATTCACGGCTGGGATGTGATTTCCGTGGCACTACTTCCCATAGGGATGTTAAGTGAAAAAGCCCAAGAAGCCCGAAATAAACACTTCAGGAGTTATCGAGAGAAGAGGAGTAGGAAGATCTCAAGAGTAGCTACGAATGAAGATCTCCTGAATATAATGCTAACGTCCTCTGACCCCTTAATCTCCTCAGTACGCTCACTACCTCCCAGGAAGGGTGGGAGTCTGAAGGGTGGGAGTCTGAAAGCTGAAATGACTGCTCTTCTTTAGGAACCAAAATTTAATCCCGCTATGAATGATTACGAAAGTGACGTCAAATAACATCTTGTCTGCTACTGTCTACTTTAATAATATATGCTACAATATCTACAAATGGTCATTGGAAAAAAACCAAACTATTTAAAGATGTCGAATAAATTCAAGTAAAATAAAATGTCTTTCCTCCCACCTCCCTGGCACTCGCCACCGAACGTATCGGAAGCCGATTGACCGGGAGTGGCTAGCTCCCGGCCGCCCGTTTACACAGAATCCGGGGCCAAAGAGGGGTATTGGCCCGTAGTCCATACCGGGCATCCGACACCCCGCTGGGAACCACGGACCTCACCCTCCAGGATCCCCTTCTCCTCCTTACGGGTCTCCGCACACGGCAAACATGCGGGTGGATCGCAGGCCAGGTGGCATGGCCGCACACAGACAGTTGACCCACAAGACTGTCCGGGCTCAACCCTTGCTGGCACGGGGTTTGTTTTCGGGGTTATCTCCCCGCCCTTTTAGTCGCCTCTTACGACAAGCAGAGATACTGCGGGAGTATTCTCAATCCCCCTACCCGCAGGGGGATTCTAAATTGGTTATAGAGGGAAATAGATTAGCATAAACATATTTACTTCGACACCAATTAACGGTTACGTACACGAAAAGAGATGGACTTTTTATTGAAAACAAATATATAAAAGCAGTGAATATTAAATATTAGTAGTAGTAGAGTAGAGTTGATTTAGAGGTGCATCGACGGCAGTGGTCATGTCGCACCTTCATAAGCCATTATTACTATAAAACTGATATTTTACACGCTTTCGGAATTTTATGCAAATATTAAAAATGTGCTGATAAAAGCTATTCAGATTTTAGAAAAAAGATTGGTCTCACGGAGAAACATAAAAAGATTGTCTATGTTTACAGAGTTATCGCCCAATATATTTCTGAGATCCGCGGGGATTCTAAATTTGTCACGGAGCGCTTGATATGCAATGCAGGTGGTTAAGAGATGAGCTACAGTGAGTCTGAGGTTGCAGTCAGTGCAGGTTGGCGGCTCCTTCTCAGGAGAGAAAAGATATGAGTGAGTTAGGACCGTATGGCCAATTCTCAGCCTCGTTAATACAGCTTCCTCTCGTCTGCTATCCCGCATTGATGACTTCCAAACTCTCACGTCACTTTTAACTTGGCGTAGTTTATTGGAAGCTATGTTACGCCATGACAGATCCCAATTTTTGATGATAGCTGCTCGTAAATATAGTTTCAGGTCATCTACAGGGACTATTTCTACATCAATCTTGTCTTTATTAAGAGCCGCTTTTGCAGATGCATCGGCTGCTTCGTTCCCAGGAACCCCTACGTGACCTGGGACCCATAGAAATTTTATATCTACACCCTTAACAGTAAGTGACATTATTAAGTAAGATATTTCTTTAACAATCGGATGTGCTGGGGAACCAGTACGAATAGCCTGAAGCGCACTCTTAGAATCGGAACAGATTAAAAATGATTTGTTCCTACCCTTGATCGCAGCAAGAGCGGATTTTATAGCAAATAACTCCGCTGTGTAAACGCTGCACATGGGGTGTAACTTATAGGTCGCTGACCCTGCCTCTGATGATACATAGGCACACCCACATGCGGAGGCTGTTCTACAGCCATCAGTATATATTTTGGCGAATTCCTTGAAATTGTGTAACGCCTCTAGTGCTGCATGTTTCAACACTAGGGGTCCTTCAGTATCTTTCGAACCACTATAGTTTGAATCACAGAAGATCTGAGGGGCCTCCCACGGAGGTCGATTAAAATGGTCTGCCGGGTATACCGTAGGTATATCGAAACCTAAGTCATCAATTAAAATTTTAAAACGTATGCCAAGTGGCTGAGTCGCTCTTGGTCGTCGGTTAAAAATATCTAAAAACTTAGGGTTAAAAATAATTTCGTAGCATGGGTGGCGTCGCATAGATAAAATCTTACTTATATAGTTGCAAGCTAAAATCTTCATGCGCGCTTCCAGGGGGGGTTCCCCGGAATCGCAGTAGATGCTGGGAATTGGGCTGGTTCTGAATGCCCCAGTTGATAGTCTCAAACCCATGTTATGAACAGAGGAAAGAGGCTTTAGATAGCTCTTTCTTGCAGAGAAGTAAATGAAGCATCCGTAATCCAGTTTGGGCCTCACTAGTGCTCGGTAGAGGAGAAGTAGTGTTTTCCGGTCGGCACCCCAGGATGACTTGCTTAAAAACTTAAACATGTTTAGGATCTTATGACACGCTATTTTTGTTCGCTCTATGTGTTCTCGCCAGTTTAGCTTTCTGTCCAGATGTAACCCTAGGAAGCAAGTAGATTCCACAAATGACAGAGCGTGGTCGCCTAGCCTTAAATTTGGCTGTTGAAAAATGCCCCTTAACCTATGGAAATGCATACACTTCGTTTTATCTTCACTGAACCTCATTCCATTCTCACGAGACCATCTATGGAGGCGGTTTAAAGTCATTTGGACTTGCCTCTCAGCGACAGAAAGTTTTGAAGATCTACAAAATATAGCTAGGTCGTCTACGAAAAGAGTGGCCATGGTGGGCGCTTTTATGCAGTTCACAATGCTATTTATAGCAATAGCAAACAAGGTAACACTTAAAACGGAGCCTTGTGGGACTCCGTTCTGCAAGATATGATATTTAGAAAGATAATTTCCTATTCGGACTCTAAACGTACGCAAATTAAGAAAATTTTTAATAAATACAGGTAGGTTGCCTCTAAAACCCCATGTGTACAGAGACTGTAGGACTGCGTGTCTCCAAGTGGTGTCGTACGCTTTTTCAATGTCAAACAATACTGCTATGACATGTTGCTTAAGAAGGAAAGCCTCTTGAATAAAGTTTTCAATCCTCACCAGGTGATCGATAGTGGACCTGCCCCGTCGAAAGCCACACTGGATGTTGGATATTAAATTTTGATTCTCTAAACACCAAACAAGTCGCCTATTGATCATTCTTTCCATTAATTTGCATAGACAACTTGTTAAAGAAATCGGACGAAAATTAGAAGGGTTGGATCTATCCTTGCCCGTTTTAGGAATAGGGACAACAATTGATTCTCTCCAGCTCTCCGGGAAAGCGTGTTCTATCCACACTTGGTTAAAGGTGGCGAGCACTTCCGCCAAGGAGGACATAGGTAGGTTCTTCAGAAAAGCATTATGAATCAAGTCTCCTCCAGGAGACGTGTCCTTAGAATCGCCAATGGCCGATATAAGCTCCCGCATGGTGAAGGGAGAGTTGTAAGGAGCAGTGGGTATCGGTTCATTGAAATTGGGATTAACCTTCTCCTGGCGATTTTTAATGACCTTGAATGACGGGTGATAATGGTCAGTGCTACTAATTGATTCATAAAGCTCGCCGAAAACCTCCGCAATATCGGTTGGGGCCGAAAGAATTTGTCCATTAATTTTTAACCCTGAGACTGAGGAGATTCTATGCTGGCCCATTATTGCTTGTACTTTGGTCCAGACCATTGCAATAGGAGTTCTCGAGTTTATGCTGGAGACGTACTTTCTCCAGGAAGTCTTTTTGGCTTCCCTAACAACTTTTCGAGCCTTTGCCCTAAGTCGTCTAAAAGCAGCTAAGTTAGTCGAGGTTGGATATCTGTTAAAAATACGCAGGGCCTTTTTCCGCTTGCGAATAGCTTCTGCACACTCCTCACTCCACCACGGAACTGGAGGACGGCGGGGAATGCCAGATGCTTTAGGGATGCTGAGTTCCGCGGCTTCGCATATTGCGTTCGTAAGCATCTCGATATTTTTCAACGCTGACAGGCTGCAGTCAAAATTATATTTAAAACTACTTCTAAAATCAGCCCAATTGGCTTTCCTAATAAGCCACGTTTTTGGTAAAATGGAATTACAAACATTCCCAGCTTTTTTAATAATAAGGGGGAAGTGATCACTTCCGCAGAGATCGTCATGGGTTTCCATGGTGAAAATAGGAGCTATGGCTTCAGTGGTAATCCATAGGTCTATGGAAGAGTACTCTCCACTAAAAACATTAAAACGGGTTTTTTCTTTGTCGTTTAGTAAAATCAGGTTAAAATCATCGATAAAAGCTTCTAAAAGACGCCCTCGACCGTTAAAATCACGCATTTGGTCACCCCATAGGGTGTTGTGTGCATTAAAATCTCCCAGTAACACAAACGGCCTTGGAAGCTGATTAATCAAGTCTTCCAGGTTTCGTCTGGTAACTGGAGCCCACTCTGGAAGATACAGATTGCAAAACGTAATTACTTCTGGAGTGGATATTGTGACTGCAACAGCCTGGAATGGCGTCCGCAAGTCCACCAGGGAGGTGTAAAGGGTCTCCCTAATGAACGTTGCAACTCCCCCTCGTGCCCTGTTGCCTATTGTGTCGTCTACTCTGAATACATTATATCCTTTAAGAGTAAAATTGTCGGTGGCCTTTAGATGTGTTTCTTGTAAAAAGATGCACGATGGGTTAAAATTATGGGTAAGAAGTTTCACTTCTTCTAAGTGGCGATACAAACCATTGCAGTTCCATTGTATGGTTAAAAACATAGTAAATAGAAAAATATAAGGAAGACTAGAGAAGATTGCTTCGAGCTAAGGGTGTCCCTAGGATCGCTTGATCCTAGGATCGCTTGATCCTAGGCTTTACCCCTTTCTTACGAAGTGTGCGGAATTTTTCCACTTCACTCTCGGATACAATCTCCTCCTCTGAATTTGAGCGACTCTGGTGATTAGGTGACTGCGTCCTCGTATTCTTCGCTTCCGCCATTTTTATTGCGGACCCGTTCTTCTTCGGTGAAGAAGTACGGCTTGAAGCAGCACCATCGTATTTTATGTCAATTTCCATTGACTCAGAGTCGCAGGGTTTGGGATGTTTTACCTTTTTACCATTTGTGCCTTGTACCTGGTTATTTGATGTTTTTGCTTTGGGGGTTGCAGATTCTGCTGGCTTAATAGGAGATTGCTGTGGAAGAGGGTCTTCGGTTTGAGTACCTATACTCGACGTTTCTACTGCATGGGAGGTAACAGCAGCAAAGGAGCGAGAGAACGTCGGGCACATAAGGGATCTATATTTTTTCCGGGCTTCTCCGTAAGCTATTTTGTCTATTGTTTTAATTTCCATAATTTTCCTTTCCTGTTGAACTATCTTGCAGTCTTTACCTTGGCTTTAGGTATGTTTCCCTCGCGGATGAGTAAACAAGGCACCCGTAGTCTATTTTAGATCTTACAAGCGCTCTATACAACATTAACATAGATGTGCGATCGGCTCCCCAAGAAGAGTGGCTCAGAACTCTTAGGACGTTAAAGACCTTCATGCATTTTTCCTTTAGCGTTCGGATATGCATTCGCCAGTCTAGTCGTCTGTCAAAAACCAAGCCAAGAAATACTGCTGAATCCTTGAATGGCAGATTTTTTCCATCCAGTTCTATCTTAGGCTGTGGGTATATTCCGCGAAGCCTATTAAAATGTACACATTTCGTTTTCTCATGAGAGAAACGGAACCCGTTATTATTAGACCATCTTTTCAGTTTATTGACAGTGATTTGTACCTGTCTTTCTGCTGCCTTTAATCTTCGTGACCTGCAGAAAATGGCGAGGTCGTCTACGAAGAGTGAGCCCATCACTGATGGTTGTATGCAGTTTACTATATCATTTACAGCAACTGCGAAAAGTGTCACACTTAGCACAGAGCCTTGGGGTACCCCGTTTTCCTGTAAATGTACATCCGAAAGGTTCCTTCCGATGCGTACTCTAAAAACACGATTAGTTAGGAAATTTTTAATGAAAATTGGCAGGTTTCCTTTAAAGCCCCATTTATGTATGGTCTGAAGAATCTTGTGTCGCCACACTCTATCGTATGCTTTTTCTAGATCAAAAAACACTCCAATAACATGATGGCGTAAAAGGAATGCTTCTTGAATAAAGTTGTCGGCTCGTACTAAGTGGTCGGTTGTCGACCTATTTCTTCGAAAACCACATTGGATATTTGAAATAAGGTTCCACCTCTCAAGGCACCAGACTAGGCGGCGGTTTACCAATTTTTCCATTACCTTACACAGACAACTTGTTAGTGATATTGGTCGGTAGCTATTGGGGTCTGTTTTTTCTTTGCCAGATTTTGGAATAGGTATGATGACAGCTTCCCTCCAGGTGTGTGGGAATTTACCTTCCTCCCAGAGTTGATTGAACGTAAGCAGGATTTCCCTCAACGCTTCCTCAGGTAGGTGTTTAAGGAAGGCATTATGGACGTCATCCAAACCAGGTGATGTGTTCTTTGTCTCCGCAATGGCGGCCTTTAGTTCATTTAGGGTAAATGGAATATTATAATTCGCTTGAGTCCCCTTCTCCGAGAAATCAAGTCGGTCTCTTTCAGCCCTCTCTTTTGCTGCCATAAAGGTAGCGTCAAAGTTAGCATTACTGCTGGTATTTGCAAGTAGTTGACCAAATACCTCGCTTACATCGTGCTGGGAAGATACAATATTAGAGCCTACTTTGAGGGAACTAGCCTGTGAGTAGTGACATGTACCGGTGATTTGCTTTATCTTGCGCCAAACTTGTGAAATGGGCGTTCTATTGTTGATACTGTTGACGTATTCTGTCCAAGAGGCCTTTTTTGCCGCCTGAATCGTTTGGCGAGCCTTAGCCCTCAGTTTCCTAAATGCTGAGAGATTCGAGGTGGTTGGATATTTTTTAAATATCCTCAGGGCACGGTTCCTGATACGAATTGATTTCGCACATTCGGAGGTCCACCACGGCACCGGTATACGCCTAGCGTTGCCGGATGACTTAGGCACACTGGCATTTGCTGCATCTATGATACAGGTAGTTAGTGCCTCAGTATTTTCTAGGCATCCGCGATTTCTGTCATAGGTAAAGTTAAAACACTGATTGAAAAGGGCCCAGTTAGCTTTACGGAGAACCCAGTGCCCTGGTCCGTTATAATTAAAACACCGACTCCCTTCTTTTTTAATTATAATAGGGAAGTGATCACTGCCACATAAATCACTGTGGACCGACATATGGAACTTCGTGCCAATATTACCCGAGCACATAGAAAGGTCTATGGAGGAAAAACCTCCGTTAAAACTATTAAATCGGGTACTGTCCCCGTTGTTAAGTAAAAAGAGGTTAAAATCTTCTATAAAATTTGCCAAAATTCGGCCTCTCCTGTTACATTGATCTCTGTTACTACCCCAAAGAGTGTGATGTGCATTAAAATCCCCTAGTAAAACAAAAGGTTTAGGGAGTTGTCGCACTAAATCATCCAGATTTTCCTTGTTTACCGGGGCCCCTTCAGGCAGGTATACGTTACAAAAGGTAATCAGTTCAGGGCACGCAACGGTCACAGCAATAGCCTGAAAAGGAGTTTGCAGTCTGACCTGGGAGGTATAGAAACCCTCTTGAACTGCAGTAATTACTCCACCTTGCGCTCTATTTCCGCTCTCATCGTCAAATCGGAAAATCTTAAAGCCTCTTAAAACGATTTTATCAGAAGGCTTAAAATGTGTTTCTTGTATGCAGATACAGAGAGGGCTAAAATTTCTCATTAAAACCTTCAACTCCTCTTTGCGGCGGTAAAATCCACAGCAATTCCACTGTAGGATTGAAAACATTTTGGGGTGATTAAGATGTGCGCACTTATCTTTTAATGCGATTTTTCTTCTTCCCTTGACTCCTAGCTTGGAGGATTTCAGTTTCCGACAAACTGTCGTCCTCCTCCATAGGCACCACATCGGATGTTGTAGACGAGGGGCCGGGAGGGTTAGGAGGTCCAGGGGAAAACGATTTAGTCCGCTGCAGTCCTTGCATTTTCTTCCCAGCATTAGGTTGGTTCTTCTTGGAAGAACCAGCGATTTTTGTATCTTTATTTAGTTCCTGCGTCTTTTTCATTTCTGCCACATTGGCTATTCCTTTTTGGGTCCCTTCTTTGTCATTTTCCTTCATCGGATTAAATTTGGGTGTTTGAGTTTGTACGGAGCACTTCCTTACCGGTGCAGAGGCCACGGTGGCAAAAGACCGAGAAAAGGTGGGGGCTACTAGGGCCCGATACTTCCTGCGTGCTTCTAAGTAAGTTAACTTTTCGATAGTTTTTATCTCTACCACTTTTCTTTCCTCTTGTTGCTTGGGGCACTTATTCGAGTATGCAGGGTGTGCACCTTCGCAGTTCACGCAGCTCGGTTCAGATGTACATTCATCAGTTTCGTGCTTAGCTTTGCCACAGCGGGGGCAGGTGGCCTCGCCCTCACATCTGGTTGCGATATGGCCAAAACGTTGGCAGTTAAAGCAACGCATGGGACGAGGTATGAAAGGCCGCACAGGTACGGATTCATACCCCACATACACCTTCTCTGGAAGTTTATCGCAGGCGAAGGTCAGAACTATAGACGTTGTATCTCTTAGCGTCCCATTTCGTTTAGTTTTCAAGCGTCGACAGTCGATCACTCCCTGATGCTCCATTTCTCTTTTTATTTCATCTTCCTCAACATACAGAAGATCAAAGTGTGAAATAACCCCCTTAGATGTATTCAAGGATCCGTGTTTCTCCACTATAACAGGTATGTTTTGAAGCATCTCCATTCGTAGTAGTTCCACACTCTGCGCTTCAGTGGTTGTTTCAATTAGTAGCGTTCCGTCTCTAAGTTTCTTCGCAGATTTAAGCTCTCCTGAGACAAAGCTCGACAGGACCCTTCTTATAAGGAAGGGAGAAACTTTTTTAAGAGTCTCGCCTTCTTCCTTGCATTTCATTATTAGATAGCGCTGAGATGCGCGAAAACTATTGGCTCCCCCGCCCATATCTGAGCGAGGTCTTTTGGGTGGAGGAAGATTTAAATCAACCATGCCACTTATAAGTTCGTCCCTCGAGCTCCCCACCCGCCACGGAGCCACACATTTGGGACGCCACGCTGCAAACCAGCGTGGTCGCCAGGGCTACCCGAGGAATATAGCACTATTGATGTGGGGGCCTGTTTCAGGTTAGAACCTCCAGCGCATGAGTCCTCCACACCCATACGCCTTTGGCCGCCCTACGCAGACCCCCGTCTCTCCAGCACTCGCCACCGAACATATCGGAAAGCCGATTGATCGGGATTGGCTAGATCCTGACCGCCCGTTTACAGGGAATCCGGGGCCAAAGCGGGGTATTGAACTCCGGCCCATACCGGGCATCCGACACCCGGCTGGGTGCCGGAGAACTCACCAACCAGGATCCCCTTCTCCCCCTTACGGGTCACCGCACACGGCAAACATGCGGGTGGATCGCAGGCCAGCTGGTATGGCCGCACACAGACAGTTGACCCACAAGACTGTCCGGACTCAACCCTTGCTGACTCAGTGGTTTGTTTTCGGGGTTGTCTCCCCGCCCTTTTAGTCGCCTCTTACGACAAGCAGGGTTCCTGCGGGAGTATTCTCAATCCCCCTACCCGCAGGGGGGGTCAGAAATAATAAAGTGTGGATACTCTCCTATAAGTAACTTGGAACTGACAATATATGAAAATTGATATTTAATTTTAAGGATTACCTAAAGGGAATCATTTTCACAATATCATTCTTTATAGCTTCTTACAATGAAATTTAAAATTCTGTTTAAAATCATTTTGATTTCATGAGTGTTTACAAAAAACTGTTGTGCGCATTATCATCTGTTTGTATAGAGTGAGATACTGGATCATTAGGTTTGAGGGATGGATTAATTTAAACTTGAGATTACAGTGGTTTTGCATTTTTATTTCGCAATACTGATCACACAATGTAATAATGTCAAATTGCAATGCTCTCGACGAAAAGTAAAGTAATATAGATGAAACACAATTAGATTAATCAATAATATATTAAACAAAACAGGAAAACTGATGTTGTTTTGCATAGAATTTGCTGCGCCATCTCTTACTTATGGTTTAAAAAGAGAAAGTAATTTGAAAAGAGGATGGCAATAAACGAGAATGACTTCAATTCATTTTGATATTGTCAGTACCGATAAAATCAATTCAATAATATAAATGAAATGCCATTACTTGTAAGATACTGAAAAGAACATAAATATCATTATCCCAAATGATTTTCACCCTCAGAGCATCCTTAGTTTTAACTCACCGAGTCCTCTTCAGGTAGTTGACAAATTTCTGAAAGCACACACCATATTTATATTTGGGAATGGTTAAGAAGGCGAAGAAACAGTTAGAGGAGATGGGTTGTTCGTACGTGCACCGATACGCTCCTTGAGAGAGAGATAAGGGTGAGAAGAGGTCTGTTTGCGCCAATGAAGGTAAAAACCCAAGAAGGGAATACCCGGAGAAAATGAAAGGAGGGTGGAGGGTCGGCAGAGGAAGTTAGGTCGACGGTGTTCAAATGAGGGATTAGCAAGGGTGGGTAAGGGAGCGGTTAAGGAAAGGGTGGTTGGTGGCGGGCTCCTGACAATGCGATCGCATTTTCACTATCCTTTCCTTAACCACTCACCCATCCCCACGAATTCGTCACTACAACACCTTTGACCAAACTTTCTTTGCCGATTGTTCGTTTCAAGAAAAATTCTTAGTCCTCGGACGAGTCGTAACCATCATCTCAGTTTGATTCTATGCTTCTTCTTTGTCTTCTATTAGTAATAGTTCTCCTAATTCCTTCGGAAGCCTCCTATCAGTCTTCGCAGTCAATGATATGCTGGAGGAAAGCAACGGATCGAACGTGATCAAGTCTTTTGAATAGGTCCTCAATGGTGGCCGTCCTGGAGTGTTTCCGCGTGAATCTTTCTCGAAATTTCATGGCGTCCTTATTGCAGGCCTCCATCGCCTCTTCGGATAGCTGGCCTAAGGGAAGAATTGCCCCTTTCGAAAAATCCGCGCCATGAATGAGTACTTTATGGACCGTGGTCGGCATATAGGACAATGAATAACATCCCGAAATCCAATTTTATAAATCGTCAATCTGCCTTTGCAAATAATTATTTTCTGTCTTGGCAATTTCCTTCGTCTCTATGACCCACTGAAGACAAATGGGCCGGCAAAATCTGATGGACGACGGCCACGGATTTGCCCAGATAATCACAGCTAAAACAGGGAAAGTATTAATATTGCCCGTTTGTTCTATATGCGGATTAGGCAAAGATAAAATAGATCCGCTTGAATCTCTTACCTAAAGAATCATTTACCAAAGTAAGAGGCACTAGGGATATCATGAATAAAAATTCATTTAACGAATCTGCTCTTTCCCACAGTTGTTTATATTGGGCGTGGCCCGAACTTGCATCAAATCCGTACTTGCATATTACAGTGGAATTAACTTCATCGATTGAGGTTTGCGCTGTAGATACGCACTACAGTACCGGTGAGACCATGTGATTGAATAAATATTGAAGATTCACTTCGCACATGTTTTCGGTTATACGTATTCCATCGGGGTAATCCGCATCCGGGATACAACTCGTGTCCGTGACTAAGAACGGAGCTTCTAAGTGTATTATACTGACTATAAGTCAGCCCCCTAGTGATCAGTAAGGACAAAACCTCCTCAGGTGACATCTCCGTCACCACATCAGGACTTTTCCTACATTTAAAAGCACTCTCCTTGCCTTACTAAGAGTGGTTGTGATTGAAAATGATTCCGAAAATTATTCAAATAACAAATTTACCTCAGTTACGAGTGAACTGAATGGAGTGCACTGAAGAACATATGGACACTACTAACTGATCCATTCTTTCGAACCAATATCCTCGAAAAATCTTCAGTATAGAATCTTTAGAAATCAGTGACAGCATGCAAAGCCTGAAAAAGTTATATTCGAGGAGTTATTATCCACACAACATGAACAATCCAACGGAGTCTCGGTATTTCCAGGTCCCGCCGCGCGGAGCCGGGCCGCGACGCGCGATCGAAAAATCGAGTTTATTCTCGGCGTCGCAAACTTTTTTCAAATATTTTTACGGAATAACCTAGAAATATCTTCAATTTATACTCTGATGAAGTATCCCAGAGACCATTTTCCGAATAAGGATTATATTGTCTACTTTATGTAAAATTTTGTCTAAAAAAAGGGTCCGCCATTTTATGACGTAATAGCACTCAAATATAGGCAAAAATGTTAGAAACTTATACATAGTATAGGCAAAGTATCCTGTTCACAATTGGTAATGTTTTTTATTTCATAAAAATCCTTTGATTACTCCTATATCTGCTCAACTTTTAAGATTTTCCAAGAAAAATGAGAGCGGGCGCTTTTTTCGAAATTTGGCCGTGTTTGAGCCTCTGTATCTAAGTAACGGGTAATACCTATGAAAAATGACTTACCATTCCATAATTAGCAATCATTTGTGTGTATATGTGCCAAATTTCAAGACGTTATCTCATAAAAAGCAGTTTTGGACTTTTGTCCGGCAAAATGCGATTTGGCCCCACTGTGCGCCGCACCGCAAACCGGTGCGGTCGCCAGGGCTAACCGAGGGGATATAGCACCCTAGAGGTGGTTGTCTGTTTCGGGTTGGGTCTTCGATACACGGGCCCACCAAACCCGTACATCTCCGACCGCCCTACGCAGACCCCCACCTCCCTGGCACTCGCCACCGTTAAGCTAACGCCACGGAAGCCGATTGACCGGGAGTGGCTAGCTCCCGGCCGCCCGATTAAAGCGAATCTGGGGCCAAAGAGGGGTATTGGTCCCCAGTCCATACCGGGCATCCGACACCCGGCTGGGAACCACGGACCTCACCCTCCAGGATCCCCTTCTCCTCCTTACGGGTCTCCGCACACGGCAAACATGCGGGTGGCTCGCAGGCCAGGTGGTATGGCCGCACACAGACAGTTGACCCACAAGACTGTCCGGGCTCAACCCTTTTTCGCTCTGGGTTTGTTTTCGGGGTTGTCTCCCCGCCCTTTTAGTCGCCTATTACGACAAGCAGGGATACTGCGGGAGTATTCTCAATCCCCCTACCCGCAGGGGGCAGAAGCTTAATGAAAAAATTTCTGGTTTTAAATGTTTTTTCAGTTGGCCCCCCCTTGAAAATGACGCTGAGTCGTCGAAATCATCGGGGAACATATAAAGTTGAGTGGAAAGTACAAAGTTGTTTCATTTACAATGTTTAAATGCGTTGTGTTGTTTACTGAAATCACTTTTTAAAAGTTATCGCCTAGATCCAAAAATGAGACAACATGACTTAGCAGTCAAGGCAATACTGGAAAGAGCTAGAGTACGCAATGTGAAATTCAATCCCACTAAATTTCAGTACAGAGTAAGTAGCATGAAGTATGTAGGCCAAGTCTTTTCAGAACACGTTATGTCAGCTGACCCAGATAGGGTTAGAGCTTTACTAGAAATGTAGGAGTCAAACAATAAGAAAGCTCTTCAAAGTCCGCCCTAGGGATGTTTAATTACGTGAGGAATTTTGTACCTCACATGACCACATTGACCGTCCAACTTATGGAACTACTAAAAAATGATAGTGTGTGGAATTGGACCACAATACATTCTAATGTGTTTGAGAAACTGAAAGAGAGTATTTCCAATGTGCCAGTATTGCATAATTTTAATTCGGATAATGAAATAGTTATCCAATCAGACTCCGCACAGGAAGGGTTAGGATGTTGTTTGCTACAAAATGGACATCATGTAGCTTTTGCATCAAGAAGTCTCACTGATAGTGAAAAGAATTATTGTATAAGTGAAAAGGAACTATTAGCAATGTGGTTTGCATGCAAAAGATTTCACAATTTCATATATGGTTACATTGTTGAAGTCCAGACAGACCTCAAGCCTTTAGTTGCTATCCTAGATAAACCAATTCACAAAATAGGATCACAGAAACTGGAGAGGTTAACACTCAAGTTATTTAAGTATAGTTTGAAAATTACTTTATATCTCTGGGAAATTTATGTATATGTCAGATGTGTTTTCAAGACACTTTGTGAAAGATGAAGTTGAAGATAATAAATCAATGAATTAAATTGTTCACAGTCTGTCTATAGGTCTCCCAATGAGCAAGAAATTTCATCAGGATTTAGTGCAGGCAACAATCGGCATGCTACGATTTTCTGATGACATAGCCCTCATAGGAGAGACAGAGAAGGATCTGAATAAGATGCTAACAACCATGGAAAGGAGAATGGCCAGACATCAGCTGAAGATCAATAAGAAGAAGACTAAGATATTGGAGTGCAGCAAGAGAGAGGAGGTCAAAACAAACGTTACACTAGGAAAACAGAAAGTGGAAGAGGTGAAAGAGTTCTGTTACCTGGGAAGCAGAGTAACAACGATGGACGAAGCGAGAATCTACTTACAGCTGGAAACACGCGCTTAGACGTAAGGAAGCAATTCACCAGAACGTATATCTGGGGCATGTTTCTTTACGGCAGTGAGGTAAGGACGATGACAGCAGCGGAGAAAAGGATGCAAGCATTCAAAATATGGTGCAACCGAAGAATATGACGGTAAAATGGATCGACCGAGTGACAAATGAAGACTTCCTAAGGAGAGTGGGAGAAAAGAGAGGTCTGCTGAAAACTATAAAAAGAAGACGGGACAACCTAATAGCCCATTGAAGGAAAAGTTAACGGAAAGAATGGAAAAGGCAGGCCTCGTAAGAGGTATATATAACAGGTCGTAAAGGACGTGAAAGAGAGGAACTACGTTAATATGAAGAGGTTGGCCGATAGAATAATCGAGTGGAGAGCTGCGTCAAACCAATCCTAGGATTGTTGACCGATGATGACGACTCTCCTTCAAGCGGTATATGCCTAGGAAACCGAGCATATATGGCGTGAAGCAAAAAGAAAGCAAGTATGCTTTCAGAGTCAGATGTACAGGTTATATCTGGAATTTTGATGTGTATTGTGGTATATATAACGGAACTGTAAGTCGTAAAAAAGTTGCTAGGCACCAACTGGCTGCAAATGGTCACACCCTATACGCAGACAGATTCTACACCAGCCCCAACTTGCAACTGAATTGGAGAAAGAAAAAACAGCCCTAGTTGGCACTATTCAGAAAAATAGAAGAGGCATGCCTGTTGATTTGAGAAACGTGGCATTGAAACGCGGAGAGCAAATATTCCGTCGAAAAGGCAATTCAGTTGCATTTGTTGGAAGGACTCACATAAAATGCACATACTGAGCACAAGACATACAACGGAAATGATAAAATTTATTGATCGAAGAGGCAGAGAAAAAATAAAGCCAGCTAGTGTCATATCCACTATAAGAAAAAATTTGGTATCAATTTCTCCACCCAACGAATGTAGTATGGAGAATTTGAATATCGGCGGAAATTGATATTTCATGTGCTACTCAAGTGCATTGTGAATTCTGTAATCTTATACGAATGCATAAATATGGTGTATGAATCTTATTCTCGTATAACCAGGTTGTTTGGTATTCGCGCCACTAGTGGACTTTATTTCTATGGCCAAAAGAGGGCAGTGAGAGATTTGCGCCCTTTTCCTGACACCTGTCGGTAATTTTTTTGTTTACCAATGTTTTCTTCGGTTCATGAGGCAACGAACCCGCGTCCAGTCGCTGTCACACCCTTCTACGGTCAACATCCAATCTTCAAACTACTCGACTAAAGCTGAAGAAGGAACCTTGGGGGTAAGTCGCTCATTGCTCATAGCCATATCTTTATAAAGTCCACTCTTTTCTCATCGTGTATTATCCGGCGATTATCAAGCTCCCTCAAGTTCTGGCCAATGGGGAATACAAATGAAATTTGTTTCTGGTGTATAGATGGTGCACTTGATACGCTTTCCAGTTCCAGGTTTTAAGACATAATCTATGTCATAGTCTACCCAAATTCATGAAATTTCTTTGGAAAATTCAAATTTTGGTTCTGCAATAAAGAATAATGCTTTTTTTGTGAAAAATGCTTTTTAAGTTGTATTTGGGATATGTACTTTTCAGTTGGTCTATTTCCCTTTGAATACTTTTTTAGTGTTTCTATTTTGATTGGACTTCTTATTTCAAGAGTAACATCAGGGCCAACAGCATCAGGTGAAGCCCCTATTATTGGCATTTCACTACAGTTGAGCATCTCTAATCCGGCAGAGTCGGGACCGAGGTGATACCGGATTAGGGATTTTGCCGGATATGGGTCATGCATGGCAACTGGTCTATTTCTGACGCCCGGGATGTTTTCATTGAAAGGAATCATTTATTTATAACAAAATATATTCGTTTTCCATTTACTGAGCATTATTTTAAAAAGAGTTACTGAGAATAATCAGAAAGAAATGGTTTCTTAATACACAAAGTTATTATTTAAAATTATCAAAGTTGCGCAGTGAGTGAAAATAACGGAATATAAGCATTGCGCTTATTGCTGCACATTTAAGTTTCATATTCTTACTGGAAAAGGGTAAATTTGACATTTCTTATGCTGTGCTTTGCGTAACATAATTTCCTACCGCGCTCGATTTATTATCAGCTGATTCAGCGCGATGCCAACGCGAGGGTGTCGCGTGTACGGCCGCCCATCACAATTGTATACGTCGCCGCGGGCGACCGGACTGAATAATTCTATACAGACCATCATCACTATAGTAGTCTTCCTTCAACAATTTCAGGCTGATCATCTTCATCCCCACTCGGATTTATTGTTATTAATGACCATTTCAATGATTTCATCATCTATGATATGTTATGTGATCGAGCCTCGAGGCCTCTATCTATCCTTTCGTCTAAATTTACCAATTCCATTTCCTTTAATTCAGGGTTATGGATGATGTTTGCAAACTCCATCATCATATTTTTATCCTCAGAAACATGAAATTTTTTAAAATCACCACTTATATTTCGTCTATATCAAACCATAGAGCAGGCCACAATTTAAACCACTCGTGTTTTAGAACGGATGGTGAAATGCTATTGCCTGCATGTGAAATTTCCCGAATCACGTTTTGGATTGATCACGTCTATTTCTGAAGTAGTTTATCCTGCTCCATTAGCATTTGGCCAGAAATACTAACTAAGCCCTTCACTTCGACGTAATCGAAACCAGGCTATCTAAGTCAGCACTTAAATCTTCTCTCGTGGTTTTTATCTCTGTTATCTACTTCTTCGTGCCACTTTCACAGTAAAATTTTGATGATTTTTCTCTTTCAGCTTCTTAATGTGCTATATTGTTGAAGATCCCACGTAGTATGTTTCAGTCAAACGCTTTACTGATGCAACGGCGTCAAGCTTTTTCACGACTTGCATTTTTCATGTGATGGTTAACGTTTTATGCTGTTGCCACAACTGTATGGATGAGACATGTTTTGGGTGAAACATAAGGATATAACCAATAATGTTATCATATTACGATGGTGGTGGTCCAGTTCTAGTGGTCAATCAAAAATGCGCGCGCCATTGAAAGTGGCCGATCTGTAAATTAGTCGTAGTCCGTCTCGGCGATGTCTTCAAATTTATATGTTCAAGGTCCAAAATAATTCCAGTGTACACGAAGTACCAGAAATTAATATGTTTAAATTATTCTGATTCTCGAACTGGGAAAATTAACGTTAAGAATGATATCTCGGTATTAACATAAGAATAATATCTCGGCAGGTTATGAAGCAATGTTCCGGTTAAAAATGTTTCGGCATTTTCCACTAAGTACCAGGTAGTTGGTCATGGCAAAATTGCCGGATTATGGGTGCTCCCGGATTAGGGGTTCCCGGATTAAGGGTTCTCAACTGTATTATTATACGGTAGTAGACGAAGAAAACGAAACGAATATATTGTTCAGAGGTTTGTAGCCGTTCATTTATATAATAAATGACTGAAGATGAATTTAAGAAAGCGCAATCCGACAATTTGCCTCTGGTCGATTCTCTTATGGTGTCTTTCTTCTTACAAAACCGATTGCTTTGTCGCAGCCGAGATTCGCGGAGTAAAAATGGACAGGTGGGTAAGTGATTATATGTTTAGAAAGGAGTAGATCGTATAAATGACCATTATTAAATTGAATAATTAGTATTAATTGAAAGTAAAGTAACTTAATTAAAATAAATCTAACGCTAGGAGCAGATACATTTCCACATTAAGTCGTTTCTCCTGGCCGCCTAGGCCACAGTCTAAACATACACTTCGGCATTAGTCTTAGAAGAAAAAAATAATCCATTATGTTTTAAGCTTATTGTAAGGTTAACTTACTATGAATGTAGTATATTTTAAATTGTTAATCCCAGGTCATTGTTAATATTCTTATAGTAGGGGAGAGTTGGATAAAACGGGGTGGTCTGATAAAACGGGGTACCGAAGTTTTCTTGTTTGGTATGTGCTGTCATCTTCCGTTCAACACTCTTAACTTCTTCGCCAACTTCGTCGCCTCCAACTGCCTGGAGGTGGAGAAGGTATAATTCCACCAGATCTTTCACTTATCGTTCTCCACGACGGACTCGATGACTCCAGGGACGTAAGGCAGCACCGGATTCGCGTCTATACCGTAACGGTGTCTTAGATGGTAATACAACACCCGCAGAGCTGAGTTGTGCCGGTTTATATATGCGTTCTTCGCATAAAAGCTGCAGCCGGAGAGTAGATGACCTAAAGTCTCCGGCTGCCTCTGGCACGCTCTGCATCTCGTATCCGTCACGTTTGCCCCAATGATGAGGCGACGGTACACGAGGGTGTTGATGACACCATCCTGGCACGCGAGCACGAATCCCTCGGTCTCGGACTTCAGACCTGCGGAGCGCAGGAAGGCGAACGTGAGCTCCTTCGATAGCCCATGCGTTTCCAAGTTTCGATAGAAACTTCCATGCATGGGCTTCTCGGTATGCTTGCGGAGCAGGATCTTTTGCTCTGCATTCTTTATTTCGAGCTTTAACACGTCCGCCTTCAGCGACAAGATTGATTTGTCGCACGCTTCTCCGCTGGAAGTAAGGTCCAAGTCCAAACCGAGGCCGTCTGCTGCCCTTTTCGCCGCCTGGAATAGAAACGCCCCTTTGCCGACACTCTCGTGTTTCTTCACGAGCAGCATAAGGGGGTCCGTGCTGTGGAACACGCGGCAAGCCGTATTCAGGACTACTCTGTCATGAAGGCACTCCAGACTTATCAGCCCTCTACCACCTAGCCTTCTCGGGAGATACAATCTGGCGACGGAAGACTTCGGATGAAGACTACGGAACATGGTCATCATTTTCCTCGTTCCCCTATCGAGGTTTTGCAGCTCGTTGACATTCCATTTTATGCAACCAAAGGTGTAGAGCAGTGTTGGAACCGCGAAGGTGTTGGTCGCAAGAACCTTGTTCTTGCCTGACAGGTAAGAACTCCAGATTCGCCTGAGAGTCTGCCTGTATTTCGCTGAAAGCCTTTCCTTCACTGCTCTCACCTCCTGCAAACGGCGCTGGGGGACGCCAAGATATTCATACGCTTCGTCGTCATCAAGATGACGAATAGCGTTTCCGTCAACGAGCTGCACGTCTTCCTGGTCTTCCGAAATCTTTCCTTTCTTCAGATGGATGGTTGCGCCCTTGTCCAATCCGAATTCCATCCCTATATCCTCACTGTATCTGCGTACGGTGTCCAACGCCAGGCGCAGGTCTTTCGCGCTTGAAGCATAAAGCTTCAGGTCATCCATATAGAAAAGATGGGTGACCTTATGCTCCCTTTTTGACGGGACACCGCATATATATCCCCTACCTCGTCTCAACTGAACGGACAGTGGGAGGAGAGATAAACAGCACAAGAGGGGACTGAGGCTATCGCCTTGAAAAACGCCACGGTGGTATGTTACCAAATCCGTGTAGACGATCTTCTTGCCAGATGGTATGGCGAACCGCGTCTTCCACAGTGGTAACAGGCGTTCGATGCAGGACACAACCTCTGGGTGGAGGTGCTTCCGCCGAACCTTCGGCGAAGGGAGACGAGCCGAAGGCCGAACGTCTTGTTGCCAAACAGTTTTAAAAAATATCAATATTAATAAAATTCGAAACAAAGAGTTGTATTTGGAAGGGAATAGTTAAAAACTAAGTAAGAAAATATTTAATCCATTTTAGAATACGTATTGACGGGATTGAGCTCTGTATTCTCACTTTATAAATTAAACGTGGCAACAACATGTCAGTCATGTTCCGAAGTCAAAATTAGTTAAAAGACCGCGTAAAAATGGAATGCGACTATAACGCGCTATATAATAGCCTATCCATACAATTATTGTGCACGCGTTATCACCCTATAGATGATTTTCTATGTAGGTGTTTTTCTGGATCGCTATTTATTTATTAAATAACATAGCTCTTTTACGGGATTTTGAATCGCGGAGTCACGGTGGAACCTCCTTAAGTTAACCTCACAATAAGCTTAAAACATAATGGATTATTTTTTTCTTCTAAGACTAATGCCGAAGTGTATGTTTAGACTGTGGCCTAGGCGGCCAGGAGAAACGACTTAATGTGGAAATGTATCTGCTCCTAGCGTTAGATTTATTTTAATTAAGTTACTTTACTTTCAATTAATACTAATTATTCGATTTAATAATGGTCATTTATACGATCTACTCCTTTCTAAACATATAATCACTTACCCACCTGTCCATTTTTACTCCGCGAATCTCGGCTGCGACAAAGCAATCGGTTTTGTAAGAAGAAAGACACCATAAGAGAATCGACCAGAGGCAAATTGTCGGATTGCGCTTTCTTAAATTCATCTTCAGTCATTTATTATATAAATGAACGGCTACAAACCTCTGAACAATATATTCGTTTCGTTTTCTTCGTCTACTACCGTATAATAATACAGTTGAGAACCCTTAATCCGGGAACCCTTAATCCGGGAGCACCCATAATCCGGCAATTTTGCCATGACCAACTACCTGGTACTTAGTGGAAAATGCCGAAACATTTTTAACCGGAACATTGCTTCATAACCTGCCGAGATATTATTCTTATGTTAATACCGAGATATCATTCTTAACGTTAATTTTCCCAGTTCGAGAATCAGAATAATTTAAACATATTAATTTCTGGTACTTCGTGTACACTGGAATTATTTTGGACCTTGAACATATAAATTTGAAGACATCGCCGAGACGGACTACGACTAATTTACAGATCGGCCACTTTCAATGGCGCGCGCATTTTTGATTGACCACTAGAACTGGACCACCACCATCGTAATATGATAACATTATTGGTTATATCCTTATGTTTCACCCAAAACATGTCTCATCCATACAGTTGTGGCAACAGCATAAAACGTTAACCATCACAGGAAAAATGCAAGTCGTGAAAAAGCTTGACGCCGTTGCATCAGTAAAGCGTTTGACTGAAACATACTACGTGGGATCTTCAACAATATAGCACATTAAGAAGCTGAAAGAGAAAAATCATCAAAATTTTACTGTGAAAGTGGCACGAAGAAGTAGATAACAGAGATAAAAACCACGAGAGAAGATTTAAGTGCTGACTTAGATAGCCTGGTTTCGATTACGTCGAAGTGAAGGGCTTAGTTAGTATTTCTGGCCAAATGCTAATGGAGCAGGATAAACTACTTCAGAAATAGACGTGATCAATCCAAAACGTGATTCGGGAAATTTCACATGCAGGCAATAGCATTTCACCATCCGTTCTAAAACACGAGTGGTTTAAATTGTGGCCTGCTCTATGGTTTGATATAGACGAAATATAAGTGGTGATTTTAAAAAATTTCATGTTTCTGAGGATAAAAATATGATGATGGAGTTTGCAAACATCATCCATAACCCTGAATTAAAGGAAATGGAATTGGTAAATTTAGACGAAAGGATAGATAGAGGCCTCGAGGCTCGATCACATAACATATCATAGATGATGAAATCATTGAAATGGTCATTAATAACAATAAATCCGAGTGGGGATGAAGATGATCAGCCTGAAATTGTTGAAGGAAGACTACTATAGTGATGATGGTCTGTATAGAATTATTCAGTCCGGTCGCCCGCGGCGACGTATACAATTGTGATGGGCGGCCGTACACGCGACACCCTCGCGTTGGCATCGCGCTGAATCAGCTGATAATAAATCGAGCGCGGTAGGAAATTATGTTACGCAAAGCACAGCATAAGAAATGTCAAATTTACCCTTTTCCAGTAAGAATATGAAACTTAAATGTGCAGCAATAAGCGCAATGCTTATATTCCGTTATTTTCACTCACTGCGCAACTTTGATAATTTTAAATAATAACTTTGTGTATTAAGAAACCATTTCTTTCTGATTATTCTCAGTAACTCTTTTAAAATAATGCTCAGTAAATGGAAAACGAATATATTTTGTTATAAATAATTGATTCCTTTCAATGAAAACATCCCGGGCGTCAGAAATAGACCAGTTGCCATGCATGACCCATAATCCGGCAAAATCCCTAATCCGGTATCACCTCGGTCCCGACTCTGCCGGATTAGAGCTGCTCAACTGTAGTGAAATGCCAATAATAGGGGCTTCACCTGATGCTGTTGGCCCTGATGTTACTCTTGAAATAAGAAGTCCAATCAAAATAGAAACACTAAAAAAGTATTCAAAGGGAAATAGACCAACTGAAAAGTACATGTCCCAAATACAACTTAAAAAGCATTTTTCACAAAAAAAACATTATTCTTTATTGCAGAACCAAAATTTGAATTTTCAAAAGAAATTTCATGAATTTGGGTAGACTATGACATAGATTATGTCTTAAAAACTGGAAAAGAGGCAGAAAGTTTCTGGAAAAAAACATTTTCCCCATACTGCTGGTGAGTTGCCAAAGAAATTGAAAGCTATGCAATATTATTGTCCTTTCTCATTCATAATATTAAATTTTACATTTCATAAAAGGAAGCTACTTTATCAATGGAGCCTACAGATTAATTAAGCCACTAACTATAATTATCACATCATCAATATAAAAAATTAAATATCTGGCTGAGGCATACCAAGTTTCGTGCTGAAAGGAGGGAGAAGAAAGAGTAGTCTGTCATCATAGATGACCATGAGAACGAGAAGATAAATATCGCGTGATGCAGTGGAAATTATTTAATACTTTTGAATGACCTCTGCCTTTTATATGTAAGTCAGTAAAGCCATTGATCATGAAACTATGTCAGCTAATTCACTTTCTTGATTTTTCTTGTGTTATACATTAAGGGTTAATAAAAAAAATTTATTGTGGAAAAGGTTAATGTACTTCATCTTTTTTATCACCTTTGCCATCAATTCAAGAAGTGGCACATATTTCCTTAAAAGTTGTTATTCCAAACAGTATCCATGGGTAACATATGTTCTATACAGAATTGAAGAGCACAACTGTTTTGTCTGTATGTCTGGGGATTACCAAAAACCATAATAAGTGAACCTGTGAACCTACTTATTAGATGTTGTGAAGATATCTATGAGATGTTGTAATATGGACCTCGACGTCCACTGTTGGACGTCACTGCAACGTTGTTTGGTGGGTCCTTTGGATATTTGACAGATATCCATGCAACGTTGGATTAACTTGGATATTACACGGATGTCATATGGTAACGCTGGCAATGTTGTCCGGATGTTGTAGGGATATTGATTGCTGCTTGGGAATTCTAGAGAATATCGATATTCTACCACCAAAACCAACAGATATGATTGATCAAACCATCAGGAGTGTTTGATATCAAATACTTAATGGTTTTGGCTGACTTGTATTCAGACCATGTCAAGGCTTGTTTTCCAGGATCAGAAGGCTTTTCAATTTCTACTTCTAGGCAGTCAATGATTGATTGAACATTGCTGTACCTAGACCTGAAAGAGATGGGCAGCAATGCCAATATTTTAGTCTTTTCAGGCCAAATAATTAACTGCTTTAGACATTCAGAAATTTTTGGTACAGCAGTACAAAACATCCTACTAGCTGTGCTTGCTGATACACCAAAGTCATCAGAGAGAATGGTAAAACATTCATTTAGCCTTATTTTTTTTAGAGTTAGCATAATCATACTCATATTTAATTTGGTTTTTCTCTGAAGTATGTCAATAACATAGCAACAGTTATCAGGTATACCAAAATATAACCTAGGATTTTTATTAATGATAACATTCAAACGTGTCATAACTACTTTTCTCTCAATTGAATTGATTTCATCCAACAAATCATCTGATGAATACTCAAATGCAGAAAACCCATCTGTTATACAAACCTCATCAGAGCTTGATGACTCTTCTCTTGTGTCATTGTATTTTCTCCTCTTCAAAGATTTAATTGGGGATGTAATGCTGTTGACATAGTGTATTTTCGCTGGTGAGATTGTTACATCAGAAACACAGCACTTAGTTTGAGTTTGTTTACTCCTAAACTTGGGATGTACTTATACTCCAACATCTGTAGTTGATGTTTCACTAAAATTACATGTTTCAGGCCCAGCTTCACAATCATTTGGTATGGCTTCTTCAACCACTGTATCATTTGCACCTATTCCAATGAAGTGTGCATTTTGTCTTATTACTGACACTGGTCGTGATAAAGTCCTTCTGGATAAATTCCTGTCAAGTTGGCAATCAAATCTGTGTGGGATGATGTCTGGCCTCATTTCAATGGGTCCTCCCATCATTTTATACCTGCACCAATTGTCCAATCTTCTTGCAACTGAATGAAAAGACATGTAAAACTTAAAAAAACAATAATATGGAGGCATACAAAATACTTCATTATTTCGAAACGTGTATGACATGCAATTGTTGCTAGAAAAATGGAAACACAATCAATTAACATTAGAGTTATAAAATTCTGAAGGAATACTGATGTTGGAGAAACGATGGACCAAGTATGTTGAGGTCAAGGGAGATAACGTAGAAAAATAAAATCATTTTTTAAATGACAATCGCAGTCTTTCTTTGCCAGGCCGAGAACTTTTCACCTTACCCTCGTATGTTGCGGTGAAAGCTCTTGACAAATCTGTTAAAAGACAGTTTGAAATCGAAAACCTAAGAATTCGGACGTAAATATGTCAACATTCTGAGGACATCGGGTTGCAAGTAAATTAAATTTGATCAGTTAAAGAGTTCTACTTTGACAAAAGGGATGCCTCAAAAGACAACATTAATTGCTACGTCTCAACCGTGAACGCAGGATTAAATGTCAGCTTTGTGATTCACACCATAGACTGTATCAATGCTCACAATTTAATTCTTTCGGTGTATCAAAAAGGAGGAACTTTCTCAAATCCAAATGTAGTGGAGAGGGGGGCACATTTGAACAGTTTAAATTTTACGCCTTTTCCATTAAAAATATGTAGTTTTGAATGTGTACCACCAGAGTGCATTACATAAGGACCAAGCATCATTCATTTGACAGAGTCGTTCCGAATGGAGAAAGAGTATACCCCAGGGATACTATAGTATACCCCACGGCAACGGACCTTGCCCCACGGTATACCCGAGAAGCGCCATATACGGAAAAATAATGAACTACATGGAAATACACATAGCTGCCACACAGGCAAAGATAAAACAGTGGCGGTAAATTGAAAGATAGATCATGCGGAAAGAATTAACCTTTAAGGAAAATTCAATTAGTTCTTGTATATTGGATAAAAAGAAACATGTCTCATATGAAAACTGAGAGAATGAATTCACTTTTAGGTATACTGAACTTTGATATACATATAAGTCAAATTCCTCAATAGGAGATTGAAAACAAATTGACAGAAAGAGTCAACCTTTGAGGTACACCATTTCAGATGTTATCTACTGAGTCATGTAGATCATTTATTCCATCAGTAACTGAGAAAAAGAGTCAACCTTGTAGATGTACCTAAGTTTGGACAACAATTTGGTTTCATTCTTCAATATGAGATCCAAAACAAATTGACAGAAAGAGTCAACCTTTTAGGTATACTCAAGTTTGGAACTGTTGGAATAGGTAATGTCTATGCTCCAAAGTTTTATGGTATTCCTAAGTTGGTACTTGCAACCGCAGTTTGTCTGTCAACTGTTTCTTTTTATTATGTGTGTGGTACCCATGTATCTTTACTGTTACCTTTTTTTCCAGCTCACGTTTACTTGTGTGATTAAACATGTGACACCACAACCTCGCTCGAGTAGTTATTTTCGTTATCTCTAACCATCCACTTAATATTAATAGGTTATGGGCCCAGGATAGCAAAAGTTACGAATAACGAACACTGACGTAAAGTATAACCTGCGTCATGTCTAATATAATGAGTTCGGGCGCCTTGCCGGCAGTTGATAAATTGCAGGGTACGAGTAATTACAACAATTGGAAATTCTTGAAGGAATTGAACCTGGGGCACGAAGATTTATGGGATTATGTGCAGATATCCATTGTTCCTGAAAGTGACTTGAAGAAAGACCAGAAAGCACGAGCGATAATTTGCCTCATGGTCATGCCACATTGTTTAATCCACGTACAAGCTGCGAAGATGGCGAGGGAGGCTTGGGAGGGAAATGTAAAAGCGAGTTCAAATCAAAGTTTATGGAATTCAAAGCCATGGTAGAAAATGAGACAGGAATGAAGATAAAGGTCCTGCGGTCCGATAATGGGAAGGAATATGTTAACAATGAATTTCAGGCATTTCTCAGGCAAGAAGGAATCCGGCATCAGCTGACGGTGGAATACACCCCAGAGCAGAATGGAGTAGCTGAGCGAGCCAACAGGACCATCATGGAGAAGGCTCGGACTATGCTTCATGAGGCTGGGCTAATTCAAAGGTACTGGGTTTCTGGATTTCAAGAGTCGGGAGATGATATTTGTGGGATATTGTGAGAACACAAAGGGATATAGACTCATTGATCCAAAATACCCTTCAAGGTTGCACAAAGCGAGGGATGTTGTATTTATTGAGAATAACACCAATAGCAAAAAGGACATCCAACAGGTGGAGATAATTGCAGAAAAGGAACTGGTCATTCCTCAAGTCCCGGTGGATGCTGAAAGAACAGAAGTATACCCATTGGTCTCAGCAATGGAAACAGCTGATATGCCTGAGATGGAGCCTAACCCGCCTACCCTGGAAGATGGCAATTGTGAGGAAGCTGAAGAACCACCTGAGGAAGGGGCTGTGGTTGAATGCAGGTACCCTTTAAGGGAGAGGAAGCCTAAGGAATTTCCTAACATGGTAACCTTTCAGGCTACAACTCTAGGTGAACCAAAGCATGTTGGTGACGCCCTTTCTTGCGAAGATAAGGACAAATGGAGGGAGGCCATGCAGGAAGAATACAATTCACTAATGAATAATAATGCATGGGTCTTGGTTGACCGCCCTAGGGATAGGAAAGTTGTCAAGAACAAGTGGGTGTTCAAAGTAAAAAGGGGAACCGATGGGGAGGCATGTCGTTTTAGGGCTAGGCTTGTTGCTAAGGGATTTAGCCAGGAGCATGGGATTGATTATAATGAAACTTTCTTCCCAGTAGTGAGGAATTCAACGTTTAGGACCCTGATTGCCATGGCTGCTGAACTAGATTTAGATATTGACCATGTAGATGTAATGACTGCCTTCTTAAATGGGGACTTGGAAGAGCAGATTTTCATGGAGCAGCCACAAGGCTTTGTCAAAGAGGGTGAAGGGAATAAGGTGTGCCTACTGAAAAAGGCAATTTATGGCCTGAAACAGGCCTCAAGGGTCTGAAACAAGAGGTTGCACAATGTATTACTTGAAATCGGTTATGTAAGATCAAATTATGAAGCATGTGTGTACAGTAAGGGTACTGAGAATGGTATTATTGTAATTGCTGTGTATGTTGATGACATTGTGATATTTTCAAGTGATAAAGTGGAGAAAGAAAGGCTCAAAAGTGAACTAATGAGTAAATTCAAGTGTAGGGACCTTGATGAAGCCAATCATTGCCTCGGACTTCAAATTTCCAGAGATAAATGCAAAGGAGAAATTCATGTCAATCAAAAAGAGTATATTCAGCACTTATTGTTAAAGTTTGCTTTGAGTGAGTGCAAACCTGTTAGCACGCCCTTGGATGTTAACTCTAAGTTGTGTGTAAATGATGTAAAGTGTGAATCTGATGATTTTTCTAACATGCCATATCAGTGTTTGGTGGGTTCTTTGATGTATTTGGCTGTTTGCAGCCGGCCTGACATATCTCATGCAGTCAGTGTCCTGAGTCAGTTTAATTCTAATTATACTGATATTCACTGGAGGGGTGAAAAGAGAGTGTTGAGATACCTAAAGGGTACTCTTAATCACAACCTTGTGTTTAGAAAGATTAGCATGGATGTTGAGGGTTTTGTAGATGCTGATTGGGGAAACAATACAGTAGACAGAAGGTCAAACATTGGTTTTTTTTTCAAGTTGGCGGGTGCAGCTGTATCCTAGGAGTCCAGGAAACAGCAAACTGTTGCCATGTCAAGTACTGAAGCCGAGTATATGGCGCTATCAGAGGCTGGCAAGGAGAAGCGGTGTTCATTCAGGGCTTACTATCAGAGATATTTGGCACTAAGAAATCTGTTGTGTTATACAATGACAACCAGTATAAAGAGGAAATCCTCAGGCTTCACTTGGCATAGTAAATAAAATGATCATTTGGTAAGATTCCACAAATTTTATTTTTCTCGACCTAGGTTTCGATTGGTTTGACAATCATTATCAAGGTAAGCGCGGAGAGTCCGCGAGCTCATTATATATCCACAAGGTGATCACGTGATCCATGGGTTGGGGCAACAATGGGAAATGGGGTGGGGGGAAGAGCAGTACCTAGTTGTGACTTGGCCGGATGAGGGGGGGGGGGGGGGGGGAGAATTGAGGAGATGGGTCAAGTTCGGGAGGAGAGAAAAGGTAAGTTCAGGAAGGGAGAGTTGTAAGGGAACATATATTCATTCAACAAATGTGCATTATTTCTGGTAGCAGACGTTATCTCCAACTGTTCGAGGAAATCCAACTTGTGACCTTTGCACTGGGTGTGGAACACTTTGGGGATGAAGTCACTGGTGTGGTCTTCTTCGATGAGGTGTTTGGCAAATTGGGAACTGTAATCCCCTTTTCGTTAACATGTTTTGGGTTCTTTCACACGGGTGTGGATAGCTCGTCCGGTTTGACCAATGTAAGAGGCATCACAGTTATTACATTGAAGCATGTATACACCATTTCTGTCTGAAACGTCATATTGGCACTTTGAATTGAAAATTAGCTTATCTAAAGTATACGGGTTATAAAATGATATTCTAAGTTTGTCTTTTGGGATGTGATTAGCTATACAATGGGAAACCTTACCAAGGAATGGGATTTTGCACCAACGTTTTGTAGAAGTCTCAAGTTGGGAGGCAGATAAATTGGTAATCAAACTGAGAGCTAATTTAGTTTTAACTCGTTGCACAATTTTGTTGATAACTTCGTGATTGTATCCATTGTTATAAGCAATGCTTTTTATCATGTGCAATTCCGCAATGTAATCATCAACTGACATAGGGATAGATAGTAATCTGTTGATCATAGAATAGAAAGTGAATAGCTTATGGGTTTGGTGATGGCAAGAATCGTTGGGGATTATTACATCGGAATACGTTGCTTTTCTAAAAATGGAGAAGGAATGGTGATCATTGCTTATTTTAATTGTCAAATCTAAAAAGTTTAAAACTTTACCACCCAACTCAAGGGTGAAGTTAATAGAATCATGTAATGAATTTAAAAGATTTTTAAAAAGATCAAGCTGACGAAGGCTACCAGTCCAGAAACATAAAATATCGTCGACATAACGGTACCAGTAAGTAAAATTAGATAAAAGTGGGTTATTGGAAGTAAAAAGTTTGTTTTCTAGGCTACACATAAAAATATCGGCTAAAATAGGGGAGAGAGGTGAACCCATGGATAGACCGTGGGTTTGTCTATAGATAAAACCATTAAAAAGGAAACAATTTTGTGAAACACACAGGTTGAGCAACAACTCTAATTCGAAGATAAGCTTCATCTGTCGTTAATTTCATTATATGTAGTTAGAACACCTGTATTAATGGTTTACTCATTCAGGAACTCATTTCGATCACAATATGTGGAGCTAGGCTTTCATATTAATATGGTTTAAGGTCAATACTGCAGGTTTACCATCCTTAAAGAATTAAATAATTATGAATCACAACCGAATACAGGGTCTTAACTTAGACTGGTGAAAAAAGAAGACCTTTCTATAAATGTATATTTTTATTAATCCTCAGTATAAATATTTAATTCACAATGGCAATTGTCAATGATGAAACAGGCTAATGGTTGCAGCTTCCACTTCAGAAAAACCTGAAATACAAAAACTGAAAGTACACACATCTTAAGGTAGATAATTTTGACATCCTTATGAAAGGACCAGTCCGTTGTCATAAATATATTCATCAATATAACATTGTCATATAAATTCATAGTAGTAGTATTTTTATTTGGGGTGCGTCGACGGCTGAGGTCATTTTGCACCACTCAAAGTCTTATTATTGCTAATAATATGATATGAAAAAACAGCATAAAGGAATAGTCTCGTAGGAATAATAACTATATTTTATTGTAAAATCCGTATTTTTTTAAAGAGTTTAAAACCTTGGTGATGTTATCGGCGTCATCTCCTAGGACTTGCCTTATTCCGCCCCGGATGTCTAGCCTCTCCCGTGCTACCCGATACACATCACACTCCGTCAGGAGATGCCGCACAGTCAAGAGAGAGTCGCAGTCGTCACAGCGTGGCGGGGTCTTCTCTTCAGTAAAAAGATAGGAGTGTGTCAAGGCACAATGTCCTATTCTCAAGCGAGTGACGGCGACCTCATCCCTGCGACTTCGCCCGGCGGAAGTGGCCCACGCTGATGTCTCGGGTTTTATTTCACGGAGCTTATTATTACGTTGGTCTGTCCAAAGCTCCTTCCACTTTTCCAAGGCAGAGTGCCGGAGCTTGGTCCTGAGATCATCTGCGGATACCAGAGGTACTGTCATATCTGGGGCGCTTAGTGCTTCTTTAGCAGCTGCGTCGGCTTTTTCGTTCCCTCCTATCCCCATGTGCCCAGGAATCCACAAGAAGGATATTATCACTCCCTCCCTATTGAGGGATAGTATGGAAGAGTGGATGTCTTGCACAATTGGGTTAGAGGGTGAAAACTCAGAAATTGACTTCAACGCACTCGCAGAATCTGTACAAATTAGGAAGGAGGCATTTCTGCATTTTATATTGACCAGAGGCAATTTGATGGCAGACAATTCTGCCGTAAAAACGGAACACATCGGATTGAGTATTGCTCTGATTATTCCGTGGTACGTTGATACCACTGCACATCCGCAAGAGGTTCCAGACTTTGAGCCATCTGTAAAGACGATGGTGAAGTCGCGGTGATGACTGAGGATTTCTCTGAATAGATGTCCGTACTCCGTAGAAGTGGTACAGGATTTCCGACATAGAAGTAGCCGCCAAATAAAATTCGGCCGAGGAATCGACCACGGAGGTTCTGTCATGTACCCGGTCGGATACACGTCTGGTAGGTTAAAACCGCGCTCTTCGATAAAAATTTTAAAACGTACACTTAAAGGCTTCGTAGCCCTTGTCCTTCTATTAAAAATGTCTAAAAACCTTGGGTTAAAAATAATGTTGTAGCACGGGTGATTCTTTGCGGATAAAATCTTGGCAACATAGTTGCAAGTCAACATGTCTCTTCGAGTATCAAGCGGCGGCTCCCCCGCTTCCGCGTAAATACTCAGGACAGGTGAAGTTCTGAAGGCCCCAGTGGCTAGCCGTAGTCCAGAATTATGCACGGTAGACAAGGATTTCATGTGTGAATCACGTGCAGAAGAGTACGCTACGCATCCGTAGTCCAACCGAGAGCGCACTAAAGATCGGTACAATAAAAGCATTGTAGTGCGATCCGCACCCCATGATGAATGCGTTAGAAACCGCAGAATATTTAAAACCTTCGAGCATCTGTCTTTTAAAACTTTAAAATGCTCGCGCCAGGTCAAACGTTGGTCCATGACCACCCCAAGGAATCTGATTGATTCTACAAAGGGAAGTTCCCTACGGCAGAGATAGAGAGACGGCGTAGCGTGTAATCCCCTTATCCTGTGAAAATGGACACACTTCGTTTTCTCTCCGGAGAAACGAAATCCATTTTTCTGAGACCAGGTAGACAGCTTGTTGAGGGATAGTTGGATAAGCCTGGAAGCACTTGCTAATTTTGACGATCGGCAGAAAATAGCCAGGTCGTCAACGAACAGGGAAGCCATTACAGGAGAACGGATACATTCTGTGATATTATTGATTGCTATAGCAAATAGTGTCACACTTAGTACGGAACCCTGGGGTACTCCATTCTCTAGTGGATAGGGTCTAGATAGACATTTACCTATTTTAACTTTAAAAACCCGCCCGCATAAAAAATTTTTGATAAAAATGGGTAGGTTTCCCCTAAAGCCCCAATTGTGCAACGTCGTTAAAATTTTGTGACGCCAAACGCGATCGTACGCTTTTTCTATATCGAAAAAAACGCCGATCACGTGCTGGCGTAAAAGGAAAGCTTCTTGCATGAAATTATCTGTTCGGACCAGGTGGTCGAGAGTTGACCTACCTTTGCGAAAGCCACACTGTATATCTGAAAGAAGGTTTCGTCGTTCCAACCACCACACGAGTCGGCGGTTAACCATTCTTTCCATTATCTTACAGACACAACTTGTAAGCGAGATGGGTCTGTAGTTATTTGGGTCTGATCTATTCTTTCCCTGCTTGGGGATGGGCACCACAGCGGATTCTCGCCAGATTTCCGGAAAGCTCCCATCAGACCAGATTTCATTGAAACATCGCAGAATTTCCGGTAGGGCTGCCTGCGGAAGATTGCGGATGAAGGCGTTATGGACTTGATCCATTCCTGGTGCGCTATCATGGGAGTCTGCGATTGCGGACGTCAATTCCCACATTGAGAATGAGTCATTGTAGGCTATATTGGGACCTATGGTTTTAAAGTTAAGCGGCGCTGACTCGACTTGTTCTTTCATACTAATGAATGCAGCGTCAAAGTTTGAGTTACTGCTGGTGTTGGCAAGTAACTGTCCAAAAACCTCGCATATATCGAGGGAGGAGGTAACCACCTGATCAGCGACCTTTAAGTACGAGACAGTGAGGGTTTCACTAGAGCCCGAAATGCTTCTCACCTTTCTCCAAACATCCGATATGGGCGTTCTGCTATTTAGTGTGGAGACATACTCAATCCAGGATGCCTTCTTTGCCTCCTTCACCACCTTCCGGGCTTTAGCTCGTAAACGTCGAAAAGAGGCAAGATTTGTCGCGGTGGGAAACTTGTTAAAAATTCGTAAGGCTCTTTTCCGGGCTTTAATTGCGTTTGCACATTCTTCGTTCCACCAGGGAACGGCTGGCCTACGAATGTTGCCCTTGGTACGAGGTACTGCGGATTTAGCTGCATCGATAATTGTTGCTGTAAGCTTCTGAATATTCGCCACGCCATCTTCGTTTTCTCCATAGATGAATTTAAAATTTTGCTGAAAACGTGGCCAGTTGGCTTTCCGAATTAACCAACTGTCAGGGCGACTGGGGTTTTGTCTGAAACCTCGGTCTCTCTTTATTAAAATTGGAAAATGGTCACTTCCGCATAGGTCATTGTGTACGTTTAAGCTTAATTTTGTCATGAGACTGCTCGATGACATGCACAAATCAATGGTGGAATAATCCCCATTAAAACTATTAAAACGTGTCCTTTCACCGTTGTTCAATAAAAATAAGTTAAAATCATCGATAAATTTAGCTAAAATACGGTCTCTTTGGTTACACTGTGCTCTTGTGCTTCCCCATAGGGAATCATGGGCATTAAAATCACCCGTTAAAATGAAGGGCCGAGGTAGTTGACAGACAAGGGCTTCTAGATTAAAAGCGGTTACTGGTGCACCCTCAGGCAGATAAACGTTGCAAAACGTCACCTCCTCTGGGGCATGCACTGTCACGGCTACGGCTTGAAAAGGTGTGGTCAGCTGCAATCGGGAGGTGTAAAGGGCCTCCCGAACTGCGATTGCCACTCCACCTTGGGCACGTTGGCCACTGGTGTCGTCGAATCTAAAAACGTTAAAACCTTTTAAAATACCCTTGTCTGACGTTTTAAAATGTGTCTCTTGGAGACATATACATGACGGATTAAAATCTCTAGTTAAAATAGTCAGCTCCTCCTTATGCCGATAAAAACCATTACAGTTCCACTGTAGAATGAATGCCATAAAAAGATAAAATATAAATAAATAAATAAAACTATGATTAAAATCCGGCACTCGGTCACGAGCGCCGAAGACGGTGCCTTCGACCGTGCTGTTTGTACCGGAGGATTTAAGTTTCTGAAAGGCTTTCGTCTTCCTCCATAGATTCCGGGTCGGTCGGTTTTGCCGATCCGGATGGGCGAGGGGGTGGCGTTTTTTCACGCCTGTTTTGCGCGGCGCTGATGGTAGTAGTTGGTGGGTTTTTCTTAGGAAAGCCCGCAGTATTTTTATTTATTTTTTGTGTCGGTTTGGATGCCTTTTCCGACTTGGCCGAATCTTTTGAGTTCTGTGGTGTTATACTTTTAAATTCTTCCGTCTGTGTTTCGATACTTACTTTGCTCACATTTGGTGAAACGGTTTTAGCATAAGACTTCGAAAAGGTAGGAGCAACCATTGCACGATATTTTTTTCGGGCCTCAAAATAGGGAATTTTTTCCACGGTCTTTATTTCCATTATTTTTCGCTCTTCGATATTCTTAGGGCACTTGCGGGAGTACACAGGATGTGTACCCTCGCAGTTAATGCAATGTGGTTCGTTCTGGCACTCAGTATCACCATGCGCTTCCAGGCCGCATTTAGGGCAGGTGGGCTTGCCCTCGCAACGTGTGGCCATGTGGCCGAACCGCTGGCACTGGAAACAGCGCATGGGGGCCGGTACAAAGGGCCGCACTGGGACGGATTCGTACCCAATAAAAACTTTATCCGGGAGCCGATCCAGCGAGAAACTCAAGACAACTGATGTTGTGTTTACAATTTTTCCATCACGCTTCGAGGTTAGTCGACGAGCGTCGACAACTCCCTGAGAGGCCATTTCCCGTTTTATTTCATCGACATCGACGTAAAGGAGATCATAGTGGCTTACCACTCCCCGGCAAGAGTTTAAAGTGCGGTGCACCTCCACTTTGACCGGAATATCGTGCAGCTGATTCATTTTTAGAAGCTTCTCACTTTGGCTGTAATTGCTGGTCTCTATCAATAACGTACCGTCTCTTAGCTTTTTTGCTGACTTAAGTTCTCCGGGTATAGCATTACTCAAAACCTTCCTAATAAGAAAAGGGGAAACCGTCTGAAAAGTCTCGCCATCCCTAATGCAACTCATGACTACAAAGCGCTTGCACGCGCGAAAAGACGTTTCTCCCCCGCCCGTGTCAGGGCAGGTTCTCTTGGGTGGTGGAAATATACCATCCGCCATGCCACCTGAGGTATTCATCCCCCGGGCTCCCCACCCACCATGGAGCCACACATTTGGGACGCCGCACCGCAAACCGGTGCGGTCGCCAGGGCTACCCGAGGGGATATAGCACCCTAGAGGTGGTTGCCTGTTTCGGGTTGGATCTTCGGTGCACGGGCCCACCAAAACCCGTACACTTCCGACCGCCCTACACAGACCCCCACCTCCCTAGCACTCGCCACCGAACGTATCGGAAAGCCGATTGACCGGGGGTGGCTAGCCCCCGGCCTCCCGTTTACAGGGAATCCAGGGCCAAAGAGGGTTATTGTTTCTCGGGCCATACCGGGCATCCGACACCCGGCTGGGAACCGAAAAACCCACCCTCCAGGATCCCCTTCTCCCCCTTACGGGTCTCCATGCACGGCAAACACATGGGTGGATCGTGAACCAGCTGGTATGGTCACTCACAAGCAACAGACCCACACGTTGCTCGGACGATACCCTATCTTAACTGGGGGTTTGTTTTCGAGGTTTTCTCCCCGCCCTTTTAGTCGCCTCTTACGACAAGCAGGGATACTGCGGGAGTATTCTCAATCCCCCTACCCGCAGGGGGTATATAAATTCATATATAATTTTTGGTTTGTATATAACAGTTTACTAAACTAGTATACATAGCACCAGCATCCAAATTGTTAAGGAATTGTCAAGGTTGACAGTTACAGAGTAAATGATAGATAATAAGAAAGAAGAGTAAATATAATATATACCCAGCCAGAAAATTATGTACAATGCTATCAAGACTAACTAGATATTGTCTAGAGAAGGAAAAACAGGAGTACAAGAAAGTTATGTTCAATGAAAAATATGGACAATGCCATCGAGACTACTTAGATATTGTCTAGAGAAGGAAAAACAGAAGTACAAGAAAGAATGTACGTATTAAGACTAGCAACAGACTAGAAGAGTTGAGAAAATCATAATTAGCCCTTTACTGGATATCCGTTTGTTTAATTTTCCTGTGATCACTGTGAACATATATTGGCGATATTCATCAGTGCTGAAAGTTTGTTCTGTGGACCCATCAAGTAAAATTCCTTCACCATACCAAGAAATAAAAACACCACAATTATGACTATCTTGCTGCAAACAGTTTTTAGGTGCATTTAACCTCCATTCATCTGATTTCATACCCATTTTGAGAGATAGAAACTTAATCCATTTATTTATAGGGCCCATGAAACAACCTTTGATAATTGGGGAAGTAGGATCATAGAATGATATAATTTTCTCCTGAGGACATACTACCAATAACATCCAGTGGTTACTATTGGGATTAACTGGTATAACTATTTTAGAGAAACCATCCAATATTAATTTAGAAAACATAATTACTAGCCTATCAAGAGCAGTCCTAAAAGTCTCTCCTAAAACAATTTGAGATATAGCTGGATCCAAAAATGACACTTCTGTACCCAGAGCACTGATTTTATGAAAGAAAGCTGCAATAATACTGTCATAGAGCCAACCTGGATGGAAATCTGGAGCAACAAAGAGCAACATTTCTCTTTCTTCTGGATTAACATAAGTATCTTGAGATTTTAAATGGAGTTCGTTGATTGAAAATGGACCAACATGGAACAATGTTTTGAAGATATTGGTTTTTGATGTAATGGGTTCAGTGAAACCAGTAAAACAATCTGAGGAATCAGTTTTATCATTCTCTAATTGTAGAAGTGAAGCCCGAATTTCCGACCTTCTCCTAGGACTGGGCCTGCGAAAGCGATGGATAGCTGGTTTGCGGGTTTTTACAGTTTGAAAGAGGCCTTGCTGAGAGGGCATTTTAGAATTTGGGGGAAGGGTTTCATGCAGTAATGAAGGAGGTTTTTCCATGTGGTCCTGTTTCTCCATTAATCCCTCACTTCTGTCAACCAATAACTTGAGAGTATTATTAATGCATTAAAAAGCATTTGATTCTGTGGATCATGAGATCTTACTTTCTAAACTTGAAAGCTATGGCATCTCAGGCATAGCAAGTCAGTGGATAAAATCCTTCCTAACAGGTAGATCTCAATCAGTGAGTATCTTCTCCTTGACTATAAGTACTTATGCAACATCTATCCCTTTAACAGTCGCTAAAGGTGTTCCCCAAGGGTCTATTTTGGGTCCTCTTCTCTTTCTTTTCTATATTAACAATCTTCCTTCCTATTTTAACGGTGGCACTGTTTTTATGTATGCTGATGACACAACTTACTTATTTTCCTCAAAGCATTTTAAGCATGATGAAGTACAAGGAAACATTAATGCAATGAATAAATGGTGTGATGATAACAATGTACTCATCAATGATAAAAAATCTACATTTATACAGTTTCATACCCATCAAAGGAAAATAACTTCTACTCCACTTCTGAGAGTAAATGGTAAAATTTTAAGTTCTTCCACAGAAACTAAATTCCTGGGACTATATGTGCATGAATCATTATCCTGGGAAATGCATATTGATATCCTTTGTGCCCAGGGGTAAAAGTGGCTCTGAATAGGTGGGGGATAACACTAGGGGGATAACGCCAGTGGGATAACACTGTCAGTGCAGATGACTCACACGTGTGAGTCATCTGCACTGCTTTACAGGGGCGGATGACCCACCATGTGAGTCAAGAGTAAAACATACTTTAAATATTAGATGGCACACTTGCCTGCAGCAGAGTCATTTTTTTTATTATATACCGGCTTTACCTGCGACCTAAACATTAACCTAGCGCAATTAGTTTGAAATTCAGTTCATTTTTAGTTCTCGTAGAGAAACAATTTAACAAGCTTGTTCCGAATTTTTATCTTTTTTTACCAATAAAAAGATAAGAGTTACCCTTTAATGTGCGTCCTTTTTACTCTTTATTATTAAAAGTTCCATAGTCGAATTGGCAATGGTTGTTTTCATGGTGTATAAGACGTTTTTTCTTATTGATAATCGCCATTGATTTGGCCGTAAGAACTAAGTTCCATTGCCTCTCTTACCGTATTTGTTTGAAAATGCTTGTGCGGTCTTGTGTTTTGGAAGCATTTGTGCTGTTAAAAAGTATTATAATGGGAAAGTTGAAATAATTTGTGAATCTGCATGAATAGATGACTGATGTCCCCAATTTTCCTTGCACTTGAAAACCACTTTCTGAAATAATCGGTATGTTAAGGGGTTAATTATTGGGTGGGTGGGACATTCTAATTGCTACACGTATATCTTTTAAGTTTTATATAGATTTAATTTATGAATAAAATTTTAGTGTATCCTACCTCACAAGCTGAAAAACTATTAATAGTACAGCATCAGACATACCAGTGGATTTGTATGAAGTACATTTTGGAACTCTTTAATTAAATAGTATAGCTGTATATGGTATATCTGATTTTACCGTAAGACGTAAGGTCCTGTTAACGTGTAAAACAATACAATGAGCATACAAGACAATAATCGATGCTTCAAATATGTCATTCTTGAATGCTTATAAAGCAGAAGCGCTATTTGCCGGATGGCGCAAAAAATGACACTTCTTGAGTTCTGGCAGAAAATGGTAGGATTTGCGCTGTTTTAACTTTATTTAAAAATTAACATCGAATCAACGATTGTTGCTTATGTCTCTTCGCTCTCCAAAATCTCCAGATGTTGCAGCGTTTGCAGCTGCAAGAAAATCACCATTGTCCTTCAGCTTTATTTCAGCTTTAGTGCTTCGTAACCATCAGCAGCGGTATTCAGTTTTTTGTTATTGCTTCTTGCAAAATACTCCATGATTCCGAGTTTCCTGTGCTTTGAAGACGCCATTTCTATTTGTGTGATTGGGTTTTGGATCATTTCGTGACACGAACACGACTGACACAACACGATAGCGGAGAAGAACGAGCCTATTGTTTGTCACTGCCTGGTTTTAAAACAAATTGTGCAGTTGGACTCCCGTAAGATAAGGAACGGCTTTGGAACAGACAAGTCTATTTTAGGGGATGAGTGCAGATAATACTAGAGAGGCAACATTTCCTAAGCATCGCGTGCAGAGTGCGTTTTATGATTTTCAAGACAAATACGGCAAAATTAAGAAAAATCCTTACATTATAACATGGGAGTGAGGGGACGCCGTTCCCCCGCGTCTCCGGCCCCTTGGCGAAGATGGCGTATTTTGAGGAAGTGGGGGGACGCCGTCCACCCACGTCCCCCCACACTTTTACCCCTGTTTGTGCCAAAGTGGCATCTGGTTGTTATCTCCTTAGAAGGATCTAAGCGCTCACTGACACTAACACGGCCCTTTCTGTCTACCATGCTTATATTCATAGTAGGCTGAAGTATGGAATTGTGGTTTGGGGCCACTCTCAACATAGTATTAGGCTTTTTAGACTCCAGAAATGGGCCATTAGGATTATTCAAGGTATTTCTGGCAGAAGTAGCTGCCGGGAGCATTTTAAATCTCTGGGTATTCTTACATTACCTTGTCTATATATATTTTCATCTATTGTTTTTATCCTTCAATACAGAAGCATGTTTGATATTGGAATTAATGGTGATGTACATGATTACAATACTAGAGCTTCTAAAGACTTCAGGATTGTCTCCCATAATCTCACCATATATAGTAAAAACCCTATTTATGCTGGTCTGAGTTTTTTCAATGCATTACCTAAAGAATTAAGAGAAATATGTTCTATATGTAACTTTAAGAATCAACTCGACCAGTATCTGGTGAGCAGTTCTTGCTATTCTATTGATGAATTTATGTCATTACATCTGAATATCTAATGTTACTTTTATTGTCTATGTTTGTTTTGTGTACCTACTTGACTTGTTCTATACATGTTGACCACATGTCCTGGCATTAATAAAGAATTATTATTATTATTATGTGATGGAGTAAAGGTTCAGTTGCTGGATGAGATATTAAGTTATTCAATTTAGAAGTAAGGTCAGCAATTGACTTTACAACATCTTCCTTGCAGCTTTTAGGAATAACCTTAACTGCAGGTTCATTCTTGAGATTTGAATGGAATAATAAATTACTGAGGGTGTAAGACTCATCTCCAGAAGAGAGAGGAACAGGGTTATTGCGCACTATAAATGAGTGCAATTTATGAATATGTTTACAAATCAAATGTCCATCCAGGCAAGTGCACTTGTACATATGGGAACATAAGTTACTACAAGAATTCTCATTGCACTTAACAAAGCACAGATCTAGTATGTGGCAAACTTCATTCACTAAAGTAACCTGAAAGGAAAGTTTTGGGTTAGACTGGCTTTTTACTTTCCACGTTAGTAGATCACTTTGTATAATGTCAGCATCTATAACATGCATACCCGTGCATATCGACTACCTTTGAGGTCTAGGAAACCCAAGGGTGGCTCTACCGTCATTCTCTTATATGTTAATGCTAAATGGATGGTTTTATTTATTTTGAACAGGGTGTGAACTAAGTCATCCAATCTTCCATTGACAAACCCTGGTATAAAACCTCCACACCTGTACATAGGATTTGACGAAACAAGATTTAAATACAATATGAATGCTAACAATACACTAATAACATCCACGCGTTGACCAACATCACGACCACGAGTCACTAACAGACGAATTAGAACAGGTTCTTTTTTCCGTACATATATTCAGACATTCGTACAAGCATTCACACAATTTGCCGCTTTACACGGAACAATTCCCTCATACCAGCATTTGTACAGGAAATTGTATCATGCAAAGCGGCCTTATCAGCAAAAAAATCACTACCATGAAATTGTATCGTGCAAAGTGGCCTCATCAGCAAAAAACTGTCTTTTAGAAGAAATGGCACATAACAATACATATATAACATCCAGTAGTAGTAGTATTGGGTGTTTATTGGGTGCGTCGACGGCTGAGGTCATTTTGCACCACCCACAGTCTAATTTGTACTGTCCTAGGTTTAATGTCAGTAGGAGTGCAATGCTGATATTATTATACTTACATGAATTAAAAGATTATATATCTACACAGACAGTGGTAACTTAGATTTTATTATAGAGGCCAGTTGCTTTCATAAAAGATGTGACTCGGGATAGACATTCGGAGTTATTACCTAAGATATGCTCTAGGCCTCCTCTGATGCCTAGTTGCTCGCGTGTATCCCGATGCTTGTCGCACTCCGTCAGGACGTGTCGAATGCTAAGAAGACAGTCGCAGTCATCACACCGAGGTGGGTTCTTATCTTCTGTGAAGAGGTAAGAGTGGGTTAAGGCGCAATGCTTAATTCTCAGCCGGGTGATGACTACTTCCTCTCTGCGACTGTTCCTGACGGAAGTGGGCCACACTGACGTTACCGGTTTTATGCAACGCAGCTTGTTGTCGGTCACATCTGTCCAACATTTGTTCCACTGCTCTAGGGCTACTCTCCGGAGGTGAACCTGCAAGTCCTGATAAGGTACCAGAGTCGTCGTCTGTTCGCGCATTTGAAGAGCTTCTTTCGCTGCTGCGTCTGCTCTCTCGTTCCCCGCTATTCCCATATGTCCAGGTACCCAGATAAAGATTACTTTGATTCCCTTCTTGTAGAGGGATAGAAGGGTATTGTGTATGTTCTGGACAATAGGATGCATGGGAGAGAATACAGAAATAGATTGCAATGCGCTCATCGAGTCTGTGCAGATGGCAAAGGAATTGGCAGCCTCCCCAATCCCATCAAGAGCCATCTTAATGGCCAGCAGCTCGGCAGTGTATATGCTACACAGCGAGCTGAGCCGAGCCTGGATGACACCATGATGGGACGAGGTAACCGCGCATGAACAACCTACATCCGACTTCGATCCATCCGTGAATACGGGGATGAAGCCGGGGTGGCAAAAGATAAATTCATTATAAAGACACTGGTACTCCTGAGCAGTAGTATAAGCTTTGTGTCGTGAGGCAAGTTTCATATAGGTTTCATATAGGTTTCAGGGGGCGGCATTATCCAAGGTGGGTTACTGAAGTACCTAACAGAATAAACGTCTGGGAGCATAAGTCCACTGTCCCGAATAAAATGTTTAAAACGAACGCTGAGCGGCTTGGTGGCTCTTGTCCGTCTGTTAAAAAGTTCTAAAAATCTGGGGTTAAAAATTACATTAAAACAAGGGTGGTTCTTCGATGATAAAACCTTGGCCACATATGAGCACATTAAAATATTTCGGCGGCACGACAACGGCGGCTCCCCGGCCTCAGCGTAGATGCTGAGGACCGGACTGGTCCTGAAAGCGCCAGTGGATATCCGGAGCCCTGCGTTGTGTACTGTTGTCAGAGGCTTCACGTACGAATCCCGGGCAGACGCATAAACGAATGACCCGTAGTCCAGTTTTGATCGCACGAGTGCGCGGTACAAATTAAGCATGGACTTTCGATCAGCACCCCAAGACGAGTGGCTTAGATATTTTAAAATGTTTAAAGTCTGGAGACTTTTTTGCCTTAAAAGGCGAATATGCTCCCGCCAGTTTAGTCGGTAGTCCAGGGTCATTCCGAGGAACCTGACCGACTCGACATATGGGAGGATTCTGCCATCAAGTGACAGCGCTGGCGGAACGTACTCTCCCCTCACCCGGTAAAAATGAATACATTTACACTTCTCTATTGAAAACTTAAACCCGTTCATCAGAGACCAATCCTCCAGTCTATTTAGAGCTAGCTGGATAACTCTGGTAGCGCTGGTAAGTTTCGCTGACCTGCAAAATATTGCAAGGTCGTCCACGAACAGCGATCCCAGAAGAGGAGGTTTGATACATTTTGCGATATCGTTTATGGCGATAGCAAAGAGTGTAACGCTTAAGACCGATCCTTGAGGCACTCCATTTTCCTGGGTGTAAAATTCTGATAGGTGTTTGCCTATCTTTACTCTAAAAACACGATTTGTTAGAAAGTTCTTGATAAATACTGGTAAGTTCCCCCTTAGTCCCCATTCATGCAACGTCATTAAAATCTTCTGCCGCCAGACACGATCGTATGCCTTCTCCATGTCGAAGAAGACACCCACGACGTGTTGGCGTAGAAGAAAGGCCTCCTGGATGAAGTTATCAACTCTGACCAGGTGGTCGACAGTCGAGCGACCACGTCTGAAACCGCATTGGATGGTGGAGAGAAGGTTTCGGCGCTCCAACCACCAAACGAGACGTTTATTCACCATCCTCTCCATTAGTTTACACAGGCAGCTGGTGAGGGAGATGGGTCTGTAGTTTTTCGGGTCAGCTCTGTCCTTACCCTGTTTTGGAATAGGAACTACGAGAGACTCCCGCCAGGAAGATGGAAAGCTACCCTCACTCCACAGCTGGTTGAGGGAGCGAAGGACGTCCAACAATGCTCTCTCCGGAATATTCCGGAGAAAAGCATTATGGATTTCGTCCATTCCTGCGGCTGTGTCGCGAGAGTCGGCAATAGCAGAACGTATTTCCCAAAGAGTGAACGGGACATTGTAGTCTGCCACCGTCTGTTTTTCGGAGAAGATAGGCGGATGCGATTTGGCTCGTCTCTTAATAGAGAGGAAGTGATCGGCGTATGAGTCGTCGCTGCATGTGCTGGCGAATAGCTCGCCGAAAACTTCGCCAATACCGGCTTGAGACGTCAAGACATTACCGTCAACATTTAGGAACGAGACGCCGGGCTGATGGTGAATTCCCGAGATACGTTTCACCTTGTTCCACACCTGTGCAACGGGTGTTCTGGAGTTGATGCCAGATGCGTACTCCATCCAGGAGACCTTTTTGGCTTCCCTCACTATCTTTCGAGTAGTAGTAGTAGTGTTGTTGTTTAAGGGTGCGTCGACGTCCAGGTCATTTTGCACCCTTGTCTCTTCAACTAACGTTATTGTGTATCTTATTACCACTACTATTTCTTAAAGAACTTATTTCCATTTTATCTTATCCTTACAATTTAGGGAAGAGCCCAATAACTTTTAGAAATAATATTATGCTATCAAGTTCATTAGGGTGATCCCCTAGGAGATTTTCTAGGCCTCCCCTAATTTTTAGCCGCCTTCGAACGTCCCGGTATTTATCACACTCTGTCAGGATATGCCTAATGCTGAGAGGAGAGTCGCATTCTTCACACCGAGGTGGAGTTCTCTCTTCAGTGAAGAGGTAGGAGTGAGTCAGGGGACTGTGCCCTATCCTCAGACGTGTGATGATGACCTCCTCCCGGCGGCTATTCCTGACGGACGTGGGCCACGCTGACGTTACCTGTTTGATGTTGCGTAACTTATTATTATCTACGGCATTCCATTCCTCCTTCCACCGCTTAAAGACTGAAGTCCTCAGTTGTGCCTGAAGGTCTTCATATGGTACCAGGGTCAACGCGGGATTGTCTTCATTCAGAGCACCCTTCGCAGTTGCATCAGCTAACTCATTCCCGACAATTCCCATGTGGCTGGGAACCCAAAGAAAAAGGACAGTAACTCCCTTCCCTTGAAGGGTGAACAGCGACGCGTGTATCTCCTGACAAATTGGGTGCATAGAAGTATAATCGGAAATGGAATTGAGGGCACTTAGGGAATCTGTGCAGATTGCGAAGGACCCTCTGCTGCCGTCTATCCCACACAGAGCCATCTTGATTGCAGAAAGCTCCGCCGTGTACACACTGCAGAGTGGGCTAAGTTTTGCTTTGAGCGCTCCGTGATGAGATGAAACGACAGCGCAGGCACATGACGTAGAAGACTTCGACCCATCTGTAAACACGGGGACAACATTGGGGTGGCTGCTCAGGAACATTGTGAAAGCGCTCTGGCACTCAGCAGCAGTGATGGATGACTTAGGCCGATCGCTAATGAGCATCTTGATTTTTGGAGTAGGAGTGAGCCATGGTGGGTGGTTAGAGCACCCGATAGGGTATAAATCCGGTAAACCAACTCCTCGCTCTCGTATAAAATAATTAAAACGCACATTGGCTGGCCGAGTGGCCTTTGTCTTACGATTAAAAATATCTAAAAACCTTGGTTTTAAAAACAAGTTAAAACATGGGTGCGTCTTCATCGCTAAAACCTTCGCAGCGTAGTTACACATAAGCAGGTTCCTTCGGTGGTACAATGGTGGTTCCCCTGCATCGCAGTATATGCTCAGGACTGGGCTGGTCCGAAAAGCCCCCGTACATAGCCGTAGACCGGCATTGTGTACTACGGTCAGTGGTCGAAGATACGACTCCCTACCGGAGGAATATACAAATGATCCGTAGTCCATTTTTGAGCGCACAAGTGAGCGGTACAAAAGGAGTAACGTCTTTCGATCTGCGCCCCACGAAGCGTGGCTTAAAAACTTTAAAATGTTTAACGTCCGTAGACAGTTATCTTTTAAGACCCTGACATGTTCCCGCCAATTTAGTTTGCTATCAAAGATAATACCTAAGAAGCGGACTGAGTCAACAAATGGTATAATTCTGCTACCTAGTCGTAATGCAGGGGGAATATGAAGCCCCCGTAGCCGCGTGAAGTGCGCACATTTGGTTTTTTCATTTGAGAATCGAAAGCCGTTGCTTTTGGCCCAGTAACTCAATTTGTTTAAGGTCAGCTGGATTTGTCTGGATACATTGACTAATTTAGATGACCTGCAGAATATCGCCAGGTCATCAACAAATAGTGAGCCTATCACTGGCGATTGTATGCATTTTACGACGTCATTGATAGCGATTGCAAACAGCGTTACACTCAGAACGGAGCCCTGGGGAACTCCGTTATCTTGTTTGTAGGGGCCAGAAAGATGCTTGCCTACTCTCACTTTGAAAACTCTATCAGTCAAAAAGTTTTTAATAAAAATGGGTAAATTACCCCTAAAACCCCATTCATGCAATGTTTTTAAAATCTTCCTCCGCCACACCCGATCATAAGCTTTCTCCAAATCAAAAAAGACGCCCACAACATGTTGGCGAAGGATAAAGGCTTCCTGAATAAAATTATCTATTCGGACCAAGTGATCAGAGGTGGAGCGGCCCCGTCGAAATCCACATTGGATGTTGGAAAGTAGGTTTTTGCGCTCCAGCCACCAAATGAGACGCCGATTCACCATTCTTTCCATCACCTTACAGAGGCAGCTTGTGAGGGATATAGGTCTGTAATTACTTGGGTCAGCTCTATCTTTTCCTTGCTTATGAATAGGAACGATAACCGCCTCCCGCCAGGATGGTGGGAAGGTGCCCTCAGCCCATAGTTGATTAAGGGTCTGGAGCACATCCGTCAAGGCCATCTCCGGAAGATTCCGAAGAAAAGCGTTGTGGACTCTGTCCAGTCCTGGGGAAGTGTTCCGGGAGTCAGCTATGGCCGACCTTAGTTCCCATTTTGAAAACGGGATATTATAATCAGCCACTATCCGCGTTTCATTAAAGCATAGACGGCAGGAGTCTTGCCGTCTTTTTATCCCTAGGAAAATATCATTATAGCTGGCGTCGCTGCTGGTGTGCGCTAGTGATTTCCCATACACATCCGCGATTGCAGGTGGAGATGTTATTATATTGCTTCCCACTTTAAGAAATGTGATGCCGAGATTTTGGTGGCTGCCCATTATACTTCTCACTTTGTTCCACACTTGTGCTATAGGGGTCCTACTATTCTGACTTGTTACGAATTCCCTCCAGGAAGTCCTTTTGGCTTCTTTCACCACCCTGCGAGCTTTCGCTCGAAGTCGCCGGAAAGAAGACAGGTTGGTAGCGGTGGGGTATTTATTAAAAATACGCAAGGCTCTCTTGCGTGCACGGATTGCCATGGCGCATTCATTGTTCCACCACGGAACTGCAGGCCTCTTGGTGACGCGCACTGATTGAGGAACGCTTAAAGTTGCCGCTTCAATAATGCTTCTTGTCAGAGCCTCGCAGTTAAAAATGCCGTCACGATTTTGATCATGAGTATACGTAAAATTTGTTTTAAAAAGAGGCCAGTCTCCTTTCTTGATAATCCAGGTACCTGACTGGATTAAATCAGGATTAAATCCCTCGTCTCTGTTGATAAAAAGAGGAAAGTGATCGCTGCCGCAAAGATCGTGGTGCACAGACAACTGAATTGTATTCAGCAAAGAGCTCGACGCAATGCATAGGTCAATGCTTGAAAATTGACCGTTAAAAGAATTGAAACGGGTTTTCTCCCCACTATTTAATAAAAACAAATTAAAATCTAAAATAAAATTGGCTAAAATACGCCCCCTGCGGTCGCACTGTGCCCTGGAACTCCCCCATAGGGTGTTGTGAGCATTAAAGTCGCCAACTAAAATAAATGGCTGAGGTAGTTGACGGACAAGAGATTCTAATTGAGGGCGGGTAACCGGAGCACCCTCCTGGAGATAGACGTTGCATACAGTCATCGGCTGTGGGGCGTGCACTGTTACGGCCACCGCTTGAAACGGTGTGTTTAAATGCACTCGGGAGGTGTAAAGGGCCTCCCGAATTGCAACCACCACTCCACCCTGGGCTCGTTGGCCGCTGGTGTCATCAAATCTAAAACAGTTAAAACCTTTTAGAACTCCCTTGTCCGTTCCTTTAAAATGCGTCTCTTGGAGACAAACACAACACGGGTTAAAATTACGTATTAAAATGTCTAACTCCTCTTTATGTCTATAAAAACCGTTGCAGTTCCACTGCAAAATAAAAGCCATTAAAATATAAATAAATAAATAAATATATATGTTAAAAATAAAAAGCCGAGCGATATGTATTTAAATACCGGGCATCCGACACCCCGCTGGGAACCACGGACCTCACCCTCCAGGATCCCCTTCTCCTCCTTACGGGTCTCCGCACACGGCAAACATGCGGGTGGATCGCAGGCCAGGTGGTATGGCCGCACACAGACAGTTGACCCACAAGACTATCCGGGCTCAACCCTTGTTGGCTCTGGGTTTGTTTTCGGGGTTTTCTCCCCGCCCTTTTAGTCGCCTCTTACGACAAGCAGGGATACTGCGGGAGTATTCTCAATCCCCCTACCCGCAGGGGTGACTATCTTTCGAGCTTTCGCTCGAAGGCGTCTAAATGCGGCCAGATTAGACGCTGTTGGGAATTTATTGAATATTCGTAATGCCTTCTTGCGTTGGCGAATAGCGTTAGCACAGTCTTCATTCCACCATGGCACTGCAGGTCTGGGGGTGCTTCGCACTGATCGCGGTACACTGCCATTGGCGGACTCGAGAATACTTCTGGTCAGTTTTTCAATGTTAAAAATCCCGTCGCGGCTTTCGTCAAACGTAAAACTAAAAGTCTTCTTAAAATCTGGCCAATTGGCTCTCCGAATAATCCAGTTACCCGGGCGAATAAAATCTATGCTAAAATTTTCCTCCCTACTAATTAATAGGGGAAAATGGTCGCTCCCACATAAGTCATTGTGTACGGACAGTTGAAATTTACTAAGCAAGGTGCTCGATGCAATGCATAAGTCTATTGAGGAGAATTGACCACTAAAGGAGTTAAAACGTGTGTGTTCCCCGTTATTCATTAAAATAAGGTTGAAATCCGAGATAAAATTAGCTAAAATACGACCCCTTCGGTCGCTCTGTGCCCTAGAGCTACCCCAAAGGGTATCGTGGGCTTTAAAATCGCCTACTAAAACGAAAGGCCTCGGTAGTTGACGGACAAGGGCTTCCAGATTAAAACGAGTCACCGGTGCCCCCTCAGGCAAGTATACGTTGCATAACGTCAATGCCTCTGGGGCATGTACCGTCACTGCGACCGCCTGAAAAGGCGTGTTCAGCTGCACTCGGGAGGTGTAAAGGGCCTCCCGAGTGGCAACTGCCACTCTACCCTGGGCACGTTGGCCACTGGTGTCGTCCAATCTAAAAACATTAAAACCTTTTAAAAAACCCTTGTCCGTTGTTTTAAAATGAGTTTCTTGCAGGCATATGCAAGACGGGTTAAAATCACGAATTAAAACGATCAGCTCCTCCTTACGCCGATAAAAACCATTGCAGTTCCACTGCAAGATAAAAGCCATAAATATATTTTAAAATAAATAAATAAATACGTTCGAATATATAAAAAGGGGGGTCAGCGCCGAATACGGTGCTTTTTCCCCTTTTGTTTCGCAGGGAGGACTTCATTCTCTGAGGGACTGTCGTCCTCCTCCATTGACTCCACCGGGGGAACTAGCTTGGCTAGTCCGGCGGGGCCAGGGGATGGGGTTTTTTCGCGCTGTTTCAGCGCTGCCCCGGTGGTTGATTTCGTCTGGTTCTTCTTAGGAGAACCAGTAGTGTTGGTGGTGGTGGTGTTTTTAGGTGCCGGATTTGGTGCCTTAGCCGGCTTGGCTACTTCTTTTATTTCAACGATATCTCTATTTGCACTGAACTCGGTCTGCGTTGCTTGTGATGTCTTTGGTATATTTGGGGACGCAACAGAGGCAAAAGATTTCGAAAAGACGGGTGCTGCCATTGCCCTGTATCTTTTCCTCGCCTCGAAGTTTGGGATTTTCTCTATTGTCTTAATTTCCATAACTTTGCGCTCTTCTACCATTTTTGGGCACTTGCGAGAATACGCTGGATGCGTACCCTCGCAGTTTACACAACGTGGTTCCTTGTTGCAGTCCGCACTCTCATGGTCTTCCAGGCCGCAGCGCGGGCAGGTGGCCTTGCCCTCACATCGCGGGGCGATGTGACCGAAGCGCTGGCACTGGAAGCAGCGCATAGGCGCCGGTATGAATGGTCGCACTGGAACCGATTCATAGCCGACGAATACCTTGTCGGGGAGACTATCACGCGCAAATGTTAAAACGACAGAAGTTGAGTTTACGACTTCGCCATTGCGCTTAGTGGTAAGCCGACGAGCATCAGTGACGCCTTGAGATGCCATTTCACTCTTTATCTCGTCGACTTCCACGTACAGTAGGTCGTAATGTGATATTACTCCCCGACAGGTATTAAGAGTACGGTGCAACTCCACTTTCACTGGAATGTCGTGCAGCTTCGTGAGTGACAAGAGTTTCACGCTCTGAACATTATTTGCCGCTTCGATTAACAGGCTTCCGTCACGCAGCTTTTTAGCGGATTTCAGCTCTCCTGGTATTGCAGACGACAGAACTTTACGAATGAGAAAGGGGGACACCCGCTTAAGCGTCTCCCCTTCTTTAACGCACTTCATTATCAAAAACCGCTTGCAAGCGGAAAAACACTTATCTCCCCCGCCCGTATCCGGGCGGGGGATCCCTCACAAGAAAAGAAAAGGGAAAGAAGAATCGCATTCGCCGCTAATTTAATTCCGGGTGGAAGAATTGAATCTGCCATGCCAAATATTACTTCATCCCCCGGGCTCCCCACCCACCATGGAGCCACACATTCGGGACGCCGCACCGCAAACCGATGCGGTCGCCAGGGCTACCCGAGGGGATATAGCACCCTAGAGGTGGTTGTCTGTTTCGGGTTGGGTCTTTAATGCACGGGCCCACCAAACCCGTACATCTCCGACCGCCCTACGCAGACCCCCACCTCCCTGGCACTCGCCACCGTTAAGCAATACGCCACGGAAGCCGATTGACCGGGAGTGGCTAGCTCCCGGCCGCCCGTTTACAGCGAATCCGGGGCCAAAGAGGGGTATTGGCCCCCAGTCCATACCGGGCATCCGACTCCCGGCTGGGAACCACGGACCTCACCCTCCAGGATCCCCTTCTCCTCCTTACGGGTCTCCGCACACGGCAAACATGCGGGTGGATCGCAGGCCGGGTGGTATGGCCGCACACAGACAGTTGACCCACAAGACTGTCCGGGCTCAACCCTTGTTGGCTCTGGGTTTGTTTTCGGGGTTGTCTCCCCGCCCTTTTAGTCGCCTCTTACGACAAGCAGAGATACTGCGGGAGTATTCTCAATCCCCCTACCCGCAGGGGGGATATAACATCCACGCGTTGACCAACATCACTACCATGAGTCACCAACCAATTACATAAAAACAAGCAACAAAAATTATATAAAAACAAGCAATACTATGCACATATTAAGGTGACAAAAAGAAATGGCATATTAACGTGAAATATTGGTAGTTGAACCTACCTCAAAGAAATGAAGAAATAAGAAATTACTGCCACGGACCAACACCGGCAACCAGTCTCCACGAAATCCCACCAGAGAATGAGAAGATGACAGTTGAAGATGAAATACACCTTAAGTACGCCGTGCACAGGGCTGGGGCGCTGGCATCAGGTATGTCAGAGCAAATTACTAATATGAACCGCTATGCCGTACATGGTGCTGGCGTCGGGTATACCTTGAGGTTGACTCTTTTTCTATTCTCCAAGACTCCATTTGACATGGCAACTCTGGATAGTTAAGTTAGTTAAGAAGCAATCTGACAATCATCAAATCTAAGCTAAGATACAAAATTTCTTATTTAATATTTGCAAGAATATGTAAAAAAAAAATAGAATTTTGATATAAAGTTTGTATTTTTGGTATTATTACCCTGTTTGGTGGGCTTACTATTGGTGGAAAGTTGGAAACCAAATGTCAACAGATTTTGAGGGAAAATAACATTTAGGCTAAAATGGCAAGGGGGGACAGTTTAGAACAGGAACATTGGGGCACATCTGAACACTCCTAAACTCCCACTTCTAGTGCCCTAATGCATGTTTTTGGCTGAGCAGCAGTCAAGGATCTACAATATTGGGTAGGCCTTCTCAAATGTTAAGTCTGGGATGTTGTTTTTGCTGTTCTAGTGAAGGATTATCATACTATTTATACATGGTAGGACTATAATGTATTACTAAATTACACTAGGCCTACATGCCTAAAATTCTTGGGGTGTAAGTCCCTTGTACCATGTGTAAGACCTGTCTAATTATGGTCTACTTAATTTTTTTCAGTGAGGCCTAAGCCTGCTTACATTTAGAAAATGGTCCAAACGTACAAGAAAAATACAAACCGAGCGTTTATTGATAAAGATAAAATGCACTAAGCCATTCATTACAGAATGGCTGGAGAAAGGTCACTCCGTGACGCTGCTGCAACCAATGGTATTAAATATACAACTCTCTTCTACCGGCTGGCCAATATCGACAAGCAGAATAAGGAGCTAGATCCTCAAGGTATGCCCACAGGATACTTACATAAAATAATGCTACATATTTGAAAAACGTTAGGCCTGTAAGTTAATACCGCATTAATGTTTTTTTTGCAGTTCAACCGCAAGTTATGAAAGAGTTTACATCTAAATATGCGAGTAATCAAGTGTTCTCCAAAGTTGAAGAAGAATTGTTAGAAAAGTATATTTTAAGCTGTTCCAAAATGCAAAATGGAATGACATATAAGCGAATTAGAGTCTTGGCATTTGACTATGCCATGAAGTTAAACCTAACTGTTCCTAAACCTTGGCTCGAAAATCATATTGCAGGAACAGACTGGATGAGGAGTTACATGAAACGACATAACAAACTTTCTTTGCACAAGCAAGAAAACAGCAGTCTTCCTAGAGCTACTAGTTTTAATATGACCAATGTGTCGGAGTTCTTTGACAACTACGCAAGTGCTTTACAAAAGTATCCATTCTCTGCAGACAGAATTTTAAATTTAGATGAAACTGGTGTGACTACGATTCAGCCAGCATCTAGAGTAGTTGCTGGTACAGGTGTAAAGCAGGTAGGGCAAGCGGTATCTGCAGAAAGGGGCACCCTTGTGACGATGTGCGCAATTGTTAGCGCCAGTGGAAACACCATTCCACCTGTTTATGTGTTCCCACGTGCGCGCTTCGAGGACATCATGTTAAATGGTGCTCCGCCAAGCAGCCTAGGGCTAGTCAACAATCCACAGAGCGGTTGGATGACAGGTCCTTTGTTCTTGAAGGTGGTAGAGCACATCCAAAAACATACTCAATGCACGAAGGAGGATACCGTTCTACTCATGATGGATAACCACGAGTCTCACTGCACACTGGAAGTGATAGTGTTTTCAAGGAAAATGGAATCACTTTACTGACGTTCCCCCCACACTGCACACATCGCTTGCAGCCGTTGGACGTTGGACTCTACAGCTCATTCAAGATGAAGCTATCGGAAGCATTCAATGACTGGATGCTGTCCAACCCTGGCCGTACCGTCACCATCTACGACATTGCAGGACTGTCGTGCACTATTTATCGTGCCTCTTTTACACTAAGGAACATAATATCAGCATTTAGTGCTACTGGCATCTGGCCAGTGAATAGTCTTTACAGAAGACGACTTTGTAGGCTCAAGTGCCACAGATCGGCCAGCCTCCACGTGATGAGGTACTGCAGCATGCAGAAGGAGAAGAAGAAGTGGAACCAGGCGTTGAACAGTATCCATCTTCACCAGTAGCCGGTAGCAGTACGCCTACGTCAACCCAAGTGGTTATTTCGTCAGAAGATATAAGGCCATTGTTATGCATGCTTCGGGGGATGTTTTTGCATTCATTTGTTTTAGCTGTGTGTGGCAGCCCTGTCCAGCGGGTGCAAGTGTTAGTGGGTATCAAACTTCCAGGCTCGCAGGATGCGGCCCTGGCCGACTACCTTTGTATCGTAGTGTGACAAAAATAAATCCTGTGGCATCCAGCATATGTGTTATTGCAACCCACGGATATAACAATTGGCGACGAGGATGGGATCTAACGATTGTTTCGAGAGGTTTTTCTGACAAAACGAGTGAATTTGTGAAAATTTTCGCTGTGATGTGCTGACCACGTGAACGAAATAATGGAGGGCACAACTACTTTCGTTGGAACGATTGGATATCTACCGAGTTATCCTTAACACCTGGTCGAAAGAACAGTTGTCAGTGATGGGAAAAATTGTTGTGAATGTGCGTTTCCCTCCACACAGTGTGAAACTTCTATTGTTAGTGATGACTGGCAATGGTCCATCCCTGTTAGGAAGGAACTGGTTTCCTCACTTGGCGATCACCATTGAAGGAATTCACTCATTGGGTCAGATGCAGATACTGCAGCAGCTGGAGGCATTCAGGGACATCTTTACCCCTGGCCTGGGGAACCATGCTGGCCCACCTGTGCAAGTTGTCCTAAAACCTGGTGCTAAACCAATATTCAGGAGGAGCAGGCCAGTTCCATTTGCCTTGACGCAGAGGGTGAGTGAGGAGATTTATTACCAGTAAATTACTCGGAATGGGCAACGCCAACTGTGAATGTAGTAAAGGGGGATGGCTCAATAAGAATTTGTGGGGACTACAGTGCCACAGTCAATCCTGCATGTATGCAACAAATTTTCCCCCTGCCAACCATTGACCAAATGCTGATTAAATTGTCTGCAGGAAGTTTCTTTGCAAAAACTGACTTATCCGAAGCATTTCTACAAGTAGGTGTTGATGAGGAATCCTCAAAAAATCTTACATTGAATACACATAAGGGGTAGTTTCGTATGTTACGATTACCACCAGGATTGTGTTCTGCACCAGCTATTTTTCAAGGCATAATGGAAACAATCCTTGCAGGTTTGGAGGGAGTGTTAGTGTACATTGATGATATACTGTGTCATGCACCTTCAAAAGACCTGTTGTGGGCACGTGTGAAATCAGTATTGGGTAGAGTAAGGGATGTGGGATTCAAGCTAAAATTGGGCAAATGCAAATTTGATGTCAAGGCTCTGGACTTCCTGGGCTATTCCCTGTCAGAGAGGGGTATTCAGCCGACTCAGGAGAAATTAATCTCCCTTCTAAACCTCCAAAAGATTGAATTAATTGATTGGTGTGATATGTGATATACTGTTCTTGCATAACTACAAGTGATGAGTCATGTATTTTATTTTCGATTTTATCTTTTGATTTACTGTCTTGATGATTTGTGTGTGTTTGAGCATAACTAAAAGGGGGAGGAGTTGTTATGTATGCTTCGGGGGATGTTTTTGCATTTCATTTGTTTTAGCTGTGTGTGGCAGCCCTGTCCAGCGGGTGTAAGCATTAGTGCGTATCAAACTTCTGGGCTTGCAGGACGTGGCCCTGGCCGACTACCTTTGTACCGTAGTGTGACGAGAATAAATCCTGTGGCATCCAGCGTGTGTTATTGCAACCCACAGATATAACAGCCACATCCAAATGCCCCTCCCAGAAAGGGAAATCATAGTGGTCTAGTGAGTGTAATGTCTAGGATACTGACAGACACCAGAGAAAAATAAGACGGAAGAGATTAGAAATGCCAGAGAAAATAGGAGGAAAATAATTTCTGACCGAAGAGAAAAGAACAGATGAACAAACGTTCAAAATGTGCCAAAACCTCGGTTTTGGATTCGTGAAGCAGCGAGTCCGATCTATCACTTCACTTGGACACGGACAAAGACGAAGTCACCTCTGATTGCCAGGAAATTAAGGAATTGGATTTGAGCCAACTGAAAGTCAATGACTTCGTTCTCACCCGCTATGTAGGGAAAAAGTCAATCGTTCACTACATCGGTCGAATTGAAGAGATAGGGGTGGACCTGGACGATTTTCAAGTCCGCTTTTTGAGGAAGAAGGGTGACTCGTGGAAGTTTGTTTTCCCAGATAGGGAAGATGTATGTCCAGTTGGCGGTGAGGACTTGTGATCCAATTGCCCCAACCAAGTATCATTGGTGGCACAGAACGAGCAATAGCCCACATGATATTTCCGGTTGATATTTGATTTGAGATTTGAGCTGATATTTGATTTGAGTTGATCATGAAAGTTGATATTTGATTTGAGATTTGAGCACAGTTGTGCTCAAATAAAATAAAAGTAATGGTGTCTCTCTCACAGCCAATAGGCCAAAATAAACAGATAAGTGTCTGTAATAATTACTATTTTTTATTATATTGCTAAAGTAAACTTAAAATTGTAAATGTAAGATTAGTTCAAATGTGCCCCATAGCTGTTCAAATGTGCCCCATTGTAAGGGCAGTTTTGAACAAATTCGGAAATTCACATAAAATTTAATATTTAATGTTCCTTTATACCAAATGGCATTTTTCCAACAGAAGAATATTGACAAATGGTTGTTGTTACCATATAAAAAAATTGTAACCCTATTTTACAAACACAACTCTTAAACTAAAAAAATGTAAAAAGTGATCAACTGTGCCCCCCTCTTCCCTACATGTTTTAATTGTTTAGCCAGTGTTCGTAAATCATCAGCGTGCATCGAAGTACAGATGCAGGCACTGTTCTTCCAGGCACCATTCCCTATTATACACATAAGAGAATTCAATTCAAGGCTCAAAGTCTGATGAAGGCAACAAAATAACGAAGCACACACATACCAGTGATACTTCAAAAGAGTCTGTCTGAGGAGGCTCAACTCTCTTCCCAGATAAATAATTCCATAGTAAATTTGATGTCTTGGATGACAGATTTGCATGCTCAGCCATTCGCAGCTCAACTGCATTCGCATTCGTTCAAACACACTATGTGACCGTTGAACCCATTCGAATGATAATTGATCCAGCGTCACAAGCTAGTTTAGTGACAACCGATTGTCAACAAAGATTAGGGCTGCTTAGAATAAAAATGAGCGTGAATTGTTTAGGATTATCAGGTACTCCTGAGTGCACCACCCATGGTGTTACTTTATTTATAATAGGACCGCGTAATAATGACACGGAAATTCAGGTATCTGCAATTGTAATTCCTAAAATTACCTCTTGTTGGCCTTCCTTTACTCTACCTAGTTCAGTTCGTGAGAAATTATCATCATTGGATCTGGCAGAACCCAACTTTTCAGACCAGGGCAAATTGATTTCTTGCTTGGAGCAGATTTATACTCAGAAGTTATGACTGAAGGTCCCATAATTCGACAAGAAGGTCCTCCAAGTGCATGGCCTTCAATTTTTGGATGCATTATTTTGGTCCCAATGGCACCGAGAATATCGAACCATATTTCAAACAAGACATTTAGATCACTCACCACTTGTTTTACGTCAGTTGAAAATGATCTGCGTGCTTCCTTACTAAATTTTTGGAACATTGAGGAATTGCCTAGCGTCGACAATATCTCCCCTGAACATAGACTTGTTGAAGAACAATTCAAAACCTTGCAGTATCAAAATTCTGATGGGAGTTACGTAGTGCCTATGCTATTAAGAGATATGACCTCGCATTGCCTGTAGGCTGTTCCCAAATGCAAGCTATTAAAAGATTTACTAACTTAGATTGTAAATTGAAACGGAATCCTGAACAAAACGCTGAGTATAGAGCCTTTATGAAGGATTATCCAGATCATGCACATATGTCACCAGCTGAATGGGGATTGGGGAAATATTACATACCACATCATATGGTGAGAAAACCTTTTAGCAGCACGACTAAGGTTCGAGTAGTGTTTGATGGGTCATCCAAGTCTAGCTCTGGCAAGTCACTGAATGACTTTCTCTTAACCCTTAACCGGTGACGTGCGGTCTGTGAGACCACTGCGTTTTTAAAATTATGAATATTTTGTAAATGACTATTTTAAAATGTCTATAATTCTCGTTAGCTTCATATTTTTGTATAATAAGGATATAACACTCTTAAAATTTAACGTTTTTATTATTTATATTTGTAAATTTGCAACTGAATTCGATTAGCGGTCTGAGAGACCACACGTCACTAAATTGGAAAAATCAATAAACGTAATTCTGGTGGACATGATTCGAAAAGTTGTTAAAAACAATTCGTCGTGATTTTTCAAGTATAAGAATAATTAATAATTTGTTAGGAAGCATTTTTAGTTACACAACGTAGATAATAAAGTACTTAATTTTTCTAAAATACATCAAGCAAGAATATGACTATTCAAGTCGTTGCTGAAGGCGAACCCAAAACAAATGAAATCCGGTTTTTATTGGAAATATCACGCATTTTGTTCTTTAAATGTTAAGCTTCTTATAGATTTTATAAATAATTACAATAAAACAGTGGTTTATTTCTCGTACCCCTTGCAGGCAGTACGCATGTGATGCATTTTGTAAAAATGACGGAACCCATTGAACTCCAAAATTTCGCACGCCCACGCCTGGAGTACAACATTCTCCCTTTAACTATTTGGGGACAGAACATCTAAGTATCGAGTTTTACCACCAGAAGAAATAAAGGGTAATTTGATTTGATTTATAGGGTGCGTCGACATCGAGGTCATTTTGCACCACTACTATCTTTATGTTAGCAAAATGTTTTCTTGTCAGCTAGGTAGGTAGGTTTATGTTTTTATGGGTGCGTCGACGACTAAGGTCATTTGCACCACGCAGTCTATTTGGTATTATAAAATAAAAATTGGATATGTCGGCGATAGAAAAAAAAGGAAAAAATATACGACACTATATTAAATCTTATTTAGAAGGCCAGTTGCTTTTAAAAAGGATATAATTCGGCTTAGACGATCATGATTGTCTCCTAGAACGTGTTCTAGGTCTCCATTTATACCCAGCTTTTCGCGCATAGTCCGGAATTTGTCACACTCAGTCAGGAGGTGTCGTACACTGAGAGAAGAGTCACAGTCATCACAACGAGGTGTAATCTTCTCTTCTGTAAAGAGGAAAGAGTGGGTCAAGGCGCAATGCCCAATTCTCAACCGTGTGATGACGAATACCTCTCTGTGGCTGTTCCTGATGGAAGTGGGCCACACTGACGTTACCAGCTTCACGCGTAGTTTGTTATTATGCACGTCTCTCCAAGATGCACTCCACTGCTCTAGCACTACTTTACGAAGAGTAGCCTTTAGGTCCTGGCAAGGGACCAGCACCGCCGTCTGTTCAGTAATATTTAGAGCCCTCCTCGCAGCTGCATCAGCCATCTCATTACCGGCAATTCCCACATGTTCAGGGACCCAGAGGAAGGTTATGGTAATTCCTCTTCTAATAGGGCATAGGAGCCTGGAGTGTATGCTCTGGACAATGGGGTGATTGGAGAAGAAGACGGAAATGGATTGAAGAGCACTCATAGAGTCCGTACAAATGGCGAACGCCTTAGCACTCTTCCCTATCCCATCAAGAGCCATCTTAATGGCCAGCAGTTTGGCTGCGTACATGCTACACAGTGGGCCGAGTCTGGCCTCGATGACGCCGTGGTGAGAGGAGGTAACCGCGCATGAGCAGGCTGAATCCGATTTAGATCCATCAGTCGCTGAGTCGTCGCTGCATGTGCTGGCGAATAGCTCGCCGAAAACTTGGCCAATACCGGCTTGAGACGTCAACACATTACCGTCAACATTTAGGAACGAGACGCAGGGCTGATGGTGAATTCCCGAGATACGTTTCACCTTGTTCCACACCTGTGCAACGGGTTTTCTGGAGTTGATGCCAGATACGTACTCCATCCAGGAGACCTTTTTAGCTTCCCTCACTACCTTTCGAGCTTTCGCTCGAAGGCGTATAAATGCAGCCAGATTAAACGCTGTGGGGAATTTCTTGAATATTCGTAATGCCTTCTTGCGTTGGCGAATGGTGTTAGCACAGTATTCATTCCATCATGGCACTGCAGGTCTGGAGGTGTTTCGCACTGATCGCGGTACACTGCCATTGGCGGACTCGAGAATACTTCTGGTCAGTTTTGCAATGTTAAAAATCCCGTTGCGGCTTTCGTCAAAGGTAAAATTAAAAGTCTTAAAATTAAGTCTTCTTAAAATCTGGCCAATTGGCTCTCCGAATAATCCAGTTTCCCGGGCGAATAAAATCTATGCTAAAAATTTTCCTCCCTACTAATTAAAAGGGGAAAGTGGTCGCTCCCACATACATCATCGTGTACGGACAAGTGAAATTTACCAAGCAAGGTGCTCGATGCAATGCATATGTCTATTGAGGAGAATTGACCACTGAAGGAGTTAAAACGAGTGTGTTCCCCGTTATTTATTAAAATTAGGTTAAAATCCGTGATAAGATTAGCTAGAACGACCCCTTCGGTCGCTCTGTGCCCCAGAGCTATCCCAAAGGGTATCGTGGGCATTAAAATCACCTACTAAAAAGAAAGGTCTCGGTAGTTGATGGACAAGGGCTTCCAGATTAAAACGAATCACCGGTGCCCCCTCAGGTAAGTAGACGTTGCATAACGTCAATGCCTCTGGGGCATGCACCGTTACTGCGACCGCCTGAAAAGGCGTGTTCAGTTGCACTCGGGAGGTGTAAAAGGCCTCCCGAGTGGCAACTGCCAATCCACCCTGGGCACGTTGGCCACTGGTGTCGTCCAGTCTAAAAACATTAAAACCTTTTAAAATGCTCTTGTCCATTGTTTTAAAATCAGTTTCCTGCAGGCATATGCAAGACGGGTTAAAATCACGAATTAAAACGGTCAGCTCCTCCTTACGCCGATAAAAACCATTGCAGTTCCACTGCAAAATAAAACCCATAAATATCTTTTAAAATAAATAAATAAATAAATACGCTCGAATATATAAAAAGGGGGGTCAGCGCCGAATACGGTGCTTTTACCCCTTTTGTTTCGCAGGGAGGACTTCAGTCTCTGAGGGACTGTCGTCCTCCTCCATTGACTCCCACATACATCATCGTGTACGGACAAGTGAAATTCACCAAGCAAGGTGCTCGATGCAATGCATATGTCTATTGAGGAGAATTGACCGCTAAAGGAGTTAAAATGTGTGTGTTCCCCGTTATTCATTAAAATTAGGTTAAATAAAAATAAAAAAATAAGTCGGCTTCCTGGTCCGGAGGGGCCAGGGGATGGGGTTTTTTCATGCTGTTTCAGCACTACCCCGGTAGCTTTTTTCGTTTGGTTCTTCTTAGGAGAACCAGTGGTGGTGGTGTTGTTTTTCGGTGCCGGATTTGGTGCCTTAGCCGGCTTGGCTACTTCTTTTATTTCTACGATATTTATATTTGCACTTAACCTTTGGTATATTTGGGGATGCAACGGAGGCAAAAGATTTCGAAAAGATGGGTGCTGCCATTGCCCTGTATCTTTTCCTCGCCTCGAAGTACGGGACTTTCTCTATTGTTTTATTTTCCATAATTTTGCACTCTTCTACCATTTATGGGCACTTGCGAGAATACGCCGGATGCGTACCCTCGCAGTTCACACACCGTGGTTCCTTGTTGCAGTCCGCACTCTCATGGTCTTCCAGGCCGCAGCGCGGGCAGGTGGCCTTGCCCTCACATTGCGGGGCGATGTAGCCGAAGCGCTGGCACTGGAAGCAGCACATGGGCATATGAATGGTCGCACTGGAACCGATTCATAGCCGACGAATACCTTGTCGGGGAGACTATCACGGGCAAATGTTAAGACGACAGAAGTATAGTTTACGAATTCGCCATTGCGCTTAGTGGTAAGCCGACGAGCATCAGTGACTCCTTGAGATGCCATTTCACTTTTAATCTCGTCGACTTCCAAGTACAGTAGGTCGTAATGTGATATTACTCCCCGACAGGTATTAAGAGTACGGTGCAACTCCACTTTTACTGGAATGTCGTGCACCTTGGTGAGTGACAAGAGCTTCACACTCTGAACATTACTTGCCACTTCGATTAGCAAGCTTCCGTCACGCAGCTTTTTAGCGGATTTCAGCTCTCCTGGTATTGCAGACGACAGAACTTTACGAATGAGAAAGGGGGACACCCGCTTAAGCGTCTCCCCTTCTTTAACGCACTTCATTATCAAAATCCGCTTGCAAGCAGAAAAACACTTATCTCCCCCGCCCGTATCCGGGCAGGATCTTTTGGAGGGTGGAAGAATTGAATCTGCCATGCCATATATTACTTCATCCCCCTGGCTCCCCACCCACCATGGAGCCACACATACGGGACGCCGCACCGCAAACCGATGCGGTCGCCAGGGCTACCCGAGGGGATATAGCACCCTAGAGGTGGTTGGCTGTTTCGGGTTGGATCTTCGATGCATGGGCCCACCAAACCCGTACATCTCCAACCGCCCTACACAGACCCCCACCTCCCTGGCACTCGCCAACGTTAAGCGTAACGCCACGGAAGCCGATTGACCGGGAGTGGCTAGCTCCCGGCCGCCCGTTTACACAGAATGCGGGGCCAAAGACGGGTATTGGCCCGTAGTCCATACCTAACATCCGACACCCTGCTGGGAGCCACGGACCTCACCCTCCAGGATCCCCTTCTCCTCCTTACGGGTCTCCGCACACGGCAAACATGCGGGTGGATCGCAGGCCAGGTGGTGTGGCCGCACACAGACAGTTGACCCACAAGACTGTCCGGGCTCAACCCTTACTGACACGGGGTTTGTTTTCGGGGTTATCTCCCCGCCCACTTAGTCGCCTCTTACGACAAGCAGGGATACTGCGGGAGTATTCTCAATCTTCCTACCCGCAGGGGGCTTCTCCAAAGGACCTGTTAATTTAGTTTTAATGTTTACAGATTTTTTTATCTAGCGCAATAACTCTAAATCTTTTCTTAATGCCAAATATATGCATTATTTTTACTTTTTTCGTTCGTTGTGCTCAAGGTATTTTAACACTCGTTTGCTATGTTTACCGTTCTAAAAAAAATACTTAATCAACTTGCCTCTCTGTTTCATTGTCGATGAAACATAGCTTTTCCTAATTTTGGCCTCCGGTGGTGCGCTTTAGGAAAACTGTTACGTTAATCGCACCATTTGCAAAGGTTTGAAATTGAATTTTTATGTATTGAACTTGGAATTAAACGACCCCTAAAATTTTGACAGAAGCAAACATACTTCCTTATATGAAGCAGCATTAAAAATTATATTGCATCACTTTTTCAAAACTGGTGCAATTTAGGCACCCTTCCCTTAGGTATGTTTCGATGAATTTTTCTTGGGTTTTCAACTACGTCAAGTGGCCCATGATAATCGACATTTCGAGGTCTGAATCGTTCCGTCATCAGGGTTAACGAGGAATTGTTCGGACCGCGAAACATCAGTTATCATGGACCACCTCACCTGGTTGAAAACCTGAGAAACATTCATCCAGTTAACTCACTGGGAAAGCACAAGATCCTTCATTACATGTATATTTGTAATGCCTGAGAGTGGTTCGAAATATTTTCAGGGAGCAAAGTTTTTATCTTTCTAATTATTATAAACTGCCAGTTGAAAATCAACTTTAGATTAAGTTAGCAATACATAATTTACCTGAAAAATGAAATTATTATCATTATTAACAGTTAAATTCTTATCGTGTTACAGATTCAGAGTCTCTCGAGGCACATGTTCTTCCTCATACTTTAGAGGAAACTGTTTATGTTGATAGTGGTAGGTATTTATTTTTTTAATTATTACATGTTTCCACTCCCCAACTGTCCAAACAGGGATTATTCACCTATCGTGCTGTCCCCCCATCCCACTCCCTTCCTTAATTTATCTCCCCCGACCCTTATTTGAGAGCATGTAAGGAATGGACATGCATTGTTTAGCACCTTGATAACGACATGTATATTGTCGAAACCATGGCCGAAGTCAATAAAACTTGTGCATGGAATGTACAAAGCGAATTTTCTTTTCCTATCCGAAGGGTGATTTAAAACTATTTTTTTACAGATTTCAGGCATGTAGAAATGATTAAAACGGAGTTCAGGAAACTGAACTCAAGGATTGATTCCTTGGCAAAAAAAAGTTGAATTCCTGCTTGCCCAGATGCACGATGGAGGAATAGGAAGAGCGATCTTACCTTGCAGTTCAGAATTGGATGATTTGCCAGATTTCCCTCTCATAGAGTTCAAAAGAAATCAGGTAACATTTGGCGAGTTTTAGCAGCTACCTAAGAATGGAATTCTTCTTTCTTTTCTTCATGGTCTTTTCACGGATAGATTTCATGTCTTCTTTTTGTAACAGGAATGGTGTAATAAAAGCTTTCTTCATATGCCAGAAATAAATTTCTATAACAAACTAGTAATTTATGCACTACATTGAAGGAATTCTTTTCCTGTGTGGTTTGTATAAGCTAAAGTACAAACATACTGGAGGTGTGCAGACCATTAGAGACGAGCACTAAGTTCCTTGCTCTCCAATAACCTAGCATACGAGCTAACATGGATGGGACCACAGCATGGAAGCAAAAAGGCGAGATGTTCCAAGGATTCCATGTTTTTTGGTGCCCTGAAATTATGTGATATCCTGATAGGTATGGATAACCTTGCTTCACATGCCTAAATTTAACCCTCTTTATTTAGAGTATTTAGAGACTGTTAATGAGATAATTATTCTCTGATGTATTTAATATTTTCTTATTAATTGCATCAAACTTAATTTCATTGATTTATTTTTCAGTCTCTGTTATGGAATGTCACCCAAAAACTTCGAGTATAGCTGCCTTTGAAAGAGGAGGGAAGCAGTGGCTGCAACATGCAGGAGACCGAATAAAATATACAGAAAAAAGAGCATGAAAGAAAGTTAACTTTCTTTCCTACTCTTCTTTTCAAGGAGGACCAATCTTTTAAGATTTTCAAGAATATGTAGTTTAAAATTATTTTATACATTTATTTTTTATTATAAAACCATTTGAAAATAACATTTAGAAACATTTTGTTTGGAAAGTTACCAATATTTGTGCCAATGTTTTATAATACATATTTATAATGAATTGGTTAATTTTCTGGAGTAGTTTGGTCGATATGAGAAAACACCAATTTAGCCGACGTTTCGCCTCTTTATTGCGGCATCATCAGGGCTATTTGATACATAATTGAAGTTTTTACATTTTCATTAATTTTTACAGTCTAGGATCAAAATTTAAAGAGAGGAAAAAAAATGATTACAGAGAAAATCTAGTACATACCTTTTGGTGACAATTTTTTATAAACAACAACAACAGCATATCATTGTTGTTGTTGTTTATAAAAAATTGTCACCAAAAGGTATGTACTAGATTTTCTCTGTAATCATTTTTTTTCCTCTCTTTAAATTTTGATCCTAGACTGTAAAAATTAATGAAAATGTAAAATGTAAAATGAAAAATTTTGTAGAGGTAGTGGTCGCCAAGAAAGTGGCCGCACGGCTGGAAGTCGACCGGGTTTAGCCCTATGCCTATATCAGAAGTTAAAGGGGTCGGACAGTAGCTGGGTAGTGGAAGTCAGGTAGGCCCCGCGACGGATACAGTAGCAGGATGCTATCGCTCCTGAAGGTGGAGAAGAACAGCCAAATGGTGGAGATGATCGCGAGGGGTTACAACCAGGAGATGAACGCATATAACAGAAACATATTCCGTTGCCCTGCACACAACTCAGTCAGTGTTTGTTTGCTGCTGAATTACCACGTGCCACGCCGTGCTGCAAACTTTTGTTTCTGGAGCGAGTACTACACATAGAAGTGGAAAGAAAGGTAATTACAGCAATAAGCACACATCTTGGCTATCGTTTGAAATAATAGTCATTAGAAATAACTCACTATAAATTTGAATGTTAGTTACGTTTTCTAATGTTGAGACGTCCACGGGGCAACTTTGGGACTGTCCTAAAGTTTCTCCAAAAATAACTACGTAAGCGATTAATGTTTTCCCCCTTGTTATAGGAATTGGTGTAAAGATTAGGACATATAAACACGTCCTGGGGTCAAGGACGTATCGCAATTACACCGATAAACTTCAGGGAAATTCTATTAATAACAAAACTCTTAGTTACCGAGCAGCCGCCAGCCGATACGGAAATCCAAAGAACACACACCTTATGAAAACGAAGGAAAGGCACATGAACACGGTTGGCAGGCAGGCGGTGTTTACTCGGGAAGAGGAGGAACGGAGGAACATTCGGTGGCTATATCAATGTTTGGCTTCCTAGTAGACATGTACGACTTGCGTTGTAATATGATGTCATATCTGGACAGATCGGGCTGAAAACGGCCATATTTAAAAACAATATTCCCGGATATGAGTGGGCGTTGAAATTTATGGAAACATAATATGGTCATAACTTTGCGATCAGCGAAGAATATCACCTATTCACGGGCAGCAACGAATGAGGAACTTATTGGAGCTTTCTTTGATAACATGGAAAAGAAGTTAGAAGGCATTTTACTGGAAAACGTGGAATTTCGACGAAACCAATATTGTTGACGACCATGGAAATAAGCAAGTAATCACAAAAAGGGGGACGAAATACCCGGAAAATATCCGGAACTGGTCGAAGGCCTTCACCTCTCTCATGGTATGCATCGCATCAGGTACACTCGCCCCTTTATACGTTAATTATAAATCAGAAAAAAATTGGAGTACCTGGACGGATGACGGACCACCGGGAGCTAGATACAACTAGACAAATAGTGGGTGGTCTGATTACTTTCAGACTAATTGGTATTTTTACTTGGAAAATTCCACTTGTAATATAGACAAAACACGCTTTTCCTGGGATGGCATGTTCCCTGGTCCATCACATATGCTTAAAGCAATGTGTGAGAACTATTCCAAATTTATGGTGAAAAATATTTCAATATTTATTAAACAGTTGAACGGATCCGTTGAAGAATTTGCATCCCCGACTGCAGTAAGATTCTGTACTTCGCCCCCCCCCCCCCCTCTCGCCAAGTGACTCCTTGTGGCCTCAACATCCCAGGCCTCAAAAAAATACAGCTGAAGATAATTCATTGTATTAGGTTAAGTTCTTTGGATCATTTTGTGTTTTTGGTTTAAGATCCTCCATATCCCAACTAACCCCTATCCCGTAAATGTTTTTCCGTTGCCATTGCTTGTTACTCGAATTGAGAAAATAAATATTCTATCATGCAAATCCATCTCAGTAAATATTTCCAATACTGAATCGCCCATTTAAGCCTAGCTTTCCCCTTAGTTGCAAGATTTTTAAATATTGTTTTTTTTTCTCAGATGCCAGGAAAGAAGGAAGATGAGGGAAGAAGCGAGAGCTTTGGTGTCAGACGCAGATGGCTAAGGCTATAGAAGCTGTTCGTGAGAAGAAGATGGGGTACCTTAAGGCGTCCAAGAAATTCCATGTTCCTAGAGCGTGTCTTCCACCTCGTCAACAGTAAGGTGGAAAATGCAAAGGTAGCAGCCTCAACCACTCTTGGCCGTACGCCAGTTTTTCCTAAAGAACTAGAAAACGAGTTACAAAAATATTTAGTTGAGATGGAGCCCACGTTCTATGGGCTCACGAAAAGCGATGTCTGCAGTCTTGCCTATCAACTTGCAGTTCGTTATAACATAGCCCATCCATTCAAAGACGAAACTGCAGGAAAATACTGGTTCTACGCTTTCATGAAGAGGCATCCGCAACTTTCAGTCAGTAAACCCATGGGTACATCTTTCGATAGAGCCAGGGGATTTATAAAAGATGAAGTAGAAAGGTTTTCTGACCTTTTCGATATTGTTTTCAAAAGACACAACTATCCACCTAACAGGATATTTAACGTACACGAAACCGGTTTGTCAGTGGTTCAAAGTAAAATTCCTCATGTAGTAGGTCTAAAAGGAAAGAGATAAATTGGGTCTCTTACTTCAGCTGAAAGAGATTCTCTTGTAACCATCGTCCTCTGTATGAGTTCAGGAGGGGACTTTGTCCCGCCTCTTGTGATATTCCCAAGAAAGAACATGAATGAACGACTTCTTAGAGGTGCTCCACCAGGGACCATCGCATCGTGCCACCCGTCTGGTTTGCTACAGACAAACATTTTTACTAAATGGTTAAAACATTTCATTGATGTGACAAAACCCTCAGCTGAGTCACCTGTCCTGCTTCTCCTCGACGGGCACACAACCCACAAGCGTAACATAGACGTAATTAATTTAGCAAGGGAAAGTCATGTACCATTTTGTCTACCCCCCCCCCCCCCCCCATTGTTCGCATAAAATCCAACCCTTGGATAAAACCTTTATGGGTCCACTTAAGTCTCACTATAGTGAGGAAGTGAGATCTTTCTTAAGGCATAGCTCAAGGCCCTCGAGTATTTTTGATATGATGGAACTGTTTGGTAGAGCCTACCTTAAAGTACAACGTAGGGACATAGCCGTAAACGGCTTCAAAGTGACTGGTATTTATGCTGTCAATAGAAATGTTTTTAGCAGTGAAGATTTTATTGCTTCTACACTCCCTGTTCCTAGGCCTCAAACTATGAGATGGAGAAATGACCCTCTCTTATGTTCTTCTGCATGATTCTTCTGATTCACCTCAACCCCGAGTTACAGGATGAGCTGAAAGAAAAGGGCAAAAAGAAGGAACTAGAAGCTTCTAAACAACGAAAGAAACAGAACATTCAAAGACCCCCTGTTAAGAATTTAAACTTAGACCGACCTTTTAGACCTAAAACTTCTAGAGAGGACTCCAGTGTGAGCAGCGATGAATCGTTCCATTCTAATAAATCATCTCTAATGCACTTCATGCCATCAACTAAAGAACCTGACGAGGTCTGTACTGACAATGCTGCCCTGGTGTCTATATTTGGGTCCAAAGCCAAAATTAGACCTCTCATAGCTCTCCGTCTCCAACGTTGGGCTATTTCATTGTTTGCTTTTCAATGCAAAATTGTTTTCCGAAAATCTGATCAAATTCCTCATGCTGATTATTTTAGTAGGAATCCTCTACCGGATTACACTGAAATTGAGGATATAGACAATAGAATTTCCATTGTGGCCATGTGACCCTTGACTGCTGAACAGGTATCCACAGAAACTCAAAAAGACCCCGTTTTGAGCTAAGTTCTGACTTATGTGCTTAATGGGTGGCCGGATGATGTGACAGATGAAAGGTTACGTCCATACAACAGGAGGCATCTGAAACTGTCTGCTGAGGCAGGTTGTCTGCTGTGGATGTCCCAAGTTGTAATTCCCAAGTCATTGCAGGTTGAAGTACTGGGCATGCTACATGAGCTTCACCCTGGCGCTAGCCGAATGAAAAATTTGGCCCGTGGATATGTGTGGTGGCCAAGGTTAGATGAAGAATTAGAGGCTCTAGAGGCAAGATGTGGAATTTGTCAATCTTTACAGTCTGCGGCTCGTCATGAGCCATTGATTCCTTGGTCGCGGCCCACCCGTAGGTAGCAGCGAATCTATGTTGATTTTGCTGAGTTTGAAGGTGTGACATTACTCATTACTGTGGATGGTCACTCCAAATGGCCGGAAGTTAGAATTATGCATGATGGTACCACAGCTTAAAGAACTAGTGATGCTCTACGTTGTTTGCCGCTTGGGGTTTACCAGAGGAATTAGTTTTGGATAATGGTCCACCTTTCTCTTCCTTTAATTTTGAACAATTTTTAGTTGACAATGGGATCACTCATTCATTATCTCCTGTCCATCACCCTCAATCAAATGGTTTAGCTGAAAATATGGTCAAAATTAAAATAAAAGCTCTACTGAAGCAGTTAGTGGATACATCCACTTCCAACCGTTCTCTTCAACATAATATTGATGCATTTTTATTTGCCTATAGAAATACACCTCATTCTATTACTAAACTCACTCCAGCTGAATTGTTCTTAGGTCGAACACCTCGGACTAGACTTTCTTTGTTAAACTCGTCTAATGTGTCAAATCAACGGATGAAAGCAGTTCAAACCTATCCAATTCTAAGGCTATTCACTAGGGCGGATCGGAAAAATCGATTTTTCGCGGAGAAACTTGGCCCCGAGGAAAGAGTTGTCAAAGTGACTCAAAATGAGGCCAGAAAAATTTGGGACCTCTAGGTCAACCCTAGACCCTCGCGCCGTGGCCATTTATGGGGAGGGGGGCTGAAAATGGAAAAAATCATCCTTTTATAGCGGTTCCCCATGTATTTTGCCGAGTTGCGGCCCTTTAGGGCAAAAATTTCGTTCATTTGTACGCATCTGCAGTCGTTAAGCCACAAATTGTCTATTTTGAGTGCGAGGCCGCGCGTAATTATGCACCACCCATGTAACGTATCTCGAGAAATAACGAATCTCGAGAAATTTTCTCGAAGTATTCTTCTTGTCGATGTGATAAGATTTTCGTAACTAAGATGGCGGTAGACATCGAAACTCTGAAAATGGAAGTTAATATCTTGAAACACAAACAAATTAATAGTGCTGCCGGAACTACTAAGTAGTAGAGTTAGGTTTTTGAGGTGCGTCGACGGCCGTGGTCATTCGCACCGTCCACAACCTAATATAAAAACAGTCGAGTTATAAAAAATAAAAAAATAAAACACTAATCTTTAGCGTATTTACGAATTTTAATAAATATGTATGCAGTAACTGTAGAAGAACTCGTAAAATCATATTTTGGTTAAAAGGCCTATTTCTTTGAAAAATAAAATAATGCGGCTTAGGCTATCAGGGTCGTCACCGAGGACGTATTCTAGGCCTCCCCTTATGCCTAACTTATTACGTGCATCCCGATGCTTGACGCACTCCGTCAGGAGGTGCCGAACAGTGAGAGGTGAGTCGCAATCTTCACAGCGCGGTGGAATTTTCTCTTCCGTGAAGAGAAAGGAGTGGGTCAGGGCGCAGTGCCCTATCCGCAAGCGTGTAACTACGACTTCCTCTCTCCGACTACTCCTCACGGAAGAGGGCCATGCCGATGCAACCGGTTTAACACACCGCAATTTGTTGTTGGCTGTATTTACCCACGCATTGTACCATTGCCCCTTCACTACTTTGCTTAACATGCATCGGAGGTATTCGCATGGTACTAGGTTATGCGCTTGCTCTGGAATGAGCAAGGCATCTTTTGCCAATATGTCTGCCCTCTCGTTTCCGGCAATTCCCACATGCCCAGGAACCCAAACGAACGTGATATTAATTCCCTTCCTTTCAAGGGATAAGAGGGAAGACTGTATGTCCTGTACAATAGGGTGCATGGGGAATATACAGGAAATGGAACCCAGGGAGCTCATGGAGTCAGTACATACGGCATAGGAGCCACCAGAACTTCTTATCCCGTCCAGAGCCATCTTGATGGCCAGGAGTTCCGCTGTGTACACACTACACAGCGGGTTTAGCCTGGCCTGGATGACTCCATGATGGGCCGAGGTGACTGCGCAGGCACACGCAGTATCCGACCTTGAGCCATCCGTATACACGGGGATAAGATCGGAGTGACTGCTAAAGAATTCTCGGAAGAGTTGTTAATATTCCGATGCGGTGGTGCAACTTTTCCGCAGGCTATTTAGAGTAGAGCATATTTTAGGCGTTGGAGTTAACCAAGGTGGGTGGTTCGAGTATCCAATGCGATACACTTCCGGGAGCATAATGCCAGCACTATCGATAAAATGTTTAAAACGAATGCCAAGTGGTCTAGTAGACCTTGTCCTTAAATTAAAAATTTCTAAAAATTTAGGTTTAAAAAGAATTTTAAAACAGGGGTGTGCCTTCGTGGTAAAGACTTTGGCCGCGTAACTGCACATTAAAAAATTTCTCCGGTATGAGAGCGGCGATTCACCTGCGTCAGCACAAATGCTGACGACCGGGCTAGTTCTATAGGCACCAGTGGACAGCCGTAACCCCGCATTATGAATCGTCGTCAATGGTCTCATGTACGACTCACGGCTCGAAGAATAGATAACTGAGCCATAGTCAAGCCTAGAGCGGACAAGGGAACGGTAGAGCAGAAGCATCGTTTTGCGGTCTGCTCCCCATGTCGAGTGGCTTAGAAATTTTAAGATGTTTAGAGACCTATGACATTTATTTTTCAACTCCTCTATGTGTTTCCGCCAATTGAGTCTAAAATCGAGCGTCATTCCAAGAAAGTGCACGGATTCTACATAAGGAAGATTTCTGCCAGCTAGCTTCAGCACAGGTGGAGAAAAGATTCCCCTCCGTCGGTAGAAATGAACGCAATTCGTCTTCTGGAATGAAAACCTAAATCCATTCCTTCGGCACCAGTCTTCCAGCCTATTGATGGTGAGCTGTAACAATCTTCCGGCAGAGACGAGCTTGGAAGACCTGCAGAATATGGCAAGGTCATCCACAAAGAGAGATCCCATAATGGGTGGTTTGATGCAATTAGCCACCTCATTTATCGCGACTGCAAAAAGCGTAACGCTCAGTACGGAGCCCTGTGGCACTCCGTTTTCCTGAGTATATTGACTAGATAGATGACGGCCAATTTTAATCTTAAACACCCGGTCTACTAAAAAGTTTCGAATAAAGGTGAGCATGTTACCCCTCAGACCCCATTCATGTAAGACTATTAAAATCTTCTTCCGCCAGACTCCATCGTATGCCCTCTCCAAGTCGAAGAAGACACCTACGACGTGCTGGCGGAGAAGAAAGGCCTCCTGGATGAAATTGTCCGCTCGTACTAGGTGGTCAATAGTCGAGCGGCCCCGCCGAAATCCACACTGGATGTCGGAAAGAAGGTTTCGGTGCTCCAGCCACCAGAAGAGCCGCCGATTAACCATCCTTTCCATTACCTTGCACAGGCAGCTAGTGAGAGATATCGGTCTGTAGCTGTTTGGATCGGTGGTCTCTTTACCCTGTTTTAGTATTGGAACTATTGCAGACTCCCGCCAGGAAGGTGGGAAGCTTCCCTCAGACCAAAGTTGGTTGAGGGTGCGAAGGACCTCCGGCAATGCCCTCTCAGGAAGATTCCGAAGAAAGGCATTGTGGATCTGGTCTATTCCCGGAGCGGTGTCATGGAAGTCTGCAATGGCTGAGCTTAGTTCCCACAAGGAGAAAGGTAGGTTGTAATCTGCCACCGTCCGCGACTCAAAGGTAAGCTGTACAGACTCGTAACGCTCCTTATGCCACATTTGTTGTGGATGGCAACTCTCGTCACTACTGGCCTTGGCGTATAATTGGCCAAAGGCCTCACAAATATCACGTGGAGATGTTAAAATGTTGTTGTCGACCTTAAGGAGATGCACGCCAAGTCGCTTCTGGCTCCCTGATATACTCCTCACCTTATTCCAAACCTGTGCAATCGGAGTTCGGCAGTTTAGAGCCGATACAAATTCCATCCAAGAGGCCTTTTTTGCCTCTCTTACTACCTGTCGAGCTTTAGCTCGTAGGCGGCGAAATGAGGATAGATTCGTTGCAGTAGGATATTTATTAAAAATTCTCAGCGCTTTCTTCCGTCGTCGAATTGCCTCAGCGCATTCCTCATTCCACCATGGAACTGCTGGTCTCGGTGCAGTGCCCTTTGACCGAGGAATACTGCACCTTGCGCTTTCTAGCAGGCAGTTTGTCAAACTCTCTATATTTAATAAAGGATCACAAGCCTCATTATGGTTAAAATTAAATACTTTTTTAAAATAGGACCAGTCAGCTTTCCGGATAATCCAGTTACCCGGACGAATATAATCGAAGTTGAGCATTTGGTCTCTTTTGAGTAAAAGGGGAAAATGATCGCTCCCACACAAATCGTAGGTAGGTAGGTTTAAAACTTGTAGGGTGCGTCGACGGCTAGGTCATTTTGCACCACTACCCATTCTTAGTAGTAAAATTTATAAATGTAACAGTAATAATAATAAAAATTGTCTATCATAGTTATGGCAATTATTAAAAAATTGATTACAGTGATTTATTATAAAAAAAAGGGTGAGAGTTATATTTTTCTGAATAGTCCCGTCTCTTTCAGAAATTTGATAACTCGGCTTATAACATTCGGGTCGTCTCCTAGGACGGATTTTAGGTCTCCCACTAAGTTTAGCCGCCTTCGCGCATCACGGTATTTGTCACACTCCGTCAGGATATGCCGAACGCTGAGAGGACAGTTGCAGTCATCACACTGAGGTCGTTGTTTCTCTTCCGTGAAGAGGAATGAGTGGGTCAGAGGACAATGCCCTATCCTCAAACGTGTGATGACGACTTCCTCTCTTCGGCTATTCCTGACGGAAGAGGGCCACACTGACGTAACCGGCTTGATGTCGCGGAGTTTATTATTGTGTGTAGTGCGCCAATATTCCTTCCACTGCCCTTGGACTACCTGTCTCAGGCAAGATTGTAGGTCCTCGTAAGGTACCAGCGTGGACTTACACTCCGCCTCGTTCAGAGCTTCTTTGGCCAAAGCGTCTGCCTTTTCATTTCCGGCTATTCCCACATGCCCCGGGACCCAAAGGAACCAAACAAGTACTCCCTTTCTGCTGAGAGACAGCAGGGACGAATGTATATCCTGAATGATCGGGTGCATGGGCGAAAAACCGGAAATTGAATATAAGGAACTCAGGGAATCGGTGCATATAACAAAGGAGCCACCTCCGTCACATAGAGTTTCGAGTGCCATCTTCATGGCGAATAGTTCCGCTGTGTACACACAACACAGCGGATTTAATTTCGCTTTGACGGCTCCTTGGGTACTCGAGAACGCTGCGCAGGCACAGGCCAACTCCGATTTTGATCCGTCAGTGTACACAGGAAGAAAATCGGAGTGATTACTCAGAAACATTAAAAACTGACGTTGGTATTCCAAGGAAGTTGTAAAGGATTTTGGTAGTTTGCTTAGGACTGTATTAACCACAGGAGCGGGTGTTAACCAGGGAGGGTGGGTTGCGTAAGATACAGGGTACACTTCAGGCATACTGAAATCACACCCACGAATAAAATCGTTGAAACGTACGCAAACGGGCCTAGTGGCCTTCGTCCGTCGGTTAAAAATATCTAAAAAACGTGGTTTAAAGAGTATGTTAAAACATGGGTGTGCCGTCATGGATAAAACTTTGGAAACGTAATTGCACATGAGCGCGTTCCTCCGGTGGCATAGAGGAGGCTCCCCTGCATCAGAATAGATGCTTATGACAGGGCTTGTCCGAAATGCCCCCGTACAGAGTCGCAACCCCGCGTTGTGCACGGGGGACAATGCTCGCAGGTATGACTCGCGGGCGGACGCATAGACAAAACAACCGTAGTCTAGTTTAGAACGAACCAATGTGCGGTACAATAAGAGCAATGTTGTGCGGTCTGCTCCCCACGATGTGTTGCTTAAAAACTTTAACACGTTTAACGATTTCAGACATTTTGTCTTTAAATTTTGAATGTGCTCTCGCCAATTGAGCCTGTAGTCGAGTGTCATACCGAGAAAGCGGGCCGACTGGACGAAAGGAAGATTTCTTCCTCCAAGGGATAGTGTGGGCAGCATTTGGATTCCTATTCTCCTGTGGAAGTGGACGCACCTGGTCTTCTCAAAGGAGAACCGAAATCCGTTCCTTTGGGTCCATTGGTCCAGTTTGTTTAATGTCAATTGAACCATTCGGGACGCAGTTACAACCTTGGATGACCTGCAGAAAATTGCCAGGTCATCCACGAACAGTGTGCCTATCACCGGCGTCTTGATACAATTTACGACGTCATTAATCGCAATGGCGAAAAGCGTCACGCTTAAGACAGATCCCTGGGGAACTCCGTTGTCAAGACGGTAAAAGTTGGATAAAAACTGGCCTATTCTAATTTTAAAAACTCGGTGCATTAAAAAATTTTGAATAAAAATCGGCAAATTGCCTCTAAAGCCCCACTCGTGCAAAGTCGTTAATACCTTCCGCCGCCACACCCGGTCGTAAGCCTTCTCCAAATCGAAGAAGACCCCGATCACATGCTGGCGGAGGAGAAAGCCTTCTTGGATGAAGTTGTCGATCCTCACCAAATGGTCCATTGTGGAACGGCCCCGTCTAAATCCACATTGGATGCTGGAGAGAAGGTTCCGGCGCTCTAACCACCAAACGAGCCGCCGGTTCACCATTCTCTCCATTAACTTGCACAGGCAGCTGGTGAGAGATATTGGCCGGTAAGAATTCGGGTCAGCTCTATTTTTCCCATGTTTGGGTATAGGGACAATGACAGACTCCCGCCAGGACGAAGGAAAGTTACCTTCTGCCCACAGTTGATTATACGTCTGCAGGACTTCCTGCAGCGCTGTCTCCGGGAGGTTGCGGAGAAAAGCATTGTGGACCCCGTCTGGTCCTGGAGAGGTGTCGTGGGAGTCATCGATGGCAGATTTCAACTCCCACAAGGAAAAGGGGAGGTTGTAATCTGCCGTTGTCCGCGTCTCCTGGAAGCCGATAGGAATGTTCTCGAACCGTTGCTTAATCGTTCGGAAGGCAGGATCGAGATTTTCATCGCTGCTCGTCTTTGAGATTAACTGGCCGAATATCTCGCCGATGGCAGCTGGAGAAGTAACCACATTTCCTCTGACTTTTAAGAAGGAGACACCGAGCTGCTGATTATTTCCCGAAATGCTCTTCACCTTGCGCCAAACCTGTGCAAGTGGTGTTCTGATATTGACACCAGAAACAAAATTCATCCAAGAGGCCCTCTTTGCCTCCTTCACGACCTGACGGGCTTTAGCTCTCAGACGCCGGAAAGAGGACAGATTGTTTTGAGTGGGATATTTATTGAATATGCGCAACGCCTTCTTGCGTTGCCGGATGGCTTTAGCACAGTCATCATTCCACCATGGCACGGGAGCTCTCGACATGATGCGCCGAGACCGTGGTACGCTCTTGTCGGCGGCGTTGATGATGCTGTTAGTCAGTGATTTTACATTAAAAGCGCTATCGCGATTTGCATCGCACGTGTATTTAAAATTACTTTTAAAACAAGGCCAGTCGGCTTTCCGGACAATCCAGTTGCCTGGTCGGATAAAATCAGAGTTAAAAAATCGTTCCTTAAAAATTAAAAGGGGAAAGTGATCGCTACCACATAGATCTTCGTGTACAGACAAAGATATTTTATTGGTTAAACTGCTCGATAAGATACATAAATCAATGGCGGAGAAATCACCATTGAAAGAGTTAAACCGGGTCTTCTCCCCGTTGTTCAATAGAACTAGGTTAAAATCTAAAATAAAACTTGATAAAATGCGTCCCCTGCGGTTGCACTGTCCCGCAGTGCTTCCCCATAGACGGTCGTGAGCGTTAAAATCCCCTAGTAAAATAAAAGGCCGAGGAAGCTGGTGGACAAGGGATTCTAGATTAAAACGGGTGACCGGTGCACCCTCCGGCAGATAAACGTTGCATAACGTAATCGCCTCCGTAGCGTGCACCGTAACCGCCACCGCTTGAAACGGTGTATTCAGCTGTATGCGGGAGGTGTATAGGGCCTCCCGAATAGCAACTGCCACTCCACCCTGGGCTCGTTGGCCGCTGGTGTCGTCATGTCTAAAAACGTTAAAATCTTTTAAAATCCCACTGTCCGTGTCTTTAAAATGCGTTTCTTGAAGACAAACGCAAAAAGGGTTAAAATCTCGAATTAAAATGGCCAGCTCCTCCTTGTGCCTATAAAAACCGTTGCAGTTCCACTGCAAAATAAAAGCCATAATAAATAAATAAATATATATATGTAAGCTGGGATAGGGTTCGGTTGAGAGTCGTAAGGGAAAAGCCGGGAATCTGGGTAACTTGGCTTTATTCGAACATCACACGTAAGATACAACCGTCGCACATCCGATCTAAAAACAGACTCCCGCCCGCGAGCGCTCGGCCACTGCCTCGGGACGCTGCGTCTCTTATCTCGAAAACGTGCTGATCGCCCGGAACAAGACGCTGCCCCCGGGAGAGGCAGCGCATCCGTTGGAAGAGCGAGCGCCGTGCGGAGACATTGCCTAATAAGGCCATGACTTGAAGGACTGCCATATAAGGCATGCCATCGCCCATACTTACAACTACTCCCCACCAAAAGTGAGTTGCTGATTATCCCATAATCAGCAACTCATAAATGTCTAAATGTACCAAATACCAAATCCAGCAGAAAGAAAACCAATTTCAATTACTTAGAACTACACAATAACATCTCATTAAGAACATAGTATACATCAAAATAATTCCTCAAAGCCCAAATAACAAATCTCAAATAATGCTATGCAAAATCAAAAATTCAATGCCATCCCAATAATCAGGAAACAAAACACGCAAGAACCTATCTAAATACACTGTTACGAACGTCCTTCTCGTTCAGTCTTCTCCATTAATTACACACACATTAAGACAACCACATTAAACCTGTTACATATTCCCTCCCCGTTATAGATTACGCGGAACCGGCTCCGGCTCTACGCCCAATTCCTCCCCACCGTCCAATCTCACCCGGATTCTTCTCGCATCTATTATTTCGTTTTCCCCGGCTATTCTTCTAACACTCTTGCATTTCTTAATTAACTCTCCCCGCTTCCAATACCCCCCAGCTATCAGCGCCATCCCGAATGCCCCGAGACAACCCCCAATATAGGTGTACGTCCGGCTGCCCGGCGCCCGTGCCTTATCAACTTTCGCCATAATGCCCCTCAGTTTCGTTGTCAACCGCGGCGTGCTAATTTCCCTCTCAATTTCTTGCTTGATTTCGATCATATGACTGTTATCTACAGCCTCAAGTGTCATCTTCTCCTCCCCGAACATGTCCAACCTGGGGGATAATATTTCCATCAAGTTTCCCATTGCCTCCGACCTCCCCTGCCATGTAGCCATAATCTTGAAGTTCCCTCCTATTATGTCACACTGACTTACATTTGTTAAGAACCCACTTCCTTCCAATTTGATTGACCTGGGTCGCGTCTCCGTCACCGTCTCCCTGCACACAAGCGTTATTGACGTTGGGGATGGGACTGCAAAAATCCATCCATTACCTACGCGGCGAAAATACGGAATCTCAAACCGCAACTCCGTCCGGTCACACCCCCTTGAGCCTCTTTCCATGAACAGCTGATACTCACATCCTCCACTGGCCGCACTAATCAACATAACCTTTCCTGGGCACACATAAATCGGTCCCATACGACAATCTCTTAGCTCCTCTCCACTCAGCAGGGCGTAGTACAGTCTATCTTTTGTGACCAGGAGGATGGACTCTTCTACCATCCACCTACCGAAAATCTTCAACTCCGGGTATGCAATCGGGAAAACATGGATCTTATAACGCTCCAGCACGCTGCCTTCACTTCTCAGAGGAATTTCCACTAAAACCTGCAACTGATCCCCCCGTAAAACGACTGAGGCCCGCGCTATTTCATAATACAAATAGAGTGACTCATGCTCACAGGGCGCTAACATAGATAACGGTGGCCTCAGGTTATCTCTAATCTTTTTAAGCAATTCTAAGTACCTAACCGGGGTCACTAGAGTACTACTCAGACGATTATAGGCACTGTTTTCCAGGGCGACTCTCAATCCTACCACGTCTATACGCACATTCACTAATATTTGTCCCAATTGTCTTAGCGCGTCCTCATCTGATAGGAGCCCCCTCACACGCGCGATATTCGCTGCAGATGTGTTGGCTCGCTCTAGCGATCGATTCTTTAGCTCCACTAATTCCTCGACCACGCTCCGCAGGAACCTAGTGTTATTTGACACCCGGTCTTCCAGCCCTTCCACTACAAGCAACTGTCCCTCGATTTCCGTCTGAGCCTTCCCCCCATCCCTTTCCAATTTCTCTAGCCGCCCATTTATCCGCTGCAAATCGCCAGCATCTAATGTGCCAAATATGGTGCGTAGTACTGACCCTCCAGCGTCTATCCATCCCCGGCGCACTCTGCGCTTATCAATTAAGTCGACCAGCGTTTCCATTTCTTCCTTTACGCGCGCATACTCCGCCGTCATTCGCCCAACGGCTACCCTATATCCCTCCTCTACTCTACCAATATTATACGCCCTCGCGTGCCGCCCTAAAACGTCGAACATTGTGACGAGGCGCTTATATTCATCCCGTACCTCCTTAAGGTCTAAATTAAATACCAAAATCCACGTTTTATCCGTCATAATCACATCTTGCTGCCGCTCAAACATTACCCCGCTATGCAGCGTTTTTACCTCTTGACCAACGACCCCATTGGAGCGTAGCCGGTTCCCGCAACCCATCAAAATGGCAACAACCCAACACATTAATATAGACATCTCCCTTATTAATACTTAAACCTACGTAAAACACAATATCAGCGGCTATTACCAAATAAAAAGCACATACACAAGAAATTCTGAACACACAGCAACAATATTTCATACAATTACATCACTGCTCTTCAGATTGAGAAGGTAACCGTCCCTGGCTCCGCAGTTGATAAGGGCACACTAGTGAGGGCGGCGATGGCTCTCTGGGAATTCGAGATCGTAAGGGGTAGGGGGACCACTTCACTGCACTTAGGGAGGGGGGTGGAGGTAGGTATGGCGAGGTGGGAGGGGAAGGTGGGGTCGCCTCCCCACTCGTCTCCTCGTCGACGATGTGCTCTCCTTCTGCTCCCTCTCCTCCTTCCTCGTCTCCTTGGACCCTCTCCTCGTGAGGAGAAGTCGCGCCTCGCTGCGGGGGGATCTCCTCTATCTCCTCCCACTCGTCCTCCTCCTGGAGGGGGAAGGAACCCGGCGCCGCGTTGTCGGGTTCGGTGGGGATCTTCCGCGATGGTCGCCCTCGACGGCGATGTTCACCAACTCCTATGGTGGGGGGAATAGCACCGCGGTAAGGTTTCACACGATTTCTATGGACCACCAGGGTGCGAAACGGAAGCTCCAGCAAGAGATTGCACTTGGATGTGACTTTCAGGATCTTATACGGGCCCGACCACGGCTTATGAAACTTTCTCACCTGCCCTACCTTTAGGCCTGGATCACTAAGGAATACATAATCGCCCTTCTTATAATCCCACAATTTCCCCTTTGGTTTCGTACCCTGTTGCCGATTCCTCTGTGCCTGTCTGTCCTTCCTTGCGCATTTTTTCCACATTTCCCGCAATCGCACTCTCAACTCCGCGACGGAAGGATGCTCCGATTTCTCACCCGCTTTTTGTCCACATTCAAACGGCGTTACCATGGGTTTCCCAAACACAATTTCCTGTGGGGAGAATCCTGTGCTCGAATGAACATTCGAGTTGTATGCGGCCACCGCATAATCTAGCCATTCGTCCCAATCGTTGTTCCTCACATTTACGTAATGGCTCAATATCTGTGCTATAGAGCGATGAACTCGCTCGCAACGCCCGTTCCCCTCGGGATGCCCGGGACTTGTTCTTAATTGTCTGACACGCAACAGCTTACACACTCCCCTGAATAGTTCCGACATGAAGTTGCTCCCTTGGTCCGACAAGATAACCTCCGGGACGCCGAATTTCAGGATCCATTGCTTCACCAGGGCCGACGCCACGGTTTCCGCCGTCTGATCGGGTAGAGGCACCATCACTACATATCTCGAAAAGTGATCAATTATCGTCAGAATATACCTGTTTTCCCGAGCTGTTCGAGGCATAGCACCAACGATATCCACCGCGATGAACTCAAAAGTACTTTTGGGTGTGGGCAGCGCTTGCAAGGGTGCTCTACTCCTTCCATAGGGACTACGCCTACTACAAGCAATGCAGCTGCGCACGTGCTCTTCCACATCTCTCTTTAAATGGGGCCACCAAAAATTCCGTTCTATCCTATCGGTGGTCGCCGCCACTCCCCCATGCCCTGATAACACATGCTCATGATGCCACTGTAGGATGTCCTTTCTTAGTCTGACAGGAACTACCACTTTACTCCCACATTCCATTTTTTTATAGAGCACTCCGTTCTGAGATTCGAACCCTGCGCTTCCTTCCCATTTTGCACAATCCTCGTCCTTTGATTGCTCTGCCCCAAAGTCTATCTCATTTTCAGCGATCACCTTACACACCTTCCTACTTAGTGCGTCAGCGTTTGCGTGCTTTTTGCCTGGCTTATGTATCACTTCGTAGTCATACTCCCCTAGCTTGAGGGTCCATCTCAGTAACCGACTACTTGGGTCCTTCAGTCCGAATAACCACTTCAATGCAGCATGATCAGTCACTATGGTGAACTTCCGTCCGTACACATAGCAGCGGAAATGGTTAATTGCCCACACCACCCCCAGCAGTTCCTTCTCAGTCGTTGTGTACGCGATTTCGGGACTTGTCAGCTGTCGGGAAGCGTACGCCACTGGGCGTTCCACGCCATCGTGCACTTGTGATAAAACTGCACCGATTGCATAATTACTTGCGTCAGTGGAGATAACAAAGGGCATAGAAAAATCCGGGTATACCAAGACAGGGGTGCTAGTTAACGCTTTCTTCAAAACTTCAACAGCCTCGTCACACTCCGGAGTCCACACGAACGCGGCCCCCTTTTTCAATAGTCTCGTTAAGGGACGGGCAATTACCGCGTAATTACTTACGAACCGGCGATAGTAGTTCGTTAACCCTAAAAATGACTGCGTCTCCTTCACTGATTTAGGGGTGGGGAAATTCAGCACTGCCGTCACTTTTGCCGGGTCTGGGCGCACTCCCTCCGCGCTGATTACGTGGCCTAGATAATTAACTTGTGGCAGCGCAAAATGACATTTCTCTAACTTCAGTGACAGGCCTGCTGCCTCGAGTTTGTCAAACACACGCTCCAACCGACTTGCATGCTCACTCACCGAACTGCTAAAAACAATGATATCGTCTAAGTACACTAAACACTCATTTGGACTAAGACCTCGCAGTACGCCATTCATAAAACGCATAAATGATGACGGGGCATTTCGGAGACCGAAGGGAAGACGAACATACTCATAATGTCCGCTGTCTACGTTAAACCCGGTCTTTTCAATTGATTCCGGAGATAACGGTATCTGGTGATACCCCGCGACCATGTCCAGGGTGGTGAAATATCTACACCCTCCTAAGTACTCCAGGGTTTCAACAATGTTCGGCAACGGATACACGTCGGGCTTCGTTATCGCGTTGAGTGCACGAAAATCTATACAAAATCGATAACACGGTTTCCCGTCTATCGACTTTTTAGGCACAATGACAACTGGTGAGGCCCACGGACTATTACTGGGTCTTATGACTCCGCTTGCCAATTGCTCTGCCACAAATTCCTCAATTAACGGTTTAAAATGATGCGGGGTCCGGTAAGGCTTTCGATAAATGGGTCGCGCGTCCCCGGTTAGGATCTCGTGTGATGTTAAATGAGTGGCGGGTGGATTCTTTGAATACGCGAATAGCTGACTGTGCCTTTCCAGCACGGGAAGCAATACCGAGCGCTCTTCTGATTCTAAGTGACTGAGCTTCTCGGCAATTTGTTCCTCCACATCCCCTCTCGCCTCAGACTCCACACTATTCACTAGGACTTCTCTCTCACCTTCCCCGCCATCGTCTGACTCTTCTGCAACTTCACTTGCCCTAACTATCAGAGTCCCCTTATTCAGGATCACATCATTAAGCCCAAAGTTACTTACGCGTGCCAGCGTACACCTCTTTCCGTCCACTTTACTTATGCTCCGGGCGACCCAGCACTCCTCCATCTCGAGCGCGGGTTCGAGGACACACTCCTCGCCTTCTCTCCATCCATCTCGTGGTAAGGGGACTGTCAACACCTTCGCCGAGCGGGCAGGGATGATCTCCGCCGCCGCAAGCCGCACCGGCACCTCCACGCGGTAACGGCGCCCTCCTGGAACCCCGGTCCTCGGCGGCACGGACTCCCGCGCGCGCACGCCCGCGTCCGCCGGATGCTCCCGCGCCACCCACGGCGAAGCTCTGCCTCCGTCACTCGGCGTTCCCTCCGTCCGCTCCGTCGTCTCCGCCGGCCGCATCCGCGTCACCTCCGGCATCGCTCCACTTCTTTTCCCCCGGCGCCCCCTTCTCCGCCCCCGCGCCGTCGCCATCTTGGCCTCGTCCATCACTCGGGCCATCTCCCGCGTTCCTCCTTCCCAACCCCCATTTATCTTCATTGTCCTCCCCGAAATAGTCACCTTTTTTCCTCTTACGTCAATGACGGCCCCACACTCTCTCAGGAAGTCCATCCCCAGGATTCCGGCGTAATCGTTCAGGCCATCGACTACTTGGGCTCGCAATTGGTGCTGGAAACCCCCTATTTCGATGTCCATCACCACTTCCCCATGGTTCCACACCATTCCTCCGTTCAACCCCCGTATCCGATACCATGACCTCATGGGCACCAGGTCACCAATACAATTCTTCGACAACAGGCTCACCTGGGCTCCGGTGTCGATTAACAACCGCCATTTTTGTCCTCCGCACGTTGCTGAGATGATTAAATCTCCTTCTCCGTCCTGACTGCGCGCGCGCAAGAACGTGAGTTGGGGTCTTAGCGGGCGGTTCGCTCGACCCCCTCGTCGTTTAAACCCCCCCGTAACCTTTGGTTCACCACTCGTCTAGGTTGTCGACACTCCCTCGCCCAATGCCCCGCGCCCCCGCAGTTGTAACATTTCGTGGCCCCTTGGCCCCGCGGACACGCCCGAGCGTAATGTCCGTCCTGCCCGCAGGTGTAGCAACCCCCCGCGGCTGACACGAATACCTTCCTGGGTTCGTTCGCTGGTCTCGCTCGTCTTTCCACTTCTCTTACGCGGACCGCAGCCGCCACCGCTGCGTCTAGCGACTCGGGCATTGCAAGCCGGGTGTATTCGCCTATCTTCCCTGTGAGGCCATTCAAAAACGCGTCCAACGCTCGCTCGTCCGCTTCCGCCAGCCGAACTGCAGCCTCTCCCGGATTCTCTTCCTCCTTTATCGTTTGTATATTTATGCTACGTATCCGGTCTGCGAACTCTTCGATTCCTTCTCCCGGCCCCATCCTCACATTCGCTAGCAACTCCCTATAATACCGGCGGTTTTCCACGCCGCCGTACCTCTTCAATAACAGGTCTTTCGCTTCTGCATAACTCGTCACATTCCCCGTTTTTTCGTGTGCCTGCATAAATCCCGCAGCCCCTGCTCGAAGTTTCAACACCAGAGCACCTAACTTGTCCCCGTCACTCCATCCTCCGAACTCAGCCGCTCTCTCCAAACACGACACAAACCCTTCTACGTTCTCTCCTCTCGCCCCCGTAAACGGCTCCACAGCGGATAACGTCGAATACGATTTATTCCTACATTCACCTCTCGCAGCGCTTTCTTCCCTGTCCTGTTTCAACAATCTTAACTGCTCGCTCAATTCGTCCAATGCTTGCTGCAGCTCCATTTCGCGTCCCGACATACTCACTCGTCCCGCCATTCTTACACAACACTTCCACTACTTACGGCTTATATTACAACTCGTCGAACTCGGAGATCCCACTTCTGACACCAAATTGTAAGCTGGGATAGGGTTCGGTTGAGAGTCGTAAGGGAAAAGCCGGGAATCTGGGTAACTTGGCTTTATTCGAACATCACACGTAAGATACAACCGTCGCACATCCGATCTAAAAACAGACTCCCGCCCGCGAGCGCTCGGCCACTGCCTCGGGACGCTGCGTCTCTTATCTCGAAAACGTGCTGATCGCCCGGAACAAGACGCTGCCCCCGGGAGAGGCAGCGCATCCGTTGGAAGAGCGAGCGCCGTGCGGAGACATTGCCTAATAAGGCCATGACTTGAAGGACTGCCATATAAGGCATGCCATCGCCCATACTTACATATATATATATATATAAATATAAAAAGGGATTAAAACAATAAAAACGAGCAGTTAAAACTTTGGGAGGATCAGCGCTTAATGCGGTTTTTCTTCCCCTTACTGCCAAATTGGAGGATTTCAGTGTCTGATAGACACTCCTCCATTGGCTCTGGTTGGCTCTTTCGAACCTTACCAGATGGGGGAGGGGATTGGGAGTTCCCACGCTTTGTTTGCGTGGCCCCGGTGGTAGATTTGTTGGGGTTCTTCTTAGAAGAACCCGGACCGGTGGTTGCTGTATTGTTTGCCGGATATGTGGCCTTAGCCGGCGTGGCCGATTTTTGCACAGAGGATTTTGTTTTTGGGCTCTCATTATATTCCGTCTGTGTCGAGATTGTGACCTTGGCGATTCGAGGGGAGGCGACATGAGCGTATGACTTGGAGAAAGTAGGAGCAACTTGTGCTCTATACTTTTTCCGAGCCTCAATGTAGGGGATTTTATCGACCGTCTTTATCTCCATTATTTTTCGCTCTTCCATCATCTTTGGGCAATTACGAGAGTACACGGGATGTGCACCCTCGCAATTGACGCAAAGTGGGTCTCCTATGCATTCCGCACCCTCATGCTTCTCCAGGCCGCAGCGGGGGCAGGTGGCCTTGCCCTCGCACCGTGTGGCCATGTGGCCGAATCGCTGGCACTGGTAGCATCGCATGGGTGCCGGTATGAATGGCCGCACTGGGACCGATTCATAACCAACAAACACCTTGTCGGGGAGTTGGTCACGCGCGAACGTGAGTACAACAGACGTTGTGTTTACTCTTTCTCCGTTGCGCTTTGTAGTGAGTCGACGAGCATCGGTGACTCCCTGAGAGGCCATCTCTCGCTTGATCTCGTCGATCTCTACGTACAAAAGGTCATAGTGACTAATCACTCCCCGACAGGTGTTTAAGGTGCGGTGCACCTCGACCTTAACGGGAATTTCGCCAAGCTTTTCCATTTTTAAGAGCTTGTCGCTTTGACCCCTCGAAGCCGTTTCGATGAGCAGTGTGCCATCGCGAAGTTTCTTGGCAGATTTTAGTTCCCCAGGAACAAAACCAGACAGAACTTTACGTATAAGGAAGGGAGACACCTTTTTCAGGCTCTCCCCTTCCTTCTGACACCTCATCACTAAATAGCGCTGACTAGCGCCGGGAACGTTAACTCCCCCGCCCGTTTCCGGACGGGATCTATTAGGTGGTGGAAGGGATTCATCCGCCATACCTAAACTTGATTCATCCCCCGGGCTCCCCACCCACCATGGAGCCACACATTTGGGACGCCGCACCGCAAACCGGTGCGGTCGCCAGGGCTACCCGAGGGGATATAGCACCCTAGAGGTGGTTGTCTGTTTCGGGTTGGGTCTTTAATGCACGGGCCCACCAAACCCGTACATCTCCGACCGCCTTACGCAGACCCCCACCTCCCTGGCACTCGCCACCGTTAAGCTGAACGCCACGGAAGCCGATTGACCGGGAGTGGCTAGCTCCCGGCCGCCCGTTTACAGCGAATCCAGGGCCGAAGAGGGGTATTGGCCCGTAGTCCATACCGGGCATCCGACACCCGGCTGGGAACCACGGACCTCGCCCTCCAGGATCCCTTTCTCCTCCTTACGGGTCTCCGCACACGGCAAACATGCGGGTGGATCGCAGGCCAGGTGGTATGGCCGCACACAGACAGTTGACCCACAACACTGTCCGGGCTCAACCCTTGTTGGCTCTGGGTTTGTTATCGGGGTGTTCTCCCCGCCCTTTTAGTCGCCTCTTACGACAAGCAGGGATACTGCGGGAGTATTCTCAATCCCCCTACCCGCAGGGGGGCACACAAATCGTTAAGCACGGATATTTGAATTTTATTAATTAAACTGCTCGAGGTAATGCATAGGTCAATCGCAGAGTACTGACCGTTAAAAGCGTTAAAACGGGTTTTCTCCCCGTTATTCAATAAAACCAGGTTAAAATCTAAAATAAAATTGGCTAAAATACGACCTCTACGGTCGCACTGTCTCCTGGAACTCCCCCATAAGGTGTCACGGGCGTTAAAATCTCCTAATAAAATGTAGGGCTTTGGGAGTTGACGGACAAGGGCTTCCAAATTAAAACGAGTAACCGGTGCAGCCTCCGGAAGATAAACGTTACACAACGTCACCTGTTCCGGGGCGTGCACCGTTACCGCCACCGCCTGAAACGGTGTGTTAAGCTGGACTCGGGAGGTGTAAAGGGCCTCCCGAATGTAAACAGCCACTCCACCCTGGGCTCTATTGCCACTGGTGTCGTCAAATCTAAAAGCGTTAAAACCTTTTAAAATGCCCTTGTCCGTCCTCTTAAAATGTGTCTCTTGTAGACAAATACAAGAAGGGTTAAAATCTTGGATTAAAAGTGTCATCTCCTCCTTATGCCTATAAAATCCATTGCAGTTCCACTGCAAGATAAAAGCCATAAATATAATATAAAACGTAAATATAATATAAAATTTAAAACTGATATATACAAATAAAAATCGCTAGAATCGAGCTATCTGTGCTACGGGAGGATCAACGTTTAATCCGGCGTCTTCTCCCCAATTGTTTCGCGAGGAGGATTTCCGTCTCAGAGAGACTTTCATCCTCCTCCATAGATTCCGGCTGTCCACGCTTGGACACACCGGATGGCCCGGGGGGTAGCGTTTTCCCACGCGCGTTATTTGCGGTCCCGGGATTATTTTTGGTAGGGTTCTTCCTGGGGGAACCCACATTAGTGGTGGTCTCTTTAGTAGCCGGTACTAAGGTTTTCGCCGGCTTCGCTAATTCTTTTGTCGCTACTTTATTTTTCTTATTCACATCTTCGGTCTGCGTACCCATGGTGGCTTTTTGCACTACGGCAACAGAGGCAAATGATCGCGAAAAGACGGGGGCAGCTAACGCCCTGTATCTTTTCCTCGCCTCGAAATAAGTTATTTTTTCCAACGTTTTCAATTCCATGACTTTCCTTTCTTCCAGCATTTTAGGACACTTGCGAGAGTACACCGGGTGTGTACCCTCACAGTTCACACAGTGTGGATCAGTCACACATTCCTCTCCCTCATGCGAGTCCAGGCCGCAGCGTGGGCAGGTGGACTTGCCCTCGCATCGCGTGGCGATGTGGCCGAAACGCTGGCACTGGAAGCAGCGCATGGGTGCTGGAATGAAAGGTCTCACCGGCACTGACTCGTAGCCAATGAATACTTTGTCGGGTAGATTGTCCAACGCAAAGGTAAGAACCACGGACGTAGTATTAATTACCACACCGTTGCGCCTGGTAGTAAGTCGACGAGCATCGCTTACCCCTTGAGAGGACATCTCTCTCTTTATCTCGTCGACTTCTACATGGAGGAGATCGAAGTGACTAATTACTCCCCGACAAGTATTTAATGTGCGGTGCGCCTCTACTTTCACAGGAAAGTCATGGAATTTTTCCATAGCTAACAAGGAGACATCGCGAGATTGATGTTCGGGATCCGAATGCCGATGTTATTTTCTGAAACTGTAAAGGAAATGTAGAAAAAGTGTCACGGCTTTCTTCCCCATAGGCCCGGGTTCGAGAGATATTAGCAAGTAAAGATTTGGCGCATAATCAGTATCTTTAAGTAAGGGTGTGACTCCAACAACCGGCGTAGCCGCGTGCGTTAAGGCCCACGGCCGATGGTTTTGCCCCGGGCGACCTGGGTTCGAGTCCAGGTGAAGTCAATTTTTTTTTCTTTCTTATAATTTAAGGAATCAATGCTACAACCCATCCCCATTCATTTAAGTCAGTTTCGTTAGTATTTATTCTATTTTCAACTCATTTTCTGGATTTTCAATGGACCGAGGACTTACGACGCGAATTAGGGGATTTTATTTTCCCATTACAGGCTCACATGCTGCCCGACGCATTAGGTTTGGATTTCAAAGATCCGTGAATACTTCTATGAATACCAAGGGCTTCAATTGTTCGCTGGACTACCTGAAGATAGTAAAGAATGAACTGAATGCTTATTACACTGCGACGGTTGCCCTCGTAAATTCCTCGGAACCGCCCTGGAATTTTCACTTTTATCACTTAATTTTTCCTTAAATAGTGAGCATGATATCGGCGGTAAATAGAAGGGCATGTGAAACATATTTAAAATGATTTTCTCAAAGTACAACGTATTTTATTGCAGTGAACCCTTATCGTGGACGAAGGGAAGATTTTGAATTCCTACACATAAAACATGATGTAGGGATAACACTATTTTTCTTCCCACCTCCTGTTTTCTTTCGGTTCAATGAATGAATTTAAATTTTCATTCGTGGCAGGTATTTGCCCATTATTTGATTATAGGCATTGATAAAACTTTTGAAGTAAGGTATATTCCTTCATCGTTTTTACATACCCAATCCCATACAAATTAAATAGTATTTAATGTCAGTTACAATAGTATTTTTCTATCTTCAGCGTATTTTATTGATTTTTAAACGGACCTCCGAATGGTGACTTACCACGCGAATTTGGGGACGTATATAACGACACGTGAAATTCCAGGTAATGCGTTCTTCTACGCCCCAGCCATTGCTCCCTCAACCCCTTCATATATTTTTGATCTCAACTCTTTCTTGTCACCAAATAAACTCTACTGGCTATCCTCACATTCAGTTACTAACCCTAGCCAGCTTCCCCCTTTTACCCATTAGGTCAAGTGCAATGACCCTGCGTTCCAGTAGTCTGCTCAAAGCGGTCTCAAAGTCTTCTTTGTCTATCTTTCGCACCCGTCTTCACACGGTTGGGCCTCGGTGCCTCATTGAGAGATTAGCGAGGGTCAGCTGTGGAGGAAGGGTTGCTGGGGGCGGAACTCTTTGAAGGGCGCAAGAAGGCATGTCATAAAGGAGACAGGGTGGACGGAAGGACATTCTGTAGTAAGGAGGGAGAATTTGTTCGAAAGACAGTGGGTGGGCTGTGGAGAAAATCTAACGGAGGGAAAACCCAGTGGAAATGATATTATGAATAAAAGAATGTAGGAGTCGGAAAATCCCGGTTTGAGACAACGTTTTAGTAATGGGAAGGGGTGTTCTCTACATACAGCAACGCGTGGCAGCTGTATTGGGCCGTCTATTTCGCCAGTTTCAATCCAGCTCTTGATCAGTGAAGGTAAAGTGAACCGTAGCTCAAGTTTCCTGCAGCAAGTCTTGTGCATTATTTAGTTTTCACCTATCTGCGGCGTTGTGTCGGGAGTTCTCGGAAGCTAAATGAAGAGTGTTCGAGAAATCTGTCCTTCGTCCAGTGACGGCTCCTCATTGTCAGACAATGTAAATGACACTTCTCCATCGGTGTTGTCATCATACCAAGATGACATCACTGGTGCTGTGCATAGCTTTGAAGGTGTGTAAAGTAGTGATTTTGATAGTAAGCAGTGTAATAAGCATTTAGTTCATTCTTTACTATCTTCAGGAGGTCCAGCGAACAATTGAAGCCCTTGGTATTCATAGAAGTATTCACGGATCTTTGAAATCCAAACCTAATGCGTCGGGCAGCATGTGAGCCTGTAATGGGAAAATAAAATCCCCTAATTCGCGTCGTAAGTCCTCGGTCCATTGAAAATCCAGAAAATGAGTTGAAAATAGAATAAATACTAACGAAACTGACTTAAATGAATGGGGATGGGTTGTAGCATTGATTCCTTAAATTATAAGAAAGAAAAAAAAATTGACTTCACCCGGACTCGAACCCAGGTCGCCCGGGGCAAAAGCCATCGGCCGTGGGCCTTAACGCACGCGGCTACGCCGGTTGTTGGAGTGACACCCTTACTTAAAGATACTGATTATGCGCCAAATCTTTACTTGCTAATATCTCTCGAACCCGGGCCTATGGGGAAGAAAGCCGTGACACTTTTTCTACATTTCCTTTACAGTTTCAGAAAATAACATCGGCATTCGGATCCCGAACATCAATCTCGCGATGTCTCCTTGTAAGAGCTTTTCACTCTGAGCTACGTTTGCCGTTTCTAAAAGCAAAGTACCATCTCGAAGCTTTTTTGCTGATTTTATGTCGCCAGACACCGTTGCCGACAAAACTTTTCTTATGAGAAAAGGGGAGACCTTGGCAAATGTCTCGCATTCCTTCTCGCATCTCATTACAAGGAAGCGCTTGCTTCCACAAATACCTTTATCTCCCCCGCCCATATCTGGGCGGGATTTTTTAGTTGGTGGAAGGATGCTATCCGCCATACCAATTTTAAATTTCGTCCTCCGGGCTCCCCACCCACCATGGAGCCACACATTTGGGACGCCGCACCGCAAACCGGTGCGGTCGCCAGGGCTACCCGAGGGGATATAGCACCCTAGAGGTGGTTGTCTGTTTCGGGTTGGGTCTTTAATGCACGGGCCCACCAAACCCGTACATCTCCGACCGCCCTACGTAGACCCCCACCTCCCTGGCACTCGCCACCGTTAAGCAATACGCCACGGAAGCCGATTGACCGGGAGTGGCTAGCTCCCGGCCGCCCGTTTACACAGAATCCGGGGCCGAAGAGGGGTATTGGCCCGTAGTCCATACCGGGCATCCGACACCCGGCTGGGAACCACGGAACTCACCCTCCAGGATCCCCTTCTCCTCCTTACGGGTCTCCGCACACGGCAAACATGCGGGTGGATCGCAGGCCAGGTGGTATGGCCGCACACAGACAGTTGACCCACAAGACTGTCCGGGCTCAACCCTTGTTGGCATGGGGTTTGTTTTCGGGGTTTTCTCCCCGCCCTTTTAGTCGCCTCTTACGACAAGCAGGGATACTGCGGGAGTATTCTCAATCCCCCTACCCGCAGGGGGGCCGGAACTACTAAATCTGTCAGATTCTCAGTCTGATAATGACAAGCCTAAGATCCCCGAGGCCTCTCCTAAACAAGGCCAAAACGCGGAATCGAACCCCAAAGCTAGTCCCGCACAGCAAAATAAGGTGAGTGTAGGAAGTAATGCGTCCTCACATATTGTTTGTGATGCTGCTAAGGATATCCCAAGTGAATCCTTGAAGAACCTTGAACATAGTGTGAAACGAACAATGAGTGCATTGACGAGCTCTTCTACACCAAAGCAAAACTGCGCCAGTGACGGCTTCACGGAAGTGATCAACAAATGGCGAAAGAGAAAAACCATTATCGGTTCAGCGGTGCATACAACCAATGATATTATTATCGGTGTACAGCTACTTACAAAAAATTCGTACCACTTCCCGACGCAACCCGGCCAACGGGCTTTTAAAATCAGCGATGAGACAACACTGTCGCTGTATTCGACTGACGAACGCAGTTGCGTCGGACTGGCCCTCTCGGTAGGAGACGCGCCCGAAAGAAACATGAGCTGGCGAAACCAAAGCCCCGTCATACTTGAATCTGGGGACTGGAAGCTCACCGGCGAGAAGGATTTTCTTACCTCGAAACAAAAGCAGGGCATATGATGTTGCTATGTCTTTAAAATGCGCCGTTCCGATTTGAGGGAATGCCTGCCTTGCCATTTACTAATTTCGTTTCCAGTTGAGCGTGTGTAGCAGCGGTGAAGGGTGTGTTTTTGGGAGGAAAAAATATTGCAAAGAGTGACGGTGCGTGATTGTCACGCTAGATAAATGCCGCAGTTGACACCTAGACGGAGAAACAGAGTGTCAGGAATGCTAATGGCAAACATGCCAGTTCGGGAGATTGCAAGGCAATTGGATGTCTCCCACGTTACAATCATTAATTTGAAGAAGAAGTGGGAGGAATCCCAGTCAGTATCCAGGAAGGCGGGTTCAGGGAGACCTAAGGTAACTACTCAGGAGGAGGACGTGCGCATAGTGGACCATGTGAGGGCAAATCCATTTTCCACAGCCGAAGAGACAAGGGATGCGGTTGGTGTTCGGGCATGTCCACAGACAGTGCGACGGAGGCTACGATGTGCAGGACTTGAGGCGAGGCGTGCAGCTGTGAAGGAAATTCTGACAGATGCTCACAAAGTGGCACGTCTGGAGTTTGCGAGGCGCTATGTTGAAGAGGACATAGAGTTCTGGAAGAAAGTCGTCTTCAGCGACGAGAAGACATTCTCTTCCTGTTTTAATGGTCCCGTGGTAGTGTATAGGCCAAGAAATACGCGATTCAACCCCCAGTTTGTGAAGCAGAGGGGAAGAAGTGGTCGATTTTCTGTCCACGTCTGGGGGTGGATCTGCGCGGATGGTCCTGGAGCTTTGTGGAATATTGTTGGGAATTTGAATGGAAACCAATATGTCCAGATAATGGAAAACGTCATGCTTCCATCTGTGAAAATACTGTTTCCGGATGAATTCGTATTTCAACAGGTGATTATCTTGTCTCATTTACTCACTCAATTCCATGAGTTTTTAATCTCCATCTAATTTAATTGGCTTCTTCAAAGTTTCTCTTATGTTTGTGCAATATTAAGCAAAACATCCATACCTTCATGCGTTGACGCATATTTCTTATTTCATCATACTAAGTGAATACGATTTACTCTTGTTTTATGTTTCCAATCAAACAGGATAACTCACGCATTCACACCTGCAGACAAGCGAAAGATTGGTTTTCCCAAAACTCTATGCGCCAGTTAGTCTGGCCGGCAAGAAGTCCTGACCTCAACCCCATCGAAAATATTTGGGGTATTATGGCACGTGAACTTCGGGAAAAAGAACGTTCCTTGAATGCAGCCAACTTTGGGAAGCCATAGAGGACACATGGGATGCGATAGGAGCACCTTTGTGCCAGAGAGTTGTCCAGTCAATGCCCGAGCGATTGCGATTGGTAGTGGCGAATGATGGAGGATGGATAAACTACTAATCATATCCTACAATTTGCAGGTTATTTAAGATTTGCAAATTTCTTGTTATTCGATTATTGATTTCACTGTAAGATTTCAAATACCTAAGGATACAACTATGATTGATTTATCATGTAAAAGTAACGTATATTCATTATTAAACAGGAGTGTAATTTCTTTTCAGTTTTTTTTACCAACGGATCGGCAGTGCTTTGCAGTGAAAAATAAATACATAAATTAAAAAAATCCAACTCTTTTAATTCAACACAATTAAGTTGCTTTGAATTTTCTCCGTTAATACCACCCTGTGTGATACTTACACCTTTAATGATGTCTATTAATTATTATTTCCTTATATGAAAGAAGCAATGTGGGTGGTAACATAGTTCCGCTAATTGGTGCGAGGGAAATGACTCAGCGTGATTTCGACGTAATTCGTCCGCTCCTGCCCAGAAGCCGAAACGTTCTCATACCTGATTTCGGGGCTCAATAATCATAATTTCGCGTTACGGGTAAATGTGCATAAATGGAATAGCTTGAAATGTATACTATCCTGATAGAAAAAGGCTATAAATTGCTCTTAAAATAACCCGTTATCCAAAAAATATTTTGTCAGAATCATTTATTTTTATTTCAAATACAAGCTTTCGTCAACTCTTCCGTTGGATTCGTCACGCAATAATATTTACCTAATGAATTATTCCCTCACGAAGCCGAAATAAGTCAGCTAAATCTATCATTTCGTAAAATTTACGGCGAGCTCCGAAAAATATCTTTCTTGCGTAATGTAACGATGAAAAATAAGTTTAATGATACGCATTCACTTTATTTTCCGAAATTGGTGAGTTATAGCCCTGAAAGAACTCAACAGTGTTACGTCAATGTTAAACTATCGTGTATGAACAAAACTAATGTTTTCCGCGAAGTTAATGAAAGCTCGTTGAGGGAAATGTGTGAGATTTAGATCTAGGGACGCAGATGACTTTTAGGGATTTTTACTGAAAATGGGTGTCTCAGCAAAAAAATAAGGTGGAAAATTTCCCTGGAAAAGAAGTGCTAGCAGAGAGAGACATGCTAGAAGCTCAATAAATATGTCATCCAGAAAAGGGATAAAATAACGTGGGTGTGATCTCTACGTAAGACTATTTATTTCTCTGGTCGGTGAATAAGTTTGGCTCTGTTTCATTTGTTACACTTCAAAGACGTTTACTTTCATTTCGAATAATTCCGCATACTCCACAAAATTGAACTATACTATAGAAAGGTTGCTCTTTCAAAGTCGAAGCAATGAAAGGACAGTATTTAGTGATGCTCTAACAAATGTATGCATATATGTATATCAATTGCTCTAAGTGTGGCATTGCCCCTCGTAGATAAAAAATATATCTGATTTTTTTCTTCTCGATTGAAAATTTTTATTTTAATAAAGTTGAAAAACATATTCGTGTGATTTTAGGTAGAAGTGAAAAACATCACTGATAGTAAGTGTCTAAATCTTTTTTATTGAAACTGTTTAGAGCATTTTCCTCCACCTTCAAACTAAGTCCATTTTAGACAATAATAGTATTTAATACTAAGTCTTAATTTTTCACCTACGGCAGGGAGTGTTACATATGTGAAATAATGCCAGTTTTCACTGCGAGAAGGCATTCGAAACTTATCTCAGGAATAAAAAAACATCCTCTCCGCGAACGTGAGCTTCTACTCCTCAGCAACATCCCCTGCAACACACCCTCGTAGTGGTTTGCATGGTATTGCGTGAATGATGATCTATGAGAATATGAAACTTTCATCGACACATATTTCCGCGGAGATTCCCAATTCCGCGAACGACAGTCCGATAAAGCCGCAGTCGGCAGTGGATGGTGCATGAGTATTCCTCGAAAAGCGGTTTAGTTATATTATGTTTTAGTAATTTGGAAAACTGGGGTTCCCTAAATTATGTGCCTTCATGGTCAGCGAGCGAGGTGGAGAGGCACGACCGTGATCCGCATTGCGAAAGGAATTCGTCAGTTGTAGTAGTAGAGTTGATTTAGAGGTGCATCGACGGCAGTGGTCATGTCGCACCTTCATAAGCCATTATTACTATAAAACTGATATTTTACACGCTTTCGGAATTTTATGCAAATATTAAAAATGTGCTGATAAAAGCTATTCAGATTTTAGAAAAAAGATTGGTCTCACGGAGAAACATAAAAAGATTGTCTATGTTTACAGAGTTATCGCCCAATATATTTCTGAGATCCGCGGGGATTCTAAATTTGTCACGGAGCGCTTGATATGCAATGCAGGTGGTTAAGAGATGAGCTACAGTGAGTCTGAGGTTGCAGTCAGTGCAGGTTGGCGGCTCCTTCTCAGGAGAGAAAAGATATGAGTGAGTTAGGACCGTATGGCCAATTCTCAGCCTCGTTAATACAGCTTCCTCTCGTCTGCTATCCCGCATTGATGACTTCCAAACTCTCACGTCACTTTTAACTTGGCGTAGTTTATTGGAAGCTATGTTACGCCATGACAGATCCCAATTTTTGATGATAGCTGCTCGTAAATATAGTTTCAGGTCATCTACAGGGACTATTTCTACATCAATCTTGTCTTTATTAAGAGCCGCTTTTGCAGATGCATCGGCTGCTTCGTTCCCAGGAACCCCTACGTGACCTGGGACCCATAGAAATTTTATATCTACACCCTTAACAGTAAGTGACATTATTAAGGAAGATATTTCTTTAACAATCGGATGTGCTGGGGAACCAGTACGAATAGCCTGAAGCGCACTCTTAGAATCGGAACAGATTAAAAATGATTTGTTCCTACCCTTGATCGCAGCAAGAGCGGATTTTATAGCAAATAACTCCGCTGTGTAAACGCTACACATGGGGTGTAACTTATAGGTCGCTGACCCTGCCTCTGATGATACATAGGCACACCCACATGCGGAGGCTGTTCTAGAGCCATCAGTATATATTTTGGCGGATTCCTTGAAATTGTGTAACGCCTCTAGTGCTGCATGTTTCAACACTAGGGGTCCTTCAGTATCTTTCGAACCACTATAGTTTGAATCACAGAAGATCTGAGGGGCCTCCCACGGAGGTCGATTAAAATGGTCTGCCGGGTATACCGTAGGTATATCGAAACCTAAGTCATCAATTAAAATTTTAAAACGTATGCCAAGTGGCTGAGTCGCTCTTGGTCGTCGGCTAAAAATATCTAAAAACTTAGGGTTAAAAATAATTTCGTAGCATGGGTGGCGTCGCATAGATAAAATCTTACTTATATAGTTGCAAGCTAAAATCTTCATGCGCGCTTCCAGGGGGGGTTCCCCGGAATCGCAGTAGATGCTGGGAATTGGGCTGGTTCTGAATGCCCCAGTTGATAGTCTCAAACCCATGTTATGAACAGAGGAAAGAGGCTTTAGATAGCTCTTTCTTGCAGAGAAGTAAATGAAGCATCCGTAATCCAGTTTGGGCCTCACTAGTGCTCGGTAGAGGAGAAGTAGTGTTTTCCGGTCGGCACCCCAGGATGACTTGCTTAAAAACTTAAACATGTTTAGGACCTTATGACACGCTATTTTTGTTCGCTCTATGTGTTCTCGCCAGTTTAGCTTTCTGTCCAGATGTAACCCTAGGAAGCAAGTAGATTCCACAAATGACAGAGCGTGGTCGCCTAGCCTTAAATTTGGCTGTTGAAAAATGCCCCTTAACCTATGGAGATGCATACACTTCGTTTTATCTTCACTGAACCTCATTCCATTCTCACGAGACCATCTATGGAGGCGGTTTAAAGTCATTTGGACTTGCCTCTCAGCGACAGAAAGTTTTGAAGATCTACAAAATATAGCTAGGTCGTCTACGAAAAGAGTGGCCATGGTGGGCGCTTTTATGCAGTTCACAATGCTATTTATAGCAATAGCAAACAAGGTAACACTTAAAACGGAGCCTTGTGGGACTCCGTTCTGCAAGATATGATATTTAGAAAGAGAATTTCCTATTCGGACTCTAAACGTACGCAAATTAAGAAAATTTTTAATAAATACAGGTAGGTTGCCTCTAAAACCCCATGTGTACAGAGACTGTAGGACTGCGTGTCTCCAAGTGGTGTCGTACGCTTTTTCAATGTCAAAGAATACTGCTATGACATGTTGCTTAAGAAGGAAAGCCTCTTGAATAAAGTTTTCAATCCTCACCAAGTGATCGATAGTGGACCTGCCCCGTCGAAAGCCACACTGGATGTTGGATATTAAATTTTGATTCTCTAAACACCAAACAAGTCGCCTATTGATCATTCTTTCCATTAATTTGCATAGACAACTTGTTAACGAAATCGGACGAAAATTAGAAGGGTTGGATCTATCCTTGCCCGTTTTAGGAATAGGGACAACAATTGATTCTCTCCAGCTCTCCGGGAAAGCGTGTTCTATCCACACTTGGTTAAAGGTGGCGAGCACTTCCGCCAAGGAGGACATAGGTAGGTTCTTCAGAAAAGCATTATGAATCAAGTCTCCTCCAGGAGACGTGTCCTTAGAATCGCCAATGGCCGATATAAGCTCCCGCATGGTGAAGGGAGAGTTGTAAGGAGCAGTGGGTATCGGTTCATTGAAATTGGGATTAACCTTCTCCTGGCGATTTTTAATGACCTTGAATGACGGGTGATAATGGTCAGTGCTACTAATTGATTCATAAAGCTCGCCGAAAACCTCCGCAATATCGGTTGGGGCCGAAAGAATTTGTCCATTAATTTTTAACCCTGAGACTGAGGAGATTCTATGCTGGCCCATTATTGCTTGTACTTTGGTCCAGACCATTGCAATAGGAGTTCTCGAGTTTATGCTGGAGACGTACTTTCTCCAGGAAGTCTTTTTGGCTTCCCTAACAACTTTTCGAGCCTTGGCCCTAAGTCGTCTAAAAGCAGCTAAGTTAGTCGAGGTTGGATATCTGTTAAAAATACGCAGGGCCTTTTTCCGCTTGCGAATAGCTTCTGCACACTCCTCACTCCACCACGGAACTGGAGGACGGCGGGGAATGCCAGATGCTTTAGGGATGCTGAGTTCCGCGGCTTCGCATATTGCGTTCGTAAGCATCTCGATATTTTTCAACGCTGACAGGCTGCAGTCAAAATTATATTTAAAACTACTTCTAAAATCAGCCCAATTGGCTTTCCTAATAAGCCACGTTTTTGGTAAAATGGAATTACAAACATTCCCAGCTTTTTTAATAATAAGGGGGAAGTGATCACTTCCGCAGAGATCGTCATGGGTTTCCATGGTGAAAATAGGAGCTATGACTTCAGTGGTAATCCATAGGTCTATGGAAGAGTACTCTCCACTAAAAACATTAAAACGGGTTTTTTCTTTGTCGTTTAGTAAAATCAGGTTAAAATCATCGATAAAAGCTTCTAAAAGACGCCCTCGACCGTTAAAATCACGCATTTGGTCACCCCATAGGGTGTTGTGTGCATTAAAATCTCCCAGTAACACAAACGGCCTTGGAAGCTGATTAATCAAGTCTTCCAGGTTTCGTCTGGTAACTGGAGCCCACTCTGGAAGATACAGATTGCAAAACGTAATTACTTCTGGAGTGGATATTGTGACTGCAACAGCCTGGAATGGCGTCCGCAAGTCCACCAGGGAGGTGTAAAGGTTCTCCCGGATGGCCACGGCGACTCCACCCTGCGCCCTCCGTCCGCTAAGGTCGTCTTCTCGGTACATTGAGTAACCCTTGAGTACAGCTTTGTCATTTTCCTTAAAGTGCGTTTCCTGTAGAAAAACACAGAGTGGGTTAAAATTATTGAGTAGGATTTGCAGTTCTCCAATGTGTTTAAAATAGCCGTTGATGTTCCATTGAAGAGCGAACATATTTTTATTATTTTTTCCCATTAAAGGGTTGAAAATGTGGATCTCTGCGAGAAGAACTTATCGCTTGAGAAATGCTTTCTTCCCCTTACTCCTATTCGCGAGGAGGGCTTTTATTTGTTCTTCGTCTTCCTCATCTTCTTCCATTTCTTCTTCGTTGAGGGCTATACATACGTGAGAGCGTTCCGTTAAAGGCACACTCTCCGAGGATTGGGATTGTTGTTTCCCTTGAACATGAGAAGCCTGTGAGACTGAGGTTCCGTTTTTTTTAGTCTGCTCGATATTTTTTTTTGGTGGCTCCAATGTCTTAGAAGTAGTTTTTGATATTTTAGGCTCTTCCGGTTTATTTTTTGTTTCTTTTCCTTCGTTCGTCGTTACTTTAACTTCCTTTTTCGTTAGCTTCGGTTCGTTATTATATGTTTGTGTGCCAGTGCTGGCGGTTTTTGGAGGTCCAACCGTTTTCGCAAAAGATTTTGAAAAGGTTGGAGCTATAAGTGTGCGGTACTTTTTCCTGGCCTCGCTATAGGGAATCTTTTCTGTTACTTTGATTTCGGTAATTTTGCGTTCCTCCTGCATCCTAGGGCATACTCTAGAATAGACCGGATGGGGGCCCTCGCAGTTGCTGCATAAAACAGGTGAGGTGCATGTTTCCTCGCCATGTTCTGCTTTCGCGCATTTTGGGCATAAAGCTTCTCCCCTGCATCTTGTTGCCGTATGGCCAAATTTCTGACATTTGAAACAGCGGAGTGGGTTAGGGATGTATGGCCGCACAGAACAAGGTTGATATCCCACTTTGACCTTTTCCGGAAGTCTATCTAAAGCGAAGGTCAGGACTACTGATGTTGAGTTCACCCATTCATTATTTCGTTTTGTTTTAAGTCGGCGACATCCGATAACCCCTTGAGAGGCCATATCCTTAACTATTTCTTCCGATTCGACGTAAAGAAGATCGTAACATGAAATAACTCCGGAACATGTATTCAGTGTTTTGTGTTTTTCCACAGCGACAGGGATACCATTAAAGGATGTCATTTCGAGTAATTTCTCACTTTGCTTATCATCAAACGTTTGAATTAGCAACGTGCCATCACGAAGTTTCTTCACATTCTCAAGACACCCTGGGACGGAAGCCGAGAAGATGCGCTCTATAAGAAAGGGGGAGACCTTGGTCAGGTTTTCGCCTTCGTTCACACATCTCATAATTAAATACTTGCGACATGGATGTTTATACTTTGCTCCACCATCCGAATCCGGACGGTATCTTTTCAAAGGAGGAAATAGGTTATTTTCCATCTAAAGAAATTGTTCATCCCCCGGGCTCCCCACCCACCACGGAGCCACACATTCGGGACGCCGCACCGCAAGCCGGTGCGGTCGCCAGGGCTACCCGAGGGATATAGCACTTCTGGCATGGTTGTCTGCTTCTGGGTTGGTCTCCGGCTACGCGGGTCCTCCAAACCCGCGCACCTTCGACGCCCTTCCGCCAGACCCCCATGCCGTCCGCACTCGCCTGCTGAACGCCGATACGAAACAGCTAGCCGATTGATCAGAGGCGGCTACTCCCTGACCTCCCGTTTCGGTGGAGTCCAAGGCCAAAGTGGTGTGTTGCAACCCGACTTTCAGGGGATCCGACCCCCATCCAGACCGGGAAGCTCAACCACCAGGATCCTCTTTCCCCACCTTACGGGTCTCCACGCACGGCAAACACGCGGGTGAGTCAGTTGGCCAGATGTTGTGGCTCTACTCAGCACAGTAGACTCACATACTGCCCGGAAACTGCCCCGACGCACTGTGGGTTTTTTAACGAGGTTGTCTCCTCGGTGGGCTCGGGTCCGTGGGGGCGCTACTCCCCTTAGGAAGAGATAAATCTCTTCCCCCCGTGCGGGGATTCGTCAGTTGTTTCGAGAAAGAAAACCCTCCTCGCCGCCGGTGAGCTTCCAGCCGCCTTACATCACGGGGCCTTCCCTTTACCAGCTCATGTTTTATTCGGGTTCTCCTGCTTCTGAGATATTCAGCCCTACGTGATAGCCTTCGGCAGTCGAATAGGTGACACTGTTGTCACATCGAGGATTTAAAGAGCATGTTGAGCGGGTTGCGTCGGGAAGTGGTACGAATTTTTTGTAAGTAGCTGTACCTAAAAAGGTGCATTTGCACGTATGGCGTATCAGAAAAGGTATGAAATCCTGTTGTATAAAAGACAAGTCAATGGTCGTAAAAGACAAGACATTGGCGGAATCGTGAAAGGCTGACGGGAAAAACAAGATTGGTGAGCTCGAGTTTGTTGGAGAAAAACTTTAAGTCCCGGGAGTCCTTCCTTTTCACACAAATGCATTTGAGCCACAAAACTGGAAGCCCATGGAGTAAGGAGGAGCGGAATTTCGCACTATCTCTATTCTTCAAATCACCAACTACATACCGATTTCTCCTCGAGAAGCTGACCTTTCTTGCTGTGTCAACTTTAAGGAAGTGGATTAGTACTTCATCAAAGTACATGACGGGGTTTGACGACTTTTTTTTCAGCAATTGAAACTAAAAGTGTACGTCATGACGCGTGGAAGTACGGATTGCGTCATTCTCTTCGATGAGATGTCCCTGCTTGAAAATTTAGAACACTCTAGTTCGATGGACATGATTGATGGTCATGAAGATTTGGGACATCTAGAAAGGATCAGCAAAAATGGCTAGTATTCTTCGGTGTTCCTGATCAGAGGTATTAACCACAAATTGAAATTACCTAAAGAGTACTCCATTTCTGAACGCGGGCTCAACAGTCCCCAAATACGGGCACTCTTAGGTAGGATTTGGTTTATTGGGTGCGTCGACAGCTGAGGTCATGTTGCACCACGCACAATCCTGTTTCAATCGCAGTCTTTATACAGCGAGCATTATGGGCCTAAAAAATGGGTATATACCATCGTATAATATGTATAAAAATATATTATAACTACAATGTTCTAAAGTTTGTCTAAGAGGTGGGTTTGCCGTAAAAACTGTATTAAGTTATTTACATTCGCTTGGCTGTTACCAAGAACCTGTTGCAACGTACTAGGAATCCCTAGTTTCTCGCGTGCAGCCCGGTATTTTACACATTCCGTTAGAATGTGATGCACACTCAGAGCAGAGTCGCATTCGTCGCACCTCGGTGGAATTTTCTCTTCAGTAAAGAGATACGAGTGCGTCAAGACGCAGTGGCCTATTCTCAGGCGGGTGATGACGACCTCCTCTTTCCGATTATTTCGGACAGAAGTGGCCCATGCTGCTGTCGTGAGTTTAATAGCCCGGAGTTTATTATTTGATAGCTCTTCCCAGGTATTTTTCCATTTATTTAGAACCACATTTCGGAATTTTACTTTGAGGTCTTCCACGGTTACCAAAGGGATTGTGGTATTTGCTTTACGGGCACTCTTATTGCCTCTAATTGAAAAGTTAATAGTTGCTGGCTTGCAGCCCAAGGGTTTCGCTTGCGATCAAGCGAGCTCAAAAGAAAAGCAATAAAAGAGCTTGGGGTATCAATCGATAAGCCTTTCTTTGAAGTACACGGGGTAACACGGGAAAATATTGCCTTTATCGTGGCTTGCAGGGTATTAAGTAGATGTAGATAGAAGAGATTGTTTCGAACCTGCTAGTGATGGAAAAGTCATTTTTTGGTTGCACTCTGAAAGATTTAAAGCGCATTGCGTTTTCCTTGGCTGAGCGGAATGGAATTGAGTGTCCGTTCCAAAACGAGGAAGCAGGAAGGAGCTGGGTGGATCTTTTTCTTAACCGTCACAGTCATCGACTATCCCTTCGTAAACCATGTGGTACCTCTTATGCTCGCGCTTTGGGAATCAATAAGGAGAATGTTAACCAGTTTTTCAACTAGCTAGATGGGGCTTATGAAAAATATGGTTTCACAGGTGACCGGGTTTTCAATGTGGATGAAACCGGTCTTTCTATTGTCCAAAGCAAGAATCCCTATGTAATTTCAAGGAAAGGGAAAAAACAGATTGCTGCTCTAATATCTGCTGAAAGGGGAGCGACAATTACAATCATAAGTTGCATGAGCGCATCAGGAATTTTTGTCCCCCACATCGTTATATTCCCCAGGACCAACAGGACACAAACTAATGAAGTATGGATGAATCATTTCATTGACAGGGTAAAGCCAACTCCTACTTTCCCGGTTCTCCTTATTTTAGATGGTCACTACAGTAATGTTCGCAATCCGGGTGCCATTGATCTAGCCAAAGCAAATAACGTCGTAACGATCTCACTCCCTCCTCACACGACACACCAGCTCCAACCCCTTGACAAAACATTCATGGGGCCCCTTAAAACATAATACAGTGAAGAAGCGAGGCTTTATATGAAACGTACAGTACTTCCTGCCTCCCCGTACGAAGTTATGGAGCTTTTTAAAAAGGCCTATCTTCGTGTGCAGACTGGTGCCATTGCTGCTAGCGGTTTCCAAGAATCTGGCATCTTTCCTTTGAATAAAAATATTTTCACGGATGCAGATTATCTAGAGGCTCAGCAAGATGCAGAAAAATCTTGCAGTTCAGACTCTACCACAGTGATTTACTCTTCATATTCGAGCCGCAGAACAATCGAATACATCAACAGCTGTAAACTATGAAGTAGCTGTAGCTCCTTCCTCTCCTGACGCAGACCAGGGAGCAGTTGCATCTTCCTCTCATGCAGACAAGGCAGTAGTTCCATCCTCCTCTGATGCAAACCCGGCAGTCGCTTCATCCACTCCTCATAGAATCAGATAGTTCTCCCATCCACCTCTCAGGTGAACCAGACATTCTCAACTACTTCGAAGCATGTTTCACCGTTTGACATTGCTCCTGTCAGCACTCTTAAAAAGAAAAAATTAAACCGGGGTCGAAAGTCAGCTAAAGCATCACTGGTTACTGGAACACATTACCATGAGGATCTACAACGGTGCTTGGACCGCTCCAAATTGGCAAAAAGAAAGCTTTTGTTTACTGCTGATGGGGTGGAAGAAAGGAAGAAAGAGCAAAAAACTTCGAATTCAAAGAGCAAGAAGAAAAAAAACGTCCTCCTTCACAGAGTTCCTCCGACTCAGAGGATCAGAGACAGCCACCCCTGGATGACTCCGATTCGAAATTTGAGGGACCAAAACCGACCAAAACTACTCAACCAGATGATGCTTCCAGTCTGTTTTGCCAAGGGTTGTTTTCCAAAGACAGAAATGGTGAAGAATGGGTACAGTGTGTTACATGCCATGGGTGGGCTCACAATGAATGTGCTGGTTGCGAGAGAGATGTGTATAAATGTGATTTTTTAAGTGAATTTACGACTTTGTGCTCATATTGTACTGTTTGTATGTGAATTTTACTGTCATTACTCTTTTTCATTACATTTTTCTAAAAAAAATTAGGGGTAGCCCATATTTAGACCTCATTTTCAAATTGCGACGTTTTGCAATTTTTTTAAATAAAGCATTTTTTTATGAAACAGTGATTTTTAATTTATAAAACTTTCCAGAATTGAAGGATACGAGTCAAAGGTACGCCTCAATGTTTAAATTACCCATATGTCCAAAAATGTGCCCACTACATTCAAAAATCAAAAGCTAGCCCATATTTGGACGTTCTCCTCTATTACTTCGCTGATGTGCTACGTTGTTGCCCTTTATTACGAAATTATTGCAACATAGTTGGAGAAACACTCCAGCGATAATGAAAATCCACTTAATGACTGTTGTGATGATCTTCTTGTCGTCATTGTACCACATATTGAACTAAATCACGTTGCTTAACTGATATATATTCCTTTTGAGGCAAAGTGGCATTATTAAGGACACTAGTTCTGGTTTGAATTTTTTTTTTGATACGGGACGTATTACCGTTCACAGGGCCGTAACTCGGGTATCACTTTTGATGATATGGATGGAGACAGATTCGTTGAAGATTTTGTTGCCGCAGGAGGAGAGCAAAGGAAAAATGTAGAGGATGCTGTGGAGGCACTCTTGAGCCTAGGGAAGTGTGAGGTTTCTATATGTTCCACGGAAGTTCAGTGCTCAGTGGAAATGAAGGACTTTTCTTGCCAAGTCAGCAGTAGGACCTCAACAGTTCCTTCGTCAATTTAATTGATACCCCAGCGAAGCTCACCACTTTTACGGGGCTTGATTTATTCCTTCAGTTGCTAACTATTTTGGCAATTTTATCTTCTATCATCCCTGAAAATAACCGCTGCAGTCTAGATCTCAAATCAGAAGTTTTTCTGACATTTCTGAAGCTAAAATTGAACTGGTTATTCACCGTTCTTGCAACGTTGTTTAGGATTACACCAACTACCTGCAAAAATATTTTTACAAGATTATTATTGATTCTAACACCCATAGTGAAGAACTGCATAGTTTGGCCTCCAACGGAGGAGATTTTAAAAAATATGCCTAAATGTTTTGATAATTTTATGCGGGTTCGGGTGGTCTTAGACTGCACTGAAATCAAAATGCCCAAAATAAAATGTTTGAAATCTAGAATTTTAAACTACAGCCATTATAATGGGGGACACACATTTAAATTTATGGTTGGTGTTACTCCAGGTGGGCACATCAGTTATGTGAGTGATGGATATGGTGGGAAAGCATCAGACAAATTTATTTTTGAAGAAAGTTGGCTACTGGGTTGGTTAGAGCCTCACCATGATGACATAATGGTGGATAAGGGCTTTCTAATTAAAGGTGTCTGCGAAAACCGCTTCATTGGTGTCATTCATCCACCATTTTTGAGGAAATCTGCACAGTTCAGTGAGGTACATGCTGTGGCTACATCTAATGTGGCTAAGGCGAGAGTGCACGTAGAACGGGTAATAGAAAGATTAAAAAAGTTTAACATAGTAGCTGAAGCAATACCTGCACCACTGATGCTCTGGTAGATGACATAATGCATTTCATTGCTGGCATAGTTAATTTGTCAAGTCCTGTTGTTGCGAATGATAAGTTCAATATTTGATTTTGTGCAAATTTCAGATTTAAAAATAGTTCCTTGATATATAGTTATTAATAAAAGTCAATTCTTAATTACCTGGGTTTTCATGTAGACAATTTTGTTCAGTGCGTTTTTCTAAGATTCTTTTCAGCATAAATAGATCTACGTTATGGGACTGCTATAATTTATTGGCAAATAAGGTAAGTCCTGTCTCTGCCTGGTTTCATGGACGTCGGTGAATTGATATATTGGATTTACCTCCCACTGTACGTGATTAATATAATTGAAGCTGGATCTTTTCTCTTTGTAATTAATGTTTCTAAGACAAAATTAGTTATTGGTTTCCATTTTTGAATGCAATGAATTGAGAAATCAAATTCATGGGCGTATGGGCTATTCATACATAATTTTAGTTAAGTATTGGAAATACATTTTGGTGAAGGCTAGAGAACCCCTTCTCGTCAAAGTTGGCCCCTAGACTGGACGTAATTCATGGATGGCTCCTGACTGCCAAATTGAAGGAAACAGATTGAAAATGCATATATTTATTCAACATAGCCCTTAAAAAATAACAAACAGGGCAATTTCGGGGCAAACCAACCCCTGCAAACAATGAGGCCTGGGATGTAGCGGCTACGGATCGGTGGAGGGGGGGGGGGGGGTAATTGCCCCGACCCCAACCCCTCGTCTTCCAAGATTGGGTCTACCACTGCTGGGATGCAGCCTGTTTTTTTCATCAGCTGGGTCCCCCCTATCGCCTTCCTGGTCGGCAGGGGGTTTTTGGGTGAGTGACTGTATCCAGTATTCTGACTGTATCCAGTTTGGAAATTGCTCCAGCAAGAGAGAGATTGTTCAGCGCTTGGGAGGCCGAAATGGGTTTTGGAAAAGGGAAACCAAAATGTATTGTTTATGGGTGTGAAGACACTACAAGTCGTGGAATGAGGTATTTTATAAATTTTTATTGAAGTTTGCAATATACTTTTATTTTGTATCTTACTTGCGGTGAATGTCTTTTTGTCGGTATTGTTCTTCATGACATGTCAGTGTTCGTGGTGTTATTCTGAAAGTGTAATTAAGTGGTGCAACTGTGACAGGAAATGTGCCAATTTATTATTGTAAGTATTAATACTATTCCTGTTATGTATCTTGTAACAGGTTACCTCATCCATTCTCCGATATGCACCAAAGGTATCCCAAGTGGTTAGACCTGGCTGATAATATCGCAGGAAAAGGCATGTATGTATATTCAGCAAAGCGGATATGTGGGAGGCATTTTTCTGCAGAGTGCTTTGTGGTGGGCACCACGAAGCTCGAGATGAATGCTCTCCCCAACAGGGAACTTCGTGGTAACTGTGTTACTTTTATTTAAACCAAATCCATTTATCTGACTATGAAATAAAAATTTACATGTGCCATCAATAATTTTCCAGTGAAAGACTCAATAGCTACTTCATGTACTTTCCCTGGCACATCAGAGCTCGATACTCATGCACCATTTCCGGCAATGACCACTGGTGAGTGTTACATTAAGACCTTTGCTTTAAGCATGATTGTGTTGTTATTTCATCATCCAAGATAATTTCATCCACAAGTGAACCTCCCTTCCTTATATTATTGTTATTTTCCCTTTTCTTAAACACACAGCAATGGAGGACCAAGAGTCTCAACCAGGCCCATCCGGGCTAGCTATTCATGTATCATGTCAGACCATTACCAGTGGTGAGTTTCACATTAAGACCTTTGCTTTATACATGACTGAGTTGTTATCTCATCATTCAAGACAATTTTATCCACATATGAATGGGCCTTCCTTAGATTATTGTTATTTTCCCTTTTCTTAAGCCCTGGGGGCCTATGTTCGAAATTTTAGTCGTACACGACTTCGCCGTCGTACTCGAGTCACGTGGTATGAACCCGAGCGCTCGGCGAATTTGCTATGCTCGAACCGCTCGAACCACTCGAGTTCACTCGTACACGGCTACCGGCTACTCGAGCGGTGGATACCAGTCGACTTACCCTTCGAGTGAGCGTAATGGCGGGTGCTGACGATTTAGCAGCTGAAGAAACATGGCAAAAGAGGAATAATGTGTCCTCCCCGGAAGTGGGAAATATATTTAAGATGAATTAAGAGACTGTGGCACGGTTGTACCAACTAAATACTCGATTCGATGACATTAGTAGTGACATTGAGACCCTATAGTTACTTGTTTGCATGTCAATAGTGCATGCTTGGTGATCTTCACCCCCTGCCACACACCCTCGTGGTGGCTTTCAGGGTGTCGCGTAGATGTAGATGGAAAACCTTTGCCATCAATGGCGATTCGAAGAAAATAACTGGGAAAAATCTTGCATGGTCTCGCAATGTAGTTAGAATTGTTGTACTTTGTACAATTACATTTTAAGTTTTATTTTACCAATGAATGTGAATGTCTTACTGTCATTTTAAAGTAATTGTCACGCTGAAAATGACGCTAAGACGTTGAAGTCGTGCGTTTGTATAAACATTTAAGTGGAATAATTGAAAGTTATTTGATTCTTACAATGTGTGACGCCACCAATTCTTCCAAGTAATTACTTAGTATTTGGATTAAAAACAAGGAATTATTTTTCTAATGATCTAGTCCCCTAATTCTAAATGTGTGAGCTTTTTCACGGTAATTAATTTGTTCTAAGTGTGATGCCGATTATTCGCTGGTAGATTTGGTTGCGATCATATATGCTCCTTTCCCTAATCTCGTATTAAATTTGGTTCTACTTTTTACTCATATGTCTCAGCTGCCTAAAGCATATCCGTTACTCCTTTAGCACGCAACTTATTCTTATTATTCATTTGAAGGGGAGAAAGAGTTAAGCTACAGATGCATTCATAGAATGTGTTGCAAGTTAAAACTCATTATGAAACGAAATAAACTTAGTATTATTCCACACTACTTTTAATGTTCCTCATCTGTTTCAACGCTTTCGCGTCATTCTCAACTAGAAGAAAAATATTTCCGAGGCCTCTTGACTGTACGATTACACCTCCTAAGCAAAATGAAAAAGAAATTATGTGAAGAGGTTGAAGCGATCGATTACGGTCAACATTGTGTAGAGGGCATTGTAGAGGGGCGACTGTAAAGTCTAGTATCGCGACCAATCACACTCATGTGAATTACACAAGGATCACAATCCGACAAATGATTGAAAGAAGATAATGGTACTGATGCAAGCCGTCACAATGAATAAAAGTTATTCAACGTTATTTAGCGAATTTATTAAGGACTAAAATAGACGGAAAGCCTCAGTCAACTGCAGGTATCGATTCGATAACAAGTTTGTAACTCACCTTACACTAGTCTATAATTTTTACAATGGAAGTGAGTAGTATAACGTGACATTTTTTAGATTTAATTACTTCCCTTAAGGATTGGAAATATTAATTCGCGACCTTTCGGAAAGCATGTAGTCTGATTCATCATCCTGATGACTCGCATATAATCACTGCCTTTTCCTCCGTTCTATATCGTTGACTGAATCTCGTTAACAAATTTAGAATTCAATAGAGAATACCTCTTCTCTGTGACTGAACGGCAGTGGCATAAACACTACAATAGTGTCAAGACCAGCTAAAATGATAAAACGCAATACCGTGTATAAATGCCATGAGTGTGATCATGCTTACATGAAGGTTTAGACATTTCCGGCGGTGATGGTAGATGCCGTTTCAGTAATTGATCATATTTACAAATACGTTAATGCCATTTCTCAATTCAAAAAGATGCTGAACACCATATCTACGCTTTAAGAATATTGGATAACAGTGATGAGGTCTCATGAGTTTACATTTACAGTACTTAGCAGTTTTAACACTTACATGACCTTCAGAAGCAATTATTGAGGTCTATATTACACCATCAAAGTAATATTAATGCAGTTTATCGCAATTTCCGCTCATAACATACGATTACCTATCAAATTATTATTCGTTGTTTAAATTTGGCGGCCATTTCGCACTCGAAGGGTGCGCTCCGGCGACGTTGCCACACCTTCACCCACTCACTCGAGTGGTGGATCTCGCATACGACGGATTTCAGTTCCAGCATACCAATTTTCGCGCGCTTTTAGACGCATGCGACTTCACTACTCGAGTTCGTGTACGACTGGCGGGGAACTCGAGCGTTTTCGAACATAGGCCCCCTGGTTACACGATACAATTTCTTGTACAATCGCTTGTATGATTGTCTGAACGCGAGAATGAATGCGAAATTGTATCGTATAACCAGTCCAAATTGCACCATTGTATGAACGACTGCACAGAAAATAGAACAGCTTCTAATTTCGTTCAGACAATCATACAATTTCTGGCGTTTCAGAGACACCTGGTGGTAGGCGACGGAACCGACTGTTTGTTTACATTCGGCGGATTCGGTGTGTTCTGGTGTGACTTGTGATTTTAATTGCTTATTCTGGATTACTCTACCGTTTGACCCCTACAAATCTTGGACAACTCTCCACGGAATTTAAATTGACCACTCGCCTTCTTTGGACATTGCTTACTCTCCCGTTATTGACCCCGGCACTCTTGGACATTGTTTAAGCAACGTTTCCATTACCACAAATTTGACGCGCAACACGACCCGGGGTCATGTGCCGGGAACTTGTAGCAATGGAAACGGTCTAAAACATTTCGCGCGCGCGCGGCATGTGCCAGACCAATGTGCCGCATAACTTGTTGGCGTAACATGCGCCGCGGGGAATGGAAACGACTTGGGGGCAAGTTCCCGGCGCACGCGCATGCGCTCTATACCGTGTGCTACAGACGACGCGACCAGCACCACGTGTTGCTCTACGGTTGGTGCAGTTTGTTGTTCAGTGTTTTGATACATTTGTGAAAGTGTTTTGAGTGTTTAGGGTTTGGTTAAGAATGGAGTGGTCTAAACCTCAAGTAGTCAAACTTATTGAACAATTCGAACAAGAGACAGTGCTGTGGAATGTGACCGACGCGAATCACAAGAACTCGAATTGTAGGGGCGACGCCTTGCAACGGATTGCAGACAACTTGGAATCCACGGTTGAGGAAGTAGACAAGAAGTTACATACGTTGAGATCGCAGTGCTTAAGAGAGAAAGTGAAAATAGAAAAGAGTAAAAAAAGTGGTGCAAGTGCTACGGATGTTTACACTCCCAAATGGCAATACTTTCAAATGCTCAGCTTCCTGTCCTGAACGAACGATCGTGTTGCACACACTAGTTCAATGAACCCGGTGAGTAAAAACTTTTAATTCTATTATTGTATTGTTTTGTTAAAATATATTTGTTGCCTGCCAACTCAGCCTATCAGCAGTACCTTGAGGACTAGGCCTACTAACTATAAAACTCACTCTCCATAATAGTTTTAAATAAATACAACTGGGACTACTATAATAAAGGTGACGCATTATTCATCCAAGATATAAAATATGGCTTCCCTTTTGGAACAGTTGGTTTTCAAACATAAAATTTGTCCCTAAATGTAAAAATAGAAACCTTAAAATTTGAAAAAATGAAAGCATGGATTGTGGGGATTCAAATTTTTATGATTTATTTGTTGCTAAACGACATATTTAATTGCCATAAAAAAGTTATTTGACATAATGACAAAGGCTCAAGGATTTTAGCGATCATTAAAATTTTTTACTATAATTATAGTAGGCCTATGTAAGTAAATACAAAATTATTAAGTAATTTTAGGGCAGATTGGGAGTACTACACTAAAGAAATAATCAAGAAACTTATATTATTCAGGCCAGTTTATTTTAAACATAAAATAAAATAGTCTAGTTCCTCGGTACACAGTGCTGCAATAGACAATAGAAAAGCACTCAACAGACCCATTATGTGTATAATCTAAGCATAGCGCTGCTGCCATGGAAGTGGTTGGCTGTGGAAAAAGTGTGCCATTTCTTCACGAACATAAACAGCAGGGTTTTAACCTCTTTGCTTACACCATTGAAGTCCAGTAAGTTTCACGCCTTCAGTTCTCCATGTGCCATCGATAATATTCCCGTGCTCATCCTCTGCATCAAATACGCCAGCGGGGCTGTATACGTTTACAGAAGACTTTTGCCTTAAAAAGTTGTGCAAATAACAACAACTCAAAGTGACCCATTTTGCTTTTTCGGGATGGAGCAATATTGGTTTTCTTAGAACTCTGAATACACTGCTCAGTATACCAAAAACGTTTTCAATTACCCTTCTTGCTCTTGAATGTAATGTCTGTAATTGAAAGCTCTTTCAATCGTTCCCTTGTTATGTCTTCACACATATGGTTTCAAAATGCGCTCCGATAAGGCAAACGCATCATCAGCTGCTATCACAAAGGGTATACCCACAGACCGTCCCGGCAAAGTTTGAATATCAGGAATGTTTAGAGTGTTCTGCTCTAAAGCTTCATACAAGTCTGTTCCCAAGAACACACCAGCATCACACTCACGTCCTTGAACACCAACATCCACATAGAGGAAATTGTAGTTAGCGTCACACAATGCCATTAAAACAATGCTAAAAACTCCCTTGTAGTTGTAGTAGAGACTCCCACTGTTTGCCGGAGGTTGCAAAACAACGTGGTTTCCATCAAGCGCCCCAATAAATAAATAGTTTCACTAAATAATTTGGATAGTTTCACTTCGAATAAAATCCTTTTATCAATTTCCTTCCACTCTTCTTCAGTGCTTGGCACCTAAGCATTAATAAAGAAACAATTTTTAACAATTTTATTTAACAATTTATTATTTTTAAGATGTTTCATGATATTTTAAATTACCAATGTGGTGTTAAAAACTGAAAACAGGTCTATAAATATGTGGCTACCATTCGCAATCCGAGACAATTCCTCCATAGCTATTAAGTATTTTAGACTTTGCCATTTTAAATTATTTAGTTTCATTGTTTTTTCCTAAATTAGCCCAAAATTCTTTAATGCACAACATTCTTTATCTTATCTACTATGTTATAAAGTTGTTTTCCCCCAGTATAACAGTAAAAAACATTTTTTTCGACAAAATTTTAATTCATTTGTGCCTTATTAGATGGAGCAACGTGCTAAAGATGTCAATGATGGAACTAACTCTACGCCATAGGCAGAAACTGAAGGCGATGCGAGTAATTCTGGTATGCCAAGCCAAGTTCAGTTGTTTGGTGAGTTGGACGACAGATCCCCAAGCCCCGCTGTAAAAACCTCTGCACCTCAGAATATAAGTGGCAAACGAAACCCGGACTCAAAATTAAGTGGCATTGAAAAAAACATTAATCACGCGTACGATGTACTGACATCAAGTTTAGCTAAAAGTAGGGATGAAGATACCCGTTTTGGAGATTATGTAGCGGAATCATTAAAAAAACTGCCTGATAGGAGGATGAAAGCCTGAGTAAGAAATAAAATTACCAACCTTCTTTTTGAAGCAGAGTTTGGAGAAACTGCCCAACCTCCTTTTCAGCCCTAACCAATGAATCCTAACAATCTGACCTACTTTTTCAATCCCCCCCAACAAATGTACAGCCAATCACATTCCAGCCATCACTCATCTCCTTATAATAGTCAACAAATTAGCCCACACAGTCCATATACTTCTTCAAACTCCTCCACAGCGAATGACCACCCCAGTTCCTCTTTGCAAATCCAAATTACCGGTAATCAAAATGTTACATCACCCCAGAGAGATGAGTTTCCTAATTTGCCAACGTCAAATAACATGTAATGGTCTGATTGGATTGTTATTCGCTTACAAGCGTATATTCTTTACTGTATACGCAATATTGTAAACGGCATTCTTAGTTTTTCAGACTTTGTTTCATATTTTGTATATGCCGTTTGAGATGTTATACAATGCAAAAGGACAATGTGTGTGTTTTCTTAAAAAATAATGTAAACTAGTTGATTCTTTTTCGTCTGCTATTATTAGGCTATTATAACTTATTTTTCAAATTCTATTAATTGCCAATAATATAATTGTACTGTGTTATTGTACGGTATTATGTTTTAATGTTACTGTTACAGTTAAGCTAATAAATTGTACTAATATAAGTATATGCTACCGTTGATGTCAAAAATATTTGTAAGCACCAAAAATTTGAGTTCGATTCGTTGTAAACTTATAAGTAAAGATATAAATAAAACTATTTTTCAACTCTAATATGGAAATATTTAAAGGCGGTGTGTATTTTTTATACATGAACAATGCAATAGATAACGTTCAATCAGCTAGTAGCACAAAAAGTTTTATAATATTTAAAAAAAATAACTGTAAGTAAATTCTATATCAAATTTTCACCTCTTTTTGTGACATTCAAAAAACCTTATAAAAAATACACACTCCCTTTACCATTATTACCTTATTATTAGTGTTCTTACCTTTATAAATCCTCTTAGAACCGTTACGATGGCTTTGCACACGATCGGTATGAATCTTGATATGGCAGACTTGGAAATTCTATGTAAATACATAATTGTACTGTAACTGTCCCCTGATCCTAAAAAACGAAGGGTAGCTGCCAACATATCACCAGGAGAAATCACTTCTCGACATCCAGTGTTCTTTGCTATTTCAGGTCCAACTAGGTTAAGCAGGAATTCAAAATCACTAGCACTCATTCTAAAAAGTTATTAAATCCACTTTGCAACCGTAAATCCCGCATTAAGGAGTTATATGCTCCTTCAGTTGGCCTTTTCGCTAAGTAACTTCTGATCCACCACCTTGGTCTCTTTCGCCTTTTTTTGCAAAGCTCCTGGTACACCCCTGCCATAACTATAAAACTAGCTAAAACGGCCCTATCATCCATCTTATCTAAATCAATTGCACAGTATCAATGCTCACTGCACACTGAGCTCTGATCTATGATGCACTACCATGACGTCAGTGGCGCATGTTGCAATAAGATGCGCCGGGATGGAAACAGTGCGCGGGGCAAGGTGAAAATACGCGCAACGTGTAGGTATAACATGCCGCGCGTCATGACATTGCAACTTGCCAGAATGGAAACGTGGCTTTACTCTCCCGTTATTGACCCCGGCACTCTTGGACTACCCCAGCGGTACGCAATTTGGATTTTGGAACTTACACAGTGCAATGTCTTGGAGCAAGGATCAAGTGGATAGGCTGATCGCACTAACCAGCGAAGGGCCGTATCTTGACCCGCGCAACAGCCTGTACAAAAATAAGGGCATAAGGCTACAAGAGGTAGCGAATGAGATGTGTATCTCAAGGTAAGTTTAAAGGAATTTGGAACTATGTATATTTGATGGCATTATTCTGTGGCGGTATGAATAATATCAGAGCGAAGGAAGTGGGAAAATGGAAACTAAATTTTTCCTATTATAGTAGACCGAATACTACTGCTGACGACTGCAGGAAGAAGTGGTATTCCCTGAGAACCACGTATATGTCGGAGAGGAGAAAGGAGGCGGCATCGAAAAGAAGCGGAACAGGAGTTGATTCAGTAAGTACATCATATCAACGGAGTCACAATTTTTAATCGTCCTTACCTCTTTGGCGACGTAGCATTTTTCTTTGCCACTAAGTACAGAATGCTATTTCGATAATTTCATATTTACGTCCCCTCCCTCTATTATTACCATGAGATGTCGTTCCTCGACGACTATATGTCGCCGCGGGGGAGCACATCAACTTTAGATGAAGAGCTTGAGGTATGTATATGTTTCCTCCTGGCAGCACATACTTCAGTTTTATGCCATTGACCACCGGGAATACAGGGCTGTGCCCAGCCTCACAGACCTTCACGTTGTCCCGGGGAAGATAAGGAAGATGAAAGTCGGCTACTGCTGTAAAGCTTTCAGCCACAGGCTTTCATCTGTGATGGGGTCGCTGGCAAGTAAGTCCTTTGCTTCATCATTTTGGTCATTAGTAATTAAGCACTCTGTAAAGACTTCTCTCATTGGTTACTTTCATTCTTTTGTACGTGTTGATGGTTTAGATCCCAGAGCTGTGGATACTGCGGACCAGTTAAACTTTTTTGATGAGCTGTTTGACAGCGTCAATGGTAAAAGCCGGCAACCACCTCCAAATTAGCCTTTGAGCTGTGCAGTGACATCTTCCTCGGGACACACGGAGTTCTGGGCTAATTCCAACAAGGTCTTAGAGTGAATGGCATTTACTGATGGGTATAGAGACAGTAAGACACCTTCCATCAAAAATTGGGTTAGGACACTAAGGAACACGAGGACATTATGGCTGTGTTGAGGTCTTACGGATTCAAATCTCTTTCTCCTAGGAATCTTAATCAAGATCCCTCGGAGAATAAATTTGATTCCATTAGAAGCCATGGCTTTAGAAATGTTAATCCAACATGTACCGATTTTGTTTGTGCATACACGGGATTGATATTGAATGATATGGTGGCATCCCATTCTGTAGGAGAAAGCTGCGAAGAAGATGATTGTGAGGTGCTTGACAACCTTAGAAATTGCTTAACTATTTCAAGGCAGTCAGCACACACATCATCTTCTCTTCCTGGTGTGACCTCCGATGTTTTGGGTGATGATGACATCCATACACCAGATGAGGGCAGTTGCCCATCGGAATTGGGTTTCACCGTAGCAATCAGTTCATGGTCAGCAGCTGATATGCTTCACAAATTACAACCTGTACACTGCTCTGATTGCTCTGAAAAACAGTCTTCACCACCACACAACATTCCATCTGCAGATTTCATCGACATACACAAAGAATCCGTAGTCTTGATTCTCAATCACTTGCCAACATCAGCTCATACATTGGGTGTGGGGGCCCATCTCAGGAACATTTTAACTACTTCTCTGAACATTTCACAAATTGCCTGTGATGGTTTTATTTCCAACTATGGTTCAAGATTATGTTCCGTTGTGGTGAGAAATGTTGTCACTTATTGGTGCAACAGCGTCAATAGATATCTGAGAGGCAAACACACTGCACACTCAGAAGACATGGACACTATACACAGATTGGCATGCAAGTATTACACCAAAAAGAAGCGTGTACGGTGATGCTGACAGGTTAATATTTCAAGCCATGGGGCCATGATGTTCTCCGTTCCTTTGTATTCTATACTAATTTAGTATTTTTTGCCCTTTGCTGAGTATTGAATTAACCCTTAGAGTGCCTCCGTCGCTGTGATGGATGCTCAAAAATCTTCCCAAAAGTGCCGGTGTCGCTTATAGCGACTCCTAGTTTATAGTTTTTATTTTATTTTTTTTAAACATGGAAATTGTGTTCATCGTACTAAAAGTGAACAAGGTCAATATATAGTAAAAATATGTTTTATCTGCCATCTGTAAAATTCAAAGATTTGTCATTAATATTATTATGAAAAATGTATACTTAATAAAGTATTTCACTTTTCACCTTGGCACTTTTGAGGTGTACTCAATGGAATTTTGGCTGGGACTCAAAGGGTTAACCCATTTCTACTATTAATTTATGTTCATGTAAGATATTTTTGTATTCAGTTTTTAATTATTTTCTAATTGAAATAACAACATTCTTGAAATTCAACGACAATATATGCTTGCTTGCTGAGTAACTTTATTTTATTTAAATTCCTAACCTTCGGTTTGGAATGTACTATTATTGTTTTATTTATTTACCCATGTTTTTCATGAGTTTCTCATTTTTACTATTAATTTATATTCATGCAAAATATTTTTGTTTTTAGTGTTTATTTATTTACTAATTCAAATCATTGTACTTGGCTGCTGAGTGACTTTCTTTTGTTAATTTTTATGAAATAAATGGGCATTCGCTAGCAGATTTGGTGATTTTATTTCAATGATATCCCGTATAGTATCCCTGCAGCATGAAAAACGCAAAGCAAGAATAGAAGGGGAATGGGGTCTGGAGGGGAGGTGATTGCCTTATGTGGCAAGATTACGGAATACAACCGCTATGCGAGCTGCAGTCGCCCCGGCCGAGTCGTCTGCTACGCTATCTAAACTCCACATTGAGAGTCATATCCATGGTTTAATGTCGCTAAGTGCAGTAGATCATGAATAGATTTCACCGACAGTTTGTCGAATCCCAAGGAAAGTTCTTATGATAAACCGCTCACATCCGCATCGGTCGGCGCAGGATCTTATTCAAACTCAAGAGGTGGCTTGGAATCCGAAGTGCTTTGCTAGGCGAAGAATCAGGTAGGTTCAGAGATGGTTTCTAGGCGATTTACAGGATTCGGAAGTCGGAACACTCATCCGAAAGGTCTGCCCTACCTCGCCCATTCCACCAATTTCCCCTCTCGCGCACATGTTGTCGCGCACAGAAGGTGAGGAAAGTGCGCTTGTCCTTGAGAAAACCACTGGAAATCTTTTGGGAGCATCATTGACAGCTAGCGGAGAATAGCATTAAGAAAAAAGGCGTATCATTTCTCCCATTAGGGCGAGACCTCTGATAACTCTGTGGTGATACTTAAGAATGTTTAGAGCCCCCTAGTGTTCCCACTTTTCTCTCAATTTCTTTTAAGTGTAGGAAGTGCAGCATCCATCCATCTAGCTTGATTGTAAACTGTCAGACTCTATATTAACTTTACATTGCTCGTAAATTTATATTTTTTGTGCTATTTCGTTGCTACTCTTCCCTATATTTAGCGTACCACTGTTGTGGATGTTTGCTTGAAATTTCTACATTATTAGCAGTATCCATTTCGCTTTCTGTAATCTACATAAAGCTTGTATTCATATTATTTCGGCATTCTAGCTTCTCTGATACCGCACATGAATTTCCACAACTGCAACATACCGGTGCACTCGCCCTTGCCCACGCCAATATTCCCCACCTGCCGATATTCTCATAATGCATTGGCTAAAAGCACTTCCCTAAATTCGCAAACCTTGTATCCCTCTTAACATTCCAGTTTTTCTTCCACACCACTAAAAAAGACCCCCCGCTACGCGCACCCACCTTGAGTTAGTCCTCTGCTTTATGGCTCACCTTTAAATCCTTCAGCCCCTGAATTTCTCCCCTCTTTGTTTCCCACCCCTACGGCGTCCACCCTAAATCCGGAGGCCCCCGAGTTCACCTCTTCGCACAAACAAATGCTCAAATACCGACCACAAGGGAAGGGACCACCTTCCCTTATCTTACACTACTGGACAGATACTAAATGAAAAGCTTAAGCCTTTTCCTTGTTCTCTGCAAATGATCTACCTTAACATTCAAGGTTTACCTGCTCACTTGAATGAATTAATTACGTTCGTTGCTACCCGGTGATAGTATACATATCATATCCTTGGCTGAGACATGGCTGAAACCCTCTATTCCCACAGAATCAGTTGAAATACCAGGTTATTCACTCTTTCGCAATGATCGAACAGGGAAAGGTGGAGTGTACGTAAGAAATGATTTAAAATGTAAAACAATAACCAACAGCAATTCTGAGTATGCGAAAAGACCGGAATATCTACCTCTGGAAGTTAAAATCAATTCCATCAAAATTCTCATCGGTACTGTTGAGTACCACAAGGCTCTATCCTCGGACCTCTTTTATTCCATCTAAATATTAATGATTGTCCATTATCGCTCAGAAACTGCAAACACCATCCTTACGATAACGATTTTCGAATTTCTCTAAACTTATCTGCTGACAACTTACGTAATAATTATGAAAAAAAAGCAATAATGATCTTGCAGAAATTAATAATTGGAGCGAAGGCAACTACTTAACGATTAATCCTGACAAATCACAAGCCATCATAATTGGATATCCGAGAATTCTTCAATCAATTAAAAAATATTCCGCCCTTACGAAAAAATGGGTGATCCAATTATTCCTTATTGCGATTTAGCTAGAGATTTGGGAATATTGGTAGATTAAAACCTATCATGGTCGTACCATGTAAATAATATCTGTAAAACCGTCAATAAATCATTGTTTCCCCTTCTCAGATTGAAACATGTGATCCCCACATCTCCTAAGGCACAACTGGTTTCAGCGTTAAATTTACCGCACCTTGACTACGCCGATACAGTTTATCAAGATTTATCAAGTTTATTATCTGTCTATAACTGTCACTAAAACTTCAACGCTCTCTGAATGCTTGCATAAGGTTCATTTTCAATCTACAGGTATCAGATCACATTACCCAATACATAAATGAACTATCTTGGTTAAAACTTAGTTATAGACAACTTTACACCCTCTCTCTTCTTTATCAAATTCTGAACTCGAACGCCTCCTTACTTCTTTGAAGAATTCAAGAAGCTGAAAAATGTCCATGAATCCAATACGTGAGGAAATCATAAGCTGGTAATACCTCTCACCGGACTACTATCTTCAATAAATCATTCATTGTCACTGCATGTCGCGAATGGAATGAACTCCCCTTATCCTCAAGAGAATCTCCATCACTTCCATCTTTTAAAAGGGCGCTACATAAAACACTTCTCAAAGTTAAACAGATGGACACATGAACATCACACGTCACGGGAACTCACTGAATGTATATTATAGATTAGAACACGGATGGCAAGATAAACGGTGCAAATTTAACACCATGTTGTTGCATCAGATCATGTTTGATTTTGTTTAGTAATATTTCTTTAATTTTTTTCTCTTTTCTTTAATGTTTTTCCCACATTTTAAATTGTTTCAAACACCATTTGTTGTTTAACATTGATATATGGTGTCTATATATTTCTTTTTTCATTTATAACTCTTTAATTCCTAGAAGTATATTCTTTAATGATTTACTTTAGCCTCAGGTTGTAATTGTATAAGGTATTGACCGTTAGGGGATACCGGGGCAAGTTGACGGTTGGGGCAAGATGACGAAAGCCTTACATCTCTAGCTTGACTATAGGTACTTGCAGCACCGCACGCACACTACTAGCGCTACTGTCGGCCGCCCGCTTAAAAATACCATAGCGAAGCCGGAGTCGCCATTTTCCTGTCTGTTAGAAAGCTTTTTTGTTTTATGCTCCTGCGTTGTAACTGTTAAGCCGGTGTCCCACGGTCCAATTTGGATCCAATTTTTGGTCCAAAATTTGTATACAAGGGAAATGGTATTTCCCACGGTCTATCACATTTGGACCAAAAGATGTCAAACAAACGAAAGACGATATTATAGTAAACAAATATGGAAGCTACGGATTTTGAGAATACCGTCTTGGCAGTTTTAGCTGTCGGAATTGGCTGCGCAGGATTATTAAAAATAAAAGAGGCGAAGAAAATAAAGCGAAGGCAATGGTGGACTCAGCCTTGGCTGGAAAGAAGAGATGAAGGTGTCGTAAGAGGTGTGCTTACCATGCTGGAGAAGGAGCTGGTTGCCGACGATCCCGAAAACTATCGTAATTACTTAAGCATGAGTGAGGATATCTTCATATCCCTTCTCAACAAGGTTGAGAGTAGAATAAAGCGCCAGGACACCAATATGAGGCAGTGTAATCCCGCAAGGAAAAGGTGCGCAATGAAAATTGGACATAGTTGCGATGGTGTTATACTTAGGTGCTATAAACGTTCGTTGAAATGACATTTGTATTTCCTATTAACATTCGAGCAGTGGCAAACAGGACCGTAGTCATCTATTATCACTGCGAAGGAAACGGACGGCTCCAGGGGTAGCTAAGTATAATCGCTGTTTCGTAATTACCGTTACATGGAAGCGTTGTAATCACCCTGTAATAGATATACAACAACTACCCTTTGCGCAACTACTCTCTAGATAAAGGTTTTCCTGCCTCTTATTTCTCCATAACATACAAGTATAATTAAGGGTATATGAATGATTTTCTTGAACTTGCTTTGAATAACTGTGCCTTGTCCTTTGTTTTAGATTGGCAGTCACTCTTAGATTCCTTGCTACAGGGGAGACCTTCCAAAGCTTAAACTTTTCTACACAAATCGCTCACAACACCCTAAGTAAAATCGTTACAGAGGTGCTGCAAGCTGTTATAGATAGCATGCGGGAATACATTAAGGTTGAGTGAATATATGTCATCTAAAGTAATACAACAGCACCTTAATTCAAAAACGCTCCTAACTTAAAATGAATGAAATAAATAACGTACTACTAATCATAATACACTAAATTCCTATCTCTAAAAACAACCTAAAATAAAATGCATGACAAAATAACTTAAATATTACACTTCCACCTAAGTTCCAAAATACATCAAGACAACTAACAAAGAGTAGGTAAATGAAATGGATACCAATCATATTACATTGAATTATTTAATCACAAAACATAAAATACTTGACAAAATAACTTCAATATTAAGACTTCCATCCGAGTTTTAAAACAGAAATTCAGGAATGAAACAACTAATACCACATAATCTTCTTCTTCGTTCTTCTTCTCCATTATAGCAATTAAAATTTTTTGCACTAACTTATTCCTGTTCTTCTTGCTGGCTAGAATCCGTATTTGTGAGGCCACAAACTGCCCTACGTCGTCATACTCATCCCTCTCCTTAGGGCGCTTATTAATATCAAGGACGTGAGTGGCATTCCTCAGGAATTCAGTGGAGGCATTACTGCTTTCTGATACCTTCCTTTTCTGCCCTCTTGAGGCAGCAGAGGAGACATTATGACAAGGAGGCAGACGTGCTCTGACTTTCTTGGTCCACACATTCACCACCGTCCCCATCAACGTCCACAGCATCCTGAAATCACGAAGAAAATAAAAAATCGTAGTCTCATGAAAAATATATGGTACACAAAATTAGAACAATTACTGCAATTAGTCATAAATATCTTCTACTTTCTTTCTTAACATTAAATTACTTTTTTTCTTTTATATCCTTTCAGTACGTGTTACACTGACTCATTCATTCTGTTTTTACTTTAGATTCCAACCACACCAGAAGAGTGGAAGAAAGTTGCATCTGGTTATGAGGAGCAGTGGAATTTCCCTCACTGTTTAGCAGTGTTGATGGAAAACACATTACCTTTAGACCATCAAGGTCATCGGGTTCCTTTTACAGGAACTACAAGGGCTCAGACTATCGTTCTGCTTACTGTGGTGGACTATTACAAATTTATTTGCATAGATGTTGGGTGTAACGGCAGAATTAGTGATGGGGGTGTGTTAAAAAGAAGTAATTTTGGCAAAGCTTCCTTAAGAGGTAGTTTAAATTTGCCACCTCCGGAACCACTTCCTCAAATATCAGAAAACATGCCACATGTCTTTGTAGGTGATGATGCTTTCCCTCTGATGAGAAATCTTATGAAACCTTATAGATTTAGAGGCCTCAATAATAATAAAAAAAATATTTAATTATCGCCTAAGTCGAGCACGGCGAGTAGTAGAGAATGCATTTGGGCTATTAACCAATAAGTTTAGAATATTTTTGGACCCAATCAGATTGTCAGTGGAGAAGGTGGAATTAATTACTGTTGCATCATGCATCCTACATAACTTCATTTTAAAAGAAAGTTCAAACCACGAAGGCAATGTGACTGGACAGATTTACCTGCTGACTCTAGGCTTGTAGGAACTACCACAGCAGGGTGTAAATCGAGCAACGGAAGAGGCTCTTCAATTAAGGAGAACCTTTGAAGAATACTTCAATGGATTCAACATTCCTGAAGCTACCCTTCGTCGCAGCTTGAAAAAAAAACGATGATGTAAGGATACTAAATTTATTTTTATATAGGTCTAAGCTTTAAAAGCTTTATTATTGATGACGTTTTTTTGTTTGCAGTAATTGTTAATAACTGTTTGTAGTTATCTGTTTAATAATTTAATGTTTGCATTTTGTTTGGTCAATAAACAAACACACAAATAAATAATGAATGTATCAGATTTAACCCACGTTTTCTAATGCCAATTTAAAAAAGAAAAAGAAAGCTATTAAATACAGGCCTACTACAAATTGGTTTACAAATATACAATACAAGCATCAGATCCTTTTTCTACTACAAATTGGTTTTATTTCAGGAGATGCCTGTTCATGGAGGAGGATTTCGTGAAGTCTTCAGTGAAGCACAGCAAGAGGATTTGAAGAAGTACCTAACAACAATGGACATAATGTTCTTTTGTTTCACTAAGAAGCAATGTAGAAGTCTTGTTTTCGACTTTGCTGAGGAATGCAAAATTTCGCATCCATTCAATAGGGAGACAAAGATCGCGGGTGAGGATTGGTTAAGTAACTTTATGACAAAACATAAGTTTAGTGTCCGTAAACTAGAAGCAACATCCATCGCCAGAGCAATGGGGCTTAGTAAGCCAAGTGTAGATAAGTTTTTCTCAATGTTCAAGGAGTTGCGGGACAAACAGAAATTCCCTGCTTCTTCGATCTACAATGCAGATGAGTCAGGTTTGTCAACATTGCCTAATAAGTTACCCATGGTCCAGTCACCCAAGGGATCTAGAAGGGTTTCCAAAGTAGTTCGGCTGAAAGAGGGAGAAATGTTACAATAATTTGTTGCATAAGCGCCACTGGGTTTTACTTGACACCTTTTTTAGTTTTTGCTAGCAAACGAATGCTTCCAGAACTGGTGGAAAGAGCCCCACCAGGAGCTGTAGGACACTGTAGTGACAATGGTTGGAGCAATGGTGACATATTTGTGTCATTCTTGAAGCACTTCAGTCTTCATATTAAACCAAGCAAAGAATCCCCTGCATTGTTGATTGTTGACTACCACAAAACTCACGTAACACTGGAGGCTATCACATTTTACCGAGAGAAAAATATAATCATGGTTGGATTATATGGACATGGATGCACATGCACATGGATGCACATGCACATGGATGGACATGGACCCCACACATCACATCGCCTCCAACCACTTGTTGTGTCATTTTTGGCCCTTTAAAAACCTACTACAGCCAAGCTTGAGAAAACTTTATGGTTACTCATCCAGGCCAACCTATCACTGACAAAAAATCGGAGAGATTTTGAGCAATGCTTACTTCAAAGCAGCTACTATCGGGAATGCTCTCAGTGGGTTTAAGCAATGTGGCATTGAGCCTCATGATGTCTTTGAGTTCAGTGAACGTGACTTAGCTGCCGCCATCACTACTGAACTTGATGTTGTTCCCAATGAGCCGGAGCATGACAATCCTACCCAACAAGTTGCAGAGAACGATCCTTCAAAACTTGCTGTGGAACCTGATGAGGAAAATGGGGAAGATAAAGATAAAGACACAGAGCCAACGGCAAATGCAACGAAGAGACCCGGAAGTGTTTTTGATTTTGAACATTTACCGAAATCGAAGCCATGTATTTAAAAAAAAGAAAAAGTAATAAGCTTTCCGCGAGCGTTCTCACAAGCACACCCGTCAAAGATATGTTGCAAGAAAAAGAGCATTCTCAACAAGAACGGTTAAAAAAACAAAGACAAGAAGCTCGGGAAGCTAAAAACGGAGCAAAGAAACTAAAGCTAAGTTCCTGTAAGTCTAAGAAGCGTAAACCTCAAATATCGGTAGTGTCAGCCTGCAATCAAGACCCTCAGACAATTCTCAGACATGGTGCTTCAACTTGAAAGGATGATACTGTTAAGCGTCCTGCTTGCGACGAGATCTATTATGACCCTCCAACAGAAGAATGGATTCAGTGCTGAAAATGCTGAGCATGGTGGCATGAGGATAGTTCAAATTATGACGGAGATTTTTTTATTTGTGACTATTGTCAAACGGACAAGTAAACTCTACCACAATGTAACTATAATAAAGTTACAGCTACGTTTAGAAACATAAAAAGACATGTTTGATTTATTATAACATGATTATGTGTAAAAGTGAAAGTACTGTTGTCATCTTGGCCCATGGCCTAAGTCATCTTTCCCCAGTATTGGGGCAAGATGACGTTTTTATAGACTTTTAGAAATGCAAAAAAACTATTTTTAGTTAAAAAAATAAGCCAATAAAGTTAGTACCTGACATAACTATTCTATTAGAACATGTAGAGTAATTATTTTTAAAAATCAGCCTTAAAAATCAAAAACTGTTAATATAGTCAACTTGCCCCGGTCTCCCCTATATGATCTATGTATTTATTTTGACGAGGGGTTAGATGGCAGAAGGGACAGTTATCTATTAATCTCACCCCAATAAAGACCTTTTGATATAATTATTTCGTTTTATGAATAATGGTTCCTCATATTTTAGCCATGGAAAATTTATCAGAAAGAGAAATAGAGCTTGCGCTACTGGAAATCGTAGACGAGCAGGCAGACAATTTAGACTCAGACTTGTTACATATGTTAATTTGTCTGATATAGATGTTAAGTACTAAAGTCTACTCATGTATGCTAATTACACAACAAGTTTTTGTCAAAAATATATTAATAATTCATGGGCGAATGTCACAGATTGTACTCAGCTGCTGCATTACGTGCCAATTAAGATTAAGGACATTAGTAATAAGTGACAAATAGTTAACCAATTAGCACGCAATCAAGAAAGCCCACTGAGAATGAAGAGAGGTGCGCTTAATTTCATAGGGGAATTGAGCAAAAATTTTATTCGGTACCATGGACGAGGCGGATGCTAAATATTATACAGAAAAGATTAATAGATTGGAAACTGAACAAACGGGTATATTGAAGCTCACCAGGGAACAAATGACCGTCGTAAAAGCCACCTTGAGAACTGTTAACTCAACCATTAGGGAAGTACAAGAGAACGAAGACGCACTACTAAGAAACTTAAAACTTGTCGAAACTCACTTGAATCAGAAGGATGGAGAGTTAAAAAGTAAGATTGGTCTATTGTCGGTCACAATAAATATCGAAAAGCACATGATGCAACAGAACCGCATCATCCAAAATTGAACAAGATTACGAACTGATAGTGAGCGCTATAGTGAATGCTCAACAGGGCATATTTCAACCATACATAATTACTCCTGTAAAAATAATAGAGACAATGAAAAAGAGCAGGGATGAGATACCGAATGACTTGTTCCTTACTATGAGTGTGGCATATAGTAGCGCCTATTAAATATTATTGACTTTGATGTGTTTATTAATCATAATATTCTTGTGTATGTGATTAAGGTACCTTTAACAGATCATATCAAATTTAATGTTTATCAAGTAATTTCATTTCCTATAAGATCTGAGTCGAATGCTTTTAAGTTTTTATTTATCCAACCAGAGAAACCCTACAGTTTTATGGATATTGCTAAAAGGATTATTCTAAACTAACTCTAATATGTATCGGATAATTTGTAAACAAACGTATCCTATCCTGTCATCGCATTTGCATGAAGAATGCGAAGCTAAAATGCTCCAGTCGATTAGAAAAATTCCATCTGATTGTTCTGTAAGAGTAGCCATGCTTAACCAAACGCTTTGGACGCAGCTAGACAATAACGAATGGTTATATGTAGCCGCGAGACCAGAAACCATCACAATTTTGTGTGAAAAACAGGACCCAGTTGATGTTCTAATTAATGGAACTGGAAAGCTGAAATTAATCAAGAAGTGTAAAGGCTACGGACCAAAAGTCTTACTTCAATCACAAATTGTATTCAACTCTAACTCTAGCAACAAGGATATGATTCCCCCGTTAAGTTTATCATACGACTGTTGTCTCGATAGGAGTGTCGTAGAAACTGTGAACTCATTGAAAATTGATACTCACCTGAAACATATTGTGAACAATATCGAGGACTTAAAATACGCAAGTCATAAGGTGCAAGAGGTAGAAAACTTACTGTCAGAAGAGGAATGGAAGTAGAAACAGTCTGAGAGAGTATATAATTTCTCTTTTATGTCAATTACTGGACTAATTGTAATTGTATTAATTTTATGTTGTTATTGCTGCAAATGTTATAAGGTATATTTTCCAAAATGTTTAAAGTCTTGTGAGAATGGCGAGTCATCATTGTATTCAGACCAAAAATTATAAACAAGGTGCACACCTCTAACGAGGCCATGGCAGAAGGTAAAGACGAAGGTGAAGAGGCAATCTGTTTAACCGAAATAATGCCCTCTCCAAAGCTAGGCCAGCGCCCAGGGTTGAGAAGCACTGTAGCCAAGTGGTAAGCTTCACACAAAGAGAAAGCAACTAGAGCATTGTTGCTTTCTCTATGTATGGTGGGAGGTGTCGTGCATTACGACCAAAGTCGTTATTAAGATAACGACTAGCACAAGTCGTTATTAAGATAACGTTCTTCACATCTGTTCCAGAGTCTAAGTCCAGCGGTCAAAGTACAAGGTCACTCCAAGCGCCTGTTCCTGCCATGTCCGGTGACGCAAGAGATAAGATTGCGGCTAGTCGTCGGAAGCCGGGTCATGTTTTTTTGCTGCATAGAACGGTGTATTTCGTTGCCGCTAGGGGCATCTTAAGGGTCAGTGTCTGCTGCGATCGGACGGCAGTCATCAGCAACTTCGTCCAATACCGTCTCAGGATATCAGTCAGTGTTAGTTTGCTGCGGAATTACCACGTGCTGTGCTGTGCCGCAAACTTTTGTTTCTGGAGCAAGTATTAAACATAGAAACGGAAAGAAAGGTAATTACAGCAATAAGCACATATCTTGGTTATCATTTAAAATAATAGTGAACAGAAATAACTCATCAAAAATTTGACTTTTAGTTTCGTTTCCTGAAGTTGAGACTTTTACGGGGCAACTTTGTGACTGTCCTAAAGTTGCCCCATATGAACTTCGTAAATGATTAATGTTTTCCACATTTGCTATAGGAATTGGTGTAATGGTAAGGACATATAAACAAGTCCTGGGGTCTAGAACGTATCGCAATTACACTGCAGAAACTCTTCAAGAGGCTCTGGATTGTATTAAAAACAAAACTCTTAGCTACCGAGCAGCCTCCAGCCTATACGGAATTCCAAAGAACACGAAAATGAAGAGGCAATCTGTTTAACCGAAATAATGCCCTCTCCAAAGCTAGGCAGCTACCGGGAGCTAGATACAACAGGACAAATAGTGGGTGGTTTGACTCCCAGTGTTTTGAAGATTGGTTCGTGTACTTACTTCTGCCGACTTTGAATCGCCAGCCGGGTACGAAGGCAATGATAGGTGACAATTTAAGTTCACATATAAATATTGAGGTTCTTAGAGTGTGTGAGGAGAATGATATAAAATTTATCGCCCTTCCGCCAAACATCTTCTACAACCACTCGATGTTGCCTTTTTTGCGCCGATGAAACGCGTCTGGCGAAAGATTCTGAATGAGTGGAAGGAGTCTGGAGTGGGTGGCCGATGTTCCTCTGGGCCCAAGGACCAATAGAAGCTGTGGGAAAACATGACATCTAGTGAAGAAAACTTGAAAGCAGGTTTTCGGAAATGCGACATTCATCCCCTAAATCGCCAAGAAGTCCTGTCAAGATTACCATCAGCAACATTGGAGCGCTCGCCAGAACTTACAGAAGTGATCGGCGAAACCTTTTTAAATCATACCGCACAGAAGAGAGCAGAGGTCACACTGCATCGTGCAGTCAGAAGGAGGAAGGTTAATGTTCCGGCAGGGCAAAGTATTTCTGCCGAAGATGTTCCCGTTCCGGAGCAAGAAGCAACGCCGTCCACGTCCAGAAGAGCAAAGACAACACGACGAAGAACTCCTGCTCGTCGGCAAATGGTGACAAATAGGGACGATGTCATCAGCACCGACGGCAGCTTGCCGTCAGTTCACTACGCAGAGTCTTCAGATGACGAGTGGATAGAAAACGTGGATTCTAACGAAACCATTGTCCCTCCAGCAACTGCCAACGTTCCAGACTCTCAGAACAGCACTGCAGTTTGGTGCGAAGGAATGTATGTACTGGTGGTATATGAAAATGAAATGTTCCCTGGAAAAATAATAAAAATTACTAAGAAGGGATATGTGGTTTCTGCCATGGAGAAGTCTGGGAATAAGTGGAAGTGGCCTGAGAAAGAGGATCTCCTGGAGTATGCTGCCGATGAACTGGTACAGAGGATCAACCCCCCCAAGAAGGAGGGTGGACGAAATATTTTTATTGTGAAAGAACTGGAACTGTATGATGATTAACAATTAATATTACATTTTGCTGTTTCGTACTTGTTTCTATTTACCTATCTACATTGTTCCTGTAAATCTATCACAACATTATTTGGCATTATACATAGCTTTGCAATGCTAATCAGTTAATCTCAGTAAAAAATAATTTTCCCATCACATGCTTACAATAGGTTCAGAACATAACCAGATTCGTCGTGCCTACTCTAACTTTGGTACAAATCGCATTTCCTATTAATTTCAGTGACAAAAACGACCTGTCCCAAAGTTGCCCCACATCATGGGGTAAAATTGGGACATGAAAAGAGGATCATTTTGGTATCAAAAAGTTTTTCATATTGATGTACAATAGTATATTTCACAAGAATAGGGTCAGATCTAACCAAATAATTCACTTTCTCTGTGTACATTTCCCATGATTTCTTTTTTTACCGCAAAATACTCGAAAAGTGTACCAAAGTAGCCCCGGTCTACGGTATCATGTATTCCTCCTGATGATGTTGATACTCTAAATGCTAGTAATTTCCTGAAAGTCTCTATAAAATATAAAATGACTGTCAAAATGGAATTGTGTTTTGCAGGTCGTTCTGTTGAGTTACATTTTTGAAAATAATTTTTTTTATTTTTAAACCAGACGTGTTGATTCAATAATGGCCTCCTACCCCACTGGTGATGGATCATCTGCAGCTGGTCGAGATGGTATGCAGAACTTCATACAGCTTGCAGCACTTTCAAAAAATGTTTTAATGCAAGCTGAACGACATTTAGGTTTACAACCTTTTGCAGTTGCTAGGATACTTTCAATACCTCATGCTTCTCTTTTGAGACTCATCTCAAAAAGAAGTGGATAGGAAGTTGGGTTATGGCCTGCTTATACCCATGAAATATTATGCTGCAAAGAGTTTAGTTTGCAATGGGTTGAAAAAGTTTATTTGTTTTGCAAAGGAAATGGAATACCATTGAATATAATGTTTGCTTTTTTGTTACGATATAGAAAGTCTGACCGCCTTCTTGGCGCCATTTTCACAGCTCACACACAAACCACTCTGTCCATAATATACACGCGGCTTGTGCACAATTACACACCTAGACACAAAGTGGAATTGCAAGCGTTTAGGCTTTGTTGAATAATTTTCTCAGTAGGTTAATAAATTTGTAATGAGTTTCCAAAATAAAGTTAAGATTGATTACCATACGTGCCGAGATGATTTGGTCTACGAAACGAGTTCAAAATCTGAATTTCGGAGAGAGAAAGAGTCAGTGAAGCATGTGAGCGTGGCGGGCGACCGTAGGTGAGGAGGATGGGGAGGGGGACGGCCGAGATGATTTGGTCTACGAAACGAGTTCAAAATCTGAATTTCGGCGAGAGAAAGAGTCAGTGAAGCATGTGAGCGTGGCGGGCGACCGTTGGTGAGGAGGATGGGGAGGGGGACGGCCTCAGCCGTCTGTTGCGCCGCGTCGCGCGAGCCGCATCGCTTAGCGCCACTCTTGGCGCCAGGCTGCGCGGGCCGCAAAGCCTAAACGGTGAAAGATACGCAAAAACCGACGAAATGTTTGCCCTTTGGGTCATAACTTACCCTGATTACCCTTATTTTGGCAGTTTTCGCGAAATCGTATGACAAATTAAGGGTGTTGGTATTTAGGCACCTCTCGCTAACTAATTATTTAACATTTTTCAAAATCTTTTTTTGCCTATCCTTGTATACCCGAGGGTCATCGAAATCCGATTGACGATTTTGAAATTTAAAAAAAAATGTTTTTTTTGTGACAGCCTACCCATCCGTGCATACGGGGTGAAGTCCGGGTGGCTCCACAGAAACATTGAGAAACTACGCTGGTGTTCCACAGCCGTGGTATTGGAGTTCAAGCCTTGTTGGAGAGAGATTTGAATACCGGTGTGGGAGTTAACCAAGGCGGGTGATTAGAATACCCCGTCCGTAGAACTGCCGGTAGTCTAAAATCTAGATCATGGATGTAATGATAAAAACGTACGCTGACTAAAAATTGGCTAAATATTTCTAAGAACCGAGGTTTCCAAACTGTGCCAAAACATGGGTGGGTCTTCAAGGATAAATTTTTGGCAACATAGTTCCACATCAAAAGACTCCTGTGTTGGTTTAAAGGAAGTTCTCCAGCGTCTGCAAACATACTTACCACCAAAAGGTTCTAAAGGCACCAGTGCCTAGTCGTATCCCGGCATTGTGGATACTGTTTAGCGGTTGCAGGTAGGACTCCCGGCTGGAAGAGTACACAAAGGAGCCGTACTCAAATTTCGACCGTACAGGTGAGCGATATGATAAAAGAAGCGTGGTGCGGTCTACTCCCCATGTGGTGCGACTTAAAAATTTTAAAACATTTAGCGACTTCAGGCAGCTATTTTTTTTAAGATGTGTCTGTTCTCACCAGTTAAGGCGTGCGTCAAAGGTCAATCCTAAAAAACGGACCGACTCGGCTTGATTAATATTTATTTCTACCACTAAGTCGAATGTCGGGAGGAGGCTGGACTCCCCGCTGCAGAAGGAAATGGACACACTTCGTCTTTTCCACAGAGAATTGAAACCCATATCTCCGTCGGCAAACAATTGCAAGATTATCAACATAGAGTGATCCAATAACAGGACTATTGCTACAATCAGCGATATCATTGATTGCTAAACTAATGTCACAAGCTATTATGTTTTATGGACCCTTCCTAGTTTTGTGATTATTTTCGGATCAAAATCTTTTGATCTTGAAAGGGGTAAAATGATGTGGAATTCCACAAGAGCCTCTTAAGAGCCTATGACATTTTATTTGAGTGGTTTGGCTTTTTAACATCACAAATCGCCACTATTGCCATTAACATCTCTCATCTAAGGTAGCCATTTTGACATAGGGCACTTGTTTAAAGTTGCTGCTGCTGCATTCTTGTGAAGATACCCGTTGTTTTGACTCGACAATGCAACCCGCTCAACAATGTGTCCGCGCATTGAAGGCCAATTACGGGGCATTGTTTTTTGAGAGACGCGTCGAAGCTTCACTTAGCAATAATGGCCACGCGAGGGAAAACAAACAGTAAGAGCGTAGGATATACAAAGCCGAAGGCGAGGGTGTGTGTTATATACGTATACCGTCATTCGGGGTTACCTAAGCCACTGGGGTAACAAAAGCAATATTGCTAAATAAATTTTGGATGTTGATTTTGGCAACACTGTTTTGAGTTTGACTTAATTTTCCAGCCATCAGTTCCAGGTTTTAATAAAGTTTTGGATCACATATTTAAAACTGTGTGTGTTTTGAAGGTAAGTTTATACACCTTTATTTATAATGAAGATAATTTCATTTTAAATTTGTTTCATAACTTTAATCGCCAAACTTTTTTTTTCTATTGAATTCACAATAAACATACCCTAAAACATTACTTTTAAGGTTGTTTTACTTCATAGATTAAATTATCTTTTCGTTTGTTTTCATATTTTTAAATTCATTGCTGATGCCCATATGGGGTAACAAAGGCCACCAAACTTGAGTGCCTTATGTTCCCCCTCTCGCCGCGTCTGCACTACTGCGGTAGGTACTCGAGTAGGATGGACTTCAATGTAGCATTTAAATGCACGCGAGCGTCTACACACAGACACACGAATATTATATTAGCCTCCTTGCACAGACATTTAAATCTCTCTCAGCGCTCTCTGGTGTTAACAGGAAAAAGTTGCAACGCTTAAGTCAGTGTTTTTTTATTTTCGTTTAGGTGAAATATACCGAGGAAATGGAGGCAAATGTTTGATTAAAGGAATTCGTGCACTTTCACTGTTGCAAATGCATACCATCCACACAGCACCTGTGAGCAGTGTATGATTATCGAAACTCCTCGACCTATCGACGACTAGTTCTCGCCGAACCACCACGGAACCTTTGGAAAAGTTGGATAACACCAAAGTCCACGTAACTGGCAGTACCCAGGTCTACTAAGTAGGCTCATTACTTACAATTAGTGATGAGGTGGCGTCTACACAGTGTAGTTAAGTGAAAGGTGAAATGAAATGCACCCTTAAGTGCCTTAGGTCTTATCAAATAGACAAAGAGCGAGTATTGTAATCTATGCTTTTCTAATAAATGGGATTCAAGGACAATCTGGAATGAGATTCGACGGCTAGGGCTAGTTAAGACTCAAAAAGAAAATGAAAAACTTAATTTTTCTGCTGAGGAGTTAAACGTATATTTTCTCAACTCTCCTAACACCAGCTCCTCCAGCGCGTTAGGGACATGTCCAAGCCCCTTAGTTTCCAACTATACTAACCCAAGAGATAATCAGGAGTTCGGTGACAACCTCTTTTATTTTCCTTATTTTACTCCTAAACTCATGCTGAATTATTTTCGTTGCATCAAATCAAATTCAGCTGGAATAGATGGGTTAGAAAACAAAACGCTAAAAAATATCCTGCCAGTGGTTTTCTCAGTGATGTTAGATATTTATAATTGTTCACTACAGTATTCATCCTTTCCCTTCAGCTGGAAAACCGCTGTAATCAAACCTATCAAAAAATATCACAACCCCACTGAACTCTGTCACTTTCGCCCTATCTTTTGTTGTGTACTTAATCAAAACCATTGATCTCCTATAGCGTTTGTTCGATTTCTTAAGAGTATGTGCCCGATTCTAGCCTTTTTTCAAAGCAGGTTGACTATAATAATTTATGAAGTGAAGCCAAAACGTATCTTCTTTATTTATGTTTAAGGTTGGCAACCCATTCATGTCATTGGACTGCATTGGACAAATTCGTAGTTTGATATATATAGAATGCTAACCTTGTGTTGCCCGGAGATATCCATATAATTTATTAGAGTTAAGGTCTACATCGTGTCATAAAACCCTTCATTTGATGTACCTACAATTAACAAAATTTACATCAATTTTGCTGGCGGCTGACCACTCATCTGGGATAAATCCATCTTTGCCAGATCTGTCTCATATTTTGGCCCTGGAAGTGGATGTGTTGGCAAATACTTTTTAAAGTTTCACATTGATTAAATTTTTCTGCTTATCATTCTTGTAATCCATTTCAATTTTACTAGCTTGCATGCATGTTTTCCAACATTCACTGGGCCTGTTTTCAACTGGATGCTTAATTTGCTCATGAAGCCATGTCAGATACATACATACTGCTAATGTTGACTGAAATTTGCCTATAAATGTTTATAGTTTCATTTTTTCTTTGATTCAAGGTAACACAGGCTTTGTAACAGTTATGTTTCATGGTTAAACAGGCTTTCATTTACTCTTGGGGGTGGAGACACCTATGAAGACATTTTTCCATTTTGCTTTTAATTTTTGTTTCTAATGAGTAACCATAGAAATTAATTTGCTAGCTATATGATGTGCTGGATATAATGAAGTTATCCTTTTTTGCTAATATATTTTGTCTTCATTGCATACTTGCAGCGTGAAGTCCATTTGCACTAGAAGACAAACTTCAGCCTGATTTAATTTGTACTGTGAATCAAGGAACCCTTGCCTTATATTTTGACTCTGTGGTTTTTTCTCTTCAATATGTCTGAAAACTTAAGGGGTAGAAACAAATTGCTTAGTGAAATGACTGCACGTCACAAACGTAGACTAGTAGCTAGGGAGAAGCATGCTAACTCATCAAAAGTGAATCCTCCTATGAGTGTGGAAATTAGAGATGAAGCTAGGGAAATGCCCCTCATAGTTGAGGGTGTTGGGGTGGACCCTATGGAGCCGTAAGGCTTATCTAATTCTAGCATGAATGCTAGCTATGAGACAGAAGGATTAATAACAGGCAGTTCTGATGATTACATCACAGACGAAGATGAATTTATCTTTTCTGATCTCGTATTGGCACTTGCAGTCTGGGCTTCAGAGGGCATAACCCACAACAAGGTTAACTCACTATTGAGGCTTTTACGCAAAATTCCAGCCCTTATGTCACTACCGCTTGGTTGCAGGACTCTGCTAAAAACACCTCGGTCAACTGTAGTGAAACCAATGGCTGATGGTCTTTATGGCCACTTCGGTGTTGCTGCCAACATTGAAAGGATTTCTCATGTCAATCCTGAAGTTATGGATAAGGATACCATTAGACTCCATTGCAATATTGATTGCCTTACACTGTCCAAATCAACAAGTAGCCAAATTTGGCCTATTACTATGTCTTTGGTGGATTATCCACAGATATCACCTTTTGCTGTGGCCATTTATAGTGGAAGTGAGAAGCCAAAGTCATGTAAAGAATATTTGTTTGAGTTCGTGGAGGAGATGAAAACTCTTAAAGAATCTGGCTTATTTTTAAATTCGAAGCGTTTTGAAGTCACCATTGCTGCATACATTTGTGATGCTCCAGCAAAAAGTTCATTCGACAAACAGTTGGGCATACAGGGTATGCGTCATGCATCAAATGTAGAATTTATGGAGACTATGTGGATAACAGAGTTTCCATTTTGGAAATGGATTGTCCGTTGAGGACTGATGACAGTTTTGCGAAATGTGAAGATACGAAGCACCATAATGGATTGTCTCCACTTCTAGAGATTCCTGGCACAAAACTTGTGAGTCATTTTCTCCTTGATTACCTGCATCTCATTTGCTTGGGGGTGATGAGGAAAATGCTTTCAGCTTTCTCAAAAGGTAGGCTGACTGTGAGATTGTCGTCATTACAAATGGGACGGGTGAATAATAGGTTGGAGCTTGCAAAGAACTATATTCCCTGGGATTTTTCAAGGAAGACAAGATCATTGAGAGACCTTCCACGGTTTAAAGCCACTGAACTCAGGCTTATTTTGGTCTATGTGGGTCCTTATGCATTTATAAATGTTTTGATCGATAATGTTTTCATGCATTTCTGCTGCCTTCATGTTGCTGTTAGAATCTTGCTATCAGAAAGGCTTATGGGAGAGTGCCTGGATTTTGCCCATGACTTGATGCACTATTTTGTTTCTTGCTTTGCTACATTATATGGGAGAGAAAGTGTCTCCCATAAAGTCCATAACCTCATCCACATTGTGGAACATGCAAGAAATTACGGCACTCTGGATGCATTCAGTGCATTTAAATTTGAAAATTTCCTGCAAAGCCTCAAGAAATTAGTGAAAAAAAGTGAGTAACCTTAGCAGCAAATAGTCAGAAGGTTGGCTGAAAGAATTTATACTTGCAGTTAAAGAAAATACTGATCTCAAACATCAAGAGCCAATACCAAGCAACCTACCAATACCTGATAGTTTCAGTGGCTGTGGCTACAAGAAAGTGTGTGTCAGTAATTACATGCTTTCAACCTGTATCCCAAATGATTGTGCTGCTCTGCACAGTGGGTCAGTAATATCTATAGAATTCATTGGAACAAAGGATTCTAAAATAGCTTTTAAAGGGAAAAGGTTAAAAAATCAAAGATTTTTGTTCTGAACCTGTGTGTTCAGGGGCAGTAGCAATTTATCTGGCTGAAGTCTTGTCGGAGGATGTCATTTGTTTTGCAAATGACAAAGTGCAAGGCAATTCAGCTGCCCCTTGAGTCAGGGAATTTCTACGTGGCTGATATCTTTCACTGTTAAAGTGAAATCTGCTGCAGAGGGAGGTATGCCTTCATGTTATGGGTGAACAAGAAATCTCAAAATTTGAATGTCACAATCAAGTTTCACTTATCTTAACAGGTGTGGTAGTGCATGAATAAATTGGTATATTTAAATATTAATTGCTCACATTTCTTTTCCTAGATGTCATTCACCAAGGATTTTCTAGTTGTTGAGACTTTAGAGGGGGGCAGGCTAGTGATCTCGGTGGTACCATGCAATTGGATTTGCCATGTTCAGGGCAAGAAAACCCTCCTCTGGCCACCTCAGGCTAGTGGAAATGAGCTCGTCCTTATTAAGTCTTTCGCCGAACCTGACCTGAGTACTTAGGGAGAGTACAACGTACTGAAAACCTCCAAACCAATAGGTAAGCAGCAATTTTTAACTATTTCAGTCTCACTTTATATATCTTGTTGAGTCTATATTGTGATGGCCCACGGAAGGCTCCGTGATGTCCATCCGTCTATTTTTTTTACTACGTGGAAGTTCACGATTTGGGAAAACTATTTGTAAATATTTTTTTTTGTTTATTTGTGTAAATTAACATCTAAAAAAATGTAAACGAGTGAATTATTAGGGTTGTGTGAATGTGTGAAAAAAAGTGTATTTGTTAATATATGTGAAAAATACGAGTAATAGTTTGAGTGTCTTTAACTACGTTTCAAAAATCCCGGTTGAAAAAACCATCCAATTAGTGACACGAACAGAACATCGTATAAGCAGACGACACATTGTGGGGCTTTCTGGGTGGAGGAAAAGGGGCATATAACGCTCGCCCGAGACCAACAAAAGGGAACACTCTCGAACACACTCTTGGACGGATTGCCCGGAGATACATTGCTGGTTGAACGTTGCTAGTGTGAGCATTGTGCCAGAGCCAAGTAAGATGGCCATCATCTGAAAAAAGAGTCGGAGGCAAGGAACGGACTGTCACTGTCGAGAAACGAAGAGAGAGGTGGAGAAAGACGAGGCGAATGGGAAACGTCTTCCGAGGTTCGGAGTTTCTTCAAAGGGCTACGAGGTGCTGAGGGTCATCGCGAGCCGCACATTGTAATCGCCGCCGCCACCCTGCATCAGCTTCCAGGATCTCCGAAAGAAGAGACTTCACCCGGGCTAAATTCGTAAGAATTCCTGTCGCGACGTCCTATTCCTCCCGCCCCATTGCTCCCCCCTCTCGACCAACGACGATCCCCGACTCACGGCTAGCCTGCTTTTATGGTTGGCTTCATTCATTGAATCTCTGGACTAGCATCCGTGATAACAAGCCCCTGTATTTCAAGATCACCAGCTATGCGTCATACTTAGCGGACTTTTAAGTTTAATCATTGGACAATAGGGTTTTTTTTTATTTGAAGATGACGCCGTGTGGAAAAAGGGTATTTTTGTATGTATTTGAGACATGACGCCGTGTCAAAGAAGTGTATTTTGTATTGAAGGTGACGCTGTGTGCCACTGAACGGTATTTTTTTTCGTCTTTCTTTTCGTATTGAAGGTGACACCGTTTGGGATAGGTGAATTGTATGTCGAAGGTGACGCCGTGTGGGAAAAGTGCTTTCAAGTCATTAAATGTTATTACAGAAAAGACGCTAGTAGTTATAATTTTGTTGCCTAAATCGCCAATCTTCCTTCCCTCGATCGCATTGCTTAGAATTGTAACGCGGTAGTCGCGGAACTCTACCTGTGCCTTTTTTTTCTACATTTTTGCAAACCAAAAGTCTGATAGTGGAAGGGCATCACCCGCTTTTCGACTGCACGGTCTTCACAAGCCGTGACACCCGAACAGCAATCTTTTTGTATAGCGGAACTCCGACTCATTCACCCTGGTTAAATCCCGTGGGGAAAACTGAGGTTCTAACCGAAAGGAAGGGGTGTGTGACGAGACCACTATAATATATGTTGAGTTACTATTGTCTGTTCCTAGTTTGTAGGTGGTTCAAGGCAGCATGATGAAATTGATAATTTCTAGGGCTTTATGAAATATTAGGAATTTATACCGATGCGGTGCGATTGAAAGAGATTGAAGAGTCTGAAGAAAGCAGAGGAGGAGTTAAAAAAGTCGGCCAAAACTGGGCGGAGATTACTGATGTTATCAGTATCAAGGCATGGTTGTGAGTCTACCTCAGAGGAAAGTGCAACGGAGGGAGACTTAAATGCTTCAGGTTCTACCCCAATGCAGAGGGAAAACAGGAAACTATTGCCTCCTTCGCCAAAGCTTGTGCCAGTTCCAAAGGTAGAAAGGAAGAGGTCTTTGGAGAACGGTAGCTATAATGGATATTTAGATAGATTTAGAGCCTTGATGTTTATTTTTGTGACTAAGTCTAAAGCACTGAATTTGATAAGCACATTTTTTTCAGATAATGAAAGGAGCTCTGAGAAAAGGAAGGCAGAGAGGGGAAGTACCAAAGGTAATGGGTTCCATAAGTAAACTCATATTACTAATCTGAAGCCTGTTTAATCCTCCCTTTGTATTAAGTTGACTGCATTCTTGCTAAGACATCCTCTCAACTTTTCAGATGACAGCCCTGAGGAAAGGCCCCAACAGGGAAAAATTAAAGGTAAGGAGCAAATTGATTCAAATCAATGAATTACAGAGTCAATAGGTAGTGACTTATAGACTTTGATGTTTGATAGTATCTACGTTTCCAACGCAAAAGCCCTTTTCATGAGGATAGTTATTTTCCTTTTCAGATGCCAGAACTACTGCTGAGACAGTTGATCATGGGAAGACTAAAGGTAATGAATCATGAGATCAGAAGAATGATAAGTACATGTGTATTTGTTCATTTATGGCTTTGTATTTTTATGTATATGCATATGTTATGCCACTTTTCATATTATTATAAATGTTTTAAATCAGATACTGGAAGAAGCCTTGGAGTGGGGCCAATGGATGACAATAAAGGTAATGACTTAAACACCATATTTTTCTCATCTTGTTACATGAGATATTGCTCATATAGTCCATTCCTTGGCCAGAAATTTTTTTCTTGTACATACTTCCTTTTCTCAAAAACTGCTGTCATAAGTTCTTCCGGATTATAGGTAACCAAGGGTCGATATTTACGATCTAGTCGGTACACAGTGGCTATTGCACTCTCCAAATTTGCACTCTACTGCATATGACGAGTATATGTACGTCTTCTGTGATAATTGACTCCCTGATACTAGTCTTTCAGTGATAGCTGCTGTTTTTAGTGATTCAGTAAATATTCATAAATAACCACAGACTAGCCAGGACATTTACGGAGTCACCTGAGAGTGCACATAAAGTGCAAGAATTCCACTGGGCAAAAATCATTTGCCTTGACCGGGATTCGAACCCGGACCCCAAAACTCGCATCAGGTGCCCTAACTACCTTGTCCTCTAAAGCCACCAAACTCCACAGGGGCAATAAGATGCCTTGGTAGCTTAAGTGGTTAGAACATCTAGTGTTGAGTTTGGGGGATCCAATTTATAATCTCAGTCAAGGCAGCTGATTTTTAGTGTGGAATTTTAACACTTGATACAGTAAAATTGATGAATTGTAGTAGTTTATTCCCATCATTTGATACTCTTTCCTGTCTACAGTCACTCAAACTGATTCTGAACTTTTTCGAGGTGCAGGCCATAGCTTCCGAAAATCCATGGACTGTAGGGCTACCGAAGGTTTGTCTTTTCAGGCTATTTATTGGTGGAAGGCTGTGGAGGCTTTTCTGTTGCAAGCTGTATGGATCCTAATGACATGTTCTCATTTTAGCTGCATAATATTTTATAACTATTAGCAAATATGTCATAGCTCTTAAATGTTTTGTGTTTAATAACATTGTATTCCATTCCGTTGACAAAAAATTCTCTTCAGATATGGTGAGGGAACTTAGGCGGGACTTCAGTTCATCTAAGGAGGTAGTGTTGAAAAAAATTGATGAATTGAAAAGTAAGGAGGAACTTGCAGACAATGATATCCTGCCTTTGAAATTGAATATGCAGTAGGCCTAGGAGAATCAAGAGCTGATTTTGACGACATTGAAGGAGAAACAACAAAAGTCATCCCCCTTGGGAGTACACTTTATGTCGACTGAAGCTGTAAGAAATAAGCCTTTTGCCCTGCCAGCTACCAGCAAGACCGAATTGCTGGATATAGAAAGGCAATTATCTTCATGCACAAAAGTAGTCCAGTACTTGGTAAGTAAAAATTACACAGGTCTGTGACATAAAAATTGTTTCAAATGTAATAAGTAATTTTTATAGTGTTTTCAATGCTAATTTCGAAAAAAATAGTGAAAAATTCCATCACGTACAGTTATTTCACAAACTGCTCGCCTAGTTTTAATTTTTTTCGATATTTTTATACATATTTCAGTACTCTAGTGAGTTTGAATTTTGGTTTTGAGGATCTACATAAGCTGTTATTAAGCCTAAAGTACTTTTAAAAAGTATTACAAAAAACTATGAGGCATTTTCAGTTACATAGCCGTTTTTATACTAGATGAGTTATATGTAAAATAAAGAGTAATTAGGAGAAACCATCAGTATTTTCATGTGAGTGCTTGTCCTTGCCCTCCCCCCTCCTCTTACTTGCTCACTGAGCATCTTTCATGTCAATGCCTGTCTGTCGCGCTGCCCCTCCCCCCTCCATCACCAAGCAGTGAGCTTCTGCTTGGTGATTCCTTCAGTTCACAGTCCCTCTTCACTATGTGCTGTTCTCGTTTTGTTGTTACTAGTGCTTTGAAGTAGTGACTGTTTTCTTGTGTTGTGAAGTTGTTTTATGGACAATGGCTACCAGAGGATGCATAAACTCACCAGATTGCTTCTGCTACATTTGTGGTAACTATACCGTTAAAAAGCAACAAAGAAACATTTCCGATTTTGTTGAAAAGGTATATGTTGCCTATTTTGGTATAAAGTTAGGCGATCAAGATAAGCCTTGGGCCCCACACAAAGTTTGTTCATTGAGTGTTGAAGATCTGAGGCAATGGTTTTAACGTAAAAAGCAGTCTTTACGTTTTGGAATACCAATGGTTTGGAGGGAGCCCAAAAATCATAGTGATGACTGCTATTTTTGTTCTTGCAACGTACAAGGTTTCAATTTGAAAAACAAAATGGATATTTCTTACCCTAACATACAATCAGCCATTCCCCCTGTTCCTCATGGACCTGAAGTACCAATACCCTCTCCTCCAGATTCTTTGGATGATATTTTAGATGATCACGAGCCATTGGCTCAGCAAAGTGATAGTGAAGAAGACAGTGATTGCTACGATCCTGGCACAAGCGATCCCATTCCATTCTCAGAATCTGAACTGAACGATTTAGTTAGAGACCTAGGCCTTCCTAAAGACTCGGCAGAGGTTTTAGGATCTAGATTGAAAGATAAACATATGTTGGCTCCGGGTACATCCTTTTCATGATATCAATCGAGGGAAAAGGAGTTTGTATCTTTCTTCTCTCAAGAAGGTGACCTGGTGTTTTGCAGTGATGTTCCTGGACTTATGGCATGTTTCAAAATAGAATATGCTCCTGATGAGTGGAGACTTTTTATTGACTCTTCAAAAAGAAGCCTTAAAGCAGTACTTCTACACAATGGCAATAAGTATGCTTCTGGGCCAGTAGGACACTCAGTTCACTTAAAAGAATGTTACAAAAACCTTGAACTGGTTTTAAACAAACTCTGCTATTCAGACCACGAATGGACACTCTGTGGTGATTTAAAAGTGATTTCAATGCTGCTTGGTCAACAAAGTGGCTATACGAAGTTCCCTTGCTTTCTCTGTGAATGGGACAATAGAGACAGAAAGCAACACTACATTAAAAAAAGCTTGGCCCTTGAGAAAAACCTTGCAGGGAGGGGTTAAAAATGTTGAGAGGAAAAGCCTTGTGGATCCCAAAAAGGTGTTACTTCCACCACATCACATTAAGTTGGGGCTGATGAAACAATTTGTTAAGGCATTGCCAAAAGAAGGGGAGTGTTTCCGATATCTTTGTGGACAGTTTCCTGGTTTATCCGAGGCAGAGCTATAGGAAGGAGTCTTTGTCGGACCAGACATGACAAAACTAATGAGATTCCAACTTTGTGGACAAAATGGAAACAAAAGAAAAGGCAGCATGGACATCTTTTAAATTAATTGTTACCGGTTTCCTAGGAAACAAAGAAGATTCAAACTACAAGACAATCGTCGCAGACATGCTCGACAACTTTAAGAAGCTGGGCTGTAACATGAGAATTTAAGTTCATTTCCTCCACTCACATCTTGACTACTTCCCTGCAAACCTTGGTGATGTAAGTGAAGAGCAGGGCAAAAGATTCCACCAAGACATCAAAGAAATGGAAAGAAGATATCAAGGAAGATTGAACGTCAACATGATAGCGGACTACTGCTGCTTCTCTGAAGGAGCTACTATACTGGAAAGCAACAGAATTCAGGCTGTTCTTGCTGTACATAGGCCCATGTGTACTTCATGGTATTGTGCCTCATGATGTCTATGTCCATTTTCTTAGTTTCCATGCTGCCAGCAGAATTTTGATGAGTACCAAGTTCATAAAAAATGACATCCATTATGCAAATGCACTCCTCCACTGTTATGTCCAGAATTTTGGATGCATTTATGGCCAAGAAAATGTGTCATGCAATGTCCATAGTCTACTGCACATTTCATCAGATGCTGAACGCTATGGAATACAGGAAAATTTTAGTGCATTCAAATTTGAAAACAAATTGCAGGGTATTAAAAAATTCATAAGAAAACCGCACAGGCCACTTCAGCAAATATGAGAAGGTTAGCAGAGATCAGCAATGTGGCCAAACTGATTGAGTTAAAAGTGAGTTGCCAAATAGTGAAAGGAAATGTGCGTCTAGTAAGGTTGTGTTGCCTTGCGGATTTTGTCACCCTTGCTATTCTAGAATTATGAAGTTGGGTGTTAAAATATCGACAAAAAAACCAGACAACTGTGCCATAATGGACTCGGGCGACATTGTTGTAGTGGATTTCATTGGAACATACAATGAACAGTTGATGGTTTCAGGACCATCTTTCGAGGACGTTAAAGACTTTTACTGTCAGGCAGAGCACCAAACTGATTCTGGTAATACAGGAATATGGAAAGCAAAAAACCTGTCCGAGAGTAGGAAGTGGTTACCTCAGGAGGTGAGGAGCAAAGCTATAATGTTAGAATTGAAGGAAATTCAGGAAGATCAGTCGTACTATATTGCAGAAATCCTGCACACATGATTCCTTTTTGAAGGTAAGATGGCCAGTGTATAAGATTAAAATTTTGCGTATTCTGAACCTTTTTTGAATATTCATCATAGGCGTGAATTAGAAGGTTGCTTTACAAATATCCATAGAATGTTATACAGATGTGCTGTGGGAGAATTCTTGGACTTGAATACCGGAGTCTTGTTCAATGTAGTCCCATCAAAATGGGTGCAGTTGGAGGTAGGACAGGAGTTTGCTCTGTGGCCAACAGGGCAGAGCAACATAGAGAAACTTATTAGGGAGTGTGGAGATCCTAAGGAATGTTGGGATTCACACCTCCTCGTTAATAGAACAGATGAAGTAGGAAGTTATGACCTTGCCAAGGAATATGAGAAGGTCATCATGAAGCCAAAGTAAATATCAGTTCAAATACAGGATCTCAAACCAGGTGTATATGTCATTGTAAAACTTATCTTCAACGTTAACAAAAAAAGGAAATGACAAAACAGTTCTATGCCATTGTAGTTGACACTGAACCCGAGGAAAATTAAGTTGAGGTATTTTTTTTTCGGAAGAGCTCTTAAATCAAAAGAAAATATTTGTTTCCGAATGTAGATGATGAGATGGATGTGAATATTGCAAACATTGTCACTACTGCACAGCCAGTAACAATCAATAGAGGATGCCATACTTTTCCATTTGAACTTGTTAACTAAACTTCAATCTGTACCTGCACATCAAATTAATCATCTTCCACTTTCTGTCTTTCGGCCGGGAAGTTCAGAAAGTAGGGAAGTAAATCAGCACACGTGGGACCCTGCTTTAAACCTTAATAAAAATGCTATGACTACTCCTTCCACTCCTCCCCTTCCCATCCTTTTCCCACCATGAAATCCCTATATAAACTCCACTAACTCGACAGATACCTCATTCCCTTTGATAAAGTGACCAGCAACCGCCACAAAATGTCAGGTATCACACCTAGTAATAGTATGCGGGGTACACCCGAAGAACAAATATATACCTACAGAGATGTTGTCTGTCCAACAGTTTAGTCATGAGGTTGGCGGTAGCCAATTCACCATTTTTAATAACCATTAGGCTCTCAGCTCCCGACATATTCGCTCGCTGCAGTCCTTTGCGGTTACGCTACCTGGAATATAGGCCACTACCTTTAATAAAGGCCTTGCAACAGAAGCACTGTAGGGGCACTGGGCACTTCATACTCATGCACGTCTAGGCCACCGCTGGCGGGTGGCCGAAATGCTGGAACCAGACGCAATGCATGGGTTCCGGTATGAAGAGCCGCACTGGAAGTGATTCACACCTTTATCCTTTTCGTGGAAGCTGAGAATCGAGGAAGTCAATACGATGGATGTTGTTTTTTACTAATCATGCTTGGAGGTTAGCCGACGAACATCACTCAACCCCAGAGAGGCCATTTTTTTCTTATCTCGTTGACTTAACGTACAACAGGTGTAACGATTTATGGTCCTCCAACTTGGGTTTATAATGCAGTGCACCTGCACAGGGACCGGGATGTCATGGAAATATTAGCAATCAGGGCTTTAATAACAGATCATTAGTGATTTTAATCAACATCGTTCCCTAGGAGCAGAATCTAGCAATAACAGGACAGGACACACCTTGGTCTCTCTCTTCCACCTTCATACACTACAAAAATAGATACTGCTTGTTTGCGTCAAGTGCTGAAACTCCCCAGTTCATGTTCGGGCTGAATCTTTTATGTGGTAGAAGTTTACTCTCATTCATACCTATGGCATTATCATCCCCAGGGATTACAAACTACCAAGCCACACATTCGGGGGGCCAAACCGAAAATCGACGCGCGTGCCACGCACTCCCGAGGGATGTAGCATCCAAACAGTGGAGCCTGTTTCGGGTTGAATCTTTGATGCATGGGTAGCAGCTACCTATTCATTCAGATTCCCATGCCAAATAGCAGTCAGGATCCCATCCAAGTCCGCACAAGGCAAACGTGGGTGGATCGCAGGCCAACTCGTATGGCCATGCACATACATTACCAGACTGTCCGAACACTACCGCATCTTTAGTGATGGTTTCCCCCCCCCCACCCTTTTAGTCGACTCTTACGACAAGCAGGGATACTGCGGGAGTATTCTCGATCCCCCTACCCGCAGGGGTGACAAAAGAAGTGTTTCAATATTGTCTTTTAATATTTTCTACTTATACCACTTTATTACCACTTATACCACTAATTATACCACTTTATTACCACTAATAATATTGTTCAGTAGCCATTCCTCTAAAACTGCACATCTCCTTAAAATGGCCTGGCAATATTTTCCACATTGCGCAGGTCACTCAAAAGGTCAACAGATAATGGAAAATTATTAAGTTCGAAATTTAAAGAATATTTATTTATTAGTAACTAAAAACAAAGTTGACTCCCTGCTCATTCAGTATCCTCTTACGATCAGCAGGAATGCTGCAAGAGTATTTTCAATCGGAATCCAATCGGAACATGGTAATTATACGAAAAATTCTAAATACATTGAAACTCTCATTTTGTAAATGAAAGTTCCCTATGCAAAAAACTGTTGAAAATTTCATCAGTAATTTGGGCCAACAGTTATTTCCCATAGTTACTGTGTATATGTTCAACAGTAAATTGGGCCACCAGTTGTAAGTCAACAGTACTGTTGAAATCTAACAGTTTTTTCACAAGGGTTATATTGACAAAATAATTGAGGTAAAAGTTAATTCAGAAGAAAATGTTGGAGATATTCGAACTAAATCTTTAGGGTCAGTTAAATTGGGAAAATTTAGACAGGTGTTGGGTGTATTGTAAAATGTTTAAAAATAAATGCTTAAACTATAATACAATTTTAAGGAGGCGTGTGAAGTAAACTGTAAATTTGCACTGCTATTTGTGTTTGATATGGTTGTTAGGACGTCTGTCAATAACTAGTATTGTTGTTGTTATCATTAGATGGATAGAAGTAAAAGTCAAAAAGAGGATTTTATAAAAGATAAATATAATATTTTTTCAGCATAAGAAGAAGTATTATTTATCTCCACAAAATAAAGGAATTGACCTAATTAAATCAACAGCAGGTCTGTCCGGACACTACCCAAGCTGAACTTGGAGTAAGTTTCCCAGATTATCTCCCTGCTCTTTTAGTCTCCTCCAAGAACAAGCAAGGGTACTAGGGGAGTATTCTTCATCCCCATACCCAGTGGTCAAGACATAATACTGCCAAATCCTCCATGAAAAACATACACTGGTGATACAATGCTATCAGTAACGCTGCCCTGGCTGTAGGAAATAATGAAACACTACACAGATCCTAGCCTCAACACTTTCATCTGTTAATTTTGTTTCCACTTGCATCATTGGACATTCACAAGAATATATGGGGAGTCATCCATCCCAATTGATGCAAATTTTTTGGGTGGACTTAGCTTTACCTTGCTCTGGTTGGCACAAGGCCTTAAAGGCCTTCCAGTTTGGCACAAAGGCAAGGACTCATTGCATCTCATTCCCAGGCAGCCAAAGTTTTGACACAAGCAACACTGCATGCAATGTAATGGATTTCAAATGTAGTCTAAACAGGCCTAATTGGTAGCAAACTTCCACGTAGAAATATTAGCAAAATATATAAATATCCAACCAGTGTAATAAGACAGATTGTAATAAAATTGAATGATTCTCAAGGATTTATTACCTCAATATTGCTTTGTCATTTCAGCATTCAAGTCTACCATCAGTAAGTTAGAGTCTATTAAATAAAAGATACAGGTTCCCCCTTTCTTTTGCAACATTAAGAAATCATGTAGTATCCCGATATCACATTAATGACACCTACACAGAAATGTTTCCCACTCTTTTTAGCTCCAGGCTACAATGGTAACATCAATGAATCAGGGGGTTAGTTACTTCCGTGGTAGCTGGGGATCGCTAGATATGGTACAACAGATTTCAGCATTTCAGAATGACCTTAACCCTAACCTGACATGGTGCAACTGGCCCTAAGAGAATCAGTTGGACAGAAAGGGGAGTAGCTCGGTACCTTTTGGTACATTGACTGTGTATGTTGTTATCTTTTGACATTTACTGATGACCTTTTGGCATTTGGACTTCACTTAACATCCACAGGTCACCTTGATAACTATGTAAGTAGTCCACCTTTTGACATGGTTGTACCTACTGTCTACCTTCTGGTATGGCAACTTGGTCAGATGTTGACCATTTTGTATGGCAGCCTATCACATTTAAAATTTCGTAATGAAACCCTTACATCCATATGAATCAATGGACAGAGCATAAGTTTACATTATTTTACATATAAATATTAACTCACCATAAAAAACACACTATTACAAGAACTGATAAGTCTGATTCAGTTTTCACAATTCCCTCAAATTCCAGAGAGAGTAGCCAAAATGATGGCAACTACAATGTTGACAACATGCACCAATCACTCATTTACACATCTCACTAACTCATAGTTATCATTAACACCCGTAATGAATCTCTTGGAAATTTTACAAGAATGAATCACTCAGCACATATTTGTCTGTCATGAATTTTCATGTGGCCACTCAAGTATTTCCGTATGCTAAAGCGCTTAAGACATATGCTACATTGGAATCTTTTTTCAGTTTGGTGAACACTTATCACATGTTGACTCAAAGATTCCGCTTTCCAAAAGGACTTCCCACAGTCACCACATCTATAAGACCTTTTCTTCTCATGACGAGCAAAATGCAGACTCAACTTACGACTACAAGGGAACTCTGCACCACATTCCTCACATTTGTAGCATTTAATATCAGTGTGCATTCTCATGTGTTTTGTCAAATGAGCACGGTTCCTAAAACTCATGCCACACATAGAACAAAGAAAGGGTTTGTCACCCGAGTGAATCATCTTGTGCTGAACCAGGCTAGACTTCACTCGACAACGCAAGCCACAATGTTCACATTCATATGGCTTGTAGTTTGAATGCCTGATAATGTGGCTATTGAGGTCCATCAATGTCCTGAACCTAAAAGTAAAAGAAAGCATTTCATTAAAACTATAAAAGTTCTATATTTACTCATCATTAAGTCCCAATTTCTAAATCACTTCTTTTCAAGTGAAAACCATTTTTCATCCAAAATTGAACAGAAAAATTTAGAAATGCATCAAAATTTACATAAGGTACTAAGAAAAACTTAATTAATTGAAGCTCTTAATAAAATACTGCTAAAAATCCTAATTATAATATCACTTTTTCTGGAATTTACATGCAAAGAAAAAACAGAAAATGAAATCACATTGTGTATAACATATCCTCGGCTTTTCATGGATTTTTCATGGCTTTTCATGGCAGGGATTCGAAGATTCGGCCGAATCCTATCGAATCCATGGATTCGAGATTCGATTCGGTGCCACTTTCACTGCGTCAATCGGCAACGATTACAGAAAACACCATCATTTGAGAGGCCATTATAAGTTAACATAATACGGCCAAGCTAATAGGAACACGAATCTAATCTTTCTTCCACTGGATATTTAAATCTAAAATAAGTATAATTACCCAAAACTTTTTTTGCTGTAATGGACAACAGGCATCATCAATGGAGTAGATAATAAACTAGTCGTCGACTTATGCTGGAAGGTCAAACTACGCCAAAAAAAAGCGTTGATGCCTGACCACATTAGACTTTCTCACGATCACGATGATCAAATATCACATATAGAACTATGTAATGTTTTAAACTAGAGTTAGCATTCTGAAAACCCATAGTTTGGCATCAACTCTTGCACCCTTGATAATGAGTCGTGGTTCATCACGCTTTGCCGTATTATGTTAATTTAAAATCGCCTCTCAAAAGATGGTGTTTTCTTTAATCGTCGCAGACTGTCGAAGTGAAAGCGGCACCACTAATGGTTCAAAAATGGATAGGTAAATTGCCTGTTTTGACTTAAGCGGATTTCTACTTCTTTTTTTTGATGTAATGGACAACAGGCATCATCTATGGAGTAGATAATAAACCACGCGTCAACTTACACAGGAAGGTCAAACTATGCAGAAAAAAGACATTGATGCCTGATCACATCAGACTTCTTCACGGTCACGATGATCAAATATCACATATCGAATTATGTAATGTTTTAAACTAGAGTTAGTGTTCCGAACACCCGTAGTTTAGTACCCGGACTATATGACTATTATCATTTATCATTTACTTTAAGAAATGAGATTCAGCTACAGTTGGATTTAATTAGAGAATTCACAAGAAAGGGAACATTATTTAACAATTTACAGATAAAAGGAAGATTTGAATTTAATGAAATTGAGGAGGATTTGGATTAGGATTCAAGATTTGGATTTGATAAAAAAACAGGATTCAGATTCGATCAAATTTTGGATTCGCCCATCACTAATTTTAATCTAATATGCATCATCCATAATTAACTTGGAAAAAAAATAATGAGGCTTTTTCCCAAGCTATTTTTAAAATGGTACTATCTCGAATGGTGACTCAACTGCAGCCTAGGGTATTTTGGCAGCTTCCCCACTGAGGAACAGACTAGGTTACAAAAAGAAAGGAGTACGTTCAATTTCCTGGTGTGTTGAAATCTATGGACATCTTACACCATACTCTATCTATTAAATTTTAAAAAACTATTCAAATTATTTTAAAACGCAAAGAAAGTTCTTTAATGCAACTTTTATTAAATAGGTCTATCTTTCAAGAAACAATGTGACTTGCCTCATCAAAAGATTCCTAAAAGAAATGCAACTGATATGGTCAGAGTCAACCCCTAGAACTTGGACCAGCTCATTAATTATTTTGTGGTGGTGACTCACAGCTAAGGTCATGAGCGCCATTTCTGATAGGTGGGTAATTGAGTAGAGGTAAGAATTTTTCAGGAAAGGAGGAAGGGTGGAGAGAAATCTGGAATCAGTATAAGCCTACTTTTAATGAAAGGAAACCATGGGTCTACGGTTTTATGTCCCATTAAACAGAGAGAGTACTGAACTTGAAGTGCTATCCACACAGCACTCCCGTAGGTGCCAGTATACCACTGAAAAATAAGTGCAACTGCAAGGATTTGAACCTGGGGCCTCAGGACCAGTGCTCTAGCTGCCACACCAACATGACCCCCAGACTCATTTCAGTTCTCCCAAGACCCATATCTGTCACGCACTATTTTCTATCCATCAAACTTCATCAGGATATGTCACACTGGGCATTGCCTTGATGACTCCATGGTGGGAAGAAACAAATTGGATTTGTTCAGACATACTAGGTTAGATGCCCTGCAGAATGAAACCAAGTCATCAAAATACAGCAATTGCCATATCAACTATGGTGGCAGCACACTGCATCATGCTTAATATGAGGCACTGGGGACTTATTTTATCTTGAATAAACCTGAGTGGTACTCGCAAACTGCCACATCAAAAACACAACCTAATAAAAATGGCCACCATATGCAATTGTCTCATCCCTGACAACTTGCTCAACACCTTGAAAAATCTTTGGCCACCACATTCAATCACAGGCCTTCTCAACGATTAGAAGATTGACCAAATTCTGGAGGATAAGGATGGCTTCCTAGATGAAGTTGTCAATTATGACAAGGTAAACACTGATAGAATGTCTCCATCACAATCCACACTCAGTGAAAGAGAGGGTGTGTTTTAAGAATGCTGCCTCCCTTAGACCTCTTTAGATCTTTGCCCTCGGATAATGCATCTGAGCTTTGAGGCTCGGATGCATCATCCGAGCATCAATGCTCTCAAAGAGGGCTTTGATACTCGGAGCCACCAAACAGCCACTTAGCCATAATTTTCCGTTTCCTTGCACAGGGTACCATTGAGAGATATCCTGTATTTCTTCCAGTCAACTCCATCTTTTCCCTTCTGGTGGACAGGAAAAATTACATTAGCTAGTTGTGGGTCTGAATTACGTCCAGCAATGCCCTCTGGATAATTGCTAAGAAGGCATTGTGGGTCTTAATGATTCTATGGGAGTCTGCTTTGATGGAACAAGGTCTTATAATGACAATGGGCAATTACCCTGCAAATGCCAACCATTCTCCAAAATTGAGTTGGCAGGGTCCATGGTGCGTATTTATACAAAGAAAATTATCATTAAAATTGGAGACGCTGACAGCATAGGCCAGTAATTTACCCCATCCCCAAGTCATATCATCAAAAATAGGTGGAAACTTCACAAAATTTGCTGCTGATTTTCAGAAAGGGTATTAGAATGTAACTGTGCTGTGGATGGTAACCTGATATATTTCTCACTTTGTTCCATAGATATGCAAGGGGAGACCTAAGATTGATGCCTGGCACGAAATCCATCCAGGAAGTCTTTTATTCTTTTTACAACACCCTTTTATCTTTTGCTCTCAGACACAAAAAAGAAGATATGTTTGTAGCAGTGGGATATTTGTTTGAAATGTACAAGACACTCTTGCATCCCTGCATTGCTTCAACACAATTATCATTCCACCACTGAACCCTAGGCCTCTGATATGATACAAACTGATCAAGGTACACTGCAGGTAGTGGCTTTGATGATGTATTCAGTCAATATTTCAACATTTACAACACCGGAGTACATCCGTCATGAGTACAACTGACAATGAATTACACATTAAAAAATGACCAATTAGCTTTCTGGATGATCCAATCTTGTCTAGGGCTTGTCAAATGAAATCAGGGTCCACAATAATTTTTCTTCATTAGCAAGGGCAAGCTCTTACCAAGATAACCATATTAATATACATGAAATTTATCCAAATAAGTGTGCATTCAGCATAAATGAAAGTTAAACTTATTAATTCCACAGGAAATAGCAGGCAAAAACCTACCACTCCAACCTCAATGTGTAAATGAGAATTCACAGCTTTGTATTTTGTACCTGAAGATGACGTTAAGCATCAAAACTATGGTGATAGTATAATAAAAATTTATTGTAAATTGGAGGGATGGGTGGGGGCCTTCTGGAGCATCCCTTAGACCTCTTAAGATCTATTGTGACAATCCACATTGTACCTAACCGCCACTCACAGACAGGGGACAAGAGCACAATGCTAGAAGTAGGGAGGAAGATCACCCATCCAACATCCGCCCTGGCCCAACGTTGTTTAACTTCGGTGATCAGACAGGAACCAGTGTTTCAACTTGGCAAGGCTCTTGCCTTATGTTGAAGGTAGAAAATTATTTTTTCCTGCTATTTCAACATACTTCATATAAAGATTTATCTACTTCTCAGTTTCTTGCTCCCATCAGGGCTTTTATGTTGATGTTTCTCTTTCCACAACAGGATTGCCAATGGCTAATTCTAAGCACTAGTTTCACTTTTAATGTCATGAAGTACAGGTGCTAATGCAGTTTTGATGCCACAACATTCATAAAACAAACGAACATCACAAAAAAATGTGTGCCTTGTGGGTGCCTTCCACTTCTTCATAGACATTTTTTTACCATAGTATAACTAATAAAATATATTGTAAGCAACAACAATCTCATTCAATGCAATAATTAAACCTCTTGAGAGATATACATCATTAAATTAAAGTAAACGATAGTTATATTCCTACGACAATTTTTGTTTTTTCTTCCTCACACAGTGCTAAAGAGGAAACCAAAATGTGCTAACAACAATTATTTCCATATCCTGTGCCCAAACCTGAGGAAATGAATGTGCACATAGGGAAAACGTGCTATCAAGAAACATCCCAATCAGTTCACTGTGATTCCATTTGAAACACATTCATTCCAGAGGTGGATGGAATTGAAATACAATCAAATGAAATTAACATAATAACTAAATGCTTCTGAACTGCTTACCTCTTGCCACAATACTGGCATGACATCGGCCACATCTTTTGGTGCTCCCTACGATGCTTAGAGAGAAGATTTCTGAATTTGAACACTTCTCCGCAATCATTACATTTATAATCTGACTGAAGAATTAATTCTTCTACATCAGGACCAACACCACTTCTAATCTCAGGCTCAGGTAACTCATGCACTGCAGTTCCCTCCAAATCGCTAACGGCCTCTTCAGAATCAGAAAAGTCCTGAAATTAAAACCATGCAAGTTAAAATATTAATAAACAACCACTAAAATGAAAACAAAAGTCAATATTATCTACAGAGGACACTTCAGTACTATTGATCTTTCAGAAGCTAAACAAGAAGAAGACCAAGATTTTATTTCTATGGTAGGAGTAAGATTTTTTATTTAGGCATGCGGACTGCATGCCCCTATCTCTTTAAATAGTGTTAGCCAGCTGGGCATTATCTTTAGTCAAATATAGGAAGATACAAGTGTATTAAGCACATCATGTATGAAGTTTCTCTCAGATCCCAGTCACAATTTAAAATTAAGTGGTTCAATATTCTAATGTATTAATATCAGGAATGTATTAGCTAAAAAATTTACCCATCTTTTAATGTTATGTTACACCTAACCCATTTTAGGCCAAAGGTGGGAATATGAACCATTTTAGTTTTAGTTAATAACAAATTCATTATGAAGAGTTCTCCACCTTCTCTTTGATTTATTCTTTTATAAGGTAATAAACTTTTTTTCAAGGTGTTTTATTTTTGATTCTAGCTAATGTGCTTTTGTTACTGATTTTTATAAGTTTGCTAAAATTTAGGTTAAATAGACGGTGATTAAATAATTTTTTTTCATAAAAAAGGTGCAATGATAAAAAAAATAATGCATGTATAAAAAGAGACGTTTCAGGCGTTATATGGTGGAATTACATAATTAAATAAGTTTGGCAATTTTCCACAAAAAAAATCTTTACTTCGACCGGTTTCGATGTGATACATCATCATCAGGGGAAACAAATCTCAACAAAGTCCTGTATATATACGAATGAGGGGAGGGACTGGGGGGGGGGGGGGGAAGGAGTGAGGAAAGAGGAGGGGAAGGGGGGGCCTAAACCAAGGGTGACAACGGAAAAAGGAATTATTGAAGTAGCCCAAATAGAGAACTCATAACCCCACGTCACATTACGATTCATTATATCATTTATTTTGTAAAAAAATTTGTTTACTGAATACGATGGTGCGTTTTTGCACCTTTAGCGAGAGCAGGGTACAACAGCAGACAGGTTCTGGAAGGAAAGATTGGCAACTGTGGTCTCATAACAGTGTATATCATTATCTAATGATATCTAGTTTATTTGGAATGATACAATGTTAAAGTTAAACTGACAATGGTAGGTTTATACTAAATTCTCTCAAATGCAACAAAGTTGCATCAGATTTTCGATAGATGATGCGAAATCATCATATGAAAATGCCAGTATCAAACCGTAAGCAGTTGTCTCACATTTTATGGCAGTTTTTTTGCCAGAGCTGCCTGATATTATGCTTGGAAGATACTTCTCCTGCCAAGCAGCTGGGTATAATGGTGCGTTCATGGGTGAATGTAGGAAAGACGCATGACTCCCTCAAAAAACTCTGTCTGAGAAATTATACCTGCACAGAAGTCCTCAGTCGCTCTTGTTCCTAGAATATCAGGCACAGAAGGACACCTATGTCACCGTCAAAGAATTTGTTTCAATCCCTACTCTCACCCTTTCAGCGATTTGCCAGGAGGGATTTTCAGAGATCACATGGTACTGGTGCGAGAGTGTGCAGTCATAACGATGAAGCTGTACAAGGATTTTCATTCTCCAGAGACCACAAGAGAAAGGAAAACCTGAAGAATAAACTGGTTCAATTAGGATTTAAGTTATAGTATCTCTGCTCTTCCGAAGGGTACCATTTCCAGGTGTTTCCATATGGAGGGACAAGGGCAAACCCTGATGGGCTGCAGTTAGGTTTGGGAACTCAGGTTGCTTCAGATTTCTTGAAAGGAATTCCTGATCCGTCCCATCAATGATTTTTTCTTGATATTTTTTTTCTTTGTACTCATTGTTTCGTATCTTGAAAATCTGACATTTTTGCAACTGACATGGTTCAGGGAAATAGTACTGTAAAATGTCTGCCAGAAGATTCAAAGACCATCAGAAAAAAACCTTGTGGATCCTTTGCTTGTGTATATGATGCAGAATCTGAAATATCTGTTGTGAAATGGAATTACAATTCAGTTGTCATTGTCACACGCAACAATATTCCAGTTCCTCCACTAGGTAGTGCAAAAGGATTTAGCTGAAAGGACCGCTTTATATCCCCCTGCCTCATGTGATAGGGAAGTACAGTAAGTACAAGGGTGGAGTAGACCATCAAGGCAATGCAAATGCAAACTACCAAGTAAAAATCAAGGAAAAGAGGTGGAGGTGGCCATTATTTATTTATCAATTAGCCAGTGTACATACGAGTTCTTGGAAAATATACCAAAAAGCTACAGGGAATAATATGTCACAAGTTGAGTTCACATCATATGTTGCACTGACCCAAATGAAAAGTAATAAACTAATGATGGTCATGGAGCAGGAATGCCATACAACCCAAAATTAGGTAGGCCATCACATTTGTCCTTACCACTGGACATAAGAAATGATAAAGTAGGTCATATAATTGAGAGAAATGAATCCAGGAGAAGGTACAGGTAACGCAAAACTCATACAATATTCGCATGCGTTAAAAAGTACCCCTGCATCCAAAATATTTTCGCGATTTTCACCAATAAAAAGGCCGCAGATATGAACACTGTGCTTTCCAAAACTATAGTAAACATTCATAACTAGTATATAAACTATTATAAAACATTTGAGTTATGACTATAAATGCAAATAAATATGGCCAAACAAATTATCATTCTACTATCGTCTCAACACCCAAGAACTCTAAAACTGCCAAAGGTGCAAAAATGCACCATTATTTTTTTGCATAAACAAATTTTTTACGACATCCATTTTGTTAATATTCCTTTCTGGCATATAATGAGAAGAAATACAAAGAAAACAGTTGAATTGTCAGTGCAATAATGACCCTGGTGGTAAATGGGTTAAAGGTACTGTAATGGTTCGACCATTACACAATGCTCCCTGGCCCGACCGCATTCCTTCCCCCCCCCCCTCACACCCTCACCCCACCCCCTCTAGACTCGACCCGTGGAGGAAGGTGAGACTGAGTGCAAGCGGGAGTGACTGAGTCACTAAACGATCAAGTGAGGTGATATGGGCCTGTGGCCACTGTGGCCTATAATCCCCAGTGCAACCCCCACCCACATCGAGAACCCCCCCCACCCCATCGTCATCCCCGGGGGTATATAAAAGCCGGCAGCAGCAACGCCCGAGCGGAGATTCCCAGAAAGTGAGCCACGGGCGAAGTTGTGCCCATCGCCAGGGCGGACGAGTTGTGGGAGAGTTCAAGGAAAGCGAGCAACGGGCGAGGCTTGCGCCGTCGCCGGGCCGGACAGGTTGAGGAGATTGTTCGCGGACGACCGGAGAGAGGATGTCCTGAGGGAGCCTCCCTCGCATCCAGTGCCTGACGCCGCTCCAGTTTTGGTACGGAGGAGCCTGCGGTCGAAGAGGCGAAGGCGGGGAGAGCTCCAGGACGTGGTCGTCGCCGTGAGGCCACTAATGGTGTGTGTTGTATGAATGGGAAAGTGTGTGTGCGTCGTCTTCTTCCGCGGGTCGGGAGGCGAGGCTCCCTATCCCCCCCATCCCCACCACATTCCTTCCCTGCCCTTCATACGTTTCGCCCCGGCGGTAAAGCCAGGGAGCGCGTAAAAGAAAAAAATTGCACAAGGTCGGGAACCCCCCACCCGCTTGCCCTCTCTCAAAGAGGCGTATATCTTATCTTTCTCGTACCAGGTGACGCAGTTTGGCTTCGCGGATTTAGCGCGGGAAAGATTCGCGAAGATTTTTTTTATTTTATTTGTACATGTTTCTTTCGGCCCAAAAAAAATTTCATCCGGGCTGTTGAACCATTACAGTACTTTCTGCAGTAATTCACATGTTTATTTGTATTCCACTTCACCAATATGTAAATACTAGACTTGGGCCGATACCGATAGCAAGTATCCGGTATCGGCCATTTTCCCGATACTTCAACTTTCGAGTACTCGTTTTTTTCTGAGTACTTTTATTCTAAACTATACATTCGGTGAAAATCATCTAAAAACATACAATTTCAAAATCCTGCCTTCTTCAACTGACTTACCAATGTGTCATGCAGTTGTTTACTTAGCTGCAATCTTCGTGACAGTAAAAGTGTGAAGAACTTAGAATTGGCTATGGGAAAGCCTGAGGCAAAAAGCTCAACCTCCTCCGAAAAGTAGACGTAAATCCACATACGAAGAAAGTTTGCTGAAATAGCAGCAAAAATTAAAGTTCTGCCATCAACTCAAGTTCCTTCTGCTCAACACATACGTTGTTTGGCATTTCCACCTACATTCCAAGCTTGTTTTCCAAAAATATAAAATTCAAATATTGTGGCATGGTCAAGTGTTATGACGTTAATGGATTCGCATTAGAAATTCTAAAATGAAGACGAAAATGCTTGTCGCATGCTTCCAATGTTGCATACTAACGGAGAAAACCCAGTTTTGTAAATTGACTAGAATAACTAAAACGAATATAAGTAAATATTTGAAACTTGACCCTTTAGCTGCGGCAAACATACATGCACATATTCTCGGGCAACTGTGGGAGAAACGTTCTTGTACGTGTGACCGTGTCCTGCTTCCAGGGCCCAGAGCCCCTTCTTATTTTTATGACCCTAACTCTTTGTTTGCAGAGGGGACCCATTTGCCACCCTCCCTCTTCACCTAGCCTGGTCCCTCCCCCGCCCTTTAGGGTTCGCTTTCCAATGCCATGAGGTTCGATCTTTCCCTCCTTATGCTCGCTCAGTGAGTTTCAGTGGTCATAGTTGTCTTATGTTTGTGTCCAGCAGCATTACAAACACTCGTCTGTTGTGATTTCCACTTTTTGCGTGTTTGAGAAGTTATTCGCCTTTATGATGGCCAATGGATGTCATCCTTGCAACGCAAAGAGACGGACAGCTATTGGTGACGAACAAGTCCTTGATATTTTGTTTCATTCCGATAGTGAGAAAGAAAATTTTTCTGATTCCTCTAAATGAAAATGCATTTAAAAAATAAATTTTTTAATGCATTTTCAAAAATACAAATATTAAAAATGAATATGTTCACCTTAATTTTATCTACTTCCCTAAGGAAACCATTAATAGTTTCATTCAGTGTTCTAAATTTCAGGTATTCAAGACCACAAAAATTATTGATACATAAGAACCTATTTAAGCAAAAATCATCGGGTTTATGCGGAGTTTGGTATCAAATTGAACAGAAAAATGCAATGAAAATTAATATCATATATTCTATCAACAATTCAGAAAAGTTAAAAGAATTATATCTGTAGTTTACAAATCCACCAATTCGCCCACCCCGCGGTCACCAGTGGCCGAACAAAGGGGCGAGAATAAAGGAAGGGGTAGCGAGAGGACTGGAAGGGTTCTTCTACTTGCTCAGCCTCTCCTGAATGAGGAGAAGGGCAGACTCGAGCCCCTTTTCCTCCGCAGAGAGTGGTCGACGAAAAATCTGGCTGCCGCAGCTGAAGGGTTAAAGGACGTCATGACAAAAGTACAATTCATACTCTATCAACATTTCCTTTCAATTGTGCTTTTCATATTGTTATGACAATCTCCAAAGTGATGCTGGCCTCTGAGACTCTAGTAAACTACAAAATCCTCATCCTTCTTCATCCTCACTACAAAAACATGCCTCAAAAGTAATTATTAAAAAAAATATGGTACCTACATTAAACAAAAGGCTAAATTATTTACACACTGATATGCTCTCTATGAATTTCGCTTCTACCTTTTTTGGGATATCAAGCATCAAAGTCGGGTCTATATATACTTTTTGTGTGAATAGTAAACACAAAACATGCTATTTGGTCATATGGCCATCATTAATTATTGAGGGCACATCAACACGATGTATCGTACATATTTTTTGGGAGGCATAATAATTGAAAATGTAACTATGTTACAATAAATTAACGCCAGCAATTAACTAACTTGATGGCACACATATTGAGTGCGCAATTAACTCACGGAAATGTTCAACATTGATAAATAAAGAGTGAAAGAAAATATGAAAACAAATTTAGGAGAGACAATTGAGTAGCTTGTCATTTTTCCCTTCCGACACTAAAGTGTTTTGCGTTTTTGGGCCATGTTGAAAATGTTCTCAACTCACAGACAAGCGAGTGTGCTCTCGACCGCCCGGGAAACAGAAGATCAAATACATATTCGTAACTGCTAATGCTGCAGTATTTCCACCAATATTAACAATAAATTAATCGGATGGTGATTTATAACGTGCAGTTGATACATAACACTTAATATTAATTGCATTGCTAACAGATCGCAAGCTATGGTAGATGCTGGCCACTTTTGGTGTTTGTTTTCCGGTGACGGAAACTCTCGCAATGGTGGGGGCCAACAAAAGGGTCTCGTAAAAACCATATTTATTTACTTTGCAATAATAGGGTTAATTGATGGTGCCCCTGCAATCTCTCATAATGGTGGGGGTCTGCCAAATAACCATACTCGTACTACCACGGTTCCACTGTCATTTGAAGGGTCCAAATTATCAGTTACAAATCAGATTAATCTTCATCAAAAATTTACAACCCCAGACTAACACTACGGTGTCAAAAGCATATTTTATTATAACAGGGGCCCACTTTCATTTTTATTGCTTACACAAAGTAGATATGTTGAAAAAACTTTTGTGTGGTGAACTTTAGGGGTACTTTTCAACCCTCAAACTGGCCTCTACACAGATAAAAAAATATGCCTCCTATAATTTTTCTTTCCCTACAATGATTGTTGTTTGATCAAATCGGGTGATACACACCTGAATTACCCACCAGGTAAGAGGTGGTGGTCAAAAATGAGTGGATATTAACCCTTTCACTGCGGCTCTCTCTCCGGAAGCATACTCATCACATGCGGCGGAAAAGTGAAAGCACTAAAGGGAGAACGAAAAGGTACGTTCACAGAAGCCTACCATGTGATCGTACTAGGTATGTTCACAGCATCAAAAGGGTTAAATAGAAAAATAAAATTCAGGATATATCAGAAGAATTCAAGACATATTCAGGCAGTTCAGAAGGATATTTCAGACATAAGGATATTTCGGACTGTCTACTGCAATTCACCATGCTGTAACAGTAAAAACTCGATAATACAAAGTCAGCGGGACCGGAAAATTGACACTTCGTAATTTCAAACTACGTAATTTCGAATTTTTTCAATAAATCGTGAAAAAAAAATTATCTTTGTTTTCTCCAACTTTTGTTGTCTTTAGCGACATTTTATAAGTTTTTTGGTCGTTGTTCGTGAAAGCATTCTTAAAAGACTTATATACACTATAAACCACCCGTGGTGAAGGGTTGGGTCTCATTCAAAGCCGAGGATCGGTCTCTGAGTTCGGGAGCCTCCCAGGTACAGCACGAAAGGTAAAATGCTGGTCACATCCCTTAGGCCCCAACAACACAACCTGCGCAAATTACCTTTCGGCATCACCCACCCTCACCCACCCCGTCCACGCCTGCAATATAAACAATGGTAAGACCTGTTTCTGTACACTTGAAAATGTTGTGGTAACAACGAAACAAGTAGTTTCTGACAAATAAAGTTCTTATTGGAAATGTTGCAATGTCTACTATTGTTAATTCTTCACAATTCCACCACATTGCGCCTGGAACAATAATTTACACCCCTTAAGTTTACGAGGACTGCTGCTCAGGAAATGCCGTCACTTTCAGTGACGGCAATTGGCCCATCAAATTTTTTGAAAATCACATTTCTCACAACTGGACTCAACACTTCACCCTAAGATGTCGCGACGAGACAAAACGCGGGTCGAAGCAAAGAAAATCAATATGGAAAACCTAGTTTCTTTTTCCATTCCCCCTAAAACGAAATATACTTCTCCAGCTGGAAACTTGCTCCTCTTTCAGGGATTATGAAGCTCTGCATTTCTCAACCTAGGTGTCTAGGCTGAAGGCTATGTGGTGCGTAGTCCCGTGAAAGGTCCAAGTGGGGACATTGAAACCTATGGTGGGGGTTGCCCAGGTGGAGAAGTTGGGACATGAAATGGTGGGAGAAAGATGGGTCGGTAAGGGGCCTTGGGTCTTGCCTATCGCTGAGTCGGAGGAAAGTGCTTATTTTATCACTCGCGTAAGCACCACCACAAGAGGAAGGATGATGGGCAAAGCTAAGAGGGTGGGGTTGAGTATGCTGGGTGTCCAGGAAGAGTGAATGAAACGGGAAGACTGTAGGAGGGAGTAAAAACAGGAAAAGGGGAGGGGAAAGGAGGCTGTAGGTGGGAGGGAGTGAGAAGGAGGAAGTTTTGGAAGAATGTAAATTTCCTAGGAAAGAATAAAGGGAGGGGACTAGAAGGCTGAGGGAAAGTTCCTGGTTAAGAGTTTAAGATTGCTTCTCTTCATTACTAAATGGCACTAAAAGATTACACGGGTTAGCCTAAAAATAATTTAGGGGTAAATAGAGCCAAATATGCAATTTTTAAAGTTGATTATTCTGGAAAAAATAGTTTTTCTGTGGACCAGATATCTTGCTACACAAAAAAGTCTGTGATTCGTTTCTGTCTTTTGTTATTCTCTATTACCGTTCCCACCATGGCTTCTAATTTTGAGTGGATACTAAATTGTGAATCTACGTCGTTCACAAGCTCAAATGTTCTTAACGTCTGGAGGGCGAGAACGACTTCATTTTTTTGTGGTGGAATTATTTCTTCACTTTCATCTTCGTCACTACTATCGTGAATGGTCCCTGCCACTGGTTCCTCCGACACAGGTTCTGGTGTTGCATCGTCATAAGGCTGAAGATCGTCGTCCATTGTAATATAATCACTGGGGGTTGCGAGCAGTGATTGACCAGCTTGTTTGTGGTATGTTTGAAAATCGAGTGCCAAACCTCTTCTCTCCTCTGCGATTTCATCCACAGCCTCTTCCTAAAGAGAGTTAACATAATATATATACCCTAGTTCTGGTATTTACAGGAATAAATTCAAAATTCGGGATGTTACATCGAACGTTACATGACGTGGCATCATTATCCGTATGCCATTTATCCACTATTTGTTTATCCACCTTATTATTCTTATTCTTCTGCACATACCTTAAGGGAAGCAACATTGAATCTGGATTTGAACTTACCCAGCCAGCCACTTGCACATTTAAAGTCTTCAATTTTCTTTTTCAAGGCTATGCCCTCAACCTTTTCTTGAAAAATAGGGCCACTGACGGGTAGATTTTGCTCACGACACTTGCAGAAGAATGTATACAGTTCATCTTCAACCTCAGTAAACTTAGCACTGCGCAAATTTTTCCTTATAAGCGAAACTCAGGACAAAACTTTTTCCTGAATTTTCCCACGGTTGGAGAAAATTGTTGACAGTGTCGACAGTGATATTCCAAATTTTTCTGCAATAACACTTTTGCTCAACCTTTTTGATTCGACCTCTTCAATAATGTTCATCTTCTCCTCCAGAGATATTCCTCTTCTTTTTCTTTTCAATTGTGAGGACTCCATATTAAAAATTTTTAGATCAATTTGCAGTGAAAACTGTAAGAGGAGATCCCGGGACACTGATATGCTATTCTGACACACACAAGCCTCGGCTACCAACTGAGACCCTCCATACACTCTCGTGTATTTAGTTTAGAATCCTTCCACATGTTTCAGCGCTCCCCGAGCGATAGACAGCCAGCTGCCGCCTCTGTAACACACACTACACTCGGAGATTGCTTGCATTTCGCTAACGTGAAAACATATTACACACAATGATTCGAACACCTGCTCAGAGAATTGGTACTCTAGAAGCCATTCACCTTCACTAACCCTTCCCTTACGTTCACTGTAGTTAGACTTGCAACTCAGTAGACATAGTACCGTATATTCTCATGTACCACACGCCAGGGTTGGGCACGATTTTTCCCCTTTCATCGGCATCAAAAAGTGCGGTGCGTGTCATACACGAGGATGCGCGTCTCACACGGGGATTTTTATTTCTTTGTCTCTGAAGATACAACATGGCAAAAACCCTTCCCTTATACTTGTAGCAAGTTCGTGTCTTTACAAAAGAATTACGAAACTGCCACTGATTACGCGAGGAAATACAAAACATCAGTACAAAGTGAGCACATACCGAGAATAGGAAAATAGTGGATTACATTGAAACAAAAAATAGATTGAGTTAATTCCTGCCGAGATTATTTTGTCTTTCCATTACTTGGCCCACCAGATCACATTACCAGACGTGAATTATGCTTCGCATACATACGCCTCCATCAGTAAATTCCGTGTGCATAGTGCGCGAGGCAGTTGCTTTAGTCTATGGCCATCCAATGCATTGACAACAGCAAATTCATTGTTTCTTAAATAAATATTATATCAAATGAACAGTGGTAACAGATTACGTTCATTTAGTGTTCGCGAAAAACCTAAGACCGTACGAGTTGCGGAAGAGATCGTACAGTGGGATGTAAATATGACATGCCAGTCTTACGTACAAGACGGAAGGAAGAAAAAAGATAAACTTCTTTCAATTAAAAGCATTAAAGAGCATTCAGAGGCAATGCTGAAAAATATCCTGGCATAGAGAAACAACTTTCAGCATGCATTCGAGGCAGATGCAAAACTTGTCGATGGAAATAGGCCAGATGAAAGCCTAATAGCAAGACTGCGATGACTGTAACAATAGCATTGACGATAATTGAAATTTAGCATCAAATCTTTCTTTTTCTCTGTATATTATTTGCCTTTTTACTTTGCATTGATTCTAAATCGATGTTAATATCATCTTTGGCGAGTTCATTTTCAATACGAATGTAGTTTTCCCGTTAACGGGCGACCATGGAAGTGAACAGCTAAATGATTATTTTTTTAAAATTTTGATCTATTGTTATTTAGGTATTTACATTAAAATGCTGTAGAATACAGTTCCATTGTGTTCCAAATATGCCATTATTTTCTTGTTAAGAATATTTTTCAGATTTTTTTTCAAATTCTATTTTTCCAAAAGTCAGTGCCCAAAAACAAGGGTGCGCGTATTACACGGGGGCACGTGGTACACGAGAATATACAGTAATAAAGCTATGACTCGGATTGTATTAAAATTTCTTTTTTCTCAAAATGCTCGGCTATCATTTATTAGACGTCAAAATTACATATGGTGCTAAGAAAATGGTACCATTTTTAACTGCATCACCAAAAATATTTCAAAATTTGTTTTTAAAAATTAGTATCCCCATTGGTAGAATAGAAAACAATATTATCTAATGAGGTCACAACTATGTGAAATTCAAATGAACGATTTCACAGTTATTAATTTTTAAACTCAAGTCTACAAGAGTTTGGTACGGAGCACCCCTTCACGGAGAGCTGATCTAGGAGTGCTCGCCTTAAAGGGCGAGGTAGGATTCATGGAGAATTTGAACAGCCATAATTCCAGGCGCACAGTAGCGAGGATGGTATGTGCCATCACACATAAGCTTTAATTAAAAGCGAACTGTGGACATTATGAAAATGCTGGTAACAGGTAAAACAAAAAATAGCCAGGATAAATAATGGCATTAACTACGATTTCCACATTACTAAATGTCTAAATGACACGCAGAGTTGCATGTGGAAAATGGTGGGGAGAGACTGGCATATGTGGGAGATGAATGCACTACTAGTTCACGCACTTATTTATTGATGCACCATAATCGACAACACTGATTTGTTAGGTGTCTACGCCGGCAAAAATAGTTTTGCTGAAGCAGTTTTTTGCCAAGGTTTGTAAATACGAATTCCACTACTACCTGGGGATCGTTCGTAATTTAGAAAAGTTCGAATCTTTGAAACTTCGTATTTTCGAATATTGCCATGCATTTACCACAGGCTTTTCATTGGGACCAGCTGTTTTCCTTCGTATAATCGAAATTTTGTATTATCGAGATTTTACTGTAGCTAACTATAATAATTAGCCCAACTTCCTTTCAATTGCACAGGGTTAAGGGATGGAGAATACCAAATTTCCTATCTCCCTGTTGAAAATAACATGAATAAAATAGTTTCCAACTTCCGATGGACTTAGATAAGTCTAAAAATACACGTTAAGAAAGGCATATCCAATTACCTCAGTTTCGGCTTCATTACCCTGCTCCCAATTGTCTTCATCAGCTGTCTCTTCCAATTCACTCACATTCTTTATGTCATCAGATTCTTTAGTATTCTCCAAATCTTTGCTGATTGCGGAGTCATCCTGCCCAGCAACCACACCCAATTTATCTTCACAGTGACTTCCCCTCAGTCCTTGCAGAACTTTTTCAAAAGCATCCTTAAGTTTGCTTAGCTTATTCTTAAATTCCAAGAATCCACCTAACTTGACGTGGCAGATGGAACAAATAAATTGAGGGAAATCATCTCCTTTCGACACCTGGAAGATAGGATATTGGGGGCGATCACAATATGACAGTAAATAACATTGTTCAATTTCTCCAATTTTTAGCAACATACTATTTGGTAAGTGAGTCAAAAGAGTCACAAGGTTATATCTACAAATGTTCATTCATCTTTTTGTGCGACCATGAGTACCCAATAAAACAGAAAGCTTGTAAAATGCCACAAGCTCAATTCAAATAGCTAGTTCATATTTCATAGATTGTCAATGGCAACTAACACCCTATTCCATTATAAGTACAACTGTCCAACATGTGGTTTGAAGCAGTAACTACATAAGCCATAATGGATTGTGACCAAGGTAAAATCAATTTCTGGAACTTTGACACTCACCTCAAAATGAAGCAAATCCTTAATTGCATCACTGATCTTGAACTCTTGCTCATCCTCAAAAATATCAGTTAAGGGACCATTGGAAGAGAAACATAAGCGACATAATGTGTACCTATAATAATCATTAATGGGAGGAATTGTTTCCTCAGTTTCCAAAGCTGATATCTCACTCCTTTCACTTCTCAATACAACTTGGTCATTTTGAGGAATGCTCGATGGAGAGGCATCACTATTGCCAGCATCACCATCATCAGAACTATCCGTACAATTTTCTACACCTTTTGGAACAAGTGCACTCTCGGAGTCTACTACATCTGCTGCACTTAATGTCTTATCCGGTGCAACACGTGAATCATTGTCAACAGATATGCTGTTGATCATCTCAATATCTACTGGAGGAAATGTCACATCAACCTCCACTATATCACTGGGATCTACAAAAACACCGGGAGTAGTGCGAGATAAATCAATACTGTAATTTGATGAGGGTAAAAAAAGTGACGGCACAGAGTTCCTATTAAGTCTTTCCATGAGATGATTTGTAAACTGATGTTGTGCAAAGTGCTTTCTGCAAATATTATATCTTCCATGTAACTTCACAGCTGGAATAGTGTAGAGTTTGGGATTTCCACAGACTCTCCTCCATTTCTCTGCCCTTTTCAATGTTGCACAGTCCATGAAAGAATAAAGAATTATTTTAGGTTCAAGCAAAAATAATAATCCAAGGCAAGTTCGGCCAATATTCTTGAGAGGTTAATTTTACTACAATAATTCCTATCTGGGTCATTCCATGTCAGTTCAACCACACCATGGCAAGCCATCCACCAACTCGGATTTTTACAAAACTTGGTACATATAATCCTTCACCAATGTAAGATAAAAGCCCAAATTTTTTTTTTACCTAGCTCAAGTAGTCTTTCAGTTACAGCCTCTCAAACTTTAGGAGACATTCTTCCTCTCACGATGCACACTTCTGAAGGTGCACTGTTTAACTCAAAAAATGCTATCTCACCCATTTCTGAATTATTTCCAATGAAATTTTTCAGCAAAGACCACAAGGCTATGGGGATTTTAGAAAAAAAGAACATGAGCCCTAGAATTTTCTTTCTAGCCTTAAAAAGAAATTCTTAAACATTGTCTTTGCAACATTTTTGGCTAAAACATGGCTAACAATTATTGCCATTATCACAAAAAGGGTCTTTGTTGGAAGTTGCAATATTAGCTGGGCAACCTGTGCTGCAATAGTAGTGCCATTTGTCACTACTCAGATGTCACCGCTTGAAAAACAACAGAGTGCAAAAAAGGTCAGTCGACGAGCAAGTCGCCCGCCAGAATGTCTTTGGACACCAGAGTGAGTGTACATTTAGGTATTTGCCGACTCCCGATAACCCTATATGGCAACAACAGTCTTCATTAATCTTAATAAATTTTGGATCATAATTATCCTAAAGGTATGTGATTTCATCCTCAGTAATAAATATGATGGCTTTCTCATTAAACCATTTTAGTGCTATTTTTACATCGATGTGTACATGAGTTTTCAACGAGTGCTCTGATATAAGTGACTTGACAAGTGTCTCCCTAAAATGCTAGATATTCTCTACTTTTATGTAAAAATTTTGTCTGAGAACATAGTCTGCCATTAACCACTTCCCTGACACATTAATTTAGGGTGTATGATCTAAAAAACATCACGTTTTTGATTGTTATTTATTCACATATAAAATCATATATACAAATAATAGCACTCAAAAACAATTATTTAAAATTTTTTTCAGCTTTAAGTAATGGAATAGCACTTAAATGCTTCAAAAATACTTGAAGCTTAGGTAATTTAAAGGCAAAGAATTGTGTTAATAGATCATGCTATTCTTTATTAAATCAAATTCCTCACACAATGTCACCATCAACTTAACTTGGAAGACATTCGGAGAAAAATTAGTTCAAGCGTTTATTTGGAAATTTGGTCATGTTTGAGCCCCTGTATCTGACTAACAGATGAGAATAATGTCAAATGATGCATTATTCCTCTAATCTTTTCTGAGTATTTATGTGAAGTTCTCAAAGAAATCTCTTTTGGAATTTTGTCCATCTTTTTTCACGATGGTGGCGAGCGTAGAGATGTGTTCAGGACTTCAATATCTTAAGAGTCGGAAAAAACGACCATGGAGTGCCCACCATAGCCCCCTTCTTTAGGGTATAACAAGACCGACCATTCAGTAATCCTTCTGCTAAACAGGTAAAGGAAAGGAGGGGGGAGGAGGGAAGGGGATATGTTTTCAGTTAGAACTTCATGAGGCTCTGCCAGAGGGAAGCCGTGCCCGCAGCATTGTCAAATCACCGTCAACTCGGGACTTAGAAAAATTTCAGCTCTGAAGTGGTAACTATTTACTGGAAGTGCCTGTACCAACAAAACCTCTTCAAAAGAATCAATTTCTAAAGTTCGCTAAAGACTTGGGTATAAGAGATGTGCTTTGAGGGAGAGATGTTGAGTAGCAACGCACAAATAAACTAATTGTAAATAGTATTGTTAACTTATTGAGAATAAATGGTTTAAGCTGGTGGAAGTAAATTCTCTAATGGCAGTAAGTAAAAGGTATAAAGAATAAGGAAAATCACAAACAGATACAGTGGAACTTGGTTGGTACGTTCCTCCTTAGCACGTTTTCCTCCTTTGTAAGTCGATTTCGCTCCATCCCAGTACCATCAGTACAAAATACAGTTCAAATAATTTGGTTAGTTCGTTTTTTAAAATGGCGCTTTCCTGGTTAGTACGTTCAATTATTTGCTATAAAGCAACCCGCAAGACCTTTTATGTTTATTTTTAAGTTGTGTATGCCACCGAATTTACACGTTAGTTTATTATTATCAATCCTTGACCGTCTAACGTTCATCCATATGCATTTCTCAATTTTCGTGATGTGGTGAATAACAATACGCGGCTCGAAGCGAGATAAGTTAGCGTGAAGATTAAATATTCTTGCATCCACTTTAAGCACGATTGTTAAGTAATTGTGAAAAAATCCGAAGTCTTGTTGACAAAAAGAGAAAGCACATTCGTGATAGGAATCATCACGAAATTGCAAATCAATTGCGAATCATCGGCATGGTAAATATCATCGGGACGATATTTACAATGCCGATGAGACTGGTTTATTTCTCAACTTATTACCAGATCGAACGTACGCATTCAAAAGGAGTAAAATGCCACGGTGGAAAATCAAACAAAGAGAGACTGACAGTTCTGTAGTGCTGCAACGAGAGTGGAACTTACAAGCTGATGCCACTAGTGATAGGGAAATCAAAACACCTGAGGTGTTTCAAGAACATCACAACCTTTCCCTGTCAATACACAGCTAACTCTTCAGCATGGATGATGACATCTATTTTTGAAACCTTTATGCGTGGGTTTGATGCCAAACTGGGTGGCAAAAATAGAAAAATTTCACTTTTTGTCGATCAATGTGCTTCTCATCCCATAAAAACAATTGTTTCTATGGGATGAGCAGCATAAGCATTCTTAGGTAACTTGTTTCAAGTACCTTATACGGGTTAAATAGTGAACACAACTAGTCACCTTCAGGCCCTTGACCAAGGGATCATACGATGTTTCAAGCAAAAATAAAGATTGTTTGTACAAACGAGGCTGGCGAACCTACAAACAGCTGAGCTGAGATAGACGTTATGCATGCCATGCATTTCGTGAAATATGCATGGGATTACGTTACCAAAGAAAACATCACCAGTTGTTTTAAAGCTGCTGGATTTACTTATATAGTCTGAAATAATGGATGACACAGCAGAGGAGGCACAACTGACTCATTTCCCCCCAAAAGAGTGGCGTCAGATTGCTAGAGAGGTGAATTTCGACAAGTATACTGCGAGTGCAATATTATTCTTACTCTTTGACAGACCATTTTGATTGACGAAATTCACGAGCAGGAGTTGGTAGAAATGGACAAAAACGATACTGAGCAAGAAATTGAGAGAGATCCAGTCCCCATGCTTTAGCCAAAACAGTGGAGGCTATGGAGAACGTACGCCGTTAACTACCAAGTGTTGTGGGAGCAGACGACGCTTTGGATTTCCACGCGAAGCTCGACGCAAAAATACTTAATCTCAGCACAATAAATAAAAAAGACTACATTGGAAAAATGTTTTATGTGAATTTAAACTGTACATTTAAAAACATGATTGTAATAAACACCAACTGCGTTATTAATCGATATATCGATTGATCAAATGGTATCATACCAAGAACGAAGGAACGAAATGGGTACAGCTGTTGCCGAGTTTTACATAAATATAAAATGTTACCTAATTTTACTAAGCTTTAAAACAACAAATTGACATACTTACTGTTATTTTATTCCCAGAGTAAGACGTAAGAAAGATAAAAAGACTTGGCTTAACTTGTCCTCTCCTTATATACATTATAAATCACGGGTAAATGCCGCCGCGTTTATGTAATTGTCTTGGGGAAATCTATGAAACATTGTGATTTCAATGCATACTGTGTTATTTTGGCAATGTCCCGCCCATTTTATTAATTTTAAACATGCAAAGAGGCGATCTTACGAGAACTTCTGAAAATAATCGTAAATATGACGACTTTTCCTCATTACAATTACCCTAATAGCTATTATTTACTTTCCTCGTTAGCATGTTTTCCTGGTTAGCACGTTCATTTTTTGCGGTCCCTACAAAAACGTACTAACCAAATTCTACTGTAATGTCAAAATAACTGAGTGCCACAGCCATTTTGAGAAAATTGCACTTCAATGGTGTAATTTTTATTGAAGAAAAGAAAAAGCCAATATTATTATTTCTGAGGATGAAAGCACATACCTTAAGGATAATTATGATTAAAAATTTATTAAGATTAACAAAACCCCTTTTTGTGATAATGGCAATAATTGTTAACCACGTTTTAGCCAAAAATGTTGCAAAGGCAATGGTTAAGAATTTTTTAAAGGCTAAAATGAAAAGTCAAGGGCTCATTTTTTTCAAAATCCTCATAGCATTACGGCCATAGCTGAAAAAAGGAAATAATACAGAAATAGGTGTGATAGCATTTTTTGAGTAAAACAGTGCACCATGAGGGTGTGCATCTTGAATGGAAGAAATTCAGAAATCTCCTAAATTTTGACAGGCTGTAACTGAAAAGCTAACTTTAAGCTAGATAAAAAAATTTGGGCTTTTTTCTTACATTGGTGAAGGGATTATCAGTACCACGTTTTGTCAAAATCCGAGTCGGTGGGCAGCAAAACCTCATTTTTGTGATTGAATTGACATGGAATACCCAAGACCCCTCAATAATTTCCAATGACCTTTTAAAGCATTTTTCAATGAGTGTCGTCACACATCAAAGAGGTAATACACGAAGAATTGGATTTGGCTAAAATGATTATAACATTTCTCTTGCAGGGAAAACTAATTCCCATGATTGGCTAATAATAATAATGCTATAACCCAACTGTTACTAGAACCTGAGGTTGTCCTTATTAGTATTTTTAAGGCATCATTATAAAACTACTGCTCCTCCTTGGCTTATTTGAATTCGATAACAAAAGAAATTTGTCATAAAAGAAGTCAAGCTAGCTATACATAATGCCTAACATCTTACAGGATCTCTCTTAGCACAATTAAAATTATGCTACTTTGCTTTCGATCAATTAACAACTCTTATTCCCAATTCACATAAAATTTCAACTTCTATCTGCCGGAGTAACATGGTTCAGAGTCATGAGAAGTCGAGAACAGAGAAAAAAAAACACATTTCACTTCACACTACCACAAAGGGGTACGTCTGTTTGTTAACACTGATCCCCAGAATCAGAAGGAAAGAGAATCATGCCAGAATCAGAGAATCATCACTAAAGGCAGAAAAACGACATCGAAAACATCATTTTGTCCACAACTAAATGTACTCTTAAAGGACGCAGTCTACTTTTGTCCCCAGACTAATGTAAGGCAATTAGGAGAGGATCAAAGTAAAAATCAACCAATCCGGTCTTCAAAGACTGGTTTGGTTGCCTTTTTTGCCTTCTCGGTTAGTGTTCATGAGATCCAGGCCAATCCAAGTTCCCAGGCTGACCTCTGACTGCCTTCTGCACCACCTCAAATAGCCTACCAGGGGCCTAATTCTGTAAAGTCGAATTCGAGATTCCGACGTCACAACAATACCCATATATGGAAAAAACGTCATAGTTTGTAGTACAAACCGTGCTCCCTTGATGCCGCGACGGTCTCCCCGGAGTCGCATCATTTCGTTCATAATCCGTCGCCAAATATTTTCTGGCGAGCAGGCGCCGCCTTCACGGTGGGCACCTATAGAAGCTTCGATTGTAGCAGACGACTTGTTGATATTTATCGCGCGGAATACAAGGTGAGAATGTTTCTAATTCTAGCTAATGATTAAATCTTTCATGTCTCCGTTTCCTTGCCGCTTATACAGTTAGAAGTATATAAAACTATTTGTTTTGTTTTCAAATGTCGCCATGCAATGTTTTTGTTTAATTTTGATTAGTAAATTGTCAGGTAGAGTAGACATATAGGATTGTTATTCGTGTAAAACTTCTACGTAAGATTTTAATGCTACCGCAGGGGCAATATATATTATTGAGAGGAGATGTTATCATGTTGGAAATCACATTGTTTGAGCAAATATCATTATGCTGCCTTGCTTTGTATGAGTACCTTTCTTTGTGTGGTTGTGTTCTACCGACAAATTCTGATATTGTATGGACATCCCCCGTGTGGTGGCTTGCAGGGTATATGTAGATGTAGACGTCCTTTGGTCTTCGGACGCGTAAATTATCGCAGGATATTGAACGGTTGTTGCATATTTGTAATTGCTACTATGATATCATCCATTCCAAATCAATGTACTACATAAATAGAAACAATAGCGGACGGAGGAATATATAATAATTATAATTTCTCTAATGATCACAGGTGACCCCAATTACGATCATTGTAATATTTATATGGACAACACATTTAAAAACACCCATACCCTGAGTTTTACCCAGGCGGGACTCGAACCCACGACCTTCGGAATGGCAGGCGAGGACTTAACCCCGCCGCCACTGAGGTCGGCATGCACGAAGATGAATTGATTCACTCGAGAAAACAATATCATTACAGAAGCTGTCGACACAATAAATTGATAAAACCAAAAAATTTCGTGATTTAATTCCAAAGGTGTAATCACTTTCAATTTTCAGAAGTTTCACTTTCTTAATTAGTCTGCCGTTATTCCATACCAGCATATATTGTTACAATTTAAAGCGAATAGATTGATTACAAACATCAACAGTAAGCCATGTTGATTAACTATTGTTAATTACCTCAGCTTGTTCCTTCCATTGTAATAATGGCGTGCTGGATAGACATAACGTTGGATAACAGTCAACTATTATACGTCATTCCGGTGGTGAACGATGTTCGCGAATCGTTCGTTGCGGTGACCCACGACTCTCCATATGAGCCGAAATTCTTTCGACTTTACAGAATAGGCCCCCAGAAGTCGGAACTACTTTCATTTTAAAAATATAATTAGTTCTTTCCTACTGGATGTCGGAACTAATTTTTTCATTTTATACATGTTTCTAGCTCATCCGTTACTGGTGGAAGGCAGGCATTTGCATTCAAATTTGTAGCATTGCATTAGTCATCACGCAGAGCCTCAAGAGATGTATATGTTATGCGTGGTGCTTTCGTCCCTAACTTTTTAGGCATTTACTTTAGGAGGAAGTGTATCAAGAATGTTTATGGTTGCTTTGTCAATTTCCAATTCATATCTTCTTGAGGTCAGTTTTCTTAAGCGTAGTTGGCATTACCTATGCCCAGTTTTTGTACAGTGAAAGTTTGGCAGCGATCGCTGATATGCTGAAAAGCTACTGTTAACTTTCAATGAACCGTCCTTTTGACGAAGTTTTTATGATCTCGCTACTGCCACATTACCTTGCATATACTAGTCAACTAAAGGTTAACGTTAATATGGCAAGTGAAATAAACAATGAAACCATAGCAATGATCTTAATTACTTTGTAGAGGTGGACTGTATAAAGTGTTTGTGGACATACATAGGCAGAGTTTCCTTCGCCACTCGAGTTTGTAGAAAATGCATGTCCCTGATGTCTTCTTGCTGGTCGTAAGTGCCAAGGAAAAATTTCGAAGGACATCGCATGTTCATAAAAGTTTTGCCTGATTCACTCATCAAAATGAGTAAGACTGCTGCTTTCTACCTTCGTCTTCTATTTGTATTATCCAAGTGTTTTTTGTGAAATACTTTATTTTATTGTATTTGGGGAGCAATATATAACTAATGCCGTTAAGAAGACCCGAATGACTTACTTGGCTCTTAGGAATGTGTTTTGATCGACAGTTCTGTTGGACTGTGTTAAAGAAATTTTCCTAAGTGTCCTAGTTTAAATTACTTTAATTATGATTCAAAACCCTTTATTCCTGAACCTATTCTTAACATTAAATTGGATTTGATGGTTGCAAGACATAATTTTTTGAGGGAAGATTCACCTCCATGGCGATGTATTTCAACTCCTATCATTGAAGGTTTCACAAGCCCATGGAAAATTTAATTCCCACCCTTGTCTGATTTAGTTATCTTGTTGGTCTTTATGGTTATGTCATAATTGCTCTATTATGGCCGGAGAAATAAATTTTTTGGCAATATGTATACATTTGTATCATGGGAGAATAATCACTTTGTACCGACTTATTCCACGAATTTATTTTAACCCAACCGGTTTCGATGTTAGCACGTCATCATCAGGGGTACAATATCCAAAGTTTCTGGGAGTGCAAGTCACATATATACGAAAATCCTGGGGGTGGGGGTTAGGTGAGAAGTGGTTGAGGGAGGGAAGAGCCACTGAATCAGCAATGTTGGTTGGCAAAAGGAGTAGACGTAGGATAGTGGCTTGGGGTAGTGGGGGAGAATGGGGGCCGGTGGGGGTGGAGGGGGGAGAATAGGTGGGGTCAAGGGTCTGACACTTATGCGATATATCATATCCTCATGTAATTTGTTTACAATGCTTTAAGAGATGAATCATTGACCAACAAGTTGGGCCATGGCCCACATGTTCCACAGAGCATTGAAAAATGATGGGTTTCGGAGACTGCAGTGGTAAAAAACGATCCGGACGGCATTACTGTACAGCTACCTAGTTGATGCCACAATTTTTCTGGCTGTAGGTTAGGTAAGTTTCCTTCTGGGGGTTTCATTTATTTATGTGAATCACCATAAAATATTTAGATTATTATTCACTAAAACTATAATTAAATTAACATTCTCTTTTCGTAAAGACACATCAACTACCTATATTTTTCAGTCGAAAAGCAAAATTCTAAGCGATAGTGCAAAATATATTGTACGGGACAGTAATAAATATATATATTACGGGAATATTAGTACGCCACTGATTGTTCGTATAATTATTTTAGGTATTAGAATGTGGAGATCACTTTCCATGTCCTTACTCAATGCGAACGATTAAATTGCATCATTAATATTCTCCACAGAGTTTATTTATATGCGTAGAGGGTTGTGTGCTACATTTGCGATTAACCATCATTATCATGCGGTTGAGGAAGTTTGTTCTCTATTCTAATAATTAGCTGAGGGATGTGGGCACCATTACAGCACCTAACAATCATAATAATTTACTGAAACTACTTTATCTTTGGACAAATGAAGCCTGGAATCTGTCGCAACGCTGGTGTTCAACCATGAAAGGAAAACAAATGACTAACGGAATGCTAAGATCGCTCCAGCCATGGTCCAGTAGGTTGAGCACCGGTAGCGCTGGGAGCATTAGGAGAGAAAGTGGACCACGAATTTGTAGCGTTTGAAGCAGAAGCGCTGGTCGAGTGTACTGGACTACACCCTACAATGTACTAGGGGACGCTACGTCACAGGTTGAGTTTTATATCAAAATCTTGTCAAACTGTTTATTCATTGAGTTGACTGCCCGTGATGAAATCTCATGAACAAGAAGACTACATGAGGAGGCCCCAGAACTCAACGGGAAAGCGGATTTCTGCTGTCACTTCGCGCGCTTTTTATTCGTTCGCCAAAATTGGCCACATAGCAGTGCTCATTGTAATGAGCGGTCCTGTCCTTTCCAACTTCTTTCATTAGCAGAAGGGCAAGTGGTTGTGTTTGGCTCGGTCGAAATCTGTTTTATGAAGTGTTGGTTGGTTGGTTATTCAGGGGAGGCGACCGACAGCTGAGGTCATTTGCGCCATATAGGATAGGTGGGTAACTGGGTAATGGCAGGAGTGTTCAGGGAACGGAGGAAGGGTGGAGAGAAACCTGGCGTCGGCATTAGCCTACTCTTAACGAAAGGCGCCAAGGGGACCACGGCTTAACGTCCCATCCGACGGACGGAGTACTGTACTTGAAATGCCCTCCACTAGGCACTCAAGTGGGGACCGGTTTTCCAATGATAAATCCACTGCCGGGAATCGAACCCGGGCCCTCGGGATGGGAGGCCAGTACTCTAGCCACCACACCAACCCGATCCCCTTTATGAAGTGTTTTTGCCAGTGAAATCTGTTTACGTCTTCTTAGCAAGTACTTTACTGAGAGGCCTAACCGCCATTGTTGTGTTCCTGGGTGCGACCCTGGGTACGTAAGTACTAAAAAGTGGAGTAAGGAGTCGGGATTACGAAACAGAGCCTGTTCAAGGCGAAGGTAAGTAAATCCCCTCAGGTGAACCAGATTTGTTTTCTGTCTTCTACCTTACTCAGGATAATGTGTCCTTCATCTTTCAAAGAGTGTTTTCTGCTGTGAGGTAACCAAGGTCCCTACGTACGTACAGTCACTATATACAGTAAAACCTCTCGTCAGCAAACTCCCCTACCACGAGCACCTCCAATTAACAAGCAAATGGAGTTGGTCCCACCAAGCTGCCATTAAAAAGCAAGTATTTTAACTCCCTTACGTCGAACTCCCATACAACAAGAACCTCCCAACAACGAAGTGGAGAGCCAGTCCCGTGAGCACTTGTTGACCTTTTTAGGATGAATTTTTTCTCGTCGAACGCCATTTTTTTCAGAAGTACATGAGCTGGTATTTAATCTTGAAAAAATCTTGAATGTTCCTTGTTTTCCTGAACATCCGTTAAAAATCGGGAGTGTGTCTTTCGTGGAATTTAATGTATTAACACGATCGTTTTCCACAAATTTTCGTGACACAAACAAATAAGCCATGAACCAATACGAATGTCATTATTATTGTTTCCTTTCATTTTTGCCGTGATATACTGTTGCTTTTTTATAGGTTTACTGCAAATAACGTAGTCACAAAGACTGGATTAGTGTTGCCACGGGAGGTTGAACGTATTGCAAGCGTTTGCTGCACATAGAACGTCAGTGATCAAAAAAATGTAATGCACAATATTTTTACATAGACGTAGGCACGGGACATAGATATGTTGAGCTAAATATCATATGCTCTGCTCAATTGACAACTTACGAATTCATAAAGGTGACTTAAAAGCACATCTAAATTGGCTCTTGTAGATGCAAGAGTGTCACAGGGAAAAATTATGTTTCTTGTGTCTCTGCATGCATAAATTGTGATTCATTGAACTTACAGTAGAAAAAAAAATGTGGAACCATCACAAAACTTTCTGGGGTAGAGGCATCAGTAGATCCTGATTTTGAGAAAAAATGGAGGCAAAGGTTGCCAAAGTTGATCGGGCAGTACGAACCTAAAGACATTTTTAATGCTGACGAAGCAGGATTTTTCTACAATAGAGATTTATTGTGCTCTTTTGTGCCAACGGCAATGGTTCAGTGAAATTACCTTTGCTTGTAATTGGAAAATCCAACAAAACTCATCGTTTAAAAAATGTATGACAACTACCATGTACCTACGAATAGAAATTCTTGAATGACCGCTGAGATTTTTCGGGAATGGGTCAGTGGAGTTGAAGCTCGAATAGCAAGTCAAAATAGAAAAATTCCGTTTTATGTTGATCGCTGCGCGGCCCACAAATCGGAGGCTATAAATGTAAGAAATGTGACATTGGTTTTCTTCCCCCTAACTGCACAAGTCAGTTACAGCCACTGGACCAGGGAGTCATATCCCACATAAAGAGGACGTACCAATGACAATTGGTGCAGTATTTACTTGGAAGGATGTAGGGTACCAAAAACCCAAATCTTCTCAGATGGAACATTTTTCAAGCTATGCAGCGTATGTGTCTTTGTTGGGATGCCGTTTGGCCCACTACAACACGACATTACTTCACTAGGGCAGGTTTTAATGAAACTGAATCTAATTGTGAAGTGAATGCAAGCCAAGGAGATGGAGGTAGGGAGGAACTGATCGGCAAGCTAAGCATTCAGAAGAAATACCTTCAGGCGTAACTTTGTGGGATTGAATCATCATGAAAAAATAAAAATGACTTTGTATATTCCACACTTTTATTAACAAGACCGACTGCAGTTTCGACGGCTATAGCGTCATTATCCTATAATGTGGAATATACAAAGTCATTTTTATTATTTTTTTTTTCACTAAGCATTCAGGATGTTTCATTTGATGACTTCGTAAATGTCGACGAAAGTGTAGTGACATGCTCTGATGAAAGTGAGGCAAGTGAAAAAGAGGTCAGAGAGCGAAGAGGACAATGAAGATCCAGTGAGGGAGTTTGTGGAACACAAGTCCCGAAAAGTCATTCTAGCACTGAACACGACTGAGAAATTCTTGCTCTCAGCTGAAGAATATAACAGGGATGCTAAGAGAGCATTCCGGGAAGTGGAGAATGCCGTTCTTCATGAGAAAAGGAATAGTTTGAAGCAGGCAACCATTGAATCTTTCTTCGAATAATTTTTGTGTATAGTAAAACAAATGCAAATATCAAGAGTTTTTTTCAAGCAACTTGTTTGAATTTTTTGACTCTCCTGAGTCTAATTCACCAGACTGCTATGGAAGAAAACACAAATTTAAGATATAAAGGTGGCTGCTCAAAGTTTCAAGGAAGAATTATGATAACATAAGGAACAAATTGAAGGACCACGAACTGACTGTGAGAAACTTAACGGCATTGCCCACTGAAATTTCACAATATCAGAAGTTCCACAGAAAAAAAATCATTCGCCTTGACCAGGACTTGAACCCATTTAACCTGACTTCCGGTCAGGCACTATAATCAATTACGCTACCGAAGCATCATTTTTCCCTGTGGAATTTTAGAAGCCTTAAAGGAATAAGATGTCCTCGAACTGCTAGACATATCATGTCAGAGAGCAGTCAATGCTGAGCACACAGCGCCAAGTTCCAGGAGGTTAAGGCTGAAGTTTGAGAAGCACTAAGGTGCTAACTATATCAGGGAATCCGGGTTTGAGTCCCGAGTCAAGTTCATCAGAATCATTCGAGTCAAGGCGAATGATTTTTTTCTCTGTGGAACTTCTGCTATTGAACATGAGGAACATTAAATATGCCGCATATTCCATGGTTATTGCAACGTAGCATTTTAATTAGAAATTATCTTATAGGATTTCGTTCTTTCTCGGCCTTTATCTGATGGTCCTTGTCTTTCTGGACTGGATGGATTGCTTTCGACAACGCTAAATTACTTAGCAGATCCTATGGTTATTGGGACCGTTTAACCAAGGAGGCAATTGAAATTAGGTTAGAGGCGAAGAATTTTAACCGCAACACAGGATACGCCCTTAGTAACGTGTGGAAGCCGGTGATCCGGAACATACGAGAAGAGAGAGAGAGGATTGGAAAGAACCAATCAGGAGCGACCTTGCAGAGCAATTCCCGTGTGACCTGAGGAGAGCCAATCAGGAGTGACCTGAGCCAAGGCGAAGAGTATATATACCGGAATTTTTCTTGGACCTGACACTCAACGCCCTGAGGACGACGGCAGTGTTAGCCGTCGAAACGTCAGCCTTAGCAGTTTCCCTGACCCGGTGGAGAACCCGTGAAGACTTCACCAGCATTATATCAATACTTCTGTACGTGATGCTTCAAACAGTACCTCTTCATACCCACCTAAATATGGATATAAATAATGCCAAACCATTATCGCCTAAATTACTTTTCAGTACACAATATATGGGTTCACCTGGTACAACACGTGAGATGGGGTAAATCAACTAGATTATATAAATTTATCCATGGAGTAAATGTTTGCAACAGGTGGGTGGATTTTAACCAGCAAAATATTAGTTTTGATAATTTTTTTTTGTAATTCATGTTCCTGAAATTACTTAATTTTTTCATAAAGTAGGTAAGTCCTGACAGTGCTAACCATACCTTCGTCATGTCTTCATAATGATGATATTGTATATGGATGGAGCATGTCAGCAAACAGAGGAACAGAAAATTTTTCATGAGTAGCGTATATAACATATCTAAATCTTTGACTCAAGTGCTACCTTAAATTGTTGTTTTATAGTTCAAATTATGAAATTAATCATATGCCCTGATAATATAATTATTAGAGTGATCTAGTGGTTAAGGTAGATTTGAATGTAATTAAAGAAAAGAGTAATTGACAAGTAAATTAAATTAAAGAATAATCCAAATAGTCAATAGAGCAGAGGAAATAGTCTCCCAGAGAGTCTGTTTTCTCTGCTTCTATTGACAACTTGGATAGGACATTTACCGATACTGATAAATTTAATGGTACCTACCAGTGGCGAAGCTGAAGGGTAGTCTGGGAGTCTGAGAATACCCAAAATGATTACAGTAAAACATATACTATTTTTTCAGCTCTGTCATTCATTTTATGTTGCCGAGAAAGCATAGGAAAAATAAATATAGCCTATATTTCTACACATTGCATTGCATTGAAGTGGTTTGGATGTTTTGGAGGCTTGGGAGTCTGGCTGCCGCTAGACTCCGGATGGCGCATGCGCATACGCTTATTCGCCGCCGGACGCTTGCACCTGAAACTGTGTGATTCTTGCGTGCTGAGAGCCTAGACACTCGCGCCCTTCCGAGTCTCAGCGAATGATCAAGAGATGGCGAGACAGAGGGAAATTAAGAGAGACTGATTCCGTATGAAACAGTTTCGCTGTATGTTAATTTTTTCTTCGTTTAGTGGTTGGAAAATAACAAGTCAACCTATGGCTTAAGGACTGAACAACAACAACCGGGATGGACTAGACACGTTTCACTAATTCAGAAGGCTCGCTTTTGAAATAATTGACACCTTCGTTGTCCACATGAAATCTCATTTTGAAGGCTTCAATAACTTCTATTTTGCACAATAACTAGATGAAGATCCTGCATAAAATACATCTTTTCCCGCAGCGAAATTGAGTAGCCGAATAAAATGCACTCATTATTTAACAGTGAACAGCTAAAAAATGAACTCATTAATGTCTATTCCAACGAGAATAAACACTTTCCGGCACATTTGTTACTTAAATATTTTTTGGACAATGGGCAAAAGGATATCAAGAAACTGTGGGAATTTTGGATAAAGTAGGTATATCAAGAAACTGTGGGAATCATAAGACTGATTCAGACATTTCCTGTATCAACTGTATTGTCCGAAAGAAGTATGAGTACGTTGAAGACAGAGGACACATTTTTAAGTAAACTCCATGACGGACTCCAGTGTAAGCAATTTAAGCACCCTGGCGGTTGAAAAGGCTTTACTGAACAATCCCACAAGTGACGAAAGTTTCAAGGAACGCGTCATCGACACCTTTGCCCAAAGTAAAACCTGCCGACTCTATATGATCAACAGAAAACATTAGGGCAAATTACTTAGCCCCTCAAGTGCTGACCTCTGTGCATGGTTGGGTGCCGGAAAATTTATTTCAAATTAACAGTGGGGCGAGAGGTAAAGAAGTGAACAAGCATCTAGCGTTCTCTTCATATGCAATGCATGTTAAAAAAAACTAGATTTTAAAAACCCACCGGAACAGATGGTTATAACCCATTTAAATAGCCCGGTACACAACATGTTAAGTCGACTGATTTTGGTCAATTGGAATATTTGAGTCTCTGAAGCAGCAAATTAAGGGGCCGATGAGCTAGAATACCCAGTTCGAATACCTTAGCTTTGCCACTGGTACCTACTAGTTTGCTTTTCTTTAAGGTATGGGCCCATATAAGGGTATAACGATTACTAGTAATCAAAAGGTCCCTACTCGTTTGCTTTGATTACAAATCGTTCGCCCATATATGGGTGTACTGATTACTGGTAATCGTTAAGTCCCTACTCGTTTGACTATGAGTGACTATTTCGGTAGTATCGGTATGCCGAAGGATTTTATTTGTAACCCTTATCCCACTGAAAGTACCTACATCGTGGGTAATCGTGACTCCTTTCAAATTGAGTAAGCGTTAGTTCGGGTCAGGGTGAGTAACGAGTACCAAAGTAACGATTAGTTACTTTTTGACCATCTCTAGTTTAAACAGTACAGCCGTTTTACACGGTAAAATTTATTGTTCAAACGAATGTATGAAACCGAACGAAATTGTAATGTTTGTATGAATGGAATTCGAATAGGTTCCATTTTCCGTTCAGTCATTCGCACATTTTTCCGCTTTAATTAATTTAATTCAGTACAATTTTCTCATATAAGCGTTTGCACAAGATATTGTACAAAAAATGTACGGTGTAAAAAAGCCTTGACAGTGCTATTTCGTCCCCACTTTACATAGCATTTTACTTAAATGACCATAAAAGGAAATCTGCCCATGCCACCATGTCAAAATTAAGCATAACAGCCACAGACAATTTTAACGTGGTCCATTAGAATATGCACGAATGTAACTAAGTAGGTACCATAAGTCATAAACAGTTGCCTGCAACAATATTTATTGTAATGTACAAGCTGAAAAACAAGTCACCCGAGAGTAAACATCACAAGCAAATCATTACATGACTCGAGCAGTTAACCATAAAAATCATCAACAAATACTTAACCCTGAATAGACTTCCCTAAATGTTACGAGATGCTAATACTTACAATTCCGGAGGACGAGGGAAAGATAAACGCTTTAAGTCCTCGGGAATACAGCCCAGTACTGCACACGGTTTTACAATAATAGGAGCCATGTTCACGACGACGACCACCACTTCGCACAATTGTACACCAGCGATAAGAGGCGACGACAGCGCTGGTATCACGAACCGGTATGCTCGCGCGCTTGTAGAGCCATCTGCGAGAGGTATTTTTAACTAAAATACTTGACTGTCGAAAAGTAAGGTTGGTGAGGAGGGAGGAATTAAACAGTTTTCAACAGCAATGGAGGCTGGCTAGATGAACACGTTCTATTTGTTGCAAGTTTTGAGGAAATACGGCGCAGTTGTGGAGCATGGGACCTGTGCCGTGAAAATTGAAGTAATGAAGACAATGGTCGACGACTTCTTCCTCCATGGCGATAATCTCATATGGTCCCTCTAAATCGCTTTTAGTGATATACCAAATTGCATGTAGTGCATTCTTTCCAAGTAGAGATGGCAATAGAGTTTTAACCACAACATTTAAATGCTACTCATTACCTCACCCCTTCGACATCTTTCAAATTAGTATTTTGATTGATTTTTTATAAAAAGATATATGCAGTTTATTTATCAGTTCACATTCAACATGGTAAAGGAAATGGGTATAAAATTCTATACCCATCCTAAAAACAGTGCTCAACAAAGTTTCGCCTATGGTTGGTTCTGTGATGAGATAACACGATCTGTAGGTGTAGGTTTGGTAGGATTACATAGGATACACATATTATATTTAAAGGATACGGATCGTCAACCAGGGCCGGCGACAAGGGGGGGCAAATGCCCAGGGGCCCGGGGCAAAATAATTAATTTAAAATAAAAATTTAAAGTATGAATAAATTTAAATGCCAAATAGAACACAAAATTTTGTTGTTTAAAAAGTGAAAAAAAACAAATCATGGTAGAGATGTGTCAGTGTGCAATTGAGAAGCATGACATTAGCATTGTTGTTGTGGTCATCGAGGGTTTTGGGGTGATGGGGACCATAGAGCGAGAAGCGCGGGCCCTGTGTCGACACTCACCTCCCCTCCCTTTGCCGCGAACATTCGCCACTCAGTGACATATTGTAACCTGAACGACAAGAAACCCCATCCCCCGCCTAAATCATGTTTACTAAGATGATGGTTTACTTGTTATTGGACTGTAAATAATCATTCATTCTGCAGTCAAAGTTACAGATTAGCAGTAGCAAGCTACAAATTCTAGTGTTGTGTCATTGGTTTTGTATACATGAGCGCCCATACACAGTAGGGTGCGGCTTATTTTTCGAAAAACGGAAAAGCTAAAAGTTCCACCCGTCAAAACATTCATTTTGATGAGAAAACACGTACATGAAATTTTTGTTGAGCTGCGATATTGTTAACACGTGCCGCATGGGGTCTGAAATACCCCACTCAAAAAAATGGAAATATCGCATCACAATAATTGCCTCTAGAGTAAATACGACTCATAAGGGCTGAAATTTCATTAGTTTTTACCTATCATTAGCCGTTTAGGAGATGCAGGAGGGCGAAGCGAGCTCGAAATGCTAATTAGGGGGCGCCGCCGCACAGTGGTCGGAAATCGAAATTTTTTGGACAAAATTCAAAAATCGCTTTTTTTGAGGCATGGACTTGAAACTTCGCACAAATACTCAAAAAAGATTGCTGATTAAGGAATAGTGCGTCATTTGCCATGATTCTGAACCGTTAGCTAGATACAGGGGCTCAAACATGACCAAATTTCCAAAAAACTCCCGACTTCCTTTTTCTCCGAATATCTTCAAGGTTTCGTTGATGGTGTTGTTGTGGGCTGAATTTGATCGAATAAAAAATGGTATGATCTATTACAACATTGCTTTGCCTTTAATATGCTTTAGTTTTGAAGATTTTTAAAAACATTTGTGTGCTATTACGTTACAAAATGGCGGAAGCTGTTTTTGGACAAAATTTCACATAAAGTAGAGAATATCTAGCATTTTAGGGAGAGACCTGTCAAGTGACTTATATCAGAGCGTTTGTTGAAGAATTTTAGATACGAAACTGAAGAGAAATAAAAAATAAGTTTGCGACGCCGAAAAATACATATGATTTTCCGACCGCGCGTCCGGGGTCCGACTCCGCGCGCCGGGGCTGGAAATGCCGAGACTCGCTTACATTGCTCATGTGGAAGGAACCCCAAAGCTTCGGATTCGCCGGGATTCCGATGTACAATTGTCACTAACCTCCACAGACCCTATATGGACGAAAATGGAGAGAATATTGTATCGAGCGAGCGGATAATTGTACGTGTAGTAGCGTTCAAGTTATTTTTGTTGCGAACGTTCGGGAAACATGCATCTTATTTACAGCCTTTAACCGAAAAAAGTGTCTAGTCTTCTTGTGGGCTATGCATCCTTCTAGACAGACACCGCCTGAGATTGTTTTGTATTCCTTTTGCCCCCCTGCCCGCACGCACGCGCTGAAAGATGCACCGAAGAGGTCACATTCCCCCCCGAAGTGGGTCCTGCGAAAAGGGACATTTATGACATTTCGGAACTTTTGACGGTCTTAAGCGGGTACATCCATCGAACCTTTTCTCTTTGTAATATGTTCATATGTCATTGAGTAAAATTTAGACCTAACTAGCATGACTGCAGCTGTCGCGACATTTGAAAAATATATCCAGAAAGCAAATAAAAAATTTAATAAAAAGCCGATAGGATATATGTAAAAGGCATTAAAATATATATATAACAATTTAGCGTTGATAGTCCAAGAGAGTATTTTTTCTCATCACAATGGCGATTTTTCATCATTCTTAATTTATTCATTTCCGACGTTTTCGCTCCGCAGATGCATCACCTCATACTTCCACTACCGGTCAATGCATTGCATACCAAAGAGAATTGGTCTTTTTTAATGCTTTAATAGCATTTCATAACAATTTCATTATAAAATACAGCAGTATTACTTTTCCGTAAATCAAAGTTAGCTGCAAAGAAAATATGATGGTGTAGATTTCATTATTGAATGCTTTTAAGCCATAAATTTGTTTTTGAAGATGATTCTTTTCTGCAATTGCTGTTTCCCTAGTCTCCTTAACCCACTGAAGGCGAATCGGCCGGCAAAATATTGTAGATGAAGGCCGAGGATTAGACAAGATTATCTCACCTAGAATTAGAGGACACGGAATTTTATCGCCTATGCAGTATTTTTAATTCGTCATGAACAACTTTTAGGAAATTAAGTGATGAGATACCTAGAGAATCCAGAGTATGTTACCTGCAGTATCATTTACTAAGCGAAGTGGCACGAAGGAGCTCATGAATAAAAATTCATCAGATGCATTCCCTCGTTGCCACATTTTTTTGTACTGAGAATGGCCCGAACTGCCATCAAACCCATACTTGCAAATCAATGAGCAATCTATTTCCTCTCCCGAAGATTGAGTTGAGGAAACACACGCCAGGATCCGTGATGCAGTGTGATTCAGAAGATCTTGAAGATTTACTTCGCACATATTTTCTGTGACTACTGTTCCTTCCGGGTATGCGGCGCTTTTTGCTCGTAGTACTCGGTCATAGCTAGGATATAAGTCATGTCCGTGGCTTAAGGCTGTGCTACGCAGAGTTCTGTATTGACATTTGGTCAACTCTGTGGATATAATAAGGGATAAATCCTTCTCAACAGTCATCTCAGTTTGAATAACATTACTTTCCCTCCACTTAGATAAGACTCTTGTTGCCCTAGTTGGTGTGGTAGTTGTTATTTCCGTGTGTAATTTAGCTGCCGAAATGTCCCCTTTCTTCTTTAGACTTATGGAAGCTGTTAAAGTGTGTTCCGTAGTAGAGGCAATAGTTTAAGAATTTGAGCTTTTCTTCTCCTTGTTCTACCACAAGAAGCGTGCAACTCTTTTACCGGTCGTCCTGTTGCGCGTAATAAAGTATTAATACATTTTTCAAATACAAAGTTTAAAGTTGCAAAATTGTTTAGTTAAACTTTATCAAAAATTTAGTGTTAGGAAAGGTTAGCATTTATCCAAAAATACCATACCAACAGGTGTAAAGGTACTTGGTAAATACGTTAGTATTTCTCTCTCTCGCTCTCTCCCTCTTTTTAGGTATGGCATCAAAAAACGTTTCCGTATGTACCAAATTAGAGAATTTAAGGCGTCTGTATGTTCTGCCTAATTTAATCTTCCTGATAGAAATTCCAACGTATACTCTTTCTTATCAGTCACTGACTTGTTCTTCGACTCCAAAAGTTTTTCATGGAGCTCAAGGCGTGAGACTAGAAAACCAGCCTTTACATAATGAAATTTCTTAAGTGACATGTATTAAGGGCAAAAATTATCAAGAAAATTATAAAAAAATTCACGTTTTAATCAATATAAATTAAATTGATACGAGAGTGCATGCAGTAAATGACTCCCTGAGAAGGGTATTCTAATGAAAATACTTAAAGTCACTCAACTACGTTTCAATGAAAAACATTATAGGAGCGGTCACATAGCTACAAAATTCTGCAAAAACAAAAACAATAAACAACATACCTTATAGCGAAGTAACCAGATGAATAAATATGAATCACTTCTAATCGAAGAACAAGAAAGCTGCCAAAAATGTGAGAGGCTCGTCACAATCACAAACATAATCAAAATCTTGAGATCTTGTAACTTCTTTACTACACGACCTTCTTTCACCATTGCCAATAGAGGACTTATTTATAAAAATGCATTTCTTGAAGGGAAAGCACATGTTTCACTTTATGTGCCCGCTTAAGACCGTCAAAAGTTCCGAAATGTCATAAATGTCCCTTTTCGCAGGACCCATTTCGGGGGGGAATGTGACCTCTTCGGTGCATCTTTCAGCGCGTGCGTGCGGGCAGGGGGGCAAAAGGAATACAAAACAATCTCAGGCGGTGTCTGTCTAGAAGGATGCATAGCCCACAAGAAGACTAGACACTTTTTTCGGTTAAAGGCTGTAAATAAGATGCATGTTTTCCGAACGTTCACAACAAAAATAACTTGAACGCTACTACACGTACAATTATCCGCTCGCTCGATACAATATTCTCTCCATTTTCGTCCATATAGGGTCTGTGGAGGTTAGTGACAATTGTACATCGGAATCCCGGCGAATCCGAAGCTTTGGGGTTCCTTCCACATGAGCAATGTAAGCGAGTCTCGGCATTTCCAGCCCCGGCGCGCGGAGTCGGACCCCGGACGCGCGGTCGGAAAATCATATGTATTTTTCGGCGTCGCAAACTTATTTTTTATTTCTCTTCAGTTTCGTATCTAAAATTCTTCAACAAACGCTCTGATATAAGTCACTTGACAGGTCTCTCCCTAAAATGCTAGATATTCTCTACTTTATGTGAAATTTTGTCCAAAAACAGCTTCCGCCATTTTGTAACGTAATAGCACACAAATGTTTTTAAAAATCTTCAAAACTAAAGCATATTAAAGGCAAAGCAATGTTGTAATAGATCATACCATTTTTTATTCGATCAAATTCAGCCCACAACAACACCATCAACGAAACCTTGAAGATATTCGGAGAAAAAGGAAGTCGGGAGTTTTTTGGAAATTTGGTCATGTTTGAGCCCCTGTATCTAGCTAACGGTTCAGAATCATGGCAAATGACGCACTATTCCTTAATCAGCAATCTTTTTTGAGTATTTGTGCGAAGTTTCAAGTCCATACCTCAAAAAAAGCGATTTTTGAATTTTGTCCAAAAAATTTCGATTTCCGACCACTGTGCGCCGGCGCGGACGAGTTTATCCTGTCCGTAGACCCCCCCTGTAAGCGGCCCACGACGACACCGCAACTGCTACGTTGTCTCGTGGTAAATGCATAGTTCTGGAGCACTCATTCACTGGTTATGGCGACGGACATGGTGTTTTAGTAATTATTTCAATTTATTATTAACTCGGTCATAAAAATTTGCCAAATCTGTCATCTTCATTTAAAAGAAATCTGTATAGCTTACAAAATTAAATAGGCAATCTGAAGGACAGTATACTAATAAAAAAGAAAAATAAAAGGAGTTTCAGATACCAATACTTACATCTGGTACCCTTCTTCTATGTTCTTGAACAAAAAGTAACGATTCCTGGTATTTATTTTCGTCTTTGGTCAAAGTTCTGCAAAATCTTTCAACAATTTAACTCCTCTCTCGGCATGGTCATTAACTACTTGCAATGACGTTAAAGACCTTCATGCATTTTTCCTTTAGCGTTCGGATATGCATTCGCCAATCTAGTCGTTTGTCAAAAACCAAGCCATGAAATACTGTCGAATCCTTGAAAGGCAGATTTTTCCCATCCAGTTCTATCTTAGGCTGTGGGTATATTCCGCGAGGCCTATTAAAATGTACACATTTCGTTTTCTCATGAGAGAAACGGAACCCGTTATCATTAGACCATCTTTTCAGTTTATTGACAGTGATTTGTACCTGTCTTTCTGCTGCCTTTAATCTTCGTGACCTGCAGAAAATGGCGAGGTCGTCTACGAAGAGTGAGCCCATCACTGATGGTTGTATGCAGTCTACTATATCATTTACAGCAACTGCGAAAAGTGTCACACTTAGCACAGAGCCTTGGGGTACCCCGTTTTCCTGTAAATGTATATCCGAAAGGCTCCTTCCGATGCGTACTCTAAAAACACGATTAATTAGGAAATTTTTAATGAAAATTGGCAGGTTTCCTTTCAAGCCCCATTTATGTATGGTCTTAAGAATTTTGTGTCGCCACACTCTATCGTATGCTTTTTCTAGATCAAAAAACACTCCAATAACATGATGGCGTAAAAGGAATGCTTCTTGAATAAAGTTGTCGGCTCGTACTAAGTGGTCGGTTGTCGACCTATTTCTTCGAAAACCACATTGGATATTTGAAATAAGGTTCCACCTCTCAAGGCACCAGACTAGGCGGCGGTTTACCAATTTTTCCATTACCTTACATAGACAACTTGTTAGTGATATTGGTCGGTAGCTATTGGGGTCTGTTTTTTCTTTGCCAGATTTTGGAATAGGTATGATGACAGCTTCTCTCCAGGTGTGTGGGAATTTACCTTCCTCCCAGAGTTGATTGAACGTAAGCAGGATTTCCCTCAACGCTTCCTCAGGTAGGTGTTTAAGGAAGGCATTATGGACGTCATCCAAACCAGGTGATGTGATCTTTGTCTCCGCAATGGCGGCCTTTAGTTCATTTAGGGTAAATGGAATATGTATTATAATTCGCTTGAGTCCCCTTCTCCGAGAAATCAAGTCGGTCTCTTTCAGCCCTCTCTTTTGCTGCCATAAAGGTAGCGTCAAAGTTAGCATTACTGCTGGTATTTGCAAGTAGTTGACCAAATACCTCGCTTGCATCGTGCTGGGAAGATACAATACTAGAGCCTACTTTGAGGGAACTAGCCTGTGAGTAGTGACATGTACCGGCGTTGCCGGATGACTTAGGCACACTGGCATTTGCTGCATCTATGATACAAGTAGTTAGTGCCTCAATATTTTCTGGGCATCCGCGATTTCTGTCATAGGTAAAGTTAAAACACTGATTGAAAAGGGCCCAGTTAGCTCTACGGAGAACCCAGTGCCCTGGTCCGTTATAATTAAAACATCGACTCCCTTCTTTTTTAATTATAATAGGGAAGTGATCACTGCCACATAAATCACTGTGGACCGACATATGGAATTTCGTGCCAATATTACCCGAGCACATAGAAAGATCTATGGAGGAAAAACCTCCGTTAAAACTATTGCCAAAATTCGGCCTCTCCTGTTACATTGATCTCTGTTACTACCCCAAAGAGTGTGATGTGCATTAAAATCCCCTAGTAAAACAAAAGGTTTAGGGAGTTGTCGCACTAAATCATCCAGATTTTCCTTGTTTACCGGGGCCCCTTCAGGCAGGTATACGTTACAAAAGGTAATCAGTTCAGGGCACGCAACGGTCACAGCAATAGCCTGAAAAGGAGTTTGCAGTCTGACCTGGGAGGTATAGAAACCCTCTTGAACTGCAGTAATTACTCCACCTTGCGCTCTATTTCCGCTCTCATCGTCAAACCGGAAAATCTTAAAGCCTCTTAAAACGATTTTATCAGAAGGCTTAAAATGTGTCTCTTGTATGCAGATACAGAGAGGGCTAAAATTTCTCATTAAAACCTTCAACTCCTCTTTGCGGCGATAAAATCCACAGCAATTCCACTGTAGGATTGAAAACATTTTGGGGGGATTAAGATGTGCGCACTTATCTTATAATGCGATTTTTCTTCTTCCCTTGACTCCTAGCTTGGAGGATTTCAGTTTCCGACAAACTGTCGTCCTCCTCCATAGCCACCACATCGGATGTTGTAGACGAGGGGCCGGGAGGGTTAGGAGGTCCAGGGGAAAACGATTTAGTCCGCTGCAGTCCTTGCATTTTCTTCCCAGCATTAGGTTGGTTCTTCTTGGAAGGACCAGCGATTTTTGTATCTTTATGTAGTTCCTGCGTCTTTTTCATTTCTGCCACATTGGCTATTCCTATTTGGGTCCCTTCTTTGTCATTTTCCTTCATCGGATTAAATTTGGGTGTTTGAGTTTGTACGGAGCACTTCCTTACCGGTGCAGAGGCCTCGGTGGCAAAAGACCGAGAAAAGGTGGGGGCTACTAGGGCCCGATACTTCCTGCGTGCTTCTAAGTAAGTTAACTTTTCAATAGTTTTTATCTCTACCACTTTTCTTTCCTCTTGTTGCTTGGGGCACTTATTTGAGTATGCAGGGTGTGCACCTTCGCAGTTCACGCAGCTCGGTTCAGATGTACATTCATCAGTTTCGTGCTTAGCTTTGCCACAGCGGGGGCAGGTGGATTCGCCCTCACATCTGGTTGCGATATGGCCAAAACGTTGGCAGTTAAAGCAACGCATGGGACGAGGTATGAAAGGCCGCACAGGTACGGATTCATACCCCACATACACCTTCTCTGGAAGTTTATCGCAGGCGAAGGTCAGAACTATAGACGTTGTATCTCTTAGCGTCCCATTTCGTTTAGTTTTCAAGCGTCGACAGTTGATCACTCCCTGATGCTCCATTTCTCTTTTTATTTCATCTTCCTCAACATACAGAAGATCAAAGTGTGAAATAACCCCCTTAGATGTATTCAAGGATCCGTGTTTCTCCACTATAACAGGTATGTTTTGAAGCATCTCAATTCGTAGTAGTTCCACACTCTGCACTTCAGTGGTTGTTTCAATTAGTAGCGTTCCGTCTCTAAGTTTCTTCGCAGATTTAAGCTCTCCTGAGACAAAGCTCGACAAGACCCTTCTTATAAGGAAGGGAGAAACTTTTTTAAGAGTCTCGCCTTCTTCCTTGCATTTCATTATTAGATAGCGCTGAGATGCGCAGAAACTACCTGGACTTGGCTCCCCCGCCCATATCTGAGCGAGGTCTTTTGGGTGGAGGAAGATTTAAATCAACCATGCCACTTATAAGTTGGTCCCTCGAGCTCCCCACCCGCCACGGAGCCACACATTTGGGACGCCACGCTGCAAACCAGCGTGGTCGCCAGGGCTACCCGAGGAATATAGCACTATTGATGTGGGGGCCTGTTTCAGGTTAGAACCTCCAGCGCATGAGTCCTCCACACCCATACGCCTTTGGCCGCCCTACGCAGACCCCCGTCTCTCCAGCACTCGCCACCGAACATATCGGGAAGCTGATTGACCAGGATTGGCTAGATCCTGACCGCCCGTTTACAGGGAATCCGAGGCCAAAGCGGGGTATTGAACTCCGGCCCATACCGGGCATCCGACACCCGGCTGGGTGCCGGAGAACTCACCAACCAGGATCCCCTTCTCCCACTTACGGGTCACCGCACACGGCAAACATGCGGGTGGATCGCAGGCCAGCTGGTATGGCCGCACACAGACAGTTGACCCACAAGACTGTCCGGACTCAACCCTTGCTGACTCAGTGGTTTGTTTTCGGGGTTGTCTCCCCGCCCTTTTAGTCGCCTCTTACGACAAGCAGGGTTACTGCGGGAGTATTCTCAATCCCCCTACCCGCAGGGGGGTCACCTTTTGCTGTGGCCATTTATAGTGGAAGTGAGAAGCCAAAGTCATGTAAAGAATATTTGTTTGAGTTCGTGGAGGAGATGAAAACTCTTAAAGAATCTGGCTTATTTTTAAATTCGAAGCGTTTTGAAGTCACCATTGCTGCATACATTTGTGATGCTCCAGCAAAAAGTTCATTCGACAAACAGTTGGGCATACAGGGTATGCGTCATGCATCAAATGTAGAATTTATGGAGACTATGTGGATAACAGAGTTTCCATTTTGGAAATGGATTGTCCGTTGAGGACTGATGACAGTTTTGCGAAATGTGAAGATACGAAGCACCATAATGGATTGTCTCCACTTCTAGAGATTCCTGGCACAAAACTTGTGAGTCATTTTCTCCTTGATTACCTGCATCTCATTTGCTTGGGGGTGATGAGGAAAATGCTTTCAGCTTTCTCAAAAGGTAGGCTGACTGTGAGATTGTCGTCATTACAAATGGGACGGGTGAATAATAGGTTGGAGCTTGCAAAGAACTATATTCCCTGGGATTTTTCAAGGAAGACAAGATCATTGAGAGACCTTCCACGGTTTAAAGCCACTGAACTCAGGCTTATTTTGGTCTATGTGGGTCCTTATGCATTTATAAATGTTTTGAGCGATGATGTTTTCATGCATTTCTGCTGTTTTCATGCATTTCTGCTGTTTTCATGCATTTCTGCTGCCTTCATGTCGCTGTTAGAATCTTGCTATCAGAAAGGCTTATGGGAGAGTACCTGCCCTGATGAAAATGAAGTGTATGGGAAGTGTGCACGAAGTGTTTATCACAGCATAGGACTTTAGCATGTACTTCGGGGTGTATGGGAAGTGCAAAAGTAAACGCCTGAGAGAACACGAAGTGTACGCGGGGGGGTGTACGCGAAATGTATGCCAAGTGTATGCGAAGGGGAGTGTATGCGGAGTGTTTGCACGAGGAACGGGGTGTATGGGAAGGGGTGTATGGCGAGTTTTTGCTAGGGGAACGGGGTGTATGCGAAGGGATGTATTCCGAGTGTTTACTAGGGGAACGGGGTGTATGGGAAGGGGTGTATGGCGAGTGTCTTCTAGGGGACCGGGGTGTATGGGAAGGGATGTATTCCGAGTGTTTACTAGGGGACCGGGGTGTATGGGAAGGGGTGTATTCCGAGTGTTTGCTAGGTGAACGGGGTGTATGCGAAGGGGTGTATTCCGAGTGTTTGCTAGGGGAACGGAGTGTATGTATTACAATATAGTTTTTTTTCCAAAAAATATGCATTTCTGGTAATTAGATGTATTTCTCATAATGCAAATAAACCATAAAAGTACAAAACATTTTCAGGAAAAAAAAGATTCACTGTAGATAGCACTCTAGAGTGCTATCAACAGTTTCATCTCCAGAAATGTTTCCTCTTGTGGGCTCATCAATCTGAAACAAAGGGAGATGCACATCAGTTAGGAAGAAGATCAAAGTTTAACTGGAACATCACCACTTACATCACAAAATTATTCACTTACATTGCATTACATGTTTTTTCTGTTGGGCTTTTGATCCGGCTACTTCTTCTATGTTGTGTACTCCACACTTCAAGAGCCAGGCTTCAGAAAAGAACACAGATTATTTTTCCATTAAAAACACAGCATTGAATATTTTTACATTTATACCGGCTTTCTTCCCTTAAATAAGTCGAACGTTTTAGTGGTTCGAGGATTTACAGCAAAATTTTACCTGCAATGGAACCGACGAGAGCGTTGCTGGAGTGCTTCTTGCCATCGTCCCAATACTTGGCAGTTCCTTTCACTCGGTACCACTTCTTACGCTCGAAGTCATTAAGATGCTCCGGCTTGAAGCGTCTTATGTCACGAACAGGGACGTTTTCCGTTTCGTTTGAACCTGCCCACTTAATTTTCGCAAACCATTTGTCGGTATGTACCACATCCTTGCTGGGCTCGTTTATTTGTGCAACGTTCTGGCTGGACATGTTCACTTTAAATTATTAACAATAATTCGCAGGGAGTTGAGGGCACGCGTAACCAAAACCCATGTGCTTCGAAAGCGAGCGTATAGATGAGTGCGGTGCGTCGGCCGTGTCATCTGATATCCAGGCGCAAATCAACAATTTCTGACTAGCAGCTTTGTAACATCTTACACAACAATGTAGTGGAGTCGATTGTTGGAAGGAACCAATAACTCGTACATACATCCTGCTTTGGTTGACCATGGAGGTAATGTAGCAAGGCAGTCAGGCGACAGAATAGGGGTTGTAGGACATTGTAGGGACATTGTTGTAGGGGTGAGATTAGAGGATGTACGAAAGTAACGAGCGAATGCTCCACCGCCACTACTAAATTTTATTCGGGAACGATACAATGTTACAGGACAGACAAGAATGAGGGAAGTGTCCACGAAGGATGCGAGACACCTTCCCGTACATTCCCTTGATCTGGACGAAGGGGGCAGGAAGTGTACGCGAAGGGAAGTGTCCACGAAGGATACGAGACACCTTCCCGTACATTCACTTGATCTGGACGAAGGGGGCAGGAAGTGTACGCGAAGGGAAGTGTCCACGGAGGATACGAGACACCTTCCCGTACATTCCCTTGATCTGGACGAAGGGGGCAGGAAGTGTACGCGAAGGGAAGTGTCCACGAAGGATACGAGACACCTTCCCGTACATTCCCTTGATCTGGACGAAGGGGGCAGGAAGTGTACGCGAAGGGAGGTGTCCACGAAGGATATGAGACACTTTCCGTACATTCCCTTGATCTGGACGAAGGGGGCAGGAAGTGTACGCGAAGGGAAATGTATTGGAAGCTGTGGAGTAACACTTCAATAGCACTTCCTCCTTCACAAGGAAGTGTTCATGAAGTGTATCCCGAGACGAAGTGTATTGGAAGGTGCACTACAACCTCCGCATACACTCCCAGGCGTACACTCCCTCGCAACGGGGTGTACGGCGGGAGGTTGTGCACTTCCCATACACTCGCTGTACATTTCGCGTACACTCCCTTAACCAGAACAATACACTTCATTTTCATCAGGGTGGATTTTGCCCATGACTTGATGCACTATTTTATTTCTTGCTTTGCTACATTATATGGGAGAGAAAGTGTCTCCCACAAAGTCCAAAACCTCATCCACATTGTGGAAGATGCAAGAAATTACGGCACTCTGGATGCATTCAGTGCATTTAAATTTGAAAATTTCCTGCAAAGCCTCAAGAAATTAGTGAAAAAAAGTGAGAAACCTTAGCAGCAAATAGTCAGAAGGTTGGCTGAAAGAATTTATACTTGCAGTTAAAGAAAATTCTGATCTCAAACATCAAGAGCCAATACCAAGCAACCTACCAATACCTGATGGTTTCAGTGGCTGTGGCTACAAGAAAGTGTGTGTCAGTAATTACATGCTTTCAACCTGTATCCCAAATGATTGTGCTGCTCTGCACAGTGGGTCAGTAATATCTATAGAATTCATTGGAACAAAGGATTCTAAAATAGCTTTTAAAGGGAAAAGGTTAAAAAATCAAAGATTTCTGTTCTGAACCTGTGTGTTCAGGGGCAGTAGCAATTTATCTGGCTGAAGTCTTGTCGGAGGATGTCATTTGTTTTGCAAATGACAAAGTGCAAGGCAATTCAGCTGCCCCTTGAGTCAGGGAATTTCTACGTGGCTGATATCTTTCACTGTTAAAGTGAAATCTGCTGCAGAGGGAGGTATGACTTCATGTTATGGGTGAACAAGAAATCTCAAAATTTGAATGTCACAATCGAGTTTCACTTATCTTAACAGGTGTGGTAGTGCATGAATAAATTGGTATATTTAAATATTAATTGCTCACATTTCTTTTCCTAGATGTCATTCACCAAGGATTTTCTAGTTGTTGAGACTTTAGAGGGGGGCAGGCTAGTGATCTCGGTGGTACCATGCAATTGGATTTGCCATGTTCAGGGCAAGAAAACCCTCCTCTGGCCACCTCAGGCTAGTGGAAATGAGCTCGTCCTTATTAAGTCTTTCGCCGAACCTGACCTGAGTACTTAGGGAGAGTACAACGTACTGAAAACCTCCAAACCAATAGGTAAGCAGCAATTTTTAACTATTTCAGTCTCACTTTATATATCTTGTTGAGTCTATATTGTGATGGCCCACGGAAGGCTCCGTGATGTCCATCCGTCTATTTTTTTTACTACGTGGAAGTTCACGATTTGGGAAAACTATTTGTAAATATTTTTTTTTGTTTATTTGTGTAAATTAACATCTAAAAAAATGTAAACGAGTGAATTATTAGGGTTGTGTGAATGTGTGAAAAAAAGTGTATTTGTGAATATAAGTGAAAAATACGAGTAATAGTTTGAGTGTCTTTAACTACGTTTCAAAAATCCCGGTTGAAAAAACCATCGAATAAGTGACACGAACAGAACATCGTATAAGCAGACGACACATTGTGGGGCTTTCTGGGTGGAGGAAAAGGGGCATATAACGCTCGCCCGAGACCGACAAAAGGGAACACTCTCGAACACACTCTTGGACGGATTGCCCGGAGATACATTGCTGGTTGAACGTTGCTAGTGTGAGCATTGTGCCAGAGCCAAGTAAGATGGCCATCATCTGAAAAAAGAGTCGGAGGCAAGGAACGGACTGTCACTGTCGAGAAACGAAGAGAGAGGTGGAGAAAGACGAGGCGAATGGGAAACGTCTTCCGAGGTTCGGAGTTTCTTCAAAGGGCTACGAGGTGCTGAGGGTCATCGCGAGCCGCACATTGTAATCGCCGCCGCCACCCTGCATCAGCTTCCAGGATCTCCGAAAGAAGAGACTTCACCCGGGCTAAATTCGTAAGAATTCCTGTCGCGACGTCCTATTCCTCCCGCCCCATTGCTCCCCCCTCTCGACCAACGACGATCCCCGACTCACGGCTAGCCTGCTTTTATGGTTGGCTTCATTCATTGAATCTCTGGACTAGCATCCGTGATAACAAGCCCCTGTATTTCAAGATCACCAGCTATGCGTCATACTTAGCGGACTTTTAAGTTTAATCATTGGACAATAGGGTTTTTTTTTATTTGAAGATGACGCCGTGTGGAAAAAGGGTATTTTTGTATGTATTTGAGACATGACGCCGTGTCAAAGAAGTGTATTTTGTATTGAAGGTGACGCTGTGTGCCACTGAACGGTATTTTTTTTCGTCTTTCTTTTCGTATTGAAGGTGACACCGTTTGGGATAGGTGAATTGTATGTCGAAGGTGACGCCGTGTGGGAAAAGTGCTTTCAAGTCATTAAATGTTATTACAGAAAAGACGCTAGTAGTTATAATTTTGTTGCCTAAATCGCCAATCTTCCTTCCCTCGATCGCATTGCTTAGAATTGTAACGCGGTAGTCGCGGAACTCTACCTGTGCCTTTTTTTTCTACATTTTTGCAAACCAAAAGTCTGATAGTGGAAGGGCATCACCCGCTTTTCGACTGCACGGTCTTCACAAGCCGTGACACCCGAACAGCAATCTGTTTGTATAGCGGAACTCCGACTCATTCACCCTGGTTAAATCCCGTGGGGAAAACTGAGGTTCTAACCGAAAGGGAGGGGTGTGTGACGAGACCACTATAATATATGTTGAGTTACTATTGTCTGTTCCTAGTTTGTAGGTGGTTCAAGGCAGCATGATGAAATTGATAATTTCTAGGGCTTTATGAAATATTAGGAATTTATACCGATGCGGTGCGATTGAAAGAGATTGAAGAGTCTGAAGAAAGCAGAGGAGGAGTTAAAAAAGTCGGCCAAAACTGGGCGGAGATTACTGATGTTATCAGTATCAAGGCATGGTTGTGAGTCTACCTCAGAGGAAAGTGCAACGGAGGGAGACTTAAATGCTTCAGGTTCTACCCCAATGCAGAGGGAAAACAGGAAACTATTGCCTCCTTCGCCAAAGCTTGTGCCAGTTCCAAAGGTAGAAAGGAAGAGGTCTTTGGAGAACGGTAGCTATAATGGATATTTAGATAGATTTAGAGCCTTGATGTTTATTTTTGTGACTAAGTCTAAAGCACTGAATTTGATAAGCACATTTTTTTCAGATAATGAAAGGAGCTCTGAGAAAAGGAAGGCAGAGAGGGGAAGTACCAAAGGTAATGGGTTCCATAAGTAAACTCATATTACTAATCTGAAGCCTGTTTAATCCTCCCTTTGTATTAAGTTGACTGCATTCTTGCTAAGACATCCTCTCAACTTTTCAGATGACAGCCCTGAGGAAAGGCCCCAACAGGGAAAAATTAAAGGTAAGGAGCAAATTGATTCAAATCAATGAATTACAGAGTCAATAGGTAGTGACTTATAGACTTTGATGTTTGATAGTATCTACGTTTCCAACGCAAAAGCCCTTTTCATGAGGATAGTTATTTTCCTTTTCAGATGCCAGAACTACTGCTGAGACAGTTGATCATGGGAAGACTAAAGGTAATGAATCATGAGATCAGAAGAATGATAAGTACATGTGTATTTGTTCATTTATGGCTTTGTATTTTTATGTATATGCATATGTTATGCCACTTTTCATATTATTATAAATGTTTTAAATCAGATACTGGAAGAAGCCTTGGAGTGGGGCCAATGGATGACAATAAAGGTAATGACTTAAACACCATATTTTTCTCATCTTGTTACATGAGATATTGCTCATATAGTCCATTCCTTGGCCAGAAATTTTTTTCTTGTACATACTTCCTTTTCTCAAAAACTGCTGTCATAAGTTCTTCCGGATTATAGGTAACCAAGGGTCGATATTTACGATCTAGTCGGTACACAGTGGCTATTGCACTCTCCAAATTTGCACTCTACTGCATATGACGAGTATATGTACGTCTTCTGTGATAATTGACTCCCTGATACTAGTCTTTCAGTGATAGCTGCTGTTTTTAGTGATTCAGTAAATATTCATAAATAACCACAGACTAGCCAGGACATTTACGGAGTCACCTGAGAGTGCACATAAAGTGCAAGAATTCCACTGGGCAAAAATCATTTGCCTTGACCGGGATTCGAACCCGGACCCCAAAACTCGCATCAGGTGCCCTAACTACCTTGTCCTCTAAAGCCACCAAACTCCACAGGGGCAATAAGATGCCTTGGTAGCTTAAGTGGTTAGAACATCTAGTGTTGAGTTTGGGGGATCCAATTTATAATCTCAGTCAAGGCGGCTGATTTTTAGTGTGGAATTTTAACACTTGATACAGTAAAATTGATGAATTGTAGTAGTTTATTCCCATCATTTGATACTCTTTCCTGTCTACAGTCACTCAAACTGATTCTGAACTTTTTCGAGGTGCAGGCCATAGCTTCCGAAAATCCATGGACTGTAGGGCTACCGAAGGTTTGTCTTTTCAGGCTATTTATTGGTGGAAGGCTGTGGAGGCTTTTCTGTTGCAAGCTGTATGGATCCTAATGACATGTTCTCATTTTAGCTGCATAATATTTTATAACTATTAGCAAATATGTCATAGCTCTTAAATGTTTTGTGTTTAATAACATTGTATTCCATTCCGTTGACAAAAAATTCTCTTCAGATATGGTGAGGGAACTTAGGCGGGACTTCAGTTCATCTAAGGAGGTAGTGTTGAAAAAAATTGATGAATTGAAAAGTAAGGAGGAACTTGCAGACAATGATATCCTGCCTTTGAAATTGAATATGCAGTAGGCCTAGGAGAATCAAGAGCTGATTTTGACGACATTGAAGGAGAAACAACAACAGTCATCCCCCTTGGGAGTACACTTTATGTCGACTGAAGCTGTAAGAAATAAGCCTTTTGCCCTGCCAGCTACCAGCAAGACCGAATTGCTGGATATAGAAAGGCAATTATCTTCATGCACAAAAGTAGTCCAGTACTTGGTAAGTAAAAATTACACAGGTCTGTGACATAAAAATTGTTTCAAATGTAATAAGTAATTTTTATAGTGTTTTCAATGCTAATTTCGAAAAAAATAGTGAAAAATTCCATCACGTACAGTTATTTCACAAACTGCTCGCCTAGTTTTAGTTTTTTTCGATATTTTTATACATATTTCAGTACTCTAGTGAGGTTGAATTTGTGTTTTGAGGATCTACATAAACTGTTATTAAGCCTAAAGTACTTTTAAAAAGTATTACAAAAAACTATGAGGCATTTTCAGTTACATAGCCGTTTTTATACTAGATGAGTTATGTGTAAAATAAAGAGTAATTAGGAGAAACCATCAGTATTTTCATGTGAGTGCTTGTCCTTGCCCTCCCCCCTCCTCTTACTTGCTCACTGAGCATCTTTCATGTCAATGCCTGTCTGTCACGCTGCCCCTTCCCCCTCCATCACCAAGCAGTGAGCTTCTGCTATTGTCCTTCAGTTCACAGTCCCTCTTCACTATGTGCTGTTCTCGTTTTGTTGTTACTAGTGCTTTGAAGTAGTGACTGTTTTCTTGTGTTGTGAAGTTGTTTTATGGACAATGGCTACCAGAGGATGTATAAACTCACCAGATTGCTTCTGCTACATTTGTGGTAACTATACCATTAAAAAGCAACTAAGAAACATTTCCGATTTTGTTGAAAAGGTATATTTTGCCTATTTTGGTATCAAGTTAGGCGATCAAGATAAGCCTTGGGCCCCACACAAAGTTTGTTCATTGTGTGTTGAAGATCTGAGGCAATGGTTTCAACGTAAAAAGCAGTCCTTACGTTTCGGAATACCAATGGTTTGGAGGGAGCCCAAAAATCATAGTGATGACTGCTATTTTTGTTCTTGCAACGTACTACTGTCGTGGAAAAAAGTCATGACACTCGAGTTTACAAGTCAATGACAGTTGTACGTGTAGTCCCACATGAAAACAAGTTATATCAAAAATTAGCAAATTTAATTCTGCGTTTAACTGTGGAAAGTGAAAATTTTTATTTTAACTTGTTAAAATTTTATTGTCTGTGAAACAAAAAAAGTACCGGTTTTTTCACCGTTTTAAACGGAATGCTCACTTAAAAAATGCATAACGTTTAAAGTATTCATTGGATCGTAACCAAACTTTAACACAACATAACGAAACTTGTTGTTAAGGTATGTACAAAGGTTTGATATAATCGAAGTTTAAATAAAATTGTTCTTGTAAATTTTGTGAAACAACTTTTTCTCAGTACTGCGCGGTCATATCGATACGAATCTTGTCCTGTCATGGAGCTTATGGTAATACAAGGCTAATCGGTTTTCGATATTTAGAATTTATTTAGTTGTTTATTTTATGTGCGCTTACATTTAATTCGATGTTTCCAATAGCAAGAGGTGTGAAGCGAACGAGAGGAAACGGACGCATGGCCTTCGAATTCCGTGCGACGTTGCCACGTTCGACACCATCCCCGTGCTCCATGTGTAGAATCCATACTTTTTTGTTGCATTGTGACTTAAAAAGATTTTCTTTCATTGCAGTGGCACATCTCTTTACCGTCGATAACGATCTTCCAACACACTCGGACACTTTATGATAGACCGGATCCCTCTTATCATTAATCTTTTCACTTTCGCTTCTAAAAGAACAAATCGCACTAGCAACCATGGCAAACTCGCCCTCCGTCAATGGTTTAGCAGGCATACTGTCAGATGTTAATCCAAAGAAAATCGGCGACAGAATGAGTGTAGGGTCAGACGGGTCAGACATACAAATACAAATGATTCATCGCTGAGACAAAGCGGGTCATTCGGCCTCGCCATCAGCACAATGTAAGCATCACAATGTAATATAATGACAACAGCTTATTAGCTAGCAACCCAATTTTAAACCTGCCATTGGAGGTCCAAAGCCCTCATGAGAAAAGGAGATGGAAAGGAGTTAATTTTCTTTGGAAAGAAAAGAATCCTACCTTTTTAAGCTACAATGCAACAAATGGTGTCCGATGGCAACAGAGGTGTCGAACGCGGCAACGTCGCACGGAATTACAAGGCCATGCGTCCGTTTCCTCTCGTTCGCTTCACGCCTCTTGCTGTTGGAAACATCGAATTAAATGTAAGCGCACATAAAATAAACAACTAAATAAATTCTAAATATCGAAAACCGATTAGCCTTGTATTACCATAAGCTCCATGACAGGACAAGATTCGTATCGATATGACCGCGCAGTACTGAGAAAAAGTTGTTTCACAAAATTTACAAGAACAATTTTATTTAAACTTCGATTATATCAAACCTTTGTACATACCTTAACAACAAGTTTCGTTATATTGTGTTAAAGTTTGGTTACGATCCAATGAATACTTTAAACGTTATGCATTTTTTAAGTGAGCATTCCGTTTAAAACGGTGAAAAAACCGGTACTTTTTTTGTTTCACAGACAATAAAATTTTAACAAGTTAAAATAAAAATTTTCACTTTCCACAGTTAAACGCAGAATTAAATTTGCTAATTTTTGATATAACTTGTTTTCATGTGGGACTACACGTACAACTGTCATTGACTTGTAAACTCGAGTGTCATGGCTTTTTTCCACGACAGTAGGTTTCAATTTGAAAAACAAAAAGGATATTTCTTACCCTAACATTCAATCAGCCATTCGCCCTGTTCCTCATGGACCTGAAGTACCAATACCCTCTCCTCCAGATTCTTTGGATGATATTTTAGATCATCACGAGCCATTGGCTCAGCAAGGTGATAGTGAAGAAGACAGTGATTGCTACGATCCTGGCACAACCGATCCCATTCCATTCTCAGAATCTGAACTGAACGATTTAGTTAGAGACCTAGGCCTTCCTAAAGACTCGGCAGAGGTTTTAGGATCTAGATTGAAAGATAAACATATGTTGGCTCCGGGTACATCCTTTTCATGATATCGATCAAGGGAAAAGGAGTTTGTATCTTTCTTCTCTCAAGAAGGTGACCTGGTGTTTTGCAGTGATGTTCCTGGACTTATGGCACGTTTCAAAATAGAATACGCTCCTGATGAGTGGAGACTTTTTATTGACTCTTCAAAAAGAAGCCTTAAAGCAGTACTTCTACACAATGGCAATACGTATGCTTCTGTGCCAGTTGGACACTCGGTTCACTTAAAAGAATGATACAAAAACCTTGAACTGGTTTTAAACAAACTCTGATATTCAGACCACAAATGGACACTCTGTGGTGATTTAAAAGTGATTTCAATGCTGCTTGGTCAACAAAGTGGCTATACAAAGTTCCCTTGCTTTCTCTGTGAATGGGACAGTAGAGACAGAAAGCAACACTACATAAAAAAAAGCTTGGCCCTTGAGAAAAACCTTACAGGTAGGGGTTAAAAATGTTGAGAGGAAAAGCCTTGTGGATCCCAAAAAGGTGTTACTTCTGTTCTGTTGCAGGCAAACACAGGAGTCCATTATAGAAAAACTTTAATTTCTCACTGAACGATACAAAGCATGGCGTAGTCCCGCCAACAACAGCCGGCGGCGTTTCTCGTGCTCCCTCCTCTTTTGTTTTTCCTGCCAGGGCTACCACCCGGGATACAACATCTCCCCTCCACTAAAGATAACCCCTTCACACCGGCATATACATGAAAACACAAATCAAGATATAATTACACAAGGAAATCACTTAGGTATTTTGGTGGCTGCCTCTGTCGTGATGGGCGACTCAAAGGAGCAAAACTAGGCCCAGCCAACGCAGGGCCTCCAGGCAAGGGCTCATGAGCATTCTCAAGGTCAACAGACTCAGAGATATCACTTTCGGGAACCGGGACCTCAGCAACCTCCCCGATGCCGACACCAGCCCGTGGAACAAACTCATGACTCTCACTTCCACCTGGCTCAACTCTAGGGCGAAGGTATTGATTAGAGACATTCTTTTTTAGTTTCCCATCACACAGAATATCAAAAGACTTGGCACTCACTTGCTTTACGATTGTAGCAGGTTTCCATTGTTTTGTGTTATGTGTAATATACTGTGTCCACACATTATCACCATCTTTCAATTCTGGTAGTTTAGTCTTATATTTGGAGGCCACTTTCTCATTACAGGAAGTCACCCGGTCTTCCACAATGCTCATTGGGTTTAATAGGGACAACTTGGTTCTAAGCTTCCTCCCCAGGAACAACTCCGCGGGTTCTAACTTAGTTACAGTGTGTGGTGTTGTACGATAAGCCATTAGGAATTTGTTAATCCTACGCTGCAAGGACAACATTTCACACGATTTGTCGAGAACAGATTTCTTTAGAGCCTGTTTTACATGTTGCACCGTTTTCTCTGCCTGACCATTTGCTCTTGGTAAGTAAGGGGGTGAAAAGAGATGTTTGGCCCCCATACTAGTAAGAAACTCACTAAGTTCTTGGGACTGAAAAGGTGGGCCATTGTCGGAGACGAACACTTTAAACAACCCATATGCAGCTGTCATAGACTCAAGTTTTTCAATGACTGCAGAAGCACTTGTTTCCTTCATAATTACCACAATCGGCCACTTAGAATAAGTATCTACTACAATAAGCAGTGTCTTATTTTCTACATAACAAAAGTCGGCATGCACTCTCTCCCACTTAGATTTTGGCCATGTCCAAGGAGAAAATGGCATTTGAGGAAGTGAGTTTTGAACCTGTTGACATGGCTCACAAGAAGCTACCATTATTTCAATGTCCTGGTCAAGAGTAGGCCAATAGACATAACCACGAGCAAGTGCTTTCATTTTACTCATTCCTGGGTGTTGATCATGCAACAAATTTAGAACATCATGTTGTAGAGCTTTTGGGATACATACTTTTGAACCATAGGTGACACACTGGTTATTAACAGAGAGTTCTAACTGTCTCTTAAAATAAGGTTGTAACTGAGGATCATCACACTTAGAGGGCCAGCCATGTTGGATGTACATTCGCACTTTTAATAAATCAGGATCTTTTTCTGTACCTAGCACAATTGACTGGGCATTCAAAGGTACACCTAATGTCTTAACTAGACATATCACATTTTCAGGAGACTCCACTGGTGTATCATCTGCCAATGGAAGTCTGCTTAGAGCATCAGCATGAGGGATATTTATCCCTTTCTTATACACAATCTTGAATCTGTAGCCATGCAGTAGTACTGCCCAACGCTGAAGACGTGCAGCAGCGAGAGGCTTAACACCCGTCTTTGAACCGAAAATTATTGTAAGAGAACTGTGGTCAGTAACCAGTTCAAATTCTCTTCCCCAAAGAAATTTGTTAAAGTGGGTGACACCAAAAATTACTGCAGCAGCCTCTCTCTCTACTTGAGCATAATTGCGTTCGGTGGTGGTAAAGGTTTTTGAGGCAAAGCCCACTGGGCGCTCTTCCCCTGAAGGGAGAATGTGAGACAGAACAGCCCCAGCCCCAACCTGAGAGGCATCACAAGTTAGTCTAATAGGTAACTTAAGGGAATAAGGAATAAGCACCTGACTACTACTGAGGGCTGTCTTACATTTCGCAAAGGCTTCCTTTTGTTCCTTACCCCAAGACCAAGGAAAATCTTTCTTCAATAGTTTATTTAGGGGTTCCATAAAAGTAGATGCACCTGGGAGAAATTTATAATAAAATTTTACAGCTCCTAGGAAACTACTTAACTCAGACACAGTTGAAGGTGAAGCCATATCCACAATAGCCTTCACCTTAGATTCCTCAACATGTAAACCATGAGAATCTAGCACATGACCTAAAAATATGACTCTGTTAACAAAAAATTCACATTTGGGTATGTTAATGACAATGTTATGTTGTGACAATCGCCCCAACACCTGTTTTAAAACAGAGGAACATTCAGACCAATTAGCAGCATAAATAAGAATATCATCAAGATACACAAACAAGTTTGGAATACCCTGTAAGATTTTTTCAACAGTTTGCTGGAAAATAGCGGGTGCAGAAGCTATCCCATAGAGCATTCTCTTTACCTTAAAACAACCTACATGAGTGCTCAGAGTTAAGATAGATTGTGATTCTTTACCAACAGCTAATTGCAGATACGCCTGAGAAAGATCAATTTTACAGAAACACTCACCTTTTAGTAAGGACAAATCATCTATCAGTGGTAGTGGGTAATGATCCATACTCAGACAACGGTTTACAGAACAACTGTAATCCCCACAGATTCTTACCTCGCCATTGGCTTTTGGGACGACTACAATTGGAGTACCCCACTGTGTGTTGGTCGTGGGCTCCAAAATCCCTTGTTTGACCATTTTCTCCAACTCTTTTCTTACCTTATCTCTCAGGGGAATAGGCACTTGTCTATGAGACACAAAAACAGGGACAGAATCTGGTTTCAATACAATCTGGGCGACATAACCCTTGATCAGCCCAGGCTTTCCTGAGAATACAGAAGGAAACTGTTTCTTACAATCCTCTAACACATTTTCACAGTTGGCAACCGCATTTACTGCTTTCTTCGGGAACAGACTGTACCAATTTATAGGAAGCACTTCTAGCCAAGGAATACCCATCAAGGAATGAAACTTTCCCTTGTGCACAACCAGAGGTAACACATACTCTGTACCTTCAAACAAAACATTAACCTGACATTCGCCGAGTAATGATAAGGGGGCACTGGAACAATTGTACAGCCTTGAGGTGGGTGTCAACTTCAAGTGGCTTAGGTGTTTCTTATAAATCTCTTCTCCTACACAGGATTCATCCGCGGCCGAATCTATTTGCATAGTTATAGGTGCACCATTAATCTGAACAGTCACCATACGCCGATTCCTTTGGGTTCCCTGCACTTGACGCAACTGCAACAATCCCACATAGCTGCGGCAGTCTTCATCACTAGATTCCTCTGGTGTTTGCTCTTGCACGGATTTCACCGTCTTTTTCTTTTTGAGCTTGTCTTTATTCTTCTGACGGCAGAATTTCACTGAATGTCCGTCCTTGCCACAATGGGTACACTTCAAAGGCTTGTCACACGAGTTAGCATAGTGTGGCCCTCCACAATTAAAACACTTCACCATGTCTTTTGGTGATACCGACTTACAGAAAGGTTGAGGTCTCTTATTGATTACCGAAACTGAGGCGGGACTCTCCCCAGCGCTTTTGGCGTATTCTGCGGATCCTTCCATATAGCACGCTTTGGCCACGAATCTCTTAAACGGAACATTTTCGCCTGCCAGTTTAGTGGTGATTTCTTCACTATTAAGGCCATACAAAAATTGATCAATTAGTCTATCTTCCATACTGTTTCCAAAATCACAGGTGGCAGCCAACTTCTTTAAAGCTAGAGCATACTCCGAAAAACTTTCATTAGGGGCACGCACACGACGTTGAAAGATCAGTCTCTCTGCTCGAAAGAATCTCACCGGTGTAAATATGGTCTTGAGTTCCTCCACTAATTGTTCGTAAGTCAGCTGGTCCGGTGAGAGAGGGTGGAGATTGACAGTTAGCTTCTCCAAGGCCGCCCCTCCTATGTGACCAATTAGGAAATCCTTCTTGCCGAGATCCTCAACAGGAGGACGTAGAGTCCTCATATAGCTGTTTAGGCGCAGAAGGTATGTCGAGATGCTCTCGACACTTTGATCAAAAGTTCCTAGACTCATCTTAAGGTAATAGTTTCGTGAAGATAAAGAATGGCACGTACCACAGGCGCGGACGACCGATCAGTTTCTCTTTTTTTTTCGAAAACTCACGTAACAGCCTCAACCATACGACAGTATCGGACTCCCAGTTATCCCATCCTCGTCGCCAATTTGTTCTGTTGCAGGCAAACACAGGAGTCCATTATAGAAAAACTTTAATTTCTCACTGAACGATACAAAGCATGGCGTAGTCCCGCCAACAACAGCCGGCGGCGTTTCTCGTGCTCCCTCCTCTTTTGTTTTTCCGGCCAGGGCTACCACCCGGGATACAACAACTTCCACCACTTCACATTAAGTTGGGGCTGATGAAACAATTTGTCAAGGCATTGCCAAAAGAAGGGGAGTGTTTCCGATATCTTTGTGGACAGTTTCCTGGTTTATCCGAGGCAGAGCTATAGGAAGGAGTCTTTGTCGGACCAGACATGACAAAACTAATGAGATTCCAACTTTGTGGACAAAATGGAAACAAAAGAAAAGGCAGCATGGACATCTTTTAAATTAGTTGTTACCGGTTTCCTAGGAAATAAAAAAGATCCAAACTACAAGACAATCGTCGCAGACATGCTCGACAACTTTAACACGTTTAGCGCCGACATGGATTTTCAAAAAATGCCATCTGGGCCAATTTTTCTTTTTAAGTGTTATGACTTAGAATAACCTTAAGAAATATATTAAATTCTTTTATATGTTATTATTTGCGTTTTTTTCTAAAAATCCTGAATTTTTATGTAGCGGTCCCAAGGGACCGCCATGGCAACCACGGTAACCGTTGGCCTTCTGTTGCCGCGGCGGTCCCATGGCGGTCCACGTCATATGGGACCGCCATGACGGACGACCATTTCATTCGCGTTGACTCGTTTATTCGATATTTTTCCTGATGAATGCTTACATTGTAACATTTTCACGGCCTATTCCTTTGCTCATACATGCCTCAATTGACTTCCAAGTCACGTTGCCGAAACCCTAACCTTTCATTGATCCCTCCCAACTTCTTGTACCTTGTCACTTTTACCTTGTGGTACGCAAACATAATAGCCATACTTAGTAATCAAAACATGAGATTTTGTATTCCCATTGCCTACAGTTAATGGGTTTGCGGAATATATCTGCTGCAACATTATAATGATTCTATTTGCCTTATCTTCCAAACAATAGATACTTTATCCGAATATAGATCCGATTCGAATAGATACTTTATACACACTAGTGTAGTTGGTTAGTAGGAAGTGCAGTTGGAATCCAATTGGATTCACCAGTATGCAAATATAAATCCAGCTGAAGTAATCTATTGTGAAAGCTGGATTCCAGCTGTGCTTCTTACAAGATTCAAGCTGGATTTCAGCTACATACTCCAGCGTACTGCATACCAATTTCAATACCACTTTTGGATACCATTATGTCAATTCGGATATTGGATTCGGCAAAGATGGCCGCCGAGGTCAGTAGCTATCAATGTTGCTCCTGCAACAATGCAATTCTAAACCAAATCTCGGCCTTGGATTGCATTCTCTGTAGTTCGAAAAGCCATCTAAGCTGTACGGGAATATCTACGACTGAATTCGAACTTATCTGTAGCAGTACTTCCATAGTCTGGCTCTGTAAACTGTGTGCTACCAAGCCTCGTGACCCGGATCGTGTCCAGGTAGTAACACCTTCTTTCACCCCTGAAAGAATGATTGGGAGTTTACAGCGTCGACTGGAAAAGGTGGAGAAGTTTATTGCTTGCAATGAGGCCAACTTAATCCCAGTAACTTTCAATAAGAAAGTAATCTCAAAACCAGTCCACTCCGTTCCGTCTGTTAATGGAGAAGGAATTTCATCGGTCCCCGAGAACGATATATCGCATGGAATCGAAACTGCTGCGAACGATCCCGTTCCGCCGTTTTATTTGTCCAACTGCGAGACAGCCACCCAACCACGGGAAAGCCCCTCTGAAAACGAAGATAATAACCCTCATGGAGATGAAGAAGAATTCGTAGAGGTGAAACCTAAACGGCGTAGGCGGCAAAGAAAAGTTATCACCGGCAGCGGCGAGGCTACCAACAACTTCAAGGGTGTTCCAGTGAGAACGTGGCTCTACGTAAGTCGCGTAACTACAGCAACGGAGCCCTCCGATGTTCAGGAGTACATAAAAAGTAAATTCAACTGCAGCGATGCGGTATGCAAAAGAATATCGCAAAATAAAAAATTCTTCGCCTACAAGGTTGGTATCAACTCTTCTTCAATAGATGAGCTAAAAAATTATAAAAAACTGGCCGGATGGGGTCAAAATTAGGGATTTCAAATTTCTGCCCCCTAAGGCTACATCAGCATCCACCCACTCAGATAATTCACATATTTCTGATACTTCAGCAGTGATCCCTAACGTTCCCCCAAACTCAAGTGCAGTCCCACAACCAAAGTGTGAAAGTGTCCCAAATCACCCTGCCAGTGATAACGCAGTGTTCATTAACCCGAGCTCTGATTCCAATCTCACCCAGCCCCAGTTCCCTAAAATTCCTCCAATCACAAGTGCAATCCCCCAACCAAAGTGCGGAAGCGTCTCCAATCACCATGTCACCCAAGGCTCGGATCCCAATCACGCCGAGTCCCATTGTTCCAGTCAAGCTCCTCTATCTGAGTCTGACAGAACAACGCCTCCCGTTGCCCCTGAGCTGTTACCTTCCATCTCCAAAAGCCAGATGACTACAAGAAGTAACACCGGGTCCTTAAAACCAAAACCACCCAGATGACCCGGTCAGCAAAAGTGCACTTCCAATGTAACTAATTCTGATAGTGCATCTTATCAAAGTGTACACAAACATCCTATAAACTTTCTATTTTTGAATATCCAATCCCTCAGGAACAAGGGTTATGATCTTGAGGTAATCCTACAATCTTTGAATGTTGATATTCTACTTATATGTGAACACTGGCTGAGTACTTCTGAAATTTCCCAATTCTGCCTGTCAGGCTATGACCTGAAATCTTATTTTAGTCGTTCTCTTCACAAAGGAGGTGGTGTAGCGATTTATTCGCGACCCGGTATAGATATCTCTTGTCTTAACATTAGTGAATGCTCTGAGATGGAATTTGAATGCTGTATTGCTAAGCTAAACATCAACTCCTCCATCTGTGCAATCTACTGTGTTTACCGCTCCCCAAGTGGCAATCTTAAACATTTCATTGATGCTCTCAATGATGTAATCTTGTTTACTTCGTCCAAAAGTGTTGATAATATGATTCTATGTGGAGATTTTAATGTTGACATCTTAAGTGACTCATCTTGTAGATCCGACTTTTGTAATATGCTTGAGAGCCATGGTGTCATGATCATTAACGATGTGCCTACAAGAGTGACTAAATCCTCATCATCTATGATTGATCTACTCATTTCTGATATACCACCTAGGCAATTTGTATGTAATACTTTAACCTCTATACTATCTGATCACCATGCTCTTCTTTTCTTGCTTGAGTCCTTGAACAAAGCCTCTTACAAAATCCCTCATCTTATCCATAAGAGAACTTTTGATTATGAATCAATCATTAACCTTGTAAATTCAATAGCTCTTGAAACCTGGGATGATATTTATGAAGCAGGACATGCAAAAGACAAATTTAAAAAATTCATTGATACCTTCACCATGTATTTCAATGCAGCTTTCCCCAAGAAATACCTCAGATGTAGACCGAAAGACTCCAAAAGAAAGCTCTACTCCCATGACCTAGTAGTTGAGAGTCGACGCCTACGAGAGCTTCATCAGGAAGCTAAATATGTTGATAATTGCCTAATGGCCTCTTACAAACAATCTCTTAAGGTCTTTAAAGAGCGAGTGAGGACACACCGCAAAATCAACAACGAGATGTACATCACTTCCTCGACCAATCCCATAAAATCAGCATGGGATGTTATTAAGTGCAACACCAAATCAGGTCAACATAATGCTATGCATGATAAATTCAATTTCAATGGTACCCTAACTACAGATCCTGTAATAATTGCTACCAATTTCAACTCAACTTTCAGCAGAAAAACCACTGACTCCCCTCCCCCATACCCATTACTCACCAAAAGCTCTCCATCCTTTAGGTCCTTTTTTCTTTATCCCACTTGTCCCAGAGAGGTTCAAAAAGTCATAGAATCTTTTCCAAATAAATGGTCCTCAGGTTTTGATGAAATCCCCATTCCAATCATCAAAGCAGCTAACAAATTCATATGCCATCCCTTGGCAGACATCATTAATTCCACTTTTGACAATGGATATTTCCCCAACTATCTTAAGTTAGCCCACGTTACCCCTATTTACAAAAAGGGCTCCCGGTCAGATCCATACAACTATCGGCCTATATCCATTCTCTCATGCTTCTCAAAAATTTTTGAAAAAATCTTCTATAATCATCTTGTAAGTTTTTTGGAACAACAAAAATTGCTTCATGAAAGTCAACATGGCTTCCGAAACAAAAAATCAACAACCACTGCCATATTCCAACTATTAAACTATATCCACAAGGCTCTAGATAATAGAAATTCCACTGTTGGCATATTTTATGATCTTAGCAAAGCCTTTGACAGTATTGATCATGAAATTTTGTACTTTAAATTCTCGAGGCTGGGTATCAATGGTAATGCCTTCCTCTGGATAAAATCCTTCCTTACTAACCGGCAGCAGCAAGTCAAATTTAACTATCAAACTGCGAAAGGTCCCAAAATTACCCTGTCAGAGCCACTAGAAGTTCATCAAGGTGTGCCTCAAGGCTCAATACTTGGACCCCTGTTCTTCCTAATATTTGTAAATGACCTTCCCAATTCAATTACTCTTGGGAAACTCCTCCAATATGCTGATGATACGTCATGTCTGCTACAATCAAAAAACTCCACTGAACTTGGATACCTCTGCAGAACCGCTGTCTCTGATATGAACGAGTGGTGCAGATCCAATGGTCTCACCATAAATTCCACGAAATCCTTTCATCTTCAGTTTCATCACAAAAGAAGTCCTCCCTCTTCTAGCCTCCTACTCCGAGTAAGTGATAACCCCATCCTTCGTTCCCAAGTCATTAAGTTTCTTGGGTTAACAATTAATGAAAACCTGGATTGGTCTCACCATGTAAATAATGTTACCAAAAAAATAACAGTTGGCATCTTCCTCATTAGAAGATTAGCTCCAATCGTCACCTTAGACACCTTGAAATTACTTTTTCATGGTAAAATCCAATCCCACATCAACTATGGGATATTATTCTGGGGAAATGACTCTCTCTCCAGAAAGATCTTCTCTCTCCAAAAGCAAGCCCTAAAAGCTATGTTTCGCCTTCCCTCACGTACCCCTGGCAGACCCCTATTCAAAAAACTGTCAATTCTTACTGTTCCATCCCTCTACATTCTAAACTGTGCCCTATTTGTAAAGCAAAACCCAGAAGATTTCCCAGCTCACCACAAAGTACACTCCTACCACACTCGTAATCATAATAACATCCACCTGCCCCATTATTCTCTGTCCTCATCTCAGCACGGTCCACTTCACTCAGCTTCAGTCATCTACAATAGCTTACCACCGAACATAAAATCCATTACATCCATATCCAATTTTAAAAAATGTCTAAAGGAGCTCCTAATTAAGAAAGCATACTACACCTTAGCAGAATATTTTGATAATGACTGTGATTGTTGTAAAATGTGACCCTCTATTTTATGCCTTGTATATATTTATGTATGTATCTGACGATTTCTATGTTGCATAATGTAACCAACAGAAATAAAATTATATTATTATTACTAATGTTTAGGTGTTTTCAGTGACGAAGACATTGTATACTTAATTTTCTTTCCTTCTCAACGGTGCTCTTGAGTGCCAAAGTGAATTAAAATATTCACACTACCAGTGTTCTTCACAGTGTTAGGTATATAGCCTGTGGTGACTTGAGTGACCATTGCGATGAGTGAACGAGCAAGAAGAATTTTAGAATTAGCCAGGAAATCTTACCACAACTCAAAAGGTAAGTTAGGTCAAGTAGCAGCATTGTATTCTATTGAATTAGATAAGAAATTACCAGCCATTTCCTGCGAGACTGATATGTTTATGAAATTATTATTGACGCTTGCAGTGGTTATAGAGTCAGGTGTGGAAGATGATCCCGAAATGAGCGATGATTCTCTTGAAGACCCAAACTTCGAAATCAGCGACGATGAAGAAGAGGATACGTACTCCACTTGTACGGAACATGAGATCTCAGAAGCTGAAACGACGGAGATAAATTCCGCTTCAGCGCCGAATGAGGAAATTCCGGAGGCGACGAACAACCAACGCGATCAAAGTGACTCTTCCGTTGTTATTCCGGGCTGCATCCCAGCCAGCACACTGTAACATGTTTATGTAAAATCCTCGTAAACTTAATGTGCGTGTGTATACGTAAACATAATCTCCCCGTATTATTTCATGTTTACGTAAATTCTAAGCAATCATTTTATGAGAATGAACGTAAACGTAAATGCTTATGTAAGCATCTCGTAAGCGGTTTTTAAACCGCACACGTAAACGAATTTACGTGATTCTTACGAGTGTGGGCCATTAAGAAATTAGTAAATTTACAGCATTATGTCATAGATTATACTCTGCGCGTATGTTTAATGAAAATATTTGGCTCATAAAGTTAACATGTAGATACATGAAGTAGTTTCAAGTATCTTTTTCATTAAATGTGGAGTACATATGTTTCAAGCTGATCACCGATATGAGATAGCAGTTTGATATTAGTTCCAAAATCCACCCGGTAGATGTGAGCTCCCTTGAAATAAGTAGGTAATCACTGCAAATATTAGTAATTAATCATCATTCACAAGTAGTTAATTGGTGCTCACCAGTAATCATAACCATTGGTGAAGAGAAATTAATTTTTAATCTTCAAAGATTTTTCTAAGGGGTGTTGTCACTCCAGCACAATTAACGAAGGATTCATGTGTTCGACAATTTAGGAAAGCAAATTCGATCGTAAATCATTACTACAGTTCCTTCGATAGTCTTAACTTACAGTTATGTAATGAATTATAGTTATAATCAACTATTGAAACTTTACTTCGCATTCATGAACCGGCGCAAGTTCATGCATGAACTGCGTCACAACAACTAGCAATCTGACAACACTCACGTCAAGGAAGCAGTTAGCCTGGTGGTAGCGTGCCGAGATATGAAGCGAACGACACGGGTTAGGTTCCCTGAGCCACCTAGGGGCAAAAGCGATGCTAGTGATGTATATGTAATTTTATTTTTTTACCTTTTTAATTCGTGAAAATTTTTAAACGTGGTACACTGGATTTAATTGCACATTTACTACGTAGTGAGGGAATATATATGGCAAACAAAGTATTTGATGCGTATGCATTATGGCGGACGTTCTGGTTTGCTTCTGTGTTGCTTACCCCACGATGAGGACATGTGGCCGCGATTTTTACGAGATGCATCTTAGAAGTTTACGTGAGCAACTTGTAAACAAATAAACAGTTTACGACATATTTACGTAAATTTCAAATAAATTGAAGGTAAAATGTTTATTTGTGCTGGCTGGGATTAGTGATTGGACTAACCCTACAGGTAAATATAACTTTATTTTTCACGAAGATTTCTAATCCAGGAAAAACAAATAAACAATACGTAAACAATCATTAAAATTAACTATTACAGATAGAAGCCAAAATTTCGAGTTTGAGGGACAGCATGGAATTTCCCCAGAAATAGCAGCAGCGTTGGTTGATGGGAACCCATTAGAATTTTTTTGCTATTTCTAGATGATGAAATACTCAAAGAAATGGTAGAGGAAACAAACCTTTTTGCCACACAAACGCTAATGTCAACTGAAGATGTCGCAGAGCAATCCAGGTTACACTCCTGGGAACCTACTACGAAGGAGGAAATGAAGAGATTTATTGGCGTTATTGGGTATATGGGTATTGTTGATTTGCCAACAATTCGCCACTACTGGTGTAAAAGAAGACTTTTTGGTGTCAGCATCCTTTCAAGTGTAATGTCGCGCAATAGATTTGAAATATTACTGAGGATGTGGCACTTAAGCAATAATGAAGAGTGTCCGGATGGGGATAGAGGCCACAAAATAGAGCCACTAATAAATTCCCTCATTAGAAAGTGGCAAACATTCTTTACTCCTGGGGAAACATTTTGTGTGGACGAGACTTTAGTGCCTTTCAGGGGACGCCTTAAAATTAAGCAATATATTCCACAAAAATACATAAGTATGGGATAAAAATTTTTAAGTTATGCTCTGGTAAAGGATACACATGGAACATGAAAATGTACTGTGGTAGAGAGCAAGATGCAAGTGTTTCCGTACCAACTAAAATAGTCATCTAACTATCAGAAGATTTACTAAATTCAGGGCGAACCGTAATTACTGATAATTACTACACTAGCATAGAATTAGCAAATGCTCTACTCGACAAAAAGACCCACCTCATTGGTACACTCCGAAGTAACAGACGAGGAAACCCGAAGGATGTGATACAAAAAAAATTGAAAGCTGGGGAGATTGTCGCAAAAGAAAATAGCACAGGAATATGCATCATGAAATGTAGAGATCGGCGAGATGTATTGATTCTCTCCACCAAGCATAAGGACGAAATGGCAACAGTCAAAAGGCATGCAGGAACTGTAAAAAAGCCATTGGCTATATTGGCGTACAATAAAGGGAAAAGTTCAATCGATTTGTCCGATCAACTTTCAAGCTATGGATCGGCTTTGAGGAAAACATTAAAGTGGTACCGCAAAATAGCAATTGAACTACTACTGGGAACAAGTGTAGTAAATGCGCACTTTTTGTTTAAAAAAATCAATGACTGCTCAATGCCCATAACTGTCTTTAGGGAAGTTTTAATTGACCAGTTATTGTTTGGCGACGATAAAGAGGCTGAGGACGATGAGTCTGGGCCGTCGTTAAACAAAAGAAGGAAAAGCACTCCCCACTCCCTGAAAAAGAAGGAAGGACCTTGCCATAAAGTACGAAAGTATTGTAAGGGTTGCTACAATAAGAAAAAGAGTGGTATCCTAAATAAAAACAATGTGCCAAAAGTCACTACATATTGTGAAGACTGCGAAGAAAATCCACACTTCTGCATAGATTGTTTTCCTATATACCATAAAAAATAATTTTCATCTAGTACCTATAATGGAAAATGTTTTTGCAATGCCTGTTTTAAGCAAAGAACTCTGCTAAAGAGTATAAAATATTTTGTGAAAGTAGTTATATTCAAGTTTTTAAAAATTTCAATCACGCTAATAAAAAATCTTGAAATTTTTATCATTTTTTTTTCATTAATCCCTGAACCTCCGCTGTCCATGATGTTCCTTGGGGCCATAGCGGTCCAATCATACCGTTTTATATGCTGTAGTAGCGGTCCTCTGGCCTTGGCAGCGATTACCTTGGAAATATGCTGGGCGGTCCCATTGGACCGCCGCGGACACACTGGAATATTTCACGGCGGTCCATATGGACCGCCATGGCGCTTAACGTGCTAAGAAGCTGGGCTGTAACATGAGCATTTAAGTTCATTTCCTCCACTCACATCTTGACTACTTCCCTGCAAACCTTGGTGATGTAAGTGAAGAGTAGGGCAAAAGATTCCACAAAGACATCAAAGAAATGGAAAGAAGATATCAAGGAAGATGGAACGTCAACATGATAGCGGACTACTGCTGCTTCTCTGAAGGAGCTACTATACTGGAAAGCAACAGAATTCAGGCTGTTCTTGCTGTACATAGGCCCATGTGTACTTCATGGTATTGTGCCTCATGATGTCTATGTCCATTTTCTTAGTTTCCATGCTGCCAGCAGAATTTTGATGAGTACCAAGTTCATAAAAAATGACATCCATTATGCAAATGCACTCCTCCACTGTTATGTCCAGAATTTTGGATGCATTTATGGCCAAGAAAATGTGTCATGCAATGTCCATAGTCTACTGCATATTTCATCAGATGCTGAACACTATGGAATACTGGAAAATTTTAGTGCATTCAAATTTGAAAACAAATTGCAGGGTATTAAAAAATGCATAAGAAAACTGCACAGGCCACTTCAGCAAACATGAGAAGGTTAGCAGAGATCAGAAATGTGGCAATGTGCCTAGAGTTAAAAGTGAGTTGCCAAATAGTGATAGGAAGTTGGCGTCTAGTAAGGTTGTGTTGCCTTGCGGATTTTGTCCCCCTTGCTATTCTAGAATTATGAAGTTGGGTGTTAAAATATCGACAAAAAAACCAGACAACTGTGCCATAATGGACTCGGGCGACATTGTTGTAGTGGATTTCATTGGAACATACAATGAACAGTTGATGGTTTCAGGACCATCTTTCGAGGACGTTAAAGACTTTTACTGTCAGGCAGAGCACCAAATTGATTCTGGTAATACAGGAATATGGAAAGCAAAAAACCTGTCCGAGAGTAGGAAGTGGTTACTTCAGGAGGTGAGGAGCAAGCTATAATGTTAGAATTGAAGGAAGGTCAGGAAGATCAGTCGTATTACATTGCAGAAATCCTGCACACACGATTCCTTTTTGAAGGTAAGATGGCCAGTGTATAAGATTAAAATTTTGCGTATTCTGAACCTTTTATGAATATTCATCATAGGTGTGAATTAGAAGGATGCTTTACAAATATCCATAGAATGTTATACAGATGTGCTGTGTGGGTTCTTTCTTAGCATCTGCAATAGTGTTTTTTTCATTTTTCAGGTCCTGGTTTGTGGGAGAATTCTTGGACTTGAATGCCAGAGTCTTGTTCAATGTAGTCCCATCAAAATGGGTGCAGTTGGAGGGAGGACGGGAGTTTGTTCTGTGGCCAACAGGGCAAAGCAACATAGAGAAACTTATTAGGGAGTGTGGAGATCCTAAGGAATGTTGGGATTCACACCTCCTCGTTAATAGAACAGATGAAGTAGGAAGTTATGACCTTGCCAAGGAATATGAGAAGGTCATCATGAAGCCAAAGTAAATATCAGTTCAAATACAGGATCTCAAACCAGGTGTATATGTCATTGTAGAACTTATCTTCAACGTAAACAAAAAAAGAAATGACAAAACAGTTCTATGCCATTGTAGTTGACACTGAACTCGAGGAAAATTAAGTTAAGGTAATTTTTTTTCGGAAGAGCTCTTAAATCAAAAGAAAATATTTGTTTCTGATGGTAGATGATGAGATGGATGTGAATATTGCAAACATTGTCACTACTGCACAGCCAGTAACAATCAATAGAGGACACCATACTTTTCCATTTGAACTTGTTAACTAAACTTCAATCTGTACCTGCACATCAAATTAATCGTCTTCTACTTTCTGTCTTTCTGCGGGAAGTTCAGAAAGTAGGGAAGTAAATCAGCCACACGTGGGACCCTGCTTTAAACCTTAATAAAAATGCTATGACTACTCCTTCCACTCCTCCCCTTCCCATCCTTTTCCCACCATGAAATCCCTATATAAACTCCACTAACTCGACAGATACCTCATTTCCTTTGATAAAGTGACCAGCAACAGCCACGAAACATCAGGTATCACACCTGGTAATAGTATGCGGGGTACAACCGAAGAACAAATATATACCTACAGAGATGTTGGCTGTCCAACAGTTTAGTCATGAGGTTGGCGGTAACCAATTCACCATTTTTAATAACCATTAGGCTCTTAGCTCCCGACATGTTCGCTCGCTGCAGTCCTTTGCGGTTACGCTACCTTTAATAAAGGCCTTGCAACAGACGCACTGTAGGGGCACTGGGCACTTCATACTCATGCACGTCTAGGCCACCGCTGGCGGGTGGCCGAAATGCTGGAACCAGACGCAATGCATGGGTTCCGGTATGAAGAGCCACCCTGGGAGTGATTCACACCTTATAAATTCCTTTTTGTGGAAGCTGAGAATCGAGGAAGTCAATACGATGGATGTTGTTTTTTACTCATCATGCTTTGAGGTTAGCCGACGAGCATCACTCAACCCTAGAGAGGCCATTTTTTTCTTATCTCGTTGACTTAACGTACAACAGGTGTAACGATTTATGGTCCTCCAACTTGGGTTTATAATGCAGTGCACCTGCACAGGGACCGGGATGTCATGGAAATATTAGCAATCAGGGCTTTAATAACAGATCATTAGTGATTTTAATCAACATCGTTCCCTAGGAGCAGAATCTAGCAATAACAGGACAGGACACACCTTGGTCTCTCTCTTCCACCTTCATACACTACAAAAATAGATACTGCTTGTTTGCGTCAAGTGCTGAAACTCCCCAGTTCATGTTGGGGCTGAATCTTTTATGTGGTAGAAGTTTACTCTCATTCATACCATGGCATTATCATCCCCAGGGATTACAAACTACCAAGCCACACATTCGGGGGGCCAAACCGAAAATCGGTGCACATGGCACACACACCCGAGGGATGTAGCATCCAAACATTGGAGCCTGTTTCGGGTTGAATCTTCGATGCATGGGTAGCGGCTACCTATTCATTCAGATTCCCATGCCAAATAGCAGTCAGGATCCCATCCAAGTCCGCACAAGGCAAACGTGAATGGATCGCAGGCCAGCTCGTATGGCCATGCACATACATTACCAGACTGTCCGAACACTACCGCATCTTTAGTGATGGTCCCCCCCCTCCACCCCCCCCCTCTTAGACGACTCTTACGACAAGCAGGGATACTGCGGGAGTATTCTCCATCCCCCAACCCGCAGGGGTGACAAAAGAAGTGTTTCAATATTATCTTTTAATATTTTCCACTAATACCACTTTATTACCACTTATATACCACTAATAATATTGTTCAGTACCCATTCCTCTAAAACTGCACATCTCCTTAAAATGGCCTGGCAATATTTACACGTATTTTCCACATTGCGCAGGTCACTCAAAAGCTAAACAGATAATGGAATACTATTAAGTGCGAAATTTAAAGAATATTTATTTATTAGTAACTAAAAACAAAGTTGACTCCCTGCTCATTCTGTATCCTCTTACGATCAGCAGGAATGCTGCAAGAGTATTTTCAATCGGAATCCAATCGGAACATGGTAATTATACGAAAAATTCTAAATACATTGAAACTCATTATCATTTTGTAAATGAAAGTTCCCTATGCAAAAAACTGTTGAAAATTTCATCAGTAATTTGGGCCAACAGTTATTTCCCATAGTTACTGTGTATATGTTCAACAGTAAATTGGGCCACCAGTTGTAAGTCAACAGTACTGTTGAAATCTAACAGTTTTTTCACAAGGGTTATATTGACAAAATAATCGAGGTAAAAGTTAATTCAGAAGAAAATGTTGGAGATATCTGAACTAAATCTTTAGGGTCAGTTAAATTGGGAAAATTTAGACAGGCGTTGGGTGTATTGTAAAATGTTTAAAAATAAATGCTTAAACTATAATACAATTTTAAGGAGGCGTGTGAAGTAAACTGTAAATTTGCACTGCTATTTGTGTTTGATATGGTTGTTAGGACGTCTGTCAATAACTAGTATTGTTGTTGTTATCATTAGATGGATAGAAGTAAAAGTCAAAAAGAGGATTTTATAAAAGATAAATATAATATTTTTTCAGCATAAGAAGAAGTATTATTTATCTCCACAAAATAAAGGAATTGACCTAATTAAATCAACAGCAGGTCTGTCCGGACACTACCCAAGCTGAACTTGGAGTAAGTTTCCCAGATTATCTCCCTGCTCTTTTAGTCTCCTCCAAGAACAAGCAAGGGTACTAGGGGAGTATTCTTCATCCCCATACCCAGTGGTCAAGACATAATACTGCCAAATCCTCCATGAAAAACATACACTGGTGATACAATGCTATCAGTAACGCTGCCCTGGCTGTAGGAAATAATGAAACACTACACAGATCCTAGCCTCAACACTTTCATCTGTTAATTTTGTTTCCACTTGCATCATTGGACATTCACAAGAATATATGGGGAGTCATCCATCCCAATTGATGCAAATTTTTTGGGTGGACTTAGCTTTACCTTGCTCTGGTTGGCACAAGGCCTTAAAGGCCTTCCAGTTTGGCACAAAGGCAAGGACTCATTGCATCTCATTCCCAGGCAGCCAAAGTTTTGACACAAGCAACACTGCATGCAATGTAATGGATTTCAAATGTAGTCTAAACAGGCCTAATTGGTAGCAAACTTCCACGTAGAAATATTAGCAAAATATATAAATATCCAACCAGTGTAATAAGACAGATTGTAATAAAATTGAATGATTCTCAAGGATTTATTACCTCAATATTGCTTTGTCATTTCAGCATTCAAGTCCACCATCAGTAAGTTAGAGTCTATTAAATAAAAGATACAGGTTCCCCCTTTCTTTTGCAACATTAAGAAATCATGTAGTATCCCGATATCACATTAATGACACCTACACAGAAATGTTTCCCAATATGCACTCTTTTTAGCTCCAGGCTACAATGGTAACATCAATGAATCAGGGGGTTAGTTACTTCCATGGTAGCTGGGGATTGCTAGATATGGTACAACAGATTTCAGCATTTCAGAATGACCTTAACCCTAACCTGACATGGTGCAACTGGCCCTAAGAGAATCAGTTGGACAGAAAGGGGAGTAGCTCAGTACCTTTTGGTACATTGACTGTGTATGTTGTTATCTTTTGACATTTACTGATGACCTTTTGACATTTGGACTTCACTTAACATCCACAGGTCACCTTGATAACTATGTAAGTAGTCCACCTTTTGACATGGTTGTACCTACTGTCTACCTTCTGGTATGGCAACTTGGTCAGATGTTGACCATTTTGTATGGCAGCCTATCACATTTAAAATTTCGTAATGAAACCCTTACATCCATATGAATCAATGGACAGAGCATAAGTTTACATTATTTTACATCTAAATATTAACTCACCATAAAAAACACACTATTACAAGAACTGATATGTCTGATTCAGTTTCCACAATTCCCTCAAATTCCAGAGAGAGTAGCCAAAATGACGGCAACTACAATGTTGACAACATGCACCAATCACTCATTTACACATCTCACTAACTCATAGTTATCATTAACACCCATAATGAATCTCTTGGAAATTTTACAAGCATGAATCACTCAGCACATATTTGTCTGTCATGAATTTTCATGTGGCCACTCAAGTATTTCCGTATGCTAAAGCGCTTAAGACATATGCTACATTGGAATCTTTTTTCAGTTTGGTGAACACTTATCACATGTTGACTCAAAGATTCCGCTTTCCAAAAGGACTTCCCACAGTCACCACATCTATAAGACCTTTTCTTCTCATGACGAGCAAAATGCAGACTCAACTTACGACTACAAGGGAACTCTGCACCACATTCCTCACATTTGTAGCATTTAATATCAGTGTGCATTCTCATGTGTATTGTCAAATGAGCACGGTTCCTAAAACTCATGCCACACATAGAACAAAGAAAGGGTTTGTCACCCGAGTGAATCATCTTGTGCTGAACCAGGCTAGACTTCAAACGACAACGCAAGCCACAATGTTCACATTCATATGGCTTGTAGTTTGAATGCCTGATAATGTGGCTATTGAGGTCCATCAATGTCCTGAACCTAAAAGTAAAAGAAAGCATTTCATTAAAACTATAAAAGTTCTATATTTACTCATTATAAGTCCCAATTTCTAAGTCCCTTCTTATCAAGTGAAAACCATTTTTCATCCAAAATTGAACAGAAAAATTTAGAAATGCATCAAAATTTACATAAGGTACTAAGAAAAACTAAATTAATTGAAGCTCTCAATAAAATACTGCTAAAAATCCTTATTATAATATCACTTTTTCTGGAATTTACATGCAAAGAAAAAACAGAAAATGAAATCACATTGTGTATAACATATCCTTGACTTTTCATGGGTTTTTCATGGCTTTTCATGGCAGGGATTCGAAGATTCGGCCAAATCCTATCGAATCCATGGATTCGAGATTCGATTCGGTGCCACTTTCACTGCGACAATCGGCAACGATTACAGAAAACACCATCATTTGAGAGGCCGTTGTAAGTTAACATAATACGACAAAGCTAATAGGAACACAAATCTAATCCTTCTTCCACTGGATATTTAAATCTAAAATAAGTATAATTACCCAAAACTTCTTTTTTTGCTGTAATGGACAACAGGCATCATCTATGCAGTAGATAATAAACTACGCGTCGACTTATGCTGGAAGGTCAAACTACGCCAAAAAAAGGCGTTGATGCCTGATCACATCAGACTTCTTCACGGTCACGATGATCAAATATCACATATCGAATTATGTAATGTTTTAAACTAGAGTTAGTGTTCCGAACACCCGTAGTTTAGTACCCGGACTATATGACTATTATCATTTACCATTTACTTTAAGAAATGAGATTCAGCTTCAGTTGGATTTAATTAGAGAATTCACAAGAAAGGGAACATTATTTAACAATTTACAGATAAAAGGAAGATTTGAATTTAATAAAATTGAGGAGGATTTGGATTAGGATTCGAGATTTGGATTTGATAAAAAAACAGGATTCAGATTCGATCAAATTTTGGATTCGCCCATCACTAATTTTAATCTAATATGCATCACCCATAATTAACTTGGAAAAAAAATAATGAGGCTTTTTCCCAAGCTATTTTTAAAATGGTACTATCTCGAATGGTGACTCAACTACAGCCTTGGGTATTTTGGCAGCTTCCCCACTGAGGAACAGACTAGGTTACAAAAAGAAAGGAGTACATTCAATTTCCTGGTGTGTTGAAATCTATGGACATCTTACACCATACTCTATCTATTAAATTTTAAAAAACTATTCAAATTATTTTAAAACGCAAAGAAAGTTCTTTAATGCAACTTTTATTAAATAGGTTTATCTTTCAAGAAACAATGTGACTTGACTCATCAAAAGATTCCTAAAAGAAATGCAACTGATATGGTCAGAGTCAACCCCTAGAACTTGGACCAGCTCATTAATTATTTTGTGGTGGTGACTCACAGCTAAGGTCATGAGCGCCATTTCTGATAGGTGGGTAATTGAGTAGAGGTAAGAATTTTTCAGGAAAGGAGGAAGGGTGGAGAGAAATCTGGAATCAGTATAAGCCTACTTTTAATGAAAGGAAACCATGGGTCTACGGTTTTATGTCCCATTAAACAGAGAGAGTACTGAACTTGAAGTGCTATCCACACAGCACTCCCGTAGGTGCCAGTATACCACTGAAAAATAAGTGCAACTGCAGGGATTTGAACCTGGGGCCTCAGGACCAGTGCTCTAACTGCCACACCAACATGACCCCCAGACTCATTTCAGTTCTCCCAAGACCCATAATCTGTCACGCACTATTTTCTATCCATCAAACTTCATCAGGATATGTCACACTGGGCATTGCCTTGATGACTCCATGGTGGGAAAAAACCAATTGGATTTGTTCAGACATACTAGGTTAGATGCCCTGCAGAATGAAACCAAGTCATCAAAATACAGCAATTGCCATATCATCTATGGTGGCAGCACACTGCATCATGCTTAATATGAGGCACTAGGGACTTATTTTATCTTGAATAAACCTGAGTGGTACTCGCAAACTGCCACATCAAAAACACAACCTAATAAAAATGGCCACCATGTGCAATTGTCTCATCCCTGACAACTTGCTCAACACCTTGAAAAATCTTTGGCCACCACATTCAATCACAGGCCTTCTCAACGATTAGAAGATTGACCAAATTCTGGAGGATAAGGATGGCTTCCTAGCCTTCTTTGCCCTCGGATAATGCATCTGAGCTTTGAGGCTCGGATGCATCATCCGAGCATCAAAGCTCTCAAAGAGGGCTTTGATGCTAGGAGCCACCAAACAGCCACTTAGCCATAATTTTCCGTTTCCTTGCACAGGGTACTATTGAGAGATATCTTGTATTTCTTCCAGTCAACTCCATCTTTTCCCTTCTGGTGGATAGGAAAAATTACATTAGCTAGTTGTGGGTCTGAATTACATCCAGCAATGCCCTCTGGATAATTGCTAAGAAGGCATTGTGGGTCTTAATGATTCTATGGGAGTCTGCTTTGATGGAACAAGTCTTATAATGACAATGGGCAATTACCCTGCAAATGCCAACCATTCTCCAAAATTGAGTTGGCAGGGTCCATGGTGCCTATTTATACAGAGAAAATTATCATTAAAATTGGAGACACTGACAGCATAGGCCAGTAATTGACCCCATCCCCAAGTCATATCTTCAAAAATAGGTGGAAACTACACAAAATTTGCTGCTGATTTTCAGAAAGGGTATTAGAATGTAACTGTGCTGTGGATGGTAACCTGATATATTTCTCACTTTGTTCCATAGATATGCAAGGGGAGACCTAAGATTGATGCCTGGCACGAAATCCATCCAGGAAGTCTTTTATTCTTTTTACAACACCCTTTTATCTTTTGCTCTCAGACACAAAAAAGAAGATATGTTTGTAGCAGTGGGATATTTGTTTGAAATGTACAAGACACTCTTGCATCCCTGCATTGCTTCAACACAATTATCATTCCACCACTGAACCCTAGGCCTCTGATATGATACAAACTGATCAAGGTACACTGCAGGTAGTGGCTTTGATGATATATTCAGTCAATATTTCAACATTTACAACACTGGAGTACATCCGTCATGAGTACAACTGACAATGAATTACACATTAAAAAATGACCAATTAGCTTTCTGGATGATCCAATCTTGTCCAGGGCTTGTCAAATGAAATCAGGGTCCAAAATAATTTTTCTTCATTAGCAAGGGCAAGCTCTTACCAAGATAACCATATTAATATAGTTGAAATTTATCCAAATAAGTGTCCATTCAGCATGAATGAAAGTTAAACTTAATAATTCCACAGGAAATCGCAGGCCAAAACCTACCACTTCAACCTCAATGTGTAAATGAGAATTCACAGCTTTGTATTTTGTACCTGAAGATGACGTTAAGCATCAAAACTATGGTGATAGTATAATAAAAATTTATTGCAAATTGGAGGGATGGGTGGGGGCCTTCTGGAGCATCCCTTAGACCTCTTTAGATCTATTGTGACAACCCACATTGTACCTAACCGCCACTCACAGACAGGGGACAAGAGCACAATGCTAGAAGTAGGGAGGAAGATCACCCATCCAACATCCGCCCTGGCCCAACGTTCTTTAACTTCGGTGAACAGACAGGAACCAGTGTTTCAACTTGGCAAGGCTCTTGCCCTATGTTGAAGGTAGAAAATTATTTTTTCCTGCTATTTTTCAACATACTTCATATAAAGATTTATCTACTTCTCAGTTTCTTGCTCCCATCAGGGCTTTTATGTTGATATTTCTCTTTCCACAACAGGATTGCCAATGGCTAATTCTAAGCACTAGTTTCACTTTTAATGTCATGAAGTACAGGTGCTAATGCAGTTTTGATGCCACAACATTCATAAAACAAACGAACATCACAAAGAAATGTGTGGCTTGTGGGTGCCTTCGACTTCTTCATAGACATTTTTTTACCATAGTATAACTAATAAAATATATTGTAAGCAACAACTATCTCATTCAATGCAATAATTAAACCTCTTGAGAGATATACATCATCAAATTAACGTAAACGATAGTTATTTTCCTACGACAATTTTTGTTTTGTCTTCCTCACACAGTGCTAAAGAGGAAACCAAAATGTGCTAACAACAATTATTTCCATATCCTGTGCCCCAACCTGAGGAAATGAATGTGCACATAGGGAAAACGTGCTATCAAGAAACATCCCAATTAGTTCACTGTGATTCCATTTGAAACACATTCATTCCAGAGGTGGATGGAATTGAAATACAATCAAATGAAATTAACATAATAACTAAATGCTTCTGAACTGCTTACCTCTTGCCACAATACTGGCATGACATCGGCCACATCTTTCGGTGCTCCCTACGATGCTTAGAGAGAAGATTTCTAAATTTGAACACTTCTCCGCAATCATTACACCTATAATCTGACTGAAGAATTAATTCTTCCACATCAGGACCAACACCACTTCTAATCTCAGGCTCAGGTAACTCATGCACTGCAGTTTCCTCCAAATCGCTAACGGCCTCTTCAGAATCAGAAAAGTCCTGAAATTAAAACCATGCAAGTTAAAATATTAATAAACAACCACTAAAATGAAAACAAAAGTCAATATTATCTACAGAAGACACTTCAGTACTATTGATCTTTCAGAAGCTAAACAAGAAGAAGGCCAAGATTTTATTTCTATGGTAGGAGTAAGATTTTTTATTTAGGTGTGCGGACTGCATGCCCCTATCTCTTTAAAAAGTGTTAGCCAGCTGGGAATTATCTTTAGTCAAATATAGGAAGATACAAGTGTATTAAGCACATCATGTATGAAGTTTCTCTCAGATCCCAGTCACAATTTAAAATTAAGTGGTTCAATATTCTAATGTATTAATATCAGGAATGTATTAGCTAAAAAATTTACCCATCTTTTAATGTTATGTTACACCTAACCCATTTTAGGCCAAAGGTGGGAATATGAACCATTTTAGTTTTAGTTAATAACAAATTCATTATGAAGAGTTCTCCACCTTCTCTTCGATTTATTCTTTTATAAGGTAATACACTTTTTTTCAAGGTTTTTTATTTTTGATTCTAGCTAATGTGCTTTTGTTACTGATTTTTAAGTTTGCTAAAATTTAGGTTCAATAGACGGTGATTAAATAATTTTTTTTTCATAAAAATGGTGCAATGATAAAAATAATGCATGTATATGAATACCTAATTGAAGTAGCCCAAATAGAGAACTCATAACCCCACGTCACATTACGATTCATTTTATCATTTATTTTGTAAAAAAATTTGTTTACTGAATACGATGGCTCGTTTTTGCACCTTTGGCGAGAGCAGGGTACAACAGCAGACAGGTTCTGGAAGGAAAGATTGGCAACTGTGGTCTCATAACAGTGTATATCATTATCTAATGATATCTAGTTTATTTGGAATGATACAATGTGAAAGTTAAACTGACAATGGTAGGTTTATACTAAATTCTCTCAAATGCAACAAAGTTGCATCAGATTTTCGATAGATGATGCGAAATCATCATATGAAAATGCCAGTATCAAACCGTAAGCAGTTGTCTCACATTTTATGGCAGTTTTTTTGCCAGAGCTGCCTGATATTATGCTTGGAAGATACTTCTCCTGCCAAGCAGCTGGGTATAATGGTGCGTTCATAGGTGAATGTAGGAAAGACGCATGACTCCCTCAAACAACTCTGTCTGAGAAATTATACCTGCACAGAAGTCCTCGGTCGCTCTTGTTCCTAGAATATCAGGCACAGAAGGACACCAATGTCACCGTCAAAGAATTTGTTTCAATCCCTACTCTCACCCTTTCAGCGATTTGCCAGGAGAGATTTTCAGAGATCACATGGTACTGGTGCGAGAGTGTGCAGTCATAACGATGAAGCTGTACAAGGATTTTCATTCTCCAGAGACCACAAGAGAAAGGAAAACCTGAAGAATAAACTGGTTCAATTAGGATTTAAGTTATAGTATCTCTGCTCTTCCGAAGGGTACCATTTCCAGATGTTTCCATATGGAGGGACAAGGGCAAACCCTGATGGGCTGCAGTTAGGTTTGGGAACTCAGGTTGCTTCAGATTTCTTGAAAGGAATTCCTGATCCGTCCCATCAATGATTTTTTCTTGATATTTTTTTTCTTTGTACTCATTGTTTCGTATCTTGAAAATCTGACATTTTTGCAACTGACATGGTTCAGGGAAATAGTACTGTAAAATGTCTGCCAGAAGATTCAAAGACCATCAGAAAAAAACCTTGTGGATCCTTTGCTTGTGTATATGATGCAGAATCTGAAATATCTGTTGTGAAATGGAATTACAATTCAGTTGTCATTGTCACACGCAACAATATTCCAGTTCCTCCACTAGGTAGTGCAAAAGGATTTAGCTGAAAGGACCGCTTTATATCCCCCTGCCTCATGTGATAGGGAAGTACAGTAAGTACAAGGGTGGAGTAGACCATCAAGGTGATAAAGTAGGTCATATAATTGAGAGAAATGAATCCAGGAGAAGGTACAGGTAACGCAAAACTCATACAATATTCGCATGCGTAAAAAGTACCCCTGCATCCAAAATATTTTCGCGATTTTCACCAATAAAAAGGCCGCAGATATGAACACTGTGCTTTCCAAAACTATAGTAAACATTCATAACTAGTATATAAACTATTATAAAACATTTGAGTTATGACTATAAATGCAAATAAATATGGCCAAACAAATTATCATTCTACTATCGTCTCAACACCCAAGAACTCTAAAACTGCCAAAGGTGCAAAAATGCACCATTATTTTTTTGCATAAACAAATTTTTTACGACATCCATTTTGTTAATATTCCTTTCTGGCATATAATGAGAAGAAATACAAAGAAAACCGTTGAATTTTCAGTGCAATAATGACCCTGGTGGTAAATGGGTTAAAGGTACTTTCTGCAGTAATTCACATGTTTATTTGTATTCTACTTCACCAATATGTATATACTAGACTTGGGCCGATACCGATAGCAAGTAACGGTATCGGCCATTTTCCCGATACTTCAATACTTTCGAGTACTCGTTTTTTTCTGAGTACTTTTATTCTAAAGTATACATTCGGTGAAAATCATCTAAAAACATACAATTTCAAAATCCTGCCTTCTTCAACTGACTTACCAATGTGTCATGCATTTGTTTACTTAGCTGCAATCTTCGTGACAGTAAAAGTGTGAAGAACTTAGAATTGGCTATGGGAAAGCCTGAGGCAAAAAGCTCAACCTCTTATCCACAGAGCATACAGCCTATCCGATGCCGACTCCTTAGAGACTGAGAAGAAACACCTGACTTCAGCACTACGCAAGAATGGCTATACTGATGATATGGTCCTAAAAAGGACCGCGAATGTGGAGAAGAGACTAAGCCAGCCACAATTGCAAGAGAAAACACAATTGCAGAGGAAACCACCAAACCTAGAGCCCGTTGCACCATCCCGTTCATCGCGGGAACCTCAGAAAAGATCGCCAGAATCCTAAAGAAGCATGACGTGGTGACTAGGTTCAATTGTGTGAAAAAGATTGCCAGCGCCCTGCCTGGACCCAAGGACAACTTGCCACAAGAGTTATCCGAAGGCGTGTATCGAGTGCCATGCTCCTGCGGTCGTTCTTACATTGGCGAAACATGCAGAGCCATGGGCACACGCATGAAAGAACACCAAAGGGCGACCAAAAATAAGCAATTCCGACTGTCAGCCATTGCCGAACATGCATGGAGCGAGCCTGGCCATGGGATTAAATTTGAGGAGGCGACAATAATAGCCAAGGAGAGCCGCTATTATCCCAGGCTCATCAGAGAGTCAATAGAGATATGGAAAACTCCCACGAATTTCAACAGAGAAGATGGCTATCCCCTAAACACTGCGTGGAAAAGAATCATCCATCCCGGCCAATCACAGCGCAGCACGGACTCTACCAGCCCTATATAAGACGGCGAAAAAGCAGCTTTCCTCACCTTCGACCTGAAGACGCTAGCAGGACGGCTAGCGAAACTGTTGTCACCCCCAGTCAACATACGCGGACGTAGAACCCGAGATGCAGAGAACATCTGAAGACAAAAATGCTTGTCGCATGCTTCCAATGTAGCATACTAACGGAGAAAACCCAGTTTTGTAAATTGACTAGAATAACTAAAACGAATATAAGTAAATATTTGAAACTTGACCCTTTAGCTGCGGGAAACATACATGCACATATTCTCGGGCAACTGCGGGAGAAACGTTCTTGTACGTGTGACCATGTCCTGCTTCCAGGGCCCAGAGCCCCTTCTTATTTTTATGACCCTAACTCTTTGCTTGCAGAGGGGACCCATTTGCCACCCTCCCTCTTCACCTAGCCTGGTCCCTCCCCCGCCCTTTAGGGTTCGCTTTCCAATGCCATGAGGTTCGATCTTTCCCTCCTTATGCTCGCTCAGTGAGTTTCAGTGGTCATAGTTGTCTTATGTTTGTGTCCAGCAGCATTACAAACACTCGTCTGTTGTGATTTCCACTTTTTGCGTGTTTGAGAAGTTATTCGCCTTTATGATGGCCAATGGATGTCATCCTTGCAACGCAAAGAGACGGACAGCTATTGGTGACGAACAAGTCCTTGATATTTTGTTTCATTCCGATAGTGAGAAAGAAAATTTTTCTGATTCCTCTAAATGAAAATGCATTTAAAAAATAAATTTTTTAATGCATTTTCAAAAATACAAATATTAAAAATGAATATGTTCACCTTAATTTTATCTACTTCCCTAAGGAAACCATTAATAGTTTCATTCAGTGTTCTAAATTTCAGGTATTCAAGACCACAAAAATTATTGATACATAAGAACCTATTTAAGCAAAAATCATCGGGTTTATGCGGAGTTTGGTATCAAATTGAACAGAAAAATGCAATGAAAATTAATATCATATATTCTATCAACAATTCAGAAAAGTTAAAAGAATTATATCTGTAGTTTACAAATCCACCAATTCGCCCACCCCGCGGTCACCAGTGGCCGAACAAAGGGGCGAGAATAAAGGAAGGGGTAGCGAGAGGACTGGAAGGGTTCTTCTACTTGCTCAGCCTCTCCTGAATGAGGAGAAGGGCAGACTCGAGCCCCTTTTCCTCCGCAGAGAGTGGTCGACGAAAAATCTGGCTGCCGCAGCTGAAGGGTTAAAGGACGTCATGACAAAAGTACAATTCATACTCTATCAACATTTCCTTTCAATTGTGCTTTTCATATTGTTATGACAATCTCCAAAGTGATGCTGGCCTCTGAGACTCTAGTAAACTACAAAATCCTCATCCTTCTTCATCCTCACTACAAAAACATGCCTCAAAAGTAATTATTAAAAAAAATATGGTACCTACATTAAACAAAAGGCTAAATTATTTACACACTGATATGCTCTCTATGAATTTCGCTTCTACCTTTTTTGGGATATCAAGCATCAAAGTCGAGTCTATATATACTTTTTGTGTGAATAGTAAACACAAAACATGCTATTTGGTCATATGGCCATCATTAATTATTGAGGGCACATCAACACGATGTATCGTACGTATTTTTTGGGAGGCATAATACAGTAAAACCTGTATTAGGCGACCACCGATGGTTCCGCTGGAAAATGGTCTTTGAGAGGGGTGGTCGTTTGACAGGGGTTTAGGAGTCTGGGGGGGTTGTTTCTAAAAATATATGTAATTGCAAATGACCGGGTGGCTAGTTTGAAAAAAATGGGAAAACTACTGAGCTCAGGATTCATTAATAATAATCGAGTTTGTTTCAATATTTTTTGCCAACTCATGGCAAAATTTTGATGCATAGGAATTTCATCAACATCAGATTTTTTCAAAGCACATAATTACACTTATTGCACTGGTTACTAGATGCGAATTACAATATATAGGTAAGTAATTACACTATATTGGCGGAAATGCAGTACAAAAATATTATACATACATATATTTAAATACATGTATACTTACATCGATAACATTAAACTGATATTTTACAAGAAATTAAATTGACCAATGAGGTAATTGAAACAAAGAAAACACTGTGCCTCCAAAAATAATATTTTTTTCTTTAATTCTCATTCGTCTTAAAATTAGGCGAAAAAAATGGCATGCCGTACACGTTCGAGCCAGCCATTGCTAGCCATGAAATCTTCATCTCCTAATTTACGAGCAATTTGCAAGGCCTTCTCCTTTATTAATACACCACTAATAGGAATATTTTTCGACCGTGCAACTTTAAACCACTCAAATTGATCCCTTCATACTTTTCTTGCCGCTTTCTCTTCACTCCACCGTTCCTGTTACTGTTGTGCCACTCTTTTAAAATGTCGCCCCTAGATTTTAAAATTCCATTTATTTGAGTTTCCCCACATTTAAATAAATTCGCTAGCCTTTTCTCAGATGCACCTTTATGTCGTTCTTCGATAACTCGAACCCTTTCCTCTAAACTCAAACAAATTGTCTTCGACATCTTCGACTCAGTGGTGGATCGTGTGCCGTCACTAACGAATTATTACGGCGTTCCCCACGAAAAGACTCACTGAATCATCCCTTATAGCCCCATTGGTAGCGCAATGAGATTTTCTCTCACACCAAATTCAAACGTGTGCTCACTTTGTAATCATTAGTTAGAATAAGTTTCCTTTCCTTCTACATAGCTGACTTTTTATCTCTTCCTATTGACTGACCGTCTCAAAAAGTATAAATGAAGCGTCCGCAGCATCCGCAGCTGTGTAATGATATGTCTGATACCATCGGCTACAAAGAGTTTTTTCTCATCGCACGACCTCTGATGTTAATATTTTCGTGCACATAACTCAGTTGCATCTCTCGCCGTTGCCTCGGCGCGGCGCCGGAGAGCCCGGCACGCGGCCTCGAGCCTTCTCCCCGCGCTAGGCTACGATGACTACTATGTTACAAATCACACTTAAATAATCCACACCCGCTGGCAGACTGGCCCTCCTTTGTCTGTGGACTGACCTATTCCCAAAAGATGGGAAAAACTCAGGTTTATGACAATTTTTTCTTGCTGAATAGAGGGAACTTCCCTTCAAAGTGGTGGTCTTTGGTCGGGGTGAGGGGAGGTCTTTGTATAAGGGTAATGAATACCATGAACATAGGGGCATTACAATCGGTTCCGGAAAATACTGGTCGCTGATAGGGGTGGTCGCTTGATAGGAGTGGTCGTTAAGAGAGGTTTCACTGTAATTGAAAATGTAACTATGTTACAATAAATTAATGCCAGCAATTAACTAACTTGATGGCACACATATTGAGTGCGCAATTAACTCACGAAAATGTTCAACATTGATAAATAAAGAGTGAAAGAAAATATGAAAACAAATTTAGGAGAGACAATTGAGTAGCTTGTCATTTTTCCCTTCCGACACTAAAGTGTTTTGCGTTTTTGGGCCATGTTGAAAATGTTCTCAACTCACAGACAAGCGAGTGTGCTCTCGACCGCCCGGGAAACAAAAGATCAAATACATATTCGTAACTGCTAATGCTGCAGTATTTCCACCAATATTAACAATAAATTAATCGGATGGTGATTTATAACGTGCAGTTGATACATAACACTTAATATTAATTGCATTGCTAACAGATCGCAAGCTATGGTAGATGCTGGCCACTTTTGGTGTTTGTTTTCCGGTGACGGAAACTCTCGCAATGGTGGGGGCCAACAAAAGGATCTCGTAAAAACCATATTTATTTACTTTGCAATAATAGGGTTAATTGTTGGTGCCCCTGCAATCTCTCATAATGGTGGGGGTCTGCCAATTGACCATACTCGTACTACTGCGGTTCCACTGTCATTAAAGGGTCCAAATTATCAGTTACAATTCAGATTAATCTTCATCAAAAATTTGCAACCCCAGACTAACACTACAGATTCAAAAGCATATTTTATTATAACAGGGGCCCACTTTCATTTTTATTGCTTACACAAAGTAGATATGTTGAAAAAACTTTTGTGTGGTGAACTTTAGGGGTACTTTTCAACCCTCAAACTGGCCTCTACACATATAAAAAAATATGCCTCCTATAATTTTTCTTTCCCTACAATGAGTGTTGTTTGATCAAATCTGGTGATACACACCTGAATTACCCACCAGGTAAGAGGTGGTGGTAAAAAATGAGTGGATATTAACCCTTTCACTGCGGCTCTCTCTCCGGAAGCATACTCATCACATGCGGCAGAAAAGTGAAAGCACTAAGGGAGAACGAAAAGGTACGTTCACAGAAGCCTACCATGTGATCGTACTAGGTATGTTCACAGCATCAAAAGGGTTAAATAGAAAAATAAAATTCAAAATATATCAGAAGAATTCAAGACATATTCAGGCAGTTCAGAAGGATATTTCAGACATAAGGATATTTCGGACTGTCTACTGCAATTCACCATGCTGTAACAGTAAAAACTCGATAATACAAAGTCAGTGGGACCGGAAAATTGACACTTCGTAATTTCAAACTACGTAATTTCGAACATTTTCAATAAATCGTGAAAAAAAATTATCTTTGTTTTCTCTAACTTTTGTTGTCTTTTTGGTCCTTGTTCGTGAAAGCATTATTAAAAGACTTATATACACTATGAACCACCCGTGGTGAAGGGTTGGGTCTCATTCAAAGCCGAGGATCGGTCTCCGAGTTCGGGAGCCTCCCAGATACAGCACGAAAGGTAAAATGCTGGTCACATCCCTGAGGCCCCAACAACACAACCTGCACAAATTACCTTTCAGCATCACCCACCCTCACTCACCCCGTCCACGCCTGCAATATAAACAATGGTAAGACCTGTTTCTGTACACTTGAAAATGTTGTGGTAACAACGAAACAAGTAGTTTCTGACAAATAAAGTTCTTATTGGAAACGTTGCAATGTCTACTATTGTTAATTCTTCACAATTCCACCACATTGCACCTGGAACAATAATTTACACCCCTTAAGTTTACGAGGACTGCTGCTCAGGAAATGCCTTCACTTTCAGTGACGGCAATTGGCCCATCAAATTTTTTGAAAATCACATTTCTCACAACTGGACTCAACACTTCACCCTAAGATGTCGCGACGAGACAAAACGCGGGTCGAAGCAAAGAAAATCAATATGGAAAACCTAGTTTCTTTTTCCATTCCCCCTAAAACGAAATATACTTCTCCAGCTGGAAACTTGCTCCTCTTTCAGGGATTATGAAGCTCTGCATTTCTCAACCTAGGTGTCTAGGCTGAAGGCTATGTGGTGCGTAGTCCCGTGAAAGGTCCAAGTGGGGACATTGAAACCTATGGTGGGGGTTGCCCAGGTGGAGAAGTTGGGACATGAAATGGTGGGAGAAAGATGGGTCGGTAAGGGGCCTTGGGTCTTGCCTATCGCTGAGTCGGAGGAAAGTGCTTATTTTATCACTCGCGTAAGCACCACCACAAGAGGAAGGATGATGGGCAAAGCTAAGTGGGTGGGGTTGAGTATGTTGGGTGTCCAGGAAGAGTGAATGAAACGGGAAGACTGTAGGAGGGAGTAAAAACAGGAAAAGGGGAGGGGAAAGGAGGCTGTAGGTGGGAGGGAGTGAGAAGGAGGAAGTTTTGGAAGAATGTAAATTTCCTAGGAAAGAATAAAGGGAGGGGACTAGAAGGCTGAGGGAAAGTTCCTGGTTAAGAGTTTAAGATTGCTTCTCTTCATTACTAAATGGCACTAAAAGATTACACGGGTTAGCCTAAAAATAATTTAGGGGTAAATAGAGCCAAATATGCAATTTTTAAAGTTGATTATTCTGGAAAAAATAGTTTTTCTGTGGACCAGATATCTTGCTACACAAAAAAGTCTGTGATTCGTTTCTGTCTTTTGTTATTCTCTATTGCCGTTCCCACCATGGCTTCTAATTTTGAGTGGATACTTAATTGTGAATCTACGTCGTTCAAAAGCTCAAATGTTCTTAACGTCTGGAGGGCGAGAACGACTTCATTTTTTTGTGGTGGAATTATTTCTTCACTTTCATCTTCGTCACTACTATCGTGAATGGTCCCTGCCACTGGTTCCTCCGACACAGGTTCTGGTGTTGCATCGTCATAAGGCTGAAGATCGTCGTCCATTGTAATATAATCACTGGGGGTTGCGAGCAGTGATTGACCAGCTTGTTTGTGGTATGTTTGAAAATCGAGTGCCAAACCTCTTCTCTCCTCTGCGATTTCATCCACAGCCTCTTCCTAAAGAGAGTTAACATAATATATATACCCTAGTTCTGGTATTTACAGGAATAAATTCAAAATTCGGGATGTTACATCGAACGTTACATGACGTAGCATCATTATCCGTATGCCATTTATCCACTATTTGTTTATCCACCTTATTATTCTTCTGCACATACATTAAGGGAAGCAACATTGAATCTGGATTTGAACTTACCCAGCCAGCCACTTGCACATTTTAAGTCTTCAATTTTCTTTTTCAAGGCTATGCCCTCAATCTTTTCTTGAAAAATAGGGCCACTGACGGGTAGATTTTGCTCATGACACTTGCAGAAGAATGTATACAGTTCATCTTCAACCTCAGTAAACTTAGCACTGCGCAAATTTTTCCTTATAAGCGAAACTCAGGACAAAACTTTTTCCTGAATTTTCCCACGGTTGGAGAAAATTGTTGACAGTGTCGACAGTGATATTCCGAATTTTTCTGCAATAACACTTTTGCTCAACCTTTTTGATTCGACCTCTTCAATAATGTTCATCTTCTCCTCCAGAGATATTCCTCTTCTTTTTCTTTTCAATTGTGAGGACTCCATATTAAAAAAGTTTAGATCAATTTGCAGCGAAAACTGGAAGAGGAGATCCCGGGACACTGATATGCTATTCTGACACACACAAGCCTCGGCTACCAACTGAGACCCTCCATACACTCTTGTGTATTTAGTTTAGGCTCCTTCCACATGTTTCAGCGCTCCCAGAGCGATAGACAGCCAGCTGCCGCCTCTGTAACACACACGTGTAGTTTCGGAGATTGCTTGCATTTCGCTAACGTGAAAATATATTACACACAATGATTCGAACACCTGCTCAGAGAATTGGTACTCTAGAAGCCATTCACCTTCACTAACCCTTCCCTTACGTTCACTGTAGTTAGACTTGCAACTCAGTAGACATAGTACCGTATATTCTCATGTACCACACGCCAGGGTTGGGCACGAATCACGAATCTTTGAAGGAAATTAGATTCGAAGCACAAATCACGATTCACTGCTGGAAATTTGATTCAAATCTCGAATCATGAAACATGTGATTTTTCCTTTAAATATGATTCGTGCCGTTCACGAATCACGAATCATAGTGTTATTGCAGAATGACAATAACACTAAGTAATGGTCACATTCTGAACATTGCTTCCATAATTGTGAACCTATACTAATTTTTTCGCCCGTTAATTAACACTTGTGTAGATACAGTGTGGATTAACTGAATATCATATATTACCAGTTCTTATGTACATCTAAATAATACCCTGCAGTCACCATAAAGGTGTGTGGCAGGGGGTGAATTCTCACCAAACATGCACTACAAGCATGCATGCAAGCAAGCTACTACATGCATGCAAGCAAGCTACTTCATGCATGAAAAAGGATTAGTAATAATATACTAATCTAAACCTCATTATTAAAACAAATAATTATAGTAAAATAAGCATGCAAAAACATGCTGTTAGTAGGGTTACCTTCAAGTCCTTATACCAACAGATTAACAATAACCACAATATATAAAAACAACAATAACCAATGTTACCGAAATGAGTTCTTGCAAAATTTGCAGTAAGTTAGTGCGTAACACAGTATTATTAGAGTGCTCCGATTGTGGGAACAAATTCCATGGAAACTGTTTAGATAATCCTCTTACTAAACAGGAACATTGAAGCCATTAAAGCCAGCAAGCAAGTTTGGCGATGCAGTGAGTGCACCGTGGTTCGTAGATCTAGCATGAATAGTGAATCAACTTGTGCACCGATTAAAAGTGCATCCCATAGTTTTCCATCAGATGCAGTTTTAGATCTCTTTAAAGAAATCAAAGCTGATCTAAAGTCAACAGAGGCTAATCTCGGAGATTCGATTAACACATTGTATGATCGGTTGGACGATTTATCTTCGGTGCTTGAGGCTCATAGTAAGCGATTCGACGTGTGCTTTGCTAGAATGGACTTATTAGAAAGTGAAAATCGATCACTGAAGAAGCAAATTGCGCTTCTTGCAAAACAGTCTGATGACCTTGAGCAACACAGTTTAGCAAACTCAGTCGAGATTCACGGTTACCCACTTCAAAAAAACGAAGACCTTCCGAGCATAATTAGTAATATTGGGGCCGAGTTGGGGGTTATAGTTACAGCAGACGACATTGACAGCTGTTACCACTTCAAACCCAAGTCAGAAAGTGGGCAGTGTGGTATCCACGTTAAGTTCCTCCCTCAGCACATCAAGGAAGATCTACTGGCAAAAAGAAGAGTAAAGAGGGACTTCTCAACACGGCACCTGAACCTCGATGTGACACCCACCCCTCTCTACATTAACGAAGCCCTTTGTCCTGGGAGGAGAAAAGTGCTGCATGCTGCAAGGGCTGTTAAGAATGAGAAAGGCTATAAATATTTGGGAATAGTGGAGGTAAAGTTTTAATGTGAAAAGCGGAGAAAGAACCAGTGTTTGTTTTGACGAGTTTGGACGATTTAAATTTTTTATAAAATTTAGAATGTCAGATTACACCAATATTAAGTTATTTCATAGCAGTATATTATGTATTGTTCAACAAAATATCCAAAGTGTCAGATCAAGTCTTTGTCAATGTCTTATCAAGATCGTAGTCTTTGACACATGGCAGTTAGAATTAAATTTTAAAAAATGTGTAGTAATGAATTTTTGGAAAAAGAATAGTTCTCCTCCTAGCACATACAAAATAAGTAATAATGAAATAACAAACGTGGAATCCATTAAATATCTTGGAATAAGACTGACACATGGATCTTTCCTGGGGTAAACATATACGTGAAATAATGGGTCAAGCGAATCGTAAACTGGGTTTCATCAAAAGAGTATTGGGTAAATGTGACGATCATGTACGTGAAATCAGCTACTTTTCCCTTGTAAGACCTCATTTGGAATATGCTGCCAGTGTATGGGATCCCTACGAAATCGGTCTAAGTAATGAACTTGAACGTGTGCAGCGAAGATCGGCAAGATTTGTAAAGGGACGATACGATAATTATATTAGCATAACCAGTCTATTAAATGAATTGAAATGGGAATCATTATCAGATCGCAGGTTGAAATTTAGACTTAATCTCTTAAACAAATTCCAAGGCAATATTTTCAGTGATGATGTTAAAAATATTTTATGAACCCTAACTTACTATGGCAGACTGGACCATAATCATAAAATTAGAGAAATTGATTGCCGAACTGACAGATTCAAAATGTCCTTTTTCCCTCGCACAATTAGAGATACGAATAACGGTAAATATGTCCTATCGGAGAGTAGCAATGAATAGCATTGGTAGCTGCATGTTGGCATGAGTACTTAAAGCTAACCCTACTAACAGAATGTTTTTGCATGTTTGCTTTGCAATTTCTATCTTTTTTAAATAGTGTAGTTCTGACTACTATATTAATACATACTATTCCTTTTTTATGCATGATATGTAGTGCATGTTTGGTGAGAAATCACCCCCTGCCACACACCCTTGTGATGGCTTGCAGGGTATTTTGTAGATGTAGATAGATCAAACTTTGATTTATTTGAAACGTATCTACATGGCCTTTCTTATTTACCGAGTATAATCATCCTGAGTGAAATATGGGTTTGTGAACATGAACTTCACCATTACAAATTGGAAGGTTATAAATATTTTGCCCAATGCAGTAGCAGTAGTCGAGCAAGAGGTGTTATTGTTTATGTGCAAAGTACAACTGATTGCTACTCTAATGTAATTCAAGCTGTCACTGCTGATTTTGTCCAGGTGACCCTCAAACTTGAAAAATTCGAATTAGTTAATTGCTCTCTATAGAGATCAAAATTTTCCGATAGCACAATTTTTATCTGAATTTGAACCGCTAATGTATAGTTTAAAAGGTAATATAATTGTGATTGGTGATGTCAACATAAATATTGTGGTACCTTCTAATGATTCTGATCATTACTTAAACTTAATGAGCTCCTTAGGATTAGCGTGTCTGATTGACTCGCCAACTAGGGTAACAGGACACTCCGCTACCTGTATTGATCACCTGTTTGCTAGGTTATATAAAATGTGCATGCATGACCTTCAAATAGAAGTGCTTCATGAAGCAATAACCGATCACTCTTTGATTCACTGTTCTATTTGTGTGAAAGAACCATTATGCAAAGAAAAATTAACGACTACTCCTGCCAAAACTCAGATTGACTATGATTATTTTAAAATCAAAATAGCTGAAGTAGATTGGAGTCCAGTTGTAAACGAAGTGGACGCATCAAAGGCTTTTTCATTATTTCATGACTTACTAATAGGTGCTATATCTGCATCAAGAATCAAAGTCAATAATTACCACACAAGAAAAAAATTAAAGCCATGGATAACTAGTCATCTTCTAAACCTTATTGAAAGGAAAAACTATCTGCTCAAAAAACATAGACGCCATCCATTAAACGAAAGTTTAGCAAAGGCATTTATAAACTAGAAATAATTTGAAAAATGAACTTAGGATTGCTTCCAATAACTACTCTTTGCACAGATTTAAAGGAGCAAACGGAAACTCAAAAATGCAATGGAAAATACTCAAGGAAATATCCGGCCGCATACCACTCAGTCCCCATGAAATCTGCCTGGAAATAGACGGTAGTATAACATCTGCTCGTTCTAAAATAGCTAGGGCATTTAATGACTATTTTGTTTCCTCCTACCATAGTAATAATAATAGTAACGACAGTGGCATTGATGAATTCGTCACTGAGTGTTGTGATTATTCACATAGCTTCGAATCTATGTACTAAGAACCAGTCAATCCTGCTGAAATAACTACATTAGTAAGATCCTTTCCAGCTAGTAAAGCCCCTGGTTACGACAGCGTTAACAGTGAACTTTTTAAACTTGTTATTAATGAATTAGCTCCTATTCTTTCACATATATTTAATCTAAGTTTTACCAGTGGTGTTTTTCCTGACGAGATGAAAAAGGCGGTGGTCATGCCCTTATATAAGAAAGGTGATCAATCAAGTATACTAAATTATCGTCCAATTTCATTGCTGACGATATTTTCAAAAATTATAGAGAAGCTAGTCAAGTCGAGATTAATTAAATTTCTCAATAAAAACTGCTTCTTCAGCAAAAATCAGTACGGTTTTTTAAGTGGAAAGGGAACAGAAGATGCTCTAGAAAATTATTTTACTCATGTTTACAAGGCTATAAACTCAAATCGACGCACTGTCAGCCTATTTATTGATATTAGCAAGGCTTTTGATACCATTGATCACAAGATTCTGACCTTTAAGCTTCAGAAGGCTGGTATTTGAGGAATACCACTAAAATGGTTTTTATCTATCATCGAGAATGCAGTAAGTAAAAATTGGTGATGTTTACAGTAATTACAATATGATAACTTCTGGAGTTCCACAAGGCTCTGTCTTGGGTCCAGTCCTATTTCTAGTTTATAATAACGATCTATGTAATTTCAATTTTAGAGGTCATGTGACAGCATTTGCTGATGATGTCGCTTTAAATTATGAAGGTATTAACTGGGGTGATGTAAAATATGATATGCAGTCTGATTTGATCATTTGCGACGTTGGTTTACCTCCAACAAATTGCAAATGAGTGTAACTAAAACGAAATATATGTGTTATAATTTACGTAACAGGTACAAGTTTGATTGGGTTTTATATTATCATGAAGAAAACTGTCCGATAACTTCATGCAATAGCTGCTTGCCCATTGAACGGGTTTCCAGTTTAAAATACCTGGGAGTAACCATTGATGAATTCTTAAAGTGGCAACAACATATTGATAGTCTAACAAATAAATTGCGACAAACATTGACAAATTTTTACTTCATCAGAAATAAATGTCCTTTAAATTTCCTTAGAATAATTTATAATGCGTTAGTACAATCCAGACTAAGTTATGGAATTTTTTGTTGGGGTGGCGCTTATTTGAACTCTTTACAACCTGCTGTTTTTTTACAAAAAAGAATTATTCATGTTATTTTGAAAAAGAACAGATTTGAAAGATCCTTTCCACTTTTTCTTCATTTAAGTTTGCTTCCATTGAGGCATCTATATATTTATAAGGTTCTACGGTGTTTTTATACAAGAAGTAGTAACTCTGAAATATTTCTGTGCCTGCCTTCTCCATTTACCCTGCGGAAAAAAAGTATTCCTTGCCAAAACCAAATTTGAAGTTGTTCAAAAGATGTTTTTTGTATGTAGGACCAAAGGTATACAATCTATTACCCCAGTCATGCACTATTTCTAAGTCTGTGAAAAATTTTTTGGAAAATGTACATTCTTGGCTTCTCACTAAAGAAAGTGTAGAGCAAATATTGTTGTAAATAACTTATGTAATTGAGTTGTAATTAACCCGGTAACGCCTGGAAAAAAATTTTTCTCGGAATTCAGTGAAAAACTAATATTTCAATTAACATCATTTTCTGAGATATAATGCGTAAATTTTATTCTTAAAACATTGGTAGTTATGGAGATACAGCCTGGTACCAAACGGTACCGCTAGGCGCTTGAGGGTATAAAATGTAACCAATTTAGAGAATCTCCTGAAATTAAACTGTAGCTGTCGAAAATGCTTAGTATATTACATTTTAACATCCGAATATTAATTTTTAACATATTATGTCCTTGAAATACCATGAAACATACAAACATATTATTACCATCGTAATAATAATTTAAAATATAAATTTTCCCAAGGTAAATTAAAGTTCATTTCAAGGCTTGCATAAATCACTGCCAGAAATGGAATGATGCAAAAAAAACAATACATAATCCTACGTTACATTTCAAATATTCTGTTCATGTCCTACTGGTGCAGTTTTCATGTTTCAATTTTCAACATTCGCCGCAGGGGAGTGGATTTCACGAGATAGTTGTACCCATCGTACCTTACTTCATCAGAGACACTGAAAAGAAAATCGACCGATAGCAATCAAATGCAATCTATTGAAAATAATATGCTATCTGATGATGAGTTTACTAACATCATTCCGGGTTCACGTCTTCAAGATGCAGATGCACGTCCCACAGATTTTGCGGGATACTTGAATCTTTCCAGGTATGCCTGCACAACTGCCCGACGGAACTCTAGTAGGATTTTATCTCTTCCTGACTTCCTCATCAACAACCATGCATTGTGCATCATTGCATCTAGTCTCAGTGTACAAATTATCCACCACCATTTCTTTTCCCTAACACCTGCACAAAAAAGGGATATATTCCAATCCATTCGATCGGCGACCCCTCTAAATGCATTATATTTCCCAAAAATATTGGGTCGTGGCACAAGGATTCTCTTTTTCTCCCTTTTAGAGAATCTGCCCACACCAGATAATGGATATATATCGTGAGATGATGATATAGCTGATACAACTTCATTTTCCACCTACTTCACTACAGTTATGTTGTCTTTCACGCTTCTCCTAGCTTCAAAAGATTCTCGTTTCATCTTAGCCAATTTCTTATTGGACTTCAGAGGACAGTCTATAGGTATTCTACTTTCTCTCACTGTGCCAGTTGCACCGTATTTCCTTTAGCGGAGATATTTCACTAAGCTGTTACTTGTATAATAATTATCAAAATAGAACCGGTAAGGTGATTCTTTCTTTTGTAGTTCATCTAACATTCCTATCAGAGATGCTGCTGCCTATCCAAATTATTTTTCGTAAATTTACACTTTCCTCGGGTTATTCCCTTAGAATTCGTCGACATTTGGAAGGTAGCCATCTGGGCTATTGAGACACCAAACTTTATAGCCAAATCTTATTGGCTTACCCCGGATGAATTGCTTACATTCGTGTCTCCAAAAATATAATACCAGTGACTCACCGAAACTCAAGCACTGATCCTCTTTGAAATTCTAGCCAAATTTATTCTTCAGTATGTCCATAAGAGTGCGCATTTTCCACATTTCATCCTAGGTTTTACAGCAGTATTATCGCAACCATAAATAAATCTATTTATCAGTAAGGATCTGTCTCACCTCATTGAATTACACACAATCTCATTTCTCATGTCGTGTGCTCCTTCCAATAAAATACGGTTCCACTAGAAACCGTATTTTACCCACGAAGGAAAAGAACAGTAACAAAAACTTTCACTTCTTTAGGTGTTATATTTGGATTAGTATATTTGCCGAATAGGGCATACTTATTCGATTCCAGCACTGGGTGAGAAATAACTTCTTCGTCAAAAAACAGTTCAAAAACTGTGTTAGGGGACATTTCACGAAACGAGGAGTAATCAGGATTATGGAAAATCGTGTCACGTACAGTAATTTCTTTATCAACCCAAATGATCAATTTCTCGCGTATTTGAGGTCTCTTGCGTGATTTACGGCTCAGACCAGGTTCACCACATGCAGACTACTAATGCGATCTACGAACATTTTCGAGGTGTACATACAATAAACTCACGCTATAATCATGTATCAATAAAAATTAGCATCTAAAATAATTATTATAATAATAAAATAAATAAGAACATTGATAAAAAGTGTTAAAAACATAATATCGCAAAAGATCGGGTGGAAATACAAACGCAGAAGGAATTCGCTCCCCGCATGAAAATAGCATGGGAAGCGCCTAGCGGTACCATATGGTACCACAGATATATTAGGCATTGTAACTTCTCTATGAATACATCTAAATCCAAACAATCCTCTCTAGCTCATAGCTACATGTACTAAGATTTAATATTACTTTAAAAACTCGCATAGATAAGGAGAGGAATAGAAAAATAAAATAAAATCGGAATGAGTGCACGAAAAAAATCGTTTTTTGGCGATCATTGAAAATTCTCCTATTTCAAACATCTGTATGTGCGTTAATTATGGTTCAGTAAAAGAGAAATCTTCGGAATCATATGCTTCAACTTATGTAAATTGATGTGAAGTTGAAAAAAATTGGAAGGAATTAAAACAAATATGAATAAAATTAACTTAAGGAATACACTACCGAATGGTACCAAACGGTACCGCTAGGCGTTAACGGGTTAAACTGTTAGTAAGTAGCTTTTAAGATACACACTTACATTGTTAAGAGATTGTTATGGCATCACTACAAGAGCAATATGTATCTTTAAGCAAAGCATATTGTATGTATTATTATTTGATGATAGCCTTAAACAGGTTCTCCTTCAAGGCCACCTAAAACTACTCCACTTTTGTTACTGACATGTTATTTGTGTATGGAGTAATAAACTTATTATTATTATTAACATGCAGCTACCTATGATATACATTGATTCACTCGTATTGGACATATTTACACTATTCACATCCCTAATTGTACAAGGAAAAAAGGATATTCTGAATCTGCCAGTTCAACAATCAAAGAAATATAATAAGAATATAAAAGAATAATAAGAAAATAGAAGAATAATAGAAAGTGATAATATACCAGTAGAATTATCTCATTCTCTCAATAGCTTTCTATGCCAGTCTAGTTGAGTGTTTACAATGTCATTTGTAAACTTCGGCACCAGATGGCGAAGCGTCGATTTAAGTGCTTCGTGTAGAAAGGAAGGTGGCTCAACATTCAGGCTGAGCCAAATACGCTGAGCGCAGGCGGACGTGTAGAAGAGGCATAATTTAGTGTAAAATATATTATTGAAGTTTGATTAACCATATTGTTGCACTTCTGACTTATACTTACACGGCATCTGTCGGTTAAAGAATGATGTACGTTTCTAGCAAAGAAATCGGTGATATTAATTCGTGATTCGTCAGTGAATCGTGAGCTGCATCACAAAAATTCAGCTCACGAATCACCTCAACTAAAAAAAAAAAGTCGACTCCCGGATCACGAATCATTAAAAAAAAATGATCCGAATCATGCCCATCCCTGCCACACGCACATTTTTCCCCTTTCATCGGCATCAAAAAGTGCGGTGCGTGTCATACACGAGGATGCGCGTCTCCCACGGGGATTTTTATTTCTTTGTAGCCGAAGATACAACATGGCAAAAACCCTTCCCTTATACTTGTAGCAAGTTCGTGTCTTTACAAAAGAATTACGAAACTGTAACTGATTACGCGAGGAAATACAAAACATCAGTACAAAGTGAGCACATACCGAGAATAGGAAAATAGTGGATTACATTGAAACAAAAAATAGATTGAGTTAATTCCTGACGAGATTATTTTGTCTTTCCATTACTTGGCCCACCAGATCACATTACCAGACGTGAATTATGCTTCACATACATACGCCTCCATCAGTAAATTCCATGTGCATAGTGCGTGAGGCAGTTGCTTTAGTCTATGGCCATCCAATGCATTGACAACAGCAAATTCATTGTTTCTTAAATAAATATTATATCAAATGAAGTGGTAACAGATTACGTTCATTTAGTGTTCGCGAAAAACCTAAGACCGTACGAGTTGCGGAAGAGATCGTACAGTGGGACGTAAATATGACATGCCAGTCTTACGTACAAGACGGAAGGAAGAAAAAAGATAAACTTCTTTCAATTAAAAGCATTAAAGAGCATTCAGAGGCAATGCTGAAAAATATCCTGGCATAGAGAAACAACTTTCAGCATGCATTCGAGGCAGATGCCAACTTGTCGACGGAAATAGGCCAGATGAAAGCCTAATAGCAAGACTGCGATGACTGTAACAATAGCATTGACGATAATTGAAAGTTAGCATCAAATCTTTCTTATTTTCTGTATATTCTTTGCCTTTTTACTTTGCATTGATTCTAAATCGATGTTAATATCATCTTTGGCGCGTTCATTTTTAATATGAATGTAGTTTTCCTGTTAACGGGCGACCATGGCAGTGAACATAGGTGCTAAATGATTATTTTTTTATTTTGATCTATTGTTATTTAGGTATTTACATAAAAATGCTGTAGAATACAGTTCCATTGTGTTCCAAATATGCCATTATTTTCTTGTTAAGAATATTTTTCAGATTTTTTTTCAAATTCTATTTTTTCCAAAAGTCAGTGCCCAAAAACAAGGGTGCGCGTATTACACGGGAGCACGTGGTACACGAGAATATACAGTAATAAAGCTATGACTCGGATTGTATTAAAATTTCTTTTTCAAAATGCTCGGCTATCATTTATTAGACGTCAAAATTACATATGGTGCTAAGAAAATGGTACCATTTTTAACTGCATCACCAAAAATATTTCAAAATTTGTTTTTAAAAATTAGTATCCCCATTGGTAGAATAGAAAACAATATTATCTAATGAGGTCACAACTATGTGAAATTCAAATGAACGATTTCAGAGTTATTAATTTTTAAACTCAAGTCTACAAGAGTTTGGTACGGAGCACCCCTTCACGGAGAGCTGAAATAGGAGTGCTCGCCTTAAAGGACGAGGTAGGATTCACGGAGAATTTGAACAGGCATAATTCCAGGCGCACAGTAGCGAGGATGGTATGTGCCATCACACATAAGCTTTAATTAAAAGCGAACTGTGGACATTATGAAAATGCTGGTAACAGGTAAAACAAAAAATAGCCAGGATAAATAATGGCATTAACTATGATTTCCACATTACTAAATGTCTAAATGACACGCAGAGTTGGATGTGGAAAATGGTGGGGAGAGACTGGCATATGTGGGAGATAAATGCACTACTAGTTCACGCACTTATTTATTGATGCACCATAATCGGCAACACTGATTTGTTAGGTGTCTACGCCGGCAAAAATAGTTTTGCTAAAGCAGTTTTTCGCCAAGGTTTGTAAATACGAATTCCACTACTACCTGGGGACCGTTCGTAATTTAGAAAAATTAGAATCTTTGAAACTTCGTATTTTCGAATATTGCCATGCATTTACTACAGGCTTTTCATTGGGACCGGCTGTTTTCCTTCGTATAATCGAAATTTTGTATTATCGAGATTTTACTGTAGCTAACTATAATAATTAGCCCAACTTCCTTTCAATTGCACAGGGTTAAGGGATGGAGAATACCAAATTTCCTATCTCCCTGTTGAAAATAACATGAATAAAATAGTTTCCAACTTCCAATGGACTTAGATAAGTCTAAAAATACACGTTAAGAAAGGCATATCCAATTACCTCAGTTTCAGCTTCATTACCCTGCTCCCAATTGTCTTCATCAGCTGTCTCTTCCAATTCACTCACATTCTTTATGTCATCAGATTCTTTAGTATTCTCCAAATCTTTGCTGATTGCGGAGTCATCCTGCCCAGCAACCACACCCAATTTATCTTCACAGTGACTTCCCCTCAGTCCTTGCAGAACTTTTTCAAAAGCATCCTTAAGTTTGCTTAGCTTATTCTTAAATTCCAAGAATTCACCTAACTTGACGTGGCAGATGGAACAAATAAATTGAGGGAAATCATCTCCTTTCGACACCTGGAAGATAGGATATTGGGGGCGATCACAATATGACAGTAAATAACATTGTTCAATTTCTCCAATTTTTAGCAACATACTATTTGGTAAGTGAGTCAAAAGAGTCACAAGGTTATATCTACAAATGTTCATTCATCTTTTTGTGCGACCATGAGTACCCAATAAAACAGAAAGCTTGTAAAATGCCACAAGCTCAATTTAAATAGCTAGTTCATATTTCATAGATTGTCAATGGCAACTCACACCCTATTCCATTATAAGTACAACTGTCCAACATCAGTAGTTTGAAGCAGTAACTACATAAGCCATAATGGATCGTGACCAAGGTAAAATCAATTTCTGGAACTTTGACACTCACCTCAAAATGAAGCAAATCCTTAATTGCATCACTGATCTTGAACTCTTGCTCATCCTCAAAAATATCAGTTAAGGGACCATTGGAAGAGAAACATAAGCGACATAATGTGTACCTATAATAATCATTAATGGGAGGAATTGTTTCCTCAGTTTCCAAAGCTGATATCTCATTCCTTTCACTTCTCAATACAACTTGGTCATTTTGAGGAATGCTCGATGGAGAGGCATCACTATTGCCAGCATCACTATTGCCAGCATCACTATTGCCAGCATCACCATCGCCATCATCAGAACTATCCGTACAATTTTCTACACCTTTTGGAACAAGTGCACTCTCGGAGTCTACTACATCTGCTGCACTTAATGTCTTATCCGGTGCAACACGTGAATCATTGTCAACAGATATGCTGTTGATCATCTCAATATCTACTGGAGGAAATGTCACATCAACCTCCACTATATCACTGGGATCTACAAAAACACCGGGAGTAATGCGAGATAAATTAATACTGTAATCTGAAGAGGGTAAAAAAAGTGACGGCACAGAGTTCCTATTAAGTCTTTCCATGAGATGATTTGTAAACTGATGTTGTGCAAAGTGCTTTCTGCAAATATTATATCTTCTATGTAACTTCACAGCTGGAATAGTGTAGAGTTTGGGATTTCCACAGACTCTCCTCCATTTCTCTGCCCTTTTCAATGTTGCACAGTCCATGAAAGAATAAAGAATTATTTTAGGTTCAAGCAAAAATAATAATCCAAGGCAAGTTCGGCCAATATTCTTGAGAGGTTAATTTTACTACAATAATTCCTATCTGGGTCATTCCATGTCAGTTCAACCACACCATGGCAAGCCATCCACCAACTCGGATTTTTACAAAACTTGGTACATATAATCCTTCACCAATGTAAGATAAAAGCCCAAATTTTTTTTTTACCTAGCTCAAGTAGTTTTTCAGTTACAGCCTCTCAAACTTTAGGAGACATCTGACATTCTTCCTCTCACGATGCACACTTCTGAAGGTGCACTGTTTAACTCAAAAAATGCTATCTCACCCATTTCTGAATTATTTCCAATGAAATTTTTCAGCAAAGACCACAAGGCTATGGGGATTTTAGAAAAAAAGAACATGAGCCCTAGAATTTTCTTTTTAGCCTTAAAAAGAAATTCTTAAACATTGTCTTTGCAACATTTTTGGCTAAAACATGGCTAACAATTATTGCCATTATCACAAAAAGGGTCTTTGTTGGAAGTTGCAATATTAGCTGGGCAACCTGTACTGCACTAGTGGTGCCATTTGTCACTACTCAGATGTAACCACTTGAAAAACAGCAGAGTGCATAAAAGGTCAGTCGACGAGCAGGTCGCCCGCCAGAATGTCTTTGGACACCAGAGTGAGTGTACATTTATTTGCCGACTCCTGATAACCCTATACGGCAACAACAGTCTTCATTAATCTTAATAAATTTTGGATCATAATTATCCTTAAGGTATGTGCTTTCATCCTCAGTAATAAATATGATGGCTTTTTCATTAAACCATTTTAGTGCTATTTTTACATCGATGTGTATATGAGTTTTCAACGAGTGCTCTGATATAAGTGACTTGACAAGTGTCTCCCTAAAATGCTAGATATTCTCTACTTTATGTAAAAATTTTGTCTGAGAACATAGTCTGCCATTAACCACTTCCCTGACACATTAATTTAGGGTGTATGATCTAAAAAACATCATGTTTTTGATTGTTATTTATTCACATATAAAATCATATATACAAATAATAGCACTCAAAAACAATTATTTAATATTTTCTTCAGCTTTAAGTAATGGAATAGCACTTAAATGCTTCAAAAATACTTGAAGCTTAGGTAATTTAAAGGCAAAGAATTGTGTTAATAGATCATGCTATTCTTTATTCAATCAAATTCCTCACACAATGTCACCATCAACTTAACTTGGAAGACATTCGGAGAAAAATTAGTTCAAGCGTTTATTTGGAAATTTGGTCATGTTTGAGCCCCTGTATCTGACTAACAGATGAGAATAATGTCAAATGATGCATTATTCCTCTAATCTTTTCTGAGTATTTATGTGAAGTTCTCAAAGAAATCTCTTTTGGAATTTTGTCCATCTTTTTTCACGATGGTGGCGAGCGTAGAGATGTGTTCAGGACTTCAATGTCTTAAGAGTCGGAAAAAACGACCATGGAGTGCCCACCATTGCCCCCTTCTTTAGGGTATAACAAGACAAACCATTCAGTAATCCTTCTGCGAAACAGGTAAAGGAAAGGAGGGGGGAGGAGGGAAGGGGATTTGTTTTCAGTTAGAACTTCATGAGGCTCTGCCAGAGGGAAGCCGTGCCCGCAGCATAGTCAAATCACCGTCAACTCGGGACTTAGAAAAATTTCAGCTCTGAAGTGGTAACTATTTACTGGAAGTGCCTGTACCAACAAAACCTTTTCAAAAGAATCAATTTCTAAAGTTCGCTAAAGACTTGGGTATAAGAGATGTGCTTTGAGGGAGAGATGTTGAGTAGCAACGCACAAATAAACAAATTGTAAATAGTATTGTTAACTTATTGAGAATAAATGGTTTAAGCTGGTGGAAGTTAGTTCTCTAATGGCAGTAAGTAAAAGGTGTAAAGAATAAGGAAAATCACAAACAGATACAGTGGAACTTGGTTAGTACGTTCCTCCTTAGCACGTTTTCCTCCTTTGTAAGTCGATTTCGCTCCGTCCCGGTACCATCAGTACAAAATACAGGTAAAATAATTTGGTTAGTACATTTTTAAAAATGGCGCTTTCCTGGTTAGTACGTTCAATTATTTGCTATAAAGCAACCCGCAAGACCTTATCTGTTTATTTTTAAGTTGTGTATGCCACCGAATTTACACGTTAGTTTATTATTATCAATCCTTGACCGTCTAACGTTCATCCATATGTATTTCTCAATTTTCGTGACGTGGTGAATAACAATACGCGGCTCGAAGCGAGACAAGTTAGCGTGAAGATTAAACATTCTTGCATCCACTTTAAGCACGATTGTTAAGTAATTGTGAAAAAATCCGAAGTCTTGGTGACAAAAAGAGAAAGCACAGCCCTTGGAAAAAATGGATGTATGCAACCCTGCACGCCATCCGATTAACAAGCAGCTGTTTGCGTGATAAAACTGCTGTTAATTTGGGTCCTTTGAAGTTTGTAAATGGGCGGTTTTACTGTATAGGTATATAGTGACCATGGAGTAACACTATTTCTGCTCAATCCCTAATTGTAAATTATTTACTTACTTTCCAGGCTCTCTTGATATTTTCACTTTGATAGGATTATGATGAGAGGAGGATGTTGGAACTATTGCACGCAAATATTTTCCAAAGTCTGATTTCAATTTACACTTATATACAAAGATAACAAAAAGTTATACCGATATACATTTCTCATCAACCAGTAAAGAATTATTTGAATTAGAACTCCAGGAAGTGGGTATAGAGAATAATTAGACTATTGTTAACTGCACGTGTTTATTCCTTTAAGGCTGATATGAAAATACTAATGCATAAAGATATGTATACCATTTCATTGCCGAATATATGGGCAATAAGTCCCTTAATTGTATATAAAGAATCGCATTCTTAGGTTGAATGTACATTTTATTATGGCTTTAATATCACATTACTTTCTATGTAGTATGTATCATGGATAAGGCAATTCAATATGTGCATCTTATGTAGTTCTTCTGTATTTGATCCACTGGGCAAATAAACATTTATAATGTATTTTAGCTGAGTAACAATAGTATGTTACAACATATATGTTGTGTAAAGGTTGGATTTCAAACATTAAATAGGGCCCCATTGTCAGCATGATTACTTTTCTGCTTATTTACATCCTATTTTTATGTTTGGTAATGGAGTTTTCATTGACATCAACTGCTCACCAGTACTGTTGTTGTTGGCTGCCATTATTCTTTGAATTTACATTTCCTGAATTAAGTCCTTAAGTGCAAAGCATTGCTTATATCTACCAATTTCGTTAGGTTTTGTATTTTCTATTTTGACAGGAGGATTCAAATTCTAGTGATACCTATATTTAATTTATCACACAACTTCCATAAAATTTCGACACATCCACCTAGGGGAATGTAAGAATTATTCCATCTTCTGAAAATATTCCGTTCCAGTAATTAGTTCATTAATGCGATAATCAATTTCTTTCCATTGCCGGTAGACATTTTGTATCAAGGATTCCATACCCTTTTTGGGTTGTTAGGGATTGCCGAGCTGCCCTGGCCTTAGTATTCTCAGTCCTTCTCACCATTCACGAAGGGGCCCAAATTTTTTTTCCAGCCAAGGGCCTCAATCGATATTAAACCGCCCCTGGTTGGGACGACGAAAAAGTTCTTGGGACATGGTGGAGACGTGATTTACTTGCATATCATGCGTGTATTGCTTGCGAGTGCATTAGCGGTGCATATGTCCCAATATATCGCAGAATAATGATTCCTCTTTGAGTTTCAGGTGTGAAATTGCACTCTGGTAGATGGCAGTAAAGCTCTAACAAGGGGAGTGTCCGAGTTCCGGGTCTAGGATTTTGACGAAATTTGCCAGGCAGGTAGTCCTTGATGAGTTATTTACGAATCACCCCCCATATAGGGTTATATATATCCAGAAACTTCGTCAAAAAACGAGTTTGAAATATTTGATTGCAAATATAAAGCCAATAATTAGCCGTGCTTTATCAGTGCAGTTTGGGTTAGGGGTAAGGTACTCGCTTCACAATGTTGACGTCCCTAGTTCGAGACTTTTCGAGTCCAATTTCTTTTTCATCGCAATTTCGTCGTACGACTTTCCCTGGTTTTACATATTTTTAATCTGTTTACCCGGGATGCATTTAAACTATTTTACGTAATAATTACGTAATTTGCTAAAATTACGTAATTAGTACGTTAAATAGTTAATTACGTTATTTACCTAAATCACGTAATTAGTACGTGGATTACTTCCGCACGCCCTGTCGTTTTTTGTGTATGAAATTTTACGGAAGAGCATAAAGTGTGATCGTGATTTTGAATTACCGTATCTTTGGCTACGCAGTCCCGACGCACGTACAACACTTGTTCTAATTCGCCTGGTGCCGTGATTTTCCAGCGCTGTGCTTTTTTGGAAAAACTAATCGCAAGAGAAAAAAAGAACTTAAGCTCTGTAATCATATAATTGTAAGTATCTACCGAAATGTTCGGGTGATCGGGCGAAATATTCGGGTGGGAGAGAGTTTCGAATCAAGGACGTCGCTTGGAAATTGATAAAAAGCCAGAGGTAACAATTAATTTTGAAGAATTAATGTATTGCACCTTTTCAGGAGCATGTTAGAATCACCCGAACATTTCGGTAGTCACTTACAATTGTATGATTACAAAACCTAAATTCTTTTTTTCTCTTGCGATTAGTTTTTCCAAAAAAGCACAGCGCTGGAAAATCACGGCACCAGGCGAATTAGAACAAGTGTTGTACGTGCGTCGGGACTGCGTAGCCAAAGATACGGAAATTCAAAGTCACGATCACACTTTATGCTCTTCCGTTAATTTCATACACAAAAAACGACAGGGCGTGCGGAAGTAATTCCGCCACGTACTAATTACGTGATTTAGGTAAATAACGTAATTAACTATTTAAAGTACTAATTACGTAATTTTAGCAAATTACGTAAAATAGTTAAAATGTATCCCGGGTAAACAGATTAAAAATATGTAAAACCAATGTATCCCGGGTAAACAGATTAAAAATATGTAAAACCAGGGAAAGTCGTACGACGAAATTGCGATGAAAAAAAAATTGGACTCGAAAAGTCTCGAACTAGGGACGTCAACATTGTGAAGCGAGTACCTTACCCCTAACCCAAACTGCACTGATTAAACATGGCTAATTATTGGCTTTATATTTGCAATCAAATATTTCAAACTCGTTTTTTGACGAAGTTTCTGGATATATAACCCTATATGGGGGGTGATTCGTAAATAACTCATCAAGGACTACCTGCCTGGCAAATTTCGTAAAAATCCTAGACCCGGAACTCGGACACTCCCCTTGTAAGTGTTCCTGCATTGTTGACAATAGTAACACATGCTTTATATGTCTAATTTAGGTAATACATCTGTTCTGTTTCCCACTATTGTCATGTTTTTCCCCGTGAAATGTGGGGATTGGGTTGGTGTGGTGGCTAGAGTACTGGCCTCCCATCCCGAGGGCCTGGGTTCGATTCCCAGCAGTGGCGGATTTTTCCGTGGAAAACCGGTCCCCACTTGAGTGCCTAGTGAAGAGCATTTCAAGTTCAGTACTCCGTCCATTGGATGGGACGTTAAGCCGTGGTCCCCTTGGTGCCTTTTGTTAAGAGTAGGCTAATGACGACGCCGGGTTTCTCTACATCCTTCCTCCGTTCCCTAAAAAAAAACTCCTACCATTACCCACCTATCCTAAATGGTGCAAATGACCTCAGCTGTCGGTCGCCTCCCCTGAATAACTAACCAACCAACCGTGAAATGTCGCTATGCTGTCAGTACTGAGAGTGGCGACTTTTGTAAATTCATTAACATGCGCTGTGGGTGATAGCACATCTAGTGGCCAAATAAATAGGTAATCCTCTAATGTAATATCCGTGCTCATGAATACTAACATCGTTTCCGGAGTATTACATTTAGGGATGTCTTTGAAAAAAACTGTTTCGCTAATAATTCTGGTGATGCCATCATGCGTTCGTATGGCTGAGGGATTATTTAATTTCCAATTTCTTTTACATGTCACCAAGTTGTTGAGGATTTTTTCCTTTTTGCCTTATGTGTGATGGGGTAATTGTTGATAATGAGTGGGTGGATATTTAACCAGTGAAATGATTTGTCATGTTCCTGAAATTAATAACTTTTTCATAAAGTAAGTCCTAACAATGCTAGCTATACTTTCATCACAACTTGATTATGATGATAAGACAGCAGTTTTCCAATTTGGTAAAAGGATCCAAACCTTTTTCTACCTTATCAAATATCTATCATTATATCAATATGTAGGATCTAGTTTTTTCCTGGCGTATAATGCTGGTGAAGTCTTCACGGGTTCTCCACCGGGTCAGGGAAATGGCTAAGGCCGACGATTCCACGGCTAACACTGCCATCGTCCTCAGGGCGTTGAGGGTCAGGTCCAAGAAAAATGCCAGAAAATATACTCTTCGCCTTGGCTCAGGTCACTCCTGATTGGCTCTCCTCAGGTCACACGGGAATGGCTCCGCAAGGTCGCTCCTGATTGGCTCTTTCCAATCCTCTCTCTCTCTTCTCGTATGTTCCGGATCACCGGTTTCCACACGTTACTAAGGGCGTATCCTGTGTTGCGGTTAAAATTCTTCGCCTCTAACCTAATTTCAATTGCCTCCTTGGTTAAACGGTCCCAATAACCATAGGATCTGCTAAGTAATTTAGCATCGTCGAAAGCAATCAGATGGTCCTTGTCTTTCTGGACTGGCTTTTTTCAGCTCTGTCATTCATTTTATGTTGCCGAGAAAGCATAGGAAAAATAAATATAGCCTATATTTCTACACATTGCATTGCATTGAAGTGGTTTGGATGTTTTGGAGGCTTGGGAGTCTGGCTGCCGCTAGACTCCGGATGGCGCATGCGCATACGCTTATTCGCCGCCGGACGCTTGCACCTGAAACTGTGTGATTCTTGCGTGCTGAGAGCCTAGACACTCGCGCCCTTCCGAGTCTCAGCGAATGATCAAGAGATGGCGAGACAGAGGGAAATTAAGAGAGACTGATTCCGTATGAAACAGTTTCGCTGTATGTTAATTTTTTCTTCGTTTAGTGGTTGGAAAATAACAAGTCAACCTATGGCTTAAGGACTGAACAACAACAACCGGGATGGACTAGACACGTTTCACTAATTCAGAAGGCTCGCTTTTGAAATAATTGACACCTTCGTTGTCCACATGAAATCTCATTTTGAAGGCTTCAATAACTTCTATTTTGCACAATAACTAGATGAAGATCCTGCATAAAATACATCTTTTCCCTCAGCGAAATTGAGTAGCCGAATAAAATGCACTCATTATTTAACAGTGAACAGCTAAAAAATGAACTCATTAATGTCTATTCCAACGAGAATAAACACTTTCTGGCACATTTGTTACTTAAATATTTTTTGGACAATGGCCAAAAGGATATCAAGAATTTTGGATAAAGTAGGTATATCAAGAAACTGTGGGAATCATAAGACTGATTTAGACATTTCCTGTATCAACTGTATTGTCCGAAAGAAGTATGAGTACGTTGAAGACAGAGGACACATTTTTAAGTAAACTCCATGACGGACTGCAGTGTAAGAAATTTAAGCACCCTGGCGGTTGAAAAGGCTTTACTGAACAATCCCACAAGTGACGAAAGTTTCAAGGAACGCGTCATCGACACCTTTGCCCAAAGGAAAACCCACCGACTCTATATGATCAACGGAAAACATTAGGGCAAATTACTTTGCCCCTCAAGTGCTGACCTCTGTGCATGGTTGGGAGCCGGAAAATTTATTTCAAATTAACAGTGGGGCGAGAGGTAAAGAAGTGAACAAGCATCTAGCGTTTTCTTCATATGCAATGCATGTTAAAAAAACTAGATTTTAAAAACCCACCGGAACAGATGGTTAAACCCATTTAAATAGCCCGGTACACAACATGTTAAGTCGACTGATTATTGTCAATTGGAATATTTGAGTCTCTGAAGCAGCATATTAAGGAGCCGATGAGCTAGAATACCCAGTTCGAATACCTTAGCTTTGCCACTGGTACCTACTAGTTTGCTTTTCTTTAAGGTATGGGCCCATATAAGGGTATAACAATTACTAGTAATCAAAAGGTCCCTACTCGTTTGCTTTGATTACAAATCGTTCGCCCATATATGGGTGTACTGATTACTGGTAATCGTTAAGTCCCTACTCGTTTGACTACGAGTAACTATTTCGGTAGTATCGGTATGCCGAAGGATTTTATTTGTAACTCATATCCCACTGAAAGTACCTACATCGTGGGTAATCGTGACTCCTTTCAAATTGAGTAAGCGTTAGTTCGGATCAGGGTGAGTAACGAGTACCAAAGTAACGATTAGTTACTTTTTGACCATCTCTAGTTTAAACAGTACAGCCGCTTTACACGGTAAAATTTATTGTTCAAACGAATGTATGAAACCGAACGAAATTGTAACGTTTGTCTGAATGGAATTATAATAGGTTACATTTTCCGTTCAGTCACTCGCACATTTTTCCGCTTTAATTAATTTAATACAGTACAATTTTCTCATATAAGCGTTTGCACAAGATATTGTACAAAAAATGTACGGCGTAAAAACGCCTTGACAGTGCTATTTCGTCCCCACTTTACATAGCATTTTACTTAAATGACCATAAAAGGAAATCTGCCCATGCCACAATGTCAAAATTAAGCATAACAGCCACAGACAATTTTAACGTGGTCCATTAGAATATGCACGAATGTAACTAAGTAGGTACCATAAGTCATAAACAGTTGCCTGCAACAATATTTTTTGTAATGTACAAGCTGAAAAACAAGTCACCCGAGAGTAAACATCACAAGCAAATCATTACATGACTCGAACAGTTAACCATAAAAAACATCAACAAATACTTAACCCTGAATAGACTTCCCTAAATGTTACGAGATGCTAATACTTACAATTCCGGAGGACGAGGGAAACAAAAACGCTTTAAGTCCTCGGGAATACAGCCCAGTACTGCACACGGTTTTACAATAATAGGAGCCATGTTCACGACGACGTCCACCACATCGCACAATTATACACCAGCGATAAGAGGCGACGACAGCGCTGGTATCACGAACTGGTATGCTCGCGCGCTTGTAGAGCCATCTGCGAGAGGTATTTTTAACTAAAATACTTGACTGTCGAAAAGTGAGGTTGGTGAGAAGGGAAGAATTAAACAGTTTTCTACAGCAATGGAGGCTGGCTAGATGAACACGTTCTATTTGTTGCAAGTTTTGAGGAAATACGGCGCAGTTGTGGAGCATGGGACCTGTGCCGTGAAAATTGAAGTAATGAAGACAATGGTCGACGACTTCTTCCTCCATGGCGATAATCTCATATGGTCCCTCTAAATCGCTTTTAGTGATATACCAAATTGCATGTAGTGCATTCTTTCCAAGTAGAGATGGCAATAGAGTTTTAACCACAACATTTAAATGCTACTTATCACCTCACCCCCTCGACATCTTTTAAATTAGTATTTTGATTGATTTTTTATAAAAAGATATATGCAGTTTATTTATCGGTTCACATTCAACATGGTAAAGGAAATGGGTATAAAATTCTATACCCATAGGTAGGTTTAATGTTGTAGGGTGCGTCGACGGCTAGGTCATTTTGCACCACTACACTGTCTTCGTGGTAAAAGTAATAAAGATTAGTCACATTCGCTTACGTGACTTATTTAAAAAATATATATACATACATTATGCGATTTAAAAAAAAACAATGAGGCTTAAATTTTATTGAATAGTCCTGTCCCTTTCAGAAATAAAATAACTCGACTTAAAACATTAGAGTCGTTTCCAAGGACGGATTTTAGCTCTCCCCCCAAGTTTAGTTGCCTTCGCAAGTCACGGTATTTGTCACACTCCGTCAGGATATGCCGAATGCTGAGAGGACAGTCGAAATCGTCACACTGGGGTGGTAGTTTCTCTTCAGTTAAGAGAAATGAGTGGGTCAAAGGGCAGTGCCCTATCCTCAAACGTGTGATGACGACTTCCTCTCTGCGGCTGCTCCTGACGGAAGAGGGCCACACTGACGTAACCGGCTTGATGTCACGAAGTTTGTTATTTCGTGCAGTGCGCCAAGACTCCTTCCACTGCCCAAGAACTACCTGTCTCAGGGAAGACTTAAGGTCCTCGTAAGGTACCAGCGTCGATTTAGACTCTGTCTCGTTCTGAGCCTCTTTGGCCAAAGCGTCTGCCTTTTCATTTCCGGCTATTCCCACATGCCCCGGGACCCACAGGAACCAAATGCGTACTCCCTTTCTACTGAGAGACAGCAGGGATGAATGTATGCCTTGAATGATCGGATGCATGGGCGAAAAGCCGGAAATAGACTATGGAGCTCAAGGAATCAGTGCATATAACGAAGGAGCCATCGTCGTCACATAAGTTTTCAAGAGCCATCTTTATGTCAAATAATTCCGCTGTGTATACACTACACAGCGGATTTAATTTTGCTTTGACTGCTCCTTGGCTAGGCGAGAACGCTGCGCATGCACAGGCCGACTCTGACTTAGAGCCGTCAGTGTACACTGGCACATAATCTGAGTGATTCCCTAGGAACATTAAAAACTGACGTTGGTATTCCAAGAGTGTGGTGAAAGATTTTTTTTTGGTTAAGCAAGGCCGTTTTAACGACCGGGGTGGGTATTAACCAGGGAGGGTGTAATGAGTAAGAGACAGGAAACACTTTAGGCACCCTGAAATCACACCCACGAATAAAATCATTAAAACGTACACAAACGGGCCTAGTGGCCTTTGTCCTTCGGTTAAAAAAGTCTAAAAAACGTGGTTTAAAAAGTATGTTAAAACATGGGTGTGCCGTCATGGATAAAACTTTGGAAACGTAATTGCACATGAGCGCGTTCCTCCGGTGGCATAGAGGAGGCTCCCCTGCATCAGAATAGATGCTAGTGACCGGGCTTGTCCGAAATGCCCCCGTACAGAGTCGTAACCCCGCGTTGTGCACTGGGGCCAATGCTCGTAGGTATGACTCGCGAGCAGACGCATAAACAAAACAGCCGTAGCCTAATTTCGAGCGCACCAATGTGCGATATAATAAAAGCAATGTTTTGCGGTCTGCTCCCCAATATGTGTGGCTTAAAAACTTTAATATATTTAGCGCTTTAATGCATTTTATCCATAAAAGATTGATATGTTCTCGCCAATTGAGCATGTACTCGAGCGTCATGCCTAGAAAGCGGGCCGTCTGAACAAAAGGGAGATTTCTTCCCCCGAGGTATAATGTAGGCTGCATTTGGACTCTTATTTTCCTGTGGAAATGGACGCATCTGGTCTTCTCATGGGAGAACCGAAAGCCGTTCCTTTGGGTCCACTGCTCCAATTGGTTTAATGTCAGCTGAACCATCCTGGATGCAGTTACCACCTTGGATGACCTGCAGAATATCGCCAGGTCATCCACAAATAGTGTTCCTATCACCGGCGCCTTGATACATTTCACGACGTCATTTATCGCAATGGCGAAAAGTGTCACGCTCAGGACGGAGCCCTGGGGAACTCCGTCGTCAAGACGGTAAAGGTCTGATAAAAACTGGCCTATTCTAATTGTAAAAAATCGATGCATTAAAAAATTTTGAATAAAAATCGGCAAATTGCCTCTAAAACCCCACTCGTGCAATGTCATTAATATCTTCCGCCGCCAGACCCGGTCGTAAGCCTTCTCCAAGTCGAAGAAGACCCCGATCACATGCTGGCGGAGGAGAAAGCCTTCTTGGATGAAATTGTCGATCCGCACGAAATGGTCCATTGTGGAACGGCCCCGTCTAAATCCACACTGGATGCTGGAGAGAAGGTTCCGGCGCTCTAACCACCAAACGAGCCGCCGGTTCACCATTCTCTCCATTAACTTGCACAGGCAACTGGTGAGAGATATTGGCCGGTAAGAATTCGGGTCAGCTCTATCTTTCCCATGTTTGGGAATGGGGACAATGACAGACTCCCGCCTGGACGAAGGAAAGTTACTTTCTGCCCACAGCTGATTATACGTCTGCAGGACTTCCTGCAGCGCTGTCTCCGGAAGGTTGCGGAGAAAAGCATTGTGGACCCCGTCTGGTCCTGGAGAGGTGTCGTGGGAGTCATCGATGGCAGATTTCAACTCCCACAGGGAAAAGGGGAGGTTGTAATCTGCCGTTGTCCGCGTCTCCTTGAAGCCGATAGGAATGTTCTCGAGACGTTGCTTAAACGTTCGGAAGGCAGGATCAAGATTTTCATCGCTGCTCGTCTTGGCGATTAACTGGCCGAATATCTCGCCGATGGCAGCTGGAGATGTAACCACATTTCCTCCGACTTTTAAGAAGGAGACGCCGAGCTGCTGATGGTTTCCCGAAATGCTCTTCACCTTACGCCACACCTGTGCAAGTGGTGTGTCGATATTCACACTAGAAACAAAATTCATCCAAGAGGCCCTTTTTGCCCCCTTCACGACCTGACGGGCTTTAGCTCTCAGACGCCGAAAAGAGGACAGATTGTTTTCAGTGCGATATTTATTGAAGATTTACAACGCTTTCTTCCGTTGCCGAATAGCTTTGGCACAGTCATCATTCCACCATGGCACAGCAGCTCTCGACATGATGCACGGAGACCGTGGTACGCTCAAGTCGGCGGCGTTGATGATGCTTTTAGTCAATAATTTTACATTAAAAACGCTATCGCGATTTCTATCGAACGTGTAATTAAAATTACTTTTAAAATGAGGCCAATCGGCTTTCCGGACAATCCAGTTGCCTGGTCGAATAAAATCAGAGTTAAAAAGCCGCTCCTTAGAAATAAAAAGGGGGAAGTGATCGCTCCCACAAAGATCTTCGTGTACAGACAATGATATTTTATTTGTTAAACTGCTCGATAAAATACATAAATCAATGGCGGAAAAATCACCATTGAAAGAGTTAAAACGGGTCTTCTCCCCAGTATTCAATGAAACTAGGTTAAAATCTAAAATAAAACTTGATAAAATGCGTCCCCTGCGGTTGCACTGTCCCGCAGTGCTTCCCCATAGACGGTCGTGAGCGTTAAAATCCCCGAGTAAAATAGAAGGCCGAGGAAGCTGGTGGACAAGGGATTCTAGATTGAAACGGGTGACCGGTGCACCCTCCGGCAGATAAACGTTGCATAACGTAATCGCCTACGGAGCGTGCACCGTAACCGCCACCGCTTGAAACGGTGTATTCAGCTGTATGCGGGAGATGTATAGGGCCTCCCGAATAGCAACTGCCACTCCACCCTGGGCTCGTTGGCCGCTGGTGTCGTCATGTCTAAAAATGTTAAAATGTTTTAAAATCCCTTTGTCCGTGACTTTAAAATGCGTTTCTTGAAGACAAACGCAACAATTCGGTCATCAGTCCATCTCCACACCACCGTTGTGTTCACTGTTTATTGTATGTTTACTATCTCTTTCTTTCACCTTCTGTTTGAATTTATATTTGTGTATTTGCGCCTATGGCGTTGTGTATGAATGGTGTTTTGTATATATATATATATAATAAATGTAAATAGGGATTAAAAAGGTAAAATCGAGCAGTTAAAACTTTGGGAGCATCAACGCTTGATGCGGTTCTTCTTCCCCTTATTACCAAATTGGAGGATTTCGGTATCTGAAAGATACTCCTCCATTGGTTTTGGTTGGCTCTTACGAACCTTACCAGTTGGGCCGGGGGATTGAGAGTTACCACGCTTCGTTTGCGTGGCCCCGGCGGTGGTTTTGTTAGTGTTCTTCCTGGGAGAACCCGGTCCGGTGGTTTCCGTATTTTTTTGCCGTATTTGTGACCTTAGCCGGCATAGCAGATTTTTGAGAAGAAGCTTTGGTTTTTTGGCTCACAATTTCTTCGGTCTGTGTCGAGGTGGTGACCTTAGCTATTCGAGGGGAGGCGACATGGGCGTATGATTTCGAAAAAGTAGGAGCAACTTGTGCTCTGTACTTTTTCCGAGCCTCGAAATACGGGATTTTCTCAACCGTCTTGATCTCCATTACTTTTCGCTCTTCGATCATCTTTGATCAATTACGAGAGTAAACGGGATGTGCACCCTCGCAAATGACACAAAGTGGGTCACCTGTGCACTCCGCACCCTCATGCTTCTCCAGGCCGCAGCGGGGGCAGGTGGCCTTGCCCTCGCACCGTGTGGCCATATGGCCGAATCGCTGGCACTGGTAGCATCGCATGGGTGCCGCTATGAATGGCCGCACTGGGGCAGATTCATAACCAACAAACACCTTGTCGGGGAGCTGGTCACGCGCGAACGTGAGTACAACTGACGTCGTATTTACCCTTTCTCCGTTGCGCTTTGTAGTGAGTCGACGAGCATCGGTGACCCCCTGAGACATCTCCCGCTTGATCTCGTCGGTCTCCACGTACAAAAGGTCGTAATGACTTATCACTCCCCGACAGGTGTTCAAGGTGCGGTGCACATCAATCTTAACGGGGATTACGACAAGCTTTATCAATGTCAATAGCTTCTCGCTTTGAGATCTCGTTGCCGTTTCGATGAGCAGTGTGCCATCGCGAAGTTTCTTTGCCGATTTAAGTTCCCCAGGAACAGAACCAGACAATACTTTACGTATGAGGAAGGGAGACACCTTCTTCAGGCTTTCCTCTTCCTTCTGACACCTCATCACTAAGTAGCGCTGACTAGCGCGGGAAATATTATCTCCCCCGCCCGATTCCGGACGGGATCTTTTAGGTGGTGGAAGTGATTCATTCGCCATGCCTAAACTGCATTCATCCCCCGGGCTCCCCACCCACCATGGAGCCACACATTCGGGACGCCGCACCGCAAACCGGTGCGGTCCCCAGGGCTACCCGAGGGGATATAGCACCCTAGAGGTGGTTGTCTGTTTCGGGTTGCGTCTTCGATGCACGGGCCCACCAAACCAGTACATCTCCGACCACCCTACGCGTCCCCCACCTCCCTGGCACTCGCCACCGTTAAGCATAACGCCACGGAAGCCGATTGACCGGGAGTGGCTAGCTCCCGGCCGCCCGTTTACTGTGAATCCGGGGCCAAAGAGGGGTATTGGCACCCAGTCCATACTGGGCATCCGACACCCGGCTGGGAACCACGGACCTCACCCTCCAGCATCCCCTTCTCCTCCTTACGGGTCTCCGCACACGGCAAACATGCGGGTGGATCGAAGGCCAGGTGATATGGCTGCACACAGACAGTTGACCCACAATACTGTCCGGGCTCAACCCTTGTTGGCACGGGGTTTGTTTTCGTGGTTTTCTCCCCGCCCTTTTAGTCGCCTCGTACGACAAGCAGGGATACTGAGGGAGTATTCTCAATCCCCCTACCCGCAGGGGGGTGCGTAACCAGTCTATCAAATGAATTAAATTGGGAATCATTGCCAGATCGCAGATTGAAATTTACATTTAATCTCTTAAAAAGAAATTCCAAGACCATATTTTCAGTGATGATGTTAAAAATATTTTGTGAACCGAACGACGCCTGGGAGTAACGATCGTGCGGGAAAGTTCGAAAGAGGCGGTACACTGTCAGATCTCTCAGAGTAAGGAAACAATAAACGACATGGCGTGCGTACGTATTTCCGAGACCACCACGTACTAATTACGTGATTTAGGTAAATAACGTAATTAACTATATTACGCATTAATTAAGTTAAATATTTTATTTACTAAAATACGTAATTAGTACGTAAAATAGTTAAATGCATCCCGGGTAAAAAGTTTAAAAATATGTAAAACCAGAGACAGTCGTACAACGAAACTGCGATGAAAAAAAATGGGAGACAGAGAATCTCGAACCAGAGACGTCAGCACTGTGAAGCAAGTACTTTAGCCATGACACAAACTGCGCTTAGTACTCAGGACTATTTATAAGCTTTATATTAGGAATAAAATATTTCAAACTCGTTTTTTGAAGAAGTTATTGGATATATAACCCTATATTGGGGGTGATTCGTAAATAATTAATCAAGGACTGGCACGGTAGGAGGACAAAGTCCAAACCAAAAAGTCCAAACCGAAAAGTCCAAATCTATTAGATCCAAAAATATTTTTAGACAATCTATTATTTTTAGAACTATTTAAACTATTTAAAAATATCCCTAGCAACGCTATAATATTTTCGCAACCTACTTCATTGTTTATTAATATCCCTAGCAACAAATTTTTCAAATGGCTTTACCAGTACTCGAAATTACTCGTAAAGGTAAAATAACTTACGGGCATTACAATGGTTTTCTGTATTTAACCTCGTCCGTTAATGGCGATGTAAAATATTGGAAGTGCCGAAGGAAAAGTGAGTGCACTGCGCGATTGACAACAGTATATACGGGCCGCAATTTACTCATACGTAAAGGAGGTGGACATGCTTCTCACAATCATGCACCAAATACTGAAGAAGTGGAAGCTTAAGCATACTTGGTGCTATTAAAACGGAAGTTAACGAACATCCTGACCGTCCACCAGCGGCAGTGATGAGGGTCGCAGTCGATGCAAGTGCTGCAGTGCAAGCGCATTTACCAGACAAACATAATTTAAGAAAAGTTATTCAGCGGGAACGTGCAAAGGAGTTACCGGCGAATCCTACTTCTATTGAAGACCTTGAAAGCGTACCTGACAGGTTTACAAAGACCATTACTGGCGACAAATTTCTTATCTACGATTCTTACGAAGATGACGATTACAACTTAAATTGTGGCAGGATTTTGTTTTTTTCTACACGTGAGAATCTCATAATACTTTTCAAATCAAGTATTTGGCACTTAGATGGCACGTTTAAAATCACTCCTCTAATTTTTTTTCAATTTTTTTCCATAATGGGAACAATTTTGCAAAAAAGAGGAGAGAAAGAGACATTGATTGCAATGCCTTTGGTTCACGCACTTTTGGAAACAAAGGAAGAGCAGGCGTATACAAAGGTTATTGACGTTACATTGTCGTACGCATTGAACGCGGGTATTGCAACCCAACATCCTCAGGCGGTTATGAGTGACTTTGAGTTGGCAATAATTAATTCCGTGGCAACTCACTTTGGTGAAGACGTCGTAAGATTATGTTTATTTCACCTTTGCCAAAGCGTTTATCGCAAAATTCAAGCTGAAGGGTTGCAGCAGCAATACTACGATAACGCTAACATTTGTGATGCGATGCATACAATGTGCGCCTTAGCCTTCGTTCCATATGATGATGTTGAACGCGTCTTCGATCTTTTCTATGATGAGATGCCTGACCAGTTTGCAGTTATTGCCGATTATTTCGAAAAAACCTACGTTCGTGGCGTTCCTGCTCGCGGAAGACGAAGAGCGGTGCAGCCCAGGTATAATCCAAAAAAGTGGAATCAATATGCAGCGGTTATTCAAGGCACAGCAAGAACCAACAACGCTTCAGAAGGCTGGCATAATCGTTTAAATAAATTAGTCGGTAAAAGCCACCCTAGTTTCTACACTATTCTACAAGAATTACAGAAAGAACAGGCAGACGTCGAATACATTATTCGTGAGATAAGTCTTGGAAAAAAAGTGAACAAATTAAAACCGGGAAACCTTCAGCAGGTAGAAGAACGAATCGAAAACATTGTCAGCATCTACGGAGACCACTCTAACGATGGAAGAGAATATGAATATATTAAAGCGATAGGCCATAACCTGCATAGCGCTAATGCCATATAAAATTAACTTTTAATGTTCTGAAATTTTGAATACAATTTTTAAAATAAAATTATTTTGTACTTTTTGGCTTGGACATTTACTCTTTGGACTTTTTAGTCTTTGGATTTTTGGCTTGGACATTTTGGCTTGGACATTTTGGGTTGGAATTTTTGGTTTGGACTTTATGTCGTACAATCACTGGCACATTTCGTCAAAATCCCTGACCCGAAACTCGGACACTCCCCTTGTCAGACTGCTCTGCTGAAAGTTACTGATGTCATTCGACTTGCTATGGACAACCGTATGATTACAATTCTAGTCTTTTTTGACTTTAGCAAAGCCATTGATCGAGTGCCCCACAAACATCTCCTACAAAAAATGACGACACTTAACTTCTCTTGTTAGTGCTAAATTGGTTTAACTCCTACTTGGGTGGCAGAACTCAAGCTGTTATGGGCCCTGAAAATACATGGGCACCAGTCTCCTGTGGAGTTCCCCAGGGGTCCGTTCTGAGACCGCTGCTTTTTTCCATATATATGTGATATATCCTACTCAATAAAACACTGTAAATACATAATATATGCTGACGAACTACAGTTCTACATTCACTCACCACTAGACAACATTGTGGGAAACATGGTTATTGAACAAAGATGTAAGAGCAAATGGGCTAATTATAATTCTCTTGCTCTGAATTATTCGAAAACAAAAGCTATATCTATTGGAAATACAAAACTTCTAAACAAAACATATAAAGCTCAAATTCCTCAAGTTATAGTGAGTAATTCTAACATACCATATGGTGATTCAGTTCATAATCTTGGAATCACTTTCAATACTGTTGTATAAGCTTTTAATTCATCCCGGTAGATGGCTTTCGCCACTAATTTGGCATCACTGTATTGCCACTGTGTGTGTGTGTGAATAAAGGGAGTCTGAATGCGAGCCTCGAAGCGATCACAGCATTGTCATAATCTCCTTTCCATATACAACATGGTGGCAGCGGTGGACGATTAACTGTGCACGTATTTAAATATCAGATTAGAAAATGGCGACAAGTTTAACTATAGCCCCGAGAGAAATGGATTTCTCTAGTAATTTATCTGTGAAATGGCAGAAATTTAAGGAGGCGTTCACATTATTCTGCAAGGCGCATTTAGAAGAAGCGGTAACTGAGAAAAGAAAGATCGCTTTGCTTTTGCATTCGATGAAAGATGAAGGATTAGAAATTTTCACCTCCTTTAATCTATCTGGAGCTGACAATAAGAAGTTTGCAGTGGTAATTCGAAAGTTTGACGAGTACTTCGTACCTACTGTGAACATTACGTATGAACGATACTTATTCTTCAATCGAAAGCAAATCGACAGTGAGTCATATGAACAGTACATGGCTGTTCTGAGAAATATGAGTCAAACATGTGATTTTGGAGGCATTCGCGATAGCCTTGTAAAAGATATGTTCGTGAGTGGAATACGTGACGCAAAATCAAGAGAAATTCTGTTGAAAACGGAAAGTTAGACGTAACTAAGGCTTTAGACATTTGTAAAGCTAAGGAGTTGGCGGAATTGCAATCCCAAGTGATAAAAGAGATGGTTGAACTCGATTATCTGGGCGCCAGGAAAGGTTACCGGCAAAAATAAACTCATCGAGATGGCAGAGAACTTCAGTCCCGGTCGAATGGCAGGCGAACAGCTGATTCAAGGAAGATAGCGGTAACACCCAACTCTTCGAAGGCATCGGTTGGCAAGAGTGGAGGAGTGTGCTGCAGGTGTGGATACTGACATGCATTTGGCAAATGTCCTGAATTTAATCAAAAGTGTAATAATTGTGAAAATGTGTCACAGGGTCATTTTGCAAAAATGTGTCACAGTGTAAGTCAAAATTATCGGAAAGTGGTTCATACAATTGAAGAACATGAAGATGATATTGAGAGTGAATATTTAAGTGGTAATAATTTTGTTATAGATGTTATTCATAAGGAGGGAGTCCGTCAATCTAAAAAAGGCTGGCGAATATGTTTAATTATTAATGGCCATCGAGTAAATTTTAAAATTGATAGTGGTTCTCAATGTAATGTAATGAGTGAATTGCTATTTTGGAAGATTGGGTTAGATCCTAATGTATTGCAGAGCACAGATGCTGTAATTACGTCCTTTACCAAGGATGAAGTACCGGTAGTTGAAGTCTGTGAAATTAAGTGTCAATTGAATGATAAATCTCCGCAAATTACATTTTATATTGTACAAAATTGTTACGTAAATATCCTAGGATTAGAAACCAGTAGTGCCTTCGGGCTGATCAAATCGGTTTATGTTTTGGAATCAATTGATAATGAATATAGAGAATTCTTTGATGGCAAGGTTGCAATGATTCCAGCTAAGGTGCACATTGAACTTGACAAAAATGTCAAGGCAGTGGTTTTGCCCTCAAGAAAAATTCCCTTTAGCTTAAGAGATAGCGTCAAAAAAGAGTTGAATTCTATGTGCAAAATTGGAATAATTGAACCCATAACACAGCCAACTGAATGTGTTAACACGTTCACTGCGGCCTGCAACACAGTGTCGAGCGGCAAGTGCGTTTCGGCCGGCGGGCGGCGACAGTGTGTCGCTGTTGACTGCCTTACTTTTATAGTGCCCGAATTTGTTTCGCTTGGAGGGAATTTCTTTTCAATGTATTCTCAGCCCTCAGAAAGGTTGACAGATAGTTCCGTTGGTTTCCTCCGTGGGTTTAGGGTTTTTTGTTGCCGGCCAAGTGTAAGGTCTTACTCTTTTTGTAAGGTGAGTTCACTTACTCCTGAATTTTTTGTCGGATTTGATTACCTCATACATATTATTTACAATTCACTTGGTAGGTATTACTTTGTATTCAATTTCATCTTTTTTGTCTGTGGCGAGTAACATTTTCGTATTTTCTAATGACTTTGCACAAAGTGTTCACACTTTTTTCGTGCAGCTATTTTTCAGACATCGATACAAAATGTGTCAATGTAGTGTTCCCCACTTTCAAAGGCCCGACCCTTTTAGCCTTAGAGAAATATTTAGTTCAGTGTTTGCTTTGACCCCGTCAAGACCGAAGAATAATGCAGACGGCCGTCGCGACGCGTCGTCTTGTTTTTTCTTTCCTGCTCAGTCCACTTTTTCAACGGTAAGTTCTACTTCTTTACGTACCTTTGGAGTGATTTGATAAACTAATATGGGATATCAGGGTCTCTTTTTGCAGCGAGTATGATTGACGTGTTATTCTATATATTTTCACTCATTGAATTAAGGGTTTATTACATTGGATTATTTTTCAATGATTTTTTTAGACATGGAGAAACCAAAGAATGGCGTCAAACGGCATTTCTCTAATTCGTTGAACTTTTATGACGAACCATCTCCGGTTGTTCCTGGCTATTTCTCTGCACTGACGTCGCCTGGACCCTGGCCATTTCCATCTCAAATCATGCAGAGCACTATGAAATGTGCGGGGTGACCATCATGGATTTTTTTCAAAAAAATATATGTTATAGACCAATAAGAGACATTCAAAAATCTGCCTTTTTTATTTTTATATATTGATTTTTTATGAACTTACAGCCATTTAAAAAATCACCTAAAATGGTCGTTTTAACAAGCAAGGGGAAAACTGTGAATTTTCAAATGTCTCTGATTTGGCCAATAATGAAGCTAGGATGTTGAAGATTTTTTTGTTTTGCAGTGCTTTCTTTGTATTTGTATTCCATGCTTTGAAAAAAGTTGGAAGTTAAATGGGAAATGGAGTATAAATTTCACAATTGTTTAAAAATCAGAAAATTGTTCTAACTTTAACAATTTTTTTTAGAGCTATGAAATGTGCTAAAAGAGTAAAATTCAGTTTTACAGGTATCATTTAGCCATATTAGTGACAGCATATTTTTTAATAGCTCTGATAATGTTGCATTTCCATGAAATATGCCTTCAAAGTATGAACAATTGCCATTTTTGCATAAACAAAAGAGGCTATATTTCAAAAAACCCACTTTTAAAAATTATGAAAATTGGCTAAAATATACCAATAGTGATGAGCATTAAGCCCATGCAAAAAGAGTGGGCAATATTTTTGTTGACAATTAATTATGAATTTTATAAGTTAGTGCATTACACCCATCAGAGCCAAGTTGGCACATTTTTGCCTGGTTCCTATGATATTTCCAATTTTAAAAAGCAATGAGTAGTCTGAAATTCTGAATTAGTCCTAAAAGAGTTAAGAATTCATGACTTTATTTTAGTTATTACTTATTAGTTACTATGGTTTATTTAGTTGCCGTTCATTATATCTCAGATTGAAGCTCTGAGACAATTCATTTTCAAATGAATTGCCTTAATTAAAAAATTAACTTGATAACTTATTTTGATCACTCCATCCATCCATCCATCATTGAAAATAGGATCGTCCACATTTTACTCCTTGCGTCCAAAGTGGGTAAAATGTCAGCCAGTGAAAGTGGTATGTGCTTGTGTTTACTGCAGCAACTTGAAGCTGATATGTGGAACTTTGAAAAACTTGACAGGCCAGAAGACTGAAGAAAGGAAAATTTGTGGAAAAATCAAGTTTATTCATTCTTATTATGAAGAAAGGAGCTTATTTATGTTGTGTTTATGTGAGAACCACAAAGAAGAATGCTGGTTGCAGGAGTGTGGAGAATGTCCAGGGGGAGAAGGAATAACAACTGAAGCATTACATTTAGAAGACACAGGAGAAGAAATAACTTATGCTCTGTGGGAAGCTGGTGATTTGATAAGAAGGATAGCTAGTGTGATGAAGTTTGTATCTGATGCAAGAGTTTGGATAACAAAAGGAGTCTCCCATAGTTACATTCAGAAAATACAGAGAGGTGGAATAGCACAAATAAAGAATTCTGCCAATTATGGTAGTACCACCTCGACATTAGTCCTTCATTTTGACTTTGCTGAAAACTGGTCGGTTGTACTTCCAAATGAAGTTCAAAGCTACCACTGGAATGATTCCCAGGTTTCTTTATTTACATGTGTAGCCTACTTTTCTGGGAAAACAAAGTCATATGCAGTGGTTTGTGATGACTTAATTCATGATAGTGCGCATGCACTCTGTGTATTGAATGTGGTAAAGCAAGAAATAATTCAAAGTTACGCAGAGGATTTTAATTTGGTAACATATATATCAGATGGAGCAGCTTCCCATTTCAAGAATAGGTATCAAATGTATGAATTAAGATCAAAGATTCCTGAAAATATTACAAGGAAATGGGTTCTCTCTGCCACCGGTCATGGGAAAAGTGCATGTGATGGTGTAGGAGGCCTTTGCAAGCATTATGCTACAAAGTTCAACCTGCAGAATGACAGTATTGATGCCATTAGAGAAGCAAGAGGGTTTGTCAGATCTGTATCAAACTTGCTTAAAAATACAGGTGTTGTCCTTTTAAATCGTGGCATAGTAGAGAAGTTTCACCAGGAGAAGAAAAAAGAATGGAGTAGTGTCAAAGCTGTAGTGGGAATACAATCAACTCATTACTGGTATGTGGATAAAAGAGATACAATGATAGCCAGAACAGTGACCCACTTGATGCAGAAACTCACTGCTAGTGACAGACAGAGATTAGTGTACAAAATAAGTGATTTTACCATTGGCGACTTTATTTCATGCATATATGATAATCACTGGTGGATAGGTTGTATAACAGTGGTATCAGATGAACTTGGAGATATCACTGTGTCTTTTATGAGTCCTCATGGTCCAGCCAAGGAATATAAATAGCCACTTCAGAAGGATGAGTGCATTTTACCACTTAGAAATATTCTTTTAAAGATAACACCACCTTCTCCCTGTGGCCGGTCAGGACGTTTGCACAAACTTGACAAGAACGAAGTGTAGGCAACCGAAGAAATATATGCACAAAATTAATTTTTAAGCATGAGTAGTTATTTTCTAATGTCATTATTATGTATATAACAAGTGATCAAACTAAGTTATCAAGTTAATTTTTTAATTAAGGCAATTCATTTGAAAATGAATTGTCTCAGAGCTTCAATCTGAGATATAATGAACGGCAACTAAATAAACCATAGTAACTAATAAGTAATAACTAAAATAAAGTCATGAATTCTTAACTCTTTTAGGACTAATTCAGAATTTCAGACTACTCATTGCTTTTTAAAATTGGAAATATCATAGGAACCAGGCAAAAATGTGCCAACTTGGCTCTGATGGGTGTAATGCACTAACTTATAAAATTCATAATTAATTGTCAACAAAAATATTGCCCACTCTTTTTGCATGGGCTTAATGCTCATCACTATTGGTATATTTTAGCCAATTTTCATAATTTTTAAAAGTGGGTTTTTTGAAATATAGCCTCTTTTGTTTATGCAAAAATGGCAATTGTTCATACTTTGAAGGCATATTTCATGGAAATGCAACATTATCAGAGCTATTAAAAAATATGCTGTCACTAATATGGCTAAATGATACCTGTAAAACTGAATTTTACTCTTTTAGCACATTTCATAGCTCTAAAAAAAATTGTTAAAGTTAGAACAATTTTCTGATTTTTAAACAATTGTGAAATTTATACTCCATTTCCCATTTAACTTCCAACTTTTTTCAAAGCATGGAATACAAATACAAAGAAAGCACTGCAAAACAAAAAAATCTTCAACATCCTAGCTTCATTATTGGCCAAATCAGAGACATTTGAAAATTCACAGTTTTCCCCTTGCTTGTTAAAACGACCATTTTAGGTGATTTTTTAAATGGCTGTAAGTTCATAAAAAATCAATATATAAAAATAAAAAAGGCAGATTTTTGAATGTCTCTTATTGGTCTATAACATATATTTTTTTGAGAAAAATCCAATATGGTCACCCTGCACCTCCTGCATGATTTGAGATGGAAATGGCCCCCTCATCAAGAGGCCTGCTGTCCGGATCGCCTTCACCTAAGAAAAATAAAACCCCTGGGCTGGTCAAAAAGCAGTGGACAGACGAGGAACTACTCGATGCGCTTCAGAATTCTGACTGGGAGGAGGATCATAATTCTGAATCAGAATCCAGCCCAGTGGAATACACCGATGAAGATGAGGAAGATGATGATGATGAAGATGAGGAAGATGATGATGATGAAGAAGAGGAAGGTGATGTTAATTTTGTTCCAAATGCAACTCCACCTATTACCGTAACAACCGTGATGTCAGCTAGCCCACCACCCATTCCATTTCTCGGGATCCAAGTGTCCCAAAATCGCGGTGCGGCTATTGTAAATTTTCCACCAGCTGCAGTAGGACAATGTTTTCAGCAACCATCCATATCCACTTGGTTTCAAAACGCGCAGCCTTCGGCACAAATTCCTTTTTCAGGAAATTCTGGGTTGAAAATAATTCCTCAAAGAAATAAACCTCTAGATTATTTTTATTTGTTATTTTCCGATTGAATATTTGATTTAGTATTGCATCAGACAAATTTGCTGGCACAGCATTTATCGTCTAAGGATGTTTCACCTAAAGCTCGTATAAAGGGATGGAAAGATATCAACCGTGATGATTTTGAGGTTTTTTTGGGTTTGCTTTATTTTTCAGGTCATATTCATGTACCCAGTTTTGCACATTATTGGATGAAAAATTCAGTATATAACTTCCCCTCCGAAATTCCCCTCTTCCGAAATTCCATGGGGCGCGACAAGTTTATACTTATCCTTAGAACTCTTCACTTTGCGAGAAATCCTCAGCAAGGTGAGCTAAAACCGTCAGACCCACTTTTCAAAATTAACCCCTTGGTAGAGTTATTTCATCAAAGAATGTCAGGCATTTATTACCCCTCTAAAGAATTGAGCATAAATGAGTCAATGTTATTATGGCGCGGGCGCCTTTTCTTCAGGCAATATATCCAGAATAAGAGGAACAAATATGGCGTCAAACTATACATGTTGACACAGCCAAACGGTCTCTTATTGAAATTTAGAATATATTGTGGTTCGGCTGACAAGGTAGTAAGTGGATCGGGCCATGTTGAAAAGGTCGTGAAACACCTTATGAAAGATCACTTAGATGTAGGTCATGGATAATTATTATTCTGGGGTTGGTCTAACAGCTTACTTTCTAGATCGTAAAACATACGTAACAGGAACTTTGAAGGCGAACCGAAAAGGTAACCAGTCAGATATAGTGCAAAAAAAAGTTGAAACCTGGTAATGTAGAAGCAACTTACACTGATAAAGGCATCTGTGTTCTAAAATGGCGAGACAAACGTGACGTTCTAGTAGTGACCTCAGAGTTTGGCGCCCGTATGTCTGAACACAAATCCCGCAAAGGTTACTCAAAAACCTGAGGCTGTCCTAAAATATAACGAGTTTATGGGAGGGGTCGACAGATGTGACCAATTATTAGCTTACTACCCCTGCGAAAGAAAAACTCTCCGTTGGTATGCCAAAGTAGGCGTTCATATATTCCATGTTATAGTTAACAATGCCTTTCTATTGTATAACAAATTCAGCAATAATGAAAAATTGACTCTCCTGCAATTTCGAGATAGTGTGATTTAATCACTAATATATCCACATTGTCCACCTCTAGAATCATGGGTAGAAAATCCCAAGTCAAAAAACACCCACATACCGAAAGAAGTTCTCAGAAATGAAAAAAATAGAAAAATAAGAAAGAGATGCATTTTTTGTAAAAATTCAAATATGCGTATAGAGTCGAGCTATTACTGCGATCTATGTCCAGGCAAATCAGGATTATGTCTTGAATGCTGTTTCTCACGATTCCATGGCTATAAATGAAAGACTGTACTACTTTTTTTTACATATTGTTCTTTGTAACAAGTATCTTACTTATTTGTAATTTATAATTATACATTTATTTCTTGTCAAAATGTGTTTATAAGGATGTGAAAAGAGACAACTCTAGCAGGTGCAGTAAATTTTCAACAATTATGTCTGGAAAAGACTTATTTTATTGCTGAACAATATTTTTGCCAATATTTCTGATAAAAAATAAATTATACAGAGTTATGTACAGCTCCTTGGTGTCTGAATGTTTATGTTTCTGGAAAGGATACTTGGTTTCAATGGACCAAAGAAAAGGATGATAAAAAATTGTGCATACTGTAAAATCGATCTGGATCTATAATATATATATTTAGTTTACAATAGCCTTGTTTTATTGATCTAACATGATTAAAGAGAGATTCCGAAAAAGTAGATTATTTGGTAAATCCAAGAGGCAACAGTAATTTTTTTAAACATTTGACGTTTTTTTTAATAATTCATTTTTCATGCATACATGCTTATGTGGTTGTACGTGTGCGAGTAACCCGGATTAACCATTTTTTGAGCGATTCACGGCTGGATTCCCGTTTTTTATGAGATATATTCTGCGTGTGCCCAAAATAGCTATGACACACTAGGCGGAGATCTACGCACAGATGATCGTATTCCACGTACGAACGCTTGCGCAAGCATAAAAATGACTCGCACTAAAAATAACCTATAATTATTGAATAAGTATATAAACTTCCTAACAAACTGGATAAATACAAAACCTACCACAAACTCAGAATGCCATAGCAAATGTAAACAAGCAGGCATTCCTGTGCATTGCGGGACTGCATAAGCACCGCCTATTCGAGGGGCTTTCGTACGGCGGTAGTCGACACTGTGTTGCAAGTCATTTTATTTTGTATACAATACAAAAAAATACGAAAAATACTTTTGCTATGTTAAGTATATGTAAAAAAGAGCGTATTTAAGAACAAAAACGTTTCAGCCATCGGGGCGACTAAAGAAATTTAGTGCAGCAGTGAACAGTCAGATGGTAGTTGTTCAAAAGAAAAATGGTAGCATACGTATTTGCATAGATCCTCGTCCTTTGAATAAGGCATTAAAAGGGCAAATTATGAGTTTCCTACATTTGATGAAATCAGTGCCAAAATGAATGGAGCAAAAAGTCTTAGCAAAATTAGACGCGTTATCTGGATTTTGGTTATTACCTGTGGATGAGTCTAGTTCCAAATTGTGCACATTCACTAGTCCGACGCTTTAAGTTTAATAGATTACCATTCGGTTTATGCTGTGCTCCATTAAATATTTCATATGGTTATTTCGGACATATTTGATGATCTAGAGGGAACAGTTACATTTCAAGATTTTAATTTGGGGATCCTCTAATGGTGATTTGCAGAAAAGGGTTACTCAAGTATTGGCGAGAGCCAAGGCTAATGGCATTAAATTTAATAAAGACAAATGCCAGTTCAATGTCAAAGACGTCATTTTTAGGACATAAATTTACAGCTTCGGGTTTAAAAGTGGATGAAAATAAAGTTAAAGCGATTAAATAAATGTACCATCCTAAGGATAGAAAAGCATTACAGCGTATTTGGGAATGTTTAATTATTTATCTAAATTCATCCCAAATTATTCATGTCACAGTGCACCATTAAGAAATATGTTAAAGGCTGACTGTAATTTTGTATGGACTCCGAACTTAAGTGAATCATTTAATTACTTAAAAGATCAATTAATTAAATCTCCAGTATTGGCATACTTTAAACCTAAAGAAAATCTGATTTTATCAGTGGATGCAAGTTCCACAAGGCTTGGGGCAGTGTTGCTACAAAAAGGGCAACCAATTGCTTATGCATCAAGGGCTCAAATGATATGCTCAAATTGAAAAAGAAATGTTAGCAATAGTGTTTGGATGTGAAAAATTTCGGCAATATATCTATGGGAAAGAAACACTGGTTGAAACTGATCATAAACCATTAATATCTATCTTTGAAAAACCTTTAGAAAAAGTTCCAATAAGACTGCAACGTATGATTCTGAGGCTGCAACCCTACAAAATAAAGTTAGAATATAAACCAGGTAAATATTTGTTTATCGCAGACACCTTGACCAGAGATTTCAATGATAAAAGTGTTGATGTAGAATGTAATTTTGACTCTGAGCAGGAGATTCAAATCAACCCGTTATTAAATAATCTTCCATTGACTAAACTAATTGGGACTTAATAATTGAAGAATCCATCAAAGATAAAGAACTCAACCTATTAAAACATATTTTAAATTGATGGCCAAAGTACAAAAATGATTTAAAGTCGGAGATCAGACCGTATTTTGATTACAAGGAACAACTGCCTATGGTTAAACAGGTAATTTTTAAGAATAATTCGATCGTACTACCCAAAGTCTTGATTAATGTCTTTCTGGAAAAACTTCATGTGGGACATCCGGGTATCATACGTTTTAAAGATAGAGCAAGGTCCTGTTTATTCTGGCTTTATATGAATAAACATACCTATTGAAGATTTTTTAAACTCGTGTAAAACATGTCAAAAATTTAAATATAATCAGACAAAGGCCCCGTTAATTATTAGAGAAATTCCCAAGCTGCCATGGGAAATGGTGGCATCTGACGTGTTTGAATTCCAAAAGAAACAGTATTTAATAGTATTAGACTACTTATCCAATTTTATAGAGGTAGCTGGCCTACCTGATGTCAATAGCGAGACGATAGTGAAAAAAATTAAAATAGTGAAAAAAGATAGTGAAAAAGATAGTAAAAGCTATTTTTAGTCGTCATGGAATTCCTGAGAAACTATATACAGACGGAGCTTAATATTTTTCATCTGTATTTCGAGAATTTTTGAACTCATGGGATGTTAAACATATCATTTCTAGTCCCAACCTTCCCAATTCTACTAGTTTAGCCGAATCGACAGTAAAAAGAATAAAAAATCTGTTTAAAAAACTACAGACACAGGTGATGACCCATACTTAGCTCTCTTACATCTTCGTAACACCCCAAGGGGTAAAATAATATCTCCAGCACAAATATGTCTAGAAACTTAAGAACTAATATTCCATGTCTATCTAAAGTAAAGTTATAATGGTTTCTAATTTGGTTAATTGAACATTACTGCTGGTAGTTATTTGTTCAGTAATTATTTTCATTACTGTTGGTTCTGACCTGTTCATTAATTATTTTCATAGTTATTATAATTGTTATTTTATTGTTATAGCCAATCCAAAAATTAAAAGATCCAAATTGGTATTGTTCTAATAGTTTCTAATTTGGTCAATTGAACATTACTGCTGGTGGTTATTTGTTCAGTAATTATTTTCATTGTTGTTTCTTATTTATTAAAAAAAGTGGAAGATGTTGTAAAAGCTTGCAATTCACCCCGGTAGGTAGCATTCGCCATTCACCGGCATTCGCCACTAATTTGGTATCACTGTATTGACACTGTGTGTGTGAATAAAGGGAGTCTGAATGCGGGCCTCAAAGCTATCTCAACACTGTCATTACCTCCTTTCCATATAAAACAAATAACAATCTAACTTGGAACCATCACATTAATGACATCTGCAATAAAGTTAATGTGTCTCTTTATCAGCTAAAATATCAATGGCACTTATCTCCGATCTCGACCCGGAAAATTTTAATTTCCTCCTTGCTTTGGGACCGAAAGTCTTTCTAATTTTTGTAAATAATTCGTGTGATGGAAAGTTTCATGGTATACTTACTTCATTTGCCGATGACACTGCACTTTGCTACTCTGATAGCAGTATGCATGAACTACATACGCATATGCAAAGGGACTTGGATAAACTTAAGTATTGGTTTTCCATTAACTCGATGGTACTAAGTATTAAAACAAAATATATATTATTTAATCAAAAAAATGTAACTACAGCAGTCAACTGTTTGATATATTATAGATGTATGAAATGTATTAAGGATAATGCATTGTCTTGTAGTCAGTGTATTTTGATTGAAAGAGTGAGTCACATTAAATATCTGGGAATTTATATCGACGAACATTGCAACTGGAAACAACACATTAACAAACTAAAATCAGAGTTAATTTATGTTCTAAGAAAATTTTATCTGTTGCAATTTATCTGCTCAACTTCTGTTCTTAGAATGGTATATTTTGCATTAGTAAATTCAAGATTGGAATATGGTATTGTGTGTTGGGGAGGAGCATACCTAACTAATTTGCAACCTCTTTTGGTAGCTCAAAAAAAGATAATACGGGCAATGGTACGAGCACCAGGCTCTGCACAAGCCTATCCACTTTTATAAGGTTGAACATCAGCATTTAAGATTTCTTCAGATGATTGTATTCTTTTAATATTTTTTAATTATTTGTTTGAATTTCCTTTTTTCAGCTGATAAGATTATTGGGTATCATAATCAAATGATGGTAATGATTGTGAGGGGGCTGCTTTCCCAGTGGAAACAACCGGTTTACGTCAATTTTTACACAAAAATATCAAAAATTATTTTGGAATCTATAAGCACTGACATTGCCTCTGTTGGGTATACTGTTGTAGCAGTAGTATGTGACAATACTGGAGCCAATTTAGGGCTATGGAAAGAGCTGAGAGTGTCCTATGAAAGAAGTGGGTTTACTTTCAGAAGTACCTCATATTCTTAAGCTACCATTAAGGAACCATTTTATCAACGGAGGGTTCATCATAGGAAATGGAGATATTATAAAGAGTGATCTAATATATAAATTAATCAGGCAGACTGGAAGTGAAGTGTCATCTCTATTTCGCATAACTTCTTCTCACATCACCTATGAGAAACATACAAGGCAAAATGTTAGGCTTGCAGCTCAACTTATGTCCCATACCACGGAAACAGCTTTGAGGCATTATGATGTTGGTGACAAGCAAGAGAGGCTAATTCTAGCTAATTTTATTGAAAATGTTAATCTACATCTACATCTACACGATACCCTGCAAGCCACCGCTAGGGTGTGTGGCAGGGGGTCAAGGTCACCAAGCATGCACTACTAACATGCAAGCAAGCAACTAAAGGGTCTCATGCAACTAGATTGTTGGTATCTATAGTATGTTAATAGGTGGTTTGATATTTTCAATAGTCGTATGTCCTATGCAAATATAAAATCTAAAAGTGCTTTTGTCACTGATTTAGAATCATACGTGGCAGATATTGAAAATTTCCGTGAAATGGTCTCTTACGTGAGAGGCATGGGCTGGAAATCTCTACTACCATTTCAAAACGGCATTTTGATGTCAATCTGTTCTCTAAAAGTCTTATTTATTTAGATGAAATCCTTCAGTGATTGTTCATATATAATGACATCGAAGCTCAATCAAGAGAGCTTGGAGAAACTCTTTTCTCAGTTGAGACACAAGAGACACCTTTAAATTCCCTAATGCGGTTGAGGATGATCATTCTTGGGCGAAAAAAGGGAGTAATTTCAAGGAATAGCAATACAGAGTTTGCCCAAGAAAAGATCAAATTATCGAGAGGGTGACGAGAATAAGTGGTTTAAATTTATCAACAGCCAAGATTAGGGAATCACCTCGCTCGGCAGATTCATCCAGTGAGAAATCTAGTGACCCATGTGACCAGAGGCCTAGTTCTGAGAGTATTATTTCAGAGGAGACCAAAGACGGGCTGCTATATTTAGCTGGGTGGGTAGCAAAAAAATTTCACGCCAAGCACCCTGAGTTACGCAGTTACTTATAAATTGCCTTCAGCTAATGATTATAGATTGCCAGCTTGGATTAACCATCTATCATTTGGGGGTTGATAGAACAAAGTGACTGGTGGCGAAAGCGAGTGTTGAAATTTCAAATACTTTTCCAAAAGATATGCAAGTAGAATAAAGTCATCCATGAAAGCATTACAGATATTTTGTACAAAAAAATAAGCACACAAGTTGACATCCCCAGTGAGGTATTGAAAACTTTAATATTACAAAGGGAATATATTAGGAAAAAATTTCTTAATAGGGAAATAACATCCGACAGGCAACAGCGGCAGAAGAAAAAAAAGGTAAACAAAAATAACAACTTAGTCCCTCATTGCATAGATGCTTTTCCATGGTCTTGGATCTCCTGTTTTTCATTGTTTTCTACCAAAGTAATTGCAATAAAATAATGTTGAAAATGTAAGCATTTTAATTTGTTGTAATTATGTAAATGCTTGTAGAATTTCGTTGTCAGTGACTTGGATTGAATGTGACAACACTTAGTGGTATATAGACATGATGGCAATAAATATACTAGTACCACTCAAATTTTTCATGATTCTGAAAGTTTTGGACACTTCTGAGTGATTATCATTGGTATATCATCCCACCAGTTTTTTCAAGCTTCTGGCCGGGAGAAAAGGTACCAGGATGAGAATGGAAGGGTGGTGAGAAACCCGGAGAGGAATGTTTAGCATGTTCTTAATGAGAGGCTCCATGGGGAACCCTGCAACCTACAACTATCCCGTTTTCATGCAATTGTAACGGACTGTGTTTTACGGGCAATACGCTTCCCCCCTTAATCCACGCGGCAATCACTGAAATGATCACATATGCTCCGTAGTGGGTCGAAATACGCCACTACAACATTTTTGAAGTTAGCGAAATAAAGACACCAATGATTTCCTGATTTATGATACGGCATGAGTACCTTACTACCCTTCCAATTGACGTTCACGATTTTGGAACTTGAGGTAAATTTTTTTTCTAAAGCAAACGTGGCAATTTCGCAGGGGATATATAGAATGTCGCTCTCACTTTCCTGCACAACTACGGCCGCGAATGCATCGATGATGAAATTGCACAACCATCTCCTCGAGTATAGCGTTAAAAAATCTTGGTAATATACTTGGCTGCTTTCTGCCACGTACCCTAAAACGTAATCCTTTTTAAAACCCTCATTGCACTCGTAATACTTTAGGTCTGCAACTATCCCGTTTTAATGCAATTGTAACGGACTGTGTTTTACGGGCATTTCAACTCCCCTCTTAATCCACGCGATATTGTCTATGAACTCCTCTACTGGTTTTTACGGTACTCTGTGATTTAACGGCAATTCCAACTGCATCCTCGGAGTACAAAGTTGTCCACTCGGTGCGGAAAGAGATGTCCTTCCGTTTCCCTGTTCACCTTACACGCTTTCCCCACCGCTCCTCGGCTATTTCATCCTCTCCTAAGGAACGCTTTTTGCGTTTTTTCAGGATTTTAGTGATTTTCAATTTAATTTCCTTAGCTCGCGAAAGTATATGAGGTTTGACTGCGCGAATAAATCGTCCCGGTCTCATATGTAGATTCCCTTCGAAAATTAAGGTTTTAACCACGCCAAACCAGTTTTCAACAACGGCATTGCTAAATCGGGGTCCGAATACTGTTCCTGCGTGTTTACCCTTTACTATGTTTGACCACAGGGGAAGGTGTGGAATATATCTTTTCAAAAAGAAATGGAATACCTAGGGCTATAAAATTCTTTAACCGAACCTACGCTATCAGTTTCCACGTCCTTAGAAATTGCTTGAAACCTTTGCTAAACCGATTGTCTATCCTTATGAACACTCGCAATTAAATTCTTTCCTTTCTAAGAGTAGTTTATATTTTCCCGCAATGTTCGCGATTCCCTTTAGTTTCCGAAAAGTTTCCTGAACCGTCACTCCCTTCATTTCAGATTTTAACAAGGTCGCAAACCTAATGAATACAATGAAGGATTTGGTGTTTTCCTGGCGTATGATGTGGATGAAGTTTTCACGGGTCTTCCACCAGGTCAAGTATTCGGTTGCTGCCGACGTTTCGATGGATAACTCTTCCATCGTCCTCAGGGCGTTGAGTGCCGGGTAGGAAATGGCCGGGTATTTATGCATCTGCCGTGTGCCGGCAGCGAAGGTGAAATCGTCAGGTCACACCTGATTGGCTAGAAACAGCAGTCTCCTTCCTATGTCTGTTGGTGCGTATTTTTGCCAGGACGGGTTTCCACGATGGGCTTAGCGAAAATCCTGAGTCGCGGTTGAATGTTTTGCCCGCCTCAGGATTTTCGCTGATTCAGAAGGTTCTCTTCCGGCTTTACGCATTTCATAATTAGATACCTTTTACATACTCTGTCTCTAAAGTCTCCCCCGCCCAGGTCAGGGCGGGATCTTTTAGGTGGTGGTTGAGAATTCTCGCCCATACCTAATATATCTTCGTCCCTTGGCCTCCCCACCCACCACGGAGCCACACACCTGGGACGCCGCACCGCAAGCCGATGCGGTCGCCAGGGCTAGCACAAGGGATATAGCGCATCTGGTGTGGTTGCCATCTTCAGATTGAGTCTTCGGGGACATGGCCCACCAACCCGTCCGCCTCCGACCTTCCTAGGAAGACCCCCAACACCTCCGCACTCGCCGCCAGATCACAAACGTGACTGAAGCCGATTGGCCGGGGGTGGCTAGCCCCCGGCCGCCCGTTTACAGGGAATCCGGGGCCGAAGAGGTTTGTTGCACTCCGGCCCATACCGGGCATCCGATACCCGGCTGGGTGCCGGAGAGCTCAACCACCAGGATCCCCTTCTCCCCCTTACGGGTCTCCACACACGGCCAACGTGTGGGTGGATCGCAGGCCAGCTGGAATGGCCGCACACAAACAGTTGATCCACAGGACTGTTCGGGCTCAATCCTTGTTGGCTCTGGGGTTTGTTTACGGGGTGTCCTCCCCGCCCTTTTAGGCGCCTCTTACGACAAGCAGGGATACTGCGGGAGTATTCTCAATCCCCCTACCCGCAGGGGGAGGCTGTAAGAATTCGTCCGAATAAAAATATAAGGTCCGAATAGCGTTATATAAATACTTTTATTAAGATTTAGATGTCAATGGCTTTTTGTGCATTTATTTGTTCATTTGTGTAATCGTATGCATACGCCTGTTGCCCAATATTGTTTTTCAAAATAGACATGCCGAGGCGTCGCTGACTACTGCAGTCGTGCGCGAGCATTCTGTTTTCCGAGAAAGTTGAACTACTGTGTGCGTGAACCTGTTGAGTGAACATTGCCCTTTTTGCAAATATTGATTTACTTTTGACCCTTGAACCGATTCGGAATATTCTCCTTGTTTCGCCCTTTGCGCTCCGGTTGACTATTGCTCTACCGGGTTCGACACCTAACTTCTGGATCCTAATTTTTGGATTGATACCATCGAAAGGTTAAGTTGGACCGCCTTGAACATAATTTTGCCTTTTTGCAATTTCGAAGTAGATGCGGTGAATTTTTTTAACTGTACCTGACTCGGAAAGTGTGGACCAATCGGAGGAATCGGTCTTATGTAGAAATTATGTGTAAAGCCACCACCGCCACCACTTATCTCCTTTATGGCGGTCATGGAAGCTCTTTCCTTGATTGTGAATTGCCATATTTCTAAGGCGCCATAGAACATTGCGAGATACAGCCAATAAATGTGGGCATAGATTGTACCCCAGCTATGACAAGGTTAGATCTGAGAAAGAAGCTGCGTATCCAGAAGAGATGACATTTTCGGAAACAAAATGCGAAGTGAGCCTTCAAACGCTTCTTAATCATACTGCCTCATTGTTTTTCATGTTTAGACTAAGACAGCTGATGGCAGTAAAGATGAAGTTGAAAGGAGGAAGAAAGATTTGCAACAGTCTTTCAGGACAAGAATGGGACTTTTAGTAGATAACGCTTAGTTTAGTAGGTAACGCTTCGTTCGCGCTCCCGGCACTAATTAATACCCATTCGGAACTGTCTTTAAATTAATTAATTGATTTTACAATTACTAATGGGTTATCCTACTCTCTACAGCTATTCTTCCTCAGGGAAAAAAGTTTCTATATCTTCAACCTTTCATTTTTATCACTTAGAGCATATTATCACTTAGCCCTCCGTGGTCCCACATAAGAAGCTGCATTTACATAAACAATTACCAATATAAATTTGTATTTTACTTCCAAAACCTTTCTCCTTTAAAGTATGTTAGAAATTAAGAAGGGTTAAGGGATTCAAAAAGATACGACGCATGAAACACATTAATAACCTAGCGCAAATTTGAACTGAACAACCTTCAGCTGCATCTAACTCAATGGCAGGTGGGGATAAAAATTTTGTCCTAAGAAATACGTAATCAACCATTAAAATAGTTCTTTTGTGGCGTTTTGCAATATTCTGATTGTGAAATGAGCAGATAAATAACTAAGATTGATATTAATCGCTTCTCGTGTTCTCTCGAAACCATCATTAATTTTTCACTCGAGACTTTTCCTCGTGAATGTGATTGATTTTAGTTCATTGCAAACAACCACAATGTATGTATATCAATATATTTGTAAAAAAAATAGCAACAACTATATTCGCTCTTTTTCTTACAATCTACAATCGTTTTGCCTTTCCGAAAATTTTAGGAGTATTTATTGTCCTACACCAGACATGAGCCAGATGAAAGAAAGTACCTACCATAAAAAATCTAATGCTTAACAAGAAATATAGTTGCCTGTTTCAAATCATGTGAACTTCCATAAAATATTCGCTTGCTCAGTTGTAATATACAATTAAATAAAAATAATTTTGAAATGAATTTAAAATACAAATAAATTTTGTGGTTTGTATAACCTCCATCTTCACAACCAATGGAATGGTAAAAGTTGGCTATCATAACAATTCATGCAGAAGATAGGCCTATACAAGGAGATTAGATGCACGCATGATTTTGTCGATGCACGCGGTGAAACTAGGAGTAGTAGATAGAATTCGGAGTAAAAATCGTGAAAATAATAGAAAAAGTGACAAATCAAGCAAACGTATGTAATTTCAAGAGGTTGTCTTCTAATGGAATAAAATACATTTATAATTTTCTAAATTTTTTTTTACAAAGACTGATGACGCCGCCCAAATGTATTTCGGGCGCGATACTTTTGAAGGGTAATATTAGTCATAATTATTTAGAGGAGGCAACCGACAGCTATAATCATTTGTGCAATTCAGAATACGTGAGTGTTTGCGTAGAGAAGAGGCTTTCATGGAACGGAAGATGGGAGAAGAAAACCCGGATTTAGCCTTCTTCACAAGAAAGACTCCAAGGAGCCCACGGTGTAGCCCTCCATCCGACAGACGGAGCACAGAATTTGAAGATCTCTCTATACAGCACTAAGTAGGGACCGAAATTCCAATGAAAAATTTCTGCTACAGCCGGGAATCGAACCCGATCCCTGATGGTGAAGACCAGTACTCAACTATAATGACCACACAATCTCTATCTCAGTCGTTATTCACATTATAATATGCTTAAATACTCCATAAGAGGCCAAAGAAAACACCAGGTTTAGTCCTGTTTGTCGGGAGCAAGGATTTATTTTTACGTAATTAATACGTTTTCTATTCAGGTAACTCGCTGCCACACTATTAAGGTTTTTTCACGTGTCATACGTTCCACGTTTTGAGGTCAAACTATATTATTTTCCAATTTTTTAACAATAAATTCCCTCAAAACAAAGCAAATCTTTGTCTTAACTGACAAAAAAATCATCCAGATGAGTCATTATCTCATCAAGAATATACGAGGCGTATTGCACAAACCTACTTTACTTTCTCACTTATTCGCCGTTCGCTTCTTAGCCCCTTTCGTAACGTTGCACTAGCTTTTTCAATCTTGTTTGCATGCATATACATGTACATAATACCCTGCAAGCTACCATAAATGTGTATGGCACGGGGTGAGTTCACACCAAACATGCATTACATATCATGCATAAAAAGTAGAGATGGGACATTCGAACAGTCAAATCCTCGAATACCTCCAATAGTGAGCTATTTGCACTATTCTATATTCGAGGACACAAAGTAATAATTTCACTATCTCGAATACATTACACAAATCGACTATGCTTTTATAATTCACGGGCATCGGTTGGGTAACATGTTACAAAGCATTTGGACTAGCAGATTTGGTTGGTACCAATTCATTAGTAAATATTTCAAACCAAACTTCATCTTTAAGTTAAGCATGAAAATATAAATCCATAATAACTTCACGAGAATTACATGACAAAGCAAATGATCAAACGCTCGCGAGATTGGCTGTTCCTTTTCTTTGGACTTCTCGTTGCATGACTACGCTTACATTTTATAAATTATTTTTTTTAATACTTTTGTTTTCCTTATTTAATTTCAGGTTTGTGATTAACATAGTAAAATACATGCTTATAATAAGAAGCAAAAGAATCGCGGTGTTCCATTGGCGCAAGTTTGCCGCGGTTTGTCAGTTGCATAAGGATTAAGGAGAAGTATATGAGCTGTCGTAAAACTTACATTCGTTTTTAATCTACCAAATTTCTTATTAACGTAAACTTATTGTTATGTTAACTTATTAAACCAAAACTTATTGAGTTAGAATGACCATCGAAGTTTGGCAACATTTTTACATTTGTGATCTGGACGAGAAATTCGCAGTTTGCAATTTTTGCAGTGCGAGGATATCGCGTGGTGCGTCGCGTACTACTTCAGGTTTAAAACACCACTTGAAAAGGCACAAAGATGACATTATGCAGCTGATTAACAAAGGCTACCCTGAGACCCATGATGACAGCAATTCTGAAGTTATGTCATCTACTCAGTGCTCTTTGCCATCGTCGTCAGCAAGTGAAGCTGGTGAAGCAGCATCTCCGTCAGGGAAAATTGAAAAACATCATCATCCTACAAGACAGTTATCCTTGCCGAGTTTATTGGATAGAAGGGGAAGTTCAACCCAGGGGACAAGAGGAAAGAAAAAATAACAAGGGTAATAGCAGAAATGATAGCACAGCTGGGATAACCTGCGATAAAAAAAGAAATAGACGGGACCAAGACAGAGTGAAAATGTTAGTTTTTTTGAACAAAAACTTAAACTTAAAGTAATGCTGTTCGTTTTTAAAGTACCTTATTGCCCAAGGCAATTAGTGTTTTTATTAGTCTCTAATTAGCGAGTTGCAATTTCTGTTTTTTAGAAGTTAGTACATACCATATTTGCGGAGTGAAATTTGTGTTTTTAGAAGTTAGTACATACCTTATTTGCAAAGAGAAATTTATGTTTTAGTAGTACTTTATTTGCCAAGTGCCAAGTTACTTGTGAAGTGCCAATAAATTGTTCATTCTAATAAATCAGGATAAATAATGCAATATTTTTATTGGAGTTGGTGATATTTTTACATTGATTGAATTATTTTTATGGCTGTGCTCCAACAGATTTGTGACCAAATATAAATGTGTGAATATTTTGTCAAGAGCATTGTTTCTTTTTAGAATCTTCAATACTTCAGAATTTTAATACATTCTGTTCAGCTAATTTTATAATTTAGTTTTTTTGTAACTTTTGTTAATAAGGTCTCAGAAATAGTACTACTATGTTATTTTTTATTTGAATTGTCGTTTGTAATTAAAATTGGTGGAAAAACGCCCATGTAGTATTCGATATTCAAGTGCAATATTCAAAAAAATATTAGATATTCGAATTCGATATTCGAATTCGATATTCGAATTCGATACTCGAATTCGAGAAAAATGCTATTCGACCCATCTCTAATAAAAAGAATGTATAGAAGTTCTCCGCCTGAGAATTGAGCAGGTTGAAAACGGCAGTCTCGAGATCTTCGCCATCTTCAAATCTTCCACTAATCCTTGCTTCAAGTGCAAGAAGAGTTAATAGTAGCTATAGGGACTGTAAGCTTGAGAAAGCGACTCAAACATAAGTACAGTGGTTATCACCTGCGGCTTAATTTTACCGCAAAACGTATCTCCCGACGTTACAGGGTTTCCTCAATGTTTAATTAGCCGTTGTACACGAATACTTACTACAATAGAGGATGAATTATACACATCAGTCACACCCCTTAACGAAAGCTATAAATTTTGAATAACGCTCCGACAGTATGATGCTGCGTTAAATTTTACAGCAGATTACAAGTTGTAATATCAATAAGAACTGGCCGTTGAAGCAGGGTAAAGAACGTATCGGCCAAGAAACCAAAATATTCCGGGTTGAAGTACCTTCTGCGTTGTGTTTTTACTAGCGTTACGCGGAAAAGTGTGCTGCAATGTCCACATTTGGAGTAACATATTCCCATTTCAACGCCTATGAAGTTAACCCTATTAACAGGTAAGAATAATGCATGCGCATGGAAAATAGAGTTGAAAAGTCTTTAACGTCTGAGCCCACATCTGAGGCTTAAAAAATACAGAACAATTGTAGACAAGGAATTCATTTAGTTTCCGCTAGTTGGCTAAGACGGTAACAGGAAACCTGATTTGCATTTTAATTTCGCATTAAGAAGTACTAAATAAGCAATACGAGTGAGTGAATACCACATTATGATAGTGCTTTCATAAATTATCGAAGGAAATCTTGAGACACAGTGGCTAGCGTCCGACGAAGCTGTAAAAAAGCAGAGTAATGATGGCAATGAAATAAAAAAAAGGTCTTGGGCGGTAAAATTTAATGCATTTCCCGTACCGATATATTTTATCGTATTGACGCAACCACTTTACTCTCTCTACTGTAATGTTGCAGTACGAAAACTCGACAAAATTACCATAAAAATGCGTAATTTCTTGTCCTTAAGCGAGTGAAAACGGACTTCGATAAATCAAGACTGAATTCTCACTAAATGTTTCAAAAATAATTTTTTAAAATATTCCCTTTAAGATAAGAAAATTTCCTTCGAAATTCTAGATATGTACCCAAAATTCCCCTCTAATTCCCGGTGTTCAACCCGAAGGTTGGTCTTTGATAGGTGAGAGTAGAGCTCACCCCGTACTAAGCCATTGGCGTGTGAAATTCACACATTCAGGGTAGGGGGGCCACTTACTTTCCCCGGGCCACCTGCGATTTCCTACGAAGTTCTGACCCGCAGAAAATCGAATCACGAAGACTTTAGGCGGGGTGTCCAGAAAGCCCCATGAACCCGAGACACTCTGGTCGGTAGCTCAGTGTTCTACCCACTAGGCCACCTAGAGAGACCCTGTAGAGGCACAAGAGCTTATTTCCAAAGCGAATACGCGTCCAAAAGGATCCTCACGAATTCCTAGAAACAGAGTTGATGAACCAAGGCAGTAGAAAACCTTGAGCGGATGACGAAATCGGCGAGAGGACGACCAAACCACCCCTCCCCCTTATGTCGCGTTGCCGCAGAGTCAGCGCTGGGGAGGATAAAATTCATAACGGCCTAGTACGACACAATAGCCACTGGAAAAATTAAGATTTTCGGCGTGCAGAGGTCCACGGCTTTGATGATAGCGGCTTTGGAAACTAATTCTGACCTATGTGCTTAAAGGTACTTGTAGAAGAATGATGTCGCTATTTTTTGATTTTTTCCGATTTTTGAATTTCTGTCTTCGAAGCAAGTTTTAATAAGCCAAAGTTCAGCTTGATTTTCTCGCTAACTTGGGGAAATAAAATTTTTTCTTTCCAATGGTTATGTGGAATGATATCTCCTGAATCAAATAAAGAAAACCGCAAGTATCTGTCTTCAATAGTTATCCCGTAGTTGAGTGATATATAAACACCGACAGCGCGAAAAAAGGCCGGAAACGGTCGCCCAAAACTGCCCGCGGCCGAGGGTACCATAACGCCTTAACTTCATGACTGTTTTCCTCGACCATTTGCGGACACTTAGTAGAGTACACTGGGTATGTACCCAAGCAGTTGACGCAGTGCGGTTCGTTTGCACACTCAGCTTACTCATGCTTGTCAAGGTATGCATCGCGGGCAGGTGGCCTTGCCCTCACACCGCGTAGCGATATGGCGAAAGCGCTTCCACTAGAATAAACGCATTGAAGCCGGTACGAATGGCCGCAAAGGAACGGATTCGTGACCCACAAATAACTTTTCAGGAAGGTTATCTACGACGAACCACAGAACAACGGACGTAATATTTTTCACTACGCCGTCACGCTTCGTGGTGAGCCGACGAGCATCAATCACACCCTGAGAGGCCATGATTCTCTTAATCTCATCGACATCCACGTAAAGAAGATCAAATTGCATATAACTCCCTTACTTGTATTAAGTGAGCGGTGTACTTCTACATTGACTGGAATGTCATGGAGGTTGTTCAAACTCAACAGCTTGTCGCTTTGTGTAGCGTTGGAAGTTTTAATAAACATGGAACTTCGATAGTTTCTTGGCAGTCTTGACATAGCCATGAATTTCGCTACAAAGCACCTTCCAAATAAGGGGGAGACTTTTTGAAGCGTCTTAGGTTCCTTAACACACTCCATGCTAAGGAATCGCTTAATCGCGATATCTTTTTCTCCGACGCCCGTTTCCGGGCGAGATCCTTTGGGAGGTGAATATTAGTTTCCGACGTACCAATGAGAATTTCGTTCCCTGGGCTCCCCACCCACCATGGAGCCACACATTTGGGACGCCGCACCGCAAACCGGTGCTGTCGCCAGGGCTATCCGAGGGGATAGAGCACCCTAGAGGTGGTTGTCTGTTTCGGGTTGGATATTCGATGCACGGGACCACCAATCCCATGTATCTCCGACCCCCCTACGCAGACTTCCACCTCCCTGGCACTCGCCACCGTTAAGCTTAACGCCACGGAAGCCGATTGACCAGGAGTGGCTAGCTTCCAGCCGCTCGTTAACACATAATCCAGGGCCAAAGAGGGGTATTGGTCCCTAGTCCATACAGGGCATCCAACATCCGGCTGGGAACCACGGACCTCACCCTCCAGGATCCCCTTCTCCTCCTTACGGGTATCCGCACACGTCAAACAGGAGTGGATCGCAGGCCAGGTGGTGTGGCCGCACACAGACAGCTGACCCACATGACTGTCCGGGCTCAACTCTTGCTCTGGGTTTGTTTTCGGGGTGTGCCTCCCGCATTTATAGTCGCCTCTTACGACAAGCAGGGATACGGCGGGAGTATTCTCAATCCCCCTACCCGCAGCGGGGCATCAAAGCATTACTTTATGAAATATTTTGAGGTAGAAAGGATTCAACAACAGTCATGCACATTACCGTAATTGCGAAGTCTATCGTGGATAGTAAGGTTAAGTTTTTAGAGGGTAATATCTTACAATGCAAAATTTGTGAGGCACAGGTAAAGGAGTTCAGTAAATCGTTATCTTTGTTTGTACCGGTGAAAATAGGAAAAGAACTTCAGAATATCATGGAAACCTGGTGTTGCATAGGCAATTCACAACATACGGATATTCCCGTGATAAGCTAAATGATGATACAATCGAAGATATTTTTGATGGAAAGAATTAAAAGAAAGTTTGCGAACCAGGGTAAATTCTTGCTAGTCCTATAATGTATTCTTTGACTATCAACACAAATGGTTTAGCCCTGGGTGAATCTCCTTCACAATCAGCTAGGCCATTATTCTTGCACATTAATGAGCTAACTTCAAGGAATAGAAAGAAGCGCATGATTTACGCAGATATTTGGGTCTGGCGAAAGCAGCCAAATACGAGAATATTCCTGAACCTTCTCATGCATGGTGTCCTCATATGAGGACGCCAAATCTTTCTCGCTACAATGTGACCAAATGTAACTCTGTCGGTTTACTGAGCTACTAGCAGCTTTTTAATGCTGTTCCGATCCAGAGGAGAGAATGAAACTATGTATTAGTGCTACATTGTCCCTCTTGGATGTCAGCAAAGGAGTGGGGGTAGTGGCGCTGCGACCTGAGCGTGGAAGCTTATTTTCGTGTTGTGATTTCAAGGGTCTACATGCAGTGGATTCTGCCTGTGAGTATTTAACATTTGATTGTTAATGTTTAAGTTATTATTTACGGCAATAATTTTAACAAATTTGATAGCTATATATATTTATATAAGACAAATATCATGCGTCCTCAAATGAGGACATTATGCCTCTATAAGGTCAAATGCATGCATAATACTGAGTGTAGTTTATTCCAAAATTTTTACATTCTTTCACGTTAGAAACTTAATGCTACTTACATCGAATGTTAATTATTATATGTAATGTTATATGACATTTACTAACAAACTATGTACTAATAATTTCTATTACTAATTACTATACGAGTTTTGCGATGAAATCGCTATTGATCCTTTCATAGGAAGATGAGCTTATATTGAAGTCATTTTTATTGCTTCTAAGTGACCAGAGATTATTTGTAAATTTAATTATTTTTGTAGCAAATATTGTTTGCAAATGAAGGGAGACATTATTTGTAAAAAATGAGAGAACGTTCATAAGTCAATGCATAATAATAATTATTTGAGATAATATTTTTGTGAAGAAGACTTGTGGCATGTAAGTTTACTTGTAACTGAGAATTTTTTATAGGATAACACAACCTACTGAGTCCTCTTGCTGATACCGACCCAAAATATCACCAATTAAAGACGTTATGGTAAGTATTTGGTGCTCCGGTACACGTTTTTTTTCACTAATTTAAGTTGAAAATATTTTCATTCGCTAAAATTCTAAGTATATCTAAGTATTATAAACAGCATGTTGGCTGGAGCAATATTTATTTGTAATCCTTTCCCAAAAAATATTATATAGATGACCTTGTTGAAACTAGCTAATAATTGGCATATCTTCTTCAGGATCGCATATGCATCTCAATGAGATCAAGAAAACGACTGAAGCAGTGTCAGATTGCTGAAATTCTCAATGAAGATTCAGCGGATGGAATGGATTGGGATAGTGATGGCTCTCTCCATGATCAAGGGAACACTTCAGAAGTATCTTCTTCATCTGATGAAGATACCGGTGGCATTGCAACATCCAACAATTGTGCAGGTACAAGTCCACTAATTTCTGCGAGTTTTGGGCGATCGCCATCCCCAGCTAATCGTAATGCAATATGATTTGCTGAGAAAGATAACCCTTTACTAGGATCTCCCCCTTTGACTAATTCACGGATGAAGGTCAACGTCAATGGAGAGTTTCCTGTTGATTACTTTTTAGGTTTAATTACAGAAGAATATATGATGGATTTAGTAAAGCAAAGTTGCCTTTATGCATTTCAGAATGGCAAAGAAAATTTTAAACTGGCTCTTTCGGAATTGAAAGTTTTTCTGGGAATTACTCTTGTCATGACGTACGTAAAATATCCCAGAGTTAGACACTATTGGTCTTCAGACACCGGTTTGAAACTTTCATTAGTGGCTGAAAACATGACTAACAACAGATATGAAGAGATAAGGAGATATCTGAATTTCACAGATTCTTTAAGGATACCAGAAGATAACAGGGACAAGTTGATTAAAATCCAACCATTTTTGGACTTTCTTCACAAATCATTCCATAATGCCCTCGATCCAGAAGAATTCAATACAATAGACGAGATGATGATTCCTTTTAAAGGGCGCTCATCCTTGAAAAATTATCTCCCAAAAAACCAAAGAAATGGGGATACAAAACGTGGGTAAGGGCTGGGGTGTCTGGATATGTTTTCTGCTTTGAATTGTACCAGGGGGCGTCAGAGCAACCAGCCTCTGAATGTGGTGCATCTGGTGATGTTGTTCTTAGGTTATGCCATGATATTCACCATCTAAATGTGAAGGTATATGCAGAAATTTTTTTCTCTAGTCTTCCCCTCGTTCGAAAGTTGAAAGAAATTGGCATATGGTACGTTGGAACATGTAGGGAAAACAGATTAAAAGAAGCCGTGAAAAAGTTGAAGGATGTAAAAGACCTAAAGAAAGGCGGAAGAGGAAGTTCTTCCATTGCTACTTCTTCAGATGGTATAACTGTGACTCGGTGGTTTGACAATAACGTAGTGCATACAATATCGTCATATGCCGGCATTCAACCAATGGGAAAAGCCAAAAGATGGTGCAAACGGAATAACGAGTTCGTAGATATAAACCAACCCGTGAGCATTGAAATTTATAACAAGCATATGGGAGGGGTAGATCTCATGGATTCCCTTGTGGTATTATACAGGAACGATATACGCAACTCAAGGTGGTATATGATGATATTTTACCACATGCTGAATGTAGCAGCGGTTAATGCCTGGTTACTATGGAGGAAAAGCAATAATGTACCTATGGATCTACTCGAATTCAAGATTCGGGTAGCAAACGGACTGATTTTTAGTGGAAAAGCAGAGCAATCGAGAAAAAGGGGACGGTCAAATACATCCAGCCCTTCTTCGCTGCCGATGAAGAAAAAACCGACCCATAAGGTCATAGATGAGCTCAGACTAAGTAAATGTGGTCACTATCCAAAAAAAAGTGTAACCAATAACGCAAATAGGTGTCGGGACAAGAAGTGCACAAGCAAAACCAGGTACATGTGCGGCACTTGTTTGGTCCCGCTTTGTCCACATTGTTCTGAAAGTTTTCACTCATAATGTACATTTTACAGGGGCCCAAAAATATATATTGTAATAAGTGTTTAACATCTAATAAAATTGTAACTTTAGAATTCACATTTAAAAATAATGTTTATTTGGAAATGTGAATTGTTTGTAAATTTTTTGCAAATGTTTGCTTGTAATTTTTATGTTATTTTCCTTGCATTTTTGCAAATCTTGAACGTGATATCATATATAAATATGTATTAACAAAATGTAGTTACAAAAACCTGCAAAATATCTTTCCATGAATGTTAACTAAAAAATTAAAGATATAATAATACTCAAAGTGGCTCTGAACATTTTTTTCTACCTAAAAGATCCAATTCATATTTACATCGTAATAAATCACGATGACCTGATTCAAGCATAATGTCCTCATATGAGGACGTCAAAATTTAGCCATTAAATGGCAGATTTTTTTATTTATGACTATATTACTTCAATATTATGGTCAATTACACGTAGAAACTCGATTTAAAAAATTTTTATCGCTCGAATTTAGTAACTCATGCATGAGAGGGTTAAGCATTTTGTAGAAGATCTCAGACTGCTGCGAGAAGGAACTTCTGTGGGAGAGCACCAGATCTTTCTTTATCTCAGACTGCTTCACACACAGTGAACTGATCAAGTGAACTGATAAGGACAACCAAGTGCAAACCAGTAGAATTGTACCGATACTTGCCGACTCTGGAGCAAGGTATAACTTTTTGAAGCTAACAGCTTTTTCCTGTTACATAGGCGGCACATTTTGTAACCAGAGAGCAGACAATACTTCAAAGGGACGGCGGTTTACTTTGTTAAAGAACCTGCCCCGCTAAGAACACAAGAGTCCATGGTAAGAGATATGTTTGCGGCTCATTAATTGAGGAATCATAGAGATCCCTAAATGTGAGTTTAAAGAGGGTCTAAAGGATTGAAATAGTTGATTCATCTACATCCGTACTTAGACTTGGTGACTGGCGCAGTTTTTGATTTCATGCATAATGCCTTACTAGGAGTCACTCGCTCTCATATAAATACTTCACTTTAGTCTACAAAACGTATAATTATATTGATGATCCTAATAACTTGCATGTGATGAATGGTCGACTAAATCAAATTAGACCTACCTCCATCACCAGGACACCTCGAGAACTTATGTGAAAATCTTCAAAGCCAGTGACAAGGGGGGCCTTCATTTTGTTCTATGGTTTGATTTGTTTTCGTGGGGTGCTAAATGAAAAATATCACATGCATTTTGCTATGCTTTCATCTACATGCCTTATCCTACCGCAGAAGTCTATAACTATTGATAAATTGGAACTTGCCCACAAATTGTTAAGACGATATGTGTTCTTCATACAGAAATATTTTGGGAAGACAGCAATGACATATAATATCCAAATTTGCTACATGTAACAGAAGCTGTAGTAAACTGGGAACCTCTTTGGGCTTACAACTTTTGTATTTGAAAGTGAGAACCACTCGTTGGCACGAGTGCAGGTCACAGGGCTTCAACTCACCAGACGTTATCTGACATTCAAGGCATATCCAAAATTCTGAGAGTCCTTCGCATCATTCGATGAGCCATTGCAGTTCATCGAAGATATAACTGGGAAAAATACTCGTTTCATTAGAAGAGAAGATATTGTTTTCGTAGGAAAAGTTGAGAGGGTTGAATTACGGGATGATGAAACTTTGTCCTCCCAGGAGGCATGTATTGAACCTGATGAAAATGTGGTATTAAGTTTTAATAGAATTATTTTCCAACGTGGGAGAGTCACAACTAAAGCCTACTTGGAGGGGAAAAAATAACGATTCGTGGGTAAAAGTTCATGATGGAAAAAGGGGATGCATTATTAATATTTACCAGCTGAAGACTGTAGGAGAAAATGAAGTTCTCCTCATTTACCGAGGGATAACTTTAGATCAGAACCCAATTCTACATTGTCAAACAGTTAGTCACCCACATCGAAAGGATTCAAGAGTTAGGTGATTCCATAATCATCAAACCTAGTGATATCATTGGTCAATGTATCAACATGATATCAACTGATCTACTATCAACTGATGAACATCGACTGATACTGGCAACTTTATTGTTGACGTGCGGTATGGGTGTTATGGTGATTAAATAAAAGTATCTTGTTTTTTATCTTTGGATATTTATCCCGCTGTTATGAAATTATCTTACCTCCATGGCCCTAACAACCATTTTACGCCATCATCCTCTGCTTCCATCGCCACTGTCGAACTTCCAATGTTTCTCAGTCTCCACAAGGCTTCCTTCAGGTCTACCTGTTTGCTTTTTCAAGATTGTTACGAAGGCTTTGGGGGAGAGGAGGACGGTTGCGCCCCCAAAAACCTTAAGAGAACTGAACTAGATATACTGTCTTTTGATGAGAGGGGTGGGGGAAAAGAGGTCAACACTGGCGACAGTCCCCCCAAAAGACTCCTGGTCAGCCCCTAAGCCCATCTCAGACGTGTTTCAACACGTTCAACCCGACGTACGATTTTCTACGCAAGACCCGGAGGCGGCACGGTGACCAATAATAGAGCGTATCGGGCGGCGGGTTAATAAGGAAAAGTTTTATATTTCCCAAATATTTTTAATGTACTCTTTTCTAATTTATTGTTTACATACAGTTTTTGACGTTTTTTATCACGTATCCACTGTTTAGACACAAAGCCCTTTATCAAAATTTCAGTGTCATGCGGCGTGACCCACAAGTGGGCACGTCAAGTATTGTCATATTCTCTCAGTCAATGGTATTTTGAGGGGGATCAAGGGGCTCTAAAAGTCAAATCCCTGCTGAAACTGTATAACAGTGATAATTTTTATGCTTCTTAGCTTTTTAAATTAGTACTATGTATCCACAAGACTACATCGTCCAATGCTATTTCAGTCCATCCCTCAAATCGTAATGAACACAAATTGATCGTCCTGAGGTACTGTTATATTGACTTGAAGATAAAACGGCGAATCACTGCTCTGAGACGTTTTATTGCATTCCGATTACTTATAAACTACAAAGTTTCAAAGTCAAGTATCAATTATTTTTTGTTCTGTTCAGTCCTCTCCACTGGTTCACTTTGCATTAGATCAGTCAACATATTCCTCACATGGAGACTGAATCAGCAATAGGTTATAACTCATCTTACTTGCAGGATAATTCAACCCAAAATGTAAGATAGTACTTGTAATGGAATTCGCGACATTGTATAACTAACCTGAAAAATTAGTTTACCGAAATATACCACCATTATTTTATTCTAAACAGATTTTACAGGATTACTAAGATATTCAATAATAAAAACGCAAGAAGAATGTAGGACCTGACTAGAACTGGAAGGCCATCTCAGTTGCAGCATAATTGAATCCAAAATGTATGATAGTACATGTATTGGAATTCAAGACATTGTGTAACTAAGCTGAAAATTTTGAGTTTACGGATATATACCACCATTATTTTATGTTGAACAGGTTTATGAGGATTACTGAGATATGCCGTAATAATAACAGATGAAGAGGGACCTGACTGGAGATTATAATTTTTAGTCTAAATTGTGTAACTCTTTTGTTTGACCCCTGAATGTGATTATGATGCGGAGGTTGGATCCGACTTGTATTAATAAGCTTATTGAGGACTCTGAAGACGATCTGAACCAACCAGGTTGTTCGCGTAGACAGGGGGTCCGTAAAAGAATACTCAATTCTTCTGAATCAGAATCGAGTAATTTAAGTTTAGAGACATCAGATTCATCTAGTGATGAAACTCAAGAAGTGCCTAACACTGGGTGGGGTCCAGTAACTACGCATACTTTCGCAACAGAGGTAGGTAGGTAGTATTAGTTTGTAGGGTGCGTCGACGGCATGGTCATTTTGCACCTCTACTCTTCAAAGTTATGTATATACTTTCGATATTCGGATAAGGCAGGTTGTCAGGTAGCTAGATATATTGCTTATCTATTATAGGGTTCAGGTTAAAACCATTTACATTTCCTAAACTGTTGCTTATATTTTATTAAAAAGCGCCGTTTCCTTTAGAAATAAAATTACGCGGCCAATAGCATTGGGGTCGTCACCCAGAATGGACCCTAGGTCACCCCCAATGCCCAGTCGGCTACGCATGTCCCGGTATCTGCCACATTCCGTCAGGATATGCCGAATTCCGAGAGGACAGTCACAGTCATCGCACCGCGGTGGGATTTTCTCTTCAGTGAAGAGAAAGGAGTGGGTCAGATGACTGTGCCCTATCCTCATACGGGTGATGACCACCTCCTCCCTTCTACTATCCCTGACGGGGGACAACCAAGCTTTGGTGGAACTTTTTATCTCGCGCAGTTTATTATTAGTCACCGATTTCCATTCCGTATCCCATTCATTCAGGATTCTGCGTCTGAGTGTGTTCTGGAGATCTTCTACGGTTACTGCGTCTAGGTCAACTCTATGGTTACCGAGGGCCTTTTTCGCAGCATTATCGGCTGCCTCATTTCCCGGGATTCCCACGTGGCTAGGGACCCACGCAAACTTAATAGAGATGCCTCCGCTCTGAAGGCTTCTCAGAGATTCTTGTATATCTCTTATGATTGGGTGCGCAGCATTATAATTTGAGATGGCTTTCAAGGCGCTCATGGAGTCGGAACATAGCAAACATGATATACCTCGAGTCTCAACGTCCCTAAGGGCAAGTTTAATAGCAGTCAACTCTGCAGTGTACACGCTGCATTCGGGGTTGAGCTTTGTGCTCACGGTTTTGTACAAGCTCACATAGGCACAGGCACATTCTGACTCAGACTTAGAGCCGTCCGTGTAAATGGGTGTTAGATCGTGGCATTGAGATAGGAACTCTGAAAACAAGGACCTATTTTCCTCAGGAAGTGAGTCAGACTTTGCCCGGCTTGCTAGCTTCCACCAGATGTCCGGCTGAGGAATAAGCCATGGAGGAGTTTTAGCCACTCGTATCCTTTCTATCCGGGGAACGGTAATAGAATATCTCTCTAAAATATAGGCAAAACGCACATAAAAAGGTTTAGTAGCCCGTGGTTTTCTGTTAAAAATGTGAGTCATCGGTTCGTTAATGGTTAATTTAAAACACGGATGCGATGGCATGGCTAAAATTTTACTAGCGTAGTTACACATCAAAAGATCTCTACGGATGTCAAGCGGTGGTTCACCTGCATCACACAGAAGGCTATTGATCGGACTCGTTCGAAAGGCACCCGTTGCTAGCCGGAGTCCAAGGTTGTGTATACTTGCTAGCGGCTTTAAGTATGATGCGCGGGTAGCACCATAGATAAAAGAACCGTAGTCCATCTTGGATCGAACCAGTGCCCTATATAGTCGCAGCATTGTAGATCGGTCCGCGCCCCATGAACATCTTGTCAATATTTTTAAAATATTAAGGGATGGGCTAACTCTCATTTTCAGATCAGTAATGTGGGGTCTCCAGGTTAGCCTTTGGTCCAAGATCATTCCCAAAAAATGGGCTGAATTCACAAACTCCAGTGGTCGATCTCCTAGGCGTAGGGTTGGTAGAAACAGCCCTCTTTTTCTGTGAAAATGGACGCATCGCGTCTTCTCTGGGGAGAAGCGTTTTTTTGCATGACCAGTGGTGAAGTCTGTTTAGCGTTATCTGTAATTGTCGCTCAGCCGTTGATAACTTGGATGCCCTGCAGAAAATTGCCAAGTCATCCACAAAGAGGGATGCCTCGACGGGTGGTAGGATGGAGGATACCACGTCGTTGATAGCAATGGCGAACAGGGTGACACTGAGTACTGACCCTTGGGGAATTCCATTTTCTTGGATCTTCAATCTGGAAAATGAGTTACCCACCCTAACCTTAAAAACTCTATGGCTTAAAAAATTTTCGATAAAAACTGGCAAGTTGCCCTTAAAATTCCAGTCTCTCAGAGTCTTTAGAATTTTAAAACGCCATGTTGTGTCATATGCTTTCTCCAGATCGAAGAACACGCTCAGAACGTGTTGTCGTCGAACGAAAGCTTCCTGAATGAACGTGTCAATTCGGATAAGATGGTCAGTGGTGCTTCGGTGTCTTCGGAATCCGCACTGAAGATTGGAGAGAAGGTTGCGGCTCTCGAGACACCACACGAGTCTGCGATTTACCATTCTCTCCATTAACTTGCACAAGCAAGAGGTTAAAGATATGGGCCGGTAATTCCCTATAATTGACTTCTCTTTACCCTTTTTGGGAATTGGGATAATTACCGATTCACGCCATGCATGAGGGAAGCTTCCCGTTTCCCAAACACTGTTGAAGGTGTTCAGAATGTGTTCATTTGCCTCCTTCGGTATACGCCTGAGGAAAGCATTGTGGACACGGTCCGCCCCTGGGGCGCTATCCTTCAGCTCATCGATTGCGGACGTGAGTTCCCATTGAGTGAATGGAGCATTGTAGTTCGCCATGAAGTGCCCAGTCGTAAAAGACTTGTTTTTCTTCTCTTGCTGACATTTAAGAGTCAGGAATGTCTTGTCATAATTCGCGGTACTACTGATAGAGGTGTAGTACTCCCCAAACGCCTCGGCCACAGCTTCTGGTTGGGATTTTATGATTCCATTCACCATCACAGATGGAATTGAGAGCTGATGATACCTCCCGCTTATGCTTTTAATTTTTCTCCAGACCTCCGAATTTGCCGTGCGATGGTTGATCGTTTTTACGTATTCATTCCAGCATTTTCTTTTAGATTCAATAACTATTTGACGTGCCTTCGCTCGTAGACGGCGGAACGCTTCGAGATTCCGTGCCGTGGGGTATTTTTTAAAAATACGCAGGGCTTTCTTTCTCTTCGCGATAGCTTCAGCGCAGTCCTTGTTCCACCATGGCACTGGAGCGCGCTTCAACCTACCAGATGAAAGTGGAACACTTTGCTCGGCAGCAGTTAGTATAGCGACTGTGAGTGTGTCCACGTTTTCCGGTCCGCTACGTGTGCCATCGAAAGTAAATTTGAAACTATTTCCAAAAGTTTCCCAGTCAGCCTTCCGTAAAATCCAATTCCTGGGTACGTTAATATTTGGGTTAAACCCATTTTTACTGATTAAAATCGGGAAGTGGTCACTTCCGCAAAGGTCGCTGTGAACACTTAATTTAAAACGTGGGGCCAAGCTTGCACTACACATGAACAGGTCTATTGCAGAAAAAGTGCCGTTAAAAGAGTTAAAATGTGTCTTTTCGTTCTTGTTAATTAAAACAAGGTTAAAATCATTTAAAAACCTTTCTAAAATCCTTCCACGGCGGTTAAAATCACCACTGTTATCTCCCCAGAGAGCGTTGTGGGCATTGAAGTCACCTAGAAGGACAAACGGACGTGGCAGCTGCCTCACCAAATCCTCCAGGGATCTCCTAGTTAACGGAGACCTTTCTGGGAGATACAAATTACAAAAGGTTATCTCCTCTGGTGAGGCTACCCTCACAGCGATAGCCTGGAGAGGAGTCGTAATGTCGATTCGGGATGTGTAGAGGGTATCCCGAATAATTACAGCGACTCCTCCCTGAGCCCGTGTCCCAGTTGTGTCATCGTGGCGGAGTACCACATACCCTTTAATTTGTGGTGCGTCTCTTTCCTTAAAATGGGTCTCCTGAAGAAATACGCAGGTGGGGTTCAGGTCATGCATCAGGAGTTTGAATTCCTCTAATCTCCTGTAAAAACCATTTAGGTTCCATTGTATGGCAAAAAGAGCCATATTGTAAAAATTTAGTTAAAAATTAAAACAATAAATAAATAAATATGTAGTCTTAAAAAAAAAAATATATAAAATATAAGGCTATCTGCTTAGCTTGAGCTTCCTTCCTTTTGTACTTTGAAGGAGAGTTCGCAGTTGGCTTTCGTCTAATATTTCCTCTTCCATGTCCTCCTCCCGGACTTCGCGGGGAGGAGAGGCGGAGGGTGAACGCGAGGCTACGCGTTCTTTCTCTTTGCGTTTGGGAGAGGTAGATAGTGAGCGGTTTGGAGGGAGCTTTTTATTACTCAGGGCCTCAGAAACCACGGAGGTTTCATTTTTGGAATCCTTCTTCAGTGTGCTCTTAGGGTTTCCTGTTGAGGGCAATTTTTTAGTGGAGATATTCTCCTTACTTTTCGTTTCTTGCTTCTTTGGTTCCTGACTCTCAGTCTGTGTGCTTGCCGACACTTTTTTAATCGTGGCTACAGATGCGAATGATCTAGAAAATGTTGGGGCTATCACCGTTCTAAACTTTTTCCTAGCTTCTAGGAAAGGGATTTTCTCAAGCACCTTTATCTCCATTATCTTCTTTTCCTCCTGCATCCTTGGGCAATCCCGTGAATACACGGGATGCGCTCCTTGGCAGTTAACGCAGCGCGCCGGGCTGTCACAGACATCTCCATCGTGCTTGTCTTTTGCACATTTGGGGCAGGTAGGCTTCCCTTTGCATTTGGACACTATGTGACCAAAGCATTGGCATTGGAAACACCGTAAAGGACTGGGTATAAAGGGCCTTACAGAGCACGAGTTGTAGCCAACATTCACTCGGCTTGGAAGTTTATCCAGCGAGAATGTAAGGACTACAGATGTTGAGTCGACGAATTCCCCATTTCGCTTAGTCTTGAGTCTACGACAGGAGATGACGCCCTGGGGAGCCATCTCCTTCGTTATCTCCTCGACAGAGGTGTATAACAGATCGTAGCACGATATAACGCCACTGCATGTATTTAGGGTTCTGTGTGCCTCAACCTTTACGGGGATATTTAGAAAACTTTTCATGCTAAGGAGCTTTTCGCTTTGCTTATCATTTGACGTCTGTATAAGCAGTGATCCGTCGCGTAGCTTCTTTACGTTTTCCAAGGAACCAGGAACATCAATGCTGAGGGCTTTATGGATTAGGAAGGGGGATACCTTCGAGAGGTTCTCCCCTTCGACCGAACATTTCATTATTAAATATTTCCTGCATATCATTACAGGGTCTCCACCGCCCGTATCAGGGCAGTGTCTCTTAAGTGGAGGAAATGAATTCGTCTCCATAAGAGTGTGTGTTTCATCCCCTGGCCTCCCCACCCACCACGGAGCCACACATTTGGGACGCCGCACCGCAAACCGGTGCGGTCGCCAGGGCTAACCAAGGGGATATAGCACTATCGATATGGGAGCCTGCGTCGAGTTAGAACCTCCAACGCGCAGGCCCTCCTAACCCACGCGCCTTCGGCCGCCCTAAGCAGACCCCCGTCTCTCCAGCACTCGCCATCGAACGCAAGCGTGTCGAAAGCCGATTGACCGGGGGTGGCTAGCCCCCGGCCGCCCGTTTACAGGGAATCCGGGGCCGAAGTGGGGTGTTGAACTCCGGCCCATACCGAGCATCCGACACCCGGCTGGGTGCCAGAGATCTCACCCACCAGGATCCCCTTCTCCCCCTTACGGGTCACCGCACACGGCCAACATGCGGGTGGATCGCAGGCCAGCTGGTATGGCCGCTCACAGACAGTTGATCCACACGACTGTCCGGACGCATCCCTTGCTGGACTGGGGGTTTGTTTTCGGGGTTGTCTCCCCGCCCTTTTAGTCGCCTCTTACGACAAGCAGAGATACTGCGGGAGTATTCTCAATCCCCCTACCCGCAGGGGGATTTCGCAACAGAATTATACTGCCAAGATCTAGAGTTGTCATTGTCGGAAAATAACTGCACAAGTCTTGCTATTGCTCTGCATAATTGTTTCTTACAGATGATATGCTGGAGTATATCGTAAGAGAAACTAACAAATATGCTGAACAATTTATAAACTTGCACAGTAAAAATGAAGTAGGCACTTCCCGTAAACATCATCAAATTTGGGTACCGGTTACCCTCGGAGAAATGAATAAATTCATAGGTATGTTACTAATCATGGGTGTTGTTCATATCTCAGAAATTCGTCTGTATTGGTCGAATGACCCAATGTACATGAACACACTTGTAAAAAGTATTATGCCTAGGAATCGCTTCCTAGCCATTCTAAGGTATTGACACCTTTACGATAATAATCAAGCGAATTGTGAAGATCGTTTACATAAGATTAGCTCAATTCTTTATACAAGAAATTAGAATTTCCAAAAACACGTTAAACCTGGAAAAGAAGCAGTGATTGATAAATTCCCTGCCGTGGGTATCTGATATTTCACCAATATATATGGGGGGAACGACATAAATACGGCATCAAACATAATAAGCTTTGTCTTCCCGAAGGCTACACTTATAATGTGATTGTATACTCTGGTAAGAGGGTTTTCATCTGAAAAGGGACATGCACACGACATAGTAATGAAGCTTATGAATGGACTCTTGCATGAAGATCGCACATTATACACGGACAGTCTCTACACAAGTGTTCCTCTAGCTAAAGAGCTATTAGAGAAAAATACATATATGTGCGGTACAGTACGCTCCAATGGAAAATATTTACCCAAGGCCGCAAAGATCAAACAAAAAAGGGTGAAATATTAGGACTATATCATTGAGATGGAATCAAATTTGTTTAAAAATGAGTTTCCTGCAGGCATATGCAAGACGTGTTAAAATCACTAATTAAAACGGTCAGCTCCTCCTTACGCCGATAAAAACCATTGCAGTTCCACTGCAAAATAAAATATATAAATATCTTTTTTTTTAATAAATAAATACTTGCGAATATATATAAAGGGGGGGTCAGCGCCGAATACGGCGCCTTTTCCCCTTTTGTTTTGCAAGAAGGACTTCAGTCTCTGAGGGACTGTCGTCCTCCATTGACTCCGCCGAGGGTACTTGCTTGGCTAGTTCGGAGGGGCCAGGGGAAGGGGTTTTTTCGCGCTGTTTCAGCGCTACCCCGGTAGCTGATTTCGTTTGGTTCTTCTTAGGAGAACCAGGAGTGGTGGTGTGGTTTTTCGGTGCCGGATTTGGCGGATCAGTCCGCCCTCTCTAGGTATTCCAGGCCACAGCGCGGGCACGTGGCCTTGCCCTCACATCGCCCCGCGATGTGGCCGAAACGCTGGCACTGGAAGAATCGCATAGTCGCACTGGAACCGATTCATAGCCGACGAATACCTTGTCGGGGAGATAATCACGCGCAAATGTTAAGACGACAGAACTTGAGTTTACGACTTCGCCATTGCGCTTAGTGGTAAGCCGACGAGCATCAGTGACTCCTTGAGATGCCATTTCACTTTTTATCTCGTCGACTTCCACGTACAGTAGGTCGTAATGTGATATTACTCCCCGACAGGTATTAAGAGTACGGTGCAACTCCACTTTTACTGGAATGTCGTGCAGCTTCGTGAATGACAAGAGCTTCACACTTTGTACATTATTTGCTGCTTCGATTAGCAAGCTTCCGTCACGCAGCTTTTTAGCGGATTTCAGCTCTCCTGGTGTTGCAGACGACAGCACTTAACGAATGAGAAAGGGGGACAACCGCTTAAGCGTCTCCCCTTCTTTAACGCACTTAATTATCAAAAACCGCTTGCAAGCGGAAAAACACTTATCTCCCCCGCCCGTATCCGGCCGGGATCTTTTGGAGGGTGGAGGAGTTGAATCTGCCATGCCAAATATTACTTCATCCTCCGGGCTCCCCACCCACCATGGAGCCACATATTCGGGACGCCGAACCGCAAACCGATGCGGTCGCCAGGGTTACCCGAGGGGATATAGCACCCTAGAGGTGGTTGTCTGTTTCGGGTTGGGTCTTCGATGCACGGGTCCACCACACCCGTACGTCTCCGACCGCCTTACGCAGACTTCCACCTCCCTGGCACTCGCCACCGTTAAGCGTAACACCACGGAAGCCGATTGACCGGGAGTGGCTAGCTCCCGGCCGCCCGTTTACACAGAATCCGGGGCCAAAGAGGGCTATTGGCCCGTCGTCCATACCGGGCATCCGACACCCGGCTGGGAACCACGGACCTCACCCTCCAGGATCCCCTTCTCCTCCTTACGGGTCTCCGCACACGGCAAACATGCGGGTTGATCACAAGCCAGGTGGTGTGGCCGCACACAGACAGTTGACCCACAAGACTGTCCGGGCTCAACCCTTGCTGGCTCTGGGTTTCTTATCGGGGTTGTCTCCCCGCCCTTTTAGTCGCCTCTTACGACAACCAGGCATACCGCGGGAGTATTCACAATCCCCCTACCCGCAGGGGGAAGGTACAAAAATGCAAATGAAATAAAACTATGGAAAACTGTTCAAGATACCAAAAATATACGAGCGGAAATTGGACATTAAGAAGTGAAAACTTATCACATATGTTCTATGTCAAGAAAAAAGGGGTTTAGCGCGGTAGAACTGTTATTCCATTTCTATATTCATGGTTTAAAGATTTTAATTACCTTATAAACAATTCATGATAGTAAGTATATAGTTACCCAACATAATATTCTTAATAATAATACTTTTTCCACTATTTATAAACCAATACATGGAAGATTATTATATAATGATGGTAACCAAAAACAGGTCCGCCTTCTAGGTTACCTAAAGCTCCTTACATTTTGTACAAGTCTTTGTTTGCAATTAATATGGAGTAGTAGTAGTAGTAGAATTATTTTAAGGTGCGTCGACTACTAAGGTCATTTTGCACCTTTACTCATCCAGATTAAAAGCAAGAGTAACAAAAAAACATAGTAAGTATATAGGAGAACATAGGAATACTTAGGAATAGTATAGATTATCAGTGGACACGAGAGGTCTAAGTCTGTATTAGTCATAGTCATATGGCAAAAGAGTTACATTTGGACTATTAGGAAATTTACAATGCTCTTCCTGGGCCTTAAATTTTGGACAATAAATTAACTTCCTGGAGAAATTTAAGAACGCTATCTATAGCATTACGATTGTCACCCAACACCTTGTTCAGACCCCCACATATTTTGTGGCGTTCGCGCTGCATCCGATATTTTAAACAGTCGACAATTAGATGCTTCACAGTCAGACGGCAGTTGCAGTTATCGCAATTTAGTGCGTCCTTCTCGGGGGTAAAGAGATAAGAGTGTGTCAGGGCTGTATGCCCTATTCTTAGCCTGGTGACAACAACCTCTTCCCGTCGGCTATCCCTGACCGAGGATGTCCAACCTATTACATGGTCTTTGATCTCCCTGAGTTTGTTCGGCGTTACGTCGCTCCATGCCATAGCCCAGGAAGCGAGAACTGATTTCTTCAAGTGAGCTCTTAAGTCTTGACTTGGGACTTCACCAATATAATTCTCGCCGCTGTTGGTGGCCGCTCGTGCAGCAGCCTCTGCCGCTTCATTACCGGTAACACCCACGTGGCCAGGTACCCACAGGAATTTTATGTGAATGTCCTTAGCATAGAGGCGGTGAATGCATGTTACTATGTTTTGGACCACGGGATGTGAAGGAGAGAGGCTGCAAATACTTTGAAGGGAGCTTTGGGAGTCTGTACATATTAAATAAGACCTACTACTACATTCAGTCTTTTGTAGTGTGGCTTCAATAGCATCTAGCGAGGCTTTTATGGCTAGTAACTCCGCCGTGTAGACAGTGCATATGGGGTGTAAAGTAAAGGCCGCGGAGCCTATATCCGCAGAAAAGTAGGCGGAACCGCACGCGACGTCTGTTTTAGAGCCGTCAGTGTATATTTTTGCACTGTCACAACTGTTTATCGCTTCTAGGGCTCGACGTTTAAGCTCGATTGGGGTACTTTTAGCCTTGGGTTCCATGTAGTCTATATAGCAGTCTATCTTAGGGATCTCCCATGGCGCAAGCTTAAACGTTTTTGTAGGGCACACCTTTGGCAGGTGAACGCCCAAGTCGGCCAATAAAATTTTAAAACGTATGGCCAAGGGTTGCGTGGCCCTTGGTCGTTTGTTAAAAACATTTAAAAACGCGGGTTAAAAATTATATTAAAACATGGGTGAGTCCGTGATGATAAAATTTTGCTAATGTAGTTACTCATTAAAATGTTCCTCCGGACCTCTAGGGGAGGTTCGCCTGCGTCAATATAAATGCTTTGCACAGGGCTGGTTCTAAAGGCCCCAGTTGAAAGCCTCAAACCAGCGTTGTGTACCGAGGTTAGAGTCTTTAACTGGCTCTTTCTCGCTGATGCGTACACAATACACCTGTATTCTATTTTGGACCGCACTAGTGCTCTATATATACGGAGCAGTGTTGTTCTGTCCGCGCCCCAATATGTTCTACTCAAAACTTTTATTATATTTAAAACTTTAGAACAAGCATTTTTTGTATGCTGTATGTGTTCTCGCCAATCCAGTTTTTTGTCAAGGATAAGGCCAAGAAAACGATGGGACTCAGTCAGTGACAATCGATAATCCCCCAAATTTAGTGTGGGCTCCAGTACAATGCCCCTTAGCCTGTGGATGTGCATACATTTGGTTTTATCGATTGAGAAACGAAGTCCATTCTCCTGAGACCATTGGTTTAAGCGATTCAAAGTTATTTGTACCTGACGTTCACCTGTAGAGAGCTTTGACGACTTGCAAAATATTGCTAAGTCGTCGACAAATAGCGAGGCCATTACAGGCGTCTGGATACAATTTACAATGCTGTTAATGGCAATAGCGAAGAGGGTTACACTTAGGACGGAGCCTTGGGGTACTCCGTTCTCCAATATGTGAGGCTGCGATAAAATATTTCCAACTCTGACTCTAAAGGTACGCCCGAATAAAAAATTATTTACAAAAATGGGCAAGTTACCCCTAAAGCCCCATTCATGCAACGTTTGTAGAATTTTGTGCCTCCACGCAGTGTCATACGCTTTCTCAATGTCGAAAAAGACAGCAATGACATGTTGCCGGAGAAGGAATCCCTCCTGGACGAAGTTTTCAATTCTAACGAGGTGGTCAATCGTAGATCGTCCGCGTCGGAAACCACACTGTATATTGGAGAGGAGATTGCGACTCTCAAGGCACCAAACCAGCCGTGTGTTCACCAACTTTTCCATCAGTTTACACAGACAGCTAGTTAGTGAAATAGGGCGGTAGTGAGATGGATGGGATTTATCCTGGCCCCGTTTTGGAATTGGAACAATAATAGATTCTCGCCAACTCTCAGGAAATACTTGTTCAGCCCACAATTGATTTAATGTAGCGAGCACATCTCGCAGTGCGAAAGGCGGGATATTCCTCAAAAAAGCGTTATGGATTAAATCATTGCCGGGTGAACTATCTTTTAAATCTTCCAGGGCTGACCTTAGCTCCCGCATAGAAAAGGGCTTGTTATAGGGTGCGATAGTTCTACTGTCACCGAAATTTAGGTGAATACTTTCGGCCTGACGCTTTATTACCTTGAATGAAGGATGGTAAGAGTCACTGCCACTAATGGTGGCGTAATGCTTGCCAAAAGCTTCTGCTATTTCCTCGGGAGTAGAGAGAATTTTTCCATCAATATGTAACCCTGAGGCTGGGGCAAAGTTACGCTTACCCATCACGGACTTAATTTTATTCCAAACTTGTGTAGGAGGCGTTCGGTGATTAATACTGGATACGTAATTTGCCCAAGAGGATTTCTTTGCCTCTCTAATGACCTGTCGAGCCTTGGCTCGCAGTCGGCGGAAGGCCGCAAGGTTAGTTGAGGTAGGGAATTTATTAAAAATTCGCAGCGCTCTTTTACGTCTATGGATGGCCTCGGCGCACTCCGCGTTCCACCACGGAACTGGAGGACGACGATGAGTACCCGAGGTGGTAGCAACGCTACCTTCCGCGGCTTCAAGGATAGCTTCCGTAAGAGCCTTTACATTATCCAGACTTTGTCTGCTGCTGGAAAATTTAAAACTGAATTTTCGATTGAAATCAGTCCAATTGGCTTTCCTAATAAGCCACGTTTTTGGAGCATTAAAAACACAAGTCTTTCCCGTTTTACTGATAAACAAGGGAAAGTGGTCGCTCCCACACAGATCATTATGGACCCTCATTTTAAAAAAAGGCGCAATGGATTCCGTGCTAACCCACAGATCAATGGAGGAATACCCTCCGTTAAACGCATTAAAACGAGTCTTTTCCTGGTCATTTAATAAAAGCAAGTTAAAATCGTTAAAAAACCTCTCTAAAAGACGCCCTCTGCCGTTAAAATCACGCATCTCGTCACCCCAAAGGCTATTGTGTGCATTAAAATCGCCCAATAGGACGAATGGCCTCGGGAGCTGACCGACTAGATTTTCAAGGTTACTTCTGGTGACTGGAGCCCATTCCGGCAGGTATATATTGCAAAACGTAATGCTTTCCGGAATAGCTACTGTAATTGCTTGGGCCTGTAGCGGCGTGTTCAGGTCCACTCGGGAGGTGTAAAGGGTCTCGCGAATGAATGCAGCAACACCGCCACGTGCCCTGTTACCATCGACGTCGTCAATTCTAAAAACCTTAAAACCATTCAATGTTGGATTGTCAGATGCTTTAAAATCTGTTTCTTGAAGAAAAACACACGCAGGGTTAAAATTACTCAATAAAAGCTTAAAATCCTCTAAATGTTTAAAAAAACCGTTGCAATTCCACTGCATTATGGTGGCCATATAAATGAAAGGATTTAAAAACCAAATAAATATATATATAGAATACTAAATTCCCTTCTGAATTGTGGAAGGATTACCGCTTTATTTTTCGGGCCTTTTTTTCCTTCATTTTTGCGAGGAGGATCTCAGTCTCAGACAGAGACTCGTCCTCCTCCATGGACTCCGGTTCGATAGGCTTGACCGAACCGGTTGGCCCACGGGGCGGTGTTTTTGCCCGTCCTTGGGGTAAAGTTGCCTCTGGATGAGCTGGCTTAGCTCGTCCAGAGGGATCGGGAGAGGGCGTTTTTTCACGCTTTTGCAGCTCGATCCCGGCGATTGGTTTATGCGGGTTCTTCTTTGGAGAACCCGCCGTGGTTGTGGCATTGTTTGTTGGTGCCGGATTAGAGGCCTTAGCCGGCTTGGCTGATTCTTTTTTTTCCGGTGCCTTTCTGGGTTCGACTGTCATCTCGGTTTGGGTAGACTGGGTTACCTTTGGAGTTGGAGGTGAAACAACGCAGGCGAATGATTTGGAGAACGTAGGAGCGACAAGAGCCCTGTACTTTTTCCGTGCCTCTATGTAGGTTACTTTCTCTATAGTCCTTATCTCCATTACTTTCTTTTCCTCCACCATTTTCGGACACTTACGAGAGTACACTGGGTGTGTACCCTCGCAGTTGACGCAGTGAGGTTCGTTGGCACACTCAGCTTCCTCATGCTTGTCCAGGCCGCAGCGCGGGCAGGTGGCCTTGCCCTCAAACCGCGTAGCGATGTGGCCAAAGCGCTGGCACTGGAAGCAACGCATCGGAGCCGGTACGAATGGCCTCACAGGAACCGATTCGTAACCCACAAATACCTTTTCAGGGAGCACATCTACGGCAAACGTGAGAACTACGGACGTAGTATTTTTCACTACGCCGTCACGCCTAGTGGTGAGCCGACGAGCATCAATCACACCCTGAGAGGCCATCTCTCTCTTGATCTCATCGACTCCCACGTAAAGAAGATCGAAGTGCGATATGACTCCCTTACTCGTATTTAGTGAGCGGTGTACCTCAACAGTGACCGGAATGTCATGGAGGGTCTTCAAAGCGAGAAACTTGTCGCTTTGTATAACGTTACAAGTTTCAATTAGGAGCGACCCATCTCTAAGTTTCTTGGCTGACTTGATATCACCTGGAATCTTACTGGAAATTTCCCTCCTAATGAGGAAGGGAGAAACTTTTTGAAGCGTCTCACCTTCCTTTACGCACTTCATGCTTAAATATCGCTTACTCGCGACGAATACTTTTTCTCCCCCACCCGTGTCTGGGCGGGATCTTTTGGGAGGTGGAAAATTAGTTTCCGCCATACCAATGAGAACTTCGTCCCCCGGGCTCCCCACCCACCATGGAGCCACACATTTGGGACGCCGCACCGCAAACCGGTGCGGTCGCCAGGGCTACCCGAGGGGATATAGCACCCTAGAGGTGGTTGCCTGTTTCGAGTTGGAATCTTCGGTGCACGAGCCCGTACACCTCCGACCGCCCTACGCAGACCCCCACCTCCCTGGCACTCACCACCGAACGTATCGGAAGCCGATTGACCGGGAGTGGCTAGCTCCCGGCCGCCCGTTTACACAGAATCCGGGGCCGAAGAGGGGTATTGGCCTGTGGTCCATACCGGGCATCCGACACCCGGCTGGGAACCGCGGACCTCACCCTCCAGGATCCCCTTCTCCTCCTTACGGGTCACCGCACACGGCAAACATGCGGGTGGATCGCAGGCCAGGTGGTATGGCCGCACACAGACAGTTGATCCACAAGACTGTCCGGGCTCAACCCTTGCTGGCACGGGGTTTGTTTTCGGGGTTGTCTCCCCGCCCTTTTAGTCGCCTCTTACGACAAGCAGGGATACTGCGGGAGTATTCTCAATCCCCCTACCCGCAGGGGGGCAATTAATATAGAGTAATAAACATTATCAATATTATTTATGCGCTAAATTACCATTTTGCGCAACTGATGATATATTAATGAATAAAATGTTAATAAATATTATTTATTACTTTTAAAAATTGTAAATATTATTTGATAATAACACCAGGTCACTTCAAAATTGAACATATGCTTATTTTCATTCATATACACCTCGAAAACAAGAGAACACACCTACCGGTCAAAAAGACCGCCGCCGGCGCTTTTAGGTATGAGGGAAATACGGTGTTTCTAATAAAACATGAACTTAATTGGAATGTGAAAAGTAGTAGTAGTAGTATTAATGTTTATTGGGTGCGTCGACGGCTGAGGTCATTTTGCACCACCCACAGTCTAATTTGTGCTGTCCTAAGTTTAATGTCAGTAGGAGTGCAATGCTGATATTATTATATTTACATAAATTAAAAGACTAAATATGTACACAGACAGTGGTAACTTAGATTTTATTATAAAGGCCAGTTGCTTTCATAAAAGATGTGACTCGGGATAGGCATTCGGAGTCATTACCTAGGATTTGCTCTAGGCCTCCTCTGATGCCTAGTTGCTCGCGTGCATCCCGATGCTTGTCGCACTCTGTCAGGACGTGTCGAATGCCAAGAGGACAGTCGCAGTCATCACACCGAGGTGGGTTCTTATCTTCTGTGAAGAGGTAAGTGTGGGTTAAGACGCAATGCCCAATTCTCAACCGGGTGATGACTACTTCCTCTCTGCGACTGTTCCTGACGGAAGTGGGCCACACTGACGTTACCGGTTTTATGCAACGCAGCTTATTGTCGGTCACATCTGCCCAGCATTTGTTCCAATGCTCTAGGGCTACTCTCCGAAGGTGAGCCTGCAGGTCCTGACAAGGTACCAGAGTCGTCGTTTGTTCACGCATTTGAAGAGCTTCTTTCGCAGCTGCGTCTGCTCTCTCGTTCCCCGCTATTCCCATATGTCCAGGCACCCAGATAAAGATAACTTTGATTCCCTTCTTGTAGAGGGATAGAAGGGTACTGTGTATGTTCTGGACAATGGGATGCATGGGAGAGAATAGAGAAATAATTGTAATGCGCTCATGGAGTCTGTGCAGATGGCAAAGGACTTGGCAGCCTCCCCAATCCCATCAAGAGCCATCTTAACGGCCAGCAGCTCGGCAGTGTATATGCTACACAGCGAGCTGAGCCGAGCCCGAATGACACCATGATGGGACGAGGTAACCGCGTATGAACAACCTACATCCGACTTCGATCCATCCGTGAATACGGGGATGAAGCCGGGGTGGCGAAAGATAAATTCATTGTATATACACTGGTACTCCTGAGCAGTAGTATAGGCTTTGTGTCGCGAGGCAAGTTTCATATAGATTTCAGGGGGCGGAATTATCCAAGGTGGGTTACTGGAGTACCTAACAGAATAAACGTCTGGGAGCATAAGTCCACTGTCCCGAATAAAAAGTTTAAAACGAACGCTGAGCGGCTTGGTGGCTCTTGTCCGTCTGTTAAAAAGTTCTAAAAATCTAGGGTTAAAAATTACATTAAAACAAGGGTGGCTCTTCGAAGATAAAACTTTGGCCACATATGAGCACATTAAAATATTTCTGCGGTACGACAACGGCGGCTCCCCGGCCTCAGCGTAGATGTTGAGGACCGGACTGGTCCTGAAGGCGCCAGTGGATATCCGGAGCCCTGCGTTGTGTACTGTTGTCAGAGGCTTCACGTACGAATCCCGGGAAGACGCATAAACAAATGACCCGTAGTCCACTTTAGATCGCACGAGAGCGCGGTACAAATTAAGCATGGACTTTCGATCAGCACCCCAAGATGAGTGGCTTAAATATTTTAAAATGTTTGGAGTCTGGAGACTTTTTTGCCTTAAAAGGCGAATATGCTACCGCCAGTTTAGTCGGTAATCCAGGGTCATACCGAGGAACCTGACCGACTCGACATATGGGAGGATTCTGCCATCAAGTGACAGCGCTGGCGGAATGATGTGAAAAAAATCATTCGATCATGTAGTAGTAGTTTTAGTTTTTAAGATGCGTCGACGGCAAAGGTCATTTTGCACCTTGTCAAAAAATCATTCGATCATATTACTCCAAATTTCCCATATAGTATTATTTCCGAACATGATCTTTTAAATGAGATATCCTTATTGAAAATATATTGATAAGGAAAAGGTTAAATCTTTGGCTTCAGCACAAATCACAATAGCCCTTTAAGCCCTAGGAGTCACGATCGTGACGGTTCTGCATCTTCGAATATTCCTTCCTGCTAAGAAGCCAACACCTATGTAAAGCCGGAGCGAAATGATCGTGAGGGTTAAATAGTGTCGCTGTTACGTGTTTCTGTCAAAAGATGCCACCGCTCGTCAACCTGATTCAGTTGGGCAGGCTATTGCTAAAATTCAGTTTCAGAAACAAATCTTCAAATAGTGAGTATTGTCAAAAATTTTATAATTGTAAGAAGTCGATGACTGCTTAGATTCAAATTATCGAAGAAAATGTTAATTTACTCATATAAACCAAAACATAAATCGTAAAAACGATACATAAAATTTTACAGTTGAAATATATACCACCATCACGATCGTGTTCATCAGGCTGTGACACGAGAGGAGACCGTTCAGACCACATATCCCTATCCCTTCCATCCCTATCCTTATACCTTTCCTCCCGGTCTGAAGCGCCTATTAGTGCGGAAACAGACTTGAAAACACCATGAGTGAGTGATTCATCAGGCTGTAGTTGACCCATGGGTCGCGCTTCGGACCTTATCCTATCCCCATCCCTTCCATACCTATCCTTATGCCTTTCCTCCCGGTCTGAAGCGCCTATTAGAGCGGAAACAGACTTGAAAACACCCATGATGCATCAGGCTGAATGGAAGTCCAGGAAATATATGTAAGTACCACTTCTTATGGCTTTATCTCCAACATGATATCAGTAATAGTATTTTAAGCTGATAATTTATTGCAAATATTATAATTTTGAATTGAAATTAATTTGCTCTTTATTTATGGGTGTAAATCTACCATTCTTGTTTTCTGTAGGTGGACACAAGGGTAAAAAAATGGAACGCCGAATCCGGGATGATATGCAAATATTGGATATTCTTGAAAATGAGAATTCAGAAGTTAGCGACCTATCTGATGAAGATGATCAGCATGATTCTCATGTCCCTGACCAAGAGAGAATATATGACAGCTCTAGTTCAGATTGTGAGGAAAGTTATTCATTTGTAACCGGAGCCACAGAAACACATGAATCACCACGACGGACCTCAGGGGAAACACGGAATAGAAGGAAACTAAAGACAACTCCATTGCATACAGCTCCAGTGAGGGTATGTAAAACATATTATACCAAAATATTCTAATGCGTAATCAATATACACTAACTTCAAGCAAAGAGAAAGAATTAGAATTATGGGATCTCAAGATTAATATAAATTTGACGTCCTATACTCTTCTTCATAATTATGATTATTTACCTTTTCTTTTTTAACTTTAAATTTGAATCAGGTGCAAAAAGAAGCGAAGGTGAAAGCTGATATGCAAGACTCTTACGATGACTTAACTGCACCGTCTACATCGTCACAGGTCAAAAGGAAGAAATCGTCCACAAAATTTGTGTCACCGGGGAAAAATTGGAAGTGAGGAATATTCACAGAGAAGCAGTACCCAGGCCCATTGAATCTGGTGTTAATTACGGTATGGCATTAAATTAAATCCATCCTATTTTCAACATTTTCAGAACATGTAGTTGAAGAACGGAGAAGCTTGGGATAATTCAAATATGATTTAAACATTGAAATTTTAGCATACGTTCAGATAGAGTGTTTATGCAGTACTTCTTTTTAATATAAAATCATGTCATTCCACATAAAATCAATTTAGCGTGTAAACCTTTCATTCATTGCAACTTATTCTCTGGTTCTGTTTATTTGAACAGAATCCTGAGCCAGTGAAGTTACCATCTGAATATTTCTCAGACTACTTCTCCGATGAATTATTTTTTGAAGCTGCGCACTTCACAAATATGTATTCAGTTTTAAAACAGGGAAAGTCAAGTAATACTAATGTATCAGAAATGAAGAGGTTCATTGGCATCAATTTGCTAATGGGCTGCATAACTTTCCCGAGATTGAGGATGTATTGGGAAAGAAGTTATAATCTACCAAATATAGTCGACTGCATGGGGAGAGACAGATTTCTTGCCCTCAGAAATCTTTTCCATCTAGTTGACACCTCAAACAAACCAGAGGGTTATGAAAAAAATCGGCTGTGGAAAGTACAACCGATAATCAATATAGTAAGGAGGAAGTGTTTAAACTTACCACGTGACAATGTTACCTACAGCATAGATGAACAGATGATTCCGTTCACGGGACGGTGCTCATTGAAGCAATATGTAAAGAACAAACCTCGGCCAGTGGGACTTAAAAACTTCATTTTAACAACATCATGTGGGATGGTTTTAGATTTTGAAATATATCAAGGTGAGACAACTGAACTTGAACATACTGAGCTTGGGCTTGGCCCATCAGTCGTGCTGAGACTTGTGCGAAGTCTTCCAGAGAACTCTTTTGTATTCTTTGACCGGTATTTTACCACAATACCCCTATTGGAAAAGCTGCTGTCAAAGAATATTTATGGGTCTGGAACCATTCTGACGAATCGTATAAAAGGCTTACCAAAAGAAAGCCAGACAGAAAAACTAAAACGTGGTGAGCACAGAGAGTATGTGTCATCTGACAAAGTAGCTGCTATTGTAGAATGGCAAGACAGCAACAAAGTTACAATGGCATCAACAGGTTTTGGAGCGCGTCCTCAACAAAACGTCCTGCGATGGTCGAAAGCTGAGAGAAGACACATTGAAGTACAATGTCCAAATGTAGTTCGCACCTACAATAGATGTATGGGGGGATGGGGGGAGTTGTTATATTTGACCAACTGATGGAATACTATCGTACTTGGTTTAAAACCCGAAAATGGACATGGAAAGTCATTGTGCATTTTATTGATTTCGCAGCCGTCAATTCTTGGATGCTCTACACTCGTGATGTTAAAACAAACAATGTCCCGCCGAAGGATCGGCTTGACCTACTTGCTTTTCGCCTCGCACTAGCCGAATGGTTGATGTCACCTCCAGAACAGCAACGCAGAGTTTTAAGCGAAAGTGAGGACAGTGAAAATGAAGAAGTAGTAGTAGTAGTGTTTTATAAGGGTGCGTCGACAACGGGGTCATTAGCACCACACAGGGCCCCTATCTTATCACAGATACTTTTTCGTTAGATAAGGTGTAGTAAGCTAGTTTCTTTGAGAAAGATTATCACACGATCGAGACTTTGAGTATTGTCGCCGAGGATAGAGTCAATATCATCTTCAATATTGAGTCTGCGGCGTACTTCCCGATATTTCTCACATTTGGCTATGATGTGTCTGGTACTAAGTACAGAGTCACAGACTTCACATTGCGGTGGGATTTTATCATCACTGAATAAGAAGGAGTGCGTTGTGGCTGTGTGCCCTATTCTTAGTCTTGTTATGACAACTTCTTCCAATCGGTTCGGCCTGTTTGATGACAGCCACGCCGATACCGTTGGCTTTATAGCACGTAGCTTGTTGTTGCTAGTCGTCTCCCACTGCCGTTTCCACTCTTTTATCGCTGTGTCTCTTAAAGCAGCTCTCAAGTCGTCCCGTGACACTTCCATGCAGTCGACGTCTCGTTTCTGGAGAGCGTCTTTTGCTTCGGCATCAGCTTTCTCGTTTCCAGAGATTCCCATGTGCCCAGGGATCCACAGGAATGAGATTTTAGTACCTTTAAGGTGTAGGTTGAGGAGGGCAGATTGGATTTCTTGGGCAATCGCATTCCGTGGGGAATATCTTGATATTGTGTCAATAGCGCTCCTTGAATCGGTGCATATGAGAAACGAGCTATTCCGGGTTTTTATTTTAAGGAGGGCTATTTTTATTGCCAGAAGTTCAGCCGTGTAGATACCACACAAGGGGTTGAGCTTTGCATTTATAGTGCCGTGGTATCTAGAGACTACGGCGCAGGCGCACGCTGAGTCAGTCTTTGAGCCGTCAGTGAACACAGGTACATAGCTTTGGTAACGGTCCAGGAATTCCCGGAACCGTAGCTGGCATTCAGCTGGAGTTACCGATGCCTTGGTGTTCTCTGTGAGAAGTATGTTTACTTCCGGTTTTGGGATAGTCCAGGGAGGATGTTTCGAGTATCCTGAAGAAAAGGTTGCGGGCAGCCGGATTCCTGAGTCATGGATAAAATCATTTGACCTTACACTGAATGGTCGCGTCAGTCTTGGTCGTCGATTAAAAACTTCTAAAAATCGAGGTTTAAAAATAACATTAAAACAAGGATGCTCAGTCATTGATGACATTTTTGCTAGGTAGTTTCCCATTAGAATATTCCTGCGTGTGGCCAAAGGCGGCTCTCCCGCATCGGAGTATATACTAATCACCGGGCTAGTTCTAAACGCACCGGTGGTAATCCTAAGGCCCGCGTTGTGCACCGCGTTCAGCTGCTTTAGGTAAGATTCTCGGGCAGAGGAGTAAACTAACGCACCGTAGTCAATTTTCGAGCGAACTAAAGATCGGTATAGTAAGAGTAATGTTCTGCGGTCGGCACCCCATGACTTGTGACTTAGAAATCTTAAAATATTCAGCGTTTTAAGACACTTATTCCGCAGTGAGGATAAATGGCTTCGCCAGTTCATACGGTAGTCAAAGGTCATCCCAAGAAAGCGCACGGATTGGACGAATGGTAGACGTCTGCAGCCTAAGTGTAGCGTCGGTTGCGGAAAGACACCACGCAACCGATTGAAATGCATGCACTTGCTTTTCTCCGCTGAAAACCGGAACCCATTGCTCAGAGACCATTTTTGAACCCTATTAAGGGTCATTTGGATCAGTCTTAACGCCGTGTTAAGTTTGCTTGACCTACAGAAAATCGCGATATCGTCTACGAATAAAGAGCCCATGACTGGTCCACGGATGCAGTCATCAACGCTGTTTATAGCGATGGAGAAAAGAGTGACACTCAGAACTGACCCTTGAGGAACACCATTTTCTTGGGTATACAGACTAGATAGGGACCTGCCGATTCTCACTCTAAAAAACCGGTGTGATAAAAAGTTACTAATGAAAGTAGGCATACGTCCTCTAAAACCCCATGTATGTAGGGTGTTTAGTATTTTGTACCTCCAGACTCGGTCATAAGCCTTTTCGATATCAAAGAATACCGCCACCACATGTTGGCGGAGGACAAAAGCTTCCTGTATATAGTTCTCGCAGCGAATTAAATGGTCTGTTGTTGATCTGTTTTGGCGGAAACCACACTGTATGCGAGAAAGTAGGTTTCGCTTCTCTATGCACCATAAAAGTCTGCGGTTCACCATTTTCTCCATCACTTTGCACAAACAGCTGGTCAACGAAATGGGGCGATAGGCTCCAGGGTCGGTTTTATCCTTTCCTTGTTTTAGGATAGGGATAACTATAGATTCCCGCCAGGCTTCAGGGAATACGCCCTCCGTCCATAGTTGGTTAAGTGTTTTGAGTGTTTCCACAAGAGCCGTTTCAGGGAGGTTTCGCAGGAAGGCATAGTGGACATTGTCTGGGCCAGGGCTGGTGTTTCCGCAGTCTGACAAGGCCGATTTTATTTCCCACATTGAGAATGGTTCATTGTAGGACTCCTCTCCGCCACTGAAATCGAGGATTGATTTTTCCTCACGTTGCTTCTTCGCTATGAACGTAGGGTCGTAGTTGGTGGTCTTGCTGATATCAGCCAGACGTTCACCAAATATTTCGCTTATTTCTTGAGTAGATGTAATTATATCTGGCCCCATTTTTATGGCGGAAACGCATACGGCTTTATGGATGCCTGAAATTTTATTGACCTTGTCCCAAACTTTGGCTATTGGAGTGCGGTGGTTAATACTAGAGGCGTACCGTACCCAGGAGGATTTCTTCGCCTCCCTGATCACTTGACGGGCTTTTGCTCTCAGTCTCCGAAATGCAGTCAAGTTCCTCTCCGTAGGGTATTTATTGAATATGCGCAAGGCCTTTTTACGTGACCGAATAGCGGCTGCACATTCTTCGTTCCACCAAGGAACGGCCGGGCGACGGCACTTCCCGGTTGATTTTGGAATGCCTTTTTGGGCAGCTGTCACGATTGAAGTTGTTAGATCGGAGACGTTGCTAAGAGCATTGCGGTTGTCATCGTGGCAGAAGTTAAAATTTTCTTTGTATGTGGCCCAGTTAGCTCTTCGCAGAATCCAGCTTTCGCAAGGCATATAGGTGCCTGGTGTTCTGCCAGATTTTTTTATAAGTATTGGGAAGTGATCGCTACCACAGAGGTCATTATGGACAGACATGGTAAATCTGTTGCCCGCACTACTTGTACACAGAAATAAATCAATAGTTGAGAACTCCCCATTAAAACTGTTGAAGCGAGTGTATTCACCGTTGTTTAGTACAAATAGATTACAGTCATCAATAAAACGTAGTAAAAGGCGACCTCTTCGGTTTGTTTGGGCCTCAGGGCCTCCCCATACTGAGTTATGAGCGTTAAAATCCCCGAAAAGAGCATAAGGTTTCGGTAGTTGGCGTACGAGGGCGTCAAGGTTATGTCTGGTCACGGGTGCCCACTCTGGGAAGTACACATTGCAGAGTGTGATTAGGTCTGGCGTTGCCACAGTTACAGCAACTGCCTGTAGCGGCGTGATTAGGTCAACTCGAGAGGTGTAAAGGGCCTCCCGAATCGCCAAGGCTACTCCTCCCTGGGCTCTATTGCCGCTTGTGTCGTCGTGGCGAAAAACCTTGTAGCCTCTTATGTCACCTGTATGGGATGGTTTGAAGTGAGTCTCCTCGAGGCCTATGCAGTCAGGATTGAAATCTCTAATCAAAAGGTCAATCTCTTCTCTGTGACGATGGAATCCGTTACAGTTCCATTGAAGTATATTAAAAGCCATTGGGGTTATGTTAAGAGGGGATCTAGTAGAAAGTGTGAGCTTTAAAACTATAAAAAATTAAAATAAAAAGGGTAAACGAGTGCCTGACCTGGGTAGTAGTTTCAGCGTTTAATTTTCTGTCTATGTTTTTCCTTCTGTCTCGCTTGCTTTATTTCAGTCTCGGAGAGACTGTCCTCGGCTTCCATGTCCTCCGTGGCTATTGTTGTAGCCTTTTGAGAGGATACAGGTTTGCCTTCCAATGGACTTGCCGAGGGTTTTTTGTTGGAGGTTTTGGCCTTGCCCCCCTCCGATTTTTGGGGCGTATTGGTGGATCTGTTGCTATCGCTTTTGCTCGACTTATCCTCTACTTGACACAATGTCTTCACTAATACCATTTCCGTTTGCGTGGAAATGTCTTCCTTTTTGGGTTCGGCCTTCGCTACACTAGCAAATGATCTTGAGAAAGTAGGACATATTAATGTCCGGTACTTTTTCCTCGCTTCAAAGTAAGACAGTTTTTCGGTCACCTTAATTTCCATTATTTGCTTTTCTTCTTTCATTTTCGGGCATTTCCGAGAGTATGCAGGATGGGATTCTTCACAGTTGACGCATTTAGGTTCTGTTTCACAGGCATTTTCATGTTTCTTTTGGCCGCAGCTTGGGCATGTGGCCTCACCTTTGCATCGCGGGGCTATGTGCCCGAACCGTTGACAGTGATAACAGCGCATAGGGCTGGGTATAAATGGCCGCACTGTGACCGTCTCGTACCCAACTTTCACTTTATCTGGAAGCTTGTCACAAGAAAAGGTAAGAACTACTGACGTGGTATCGATCATTTCGCCATTGCGTTTGGTCTTCAGCCGCCGGCAGTCGGTTACACCCTGAGGAGCCATTTCTCTTTTAATCTCTTCCTCATCTACGTACAGAAGGTCATAGTGCGAAATGACCCCCCTACATGAGTTAAGGGTATGGTGTAGTTCTACCTTAACCTGGTAGTTATGTAACATAGTCATCGTCAGTAGCTTTTCCCCTTGTTGGTCAGTCGATGATTCAATGAGCAAGGTTCCGTCTCGGAGTTTCTTTGCTGACCTTAATTCCCCGGGAACATAGGAGGATAAGGTTTTTTTAATTAGGAAAGGGGAAACCTTCAAGAGGTTCTCTTCCGGCTTTACGCATTTCATAACCAGATATCTTTTACATACTCTGTCTCTAAAGTCTCCCCCGCCCAGGTCAGGGCGGGATCTTTTAGGTGGTGGTTGAGAATTCTCGTCCATACCTAATATATATCTTCGTCCCTTGGCCTCCCCACCCACCACGGAGCCACACACCTGGGACGCCGCACCGCAAGCCGATGCGGTCGCCAGGGCTAGCACAAGGGATATAGCGCATCTGGTGTGGTTGCCATCTTCAGATTGAGTCTTCGGTGACATGGCCCACCAACCCGTCCGCCTCCGACCTTCCTAGGAAGACCCCCAACACCTCCGCACTCGCCGCCAGATCACAAGCGTGACTGAAGCCGATTGGCCGGGGGTGGCTAGCCCCCGGCCGCCCGTTTACAGGGAAACCGGGGCCGAAGTGGTTTGTTGCACTCCGGTCCATACCGGGCATCCGACACCCGGCTGGGTGCCGGAGAGCTGAACCACCAGGATCCCGGTCCAGGAAAAAGGTTTAAAATACGTCCCTAATATCCCCATTACAACCAATAACGTCATCAACCTGGCAGTGGATTGCGAGGTAGCTCTTCGTAAGGCGGAGGTAGGAGATAAGCAACTTGTGGCCAGGGAGATTGAAAAATATTTTTCATCTAATCTGCACTCAAAGAAGCGTTCGTGGCCCGAGCTTCCTATTCTGAAGTCCATCAGACATTCTATTAATACAGAAGAACTAACCATCCAAAAAGCGGATAAAGGAAACGCTGTGGTGATTTTGAAAAAGGAGGTGTACAATGAAAAATGCGAGGAGTTCATGAGGAATAACAGAATCTCGGAGTTGGAAAAAGATCCCACAGCCAATTTTCAAAAGGACATTAAATCAGTTATTAAAACCTGCCCCACCCTGTTCACACAGTATGATTCCCACAAATTAGTGCAAATGAATCCATCGGCCCCGCGGTTCTTCGGCCTCCCAAAAGTGCACAAAACAGGAATCCCGATTAGGCCAGTGGTCTCCAATGTGTCAGCCCCCAATCATCTCCTGGCCGGAAAACTCAACCAAGTGTACAGAGAATACTCCAAGTTCTCCCCAAAATATGGTGTCACCAACTCAGCCGATTTAGCGATTCGACTATCCCGACTTGTGTTCCCCCCCAAGTGCACCCTTGTGTCCTTTGACGTAACCAACTTGTTTCCCAGTGTACCCACCAAAAAAGCGGTCCAGCTGGCAGAAGACATCCTCCTTCAAAAACGTGTCGCCGCCCCAATAGTGCTTGATCTGTGCTCCGCTCTTCAGACATGTGTCTCACAGAATTACTTCAAATTCAGAGACAAAATATTTTTACAACCAGAAGGGTTGGCTATGGGTTCACCCTTATCCCCTTTACTTGCAGACATTTACATGGATAATTTAGAAAAGGAACTTTTTTCATCGGTGAACCCCTTGATAAAAAATGTCTGTGCTTGGTATCGATATGTGGACGATATTTTGTGCGTGTGGTCAGGATCCGCGAGGCAACTCGACACCTTCTTGCACCTCTTGAACTCCTTGGACAATTGTATTAAATTTACGATAGAAAAAGAAACGAATGGAGCTTTAAATTTTCTTGACCTAACTATTTCCAAAGATTCTGGAAAATTTGATTTTTCCATTTTTAGAAAAGATTGCTACACAGATCAAGTTATTCATGCCACTTCGAGACATCATTTTTCACAGAAGCTATCATCCTTCCATGCCATGCTCCACCGTCTGCTAACTATTCCGATGTCCCAACTCAATATACAAAAAGAGCTCAATATCATTAAACATATAGCTGTCAACAACGGCTACAAAACAGACATGATCGATAAACTATATCGGAAAAAACTACAGAAGATGGCTATCCAAACCATATACGGAACCCCTCCGCTAAGTGAAAGTGATAAATGGAGGAAATTCTTATACTTGGGGAATTTGTCCCTCCTAGCTACCAAGACCTTCCTAAAAAATAATCACATGAGAGCTGCCTATTATAATAACTCTAATTTAAGGAATTTGTTCTCCAAGTCCAAGGACGCTATCCCAAATTTGGAAAGAAGTGGTGTATACAGACTCAAGTGCGAATGTTCGGCAACCTATATTGGACAGACTGGACGAAAATTCAAAGAGAGACAAAAAGAACACATTGCTTGTTTCAAACATCAAAATTCCAATTCTAACTTCGCAAAACACCTGCTGGACAATGATCACACAAGCGACTTCTCATTGGAAATTTTACATTTCGAGAAGAAAGGCCTCAGGCTTGACGCTCTCGAACAAGTGGAAATTTTAAAATCGTTGAATGCAAATTGTGAAATTGTAAATGATATGTTGTATACTTCCCGCTCTCCACTCCTCAACCTCCCCCTCTTCCATTAACCCCTTACCTTCACACACTTCGGTTTTTTCCCCTTTCCTCCCCTTCCTCCCTAATCCTTAACCGTCACCCGCCTTCACCCCCGCTGACGCACTTGAGCACGCTGGTATTTCTGTTAATGACTTTCTCTCCTTCCCCATCCCCTTCCTGCACCCTCGGTTCACCCTAATCCTTGCCCAACCGTCACTGCAGTTAGTCAGCTTGAGATGCGTCAGCCCTACCTACCTCCCCACATTCCTCGACTCCTACACCTTGGGGAAGACCCAACCTCCCAACTCCCTCTCACCTCTACCGCTTTCGGGGAGACCAACTTCCTCTTTTTGCCCCCGCTTGGTGTAGGGGAAGGAGTATCACTTCCAAAATTCATTGGAGGAGCGCTTGCTGGACGAGGGGTGTCATCCACAAAAACAATATCCATAATTGTGGATGTATCTGTCTGCGAGGGACAGGAGGGATCTCCCTCCTCAATGACAGGTATATCCCTCTCCGTGGCTTCCTGACTCTCAGTAGGTCTAATCTAAAAAAATGAATTTCCATGTCAACTAATGAGTAATTTTGTTATGGTTGACAGTAATTAGAATTTGGCGGTTTATTCTAAATTTGGAATGAAAAGTGTGCCAAACAAAATCTAATAAATTGGGATACAATTAGTTCCTTAAGGGTGCTATGCAAAAATAGCCTTAATGATTATTGATTGCATGTGGTATTGAAATATGACGCCAAAGGCTGTTAGTAATGAAATATCAGGTATAATTAATAACCAGCAATAACGACAAAGGTACACATAATTTGTAAAGTTATTGATAATGTTGACAGAAAAAGTACACTAATTACCTCCAACTCGTCATCCAAGGACGATGTACTCTCCCTGGCCGACAGGTGGGGCTCCAGAAACTGCATCTCCTTATAATAAAATAACGCAGGCACATATATCTGAAATTGGAACAAAGAGAAATACAGACTTCATGAATTTGAAAGAGTGAACCAAGACCACATCGACTGAAGATACTTGCAGATTCCACACCGGCACCACTCTTTTTAGAGGAGAGCATTTTCCTCCTCTCCGCCATGTAGGTGGTTCTTAGTGCATACCATATTTTTTGCAGTCGTCAGCTGACGTGTTTGGTCTGAAATGATTAGTATACGTAAAAGTTATTACACATAATGACGGGTATGATTTTTTTTTCAAAATCAATGAAAGAACAGCATGCAAGTGATGAAAAAAAATCAAGCCACGTATCGCATTCACCGTGATTGAGAAAAGTACTGTCATGTATAAAGACTTGAGAATAGGTACGCTCAATCAATTTTCTTAAACCTTACGATCAACACCTCCGAAAACGATCAGTCCAAAAACTCATGTGACATTTATGTGGCGTTTTTCCAAAGGGGCGTCATCGATACATTGACATCCAAATATGGGTAACTATTTCCGATAGTTTTGCATCAGACTCAATGCATAATATACGCGTATATATTTAAACCTTATTGAGGCTCTAATTAGAAGTTTCATCACTTACAACCAATCCAAGTGAGCAAAAATATGAATGGAAATGTGCACCTACCTTACTTTAGCCATCTCTGCAGCAATTTCCTGCATGGGACACTGCCTCTTATCCTTATTTTTTTACATTGCATGTACATAGTATGACTGTACATTGCATTGTACATTGCATGACTGGCATTGTAAAGGTGCGGCCTTTCCCTTACACAGGTTATTAAAAAATCAGTTTGCGGTCGTGACCAGCTCATAATTATAGAAAATTCACCAAAGAGGTCGTGACGTGATTACTCGATGTAAACAATAACAACTTTATCTTCACTCAATAACACTAGATGTCAGTGGAATCGTAGGGTTTAACTACTAACGCGCCATCTGTCGCATAAAAATGAAACGAAATTGTACGGAAATCTGAATGGAAATAGAGCAGGTTCTATTTTCCCGTTTAGTCATTCAGACAATCTCACAAGATTTCGTACAATTTTCCGCTTGACACGGTACAATTTCCTCATACAAGAGTTTGTACAAGAAATTCTACAAAAAATTGTATCGTGTAAAGCGGAATTTAGACAGCCATCTAGTCATGTTTGCGGGCGAGATGCCTTCCTGTTTGAGGAACGAAGAACCATGTTTTTTGAGCTTTTAGATGGCACCGAAATTGAGCTGCCATTTGGATCGTCATCATTCACAAAACTTTTAGGATACATAACGCGATTAATATTATCACTGGGAGGCCACCGAGTTCCATCTTTCAACTTTTCAGAGCTAAGGTACGGCACACTCACTCTGAACGCATCATATTTACTCTTTCCAACTACTTTTTCACAAGATTCACACGTTATGCCAAAATTAGTAAGAATATGGTTTGTTACATCATCAGTCATAATCTCATGATCTAAACGACCTATGTGTTCTATTGCAGGAAAACACGGGAGTCCATTATAAACAAAAACTTTAATCTCTGGCAATGAACGATACATGGCATGGCGTGGTCCCGCCAACAACTGCCGGGCGAACTCTGTGCTTCTCCTCTTTTGTTTTCAGGCCAGGGCTACCACCCTGGATACAACAACTCCCCTCCACTAAAGATAACCCTTTACACAGGCATATACATGAAAAACACAAAACACATTCCCAAGATATAAGTACACTAGGAAATCATTCAAATATTTTGTTGACTGCCTTTGTCGTAATGGGCGACTCAAGGGAGTAGAACAAGGCCTAGCCAATACAGGGCTTCTAGGCAAGGGTTCATGAGTGTTGGAAAGATAATTTCGTACGTATTCACTGCTCAAAAAACGATTTTATTCCGTCAAGAGCTCCATTTAAGTACGAAATTATATTTCCAACAGGTTATGGGCCCAGTTTTACTGAGAATAACTTACGATGTAAGCCTAAACGTCTGGTCAGCCCCTTGTCTTCATACGCTTTTTCTAAATTCTCCCAGGCTTCTTTTGCTGTTGCTGCATTCCTTACGTGAGCAACAGCGGACGGTTTTAACGTAAGACCTATCTTAGCTAGAGCTCGCGAGTCACGTTTCGCTCATTGCTCACTCGTGGATGAGTCATCTGCGGCGTAGCCTTCAACGCAACTCCACAAACCTTCATGAACTTAGTACATCTTCATTTTGAATTTCCAAATATTTTAATCGTCCCGTCCATCCAATTTTTCCAAGGATGGCAAACCAACGCTTCAGCCATTTTTTGCTTTAACGATATAATACGCGCAAAAAAATCCACTCGCGTAATGTACCAGTACTATTTAAACACAACTGGTCCTTGTCGGTCGCCTGGGCCCATAACCTGTTGGAAAGATAATTTCGTACTTAAATGGAGCTCTTGACTGAATAAAATCGTTTTTTGAGCAGTCAATACGTACGAAATTATTTCCAGCAATGAGTATACTCGACGTTAACAGATCCTTGACTGTTTGACTATCATTTTGGGGCACTGGGACTTCGGCAACTTCCTCGATGTTGACATTAGCCCGTGGAATAAACTCATGACTCGTAATTTCACATGGCTCAATTCTAGGACGAAGGTATTGACTAGAGGCATTTTTTCTAATTTTCCCATGACACAAAATATCTAAGGACTTGGAACTCACCCCCTGCGGGTAGGGGGATAGAGAATACTCCCGCAGTATCTCTGCTTGTCGTAAGAGGCGACTAAAAGGGCGGGGAGATAACCCCGAAAACAAACCCAGAGCCAACAAGGGTTGAGCCCGGACAGTCTTGTGGGTCAACTGTCTGTGTGCGGCCATACCACCTGGCCTGCGATCCACCCGCATGTTTGCCGTGTGCGGTGACCCGTAAGGAGGAGAAGGGGATCCTGGAGGGTGAGGTCCGTGGTTCCCAGCCGGGTGTCGGATGCCCGGTATGGACTTCGGGCCAATATCCCTCTTTGGCCCCGGATTCTGTGTAAACGGGCGGCCGGGAGCTAGCCACTCCCGGTCAATCGGCTTCCGTGGCGTAAGCTTAACGGTGGCGAGTGCCAGGGAGGTGGGGGTCTGCGTAGGGCGGTTGGAGACGTACGGGAGTGGTGGGCCCGTGCGTCGAAGACCCAACCCGAAACAGACAACCACCTCTAGGGTGCTATATCCCCTCGGGTAGCCCTGGCGACCGCACCGGCTTGCGGTGCGGCGTCCCAAATGTGTGGCTCCATGGTGGGTGGGGAGCCTGGGGGATGAAGATTGCAAAGGGATGGATGAGAATAATTTTCCACCACCCAAAAGATCCCGCCCTGACCTGGGCGGGGGAGACTTTAGAGACAGAGTATGTAAAAGATATCTGATTATGAAATGCGTAAAGCCGGAAGAGAACCTCTTGAAGGTTTCCCCTTTCCTAATTAAAAAAACCTTATCCTCCTATGTTCCCGGGGAATTAAGGTCAGCAAAGAAACTCCGAGACGGAACCTTGCTCATTGAATCATCGACTGACCAACAAGGGGAAAAGCTACTGACGATGACTATGTTACATAACTACCAGGTTAAGGTAGAACTACACCATACCCTTAACTCATGTAGGGGGGTCATTTCGCACTATGACCTTCTGTACGTAGATGAGGAAGAGATTAAAAGAGAAATGGCTCCTCAGGGTGTAACCGACTGCCGGCCTTTAATCTTTCTCAGTGCCAGCAAGAGTTACAGGGCACTTCTGTGGAGGAAGTCCTCGTGATAGAGGCCAATGTGCAGCCCTCCACATCGTATTGTACCATACCTGACTATCCTCCCCCGATTCCCATCCCAACACCCTCCAGAGAAGCCCCTGTACCACCGACCACCTCAGCTCCATCACAGGGACGAAAAAGGCGTCACCGTGATTATGGTAAGATAAGAAATTTCCCTTTTTTACCTTTGGGCTGCATATATTATGCTACTTTAATGCGGAATTATTATACTTTTGGCTCCATATATTATGCTAATTTAATGGGGAAAATACTTATGTTATTATCAAGTAATTTACTCCTTACTGAAAAATAAATTTGTTCATTAGAATGTTTTCACTGTTTAAAAGATGGAAGACATTTTTCAACATTAATGCAATCATGTCAATAGTATCTTATGCTAAAATAAATGAGTGGCCATACTTTATTGTAACAGCATCATGACTGGTGAGGATTACCTCTTGAGGACCATATCCTCTCAAAAAACAAAACTGTTTGTAATACATTTCAGAACGTGATGAAATAGAGGAAAGGCTGACGGCCACTTCAGAGGGGCGGACAGCTACAAAACAACAAATGGCTGCTGCAAATGGCTGCAGCAAAGCTGCAAATAGCTGTAGCAGAGCAGCAGCAGCGATGCAACAAATAGCTGCAGCACACCAGCAAGCAGCTGACTCAATCGCTGAGTTAGCTCAAGAGTAAGCTTTTAGAATAGAATATATCATGCTACTTTACTATGCAACACATTGTATTAAATTGTTATATTGTGTGAGACATGGGGGGGATTTGCGGGAGTGGGAGTGGCTCAAGAGTAAGCTTTTAGAATAGAATATATCATGCTACTTTACTATGCAACACATATTAATTAAAATGTTATATTGTGTGAGACATGGGGGGGATTTGCGGGAGTGGGAGGACGGAGGGACGTCGACGGGAGTAACAAGGGCGACAACGGACTGGGAACAGATTTCACCAACACACTGAAACACACAGCACTCCCAAGGTAACTCCCAACTTTATTAATGTTGGATACAACCACGAGCCCCTTGCTCGCGTGGTCAACCCTTCTCAATCGTCTCAGGCACCGTCTATCCCACCCCGCTACACTCACGGCTTCTAGCCAACTGTCCTCTCGTCACCACACCGCGCGGCGGCGTCGGCCTCGTTCTATGGCGTCCCCCTGGGGGGCAGCACCGACTGGACCCTCTCTTACGGCCGTACGCTGACAATTGTTTATAACATATATATACACACATTATAAGCCTATGTCCTGGTGGATATCGAAGAAACAAAAAAGATGACACTCCATATTTTTTCCTATTAATTTTAGTAGTTATTTTGGAATAGCCATCTTTATTCTTTTTACAGCCACTTCCTCATATTTCATTTGTGAAACAAGCTGATTATGGTCTGTATACTTGGCGATAAACTTTGGAACTTCAAATCTGCACTGAAAGGGTTAAACCACATATCCCACATAACTATATCTTTGGCATAGAAAAAAGTTTGAATTTTTCTCTGGCATTGCTAGAAAACAAATCTCAGTTAGGGCTCCCAGCTTTTTCAGTGCAATCACTACGTATACATTTATATTCCCCAGTAATTTTATTCTTCCCACTCATATTTTTGTCAGGGCATCCTTGACTACTGATTAAAATTCTTCTCAAAGTCCCTTTTTACATATTAATTCCATCATTGATTGTCAAACTATATGAATGGATTGACTAAGCATCGAAATGTAATTTGTTCTTGATCAAATGCTGTGCAAGGTTAAACTTCATTGAATTTTGATCGAATGAAATGCACAACGTAGCATCATCATGATTGCATTTCCTATTGACTACGAGTGATAAGCCACACTTCGTGAAGATATGGATCGTCATTAGAAACCTTCCACATTAAAATACGTTATGTATACAGTTTTTTGTAACCCATGCAAACAGAATTCTCAACTAAACGATATAAACTTGCATACCTATCATCTAACAACATACCTCGTCTGCTGCTCAATGGACACTAATAAGTAAACAAAAATTGTTAACGCCCTGCATTCAAAATCATATATAATTAAGCTATTTCCAACACTATACGCCCAATATTGGCTTATTTATTAGTACCGGAAGATGTGAGCTGCAACCTTCGGCCTCGGAAAGGATCGTATCGAAGCCTTCTACCCACTCGGAAGACGAAGGCTGTTTACGAAGGGGATTCGTATCCGAAAATTTCGGAAACAAGCATGCGTGATCGCACGGAACGCTCATACCTCAGGATGTGACGTCATTTCGGCCAATTTTTCCGAAACCGAGGACGAAAGCTCAGAAGGGAAAGTAGTAGTAGAGTTAATATTTAGGGTGCGTCGACAGCATGGTCATTTTGCACCACTGCTTTTCAGAAATATAACATTAATTTAAATCCGTAGACATTACATTACCTGAAAGTTACATGATAACCCCCCAGATTAGGGAATCTGCATCCGAGGATGAAGATATTGCTCATTCGGAACTGATTCGGTTTCCGAGCTGGAGCTTGACCAAGAGCATGAAGATGAATGGAGTGACAATAGCAGAAACGATATCTTTATCGCAAAAGACAATTTGTGTATATGACATAAAACACCACAGTAGAAAAAGTCAAAAATCAAGAGCAAAAACATTGTGAAAATCTTTCCTAGGCCTAAGATTCATGTACGAGATATCAGAGATGAAATTTTATGCATTTCATAGCGTCACTACACGTATCCATGGTTGACATTATTCTGAGGCATACAAACAAATACATTTGACGAAAACGAGGTAGGTAGGTATTATGGATTTTAGGTGCTTCGACAACTAATGGTCATTTCGCACCTTCACCGCCATGTTCTTGTCATATATTTGGGTAACATTATACGGTTTCCCTGACGTGACACTGCATTATGCCATCGCAATAATACACCTGTTATTATATGGCTGAAAATATATTGGCTTCTTTTCAAAACTTAATGGGTGGATTGCAAGAACGAGGTTTAAGCCGTGGTTTAGACGGCGTCTTCATGAGCCGCGGCCTGGACGCGATCTTTCTTCCGCTTGCATAAACAAGGTTTCGTCGCGGTCTATGGAAACCGCGGCCTGCAGTTGCTGATGATGTGGCAACGTTGGCTGCTGTCAATTTTTTCCAGAAAAACAATTGAAAGCGAATTGGCGACGTAAATAAGCACCGCGAACATTAAATTTGGAAGTGTACGAGGATAAAGGGAATATGTGCAGTAGGCTGAAGGAAAACTTTTTGCCGGAAGATAGGATGCTCCTGACCTCTATTATATCAGAATTTGATATAATAGAGAGTAGGGCGTACGATGCGACCACCTTAAAGAAAAAAAAAGGATGCATGGCAAAGTGTATGCGAAAGGTACAATGCCAATAGTCCCGGACGAGGAGAGAGGGATGTGAAGGCATTGCAAGGTAAGATATTAATTTTTAACTCTACCGAACGGTAATAATTATGGATAAAATTGCGGATTTATATTTGTGTAGCCATTGTGAAATGCTCGCAGGCAATGAATAATAAAGGAGACCATTCTTATTTTAGGTTTTACATCCGGGAGAAAAATATTTACACAATACTAATTGTAGATTATTTGAATATAAATTCGTTCTTTTCAATAGAACTACCATTAAAAATTCTCTTATCTAACCTAAATTATAACTTACAATAACGCATTTCTGACCTTACTTATGAAAACCCACTTACATATCGACTTCATTATTTTACCAGTTGCTTACGATATCATTAATTACACGGTTTTGACTCATCTATGATAATAATATTGGCTCTCCTGCTGTATTTAAGGCTTCTGGAAGCGCATCAAGCTTCAGTCGAAGTCTGCCATTGATTGCAGGAACAGGGTGATGAAGGGGACAGGAGGAGAGCCTCCGCCTCAACCATTGAGTGAGGTAGATGAAATGGTGGAAGTCCTCCTAGGAGACTCTGCAACTCCCCTAGAGAATCCTTTCGATGATGACTCAATGGTCATTCAAGTGGAAGTAAGTCAAACACCATTACCAAAGTTTCATATTTATTTTAAACGATTTCTGTATTTAAACGCCTCCCATTGCCTGATTGTACAATGAATGATTAAAATGTGCTTTCAATATAATTAATATTTATTCCCAGCAGAAACATTATTCAATTAGCAACCAGGGCACAAATAACCTTCGAAAATCCACTTGTTTTTGATGGAGTTATTATTAAGTATCAAATCAACAACATAAATTCTCTCATTTTCCCAATACATTTCAGGCAGAACCTTGTCTATTGATGAATGACCTAGAGGCTAGCAGCAGTCACGACTCAGGCCAACTCCAGGTAAGATACAACATCTAAACTAAAATAATTGAAGGAAAATGGTCGGGTTATGTAATAACTAAAATGTAACCAAATAATTTGCTTTATTTTTTTATTGTTAAATATTTGTTACATGGTATCAGTGGGATAAAATTATGATTTTTAAGGTGCTGCTTATAAGATAGAGCTTGCAAATAAATTTCAATGCCTTGGGTCATGCTGGCAGCATATCACGTGACACTTATATTTCATTGAGTGCAGGAACTTTTTTGGTCTTGGTCTAGTATATTAGAACTTGTGGCTACAGAATCTCATTAATTTATTTCCATGACTATCCTATGATAAATTAGAACTTTTCATGACTGAAAATAGTCTATGGTAACTAGGGGTACAGATAAGGCATTATGAAAATATGCAATTTTAATGAAACTATCATATCCTTGTTCATTCTATTTTTTCTGTTGCAATTCCTTATAAACCTGAGATATTTTAAATTGAAATAATAGGCCACGTATTTTTCATTATTAATCCTGACCTGGTTTAAAGACCTAACCATTTTCCAATGACTTTGATGATTATTCATCACATGGTTTAAAGACCTTACCATTTTCCAATTACTTCTATGATTTTGTTTGCCCTGATTCTTTATTGCAAGCATAATAGAGTATTCCATTGAATGACGGAGTATACTTTTTAATTAATTGAAAGCTACTGCATTGCAGGAAACAAACTTAAGTGCCAAGAACACGAAGGAAGAAGGGTCACGCCACGTAAGTAAAATCATCTTAACTTTGTCTCTTTTTTTTAACTGCCCCTTTAGTTGAAGGGTCTTCATTAGTAATTAACTTTAACTATATGAGATCTTATAAGCACGTGCATGATTATTTCATCTATATTAAAAGAATTTGGATTTCATCAGTTAAAAAGCTATTAATAATTAAAAATAAAATGTTTTCATTTTTTCAGGTAAAAGGACACAAAAGAAAACCGGAAAATTTGCAACAGGAAGAAAGCCCTGCAAAAAGATTGCAATTAAACTATGATAGGCGTAATGAAGCTCTTTTTATTTTATCTGAAGAGGAGATAAAAATAAGAATTGAAAGGGAAAAGTTTGAAAAAAAAGCAGCTGAGCTCAGGCTGTGGAAATTGGAGCAAGAATTATTGCAAACTATTGGCCTCCCTGAGGCCTATTCACCTGTGTTTGTCAAGAAACAAAAATAAGTTTATGGCAAATCAATCTTTACTTTCTTTTTAATTATTTCCCAAGAATGTCCACTACCAAGGCGTTCAATATTTAAAGGTCAAACAGTTAAAAATAAATTAATTTCAATTCATGGGAAAATGGCGTGTTAGATCTATACAGTTAGGCTGTAATATGAATTTAATCTATTTGAACCTTAGCAGTGTTTCTACAATCCCTCACCATGTCGATATTACAACATCAGGGAGTAAAATCAGCAATAAATTGAGGTGATAACAAAGGATGAAACTGTAGACAGTATAGCCAGGCCAGTACATATTTTTGTTAATGAATCAGTACAAGTACAGTACAAGGTCACACATCCTTGGACCTACACTGGATCCAGGGTAACTGCTTGCCTCAATGAGACATGTAGTGATGCAAACAATACACAGTAATGAATGTATCCATAAACCTAAATGTTAGATTTTCGCAAGCTTAGATTTAGCAATGTAAAGACGAAAAGGCCTAATTCATTTATGAGCTGTTTAGTTTCATTCCAAAAATGCATGTTCCATAAACATCCATACTTAAGTATATCCCACATATAACATGAGCATCCCATCATAGCAGATATTGCTTTTGACAACAATCTATATTTTTTCTATCATGGAAATAATTAATACCATAATACTAATTGATGAAATTAATGAGCCTTCTCCCTGCAAGCATTATATTCAACTGCTTATTTAAATCAATAAGAATATTGAAAGAAATACCATCATCAGTGGTCAACAATCCTAGGATTGGTTTGATGCAGCTCACACTCTATTCTTCTATCGGCCAACCTCTTCATATTAACGTAAATCCTCTCTTTCACATCCTTCAAAACTTGCTCCATGTATCTCATGCAAGGCCTGACTTTTCCATTCTTCCCATTCATTTTTCCCTCAATGATTGTCTTCATCAAGCCGTCATGTCTTGAGATCTGGCCTATTAAGTTGTCCCATCTTCTTCTTAAGGAATTTCAGTAGACATCTTTTCTCCTACTCTTCTCAAGACATCTTCATTTGTCACTTGGTAAATCCATTTCATCTTCTTAATTCTTCAGTAGTACCACATTTCAAATGCTTCTAGCCTTGACTTCTCTGCTTCTGTTATCGTCCTTGGGGTTGAAGGGTTGGGTTTGACACGTGAAATTTGATGGACAGGGGTGTTTGGATGGGTGATTGAGATCTATTGTTACAAACTGTAACATTCTCCTGCCTCCTCAACTCTTGCTTCCGTTCATATATTAGGAGATGAATACCTCTCTCCAGCCTCCAGCTGCGCTGCCACACATGATCCAAAACTTTCAGCCTTCCCCATGACGATCGGTGATGATAGCTTTTTTTATTGCTTCATCCAAAGAGGAATCATTGCTCCTTCTTTTCTTGTCTTGGGGTGGGTAGCGCTCCCTCATCTTCACTGTCATCAATGAATATTTGCTACAATGAAAAGATACCAGCATCCATCATTATTTACAAGAGTCCATGACACATGTTTCTTTAAAATATACCGTGAATAGTGAATTTATTTCAAATGTCATTCAAATAATTTGGGCATTTATAGATTTTATTATTACTTAATGGCAGTAAATTTTAAGCCTATTTTCACAATTAATTGTTAAAATGCTATTGATTCCTTATGGTTACATTTGCACTGATAAAATCATACATATATGGTTTATGATAAGAGAATGTGTAATGCTTCAGAAATTAATTTTCATTTTTACAGTAGTAAGCAATAGTGAATAGTCTGCAGCCAATAGTAATATGTCACAATATATATGGAAGAACATATACAATTTACCCATTATTTCAGTTTCCAGACACTCCTGAAAAATGGCTGGCAGTCGCAGATGATTTCCAAAAGATATGGCACTATCCTCATGCAATAGGTGCTTTGGATGGAAAACACATTCTTATCACAGCACCTCCAAAAGAGGGATCTATGTTATTTAATTACAAGGGAAATCATAGCGTTGTACTACTGGCAGTGGTGGATGAAAGTACAAATTTATTTACATAGATGTTGGTTGCGATGGCAGAATATCCGATGGGGGAGTTTACAAAAACTCAACATTTTACAAAAAATTGAACTGTGGCCAAGGTTTGCCTACGCCTACACCACTACCTGGTCGAGAAATGCCTGTGCCATACTAGGCGATGAGGATTTTCCAGTAGGCTGAAACACTTATGAAACCCTGCCCAAGAAGTTCACCACTGACTTCAAAACAGAAAGTATATAATTACAGACATAATAGGGCACGGCGTGTAGAGGAAAATGCATTCGGATTACTTTGCAGTCGATTTAGACTATTTTTTCGACCGACACGCCTAAAACTTGAGACTTTAGACCAGGTGGTAAAGTATGCTTGTGCCCTTCATAACTTTTTAGGTATAAATCGATTGCCGGCATCTGAGGATGTGTTGCCTACCTTACCATCAATGTTAGATAGACAGGGTGGAAATAACTCAAAGTTTAAAAAGAGACGTTTCAGGCGTTATATGGTGGAATAACATAATTAAATAAGTTTGGCAATTTTCCACAAACAAATATTTACTTCGACCGGTTCTTCAACCTGCTCTTCAAACGGCCAGGGTTTTCCAGTTCTTGTGTGGTTTTTCCAATTCCCACCCCTAACACCAGTTCTCCCTCCTCTACCCCCTTTTTCCGTTGTCACCCTTGGTTTAGGCCCCCCCTTCCCCTCCTCTTTCCTCACTCCTTCCCCCCCCCCGGTCCCTCCCCCTCATTCGTATATATACTGGACTTTGTTGAGATTTGTTCACCTGATGATGATGTATCACATCGAAACCGGTCGAAGTAAAGATTTGTTTGTGGAAAATTGCCAAACTTATTTAATTAATTTAATTTAACTCAAAGTTTATTGCTTAGGGGATTAGAAATGAGTAAGCAGATTATTTTTTTAATGAAGGAGAGGTTTCATTTCAATGGAATATTGTTCAATGGCTTTCATATTGTTCACTTTAACTGAATATCTTTTAATAAAATGTTATCATATGGAATAAAAAAACATTTCTCCAATTCCTTCAATGTGTTCGCATGAAATTATGCAAGTTTCACCTGGAATAATTGCGCAAAGCAAGCAAAATAAAGTAGTAGGTATGGGATTACGGGTGCGTCGACGACTAAGGTCATTAGCACCACGCGCAATCTAATATCATCATATTATTTTTTCCCAAATTTAATATGGCAACAGTTGTATATATAACAGTGAATATATAACAATGTATATAAAAATTTTATACATTATATTGAGTTAAAAAGGTCAGTTTTTCTAAGGAAAGTTGTAACACGGCTTAGGCGATCAGGATCATCGCCTAGAACGTATTCTAGGCCTCCCTTGATGCCTAGCCTATTGCGCATAAGCCGGTACTTGTCACACTCCGTCAGGAGGTGTCGCACAGTAAGAGGGCAGTCACAGTCTCCGCATCGAGGTGGGGTCTTCTCTGCCGTGAAGAGGTGTGAGTGGGTCAGGGCGCAGTGGCCGATTCTCAGTCTGGCAATGATGACCTACTCCCTACGACTCCTCCCGACAGAAGTGGGCCACACTGATGTAACCGCTTTGATAACTCGCAATTTGTTATTTGTCACGTTTTTCCATACGTTACTCCACTGCCATAGGACTATTCTACGTTAGACAGTCTGTAGGTCTTGATAGGGTACCAGTGCCGAATCCTGCTCCGGGAGCATGAGTGCCGCCTTTGCAGATGCATCTGCCTTTTCATTTCCCACTATTCGCACGTGCCCAGGAACCCATAGAAATGAGACTTTGAGTCCCCGCTTGTGGAGGGCATTAAGGGCGGATTGAATATCTTGCACAATAGGGTGCATTGGAAAAATAGCGGAAATGGACTGTAACGCACTCATTGAGTCAGTGCATATGATGGCCGGACGACCATCGTCAGCGACCGACTCGAGGGCCATCTTAACGGCGATGAGCTCCGCTGTGTATACGCTACACAAAGAGCTGAGTCTCATCTGCTTGGTGCCGTGATGTTCCGAGGACACTGCGCACGCACAGGCAGCTTCTGACTTGGATCCGTCTGTAAATACGAGACGACTGTCCTTATGGCAACTGATGAATTCATTAAAAAGACGCTGGTACTCTGAGGTAGTGGAGTACGCTTTCTGCCGCCCTTTAAAAACCTCGTATATATCAGGGGATGGAATTATCCATGGCGGGCTGTCGGAGTGTACGACTGGATAAACCGCCGGGAATTCTATTCCGCAAGCCTGGATTAACTCATTAAGACGTATACAAAAAGGTTTAGTGGCTCTTGTCAGTCTATTAAAAATTCTTAAAAACTTTGGGTTAAAAACGGTATTAAAACACGGGTGACCCCTTAGGGCTAAGCTTTTCGCCGCGTAGTTGCACATCAGGATATTTCTCCGGTGCTCCAACGGCGGCTCTCCAGCATCGGCATAGATACTGAGCACCGGGCTAGTTCGGAAGGCCCCAGTTGACAGCCGGAGTCCTGCGTTGTGCACCATCGTTAGTGTTCTTAAAACTGACCCGCGGCCAGACGAGTAAATAAAACATCCGTAATCTAATTTCGACCGCACCAGTGCCCGATACAATAAAAGCATCGTGCTGCGGTCGGCGCCCCATGAGGAGTGGGTTAAAACTTTTAAAATATTTAGGGTCCGAAGACAGCTATTTCTTAAAAACTGTATGTGTTCTCGCCAATTTAATCGGTGGCCCATGGTCATACCGAGGAACCGAACCGATTCCACATACGGAAGTGGTCTGCCCCCCAGTCTTAAAACTTGAGGTTCGAAGTAACCTCTCTTGCGGTGAAAATGTATGCACTTGGTTTTCTCCGTTGAGAATTTAAAACCATTTCCCCGCGACCAATTGTCTAGGTTGTTTAAAGCCAGCTGTAGTAGTCTGGCTGCAGTTACAAGTTTGGACGACCGGCAAAAAAGTGCCAGATCGTCCACAAAAAGGGAACACAAGGTCGGAGGCTTTACGCAATCCGCCACGTCATTGACTGCTATAGCAAAAAGTGTTGCGCTAAGTATGGATCCCTGTGGTACCCCGTTGTCCTGTGTATAAAATTTCGATAGATGTCGGCCTACTCTTACCTTAAAAGTACGGTTCGATAAAAATTTTTTAATAAATATTGGTAGATTACCTCTAAATCCCCACTTGTGGAGCGTCGTTAGTATCTTTCGTCGCCAAACCCGGTCGTAGGCTTTCTCTAAATCGAAAAAAACACCAACTACATGTTGACTAAGGATAAAGGCCTCCTGGATGAAGTTCTCGGTCCTGACCAAATGGTCAATGGTCGATCGGCCGCGTCGGAAACCACACTGGACATTGGAAAGAAGGTTTCGGTGCTCTAGCCACCAAACGAGTTGCCGATTGACCATTCTTTCCATTACCTTGCAAAGGCAGCTGGTGAGGGAGATTGGGCGATAACTATTCGGGTTGCCTCTATCCTTGCCCTGCTTTAAAATGGGAACCACAATAGATTCGCGCCAGGAAGGTGGAAAGCTTCGCTCAGTCCAAAGTTGGTTAAGAGAGAGAAGGACTTCCGACAATGCTCTCTCCGGAAGATTCCGGAGGAAGGCATTATGGATCTCATCCATACCTGGAGACGTGTCGCGGGAAGCTGCGATTGCTGACTGTAGTTCCCAGAGGGAAAATGGAACATTGTAGTCCGCCAGAGTCCCCTTCCTAGCGAACGAAAGTGTTTGTGATTCCGAGAGCCTTTTCAAGGATAGGAAGGAGTCCTCATAATTGCCATCGCTGCAGGTGTTAGCGAGCAACTGACCAAATATCTCGCTAATAATGGCTGGAGATGTCACGATATTGTCACCGCTTTTAAGATAGGAGACTCCAAGCTGACATTGGTCACCTGAAATGCTCCTCACCTTTTTCCATTCCTCTGCAATGGGTGTCCGGCAGTTTATGCCAGATACAAATGACGTCCACGAGTCTTTCTTGGCCTCTTTCACCACCTTTCGAGCTTTAGCTCGAAGACGGCGAAAGGAAGCCAAATTGGTGGCCGTGGGATATTTATTAAAAATTCTTAACGCTTTCTTCCGCGCCCGAATAGCCTCGGCGCAGTCGTCATTCCACCATGGTACCGCAGGCCTCGGAGTGACGTGTACTGTCCGTGGTACACTATGATTTGCAGAATCGACGATGCTCTTTGTCAAGGAGTCAATGTTCTGAATAGTAGTAGTAGTAGATTTGGTTATTACGGGTGCGTCGACGTCTGGGGTCATTTCGCACCACTACTGCTAGTTATTTGCTCGTTTGGTCAGTTGTGCTCAGTGGGTATCCCTTTTCCATGGTAATATTACTACACGTATATATACATAAACTTAACAAGGTGCTTTGCGTCCACAGTGGATTATTAACTATAGGGAATTTATTAGGTTGGATTCTTTTAGAAAATTCAACAATTTGTCTATTTTCTCAGGGTCATCGCCCAAAATCTCTTCTAGCTGCCCAGTTATATTATGTCGCTCGCGTTCTGCCTGATATCTTGCACATTCCTCCAGGAGATGCCTTACCGTCAGTGGAGAATCACAGTCGTCACAACGCGGTGGTACTTTTCCTTCCGTGAAGAGGAATGAGTGGGTGAGGGCACAGTGTCCTATCCTCATGCGTGTGATTGCGACTTCCTCCCTCCGACAGTTCCTGACGGAGGTGGACCAAGCAAATGTATCGGGTTTAATGAACCTGAGTTTGTTGGAATTGATGGATCTCCAGGTTTCTCTCCACTTTTCTAAGACTATTTTTTTAAGCTTCGACTTCATATCCTCTACGGGAACCAGCGCTGAGGCGCTCTGGGTGTCCATGAGCGATTCTTTCGCCGCTGCGTCGGCCTTCTCATTGCCCAGTATTCCCACGTGCCCCGGGATCCATATAAATGATACTGTCACGCCCTCCTTACTTAGGGATGCCAAGGAGGATTGGATATCCTGGACAAGAGGGTGTTCAGTAAATAGGTCCGAGATTGAGTGCAAGGCGCTTAAGGAGTCTGAACATACTAGATAACGAGCGTTACGACGTTTAATGTGGCTTAAGGCCATATTTATGGCAAAAAGTTCAGCAGTGTAAATACTGCAGAGCGGGTCAAGTTTCGCTTTCAGAACTCCGTGATAGGAGGACACGATTGCGCAGCCACAGGATGTTCCCGACTTCGACCCGTCCGTATATACGGGGGTGAAGCCGGAATACTTCCCCAATTCTTCTTTAAAGAGTCGTTGGTATTCTGCAGACGTAGTGGCAGATTTTCGGCATTTAAGTAAACGATAATTAATATCTGGGCGAGGTATCGTCCATGGAGGGTGCTTATGATACCCAGTCGAGTATATGTCAGGCAAAGTAAAACGAACCTCTTGGATAAAATTACTGAAACGCACACCAAAAGGCTTTGTTGCCCTTGGCCTTCGATTAAAAATTTCTAAAAAATGAGGGTTAAAAATATAGTTAAAACAAGGATGTGTTTTCATCGATAAAATCTTTGCGGCGTAGTTACACATCAGTGTATCACGGCGAGTCGCTAAAGGCGGTTCCCCGGCATCCGAGTAGATGCTCAAGACGGGAGAGGTTCTAAATGCGCCAGTAGCCAGCCGAAGTCCTGAGTTATGGATCGTGGATAGGGGTCTTAAATAAGACTCACGTCCTGCTGCGTAGACTACTGAACCGTAGTCGAGCCTACTACGCACAAGCGACCTGTACAGTAAAAGCAATGTCGTGCGATCAGCGCCCCACGTCGAGTGACTTAAAAAACGTAAAATATTTAAGATTTTAAAACAGGTTTCCTTTAAAGATTTAATGTGCTCTTGCCAATTAAGACGATAATCAAAAATCATGCCTAGAAAGCGAATAGACTCCACGTAGGCTAACTCTTTGCATCCAAGCCTTAACGTGGGTGGGATGTGAAACCCTCTAAGTCGATGGAAGTGAACGCACTTTGTCTTCTCCGAAGAGAAACGAAATCCGTTGCTTCGTGACCACTTGTCCAGTTTGTTAAGACAGAGCTGGGTGTGTCTTGTAGCACAGGAAAGTTTGGACGATCGGCTAAATATAGCTAGGTCGTCAACAAACAAGGATCCCTTAACCGGCTCTTTTATACAGTCGGTTATGTCGTTGATTGCAATGGCAAAGAGCGTTACACTTAGTACAGAGCCTTGAGGTACGCCATTTTCCTGGCTAAAAAATCTTGACAGGGTGCTACCAATCTTAATTTTAAAAACACGAGCTGTTAAAAAATTTTTAATAAAAGTGGGCAAGTTACCCCTAAAGCCCCAATCGTGCAGCGATTTTAGAATCTTCCACCGCCACACTCGGTCGTAGGCCTTCTCCAGGTCAAAGAAGACCCCAACGACGTGTTGGCGGAGTAGAAAAGCTTCCTGTATGAATGTGTCCAGCGTCACTAGGTGGTCAGTTGTGGACCTTCCCCGCCGAAAGCCACACTGTATATCAGAAAAAAGGCCTCGCCGTTCCAAACACCAGACAAGTCGGCGATTTACCATTCTTTCCATGATCTTACATAGGCAGCTGGTTAAGGAGATAGGTCGATAATGATTCGGATCAGCTCTATCCTTTCCCACTTTAGGAATGGGAACGACCACGGATTCTCTCCAGGAGTCTGGAAATCTTCCCTCGAACCAAAGTTGGTTGAGGGTCCGAAGCATTTCCCTAAACCCTGACTCTGGAAGATTCCGGAGAAAGGAATTATGGATGTCGTCCATTCCAGGAGAACTGTCTCGAGAATCATTTATCGACGACCTGAGTTCCCATAGGCTAAAAGGAGCATTATAATCAGCAGGCTCGCTTGTTTCCTTAAAGTCGAGATGAGACGACTCATGTCGGTCCTTCATCGCAATGAATGGAGCGTCGTAGGAATCGCTACTGGAGGTTTTAGCGAGCTCTAGGCCGAATATCTCGCATAAATTGTGGGGTGATGATATTACTTCCCCATTAACCTTAAGATAGGAGACACTATGGGAGTGCGGCGTGCCCGAAATAGCTCTCACCTTTTTCCATACTTGAGCTATAGGTGTTCGATTATTGATACTGGACGCGTAATCCATCCAAGAAGTTTTCTTGGCCTTCTTTACAACCTGCCGGGCTTTGGCTCTCAGCTGCCGGAAGGAGGACAGATTTGTGGCCGTTGGGTACTTGTTAAAAATACGCAACGCCTTTTTTCGTTTTTTAATTGCCTCTGCGCACTCAGCGTTCCACCATGGCACTGGTTTACGGGAAGTAATACCGGTTAACTTTGGTACGCTTAATCTCGCAGCTCCAGTTATAGAAGCAGTGAGGTTTTCCACGTTGCGAACTGCATTTACGTTTTCGTCGTAATTGAAACTAAAATTTGACTTAAAGGCACTCCAGTTCGCCTTTCGGATATTCCAGCTATCCCGGTGAATACCATCTCCGTTATTGGATTGCTCCATTTGGATTAAAATAGGAAAGTGGTCGCTCCCGCATAGATCTCTATGCACGGACATGTTGATTTTAGTCATTAAGCTGCTTGAGCACATGCATAGGTCAATGGTGGAGAATTCACCCGTAAAGCTGTTAAAATGGGTTTTCTCCCCAGAGTTCAATAAATAAAGGTTAAAATCTTCAATAAAACTGGTTAAAATCCGCCCCCTCCTGTTGCTCTGTATTCGAGTACTTCCCCATAAGGGGTCGTGAGCATTAAAATCACCCAACAACACATAAGGTCTAGGTAGTTGATCAACTAGAGTTTGCAAGTTGTGCCGAGTAACAGGAGCTCCCTCTGGTAGGTAAACGTTACACAACGTTAGTTTTGCAGGAGTGTGAACAGTTAAAGCCACTGCCTGGAATGGCGTGTTTAGGGGCAATCGAGAGGTGTAAAGGGTCTCTCGAATCATTATTGCGACTCCCCCTCTGGCTCTTTGACCAGTGGTATCGTCATATCTAAAAACGGAATACCCTCTTATGTTACCTTGGTCGGTTGTTTTAAAATGAGTCTCTTGTAAACACACACAGGATGGGTTAAAATCACGCAATAAAATGGCCAGCTCCTCCTTGTGCCTATAAAAACCATTACAGTTCCACTGTAAAATATTCATGACTAGAGTTAAGTAGTCCGCCCGTACAGGAGGACTAGCGCTTAATTCGGGGCTTATTTTTTTCTTTCTTTCTGGCTAAAAGGAGTTCAGCCTCCGATGGACTGTCTTCGTCTTCCATAGATTCTAGCGGGGAGTTATTAACCTGTCTCCTGGGTTCGGGGGAGGGTGTCTTTCCCCTGCTCACCGCCGAGTCTTTTGTGGTAGGTTTCAAAGGGTTCTTGGGGAAACCCGGAGTTTTAACGTCCTTCGGTAGAGAAGGCGTGTTTTTGGCCTTAGATGTAGTGGCAGTGTTTTCATTTCGATTCTGATTCTTTTTGTTGTTTCCCAATAAAGTCTCGTCTGTTTAAGTCTCAATACTAATCTTGCGAACTGGAGTGCTCGATACGAGGGCAAAAGATCGTGAGAAGGTAGGGGCAACCAATGATCTGTACTTCTTGCGTGCTTCTAAGTAAGGGATCTTCTCTATTGTCTTTATCTCCATCACCTTACGTTCTTCTTGGAGCTTAGGGCATTTGCGGGAAAACACAGGATGTTCACCCTCACAGTTCACACACTTTGGTCCAGAGGTGCATTCTTCGTCGTGTTTTCCCTTGCCGCAGGATGGACAGGTGTCTATGCCCTCACATCTTGTGGCGATGTGTCCAAATCGCTGACATTTAAAGCATCGCATAGGATTCGGGATAAAAGGCCGCACAGGTACAGATTCATACCCGATGAACACCTTGTCAGGGAGCACGTCGCAAGCGAAGGTAAGAATGACAGATGTTGTGTCAATAAACTCACCATTGCGCTTCGTCTTCAATCGGCGACAGTCAGTCACTCCTTGAGAGGCCATTTCTCTCTTAATTTCCTCCACCTCTACGTAGAGGAGGTCATAGTGACTGATGACTCCCTGACAAGAGTTCAGTGTACGATGGACTTCTACTTTAACCGGGATGTCGTGGAGTCTATCCATAAGAAGGAGCTTCTCACTTTGCGCTTTCGATGCCGTTTCTATTAAGAGACTACCATCCCTTAGTTTTTTGGCTGATATGAGTTCGCCAGGAATCGAGCTCGAGAGTACCCTCCTAATGAGAAAAGGAGAGACCTTTTTAAGAGTCTCACCTTCTTTACAACATTTCATAACTAAGTACTTCTTTGACCTAGAAAAAACTTTATCTCCCCCGCCAGTATCCTGGCGGGATCTTTTGGATGGTGGAAGAGTTCCTTCAGCCATACCATTGAGATCTTCATCCCCCGGGCTCCCCACCCACCACGGAGCCACACATTCGGGACGCCGCACCGCAAACCGGTGCGGTCGCCAGGGCTACCCGAGGGGATATAGCACCCTAGAGGTGGTTGTGTTTCGGGTTAGATCTTCGATGCACGGGCCCACCAAACCCGTACATCTCCGACCGCCCTACGCAGACCCCCACCTCCCTGGCACTCGCCACCGTTAAGCTTACGCCACGGAAGCCGATTGACCGGGAGTGGCTAGCTCCCGGCCGCCCGTTTGTAGCGAATCCGGGGCCAAAGAGGGGTATTGGCCCGTAGCCCATACCGGGCATCCGACACCCAGCTGGGAACCACGGACCTCACCCTCCAGGATCCCCTTCTCCTCCTTACGGGTCTCCGCACACGGCAAACATGCGGGTGGATCGCAGGCCAGGTGGTATGGCCGCACACAGACAGTTGACCCACAAGACTGTCCGGGCTCAACCCTTATTGGCTCTGGGTTTGTTTTCGGGGTTGTCTCCCCGCCCTTTTAGTCGCCTCTTACGACAAGCAGGGATACTGCGGGAGTATTCTCAATCCCCCTACCCGCAGGGGGGCAATGTTCTGAATAGCACCACGGCCTTCGCAATATGTAAAATTAAATGATTCTTTAAAAAGAGACCAGTCGGCTTTCCGGATACTCCAGTTGCCGAGCCGAATGAGATCCTCCTCCTCCTCCTCATCCTCCTCCATCGATTCCGGTTGACCTGACTTGGTCAGGTCGGATGGTCCGGGGGATGGCGTGTTTTCATGTGTTTTTTGTGGGGCCTTGGGTGAGTTTCTCCGCTGATTCTTTTTTTGAGAGTCCATGGCGCTGCACAGTGGGCCATTTTCAAAAATAATGGGAAAAAAAATATTGGCTTCTTTTCTTTAAGGATTATTGCTTTAAAAATGAAATATGTGTGAGAAGCCATTACATTTTATTTAAAAAAGGACCAATACTTGATTCGCAGATTTCAAGTTGATTACATACGAAATCGTAGGGAAAACTCGTCAAAACTCTAGCTTGGTGGTGTTTCATATTAACATTCAGTGCCTTAGGAATAAGCTTCTAGATTTAGAAGTTCTTTTAGTTCAGCATAACCCTGATATCTTGTGCTTATGTGAGCACTGGCTGTCAAGAGAAGAGATTTCCGCACTCTGTATACCAGGTTTTTCGGTCGTTAAACACTTTTGTCGCTCCCTGCACTAGAATGGTGGTGTTTTAATTTTAGCAAAAAAAGATATTGTTTGTCATAATTATCTTGTGACCTTTGATCACTTTAATACTGAATGTGACTTTGAGTCTGCCATTACCAATGTTTCTATGGGTGAAATATCTTAACATATCATCACTGTTTATCGATCTCCGCTGGGTAACTTTCAGTTGTTTTTAGGTAAGCTTGGCAGCATGCTAGACTTACTTTTTCGTTCTTTTGTGTCCCCAACAGTTATAATTACTGGCGACTTCAATTGTGATATGCTTTCTAATAGTATCAACAGAGATGAGTTTGTTAACCTCTTGAGGTCCTTTAATCTTTTTAATCATGTATTTTTACCTTCTTGATGGACTAATCACCCCAAAACGCTTTTGGATGATGTTATTTCCAATATTAATTCCAACCTTATTACCACTACTGTTATCAACTCTGATATATCGGATCATAATCCAGTTCTTTTTAAGTTTTCCATTATTCATAATCAGAATGTTAATCTTAAAACTATGCGCTTGTTCTCGGAGTCCAACATATCTAACTTTTTGAATTCACTCAATCTAGAGGACTGGTCTGATATCTTCTGTGATTCCGACTTGAATACTAAATTCAACTTTTTTTATGATAAGTTCATATTTCATTTTGATAGTTCCTTTCCTGTTACTACAAAGAAAGTATTTCCTGCTCGCACTACTAAGAGTTGGATCACCGACGAAATCCGCAAAACGTCTGTTACTCTTCGTGACTTATCTGCCTCTTACAAACGTAGTCCAAATCCCCAGCTGATACTTGTGTATAATACCATGAAAGCCTCTTACCGTAAAATGATAACTTCCGCCAAACGCTCAATTAATGATGTAGTAGTAGTAGTAGAGTTAGGTTTTTGAAGTGCGTCGACGGCCGTGGTCATTCGCACCGTACACAACCTAGGATAAACACAGTCGAGTTATTAAAAAAAACACTAATCGTGAGCGTATTTACGAATTTTTAATAAATATGTATGTAGTAACTGTAGAAGAACTAGTAAATTCATATTTTGGTTAAAAGGCCTATTTCTTTGAAAAATAAAATAATGCGGCTTGGACGATCAGGGTCGTCACCGAGAACGTATTCTAGGCCTCCCCTTATGCCTAACTTATTACGTACATCCCGATGCACTCCGTCAGGAGGTGCCGAACAGTGAGAGGTGAGTCGCAATCTTCACAGCGCGGTGGAATTTTCTCATCCGTGAAGAGAAAGGAGTGGGTCAGGGCGCAGTGGCCTATCCGCAAGCGAGTAACTACGACTTCCTCTCTCCGACTACCCCTAACGGAAGAGGGCCCTGCAGATGCAACCGGTTTAACACACCGCAATTTGTTATTGGCTGTTTACCCACGCATTGTACCATTGCCCCTTCACTACTTTGCTTAACATGCATCGGAGGTCTTCGCATGGTACTAGGTTATGCGCTTGCTCTGGGATGAGCAAGGCATCTTTTGCCAATATGTCTGCCCTCTCGTTTCCGGCAATTCCCACATGCCCAGGAACCCAAACGAACGTGATATTAATTCCCTTCCTCTCAAGGGATAAGAGGGAAGACTGTATGTCCTGTACAATAGGGTGCATGGGGAAAATACAGGAAATGGAAACCAGGGACCTCATGGAGTCAGTACATACGGCATAGGAGCCACCAGAACTTTTTATCCCGTCCAGAGCCATCTTGATGGCCAGGAGTTCCGCTGTGTACACACTACACAGCGGGTTTAGCCTGGCCTGGATGACTCCATGATGGGCGACCGGTGACTGCGCAGGCACACGCAGTATCCGACCTTGAGCCATCCGTATACACGGGGATAAGATCGGAGTGACTGCTTAAGAATTCTCCGAAGAGTTGTTGATATTCCGATGCGGTGGGGCAACTTTTCCGCCGGCTATTTAGAGTAGAGCATATTTTAGGCGTTGGAGTTAACCAAGGTGGGTGGTTTGAGTATCCAAAGCGATACACTTCCGGGAGCATAATGCCAGCACTAGGGCTGGGCGGTTCTCCGGTACACCTGTTCAGCGGATCTGTTTTTTGCAGAACTGGCAGGCCGGTTACGATTTAGTAAAAAAAACCGGTGCACCGGAGAATCGGTTCTGAACCGTCGCACCGGGGAAGCGGTTCTGAACCGTCGCACCGGGGAAGCGGTTCTGAACCGTCGCACCGGGGAAGCGGTTCTGAACCGTCGCACCAGGGAAGCGGTTCTGAACTGTCGCACCGGGGAAGCGGTTCTAAACCGGTGCACTGGGAAGCGGTTCTGAAACACCGATGATCGTTCGCTGCTCGGCTTTCACGCCACTGCCTCCCTCCCCGTCTCTGCTCGTAGCCGGGTTGGCTTGCGTCCACGCCTGTGAACTTTCCTATCCCCTCTGTGTCATAATTTGTCTGCCTATCGTCTCACAAATAATCGGCCACTAGAGTGCAGAGCGAACACTCGCACATCTAAAGTAATGTCACATAAGTAACTATACGGGATTTTCCGTATTTTTATGTTATTTTGTTTTGTCGACGATTACAACGAATAAGTTCGTTCAGGTGAACAACCAAACATTTCATAATCATTCAAGTTAGTGCAGTAGCATTTTTTATTAAACCAATGCTGTTGATTTGGGGAGACTTTGTGGAGGAAGGAGCATTGTTCAAGTTCCTATCTACCCCTGCTACACGTACATAAGAAGCGCCAAATTCAAACTAAATTTGAACATATTGACGTTGATTATTAATGTACAATAACGTAATGAAGACATTCTCAGTTGGTGGTGGCTTCATGAGGGAACCTTTCCCTTGCTTGCAGGGATGGCCAGGAAATATCTTGCTATACCAGCAACATCAGCAGAATCCGTAAGAATTTTCAGTTTGGGAGGACTTGTTATAAATAAATTGCGAACGTGTTTACTTGTCGAACACGCCAAAGAACTAATTTTCATTTCCAGCGCCATGTGCCAGCCGATTTATAGATTTAAATTAGTAGTAATTGAAAATTGTAATTTAGCATCTGCACTTGTGTTAAAATGTAAATTTTGACTATCAATTTGTTCTCAACCTTCAGCACACCCTTCCAGTAATTGATAAAATACAGCTCCATGTGGCATTAATAGAAACAGGATTTTATTTCTTTGAAAAAGTCACTGGGATGTTTACCGAAACAACAACCAGACATGTAGGAGCATCGTTTGGAACTTTAAAAATGTGAAGATAAATATAAGCCCAGGCCTCACCTAAAAACCATTGGCTCCCCAAACACGCTCTACTACAGTTCAGTTTAGAAAAGAATGCCTGCGTTTTAACTCCTCAAGAGTATGCGACGCAGTATATGCGTCCACTCAATTCCATGCCTTCGGGGTAACTTTAATCGAAGGTATTTTAATTGCTCAAGGTGCTTTAATGGGGAAGGCATTGATGACTTAGTGCAGACTTAGACGCAAACGTCTTAGCGGATCGATGGCTCTTGCGACTTCCAGTTTTGGGTTTTCTTGTTGGCTTGTCAATCTCTTGCATTCAATTTCGGTAATCGAGGGTTGTCCTTTGAGCTTTTCCAATACCCACCGTTCCGATCACTTTGTTTCAGCAACCTCAATTGTATTAAAACCGTCACGGAAAATTAACTGGAAATATTTCAGAACACTGAACTGGCACTATTTATTTACCAACTAAATCACACGTGAAAGCCAAAGGATGATAAGCATTATCGATATCTTCCTAATTATTTTCTTGCATTAAAAATTAACAGAAATTTTTCCTCTTCCTGCTAGGAGCAGGAAACCAGAGGGTACCAATTAAATCCTTGGAAATTGTATCTGAACTGACTTCACTCCTCTCTACCAGAGCGCCTTGCATTTGCTTGTCAACAACTCACGTGAGCTAGAAGTCATGGCCAATTTAAGAGGGAATCAGTGAAGAGACGATCCCGATGCGGAAAAGAATAAAGCCACCAAAGAAAACACAAGGCGTCAGAGTAAGACCCTAAACTCGTAATCGTTGCCATTATGAAAGAGAAAGGAAATGTCGACTAAGAAAGGCAGATAACTATGAATCACAGACGAAAGGAATCAGCTTCTCCACACATCTCAGCTCTCTGGAAGCACTTAAATCAGATTCAGGCGATTTTCCTGAATTGGAGCTCCAATTCTGGGATTTCTAAGTTTTCGTGAATGTAAGACTATCTGACGAACCATGGCGCGTCTGTAATTAGCCGCAAAAGATTGTTATGAGCAGTAGAAAGTGCTTCAAGGTTAAATTTTGATATTGATCCCCACATTGCGATGCGAAGTATCCCCTTGCATTTGTAAAATTGCAGTGGTAACGGCTTAGTTATATAGAGTTACAGTGGATGCTGATCACCCTGTTTCAAAGCTTCCAACTATTACCAATATATTATAATCAATAGTAATGTTATTTCACTGATCTTTAATGACATAACTGTTGATCAACAACATGGGTTTAGATCAGGGAAATCTACTCTTACTACAATTCTATTTGTGCTATCCCAGAATGTATTTAAATCAGCTGAAAATAGAGGTCAGATTATTTTCATCTACTTCTTAAAAGCTTTTGACTCTTGTTGTTCTTGAAAGACTGACTGCCAATATCAAATCTTATGGTGTTGCTGATCCTCTTCTTACGTGGTTGAATTCTTATTTAAATAATTGTCCCCTGGTTGTTAAAATTGGTAATTTCATTTCTAGAATAATCTTGGTAACTAGTGGTGTACCTCGAGGTGCCCACCTAATGCCATTACTCCTTAACATATTTACCAATGACAAAGTCAAGTCTTCCAAAACTTGAACTTTTCAAGGTATGCTGATAAATTAAATTTTGTAATAGTATTAATAATATTACTGATGGTAAAAACCTACATGATGATCTTTATTGAGTAAAAGAGTACTGCATTGCAATGGACTTAAATTAGTTAACATGTGAAATAAAATGTCTCTAAATCTGCAATCTTAGAGTTCCCATATTCATTTCAATTTGGTAATACGGTAGAAAAAGTCAATTCAATTACTGATCAAGGGATTATGTTTTCATCCAACTTACATTTTCAAAATAATATTTTAATTAAAAATAAAGCAGTGAGACGTTTAGGCTGTATTACTACTCTCTCAAAAAAATCTCTAATGTTTCTACTTTCCATCTCATTTTCCGTTCCCAAATAAGACCTCATTTTAGCATATAAGAAGTCCGAAATCCTTATCAATCTACGTGTATAGATTGTTTAGAATCGGTCCAAATAAATTTCCTAAAAATAATTGGCTATAAGATTGGTATTCTTAGAGAAGAATAGGCTGTCAACACATTCGAATAAATCTTAAATTAAATAACCTTGAAGAGAGACGATTTAATTTTGATGTATTTTTTCTCGAAAAATTAATCCATTCATTGACAGTTTGAACCTTACTACACAAATTAATTTTCACATTCCCATAAAAAGCACTAGGAAACAATTGGTTTGCAATTAACTGGCAGCACACTAGCTTTTCCTTTTTTCCTCCCATATATAGAATGTTACGATCAGCTAACAAAATAGATTTAGACAAGTTTAAGTCCTCTATAAATTAATTAAATGCTTAGAAAATTACCATAGTAAAAAGCTGTTGGGTTGACATAGAACATTCAATCTTGTCAAGTGCTCTGCATAATTCAATTCAATTGATCTGTATGTAATCTAAATATGCTTTATGAAGTCACTGGTGTTGAAATGAGATTGTTTACTGCATTATGTTATTGGATCACTACTTTTTTTATTGTGACCTCTTTGATATGTAATTACTTTTTAAAATTTTTATACAATGGTATTCACCGAAAATAAAAATTCTTGATTCTTGATAACTTCAGGATTCCTCACCAGAGAAAGCCATGACACTTGGACTGTTTTCGGCAGATAATGGTATTAAAATATCTGTAATTTGAGCCTCTAAAACCTTTTTAAATTTAACATTGCAGCAATATTTCTATGCAGCAGGGGTAGACAGCAATAATTTTTCAGTGGTGCACGTGGTGGAGTTCGTAGATAACTTACTTCGGTGAATTGGAGTTATTCATATTTAAACATCCGGTAAGTACTTTTTGTTTTTTGAGCTATTTTCTCTACCCTAGAACTTCTGTTAAGTATTATTTTAAGTATTTATAAATAGTATATTAGCTATGCTAACAAGGATTGCTCAATTTTAAATGGATGTGTCCTTAATACCACTAGGTGCACCATGTGGACGATCATTCAGAGATGTGATGAGGAGGTATATGACTTTGTGCCTAACACATGGTTGATCGATACTGACAAGTGCTATTACCCTGATAAGAGTAAAGCAACTATTATGAAAATGACAAAGAAATGTGCCACTCCAGAACGTGAGGTAGGTAGGTATTATGGATTTTAGGAGCTTCGACAACTAATGGTCATTTCGCACCTTCACCGCCATGTTCTTATCATATATTTGGGTAACATTATACGGTTTCCCTGACGTGACACTGTATTATGCCATCGCCATAATACACCTGTTATTATGTGGCTGAAAATATATTGGATTCTTTTAAAAACTTAATAACTACAGAAACTTTCTCGGGGTCGTCCCCAAGAATATCTCTGTTCACCCTCCATGCCATAATTCGTGCGTACATTTTCATATCTTTTGCATTCCAGTAGGTGTTTTACTGAGGCCTGACATCTGCACTCGTCACAGATTGGTGGTTCTTTCTCCACTGAGAATATGTAGGAATTGGAATACGCGGTATGCCCGATTCTGAGACGGGTAATTACAACCTCTTCCCTTCTACTGTCGCGGATGGAAGATTCCCATGCAGAGACATCTCTCTTTATGCGCCTTAGTTTGTTTGAGGCGGTATTTTCCCACGTTGTTCCACAATGTTGTAGATTACTTTTCGAAAAATTACCTTAATGTCTGCAGACAGTACAGTGTCAACATCTATCCGCTGTTTATTTAAAGCTTCTTTGGCGGCTAGATCGGTCATTTCATTACCTTTCACTCCTATATGACCAGGTACCCATGAGAAAGATATTTGTATATCCTGCTGGAATAGGAGAGCCAATCGGCTGCGTATGTCTTGGACAATAGGATCTGACGGTGAGTAGGTCCCTATCGACTGGAGAGCGCTTGTTGAGTCCGAACATATTAAATAAGGTCGGGAAACCGTTTCTATGCTCTCCAGGCCATTAGCTCAGCTGAGTAGACGCTGAAACAAGGATCTAGCTTCAAACTAAACGAGTATGAGTTACGGACGAAGGCACATCCGCAAGCTACGGAGCTTTTAGAGCCATCGGTGTATATCACCTCATGACCGTCATACTTATGTAGACTTTCGAGGAACAGGGCTTTTAGCTCGCAGGAAGGGGTTTGAACCTTTGTGTGCCTTGCCAAGTCTAGGCTTTGGATGGCCGAGGGATTCTCCAAGGTGGGGACTCCCCAATACAATTTGTTCGTACTCATCGGATACGGAAGTCTGCATCTCTAGCAAATTCCAGAAATTGGACACCTCTGGGTCGAGTTGCCTTAGGCCTACGAGTGAATGTGTCAATAAAGCGAGGGTTGAATATCACGAAGTGACATGGATGGGTTTTCAGACTCATTATTTTGCTGGCGTAATTGCACATAAGTAGGTTCCTTCGTGTCTCTAGCGGAGTCTCACCTGCATCTTAGTAAACGCTTAAAATTGGGCTGGTGCGAAAAGCATCTGTGGCCAAGCGTAAGCCCAAATTATGCAAAGATGTCAGCGGCCGTAGGTATGATTTTCTCGTCCCTGAGTAAATAAAACATCCATAGTCTAACCTCGAGAGTACCAAACCCTTATAAAGGATGAGCATAGATTGCCTGTGAGCACCCCAAGGGGAGTTTGTCAAAGATTTTAAAACGTTGAGCACTCTAGAGCAATTGTTTCTCAGTGAGGTTATGTGGCTACGCCAGTTTAACCTCTGATCCAGGTTTAATCCTAAAAAACGAGTGGTTTCCACGCACTCCAGAATTCTTCCGTCCAGTTTCACCGTGGGAATCGGAAATACTCCTCTTTTACACGGTGAAAGTGCATACACTTGGTCTTTTCTGCGGAAAACGTAAAACCGTTGTTTTTGGCCCAATTTTCCAGTCGTTTGACCGTGACTTGTATTTGCCTTTCCGCAAAACGGAGTTTAGATGATCTGCAAAAGATTGCTAAGTCGTCAACGAAAAGTGAGGCTTGTACTGGATCCAAAACGTACCTTGCTATGTCATTGATAGCGATGGCAAAGAGAACTGAGCCTTGCGGAACACCATTTTCCTCCGCGAGTGTCTGAGAATAGGCATTTCCTATCCTGACTTTAAAATACCTGCTTGATAAAAAATTCTTTATAAAAGTAGGCAGGTTGCCTCTAAGACCCCACTTATGTAGGCTGAGTAGAATTTTGTTTTTCTCCACGTCCGATCATATGCTTTTTCTGAGTCGAAAAATATACCTATCACATGCTGTCGTATAATAAAAGCTTCCTGGGTGAAGTTGTCTATGCGGACTAAATGATCAGCCGTGCATCTATTCCGTCTGAAACCGGACTGAATGTTATGTAGAAGGTTGTGTCTTTCTAAGTACCAGACCAGTCTTTTATATCCCATTCTCTCCAATAGCTTGCAAGTTCAACTTTTAAGCGATATTGGTCGATAGTTTTCCAGGGACGATTAGCCATTCACGTGTTTACAGGAATAACCACGGATTCCCTCCATATACCGGGAAAAGTTTCCACAGCTTATTGAAAGTTTTCAGCAGTTCTATTAGAGTCGTCTCCGGAAGGTGTTTAAGGAAGGAGTTGTGCACCCCATCACCACCCGGCGCGTTATCCTTCGACTCCTGCAGAGCAGACTTCAATTCCCAGAGTGAGAAAGGGTCGTTGTACTCATGATTTCCCTTTGCCCTGAAATTTAGAAGAGTCATTTCGATTTCTCTTTTCCTGCGGCGGAATGTTGCATGGTAGTTATCAGAGCTGCTTGCGATGGAGAAGTGCTGCGCAAAGACATTGGCAACTTCTGACGCCGCAGTTACTGTGTGTGACCGTTATGAAGGATAGTAGGCGTGGAGTTCGGATGGTGATTACCGGTTATGCTCCTTATCTTCTTCCATATTTCTGACAACGGTGTTCTTTGATTGATTGTCGACACGTATGATATCCACGATTCTCTCTTTGCTTTCTTCACTACTTGACGTGCCTTGGCACGCAAGCGTTTAAAGGCCGTTAGACTCGTAGGGTATTTTTGAAAAATGCGGAGGGCTCGTTTCCTCCTCTTGATTGCTTCAGCACACTCTTCATTCCACCGTGGAACAGGACGGCGAGGAGCTCGGCCTGCTGTCTTAGGGATGTTGTTATTTGCTGCAGCCACTATTTCCTCCGTAAAACGTTCCACATTTTCCACAGCCTTTAAGTTGTCATTGAAAGTGAACCTGCAGTTGTCATTGAAAGTGAACCTGCAGCTGTCTTTGAAACCCGCCCAGTCTGTCTTCTTAAAACTCCACCGCTGAGGTAGGCACCAGCTAGCTCGATTATCCAGCTTACTGATTAGGATGGGGAAGTGATACTACCACAAAAATCATTATGTACGGTCAGATTGAACAGATTACCAACGTTACTCGAGCATATGAACAAATCAATGACGGAGGATTCTCTGCTGTAAGAGTTAAAGCCTGTCGTTTCTCCGCTGTTAATAATTATCAAGTTGTGGTTTTCAAAATTCTTTCCAACATGCCTCCTCGCCCATTATTACCCCTCATATTGTCCCCCCATAAACAACTATGGGCATTAAAATCCCCAAGTAATACAAATGGTCTTGGTAGCTGCCCTTTCAAGTTCTCAAAGAGTTTCATAAGTTACCGGGGCACATTCCGGGAGGTACACATTGCAAAAAGTAATCCTCCCCGAAGCGGCTATCGTGGTGGCAACAGCCTGCAAAGGCGTGTTGAGATCCACCCGAGAGCTGTATAGGGCATCCCGGACGGCTATAGCCACACCACCTTGCGCTCTTCGGCCGCTTAAGTCGTCTACGCGTATCAATTTGTAACTCTTTATGCTGGCCGCATCAGTGTCGTTAAAGTGGGTTTCCTGTATAAAAATACACTGGGGGTTAATGTCAGATATCAGCATATCTATCTCCTCTCTGGGAGAATAGAAACCGTTACAGTTCCACTGAATTGCGAAGTGCATTATGTGTATAAAGGGGCTGTGTAGCATACTATTGCGAAGGAGATATTATCTCTTTCGATGCCTTCTCTTTTCCTTCTGCCTGATAAGGCGTACCTCCGTCTCGGACAGAGATTCGTCCATTCCCTCGACACAAGAAGAGTTGTTTCTTGTAGGGCTTGAGGAAGGCGCGTTTTCGCGACCCAGTATTAAAAGACGGTCTATTTATTTTTGGTGCTGAGTTTTTTTTCATAGGTGAGGTGATAAGTTGTATTGATTGCGGTGAGGGTTTTGAGGTGTCTTTCTGCTCTGCAATTTTCGGACAGTCGTTAAGTGTTTTTTTTTTTGTTTTCCACTCTGGTCTTCCGTCTGCGTGGATGAAGTGGTCTTCTGCACTGACGACCATCTTAGGACATTCTCGGGAAAATACAGGGTGCTAACCCCCGCAGTTAACGCATTGACGTTCATTCTCGCATGCAACCGTTTCGTGTTGCCCTTGACATCATCGTGGGCAAATAGTATTGCCCTCACACCTTTGGGAAATGTGGCCAAATCGTTGGCATTTAAAACAGCGAAGGGGGCTTGGTATGAATTCCCTTACTGGGCCGCATTCGAATCCTAAAAATACCTTCTCGGGGGGTCTTTCATAAGAGAATGTAAGGATGACGGACGTTGTGTTGATCGTTTCGCCATTCTTCTTTTTTGTCAATCGCCGGTAGTCGATTACACCTTGCGCAGACATTTCTTCTTTTATTTCCTCAGAGCTGACGTGGAGTAGGTCAAATTGAGAGATGACTCCTTTGCTGGTGTTGAGATTTTTATGGGATTCTACAAGTATCGGTGTATTTTGAAACAAAGTCATGTTAAGTAGAACCTCACTTGGTTGGTCATTTGCAGTCTCGATTAGGAGAGTACCATTTCGTAATTTCTTTACAGACATTAGCTCGCCTGTGACTGAGCTCGATAAATCATATTGAGCTCGATAAATCATGAACGTATAATACATATACGTTCCAATAATTTGTTGTACTCCTATGTAGAAATTAAAACTTACTCCGTAATACATCAAGAATATTAAATATGGCCATACTGTAATTAATCATTACATTATTGGCTTAAAGAATTCATGAATATTAATGATATTTATATCTAGTTTGTTTATTTACTTGGTCTAGGTTTTCGAACATCGACAACATGAAACCGGATGTTTACAAAATCTAATCCCTCCCACCACCTACTGCTTAAGTATTTGATAGATTTAAACCATTCATATGATAGTACGAGTAAATAAATATGAAAATAAAGCAGAGAATAAGTATTGATATAATTTAAAAATGACAATAAATGGTTAAACAGTAATAATTCTGATTTCTTAACAACCCTATTTCGCATTCAGATGCTAACTTGTGAAATCAGTACGTGAAAACGTCCATCTTTTATTATTGCGTTAAGTAAGTATTGTGTTAAGTCGTGTGAATTTCGCTTGTAAGCGAAGTGTTTTCTTTCCTTGGTGCGACATTTCTTGAAGTTTTGGTTGCTACTGCATGTGGAGCGGAAAGCCATCTCACGTGGTTAAAACAGTTAATTGATAAAATGCAAGTGATCTGTGGTTACGTTGAAGATATAAAACTATGACGAAAGGAACGGATGGATTTTGTAATGTGAAAATTCTCATTCTCATAGGAGGTATGTTTTGAACTGAATACTGATAATATGTGTGAATATAATATTAATGAGCAGAGAATGTTTGCTCACGACATCACTGAAAAATATAAACATGTCTCTTACGAATTGTTTACTTAATTATTGCGTTTTTTTGTAGATGAGACTATTGTCACTAATACTTCACGCAAGGTTCCGGGACTAAGGACGAGATTTGCATGGCATTGTCAGCATCGTGCATCTTAGTTCAGAAGGAGACAAGGGCGAGTTCATTTGTTCAGTTAACTTTCATTGGTGTGCTTTGTATATTTATACACATTTATGCTTTTTGTGCCATGTCCTGACGGAAGGTCGTTGAATTGAAAGGAGCGGCTGTAAATTAATTGAATTTAACTATTAATAGTTCTATCCTGCTTTTAATAATGAATAGAATGATTTGTTGTTATTGCAATATTTAAGTCTTCTGATCGTGCTGCTTTCAGGTGCCTTTTTGTGGAGGAGCCAAGGAGAAGATTAAAAGCCAAAGAATGTATTTCTGAGTAACAGTGTCACCAGTGGATGCAAGATAAACATTGCAAGATAATGACGTGTAAAACTATGTATTACAAAAGGGGATACCTTAGTGAAAGTTTCTCCGTCATTTGTACATTTCACTATCAGGTATTTCTTACACACGCAATTAACTTTTGCTCTACCACCCGCGTCAGGGCGGTATCTTTTAGATGGAGGAAGGCTGTTTTCTTCCATACTATTAGTAGATTCGTCCCCCGGGCTCTCCACCCACCACGGAGCCACATATTCGGGACGCCACACCGCAAACCGGTGTGGTTGCCAGGGCTACCCGAGGGATATAGCACTTCTGGCATGGTTGTCTGCTTCTTGGTTGGTCTCCGGCTACGCGGGTCCTCCAAACCCGCGCACCTTCGACGCCCTTCCGCCAGACCCCCATGCTGTCTGCACTCGCCTGCTGAACGCCAATACGAAACAGCTAGCCGATTGATCAGAGGAGGCTTCTCCCTGACCTCCCGTTTCGGTTGAGTCCAAGGCCAAATTGGTGTGTTACAACCCGGCTTTCAGGGGATCCGACCCCTTCCAGACCGGGAAGCTCAACCACCAGGATCCTCTTTCCCCACCTTACGGGTCTCCACGCACGGCAAACACGCGGGTGAGTCAGTTGGCCAGATGTCGTGGCTGTACTCAGCACAGTAGACTCACATACTGTCCGGAACTGCCCAATCGCACTGTGGGTTTTTTCACGAGGTTGTCTCCTCGGTGGGCTCGGGTCCGTGGGGGCGCTACTCCCCTTAGGAAGAGATAAATCTCTTCCCCCCGTGCGGGGTCCAGAACGTGATTGGAGTAGTAACTGCTTTGAGCAGAATTGCATTTTCTCTATATTTGTTTTTGATCATGGTTTGACTTCTCTTTCTCAGAATTGGTTATAAAATTATTCATCCTTAACCATTTTTTGCAGTAAATTTGTCAAATTAAATTGTAATATATGAAGTATATATGTATTGGCATTGATCATTCACTTTTGATATTATTTCAAACTTTTCTTTCATACCTAGATAATTTCGAGAGAGCCATGGCAAATGTTATTCGGTTGCAAGCAAAAAAACACTGTCACGAGTTCAGAAAAAGAAGAAAGAGGAATAGGGAAAAGGGAGCCTAAGAGGTAAATAGTGGGAGTCTTATTGTTCCGCTTCATCAGGCAGTGATGATGACGTAAGGGTGAAAAAAATTCCCAGTACTAAAACCCTTGTGTATCCTGCCATGCTGCAAGAAAGAGCATCAAATAGTGGTCAGAAGAACAAACCATCTATACCTGATGAAGCAGCCTCTAGCACACTATTGAAAGAGAGACTGGCCACAGAACCTAGACTCAAGGTCCAAGAGAAAGAAAAACCCCTGGCAGCACATTGTCCCTTCCCAGGAAGTAGGCAGCATGTATGCACCTTCAGGCAAGGGGATACACTTTTCATTTGCCTAGCCAAGCAATTGTGCTATTTGTCAAGTAAGTTACTGACATATGTAACTTGTATTACTATTATTTAGTTATGGCATATTTATTTTTAGTGTTCTCTTATTAATGAGTACATCATTTTTCACATTGGTTTCAATCCAATACTTACTCAATTTTTCAGGGAGTATAGCGACCTTACAAAACAATTTCAGAGATGTTCAGGAGCACCTGAAGAGCATAACAAACTCTAACATTGATAAGAGTGAAAGAGCATGTGAAGAAACCATAGGGAATGTGAGTGAGGATGAGTGGTCGAATTCCAAAATAATGGAAATTACAAAAAATTTTCCATTTCAAACCATGGAAGAGCTGAATTCATTTGAAACGCGTCTAAAAACTGAAGCAGATCTAATGAATGAAACTAAGTGATTTACGCAAATGCAATTTTCAAAACTTAAAAGACTCATAGCATTTAAAATAGTAAAAAACACCTATCGATAATCTTACCCATAACTTGTTCAAACTGTTTGCAGCATAATATCTATCATTATAGATGTATCCTATGTATTCAAAGAATTTCAGTTACAAAGCAACAAAACAAAAACATTCAATTTAATTCAGCAGTCACTTGGGTAAAATTCAGTTTTTTACGTAAATAATGGCTTTTAGATCAAGTAGTGTGTGTAGGTGATAACACTTGTTTGCACAATTATTTTTATTTCCAGGTTTTGGCTTTTCTGGAAATGTCACAGAAGTACAGTTATAATAGAATGATAACAAGCATGATGAGATCATTGTTGTCACCTGCTATAATTGATAATTTTACGTGGAAGGACAAACCAGGATGGGTGATGAATATCATCTCCGAGGGCCAGGATTTCAGAATGGAAAGAATTAAGACAGAAACGAAGAAAATGTTTTTCTTGGCTTACTATTCCACATGGGGAATATTCAAGTTTCTAGAATTCCAGATTAATGTAAAAAATCAAATTTATATAGCATTCCGTTTTTTCCGCAACAAATGGGAAGGGATCGGTTTATGCTAATTATGAGAGCATTGCACTTTGTTGAGAATCCCGCGGAAAATGAGTCAAACCCAACCTATAGGTTTTACAAAATCCGACCTCTATTAAATTTATTTCATCACACAATGAAACTAATATACTATCCGGAGCAAAATTAGAGCCTGGATGAGTCTATGGTTTTGTGAAGAGGCAGATTGATATTTAGACAGTATATGATGGGCAAAAACATAGATACGGTATAAAATTGTACATGCTAACGGAGCCAAGTGGGTTGACTCTAAATTTTTTTATTTATACCGGTGCAAATGACCCAGAAACAGGTGGTGGAGGACATACTGATGAGGTGGTAGAAAAATTGCTAGAAGATTATTTGGGAGTAGGACACTCGGTATACATGGATAGCTTCTACAACAGTGTACTTCTTTCTGAGAAACTTTTGCAGAGAAATACTCATTCAATCAGGCCTACTATCAGGCCTAATAGAAAGGGAAATCCTGGTGAAGTTGTGGAAAAAAAGCTAAAAAGAGGGGAATGCATTGGTAGATATACCAACGACGGAATTTGCGTGATGAAGTGGAGAGATAGGTGTTGATCATTAGTACGGAGCATGGTGTGTACTTAATAAAAACTACATCTAAAAGGGGCGAACAGGAAGACAAACCATCATGTGTGGTGGATTATAATAAGTATATGGGTGGGGTGGATCGTTGTGATCAGCTCCTTTCCAAAGATGTACTTGAGCGAAAATCTTTCCGTTGGTATTTGAAATTAGCTCTTCACATTTTGAAAAGTCAAATAGTGAATAGCCACATACTATTCAATAAGTACAGTGGTCGCAAAATGAGTATGTATGATTATCGGCATGAAGTGATTGAGTTCCTCGTGTCATGTTGAGCTAAATTATATTCCTCACCAAATGTACCAAGCAAATCCCATTTTCCTGAAAACATTACGGAGAAAGATGAGAAAACCGGGCGAGTAAAACGACGAAGATGTAGAATGTGCTTATCTAAAAATATAAGAAAAAACTCGGCTTGCCCAGAGAAACCACAGCGAAGTCAGATTCTGTAATATGGGGTCCAAGGGCTCAAATCATGTATGAGACGATGGCCGCCGCTAGCCTTTGGTATCAGGTACGCCCGAAAAGCACACACTGGACGTCTGCGCACAAGGATGCCTCTATCCACTAGGGCATCTAAAAGGCGCAACAAGTCAGGATTGTCACCAGAGTCTTGAAACACAAAAGGCGCGCCCTCAGGGCGCGGTAGGTTGGCACCGAGAAGTACAAGTTCGGTTACACTTTCGTCGTCGTATGGGTAGACACGAGCGGCCGGTAATGGCTCACAGTCTGGGCTGACCAGGGTGGCCGGAGCCCGGCGCGGGGAGCTGCTCGAGAGGGAGCATACCTGTTTCATCCGGCAGTGTCATAGTTCGAAATCCAGGGCCGCCTGACGGCATTTGGAGGTCCCCGTGGTCCGACGTTGATGCCGGGATGGTGTCCGCACTGCTTTGTCGCGAGGGGCTGCTGCGAACGGAGCCGGAGTCGGAGGACGAGTGGTCGTCGTCATACTCAGACTCCTGCCAAGGGACCGGGTCTCCGGGCTCACCGGAATCATGCCACCGCAGGAGTTCTCCAATGATGGGGTCGTCCTAGGCGGCATCCTCCAACAGTTCCTGTGGGCCCGGAGACGCAGGTCCCGGCAGGTGCAACACAGGGATGTCAGGCGTCGTGTGGTGGGTGAGAGGCGGGCTAGCGGCGTCTGCCGCCGGTTGCGGGTCGCGCGCCGCCGCCGGTCCGGCGACCCCGTCCCCTGGTGGGCTGATGCGGCCGGTAAGGTTGCGAGGCTGTAGGCTGGGGCCGCTCCCGGACGACCTCCCGGATGATCTGGGGCCGCAGCGAAGTCAGGTTGGGCGGCAGCCTTAGCAGCTCGTTTGGGCCCGAAATTCGGGCAGCGGTCTCCCAGCCGTGACTGTTAGCGATGGCCAGCAGTCTGGCGCGGTTGTATAGTAGACCCTTCACGGGCCCGTTGAGCGTGGGCCAGTGAGCGGAGATTCCTAGGAGCAGTGAGACCTCGTGCAGGTCTCGGCGTGTCAGCTTGGCCGCATTTTGAGTGTTCCGTAGTAGCTGAAGGAGTTCCAGACACTCATGATCATTCGGTAGGTCGAGGGAGCCCGGTGGCCTTTCCGGGGCAAGTTCCGAGAATCGCTGCGAGATTGGCACCGGCTGCGTGGGAACTGTGGAAGCTTGGCTGGTCCCTGGTTGAGAGGCCGGGAAGCAGAACAACGGCTGGGAACCGAAGCCCACCTGAGTCAAGGTGGGTACAGCTTGTGAGGTACTCGGTCCCGGGCCTATGTTGTGGCAGGCTGAATGCGTGCGATGGCACCGAGGATGGTGCTAAGCCACTCCGGTGGAGGAGTGGGCGGCTTGGCGGCTGGATCTGTAGGTGAGGTCGAGAAGAGACTCCCCGAGGTTGCCAGTTGCATCGCCGTGGGTGATGAAGGCGGGATTATGGTAGGCGATACGCTCCTCGTGCGGGAGCGAGAGCGGGAACGTCCGCGGTTTCGATCGGGGGAACGGTGCTCGGGTGAGCGGGGTCGTTCCCTTTCGCTCTTACGGCGCTTGGCCTTTGGTGCAATCCTCTGCGAAAGAGGTCTGTGGTAAGCGTCTGTCTGGCGCGCGTGGCGTCAGGCCAGGTATGGTCAGGGGAAACCGCGAGGGAGTGCACGTCGTTGAGCAACACCAGCATGGCTATTCTCACGACTTCAGGCAACTAGGGCACACATCCCAGTATCCTAAAGTACAAAACACCCCACAGCCACCGCAAACAACTGGAAATAGTGGCGCTCGTTATGAAGAACACCCTTCAACAACTTCTTCTACAATGACTACAGCTGGTAACAGTCATGTGACGTACAAGCAACGACAGCATCATCCTTCAAGCTACTACACAAGAACAGAAAGTTCCGCGCCTGTGACTACTGGTGGTAACTACCAGCTAAACACCTCGACTGTTACGCCGCTTTCCACGTCTGGAAGCAGTGATACGATTGCGATGATCGTTGTTCGCCACTAGTGGCATGTTTTAAAACTGGTGAATAGAAGTGACGTTAACATTGTACTTTGCTGTGTTTGTAATTTGTGACTTTACTATACCTTAAACTGCAATCAATAAACTTACCTTAATGTAACTAGAAGTTTTTCTTCATTTCCTATGCACCTCCTCATTGGCGTGTCTATTCCCCTGGTGCCGTCTGCAACCTTTGCGAGCAATTTATCAAAGCTTTTGACAGACATCCTTGTGTAGTTAAAAAAACTTATCTTCACACTGGCGTAGTTCTTCATAAAATATTGCAAACTGTCCTTTAGTGGATCTCACAGCTAACAAGGGATGCACCCCATATCGTTTCCTCTTGCGCTTAACATACCTACGGTACAAGTGCGCTACAACAGCTACCTCTTCGACATCCATCTTTCAACTAAAATTAAATCGTAGGTGTGGTCGTGCTCTGGTCGGAGGGTGTGCGACAAAGATCTGTCATGGCCGTGGTCGCGCTAGTGCGCGCCAGCCTTAAGCATAAAGCTACGGGAGGACGGTCCGCGAAGGACGGTCGGCAAGGTTGGCCAGGGTAGGAACGTACATCCAGGACACAGAATGTGTCACATCCTTTGTTAATTGCAAAAATAATTGCAGAATTCGGCATAGGCAAACATGAGGGCAAGAAAAAATTCTCACAGAAAGGGCACATGGACAACCACCTTGATCAATTGACGTCATGCAATGTACAGAATTCGTCATAGGCAAACATGAGGGCAAGAAAAAATTCTCACAGAAAGGGCACATGGACGACCACCTTGGTCAACTGACGTCATGCGTATCTTTCTTTTCAAGACGGCTTTTCTCCGCCTGCTAACACTGCTAACAAACACTGCTAACAATGATAAATGGCAAGGTAAGGCTTATTTAAGGCTTTTTATTTTAATTGTAATGAAAATAATATATGGCTGCAATACTTAAAATAACCTATAAAAACAATACCCCCAGGTATGCAATGCATTGAACGAGAGTGCAAGTATGAGGTGTTACATCTGCGGAGCAAAAACCTCCGAAATGAATAACATAACAGTATAAACCGACGGGTTAAGCGCCACGGGTTGGCAACACCCGCGGCGTAAATATCGATGAATTATTAGATAAGCACGGGGAGTTTGGCATTACGCGCGGCGTAACAATGGTTTAAAAAACAAAAAAGTAAGGAAGGCAACAATTAGGAAAACAGTAGTAGGTTTGGGATTACGGGTGCGTCGACGACTAAGGTCATTAGCACCACGCGCAATCTAATATCATCATATTATTTTTTCCCAAATTTAATATGGCAACAGTTGTATATATAACAATGAATATATAACAATGTATATAAAAATTTTATACATTATATTGAGTTAAAAAGGTCAGTTTTTCTAAGGAAAGTTGTAACACGGCTTAGGCGATCAGGATCATCGCCTAGAACGTATTCTAGGCCTCCCTTGATGCCTAGCCTATTGCGCATAAGCCGGTACTTGTCACACTCCGTCAGGAGGTGTTGCACAGTAAGAGGGCAGTCACAGTCTCCGCATCGAGGTGGGGTCTTCTCTGCCGTGAAGAGGTGTGAGTGGGTCAGGGCGCAGTGGCCGATTCTCAGTCTGGCAATGATGACCTACTCCCTACGACTCCTCCCGACAGAAGTGGGCCACACTGATGTAACCGCTTTGATAACTCGCAATTTGTTATTTGTCACGTTTTTCCATACGTCACTCCACTGCCGTAGGACTATTCTACGTAAGACAGTCTGTATGTCCTGATAGGGTACCAGTGCCGAATCCTGCTCCGGCAGCATGAGTGCCGCTTTTGCAGCTGCATCTGCTCTTTCATTTCCCGCTATTCCCACGTGCCCAGGAACCCAAAGGAATGAGACTTTGAGTCCTCGCTTGTAAAGGGCATAAAGGACGGATTGAATATCTTGCACAATAGGGTGCATTGGAAAAATAGCGGAAATGGACTGTAGCGCACTCATTGAGTCAGTGCATATGATGGTCGGACGACCATCGTCAGCGACCGACTCGAGGGCCATCTTAACGGCGATGAGCTCCGCTGTGTATACGCTACACAAAGAGCTGAGTCTCATCTGCTTGGTGCCGTGATGTTCCGAGGACACTGCGCACGCACAGGCAGCTTCTGACTTGGATCCGTCTGTAAATACGAGACGACTGTCCTTATGGCAACTGATGAATTCATTAAAAAGACGCTGGTACTCTGAGGTAGTGGAGTACGCTTTCTGCCGCCCTTTAAAAACCTCGTATATATCAAGGGATGGAATTATCCATGGCGGGCTGTCGGAGTGTACGACTGGATAAACCGCCGGGAATTCTATTCCGCAAGCCTGGATTAACTCATTAAGACGTATACAAGAAGGTTTAGTGGCTCTTGTCAGTCTATTAAAAATTCTTAAAAACTTTGGGTTAAAAACGGTATTAAAACACGGGTGACCCCTTAGGGCTAAGATTTTCGCCGCGTAGTTGCACATTAGGATATTTCTCCGGTGCTCCAACGGCGGCTCTCCAGCATCGGCATAGATACTGAGCACCGGGCTAGTTCGGAAGGCCCCAGTTGACAGCCGGAGTCCTGCGTTGTGCACCGTCGTTAGTGTTCTTAAAACTGACTCGCGGCCAGACGAGTAAATGAAACATCCGTAATCTAATTTCGACCGCACCAGTGCGCGATACAATAAAAGCATCGTGCTGCGGTCGGCGCCCCATGAGGAGTGGGTTAAAACTTTTAAAATATTTAGGGTCCGAAGACAGCTATTTCTTAAAAACTGTATGTGTTGTCGCCAATTTAATTGGTGGTCCATGGTCATACCGAGGAACCGAACAGATTCCACATACGGAAGTGGTCTGCCCCCCAGTCTTAAAACTGGAGGTTCGAAGTAACCTCTCTTGCGGTGAAAATGTATACACTTCGTTTTCTCCGTTGAGAATTTAAATCCATTTCCCCGAGACCAATTGTCTAGGTTGTTTAAAGCCAGCTGTAGTAGTCTGGCTGCAGTTACAAGTTTGGACGACCGGCAAAAAATTGCCAGATCGTCCACAAAAAGGGAACACAAGGTCGGAGGCTTTACGCAATCCGCCACGTCATTGACTGCTATAGCAAAAAGTGTTGCGCTAAGTATGGATCCCTGTGGTACCCCGTTGTCCTGTGTATAAAATTTCGATAGATGTCGGCCTACTCTTACCTTAAAAGTACGGTTCGATAAAAATTTTTTAATAAATATTGGTAGATTACCTCTAAATCCCCACTTGTGGAGCGTCGTTAGTATCTTTCGTCGCCAAACCCGGTCGTAGGCTTTCTCTAAATCGAAAAAAACACCAACTACATGTTGACTAAGGATAAAGGCCTCCTGGATGAAGTTCTCGGTCCTGACCAAATGGTCAATGGTCGATCGGCCGCGTCGGAAACCACACTGGACATTTGAAAGAAGGTTTCGGCGCTCTAGCCACCAAACGAGTCGCCGATTGACCATTCTTTCCATTACCTTGCAAAGGCAGCTGGTGAGGGAGATTGGGCGATAACTATTCGGGTTGCCTCTATCCTTGCCCTGCTTTAAAATGGGAACCACAATAGATTCGCGCCAGGAAGGTGGAAAGCTTCGCTCAGTCCAAAGTTGGTTAAGAGAGAGAAGGACTTCCGACAATGCTCTCTCCGGAAGATTCCGGAGGAAGGCATTATGGATCTCATCCATACCTGGAGACGTGTCGCGGGAAGCTGCGATTGCTGACTGTAGTTCCCAGAGGGAAAATGGGACATTGTAGTCCGCCAGAGTCCCCTTCCTAGCGAACGAAAGTGTTTGTGATTCTGAGAGCAATTAGGAAAACAGCGTCGGTAGTTACGTGGCGAGAAAAGAAGGAGGTGATAGTGAGAAAGAGGAAAGGAGAGAAAGAAAAACGAGGACCCAGAGGGAGATAAAAAAAAGATAAGGTGTACGCGTCAGCGGAGCAGTCCCGGGGCCCGTGATAAGGCAGATATCGGCGGGAGAGAGAGATAAGTCCAGCGGATCACGAGAACCAAGGCCACGATAAGTCTGTGAACGTTGGAATAATTAGTTAAATGGAAAAGGCCCACTATAAAGTTAACCATAAGGATTGAATCAAGAGCACTGATTAAAGTAAAATTTGATATGAAATTGTAAATTGGGCCCAATTAAGGTTAAAACAAATAGTAATACAGAGATATTGTGCATGAAATTATAAATGTTTCCTTGTCTGATTTCCTTGATCCCAATAGCAAATTAACGGTATTAACATATACAAAAGTGTGAAATATTTAATTGTATAAGAGTGTGTGTGGAACCTAACGAGCTAGCTGGAAGAAAAGAAAGCAAAGGTAGGTACCCGAAGGTTTGAAAAGGGGTAGGGGTACAACAGCCATGAAAAATCAACCGGCAGATGCTTATGCAAATAAGCATCTGCCGGTCTGCATTAAGCAGACAAATATGCTTATGGTTTATCGACGCTGCAATGCTATATTCGATTTTTTGAGTGTATTTTGCATATTTCGTATCGACTGGAGTTTAAGCAATGGCAGGTGAGAAATCATCAAAGCTCAAGGTGGAACTTTTGATTGCTCAAATCCAAGTTATTCTGAAAAATAATTCTCTAAATTATAAGTAAATTCTTTTCTAGGCTCGTGGTTCCCTTAAAATACAGCTGTCCATGAGAAAGGCTATAATACAGAAGACTTTCAAAGAAAGGATGGGTTTAATCGTAGATGTGCCCAGGCCTGGAACAGGAAATACTAATGATGGAAATACAGCCAGACGTTTTTTTGATTCTCCTAAACTGGCAGCTGATATAACAGGTAATGGTGTAAATCCGCTTATATGCTCAGAGGAAGCTACATATGGTCAATGCCACGTATTACACTCAACTATTCAACAGTGAGCTTGCTGAATATTATACTTCTATTATCGAGGCTAATTCATGTTTTCTTAAATTTTCATTTCAGGAGTTGAGTTTGTGCTTATAAAAAAATTTTCAATCATTCTGAAGGCAATTTCAAGTGGCCTACCACTAAACGACCAGGCATTTTCACTGTACTGCCTGAGGACGGCCGAATTATACGTTGAGCTTTATCCCTGGTACTACATGCCGACCACGGTCATACATGGCGCGGAAATTTCGACAGGGGCAATTCTTCTCTTAGGCCAGCTATCCGAAGGATAGCTGGCCTAAGGGAATGGAGGCTATGGAAGCTCGCAATAAGGACGCCAGGAAATTCCGAGAAAGATTCACGCGGAAACACTCTAGGAAGGCCACCAATGAGGACCTATTTAAAAGACTTTTGATCACGTCCGATCCATTGCTTTCCTCCACCATACTTTGAGGTCGAAGACTCATAGGAGGCTTCCAAAGGAATTACGGGAATTACTAATAGAAGACGGAGAAGAAGCAATAGAATCAAGCAGCGACGATGATTACGATTCGTCCGAGGACTAAGATTTTTGTTTGAAACGAGCAATCGGCAAAGGAAGTTGGCTCAACGGTGTTGTAGCGACGTATTCGCGGGGATGGGTGAGTGGTTAAGGAAAGGATAGTGAAAAGGCGATCGCATTGTCAGGAGCCCGCAACTCACCACCCTTCCCTTAGCCGCTCCCTTACCCACCCTTGCTAATCCGTCAATAGAACACCGCCGACCCAACTTCCTTTGCCGACCCTTCACCCTCCTTTCCATATCTCCGGGTATTTCCTGATTGGGTTTTTCCCTTGATTGCCTCGAACAAACCTCCTCTCATCCTCATCTGTATCTCACGGAGTGCGTGGGTACACGTGCAAGCCGGTACAACTCATTGTTTCTTTGCCTTCTTAAACATTCCTCGGTATAAACATGGTGTGTGCTTTCAGAAATTTGTCAAATACCAGAAGATTTCGAATGCTTCTACCCTTTTCTTCTCCGCTGCTGTCATCGTCCATGCCTCACTGCCGTAAAGAAACTTGCTCCAGATGAATGTTCTGATGAACTGTTGTCTTACTTCTGCGCTTGTATTTCCAGATTGCGCACAACATAGCTTTTTTTAAACACTCATGAAATCATGCTGATTTTAAACTCAAGCTTGAATTTCATTGTTAGAATCCATAAAGAATGGTATGGTGAAATTATTCCCTTTATGCAATTCCTTAATATTAAATATTAATTTTCATAGATTAAGAGTTCCAAGTTATTTGTAGGAGAGTATCTACTATTGTTATTTCTGGCGTATGATTTAATTTGCAGCATGATTCCGATAAATTTCCAAAGAAAAACAAATTTACCGCAGTTACGCGAGCACTGATCAATTCTGTCGATCCAAATTCCTCGCAAAATCTTCAGTTTAGAATCTTTAGAAATCGGTGACAACATACATAGCCTGAAAAAGTTGAATTCGAAGAGTTAATGTCGACACAACTTGAACAACCCAACGGAGTCTCGGTATTTTCCAGGTCCCGCTGCGCGGAGCCGGACCGCGACGCGCTATCGAAAAATCGAGTTTATTCTCGGCGTCGCAAACTTTTTTCAAATATTTTTACGAAATAATCTAGAAATATCTTCAATTTTTACTCTGAGGAAGTATCCCAGAGACCATTTTCCGAATAAGGATTTTATTGTCTGCTTTATGTAAGAATTTGTCTAAAAAAAGGGTCCGCCATTTTGTGACGTATTAGCACTGAAATATAGGCAAAATTGTCTGAAAATTACGCACAGTATAGAAAAAGTACCCTGTTCACAAATGGTAATGTTTTTTATTTCATAAAAATCCGTCCATTACTCTTATATCTGCTCAACTTATAAGATTTTCGAAGAAAAATGAGAGCGGGGGCTTTTTTGGAAAATTGGTCGTGTTTGAGCCTCTGTATCTAAGTAACGGGTAAGACCTATGAGGAATGACTTACCATTCCATAATTGCCAATCATTTGTGTGTATATGTGCCAAGTTTAAAGAGGTTATCTCAAAAAAAGCAATTTTGGACTTTTGTCCGGCAAAAGTCGATTTGGCCTCACTGTGCAGCACCTCGGACGAACTCTGTGTGTGCTTCCCGTCATTCATTTGACTCAAATCTGCTTTGGAGCAAGTTTAGTTTCTGAATCGTAATTATTTTATTTATGATAAAATCTTCGTTGTTAGCCTTACACACGGTAATGTGAAAGGTAGGTATGAGATTGTATGTATTTTATTTATTTCTTTTCTTATATCTTTTTAAGTTCTTAATACATCGCTCAGTAATGTACCTTTGGTGTCTTTTGGGGTATTCAAAGGAAAGGAAAATGTTTTGGGGTTTTTCCGATGTGAGGAATTTATAACGGTTTCGCACATCCTGCGAGCCCTCTGGAAGGGCTTCTTCAAGCGTTTCCTCAGTTGTACACGAACCACTAGTAGAGGAGGACTAGTTTGCGCCCTTTCGGTATTTGTCGGAGTTCAGTTGGCTGCTTAAGTTTTCATTTGTGGTACGTCATTCAAGTAGTATTTTTTAACCATTTATTGAGATATGTGTTAACCTGTATCATAAACCTGTATGCTTATTTCTTTTTTTTCATAAATTAAGATTTTTTCTGTGAATAGCGGGAATCTGAGTTAGTTGGACACTCTCATTGAGTTTGTGATTGCTGCGTGTTAGTGCATTTAAAGCGGTGTGTGTCATGAAAAATTTCGTATTGAGTTAAGCAACCTATTTCTTGTAATTTCAATGCATTTTTTGTGTTAGTAGTAAGATAATTCACGACCGTTGTTTCTATTACCTTATTTCCAAAGATTTATTTATGGATTTAACGGAGTATTTTTCTTGGGGTTTTTCAAGAACTTATTATTTTATTGCTAGGGCTATGTAATACACGTTGTGTTGCTGATTGACTTAAGATTTATTTCAAATGTCATATACTATGGTAATACATACATTAAATCTTTTTTCTATTACTTAGCATGAAATAAGAGCAATTCGTCCAAAATATCTTTTTCTCTCTAGAGAAATTCGCTTTTCTTACTTATTAGAGTGTATTATGTGTTGATATTTTCTTTGCTAAAATTTTTATGCTCTCATACACGTATTTTTCTTAAACAATTTTCGTGGGTTTTGTCTTTTTCATTCTGTTCAAGGGTCTACCATTTGAATATACATTTGTGTGTACTCATTACCTAACAAAATATTCACTCAATGAGTATCACGCATTACTTTTAGGCTAATGAACCGTATAAAAAATATTTTTAAATTAAATTTTTATTGGTTATGGAAATATTATTCTACGCAACTGAGTGTGGACACATTTTTTCTATTCCAGAGGAAATTACTTTCAAATTTGACGAAACGTTTTCCTACGTATTTCCTACCAACGAATTATAAAAATATCTCCAAGTATGTATTTAAATTACAATATGAATTTTGAATTTTATTGAATTTATTTTTACATAACGTCTATTATACATGCTCTCAATTTTTCCAGAATGGTTAAGACAAGGGGAAGAAAGAAAGTGGGAGGAGCTGCTCCCCAATCAGCGTCTCGAGACCCTCAACCATCGACATCCAGGAATGTTCCTCCGGAAGAGCAGCCTATCCCCTCAAAGCGACAAAAAACCGCCCTCTGCATCACTACTGAGGAGCAGGTTGAAAAAATACTCGAGGAAAGCGAGGAAAGTGACAGGAGCAATTTTTCAGGCGACTCCGAGTGGGGAGACAGTGGGGACGAGGAAGGCTCACTGTCAGAGCTAGAGGAGGAAGGGGTCCCATCCCAAGGTACACCACAATTGGCCCATGCTGAGAGCCTCCCCGGCACCTCTACAACCCTACCCTTACCGACACAGGCATTCCCATCCCTTCGCTGGACTTCCCGCAGACCGACGACTACCCAAATCCCTTTCACACAGGCACCTGGCATGAATATACCCGACCCAGGACCAGAACCTCGAAAGTTTTTTGACCTTTTGATGACGAACGACATTCTTACCCTTACGGTGGAAGAGACAAATAAATGTACCGACAAGCTGCTTGAGGCTAATGTATCCCCGAAAGCAAGGATCATAAAATGGAAACCGTTAGCCAAGGAGGAGTTCCTAGTTTTTCTTGGGCTTCTCCTTCACATGGGAGCAATACCCTTGAGAAGGCTGGCTAACTTTTGGAGCAGGAATTTTCTTTTTGATATTCCTTGCTTTCGGGGTTGCATGAGTCGGAATCGGTTGATGGGCATTCTTCAATGCTTGCATTTTGCAAAAATGCCGTGAACCAAATCAATCAACTGATAGACTCCACAAAATAAGACCTGTGATTGACATTTTCAATTAGACTATGGGCAAACTATTGACTCCGAAGCAGAGACTCTGAATTGACGAGTCATTGGTACTCTGGAGAGGCAGACTATTTTTAGAATTTTTTTGAACGGGAAGAAGCACAAGTACGGTATAAAATTGTATATGCTGACTGAACCTTCCTGATTAGTCCTGAGAGTTCTCGTGTACACTGGGTCTTCTGATGCTGATGTAGGAGGCCGAGGTCATGCTGACATTGTTGTTTATAAACAAATGGAGGGAAGGCTTGATGTCGGCCATTCATTGTTATGGACAATCATTACAACAGTGTCAATCTGGCCCACCAACTACTGCAACGGAAGGTGCCGGCACTCTCAGGAGTAACCGAAAGGCTAACCCCCTACTATCACCAAGTGCAAACTAAAGAAAGGCGAGATTGTGGGTGCCTTTACTGATTATGGCATTTGCGTATTGAAGTGGCAAGACAGAAGGGATGTACTGATGATCAGCTCCGAGTATGGAAGTCACCCTATTGATGTTCCCAGCCGCAGAGGGCGAGGAACAGTCTCCAGGCCGGAGGCGGTGGCCAGGTACAACGAGGCAATGGAAGGCATTGATCGAGATCATCAAATGATGGCATATTACCCAATTGAACGCAAGACGCTAAAATGGTATAAGAAGTTGGGCATCCACATATTTCATATGCTTCTACTCAATAGCCATTTTCTTTACAAAAGAATCCACCCGAAATTATCCCTTTTCGATTTTCGTACTGCAGTAATAAATCTCTCCTCCAACACGCTTTTACCCCACCCCCAGCTTCTGTCCCCTCCAGAGTACAAACTTTGTCAGACCACTTCCCAACGTTACATATAATAGACGATCCCTCAAAACAAAAACGACGACCACAAAAGAGGGGTCGGGAGTGCTATGAAAGTGGGGTTCGCAAGGACACAATTTACCTTTGTCCAGCATGTGAGTGGACACCTCTTTGCTTGAGCCCGCGTTTCCAGAAATATCACAACGAAAAGTCAAAATAACTTTTGTATCTGAAAATTATATATATGTATATATTTAATTTGTATATTTTCAATTAGTATATTTTCAATTTTTGTATTTTTAATTTGTATATTTTCAATTAGTATATTTTCCATTTTCGTATTTTTAATTTGTATATTTTCAAATATTAAATTCTATTGTTTGCATATATATCAAATAAAAAATAATGTTCACATGTACTTTGAAAACTTTTTTACTTAACCTAAAGCCTAGGATGTGTTTTGATGCATAACTTACCGTAAAAATCGGAAAAGAAAGTATGATACAATTTTACAATAGATTTAAAGGGATTTGTATGTCCTGTACAATAGGGTGCATGGGGAAAATACAGGAAATGGAACCCAGGGACCTCATGGAGTCAGTACATACGGCATAGGAGCCACCAGAACTTCTTATCCCGTCCAGAGCCATCTTGATGGCCAGGAGTTCCGCTGTGTACACACTACACAGCGGGTTTAGCCTGGCCTGGATGACTCCATGATGGGCGACCGGTGACTGCGCAGGCACACGCAGTATCCGACCTTGAGCCATCCGTATACACGGGGATAAGATCGGAGTGACTGCTTAAGAATTCTCCGAAGTGTTGTTGATATTCCGATGCGGTGGAGCAACTTTTCCGCCGGATATTTAGAGTAGAGCATATTTTAGGCGTTGGAGTTAACCAAGGTGGGTGGTTCGAGTATCCAATGCGATACACTTCCGGGAGCATAATGCCAGCACTATCGATAAAATGTTTAAAACGAATGCCAAGTGGTCTAGTAGACCTTGTCTTTATATTAAAAATTTCTAAAAATCTAGGTTTAAAAAGAATTTTAAAACAGGGGTGTGCCTTCGTGGTAAAGACTTTGGCCGCGTAACTGCACATTAAAAAGTTCCTCCGGCATGAGAGCGGCGACTCACCTGCGTCAGCATAAATGCTGACGACCGGGCTAGTTCTATAGGCGCCAGTGGACAGCCGTAACCCCACATTATGAATCGTCGTCAATGGTCTCATGTACGACTCACGGCTCGAAGAATAGATAAGTGAGCCATAGTCAAGCCTTGAGCGGACAAGGGAACGGTAGAGCAGAAGCATCGTTTTGCGGTCTGCTCCCCATGTCGAGTGGCTTAGAAATTTTAAGATGTTTAGAGACCTATGACATTTATTTTTCAACTCCTCTATGTGTTTCCGCCAATTGAGTCTAAAATCGAGCGTCATTCCAAGAAAGTGCACGGATTCTACATAAGGAAGATTTCTGCCAGCTAGCTTCAGCACAGGTGGAGAAAAGATTCCATTCCTTCGGTAGAAATGAACGCAATTCGTCTTCTGGAATGAAAACCTAAATCCATTCCTTCGGCACCAGTCTTCCAGCCTATTGATGGTGAGCTGTTACATCTACCGGCAGAGACGAGTTTAGAAGACCTACAGAATATGGCAAGGTCATCCACAAAGAGAGATCCCATAATGGGTGGTTTGATGCAATTAGCCACCTCATTTATCGCGACTGCAAAAAGCGTGACGCTCAGTACGGAGCCCTGTGGCACTCCGTTTTCCTGAGTATATTGACTACATAGATAACGGCCAATTTTCATCTTAAACACCCGGTCTACTAAAAAGTTTCGAATAAAGGTGAGCATGTTACCCCTCAGATCCCATTCATGTAAAACTATTAAAATCTTCTTCCGCCAGACTCCAACGTATGCCCTCTCCAAGTCGAAGAAGACACCTACGACGTGCTATTGGAGAAGAAAGGCCTCCTGGATGAAATTGTCCGCTCGTACTAGGTGGTCAATAGTCGAGCGGCCCCGCCGAAATGCACACTGGATGTCGGAAAGAAGGTTTCGGTGCTCCAGCCATAAGACGAGCCGCCGATTAACCATCCTTTTCATTACCTTGCACAGGCAGCTGGTGAGGGATATAGGTCTGTAGCTGTTTGGATGGGTGGTCTCTTTGCCCTGTTTTAGGATTGGAACTATTGCAGACTCCCGCCAGGAAGGTGAGAAGCTTCCCTCAGACCAAAGTTGGTTGAGGGTGCGAAGCACCTCCGGCAATGCCCTCAGGAAGATTCCGAAGAAAGGCAATGTAGATATGGTCCATTCCCGGAGCGGTGTCAAGGGAGTCTGCAATGGCTGAGCTTAGTTCCCACAAGGAGAAAGGTAGGTTGTAATCTGCCACCGTCCGCGACTCAAAGGTAAGCTGGACAGACTCGTAACGCTCCTCATGCCACATTTGTTGTGGATGGCAACTCTCGTCCCTACTGGCCTTGGCGTATAATTGACCAAAGGCCTCACAAATATCACGTGGAGATGTTAATACGTTGTTGCCGACCTTAAGGAGATGTGCGCCAAGTCGCTTCTGGCTCCCTGATATACTCCTCACCTTATTCCAAACCTGTGCAATCGGAGTTCGGCAGTTTATAGCCGATACAAATTCCATCCAAGAGGCCTTTTTTGCCTCTCTTACTACCTATCCAGCTTTAGCTCGTAGGCGGAGGAATGAGGATAGATTCGTTGCAGTAGGATATTTATTAAAAATTCTCAGCGCTTTCTTCCGTCGTCGAATTGCCTCGGCGCATTCCCCATTCCACCATGGAACTGCTGGTCTCGGTGCGGTGCGCTTTGACCGAGGAATACTGCACCTTGCGCTTTCTAACAGGCAGTTTGTCAATCTCTCTATATTTAATATAGGGTCACAAGCCTCATTATGGTTATAATTGAATACTTTTTTTAAATAGGACCAGTCAGCTTTCCGGATAATCCACATACCCGGACGAATATAATCGAAGTTGAGTATTTGGTCTCTTTTGAGTAACAGGGGAAAATGATCGCTCCAACACAAATCGTTAAGCACGGATATTTGAATTTTATTAATTAAACTGCTCGAAGTAATGCATAGGTCAATCGCAGAGTACTGACCGTTAAAAGCGTTAAAACAGGTTTTCTCCCAATTATTCAATAAAATCAAGTTAAAATCTAAAATAAAATTGGCTAAAATACGACCTCTACGGTCGCACTGTCTCCTAGAACTCACCCAGGGTGTCATGGGCGTTAAAATATCCTAATAAAATGTAGGGCTTTGGGAGTTGACGGACAAGGGCTTCAAATTTAAAACGAGTAACCGGTGCAGCCTCCGGAAGATAAACGTTACACAACGTCACCTGTTCCGGGGCGTGCACCGTTACCGCCACCGCCTGAAACGGTGTGTTAAGCTGTACTCGGGAGGTGTAAAGGGCCTCCCGAAAGTAAACAGCCACTCCACCCTGGTCTCGTTTGCCACAGGTGTCGTCAAATCTAAAAGCGTTAAAACCTTTTAAATTGCCCTTGTCCGTCCTCTTAAAATGTGTCTCTTGGAGAAAAATACAAGAAGGGTTAAAATCTTGGATCAAAAGTGACATCTCCTCCTGATGCCTATAAAATCCATTGCAGTTCCACTGCAAGATAAAAGCCATAAATATAATATAAAATTTAACTATAATAGAGTACACCTGTGAGAGTACACCGGGTGTGTACCCTCACAGTTCACGCAGTGCGGATCTGTCACACATTCCTCTCCCTCACGCGAATCCAGGCCGCAGCGTGGGCTGGTGGCCTTGCCCTCACATCGCGTGGCGATGTGGCCGAAACGCTGGCACTGGAAGCAGCGCATGGGTGCTGGAATGAAAGGTCTCACCGGCACAGACTCGTAGCCAATGAATACTTTGTCGGGGAGCTTGTCCAACGCAAAGGTAAGAACCACGGACGTAGTATTAGTTACCACACCGTTGCGCCTCGTAGCAAGTCGACGAGCATCGCTTACTCCTTGAGAGGACATCTCTCTCTTTATCTCGTCGACTTCTACGTGGAGGAGATCGAAGTGAGTAATTACTCCCCGACAAGTATTCAATGTGCGGTGCGCCTCTACTTTCACAAGAAAGTCATGGAATTTTTTCATAGCTAAGAGCTTTTCGCTCAGAGCTATGTTTGCCGTTTCTAAAAGCAAAGTACCATCTCGAAGCTTTTTCGCATATTTTATGTCGCCAGACATCATTGCCGCTAAACTTTTCTTATAAGAAAAGGGGAAACCTTGGCAAAGGTCTCGCATTCCTTCTCACATCTCATTACAAGGAAGCGCTTGCTTCCACAAAAAACTTTATCTCCCCCGCCCATATCTGGGCGGGATCTCTTATTTGGTGGAAGGATGCTATCCGCCATACCAATTCTAAATTTCGTCCCCCGGGCTCCCCACCCACCGTGGAGCCACACATTTGGGACGCCGCACCGCAAACCAGCTACCCGAGGGGATATAGCACCCTAGAGGTGGTTGTCTGTTTCGGGTTGGATCTTCGATGAACGGGCCCACCAAACCCGTACATCTCCGACCGCCCTACGCAGACCCCCACCTCCCTGGCCCTCACCGACGAACGTATCGGAAGCCGGTTGACCGGGAGTGGCTAGCTCCCGGCCGCCCGTTTACTGTGAATCCGGGGCCAAAGAGGGGTATCGGCCCGAAGTCCATACCGGGCATCCGACACCCGGCTGGGAACCACGGACCTCACCCTCCAGGATCCCCTTCTCCTCCTTACGGGTCTCCGCACACGGCAAACATGCGGGTGGATCGCAGGCCAGGTGGTATGGCCGCACACAGACAGTTGACCCACAAGACTATCCGGGCTCAACCCTTGCTGGCATGGTGATTGTTTTCGGCAGGGATACTATATTCTGGTTTTCGGGTTTCTCTCCCCGCCCTTTTAGGCGCCTCCTACGACAAGCAGGGATACTGCGAGAGTATTCTCAATCCCCCTACCCGCAGGGGGTCAGGTAAAGTTGAGGAGAAAAAATTAGACACATGGGTAAGACAGATGGGAGAGTCTTTGTTGAACAACAAGGGAGATATCATAACAGCAAAAACAAAATACAAATATAACGAGTTGAATTGCTTATTTATAAGTCATATATGGTTTTGACAAACTATATCAAAGAATGAGAAACAAAACGTAATGGAACGAAGATTGAACGAAAAAAAACAAGCCATGTACGGGGTTGACAGGCAACCCGCAAGATTTATTAAAAGTTCTATTCCGCGGCGGATGACCTCAATTGACGTAGGGTGACCAGACGTCCTCTTTTTCGCGGACATGTCCTCCAATTCACGTCTCTGTCCTCTGTCCGCGAACAATTTTTAAAATTGTCAAAATGTCCTCCTTTTTATTAATTTACTAAATATTATCGTATGAATGTTTTTACTTTTCCGCAATTAATATTGGCGCCATGGCAATAGTTTAATTTTTACTGATGTGCAGCGCTACTATTTTTGTTTCCGGTCTACGCTGGGTTTGAGAATGTGTTTCTGTGTTTGTGCTCCGTCGAATGGCTGTCTTGCGGCGTGGCTTTATGTTTTCCAGTCTTAAATTTGGTCGCATTCAAGATGCCTAAAAGAAAATGCAAGTTTACAGATGCTTTAAAAACCAAATATCCTGCTGTCAAGCTTGGACGTAATGATTTTGAGGCAGAATGTAAAATTTTCCCACCTGCAACTTTCGTCTCGGTAGCAAATCATGGTAAGTTCTATAACTTATTGTTTTAGTTAATAAATTACAAATATTAAAACAGCGTTAATTATATAAAAATTTTCATTTAATTTCGTTCTTTCTCAAGATTTGGATAGCCACATTTCTTCAAATAAACACAAAAAAGTGTACAAGGCTGCGGCAGTCCGCAAACTATAGACAAGGTTTTTTCCACATTAACTACAGCATTAACGAATCGCGTTTTAGCTGCGGAAGGAGCATTAGCATTCCATACCGTTCGTCATCATTCCTCCTACAGATCAATGGACTGCGAGCCCAAATTGAACCAAACAATTTATTATGATTCCGAAGTGGCCAAAAGAAGTTCTTCGGCTAGAACCAAAACTGAGAGTATAATAAACAGAGTAATAGCCCCACATGCTGTTGATGTTACAGTAGAATGTATGAAAGGTATATCTTGTTATGGAGTGTGTACGGATGGAAGTAATCATGGAAGTCTGAAAATGTTTCCTATTCTCATTAAATATTTTGATTATAAACTAGGTGGTATTAAAATTAAGGTTGTAGAACTAAAAACAACTCCTAATGAGAACGCTGAATATATTGCAGGGTATATTAAGGAAACCTTGGTTAGTTTAGGTATTCTAGACAAATGTGTGGCCTTTGCTGGTGACAACACGAACACTAACTTTGGTGGTTTAAATCGTAGAGAAGGCAAGAATGTATTTACTAACTTAAAAGTAGTAGTAGGTTTGGGATTACGGGTGCGTCGACGACTAAGGTCATTAGCACCACGCGCAATCTAATGGTATCATATTATTTTTTCCAAATTTAATACGGCAGTAGTTGTATATATAACAATGAATATAAAACTTTTACACATTATATTGAATTAAAAAGGCCAGTTTTCCTAAGGAAAGTTGTGACACGGCTTAGGCGATCAGGATCATCGCCTAGAACGTATTCTAGGCCTCCCCTGATGCCTAGCCTATTGCGCATAAGCCGGTACTTGTCACACTCCGTCAGGAGGTGGCGCACAGTAAGAGGGCAGTCACAATCTCCGCATCGAGGCGGGGTTTTCTCTGCAGTGAAGAGGTATGAGTGGGTCAGGGCGCAGTGGCCGATTCTCAGTCTTGCAATGATGACCTCCTCCCTACGACTCCTCCCGACAGAAGTGGGCCACACTGATGTAACCGCTTTGATAACTCGCAATTTGTTATTTGTCACGTTTTTCCATACGTTACTCCACTGCCATAGGACTATTCTACGTTAGACAGTCTGTAGGTCTTGATAGGGTACCAGTGCCGAATCCTGCTCCGGCAGCATGAGTGCCGCCTTTGCAGATGCATCTGCCTTTTCATTTCCCACTATTCGCACGTGCCCAGGAACCCATAGAAATGAGACTTTGAGTCCCCGCTTGTGGAGGGCATTAAGGGCGGATTAATTATCTTGCACAATAGGGTGCAATGGGAAAATAGCGGAAATGGACTGTAGCGCACTCATCGAGTCAGTGCATATGATGGTCGGACGACTAATTCAGGTGGAGTTAAAATTTTCTCGAGCGATGTATTTTCAAACTATCAAAAATGTACAACGTTGGAGAGCGAAAAGAAAGTTGGAAACCCATTATCATAACTTTGTAGACCTCAAAGAATCCATCATGCGACCTAAATATTGCATATTGCATGGCCGCTGTGGATGAATGAACGAATGATGATCTTCCTACTCCATATTTTACGACCCCAACACGTAGATACCTCGATAGCTGGCAGTATTCGATAAGCAAAATAGAAAGACAAGGTGATAATCCCAGGCAAGTTAAGTGAAATAATATTTTTGCTCAAATCCAGTTCAGGGAGGGCGGAACTTTATTGAGAAGCCGTTACGACGAGCAGACAAAGAGTTGGACATAAAAATGGTTTCTCTGTTCTCCCGGAGAATTTCCCTTAAAGCAGCGAAATACAGCTTCCACAGCAGCTAAATACGGAAAGCGATTGCAGTAGTAGAAGATGGACCCATCCACCTATCATGAGATCACTTTCAAATTCGCTTGAACGGCAATACAGGATTCCATGGCGAAAGAGAAAATGGGTCGAGGGTAAAAAATAACAGCATTCCTTTAACGTGTCTTGGATAAAAATATGTATCTAGTGCTTACGTAAAATAACAAAGTGGTGAAAGAAAAATATCCGCTACCGTCAGGTCTCGACCAGAAAACTTCGTATTACCAGTCAGTTACTTTACAGCTCGACCACTACCTACTGATATTAACGGAGCGATTCAATGGATTATATGGACGCGGAAAATATTCAAGCTCGTTTTTTCTAACTTTTTCAAATGAGTGAAAGAGAGCGAAGAGGCGGAGTGACTCCCAGGGTCTTGGCAGAGTGCGAGACAAGAAGCGAGGCCTAAAAGAAAAAAGTAGGACAGTCGGAGAATGCGGAGTGAAGTTCGGTAAGAACGAGATAGTTAAATAGAGTGTTTAAAATACATGCAAGGAATAATATGCCTCCGTTGTGGAAGCCAGCGCGATGAAACCTCGGGGCAGGCAAGCTGCCGCCGGCATTCTGTCACATACCTACTCGGGCGATAGGTCCATCACCTAACCGTGATTGAACCTCCCTCGTGGTGGCCGAGACCAAAGAATATTGCTCCGTCAGGAAGGAATCTGATTTTCTCTCAGAGCGATAGTGGTGGCGCTTCATTTGTTGAGAAACTTTTTTCTCCCATAGTACAAAGCTGTGTTAACCCAAAAGGGAGATTCAGCGATGTGGATGGTGGCGGTAAAGCAGACGACGCCACTTCAGTTCCGTGCCTCAATTGTTTCCTCCCTAACTTCACCGCCAGATGTTGGTGCTCACGAGGATGAGTTTAGCGCTACTCGAAGAGAGTCTGTTGGAAAACCCGCTGGTGTTAGGACCTAGTTCGCGGCAGTGCATCCAAACGAGCGGCCACCTTGCCCATACTTAGCCAACCTCAATTATTGTACGCTCGACTGTGGCTAATAAATTAGTCGTTATTTGTAGTCTCGGCGGTTGTTATCGTGGAATCTACGCCCCTACAAATTGGTGACCCCGACGTGATCTACTTCCACGCAAAGCGATATTCATCGCCGCCACGTGTTATTAGGACAGCATCACGGAGAGCAGGTGATAGGCTCGTACCCTTCGCCATACGCGACCACAGATCAAGTATTTCTCAAGCAATTCTGGTTTTTTCCTTCGGTTTTCCGTATTTAATAAGTCATGTGTGATATCTTTTGTATTTTATGCCGCGGTGTCCAATCACTTTGGACTTAGCTTTCTCCGTGTGTAAAAGCGTTCAGCGCTGTAGTTTGTCGTTATAATAAACTTAGGCGAGTGTGTTTACCATGCCCGAACATAACGCAGGGGCAAGCTTGCCCATGCGAGCTCCGTTATTTTGCCCAGAAAAGCCACATCTGTGGTTTGCCCAGCTCGAGGGTCAGTTCACCCTTACTGGAGTCACGAACGATCGCATAATATTCTGGAGAGTCGTTAGTAAGGGCTCTCCAGAACATTGTGCTATCGTCGACTCGTTACGTCTTGACACCCGTTTCGCCCAGGAAGTGGAAGACATTATAACAAATCCCCCGTTGAGTGAAAAATACAAGCGCATAATTGAGGAGCTGGTTCGCCGTCTGTCTGCTTCTGAGGACCAGCGTATTAAGCAATTGTTAGAGCATGTGGAAATCGGGGATAGGAAACCGACGCAGTTTCTTCGTCATCTTCGCTCCATGGTCGGTAATACCGTCCCCGACGATCTGCTGCGGACCATTTGGCTGAGCCGTTTATCGCGGAACGTCCATGCCATCCTCGTGACGCAAGGGGGCATGGACTTGGCCGATCTCATGACGCTCGCGGACAAAATTATTGAGGTAACGCCCGTTCCTCACAATAGTGTGTTTTCTGTGTCTAGCGATCCTATGATTAGTACCCTGAAGGACAGGATTGAGGATTTATCGCGGCAGGTCCACGCGTTAACCATCGACCGTAATCCGCGCTAACAATCCCGCGGTCGTACCAACCGGCACCGCCAGCGTAGCCAGTCGCCGCATCCATCGCAGCAAAAGAGTGCGGTCTGCTGGTACCACCGTCGCTTCGGCGACAAAGCTACTACTAGTAAGTGTACGCGTGCATACGAGGCGGGAAACGAAGCGAGCAGTCATTGATGGCGGCAGGTGGCTGCATCTCCGGAAAGGACCGCCTATTCGTCATCGACAAGACATACCACGTTCCGTTCCTCGTAGATGTGGGGGCCGACATTTGTGTTTTCCCCGTGGCGCACCTCAAGGAACGACGAGAAAAGGCGGATCTTCAGCTCTTCGCTGCCAACGACACCCCCATCGCCACAAACGTATTCGTTACTCTGTCCCTTTCCCTAGGTCTCCGGCGGGAATTTTTGTGGAAATTTGTCGTTGCAGAGGTGCTGCAGCCAGCGGACTTTCTTCACCACTTCAGTTTGCTGGTTGATATAGAACGTAAACGTATAGTGGACAGTGTTACTTCCTTATCCGTTGCCGGTATAGTGGCCTTTCAAACTATTTTCCAACTGAAAATTATCAATGGTTCCTCCCCGTTTTTCCGCCTTCTTTCAGAGTTTCCGGTGATTACTATTCCTTCGGAAGCGCCTAGGAACGTGAAACACTCCACAGTGCATTTTGTACTTACTACCCCTGGCCCACCTGTGTCATCTAGACCTCGCCGCACAATGGTCCCAAATCGAAAAAATCTGGCCAAAAGTCGTGTTTTCGAATTTTTGCAAGGAATTTTTGAATGTTGTATTCGGATTCTACAGGATATGGTCTACAAAATACGCTACTAATTTGGTAATTTCGTTGATCAGAGCGGCTACAGGGACCCGACAAACATGGAGCATTCAGCGTAAAAATGATAGTTGCGCGAAATCGGTCGATTTCGAAGAAGTTCAGCTTCATGGAGGACAAACTTCACACAATATATTTAGCCAAAAAACATTTTTACCTACAAACATAAACATTAGCGCATAGTTGAAAATACATTCTATTCGGGTTTTACTAAGTTCACTGTTTAATATATTTTTTTAAACTTTTAGCGTTTTTTACCCGAATTTTCAAATAAAATGTACAATATCGTTTAGAGTTTCACTTTCCGTCGCGGAGACTTTTACATGGATACGAAGGGGACTTGCAACGTACCAATTACGAAAATTTTTGCTAATATTTGCTACCCCGACCTCAGCATTGATTTAACTACAATGATGCAATGCGCTGACGCGGGCGGCGGGCGGGCTGGCGCGTGGTAGTGCTCGAGGAAATCCAATATTTAAGGGTATTATTCAATGTTGTTGCATATTTTATTTTCTATAACAAATATTTACCTCATAAATAAACATCTCTTCTCATAAGTAGTACAATTTTGCGTATATAAATGGTTTCCAGTTGACCTTACTTATTATTTACGCGTGCCGATGTTCTCCTAAAAATAGTTTAACAACTCCATCGGAAGGAAATAAATGATTGCGGAACGAAAGTACGCAGCTGAGTATATAGTAATCTACAACAACTTGAATGCATTCAGAACAAAAAAAATCCCTCAAAATACTACTCCACCCTATCCTTCCGTTAGACGGATTAGTAGTAGTAGTAGTAGTATGTAGGTTTTTAGGGCGCATCGACGTCGTGGTCATTTCGCGCCGCGATACGAATAGATGGTATACACATATGGAAATTATTTTTATTGGCGCTGTTTGGTACACCTATGAGCTTCTATACGGATTTGATTAAGTGCCTCGATGATAGCTACCAGATTTATCCGTTAAATCAGCGAAATTAATTTTGCCTTCTTAAGGAAATTGATGACCCTCTCTACTTTGTTTGCGTCGTCGCTTAGGCAGTCTTTAATTTGGTCTGGGATCGAATATCTACTTCTAATGCGGGAGTATTGACCACATTCGGTAAGGATGTGCTTTATTGTAAGGGGAGAGTTACAGTGGTCGCAGTGTGGTAGATTTTTATCTTGTGTAAAGAGGTAGGAGTGCGTAAGGGCAGAGTGCCCTATCCTCAGGCGTGTTAGCACTACTTCCTCTCTCCTAATACTCCTGGAAGAAGAGGGCCAAGGGACTGGGACTGCTTTTATTTCACGCAGTTTGTTGTGCTGGGTATCCGTCCACGATTCATGCCATTCCTTCAGGATGGCAGTGCGTAGTACATATTTAAGGTCTTCTGCGACTAGGGTCGTAGAGTCAATTTCCACTTTTTCGAGTGCTTCCTTGGCAGCAAGGTCGGCCTTTTCATTCCCTTTGATCCCGACGTGGCCGGGGGTCCAGACCAAGGACACGTCGTTCCCTTTTTCTAACAAATGGTTGAGGGTAATTTGGATGTCTTGGACCAAGGGATTATGAGGATCAAATTCGCCAATAGATTGCAAAGCGCTCATTGAGTCGCTACATATCAAGTATGATGAGTCATGGCCTTTAATATTATCTAGGGCGGATTTAATCGCATGCAATTCCGCTGTGAATATACTACTCGGTGCCGGCAGCTTGATCGTGGTGATAATATTTGTAGGGGTAGCTACAGCGCATGCGCATGCCGTAAGTGATTTCGAGCCATCCGTGTAGAGTTGGATGGCGTCTGGTTGTCTGCTACATATATATTTAAACCGCTGGAGGTATTCACACGGATGTGTACATGCCTTCTTGCAGCTAGCGAGCTCCGTGATGATTTTAGGCCGTGATATCTGCCATGGTGGTACATAAATATGGCCGACAGAATACACTTCGGGTAGCTGAATCCCTGCGTTGTCAATAAAATCCTTAAATCGAATAGCTAAGGGTTTAGTTATTCTTCGTCTTCTGTAAAATAGATCGATAAGTCGAGGATTAAAAACAAGTTCAAAACATGGGTGCTCCTTTTTAGATAAAATCCTGACGACGTAATTGCACATTAGGATCTTCCGCCTCGTTTCGAGAGGTGGCTCTCCCGCATCACAATAGATACTTGTGACTGGACTGGTTCTGAATGCGCCGGTTGCCAGTCTTAGGCCGGAATTGTGTATGGTCGTCAGCGGTCGTAGATATGACTTCCGCGTCGAAGCGTATATTATTGAGCCGTAGTCAAGCTTAGACCTTACTAGTGCCCTGTAAAAGAGAAGCATCGACTGACGGTCCGCACCCCATGAGGAGCTGCTTAAATGTCTTAGAATATTTAAATTTTTAAAACATCTGTTCTTTAGATTGGAGATGTGGGTTCTCCAGTTCAGTCTTTTGTCGAGTTCCATTCCGAGGAAGAGTATAGAGTCCACTGACGGAAGGACAACATTACCGAGCGTGAGATGAGGATTAGGAAATAATCCTTGTCCTCGATAAAAATGCACACATTTGGTCTTCTCTTCTGAGAAAGAGAAGCCCGAATCAAGAGACCACTTGTTCAGTTTTCGCAGGGTCATCTGTATCTGCCTTTCGGCTGTACCAATTTTTGACGACCGGCAGAAAATTGCCAAGTCGTCGACAAACAATGACGCAATTACCGGTGGGCTGATACAACTCATCACGTCGTTGATTGCCATGGCGAAGAGCGTCGCACTCAGGACAGAACCCTGGGGAACACCGTTTTCTTGAATAAAAGTTCGCGACACGTGTTTACCAACGTGGACTCGAAAGGAGCGTCCGGTCAGAAAATTCTTGATAAAAGTGGGGAGCCTCCCTTTGAAACCCCACTCCTTTAAGGTACGTAAAATTTTATAGCGCCATGTTTTGTCATATGCATTTTTTATGTCAAAAAACACACCTATGACATGTTGGCGTAATAAAAAGGCCTCGTGGATAAAATTATCAATCCTGACTAAGTGGTCCATTGTAGATCTCCCTCGCCGGAGACCACATTGGGTATTGGAGAGCAAGTTTCGGTGTTCGAGGCACCAGACTAGTCGTCTATTAACCATTCTTTCCATCAGTTTACATAAGCAGCTTGTCAGGGAGATCGGGCGGTAGCTGGATGGTAGCCTCTTATCCTTTCCCGGTTTGGCGATAGGCACAATTACTGATTCCCGCCAGCTTTCTGGGAACACTCCTTCGGACCAAAGTTGGTTGATGGTGGCCAGGAGATGGACCTCGGCGAATACAGGTATATTTTTGATGAAAGCATTGTGAACACCGTCAGCGCCAGGGCATGTGTCTTTTCCTAATTCGACCGCAGTTCTTAGCTCCCACAGCGAAAAAGCCGCGTTATAGGATGCTGGAGTATTGAGTTCACCAAATTCTATTGTAGCTTTCTCCACACTGTCTTTTATTTTGGCGAATGCGGGAGGATAATCTGCCGTACTGCTGACTTTAGCATAGTGAAGGCCTAAGGCATCTACGATGGATTCCTGGGATATTATGGCGTGTCCATTTATTTCAAGACCTGACACTACATGTGTATGGTATTTGCCAGAAATTTTTTTAACCATGCTCCACACTTGAGCTGTAGGCGTTCTTGCATTAATGGAAGACACGTAGTTGGTCCACGACTGTCTTTTCGCGTCCTTTACAACCCGACGTGCTTTTGCTCTCATACGTCGAAAGGCTGTTAGGTTCACTTGAGTAGGGTGTCGATTAAAGGTTCGCAAAGCTCTCTTCCGTCCGCGGATTGCCTCAGCACATTGCTCGTTCCACCACGGAACAGGTTGTCGTCGGGCTTTCCCGGAAGACATCGGGATGCTACTTTTTGCTGCGGTTATGATGGCCTCTGTAAGGTTCTCTGTGTTGCGTAGACCACCTCGGTCCACGTTGTGCTGGAAGTTAAAATTCCTTTCAAAGGCTGGCCAGTTGGCGTTGCGAAGAGCCCAGTGGCGTTTTCCACTATGTTGTGTGTTGTTGTTTCCATGTTTATTTATTATCACAGGAAAGTGGTCGCTGCCGCACAGGTCCTTATGCACGGACATTTGAAATAAATGTGTGATATTAGCCGAGCACATGACTAGATCAATAGATGAAAATTCTCCGTTGAAACTATTAAAATGTGTTTTCTCTCCACTGTTCTACATCTACATCTACATAATACCCTGCAATCCACCACAAGGGTGTGTGGCAGGGGGTGATTGCTCACCAAACATGCACTACATATCATGCATAAAAAAGGAATAGTATTAATATAGTAGTCAGAACTACACTATTTAAAAAAGATAGAAATTGCAAAGCAAACATGCAAAAACATTCTGTTAGTAGGGTTAGCTTTAAGTACTCATACCAACATGCAGCTACCAATGCTATTCATTGCTACTCTCCGATAGGACATATTTACCGTTATTCGTATCTCTTATTGTGCGAGGGAAAAAGGACATTTTGAATCGGTCAGTTCGGCAATCAATTTCTCTAACTTTATGACTATGGTCCAGTCTGCCATAGTAAGTTGGGGTTCGTAAAATATTTTTAACATCATCACTGAAAATATTGCCTTGGAATTTGTGGAAGAGATTAAGTCTAAATTTCAACCTGCGATCTGACAATGATTCCCATTTCAATTCATTTAATAGACCGGTTACGCTAATATAATTATCGTATCGTCCCTTTACAAATCTTGCCGATCTTCGCTGCACACGTTCAAGTTCATTACTTAGACCGATTTCGTAGGGATCCCATACACTGGCAGCATATTCCAAATGAGGTCTAACAAGGGAAAAGTAGCTGATTTCTCGTACATGATCGTCACATTTACCCAATACTCTTTTAATGAAACCCAGTTTGCGATTCGCTTGACCAATTATTTCACGAATGTGTTTACCCCAGGAAAGATCATTTGTCAGTCTTATTCCAAGATATTTAATGGATTCCACGTTAGTTAATTCATTATTACTTATTTTGTAAGTGGTAGGAGGAGAGCTATTCTTTTTCAAAAAATTCATTACAAGACATTTCTTAAAGTTTAATTCTAACTGCCATGTATCACACCAAGTTTCAATTGCTTGTAGGTCAATATTTAAATATTCTTTATCGTTCGGGCATAGAATTTCCCTGTACACTACTGCGTCATCGGCAAATAGACGAAGCTTACTTTTTACCACCTTTTGGATATCATTAATATACAAAAGGAATAGGAGTGGACCTATCACACTACCTTGTGGGACACCCGAAGTGACTTTAATTGCCGGTGAGGAAACACCGTCCAAAACAACCCTTTGAACCCGATCATGCAGAAAATCATTTATCCATGATATAATGTTACTGTCTAACCCATAAGATTTTAACTTCAAAATTAGTTTGCTGTGAGAAACCTTGTCAAAAGCCTTGTAGGGTTAGCTTTAAGTACTCATACCAACATGCAGCTACCAATGCTATTCATTGCTACTCTCCGATAGGACATATTTACCGTTATTCGTATCTCTTATTGTGCGAGGGAAAAAGGACATTTTGAATCGGTCAGTTCGGCAATCAATTTCTCTAACTTTATGACTATGGTCCATGTTAAGTAGAGTGAGGTTAAAATCGTCAATAAAATTTTCTATAATACGCCCTCGTTGGTTCCTGGGTACTCCTACTCCTCCCCAGATGGGGTTGTGAGCGTTAAAATCTCCTAAGAGAAGGAATGGTTTCGGCAATTGTTGGACAAGATCAGCAAGGTTTTTCTTGGTGCATGGTGCCCATTCAGGGAGATATATATTGCACAGCGTAATTATTTCCGGTAGAGCGACAGTGACAGCCAGGGCTTGTAATGGTGTGTGCAGATCTACTCGGGAGGTGTATATAGCCTCGCGAACAGCCACAGAAACACCACCCCTCGCTCTGACTCCCGTAAGGTCGTCCAACTTAAAAACAGTAAAACCTTTGAGTTTGCCATTATCTCTTGGTTTAAAGTGGGTTTCTTGCAAAAGGAGGCAAGAAGGATTTAAATCGTGGATTAATAGGTCGATCTCCTCCTTGTGCAAATAGAACCCGTTGCAATTCCATTGTATTATTGTAGCCATTATATGATAAAAGAGGAAAAAAAATAAAAATAAAAATAAAAAAACTTAAGCACTCTCTATTGAGAGGGGCGTTCCCCTCCTCAGGAGTTTCTTTTTGTCCTTCGATCGTGCGAGACGGATTTCCGTCTCCGACATGGGCTCGTCCTCCGTACACGGTGATGTCTCGCGCTGAGGGTTGGGCGAGGGCGTCTTCACGTTGCCTCCAGCCTTTTTTGTATTGGAAGTCGTGGCTTCGTGTTTGGAGTTAACCTTTGTAGGGGTAACGGTGCGTGTTTGTTTTGTTGCTTTCGTTATTTGATTGGATATATTAGTCTTTGGGTTATCTTTTTTCGGCATGGTTTTCTCAACTGACATCAGTTCCGAGGGTTCGGTCTGCGTGAATATTGTAGTTGTGGCCAACGGTTTTGAGGCAATGGAAGCGAAGGACCGTGAAAAAGTCGGGGCGATCGTTTGTCGATACTTCTTTCGTGCTTCGAAATACGGAATCTTCTCTATAGTTTTTATTTCCATAATTTTTTTCTCCTCTTGCATCTTAGGGCATTCCTTGGAGTAGACCGGATGTGGGCCTTCGCAATTTACGCAGTGTGGTTCAGAGGTACAGTTCTCGTCGTGCTTATCGTTGCCGCAACGTGGGCAGGTGGCTTTACCCTGGCATTGCTGAGCAGCGTGGCCGAAGTGTTGGCAACTGAAACATCTCATAGGGTTAGGGACAAACGGTCTCACTGACACTCTTTCGTAACCTACGAAAACCTTTTCCGGAAGTTTGTCCGTCGAAAAGGTGAGAACGACAGATGTTGTATTAACGAATTCTCCGTTCTTTTTTGTCTTCAATCGTCTGCAGTCGATGACAGACTGGTTTGCCATCTCCCTCTTTATCTCTTCCACCTCGACGTATAACAGGTCATAATGAGAGATGACTCCACGTGACGTATTTAAGGTAGCATGAGCTTCTACATGTACGGGGATACTATCAAACACACTCATTTTTAAAAGCGCATCACTTTGTTTAACATCGGATGCCTCAATGAGTAGGGTGCCATCTCGGAGCTTTTTAACAGATTTTAATTCTCCAGGTACAGAGCGCGTCAAAACTCTATGAATAAGGAAAGGGGAAACTTTCGTGAAAGATTCTCCTTCCTTTGTACAACGCATTAGCAAGTATTTCTTGTACTTAACATTTATATCTCCCCCATCCGTGTTGGGACGGGATCTTTTTGGTGGAGGAAATGTTGGATCCATTTAATTATCCGAAAACTTCATCCCCCGGGCTCCCCACCCACCACGGAGCCACACATTCGGGACGCCGCACCGCAAACCGGTGCGGTCGCCAGGGCTACCCGAGGGGATATAGCACTTCTGGCATGGTTGTCTGCTTCTGGGTTGGTCTCTGGCTACGTGGGTCCTCCAAACCCACGCACTTTCGACGCCCTTCCGCCAGACCCCCATGCCGTCCGCACTCGCCTGCTGAACGCCAGTACGAAACAGTTAGCCGATTGATCAGAGGCGGCTACTCCCTGACCTCCCGTTTCGGTGGAGTCCGAGGCCAAGGTGGCGTGTTGCAACCCGGCTTTCAGGGGATCCGACCCCCATCCAGACCGGGAAGCTCAACCATCAGGATCCTCTTTCCCCACCTTACGGGTCTCCACGCACGGCAAACACGCGGGTGAGTCAGATGGCCAGATGTCGTGGCTGTACTCAGCACAGTAGACTCACGTACTGTCCGGAAACTGCCCCGACGCACTGTGGGTTTTTTAACGAGGTTGTCTCCTCGGTGGGCTCGGGTCCGTGGGGGCGCTACTCCCCATAGGAAGAGATCGTTCTCTTCCCCCCGTGCGGGGCGGATTAGTATTCGTCCTCACGCGGCACATTGACTCTCTGTCGCCTCCGTAGCGGCCTCCTCAACCGCATGCAGCGCAAACGACTGCCGAAAAGGCCTAAGCTATTTATTGCACCCACCGAGAAAACCTAACCACTGCCCTCTGTACACTAGTAATGAATTGCACTTCGGCCACCGGGGATGAACGGAGTAAGCCTTTTCACCCTTCACATGTGAATTTTCTTGGAAAATGGAGATAATAGGATTACTAACCTCACCCTGTGGAAAACCCAAATTACTTTTAGACATCGCTTTTCCGAAATTTTCTCGCTAAAATTCAGTTTTACTCAGAGTTTGCCCAAAGAAAGACGTGAAAGTGAGTTTCTTCACGCGTGGAAGAGGTTGAGTATTCTCGAAGTTTTGAAAAGAAGATTGCAGAATTGAAGAAGAGAGGCCATAGCGTTTAGGTGCAGTGTAGCTCAATGCCACTTTACAATTCTGTGATTATTTTTGGTACAGGGTATTTGATTTATTTTTCGTTGTTTTTACCTTAAAACCACTCGGCTAAGAGTTCAGTGGATATGAGAAATTTCACGCGTCTTGATATGCATGAAAAATGTCTTGAAATTGGAAAAGGATCTATGTCGTTTAAGAAACAATACGTATTGGACTACTTAAGCAACAAGTTAAAGTTATATGTGGACATTAACGAAAAAATTATCTTAAAAAGCTTTGTGGAAAAGTGGTTTTTCTCAAATTATCTTCGCCGGTAAAGGAAAGCAAAAGAAATGAGTTTTTTAGAGAAAATTCGCTGATTGGCTAAATGAGAAGTTGAAATTCCCTCCAAGTTTATTCAAATGTCTTCCCAGTACGTCCGGTACGTATATAATGCGGGATTTGTGATGAGTTTAGTGTGATATCCACATTGCTTACTTCAATAGGTAAATCAAAATCACTACTTTTGAAGGTTCAACAGAGTTAGCTGAAATTGGTCGACCATAAACTATTTCAGGAGTCTAGTGAAAGGGCAAAGAGAAGGAAAACTGAGGATCTTAGAGCCAGCACATCGCCGGCAGAGCTAGCCTTTGCCACATCCATGAGCTATTGAAGCAAAGGTGATGAGTCCGTGGCGAAAATAATAAAAGAGGTGACAACCACTCCCTCAAGAGCGTGGCGAGTGCTATCCAAATGGAGAGCCAAGGAGGTGAAGCAAAGTGAACTAACTCCCGGGGAGGCCCTTTCCATGATCGTTTCTGGTAATTTCAAGAAAAATCAGTACTTGCTCCTTCGACGGACATCTAAGATGCATTGCCACTCCACATATCCTAGCTACAAGTTCGTATTGACAGCAAAAAACGCAACTTACCCTGAGGGTATAATTATCACAGAAGAGAAGTGCGAGGTAGGTCTGCAAGGTCTCCTGACCCACACGGTATCCAGAATTTTATCTTGCATTACTGGGGAGATTGGGGATGAAGGTCAATGTACTCATGTGCAAATATGGCTTCGACGGAAGTTCCGGTCATTCTCAATACAAACAGAAATGGAAGCAGGGAGATGGGACAGATGGAAACCTATTCGCAAGTTTCTTAGTACCACTGCGATTGACAGAAAATGTCACTGGTGAGTCATGAAAAATTATTTCTATTTAACTATGACGTTTACTCACTGCCTAAGTTTCAATGAAAAGCTTCCAATAATTAGTTTTATTCGCAGGAAGCGTTTTGTGGGCAAATAGCCGAACGTCATCCACCCGCTTCTGCCGTCCCATCCGATTCCGGTGGGTTAAGAGACAAAATATATTTCCAAAGAGGAAGAGGACCGTCGCTTTCAGTGGCGTTTAGTATACTGACAAGTGAAGTAGTGTGTGTAGTTTGTATTATATTTTATGAAGTCTGTTTGTAGTCTGTTACATATTTCGTGAAAATGAACGCAGAAGAAGAAAAAGAGGCGAATGTTATAGCGCTGTGGTACCTCGTCAAGTATTGGATGATGTGCCCAACAGAGAAATGTGGGTACATCCCATAAACGAAAAACGGAACCTAAAATCGTTTATTGCAGAATTAAGTGCAGACCCGGAAAAATTTTATAATTATTGTCGTATGAAACCAACAACAGAGACCCCATCATCTTCCAGGCTTGCCATTTTCACTTGTCACACAAACAACAACTGGACAATACTAGAGCCCACTACTTACCTGTAGCTATCACTGCAACGCACGTGGCAGCGATCCCCGCGCATGCGCAGAACGATTTGTCTGAAACCTTTTGCCCGACGGACGAAAATTGACAAGGCAGTACAAAGCGCCGTGCGGCGCTGCTTCGCCTTGCCTTGCCGTGCCCGATGCAGTGTGCGGCACCTCCATTCAAACCAATACAAACCACGTCGCATAAGGCGCCTTAAGGCAAAACGTCGCGCCTTGCCGTGCCGTATCCGGTGTGCGGCCGGCCTTATATTCGATGTTTTGAATGCATTTTACATATATCCTACCGCTTGAAAACCAAGAAGTGGAAGGTAAGTGAATGTTGCATAAAAGCTCTCAATACTGTTTCACGTGAAAGATATTAAACGATAAATCCTTTTTTAGGCTAGGTCTAACGACGGGAGCAAGCAGGCCTTGGAAATGAGGAAAAAAGAAATACAGAACTCCTTTAAAACGAGGATGGGCTCAATTGGACTCCCCTAAACAAAGCTATGGAACATCTAATGATGGTAACACGGCCAGACGTTTTTTGCGGATGCTAAGCTCTGTGCTGAAATCACTGGTAGGTGTTCCCTTAAAATGATTTCTACTCTGGAATGTCACGTGTAAATTTGAAGAATGTAATTTTAAATTAATTGTTAAATATCAGTGCCGAAGCAATTTTTCCTACGAGTTTTACCTTTAATATGGAGATTATACTAAATATGATGCCACGATGTTTTTTCAAGGAATCGACAAAAACCTAATTAATCGGTTTACGGTTATCGTGAAGGCATTGGCGAGTGGCCTGGACATAAATGACGTAATATTTAAAGAATACTGTCACTCAACGGCGGATTTATACGTTAAGCTTTATTCATGGTATCACATGCCACCTGTCGTCCATAAGCTACTGATACATGTAAAAGCCATCGCCAAAGAAGCTGCCCATCCTATTGTTTCTCAGGACATTTTGGTTATCAGAAGTTCCTTGGACACCTACTTGCTACCAAAGCATTGTGAAGTTTTACTAGTGTGCAATATGCCATTGAGCGACCAGAGAGAATGGTCCCATAGGTAGAGCCACGAATTTTTCGCAAAACGATTTTTTCGCGAAATGACGCGAAATATGAAGATTATTTGGGAAAACGCGAAATACATTCTCCTGAGCGAAAATAATGCGATTTTTTAGAATTTTTACGGGTTATTTTGCGAAAACGTTGAATATATAGTAAAACCTCTACCTATGGAACATCTTTTCATCGTAAAATCCTCATCGCCGGCCAAAATTCAAGCATGTAACAGAGGGAAACATCTTTGTATCGAACTGCATTATTTTCGACAAACCTCCGCACTTTGTACTAAGTAAGAGTGAACCCCCCGAGACCGCGAAACTAGCTCCACCGAATGGAATATTCGGTGATAATTTTCGTTCTTGCTCCCACACTTGTTTTCTCATTTCTCCACGAAATATTACTGCTTCCGACTATTAAAATCGATCATTTTAGCCGCTGATGGAAACCTCCCATTTGAATTCATTCAAATTCCCGTACAATATTAATCATCAGACGCGTTTTACATGTACCTACGCATCCAATGATTTTATATATCTTAGGGTTCTTTGACCTTAAATTGTGAATCAAACCATCAAAGGAGTTATTTTAATCCTAATCCCTCTTGTAATCTCATCTTTATTCGTCCGAGCACCTAAATTTCATATAGTCGCCAAGCGATATTCGTTTGTTTTGTTTTTCTCGTTTTCGCAGCGCGATTTCGAACATTATCCATGAAGCCGGCACGAATGATACATTAGTGATTACATTGTAGTCAGTACATTTCATCGTAGTCCCCGTGGAAGCCGGGTTCACATGGGAGTGGAATAGACGGAACGGATTGTGATTGGCTAGATGCTTTTCTGCTTTCGGCCTGTTCCGTGTATTCCGCTCCCATGTGAACTTGGCTTGAGACTTTTGCTTTCTAGAGATTATTGCAGTTTGTCCACATGCAATATTATTTGTTATTTACGTGAGACTTAATTTAATAGCTAATCAGAGATCGATAGCAGAAGTATTTCTATGATGCGTAAATTGCCCTAAGGAAAATGCCGAAATAGTAACTGTGTTTGACCGCGAAAATCAGTTTCGTAGAGAAGGTTTCTATGTTTTTGATAAACAGAAGAAAATATTAATGTGCAAGTACTGCAACTTCCGAATTACTAAATTAAACCGAAACTAAATTAAACTCACTCAAATACATTAAAATGAAAATAACTTTTCTCCAGAACAGTCATCAATATGGTAATGCAATGTATCACCAAATGGCGTTTGAGAAATCTCGGATGAATCAATATTTTTTATACACCGAAATTTAGGGCCATTTCCCATTTTTTATCCCGAAATGGGTCATTTTTAATGACGAAATTTGAGAGTTTTATTTACCATAAATTCTTGCCTCTACCCATAGGTACTAAGTGTACGCTTCGTGACTGCCAAGGGGTTGATGTGGCGGTAAAGCAGACGACGCCACCAGTTCCGTGCCTCAATTGTTTTCTACCCAACTTCACCAGAAGATGGCAGTGCTCACGAGGATGAGTTAAGAGCTACTCGAAGAGTCCGTTGGAAAGAGTGGTGAAAGGACCTAGTTCGCGACCGTGCAGCCAGACGAGCGGTCATCTTGTCCATACATAGCCAATCTTAATTATTGTACACTCGACCGTGGCTAATAAATTAGTCCTGTTATTAGTTAAGTCTCGGCGGTTGTTATTTATCGTGGAATCTACGCCCCCACATGGCTAAAAAAATGCTCTCGACATTGATAGCTAAAAGTGACAATGAAAAAGAGAAATTACGCGTTACGACAAATGGAAAAACAAGTAAAATTTTGGATTTCGCTTTGCTTTCGGTCACACAAAGACCCTGCCAACATCACAATCAACGGAGCCAGAATGACTCCAATCTCAAGTATTGAAATTGTTACGGCATATGATCTGCCAACAGATGCTCTCTTAGGGATAACAGATAGGGTAAGAGCGGTTTAGAGTACGCAGTCGGGTAAGAGTAGGCAGGGACTTTTCAGGCAGTTGGCAACACCACAGGGAATTTCGGTTGTGACGTTTCAGTTGGCCTATAACGGCTAGATGATCACGCCATACTGCCGTCAACCTCTTACATTTTGCTTGGATTTTATAAGGTAAAATATGCTTTTATTACTTTTGTTGGTAACTTTTGTAACCATAAACATAAGAGTTTTAGTATCTTTAACATGAGTTTATGTTGTTTTACTTTACTCTTTAACGCCGTCCGGCGTACCCAGTACGCATGTTTAAATCACCGTATGTCGCCGTCATGCGTACCCAGTACGCTTCCTGAACTGCCGAATATAATATTTTTTCTCGGTCTGAAATTGCGTATTTAGTCAAATATGTTTACTGTATATTGTGTTGATATGTTTAATCTTCGCATTGTAAAATACACAACATTTTTAGCCCTATGGTTGTTTTTAATTTTCCAATTAATTTTCCTTCCAAACGCGAGAGTTAATGAATTTGATCTTTCCAGTCCTTACGTTCCTCCTTCCTAACTATCTTGAAACCATGTGCCAATTCTAGTGGTGAGACGTAAAGAAGGGTCAGCTACTTTCGTTCATGAGATACGATATCTTTCTCGAGAGTTCTCTGCCTTCTCTTGATGTCCTTCCCTCGGGCATCATCACCTCGAGCCCAATGAATGTTTTCTTCGTCGCGACAGTCCCAAACGAAGGGGCCATATGCTTTTCTCTGCGTTTCTTTGCTCCTTCATTCACAGTCCATAATCTTTGAAGATATGAGTGACTATAAACAGACAGCATAAACTGAGCCCTCTCAAAATCTTTACTCATCCCTCGAAGGAGTTTCGAAACCAAGTTGTTCAGTCCACTGGAACCTTTCATGGTGTGTAGTGTCCTATCTTACCGTGCGATAGCATTTTCCTCTTCTGCACTTCCAGCAAGCAGTTTTTATAATTATGTTATAATGGCTTCCACAAGTAGAAAAAGACAACCATTTCCAAGTGACGAGGAAATAACAGAAGTATTACTTGCAAGTGATCCTGACGACAGTCTAAGTTCGGAAAGTGACGAAGAAAATTACAACAATGATCGGTCTGAAATGGATACACTCCAGCCAATTTACGATGAAGTGGAGGATGCGGTTGAAGTCGAAAACTTGGTGTGGGAGGGTATGAAAAGTTATTTAGGTAACAGAGAAACATTTGTTGGTGGTTTCGGATCTCAAGACGTAGCCAAAACTTTGTCCAATCCAGCGGATATTTTTCAGTTATTTTTTGATGAGGAATTTGTTCGTGAAATTGTTTTAGAAACGAATCGTTATGCTGAACAACAGATTTCATCTATTGAGCCCCTCTTTTCGCGAAAGTCAAGAATAACTGCTTGGAAACCTGTGACAGCATAAGAATTATACATTACCTTAGGACTATTCATGCTCATGGGAATTGTTTAGAAGCCAACACTTCGAGCTTACTTTTCCACAGAGAGAGTCATATCGACTCCAAGTTTTGGGGATGTAATTTCAAGAGACCGATTCGAGATCATTTGTAAATTTCTTCATTTCAACAACAATGAGGAAGAAGATCATCGGAGTCCTCCCAAGCTAAAAAAGATTTTTTCCGTAATTGAACATCTAGATGAAAAATTTCAGACACATTTTTTACCAAGTCGCAACATTTCAACTGACGAGTCGTTGACACTATGGAAGGGTAGGCTGTCCTTCAAGCAGTACATTCCACTGAAGGTATCAAAGTTTGGAATCAAGACCTACGAGCTTTGTGATGCAAATACCGGCTACCTATGGTCCTTTCTGGTGTACACAAGAAAAGATACTGTATTTACCTCAAAAATCACTCCAGCTAACTCAAACAAGACAACGTCAATAGTTTTACATCTGATTGAACCACTGCTAAATCAAGGACGATGCGTTTGGATGGACAATTTTTATAATTCTCCTATCCTTGCAACACTACTGAAAATTAAATACATGACTGATTGTGATGGAACGTCGAGGTTGAACAGAAAGGATGTTCCAAAAACCGTGAAAAAGAAAAAATTGCAAAGGGGCGAAATGTGTGGACAACATTCTGGGCCTGTTGCTGTTTTCAAATGGGGGGACAAAAAAATTGTCACGATGATCTCCACATTCCACAGTGACGAAATGAGAACAGTACTCAAAACCAATAGAGAGACCCGAAAGCCAATTTGTGTGTTGGACTACAACAAATTCATGGGCGGGGTGGATCTGAAGGACCAGTTGTTGCATACGTACTTGATTGAAAGAAAACGACATAACAAGTTGTATATGAAGTTGTTTAGGAGATTATTGAACATAGCAGTTCTAAATTCTTATGTTATTTACAGGGAAAATGCGAATAATATTTTAGACCACCTATCCTTTCGTATACAGCTGGTAGAGGAAATATTTTTGAAATATGCTACTGTAGGAAGACAATGTGCACCAGCCCGTCACTCTTTAGATAATGTAGTTCCACGGCTTACAGAGAGATTTTCTGAGGAGGATTGCCGCAGCTGGGAAGAAAGCAAAGCCCCAAAAGAGGTGTGCAGTGTGTACAAAGCACGGGAAAAGAAGAGACAGCGTTTACTGGTGTGAACCGTGTGCAGTAGGTTTGTGCTTGGATTGCTTCAAACCTTATCACACGAAGCAGAATTACTAAGGTAACGTCACATAAATATAATTCCTTACTAACATTTTACACCACAAAACGTGGATTTCTGCATGAAATCAATAGGAAATAATCTTTCAGAGACGAAGATATATACGACGTTACGAATTTTTACGTTATCGCAACGGGTAATCATATCGAAAGTAACCGTGCGATTATGAAGTCCATACAATTTTCTACGAAACTTAAGTATGTCTTTATCAATAAAATGCAAAGTATGTACATTAAAGATCGATTAAAAATTGTCGAAAAATATAAAATACTTTTAAAACTTAAAACGTATACTTTGTATAGAGAGAACGAGGAAAAACCGATAAATGTTGATATAATTCATTTCAAAATTTAGCGTATATTGAAACAGTTTTGAGAAAATTCAAAAAAATTGGTATCATTATGCTGAAAGTTATTAATTATTGAATGATACAATTCCAAAAAGCTGAAATCATTTAAATCTCCTCCGGCCGCTTAATACTATTTAAAAGGACATTATTTCAGCTACACAACCACATAGTTCCGAGTTAATGGTCTGCACTGTGCTGACTCTGAGCTGCAATTCTAAATACTACTACACAGTGTGCTAAGAGTTCGCACTGCTGCGTACTCTTAGCCTCACTGCGTACTCTTGTCCTCTCTCGAGTTTCTCGGACTTTTTAAGGCCTTTTAAAGCGGGGTCTGATTGGGTAAATGATTAGTTTAAATTTTTAGATTTTTGTGTGTTAATGTTTTTAATCAATTGATAATTATTCTTGCCAACAGTTCATTCATTTTTTGGCAGATTATATAAATACATCATGTACCTAGTTTTGACTGGAGTTTTTACCTACATGATTTTATTATAGCTTGATGTTCTTTTTTAAGTTTGGAATGGCTCCTTACAAAAGAAAAACCGAGAGACAAGTTGTGACCGCCGATCAAATGGAGGAGGCTCAACGAAAATTAGAAGCCGGGAAGAGTAAGAGAGAAGTCGCCAGGAAGCTGGGTATCAACGAGTGTACCTTGAGAAAAAGACTGAAAGCTGTAAGTTATTTTCCTTTGGAAACTAATAATTTCCAAAAGCCATCCTATCTTAATTCTTTAGCCAAGGGTATTGTTTGTTACAGGGCACAGTTGCAGAATCACTGGGGCGCTACAAGAGAGCCTTGACTGATGAAATGGAACGCGAGCTTGCCCATCACTGCAGAGATCTGGACTCAAGATTTTATTGAATAACAAGGAAACATATAATGAAAGTTGCTTTCGAATATGCTGAAATGAATGGAGTATCTGAAAAATGTAACAACGAAAAGAAAGTTGCTGGGAAGGACTGGTTAAAAGCCTTTTGTAAACGCAACAATTCATCTGTTAGGGTACCCGAAAGGTGTAGCATGGCGAGGGCAATGGGTTTTAATAAGATTCAGGTCTCAAGATTTTTTGATTATATAAAGGAATGTTGACTGGAAAAAAAATGTCCTCCCCATAGAAAGTGACAAAACAGGTTTGTCCACAGTCCCAAAGAAAACGCCCAAACTTCTGACCCCTAAAGGTAAAAAAAAAGTTTGTAAAATATCAAGTGCAGATCGAGGGGAAACCGTCACAGCTGTATGTTGTATGAGCCCTACGGGAATCTATGTTCCCCCGGCCTTAATTTTTCCTATAAAAAGGATGAATCCGCATCACTTCAAAGATGCACCTTCTGGAACTTTATGCTTAATAATTGAAACCAGTTACATGAATTCTGACCTACTTCTTGACTGGATTCAACATTTTGTGCAGCATACGTAACCATCAGAAAGTATTCCTGTTCTACTAATCGCAGACAACCATTCATCGCATTGTTCCCTTCCTGCGATTTTGTATCGCCGAAGTAATCACTTAACGTTTTTAACTCTTCCTCCACATGCTAGCCATGTCATCCAGCCCTTGAATAAAGGATTTTTTGCACCTCTAAGAACTTCCTATGCAGCCGAAGCTGAAAAATAGATTGTTGCACATCCAGGTGAGCCAATTAAGCTAACCGAAGTAGCTGGAATCTTCAAACGCGTATTCTGCCACTGCAAAAATGAATCTGACAGAAAAAGACTTCAAGGTGACAGGAATAGAACCTTTTGCCCAGACGTTATTAACGAAGAACTGTATGCCCCTTCATTAGTAACTAAATCTGATCCGAAAGCGGTCATTGATGGCACATTTGACATACCTCGTGTAAACTTATCTAATATGAAAGTTGATAATTCAAATGTAAAAGTCTATTGTGGGTATTAAATCAATTTTACCTCTTCCAAAAGTCGAGAAAAAAGAGCAACAAAAAAAGAATAGGGCCATCACAGATGTCTGAAATTATCACCTCTTCCCCATTCAGAAATTTGTTTGAAAAAAGAGGAAAGGAGAAGAAAAAAAGAATGCTAAAGCAGAGAGAATAGCAGAAAGGACTCTCAAAAGAAAGACCAATGAGGATAACAAACATACGAAGAATATCCCCATAGCAAATAAAAAGAAAATTTTAGAAAAAAATTGTCCCAACCAAGCACAAGCACGGCTTCAACACCAGAACTTTCCCCTGATGTCGAAGAAAGCTGCATTTGCCCAGGATGTGAAGTCTTATGCTGATGATTGGGTACAGTGTGGCATCTGCAAGGAGTGGTGGCATGAAGATTGTTTGGCCTATGAAGGAACAGGGCCATTTGTTTGTGATCAGTGCTAGTGCGTACTCTTTAACTCCTTGAGGGCCAAGAGTACGCAAATGACATTTTTCTAAAACAAATAACAATCTTATGTGTTCTTTTTGAATTTAACCAAACTTGTTAAAATTAGTCGTAGATAAGTAAAGAACGTCGAGTACAATTTTCGGCTTTTTATCTTACTTATTTACATCCTGAGGTACAACAAAAAATCCACTAAGTGCGTACTCTTACCCGCCTTTACCCTATAAGGAATTTGTCTGAAGATTGTTAAAAGAAGCCTTAAGCATTTATTCCAAATTAAAATCCCACACCAGGTCTCCAATAAAAGGAAAACTAAAAATTTTAGAATCGGACTTAATAGGCTGATGAAACGAAAAAAGAAATGAAAAACCGAAAAAGTTATGGTACACTACAAGGGTGAGGGGAAGGTTTCGTGGTCTGTCATGTTCCAGGTATCAAGTAGTCGCCAGGTGGTGTCGCGTAGTTTCATCACCAAGTTGTAGTCACGTGCGAAGTATGAATGGTGATAATTCATAAAAAAAATTAAATGAAATAAATAAATGTAAATAAAAATATTAATAAACTGACAAGCCCCTAGGATGGTTATTAATATATCCGAAACGTTGGCAAACGTTTTTGCATTTCAATGAACCTAAACTCCTGACATTAAAAAATAGCAAACTATGATAATGGTTATACTGTTAATTGGGCGTATATTCAACCCAACAATTAGTGTGAGAAGGGTAAATAGGAAGCTTTATTATTTTTATAATCCCCATCAATAAAGCAGCAGATAGTTTGAAAAGGCAAATAGGAAACTATTTTTTAAAGAAAAATACCCCCCCATTCACAACCCAACCATTGGTGAAAGGGTAAATATGAACATTTATACTTTAATTTAAACGAGTGAAATGCATATGAACACTTCCTATTACTACATTCAGCATATATCATCCCCAGAGTTGAGGAAATAGAGTTGAAGCAAAGGGCGAAGTTGAGGTAAGGTCAGGGATAGAAGGGTTCATCTCTCCCCAATAAATAGCCATAGCATTGACTACTTCACCATTTTATACCTGATAATGCGGCCTGTAATGGACATGAAAGCTTGAAAGACAAAGCTCCACATGCAGCCCCCAACATAGGCAACTGGAAAGTTTTTTTATGTTGTTCAAGAGACAGAGACAATATGTTCCTTAAATTTCCTCAAAGTCCATGACCATCAATGCTTCATTAAAAATCATACCACTACCTCTCGTCTCATCACCCTTTTAGTCGCCTCTTACGACAAGCAGGGATACTGCGGGAGTATTCTCTATCCCCCAACCCGCAGGGGTTGAATCAATCTTGAGTTTTGAAAAAAACGAAGTTAAATGAATGTTAGAAGATTGACGTTAAATCAAAATGATGAAAATTACATCAGAAACTTTTCTCTCTTCCCAACGATTGCAAGGCATTAATCCAGAGGTCAATGGATGCCCCAGTTAATTACATCACCAGAAACTTGTTGCAGGCCATTGAAATATCAACGAGTGTATGCACATGCTGAGGAACTGTTCTAATTCCTCATTAGTGACTGCAACTGATTTGTTTGGCTGACATTACACAGAACACAATTTATTACTCCACATATGAATTCAAAAACGTCATTGGTAAAAAATATTTGAAATATTGCACAAGAGTGTAAAAATCAATTATCTTCTGACTCATCACCATTATGTATTTTTTTCTCATGCTTTATCAAATTACTATCCCTGCACTCCACTTTAGATTTCCTGTTCGTTGATTTCATTACAATTTTCATGCTCACCGTGAGAAATCTTATCATTAAAATCATGTGCTTTGTATATGCGTTTCATGGCTCGAGACAGGTTGAGAGCTCCATTCTTCCTCCGAGCTGAAGCAAACAGAGGAAGAGTACCATCTTCTGACATTTCAGTCCTTCCTCATGTCAGAAGAATACAGCATATACCTACCACACCACATTAACAGATATAGATGTAAACCACAAAAATGAGGGTAGATCACATAATTACAACTTTTCCCTTATAATACAGTATGAATTAGTCTTGTAAACTTTCACGACCTCATGAATACTTATTTACTGTACTTCTTTGAAGGTTGTTTACATAATAAAATGAGTAGCAGGAGTGAAAATTTATTTCACCACCATAAAATTCATGACGTTAAAACATTATACCAAAATTACCATCATAAACGATTACACTTAAATTTCAGGAGTCACATCCCTTCCGTACTTCAAAAGAGAGTCAAAGAAGAGTTTAAGAGGAAATACATTAGATCCATCACAGCATTTTTAAATACATGTTTGTTTTTTATATTTTGAGGTTTCCAAACCATATTTATCGCAATGCTTCACCCACTTGTGTATTTATACTACCTTCAATGGCAACTGACAACTTTGGAGTTCTGCTTCTGAAATTAGATATACTATCAAAAGCTCCCTCTTGAATGCACCCAATGAAATCACAGATACAGATTCTAACTTCATACAAGACTAGACCTAAGTATAATTTGATGGCAATAATGCTATTACTCTTTCCTTGATCCTGAATGTTATGACCTTTAGCACAGAGTCAGTTAACTATTATATTTTTCATTAACAACCTCCTATGAAATGTCTCTCACATTCAATCTCAAAGATATTGAGTTTTCAAAGGTAATGTAAATCTCAAGGGAATTTTGGAAGGATCCAAATTATATTTAGTGCAAACCACTTTTAGTCACATAACCAATCATGAGTTAAAGTACGTACCTGGTACAATGAAAGTAGATATCTTCAAAATACACAGACCATAACTTGAAACTGGTTCTAAGAAGTTCAAGGAACACTGATGAGTATCAACATAACTTATGAGAGGAATGGGGCAGGTTCAATCATGGTTCAAATTGGCAATAAAAAGTGTTTTATTATGACACACACACTTATTTCAGCAAATCTTCAGGCTAAATCACTTATGGCTGACATCAACCGGGATTTTCTTTTTTTTCCCTCCCTCAAATGCATATGCTTTATATGATTTCTAAGTGAAGCTACTGTTTTGTAAGCCTTTCCACATTCTGTGCAGGTGAAAGGACAATTCTTTATGTGCACACCAGCGTGACTTCTCAGGTTCCGTGATGTCTTGAACTCTTTACCACATTCATCACATACGTATTGCTTAATATCACTGTGCTGCCTGGCATGTGAATTCAGAAGAAACTCATTCCGAAAACTCATTCCACAAGTGGAACACAGGAAGGGTTTTTCACTTGAGTGAACCAGTTTGTGATGCAGTAGATTTAGTTTGGTACGGCAACGCAAGCCACAATGCTCACATTCAAATGGCCTGTAATCTGAATGTACAATGATATGACTATTGAGGTCTGATAATGAGGAGAACCTGAAAAGAGAATTATTCAGTTAAAAGCTATTTTATCAATGGATAGAACAAATCAGCAACCCCGTACATGACAGAGTTATGTTCTAAGACCTTTGATGGTTAATTGAAAATGTAGATAGTAGAAAATATTTTTAACAGATTATTTTTACAACCATACAAGCAGGACCATTGTAGAACAGCTTATTTAGCAGCACATAATGAGTAAGAAATGGAAGGATAAAAATTATACCATGCTGGTAATACTGTATTTACTTGTGTAAGCCTCACCCTTGTGTATCCTTATTTCTATCAAAAAATTATTTTTTTTGCCCTTGAGTCTGCATCATTTTGTCATAACATGAATGCACGTTCTTTAATAGCCATGCCGTGCTTGAATTACGTGTATGTCTTTCTCATTAATTGATTGAATTACGTGTTAATATCATCACGATCATTATCGAGTCGTGCATCGACGCACAGCCTCTTTTACTGTGCATCTTTTTCTTGTAGCATCTCACAGTTATCACAGTTACATACAATCACATCATCCAGCTATAAAAATGATCTGTTCAAAATAACATCAAACTGAAATAATAGCCAAAATATATACAATTTCAACCTGTGATTATTCTATTATTACGGATATCCGTTGGCATATCAAGAAATAAAAGCAGAATGCCATCCGTAGCTGATAGTGGTGGTCTTATCTGCTCTCTGCATGGTAGCTGTGGACTGGGATGATTAAACAACATAGGAAAGTCTTGGGAACACACGCAAAAAACCAAGCTCAATGTAATAACAATTATAATCCTTATAAAACTAAAGAAAAACACATTCCCAGAAATAGAATCATAAATCACTCATGAATATTCATATCATGACAGTTTTCATTTTTAGTTTCCGCCACTGCTAGATTCAAATACACCATATTTCCTTCCTGCAGCTCGATTTCCTATTTTTTCGGCATCGCTTATAATATGTAGTTTTGTACTCACAGTAAATTATCACAATTTCTCATTAGAAATCATTTTAGGGTGATAGCAGCAAATTATTTTAAGATGCTACATCATGCTGTCTACTAATATATGAAAAAGAAATTCAAGACTTTTCAAGACAAAAATTTTAAAATTCCAGACCAAAAAGGCTAACTTCTTGATGTGTCATCGTGACGGTCAATAGTTCAATGCCCAGTCCTGTCTAATTTTTCTCTCGGAATTGGCCATCTTATTATATCCACATTATTAAAAGTACAAGCACAGCACCTTATCTACTTCATTCATGATTAAACTCCGACTAGAATTTAAAACGCTGTATACTCTAAATGGACTGTACCGTGACATTCACAGCTGTTTTTGAGGAATGCAGGGCGGCACGCCGCACAGCAGTGCAGGATCCCTAATAATTGGTATTTTGGATTAAAAAATGTTCAATTTATATAAATTTGGACTATATAGGTTTTTGAGGTCACTGAATATGAATTTATATTCAAAACTTTTGTAAACTAATTTTTCTGCAAAAAGTTTTGCAATTTTTTTACCTAAATTAACTCTTATTTAAAACATCACCATTAATGTGAACAAATATACATTTTCTCAGTCGCTGAATGCTAATTTGATGTTCATATTTTTGCAAATTACTTTTTTCACAAAAGTATTTGCAACTATTTTTTTTACTTGGATTTACACAAACTCAAAATTCTCGTTTAATTAAAAATTATAGACCAAGGTTTTCGCGATCTCTGAACATGAATTCAATGTTAATATTTTCACAAATTAATTATTTTACAAAAATATAGAAGTGAATTTTCAAAAAACTTTTTCTTTATTTTTGAGCAATAAATTATGTAAAAAAAATAATTTTGCACATTATATTTGCAACATATTAATAAACAGTTAATAGCACTCACCTTCAGTTACAAAACCCATTTTTCAGAACAAGAATCGGGGCAATACACGTTATATTAGAGAGAATTGAAGGTGAAGCTGTGCCTGCTCCTTTTCAAATGATGCACTTGTTACCACTGCAACATTTTATCTTATCTACTAGAGGAGTAGCAACAGCGATATGTCCTTACTTAAAGATGGTTTTGAATTCGTCATTCGGTGCATCCAAAGTATATGCACAAAAACCCTATATAGAAAGTTTTTCTAGACTCATAAATACCAAGTATTAGGGATCCTGCACCACTGTGCGCCGTACACGGCGGTCGGGTTCATGCCGTTCCGTGTGAAAGGAGCCTTTGAACGAAATGATGTCCGTCGCCAGTCCAACCAAAGGCACCTCTTGAGCATAAACCAACTCGAAGACTGACGAACCAACTCAACTTGATCTGGTGAATGCTGACTTCTCCAGTAAAAACGAACGATTTTGTTGCAAACTCGCACATGCCGACAGATGAATTGTCTTTCCAGCGGCTTTCAAGCTAGCGAGTTTGCCATCAGATGAATAACAATTTCACTTTCCAATATTCCAATGAATAACAATGAAAGACATTCCACCACACTAGCTGGCAAATGTCGAGTTCTCCAGTATATCATCCAGGAGCCAACGACATATTCATCGGCGGCGGCACGTATGGCGTCGTCGACGACAACGTAATATAATGAGTGAAAGTTTCTCAGGTCTTCCACCGGGTCAAAGGCTCCATCTCTGCCTCGGGAGAAATGGAGCCTTTGACCCGGTGGAAGACTCGAGACATTTTCACTCATCTAATCCGCCGGGAAAACACCAAAACATAATATAATGCTTTTACTTTCCAGGGGCTAATCAGTTCTTTCACGAAGATGTTATGGTTGCGTATAGAAGCAATACAATTCAATGGGAAATGCTAATAACAAAATGGCAAACGGTAAGCTTTACTGAATGGATGAGAGAAAGAAAACATTCCAATTCCACAGTGAAGTTAATTAATCCCACCCAATTATGATGATGCGCAGCATAGAAACTTAGGACGCGATGGTTTAAATATAATATTTCTAGTGGAATTTAATCGAGTTACACCCTCAGAGGCCAAAACGCAAAATGTCACAATCGTACTAGAGTATGATCTATGGATCGCCTGAATCTTTGGGAGCGTTGCAATAACCATGGTCAAGGTCATTCTTTTGAAATAGCATTCATGGGCAGGAGGGAAGTATACGATCTTCAACCTGCAACCGACCATGCAGATTTGTCACGCGGTGGCATGCAGGATATGGTGCCCATGTCTAGTGCAATCGAACAACGAAAGTCACGAACTCACAAATACTGATCAGTGAGGTTTAAAATAACACCTCTTTGATAATGACAAATAAAGAAAAAGGGAAACAATATCTCATCTCGTAATGCTATGTATGCCGTTCCAATTTTTATCCTGACGATTTGCAAGCAACCATTTTTCCAGATTTTTTATTATTTTTCAGCGAATTCCCAACCTTTTCCAGATTTATTCCCGATGTTAATGAATTCCCAATTTTTTCCCGGATTCCAGACTTTTACCGACTGGTAGACACCCTGTTCAGTCATTGTATGACACTCCAATTCCTTTTGGAATTCCAAGCAGTAAATTCCAATCCACATTGTCAAAAGCCTTCTCTAAATCCACAAATGCAATAAAGGTTGGTTTGTTCTTCTCCATCCTCTTCTCTATAAGCAGCCTAAGGGCTAATATTGCTTCTCTTGTGCCCTTGCTTTTCCTGAATCCGAATTGATCTTTTATCCAGGAACTCCTCTGCTTTCATTCTATTCTTCTGTAGATTATCCTTGTCAATACCTTCGATACATGTGTCGTAAGACTTATAGTCCTAAAATTTTCACATTTCTCCACTCTCTTCTTTTTCGGAATAGGAATGATGATATTTTTCTCGAATTCCCCGGGGTATTTCTCCTGTTGAGTACATGTAGCAGATGGCCTTGTAGAGATGGGCCAATGTCCTCTCTCCCGCATTCCTTATCAGTTCTGCAGGGATATCATCAATTCCAGGAGCCTTATTCATCCGAAGGTTCCTTACTGCTGCATCGAATTCCGATCTCAATATTGATGCTCCCATATCATCCTTATCGACTTTGCTTTCCTCTTCAACAACTTTTGTACTGAGATTGTTCCCGTTGTATAACTCTTCCAGATATTCTTTTCATATCTTCACTTTGTCTTCATTTTCAATCAAAAGTTCTCCATTCTTGTCTCTTATAGCATTGCATCCTGCACTCTTGCGTTACTTAAGTGGTTCCTCATTATCCTATAGGCAGCTTCCACCTTTCCAAGGGAAAAGTTGTTTTGCACATCTTTGCATAGGTTGTTTTGTACATCTTCGGACAGATTCATCCACCTTCCTCTAGCTTTCCTGGCTTTGCGACAAACTTCGTTCCTTATTCTTTTGTAGCAAAGCTGTCCTTCTTCAGTTTTCGCATTCTTATACTTTCTTCTTTCTTCAATCAGCACTAAGACTTCTTCCTTGATCCATGTCTTCTTCTTAACAACTTTTCTTCTTCCAAGACCTTCTTTTGCGGCTTCCTGTAGTCCACATTTAATATTTTTCCAACACTCTTCTACTGGTTTCTCAGTCAGGTCCTCTCCCATGTTGTTTTCTACTACTTTCTGAAATTCCAACTGATGTTGAGTCTCCTTTAGTTTTTCTACTTGCCAAATGTTCTTTACTGTTTTCTTAAATCTCTTGAATTTTAGATGGCATTTCATCATCACTAAATTATGGTCACTGTCGATGTCTGCACCCGGGTAGCTTTTGCAGTCCTTCACCTGATTCCTGAACCTCTGGTTCACTAAAATGTAGTCTACTTGAAATCTTCCTCTGTCTCCTGGCATCTTCCATGTGTATTTTCTTCGGCTGTGATTTTTAAACAATGTGTTAGTAACCACTAACTTATGTTGTGTGCAGAACTCCAGCAGTCTTTCTCCACTTTTCTTTCGGTTTCCCATTCCATATTTTCCAGTTATTCTTCCATCTTGACCTTCTCTGGCGACAACGTTCCAGTCACCTAAAATAATTAGGTTTTCTTCTCCTCTTACCTGTTTTATTACTTCAGTGATATCTTCGTAGACGTCTTCCACTTCATCTTCGTAGACGTCTTCCACTTCATCTTCATAGACGTCTTCCACTTCATCGTCGTAGATGTCTTCCACTTCATCTTCGTAGTCCGACGTAGACATGTAAACTTGTTCCACAATGGTATCTGTAGACTTAGTTTCTATTTTAACTAGTGATGGACGGATCCAGGTTTTTTGTCGGATCCGGATCCTTGCCTGGCTTTCGGATCTTTATCTCGGTTTCGGATCCTTAGTTTCAGATACTCGATTCAGAATTTCTTTCATTTTCTAATCCAGATTTTTAATAAATATATAAATACAGCAACAATAGAATCACCAAAAAACAAATAAATTTATTGTAGAAAAAATCAACTTCCTATCATCTATTTGGATAATATTTTCCTGGATCAAGATTTACGGATGCAATAACTATATCTTATTACTTCTAATATAAAGATCACCTTCCTTATCACATACTCATCAAGCAATACATTTTTGAAACTTGTACAACTATTCTTTAGAGTGCAGTTAAACATTATCAGTTCATTTTCATTAATAAAGGAATTATTTTCCAATCATTAATCAAATCGTTGAATGCTTTCAAATTCTTTTTTAGAAACAAAAAATTTTTAATGCGGCCAAGAGATCCCATTTATGGAATATCTGGGGATTCCATTATCAAGACAAAAAAATTATTATATAATATTTCAAGATGCTAAACTAGCATTTTTGCAATGTATTATCTAATAATCTTTAAAGTGAAATTTGAGAATTTTCTACTACTAAGGAGAGGTTGTGTAACTCTGACCTTGAAATGAGATTAGCCTATTTTCATGCTACTAGAAGCAAAATTTAAAAAATGTCTCGGATTTTTTCTACATTGGCCTTGTTTTGCAAGAAAAAAGTAGGATGACATGTGGGGAGCATGTATTCTCCAAAATCAGGTAAGCCAACAATAGCAGAGTGGGGTAGTGGACTGCAGGTAATGAAGTTTGATTCTTATCGCTGTTTAAAATTTTTCTTTCAGCCATTGAATCAAAAACTTTATCATCCTTCATTTCCAACCTTTGTGTGTGGATACTGCCTATTTTGTACTTCTATCGTGTAAACTAGATTTACAAATGCATCACCCAAAAATAGACTGTATAGTTAACGTACTGATTCTACCATTTAATTCTGCAATAAAAAATGTAAAATTTTATTATTTTTTTGAATTATAACTTGACATGAAATTTCTGATAATCTACTTTTTTTAACTCCCTACTTGCATTACCCTAGGAATACAGCATGGCCTGTATTCCTAGGCAGTGTTAAGGATCGAACTCGCGACCGGCAGTACTCTAGGCCTCATTTTTAACAACTACGCTATCATAGGTTCACGGAAATCTGACGAATGTAGGTGCCCCACGTGACATCGGCTTAATTTTTTTCTCGCGCATCCGGGTATGGCGAAAAAAGTCATGAGTATTTTTTTATTTTGTTTTTTTTTTGGCACGGAAAAAATCTTCTTCTCATTTCGTGACCAAGTTACACAACCTCTCCTTGTCAGTATCTGCCATACGTGCATCCCATTCACGGGCTGCATTTATCACGAATTTTAAAAATCTCGGATCCGGATATGATTTCAGTAGCGAATGAAATGAAAGACTTGTGGATCCGACCCGAGCATCCTTAATTTATTAACGGTACATTTTTAAATCAAATTTAAACAACAAAAGTATAATAAAATGAGTATTCAGATGCAATGGTTTGAAATTGAAGATGACAATTCATTTTCGATGCAATGATTGAAAGAAAAAATTAAACTGTGAAAGGGATCGAACTTCGCACAGTACACTAGCTCTCATTGTATGCCTGATACCGGCAAATGTAATCTACCCGCATGACATTCTACGTATTTTTTTCCCGCGATACCGGGGTAATGGGGGGAAAAAGTCATATTTCTTTATTTTGCTTCTAGTTGCACGGAAACATTTTCATCTAATTTCCTGACCTGAGTTACAAATCCTCTTCTTGTCAATATCTACCGCACCTACATTCCATTCACAGGGCCCTTCGATCGCTAAGCCGAGAAAATTTAAAATCTAAGATCCGGATCCGATTTTACTCCGTGTCTTTGGATCCGAATCCGGAACCGAGAAAAATGAAAGATCCGCGGATCTTTGGATCCTTCGGATCCGATCCGGCCATCACTAATTTTAACCATTATAATCCTTTCACTGTACTGCAGTAAGCTCTTCACACGCAGTCCTGCATTCTTCCTGAGCATTTTGCCTACTCCAGAGTTACCATTCAGTGATCCGGTGTGAATAATTCTATAACTTCCACTCCAAAAGTCTCCTTCTTCGGGCCATCTCATTCGCTCTCTCTCTCAACTCGATGTATTAGGAATCACTCACTGATTCCTAATACATCGAGGTCCATTCTCCACATTTCCACCTTCAGGTTCTCCAGTCTTCCACAGGTCCGAAGCGATCACACGTTCCACGTTCCTACCCTAAAATTGCAAACACACTTGACTGATGTACTCTCTGGGGTAGTCCTCACCCAGAGATCCGAATGGGGGACTATTTTACCTCCGGAATATTTTACTCGAGAGGGTGCCATCACGTCTGATAATAAAGGAAAGAGTGGAGTAGCTGTGACTCCTCGGGATAATAATGTGGTAGTTTCTCCTTGTCTTCCACATCGCAGTACTACAGCCATTAAAGTAAATGTTACCACGCCTGTAGTGAAATGAGTGTCGCTGTACCGACCACTGTGGTCTCCACCTTCACTCATGTGAAGAAGAGCTGCTGCCCCCTCCTCCGGGCGATGGGATACGTAATTGTTGGCGGCCTCCATCGCCAAGTGACGGCATCTTCCCAGGTATGTATTATTTTAAGGCCTACCTTACCCAGGGATAGACCAATACCCCCCGGAATGCTGTCGCTTTTTGTCCACGTCTGCTTATTCGACGAGTAAACTTGCTTACCTCGCAGCTAACCTCTATATCTAGAGGTCGACCCACCAACCTGGTGGACGCACTCAGTGGCTTTAAGCTCAGCCGCAAGGCTGCAAGTATAGATCATGTATTTGTTAGATTTTCAAATTCTTTTAAGTATAAGCTATTACCAGATGTATTACGTTTAGGAATAACCTATCATTCATTGGTATCGCTCTCTATCTCTGCTAAAGAATGCAGAAGTATTTGTGGAAATAATCCTACAAACTAACATGCACCATGAGAGTAAATCATAAAATATTTAAAAAATCAGCAACAAGTATTAATTGGGATGCTGGGTTTAGTGAAAACGATGCATCTAATGTATTTTTGCTTAGGTTGGAATTTCTCCAAACTAGTCTCGAAGCTGCAAAATATAAAGAAAATCACAGGAAAAAAAACGTTAAGTTAGAACCGCGGATTACTGGAAATCTCCTACGTCATATTGAGAGGAAATATTACTTTTTCAAAAAATACAGAAAACACCCAAGCAATGTTTTCCTAAAAAATGAATATCTTACGTGTAGGAACAAGTTGTGGGATACCCTGTAAAACCCCACTAGTAATTACTACATGTCAAAATTTCAAAAGGCAAATATAAATATTAAATTTCAATGGAATTTTCTTTAAGAATTAATTGGTGAAAAACAAATAGATCATTTGATGCAGCAGTTAGTATTAAATGGAATTGTTATTAATCATACCAAGCATTTAGCCTCTGAATTTAATAATTACTTCAACAGAATTTTCCAATGTGCGAAAGTAAGATGTAATGACGAGGTACAAAATGGCGACTAAGAGCTCTAGGAGGGATTCACGGAGGGGCTTCTGTTCGAGTGCAGAGACTGTTCCACAGATGGCAAGACTTCATAAGATTCTATCAAAAGACTCAGAAGCAGGAGTGAGGTCTCTGCTGCTTCCCTTGGGAGACTTCATATCTTCCGACAAGGAAGCACTAATGCTAATGCTGGAGACCCACTTTCCGGGCTACAGGGAGTTGAGGGAGATGCATCATAGGAGGAATCCCATCCATCTGGCTTAGTTCCTTAGTATTTTATGATTAAAAATGTATTATCACCAAGCAATTCACACGTCATGCATAATGTGTATGCCAACGATGATTGATAAGGATCCTTACTCTGGCAAGGAGCATCTGTAAAACGCTGCTATGATCTGTCATTTTACGTAAAAACCAGTAAATTTTACACGTCGGAACCAAGACCCCTAGATGGTAATTTCATAACTTCGTTATTTCGTAATATCGATTACTTTTCGATGTATTTAGATACCCTTTTGCTCGGGACTGATGATTTTGCTTCTTAAAATCAAAATATCATAATTTCAAGGATTGCAAATTTGAGTTTCTACATTATGTCAATGATCTGAATTATGCACTTCAGGTCAACAGCATAAGTTGATATACATAGTCATCATTTGATAGAGCGTTCCCGTCCCATTTGTAGATTTACCCATTTCCCATTATATTCACTTTCTAGCTTTTTTAAAAGGGTGCGCCAGGAGTCTATATTACCCTCTATGTAGTCTCCATAAAATCTGCTTTGAACAATCATTTTGTGTGTCTGTTATGGTAGTGAATGACAATACTTTTAACCACTCACCTCTTATCACAGTACTGGCATGGCACTGGCTTGGTCTTTAAATGCTCCTCGGAGTGCTTTCGCAAATGATTTAAATATCTAAACACCTCCCCACATTCTTTACATCTAAACTCATCTGCATATATTTCTGGAAACCTTTTCTTATAGGTCTCAATCTCAGGCACATTTTTTGATGATGATTCTTCGACATCTGATATAGCCTCATCAGTTTCAGCATTGCCCTGAAATAATGACACAAATTACTTAATTGAGATTTTTGAACAAAACTGTTAATGTAGAAGAGGATGAATAAAAAACATAATTCACTCAATAAGATATCATACACACAATAAAATATGTAAGTAATATAATAAGATAACTCAATATTACTCAATTCCTATATGACTCTCAATTAAGTGTATGACTGCAAATTATTCCCACCGCACAAGATAGTTACAATCTACAAAGGAGGGAGCATGATACATTGGATTCATATCTGCTAAAAAAAAATTAAATGCCAAGTTTGTAAAAAAAGTTTGCTTCTCGATATTAATATAACACTTTCAAAACTCCATAATATTAAGGGCAAGGGGATTGGGTTGGTTGGCTACAGTACGGTGGCTAGAGTACTGGGCTCCCATCCCGAGGGCCCAGGTCAACACCACCTAGATTAGAAGGCCTTAGGAATCACATGTTATGTCATCATCTGGAGACCGCACGAGCTAAGTTTGCGTCAAGAAGGAAATCGACCCTCAACTAGAAAATTTATAACTGTATTATGCGTGATTCAGTACGTCATTCTCTTTTATTTATTGATCAACCCTCTGTTTTAATCCATCAGATAGTTAAAACGAAATAAATAAATGAGCAATAGTGAATATACACCAAACAAATGATATGTAATTAGAAATGTAATTCACATTGAAATCTTATGTTCATCTTCGACATCTGATTTGGTATCTCCTTTTCTTAGTGCGGCGAGCCGATATATCAGCTTTTGCATCGCGGACGAAAAGTGCGGTGGGCCGATATATCGGCTTCCGCATAGTCTATAGGTAAAATCGTTATAACTTATTACATTTACATAGTATGGTGTATATTTTTTGTTTTATTAAAAGTGTGAATTCTCTGCTTTATGGAACATATTTTTTCTAATTTTTACTGTCAATTTTAAATGCATTTCATAAGCCATAATTCATGGAATAATTTTGGTGTCGATTTTTTCATGTTCGCGTAGGGAAGCTCAGCCTAATCTTATGCTTATTCTTTTTTCACCGAGTGTTGTTTTCACTATGGACAGGCACTGAAAAGCTAATAACATGATAGTTCTGCTATCTTATGAATGTGTTTTGGTGAGATGGTTTTGATTCAAAACTGCTTACTTAGTATATGGTGATACGATGCATATGAAAGCATTGCTATGTAATCATTTTGGTATCTCCTTTCATCCTTCCAAGCTAATCACTTGGGCCGCTTGGAATGGGATTACATAGTCAGAACTTCTTTGTGTGTCAGGGCTTTATTCTTTTTCTGCCTTGTGATAGTGAATACATCGTTAATAGAATATGAGGAAAGCAAGTCTCTTCTCGGCCAAGGAAGTTCAGTGAGGTTTTTCCCTTGTGAGTGTGTGGTTGAGTCAGAAGCGATTTCAGCAAACACATGCGTTTCATTTTTGTTTTCATTTTGGGTACCTGTTATGGCCACTTATAAAGAAAAAGAAGATGAAGAATTGGTAAATTACCTATTATCGCTAAGTGATGATGATGATTACTCAGAGGAAGATGTCAAGAGCGGGCATTTGAATGACGAAGAGAATTCCGATTCTGACAACTCTGACATTGTGATGCAGAGAAAAAGGCCGAGAGTTATTGAGGAAAGGGATGAAGATGATACAACCCGTGAAGTGACCGATGCAATTCCACAACCGAAGTTCAACGTGACATATGAAGGCTGTGACAATTGGAATACTAACGCCTTCACTTATGCAGAAATACCAGGTCCCAAGCATGTGCCATTGTCGACAGCTGACACCAGAGCATACTTCAATTTTTTTCACCCCCATGCTATGGAATCTGTTTACACAGGAAACTAACAGGTATGCTGAGCAGTTCCTTGCTGCCTTGCTTACATAATACATTGTCGCCAAAGTCAAGAGTGAGGCAGTGGCCGAAGGTGACAGTAACTGAAATGAAAGCATTCATTGCAATTCTACTAGAAATGGGTATAACAAAAAGACCAATCATCTTTTATCACAGTGCAAACAATTTTCGCTCCATACCATGGTTCAGCAAAATGTCTAGGGATCGTTTTCAATTGCTTCTTAAGTTTTTCCATCTCACAAACAAGTCCAAACTTTTTCCACCTGGGAATGAAAAGTATGACCCTTGCACTCAATTTCAGCCCATTGTTGACCATGCTAACCACCTTTTTCACCATTATTATACACCGCATGAACATCTTAGCATAGATGATAGTTTAGACGCATAGATGAAACTTTAGTTGGTACCAAAAGCCATTCACAGTTTCTTCAACATCTACCAAATAAACATCACCACAAATGGGACATAAAATTCTGGATGCTCTGTGATTCGGTAGTGCACTATAGTCTGGCCTTCTACTGTTATCATGGTGCAAAGAATAAAGAAGATAAGAAAGAATTGCAGGAATATGGACTAACTTTTGTGGTTGTGAAAAAGCTTTTGAAAATAGGTAGGTAATTATTTTATGAAAGGATTCCATGTTGTTTGTGGGAAACTTCATTTCGAATTGTGACCTGGCACGTGAATTATATAAAAATCAAACTTATTTGACAGGGACATTGAGAAGGAATCGGAAGAACATTGCCAAAGAATTGAAAGAAAAGTTTAGCGTAGGGGAAAAGAAATATGTTAGAAGTGATGAAATAAGTTTTCTGTTTCACCTCTGTTGGCCAGATGGACTAATTGAGCTGCTTGAATTTCGGATGCAGAATTCCTCGACTTTTCTCTGACCTTTTCCTCTTTTCTGAACTTCCTGACTTTTCCCTGATTTCCAGATTTTCCCTGACCACTGGGCACCCTCTACATAGTGTACCAAAGAACTATGCTGCATGAACTGCGAGGGTATGCATCCAGTGTATTCTCGCAAATGTCGAAAGATGATAGAAGAAAGAAAGGTCATGGAGATCAAGACAGTAGATAAAGTCCCTTATTTAGAGACATGGAAAAGGTTCAGGGTCCTAAATGTACCGACCTTTTCTAAATCCTTTGCATATGTGGCAACAATAAAAAAAATCACTCAGGGAACACAGACCTACAAGAATGAGAATAAAAAGACAGCTGATTTGAAGGAAGTAGCCAGGTCGGCTAAGGCACCAAATCCAGCACAAAACCAAAATCCTACCACTAATCCGATTGGTTCTCCAAGGAAGAGCCAATCCAAATGTACCACCAGGGTCATGCTGAACCAGCGTGAAAAGATGCCATCCCCCAGCCCCTCCGGACTTCCCAAGCTAGTATGACAGGAGTCGAAGGAGTAGGAAGATAGTCCCTCAAGACTGATGTCCTCCTCGCCAAACAAAAGAAGCACTGTATTTGGCACTGATTCTTCTACTTTTTATCTTATCTATTTATTTATTAATAATATATATCTATGGCTTTTATATTACAATGGAACTGTAATGGTTTCTTTAGGCATAAGGAAGAACTGGCCATTTTAATCCGTGATTTTAACCCTGCTTTCATATGTCTCCAAGAGATGAATTTTAAAGCAATGGATGAAGGTGATTTTAAAGGGTACAAGGTTAAAAGATTCGATGACGTTAGCAGCCAGAGGATACACGGCAGAGTGGCAAATGCTGTTCAGCAGACTCTTAACACCTCCAGATAGGCTTGTGCGATGAGTCGATTAATCGAAGTCATCGATGATGATTTCAGTCATCGTGGTGCGATGACTGAAATCAATGACGATGAATGTCATCGACCATCGACTGCGATGAGTCGATGAGAATCATCAATGTCGATGAGAATCACCGATGTCGATAACTCGATGAGTTGATGCGAATCATTGATGTCGATGAGTCGTGAAGTGCTGCTGACATGAAAAATGCTACCACTGATGATGACCCCTTCCTGGCGGAGCTCCACTAGTACAAGGAGGTCCCAGATTTATCCAAATCTTCAGATGTCCTACATTGGTATAGGGACTGGAAGGATGTGTATCCCCGCCTTCAGAAGTACGCGAGGAAATACCTCTGTATTCCTGCCGCTTCAACGTCATCAGAGCGGTTCTCCAGCGATGCAGGAAACGTTGTGTTGGACGACCATCTTGTACTCACCGATGAAAATGTGGATATGAGAATTGTATTATACCACAACAAAGAGTTGTTGCTTGATTTGTAACTTGGTGCTTGTTTCCCTCTTATAAAAAAGGCCTTGTCCTTCTCAATTAAGTTTGACCCAATTCAGTGTTCACTTAATAGCCACACCAAACTGCCAACCGAGACATCTGCACCGATCATCGATAGTCATCGATCATCGTAATTCATCGATCATCGACATTCATCGATCATCGTAATTCATCGGTCATCGATATTAATCGATAGTCATCGAACATCGTGTACACTCTATTCGATGATCGATAACAGCCATCGTCATCGAAGCATTTTGATGAAATTTTTTCATCGAAAATCGATGACATAAATCGGTCATCGCACAAGCCTACCTCCAGAGTACAGCAGGACACTCCGTTTCAGGCTGTAGCCATTTTAGCTGACTCTTGACAAGCAGGGATACTGTGGGAATATTCTCTATCACCCTACCCACAGGGGGGTCCATCATAACTTGGCTCAATCACCTTCTCTGATTTCTTATCTCCCATGAATACAAGATTATTTCCCTTGTTTTTATTATTATAAACATTAAAAGTATGTGAAATCATAACTGCATTTAAATATACAAATATTAGGGCTGTGCGAGTCTCGACTTTTCGAGATTCGAGCGAGATTAAAGTACTGCTCGAATCTCGCTCGATTTCGAGATCAATACGCTCGAAAAACGAGTCTCGAGCTTGTCTCGAGATCTCCGTCGTGGTGGACGTAATTTTACGGGGTCTTGCGTTATAATGCGACATAGTAAATTTATATTTATTCCCTTCCTTTTACATGATAATTTCATGATGTCATGCCATAAAATGTAGAGATATCTCTTAGTTCTAGGCCTAGAGTCGAGAAGTTAGGAGACCCTAGGCCTCAGCGTAGGGCCTAACCAAGTCCCTGCTCTATTTCGTAATCGGAGGCCTAGTACGTACTAGCAAATGAAGCATAAAATAGGCACGTATGAACGTAGGGTACTTCTAGAACTAGCATAAACACAATAAGTAAAAAAAAGTTACAGAAAAATCCGGTTATTCTTGCCCATCTTTAAAGGAAATCTTCAATTTAATCCCGTACTACTGTGAATTTCAACCGTAACGAATCAATTGCATTTTAATGGAATATATATTTTTATTTTATTTTCCCATCTTTCAGCACGAAAAGTTATGGGTTCAAGGTGTTTACTTGTTTACGCAATGCTAAATGCGCCGGAATCCCGGAATGCTCACGCAAAGCTGCTTTATGACCTTGAGATAGCAACCCTGTCAGCTGTTCCGAGAGACGAGATGAAGCTCGCCTGTAAGCACGCTTGACACTTGCACGCGTTGTTGAGCGGAATAAAGTAAATCTTTGTCCTTGACCGATCCCAACAACCGAGGCAATTGGGAAGATATGGTACATTGAAGAATTATATAAAACATCACAACTGATGGTATCAGATGGCTAAAACTCGCTTAAATGCTTGGCAACAAATTTTTCCGGTTAAAACATGTTTACTCACAACCTTCCCCACGTCTACGTATATAGGTCTGTTAATTCTGGTCTGGTAATTCGATACAAGGTTCGGGTTAGCCAAAAATTAAAATAAACTGAATTGAAGAACCAAGGAATATGAAAATGATAGCGAACACACTGTAATTTAAGACAAAGAAATTACAATTTTTAATAAATGACAATTACAATTGATGTTATCGTATGTGCTACCTGCGCTGTTTTAAAAGTACCCTTTCGCGCCGGAGCCTTGCAATGAAAAATGCTTCCCTTGTCATTAGTACCGTGAGCATATTCTTGTATTTCTCCGTACGGAACTCACTCTTTGCAAGGAATTGCACAGACATACTCCTCGTTTATCTTGTATCACAAGTCAGGGAAGCCGGACCCTTTCCTCGATCACTCGGCAGAGGTGATAACGACCCTCTTCTCAGCATACCATCCAGACTCAGCCAACTATTCTTTTACTCATTTACTAAAAATATTTGCCGCCAAATATGAAAATACAGGCCCAGCAGTTCATACCGAATGTTCTGTTCTGCATTTATTAATTTTAAATGGAAATTTACCGTTATTATTAACAAACCTTTTGCAAAATGGAACACTCGAAAATTTTTTTTATAATAGAGTTCCGTTCAAAATGTGGAAATGCACAGAAAAAAACTTTATAAATGTAACTCTGAGTTCATACTTTCCCAGCATGCTACAAAAATCGTGATACTTATTGTTATCGTTATATATCCACCGAGTATGTAAATAAATGCTTGACCACGGACACACAGTGAAAGCATCTACCATGCTGAGATGAAAGATTGGAGAGTACCCCTGTCCGCATGCCACGGAAGGGTCCAGCGAAGAGCGGGGCGGGGAAACGATAAAGTTATCATTTTTAGGGTCGATCCCTCAGTCGGGTCTACGTAATTGACACAACTAAACCGGTTTTCCCCAGTAGACCCCCTTCACCCAAGAAGTTCTTCGTCTCTTCACGACGAAATTCATCTGGGCGTGACTCATACAGCGAGAAAGAGGAGTAAGTAACCCGAGAAGATCTCTCCGCCTTATCAGTGTCTACCCCCGCCCAGCTTTGCTTCGACCCAGGTGGCCACCACTAGTGGGGGAGGAGTTGGGTCACATTTTGGGGCTTCTGCAGCCAACACTTTTTATGCTTGCTTGCTTCTCGCTTAGCAGCGACATGCAAGCGATGTTGACATGCCGTTAGTTCACTTGCGTTGAAAGATCTACGCCATTTATTAATGACATTCTTATGATTCAATTGAAAAATCTATGCGTGGGCGCGGTTAAGTTCGCTGCGAAAGGGCGGAATACGAAATTTTACCGTTCAAAATGTTGCTTGAATTTATTATTTATCCCATCTAACAGACGAAATTTAATATGAGAATAATGAATCTTCCTCATCGAAACGGATGAATTGACAGCTTTCTCACAAGTGCGAAAAAGTGCTACAATGTTGCGACATTTCTATGCATTGGTGCGACACGTAGTTATTTCGCGGATAGATTTCAACGGGCTCTCATGATTTTTCATAAACACATTTGATTTACATTTGATTGCCACAAGTTTAAATGAAGTGCTGCGTGACGATGAAGAAGATGAAAGTGATGAGGGCATCATCCCAAAAAAGAAGACATCCTCCAGCCATTAAATACCTTGCATCATTTCCCATTACTTCACGAAGTTGATGATGATTTTATAGATAATTTAAGAAAAATTTAAAAAGTAATCCACTCAAAATGGAATGGTAAAAAGTGCAAAAAAAACATCACAAAATATTTTTTTTAAAGTTAATTCTGTAAATGAAATATTACTTTCAGAGGGGTTTTTCTTCATTTACATTTTGCCCAGGCAGTTTGTTTGTTTGCTATGCAATGCTAGTTAACTTTCTTTGAGAGGTGTACTTTTTATTTAATTATCTATTAACTTAAACCCTTATTTCCAAATTTTATCTCTGTTCAGTTCATACTCTTCCACTTGCATGATTTTCTAATTATTTACACCCTTGATTAACACTTGATTGCCAACACAAAAAGAAAAACACGAGCCAAATCCACAAAAATAAACTTTACTACGACCCGGGTTCCACTGTATTACAGCATCGTCAGGTAGCGTTTATCAAAGATGCACCAACATATATATGAAAGAACCGAAATGGGGGGGGGGGGGAAGGGAGGGAGGAAAGGGGAGGAGCGTGGGAGTGGACGGTTATTGGTGTTCAACAGAAGTGACCAGTGTGGGGAAAAAGGAGAGTGGGAGAAGTGGGCAGGAGTGGGTAACAGGGGGTGAGGTGGTCACAAATGAGTGGCAAATATAAAAACAAAAGTCTCGAAAGGTTCCTTTGAAGACAATCCTTCTCTAGAAGTTTGTTGCAGCACCGGACCCCGTCCGTTGGGTGCTCCGTTGAGAGGTTGTAAATGTGGGAGGGGCAGAACCCTGGGTGATGGGACCCCCTTTACAAAGGGTGTGAAATGCGATGACTCCCTTCCTCGCTGTGGAGTGAGCGGTGCCGATGATGGAGGCCTCCGTTCGTTTGCCCCCTTGGTGAAGGAGCAACAACCGAGTGGGGTACCACCACCTCTGCTGGTGGAACTCGGTGCAGCTCCTTGTCAGTCAGATGTCCCGTGGAGGAGTCGCAAAGGATGGGCCCAGAGAGGGTGAGGGTGAGGGGGGGGGGGGGGGGGGGGGGAGGAAGGGGGGGGGGGAGTGGACGACACTGCGAAGCCTTTCCTTTGCAAAGGAATGATGTAGTGCTGTGGTTCCTTTCCTCTGGTGGTGCATGTGGAAGCAATGTTGAAAAAGGTCCTTCGGTACTATTGGTGAGGTCCGAAGAAGATATAGGAGTGGAGCCTTAAGTGCATCGGAAGGAGGGGAAGGGAGAAAAGCGTGAATGAGTTGGTGAGGGGGGGGGGGGTAGGGTAGAATTGGGTAAGGGTGCTGGTGGAATGATTAGGAAGTCGTGGTCTGAGTTTGATTTTGGTTAAAGTTGATGGAAAGAAGGGGAGAATTAAGGTCATATAAAAATTCATTGAGGAGAGGGATATTTTTCTTGGCTCGCTCGATTATTTCGATCTGCTCCAAAGCGTCCAATCTTTTACCCCTTCTTCTCAAAATGGAGAACTTTCACTTCAAATTGCACTTATGCCTTGTCTCTATCAAGTGCTTAGGCACCATGAAGGTTATATTGCCTGTCTCCGTGTACTTTTGGTGTTCTTTCATCCGCGTGGAAAAATCACGCCCAGTCTGTCCCTATGTATGAAGCACCACACTCGCACGTTACTTCATAAACGCCACTTTTCCTACCCTTATCCATGGGGTCCTTGTTATTGCAGAGGAACCTATTCAGAGTAGTTCCAGAGTAATTCCAGAAGCGAGTGAAATCAGCTATTGCTTCATGCTCGGTCCTACTCAGTGATAGAGAAAAATTTTACCTGACTACAATGAACCCTATGCCTCCAAGATTATACGGATTATTTAAACTACATAAAAATGAAGTCCCCGATCAGACCGGTTATATCCAGTGTTAATGCTCCAACACATAAATTAGCATTTAAAGTCAATTCAATTTTCCGACAACTGACTGAGTACTCTGCTAAGTACGCCATCCAGAATTCAGAAAGTTTAACAACAAAACTCCAGAATTTGGTGCTACCGCCTAACGCCAAGCTATAGTGTCTTTCGACGTGAAAAGTTTATTAACAACCATTCCCACCAAGAAGCACTTTCGTTTGCTAATGATATCCTCTTCAAGGCTAATGTCAACCCAAACATATCAAAGGAATTACTCAGACTAATGACAGTTTGCATAGACCAAAATTACTTCCTCTTCAATGGTGTGTACTACCAACAAAAGGAGGGGCTGGCTATGGGATCTCCTCTTTCACCAATCCTGGCTGAAATATTCATGGACAAAATTGACGAGGGAATTTTCAACACAGCAAACGACCACATCAGAACGTTTTTTACTGGTATGGATATGTAGATGATGTGATTTGTTGTTGGACGGGCAGCTACAGACAGTTAGACCTGTTACCCACTCCTGCCCACTTCTCCCACACTCCTTTTTCCCCACACTGGTCATTTCTGTTGACCACCAATAACCGTCCACTCCCACGCTCCTCCCCTTTCCTCCCTCCCTTCCCCCCCCCCCATTTCGGTTCTTTCATATATATGTTGGTGCATCTTTGATAAATGCTACCTGACGATGCTGTAATACAGTGAAACCCGGGTCGTAGTAAAGTTTATTTTTGTGGATTTGGCTCGTGTTTTTCTTTCTGTGTTATCATGTTTCGCTTCCACTCTATATCGCCTGAATCTTCAGAACTTGATTGCCACATATTCAAACGCTAAATCTGTACTTTTGCCTGAGCAGTCAAAAAGCTAGATGATTATGTTCTAAAATTCTATTGTACATTTGATTTAAAATATAATTATCTCTCCACCATAATTAAAATAGTTTTAATTTTTACAGTGTAATATGTATGCAATAATGATCCCTTAGTAGTAAAAATAGTTCCAATGTCAATGTGTTCTCAAACGTTTATGAAATCTTAGCATATTTTTCAAAATCCGCTCATATCTTGATTTTATAAAACACCCCATTTTTGGGTCCCAAGGTGTTATGTAAAATGAAGACTACTGTAATGCTTAAGCTTAAACTTATGTTTGTGTAAGTACAAAATTAGTACATGCATAGATAAAAGTCTCTACTGCAATTTCAGTGTGCTTAAATCTTGCTCGATCTCGCTCGAGATTCAAGATTTTTTCAAATTCTCGCTCGATCTCGCTCAAATTAAAAAAACCCCTGCTCACACAGCCCTAACAAATATATAATTAAAGAGACAGCAGCACATATCATTGCCAAAACGTTCCATTAGCTGGAATCATTTTGCTGAACCCTCTTCATAACGAACCTCTATTTATCAAAATGATCAAAAAATTGGTCCCTTCCATTTCAATATAAAGAGGTTTTACTGTATATTTATTTCACAGAGATGTCGATATTTTTATGCAGGCTTACTTCTTATAGGAATGAATGCGTATTGGCTTACGCGTATCGGATTTTAGGGTGATTAGGATACAGCATAATATTATATACTCATAAAGTTAACTCTAATTAGTGAGTTAGGCTTAGTTAGGGTTAACGTTATCAATTCCAAGCCGTTTCATTATTGTATTACAATGGCCGGAGATATTAACATTATTTACCTAAGGTACAGCAACAAAATCAGAGCCAGAAGATCAATCGTATTATAATAAATTATAGGTAGATGTGCGGGCACAAGAATTTTGCCCTGAGCAAGTTTGACGGACCAAGTGGGAAGGTGGTCATCGAGAGACAATGGAAAACTGTACACGACCTGTTAAATGAATGGCCCACATAAAAGTGTGGAGCTGTTGAAGAAGGAAGGTTAATACTTCTTTTGTAAAAATTATTATCTATGAAACTTCTATCCTTAGTAACTTAGGAATGTTCAATCCAGGCTTGGAAATATATAAGGGAAAGAGTGAGAGGGAAAAATGGCTCGGCTACACACAGAGAGGGCCACTACTGGGAATGTTACTGTATGTGTATTTATTTAGTGTACACTCTGAAAAACATTACTTTAAATCGAAAGAAAGTTCTGCTTTTCATAACCACTTCAATAATGTATATGCATTTTCTATTCCAAGGGTCCAATACCCTACTCAGCATCTTGAACTAACAGTATAAAATACTATAAATACAGCAGGTGCTATGAAAGACCGACTTCAGCCACAGTGATGTGTAACGTCGCATTTTTGATGTTCTGTAAAGTCTCCTAAAGTTACATGGTCGCTCTGAGCATCTCACTTTACGGCGGGCATAAAGCAGCGCCAGCGAAGTGAAAACATCTGATCCGTAATCACGATGGGTGGTATGGCTCTCATCGGGCACTCCGTAATGCCAAAATAAAGGCATTATAAGTTAGGTAATCGCCCTACAGATATCATCTGAAGATCAATAAAAAGAAAACTAAGGTATTGTTAAGCAGTAGGAGAAAGGTAGCCAGGACCAATGTTTAACTAGGAAAACAAAAAATCGAGGAGGTGGAAGAGTTCTGTTACCTGGGAAACTGAGTAACCAGCAATGGACGAAGTAAAAGAGAAATTGCCAGTAGAATTGCCCAAGCGAAAAGGGCATTTTACCAGAAGGAGATTCTGCTTACAGCTGCAAATACAAGTGTGGAAGTGAGGAAACATTTCATCAGAACATACATCTGGAGCATTCTACTATATGGCAGCGAAGCATGGACAATAACAGCAGCAGAGTAGTCCAGACTGGAAGGATTTGAAATGTGGTGCTACTGAAGAATGATGAAGATAAAATTGATCGATCAAGTGACAAAAGAAGAAGTCTTTAGAAGAGTGGGAGAGAAGAGATGTCTACTGAAAACCTTAAAAAGAAGATGGGACAACTTAACAAGCCACATCTTAAGACACGATTGCCTGATGAAGACAATCATCGAGGGAAAAGGGGACGGGAAGAATGGAAAAGGCAGGCCTCATATGAGGTATATGGAGCAAGTTGTGAAGGATGTAAGAGAGAAGAGCTACGTCAATATGAAGAGGTTGGTCGATAGAAGAATCGAGTGGAGGGCTGCATCAAACCAATCCTAGGATTTTTGACCGAAGATGATGAGTATGGCACAGTACAAAAAGAATAGCCCAATCAGCCCAAAGACAACAGTGGGCAATTGTGACTTGACTATAACCACGCTTAAAACCCCATGCATCAGTTTTTATTTCAAACTGTATATGAAGGAGGCAGAGCATGAAAAGAAGGTAGCATGTTTACCATCTCATCTTTCAGCAAAAACTTAGTTGCATTTAAATAATATACCTCATTGGAACCCATGTCCTCTTCTAAGTACTCTCCACATGAAGTGCTTTCATTTTCTTTGTCAGTTTTATACATCTCATCAAATTCCACCACACTTTCACCTGCCTGTAAATAAAAAATAATGGCACTTATTCAATTGAGAACCATGAAAAAAATGTAAGTAAAGAACATAAAAAACATGTATTTCTAAGCATTTCTAAATGAAAGTCTGAAATTAACTTTTTTGCATCTTTTGATATTTACTTCTTTCTCATAATGCTACCCTCGAAATCAAACTATTATGATTTTTGGTTTTCGTTTTACCCTATATGTACTTGATCTCTACAAACGACCTCAACTTCTTGAGTGTGCTGTACCATCGCAGTTTCCAAATTGTCCCAAATATCTATCTGCTACTCCGAAAATTAAAAGGAAACCTCCATTAGAGCGTGGGATACCCCAGTTGGCTGTCAAGAGGAGGATTTCCGAAACATCAGTCGATGATTGTATTCCACCAGGTAAGAATTATTTTCTCTTGTAGCGTTACAGCCACTGTAAATCGCTAACCAAACAATTATCACACAACGACTTTTAAATTAACTATTATGCAGGAGTGTATACTCAAATATTCAAGATCCAAATAATATTTGTGCTAGACCAAACAGAAACTTCTAAAAGTTACGCATCGCAGTGGTACAAATTATTGCTACTGTTCCACATTCTAATGTATTCCATTTATCAAGGCAAATGCTTACCACTTACTGAAGATCACATAAATTTTCATGGAGGAATAAGCGGTAAAAAGTAGCGAGACAAAATGTTTGGTGAATTTAGAAGACTTAAGCATGTAGACCATTCTCTGTAAATTTCCGTGGGTTAGGTAAGATAATGAAATTTTAGTTAGGATGAGAAGTAAAAACTTTAGCGTTCCACAGGGTAAAGAGATTTATTCCGACATGTTTCACTTCACTGAAGCATCATCAGGTACAAATTTTAGTTCACCATAGTTCGATAATAGGAGAATATTCATTTTAAAATACAATTATACTCCAAGCTAATTTCTTTGTGAAATACCATATGCAATAGCTTAATTGTAGTCGATGAAAAATATCTCTCTGAAGGTTAGCATGTGACAAGAGCCTTTCTGGACACTCCCACCTAAAATCTTCACAATTTGATTTTCTGCATGTCAGAACTTTGTAGGAAATCGCAGGTGACCCTGGGAAAGGAACTGGCCCTCCTACCCTGAGTGTGTGAATTGGCATACCATTGGCATAGTATGGGGTGAGCTCTACTCTCACCTATCAAAGACCAACCTTCGGGTTGAACACACCCTTTATTACATTGATTTCATGGTTACAAAATTACATAAAATTAGAAACGAAAACATTCTTAAATGTTTTCGTTTCTAATTTTATGGACTTAAATCATTGACACTCACCCCCTTTTGAGGTGTAGCCTACCTATCTAAAATCTCATCTAAATTCACGAAATAAAAGATGTTTTTGAGCTTATTGTTAAATATCAGCTACTGGGAGTAGAATAATAATGAAAAATACTGCTAAGTAGGGATTACATACACTCCCCTAATCAATTAAAAGAATTTACTGTTTATTAATGTTTTTATTTTTCAATGGCTAATATTCATCAGATTTGACATCTTTAAGTTTAAGTGTATGGTAGACATGTAGTAACCTTTTAGATCTTTCAAATGTAAGCCTGTTCCTTAATGGGCAGTGTACATATGACAATTACTAAACACTCTTTCAAGTTGTGCAGAAGATGCAGGGACATTAAGTAATTTATTTGCAAGATTGCTCAAACCTGGATGCTTTCGTTTAGCAAGCTCCCAAAAGGTTGATGGACTTTTGATGCTCTTGTTTCTCAGCACACGAATAACACTGTCTTCACTATCACTGATGAATTTTACTAGGTTTTATTGCAGTTTTAATTTTTAATCACTCTGAGTTCCTCCATCAGGCAAGTCACAACTAATTATAAGTAAATACTATAGTTAAATAATAGAGTTAATAAAATAAGAGATTAATAGTAATTAAAACTGCAACAAAACAATTATTTAGGAGGACTAACATTATTTGTTCAAGGTAATGTAATTTTGTAACCATGAAATCAATGTAATAAAGGGTGTGTTCAACCCGAAGGTTGGTCTTTGATAGGTGAGAGTAGAGCTCACCCCATACTATGCCAATGGTATGCCAATTCACACACTCAGGGTAGGAGGGCCAGTTCCTTTCCCAGGGTCACCTGCGATTTCCTACAAAGTTCTGACATGCAGAAAATCAAATTGTGAAGATTTTAGGTGTAGTGTCCAGAAAGGCTCTTGCCCGGGATTAGAACCTGGGACCCTCCGGTCAGTAGCTCAGTGCTCTACTAGGCCACCACAACACCTTATCAGTGTAATACTTTACTTTGATTTTAACCGCAATTTTCTACATTTTATTAAACGTATAACATTATTTTACAGACAAAAAAATAGTCAACAATATTCTACATAATCTATGCAATATTCTATATAATCTACATTATCTACACTATTTTCTACATGTATGCAGAAAAATAATATTCTACGTGTAATGACCCAACCCTGGAATAAGGCACAGAATAACTGCTCAAGTACAAAATCGGGCAGGAACTCCAATATAATAATGAGGTCCATTTCAGGTTTGCATCCTTATAAACACTGATATGAAACACCTATGAATATAGATGCATACTTAGGTAACTAGGTATCAGTAAAAGAGGGATCATTAGAATTTAAATATGAAGCAAGAGACCCACTTATACCAGCACAATCATAGTCCCCTCCAATACAAAAAGATCATATATACACAACTACACCTCTTAGATACCTTTATCTCAGAAATGTCTTCAATGCCACTTGAGAATTCCAACTGGTTGGTGCCATGCAAATTCCCTAACTCTTCATATATCGGAGAGGAATCCACATTACTCACAGCAAGCACATCACTATTATCCTCATGAGAATTCATCCTCTGTTTTTTTAACAATTCATCAAAAGCTTGCTTTTTTTTAAGGACCCTGTCCTTAAAGTCCTTATACTCAATCAACATGGTGAGGCAGCCAGAACACACAAACTGGGGGTAATCATCTGTCTTTGACACCTGAAAAATATTAATACATTACTGGCAGTCCAAATCAAATTTCAAATTTCTTTGACACAAATAACTCTATCTTCACCTTTGAAGGACAAAATTAAATACTTTTTGTATTACCTCATGGCCAGATATTTCAATTATCTAGACTGAATGGATTCATCATAGTTAAGTGAATGCCATTTTTTTATCCACCATTAGTTGTATCATCTCCAAACAAAAGGAGCATTAGAGGAGAATTTTATTATTCTTCAATTACTTTTTAAATCAAAAATATACTGTGTGTTTTATCACCCTCAGATTCTAATTCACATGCAGAAAATAATTAACACCTACGAAACATTTTGTTCATTTTACCACACATTTTGTTGGGTATATAACAACTGCTTAAAATATCATGTCCATACTTCACTCTCTATAACCATATCATAACCACAGTGATTTATAATTGTCTATTTGCAAGATATAGATGGAAACACATGTCTATGCACAGGAGAACACCACACTTCATGCAACCTATGTTGGTCAGTTCAGTCATTTTTCTCTCTGAGCAAACATGGCAATGCAACTTACTTGCTTTCTAAAGCTAGTGCTTAATGCCTTTCACTTTTAAAAGAGTTATTCTACTTGCACTTGGATTTAGCCTTCCACCCAGCACACTCAGTGATCCAGTCTCTCTCATTCCACACACACCTCACATTTTACCTCGAGCACTTGTGGGGTATGGATGCATGGTGCTTTCCTCATGTTGCCTCATAGCCCTGACCGAGTGAGTTCACTATTGCTGCTGTGCATTGTTTTCTTTTCAAAATGCCTGTGTGCTCTCAGTATGGTTTCGTTACTAAGCGTTCTCAGAAAACGGTGGACTGCGCCAATTGTAGCGGAGCGTTTCATCTTGACTGTGCATCCTTTAATGAAGCTGATTTTCAACTACAGTAGAACCTCTATTTTACGAAGTTGAAGGGACCCAAAAATTGGAGCTTTGTAAATTAGAGGGTTCGTAAATTGGAGGTTATCTTCCATTAACTCCTCTGCCTCCGGAACTGATGTTTCACCAAAACCAGCTGATCTCCAACAGTTGGAAATAGTTTTTGGGGTGACACTGTCCCATGCTCTGGCAACACCTCGCACAGCATGGAGCAATATCCATGGAGGCACATCATGCACATAAGAGGCTTGATCTGCTAAAACTACTAAAACTCTGCTGACAAGAATGCGAGTATACTTTCAATGCAATTAAACACTACGCTGTACTTAACTAGTCAAATAGTTATGTTAGGGTTGAAATCAAACTAATTACTATAACAAATAATTGTCATCTGCTCATTCTGGGAAAAAACAACAGATACTGCATGAAATTCTCTGTGGTCAGTGTATCTACATCAAATTGAAAGGATTTAAAAATTACACCTCAATTGTATTGATTCACTGTATAGCATAGGCGTTATTCCTAAGGCTAGGAGACTCACTTTAGCAAAAGGGAATGAAACAGGCATGAATTAAAAACAAACAGGTGAATATTTTCCTACAAATTTATAATGGTATGAACTTGGCTGCTGCAACTGAATTAAGTTCTTGTAGCTGTTCAGTTGGTAGATCTCAAATAAGGGGAATAACTCAAAAGAGAATTAACTCATCCCACGGAGTATTTTAAGCATATTCAGTTATGCACTAATTAACGTAAGGGGTTTATTTAGTGCTAGTCGATTTGTGTTTAAAGAAGCCATTTTAACATGGGAAAGCAAGGGATATATTTTAACTAGGAAATTTCGAAACAACTTCCAACTGACCTAGTATATTTCAGTGAAAAGACCAGAAAATGCCTTTTTTGAAGAAAGTGTATCGTTTGAAATACATTTAATTATATTTCACAGCTGATGAAAGTCAATCTTAGAAATTCACACAGTTAATTTGAAATTCCCTCCTTTTTAAGATTCGTTCTACAGTGCTGACATCTAGCGGTGATTTACGGGAACTATTTACTCGCGGCTATAGAAAGCGATCGCGTACTGACAGTCACGATCGCAAATTCTTACCTAACGACGTAAAACACTTCTAATGAAAAATTAAATAATGAAATTGCATCAAGATTTGAATATAAGTAATTTATTATTGCAAAATTAGTATTTTTTAATGAAACTAAGCTCCACGACAGCTGCAGCAAAGATCTTCCTACGGGAATGCTATTTTCAAGTGTAAGGCTGAACAAAGTTCTGAATTGGAGTTGCGGCGGCTACCTTAAAGCTAATTTTAAATAATTCCAGAAAAAATATGGATCCTTAGTGACGACGAGTTAGGTATTCGCAATACACAAAATGATAGAAAAGGAATAGAAATTACCAAGCACTAATCAGATTATTTTATGAACTGGGGCATTGTTTTCGAGAAGTAGGCGTCGTGCCATGCGTCTTTGAACATTTTTTCCATGGATCATATAATTAGCGTTGAATTGCGATTCCGATGATCAGTGTCTGGGATTTTTGATACAGTTTAAGCACTTCAAAAAGCACTATGCTCACTTTTGATTTTTCCACATTTTCCCATATGAAATACTTGGACCGAGGGCCCTCTCAACATGACCTATCTGGCTTCAGCTGCTCCTGTCGCAGTATACAGCGATCATTATTCCATTGTACTGAGTTCAGTGCTACAAAATAATTCAAAAACTTCGTAAAAGAGAGGTCAATCACTCCTAGGGACCGGCCTCTCACTTAGTAAATCAGTAAAATCGAGGTTTCGTAAAATAGAGGTCATTTTACATGGTTTTCCTATATACAAAGATCGGGACCAGTGGAATGGTTCATAAATTGGTGTCATTTTGTAAATTAGAGGTTCGTAAAAAAGAGGTTCTACTGTACTCATGGATACAAATCAGACTTGGACCTGCTCTGTCTGCACTGCGAAAGGCCACTCTTCCTGAAGCGATGATACCCTGGTGAAATCCTTGGGAGCTGATTGTCTTCCTGGTGATACCCAACTTGTGAGTTCTGGTGCAATCTTAGATGAGTTATTAAATCATGTAAAGGTGATACAAGAGGATGAAAGTGAATTTAAAAACTCTGTAACAAACGAACTAAGCAAACTGCATAAATCTAAGCCGACTTGGGAGCATTCAATGAAAGAGAATAGTAAAACCATTGCTCTAATACATGACTCTCTTTCTAATGTCAGTGCTAAATTTGATAGTCTCGTGGTCGAAAATGAGTATCTTAAAAAGCGACTGCTTAACCTTGAAGCCGAGCTTATCTCTATTGAGCAGGACTCTCTCAGGAAAGCTGTGGAAATTCAAGGCATTCCGCTTTAAACCTGGAGAAGCAATGGATTGTATAATTTGTTAAGTTGGGCTAGGTCTAGGGGTTAAAATTGAATCAACTGATATGGACTATTCATACAGACTTAATGCCCTTGGGCAATTAAACAACAGCAGACCTCCCGCTATCAGAGTTCGCTTCACGAGATCCACACTTGTGCAGAAAATACTAGAGGCTCGTACAGTGAAAAGGACCCTATTGATAAAAGACCTTGGCTGGAGTGATTCAGCTGACACCATTACTTATGTAAACGAGTCTCATAGTGCTACGAATCGTAAGGTGTATGATAAGGCAAGAGAACTGAAGAAAAGTGGAATGCTGAAGTATCTTTGGATTAGAGGGGGTAAAATATTTGCTCGTGTTGATGATGGAACGGAACAACATCTCTTACGTACTGAGGACAATCTCCGTGTCTTCCAATGACTCGAGGCAAGTAGTTCCTCTGTCCCAGAGTTTCATTCAGTAATTTGAATGACCTCAACAGGGAACACGTAACTACACCCACTAATATGCGCCCCACAATCAATGTTTGCCTTGTAAATGCTCAGTCCACTGCCTGCACACATCGATGAATTTAACAATTTTTTTGTGAATGGTCATTATGATGTAATTGGAATTTCTGAGTCTTGGTTAAAACCATCTATTCCCTCTACATATGTCAGCCTAGATGATTATACATTGGTATGAAATGATAGACTGTTGAGAAATGGCGGTGGAGTATGCTTGTATATTAAAAGTTGTTTTAATTATAAAGTACTTTCTTGTCTCAATGAAAATCAAAAACCAGAGGTCATTTTAGTTGAAATATTTTTTTCCTCTGGGAAAGTTATAGTGGCAGTAGTGTAAAGACCACCTAAAGTCAGCTACTTGAGTGAGTTTTGAGACTACGCTTACTGGGATTCTCCCATCGTGTACCAATACAATAATATGCGGAGACTTTAACTCTGATTTGTTAAAGGACTCACATGACAGTAAATATATAAGAAATATGTGTCATCGACTCAATCTGTCGCTGGTGCCACTTAACCCTACTCATCATCTCCTTGAAACTAGTACTCTGTTAGATTTATTCATTACGGATGACCTTTGTAAAGTTTAGGAATATGGACAGTATCCTGTCCATTCTTGTCGGAGCATGACCTAATTTATATTAACTACAGATTTAAACTATGTACTCATAAGCCAAATGAAATGTTTTCGTAACTTCAAGGATTTCAATTTGTTAAAATTTACATCTAATTTAGTTGATACTGACCTCAGTGAATTTTTCAATACTCATTTAGTGATAGTTTAGTTGATTTTTTTAAGTTAAGTTGATATGTATTTTCAACTCAGTAGTCATGAAATTGCTTGATGTGCATTGCCTGGAAAAGTAATTAAGCACAAATGTCATGCAGCCCCATGGTTAACAATTGAAATTAGGAATTCTATGACACTTAGGGATCGCCTTCAATGAAATTGCCGAAGAACTCTTCTCCCTCACCTCCACGAGCAATACAAAGTGATTCGTAATCAAGTGCAGCAAGAAATTTGTACTGCTAAACAGAAATATTATATTGAGTGTTTTTCAGAAAAATGGGATGCAAAGTCCACCTGGCAGGAGCTGAGGCACCTTGGTCTTGGTAAGCCTAGGCATTCACTACCTAAAGCGAACTTCCCCTTGGACGATCTAAATATGTAGTAATTTTCTTACACCAGCTTTCAAGGAAGATAATTCTGTCAAACACCCTGACGGCATCCATTCTTCTCAAACTGACAACAGTCCCCCTTCATTTGATTGTGCATCACTCACTGTTTTTGAAAGTGCAAAACTTTATTTCCCTCACTACACACCGGCAATGCTTTTAAGTCACGTGAATGGTTTGAAATCGGACTCTGTACATGTCGATGGAATCAGCACCAAAATGCTCAAAGCCATTCTGCCCAGTCTAATGCCAATGATACTTGACATCTATAACTGCTCCCTCAACTACTTCATATTTCCTACGCTGTGGAGATCTACCCTAGTTCGACCGATCATGAAAACAATAACTCTCAAAGAAATGTCAGACTTACGACCCATATTAATTGTATGTTCTCTTTCCAAACCTCTTGAGCTCTAAGTACATGCTGTTACAGTGGAACATCTTACACGGCTAAATTTCTTTGTTGAGTATCAATCTGGTTTTCGTAAACATGATAGCACTCAGCCGGCCTTAAATAAAGATATTCGACGATCCATTGATGCTAAAAAGGTCTTAGTACAGTCTTAGTACAATTCGATCTGAGCAAGGCCTTCGACTCAGTAGACCATGGCATTTTACTTGATCGCATGAGTCAAATTAAGTTCTCTTATTCAACCCTTCTCTGGTATCACTCCTATCTTTCAAATTGTCAGCAATCTGTAAGATGTAGATTATAATCCAATCCAATCACTGTTCCAACCCATCTTACGGGGGTTCCACAGGGGTCGATTCTCGGACCTCTACTTTTCAGCATTTATATCAAAGAACTCAGTAACATAATAGCCCACTGCAAATATCACTTGCATGCAGACGATCTACAGGTATACCTCAAGTCCTACCCTTCAGAAATCCACCACGCCATCATGTTGGTTAACAAGGATATCCAACTCATCTGTGACTGGTTGACCAAAAATTGATTAAAACTAAATCCCAATAAGATAAAGTCCATAATCTTTGGATATGCTCCTAGTGTACATGTGTTGCTCTCAAGTGGCCTCCCTAAAACCAATGTTTTAAATATCCCAATTGACTATTCTAACAGAGTCAAAAGCCCAAGAGTATATTTAATCAGCACCTTAACCTGGAGCGAGCAGGTAAATGCCGTCTCAAATAGAGTCCATAAAACTCTATACAGAATGAAGTATTTCAAACACCTAATCCCTACTAAATTGCACCAGAGAATGGTTCAGACCCTAGTATTTCCTCATCTTGATAACTGCTCTGTTATTTACTCTGATGTGAACAAGAATTAAGCATTAAATTACGAAGACTCCAAAATTCTTGTTTGCGATACATCTTCAATATCCGTTATGATGAACACATAACTCCCAACTACTTAAAGTTGAATTGGCTTAAACTGGTGCAGAGAAGAATGGTTCAGAAGACCTCACTTTTATTTAAAGTAGTAAGCACTAAAACTCCATCATACATATATGAAAATTTAGTATTTAATGCCCAAACGACTAAGAGATCAACCCACATAACTAAAACATTTCATATCACCAAACACCGCACTACTAAATGTGCAAATTCATTCAACATCTCTTCTTGTAAATTGTAGAACTTCTTGCCAAATTACATCAAATTATCCAGGGACATCTCATAGTTCAAAAATGACTGACTATTTACCCCCCTCAGTGTCCTGAACATATTTTAGACTCGCTCATATCAAGCGATGTTTATTATTGTGTCTGTCATTCTCTCGTTTGTGTTTGTCATTCTGTAATTATGTTCCAAGGGTTTTTTTTCTAGAACAATAAAAGCTGTTTTCCATTAATATTATCAAAATTTTACGTTTATAATTTTCTTTTGTCATCTTTACGGACATTATTGTCATTTTAGGACTTTCATGTTTGTGATTTAGTTCCCACAATGAGCTCAATTGTTTATTTATTTGCTATTTTTAATGTATTTAATACATACTATGTACTTGACGTACGTCTTATGTGTATGCTACCTGTTCTCACAACGAACGTAATGTTATTTTGTTTTTTTTCGTTATCCGTAATTCATTTCATATTGTTATAGTATTTTTGTCCTTAGAGGACATTTCTCCTAGAACAACTTTTCAATTCAATTCATTCCAAAGGATCATGCACAAATGTTAGTCTACATTTTCAGCGAAAATCTTTCTTATTTAGGAATTTAGAAATAATGTAACTGTTCAATATAGTCACATCCAAAAGGTAAAAAAAAAATAATTTTTCAGGGTGTCTACCATAATTTGAAACTAAAATTCCAAGTCTTTTCATGGTTTCCAAGGCTGAATACCAAATTTTCAAGTTTCTAACGAAAAACTTACCCTAGGTCACCTACATACAAACATTAATTTCTATTTTAAACATGTATAACAATAAATTACCCCAGAGTAAGCAAATCTTTGCCTTAACCAACGTAAAATCCATCCAGAACATTCATTATCTTATCAAGTATATCACTCAGTGTGTTTTCGGAGATTGAACGATTTGTAACTTCCTATTTCTAGCGTTCATAGATAGCATAGTTCATGTACCTAAGAGTCTATCATGGATTTCATTATGAGGGCAATCACATTTTTATTATTTTTGATACAATAACATTTTATAATTCTGTCTGGTGTACAGGTGCACGCAAGAAAAATTGAGAGTTACAAATACGTATTTCCAGAATTAGTGCTTAATATTCCTCGATGAATAAAGTTACATAAATGATATTTGTAACATTGTACAGTCCACTCACACCACTAAAATCATATAAATTACATCTCACTCGACGTTGCACAGTGGAGGAAGCACATTACGTAAACCAACATCTGGATTTATGTAAACCAACATCTGGATTTACGTAAACCAACATCTGAATAACGCAGTCTGACTTTTTCATCAACAACTAAAATATTAATGCACTAAATAACATGAACTTCGTGAGAGTATTAAGAAAGATATTTGCTACAACATGTGAAAAGGAAATTTTGGTATCTCAATCCGTGCTGTTATTACAAAGCCGCAAATGCGATGCAACCATCCGGTACCTGGAAAAATGCACTAAAATTCCGTTTTGAACCACACACTAAAATTATTACGAATGGTGAAAAATTTTGTTTATCATCAATAAATGCAAAATTAAACAAGCTTTAATTTGGTGTACTTCATTAAAATCCATTGAGCCATCTTTGAGATATTAGTCTTCAAACTCAGGTGACAGAAATTTGCAACGAACAGTACTGTACATTATTTAAAACCCTTTTCTGTTATAAGTAATTACGTTTAAACCTTGTGGTCACATTAGTCAAAGAACCAACCCTACTTTAAATAATAATGTGTGTTGCATGGATTTCAGTCAGTAGTTATAAATATTTACACTGAAGAATTCAAGCTTCTTTGGGAAATAATGTTTGAATATCAGTCTACCTTTGAGTGCCATAATTATGCACTTCATCAACTGCCAAATTTTTCAATGGGTTATTAAAGTTTGTGTAAGATTCCCCGGAGTTTATTAAGAAAATATTCCACTATTTCCAAAATCTGTCACATTTTTCCTTATCTTTGTTAGGGTGATTATTATTACCACTTAAATGTAGAAATCTAAGTAGGTGAAAGAATCGGTCACATCTCATCACTCTCCTGTAAAAAAAGTATATCCAATTGTTCACTTGTGGGCCAATAATCTTTCAGTGTTTTAAGTACCAATATTATTTCAAATTACAATTAATTTATGTTCCATTTGTATGATTATTTCCAAAAAGGAGCAAATGTCATCCCTACAAGACTACAGCCACATTAAGCTGAGATGGCAGTCTTTAGTCAACATATAATTATGTCAAACAGATACGCTGTAATATCTATTAGTCTCTTCCACAAGCAAATGGAAAATTTCTCCAGAGAACATGAGAAATGTAGTACCTGGTGGATCTTGACCTTGACTGTGACATGCTTCATGCTCGTTGAAGCCACTACGCTCTCCTCAGAAAAGAAGGATACAACTGGCAGTGAGGCAATGGAGAGGGCTGGTCCATCTGCTGGCAATGAAGGAGGTCTCTGTCTTCAACTCGTTCAAATCTGATGAACTTATTCCAGCCTGAGAGTCACTCTCTAAAAATCTGCAGTCTCCTCGTTCCAAGATTTGGCCATTTAATATGATGACTAAAACTGGGACACCAAAAGTAGCACAAAAATATTCAACTATTGATCACCTTAGAAATATTATGATGCTTATATGACCTTTCCATTTTCACACCAACGGCTAAATCTCATTTTTTCCAAGGATTTATTCAGCTTCTTCCTAGAATGTGTTTAAAAAGATGAAATAAATGCAAGCCAATTCAGTGCAGGGTTTATAGGGTTTTTTTTTATTTTTTCATTTTCCCTGACTTTTCCAGGATTTCCAGACCATTATTAGTGATTTTCCCTGACTTTTGAGCGCCTGAAAACTCCAAGATTTCGGTCATTTATAGAGATAAAAGTGGTAGTGAGGAAGCAGAGAAGTCTGAACTGATGAAAAATTGTAGGTTTATTTTCATATTAACCATATGAACTTCCAGTAATAAGGGATCAAAAACTTTAAGCCAACAAAATAAAAATTATCATTCCTTACATTGATGTGCCTTCAGAAAGGGTTTTAATTACGGAAAAATATATGCAAAGATGGCTAACCTGGCTTTTCCTTCAAACCTGATGTCATGTTAAAGTAGCTCTTTGAATCAATCTTGATTTTTTCTTCCTCACATCCTTCTACAAATTTGGCTAAATGAAATCAAATTTGACTGAGAATAACTTTTCTGTCGCCAGAGGGACAAAGCAAAGCATTCCTGGCAAAATGGCTAGCGAATGAAAATGAGATGCGTACACCTTTCGCCAATCTTTTCACCAAATTGTGCAGGCTATAGCCAGAAAGAACCAGAATAGGGCTGCCTCCTCCACAGCAAAGCCAGCCTGAAGCCAGTTGTCCCCTCCCCTTCACCCTGCCCTCCTATGCACAGTTTTCGATCTCTTGGCATTTTCAGATGATAAATTCCGAAATTTGAACGTTTTGCGATTTTTCCCTGACCACATATTAAATTCCCTGACTTTTCCAGGTTTTCCAGAATTTCCAGGTTCCTATAAACCCTGCAGTGTTTTCAAAGGGGATACTTAAATGACCTAGATAAGGAAAGCGAGGAGTACTGCTGGCCTTGAGAATTAAAATTCCTTCTTCAAGCAATAATGGATGCCAACCTGAGAGAAACAGAGAGCTAAGAGCTCTTTGCGGAGTGTAGATCACACATCAAGTGAACTGCTATCAGGTCATCTCGTCACATCGTCTGTCACCTTGTCATCTGTTGACCTCCCTAGTATTACGAGCGAGGTCAATGGTCAAGACGTCCATGGGAGCAAGTTGGGGGAAAAAAGCATCGCATCACAAGTTTAAATGTCTGCCAAATAGATGTTGATGTCCCAAGGTCCCCCTTGTCACCCTTTTTCCCCTCATGGGTACACCATAGTCATAATCACCGATCTCATCTAGCACTGCCATTACTATGTTGCTTTTTTCAAGGTTTTTCATGGTTGCATTACAAGAAAGATTCAAGAGAATGTTTCTCGTCATGCAACTTTCTCAAAGGGAAAAGCAGGTGTGGCCTAAACTCTCAAAAATTCAGTAGCTCTCAAGACTACTGCAGCTTGCACTGTGTGTATCCGAATGCCTAGTTGCCATTTCTTACAGTTATGTGGTAGCGATAGGGAGGATGAAGATTTGGATGACAGCAATGCGGATTGAGAATGATCGTTTTTGTGGGCAATTTCTCCAAGAAATTTTCTCTACTATACCAAGATTCGGTAAAAGGTGTGCACTGGAGTAACTGCCTGGGTACCGTATTTTTGTTTATATGTTGAAATATGAATACGAACAATAAAGTAATACCTCTCAGTCTGGATATTTCAGACTGTATGAAGCACAATGTCACTGCATTTTACACCTTTCAAAGGGAAAAACAAAGCTGCTCCATGCTGTAACAAGTGTACTTGACCTAAAAAAAACATTTAATTTTCAACTGTGCAGTGACTCGATACGAGAACTGCTACAACATGCTGTCTTTGTTGCAGCGCCAAGATTTCGGAGTTGATGCTGAATGGCATTTCTATACCACATCTCAAAGACTAAACTAAAGTGATGGACTTGCAGGTACGCTGAAGAGATTAACTACATGTGCCAATCTAAGTTCAATTTTAAGGAACAAATTCAGACTTTTGTGGAACTTTACAAATGGACCTAATTGAGTGTGAAAGGAATGAACTATGAGTTGGTTACCGACAAGCTAATGAAGGAGAAAAAAAGAGGCATTGCGAGAAGATTCCGGGACTAGACGTAGACTACGTCCGACACCCTACTCTCCATTGACCAGTTTCATCACCCGCCTAGCAGAACTTGTCCTAACCAACAATGCCTTCTCATTCAATAATAACACATATCTACAGATCCGAGGGGTCCCTATGGGGACACACATCGCACCATCTTACGCTAAAATTTATATGGGCCATCTAGAAACTTCATTCTTAAACTCCCAAGTGCTCAAACCCCTCCTGTGGGCCCGATATATTGATGACATTTTCCTCCTGTGGCCCCACGGGCGTGACTCTCTCACCTCTTATATCTCTTCCCTCAACTCTTCTTCCTCAGTCACGTTCACCTCCTCCATCTCTGATTCATCCGCCACCTTCCTTGACATCAACATTCTCCTTGAAGACAACAAATTCATCACCTCCATCCACAAAAAGCCTACCAACCACGAACAATATCTGCATTGTACTAGTTGTCACCCACCACACACCAAACAATCCATCCCATACTCTCTCTCCGTCTGGGCTCACCGTCTTTGCAACAATGCCCCCTCCCTGAGGGAGGTAAAGCAGAACTGAGCTAGTCGGAAGATTAAAAGGTAAGGTAACCGGAAATATTTACATTTTGATGCCGCAACGTGTAGGCTCGACTACTCTACGAAATAGAGACCACAGGTAACCTGAGTCATGAACGATTAGGGAAAGATTCACAAAATGGCGGGGATAGTAAAAAGGTTTACCGAGTTGAAGAAATCGGAATTACAAAATTTCTTGAAGGATCGACAAATGCCAGTACAAGGGGCGAAATTTGAACTGCAGGAACGGTTAAGAATAGCGTTAGAAAAGGAGGGGATAGATGTAGAGCACTATGAATTCGAAATTGAGACGGAGAAACAAGTTGAAGGTGGCATCGAAGCCATTTTGAGGGAAATGAGAGAGGACCAGAAAATGAGGAATGAAGATCAGAAGAAGAGGGCCGAGGAAATGAAAGAAGAACTGAAGAAGAGGGACGAGGAAATGATAGAAAGACAGGAGAAGAGGGATGAGGAAATGAAAGAAGAAATGAAGAAGAGGGACGAGGAGCTAAGGAAGGAGATGATAGAAAATCAGAAGAAGCAAGTAGAGGAGAGTGCCAAGAAAGTACTAGAGGTTCTGCAGATTTTCCGACAAGAGTGCCATGGGAGATTAACGGTGCAAGAAAAGAAAATAGAAGAGACGCAGAGTTGGGTAAGAGGAGATTATGGAGTTGGAAACGAAGATAGAAGTGGGCGACCAGAAAATAGAACAGCTGCGTAAGAACCAAGAGAAAATGAATAGTAAGGTAGAGGAGAACGGTAATATAATAGAACAATTATCGACGATCGTGACGCAACAGTTGCAGAGCAAAGGAGCGGAACTCGATGAAGAAACACTGAAGGAGATAGTAGGAAGGCTGAAGGAAGACCATATCCGAGCACCCGCGCAGGTACCGGCGGTACATCTGAAGACACCGCATTTCGATGGGCAGAACGGGTCAAGACCTATGAGGTTTATTTTTGAACTAGAGGAATACCAGGATATGTACAAGCCATCAGGAGCGGAGATGTTAAACGCTGCTAGACAAGGGATGGTTGGCAAGGCAGGAGAATGGTCAGACCTACACCGGTACATTGAATCATTCAAAGAATCATTCAGGGAACAATACTGGAGCGATGAGCGGCAAATGGAAATAAGGAGAGCCTTGGACACCGGAAGTTACCAACAAAACGGGAGTCAAACGAGGGTGGAGTACGCTACCGCTAAGATAGGGTCAGCGAAGGAATTAACACCACCGATCGCAGATGAGAACTTAGTGTACCTCCTTAGACAGCATTTTGAAGCGGAAGTGAAGACTGGAATGATCTCTCACAACGTTAAGACGCTCCTGCAATTCCTAGCGTTGTTAGGGCGATATGACAGAATCGCGGAAGAGGAGCAGCGATCGGAAATAATGGGACAGCATAGGTGGAGGAACCAGGGCCCTCAAGAGAGCGAAAGATGCGCATGGCCAAGGAGACCGGATGAGAGGCACCCCGAAACATCAGGACAAAGGTGGGAAAATACACCGACCCAAAGTTACGAGAGGAGAATGCCAAGGAAACCGGAAGAGAGAGGACCGAATGAGGAATGCGGATACTATCCGAGAAGAGAATGAGGAGGGCAAACGCCAGGGAAGCCGACAACCAGGACGCAGTGATGCAAGGAGAGGAGTTAGATCCGAACATAAATTCCCAGTTCACTCGCTGACGGTGGAGAACTCGAGGGCGGATTCGGAAAACTAAGGACAGCTAGGCACATTCATAGTCCCGTCATGCCAAAGGCCGAAGGTGGCAAGAATAGGGACGATAATAAGGATCATCGAGTAGACGAAAGAACGGTGCTCAATGTATTTGAGTCACCGAGGGACTTTTTAATGGAGGGAGAGACGGACGTTCCGGAGGAGACTAAATGCCCGGAAATAGAAATTGAAATTGAAGGCATGAAAACAAATGTGTTGATAGACACAGGGTCGGAATTAACATGCATGAGTGAGGAATTTTATAGGGACAATGTCCAATTATTTAAGCATACCCTTGAATTGCCGGTGAAAGGGATGAAGATAATAGGAGCGATTGGGAAGAGAAGCAGATGGATAACGAAACAAATTTGTCCCAACGTTGCGGTAGGAAAGATACAATTGAATATAACCTGCACGGTGGTGCCCAAGATAGTAAAAACAGTTATAATAGGCACTGATACGCTGGCATTACTATCGGCGAAGGTAGACTATAACCATCGGATGATAAGGGTGAAGCAAGGGATGAAGGAAGCTGTATGTGCCTTCAAGAAAACAAACGTGAGATCACAGCGAATCGTCTTATGTGTCGACGGAGATGAGGAATGGGAAGAAGGAAGGAATGAAGGTGAACAGACAAATTGCATGCCAGAAAAAGATGCCAAGGAAAGAATTGTGGAAACAGAGGGCCTATCCGAAGAAGAGAAGCAGAAACTAGCGACGGTCGCATTAAGACGTATAAAATTATTTAATGATTCGCCCGGGATAATGAAAGGGTATGAATATAGTAAAGATATAGGGGAAGAAGAATTCTGCAGTCAAGGATATGGCATCCCATTGAATTTCCGGAGGCAGGCAAGAGATACAATTAAGAAAATAATGGCTGAGGGAATAAGTGAAGGTAGCTCCTCGAAATATGTATCACCGCTGATGTGTGTAGAAAAGAAAGACGGATCAATCTGATTATGCATTGATGCCAGGATGGTTAACAAACTGATAAAACCCATTTTATGCAGCATCAGACATTCACAAGGGAATATGGTGGAGAGGTATCACCGAACAAAATAAAAACACTTCTATGGATTTTCCGCCAAACAGCAGATTTTCCAACAATTCATCATGGGTGAGAGACTTGGAAATTGTTGAGGCTTGCATGAATGATTCCCATAATACTACTACGGAAGTGACTCCAACTGAGGCACAGTTTGGGTACAAACCTGAGAGGATTTGGGAGGAATGGCTGAAAATAGAGCGGGGAACAGAGAATGCAAATCCGGCGGATACTCTAGGAAGGATCAAAGACAATGTCTCCAAAAAGGCGAGACGAAGGATAGAAAGAGATCATAGAAAGCACGTAAGAAAGAGAATTGAGTACCAGGTTGGAGATAAGGTACTAATACATATGAGCGGGATGTCCGACAAGGAGAGAGGAATATTTCATGACTTCCTCCTGGTTTATGAAGGCTGAAAAATTTTCTTTATTTTCGAACAAGAAATTATGTAAAAAAAAAATAATTTTGCAAATTTTATTTGCAATATATTAATAAAAAGTTAAATAGCACTCACCTTCAGTTACAAAACCCATTTTTCAGAACAAGAATCGGGGCAAGACATGTTATATTAGAGAGAATTGCAGGTGAAGCTGTGCCTGCTCCTTTTCATATGATGCAGTTGTTACCAGTGCAACATTTTATCTTATCTACTAGAGGAGTAGCAACAGCGATATGTCCTTACGTAAGATGGTTTTGAATTTGTCAATCGATCCATCTAACGTATATGCACAAAAACCCTATATAGAAAGTTTTTCTAGACTCATAAATACCAAGTATTAGGGATCCTGCACCACTGTGCGCCGTACACGGCGGTCGGGTTCATGCCGTTCCGTGTGAAAGGAGCCTTTGAATGAAATTATGTCCGTCGCCAGTCCTACTAAAGGCACCTCTTGAGCACATACTAACTCGAAGACTGACGAACCAACTCAACTCGAGCTGGCGAATGCCGAGTTCTCCAGTAAAAACGAACGATTTTGTTGCAAACTCGCGCATGCCGACAGATGAACTAGACTTTCCGGCGGCTTTCGAGCTAGCGAGCTCACCATCAGATGAATAGCGAAGACATTCCACCGCACTAGCCGGCAAATGGCGAGTTCTCCAGTAGTATATCATCCAGGAGCTAACGACAAATTCGTCGGCGGCGGCACGTAATATGATGAGTGTAAGTTTCTCGGGTCTTCCACCGGGACAAAGGCTCCATCTCTACCTACGTTTCGGAAAACGACTCGTTTTCCATCTTCAGGGCTGTGAGACAGGGACATCTTCACAGCCCTGAAGATGGAAAACGAGTCGTTTTCGGAAATGTCGGCATAGATGGAGCCTTTGACCCGGTGGAAGACCCGAGAAACTTTCACTCATCTAATCCGCCGGGAAAACACCAAAACGTTATATAATGTTTTTACTTTCCAGGGGCTGATCTCTGTTCTTTCACGAAGACATTATGCTTGCGTATAAAAGCAACACCATTAAATGGGAAATGCTAATAACAAAATGGCAAACGGTAAGCTTTACTGAATGGATGAGAGAAAGAAAACATTCCCATTCCACAGTAAAGTCAATTAATCCCACCCGATTATGATGATGCGCAGCTTAGAAACTTAGGACGCGATGGTTTAAATATAATATTTCTAGTGGAATGTAATCGAGTTACACCCTCAGAGGCATGGCAAAATGCAAAATGTCACAATCGTACTAGGGTACGATCTATGGATCGCCTGAATCTTTGGGAGCGTTGTAATAACCACGGTCAAGGTCATTCTTTTGAAATAACACTCATGGGCAGAGGGAAGTATACGATCTTCAACCTGCAACCGACCAAACCGATTTGTCACGCGGCGGCATGCAGGAAATGGTGCCCATGTCTAGTGAATTCGAACGACGAAAGTCATGAACTCACAAATACTGACCAGAGGTTTAAAATAACACCTCTTTGATAATGACAAATAAAGAAAAAGGGAAACAATATCTCATCTCGTAATGTTATGTCTGCCGTTCCAATTTTTATCCTGTCGATTTGCAAGCAACCATTTTTCCCGATTTTTGATTATTTTTCAGCGAATTCCCGACCTTTTCCAGATTTTTTCCCAACGTTAATAAATTCCCGACTTTTCCCGACTGGTAGACACCCTGGAAGGACCATACACGATCGTGGAGTTGAAGGGTCCAGCCACCTGCACCATGGAGAATCCACATATCGGGGAAATACGAGGGACATTCCACGTATCACATTTTAGGTCGTGCTACAGCACACTTAAGACCAACACAGCATAAGAACATGATGCGCCGCGCTGTATGTCACGAACCGTGCCAGGAAGTAAACAACACGATGCGAAGCGGGCAACCGAAGGGGCGAGATGTAATTATCCTTGAGAGATAGGGATAGAGAGAGAAGGCCACACACACTGTGTTACATTGTAAGTAGTTAACTGGAGGGAGCAATTATGCAATTTTATATTTATATGATACAATGTCAGGGTTTTTTTGTGTATGTATATATGAGCGGTGTGATTCCCGAGGATAGAAACGAACGCTCGGAAAGAGAGCCGGCGCTGCTGAAGGACACCAACCTGTGAAAGGGAGGCATGTCATGTAAACAAAGTGCAACAAAGAAAGTGCGGGGTGTGAATGTGTGTGCGAGACAAGCAAAGCAGTGTGAGAGACAATCAGCTGTGGGAGCAGTGTTTGTTTGTTTATTTTTCCACATGCTCTTGTGTTTGTTTATATTTAGGAATCTTCGAGTGACAATTTTGGGTAACAACAGGTGTCGATTTTATGTGTCCAGCTATAGAGCTGATGAGATGCCTGTCTTGCTTGTATTTAATTTTAAGTGTTCTATTGTTGTTTTAAGGGTATGATTGTAAGGAGAGGGAGTTAAAGATCTGAAGGCGTTGGGGCTTAGGACGAAAGTGTTAGATATAGGTAGAGATTAGTTTCATTTTCGTTGAAGGCTTTAAAAGAAATGTTTTTGGTGCCCAAGAAACATTTCTTTTAATGAGGCTAATGTAAACCTACGGGGTGAACACCACAGGTTGGCAGCACTTGCGGCGCGGACGAATAGGGGTATCGGTTAAACGCCGAGGGGTTGGCAGTACACTCGGCCAAATGATACGTTAGGAAAAACGAGCGTAAGAATGGGCAAGAATAAAAGTAAAGAGCATCAGTAGTAATGAGGACACGAAAGGAAATAGTCAGGAGGATGCAACACGGAACGCTAGAAAAAGGATGTGGAGAGAGTCAGAAAACAAGGTGAACGAGACGTACGCATCAGGAGAGTAGGCCCAGGAACCCTTGAGAAGGACCTATCAGTGGAGAAAGGCTGATCCTATGGCAGGTGCCCGAGAAGGGACTTCAGCGGAGTAAGGAGTGGGATCGACGAGGCGTCGGCGAGAATACCTACGGGAAGGTGCGCTCCAGCCCAGTGTCACAGAGGGAGGACGAGATGCGTTAGCCACGATAAGTAGGAATTAATTGGAACATTCTCAATATTTATTTAAAGAAACTAAGCCCACTGCCTAATAACGTCCAATTATCTCTTTTAAACTATTGGTTATAATAAATACACATATGCATTTTGTAAATTGGGCTCAATCTCTCAATTTAAAAGGATAAAATACATATATATTATATGCATGATAATATAGTGTTTTGTTTAATTTGTCCTCAACTGACCATTGAATGAAGTGTATTGATGTATGTATGTAATATATGTACCTATATAAGAGTGTGTGTGGGAGGTAAAGCAGAACTGAGCTAGTTGCAAGATTAAAAGGTAAGGTAACTGGAAACACGAAGGGGGTTAGGGTTACAATATTATTATTTTATTTTCCCATCTTTCAGCATGAAAATTTATGGGTTCAAGGTGTTTACTTGTAATTGCACCAGAATCCCGGAATACCTACGCAAAGCTGCTTTATGACCTTGAGATAGCAACCCTGTCAGCTGTTCTTAGTGACGAGATGAACTCGCTTTGGGGTCACCTACAAGCACGCATGTCTTGACACTTGCATCCGTTGCTGACCGGAATAAATTACAGACAATCTTTGTCCTCGACTGATGCCAACAACCGAGGCAATTTGGAAGATATGTGACATTGTAGTATTATATAAAACATCACAACAGATGGCATCACATGGCTAAAACTCACTTAAATGCTTGGCAACAAATTTTTCCAGTATGAACATGTTCACTCACTACCTTCCCCATGTCTACATAGATAGGTCTGTTTAAGTTGTGTTGTCTGTATTATTCCAATCAAGAGCTTTAAGTGGAATTCGATACACGGTTTGGGTTAGCCAAAAATTTAAATAAATTGAATTGAAGAACCTAGGAATATGAAAATGATAGCGAACACAGTGTAATTCAAGACAAAGAAATTACAATTTTTAATAAATGTTAATTGCAATTGATGTCATCGTAGATGCTACCTGCACTGTTTTTAAGTACCCTTTTGAGCCGGAGCCTTGCAATGAAAAATGCTTCCCTTGTCATTAGTACTGTGAGCATATCTTGTATTCCTCCAATCAGAACTCAATCTTGGCAAGGAATCACACATATACTCCTTGTTTATCTTGTATCACAAGTCAGGGAAAACGAACCCTTTCCTCGATCACTGAGCAGAGGTGATAATGACCCTCTTCTCAGTACCATTCCCACTCAGCCAACTATTCGTTTACTCAGTGAATTTATTAAAAACATTTGCCGCCTACAATGAAAATACAGGCCCAGCAGTTCATACCAAATGTTTAGTTCTGCATTTATTAATTTTAAATGGAACTTTACCGTTATAATTAACAAACTTATTGCAAAATGAACACTCTCGACAATTTTGTTTATAATAGAGTTCAATTTAAAATGTGGAAATTCACGAAGAACTTAATATATGTAACTCTGAGTTTATATTTTCCCAGCATGCTACAAATATTGTGATACTTATTCATTATACATCCAAAAGACCCTCCCCCCACCCAAAAATAGGTCTTTTTCTCTTATTCCTGGTCACGACGAAATTCATCTGGGCGTGACTCATTCAGCGAGAAAGAGAAGGGAGTAACCCGAGAAGATATCTCCGCCTTATCTGTAATTGTCTACCCCCGCCCAGCTTTGCTTCAACCCAGGTGGCCTCCACTAATGGGGGAGGAGTTGGGCCACCTTTGGGAGATTCTGTAGCCAACACTTTTTGTGTTTGCTTGCATCTCGCTTAGCAGAGCCGTGTTGACATGCCATTAGTTCTCTTGCGTGGAAAGATCTACACCGGTTATTAATGACATTCGTATGCTTCATTTGAAAAATCCACCTTCGGGCATGGTTAAGTTTGCTGCGAAAGGGTGGAATATGAAATTTTACCGTTCATAATCTTGGATTTATTAGTTACCCCTTCTAAAAGACAAAATTTAATATGAGAATAATGAATCTTCCTCATCGAAACGGATGAACTGACAGCTTTCTATCAAGTGCGAAAAAGTGTTACAATGTTTGGACATTTCTATGCATTGGTGCGACACATAGTGATTTTGCGGGTAGATTTCAGTGGGCTCTCATGATTTTTCATAAACACACTTGATTTACACATGTTTAAATGAAGTGATGAGTGACGATGAAGAAGATGAAAGTGATGAGGTCATCATCCCAAAAAAGAAGACATCGTCCAGGCATTAAATACCTTGCATCATTTCCCATTACTTCACGAAGTTGATGATGATTTTAAAGATAATTTAAGAAAAATTTAAAAAGTAATCCACTCAAAATGGAATGGTAAAAAGTGCAAAAAAATCATCACAAAATTTTATTTGAAAACTTAATACTGTAAATGAAATTTTAAATTCAGAGTGGTATTTGGATTAATTAGTTAGTTTATTGAAATTAGTAGTTTGACTAGTTCAAGCTGTGGCTTGAATTAGTCCAACTACTTTTGGGACACACCCTGTATGAATAAAAATACTCAGCTAAGAAAATACTGACCTTAAAATCAAGCAAATCCTCTATCGCATCAGTGATTACAAATCCACACATATCTTCCTCCTCAAACACATTGGTCATGTGTTCCCGGCTGGAAAAACACAGTCGGCATAGATAGTATCTGTAATAGCCATTAATGGAAGGAATGGGGCTATCTGGCTGGGCCACTTCAGCAGTTGACGATGGCAACATAGAGGGCTCTCCAACTTCTAAGCATTGGCGAAAGTTTACAGGAGAGACAAGGGTACTTGGAGTTTTTGAGATTCCAGGACCCATAAACACCAAATCAGAGGTTTTACCTTCATCTTCATGACTTTGTGCCATGGGACTTTCAGGCTTGGGTATTTCATTAGCTGTAGATTCCAATGCATGTGCTGGTGTTCTTTCTACAATTTCACGCAACATTTCACTAGGAGAAAGAGCTCTGGATTCTGGAGATGGCATATCCTCACTAAGAAAATCTTCCTCAATTTCACGGGTATCAGAGTGATTTTCTGGGCCATCAGAAGTAGCCACTAATTCCAAAGCTCCAGCAATATCTATGGGTGGGAATATCACATGTTGCAACACAGAAGGAATGAGAGGAGTATTAACTTCACTGCCACGTAGCTCATCTTCACCATCATTCAGTGGCAGGAACAGGTGAGGCACTGCACCACGATTCAGTCTATCTCTAAGTGGATGGACAAACTGGTCCCAAGAAAAGTGCCTCTTACACACAACTCTCATTTTATTTAATCTCTCAACAGGTATATGATTGAGAGCTGGATTTCCACATGCTTCTCTCCATTTTTCCGCACTGTTATGTAACAGGGCAAATATAAAACAAAGGAGAAAAAGAATACAGAGAATTAATACCAGGATATTATATAAAAAATAATATCAAGACTTAAGGGTCAAAACAAAGCCTATTAAAATGTCTGATAGCATAGTGTAAGTACATAGTTTATGCTTCCCTATGCTGATACTTGAGGAATGAGCATACCTTACAATCAGTCAAATAGAGAACAAAAACCTCTGTGGTTTCATACTGTCAGCTAACACAAGGTCAAAATTTTGGATACCATACATTGGCATATACATAATTACCAACTCCGACATTAACAACAGAGTATTACCACAAAGCTTTTATATTAATCCTACGAATTATCCATTAAAAGCTTAAGATCACCTGCATGAATTTATGGTTTGATACCTTATTCTCCCACAATTTATATAAAATTGTTCTTTAACACATTCCCTGCCATGCGCCACCATAGAGCATCTACATGGCTTCAAATGTGAGTTAGTGAGCCGCCATATGGCATATTGCTGTACTGCTGGATAAAAATAGTGAGTCGCCAATTTGTGTCACAGTAATGTTTTCATTGAATCATCAAGTGATACATTGTGAAACTTAAGAAATATTTTTTTTAATTTGACAAGACAATGTATTCTTCTATCAGGGGAAGCCTTAAGTAACACGTTTGAGCTCAAATATCACAAGAAATTGCCCTTTGTAATCCCGCCTCTTTTGGGAATGAAGCTTGCAGTCGCTACTTGAAATAATGTTTCAGACAGTGTAGCTCGTGAGCTGTCAATCGTGGTGACATTGTATCAACTCACATTTCCAGTATTCCTTTCCCCTTTGTCAGTGGTTGTTCAGATCTAATTGAGTGAGGAATGCACCAGCATAAAAGTTGTCACCACTGTGCCTTCATTGCACAAGCAATTATTAGTATATTATGACATAACATGAGTACTCTTCGATGCATTGTTGGTGGAAAGAAAAGTATTAGTGAAAAGGAAATTGAGTGAATGTTCAATTCTGACCAATCGTCTTCTAGCGAGGACCTCGAAGGATACGAAGACACCTCCGAATCAGAGTTTTCTGAAGAGTCGTGCACCTCAGTGGAATCTGATGACCATGCGACAACTACTACAGGTGTGTGCTCCCATTCGATGTTTCTCAGTTATTAGAAATGTTTTTTTAGTCTAGCTATATTATCCAGCACTTAAGGCTGTCGGATACCACGGCCAAAAACACTTCCGCAGACGTCTACGCCTCTTGACTTGAAGACTCTGCTTCACTACTAAAACAAAAGTTTTCTGCGCAATCTTCAAGAATAAGAATTGATCTATTCAATAAATTTCATAATTTTTCGCTCGTTGCTTTTCTCATAATTCTGTTGACCTAAGAAAAATGTAAATTTTGGCGAAAATAAGCCGATTGCCAAGGCGTGTATGATGTTAAATTCTGAACATAATGACTCATTATGACACACTTTAAAAGTGGGAATCCTTCATCTCTAGGTAGGAACATCATGCTTTTGTATACTGTTTATAATAACAACACAGTGACCGTAATCCCGAACCACTGCACCTCAATTTCCACTTTCCTTCACGGGGTGAGGATTTTCGGAAGATTGGTTCTTAGATATTTGTTTGTTCGAGTTCGACAACAAGCTCACAGTTGGGGACCGATTCAAAGTCGAAGCCTAGGACACGAAATGCTTCTCACAATACAAAACTGTATTGCACGCTTTACCAACAAGAATATGTCATACCGTGAATATAGAGTATTTTATGAATCGTTTATTATTTTTAAAACTGATAATTTTGAATGCAAGTGAGAAATTTTTTCATGTGAAAAATATTTGGACTCCTAATGACTTTCATTAGCTAACATTTGAGACCAAGCCTACAGTTGTAATTGTTTAATACAATACCATTTCTAGGCCAAGGTAAGCGTAGTAAATAAGCCCTGTATACGGAATCAGCATCTGAAGAATTCGCATTTCTTACCTTGAAATTTAAACGAGAAGTTTAAATAAAACAACTCCATTTCAAGAATTATGCATTCTTGACGATCTGAAAATTGATAATAAATAGACTTTGTTCAAAAGTGCCTTATTTTCGGAGTTTTGAAAAAAATCGCAAGTTTTAGACTTTTGTTAACTAATGTAAATCGATATTGTATTTAAAATTCTGGTTTTAATGCGCAATTGTGTGCAAAGGTTCACTTTTATGATACCGTAAATTCCCAAGATATAAAACGTCAAACAGATTTTTTCTGACTGAAAAGTTATTTTTACATTGTGCGCTGAATTGTCTATGAAGAAATATGTCATTTTTTTATTATATGTCAGATTACTTTTGGTTAGAGGCACTCGGGCGGGGACTACCGACGGTCAAGCCTCCTAATGAGGGTCCTACCTCGACTCCGAGCCTAATCCGACCCTTCGCGAGCGACCCGAGACCCTCACCGAGGCCTACAACTCCTCGGGGAGTCCCACCCTTCAATTTGACCATTTGCAGTTAAGTTTTACTTTACAAAATATAGTTGTTATAAACAATGTGTCAATTTCTTCGTGCTCTCCATTGAAACACGATTACAAGCCTTTTTTGATCGATCCTCTACGGTGAAAAATAAGATTTTTACAAATTAACACGGAAATCATAGTTCACACTTGGCAACGCTGTAGCGAAACATGTGGTTATCATGAGGGGGTGAGAGAGAACGGAACGAAGGAATCTCACGGGCGTATGTGTTCAAGAAGTAGAGTGGTTTAGGATAGAGAGTAGGGAAATGAGTAGGTGAAATAGTGGGCCATTAAATAACTCGGGAAAACAAAAACCCCACACGTACAACAAGCAGCCATATTAAACTAGAGGAATTCCTGCAGTGGTAGTTAGATCTCGTAGTGTAAGAAGGAAGAAGATACCCGAATTCCAACACCTTATAGAGAGTACTACCTTGGAAAAAGACTGACACGTGATCTTTCCAGGGGTAAACACGTGAATACTATAGATTGATACTAGTGATAGATTGGAAAACGTGTATTCATTAGTCTGGGGGTAGGGTCAAAGAGATCAGTGAGTCATTTCTTAACCTGTTCGCATCAAATAGTAAGCTTGCTTAATAGAGGGGAGAATGTTCGATTTACCTTCTCGATTTACTTTCCACAAATATCCCGGAAAAAGTTATTAAAGTTGAAATTGTCGATGGAATAAGTGACCACAAGGTACTACACTTTAGATTTTCCCTCAATTCTGAAAAAGTTTAAATTAAAAAGAAAGATTTACCTTATTAGCAAAGCAGATTTTAACGGATTTAGGCGTGACTTACAGACTTCTTTTGAAAAATTCGAGAACATCATCTATTCATCTACATCTATCTACATCTACATAATACCCTGCAAGACACCACAATGGTGTGTGGCAGGGGGTGATTTCTCACCAAACATGCACTACATATCATGCATAAAAAAGGAATAGTATTAATATCAGTAGCGAAGCTAAGGTATTCGAAGTGGGTATTCTAGCTCATCAGCCCCTTAATTCACTGCTTCAGAGACTCAAATATTCCAGTTGACAAAAATCAGTCGACTTAACACGTTGTGTACCGGGGTATTTAAATGGGCTATAACCCTCCGTTCCGGCGGATTTTTAAAATCTAGTTTTTTTTAAATGTGCATTGCATATGAAGAGAATTCTAGATGCTTCAAGAATGTTTTCTCACTTCTTTACCTCTCGCCCCACTGTTAATTTGAAATAAATTTTCCGGTACCCAACCATGCACAGAGGTTAGCACTGAAAGCTAAATAATTTGCCTTAATATTTTCTGCTGATCACATAGATTCGGCGGGTTTTCCCTTGGGCAAAGGTGTCGATGACGCGTTCTTTGAAACTTTCGTCGCTCGGAAGGTTGTTCAGTAAAGCCTTTTCAATCGCCAGGGTGCTTAAATTGCTTAGGCTCGAGTCCGTCATGGAGTTTCTTAAAAATGTCTTCACTGTCTTCAACGTACTCATACTTCTTTTGGACCGTACAGTTGATACAGGAAATGTCTGAATCAGTCTTATGATTCCCACAGTTTCTTGATACACTTTATCCAGGCCACTGTCCAAAAAATATTTAAGTCACTAATGTGCAGGCAACTGTCGTTGGAATAATGAGTTCATTTTTTAGCTGTTCACTATTAAATAATGAGTACATATTATCAGGATACTTAATTTCGCCGATGGAAATGATGTATTGTATGCAGGAAACTGTTTTTCATCTAGTATTTCTGCAAAATAGAAGTTATTGAAGTCTTCAAAACGAGATTCCATGTGGACAACGAAAGTGTCAATTATTTCAAAAGCGAGCCTTCTGAATTAGTTAAACGTGTCTAGTCTACCCTGGTTGTTGTTGCTCAGTCCTTAGCTTGTATGCTGCCAGTGTATGGGATCCCTACGAAATCGGTCTAAGTAATGAACTTGAACGTGTGCAGCGAAGATCGGCAAGATTTGTAAAGGGACGATACGATAATTATATTAGCGTAACCAGTCTATTAAATGAATTGAAATGGGAATCATTGTCAGATCGCAGGTTGAAATTTAGACTTAATCTCTTAAACAAATTCCAAGGAAATATTTTCAGTGATGATGTTAAAAATATTTTACGAACCCCAACTTACTATGGCAGACTGGACCATAATAATAAAGTTAGAGAAATTGATTGCCGAACTGACCGATTCAAAATGTCCTTTTTCCCTCGCACAATTAGAGATACGAATAACGGTAAATATGTCCTATCGGAGAGTAGCAATGAATAGCATTGGTAGCTGCATGTTGGTATGAGTACTTAAAGCTAACCCTACTAACAGAATGTTTCTGCATGTTTGCTTTTCAATTTCTATCTTTTTTAAATAGTGTAGTTCTGACTGAAGTAGCTGATTTCTCGTACCTGATCGTCACATTTACCCAATACTCTTTTGATGAAACCCAGTTTACGATTAGCTTGACCCATTATTTCACGAATGTGATTACCCCAGGAAAGATCATTTGTCAGTCTTATTCCAAGATATTTAATGGATTCCACGTTTGTTATTTCATTATTACTTATTTTGTATGTGCTATGAGGAGAACTATTCTTTTTCCAAAAACTCATTACTACACATTTTTTAAAATTTAATTCTAACTGCCATGTATCACTCCAATTTTCGATTGCTTGTAGGTCATCATTTAAATATTGCTTATCGTTTGGGCTTAGAATTTCATCTACATCTACATAATACCCTGCAAGCCACCACAAGGGTGTGTGGCAGGGGGTGAATGCTCACCAAACATGCACTACATATCTTCATCTACATCATGCATAAAAGAGGAATAGTATTAATATAGTAGTCAGAACTTCACTATTTAAAAAAGATAGAAATTGCAAATAAAACATGCAAAAACATTCTGTTAGTAGGATTAGCTTTAAGTACTCATACCAACATGCACCTACCAATGCTATTCATTGCTACTCTCCGATAGGACATATTTACCGTTATTCGTATCTCTTATTGTGCGAGGGAAAAATGGGTTTTACATTTCCCTGTACACAACTGCGTCATCGGCAAATAGACGAAGCTTACTTTTTACCACCTTACTGATATCATTAATGTACAGAAGGAACAGGAGTGGACCTATCACACTACCTTGTGGGACACCCGAAGTGACTTCAATTTTCGGTGAGGTAACACCGTCCAAAACAACCCTTTGAACCCGATCATGTAGAAAATCACTTATCCATGATATAATTTTACTGTCTAGCCCATAAGATTTTAATTTCAAAATTAGTTTGCTATGAGACACCTTGTCAAAAGCTTTTTTGAAATCTAGAAAAACAGCATCCACTGGAATATTATTTTCGCCAGAAACTAAAATATCGAGGGAAAGGAGAACAAGTTGAATTTCACATGATCTGCTCTTCCGGAAGCCATGCTGAAAGTTGGACAACAAATTCTGGCTATCTAGATGCCCCATGACTGAACTGACAATTATATGTTATAGGACCTTGCATGAAATGGATTTGAGAGATATTGGTCTGTAGTTAGATGGCTGCTCCCTATCACCACTTTTAAAAATGGGTTTTACATCGGCTACTTTCCAGTCCATCGGTACGGCGTGTTCAGTGAGGGATTTATTAAATACTATTTCATCTACATCTACATAATACCCTGCAAGCCACCACAAGGGTGTGTGGCAGGGGGTGATTGCTCACCAAACATGCACTACATATCATGCATAAAAAAGGAATAGTATTAATATAGTAGTCAGAACTACAGTATTTAAAAAGATAGAAATTGCATAGAAAACATGCAAAAACATTCTGTTAGTAGGGTTAGCTTTAAGTACTCATACCAACATGCAGCTACCAATGCTATTCATTGCTACTCTCCAATAGGACATATTTACCGTTATTCGTATCTCTTATTGTGCGAGGGAAAAAGGACATTTTGAATCGGTCAGTTCGGCAATCAATTTCTCTAACTTTATGATTATGGTCCAGTCTGCCATAGTAAGTTGGGGTTCGTAAAATATTTTTAACATCATCACTGAAAATATTGCCTTGGAATTTGTGGAAGAGATTAAGTCTAAATTTCAACCTGCGATCTGACAATGATTCCCATTTCAATTCATTTAATAGACTGGTTACGCTAATATAATTATCGTATCGTCCCTTTACAAATCTTGCCGATCTTCGCTGCACACGTTCAAGTTCATTACTTAGACCGATTTCGTAGGGATCCCATACACTGGCAGCATATTCCAAATGAGGTCTAACAAGGGAAAAGTAGCTGATTTCTCGTACATGATCGTCACATTTACCCAATACTCTTTTAATGAAACCCAGTGTTTGATTCGCTGGACCCATTATTTCACCAATGTGTTTACCCCAGGAAAGATCATTTGTCAGTCTTATTCCAAGATATTTAATGGATTCCACGTTTGTTAATTCATTATTACTTATTTTGTAAGTGGTAGGAGGAGAGCTATTCTTTTTCCAAAAATTCATTACAAGACATTTCTTAAAGTTTAATTCTAACTGCCATGTATATATTTGAAGGTAGGGAGAAATTTCGGGAGCTAACTCTCTATACACGCGGGAGGGAATTTGATCAGGGCCAGGAGATTTGTTGGGACTCATATCTTTGAGTGACTTTTCAATAGCATTACAGGAAATTTCTAAATCTTTCCTAAGCGATTTCCTGTCTTCTTCTTTTGATATACCCCTATACACTACCGCATCGTCTGCAAAGAGTCTAAGCTTACTACTAACTACGGTACCCAAATCGTTAATGTATAGAAGAAATAGGAGCGGACCTACTACGCTAACCTGGGGAACTCCCGATGTGACTTTGATTGTGTCCGACATGATACCATCTATGACAACCCTCTGCTCTCGTCCACTTAAGAATTCTCTTACCCAACACACAACGTCTTTATTTAATCCAAAACTCTCTAACTTCAAGATTAATTTATCATGAGGAACCTTATCGAATGCCTTTTTGAAATCTAAAAATATCGCATCAACTTCAGTACTGTTTTCGCCGTAGACTAAAATATCGTGTACGAATAAAGCTAATTGTGTCTCCCTAGATCTACCTTTCCGGAACCCATGTTGGCTGTTTATGAGTAATCCCTGACTATCCAAATGCCCCATGATCGAACTGACTACAATGTGCTCAAATATCTTACAAGAGATTGACGTGAGTGAAATGGGTCTGTAGTTACTAGGTTCTTCCCTATCACCGCTTTTAAATATAGGTGTAATGTTAGCTACTTTCCAATCTTTGGGTACTGTGTGGTTCTTTAGTGTTTTATTGAATATTATTTCTAGATATGGGGCTATTTTAGAAGCTAATGTTTTATATACTCTGGAGGGAATTTGATCGGGACCTGGTGATTTGTTTATACTAATGCTTTTTAACTGCTGCTCTATTCCGCGACATGAAATTTTTATTTCGGGCATTTGCTCACTGAAAGTGTTCGGCGGTGGTTCCACTGCGTTGTGTGACGATGATTTGAATACGCTTTGGAAGAAGGTGTTTGAAGTTTTGGCCTTTCTACACTGCTGGTGACTCTGGTTCCTTTATCGTTTTTAAGTGTGTGCACTGTGGACTTATTTCCCTGAAGATCTCTCACATATGACCAAAACGCTTTAGGATTGCTATCTAAATATTATCCTAACATCTTGCTCTTGAAATGTGATAACGCTTTCCGACATGATTTCCTTGCTAATGCTCTCGATTTTTTATAGTTTTGAACTAGCTCATTTTTTTCCTCTACCGATAGACCCCGTCCTGCATTTTTCATCCTAGCGTGGCATACCCTTTGTCGCTTTAGCGATTTCCTAACCTCCGCGTTATACCACCTTGGCTCTGTATTATCACTAATGAATTTACTTGGTATGTATTTATTAACTGCTTTACGGGTGACCTCAAGAAATTCTCTCCACGAATCCTCTGTATCTAATCCTTTGCTTTGTTCGCTAAATACATTAAACGATTCCCTTAATTCCTCTTTCATACCGTCGTAATTAGCCTTGCCAAATAAGTATACCCTCCTCCTTGGTTTATAATGTCTTTCAACGTCTACAATAAATTTCGCATGCACTATTTTATGATCACTAATTCCTATGTCTGTAACTGTATTTAGAACTCTTTCGGGTATATTTGTTGCTAATAAGTCTAGAATGTTGTTTCCCCTGGTCGGTTTTGTTACTAGCTGTTGTAAAGAATGTGACGTTTGGTGTGATTTCACCCCCTGCCACACACCTCTATGGTGGCTTACAGGGTAATATATGCATATAGCTTCCCTGGCTTCCTCCATGTCTCACACTATGCCTGATTTTTGGACTTCGGGAACAGAATTTATCAGTAGACTCTTGAACACATGACAATTGCTTTTTTTTAATGTTGCATTAAGATACTTTGTTACTTAGATTACTTGCCTACGGGTGTACTAAGTATCTTACGTTAGATTCCTCACATAGTACGCTTCTCATTCCCTTCATTCTCTTCTCCATTTCACCCGTAAAATTCCTCACACCTACCCTCGCTCCCCTCTTTCTTGGAAACCACGTGTTCCCGTACAGCATTGCCAAGTTCGAACTATGATTTCCGTTCATTTTACAAAAAATCTTATTTTTTATCGTAGAGGATCGATCAAAAAAGGAATGTGATCTATTTGAAATGGAGAGCACGTAAAAACTAACACATTGTTTATAACAATTATAGTTTATAAAGTTAAAATTTAACTGCAATCGGACGAACTCAGCCTTATGACCACCCGTGGAGAGGTGGGCCTCGGTGAGGGTCTAGGGTCGCTCGCGAAGGGTCGGATTAGGCTCGGAGTCGAGGTAGGACCCTCATTACCAGGCTTGACCGTCGGTAGTCCCCACCTGAGTACCTCTAACCTTACTTTTTTCTTACTTATTTCAAATATTATCTGGGAACCCAACTCTCGAATTTGCCAAAAATGTTAGTCGTACATGAGAAGGCTACGTAATGGTGTCCAACAAGTTGCTATAGCTCAGCAAGCATTGCATCGATGAGTGTAAAACATCACCAATTTTTATTGGCATGTATGCAAATATCCACGCAAAATTTCATCGAAAACTGTGAAGATCACGCAGGCACTATAAAACACTTGACATGGAATAGCCCATTATTTGTGCATCACAGCTGCGGAATTAGAGTTTATTCAAGTTTTCTTAATACTGTATCTCTGAGCTAAGTTTGTAGACCCAGTTTTTCATTCCCTTTGCGGTCCTGTTGGCCTATGGTAAGATTGTATATTCTCTGTAAACCCATAGTAAAATAAAATTCCATAATCTCTGGCCTGCGTACCTCTATCTGGTGTGCCCGCATTCCTGCTGCACTCACCAACCCCTAAGAGATTCCACCAGTTGGGAAAAGACCAGAGAAGACTGACGCCACAGAAGAGCCGACCCTTCTTCCCACTACTCAACGCCGGCCAAAACAAGGATATGCTAATTGTACACCCTTACCCTCAACCCTACACCACAGACTACCGAAATTCAAGGGCTCAAGGTTTTTCCACTAATTTCACAGTTTTACAATCCTTTCCGCCTCCACTACCCCATTCCAACCCAACACATCTCCATGGTATGGAGGGTCCAGATGAACATTATGGAATCATTGAGAATGAGACCAGGGAGATGGGCGCACAAGCCGCTGACGCTTTTATAAAATCCATAACTCTAAGTGCAGAAGAGAGAAAAGCGCTGGAGGAGAAGACAAGGATCAGCGGCACTTGAAGAGACTGACTGCCTTCACTTTCGGTCGTGAGTGCAAATTCGACTCGGCAAAATCCAGTCCATGCCATTTTATGCCAGTCATTTACAAAGCATAAGGACACAGAATACGGCGATATTCAGGAGAGAAATTTGAGGTGGAATAGAAATTCTGATTATTTCTGCCTAGTACAGGGGCAGCTAAATATTGCAAAATGGGAATATTGCATATTTATCTTTTGGTCCCGACATGGTTTCATTCTGGAAAAGATCCAGAGAGATCAGGATTTCTGGGAAAATCATACGGTGAAGTTAAAAACCTTTTACCTAAACCATCTTCTACCCGAGATTGTGAATTTAGAACACATCAATAAATATTTTTAAAACCAACTGCAACATATTTCAATGATAACCTACTCCATGGAATACATCATTGAGACGGACTTCTTTCTTTCTAAATTATCGTACAGTACCTACTATGAATATTCATAAGAATATAATCTGGTCCTTCTTGAATTTGAATGATACCATTGTTTTCTCCAAACAGAATTACATCTACTGCATCTATACTACTGAAAGTACTATAGATAGTTTCCTGAATTCTTTCATATTCCTACTGGGTAAATGACTGTAGAATATTTTTATTCGAATCTGAAAGTAGAATGCTACAGTTGAAAAACTCCAAGACGATGCAGAACAATGCAAGTGAGCCGGTGATGTGTGCCGTTTTTAGGATCCCAAATAAATATGAATCTTCATGAGCACGTAAATCACTTGAGGTTGACTCAACTGATTTACATGTTTTACGCAGCGTCGATCCATGCTCAGGGCAGTATTTTGACGGATATCCTGCAGGCTTCTTCAGGACTTGAAGACACCTGCAGGATAGCAGGTAAAGTCCTGACATGAATCGACTTGGTGGAAAATTCATAAAGCAGTTGAGTCGACTACTCTCTAGGCCCCGCGGAAACCTCCATCGCAAACAATGATGCCTGCCGAGGGATGCTGCTACCAGCATGAGCCACCGAGATGATGAGCCGTCAGTCGACTACAGCCGTTGTACCTGTCTTAGAAACCATTATGTAGGACAATACAATACGTATGTTGCTGTTTTCACTTAACGCTCAGCTCGCCTATCCCTCCACCAGCCTTCATGCCGAGAGGCGACTCCAAGGTATCAGGGGGCCTTAAGTCAAAATGGGTGTTTTGCTCAACACTATTATACTGTTTGTGGGGTTATCTTCTTATGACATTGTTATCCACCATAAATTTATTTTTATGCCAATATTGTCACACTAAATATTGCACACTAATTATTCAGGTCCCTACAAAAACGTGCAAACGAGAGACCACTGTGTTTGAGTGTACCTACAGTTTAAAGTTTCCCGAGCAAATGTTTTCAGAGACTGGTGCTATGGTCCCGATACAAGAACCCTCTTAACTGCTGAGCATGTTCAGCAGCCCTTATTTCTTAAAATAATTTTCAGTATTTACAAATGCAAGAGAGCTTAGAGTCTGAAATCCAATTCCAGTGATAATTGTAAGAGTAGCAAAATAAAAGTGTTGTCACAATGTCATTTCTTTCAATAAATAGGTGTTCTTTTATAACACCTTTGATTACTGAGTTGACTTCAGGTGAAGGAAAGCACTTCCATTTTTTTTTAGAAAAATAAGGTATCAGCAAATAATACTATCGGTATCGGCCACTGATATCGAGGTATTGGTTTGGTATCGGAAAAAGTGGTATCGGTACAAGTCTAGTAATGATACAACTATGCTGTACAGTTGGGGTCAAATGATTGGTGTGCAGCAGCAGACTCTACTCACTGGGAAAGAGGCAATAAATCTCGGATGTGACAGAAGCTCACTGACACCTTTGGATGTATACCAGTTGATGGTCTCCGATGACATCATAGATTACATTGTGGAAAAGACTAATATCAATGCCAATAATTACATAGAATCCCACCAGATAAAGCACTCTAGCAGGGTAAAGACTTGGATGGACATCAGCAGGAAAGAAATGAAAGAATTTTTAGGCATTCACATATGGATGGGGCTAGTCAAAATGCCTCAAATAATAGATTATTGGTTTGAGGCCATAATTTATCAAAATGGTGTAGCCAAGAAAGCTGTCTCATAATCGCTTTCAGACTGTGTAAAAGAATTTAAATTATGTGACCCCACTGGTTACACCTTCAAAGTAATTGTTTACGCTGGGAAAGGGACGCAGATAGTCATGAATTTAATGGATCCTTATTTGGACCAAGGTCGTGTGGTGTGCACAGACAATTATTATACCTCCATTGAGCTATTAAACAAGCTTTTAGGCAGAAAAACACATTATGTGGGAAACGTTATAAAAAATATAAAAGGGGTACCAAAAGAAGGCATACACGCAAAGGAGAACAGAAACAATGGAGCTACAGTCATGAAATGAAAAGATCAGTATGACCTGCTTATGATCTCCACCACCTTTTCAGCTACAATGACACAAACAGGAAAGCGAAATCAAAGAGGGGAGATGGTTACAAAGCCAAAGATGGTGATAGAATATCACAAAATAAAGGGTGGAATTAATATAGCAGACACTCTCTCATCTTATCATTGTACTCTCCGAAAAACTATAAGGTGGTACCAGAAGATGGCGGAAGGTGCTCTTTTTGGAACCTGAGTTGTAAATGCCTTTCTTCTATGGAATGAAAAAAGGAGCCCAGGGGCTCGCTTGAGGTCTCTACAGCAGTTTCGGCGAGAAATCACTGAAATATGGCTGCATATTCCAAGGATTCTATTGATAGCGCATCTAAAAAAATCCACTCATTACCTGGAGAACACAGAAGGAAAACTTTTAATGTAGGTGCTAAAGACAATTAGAAATTCTTAACATGAAGTTGATAATTAGTAGTTCATGTAGATTGATAATGTTCCTAGATTTTAAAAAAGCCCGTGGAAGCTGTCGTGGATGCTATCAGGAACTTATCCGGCCGATGTGTTGCAAAGTCGCCCTGAGCAAAGCTAAATGAGTTTCGACTAAATGCAAGACCTGTCCGGACCTACCATACCTCTGTCTTCCATGTTTCAAGTCTTTGCATAATTCATCTCCAGATACGATGCCAATTTCTGGCTCCTCAATGTAAGGTGTACATTGCATTTAATGACCCTCATTAGCATCGTAATTAATTGAGGCTATGTAAAAAAAAAAACTTAAAGAATAATTTTACATAAAAATGTGTAGTTATGTTTATTCTACTAATTACTTTATTGTAAGCATATTAGATGAACCTTTTTGAATATAGTTCAAAATGTCTGAGTCGCCAAATGTTGTCTCATCAAATTTAAGGCATGAACAAAGTGGCGAGATGCCATATGGCATTGCACATGACTGCAGTCACGAACGGTAGAGCATATTGTAATATAAATATATGTATATACAAAGATAATGTACTATTTTGCTGGGGTTGGCTCAAAATCGCATTTGTCATTAGATAATATAATCGAATCCACATGCTTGGCACATGTGAAATAGTAGCTGTATTGAAGCCCGGCAGAGAACGTGTTAAGATCAGTAATACCAAGTTTGAAAATTGGCTAGTTGTTACAAGAATTTTACAACACATTAGTCAACAAAGTTAAAGCCAACCAAGCACATCCTTTACATCACATTTTGTTATTCAAGTAAGCTGGTTAATGAAGATACGAGGAGAAACTGAAAATCTCGAGGAAAAAAATTGTATGTATGTCATTATCACAGTATGCTCAGTGTAAGGAGCAGTGAATTTTGTATGATTTAGGGTTTGCACACAATGTTCTTGGCCTTTCTTAAAAATTTCCATTCAGAGAGAGATTAATGTCATAGGCTCTACTTATTCAAAAGAACCACAATATTATGAAACGGTGCCACAAATTCTGGACAAATGAGGCAAAGTTATGTGGCATGAGGTCCTCTTGCTAACATTGATCTGTTTGATTCAGCTGCCTGAAAAAGACTTTTAATGTAGTATGGCTGATGGAACATTGAGCTAAGAGAACAATAAAGATATCTGCAAGATATTTGTGTCAACGTACAAGAAAATATGTTTTGCAGAAGTCACAACAAAAATGGCCAAGTTGCAATATATGTTGCCGAGGGATTATGCTATTCAAAACATTTAAACATGGCCTGTGGCAAAAAGGATGGAAAATTCACAGCTGTGTATTTGGTGGAAAGTAAGATATCAGTCCTGTCAGCATAATTAACACATAGCACTAATGTTAATTAATTCAATTGTTATGATGCAATGATAATAAGCACAATAATACAGTGAAACATCCAGCCCTGTTGCCCGGTTCGATACTATTCGAGCTGTATTAATTATTCCTGCCAAGGAACACATGCAATTGGCACAATTTGATGTTGCGACTGCTTTTCTCAACGGGGTTCTTGATGAAGAAATCTTCATGGTACAGCCAAAGGGGTTTAATGATGGCACTGGCAGAGTTTGTAAGCTTTATGAAAGTTTATATGGGCTGAAGCAATCCCCTAGGTGTTGGAATAAGTGCTTTAAGGAAGTGCTCAAGGACTTCGGACTGGGTGAGAGTGGGGCAGATCCTTGCTAATTTTATGGAACAGATAGTTGTGACAAACTGATTCTGGTCATCTACATTGATGATGGACTTGTGGCTGAATCAAATAAACATAAAATTACTGAATTTATGCCACATTTAGAAGTGGAGTTTAAAATTACTAGTGAACCAGTAGGATACTTCTTGAACATACATATTACACAAAAGCCATAGTGTTCAATCTCCATCAACCAAAGTTCTTATGCTGAGGGGGTCCTCCAGCAGTTCAAGATGGCGAACGCAAATCCAGTTCCTACACCAATTGAACAGTATTTGAAAAAAGAGGAAAGGATGGATGCTGAGACAACAAGTGCACCATATCAAGAGGCAGTGGGCTGCCTGATGTATCTGGCTGTCGCTACTAGACCACATATAGCATTCTCAGCTAACTATGCATCCCAGTTCCTTAACAACCCAGAGGTAAGACATTGGGTTATAGTTAAACAGATTCTGAAGTATCTGCAGGGTTCAGTGTCACGGGATTTTCTACAGTTCATCTGAGACTGGGGGGGGGAACTAGTTCATTACAGTAATGCTGACTATGCCAGCGACCCTGCTTCATGGCGGTCAGTGAGTGGCATTGTGTTTATGCACAGTGGTGGTGCCATCACCTGGGCCAGCAGGCGGCAACAGTATGTGTCACTGTCAACCACAGAGTCTGAGTACATTGCTTCTAGTGAAGCCCCAAAGGATGCTGTCTGTTTGAAGAGACTTTTTGATGAAATTTTCCCATTAAAGTGTCCCCCAGTGTTGTTTTGTGATAACGTCAGTTCTATTAAGCCTGCTAAAAACCCCGAATTTCATAAAATGAAGACACTACAAGGAGTGCATTACCATTGTGACAAGTAGGTATTATGGAATTGATAGAAGAGGGATCCATTAAAACAATGGAAATCAAGGAAACATATAGATTTGGAAGATAAATTAGAGATGATTTATGAAGTTGAGGAAAACCAAATTAGCATGACATTAGTGGCTAAAAAGAATTTGGAGTTTCTCTATCAACACACTCCACCATTCACTCTAACCATGAGAAAATTGAAGTGAAAGCGGCAGAAGGAATATTGCTAAAGAGGAAGACCCTATGTGGTGCTAAATTTGCAGCACTGAAAAAGAAGTAGGTATGCTTTTTTTGCAAACGTCATCAAGAAAACCTAGTGTGGCTCTATTTTACTGCAGGAGGCCAAAACCATTTTCCTTGACAAAACTTCAAGCATTTTAGAGCTTCAACAGGTTGGTCACCAAGTTTAACCTTTAAAAGCCTTAAAACTATTAAATTGCTGCTCATATGGTTCTGCCGGCTGGAATTCTTGGGAACATTATTTAAATGGCAGGAACAAAAGTTACCTTTAGGCCTGCAGAACTCAGTTTTTGGTGGGAACTAATGTTCACTTTTATCTGACAAAATTGAAGCATAATTCAGCATAACCCCAGAAGATTAGTGGCACAGGAGGTAATGTCAACAATGATGCTGAAAAAAGCTTGTTTTGTGTTTCGTTTCCACTGCTACTGACCATACATACATCACCTTTATGAGTTTTATATCATGTGAAAATGTTAACTTTGCACAAATAAATCATTATTATTATATCCTGAAGACCACTTTAATTTTCATAAGGTGGGGCTCTTTTATTTCGCTCTTTCTGAAACAACTATGGGGTTAAAAGGAGAGCCTTGTCGTGGAGGAAGGAAAAGCAATATGAAAATGACAGAGGGTCTCTCCATAAACCAGATGATTTATAACAAGATAAAACCAGTTTCTATTGGGAAGCATGAGAAGCCTCAGTGCCTAAAAAACATTCCATAGGAAATATTTCCCTATTTTTTCCCATTTTCCATTTTCAAAAATGTTAATAGGAACAGTTGGATGATGAGAAAGCTTCCATAAAACTCTCATTTGAGTGCAAAGAAGAATGGTAGGAGAAAATAGGAAGATTCTCCCGTTGCTAGACAATGCAATCTCCCACAAACATCACCAGAACCTAAAAAACTCTTTCTCAACAAACCATTGTTTTTCTTCCCCCCCATACAACAAATAAATCTCAAACATTGAATGACGGAATGATTCAAACCTTTAAATTTCTTTACAAGAGGCACTCAGTACAATACCTAATACCTATGGTGGATCGGTATGTACTCATTTTTTTACGCTTTCCTGTCATTCAAGTAGTGAATATTATAGTTAGTTCAGTTCTTGATCAAACTTAATATTCATTGTACTTATGGAAACAAATAAAGAAAACGAGTCCGGAAATTTACTGTAGAAGTAGAGGTCAATCAATATTACAAGTCTCATGCAAACAAAGCAAATCCCACGAGTCTACTTACAGCCATATGCAATCAACCACATGATTTCCCCGCGACAAATTACTTAGGTACCTCAGGAAACTGAGAATGCAATTTGAGAATATCATCAATGCTAATTGGCCAATTGTCGATGAACATTTGTGGGAAAAGGAAGAAACAAAATCAATCGCATAATGCGTAACAGGAAATTGCATGAAAAATTGTACATCATCTTTAACCGTGTAATCACTCATTCATAATCATAAATAGGCTTGAACAATTATCTGGACATGAAAAGAGACAAATTTACACAATTTATACAAGAAATTGTGTCGTGTGACCAGGGCTTCACACTTCCCTCATAACTTGTCTAGATCATTCTCAGGAAAATGTTCTATTAAGAGGTATATCTTCTAATTGCAGTCGTATGATTACGTTAAACTCTTGAATAATCCTTGACGACTAATGCAATACATTATATACCTGACGAAGTAAAGATACGAATGCACCGTTTTGTAGGATGAACAGAAGGTAGCAAATATAACGTACTAGCATTAACAGTTTACAACAAACTACCTCATAAAGCAAAAAACGGTCCGGTAACTAGGACTCATTTCCACAGGAGATTTAAGTTACACCGTGGTTGAAATTAAACCCATTTCACCATATGCATGAATTCTTTCAGCATAATTTGCCACCAAGAAATGTTCACTTCACAAAGATATTTTGGTAAATGTGAGCTTAAGGGTATCGAACTTCAAAATTTTATTTTAACCCCTAAAAATCGTCGTTTTTCAATGAAATTTTGGGAGCACAACCTGCTGATATAGCAATTTTATCTCGCGAAAAAACAATTTTAAAAAATTAAAAACTCACGATTTTGCAGCATTTCAAACCCATGAGGTGAGTGTTCGCAGCACCGCCATATTGGTGTTTCGCTGCTCCGTCACCAGGTGTCACGGTGATTGTTGAGTGTATTTTCTGCCTTATAATATTTACCGAGGAACAGGAGAACAGCGGAAAGCGTGTTTCGAGACTTCTCACAACCGATGAAATTGTATAAAAAAACACGTACGGGTTGGGGGTTTTGTGTCACTTCACAACCGATTAAACTGCAGAAAAACACGTACGGGTTGGGGGTTTTGAGACACCTCACAAGCGATGAAAGTGCGTAAAAACACGTACGGGTTGGGGGTTTTGAGTCACTTCACAACCGATGAAACTGCAAAAAAACATGAACGGGAAGGGGGTTTTGAGACACCTCACAACCGTTGAAATTGCGTAAAAACACGTACGGGTTGGGGGTTTTGTGTCACTTCACAACCGATTAAACTGCAGAAAAACATGAACGGGATGGGGGTTTTGAGACACCTCACAACCGTTGAAATTGCGTAAAAACACGTACGGGTTGGGGGTTTTGTGTCACTTCACAACCGATTAAACTGCAGAAAAACATGAACGGGATGGGGGTTTTGAGACACCTCACAACCGTTGAAATTGCGTAAAAACACGTACGGGTTGGGGGTTTTGTGTCACTTCACAACCGATTAAACAGCAGAAAAACATGAACGGGATGGGGGTTTTGAGACACCTCACAACCGATGATATTGCATAAAAACACGTACGGGTTGGGGGGTTTTGAGTCACCTCACAACCGATGAAATTGCATAAAAACACGTACGGGTTGGGGGTTTTGAGACACCTCACAAGCGATGAAACTGCGGGCGTCCGTATGGTCTGAAGTCAGAGCGAGAAGTGTGTTATTTGTGAGACCACGGGCAAGTTCAGACATGAAAAATCATAGCATTTCAATATCGCGCGAAAACGCAGGTGGCCGCCGACACTCAATAGCCTTCTGCGCAGGACATAGGGAAGAGGTGAATATCGAGGAAATCCTCTAGCGGTAGTCTCCGGAAATATCCAAGATGGCGTCGAAAACATCGATTTTCAGGTGAAAAAATGGTGATTTTCGGATTGTTATATCTCATGAAATAATGGCACTGGAGCAATGTAAGTCATACCATAATAAATGTACATCCTTCCTCTATATAACACAGTTGGAATGAAAGCGCTAATGAATAAAGTTTTCGCAGGATAATTGTTTGAAGTTCGATACCCTTAAGCTCACATCTACCGATATTTTTAATCCTTTAGGCTGTATAATTATTTACACTGCATATCATCATGAAGAAGAACTTACCAAGCAAGAGTACGAGGAAAGTAGAAAACCCTGTCATCTTGAAACTTACAGTCATATACTGCGCAACGTCGTTTCATTTTCGATGTCTGATAGGCCGGTGAGCACGAAAACGAACACCAAGCAAAATTAACAACAAAAGTGTACAGTTGTCTTACTCAAGGAAGTTCGAACCACATTGATCACACGTTGGATACAGCTACAACCACTTCGAAGATAATGGCTCGTTCAGACTACGATAGCCCTCACGCACGTTCCGACTGGTCCAGACCATGACCATGGGCGTCCGACTGGAATGGGCGAAACGTTTCCAGGTGAGATCCGTAGTTGAGGCGGGACCCAACACCTTTCTAACTATATTTTATTTAAATATTTAATTCAAAAAACCATTCAAAAACTTTTAATTTTGAATTCAGACAACTGAATTACAGCGTAAATTCAGTGCTGCCCTCAAGCCGCTGATGGCTGAAGTTTACAAGAAACAAGTCACTTCTGCTGCTTCTGCCGATCAAAATATTATGTGCTCTTGAGTTTGATGGGTATTTATGAAATAACCAAAAGATATTCGGAAAATTTAATTACAATATATTTTTTCTCGTTTAATAATGCGTTAATGGTTGTACACATAACATTTTTTAATTGTATTATTGTATTTTTACCAGAATTTCCATTTGGGCATGGTAGTATGAAACTTTATGCTTCATTAGAGGTATTGTCATCGAAACTTAACTGTCATCATGTGAAGCCTCTTCCCCATAAACACAGTCCCGAAATTCGCCTAGAATGTCTCAAGGGGTTGATTGGAAATCCAGCAAATAGTTTTAAAATATGAATGTTATTTTGTTACTGCCGTAAACGTTAGGGATTAGCATCTAACAGCCATGCTGTAAACTATTCGAGAGCAAAAAAAAATTTGGTCAGTGTGTGAGCCGAACTCTCGTCGAAAAAATAGTTACCATGCCATAACCCACACGGCTATCATTAGCTGATGGGCGCCCAACAAAGAATTTATACGGAGTACAATTCTATGGATGTATAAAACTCGATAGAAAACCTTTACGAAGTCTCGTGCGCCGCGGAGAGGGAACAGCGGCAATAGAAAGGAAACTTCTAGAGCGCGAGCTTGTAAACGGGCAATCGTTACTTCTTGAGAGAAGCATGGTAGGTCATCGGGAAATAGCTGACGATTACTGCCGGAGTATATTCTGGCATGTTTAACTTCCATGTTAGTCCTGATGATGCTGCAGTGCAGTGAAACATGTTGACTCGTTCGAAATAAATTTATGTGGAATAGTTGCAAAGTAATTTTAATTCATGTCCTAGAATGAGGAAGAGTCTGATATGGTAGACTCAGAAATATTCACCACGACAATACAGCAGGAGGATTGGCTGTTGACCATGCAGCTTTCGAGTCTCCAGAAAATTAATGGGACGCTGCAAAAACCAGCACATGCAAACGAGGATAAGTAAGTTCACACTGACTACATAATAAGAGACCATCGAATATGTCGAAGAGTAGAAGGAGGAAGTTGTTGGGTTGTTCCAGGTGATGCGATTTGGAGAATCATAAAAGGAAGCTATGATGATATGGGATATTACGGAGAAGCGAAGACTTTGGAACACCTGAGGAGATATTTCTGGTTCCCGAAGATGAGAAAAAAAGTAAAGAGATACATCGCAGCCTGTATTGAATGTGCATACCACAAGATATGAGGCAGGAAAAAGGAGGGAATACTGTATCCAGCTAAGCGCGAGGGTACACCCTTTCATACCGAGAACGTAGACCACCTAGGATCGTTTCCTCGTAGCAAGAGAGGCAGTGAATATGTCCTCGCATACCAAGACAATTTGACTTAGTTCATAGTACTAAGAGTTGTGAAAAACCAGTCTGTGAGGCCCTGAGTGAGATTGTTAGCTCTTTTGGTTGTCCGAACCGTATCATTTCGGATAGAGGAACGGCATACACTTCAAGAGAATTTGAGGAATTTGTGAGAAACATGAAATAAAACACATCAAGAATGCTACTGCGACCCCTAGGGCAAACAGACAAGTAGAGATATCAAATGCTGTAATTACTCGAGCTATCACTACAATGAATTCATCGGAGGATGGAAGTGATTTGGGTGGGCACTTGAAAGACATTCAATTTGCCATTTACTCGGTGGAGAACAAGATGGTAGGATCCAGTGCTCACGAACTGTTGTTCACGTACCGCCCACGGAACACGTTAAGGAACCAAGTTATAATGACATTGCAGAAAGATGAACCTGAAGTGAGCAAAGAGGTAGTAGAGGAGGTCAGGAAGGAAGCTCTAGACAGGATGGTAACATGTCAGGAGAAACAGAAGAAGAGGTTCGACGAAGCTCACAAGGAGCCAAAGAGATACGTGCGAGGAGAATTTGTGTTAGTCGAGCGAGAAGCCCAGGCGACGGAAACGTCTCGAAAGCTAGCACCCAACTTTAAGGGGCCATACAGGGTGGAAAAGGTATACCCCAGAGATAGATATTTGTTGACAGATATTCCAGGAGCAGCCAGAACCCAGAGGAGGTTTCATTCTGTCTTTTGTGTGGATCGGATGAAACCATGGTGCCAATCTCCCCAAGACTATGCCCCTGTAGTGGAAGATGAAGATGACAACCCACTCCAAGGCAGCCTCCGAGACTGGGGAGCCCAAGAGCAGATCGAAGAGGACCCCGGTGCCAAGGAAGAAGAGAGCAGCCAACCACAAGTTGGGACACCAGAAAACAAGGTCGGCGCCACCTTGAGGAGTTGTGACAAGGAGCCAGTCGGGTAGAGGCTGTGAGTGTGGTGGGGCAGGATAGAGACGGTGCCTGAGTCTATTGGGGAAAGGGTTGACCACGCGAGCAAGAAGCTTGTGTTTGTATCCATCCTGAATAAAGTTGGGAGTTGCATTGTGAGTGCTTCTGTGTTTCCGTTTGTTTGGTTAGACCGTTTTCCCATTTGCCCCCCACCCCACCCCCTTCGCCTCCCTTTGCACACATTGGGAAAGCCATCAATAAAAACCAAACAAAAGGCTTCAGGAGTAACAAAAGGCTTCAGGAGAGAATATCTATGGGTACAAAATTATCATGTTGCATTTCGCCTATGGTATAGTTGTCATGGCAGAGACAGAAGGGGATTCAAAGAAACTAGTAACTCTGGAAAGGTATATGACCAGACATCATCTGAAGGTCAAATATAAGAAAACTATGGTATTGGTGTGCAGCAGGAGAAAAGAGCCCAAGACCAATGTTAAACTTGGGAAGCAACAACTTGAGGAGGTGAAAGAGAATTGTTAACAGGGAAGCCAAGTAACCAGTGGTAGATGAAGCAAGAAAGAAATGTTCAGTAGAATAGTCCAAGCCAAATGGGACTTTTACTAAAAGAAGATTCTTCTTACAGCTGGAAATATGAGAGTGGAAGTATGGAAACAATTCATTAGAGCAGTGGAGTAGTGAATTCATTATGGCAGCGAAGCATGGATGATAACAGCAGCACAGAAGTCAAGGTTGGAAGCATTATAAGTATGGTACTACTAAAGAATGATGAAGATAAAATGAATTGACTGAGTAACAGATGAAAAAGTTTTAAGAAGAGTGGGAGAAAACAGAAGTTTGCTGAAAACATTGGGAAGAAGGTAGGTCAACTTAATTGGCCAGAGCTGAGTTCCATTTGCTTGATATGCAGTCATTAGTCTACGGCAGTACAGAAAAATGTTAAGGCCAATGGTGACTGCCCCTGAAACGGTTTTTCTTCTCGCAGCTAGGCAAATAAAGTTATCGACATGAATCTTTCACCATCAACTTTTTTTGGCCAATGAAATTCTTTTTTGCTTTTTACATTTTGCAAAAAATTAAAAAACATGATAAAAAATTACCAAAATGGCAGAATGTGTTGTTATTTATAAAAATCGAAAAACTACGAAGTTTTCGAGTTTCTTCACTAATCAATTCCAATTTTCTAAATAATATTACGAGAAGGTAATAACTAGTAATTAGAATAATTAGAAGTCGCTAAAAACGCGCTGCTAGGAGCGTCACTTGCGGCGAAATCATGGAACCATTACGAAGCACCCGAGGAGCGATGAGGGAGGGGAGGGAGAGATGCCGCTGGAGGGATGAGGGCCATGCTGCTGGAGGCGTTTAAGGGGAGGGACGAACGAAAGACAAATCTTGCAACCTTGTGTTTTTGCTGAGAAGAGGACAGCGCGCAGGATGTCGCAAGTTTATGCGTCCCTCTTCGTTGCTCTCAGTCCGTCTCGACTTTTCGTATCGAGAGCTATTTCCAATTGCCTAATATTTGCGTAAATCTTTCAAGAAATTTTTCTACATTCAGTGAGTCAAGAAATAATTTACAATTAATTTCTTCGATTTAAATTATCTCTGAAAAAAAGACTATCATGGAAACTGCCAGAAAAGGCCATCCTCGAAGTAAGAAAGACGTGGTCTATTCTCATCTGCAAAACGAAAGAAAAGGTCTGCCGGGAGTCTCAGGAAATGGCAAGCGAAGTAATTATTTGGTTGAGGACGACTACAATGAACCAATTCTTCAGATTTTGTACGTTTTTTTGTTTTCATCAAACCGATTCTCAGAAAAATACGTGTTTCTGCTAATGACCTAGCCTCACCGGAACAGATTAAACATTTAAGATTTAAGTATAATTGTTGTCCATGGCTGATTTGACTGTTTCACCACAGTATGTTTAGACAGTGGTTTCATCAGTTTCATCTTAATATACATGAGGAATGCGAAAATGTATCCGTCACTTTTCTAAAAGTCATTTAATTGTTAGCGATATTATTTTACATTGCAAGAGACGCAATGTTTGTTCCTATTAAATCCGATGAGTAAACCGTGGTACTTTCTGAGAGAGTTATCTTCAGCCTGGAATCGCCACGTCCTATATTCCTGCATTATTTTTGTTTTTTTTGTAATTACTAATTATATAATTAGTAAAACCCCCGGTAATCATGACGAAATGTAAATTGAATTTTAAATCTAATAACAATAAAAAAAAGTGATGGCAAACTATTTTATGAAGCAAAATCTGCGGCAAAATATATTTAGGCCTTCTCAAAGTATAAAATAAAGTTCTTTTTAATTTTGTTTACAAGAACTGCATAGCTTTTTTCTTTTTTGTTATGAAATTTTGCCGTGTTCTAAATCTCCCTTATTTTTGGTCAAGAATATGGAAATCTCCCTTATTTTCTTCAAATATAGTTGTTGGTCACCATAAGTGGATCATCACGTGGCATGGAAGCTGACATGTCTGTTCAGACATTTCGATAGAGCGAGGAGATGCAATTACTTTTCTTTCAATACCATTTCCTCGTAGGCAGTGGTGATTCGAGTGCTTTTGAAAAGGTGCGTGAATCCGTTCCATGTGGGAAACTGGTTAAGAAAAGTGATTGTTCTAGCCACGAGGTTACATGTTATACAAAATCCATCTTCAAAATTCTGGATGAACACCCTGAATTGAAACTATTTCTAACAAAAGAAAGTAAAAGAAAAATATGGCTGCAACTCACTAGTTGAGGATCTAAAAAACGGGCCGCTTCGCGTATTCAATAGCACTCGAATTGCAAAGTATATAACTGCAATGATCAGGAGGGGAGGGAAAACATTTTCAACGACAAGGAGATGGGTGCCCTGGAAAGAGTCAACGAATTATTAAAACCCTAGGTATGGAAATCAATTATGCTAGCCATGATTGACACTAGTAATCTGGCGGAGAATTTTGTCGTTAGTGGCTAAGTTTATGGGAGGCAAGCAAGTGAACCGCGGAAAAAGTAGTTTGTATGCTCATCGTGTGCAGGGTGCAGGGGCTTGATTTTCAGCTGGGACCAGGGTGGAATTATTCTGCGTAGAAAATGATATGTGGAAGAAGCCCTTTCAAAAGTATACACAGACTTGGCGAGCGAAGGCCTAAACGCTAACAGTCAACTAGGAGGTGTCTTGCAAAAAAGCCTAAGAGGAAAGTTAGGGAAATTTATGAGGCAAAAGAAACTAAGGATTATGGAGAGTTCTGTCAGAAATTGGACATGGACCAATAGGAAATGGATGTAGAAATCGAAGAGCTGATAAAGAAATTGACGGTTGAGGGGTCAATAGAAGCTCTAGAGAGAGAGACGCGGGTCCAAACCGAATGTGAGCAATTTTTGATGAAAGACAGAATAGATTGACGTAATCAAATTTGGTGTTATTTGTAGGAGAAGGGAAAATCACTTGTGAAAAGACAAAGAAAAGAAAAGTTTTATGCCCAGTCATCTGAAAATGATACAATGAGATACGGTAGCCTAAATGAATTTATGCGATTAACCCTCCAGCGGGCGCGCTGTGGCACAAAGTGCAACATTATGCCGTTTTGTTCTCACGTTATTAATATTGGAAGGTCAGTGAACCAAACGCACCAATTATTCCTTCTTTTTATCACTATGAAGATTTTTGTTTCTAATTAAAGCGCAAGGTTTCTCGTATTTCGCAATAAAACGAATAAGTAGCTGAACGTGTCGTCTTTGTTGCACTCAGTGCAACGCGCGCCTGGCGATGAAATTCGATTATATAGTGGCACTTATTGATCAACATTGTTTCTTTCTGTACGATGTAGTGTGAGGTGAGTAGGTAGGAACACAAAAGTTTTCACCATTCCTTCTCTGAATCAGGTTGAGCTAACAGCTAAAGGTATGGTGTGTAAAAGCAGCTGTATGTGGAGAGAAAAAGTTTAGGAAATAGACCTGTGGCATACTCTCCAACGCGAGCCCTATGATGTGAGTATATTTTTAGGAATAATTTCCATTGCATATTTTGGTGCCCTTTTTATGGGTTTTCAAATATCTAGAAAAATTCAGAAGCTAATTATCATACTGCTTAGGGCACGAAGATTCATTACCGAAGAAGACTATCTTTGGGTACTACAAGAGCTGTCAGACGAGGAACAGGAAGTCGGCATTGAGGAAAGTGATGATATGGATGAGGAGGAAAATATTTCCCTTGGTGATCACGGCAGAGACTCCGATGGAACTACGTCTAATGGTGACATGGAAGAACCTACTACTGCGGAAGATTGTGATATTGATGGTGAGAACAATTATTTTTTTGGAAGTGTTGATAAATCTTGCAAGTGGAAAAAAACTTCTTTTTCCGGTACTACAAAGATCAAGCACAAAAACATCATAAAATCACTCCCAGGGACAAAACTCTGTGCAAGAAATACACCTGATGAGGCTACGGCTTTCCTAAAATGTATAGATATAGAGATGATTGATGTAATTGTGATGCAAACAAACAAGTACATTCAAACTAAAATTGCTGATGTCCACTATTCAAGGGATAGGGATTGTAAGGAAACAACAAGAACAGAATTTTTGGCTGTGCTGGGTATACTTTTTCTAATTGGCATAAAAAAAGGTCATCATGCAAATGCTTTAGAATTGTGGAGTGCAGATGGATCAGGAATGCAAATTCTAAGGGCTGCTATGAGTTACATGCGATTTTTGTTTATTTTGCGATCAGTAAGATTTGACGATAGGGCAAGTAGGGATTTCAGAAAACAAACAGATAAATTAGCTGCAATCCGAACAATAATAGATTCTTTCATAGGAAATTGTCAAAAAACATATAATATGAGTGAATTTGTGACAATTCACGAAATGTTGCAACCATTTAGAGGCCGTTGCAGTTTCATTCAATATATACCGAGCAAACCTGTAAAATAGGGGATAAAGTTATATGCTATGTGTGATGCCAAAACATTCTTCACCAGTAATCTCGAAGTGTACATCTACATAATCTACATAATACCCTGCAAGCCACCACAAGGGTGTGTGGCAGGGGGGGCAGTGTATTGCGGGAAGCAGATGAATGGTCCATATTTAGTGTCAAACTCACCAGTAGACGTTGTCAAGAAGCTTGTAAGATCAATAGAGGCATCTAATCGTAATCTAACCACAGATAACTGGTATACTAGTTATCCGCTTGCCAAGCACCCCCTTACAAAAAACATTACAACCATTGGCACGCTGAAAAAAAATAAAAGAGAGATTCCGCCTGAATTTTTGCCAAACAAGACGCACGCTGTAGGGTCATCTCTCTACGGGCTTCAGAAAGACATTACCCTCCTTTCATATGTTACAAAGAAGAACAAGGCGGTGTTGTTGCTTTCAACAATGCATGATGAGGGGATTACAGATGAAGGTTCAAATAAACCGTGTATTATATTAGATTACAATGCAACGAAAACAGGTGTCGACACAGTTGACCAAATGTGTAGTTTGTATTCTGTGTCTAGAATTACGAAAAGGTGGCCATTAGTTTTATTTTATAGATTTTTGGACATCGCAGGGATCAATGCTCACGTATTATATAGGTCAAACAATCCTACAGATAAACATTGCAGGAGAGCATTCCTAAAAACCTTATTGTACACATTGATGAACGCAAACTTGAAAAACAGGTCAAACATATTATCTCTACCAGCTGACATTAAAATATTCTTGTTAAGTTATCAAAATGAAGACTTGAAAGTTGAAGAGGTGAGCGAGACAGTAAGTAAGAAACGTGGAAAGTGCGTATTGTGTGGCCGGGCAAAGAACATCACCGACAATCAAATGCGGGAGGTGCAATAACTTTTCTTGCCGAAAGCACTGTGAAACAGTTACTACCTGCAAAAAGTGTACATAAATGACGTGACAAAACCTTAAGAGATACAAACTGTTTAATATTTTAATTGACTTTTTGTCATTGCTTTAAAAAATGTAATAACCAATGATTGAATTCTAAAAGTGTTTGAAAAATCTGTTTTGTATGTCTTAACTATGTAAAGTTCTATTAATAAAACAAGGAAAGGAATGTACGCTTCTTAATTCGAGTTTTTGTTATTAATATTAGCGGAAAACCAAGTGTTGCACTGAGTGCCACGCGCGCCCGCTAGTGTCAGAGAATAGGGCGCGCCTGCTGGAGGGTTAAGAAATATGAGGAGTTAACGGGTAGCAGAGTTTCCATGTGGCCTTTTTGTTGATCCCGGACACTGTTTCCTAGCAGCCTCGCCTGATGGAAAAACAAATGATGCAGCATCATTGAAGTAAAATGTCCAATATCATCGGAACATATGACATTAAAACAGGCAGCTGAGGAAATAAAGTGTTTTTGCTTGGATGAGGATCTTAAACTCAAGAAAACCAATGGTTTTAAACCATAATTATTACTACGAAATTCAGGGACAATTACATGTTTCCCGATATTCCTTTTGTAATTTTATGGTGTGGACTCCTATGGACTGCAAAATCCAAATAATCTTCCGGAATGGTGGATTCTGGAAGAATCGCATGGAGAACAAATTTCTTTAATTGTATAATAAAGCTTTGCTTCCCGAAATAATTGACCCCCGACTTTTCCGATCTATGGAAATAAGAGAACCGGAAATAAAAGTTTAAATAGTGTTAAAGTACATTTATTATTGCCATCTATAAAATGTTTAAACTTTCAATTACATGATACAACCGGCAATGTTGGCTCAAGAATAGGAAATTCATGTTAATGCACCGAATTACTCCTAAGTCATTAGCAGCCATCAATCTGAAAATTGGTACCTATGCTGTAGCTCTACAATCTGCACTCTTCTCAACGAACCTCTTTACTCCCTCATATTTCTTACCTTAGCGTATCCATTTATTTGCTCACGATGATCTATCCTTGGCCTTCCGTGGTAATTCTATCCGTCTACTATTCCTTCAATGATTGTCATCAGGAGGCTGTTATGCCTCATAGTATGTCCGATGAGATTATCTCCTAATGCAAATCATCTACAGAAAACGTCTTTCCCCAACTCTTCGTACAACTTCTTTATTCGTATTTCAGTCTGTACGTTTGATCTTCATTAATCTTCTACAACACCACTCATTTCCATCGCTTCCAATGTTCTCTATTCTGCTGCTGTTACTGGCCAAGCTTTTATGTGAAAACATCCAGGTTTTACTCCTGACAGTAATTAGTTGTGAAAGTTTTTTATTGAATTTTGCTACGAGTAGAACATATGCCCCGCAGCCCCTTCTGAGCAGGTCAAGGGGTTTCTGCAAGTATCGAATTCAGGGCGTAATATTCCATCGGGTCCAATTATTCTGGCCGGAATATGATCCGCGTGAGAACTTCGCTCCTATCACTCTACTCTCTACTACCCGTTTTACTATTCTGCATGTCACTCGAGTTCTGTTACAGCCGATTTGATATCAAGGAATGCCCACCTGAAGCCTTTTTTACTCTGTTGATTAGTATTTTATTCCAATTTTGCCTAGAATAAGCTGCGCTCTTTTACAGAGGGAACAGAACACGGACTCCTTTTTGAAATCCGTCCTGAAGTAACTTAACATATGACACTTCAGTATAGAAGATAGAAGCAAGTATTTAGCACACATTAGTATGTTATAACATACCATTCAGGATCGCCACCTGAAAAGTGATTCAGACATATTTCGTGCCGTCATCTTCGTAGGACGGAGCGAAAAGAAAATTAAAGCGGATTCAGTGGACATGTTGGGGGAGGGAAGATATTTGGAAATCAGGATAAGACAAAGCATGTCACTGGGGCGAGTAGGTAATAGGTGGCGATAGTATGTTGAAGATAGCTCTTGAGGGTGGAATGCTTGGAAAAAGGAGAAGAGGGTTGTGAAGCATGTCAGATGAGGGGTGTTGGAAAGTGGTGCGGATGCAAAAAAAATACGCCGAGATGAGGGGGTTGACAGTGAATGGAGATGCTTTGTGAAATCCTACCTTTAGTCTGTTAAAAAACTATGATAAATGTTATCATAGCAATGGTGATGTGTGATGCGCTGCTGGAAAGAAAATTCCTAATTTCTCTCCTGCCGACCTCTTGAACTCGTCTTATTTCCTACCTTACCAGGTGCTGTAGAATATTTTTCATTTAGTAAGAGCGATGTGGATTGTTTTCGAGGCTACCCAGTGGCTTCTGATGAACATCCTTGGGATTCGAGGCTTTCGCCGCATTGCTCTATTTTTAGGACTATCTTTTCGCCAGTCATCATGCAGTCTTCTTCCGATACAAATAGTGAAAAATATATTGCAGAAAACGATGAATAAAGAATAATGACCAATGCTTGCGACGGCTTCCCAGTTCCCACAGAAAAGGAAAAGGGTGGGTGGGTTGCCGGTTCACGCCAGAGGCAGCCGAGGCGAGATATTCTGGCTAGACGCAGTCCGAGCGAGACATTGTAAAACTGCTGCGATGTTGCAATGTTAGGAGTGGGGCAAGGGTATGGGCGATGTAGGGGAGGGTAGAGCCGGTGTCCGAGGGGAGAACAAGGCCATATTTGGGAATCGTCAGGTCACTTAGTTAGTGTCATGGAGCGCTGACAGTCATCGACTGTGGTTCCATCTTGGCAGGGGAGATTCACACCATAGGCCACTCACCATTCGCCTTAAGCATCAATTCATTTGCATGGTCAGAGATGTGCAGGACAAATTATTAATAAAGATCATTGTCGCTCAGAGAGCATTAGGGTATAGGGTTAGTGTAGTTATCCAGTACTAGCTTCTCATGCTGACTACAAGCCATAGCAGTGGCAAATACTTTTTCTTGGAATACAGGTCCCTGCTTGAATGTTAAGAAATGAGTATTTAAGTTGTTCTTCATCCGTCAGGTAGGATCATATTAACCCTCTCCCTCCTAACTCGGCCGAAACCGGCCGTATGGCGTTCTCTGCCTTCTCGCCGAATTTAAATGCCCAGTATCCCCAGAATTCAGACTATTAATTCCCGAGTGGCACCAGCAGTGCTCCTAAGTGATCATCTCTAAATATAATCTATACATTCTGAAACCCTTTCGTCAAATTTATAACAGATTTTTATTAAAAATAGATTATTAAAACTAATGGACATACCTCCAGGTTCATAGCTTATGGTTTACGGCTGGCCTCCATTTCTTAAACGACTTATCTGTAGTACTGGAAGCAACATCCTACTTTACACAATGGTAAATCACATTGAAGACATTTCCAAGAGGTCTCTACACTCCTTCCAGCTCTTGTCTTCCTTTTTTGGGCACTACAGCAATCACACACTCTTTTTCTTCCGTCAATTTTCACAAGTTGGTGGGGAGGCACCGGAAAACTAGCGGCACGAGCTTAGGTTCTTTTGCGGCCTAAAATCATGCGAGAGGAGTAGTTCCCTATCATCTGTCTGTATAGAGCTAGCCGAAAATCCTTTTGTGTTGTTCCATGCCTTAAGATTGCGGGAGCATTTGTTTTTTTATAAAGTTTGTAACTCGTTACAGTGGCTGTGTTTACTACATACGCCAAAATATATTTCCGCCACTTCGTCTTCCTTCCAAAATCATAATAAGACCTTTTTTCATCGGATCTATCAACTCCACCCATTAAGGTGTTATACCTTACTATGGGTTCTGAATAAGAATATATTTACATATTTCCCAACCCAGTTTCCCAACCCATCACACTCAGGTTGGTAACGTCACATCAGTAACGTCAACCCAATGCCTATCTATTTTTCCAGCCTTTCGTTGGCGATATTCTGCCTATTTATTAACATTTCCTACTATTCTGTGAAAACACTCTTCACCTCCTAACATACATTTCAAATAATCTAATTCATTCCATCTTACGGGTAAGTCATGCTTTGGCCCCCTCCCTCCAACAAAACCGCGTGGAACTTCGTAATGCAATGAATATATTCCCATTTAGGGCGGAGTGCATTATCACCTGTCGCATCACTGATACTGGGGGTATTATCCTCTTCTATATCACAATCACCAGAACTGGCTCGTTCAAGCAATTCCTCCTCTTCGTCTGAAGAGCCTCCGCACTGTATCACTAAGGGAAACATCTCTCACCACTTCTCTCGCTATATCACCTGCACTCAAAGAAGCCATGGCCAAAACTGAGGGGCATTTGGAAGAAGTTTCTTGCTCTGAAACTATTCTGCATTTTCCACGAACACCAGATAAGGAAAACGCATGTTTAGCGATGACAAATCCTCGGGGCCAGACATCTTTAAGAAATTCTAAGGTCAACTTGGGTCTGTTTCTTTTCAGTATAACATTTAAGTCTCTTTTCCCTGCAATAACGCTCCCTCGCATAGACCTCACAGGTCAAGGGAACTGGTCTTATGACCTAAGGAGCCATCACTCAGCGCTTCACTCGAAAGGGGCCTGAGAATGCGTCCGGCGTACCAAAAGATTTTTTTTCTTTTTTTGCGCCACATGTCTCTTTGAGCGTGATGTAGGAATGGGCGTTTAGTTAGAAAAACAAATGCTCCCTAGAGGCGGCGGAAGCGTGGAAGGACCGAAAGAAAGCTTTTCTCAAGCCAATGCTGGTCACCCATTTTCGGCTATCTTACAGGAGAGAGAGAGAGAGAGAGATGACGCCTGGGCCGCCTAAGCAAGCCATAGCAGCCGTGGTGTTTTCATCTTCTATTCTCTCATCACAAAGTGTCCCATTCATTCATTCAAGAAACCATGGCTCATCACGTCTCAGCGAACAAGCCCTCCTCTACAATGACTCCAGAACCTTCTTTCGTTTCTTCGCTGGTGATAATATGCTATCCCAAAGACTCATTAGGTCTTCGGGATCTTGTGGGTGTTGTGACAGATATTATGAGGTTCTGTTTCATCTCAGAGGAACTAAGGATAAGAGAGATGCGTGCATTAGCGACGATAAACACTTTCAAGCTGAAATGGAATCATATTGTCGGCCCCGGTGGCGGCGTGGTTAAGTCCTCGCCTGCTAACCCGAGGGTCGCGGGTTCGAGTCCCGCCTGAGTGGGTTTTTTCACCACTCAGGACATGGTTGTGAATGCTCGTCCGTTGTTACATGTTAAATACCCCGATGTAAAGGTCACATGTGCTGTTTTCGGCGGTAGTGGAAAATAAATAAATAAATAAATATAAGGCTCAAAAGATTTCCCTTAGTACAGCAGGGGAAGACGGCCGGTTTCGGCCGACTTAGGAGGGAGAGGATTAAAAACCACCGGCCGGTTTCGGCCGGGTTAGGAGGGAGAGCGAATTGAGGCATTTAAACTTTGATAGGGAGAGGGTTAAACTGTGGATCTATTGGTACCTTTTGCTAAGAGAAGCCCAATGTAAATACCAGGTTTTTATATGCCTTTCCTCTGCTCCCAAAATCCTACGTATAGTCAAGTAGGCCTATCTATCCTCAATGCTTATGCTCTGTCAGTCACTAAATATGACAGCATCAATAAAAATACTATGGAAAGGACATTACAGGTTCAATCTCATTTCAAGTGATTTCAAAACATCATCTATAGAAAAATAGTTGTATCACTGGGTGAGATTGCATTTTCCTGCTTTGATTTAAAATCTCAATTCTTTTGCAAAGCAGAAATTCAGCCTCTGAGAGAGACAGGCGATTCTTATAGGGAAGAATCACATACCATATTAACATGCATATAAGATGCACTTTTTTTTATTTTTGAGGCCCAAAAAGTGGGGTACATCTTATACAGTGTTCAAAGAAAAAAAATTGTGTTATGGATTCGTACTCACCGGCCTGTTCGCAAAATAGGTTCATTCAATCTTTGTAGAAAGTGGGATTACCATACAATTGAGTGGTTTTAAAATGTGCAATTCTGAGGTAATTTAACCTCTTTTAAGCACCTATTTGTGACTGGTTAATTTTTTTTCTGGTTGCATCCCTTATGAATGATTAAACCCTTTTTTCACAATTTTTTGCCTCAAAATCTGGGGTGCATCTGGATGCATTTGTGTCTTATTTGCATGTAAATATGGCAAATAAAATCAAGTCAGTAATTACTCCTTGGTGAGGTAATTTATTAATTCACTGAATCAGCTAATCCATCTGAAGCAGAAATCCAGAAGCATAAACTTTTTCATGCTCTGACCATACCTTTTAAAATCAATCATCGACACAAAATGTCGAAGAAGTACATGGTATTTCAAAGCTGTGTCATACCAGCTACAGATGGAGTGGTACACATTGAATCTATTCTATAGAATTATAATGATTATAACTTTCTGTATCTCAAATACAAGTGCTGTAACAAATAGTTCATACAAATTAGTAAGATAAATAATACATCTACCATAATTTTAAATTAATACACATTGAATATTCCATCAGAACATTTTACTAGAATTGTATACATAATATTTCAACTATGCTTTACTAATGTTAAATACATCACACTTCTAGCTACTAAAATTGTGCAAATATGCCATTTATTCTTTTATACATATATTTTATTAAATGCAAAATAATTCAATACCCTAAGATGCCTTTTAACTAAATGGCACACAGAAATAAATGTGTCAGTCCAATACTGAAGACAAAACTTGAACTCATAAAATTGCATGTTCATGATTTAGATCGCTCACTAATGACAGACATTTGAAATCCAATGTTATTAAATTTTCAAATACCTCGATGGTTTCGGTAATTTAAACTTGATCACCTATTTATTATCTTCACATGACATTCTGTTTATTAATTCCTCAGCTTTCCCTTCATTCAGAAATGTATTCAAAGATATTGGTTCATTAGCTTCTAAAGACCTTTTGGCTGATGGAGTTGAAATACCTGAACAATCAGTGGCTGAAAAGAAGAAAATCCAATAATTGATACTTTGGTAAGTAAATGAAAGGGGGAAGTAGGTAACTCTCATGGCCACCACTCGCAGATTGTGCCCAGCACAAAGATGGGGAAGAATAGAATAGAATTAAGCTACGTTTTCATGTGGCCGTTTTTGCGTTGCGTTGACGCTGCGTTGTGCGGCAGGAAAATACCCCGTTTTCATGTCACCGGCAGCGCCAGCAGCAACGCACGAAAACATATGACGGTGGTAAACCGTGGTATAGGTGATAATCCATAGCGAAAGAATCACGTGTAGAACAAATGACAGGCAGGATGCGTTGTTCTTCGCTCTGACGCAGCTGCGTCAACGCAGATAGTTGAAAGATAACCAACTCGGATGGCAACGCAGGCTGCCTTGGCGTTCTCGCTTCTGATTGGTGGCGCAGTGTGCGTCAACGCAAAAACGGCCACATGAAAACGTAGCTTTATTATTGTGGTGGAGTTCCTCCAAAGAGGCCCTGCGGCACTTAGACCTATTGGCCCATTGTGCCAACCACCCTTCTAAGGAAATCACCCATATAGGCCGATCGCCTTGCTAAAGTCCAACAGGTCCCCTATGGGGATTTCCCTTACCTCCCTGGGTTCCAACAATGGAGACCCCAGGTACCTATATTTCCTCATCACAACAAATTTGGACTTTTATTCATTGGTACTGGCATTAAATTTCCAACAAGGCATCACTTATCTATGTGGTAGCCTGAGCAACTGTATTACAAGGTGAAATTACAGGTTCACTGTGAAAAATGCAAGCAAATATACTTCAATTCATGTTTTCCCATGTAAATCTTTTCATATGGGGCCTGAGAACCCACTCATGGCTTAATTAACGTCTAAGAGTAATATTAAGGTTTCTCATGTATCTCAGTAAATCATTTCAACAGACATTGCTTTGTTTGCTACTTGTATAACCTGCTGACCCATGTACATACAAGAAAAGGACACTGATTTAATACTGCCTGATTGGCAAACTCCAACACACAGGTGGCATTGATAGATACATTTCCCTTCGGTATTTACACAGGTGAGAAGTATGTGCTTTAAGCAGTAAAACATATGGTATTCAGGTCAGTACCTCAAAGCCCAACACCAGGCACCAGGGAAAGGCACCAGGTTCAAATCTACCTCTAGTGCTGTTGTGTTTGCCTTTGGATTAGGCTCGGTGATAAATTCAGTTGAGGAGTGAAATATGTACATATAACCTTTATGGGGAACCTCAGAAGAACAACAAGCATAGAATGGAACTCTGGTAAAAATTTAGCAGAAAAATTTAGAAGGAACCAGCAGGAAGTTTAGCAGGATATTTCAGGTACATATTTAGCAGAGCCCAGCAGGATTAGAAGGAATATCTAGCAGGAATTCTAACAGGACTCAACTTCAATTTGACTTATGATTAAATTTCCAGCAGGATTCTGCAAACAATACTGTTGGACTTTTAATGAGTACATTTTTTAATGGAAACAATGCATTCAAGTAAAAATTTAAGCATTGAATTTAAATTTCATTAAATTCCTACATTATTGTTGTGTAATGTTCAATTTATTACAATTAATATCACATGGTGAATATCTATACATACGTGTAAAAAAGCAATACTTGCAATGTAAATGTTTAAAAAATATTTAGATTAAAAAACTATTGCATTTAATCTATAAACATATGGATTCCATCAAAATATCACTATTCCTGCTATTCCTGCTAAATGTGGGCAATTTCCTGCTAAATTTTTACCAGGGGTTGGTTACTTAAGAGTAGACTTGGAGCGAGTATCGGGCATCGGCCATTTTCCCGATACTTCGATTATTTCGTGCATTCGTTTTTTCGGATACTTTTATTTGAAAGTATTCGTTCGGTGAAAATCATCTAAAACCATATATGTAATTTTTAAATCCCGCCTTCTTCAACTGACTTACCAACGTGTCGCGTATTTGTTTACTTAACTGCGATCTTCATGACAGTGAAAGTGAGACAAGTGCTTAGAAATGGCTATGGGAAAGCCTGAGGCGAAAAGTTTGCGGAAAAAATTCAAGTTCTGCCGTCAAATCAAGCTTGTTCTGCTCAACGCATACATTAATGTATGTAATTAAATATAATATGTAATGTATGTAATAATGTAATTAAACAATTGTTCGGCGTTTCCGCCTGCATTCAAGCTCGTTTTCCAAAAATATAAAATTCAGATATCGTGGCATTGACAAGAGTTATGATGTTCATGGATTCACATAAGAAATTTTAAAATGAAGACAAAGGTGTTTGTCCCATGCCTCCAATGTTGCATACTTATGGAGAAAACCCGGTTTCGTAAATTGATTAGAATATCTTAAACGAATATAAGTAAATATTTGAAATTTAAAGGAATTATTGAGTGCGCATCAACGCAAGGTACGTATTTCTTTTGGGAGGCGTAATAATTGAAAACGAAACTTTGTTACAAATAATTAACTCCAGCAATTAACTAACTTTATGGCACCCATAATGTTCCTCTGGTAGTTATGCAACTCACACATACGTATTCAACATAACATGAGAAGGCCTAACCTGTTCAGCAAGTTTTCCTCGTTACCATGTTCAGGATTTTGGGTCCCTACAAAAATGTGTTAACGAGAGTCCATTGCATTTGGGTGTACCTACAGGTGTAGAGTTTCCCGAGCAAATATTTTCAGAGACTGGTGCTATGGTCTTTAAGTTATGTAGTTATGTGTTTGACCTGTTATGTAGTTATGTGATTGAACTTGTTGGTGACCGGAAGGAATACCAGGAGTGACAGAGCACCAGAGAGAGGATGCCAATATGGCTGAGATGTGATAATCCTTTGTAATTACTGGCTGTATCTTTATCATAAGTGAATACAAATCCTGTTCCTGAAATGCAATGCCTTATTATTTGAACTCTGTAATGGACATAACATGGTGTCAGAAGTGAAAGGACCTCTGAAAAAACAGGCAAGAGAAAGTTTCAAAGTTAAATAATGTGGTTCACGATAGTACTTACAAGATGGCTACTGTATTTCAACCACCGAGACAGCTAAGTCTTTCTGGAAATGTGTTAGAAAATTGGAGGAGATTTAGGCAAAAGTTTCTAATTTTTCTGGAAGCCACTGGGAAGATGAATGCAAATGATAAGTTGAAAACTGCAATATTGCTGAACCTTATTGGTGATATAGCCTTAGAGGTGTACAATACCTTTAAATTTGAAAATGAGGAACAGAAGACAAACTTGAAAATTGTCTTAGATAACTTTGATACTTATTGTGCGCTGATGAAAAATGTTGTATTTGAGCATTACAGGTTTTTTTCAGTTGTCCAAAAAGAGTGACAGAGTTTTGATCATTTTCTTTCAGAATTAAAACAGGCAGCGTCAACATGTGAATTCCTGGAAGAAGAAGCCTTGATTAGAAGCAGAGTGGTTATCGGTATCAACGATAAGACGCTACAAGAGAGACTGCTCAGAGAACTGAGTCTGACCCTGAAAAGAGCTGCTGACATTTGCAGGGCTGCTGAGACAAGCCGTGAGCAGGTCCGGGCATTACAAATGTCTGTGGATTATGTAAGGTTTAAGACTGATAAAAATAACCACCCTGTGAAACAGAAATAACAGACAGGTAAAAATCAGCATGTGGCTAAAAATGCATTTGGCAAAGGTATGATAAATTGTAAGTTTTGTGCCTCGGAACATGAGGCGGGAAAGTGTCCTGCCTATAATAAGCTTTGCTTGTACTGTAAAAAGAAAAATCATTTTGCGAAAGCGTGCTTTAAGTTACAAAAGTTGAAACGGGTAAATGTTGTTGAAGAATTCCCCGTTAATGAAGTATGTAATACAGTTTATATGGGTACATTACAGCTTCACGATGTACATAATGAAATGATTGTGAATTCAGTAACTAGCAGTTGGGTTGAAAGTGTTGAGCTTTATGGTGATCCAGTGAAATTTAAATTAGATACAGGAGCTCAAATTAGTGTGTTGCCATACAAGTTGTTTGCAAAGTTGAAGTGCCAGCGCAATGTGATAATGAGGGACTCTAAATGTGTTTTGCTGACTTTTGGCAACAACAAAGTGGTGCCTAAGGGCTCAGTAGAAGTAATATTCTCATCAAAGAATGTGCCAAATCAAGTCATTAATTTTGCTATTGTAGATATTGACGTCCCAAGAAGGGTACCTCAGAGTTTGAGTGCTAAGCTTAAAAGAACATTAGACGAACTTGAGGAAAAAGGGGTTGTTTCAAAAGTTGAGAAGCCAACTGAGTGGGTAAACAGTCTAGTTATTGTTCAGAAAAGTAATGGAGATTTGAGGTTGTGTCTAGACCCAAGAGATTTGAACTTAGCTGTAAAAAGAGAGCAGTACTTGATTCCAATGATAGAAGAGGTAGTATCTAAATTGAGTAACAAGGTTGTATACACTGTGGTTGATTTGCAATAATGGTTTTGGCAAATTGAATTGGATCATCACAGTGACAAACTGTGTACTTTTAATACACCTTTTGGCATATACTGCTTTACAACTTCATCTTCCATGTGGGCTTTGTTCAGCACCTGAGATTTTTCAGAAAAGAATCATGGAATTATTCTCACATATAGAGGGGTACTATATGTACTTTGATGATCTTATAATAGCTGCATCCACTGTTGAAGAACATGATACAATATTAGAAAGAGATCTCCAATGTGCTCGGAAGAACAATGTAAAGTTTAATAAGGATAAAGTTCAGTTCAGGGTACATGAGGTCCAGTATGCAGGACAGATCATCTCAAAATGTGGTATAAGACCAGACCCTAGTCATGTTAGGGCAATTGTAGAAATGAAAGTGCCTGAAAAGAAAAAGGATGTATTACGGTTCTTGGGGATGTGTAAGTTGTCTCTAAATACATGCCAAATTACTCACATTTGTCAGCACCATTGAGAAAGTTGCTGAAAAATGATTCAGTTTGGTATTGGGAAAGTGAACAGGAGAGGGCTTTTAAATAATTAAAAGGTAAACTAATGAATGCCCCTGTGTTGTCAATTTATGATCCATCAAAAGAGATAACCTTGCAAGTTGATAGCAGTAAGGATGGTTTGGGATCCTGCTTGATGCAAAATGGTCATCCCATTGCATATGCATCTAGAAGTTTGACTAAGAGTGAGAATTCATATGCCCAAATAGAAAAAGAGCTCTTAGAGATTGTATATGGATGCACTAAGTTTCATAACTTTGTCTATGGCAATAGATTTATTGTAGAAAGTGATCATAAGCCCCTAGAAGCATTAGTTAAAAAGGAGATTTTTAAAGTCACATCTAAAATGCAGCGTATGTTATTAAAATTGTTAAAGTATGACCTGGGTGTGAAGTATGTACCGGGTAGTAGGCTGTATGTGGCTGATACTCTGTCTAGGGCATTTATTGATGAATTTTTGCCAGAAGATCCTGAGTTTAACTTCATGGTGCATTCACTCACTAGGAAAATGCCTACGTCAGAGAAAAGAAAGAGAAAATTTCAGGACGCGACTAGGAGCAACGTAGTCCTGAAGGAGTTAATGGTATTATGGTCGGATGGTAGGCCAGAGCATAAGAGAAAGTGTACTCCGCAGGCAAAAAGGTATTGGAACATGATAGAGGATGGGCTTCGGTTTCTTAATAACAAATTAATAGTCCCTACCTCCATGAAACCCTATGTTTTAAGTTTGGTTCACGAGAGCCACTTGGGGATTCAGAAATGCAAATCCAGAGCAAGAGAAATTGTGTATTGGCCAGGGCTGAGTAGAGATTTAGAGAAAATAGTTTTGAAGTGTCAGATTAGCCAAAAGTATAGCAAGGCAAACTGTAAAGAGCCAATATTGAGTCACTCAGTACCAAGTAGGCCATGGCAGGAAGTTGGTATGGACACATTTCAATTTAGAAACTTTGATTATTTGGTAGTCACTGATTACTATTGCAGGTGGATTGAGTGTGTTACACAACAAAAACAGCAAGTGGTGTAATTTCTAAACTCAAACCAATCTTAGCAAGACAAGGCATACCTGAAAGGATCATTTGTGATAATATGCCATTTAGTAGTCTGGAGTCTAGACAATTTGCTAAAAGTTGGGATTTTGTAGTTTGTACCTCTAGTCCACCACACCCAAAGTCCAACGGCTTGGCAGAAAAATCAGTGTCCATCATGAAAAATATGCTGAGGAAAAGTAGTGATGCTGGTCGAGATGTTTACCTATCCTGATGGAGTATAGGAACAGTCCACTTGGTAATGTTAATCTTTCGCTTGCACAATTAATGTTTGGCCGGAGGGTCAAAACAAAATTGCCAGCAGCACAAGTTTTATTGCAACCGGAGGAAGGTCATGCATCACTTAATACCAGATTGCATGCATGGGCCTTGAACTTATTTAAGTAAAACAAGGAAACAAATTTAGAAAAATTTCAGAAGGATAAATTGTACATCATGTTTAGAATTAATAACTTACTGAAATACCTATGTATATATTCACAAAATTTTAAATATAAAATATTCTTTTGCTTCCCTTTTTTATTTTACCCGGAAGTTAAGGATTGCAATCCCGGAATCCCGGATGAAATGACAATCCCGAAATCTCGGGATTTAGTATAAACGAATCCTGGGATTCCGGGATTGACGTACACCTTTTCATTAACAGGCAGCGCTAAAAAATAAGTTTTCCTTTATATGAAATGCAACACGTTAGACGTCTGAGTCCATTGACTAATACATTTTATTGGAATAAGTAATTTGTCATCATTTGTAATACATGAGAAAAATGGAAATGAGCTTGATGATGATCCCGTAATTGAAAAATCTCTCTGGGATTGCAATCCTTACTGGGAGGGTTGGTTAGGGAGCCGCGGTCCCTCCCTACCCCCGTGTATGGGTGCTCATGTATACAAAACCAATGACACAACACTAGAATGTGTAGCTTGCTACTGATAATCTGTAACTTTGACTGTAGAATAAACGATTATTTACAGTCCACTAACAAGTAAACAATAGACTTTAGAAGGGGGATGGGGTTTCTTGTCGTTCAGGTTACAATATGTCACTGAGTAGCGAATGTGCGGCAAAGGGAGGGAAGGTGAGTCACAGCACCCGTGCTTCTCGCTCTATCGTCCCCATCACCCCAAAACCCTTGATGACCACAACAACAATGCTAAAGTCATACTTCTCTATTTCACACTGACACACGCTCTACCTTCATTCGTTTTTTTTCACCTTTTAAACAACAAAATTTTGTATTCTTTTTGACATTTAAATTTATTCATACTTTAAATTTTTATTTTCAATTAATTTATTTTGGCCCGGGCCCCTGGGCATTTGCCCCTTTGCCCCCCCCTGTCGCCGGCCCTGGGTATCGGTATAAGTCTACTTAAGAGTGTAGCTAAATGAAGAATGCCAAAAGAAAAATGAGAGAGAGAGGAATAAAAAGTGGGAATGTAACACCTGAAATAGAGAGAGAAGTCGTGCAGGCATGAAAGAGGATGAAGAGAGGCAAAGCTGATGGACCAGATGATATTCCAGCTGAAGCATGAAAGGGTCTTGGAAAGGTAGGGAAGGTTCACTTCTGGTACCTATTGGGAAAAATGTGAGGGCAAGTCAACTGAAAAATTTCACTGTGAAATAAATTTCCTAAATGTGAAGCTAGGTGTATTCAAGTGATAGGAGCTAGGAGTGCTGTGAGGAGCTAAGTGCACAGAAATGTAGGAAAGAGTAACAGGAACTAGGTGTTGTGGAGAAAAGGAGAGGGCAATAGGATTTGAAAGCTGAGGAACACAAAATAGGGCAAATACTATTTGTGCAGTTACAATAGCAATGCAAGTTACTATGTGTGCAGGGGTGAAGAAAAGGGCAAAACATAGGAACTGGGTGGGTTGGAACATAGGAAAGAGAACAAAGGGAATCAGGTGCACAAGAATACAGGAAACAGTAGATGCTGAGGGTGTGCCTGTGCACCTTTTCTCGTGATTAACTGGGGGCTGATGTATTGACGACGTAATGTCACTGAGTAAGGCATACGTAGACTGGCGCATTGTAACAGGTAAATTAGTTTGAATGAACCCCTCCCCCTCATTATCCATCACAGGGTTTTCTTTCTCGGCTTCAACTACATAGTATGATGACATGATGTCACCGAGTACTGCATAAAAGCCCTCCAGGACATTTTCTTCGCAAAAGTTTCGTGTATTCTCATCTGAGGGTGCGTTCCTAAACTTTGGCGGTCACTCCCCTCAGCCCCGCTTTTGTTTGGATGTATTCATCTGGGCATATTCATTGCATTCTTGCACAACTACCCTTGCATTCTTAGATACCAATTTATTTTCCCATTTTTCTGTTGGGCAACCTTTGCGCCCAAATTCGGGCAGGTCGGCATTCAATAAAAATTAACAAAACAAATTAACCGAAGTTAGTTTTGTATCATTTAATGCATAATTTTAATGATTTTAAGTTAAAAGTGAACTCTTCTAAAAAGTAACAATTGAATAAAATATTTAACCACATTTTTAATGATTAATTCTAATCGTTAATTTTTTTAATTGTCCATCCCAACTATGGTATAGGTAACTTCATATAGATATCATACATTCAAATTATATCCCTCGTGAATGAGGAGCACTGAATAAATTACATACACAATGTAATCTTGGCATGAAAAAATCAACAATAATAAATGTAAGAGGGCACTTACAAATATTGTTTCCAATTCGACCCAAAGAGTTATCTGGGATACTTTCCACAGCAAATGGCTTATGTTGAAACTTTAATATGCGTGATTTTCCTCTCCTTGACTTTGTTTGATTCACCATGATCATTCTTCTAAGAGAATAAAGTGCAAGCCTCTTGAATGACCTCAAGTGGAATGAAGGAGTTGTAAATGTATATATTAAAGGGTTGAAGGCAGAGTTGATGGGCAGCACAAACACCACCAGCCATCCATAAACATCAGCTGAAATTTTAATGAGCAACAAGAACTTGTATTAACACTACTATAACATCACCCATCACATAAATGTATTCAGCTCATCTACTTCATTAAACTGGTATTCGTATATGATACATCAATCAGAGAAATAATTCAATGAAATAAATTATTTTTTGAGTACTGTGAGCAAATTATGGAACACTGTGTATTTTCAAGTATTCACTATAAAATCAAAAACCATGCATATTTTTCATAAACATAAAACTCATGCAATGTCTACAATACAATTTTCACTCACTCATCTGACTTTTAACAAGTATTGATACATATAACCCATTAACACCAAATCTCATTTGCCCATGATGAAGATTTTCCTTCCCTCAATGCTGAATGTCAGGTATACAAAATTTTCCCACACAAGAGAACAAGTCATAGAGGCTATAGCCAAACCTAGTGTAGGGATATGTGGCCATATAAGCAAACCTCCTGGGTATGCAATTTAGGAGCCAACATAGTGGGGCCTGTTCCTTGGAACAAGGGGAGGTAAGCTGAAAACTAAGCAGCAATGTAAGCCACTGTCTCAGCTTGTGCCCTCAGTAAAATAATTTTGGTACTGCTATTTTATCACAAAAACAGTCGTTGCTTACCCTGAAGATTAAAATTAAGAAATTTATTCTTTATTTTTTCACTGAACATTTCCAAAATTTAAAGAAAATTCTAAGTTAAATGTTAAAGCAGTTGTACCATTAAACACTTATATCACACCAATGATTTGCAATCTGGGTGTCATAGGAAATTGATCTGAAGAACTTACTGCTTCTCTGTTGCAATCATTTTTTAGACACTTTCATCACTGTGGGTTGATCTAACATTCTTTTTGTGATGAATTGTAAGGTATAGTTCTTGGATTCTTACAACATAATTCATGAAAAAATCAAGCAATAAAGATGATATGCTGAACTCATGATGGTGTTCCTTCATCACAGCTTTATTTTATAATCACTAATTTTCCCCTGTTTCTAAGGAAACAAATTGTTAAGAAATCATTACTTCCCATTTGATTTCAAAGAAAATTGGTTAACGAGAGCTTATTTCTTTAACTATGTGCTATGGTATGCATGAATACTTATTCTTCTTATGCGATTTTTTTCCTCACTTCTTCAAGGGATGCTCTCATATGATTACACTGTACTTGTTTCTATTGGATATAGAATTTCATCTGGAAAATGAATATCCTCAACAAAACAAGAGGATTTCATTCCTTTGTTGAAAATGATGCATCATGAAACAAAGACTACAGTCGTAGATGTATTTAGATTGCCCTGCAGATGTATTTAGTCAAGCATGGAATGAAGCTAAGACACAGGATCAAGGGGATGGTGGGTCAGAATTCTACCCAGTCACTGGCTTGGGTTTCAAGAGGTAGGAAAGTATACCTGCTACTTCATTGCTCCCTTCTCATTATAAGGGTGTAAAGAATATCCTATGCTGCTCAGGACACTGGAAAAAAAATTGAATGGCATCCACTTGTGTGGAAGGGCTAAATGTGTGAATGATCTCTAACAGCTATTATAAAACAAGTACTGAGCTATGGACTGGTGATAGTGAAATGACAGAATATGGCCAAGGATAAGAATCATAATCACCAGATATTTGTCCACCCAGCAAAGAAAACACCTTCAGTGCAGCTACAGGAGCCCAGCACAATAAATCTGTGAGTACTATGAGGAGAAACCGCAAAGCCAAATGTAGGTCAGCCTGAGTTTTTTGGTTGAAAGGATCAGATGCTGATACAAGTTGGCGAGTGTGAATAATGCTGATTAGCATACCTCCATATGATATGGCAATCATGATCATTCTGTAAGTTGTAGAGATGGAAATAAAGAATACAAATGTAAATATTTAGTAAGTTGATTTTATCATTACTGATGGTCCCATCACCTATATTATATATAAAGACATAAAGCCCTGGTGAAAATAAAGTGTGCAAGAAAGTGTGAAAAAATGTGCAGAAAGTGTGAAAGAGTGAGACAAAAGTGGGATTTTGCAAAATATGTCAGGGGAGTGTGCAGAAAGTGTGCAAAGAAGTGTGCGCCAATTAGCAATTCCACCAATTGCACACTTTATTTTCACCTAGGAGGATATCCAACATATTTTAATAATCACAGACAAAAATAGCATTTTTATATTCATAGAAAAACCAGAAGAAGTAAGAAATTTATCTGAATAATGCATAGTGCTTAACAAAACAGTTTAAGAGCAAAGAAAATTGAACTAAAATGACAATAATTTTTACCCAAGTGAAAGAAGAGTATCTGATGCTAGCTCATATAAAAAAGCTAATTTCTCGAGAAGAAAGTTGTCTTGAAGGGAGAATATGCAATAAACATGGATAGACCATGTCCCCTATAAAGAAGATGATCCCCATTTCACTGCAAAAAAGAATTACTATGGTCCAAGATGCACATTTTTTAAACCTTAGTTCATGCAATCACCCATCAAACAGAACACCTGCTCTTCCATAGGGGAGTCAAGACATAAAGACCAGAAATTAAAGCAAAGAGAACATGGAGCATGAATCATGGTGACCAGTTACTAAATGGACAAAATAACCTCTCCAAATTAGTTTCATGGTGTTAAAAATATAAAAAAAATAAAGAGTGGTCAAATAACATTTCCTTACGCTGTCACATTTACACCCACAAAGATGAAAGTAGAGTATTGCCATCCAGGACGGAAAAGGTTGTCATGAAGATGAAGAGGCAAACAGAGGCCATTAGTTCCATAAAAGTGGGATGCTGCATGGTTCCAGCACAAAGCTGAGATTATGTAAAAGAGTACATAAAAAAATAGTTAGTAATCATCATCATTAGTCAAGCAATCCTAAGACTGGTTGACTGTACCCCTCTATTCCACCCTCTCCCCTGCTGAATCATTTAACCCTTTGTTCCAATTTTATTTCATATCCCATTTTACCTGACCTATGTATCTGTCTCTTGTCCTCCTTGAGGCATTTTCTCTTCTATCATGTTTCTCACAAATTTGTTAAGCCTCAAAGTACAGCCTATCCATCTGGGCCAAGTCTTCCTGATAGTAATCTATATTATTTTATCCTCTTCTATTCTTCTGCACACTTCCATGTTTCTGATCTTATCCGATTTGATCTTCAGCATATGTCTCCTCCAACAAGTTTCAAATGAACACATTCTCTTCTGTTCCAGCTTTCCAATGGTACATGTCTCCAAGCCAGGTGGCATAAACCTTCACATGAATAGTTTCACATACTGCTTTCTCATTGATAAGTCCATTTTCTTTTAACACAGAAGTTATATTTTCATCATGAATGCTTTCTTGCCTTGGGCTTTTATTTGCTTGTTATCATCATCATCATCAGTATTTCAATCCTAGGATTAGTTTACTGCAGCCCTCCTTTCTGCCCTGTTCAGTGTTAATTCCTTCACGTCCTAGTATGTTTTCTCTTTCACATCCTTCTTCATTGCCCTATATATTTGTCCCATGGTATTTTGCTTGTTATCTATTGAACTTTTCCTGCCCCACCTTACACAGCTTTCCAGATATGTGAAGGACGTGATGTGTTCCACCTGCTCTATCATCTCTCCTTGTAGCATAATATCTGCCTTCAACTTCGTCCACATATGTTTCTTCCCATTAATCTTCATATTGTATTCTCATAATACTCAGTTCATTGTGTCCAGTGATGCTTGCAGGTCTTGTGTTCTCTGCTGTAACTGAAATGTCATCAGTGAAACAAAGCATGCTGATAACTTCCTGATTAACCTTAACCATTGTGATTCCCATCTCTAGGGCTTTTTTGATTGCTTTTTCCAGGTACATGTTGCATCCTTCTCAAACTCTCTTATTTATCTTAGCTTCTATTTTTCTTCCATCCTTAATTCTCATTGTGGTGATTTAGTTCTCATACATCAGGTAATTTAATCTTATTTTTCTTAGTTGACTCCTATTTTGTCAAACAACTTTAATATCTTTTTCCATTCCACGATATTAAAGACATTCTCCAAGTCAACAAAAGCCACGTACAATGTTGATTGATGTGTCTCATCTTTTCTGTGAGAATTCACAGACAGTAGAGCCTCTCTAGTTCCTCTGTTCTTCATAAATACAAATTGGTTGTCCAAGAGGCTTTCTTCATTCTTTCTCACTATTCTTTGGATAATTATTCATGTAAGTATTTTGGATGCAAAGCTCAGAGTTCTGTGTTCCTCACATCTCTTGGACCTTATTTTCTTCAGCACTGTAGTCATTACTCTCTTCTTAAAGCCTGCTATTATCTCTCACTTCTGTAGCTGTCCTTGATTATCACATACAAGAGACCTTTACCAAAACCACCAAGTGCTTGATGATTTCTCAGCTTACGCTGTCTGCTATGGGTGCTTTGTTTGTCTTCAGCTCAAATTTGCTCCTAAGGATGCAGGCACCTGTCATCCTCATTAACCTTCTCCTCTTCCTTCAAAAGTCCATCCTCCAGTGGGTCTGAAATTTTACACAGCTGTTCTATGCATTACTTCCACCTTTTGCATATATTTTCTTGCTCTGTTATCATTCTCCAAGGGCAAGGACCTAGCCATGTTGAAACATTGGTTCCTGTCAGACCAATGAAGTTAAGCAATGTTGAGCCTGGATGAGGGCTGGATAGGGGATCTTCCTCCATACCTCTACCATGGTGCTCTTGTCCTCTGTCTGTATGTGGCAGGTAGGTAAAATGTGGGTTGGCTCAATGGACTCAAAGGGGTCTAAGTGCCAGAGGGCTCCAGAAGGCCCACACTCACCCTATAAAATTGACATTTTATCATCTTCCTTTTCTTGTCTCTAAGATTGTAGGACTTTGTCCTCCATACCATGAAATGCTACTTCACTAGGTTGTAATCTGTTTGAGTATTTCCCTTCTTCATGTTCTTTTCGACTTCTATGCAGCAGCTATCAATCCTCTCTTCCTTGGACTTCCAGTTGATATGATTCCATAGCTTCTCGAATTTGGCTGCATTAAACTTAGTTTCTTGGATACTTGAATTTTCTTCTTTTGTAAATAAAATCTCTGATTTCAACTGTGATCCATCGCCATATCATCTCTGGTCTGTTCCTTACTAATCGCTCTTCTGCAATTTCTGTAATCTTCTTCTTCAGTTAATTCTATATTTCTACTGTACCTAATGTCCTCTTTTCTATCCTTCAATTTTCATCACTCACAGTCATGGTGAATCTTTTTCTCCTCTGTTTTTCTTGTAGGTTCGTTGTTATACATCTTGGTTGTTGCTTCTCCTTTTTTTACCTTTTTGTATGTAAACTGGCTATCCATGAATACTGGACTGTGGTCATTATTTATATGTGTGCCTGGATAACTTTTGCATTACCTCACTTGACTTCAATGCCTCTCTCTGGAAGCATGCAGTCTATTTGATATCTTGCTCTGTCTCGGGGCATCTTCCATATGTATCTTCTGTGAAGGTAATTCTCGAATAGTATATTGGCCACAACTGCATTCTTTTTATTGCAGATTTCCAGTCTTTATCCTTTGACATTTTGTTTCCCAAGTCCAAACTGCCCCAAAATGCTTCCATCCTTGCCCTCGCCCATGACTGCATTTCAGTCACCCACAATGATTAGATCCTTTTTTCCCTTCATTGTGTCAAGCACTTCTTCCAGATGTTCATACGCATCTTCAATTTCATCTTCTAAGTAGTTGGATGTTGGAATAGAGACTTGAATTCTTATTGCCTATGTTCGTTTATAATATTAGAAAGGTAACTGACTCCAGTAAAGATGATAGAACACATTTGAAAACTCAAGAATTATTTATTTAAAATTAAATCTTAGTGATTTAGTTTGAAATTCATTATCATTTGATTAATGCAATCAATCATTTTAACAATGCAAATACCAATATAAATGTGAGAGTACACTTCGCAAAACAAACACATGCATATCATCATAAGAAGAAGACTATAACAGTTGCTGTATTTAAAATGCTAATAAATTTCAACATACACATTTACCTAGTTCATGGGTCAGCAAAAGATTCATTTATCACAACAATTTAAAAATGATGCAATATACATATGAATATATATTGTAAAATAAGGAAAATTTAAATTAGTATTACAGCAAGAGATAATATTAATAATACATGCATATATGCTTTTTTATTAAATAAAGAAAGTTTCTCCAAAATTCCCTCCCATTGATTTTTATCAGTCATATTAATATGACCAATAGATTTACTACATATACTTACTAATTCTACCACTTATAAATTAATAAGTTTAATATTGATTTTTCTTTAGAGCCACATATAGTAGCCTAAAGAGCCTCATATGACTCGTGAGCTGCAGTTAGCTGACCCCTGACAGAGCAGATCAACTTTTCATATCTCCATTTTTTCTCAAAATGTTAGCGTTTGTGAACTAAAACAATTTAATTACACACATTCCTCCTCTAATATCACTCAGGACATGCAATGTGGCCAAAGGTATTATATTTTGTGCACAATGCCTTAAAAAAGTGAGTAGATTATCGTGTCTTGTAGTAAATACTATTAGTTGATAGTGGCGGAGTTAGCTAGCAAACTGACTACATAGATATGTGGTAAATCAGCTTTCAAGTTACCATTGAAATTCATAACAACTGTAAAATCAGATATATATGTATTATTTCTTTGTTAACATTTTCGCACCGATTTCCCAACAAAAAGTAAGTTATTGAGCCAGTAGTAGTAACTATGTAGGCATTACTTCAAGGTTGAGAGTCCTCCGCTTAGTTTTGAAGAAAGTTTATTCCACTGCATACATTTCAAAAGTACTATTAGCAAGGAAAGACTTTAGAGAGACATGAGATGAATCATGTTCAGAAGCTGCCAATTCTTGCATAATTCCCCACCTACTGATTTTATTCTACTGTGTTTATCAATGTGTGTATGATACAGTTGAGCACTCTTAATCCATGAACCCCTAATCCGGGAGCACCCATAATCCAGCAATTTTGCTATGACCAACTACCTCGTACTTTGTGGAAAATGCCGAAACATTTTTAACCGGAACATTGCTTCATAACCTGCCGAGATATTATTCTTATATTGATACCGAGATACCATTCTTAATGTTAATTTTCCCATTTCGAGAATCAGAATGCATGACCAATAGTCCGGCAAAATCCCTAATCTGGCATCACTTCGGTCCCGACTGTGCCGGATTGCTCAGCTGTATATGCATATAAATGTATACATTTGTAACTGTTTACCACATGTAAGCACCATAGAGTGATGGAGTGAAGCCTTACATCACTTACTTCAAGCAGTATGCTGCGAGAAATGCTTGTGTTCTTGAAAATGACAGCAGTACGTAATATGAAATATAGGCCCATGATTCTGACAATAGGCCTTTTCCCTTATATTCTAGGTTATTTACTTCCTGCAGTCTGCATATTTCAAGTCACACAGCAAAGTAGGTGACTTTACCCCAAATGCATAGAGATTAGGAATTTCCCCAAGCCATCTCCAAAGCTTCCTTAGCGAAATGTGAAGTTAAAAGGCTATGCGACGGTAGCAAAGGCAAAGGCCGTCAGTAGGGAAATAAAGTATTTAGTGCGAGCCAGGATCGTTTTCGTGAAAGCAAAACTTCGAAAAACGCAATCCAATGTCATAATTCCCTTCTGATTGTACCCTTCCATAATAAATTGGCATAGCTAAAGGATTTAACTTCCTTTTTCTTTTGAGGAATTTTCTATTCCGGCTTCACTGCCATTGCTATAGTCTTCCAAAAAAGCCAAAAAAACATTATATTTAGCACCAGTTTGGGCAAGGGCCTAGCCAAGTTGACACACCAGTTCCTGTAAGATCACCGAAGTTAAGCAATGTTGGGCCGTAATGGAGGTTGGATGGGAGACCCCCTCCATACCTCTACCTGGCACAATGGATCTAAAGAGGTCTAAGTGTCAGGGGGGCTCCAGAAGGCCCACCCCTTCAATTTACATTTTTCAGCACCAGTTTTCTCCATTTGTGTGCATCGAAAGAACATTTTCTACAGATTACAAGTAAGATTCAAGTTTTCTTTGTATTAAAGGGTAAAAACCAACGAGATATGTAATAATTTACAAAGAAAACACGGTTTACAAAAAGAGCTTGCGGTGAAGAGCTACCTTACTTTCTTTTCTGCTTCCCATCGAGAAATCATCCTTACGATTAGGCATCCAAAAACGCAATAAAGCAATTTGCACACGGCTGTTTCAGGATAACATTTAACGTGGGAATACATATCCTCAATAGGGTACTTGGAGAAAAATGAACCTTAAATGTACTCAATATGCTGAAGATTAAACCACGCAAATACTGGGACTTAGAGTGACCATGTGTATCGGCTTACTATTTTGTACATTCACATCTGCTCATTTTTCTCTTTAATTTTCTCTACAAAAGGAATACAAAATGTAAATGAAAAAAAAAATGAAAATAGGCAGGTGGAAGACGAAAATTAGGGATGAATTGCTAATGCGCAACCTGCTACTTTTCAACTACTATTATTCATTAGCATATATCAACTGCTAACGTCTGGCAGAAATAGCTCCTATGTCATCTACTGCCTGCTATGTTGAATTTGTCTCCTCTCCTTATCCCCCGGCAGCATCTGGAGGCATTGGTACTCGGTAATGGTTAGCAGGAGACGAGAGTGAATGCGTCCAGACCAGTAAATTTTAGCGGAAATGGCAGAAGCAGTTGATTTTTAGCAAGAGAGGAGAGTACATGCACCGTGAAGCAGTTAATTTTTGCATTAGCAGGAGAGGAGAGTGCATCCATTGTGAGGAAGCTGAATTTATCAGGAGAGGAGAGTGCATGCACCATGAAGTCGCTAATTTAGCAGTTGATTTTCATAGCAGTAGGAGAGGAGAGCACAAAAACAGTGTAGCAGTCAACAAAAAAGCACATTCATTTTACACCAAATGCTTATAATCATTTCAGGAATAGGACAAAAAATTACTTTCTCTGACTATAAAAGTATGCATTACACAAATTCCTAAAAGTACTTGCCTGGGATAATGGCCAGCATAAACCCTATCATCCAAATAGCTGTTAGTGTGAAATTAGCTGTTCTTCTTGCTGGCCTCCACGGCTTAGAGAAGACAGAAGCAATCACAAAGAATCTTTCCAATGACATGCATGTTAGTATTAGGACAGAGACCTAAGGACAAAGAGTATTATAACAAATTAGGGAAAGCTACAAATATCAAGTTCTGAAGTAAATACCATTTTACCTCTGATGATGTCATAGCAATTATTCCAATGAAAGAGCATGTTTTGGATGCCATCCATTCTCTTGCCTTCTCATGAAATATTCCTCGAAATGAGATGTCTTTAAAGCCAATAACCAGTAAGTAAAATCCCATCAGCAGATCTGAAGCTGTTGAAGCAAAATTTAATTTATTTTTATATTATGCAAGAAATTTTGAATTACTAAATTATTTTCCTTCACACTTACCTGCTAGATTTCGAATGAAAAGGCTGGGTGTATAATTATGCTTCTCATCTCCATATGAATTCCTGGCAAGGATATAAAATGATGGGATGGAAGTGGATAGCTGGTTCTGGGGTCTACTTGCAGAGATGAAGAGAAGATATTGGCGACCAAACAAGACAATTATGTTCCCAAAACATGTGACTAAAGCCACCAACCACAGAGAAACCTGAAGTATTGGTCGCACTAGAAGATGCTCTCCTGAAGACACACCTATTGATAGAATTAGCAGCTCTGGAGCTCAAAAGTGTCAGACTGCTTTTGGATTAAAGTTTTCAATAAAAATATTATATTCCAGATCTAAGTTCCCTATTTTCCAGCATTAAGGATGCACCATCATGAAGGAGGCACCCTAGTTCTGAGAAGCAAAGTATCAGAAAATATGTTTTGTTTGGAATCAGAAGCAAGATAGTTATATAAGTACTGACGTTTTCTGATGCTGGTAACATCAGTACCAGGAATCTATTATTATTTTTCCTGGTTTTTCACTGCATTGAGTAATGTGATTTCAGCTGGTAGAGCATATTCATCTCATTAATTCTAAGTGTAATATTATCTGGTTTTCCAGTTTAATTATTTAAATACAAATATATTAATATGAATATGAATCAAGAAATGAAAGGGATAGATCAAGAAAAATATAACTAATACTAAGGATAGGGAAAAAACACCTGTCCAAAGAGTTTATATACATGCTTCAATAAAGACTAATATTTCAGTAAAAAAATTCGGTTGACACAATTTATGCTAACACAAACATTTAATTTGCCACAAGTAGCATTTTAGTTTATTTAAGATGAAACTATACATTTAATAGACACAGCTCATACATATAGATGGAAATAGAATATGGCTTATGTATTCACAATTTTTTTGTTTTCAGACCAAAAATCAAATAAGAGAAAAGTAAGGGGATATTAAAATAACCTAATTAAAACTACAAGCAATTCAAATCTCTGTTAATAAATCATTGACAGTAAAACATTTTTATCATGATAAAATAGATTCAGCAGTTGACCAGGCAATTACAGTTTCGAGGTCAATAATCACCTGGAAACTGGCCTTCTTTGGACATGTTTATTTGGAACATACCTATCTAGACTCAGCCATCTTTGAACACACTTTGAAGAAGAACCTGAAGACCTGGCACTACTGCTCTGTATTGAGTGGATGTTTCTATTAATTCTACCTATCACATTGTTTAATTCACATATTTTGGTAACTACCTATTCACTTTATTTTATACTGAGCATTTTTCTCTGAAAAATCAGGATCATCATCATTTTCCCTTAGGAAAAATTACTAACTGAAAACTTTAAGTTTACTGAAAGTGAATTGAAACATTTCAGTTTTCTTTTGAATTGAAAAGTTTTTCTGATGTTATGAGTCCATCTTAAGTTTTTTTATATTTTTTCCAAAGTTTTGAGTCAATCCTAAAGTTTTCTTGTAGTTTTTCCTAACTTATAGATGCATTCTAAAGTTTTTTTTTTAAAGTTTACTTTAGGACGATTCTTTAATTTACTTTAAGAAAACTTAAAGTTTTCTTTAGTAAGTTTTCCCAAGGGTTGACTACCGGCATTCTTTGAACTACACTTGGATTTGGAATATCATCTAGATCTTGCTTTGTTTGAACAATTCTTTTAATTTTACATAAGTTTGACCCAGCTATTCTTCATGCTGCCTTTCTTCAATGAACTTACAATGTTGAGCAGCCAGTTGAGCAATGTTGGCAGTGTTGACCAATATTGGAGAATATAATCTCCAATATTGGTCAACATTGCCATATGGGCTTGCCAATATATTGGAAATGATAGACAATTTTGGCTACTTGGGTGTGCTATTATGCTTATCAGGTTATGGAAATCCACCCTAGCTCTTATATGGTCAATAATAGGCATATTTAATAGATTTAAACTTAAAGTTTACTTAAAGTGAATATAACATTACTTACCTTAAAGTAAACTTCAAAAAAAATTTAGAACGCATCTATAACTATAGAAAAAAAACTATAAGAAAACTTTAGGATATGCTCAAAACTTAAGAAAACTTTAAGATGGTCTCATGACTTAGAAAAACTTTTCAATTCAAAAGTTAACTTCTAAAAAACTTTAACATTTTAAAGTTACTTTAGGAATTTCAAAGGAAATGGGTCTGTCAGAATTACACTAAAGATAACAGCCAATGAATTTTTCAGAGAAGACCAATAATGATAAACCTTATTCCCAATCCCTAGTAGCACAAAAGATGCTGAGCACATGCTCACGGCATTTCCATTATGCTCAAGGAAATATTTTCGAAACCATGTTGTGAGCATATGCTGAAAATATTTTCATGTCATTTTAGAAGCCACTCATTTTATAACATGCAGTCCGCATATTTCTAGCACATGTTAGAAAAACATGCTCAAAATATTTTGATGTTATGTGCTCAACATATTTCTAGCATATGTTCATAAAATATGCCTAAAATATTTTGATGGAAATAGCTCATTGTTTATTGATAGACATGTTTATTTATACGTTTCCATAACTCTTAAGTCTACAACTTTGAGTTTTGAGTTGAGTTTACCAGAGTCCACTATCGTGCTCAGTCATGCTATGATAACTGATCATGCCAATATCTATCATCGTCCCGCTCAATTTCGTCTGTATGTCCATTGTTTTTTACCGTTTTCTACTGATTAGACCTAAATTAATGTTAATTATAGTAAATATCCATGTTGTACATTCGTAATTGTGCCGATGATGTCCATTTAGCTCAACGTTCATCTCATATTTCGCGGCGTTTGGGAATATCAACATCGCAAAGCAGAGCGGCGGCGAATTATGTTGAGAAACGAATATGAGAGTAGCCAGGCCAGACTAAGCTCCTCGCTAAATTGCATTTTAAACTATTCTTGGTGTTCACAGCAGCTTAATTCGATAATGGGATTATCATCCTATCATCGACGATCATGTTCGAGCATTCAGACAATACAGGTACGGCGAGTAAATTTACGTAATTGATTTTGATGAAGAAAAGACATCAATTTCTCATTGTTTTTAATAACCCTTCCAATGGTTTTCATTGGATTCCTGCCTCGAGTAGTACCTAACGACAATTCTTTTTCTTCTTTCAGATATGTATGTTATATTATTACCGTACTCGGTATTTGGGAATGAGCTAACGAGGTCATTATTCAACTATAGTGCATATGTGAAAGTGAAAACGTCGGTTGTTGATTAACCTTAGTGCAGTGACGAGCGTTGAAACAATTTGAAAGAACTTCCCCTTGGAAAATGAATATATGTTACATTACTGAGACGAGAGTGGATTAAAAATACCCTTGTTATTGAACATGCAGAACAAATAAAACAAAAGTTGTGTTGTTGGTGTTGTGCAAAAGCGATCTCAATTCTATTTATTCTCGTGTTGTGTGCTGTCATACTGGTTTTCTTTGAGATGACGCGTGGTATGTTGAAACGTATGTTTTATGTGGTACAGAACGTCAAGTGAATGAAATAATTGAATTTAGAAGGAATAATAATAAATATTTAAATCTACAGCTGCTTCCTTTTAAAATCGTTTCCCGAAAGTCGTGAAAATTAAGAGTGAATACATGTGTGTATGAATCCAGTGCAATTGCAATTATGGGAACTTCACTCCTTCACTTGTCACCCATTGAAAGGAGAAGTATAACTTTACGAATAGTTGTATTGGTTGTGTTTTGCATTTAACTTCAAGATGAAATACGGTCGGAGCAACGATCGAAAGTCACATAATTCTGTCATCTTGTGCTGAAGATATTTTATTCGGATGAAGAAAGGTCCGGAAGGCTAGTTAAATGGAAGAAAATCGAACTGATATTTCAGTTAAAAACTGACCATAGTAAATGGTACATTTTTGACCGATATACCGGCATTGAAGTTCAAATTTCTTCCATTTAATTTGCTTTTCGGACTTTTCTTCCTCCGATAAAATGACCCTGAACGGTGATAGATTAAATATGCTACAAAAAACAATTGAAATATGCTCAGCATGTTTTCTCAAATATGCCACGCCTGTGTTGACAACATGCTCAGTATATTTTCGAAAATGTTTTCAGCACATTTATAGCATATGATTACCCGGACATTTGTTAATGCTCAGCATATGCTAGAAACATTTTCAACATATTGAACATATTTTACGAAAATGTGCTCAGCATATTGTGAGCATTAATTGTGCTACTAGGGATATTTACCCTTTGCAAATCCCATAAGTTTCATTTTATTTGTCACATTGGTAAATGTAACTTGGAAAAAGATTGTATCTCAATGTTCCTGTAAAAATTATTAGCTGTAAATGAAGGACTATTTATGCATCCAAAATATTCTGCCAAAAATCAAGCATCTCTCATTAGCTAAAAATACTATATTCCTAGCATTAGCACAAGAAAATGAAAAATAAATTACACATTCATGGTAAAAAAAACCTTTTAAAACAATTTTATCCACAACAATCGGAGGAAAAATACATTTAAGAAGGAACAATCAATGCCTTGACTAATCAACTAAGTCTTGACACCTTCATGGGTAAAAGTCACATCAACAACACACTATGAAGTGGACTTATTGAAGCACCAGGATAAAATTTGGCATTATTACTCTTAACAGCAAATACTTGATGAAAAATGTAAAATAACAAACCAGTGATTTTGGACCATTATAGATAAATATTATTGAAAATGGAAACTCACCATCTGAATTTGGCTTACACTTTGGTACGTGAGGAGTAAAAGTGCAGAAATAGAAACTTTTGAAGTACCTATGAATGGAATGCAAAAAGCTTCTGATCATTAGCTGTCATTTAAACTTCCTACCAATACTCTATACTACATAGAGCATGCAATAATTTGTAATCTTAAGTGACAGATGTATGATAATTTCATTGACTATTTTTTCATGCTATTAAAATTCCAATTAGGTAATGATATACAATCTATATCTCAAGGGCATTCATACGGAGTTACTCACACAAACTCCAACTTTTTCAGATGGAAAAATATTTCACCATCCATATTCTTCATTTCAGCAGACTGTAAATCCCTATGGGCAGAAGAAATTTTGGAGTAAGATACAATCATACCTTTGAGCGGGATGCAATCATGCAACATCATTAAATAAATAGGTACCTATCAACAGCTTGTCCTTGCTACCAAGAAGTTGGAGTAGGAACATAGGTATAAAAGCAGCATAGCCATTTTATCAACAGAATGGCATAAAATGCAATAATAAAGCTGATTAACTCAGAGGTAAACTTTCTGTTTACCAGGTCACACAAAATCCTGATCTGTTTACATACAGTACCTCTATATATATGAAGTTTTAATTCTCACTAAAAAATAATAACTAACTTTTTACCTCACAATAAGGTATAATCAAGGTGGCTATCTTGGGGTAAAAGCAAATCACCACTACCCCTAAACGACTACTCATTAATGAAATTTGGATATTAAGTTGATAGGAAATATCAAAGAATGAAAATTAAGGGATATACTAAAGCATTAATATTTTTCTGAGAAAAAGAGCACAGGAAATGTAGATTAAACTTTTCATATAAAACACATGCTACAGCCAATGTAGGTACATATTCATGAAATCATGCTAATATTAAGCTAATAATAATAACCTAATTAGCTAATCTTAGCTCACAAGAAGAAGACATAAGTATGAGGTGAGACAGTACAATTTTACTCTCTGCTATTCTGGGACTATCACCATGAGTAGTATATACTAATTATAATGAACTACCTAGTTCACTAAAAGATGTATTAAGGTACCAGGAAAGTTCAAAGCTAAGTTCAAACCATATCTCCTGGACCACTGTTTTTATTCTATTGATGAATACCTTATTTGTGCTAATCAAATTCTGTAATTTTGGTAATGATATTTGTGATTGATGTGATTTACCTGTTATCTTTTCCTATATACTAATTCTTTTGATGGTCCTATACCTATATGTATATGCACACACTTTGTGACAATAAAAAATTATTATTAGCATTATCAACTGATCTTTTAATAGATCTTTTGGACAATATAATGATTAAAAATTAATATTGTCCTTTAATTGCTGAATGAACAGTACTTACAATGATGATAAGCTCTGCAAGCCATCAAAAATATTAGCACTGATTTCAAGGTTTTTGTTATATCCCAAAGAACTGCAATATAATAATAGGCATTAATATTTCTACTAAAATACAATAATTTGCTATCAATATATATTACAATATAATCAGAATAATATCCAACAGTTATCGTTCCTTTGGAAGGCATGAGAATTGGAATTCTACTTTTGTTTTCTAGATAGATGGCAAAAAAATAGGAAACACTATTACAACCATAGGCACAAAAGACTGTACCTTTACTTTGTCATGTAATTTCATGTAACTCAGAAGAAATCATTAAGCTTACACAAGACTTTTCATCTACTGAGTCAATCTTGGTCAACTATCTACACAGCACAGGAATATGCTAAGGATATTCCTAGAGTATTTTGGTGAGATTATTGAAATGTTTCAAACTTGTTCTTGATATCCTAAATATAGACATGGATTATTCCATACATATGCAATGTGTCTAGGCTGTACCATATGATAGGATAATATACCTGGGTGACATTTTACATGCAAGGAAAAATGATTATTTATATGAACATGTCTTTTATTCCATGATAATATATTTATTACTATTATGTATTTTCACTTTTATTACTTCAAAAGAGTTAAAGTTGTAAATTCTCTTACCATACTTTTTTATTGTCGAATCTAATAGAGCCCGTAAAATAAAAAGACCTGTATTTTTCAGTTTTTCAATCCGTCAATTAGTTCTCGAGTTATAAGAGGCGAAAAACTGATATTTTTAACCCTTTTGGAGAAGTGGGCATGCATGCGACCTCTTATGTCATCCACTTCTTCCAATCACAACTGATCCCGACAACATAGGTACTTCGCCTTATTGCAATGGGGGACACACAGCTGACTCTGACAATCGAAGTGGTTGTGACAGGACCTTCTGACACCCCCCCCTCCACTCCCTTCCCTTTAAGCAGTCAAGGATGGGAGGTGGTTGATGATGTGAATGGTCTCAAAGCAGCTTCTTCGGTGGGCATCACCTTTTGCTTTTTTTAATTTTTGATTTATGAGTGAATGGCTCTGGTTTGAAGATTATTTTTTTCACTAAAAGCAGCTTCTTCGGTGGGCATCACCTTTTGCTTTTTTTAATTTTTGATTTATGAGTGAATGGCTCTGGTTTGAAGATTATTTTTTTCACTAAAATTCATTTATTGTTTCCATCTAACGATTTCATGTACAAAATAGCAATTTCAGTTCCAAGTAAACGCCCCATTATCTACTGGCATTTTTAATTTTAAAATCTAAACTCTATCAGTCTTTATACATAAAGAAAGGCTGGCAATTAATGCAAGGTGAACCATTTAGGATTATTTTAAGAATATGCATACCCTCTTTGGTTACCTGTCCTCATATGTGGGCAACTGGTTTGTGTCTCTGTGAGGATAACATTTTCTACTGATATACACTTCTGAGGACATGGTTTTGAATGTTTCACTCTGAAAATACCAATTTCATGGTGAAAAAGGAAGTACTTAGTTAATTCCACGATTTATTTTTAATGACTCAACCGGTTTCAACCGGTTCATCATCCTGATGATAACCATTCAAAATAAATCGTGGAATTAACTAAGTACTTTCTTTTTCACTATGCCTAAATTCCACCAAGTAAACTTGTTGATCATCAATTTTATAATTCTGTGACCTTTTGCTTTTCCAAAATAAACATGGTGGTAACAAACAAAGATGTAGAAACTTAGCAATATTAGCAATATGCAATATCAAAATGTCACGTTGCATGTTTATGTGAGTGTTCGGATTATTTTAGTTTGAGTTGCTATTTATTTTTTTGGAATATAGTCAAATCCTTCTTTATATACAAAATAATACATGGTTGTATTCATATGTTGATGTCTGGTTTACTATTACATTGCTACTTGATTAACCTTTAAAAGCTGGCATCAAAATTCTTACTCATAGTTCTGCATGCTGAAATTAATTAGGCCATTTAATTTCGACTATGCAAACACAGTGATACAGCCATAAGTGATGCCGCGTGAGTGCTTGAGAAGCCAAAGTACTAACACCTATTGCTGTGGTACTGCTATGAAAAACAGAAATGATGCTGTGGCCAATATTTTAAAATCTGAAGATGAATGAAAGTGGAGTGAAAACAATGAAGCTATGCACAGTCACAATGGAATCTATTGTGTTAAGTGGCAGGATAGGTCAAAGAGGAACTATCTATGTGCATGGATAGGGAGCACCTCTTATTTGCCTCAGATGGGACAAAATTGAAAAGAGGAAATGCGAAATATACCCTTCACTATTATCAGAAAGAGGCAATTATTTCCAAATTTAAAAAAGTAGCTATGAATTTGGCTATAAAAATTCCCTAATAGTATTTTATTCATTCCTCCAAAAAAACTTGCATGAATAATTTCAGCAAACAAAATTATTACAAATTCTAGAGTTATTTATTCAAAAGTGTTAAAGATAAATATATTAATTGGATATGAAAAAAACATTGTACTATATTTCATAATCCACCTACCTATATATACTTCATGTCAACATAAGTGGATAGATGATATTTCACCAATCGTCGTATTTTTTTTACATTCTAAAGATACAATTTATTAGACCCTTATGTAATCAAAATAAGTCCAGAAAAAAGCTCATGGGTTTTGGAGAGCATTGCTTGAAAATGACCAGCCTATCCCTTATTCATCTCGTACTATGACAGTTGCTCAAAGTAGATATTCTGAGATCGAAAAGGAATCATTAGCCATAAGCTTCAGTGCGGAAAAATTCAGCCAGTGCATATTGGGAAGGGATTACATTCGTGTTGAAACAGATCATTATCCATTAATTGGGTTATTCAATAACCCACTTCATAAAATTCAATCAAGGCTACAAAGAATGGTGCTAAAGTTGCAGCCAAACCATATGAAAGTGGTGCATACTCCTGGATAACACTTGTATATTGTGCGAAGGGTATTTTTCAAGATCAAAGAGAATACAAGAATGGTAGGCAATTATAGTACACCTATTTCTTGAATATTCTTAATGGATCACAATGGGAATATACCGTAGTGAACCATTCTCTAATATTGAAGGAATATTCTTTAATGGTTCACTATATCCAGGTCACCAAATAGGAACATTGAGGATCAAAAGGAAAAACATATTCTTGGAATTTCCCTTGGTATGAGAGTATTGGCAGTACTATGCACTTCTTAAACTAGAATATTTCCTTATCCCTTGGGGATGCCAGTCATTGATGTCAAGGTTGAATAAATAAGATCTTACAGTTTGGAGAGATTTTGCAGACCAGAGAAGACGCCCATGGCTAAAGTAGTAAGTTGGTTGTGCCTCAGGTCTCTTATGAAATAAAGAGAACACAAAAAATATTAAACCACACTTTATGATCAATCTTTTTTCCACCAAATAATAATCCCTTGATACTTACAACTCAGTGAGTAATGTGTTACCACTAAATGCATTTTCATGTATAAATTTTATCTTGTTATATCTAAGATCCCTGCAAAGGAGAGAAAAAAATTGATTAATATTACTTAGTGGGTATATCTGTAGCAATGTAACATCAAATAACTTTATTTGCCATATAAACAGCCAAAATTCGCCATCATAAGCCAGTTCCTGGTATGCCACATAAAGACTGGTGGTCTGGATTTGGAGCCTTTTATTATTATTTGTAACTTTTTGTAACTTCCACCTCTGAGTCTTAGGCTAGCATTGGGTTTCGTTATTGTCATATTAGCTAGAGAACGAGAGAGGATATGAATGCAGGTAACCATGTCTGCCACCATTGAATAGGTCACTACCCAGCCTTCTTCCCTCAAAGACCCACACACACCCACATTGTGGAAAGAGGGAGGGAAGGGGATGGCCTAGAGGTGTCAGAGTACAAGCGGAGGGATCGAAGACCTGCCTGTAAACAAAGGATGCCACGCCACATCCCAAACCCTCTCCATTCCACTCACAATTGTCAGCACCTGAAGCGGTTCCAATCAGCCACTGGCACATGCCCCTCAGGGTTGCCCAGAAGAAGAGGAAGGAATGTCACAAACATTCCATGATGCCATCCACCCACCCCCTCCCCACTTTTTCTTTTCCCCCTTCAAGCTCAGCAAGATAGATAAAGACACGCCTGCAACTGGGACCTTCCCTCTCCACAACCTGACCCCCCCCCCCACACACAGTAAACCCAAACTCCCCGGCCGTCATAATCCTTACCTCCACCAACACAACCCACACAAATTTCCTAACAGCATGAGTCACCCGGTCCATGCTACAAGATTTTGGTAAGGACAGCCCTTTCATGAAGAGCTGAGCTAGGAGTGCTTGCCTTAAAGGACAAGGTGTGGTTCACAGAGAATTTGAACTGCCATAATTCCAGGTGCACGCCAGCGAGCATGCTGTGAGCAGTCACACGTAAGTTTTAACCAAAAGAGAACAGTGTACATTATGGAAACGCTGGTAATAGTTACAACAAAAAATAGCCACTTTATAGGATAAATAATGGCATTAGCTACAATTTCCACATTACTCAAGGTCTAAATGATATGGGGAGTTGCATTCAGTGAATGATGGGGAGAGATTGGCATAAGTGGGAGCATGAATGCACTACTATACACGCATTTCACATTTGATGCACCATAATCAGCAACACTGATTTGTTAAGTGTCTACGCCAGCAAAAATAGATTTGCTGAAGCAGTTTTTCATCGAGGTTCGTATAAACAAATTCTGTTTATTCCTGGGACCGGGCCCGAAGTTCATAATTTCAAAAAAATTCATATTTTCGAATATTGCCATGTATTTGCTATAAGATTTTTATCGGGACCAGCAGTTTTGCTTGGTTGTTCAAAACTTCATATTTTCGTGCTTCGTATTATTGAGAGTCTACTGTAGCTATAACATTTTATAGGTGCCACATCTGAATTTATTTAATGCAACTTAATGAATAAATACATCATATAGCACTGCTGATTTGCTTGATGAATTATGAGCTGTAATGATGCTCACACATAGGGTCTCACTCGATCACCACTCCAACAGATTGAAGCTAAGTAGTGACTGTTGATTTTCAAAGCTGACAGTACCCTATCACCTTACCCAACAGTAGCTATTGCCTGCTGAAGTATGAGAAGGGCTGGATTACATAATTATCTTCATTAATTTTGGAATGAATCTTGAATGAACCTTGAGTGTCTTGCGAGTAAGGTTATATAGAGAAAGGAATGCGGTATATCTGACCGATTCCAGAATAGGATATATGTATAAATAGACACAAACTTAGTATGGATTGAAATAGATACACATAATTTTAAATTTATTTCTGATTTAAAAGGTGAAATGCATATTAATGAATTGACAAATTACCTGCATTAAATATTTTTTAAGGTAGGAAGGAAGAATTGAGCACAGAATTCAAAATATTTTTGTGCTCATCATTCTGGTATTTTAGTAAAGTTAGTCCAGTAAGTTTAGTCCAGTTCTGGAAAAATTAATACAGTTGAGAAAATGAGCCATTTTGGGAGATCCACAGCAAAGGTATAAATAGATATTTTTCTGAGAATCAGTAATAGATAGATATGTAGTTACTTCTCTATGCATCATAACTTCAGGAAACTGAAGTTCATTATTCGTCACTATCTATTTTAAACAATTTATTTGGCAGAGGATTTTGTTTACACACCTCTGATACTTAAAGAGTCATCCAATTTTATATTTCAAATCATTACCACAAAATATTATGGGACCATAATTCTGCCTAAAGATAATGCCTGAATACAAAAATAAATGATTAGGCCTCCTCATGGTAAAGAATATATAGGTACATATCAATAATCCTTTATCAATTATATCACTCTCAAATTTTGTAAATAATCTACTTACAGTAAAATCAGCCCACTCAAATTTTGAAAAGTATCTCTTTTGATGCACCTGATTTTATTGTCATGAAGGAACCTGGAAAACAGAATATACACAAAAAGATAAGTTAATATCTTCCTAGCACCAATGATAAACTGCATACAAAGCTTAAAAACTTACAACTCCATATGAGTGTGTATTGATGGAAATGATTCCTCTTCTAAAGTCAATTCATTTGAGGACAGAAATCTGCAATGAAATAAATTATATCATTTAAATATTTATAGGTCTTATTGCAACTTACTGAAATTGATTAATACTGGAAATATTAAAAAAAACCAAAGCAAGGATTAATTTAGAATTTTCAATATAGAGAAAACAATCCTTTATAAGCGTATTGATCAGTTTAAAAGAAGAAGGTGGTGCTCACTTTAATCATTCCCTTAAGTGGGGAGGCGACTATAGTTGTGAATGAAAGTGCCATCTGGTGGGGAGCATGACTATACATAATTGCATTCCATTTGCATATATATTCTATACGTAGTGGGTAAGGTGACTGGTCATCTGCTGTGGTTCTTAATATTTGAAATGTGTTATTAGTGATCCCTTAGAAAAAAATACTATGGAACTATATATAGTGATTATATATAGTTTTCTATAATCACTATGGCTATAGTCCTATAGTTATTTGGAACATAGTGATTATAGGACTATATATAGTGATTATAGGACTATATATAGTGATTATATATAGTTTTCTATAATCACTATGGCTAAGGTATTTGGAACATACCCATGTAGCACAGATGGCTGGGCCAACGTTTGGTCATGAGGATTCCTATATTATTATTATTCTAGGTGCAGCGGTTGGCCAACCATTATTCGTATCCGTTTTGCCAACTGTTCCCCAAAGGAACAAAATTGAAAAAAAAAGGAAAATGAAGGATCGTGATTCTCACTTACTGAATGATTAATATCTTTATCTCACATACTACTTATACCCCTACCTTATGACCTACACTAAACTACTTTGTATCCAATCAACCTTTGACATACGGCCTGACACATTTCCCAATTATGGTAATGAGACAGGGAGGCCATATATATACTGCTGCTGGCTAGCATTAAGTCGTTTGTGATTATTAACTTTACTCTAAGATTGAGACGGATAATTTGCACCGTTAAAGCATTTCCCTAATAACCATTTTGTGGCTAAAATTAAGCATGACCATTATAAATATACGTCTCTGATATTCTTTGAACTCTAGGAGAGATAAATAAGAGTTTCCTCCATAATGCTGAGAACCTGTTTTCCGGCGAGCGCACCAGATTTTTCTCTAAGTCCGATACCGTCTACGAGGGACTGAGGAAAATCATACAATCATGGATATCCATTTGAATGGATATAAGATGAATGTGACATTTGAATCCATATGAGATGAATAAAAAATAAAATGTTCAGAATGTTTTGCTTTTAAGATACATAATTTGAAACCTCTCTCCTATAGACAGCATGGTCCAGGAGAATATGTCTGTATATGAGAGGTCTATGTAAGATTATGTATGTATAAACTATAGAACTGTATCCTATAGTGATTATAGGAATATACCCTATAGTGATTATAGGACTATAGAACTATACCCCATAGTGATTATAGGACTATAGAACTATACCCCATAGTGATTATAGGACTATAGAACTATACCCCATAGTGATTATAGGACTATAGAACTATACCCTATAGTGATTATAGAAATTTCTATAGTGATTATAGAAATTTCTATAGTGATTATAGGACTATAGAACTATACCCCATAGTGATTATAGGACTATAGAACTATACCCTATAGTGATTATAGAAATTTCTATAGTGATTATAGAAATTTCTATAGTGATTATAGAAATTTCTATAGTGATTATAGAATTCCTATAATCACTATATATAGTTCTATAGTATTTTTTTCTTAGGGATGTTAGCAACACATTTTCTCACTTTTTGCTTTTTTTAATGGCTGGGATATTATTGTGGAGAATCTAATATCTTAGCACATTTAATGCTGACTGATGTCGATAGATGTCTAAAGGGTGCTATCCGCTGACTACAGATGTCAATCGATGTCAGAGTTCACATTACGCTCCCAAGGCCTTTCTCGTGAGATGCCAACCGCTAGAGCTTCCGTTCCAATGCTCAGTCATCCGATAGCCTTCTAAGTACATGCAGTAGTCGTAGCTGGAGTTTTAACCTTCTAGGAGTGGTGTTGCATCCATCATTTTCAGAAGTTAATTGTTTTATTTTTCCTAAATATTTTAAATGATTATTTGGTACTTTCTAAAAGTACATTTGTTAAAATTAAAATTTATAATATTTCAGTGAATCCTGACGTACTTCATATATTATCACAGATGTTTTAAGCTGACTTAGATTGCACTGCAGTTCTACCCCTCACCTTCCTTAAAAAGTGCATTAGAATGCATTTTTTTATTTTTACCTTTTTCTGAAAAGGTTTTTGTTTCCCTTTCCATATTGATGCATATTTAATCTTTTAAAAAAAGTACTGGTGAAATGAAAACTATTGTTTTTTTTTCAATTACTATTTGGAGGAGTTCTCCACCCACTCTCCTCTCCCTCCCCAATTTTCACAAACTACATTTCATTTCTTTTTTCTCATATCTTAAATACGTTTTTAGTATTTTGGAAAGAGTTTAATACATTTAATTAAAGAGTTTAATACAAAACAATTTAATACATTGCTACATTGCTAATATGTGATTGAAAATTGTTACGTACTTCAGTTGTTATCAGTAGAATCTATTTTTTATTAATGTTAGAACGAAGGTTTTATACTAATGTTTATTTGAAATAGTTGCCATTTTGCGTGTTTTCTTTCTGTTGTACAAGTAACTTACTTGGTATTTTTCATCATTGGCGATTTTAGTCCACACTAAAAATAAGTACAGTAAACTCTCGATAATACGAATTCAACGGGACCAAATAATTGGCCTTCGTAAGATCAAATTTCGTAATTTAGAACATTTTTTTTAAAAGCCATGAAAAAATTATATTCACTTTCTCAAAGCTTTTTGTCTTCGGCAACATTGTATAACTTTTTCGTTATACAATGTATAACTGATCGTCCGTGAAAGCGTTCTTAAAAGGTTCATGTCATAAAAGATCGTACAATAAGTACCTACAATAAGTACCTACTTGTATTTCCTAAGTTAATGCTTTTTAGTCGGCGCTGGTAGTGTTGGCAAAACTTCGTCCCAGTATCGAAAACGTACATAGAACCTAAGTTTAACATTTTTAGTAAAAATTTTACTTTCGGAATCCAGTCAGTAGAGAAAGGAAACTAGTATGGACGCTAAAAATAGACTTTTCCTTCACACACCTACGCTGTTATGATGGCAGCTGGCCCTACCGCGCTTTAGTAGCCCTCTTTCGCCCAACCATATAGCTAGAAAAAACATGGCACTACTGGCAAAATTTCGTAACCCGAGTTTGAAAACTAATATCTTAAAGACGGCTCAAAGGATTTTAAAATGAAGACCATCAAATGAAAGCATGTTTATTTTTGCGTTTAGTGATTGTATACAAAAATTTTCACCGTTTATATTAATTTCAATGTGTGCTTAGAAACGGAAATTTAGCGTATTTTTACGGGTACCGAACGGTTGGATCGCATTTTACGGCTCCGTAATAACAACACGGATTGAGATATCTAAAGTTACTTCACATATATTGTAGCAAAGATCTTTCTTAATAATAACATGAAGTTTCATATTATTTAATGTATTAGTATTTTAGTTGTTGATGAAAAAGTCAGATTGCGTTATTTTCCGTACCGCCTATCCCTGAAAATCGCCGTTTAGACCTTGTTCTTGCTCTCGAGCTCATCACCTCTAATCCACTAATAAAACCTTAAAGGAATTCATTTGTTAATCAGTATCAATTAACATTAATTATGGAAAGAGCGCGCTGAGCTGTCAGGACCATGCCCGGAAAAGAAAAGGAGAGGAGCGCGGTGCTGCCCAGTCAGAAGTTTGTCCGTAAGTCGCGCGAGGAATTGACCACTGCAGGCATTTACCAGTGGGGGAAAACCAGTTGCCCTATCACTGTGCATGAGTTGTTAGGACTCGATAAATAGTGGTAGAATGTGTCATTTTTAAGAATGGTCATTTGTGTCATTTTAGAACTCTGTGGAAACATACCGTAGCTACGCTTCCTCATGTCAAATTTTCGGAGACATAGTTGAGGATGGTTTTAAGCACCATTTGTTTCTTTCGTCGATAAGCCGAGAAATGTGGCGACAAAAGATATCTGAGTGCCATGGCAAAACCCTTGACGCTCTGAAGAAAATAGCGTCTAGAAATCGGGAATACATCCACGACGATGCATACCGACGCCGAAGAGGCGGCAACTTCATTGAAGAGGCTGCAAGAAGATTAAGGTTCATGACTTTACCGCTGGAGTAATTCGAAGGACGATAAACAATTTTTTCTTAGAAATGTATTTCCAACGGTAGAGAATGTGCATTTGAAGCTGCAAGAGTCCCTGTGGAGTCCCTACAAACCTATGACTGGGCAACACCGCGCGCCTCTCCTTTTATTCCAGGCATGGTCCTGGCAGCTCACCGCGCTCTTTCCAAAATAAATGTTAATCGATACTGATTAACAACCAATTTCCTTTGAGGTTTTATTAGTGGATTAGAGGTGATGAGCTCAAGGGCTAAAAATAGGTCCACTCGGCGATTTTCAGGGATGAGCGGAACGGAAAATAACGCAATCTGACTTTTTCATCAACAACTAAAATACTTAATATATTAAATAATATGAAACTTTGTGTGATTATTAAGAAAGATCTCTGATGCAATATATGTGAAATAAGTTTGATATCTCAATCCGAGTGTTAATTACGGAGCCGTAAAATGCGATCCAACCGTTCGGTACCCGTAAAAATATGCTAAATTTCCGATTCTAAGCACACACTGAAATTAATATAAACAGCGAAATATTTTGCATACCATTACTAAACACAAAAATAAACAAGCTTTAATTTGATGATGTAAGAGATACAATTGCACTTTTCCACAAATTGGTTTATTGCGTACAACGCGTTTCGGCTCACAGAGCCATCATCAAGACATCCCATCTTAGCCAACGTACTCTACTGGTACCGTTACGTGGACGACATCATCTGCTGCTGGACAGGGAGTGAAAGACAATTAGCCAGCTTTTTTAACATTCTAAATGTCCAACACCCCCAGATAAGCTTCATCATGGAAATAGAATCCGAAAAACAGTTGAACTTTCTTGACCTCTCTATTTTTATCAAAGACAATAAACATGAATTTGGTGTTTACAGAAAACCTTGTTACAGTGATGTGATCATCCCAAGTGACTCATGCCACCCGACTGCCCAGAAACTTTTGGCTTTCCACTCAATGCTACATCGTCTTGTAAATTTACCCTTATCAATAACCAATTTCAACACTGAACTGGCCACCATAAAATCAATTGCAGTTTCTAATGGCTACAGCGTGAACACAGTAACAAAAATTTTAAATAAAAAATTAAAAACCAAAGCTATTTCACAGCTATGCTCTCTTTCGCCCGTATGTGATAAGCCTAGAAAATGGTGTCGATTATTGTTTGTGGGCGATCTGTCCAATAAGCTCGCTCGTAAATTTCCAAAAGATAAATTCAAGGTTTCCATGTATAATCCTTTAATGCTGGGAAAAATTCTAAGCAGCAATAAAGACAAAATAGATCCCCTCCTTCAATCTGGCATTTATAAAATACATTGTGATTCTTGTAATAAATATTACGTCGGCCAGACAGGTAGAAACTTCAACATCAGGACTAAGGAACACAAAAGGTGCTGGAAAAACAATGATGAAACGTCACTTTTAGCCAAGCACCTGATAGAAACGTCTCATTCCTGCAGCTTTCAACCTGAAATTCTCCACCTTGAAAGTAAAGGCACAAGATTGGACGTTTTAGAATCCTTGGAAATCATACAATCAGATGTGGATGTTCTTTTAAATGAACAAGTGTTTGTTACCCATTCTCCTCTCCTCAAAATTCCCCTTCCCAAAAGAAACAGCCAAACTCCTATTCACCCTCCCCCCAACTGACTTCCCCCCCCCCCTCCCTTTGAGGGTTTTTTTCCCATCCACTCACCCAGGCACTCCACCCTTGAGCCGGGCGGTACCCACCTTATTCCTTCCTATTCATACCCCCTTTCCTAATTACCCACAGGTGCACTCTTTCCCCCTCCTATCCCTAGCGCCGCTTCCCTACGTTCTAATGACATACCTATTCCCTACCTTCTTCCCCCCCTTACCCACATTTTTTCACCCCTTGCTGTGTCTTGGCCTTTCTCTCACGGGTTAGTCCGTCCCCCCCCCCCCCCCCCCCCCCCCCCCCCCCTTTCCTCCCTTGGTTTTTCCTGATTTTTCCCAGCCACTACCTCCTCCTTCCCCTCCTCCTCTGGTCTCCTCCCACTACCCCCCCCCCCCTCCTCGGAAAAGACATATATATGCAATGTACTCTCTTATAACTTTGTCTTGTACCTGATGATGGCTCTGTGAGCCGAAACGCGTTGTACGCAATAAACCAATTTGTGGAAAAGTGCAATTGTTTCTCTTACATTATGAAGAACTTCCACGATATCTCGCCTGAATCTGTTGAATTTAATTTGATGGTCTTAATTTTACAATCCTTTGAGCCCTCTTTAAGATAACAGTCTTCAAATTCGGGCGATGGAAGTTTGCAATGTACAGTAATACCGTTATAGAAAAAAATCATTCACAGGTTATTATTGTTGGCGTCTTCAGTATCGTAAACTCAATAAATGATCTTGGGAGATAATATTGTTTCTTTTCCACTGAAAATGATGGGGAGAGACTGGCATAGGTGGGAGATGAATGCAACGCTCTTCTTGCATTTCATTTTTGATGCACCACAATCAGCAACACTGATTTGTATGGTGCCTACGCCGTCAAAATTATTTATCCTGAAGCAGTTTTTCACCGTGATTCGTGAAACGAATTCCCTTTGTTCATGGGGACCTATCCCGAAGTTCGTAATTTCGAAAAACTTCGTATTTTCGAAACTTCGTATTTTCATCAATCCCATATATTTACTATAGGCTTTTCGTAGGGACCGGCAGTATTCCTTCATATAATCGAAACTTCGTATTTTCGTGCTTCGTATTATCGAGAGTTTACTGTATTAAGGTTATCTTGCAGAAATTGTGTTATTACTTCTTATGAAGATTCATCTATTGATTTTTTTCTTTTCCCATGTAGCAGCAACAAAAGAATATAATTATCACCTTAATCAGCAGGTGAAGAAAAGTGCTCTCTGTCCGGTATGTAAAGTGTCCTGTTGTCCTATTGTTTATCAGAATCTTTATCATCATTCATGTATAAATGTATCTAGTAGCCAGTAAAAATTTTATATTCTTTGATAAGATTCACTGTCATCATGTTTAAAACTCAGGCCGGCAGCTGCAAGAAATGCGGAGGAAAAGGAAAGTGACTTCCAGGGAAAGGAGTTTCCTAAGGTCTGTGTTATGAAGTGGAGGGATAAGCGTGATGTTCTGATGATCAGCTCCGATTTCAGTGGCATGTTGGTGGATGTCTGTCGTTGGCGAGGATGTAGTGTCACTTCCAAACCTGAGGCCATTGCTCGGTACAATGAGTCAATGAGCGGCATCCATCGCTTTGATCAAATGATGTCGTATAACCTGATCAAGCTTAAGACTCTGAAATGGTACAAGAAGATTGGGATCCACATACTTCACCTTGTTTTTGGTAAGCAGCTATTTCCTTTACCGTAAAACCCATCCTAAAGTCTCTCTCTATGATTTCTGCCTGTCCGTAAAAACTCTCCTGCCTTCTTTATACTCGGAACCAATCCCTCATTCCCCTCCCAGCATACCCTGCAGGTCCCATGGATTATCAAAGCTCTACCCTAAGACATTAGACATTGACAAGGATCCGAATTTAGAGACAATTAATTTGATCACAAATAGTGACATTAATAAGACAAGTGTAAAAAAATTATTTGAATTAACTTATGTAACCTATGTAAATTATAAATATTTTTTAAATTTTCTATCTATGTACTATGATCGTAAACTAAGATTATATTTCATATTTTTCTCTGTATGACACTTATGTTCTATGCATGCAACCTAAGTATATATTTTTAAAATTTTATATGTATGCAACCTATGTACTATGTACTTTGATTATATGTAACCTTAGTACTTTGTAAATAGTTTGCAAATGTTTAATTTCTGAAATTTTACATCCATGCATGTCTCTATCATTACTTATATTTGTGTTAGGAGACATCAGTATTCTTGTCTGTAGTGTGTATGGCTACTATCATCGGAGCCCGGGGCTCAAAACTAGATGAAGACTTTTTGGTAACTGACACATCCAAAGAGTGTTGGTAGGATTTTCTCATTTGGGAACATCAACTATCATCACAGGTGCCTAAGATAATTTGCCCCATTCCCTCATTATTCAATTCTTATATTGATTGACTGCAATACTTCCCTTCTAATGCTAGTTCACACACTCCTTTTGTGAAATTCATGCAAATCAGGGATCATTACGGGATGAGGTCTAACATCTAAGATTATGCGGACCTCCAGGCTGACCAATGATTGTGATAAAGTTGTTTACATTGGTATTAACATATTTTTCCGTATCTCGCTCAGGTTACCTGTGACACACCAGATAATATTGACTCAGAATTCTCCATATTTTACTATTCCATGTCAAAATGATAAATTACTTTTGATCATTTTTATAAATTTTTCTAAAAGTTAGGGTTCTTCAACCATGATGCATTTATTGCTCCTCCTACTTGGCCCTCTAAAAATTAAAAGCATAAAAAGTGGAGCATAAAGCAAATCGGTTACAAATAGGATATTGTCACCACTTAAAACAAAAGAAATCTTATTTTACGAAGCCAATCACGATATAGTAGGTAATATTTACTGAACATGAATTTGTATTCCTTCACTCAGTGTTGTCAACCCAAAGGTTGGTTTGATGAATGAATGAATTCATATGAAAATACCAATATTTTATAATGTTCAACATAAACGACTGTCAACGAACGGATTAGAAGGGCTGTCCTGAAAGAAGAAGTGTGTATGCAACCACGCATATCACAATGGGAGTTGCAATCCAGTGGACGGGGACGTCGATCAGCATCAAAAATTAAAATTGTGATTTTGCATTGAATAATTTTTTCCCAATTTTAACAATCAATTATTGAATGTGGCTATGAATACAATTAATAATGAGAAAAAAAGAATTCCGTCACCAGCGAAAATTAAAAATTTTATCACAGTGTTGAAGGTGTTAATAAAAAACTGCATTCCATTCCCCCAGGCAATGATCCTATGGCCCAATTATTTAGATAATAATATCAATTGGTACACCACTGGATCCAGTGGGTATGAAGATGAAGCAAGATCATTTTGTGCCTTATTTACTGCCAGCCAGAGTTATACACCCTGGATTAAAGTGTTTTTAGCTTAAAAAGTATAAAATATGCACTGACAATGTGCAGTATTCATTCTACAATGCTTGATGTTAGTTTGAGGAGTAATTACTTGCAGTCAGAATAAGGGTATGCCAGAGTTCGGATCGTAGAGTAAGTGTACACTTATCCATGCATATGCTTACATACTCATGTTTACACTCTACTTTGTAGAACACAACTTTGTAGTCATTAACAAATATAAAATGAATTTTTTAGAATCTAAAAAGGAAAAACAGTCCTTCTTCCACCCTGACAATCTTTGTAATAAAAAAATCATTTTACATGCTTTGTATTTTGAATTACATTTCAATAATTACTTTCCTTGTTTCACATACTCCAATCATGGAGTAGTTTCCACAGAATAATGGCACAGAAAAATGTGGTGACTCATGAAGTGTACTTATGTCAGCTAAATAATAGTAGTTCTTCAACAATCAAAATCTGACCAAAAGGCTAAATTTGAAAGAATGAAAAAGAGCCATGGGATTTTGGCATAACTTTTAATTCCAAAGAGCTATGATTTATTCTAATATTGTATCGGGAGTAAATAGACAAATATGAATTCACGACAAAATTGATTTAATCTAAATTCTTAAAATACTGCCTCAGTGATAATTGAACTCTGATCACCTCAACCACTTGAGGCGAAATACAATCAAAATACAAATATAATTGAAAGTTTGAAAAATATATAGATGCATTTGTTAACATTAAAAGGTATAAAGGATATTCCAAGAAAATGAGAACATGATAGAGTGAAGTGGATACTTACAGCCATTGAAGAGATTTAAGGTCACCCCAGTCACCAAGGGAAAGCTTTTGAAGATGATTGTTGCTAAGAAGTAGCCACTTCAGCTTTACTAAACCAGAGAAAAGTCCTGGGGACAGGGTAGTTAACTGGTTCCACCTCAAAAATCTAGTAAATGAAGAATTAATGGCAAGATAAAAGGTTTTAAATGTACAAGTATTCACCAATTAACTAGCTAGGTCATTCTCAAGAGTTAAGAGCATTTTCTTTCTATATATCTATTCAATAACTGGAGTAATGTTGTTGGAAGTTTTTTGTGTATAAATATCTCGAAATAGCAATTATAATAGTGAAGACTTCAATTCAGTAAAGTTCTTGTAAAATACACAACAGAGGAAACTAATTAAAAATATAATGAAATTTGTATAGAGTATAGTATTTTGCAGTCCAGCAATGCATGAAATAAATTCTGTAAAAACAGCAAAAATCATGATTATGCTCTTTCTGCAATAATAATTCTCAATGATTATAATTATTTTACACTGCCCTGGTAAAAATTTAGCAGGAAATTGCCCACATTTAGCAGGAATAGCAGGATTAGCAGGAATAGCAGGAATAGCAGTATTAGCAGGAATAGCAGGAAATTGCCCACATTTAGCAGGAATAGCAGGATTTAGCAGGAATAGCAGGATTTAGAAGGAAATTGCCCACATTTAGCAGGAATAGCAGGAAATTGCCCACATTTAGCAGGAATAGCAGGAAATTGCCCACATTTAGCAGGAATGGCAGGATTTAGCAGGAATAGCAGGATTTAGCAGGAAATTGCCCACATTTAGCGGGAATAGCAGGATTTAGCAGGAAGCAGGAAGTTGCCCACATTTAGCAGGATTCAGCAGGAATAGTAGGATTCAGCAGGACAGTTCTATATACAAATATGAAAATAAATTACATTATTCACAGAAATAACGCAAGATTCTTAAGAATCTTGCCAGCGCGACACTCCAAGTTGCTTTCACCAACTATTTTTTTAATGCTGATGAACTTTAATAATCACAATCAGGCCAGTTCACCCTGCAATTTTGTTGTCTGTCCACTAATCCTCTTATATAGTTCTCCTTATTTCTTTCATCGTCATCATGAAAGACCCAAACTGAGAAGCCAACACACACCGCCTCCTCCTCATTTACGAATTCAAATAAACTACACTCAGAATCACTAGTTTTAATCAGCAAAGTCAAGGACTGCATTTTCTACATTAAACGAGATGAATGAGATGATAGAATATTTAGCAATTCATGCACTACCTTATAGATGATATGTAGCATTGCAGAAGTGTACACACAATAAATATATTATTATATGCATAGCAACAATTGTTTTCTAGTTGATTTATCAACAGAAAACAATTGTTGCTATGCTATTTTGAAATCCATTGAAGAGTAATTATTCTAGATGCATATTTTCTAGGCATGAACATTACACAACATTAATGTAGGACTTAAATGAAATTTAAATTAAATGCTTAAATTTTTACTTGAATGCACTTTACATGAGTCCTGCTAGAATTCCTGCTAGATCCTGCAGATATTCCTTCTAATTCTACTAGGCTCAGCTAAATTCCTGCTAAATCCTGCTAAATTTCCTGCTAATCTGCTTAATTCCTGCTAAAATTCCTGCTAAAGTTCCTGCTAATCCTGCTAATCTGCTTAATTCCTGCTAAAATTCCTGCTAAAGTTCCTGCTAATCCTGCTAAAATTCCTGCTAATCCTGCTAAAGTTCCTGCTAATCCTGCTAAAATTCCTGCTAATCCTGCTAAAGTTCCTGCCAATCCTGCTAATCCTGCTAAAATTCCTGCTAATCCTGCTAAAATTCCACCTAATCCTGCTAAAATTTCCTGCTAAATTTTTACCAGGGTGGAAGTACTGAGCCATTATATTATGGAAGCACAGAAGGAAATATTAAGTTATTAATAACATCATTCAGACATAATCATGTGCTAGCACAGTTGTTTATGAGAATTAATATCCTTAACACTTTTTGCATTCATTTAAGTATGACAATTTGCATGGATGAATTAGCAAACATGACAAAAATTCATAATTTCAAGAAAAATTTTAATCAGCATGGGTGGATGTGACTTGACTTGAGGCAGTAAAGCAGGAGAAAGATCAAATACTTGTGGGTTGTTGTTTGGTAAAAAAAAAAGCTCATCACTCATGAGCTGATCAGCACAACAGTTACATTAGCGATTTAGCACAAAACCTCTTTAACATGTAAATTACTCATCCCTAGGCTGTGAAAACATTGGCTGTTTTGTTGGCTAAACTTTCATAAAATCTGGTGGCAATAATCGAAAAGGCATGCACCATTGAGATTATATGCATAGAAAATATCAAATTCATTAATTTTTAAGTAAACCAAAATAGTAATGGAGGAAACAAGAGAAAGTGTTTCAAACTGCTTTTTCTTTCCAAATATTGAGCTAATATGAACATTTATAGCACACAAAAGGGTAATTTCAACTGGGTAAATGACTTGATGGTTTTATTTTTTCCTCCAAATAGGCTAAACTATAAAAGAATTTAATAAGTACCTACTAAGAATAAAGGACAAGGCTATAAGGCCAGCCAGAAGAGGCAATATTGCTCATCAAAAAGGAAGGAATTAGGTCAACGGGAAAGAATAGGAGTAGTTCATAATCCATTTCTAGAAAAAGAAAAGGATTATGACCTATGTGACATTAACTTGAGTTCCATAAATGCAAAATAATCTCAGAGAGAAAATAAGATGAAATGAATATAAGTATGATATCCACACAGAATTATCATTGAGTAAGTAAGAAATAAGCGGCTTTCACAGACTCATCCTGAGTAATCCTGAGAAAGGAACTAAGCAAAAAAAATTAGTTTTACTACTAACTCACAAACAGAAGAATGTAATGGAATGAGAATGGCACATAAAAAGGCAGTTTTCATGAATTTCAACAGATAGTTAGGGGTGACAGCAATGGGGTCATTTACCATATTTTATGATTGCCGAATCCGATAGAGTTTGTAAAATAGAAAGACCCATATCTTTTAATTCTTTGATCCGTCAAGTCGTTCTTGAATTATAAGTGGCAAAAAACTAATGTTTGTAACCCTTTCTGAAAAGTGGGAATGCGAAGGACTTTTATGTCATCCATTTCGTCCAATCACAACTGAGACTGCACAACTCCTTTACCCAATCACAATGGGGGGCAACAGCTGACTCTGCCATTGGAAGTGGATGCCAGACTCAATTCGGGTTATTTCAATACGCATTGCATATTTGACTACATCATAATTTGTGAATAAGTTAATGAACACTTTCAGCTATGCCAAAATGTATATGAATATATTTTTTGTTCAGTTGTTTTGGATTATTTACAGGATGTGACAGGATTTGTGCAGGCAGTCATCCCATCCCTGCCTCCACTCCCCTAAATTTCCCCTCCTGTCTTTCTCAAAACAGTGAAGGAGGGGAGGTGGATGAGGTAGATATTCTTAACACAGCTCATTCAGTGGGTATCACACTATTTTTTTATTTTGATTATTGATTTATAAGTGAATGGCTCTGGTAAGAAGATTAAATTTTTCACTAAAATTCATTTTTCATTTCCATCCCATCATTTTACATCCAAAATTGTGGTTTCAGTTCCAAGTATTTGTCCCCATTACCACTGTTAAGATTAGTTTGGATTAAAATAGATACTTATGAGATAGATATGAGATAGATATGAGATAGCAGGTAAGGGCAAAGAGAGAGAGAGAGAGAATGAGAGAAGGGATTTAGGTGTCATGAAAGGGGATGGATGACATAATGAGCTGAAGAGTAAAAGAGTGACTTTCGATGATCATGGTACTGATGATGGTGATAGTGAATTTTGATGATGGAGATGACCTTTACAGCATCAATTGTAGCAAAATAGCTTCCTGGTAGTTCATTTAAGCCCATATTAATATGTTAAATATTCCTGTTCACTCGATGGTAACTAAGCTACAAAAAGAGCAATGAATCATTACCTCAATCATTACCTTGCTAGAAAAATAGCAAAAAAATGGTTTAAAGAATTGACGGAAAAATTTAAGTTACACAGTTTTACAATGGATTTGATTCTTCAAACAGTTCTTGATTTATTCAATAGTCTATCTGCAAAGCGATTCTTGTACCCATTCTAAAATTGATGGAAATAGCAACATAATAAAATCAAGGGAAAGATGAAAGTTTAATTTTACCTTAACAACAATTTTATTAACACGTGCAATGCTGACTGACGTCATTCAATGTCTAAAGATGCTATCCACTGACTGCGGACGTTGATTGACGTCAGAGCTAGCATTATGCTCCCAAGGCCATTCTCGTGAGACGCCAACCGCTAGAGCTTCCATTCCAATGCTCAGTCGTCCGATAACCTTTGAAGTGCGTGCAGTTGTTGTAGCCAGAGTTGTACCCTTCTGGGAGTGGTGTTGCATCCATCATTTTCAAAAGGTAATAGTGTTATTTTTCCCTTATATTTTTAATGATTATTTTGTACTTTCTATGAGTACGCTTGTTAAAATTCAAATTTATAATATTTAAGTGAATCCTGAAGTACTTAATATATTACTATGAATGTTTTAAGCTGACTTAGATTTCACTGCAGTTCTACCGCTCCACTTCCTTAAAAAGTGCATCAGAATGCATTTTTTTTATTTTTTCCTTTTTCTGAAAAGGTTTTTGTTTCTCTTTCCATATTGTTGATTTAATCACTTAACAAAACTACTGGCGAAATGAAACTAAATTATTTTTTTTTCAATTATATATGGAGGACTTCTCCCACCCCGCCGACGTGACATGGGAAAATCAACTTGCTGGGAAAAAGCTATACCTTTTATCATCGCTGAATCATTTAACTGGTGTTAAAATAGCCTTTGCTAAAACACATTAAAAAAGAAAAAATCCTTAGGGAATATTCTAAAATAATTAAATAGTCATTGAATAAGACTGCCAGAATTCAAACTGAAGCCTTTGGGTGAGAGACCAGTACTCTAACCATTTCACCAACCTGGGCCTCGATCATGGATCGAGGCCCAGGTTGGTGAAATAAGGTGTGCGCTAGCCTTGTTGTTACTTTTTGATTTAACTTATGTCAGAGAGAACCTGATCTCCGTTCTTCATTTTTCGCACAGCACTTCAAATCGCTTATCACAATCAGTGGAGCAAATTTTACAGACAGTTATTGTTAACCCTGCGCTACTTTAGGGAGTAAGCATTAACCAAAAACATTACTATAACATAAAAGAGGCATCCGTGATTCCACACCTGACCCCCCTTTCAAAGCAACTTACAGCTTTTCTAGGCATGTTTGATTGCTGAAAACTCCAGGCTCAAGGTGAGTAATTCCATTTCCATCCAAGTGACTGAAACAAATTTGACATTTCTGCATTAAGGTAGAAGGCAGTTTTAAACATAATATATAACCTTATTATATGTCACAAAAAATGTTTCGCAGTCAAATGATTCAAAGTAAGCCTAGCATGACACATTTTTCTATGAGTCAATCACCTGTGGGAACATGGCAAGTAATGATGCAGTTACATTATCGAAAATAATATTTGTTGCTGTTCCTCAGAAATTAAAAGCAGACTCAAAATTTCAATTGAGATTTTGTCTGAGACTTAACTCCGTGTTGAAGTCTGACTGACTGTTCAGCACACTATGTTCACGTAAGAAGATTTGGAACACTGGGGGAGAGGGCAGAGTGCCACTCTGTTTCTTGTAGTCAGCTAAATCACATTTCCAAAATCATTTCACATGAATTTTATTTTCTGTAGACATGCTATTGACATACATCATCCAAGTATGAATACCAGTAGTAAAGAAGAGCATACTTACATAAGCTCTAAACAGTATTGTGAAAATGCACCTATGCTTATTTGTCGGATGGAGTTGTTTGATAGGATCCTGGAATAGATCGATATCAGAGCATGAGATGAAGTACTGTACGACTTATAAAAAGGATAGGTAAATAAATTGTAACTGTGTTTGAAGGTAATTTACCATTCTAAGAAGAGGGTAAATAATAAAAAGAGTCGTTTCAGGCATGATTTGGTGGAACATATTTAACCCTTTCTCGGTCTAATTTAAATATCCATGTTGCCCGCCATGGACCCAATTCTTTTAAATGTACACCGGCATCTGTGGTTCAGAAGGATTTGGGTGGTTGGGCCCGAAGTGGACATTTGGAGATGGGTGGTTTCGGGCGCTTCGGCCGGGAAAGGGTTAAAGAAGATTGGCAACTTTCCACGAAAAAAAATTTAATCGACCGGTTTTGATGTACTACATCATCATCAGGTGAACTACATCATCATCAACCTGATGAAGATGTAGTATTTCGAAACTGGTTGGTTTAAAGTTTTGTGCATTGGCGGTTGTGGAAAATTGCCAATCTTCTTTAATAAAAAAGGGTAAATAATGTTTTGAACAGCACAACAGCAACAAAAGCACTTGAAGTTAAAAAAGTATTCACTGTGTGGAAGTAGCTCAAAGTAAACACACGATATTTAAGAGCATCAATAAAATGCGAGAAAGTAAGAAGGTATGCATGCTACTCACATTCTGGTTACAGTTGGTGTCACTAGTTCTGGTACTCTATCCACCCCCTCACAGATGAGATGTGTGGCATACTCACAAAAGCATTCCTCTGGATAGGCATTTATCACTGTAAATATGCAATTATGTTTTCGCATAAAGACTCGGGTTTTCAGAAAAATAGATAAAATCAGGCACTTTCTCTGCATTTTTCTTCTAATACTTTAAAATTTCAATTTGTCAATTTCAAAAGCGAAAGAATAGCATAAATACATTTTAATAACATTCTGCCATGGAAATGTTAAATGTTAAAGTAAAAATACCTCAATTATAGTGAAACACATACCTAATTAATGATTATACCTGGTGGATGGGTATAATGGGTATTTCACTGATAAGTTCCGCAGTGAGATCTATTAATTTGCATTAACATCCTTACACTCCTATTGGTATTAGGTAAATACCAAAATTAACCAATTATTGATATGAAAAATTATAATGTTCACACCAGAATTTTCATAGATAAATCAAGTACACAATTATCATATGCTTTGGATTACATAAAAAAGAGTGTTTCATTATATAATTTAAGCTTAGTGTTGTGATATTCATTTATGGCCACACAATCGTGTCTTAAGACTCTACACTATTACATGATAAGTGATTTCTTAGCCAAATGAATTTTCTTGTTTTATACAGAGGAGAATGCTGAGAAATTGGGAATAACTATAAAAAAATTTACTACCCTACTTTGCATCCGTGAATATGTGGGTATGCCACCATAAGATAATTTAATTAAGTTTAGGTTTAATCACGGGGGGCAATGAGCTGGTATCTTCTGAAAATGTGTCCATGTTTCTTGTATATTAATATTTTTTTTTTTTTATTATTAAGACATGATTCCAAGTTATTTTGTGTTGGGAGAGAGGGATATTTTGAACTCTTTGCCTTATAATCGTAAATAATTAAGTAAGTTTTTAATACTTATGAAACATAACACAATCACAAGTTTAAAATCTCCACTTACAGCATGTTGAATTCTCCAATAGGTTTCTTTGAGAAGACATTATAGAGTTCAGCATCATACTTCCATGCAAGTCAGCTGAAGAAAAATCAAAGAAAAAAATAGTTGAAGAATCAAGTGGGAGAATTTCCACAGAGAAAATATCCACCTTGACCTGTACTCGAACCCAGAACCTCTACTCCTTCAGGAGACTTGACTTGACATTAATTTAACCTGGGTGGGATAGGAGTTGCTGTTCTCTCTGCCCCCCACCCAGGGCTCTTTAAGGTACAGTTTTTTTAGAGTCAAGCATTTTTTTTGTAATATAGTCTTTGGTATTAAGAATGTGTTTGACACAGTACAGTTAGAAAAATAAATTAAAAATACAAAAAACATGTATCACAGATTGGGGGTATCAGTTTATGCTTTGTCGGTTCATGTGTCCAAGAATTCACTGAGGTACAGTCCATCCCTATTCTGGGATTCCCAGGCAGGTAAAATTGAACTCAGCACCACCAGATCTCAAACTGCTTTAAAGCCTCATAAAATGACAAAAATAAAGAGTAAAACAGAGGGGTAAAAAATAGTACCAAAGTTAACAGTGATGGTAAAACCATGTATAAAAAGCTGTAAAAATGCTACAGCTTTTTTTTACCGACAGACTTGTAGACTTGAGTTAAAAACAATAAGTAAGTAAATAAATAGGGGGGAGGGCAGGAAGAATAGAAAGATAAGGAGGAAAGGGTAAAATGGTAGGATGAGTATAAATATTAATAGATAGATAAATATATACAGGGTGTCCAAAACCACCTGTCCACCCCCTAAAACTTGCCAGGAAAGATTACTTTTCGGAAACTGTTGGCTCATTCATAATTAAATGGGGTATGCTCTATCAATTGGTCACAAAATCAACTTCCGATTTACACCAGAAGTGGGCTATTCAGACCGGAAGTTCATTTTTTCAAACAGAACATGCAAATATTTTTCTCAGATTTCGATTCTACACTGAAAAATACGTAACTTTTGCTCGAAACATTTTTTGATAAAATATAGCTTTTGACCTCTAATTGACCTCTAAATTTGCGGAAACCGGTACTTGGTACTGAAACTAGGCATTTGCACGTCGTGACCTTGAAATTGCATTCTGCGTTGTAAATTGTGTGATTGATTCAATAAATGATAAAAAACGACCACTGCACTTTCGGTAGGAGCGGAAGCGGGGCAGACTTACGGAAGTGGACCATCTAAACCGTAAGTAGACTTAGGGACGTATAATAGGCATAAAAAACGAAAAAAAATATAGCTTTATTAATTCTTCAGTGCTCAATCTTCAATGATGGGTATAAAAAATGAAAAAAATTATGACTTCATTGAGACTTCAGTGCTCAAAATGAGCTCTACCTTGAAAAAAACAGGTTCCGATTTAAATGACGGCAACAAAAGGAAAGGTAGGGGATGACAGGGTGTTTCTGAAGCCTGGAAGGCTATCGTTAGCAAAGTGAAAAAAATCCGTTGAGTTATTATAAGTGGCATTCTGCCTTTGCCCTTTGTTTTCCCTGAGAGTAAGTTGTAAATGGGTGAGGGTGGGAGACGACTGCACGACATCGTTTCCCTTAAAAGAGAAGAGTGGAAGAGGTTTCGGAGAACATCTTAAAAAGGTATATGAGGAAAGGGGTGGAGAGGAAAGTAGCATTGGAAGTCAAAGACGGGACAAGGTTTGTCTATTGTCCTCCGAGATAAACTGCTATAAGGCCTGGTGTTGCTCCTCGTGCCGGTCATGTCTGTAGAAAATAGCGAATGGCACTGGCAAAGGGGATTTAAGGGTTGGTATACAGTTAAAATTGGCGATGAAAGAGAAAGTGTGCTGATATTTGGAGATACCAGACTACTGTACGGTCAGCACTCGAGCCGGACACTGTGCCGACTGGTCAGCGTTAAGCCAATACTCAAAAATATTTTTCTTTCTTAAATGGAACATTGCCTCTACCAAACTTTTTACAAACTTGTTTTTAACCAGTATAGTGCTACTTTGGGGATTTATATGAATTTTCTCTGAAAATGTTGACTAAAAATTATAATTCTTTTCGTATTTTGTAAGGAAAACGACCGACAAAATGAGATAAGCCAACTTCTTCAGATAGTATAAGTTGACATTTTAAATAAACGGAATTGCTGGATGGAACTGCAATTTTTTTTTAATGCTTCATTCAAACAATGCAGAGTATAAATTGAATTTCCAATTGTCCGCCTCATGTCGAGAAAAAGTGATTCATCGAATGTCCCTCCCGGTTTTCATGTAGGAGTATCCCCCTAACTACTTTCTTCTTTATCCTACTTTCCTTACCTTGTCACTCAAAGATAGAACCAATTCAACACCTACTGTCACAAGAAGGGTCAGCTCACCACAGGCCAGAAGACTTTCGTCCTCTCCATTTGGGCAGTGTGGAGTGCCGTCGCAGAAGAATCGCTGAGCAAGACACACATTGGCAACAGATGCGGACCGACTTGCCGCAGGATACTCCCTAGATTCATCCGGAAAGCGGAATTTTTCATCATCTTTCGTGGAGTTGATGATCAATTCCACAGGAGTGGAATATAATTCACAGGGAAAGCTCGCCTCTTCACAGGTATTGCCTACAGAAAAAATGGCATGCAGTTTACTAGACGTGACAATGCAACACATTAAGCATTATGAAGTGTGCTTGATTATTGCTCAATTAAAAAAATGCTTCGCCTCCTCAACATAGTTGCAAATGTATACATACATTACAATGAAACCAGTCATTTTTTTACTTATTTCCCCACAGTTTTTTCTATGAATGGGTAGTAGTGTGCAGCTGTTGTTGCATTTTATTTCAGGTGCTGTAGCTGTAGCGAGCTACAATATTTTTTTTTGGAGCTTGTAGCTGTTTTCAAGAGCTACTTTTCTGATACTTTTCTAACTCACTCGTTAAACTGCGAAATTGGAGTATCGCCGAAGCAGCAGGAAAAGGCACTTCTGCCTCAATAGCAGCCTTTACTTTCATGTCGCATTGAAATATTTCTCCACACATTTTACCTACTTACCTTTCTTTCTCCAAAATATTTTACGACCTTTGCTGAATGCGTCCCTCGGAAACCTTTTCTTAACCTCTTTCTTCGGTTCCTCAGCACTTGTCCCCCCTCCCAAATACTCTCGGTTTTTCCAGCGGTACCTATTGGTATGTATACATAATGGCCCTTTCCACCGATAAATGGTACCTATCGTTAACCGCATGCTCATGCATTCACCTTTCGTAGAAACCAAAACCTATAGGATTGCACAAATAACAAGGATGAATCCCTCTGTCCTCGTACAAGGTAAGGAGGTTCGATATTTCTTAAAACGCTTTGATCCATATTAGATACTACACCCAATAAATAGATTAATGGAAATAAATCACTGAGCTAATGGTAATACTTCACACTCCAGGTTTTCAGAAATACTATGGAATGAGCTGCTGGTTAAACAAGCAATCCAACTAGTTGCATGAGGAATAAAATATCATATCCGAATTTTGAGATATAATTGCAGCAGAAAATGAATAAATATGCATAAAAACATACAACTTATTTTATATTTGAGAGTGAAAATAAAATGTTAAAGATGTAGCTGAAAGTAACCAGCTGACAGCTACTTTATATGAGTAGCTGTAGTGTATCTGCAACATTTCTCAATTTGTAGCTAATAGTGCTCTTCTACTTTCTTTAGGAAACAGCTAAAAAGTTGCTAGCAACAAATATTTTTGGAGCTAACCCATCCCTGGTTTTTTTCATAGAATAGTATTTACAGCTCCCATCAACTTGAGGCATCAAAAAGAAAAACACATGTGAATAGAGGAAGTAAGAAATAAATTAATACCTAATAAAAGGATTTTCCTCCCAACAACAACTTTAAGGCGTAATTTATTTGGATAGTTCATAAAATACGAAAATATTTATCTGCACTTCCACTGAAAATCATCATTTAGTTTACGCACATTCCCTTAGCTACAAACACCCTTAGAAAATGGAGCATATTCAGGCTATAATTCGCGTGATGTGGTTGTAATCCCAATAAAAATCTTTTCTACGAGGGGAATGAAATGATATGAAATAGACCGAGAAATGAGAACATTTTAGGACCTTAAATCCACACGACACATGCATCGAAGACTTTGACGAGAATCATCTATAGAAGAACGATAAAAGGAGTAGTTCCTGGATGAAGACCGGTTTGGATTCATCTATCCATCGTCCGACCTCTTCATAGGACAGACGAGAACATATTAGAAGGAGTCAAACGAAATCATCCACAAATCGAAACAGCTGATATTAAATAAGGAAGTCATTCTCATCAAATTCGATGTTATTTATCCTTTTACCAAGGCTTCCATCAAGAAATCAGTGTACATCAACAGGTAACCGATGGAGTTTGGGCAGCCACGCGATATCCCTAAATTAGTCGATTTCTGCCGGAGAAGCAATCACTTCCTATGGGATGGGAAATATTATGAGCAAAAGGATGGAGCAGCTATGGGTAGCCCTCAGCAGAACCCTTGGTTTCCCTGCCAGCCAGGCGCTTCAAAACCCTTAGTTTTCCCTGAGAGCCACGCGCTGCAAAAGCCTTTGTTTTTCCGCGTAGCCAAGAGGCGCACAACCCTTGGTTTATCATCCCCCTTGGCTTCCCCGCTCCTTCTGGGGCGGCATATGCCGAAACAAAGTGGAATTGGCCGCCGGAACGGCGGCGACGCCGCATCGAGCAGCGGGACCTGAAGTGGATAGAAGCATATGCTGAAACTCCCAAGCCCGCGCCAAGCCCCTTGCGGACCCCGGAGAAGTCGGCTCCCTGCGCGGGAGAGTGCAGCCGCCAACGCAGGCTGTCGAGACCAGCGAGGACCAGACCGTCCCCTCGTGGCACCTGCAGCGCCAGGATTCCCCCTAACCCCTTAACAGGGCCTCTGCTCCCTTACGACGCCTCCCGGGGGTCGTGCAACCGTTCGTCAGGGAACCCTCTCTCCCTGGGTCTCTCACCTGGCCCCCTTCTCCACTTCTCTGACACCCCTTTTTTCAAAAAAGAAAGAAAATAAAATACAGAATAGATTGAAAATCTTATCTTGTTGTTTTCTTTCACGGTACGTCGCCCGCTCCCTCCCGTGAAAACCTGGCAAAGCGCAAGTTTCCCGCTCTCAGAGAAAAGGACTCGGATGCGACAATCTAATGAGTGCAATTTCATATTAAGGTACATTTATTTTATGAAGGTATTATGGTGTGAGAAGTCTTTATGTTGTTTTTTTCACGAATTTTTGAGGAAAAAAAGGAATATTTGAATTAATATCTTTGGTGTACAGTATTTATCTCAACTTATCCTTGTGCTCCGGTCTATAAATAACCACTGTAGGGTGGGGCCAAATGCTGAGATTCGAATCCGAGCCCTAGGTGAGTCAGAGCTCTAGTCACCACACAACTGCATTCTCGAAATGATACATATAGGATGCCAGTGGAGGAGTTTCAAGAATGCTCCGCATTGTGGTAGTTATCACTATTCGTGGGAGGTGACCGACAGCTGAAATGGTATGCAACATTTACGATAGGTGCGTTATTGGATTTAAGTAGACATTTTTTTGAGAACTGCGGTAGGCAGACGGCTCTGGATAGGGGGGAAAGAAACCTCAAAGAAAGACGACGAGGGAACACACAATCCGATGTTCCATTCGGCGGACGGAGTGCGTGCTCTCAACACAACACTCAAGTAGGGACCGGTATACTGATGAAAAATCTCTGACACGGGTCCACGGAAAAGTAATCCAGAGCTTAAGCCATTAAACCATACCGTGCCCTATTACATATCTTGATCGTAAAGGAAAAACGCTGGTTGTGCAATTAAAAAAAATGGCTGGAATTATAAATGAAAGGATGACAATATAATACCAAAACTCGATCAATTTTGACAAAATTAGTGCTTATTCAAAAAGAAAAATCTCCATTATATGTCCGATTATATCAACAAACTCTCATTGGTTCAGAACACGCCAAAGCACAAGCATAAGAATTTCGGGTTCAAAAGCTGACACCTAACGAATATGAAAATTGCTGCTCGGAACGTAATGAAAAAAATAGGCACGAACTGGGGAAGAAATTTTCCGCAACAACATGTAATGGGGACCACGCCATCATATGATAAAATGTCAGTATGACTGAAAATTGATCATTGGAGGAAATATCCACAAGCCGGCTTTTTGAAAACAATTTCCATTCATGACCATCATTTTCATGGAGTGGATATCCACGGGGAAAAATCAGCATGCTGCGATTCGCCAACGACATTACAGTCATAGCAGAAACAGAAAGATATTTAAGGAAGACTCTAGTTCCTATGAAAAGGACAATGGCCAGAGATCACTTAAAGATCAATGAAACGAAACAAAGATATTAGTATACAGCAGGAAAAGAGGCCAAGGCAAACGTTAAGATATGACAACAAAAACTTGAGGAGGTGAAATCTGTCTGTTTAGGAGCTGTTATCTAGGAAGCTGAGCAACCAGAGATGGACGAAGCAAGAAAGAATTGTCAGTAGAATAGCTCAGGCGGAAAGGGCATTACACCAAAAGAAGATTCTTCGAACAGCTGGAAATACAATAGTGGAAGTAAGGAAACAAGTCATTAGAACATACATCTCGAACATTATTCTTTATACAGCCAAACCTCTAAATGGTAGACATATTTGGGACGGGAAAAAATGTCCGCTATTTAGAGGGAGTCGAAATTAGGAAAGATTTCCTATACAGTAACTACAACCAATTAAAATATAAAGGCATTTAATATGTTGCATTGATTTATTTTATAAAAATTTGAAAAATAAATCCTTATTAGAAAAAAATATGGAATGTAACAATTATACATTTTTTGTCCATTTTTATCCATAAAGATAAGAGATAGGCTTTATCATTATCAGAACAAGAATCGAAAAGAGATAAGTAGCAGTTAGTAAGCAGTGAGTGGAAAGGAAAAAGGCCCAAGAGTACTAATCACGACAGTACCCATATATTCGATTCATAAAAGAAATGAAAAGGGACCTATTAAGCTTCCGTAATAAACCCCCGATGTGACTTTGATTATGTTGGACATAATGTTGGACATAATGTTGGACATAGTATATTCTATAACCACCCTCTGCTCACTCCGACTTAAACATTGACGATCAAGAAGCGACAATGACGATCAAGAAGCGAATGTGAAAAAGTTAGCAGATAGTAGAATATAGAAGACCTATACTCGTAAACACACAACCAGATTGCTCCCTATTTGCTAAAAAAGTTTTACCTGGAAAAGTTCCTTTGGTAGACATATTTGCTTCAAGAATGGGGTTTTTTGTTCTCAGGAAGAGAAATTTTTGCTGGATTGTTTGCAGAGTATGTCCGTTAATGGAGACAATTGACGGAAAAATGGTTCTCTCTGTTTTTCGCGTCCGTTATTAAGAGTGCCCTATTTGGAAGTGTTAGTTCCATAAGTCTCCATGTTCTGCTGGTAGGAATTGAAAAACTGTCCGCTTATAGGAGGTGCCCGCTACTTGGAGGCGTCCGTCAAGGGAGGGTTGACTGTAACAGTGAGGCATGGACGATTACAGCAGTAGGCTGGAAGCATTTGGAATGTGTTGCTACAGAAGAGTGATAATGATAAAATGGATCGACTGAGTATGCTACGAGAAAGCCCTAACAAGAGTGAGAGGAAAGAAGAAGAACTTCAATAAGAAGATGGGGCAACATAATCATCGGCCATTTCATGAGACATGATGGCCTATTAAAGACAGTCATGGAGGGACAAGCGACGGGAATAATGGCAAAGGAAGGCCTTGCATGCCATATGGAACAAATATTAAAGAAAATGAAAGAGAAGAATTATGCGAATGTGAAAAAGTTAGCTGATAGTAGAATCGAATGGAGAGCTGCGTCAAACCTATCTTAGGTCTGTTGATTGATGTTGATATTTTAGTCTCCGGCGAAAACTGTACTGAGGTTGAGGCGATATTCTTCGATTTTAAAAAGTATCCCAAAAAAGTTCCTCATAGCGAATCAATCATGAAGTCAGAAAATTTTGGTATTGATAAAGACGTCATATATTGGATTGAGGAATGTTTAAGTGGGCGTGAGCAGAGGGTCGTTATAGAATATAAATGGTATTATGTCCGACATAATCAAAGTCACATTGGGGGTTTACTACAGATGCTTAATAGGTTCCTTTTCATTTCTTTTATGCATCGAATATATTGGTACTGTCGTGAGTAGTAATCTTGGGAATTTTGCGGACAACGCGGTCATCAACATCAGTATTTCAATCCTAGGATTGGTTTACTACAGCCCTACATTCTGCCCTATTCATAGTTAATTCCCTCACACCCTGATGTTTTCTCTTTCACGTCCTTCTTTATTTGCCCTATATAATTCTCCCGTGGTCTTCCTCGTGGGACCTTCCCTTCAATTTTCCCTTCTATTATATTTCTAACTAATTTATTGTGCCTTAAGGTATGTCCAATCTATCTGGTTCTTCTTTGCCGTAGGGTTTTCCATATTGTCCTTTCTTCATCTACTCTTTTGTACACCTCTTCGTTCCTCACTTTACCTGTCTATTTAATCTTCAACATTCTCTCCAGCACCATGTTTCGAAGGCTTCAATTCTTCGCCGGTCTACATTTCCGATATTCCATGTCTCTGATCCATAGAGTGCCATGCTCCATACGAATGTTTTGATGAAGTACTTCCTTGTTTGCAGCCGTGCACCGTTCTAGGAGCACAGTAGTTGTCTCTTCTTCATGAATGCCTCCTTAGCATGTGCTCTTCGCTTGATGTCCGTCCCAAGTTATAGAGCTGCCGAGGTGAGTGTAGTTCTCCACTTGTTCTAATTTCACTCCTCGAGTTGTGATATCTGCCCTCAGCTTCTCTCTTTCGCAAACTAGGATTTTAGTTTTCTTCTTATCGATGCTCATATTATATTCTTGAAGTACTCAGTTCTTGTGGTCAGGGATGCTTGCAAGTCCTCTCAACTTTCTGCTACAACTGCGATGTCATCAGCAAATCGGAGCATGTTAATTTCTTCGCCATTCACCTTGATGCCCTAGATACCATTTTCCTCTGCGTCTCTTATTGCTTCTTCCAGGTATATGTTGAATAACGCTGCGGAGAGGCTGCATCCTAGTCTAACTCCTTTATATATTTTGGCTTCTATCTTCCATCCGTCTTTCATTCGCATTTAGGTGACCTGGGCCTCGATCATGGATCTTTATAAGTCGTGCGCTAGCGTTATCGTTATTTTTTGATTTAACTTATGTCAGGGAGAACGTGATCTCCATTCTTCATTTTTCGCGCAGCACTTCAAATTGCTAATCACAATCAGTGGGTAAATTTTATAGACGGTTATTGTTAACCCTGCGCTACTCTAGGGGTAAGCGTTAACGATAAAGATTGCAATAACGCGAAAGATAGATCCGTGATTCCTCACCTGGTTCTTGTAGAGGCTATAGATTATGCTTCTATCCTTGTAGTATATTCCAATTGCTTCCAGTATCTTGAACATCTTGTTCCATTTGACGTTGTCAAAGGCCTTTTTCAAGTACACGAATGCCACATGCAACGGCTTGTTTACGTGTATCATTTTTTCGGCCAGTATCCTTAAGCTGAGAATTGCCTCTCTAGCTCCTCGGTTTTTCCTGAATCCAAATTGACTTTCCAAAAGATTCCCTTCATTCTTTCTTTCCATTCTTCTGCTAATTATCCAAGTAAGTATTTTCGATGTGTGTGATACTAGTCTCAATATTGTGTTCTTCACATTTCTCTGTCCTTATCTTCTTCGGGATTTCGATCATTTCACTCTTCAGGAAGTCCTTTGGTAGTCTCCCGCTGTCATAGCTATATTTGATTATTCCAAAGAGAGTATATTTTGCTTTGACCCCGAGTGCCTTGATGATTTCTTTATTTTGTCATTTATTTTGTCACCCCAGGTGTCTTGCTGTTCCTTAGGTCTTTCACGACTCTGTCAAATTCCCTTCTCAGTATCTCGGGGCCCCGTCCTTCTTCATCTTCACTGATTTCTTCACCCGTTAAGCCGTCTTTCAGTAGTTTGGGTGCTTGATAGAGCTCTTCCATGCATTGTTTCCATCTCTTCCTGTTCTATGAGTATCTTTCCACTCGAGTCTCTTATGTTGAGGGATCTTGTTTTCCTTTCTCCGAATGGTCTCTTCACCGGTTTATAAGTCATCCCGGCGTTTTCTTTCATTATATTGTTGTTTATTTCTTCGCAGCAGTTTTCTATCCATTCTTGCATTACTTGGTTTCGCAACTTCTTATATTCGGTCTCCTCAGTTTCATTTCTTGGATTTTTGATTTTTTTTTCTTTCCACTATGAGGTCTCTTATTTAAGTTGTTATCCATGGCCGCTTTGTTTCTACCTCCTTGATCATGAGCTGCTCATCTGCTACTTTTTGCTTAGACCTAAACCTGTAATGATCTTCTTTATTTCATTCCATCTTCCTCCAATGCTAGTCTCCTTCACTTCTAGTTTCGCAATGATGGTCGAGGTGAACCATTTTCTTACTTCCTTCTCCTCCAGTGTCTTTGTGCTCCATCGTGATTTCTTCGTAATCCTCCTCATCTTCTTGTAGCGCAAGCAGCTTTCCATGGTCACCAGGTTATGGTCATTATTTATATCTGCTCCGGGTTAGCTCTTGCACTGCTTAACGTGGTTCTTATATCTCATTCCAACAAGGACGTAGTCAATCTGGTATCTTGCTCTGTCCCCCGGGATCTTCCATGTGCACCGTCTCCGCTAGTGTTGATCGAAGAGGGCGTTTGCTATTACCATGTTCTTCTCTTCATAGAACTATACCAGCCTTTCTCCCGTGGCATTTCTTTTTCCCAAACCGAAATCACCCGAGCTACTTCCTTCTCGGCCCTCTCCGACCACTGCATTCCAGTCCCCCATAACTATTAGGTTCTCCTTTCCTTTAACTGTGTCTAGGACCTATTTCAGTTACTCATACATTCCTTTCATTTCCTCTTCAGAGTGGCTGGACGTCGGCATATAGACCTGTACTATCACTGTGTCCGTAGGTTCTCCTTCTAACTTGATCATCAGAATCCTTTCGTTATATTGCCAGTAGGACTTAACTCTTCTTGACCATTCCTTCTTCAGCATGAATCCCACTCCCGCCATCTTCTGGTCGTCTCCTGAGTATATCACCCTGTAGTCGTCGCTCAAGAAGTCGTCGGCCTCAGCCCACTTTATTTCGCTCACTCCCATGATGTCTATACCCAGTCTGTCCATCTCCATCTTAAAGTTCTCCAACTTCCCACTCACTAAGTATCATCTTACTTTCATCATCTTACATCTTACGTTCCACGTCCCAATTCTGCAGCTGTCACTCTTGACTGATGTTCCCCTCCCAGTAGTCCCCACTCGGAGATCCGATTGGGGGACTATTTTACCTCCGGAATATTTTACCGGGAGGAATGCCATCACGTCATGTTGAATGCAAGGCTGCTTCTTCTAGGGAGACTATGTAGCGGCTTCCCGTTGCCTTCCACATCACAGTACTGCAGCCGATTCCGTGAACTTCCTCTCTCCTGCACCTATGGCATTTAATACCAGACCGATCCTCTTGATCTGCGTCATTAGTACCTCATGGTGAAATTGCTGCCCTTAACCATTGGGGTATTGAGGCGTTTCTGGGTAGGAGCCGATTCCCTTAGGAATAGGCCCCCTTTCATTTCTTTTATTCATCGAACATATGGGTACTGCAGTGAGTAGTAATCTTGGGAATTTAGTGAACAACGCGGTGTACAGGGATATGTCAAATGAAGAAGATAGGTTATCACTTAGTGGGGATCGGGATGCAATTCAAATTTGGTACAGTAAAGGGCAATTGGAACTAAATCTAAAAAACCGTTGGCCTATAAACTTTTGGAAGAGGAATAATTTTCTATAGCGATCCTATAACATCAGTAAAACTACAATCGACAGCGTTGAATCCATAAAGTATTTAGGCTTTTACAACTACTAATGATTTACCATGAGGGAGACATATTCAAGAAATATGCGGCCAACCAAGATAAGCTACGATTTATTAAAATGGCAATGGGGAAACTGGACGAGAACATGAAAGAGCGATATTACTTTTCACTGGTTAGACCCTACTTAAAATATTCGGCAAGCGCAAGGGTTTTAAAATGTATTTGGTTTGTTCACAACACCAAACAGAGTTCAGTGCAGAGCAGCTGGGTGTTTGGACAGGTTTAGCAAAGTATCGGAATGATAATCTACTGAACCTGTGCACCGCCGTCGCAAAAGGTTTTTTTTAGAACCGAGGACCGGTTCAGTATTTCCTGCACCGCCCAGCCCTAGTTTTGGGGTGATGGGGACGATAGAGCGAGAAGCGCTGTGACTCACCTCCCCTCCCTTTGCCGCGAACATTCGCCACTTAGCGTCATGTTGTAACCTGAACGACAGGAAACCCCATCCCCCGCCTAAAGTCTATTGTTTACTTGTTAGTATACGGTAAATAATCGTTTATTCTACAGTCAAAGTTACAGATTAGCAGTAGCCAGCTACACATTCTAGTTTTGTGTCATTGGTTTTGGTCGTATACATGGGCGCCCCTACATGGGGGCAGGGTGGGGCCGCAGCCCCCTCACCTAGCCTCCCGAGTAAAATAAAAAAGGGAAACGAAAAAATATTTTGTAGTTAAAATTTTATGAATATATACATATTTCAGAAAGCTATTCCCAGTGGAAACGGGAGCGACGAGGAAGTGTTGCGGGAGCGTCCGAGGGAGTGTTCTGGAAGTAGCGGTCGAGTGCTGCGGGAGTATTCAGGAGGTGTCGCGGTAGTGTCCGGGGAGCAGATTATGGCCCACTGGGAGCGTTTTCGGGAGCGTTTCGGAAGTGATAGGGGAGCGTCGACGCTGGTCCGCGGTGGAGCGGTCGGCCAGCTGCCTGGGAACGTCGACGCGCTCCTGAGAGCGCCGAGAGGCATTCACGAGCCGTTCACGAAATGGTTGACTAGAGCAGGCAATTGTACAGCGGAGCCGTGCCTATTAAGCGTAACAAATCAGCTATCACAAATAAGGCTAATATCACAAAAAATTAACTCAACTTGCATGGGTGCACCTAGCACCAAAATTGCAAAATAAAATGATCACGTTGATTTATGTTTACTCAAACCATATTTCTCGTTCACACACGTACAATTCAAAGCTACAACCTAGCCCTAAGATACCTATCCGCCAGCATTAATCGACCTGTCAATATCAGTCTTTCGTTAACGACTGTTTCTCGCTTTTCCGTTAGGAACTGGAGGTTAGGAGGCCCTATATATACAGCTGCTGACTGGCATTAAGTCGTTAGTGATAATTAATTTACTAAAATATTGACACTGGAGTATTTTGCGCTCTGAAATCAATTCCTCAATAACCATTTTGTGGTTAAAAATAAGCATGACCGTTATGAATATACATATTTGATATTCTTTATACACCAGGAGAGATAAATGAAAGTTTCCTCAACAACGTGGCAATCGTCGGACGAGCCACGGGATCCTAGGAACCGGGGAGGTGTCGGAGAGCGTTTGGTTCGCTCCAAAGACAGTGTTCGGGGACGGACTCCGAGAGCGATCATAGAGCGTTTCAACCAGGGATATGATCCGAAAAGGCACTTTACGTTTCGCGCCGTACCAGGGAGGCACACGAACTCGCTCGGCCATTCAAACCCGAAGCCTCGGCTTTGAATGAGACCGAACCCTTCACCGCGGGTGGTTTATAGCACCAACTGACCAGTCACACTATAGTTTATAACTTCTTAAAGTTAAACGTAAATCGAACAATTATGTTCATCTTCGTGTTTTACTATTCACGCTGATGAAAATGGTTTTTTCATCGCAGTCATACGATAGATATTAACCAATATACATGCTTTAGTAATTTTATGTACATTAAACTGGCTTGGTTTACTAATGCACGTAAAATGGTTAATATATATCGTATAACTGTGTTTAAAAAACCATTTTCATCAACGTGAATAGTACAACACAAAGATGAACATAATCGTGCGATTTATGTTTAACTTTAAGAAGTTATAAACTATAGTGTGACAGGTCAGTTGGTGCTATAAATCACCCGTGGTGAAGGGTTGGGTCTTTTATGGTCACATCCCTGGTTTCAACCCGAGAATGTGGAGGGAGCATCTGGTATGCGAAGTGTCGACTGTGGCGGAGTGCTCGGGAGTGTCCCGGGAGCGATCAAAGAGCGTTTCAACCCGGGAGTGGCGAGGGAGCGTTCGGTTCGCTCCAACGACAGTGTCTGGGGAGTGTCCCGGGAGCAATCAGAGAGCGTTTCAACCCGGGAGTGGCGAGGGAGCGTCCGGTGTCGACTGCCGCGGAGTGCTCGGGGAGTGTCCCGGGAGCGTCCCGGGGACGTCCACATACTGCTGAACGCTCCCAGTATACTCCCGCAACACTTACAGAACACTCCGCCGGACGCTCCCGTTTCGACTGGGTTCTTACACATGATGCAATATTTATCCTTTTAATAATTTGTTTCCTTGTTTTATTTAATAAGATCAAGGCCCACGCTCGCACCGTCATGATTTTGCGTTGTTTTCGTTAATAGCATGTCATTGGTCATGTTCTTTCGCCGTTACCAGGATACAGGGACTCAAACAGAACCATAATTCCAAAATTACACCCGACTTCAGTTTTCTACGAAAATCTTCCTATTTAAGTTGAATTGCTGTGGGAGGAATTTGATGGGATAAAAAACTATTAGGTCTGTTAAAACCACTCTTTTACTTCACTGTCCTTAACTTTGGGAGTTTTTTTCCTAAATTTAGGTGATGTTACGTAACAAAATGGCGGACGCTATTTTCACGCAAAATTCATATTAAGTAGTACTATATATCTAGCGTTTTACGAAAGTGCCTGTCAAGTGACTCATATTAAATCAATTTTTGAAGCTTTCTAAATGTAGACCTAAATTAAAAATTCGTTTGCGACGCCGAAAATTACATTTGAATTTTCGTATGCGCGTCCGGAACCTGAGAAGCGGGTAGGGAGCTCGAAATGCCGTGACGTAAGTTTTTTCAAGCCATAAGGAACATAACGCTTCTTATTCGTCTTTTGTAATATGTGTGCATTGCTATCAATCTCCACAGGCTCTACATGTATACAATCATGGGGATATAGAAATATTAAGGTCTAAAGTGTACACGAAATCGCGTTCAAGGTTTCTCCTCACTAAGGTAAACTTCTCATTCACACCCTTAAAGCCTTAAAATTCTTGTATTTTTCACATGAAATATTATTTTATGTTCCAGAGGGACACTATTAAGGACTTCTTTTCGTTTCTTTGCCCCCTTCGCCCCAGCAGTCCAAGCTTTTGACCCTAACAGGAGGTTCATGCAGAAATGTACATTTTGGACACCGCGGAGCTTTTCGTTGTTCAGCGAGAAAATCTAATAAATTCATTTTCTCTGTGTTACAATATGCATATCCCTGATTTATGCGTCACATTAGACTCTATTCATCCAGGAAAACTTTAGTTTCTACTCTACTTGAATTATGCACACAGGAAGGAAAAGAGTTATCGAAAATAGCTTAATATTGAGGCACAACAAAATATATTTTGTTCGTCAAAACCCTTAACTTAAATTGTTTTTACTCACTCCCTGCTGTTATGTTTGATTGAGAGAGTTACAGTGAAAGCAAAGCTTAGTAGAAGTTAATACTCTTGGCATTCATTTTAATTTGGGGGTGATATAATTATCTCCGTATCTCTGAAAATATGGGAATAATTGATATGCAAATTGTGACAAAAAAGAAAAAGTACGTTTTATTACGACTTTTTGTAAAATTTTCAAGTTCAAGTAAGTCCTAGTTTTGATTACTGTAAAATGAAAGAGTAAAGAGTGTTACACCGTCAAAAAGTACTTTTTTGAAATTGTTTCCCCATCCCTTACCACTGACATGTGTTCATTTTACATAAAAAGTACAATTTATAGTAACTCAAAAGATAGTTAATGATAGTGTGCACATTTCTTCTGCAGAAAAATCTGATAATCAGGCTTGGTTATAAAATAAAATAAAAGTTCGCAGTTCTGGCCTAATTGAGTGAGGGGGGGTTTACCGGGATTTAGGGGCCCGGACCACTCAGTTACCCAGGGGCCCGAGAATCCCGTCACCGGGCCTGCCCTCGGGTTGGAAGTTTTGTGCTTCTCAGATGCAGGTAAGTAGTGTTATGCACGGAGTGGTATTTTTTTGCATGCGTGCATGGTTGTAAGAGTGAACTTATCCTCTCCGATTAATAATGCACGCATGGTGATAGTCCACTCCATGCCACACCCCTTGCGGTGGCTTGCAGGATATCATGAGAATAGGTGTCATCTGACAAAAAGGAAGACTTAAGGATTATAAAATCAAGGGCTGTGAAACCCAGCGAATGAAATCCTGCAGTTAAGGGGTGCGGAAATGTGTGTGTCAGGAGAGGGGGGGAGGTGGTCATCGCAATAATCCAAACATGCGCTCTCATCTCCATGGTGGCCGCGGGATTTCGTGCCGTGGTGATTGAGTTACTCTGACACGTGTAAAAAAGAGGAGGCAGTCGGGGTTTCTGGTTTTCGCGGCAGCGCGTGTCAAATCTTCGACGGCTGAGCGTAACTCGCCCCACCCCAATCGATCCTACAAGTCCCACCCACTCGATCGGAGCCCCTACAGCGAGCGGCTGAGCACAGCCTGTCGACATTCAAATCCCTTTTCCAATTCTCAAGGCACTCGCGAGTTAATCTCATCCAGATCAAACCGTGAATACAGAGCCCATCAAAATTCCCTTCCCTCAAATCCCATTTATGTGACTCATATCCAGTCCCAGTAACCCCATTCCACAAAAAATTAATGATTAGTGCAATTGGCACTACCACTCTTCGAAGAAGAAATCATTTCGGAATTACGATGGAATGACACCTAAACCTTCAATACATTCCACGAAATGAAAAGTGAAATAAGTAAAGTATATTGAATATGTTTTATGCTTCACTTTTACTAAGGCATTATTCCATCAGCGTTGGACGAAGGAAGAAAGAATCTGATAAACTGTGGACCTCTGGGATGATTCTCTTCTCTCAGTGAACTCTAACATCTCATAGGGTTAATTTATTCCCATTGCGCATACGTTCTTCTCATAAATGTTTTTGACAAGTAACTTTTGCACGTTTTGCACTTCACATATTTCCGCATAATAAAGTTTCCCTGAATGGCGTCAATATTAGGATATGTCTATGACGGATATTTGCACTAGAGTCGATGCTTGAACAATGAGTTTACCCGCGAAGAGCAGCTTATTGTTAAGTGATTGAAAAAGTTGAGAAAAATCTTTCGGTGAAATTGCATCCCGATTAGATCATGCATACAAACAGAGCGATAAAGTTGAAATTTTGGCAATAAACCAGTGAAAATATCTGCCAAATAGACAGAATGCTATTGTTATCAACGAGAATACAATGAATCAGTAGAAAAAAATGTTCATATTGTTGCTACATGAAATCAACATTTGAAATTAAGCCAATGATTCTGTTACATTTACCCCCAATTACTGCAGAATCACACAGTGTGCAACCCGAGAAAAACCTTAATTCCTTCTTGTGGTATCAAAGTATCAATTATATTTAAACAAAATTTCAATTTAAAATTGGTAAATAGGTAAAAATACAAACCATATACAGGGAAATTTATTACGCAGAAATCAATTTAATATTTTTACTGAGATATTGATAAAACAAACTGATTGATTGAAAACAAATATATACCTACGAAAAACACACGTAATTACTTTCTTATAGGATATTTACTGATTATAATGGTGAAGATTGAGACCCAAGCCTTCAGATACCATTGTGGTACAAGTTAACATGTCTACGCGGATAACGAAGATGAAGAAGTGGAATATATCTATGAGGATTTCATGGAAGTAATAAAGCACGTAAAAGGAGAAGAAAACTTAATTCTTTTAGAAGGTTGGAACGCTGTCGTTGGCGAAGGTAAAGATGGAAGAATAACAGGAAACTACGGCTTGGGAAATCGAAATAAGAGAGGAGAAAGACTATAGAATTCTGCACACAACACAAGTTGGTGGTGGCAAACTCATTGTTTAAAAACCACCAACGGAGAAGATATACCTGGAAAATGCCCGGAGACAAAAGAAGAAGATTTCAAATTGACTACATTTTAGTGAAGCAGAGGTTCAGAAACCAGGTGAAGAACTGCAAAAGCTACCCGGGTGCAGATATCGATAGTGACCACTACTTAGTGATGATGAAATGCCACTTAAAACTCAAGAAATTGAATAAATCAATGAAGAACGTATGGCAAGTAGAGAAACTAAAGGAACTTCAACAACGGCTGCCCCTTCAAAAGACAGTGGAAAGCAAAATACAAGAGGATTTGACTGTGAAATCTGTGGAAAAGAGATGGGTGAACATCAAAATCGGGCTACAGGAAGCAGCAAAAGAAGTTCTGGGGAGAAGAAAAGTTGTGAAGAAGAAGCCATGGATTACAGAAGAAGTCTTAGAATTGATTGAAGAGAGAAGAAAATATAAAATTGTGGAAACTGAAGAAGGGCAACTTCGCTACAAAATAATCAGGAATGAAATAAACCGTAAAGCGAGAAAAGCAAGGGAAATGTGGATGAAGGATCTATGCGAAGATGTACAAAGCAACCTCACAAAAGGAAATGTGGAGGTTGCCTACAGGATGGTGAGAAATCACTTCAAGGGTCGGGCTGCAAGATATAATAGCATCAGGGACAAGAATGGAGAAGAATGAATACTTGGAAGAGTTGTACAATGGAAGCTATCTTAGAGTGGAAGTAATCGAAGAGGAAAATGAAATCGATAAGGATGAATTGGGAGCCCCAATCTTAAGATCAGAATTTGACGCAGCTGTAAGGGATCTGAGGATAAATAAGGCTTCGAGAATAGATGATATTCCTGCCGAACTAATTAAAAATGCCGGAGAGAAGACATTTACTCAGCTGTACAAAACCATATGCGATATGTACTCAACAGGAGAGATACCCACGGACTTTGAAAAAAACATCATCATCCTTATTGCCAAAGAGAAGAGAGCTGAGAACTGTGAAGAATAGAGCAAAAAGCTGAGGAGTTACTGGATGAGGACCAATTCGAGTTCAGAAGAAACAAGGGCACAAGGAAAGCGATTTTGGCCCTCAGGATACTTATAGAAAAGAGAATAGAGAAGAATCTACCGATGTTTGTTGCATTTATAGATTTGGAGAAGGCATTTGACAACGTGGATTGGAATATGATGCTGAAGACTTTGAAAGAAATTGGAGTGTCATACAATGACCGAAGAGTTATCCATAGCTTGTATAAAAACCAGGTGAGCATAATCAAATCAGGACCCAGCAGTACAGAAGCAAGCATAAAGAAAGGAGCGAGGCAAGGATGTGCACTGTCTCCCGTATTATTCAATGTCTATATCGAGAAAGCCATCCAAGAAGTCAAAGAAAAGTCTCCGGGAGTGAATATCCACGGGGAGAAAATCAGCATGCTACGATTCGCCGATGGCATAGCAGTCATGGCAGAAACATAAGGAGATTTAAAGAAGGCACTAGGAAATATGGAAAGAACAATGACCAGCTATCATCTGAAGATCAATAAAAAGATAACTAAGGTATTGGTATGCAGTAGAAGAAAAGAAGCCAGGACCAATGTTAAACTAGGAAAACAAAAATCAAGGAGGTGGTAGAGTTCTGCTACCTGGGAAGCCGAGTAACCAGCGATGGACGAAGTAAAGGAAAAATTGCCAGTAGAATTGCCCAAGCAAAAAGGGCATTTTACAAGAAGATTCAGCTTACAGCTGCGAATACAAGCGTGGAAGTGAGGAAACACTTCATTAGAACATACATCTAGAGCATACTATTATATGGCAGCGAAGCATGGACAATAACAGCAGCAGAGAAGTCCAGGCTGGAAGCATTTGAAATAAGGTGCTATTGAAAAATGATGAAGATAAAGTGGATCGATCGAGTGACAAACGAAGAAGTCTTTAGAAGAGTGGGAAAGAGATGCCTACTGAAAACCTTTAAAAGAAGAAGGGACAACTTAATCGGCCATATCTTAAGACACGATGTCCTGATGAAGACAATCGTCGAGGGAAAAGTGAACGGGAAGAATGGAAAAGGCAGGCCTCGTATGAGGTATATGGAGCAAACTGTGAAGGATGTAAAAGAGAGGAGCTACGTCAATATGAAGAGGTTCGCCGATAGAAGAATCGAGTGGAGGGCTGCGTTAAACCAATCCGAGGATTGTAGACCGATGATGATGATGACGAAATGAAAAGCAGAATCGCGAGAATAATTTAAAAAATTAGCAGAAGTTTGCATGCGGCAAAGACAAAAATATGTTCTTAGTTCTACTAACTCATGAAGATTAGAAAATACTGGAATTCCACATACTAACTATGGGATCGATGGGCTATGGGATCTCGTCTCTCTTCCATTCTTGCTGACAATTTTATGGACAATTTTGAGCGCACACTTTTCTCATCCAATAACCATTACACAAAAAGTGTACTTTATCGGTATAGATACGTGGACGACGTATTCCGAGAGTGGATAAGGACGGGAAGGCAACTAGAGAGCTTTTTATTGCAGTTTTCTTTATTAGTACGTGGAATTGCAGTATTTTCTTTTCTTACCTTAATGATGGATAAATTCCATAAGGTTACGCCTGAAACTGTGGCATCTACTATATGTCTAATCTATTTCCATTGTATAATATAAAAAAAGATAAGCAAATAAGCGTCACGCAAAAGAGCAACGTTTCTGCGAAACACTCGGTTATTTGAAGAACCGTAAGTCACATGGACATGGACGGGCAAGTCGCTTTTCCAAACCTCGGCGGAGTTAATCAAGCCCCTCACCTGGTGGACCACACGAGAAACTTTTATTCTATATGCAGAATAAAATAAGTAAAAATTATATAAGTACATAGAATAAAAGCTTAAATACGATATATATCGTATTTAAGCTAGGGTGACAGTGAGTGAAGTGCGCATTAACCGAAGGTAGGGGAGCCGCGATGTTTTCATTTGAAACATACTTTTCATATGCTATAACACATGTTTTCACATATTTGTGTTCCCTTTCTATAAAATATTTTTTGAAAAAAAAATTGACACATTAATTAAATAACTTTTATTAAAAATCTTATTTTTAACTGGCATAAATTTCTTTGGATGATGTCTTTTAAGGAACGAATCGAAGAAGAAAGGATTATTGACAGCAGGAGACATTTATGTTTTTTTAAAGTTTTGCACAAGTTACTGGTTACGTGACAGTTAAAAGAAATGTGGTATGATTCGAAGTATATATGACCGGCGATATATTTCTTTCTACAATCCTCTCTGAAAGGACTCTAACTTCTATTTCATATAACTGATCTTTCATTTCCAATGATGTTTCAACAGTGGCTTGGACAAAGCAGTTGATTGAATTCCACTCCAATTCTCTATTTTCCACTTGTCTTCACACCGTTAAGAGATTGTGTAACTCACCAAGAGCAATCAATAATCCTTTCGAGCTGATGCTACGGGTGAATCATGAGCTAAGGACAAGGAGCTATGAACAAATCTCCTCAAGGGTCGTTGTTTTCCTTAGCTCCTTAGCTAATAAGGACTCGAGAAACATAAACAGAAATAATGGGTCGTTCCAAAAATGTTTTCACATTAAAGTCCTGTGAACTACAGCAACTTTTGTAAGGGGAAGAGAATGGAATTGCTTACAATAGCATTATTAATTGTACATTAGGGTGTACAGTTGACAGTACCAGCACATTCATGCCCTGTGTGTAGAAAAGCACACCAACCCCCGTGATTCCAACCCGCGAACTTAGCTTGGCGGGCTAGGGGTTTACCCCGCAGAAGAAGCGTAGAACCTAACATGAAATTTAGAAAACATTTAACTTTTGTTAGACCTAGTGAGAAAATTACGATTAAAATCGCTTTTAGTTTATATGAACATATGGGCTAATAATAATGAAATGAAACTAAATTTCCAAAAATTCTTCGAAGCACGAATAAAATGGAGAGTGTGTGTAATGACGATAGCATTAATTAAATGAATAAGTATCGAACAAGAAATTGAGCTCTGGAATTATGATATGAGGAAACTTCTTGAGATCTAGATGTTTAAAAAAAGATCTGAGTGCGACATAAACATAAAATCAATTCTCTAAAAATTGGTCTTCTACGCACAGTAACTTTCCGTGCAGAAGTCACAGGTCACATGTTTTCTGAAAAAGAATCAAATGAAAGGAAAAAGGCAGTCATCCTCACGCCTTACTGCCGTAATTCTATTTCAGAATTTCCCAGCAGGCTAGGAGCGATAAGCTTCCCACATACGAGCACGAGAAGGTTATTTTTAAGAGGGAGCAAATGTGCGATCATTTACTCCATTCTACAGAAAGAAGAGTTGTCGGTGCAATGGTGCCGATGAAAACTAGTGGCATGATAAAGCATTGCAAAAGATCGTCGATACGTTTGTCTATAGCCCTTCAGACACGGTCCAATTTATTTGCCAATCCATTTCAAATTGGATTGTAGTCCGCTTGACACATACCAATTTCCGCCCAATCCCAATATCTCATTGACCATCCATTACCCAATATTGCATAATAGAGCAAGTTCTTTTTTCTGCTCGCCAATCTATAAATCTAAATTTATTTAAGGATAATGAGAGCTTTTGGAAGGAGGTAATAGAAGGCATGAAGCCCGTTTGACAGGAGTCAATGAATTGGCCCAATAATGTGGCACAATATCGGGTGCAAAATTTAACAATATGTTCGGCATGAATTACACCATCATTGGTCATGACAAGGCTCATATATCCTGCAGGAGTACGCCACATCATTGAAAAAGAATATTGCGACACGCTGGTGCATTGAATACGAGATAGAAGATGGTAATAAAAGTATTATTTATTATAAGCATTAAAAGGGCCTGTAACAGAAATTTGAAGCCTTGAGGAAAGCTCACAATGTGTCCACTAATTGTAACATTAAGTTCACGCATTTTTCCAGCCAGCCTTAACTGGTATGATGTTGTAACTTTAACTGTTGGAGTTCATCCTGTAATTATTTTCCTCATGTTGGATGAACTTTAAACACAATAAATAAGCAGCCAAGGGCCAATAATTTGGTCACCTCTGATTGGAGGTTAGCTTTGCCGTATCCTAGAAACCAAAACAACAATACGTATCAGTACAATTCTGCTTCTTCGGCATTAATTTATAGGCAGTTTTTAGCTTTAGATTTATTTTAGTGACACTTTTGTAGCTAATAAATAATACTTTTATTACCATCTTGTATTTCGTATTTAATAAACCAGGGTCTCGTGATGTTCATTTCTATAATAATATGGTGTTGTCATGCGGGATACATGATCATTGTCATGACCAATATTGGAGCCTGCCATGCCGAATTTATTGTCCATTTTTTTTACCTGAAATTGCGCCGCATTACTGGGCCAATTTACTGACCAATAAATTGGACCGTGTCAAATGTGCTTAGTCTAACATCCAATATTGTGTGTAGGCACTGCCTTCTAGGCAGTGGTGTAGGTCAACAACGACAGGATTCCAAAATAAAAGGATATGCACAATGCTTCTACGTCGGATATCTATACCAGGGTAACAGGTTTTTATTTACAATTTCTATGGGGAATAAGGTCAGAAAACAAAGTGCAAAAGCGATGTCTGGACCAATGGATCCTGTTGCAAGATTTAATCATTTATGAAATTTCTCACAATTTTTATTTTCACTAGCAATTTTTCATCAGAGCAAAGACACTGCTTCAATAGGTCTACATTGACAAAAATAATTGTTACAAAAAAGTACCTTGTTACGTAAAAGGGAACAAATGCATCAACATTCGTGCAGAAATTGCAATGAAATTCAAAATATCAATAACGCCAAAAAGTACAATGAAGCGGTAGAAAATCTAATGGTAATATTTGGTACAATACACTGACTAGTGCGAACGGTCCAAATTGAAAGACTTTCAATGGTACTTGATAAAAATGCAGACGAACCTTCTACATTTGGTTAAAAATATCACTTTTACGGCAGAAAATTAAAATAAAATACAGCCCTTCCAACAAAGATACGATATAAATATTTAGAGGAAATTAATACATACGTGGGAATGCACAACAATAGAAATACGATAGCTACTTGCATTAGTAACCTTAATTAAGGACTCAACTTGGCACTAGTAACATGAAATATATTTTTGGATATAACCTTCTTTGCAAAACTGGAAGTACTGAGTTAATTTTGAAATGACACGCTGTATTTACATGGAGGGCTACTTACTCGCGCCGAAGAAGATGTTGAGGAGGAGCGTAAGCAGAGCGATGAGGATAGCGATGAGCACGAGGGCAACTCCGCAGCACATCCCCCAGGACATTGTCCAGGACTCTTCTTCAAAGGCTTAATATAGACAGAGGTAATTAGGTACCCGATTAGGTACTCCCTTACTCGGGCCGTCGACTTCTCTTGCACAGATGTACACCTTCCGAAGATAATTTCGCAGGACTAGTCACTGAAAGTAACAGGGGAAATCGATATTAAATGAAAAAACTAAGCCTAGAGAGCTGAAAATTGCTGGTACGAAAGTAGAAAAAAGTTCGAGAAGTCCATCATTGGTCAAAAAAGTCGAAAGTGAAACCAAAATCCTAAATGGAAGCACTATTATTATTTCAACTTACTACTTGCTAATCCCAAAGCTAGATGGATAGCAGTTTCGGACATCAAGTTTAATCAGTATTAAATGTAAGATACAAAATCACCAACAACTTTTGTTTTATAATGATCAAGATATTTTTTATCAAATCATCGTGCACGCTCGAGGTTAATTCCCAGATGGAATAAAATTTCCGAAGTGATGTTATCGTGTCTAAGCGCTAAAATACACGCCGTTCTTACAAGAGCCAGTACGTACTAACTTGTGTAAAATCATAAAGGAAATTAATTCTTACGCTCATGAAAAGATTTATCGCATCGTCATTTGAGTCATTCATAACTGAGATACGACATTTTATATTTCATTTTCGCTGCCAGAATGTATGGCCTATAATTTTAAATACATTAAATTACTAGTATTATTATAAAATCAGCTATCTAAGTCCCCTGCTAAAGAACAGATATAGGTCATGGAGAAAATTAGGTGAAGGTTGTCGAGAGCAGAGTGGAGTCTTAGTCGGAGTACTTACCTCGTGAAGAGCCTCAACTGCATTCCTAGGGAGAAAAGAACGAATGGCAGGGGGTGGTCACGACACACCCACCTCAGGATCCCTGCCTCGTATGGCCGCACCCGTTCGGTATCAGCGACCCGCAACCGCCGCCACCCGAGGTACTTCCCTCGGCGACGTTCTCGCTTTTGTGCGCCCTCGAGTGCCGTTCCACGGTCGGGAGGTACCCCTAACAACTACAGCCACCCACCTTCTGCCGCACCCGCGACCCCATCCACTCCCCCTCGGGGCGCCTCACCCACCCCATCGACACGGAGTGCAGTCCGGCGCCTCCCTGGCCCTCTCGCCCCTCCACTGCCCTCTTCTGCCCCCCCCCCCTCCCCCCTCCATGGCAAGGGATGGGGGAGGAAGGGTTGGGGAGGGATGAGGGAGGAAGGCTGTAAAATTTCAAACATGGATGCTACCGAGTGTGCGGAGTGTTAGGTAGGCTGTAAACAGCGTAACTTGGTCTCGTAAGGGCACGCGATTGCATAAATTGTTTCCAACCGAAAGTGGACTAATATGGATTTCAGAGCTTAATCAACAATAATGTACGACAGGTGCGAATTTATGAAGGATTGAGGCTAAGCAGACCTTGTTTCTGGATTCGCCCGTTGTGCAGAGTCGCAATATTTAACAGAGCAAAGTTGTTTCTCGTATGAAAATTTTTATCCCAATATCCTCACATAAAATTTCTAAAGCGTGTAACTCAAAGGTAAAAGAATTCAGCACCTGGTCGGAGGATATGGGTTCAAATCTGGACATGCCTACAATTGGACAGTTCGAAGATGTATGATCAGCCGGGTAGGTACCAGATCTTTCTGGGAAGCAAAATAACTGCCTACATACCCTACTGCGTGAATTTCGTAGGTCAAACTTATTTAAAACTAGACCACGCACACTATGGTTTCACATTAAAACATAGATATCCTTTGGGTCGAAGACTGGCTTTGATAATTACAAAACTTACGAATTAAAATTAATGCCGATTCCCAACAATATAAACTGCCTGACTTCTGCCTGCATTTTAATTTTAAAATCTACTCTCTCCAACAAAGTAGGAAGAAATGAATAACACAATATTCCATGGTTTTAAATTTATTTAACAATGCACAAATCGTAAAAAACCCACTTTGGATGACACTCTACAAAGCTTTAACCGTTGGCTATACTAGCTTTGACGGCACTCAACCGCCGGATCCCATTGGATATGGCCAAGCCGCACAGCCAAGATGTATTCGAACTTAGTCAAATAATTAGTTTAGTTATTGGGACTTATATTTACTTGCGAGGAAAACGAATCGATAGGGTAGCTACGTGCGGGTGAACTGGAGGAGAATATTATGCTCAGCAGTAAAGAGTTTCAAGTTTTATGCGCAAAAGATTCGCCAAAGAAGGTTATGAGGAGATTTTATAGAAGTGAAGGGAGGATCTGAAGACTTGGTTTAAAGTCCATTATAATCGCTAAACACATTTCCCGAAGATATCACACTGAAAACTATTTAATTAGAAAAAAATAAGAAACTTGCAAAGTTTTGTGAGATCACAGCAGAAACCATTTCCATAATTATCATCACGGTTCAACAATCCTAACGTTGGTTTGACATAGCTCTCCACTCGATTATCTAATCTACTAACCTATTCGTATTTACATAATTCACCTCTTTCAAATTCTTCGCCAATTGCGCTATATACTTCATGCGAGATATCCCTCTTCAATCTTCCCATTCACTTTTCCCTCGACGATCGTCTTCATCAGGCCATCATGTCTCAAGATGTGGCCAATTATGTTGTCACTTGTCTTCTTTTTAAGGTTTTCAGAAGATTTCTCTTTCCTCCCACTCTTCTTAAGAACTCTTCGTTAGCCACTCGATCTATCTAATTGATCTTCATCATACTTCTGTGGCACCACATCTCGAATGATTCCAGCCTTGACTCCTCTGCAGCTGTAATTATGCATGCCTCACTACCATAAAGAAAATTGCTCAAGATGTATGTTCTGATGAAGTTTTTCCTTACTTCCAAGCTTATATTTCCAGCTGCAAGTAGAATCTTCTTTGGGTATGTACAATGCCCTCGGCTATTCTACTGATTATTTCCTTCTTGCTCTGCCCATCGCTAGTTACTCGGCTTCCCAGATAACAATACTTTTTCACCGCCTTAGGATTTTGTTTTTCTAGTTTAACAATTGTCCTGGCCTCTACTCTTCAACTGAATACCATAATCTTTGTTTTCTTATTATTGATCCGCAGTTCATATCTGGCCAATGTCTCTTCCATGTTAACTAGAGTCCTCTTATAAAATCTTTATGTCACTACCATAACCGCTATGACGCCCGCGAATCCAATTTTCTCCGTGATTTTTTCCCTGTGGAAATTTATCCCTGAAGCCTTCCCTTTGATTTCATTTATGGCTTCCTCGATATCAGCATTTAAATTTACGTGAAATAGTGCACAACCTTGCCTCACTCTTTTCTTTATTATTGCTTTTTCACTGCTGGTAGATAATTCTCCGATTATTACAAGACACTCCAATTCCTTTTAGAATCCCACGCATTGAATTCCCACCCACGTTTTCAAATTCTTTTTCCACGTCAACAAAAGCAATGAAGATCGGTTTCTTTTTCTCCAATCTTATCTCTTCCAGTATGTATACGAATAGCCTTTACCCCTTGCTTCTCTTGTGTCCTTGCATTTTCCGAAAGGACATTGGTCCTCCTCCAAGAATTTCTCTCCCTTTCGTTCTATTCTTTACTAAATGATTCTGGTCAATATCTTTGTAGCAAGTGTGGCCATGCTTATAGTCCTAAAATGTTTACAGTTCTTAGCTTTCCTTATTTAAGGGGATAGGGATTATATTTTTCACCTTGACGTCCGTTGGTATCTCTTCTGTGGCTTACATGTCGCAGATGGTTTTGTACAACTGAGTATCTACTGCATTTGATTAGCTCGGTAGGAATATCGTTAACTCTAGGAGTCTTATTAATCCGTAGGTCTCTTACTTCTGCGTCGAATTCAGATCTTAACATCCCATATCATCCTTTTCGGCTACATTTCCCTCTTCGATTTCGTTCGCCCTGAGAATGCTACCCATGTATTTATGCCAATTAAACGGATATACAAATACATATGGGATTAAAACTGGCGAATAAAATAACTTTAACAGCGTCTGCTAACTGCTTCTGTCTGAAACGCCATATTAGCACTTGGAATTGAAAATTAGCTTATCTAAGTTATAGGGGTTATAAAAGGATATTCTGAGTTTGTCTTTTGGGATGTGATTAGCTATACAATGAGGACCCTTACCAAGAAATCGAATTTTGCACCAATGTTTTGTAGAAGTCTCAAGTTGGGGGGCAGATAAATCGGTAATCAAGAGGAGAGCTAATTTGGTTTTAAAGCGTTGCCCAGTTTTGTTGATAACTTCTATATTATACCCATTGTTATAAGCAATACTTTTTATCATGTGTAATTCCGCGTTGTAATCATCAACAGAGATAGGAATAGACCTGTTAAGGTGGCTCCACCGAATTATGAAGTAGATGTCATTTTTGTGAAAATTTCAGGAAACATCATTTTTTGGCCCTTCTATCGATTGGCAATAAATTAATTTGGCCTTTCCATAATATATTTCGAGAAAAAAGAAGTTGAAAATCAGCTATTTTATACGTGGCTATATGGAAGAGCATGGCTCTTACAGTAAAATTTGCAGATAAATAATTCAAAGACAAATGTCGTTTTGACGAAAAACTAATATAAGATGCGCAATTTTATGTAGAATTCAGCACTGTGAAAAAGTGCTCGCCTTACCACACTTGTTTAATTGATATTAATAAATGTTTGCGCGAAAAAAAAGCAGAAAAGCCTTAGTTACATGAAAGTGGCGCTACAGTATGTTGTTATCGTTGTTATCATTGGCAACGGCATGGTCCTTACTTGTGATGAAACGTGCTTACCAGCCTATTTACGGACTTAATTTAGGAATATACCTTACCAAGGTCCTTCTTATATTTTTTATGTAATTTAAATATTTCATTGGTTATTGGCATGGTTTAATTAATACCAATAATTCCAAATGGTAGCAGCGTCATTGTTGCCAAACAATTTTCAAAAATACGAATATTAATAAAATTCAAAACAAAGAGTTGTATTTGCAAGGGAATAGTTTAAAACTAAGTAAGAAAATATTTAACCTAATTTGGAATACGTATTAGCGGGATTGAGCATGTATTCTCATTTTGTAAATTAAACGTGGCAACAACACGTCAGTCATGTTCCGAAGTCAAAATTAGTTAAATGAGCTATTAAAAAATAGAATGCAACTACAACGCGCTATATAATAGCATACTCATAAAATTATTGTGTTTGCGTTATCACCCTATAGATTATTTTCCACGTAGGTGTTTTTCTGGATCGGTATTTATTCATTAAGTAACATAGCTCTTTTACGGGATTTTGAATCGCGGAGTCACGGTGGAACCTCCTTAATCATGGAATAGAAAGTGGATATCTTATGAGTTTGGCGGTGGCAAGAATAATTAGGGATTATTACATCGGAATACGTTGCTTTTCTAAAAATGGAGAAGGAATGGTGATCATTGGTTATCATAATTGTAAAATTTAAAAAGTTTAAAACTTTACCACCCACCTTAAGGGTGAAGTTTATTACAGTCCTGTAATGAATTTAAAATATTTTAAAAAATGTTAAGCTGACGAAGGTTACCAGTCCATAAACATAACATATCGTCAACATAGCGGTACCAGTATGTAACATTAGATAAAAGTGGGTTATTGGAAGTAAAATGTTTTTTTTCTAGGTTGCACATAAAAATATCGGCTAAAATAGGGGAGAGAGGTGAACCCATGGATAGACCGTGGGTTTGTCTATAGATCAACCATTAAAAAGGAAATAATTTTGTGAAACACACAGGTTGAGCAACAACTCTATTTCGAAAATAAGTCTGGATTCGCCCTGTGAGTTATTAACTAAATTTAAGGCTAGGGCCTCTTTTGCCGGAACTGAAGTGAAAAGGTTGGTGACATCAAATGAGATAAGTTTGGAGTTCGGGGGTACTCATATTTTAGGAAGTTTCTTGGTCAGTTCAATGGATTTTCTAATAGAATATTTCGATTCGAAAGCGGAAAGTTCTTTCAAGGTAGAGTTCAGTTTAACAGCGAGCTTATGTACTGGGGCCGGAAAATGTGAAACAATGGGGCAGATAGGTACATTATCTTTATGAGTTTTGGGCAGACTATGAAGGCGAGGGGGGAGGGGGTTCATATTAATTAAATGCCAATACTGGGCAGGAGGAATTATGGTCGAACACCGGGACATCGTATTTTTTAAATCTTTTTGAAACCTAGAAGTAGGATCCTTGGGTAGGATTTAGAAAGAATTGGAATTCAGGAACGAATTGATCTTAAGTTCGTGGTCAGCTTTGAAAAGAATAACAATACTGTTTCCTTTGTCGGTCTTTGTGACTACCAGGTTAGCCCTGTTTATAGATTCCTTCATCTTCTGCACCAGGGACCAAGTTGAAGAGCTCCGATGCCGGTGGTTAGGTGGTGTCGAAAGGACGTTCTTGGAGATACGTTCTGCAATCTGGTATTTGCAGCCTAATGCAGTCTCTTTACGAAGAGCAGAATCACAATTACCCGTAAGATTGGGCAAGGGCCTAGCCAAGTTGATACACCGGTTCCCGTCAGATCACCGAAGTTAAGCAACGTTGGGCCCGGACGGAGGTTGGATGGGTAGCCCCCCTCCATACCTCTACCGTGGTGCTCTTGTCCCCTGTCTGCAAGTGGCGGGCAGGTTAAATGTGGGTCGGCACAATGGATCTAAAGAGGTCTAAGTGCCTGGGGGGCTCCAGAAGGCTCCCGCCCACCCCTCCAATTTACATTTACCCGTAAGATTCATCAAGCTCTTGCGATGCAAGGGTATGGTTGGGGAGAATTTGAAGCCTTTGTTGAGTAGTTGTAATTCTGGTTCGGAAAACTGATGGTTCGAAAATAAAAATTTTTTGGAATCTTACAAAGTGATTGTTGTATTTACCACTAAAAAGTATTTACTATAAAAAATAAAGCAATTTCATGCCTGATTCACTCCCCAAGCCTCCGAAGATAACAGTAACTGACCGCACAAAGGGTTCCACGGTATCATTATTTTACAAGCATACAGCAAACGAAACATGCATGTTTAGAGGACGGTAATAAAATGTTCCCGCCGAATTCGATCAAATTCTAAATGAAAGGGACTTACATGTGACTAAAAATACAAAATAACTTATCAAATGAAAAGGGCAACATGAAGAGATTAAATGATTTAGAATGCAATAGGAATTGATAATTCCACAACAGGCATGGAAAATAACGTCACCAAAAAAGTGCACTTTTCAAAAGATCTATGCTAATTAAATTTACGTCAAAACATGGGTATGATTATGTTTCCTAACTTCTAAAAGCTGGGGCACGTCATAAATGGGGATGAGTTTTCAGGCATTGGATGCATCTTTATGCTAAGCTATCAAATAAAACGACTTTATTTTCCTCTTTTGTGGAAGGCCTACAGATAAAATTTACGACTGAAAAAACGGGTGTAAACGCTAAATTTTTTCTGCACCAAATTTATTCCCTTATTTACTTTGTAGTACACAGCCAAAGTTATCGACAAAAAATTTTTACATACATTTAGAAACATTCATCTAAAATATCATGGAAAAGGCCTTTCTGAGAGGCAAATCCGCCCTCGTGTAAAGTAGAATTTGACGCACAAGAGAATTATAAATATTGCGATAGAATTTAAAACTTTCAAAACAGTTATGTATTCAGAGCATTTGTATTCAAATAAAAAATAGTCATTATTTCAAAACACACAATAGTATTTATCACACAATTTTGGAGAAAAGGATATTTTGTTTTCACAGCTATGGTTTTTTTAATGCTTGCTTCGTATTTTTAACATTAGATCTTAAAAAATACCGCGGTTCCTTGCACACATTCACTACACATTACTTGACTAAAATGAAAGTTTGATTCATGTTGAAGGGAAAAAATAACAAAAAATGTTATTTAATGGTTAAATGAAATGATAAATTGTAATTATTAGCACTTAATCACCGAAATTACAATTTTAAATGCTATTTTTGTTTCGCAGACAAGGAAGTACTCAAGCCTATAGCTAAAAACTATTTGAAACCTTTAATAAAAAATACGTTTTAGAATATAGAACAATCCCCCACCCGTTCCATCGGAGAAAGCTTGCGCACATTTCACCCGTGGAACACACGGTCTTGAACATAGACCATGCCATTAAATTTATGAAAATATAGTTTCATAAACATATATAGACACTACCGAAACAAAACTGTTGAGTTTGTAGAGGAGCGGAAATTCATTTCATTTCAATTTCAGAAGAAAAAGCTAAGCGCACATTTTCTTTGTTTATTTTCAAGTTACAGTCTAGAACTTCATCTCGCATTTACGACCCATCGCATGCTTTCATGAGATGATTCCGCATAAAAACGAGTCTGCATTCTCGTAAAACAGTTCGCCAATGATGGTCTCCGTCAGCGCAACGGACACGAGACACGTCCACCAGGGGGCAAATCAGTAATAAAACTGCAGTCGAGTTTCAATTTGAAGTTTCAATGAACTGAACAAAGAAATCATTTCTAGGTGCACCTATATTCGATAATATTCAGACACGTACTGCATGAAAAGTTGGACGGTGGACCATGAATAAAACTTCATTGGGATTTCGTGTTCCACATTTATTATTAGCTATTAATATACGGAAGCAGTAAGCTCCCCTTTCGATTCTTTGCGCTTTTTCTCAGGCCTCGGCATTCAGAGAGCACTTATTAGAATTCGTCACGTTAATGAATTCAGCATTATGTGACTTCGGGTGCATCAAAAGCATCGGCCTGCTTTCCAAAATGTGAAGCGATCACAAAGCGCGATAAATATCATAACACTGAGATCATAAAATACCACTCAGGAAAATTACCTTTTAAGTCTACGAATTGATTATGCCTGCGTCTCCCTTCAGAGATCGAAGATGCAGTAGACCGCACGATTAATGTTTTTTACGCCTCTTGTTTTTACATCTCGTGTAAACGGTCCGTAACCATTCGCCCCACTAGTACACCCATTATAGGTGACTCTTTCTTTCTGTCATTCGCACCTCTCGTTTACTTTCCAAAAGATGATGATGTATTGCCTCGATATATATCGCATGGATTTTGGCCACAAATGTGTCAAAATGAGTCTTTGGCTTCGAACGCAAGGAATACTCTCCGTCCTTTCAAGAATATTTCCGGAACAGAATCTGCTTGGCGGTTAAGTGCATGGTTAGCGTACCCTTTTAATTAAAACTTAAACGTAGGCTTAAACAAAGTAATTTTACTACGCCTATATTTTTCGATGGACTAGTCTGTAGCGGATGTTTGGGTTTTGCGGCTGTCAGCAAAGTTAGCATAAAGGTCACAAAATTGAATTATTTTTTTTACGACTGCACAACCATGTATACAATGTTACTGATTAGATATTATCTGCGATGGCAGTTATTTTTATTTATAAAATTACTGTTTTTAAAAGGCCACCGACAGCTAAGGTAATTTCCGATATTAAAAAAAAGGTATTGAGGAAGAGGTAGGAATTTAGGGAGTGAAGGAATAGTGGAGAGATATCCTGCATCTGTAATTAATGAAAGACGGAAAGCACTGGTAATTTTAATTCCTATCCAACAAACGGTGTATTGAACTTGAAGAGCGGTCAACAGCGCACTTAAATGTGGGAAACACATCAGGGAAATAACTAGTGTAGCAAACCCTAGATTAGGATTCGTAAAAAGGGTTCTAGGTAAATGCGATGAGAGATTACGAGAAAGAAGCTATTTTACAATTGTCAGGCCTCATTTAGAATATGCCGCTAGTATACGGTATCCGTACAAGGAAGGTATGATAAAAGAATTAGAGCGTGTACAAAGGAGATCCGCTAGATTTGTTAAAGGCCGTATGATAATTCTATAAGTGTTACAAGTTTAATAGAAGAACTAGGATAGGATTTACTACCAGAACGCAGTTTAAAATTAAGGTTAAACCTTTTAAGGAGATTCGAAACCGAATCGTTCACAGATGATGTTAAAATATACTAAGAACCTCGGCGTATTATTATGCTAGTTTTCATCAGATTAACATGATTAGAGAGATAGATTGTCGTACCGATAGATTTAAAATGCCATTTCTCCCGCGTACCGTAAGAAAGCACAATAGGCAGCGTAGCAGGGTCTAGTACAACTCGGCGCGGCCACTTCGGCGCGGCCGTCTCGGCGCAAGCCACCTCGGCGCAGGCCCATCCCGGCGCAGGCCCACCTCGGCGCAAGCCACCTCGGCGCAGGCCCATCTCGGCGCATGCCACCTCGGAGCGGGAATTTATTTTATAGTGGATGTTTCTAAGTGAGGAAATATATATGTGCCACATTTAAAATGAAGTGTAGGAGTTAGTTTGTTTACTTGGGTTTATATCCAGATTGTCGTACTGGTAGATTCAAAATGTAATTTTTCCCCCGCACTAGGCATAAGAGAACACAAAATGCAGCATAGCAAAGGGATAGGCAGGGGAAATATTTTAGAATAGTCAGTAGTGCATGATTGTATGTAATCTACATCTACATAATACCCTGCAAGCCACCACAAAGGTATGTGGCAGGGGGTGATTTCTCACTAAACATGCACTACATATCATGCATAAAAAAGGAATAGTATTAATATACTAGTCATAACTTCACTATTTAATCCCTTAATCCTTTAATACCGTTATAATCCTTAGTACGAATAGGTATGTATAATATAGTATAGTATAATATGTATGAATTAGGTTTGATCAGAGAACTAGACTGTGCAGCGTACATCTACATCTCATCTACGTAATACCCTGCAAGCCAACATAAAGGTGTGTGGCAGGGGGTGAACTCTCACCAAACATGCACTATATATCATGCATAAAATTTGTAATTAAAAATTAAAATAGCAAAGCATACATGCAAAAATATGCTGTTAGTTGGGTTAGCTTTAAGTCCTTATACCAACATGCAGGTACCAATGTTATCCATTGCTACACTCGTACTGGATACATTTACCGTTATTTATATCCCTAATTGTACGAGGAAAAAAGGACATTTTGAATCTGTCAGTTCGGCAATCTACTAGTCTGTAAAAAAAGCAAAACACCCGAGTTTGAGGAGCTCTATCGTTTAAACCAAGCGATCAGTTTCAACGCAACAAAAAGCATACAAAAGAGAGTTTATTTCTACGTTGGATCATTTACTTTAAAAAATCTTCGGCTCCATAGTATTTCCTGTATTTAATTATTTCTCAAAAAAGTACCCGTTTTTTGCGCGTAAAATCAAGTTGCCCAACTTTGAGCGCTTGGTATTCCCGTAGTTTTTGTTCCAATAACTTGCGATTTTGATATAAGTAATCCAAATCTAGTAGTAACAGTTTGTAGAAAACAAATAGTTTATACCACTAAAATTGATGGAGATGTTGTAAATAACGCAAACCTCTGCTAACTTCGAAACCAATTGGTCAATAGAAAATTGATTGGTACTGCTGTTTGCCGTAGAATGTAATGAATGCAGGTACGTAGAGCATACACGTTAAATGTCAGCAGTATATTCAATATTGTTTGATAATTATTTTTGTTCGTTGCTTTTTCTCTGCCTATCAAGGCAGGTCATAACAAAGCAACAGAAAAGAGAAAGTCTCTCGAAGCCGTGCGTAGTTGCCAAATCGTGCATCGTGATGGGCAGTACCCTGGCAGTTTATGAATCATCCACTGGTTGCTTCCAAAGGTTTGCTTTTAGTCATGATTAGACAATGGGTGTACGGGTACTATTTGAGGAATACGTTTCCTACATTAAGCAGTTTGATGGATCACTTGTTAGAGAATGTACCCGATTGCTCACGTTTCTCTCCCAAAGTTAAGGCTGATGGGAATTGATTCAAATAGTTACTGGCAATTATCTTCCGAAAGAATACACAATTATCTCTTAGAAGTTACGCCGTAGAAAAGCATGTTGATGAAAGCTCACCCCAACCTAACATCCTTAAATTTACCTGAAGGGAGCAACACAGATACTTTTACCGTACGTGCCGGTCATTTAAAGGAAGCGCGCCGACTGCCGAGTCGGTGGCAACCACGCGCCTCTTTTCTCCTCCCTCTCCCACGACGGAGTTGCCGGTACGCGTATATAAACATCTAGATAAATAATAAGCGATATTGATCTTATTAGTGATATTTAATGTGAATGTTATAAGTACCAGCATTGCATTCATTGTACAGCATAGAACAGTAACAATCAATTTTCAATTGACCCATTGGTTTCGAAGTTAGCAGGGGTTTGCGTTATTTACAACAAATCCATCAATTTTAGTGGTATAAACTATTTGTTTTCTGCAATCTGTTACTACTAGATCTGGCTTCCTTATATTAAAATCGCAAGTTATTGGAACGAAAACTACGGGAATACCAAGCGCTCAAAGTTGGACAACCTGATTTTACGCGCAAAAACAGGTACTTTTTTGAGAAAAAATTCAGTACAGGAAATACTATGCAGCCGAAGATTTTTTTAAAGTAAATAATCGAACGTAGAAATAAACTCTCTCTGGTATGCTTTTTGTTGCATTGAAATTGATCACTCCGTTTAAACGATAGAGCTCCTCAAACTCGGGTGTCTTGCTTTTTTTTACAGACAGTATTTCTCTAATTTTGTGATTATTGTCCGGTCAACCATAGTAAGTTGGGGTCCGCAAAATATTTTTAACATCATCACTGAAAATATGGTCTTGGAATTTATTTAAGAGATTAAGTCTAAATTTCAACCTGCGATCTGACAATGCTTCCCATTTTAATTCATTTAATAGACTGGTTACGCTAATATAGTTATCGTACCGTCCCTTTACAAATCTTGCCGATCTTCGCTGCACACGTTCAAGTTCGTTATTTAGACCGATTTCGTAGGGATCCCATACACTTGCAGCATATTCCAAATGAGGTCCGACAAGGGAAAAGTAGCTGATTTCTCGTGCATGATCGTCACATTTACCCAATACTCTTTTGACGAATCCCAGTTTACGATTCGCTTGACCCGTTATTTCACGTATGTGTTTACCCCAGAAAAGATCATGTGTCAGTCTTATTCCAAAATATTTAATGGATTCCACGTTTGTTAATTTATTATTGCTTATTTTGTACGTCCTAGAAGGAGAACTATTCTTTTTCCGAAAATTCATTACTAGACATTTTTTCAAATTTAATTCTAACTGCCATGCATCACACCAATTTTCAGCCGCGTTAAAAGGCGTTGCCGCTAAGCTAGCCCTAAGCAGGCCGAAAAGGTGTTTGTTATAAAGGCCTTCTTCTTGGGACGCTTCAGGTACCCTTTCTCGGTCCGCGGGAGAGGATTATCCCGACCCTTCGTCGCAGTGCGCGCCCCACTCCCAGCTGGGGTCTGCGGTCAATTGCTTGTTGGTGCAGTAGAATAACAAACTTAGAAGTTATTGTGTAATTGGCAAATTGAGCATTATAAGTTCATTCCTTATGTTTAGTTCTAAAACTACAAATTTTAAACGGAGCTCTACCGTTATTTTTAGCGTAGTTGGTGAGTAAAGGAATCTCCGAACAAATTTTTTAAAGTTATTTATTTGGTTATGAGTGATCTTTTCAAGGTTTTATTTAGTTAGGGAGTTATTATGTCTTTCGATTCAACAACTGAATGTTATTTTCTCGTATGAGTTGATGGCCATATTTTTCATGAGTTTCCATGTTTATTTTTCCCTATAATTACTCATTATAATATAATCATGACAGCTTACTATTTCATGAGTTTCAATGTTTATTTTTCCCTATAATTACTCATTATAATATAATCATGACAGCTGACTATTTCACTTCCTTTCTTTGGTCAATGGTTTCCGCCTAAAGAATGCAGTGATTCCTGGCAGTCCTTCGAATCCCGAGGTACACAAATGTTGAAGTTATAACATTGGCTTCGAAGAATTTCTTATTCTTATAATCGGGTGATTTGTAATTGAAAATAACCATTCTGGCTTGCAGGGTACTATGTTAACGTAGAGCTAGATAAAAAAAATACGGTTCCCAATATATCCTGCTACGGTAGATTAGAGCATGAACACAAAATTAGTGTAATGGACTGTATATCGGGCATATAACAATAACAGACCATATTAGCAGTAATGGAAAATGTATATTTAGACTTTTTTCTCAAATTATTGAGAGTTTTCGATAGCTATTATTGCTAATTTCTTAATTATCATCTAATTTATTAGTCTTAACTGCTAAGTAGTACAAACATCACGTCTATAATGAATTTTTGGAAAAAGAATAGCTCTCCACATAGCACATACAAAATAAGTAATATTGAATTAACAAAGGTGGAATCCATTAAATATCTTGAAATAAGACTGATACTTACATGATCTTTCCTGGGGTAAACACGTACGTGAAATGATGGGTCAAGCTAATCATAGACTGGGATTCATCAAATGAGTACTGGGTAAATGTGACGTTCATGTACGAGAAATCAGCTACTTTTCCCTTGTAAGACCTTATTTGGAATAAGCTGTCAGTGTATGGGATCCCTAGGAAATCAGTCTAAATAACGAACTTGAACGTGTCCAGCGAAGATCGGAATCGGAATCGGAAAATTTGGAATTCATTGTAAGATACAACATTTCTCTCTTGGTTCTTCGCCTTGAAATATAAAATTCTCAAATAATTTTTGTGGGATAATTTTCCATTTCGATCACAATTCCGTTTATACTCACAGTACCGTTGCATTAAAAAAATTTATTTCCTCAGCGAGACGAAAGAAATGGACTTCTGAGCCTGTATATCCCGAGTATGAAACAAATATTTATTTAGCAAATGTATTGAAACAAAACAGTTTTTGACCGCAGACACATGCCGGGAGTGCAGCTCCCAATGCAAAGAAGGGTCGAGGTTTCCTCCGCCCATCGGCCGAGAAATGGGGTCAGATCAAATATTTTGGTATGAACATTTTGAGAACTTTCTCAATTATCAACTTCTCAAATGTGCTCCCTACAAAGGCGAAGAGAGAGTCTCTTGGTACTCAGATTAGTATACGCGAATGGCAGTGAATTCTGCCGTCTCGAAAGGGTTAAAACTTTCCTCCGGGAATGCGGATTTTCAAATCCCAAAATATATCCGTTCCTTTCGCTTCGTCGTGATTTTCTTCTAAAGCGAAGGCCTTAAATATCTATAACAAAATGGAAATTTTGGATTTGTGGTGCTCTTCATCCCCTGCCACACACCCTCGAGGTAGCTTGCAGGGTAGCTTGCGTGTAGATGTAGACAATATTTATTGAGTATCTGTAGACGCATCGTGTGCAACAAAGATCGGCAATATTTGTAAAGGGACGGTACGATAACTATATTAGCGTAACTAGTCTATTAAATAAATTAAATTGGAAATCATTGTCATATTGCAGGTTGAAATTTAGACTTAATCTCTTAAACAAATTCCAAGACCATATTTTCAGTGATGATGTGAAAAATATTTTGCGAACCCCAACTTACTATGGTAGACTGGACCCTAATCACAAAATTAGAGAAATTGATTGCCGAACTGACCGATTCAAAATGTCCTTTTTTCCTCGTACAATTAGGGATATGAATAACGGTAAATATATCCAGTATGAGTGTAGCAATGGATAACATTGGTAGCTGCAGGTTGGCTTTAGGACTTAAAGCTAATCCAACTAACAGCATGTTTTTGCATGTATGGTTTGCTATTTTTTCTTTTTTTAAATAGTGGAGTTTAGAAGAGTATATATATACTAATCCTCTTTAATGCATGATGTGTAGTCCATGTTTGGTGAGAATTCACCCCATGCCACACACCTTTATGGTGGCTTGCAGGGTATTATGTAGATGTATCTCTCGAATTGTATCTTCATGGTGGAACCTGCAATTGTACGCTGGTATTGATTTGTATTTCAACTGACGATTTTATAATGATTCACTACTTCTATTACTTTTAATATTTGTAATACTTTTGATACATTGATAAACAGTGGAGTGTAGTAGTTCAGGAATTTCAAGTACATATTTCTTTTTTTATTTGCACTCACATCTAAATTTATTTCATTTTGAATCAATGTTTGCCAACAGTTCTTTGATTACGACGAAAAAACACAATATTCCTTCGTTGTAGTATTTTTACATGAGCATCTGTCCCGGTACTTAACATCTCTGTTCTCCGCGCCGAAATGGACCTGCGCCGAGGTGGCTTGCGCCGAGGTGGGCCTGCGCCGAGATGGGCCTGCGCCGAAGTGGCTTGCGCCGAAACGGCCGCGCCGAGGTGGCCGCGCCGAAGTGGCCGCGCCGAAGTGTCCCATTCCCAGCGTAGCAAAGGGATAGGTAGGTAAAATATTGTCAGAGTAGTAGTAGTGCATGATGCATCTATTAACAACCAATAATCCATTTCTTATTATGTAGATACTAACCATCTAGCTTCTTGTGACCCTATTATCCAGCATGTCTCCATTAGATATCCTAGTTGAATGTCAATACTGCAAACTTGGTGATCTTCACCCCCTGACACACACCCTCGTGGTGGCTCGCAGGGTATTACGTAGGTGTAGAGGAAAATGGAGACTACGGTAAACCACTGAAAGCTCTAAGACTCCCGGAATGTGAACTGACCATTCACGATGAATTGCCTTGAAGAGCCTTGAATTCTAACCACCACACCAACCCGATCTCCATCATAATATAAGCAAAAATATTCTAGACTAAACAGAAAGGGGAGTAAGTGGCAGCATTTTTAGGCAGCGAGTGCATCAAATGATACAGAATGATCGAAAGAAAGAACATATGCGTGAAGTTAATGAGACTTAACGTTGAGAAGCAGAAAAAAATTGCATAAATCATCTGGAGGTGTAGACAGCAGGTCTTTTTCAACTGTTTTCGAGTGAATTCAAAGGCCTACGTGTTCGGTACAGAAACACTCATTTTAAGAAAGGCGTGGAGACAATTACTGAAAATCAACATAAGGGTGGAAGACAAGAGGGAAAACGCATTTCTATCCTGAAGTTTTTGAATACAATTGATCCTTCCTTCTTCTTAAACTTCAATTAAACTTGGACTTGATGGAACCAACTAAAATAAAATACTGCAGGGGCAATAGTTCACATTCGGGTCTCGGGAAAATATCTTAATAGTGTTCTACCAGTAAAAGTAGGTTTAAATGGGGATTGAAAACGTTCCTATGTCAATGGGTATTCGTTATACATGATAATGAATTCATAAAATATGGTACTTTTTTCACAGTTTTTTATTGCACGTCGACTATTTTCACAGTTTTGTATTGCATTCATTGGAACGGATTTTCACAGAGTGAAGTCTGAAACTATCGAGTTTATCATCTACTTTTCCTTGTTACACCTCATTTGGAATAAGCTGCCAGTATATGGGATCCCCACGAAATCGGCCTAAATAATGAACTTAAACGTGTTCAGCGAAGATCGGCAAGATTTGTAAAGGGACGGTACGATACCCATATTAGCGTAACCAGTCTATAAAAATTAATTAAAATGGGAATCATTGTCAGATCGCAGGTTGAAATTTAGACTTAATCTCTTAAATAAATTCCAAGATAATATTTTCAGTGATGACGTTAAAAATATTTTGCGATCCCCTACTTAATATGGTAGACTGAACCATAATCACAAAATTAGAGAAATTGATTGCCGAACTGATAGATAAAAATGTTCTTTTTTCCTCGTGCAATTAGGGATATGAATAGCGGTAAATATGTCCAATACGAGTGTATCAATGTTTGGCATAGGTAGTTACATGTTGGTATAAGGACTTGAAGCTAACCCAAATAACAGCATGTTTTTGCATGCTTGCTTTGCTATTTTTATCTTTTTTAAATAGTGAAGTTTAGACTAGTACATTAATACTAATCCTTTTTTACGCATGATATGTAGGGCATGTTTGGTGAGAATTCACCCCCTGCCACACACTTTTATGGAGGCTCGCAGGGTATTATGTAGATGTAGATCAATGCCAGTACAGCAAAGAAGGCTTAACTCTACCGGACTCGGACTATAAAATAACGAGAGGCATCTCTAAATATTTTCTTTAATTCTAGATGCCTTGCTCTTGGTGTGACCCCGATGTACGTGACTTTAACCACCCCCTCCAAGTCTCCAACGGCCAGAATAGCATCAGAGACTGCACGCAGAGTATGGGACAAGAAGGAACTGGTACATGAAGAGGGACAGCATCGTCCAGTACAGATGCCGTCTACACCTGGATCTCTGCAGGGAATTAAGTTGAACGGAATGGATCATCTTCGACGACTACGTGCGCCAACGAAGCAGCGAAATTGCACACAAAAAGAGGTTAGTGCTAGTGAAAAAATTGGAAAATCTCACAGAAGGCGCCCTTGTTTCACCTCAAAAGCCCTGCACGGACGTACCAGTTTTTACAATAGAGTAGTCAACTTATCCAACGTTGAATTAAAAGAACAAGAGATCCAACTCTTGGAAAAAGGGTTAAAATACGTCCCCAACCTTCCCATAGGCACAAAAGAGCTGGAAAATTTAATCGTGGACTGCGACGCAGCCATAATTAACAATGATAGAGGACTAAAAATAGTGTTCTCCCGTAAAATTTCCAATATACCTAATTAAACGAAGAAACCCCAAAGATAAACATTTTTCAAATTATTTAAAGCCTTGAAATCCGTTAAAAAAACTGTTAAGGGAAAAAAATTTAATCCCAGAAAAAGCGGGCAAAGGCAACGCAGTGGTTGTGATGGACAAGGCCGAGTATGTAAAAAGTACAATGAATTAATTGAAAACAGCCCAGTGGTGGATCTACCCAGTGAACCAACAAACACATTTCAGAATTAGTGAAAAAGATCCTTACTTCTGCCCCGAGTATCATTAAACTACGTGAGACGTATACGGTGACAGTGATGAACCCACAGGCTCCACGATTCTTTGGTCTCCCAAAGATACACAAAACAAATGTGCCAATTAGACCCTTTGTCTCCAGCGTCGCTGCGCCATCAAGAAAATTAGCCCCCCACCTAAATTCACTCTTCAGAGAGTTCACAGGTTTCAAGCCAAAATACGGGGTAAAGAACTCAACGGATTTGTGCCATCATCTTACCCAGAGAGAGCCCCCGTCATCCAAACATACCCCAGTTCCCTTTGACGTGGAGGACATTTTCACCAACATTCCCATTTTCGAAGCCGTTAAAGTAGCCGAAGAAACACTAAAGAGAGCCGGAGCTGAACCACCCTTCCTCGACGAATTTGTGGCACTGCTGAGAGTGTGTGTGTGGAAGAAAATTACTTTAAATTCAATGGTAAATTCTTCCAACAAAAGGTCGGCTTAGCAATTGGGTCGGTCACCTTTATCGCCGCTTTTGGCGGACCTATACATGAACGACTTACAAGAAAAGTTATTCAGTGATAATTCAGTGAACACCAGTTTTATCCATTGTTGGTACAGATATGTTGACGATGTGTTTGCCGTATGGACTGGCACAATGAGACACCTGGACATATTTTTTAATAAGCTACATTCCCAATCCAAAAACATGGAAGTTCTCCTGTGAAAAAGAAACCAATCATAGAATTAACTTTCTGGACATAACAATTTCAACCACGAAGAAAGGCTACGACTTCGCAATCTACAGGAAAGAAAATACCACAGACTATGTCATCCCCTCCGACTCCCGCCACCATCCCTCTCAAAACACGGCCGCTTTTCTACGTTAAACAGATCACTCAACATCCCCCTCTCTGCCGAGAACCTCGCCAAGGAAATCAGAGTAATCAATAACACTGCAGTGAAAAATGGATACAAAGAAATTTTCATTAGTAAAATGATCGAGAAAACATGCTCCCTCAAAGCACAGAAACTCATTTATAAATCATCCGACTATAGTGAAAATAAAAAACGCTGGTGTAAACTAAGTTATTACGGACGGATTTCACATGCAACTGCCAACCTTTTTCCAAAACAAGAAATCAAAATTGCTTATTACAACAAATGTAACTAAGGGCTGTGTTAAAAACCAAAGACAAAATTGGCATTAATAATAGAAGTGGTGTTTATAAACTCAAATGTGGTGACTGTGAAACCTGTTACGTTGCCCAGACTGGGCGGACGTTCAGAGTGAGAGCAGAGGAACACAAAAGACATTTACAGAATGGGGAGTTAAACAGATCCCATTTCGCTAAGCATCTATGGGAAAGTGACCATAAGAGCGACTTTGTCCAGGAGATTCTCCACCTGGAGAAAAGGGAAGAAGAATACACTGTTTGGAGGAGCTGGAGATAAGAAAGCAATTAAAGGAAGGAAAAATTGATAACGAGAACATTTTTGTCAACCATTCTCCCCTCTTGAATCCCTCCCCTCCCCTGAATCGCAATACCTTCCGAGGATGACGCCCCAACACCCACCGCACAGTGGTCCCAAATCGAAAAAATCTCACCAAAAGTCATTTTTCGACTTTCAGGGAGGAAGTTGTGAATGGTGTATTCGAATTCTACAGAATCGGGTCTACAATATACGCTACTGCATTGGTATTTACGTTGATCAGAGTAGTCTCTGGGACCCGTCAAACATGGAGCATTCAGGGTGAAAATGCCAGTCGCGTGAAAGCAGTCGATTTCGGAGAAGTTCACGTCCATGGAGAACATATATTAGACAACATATTTAGCCAAAAAATGTTATTAAATATAAATATAAACCTTTTTAAAGCATTCAAATCTAATTTTGTTCGATTTATGCTTTATTTACTAATTTTAGTATTTTTTAAACTTTTAGCGTTTTATGGCTTCATTTTAAAATAAAAAGTGCAAAATCGTTTTTAGCACGTCTTTGCTCCCAAGAGTTTTTTGCATGAATTACAAAAGTATAGTATATTCAACATAGCAGCAAATAAAAATCTTGCTATTTTTTGCAAATTCGACCACAAGACTGATTTAAGTAAGCCGATGCAGTGCAGGGCGGCGGCCGGGCCGGCGCTTAGTATAACTGGTGGGAATCCCATTTTTGCGGCTATTTTTCTAAGTTGTTGCGCATGTTGCTTCCTCTACCACATTTATATCTCATAAATGAACCATTCTTCACATTGATAATATATTCTCGTGTCTATCCACGGTATACAGTTAGGCTCCAAGATTTTCTGTAAGTCCCAATGTTCACCTATAATAGCGTGAGAGATCAAACGCAGATTCGAAGGAAATAGACGTGTAAAAAGAGTCGTTTCAGGTGTGATGTTGTGGAATAACACAATTAAAGAAGATAGGCAATTTTTCACAAATATGGGAAATTGTCAATCTTCTTTAAAAAATAGACCAAGTTAGGGAACAAGTAACTTAAAAACCATTTGAAAGCATTTAGAATTGTAAGATTCCTTTAGAAGCTACTCCACCACTTAAGCCTCAAGTACACGGGGCGAGTTTACAGGCTAACATGCCGGCTTGTAAAAAGCCGGCAAGTCGGCGAGTACGCTAGTAGTCGAGTACACACAAAATTTCCCACTTGCTCAGTAGCCAACTAGCTGGCGGTTGGAAACCACGTGTTGTCGTCTGCTGTTAAGTTGTTGTGAAAATTTGCTAAACTTGATGGCTTCCTTACAGTGTCCTACCTAGATCCTGTTGTGAAAATGAAGTGGAACACGGGTAATATTTCATTGTTTTTACAAGTGTACCAACAATTTCCTACATTGTGGAACATTAAAGATAAAGACTACAGCAACAAATCGTTGAGGGATGCGAGTTTTAAACGACTTATGTCTGAGCTGAAAGAAAATCAGTTGTAAGGCGAAATGGATGCGAAGCTGCTTAAGTCTAAAATCAAGTCCATTAAAGATGCCTAAGAAAAAGATTTAGAAAACATGTAGAAATTGGTAAATACGACAATGGGGAGATATCCCAAGCAATCAAGAAGTTAGACGACATTGCAAACAATGCTGCTGTGGATAAGCCATATTATCTCTTCGGCAAGTATGTAGCAATTGTGAACTCTGTCAGCTACCAAAGCGAGCAGCCATCTTGCTGCAGCAGGATATTCAAAATTGTAAAATCAGATTGTAAACAATGTTCGAGAAAGCTGAAAGCTAGGCTACTTTACTCGATACTCGCGGGCGTGCGCGCTTGTTAGCTTAGCTAGTAAACCTGTGTCACCATAGTTACAAGTGAACTAGCTACGAGTATCCCGGTGGTTCCTGGTTTCAGTGTCTACAAAATGTCGACGGAAATAGTTCGCGTGGGAGTCGTTATTTTAGCTCATGCTATCATAAAAGCTCGTTAAAAAGGAAAGAAGAGATGTCAAGAAATTCCAATATACTATTGCCGTTTCACTTCATTTTTAACGTTAGAACACCCAGAAAACAAAAAACAACAACGTATTCACAACAAGTGATTTAAACTCGTAAGCTAGCTGGGTACAGATCGAGAGGAAAGTTAGAGCGCGGAAAAAAAGTGTTTTGACTTTTTGTAAAAGTGGGACTTTTGTGGTTTTAAATACAAATCTTCAACAATCTCATCAAATAAAACAGTTTTTAATGACTTTCTTAGAGACTTTTTGGGACTTTTTTGGCGTGGTGGGACTTTTCTGATTAAAAGAGACTTTTATGGGCCTTTTTATTTAAATCACATGCCTAATTGTAAGTTAATATGTGATCACATTTGTTCAACTGTGTGTTGGACGCATCTATGTTTTTCATGCGGTACTACACGGAGCAGAGATGTACTGTAAAATGTAAGCTCCTAACAATTGTTAATGCGAAATTTTAATAATAGTTCCGGAAACTGCAATGAATTCTTTCTATTGCTCCACCGTTCATGAAATAATCACACTCGCTCAGTGATTCAACCCGAAGGTTGGTTTGGATAGGTGAGGGTAGAGCTCACCCCGTATTATCCATTTGCATGTCAAATTCATATATTGTTCCTTTCCCTGGGCAACCTCGCTCTTCCAGTTTTTTTCTGCCGAGGGTTTCCACAGACTTCACAAAGGGATAGATTGATCTGAAAGAATGCATTGATCTAATATATTTATGAACCAGCTTATTTGAACCCAGGTGGTCTGCTGACAAGTCGACAGCGCTACTCTGTATACTGACACTCCGCTTTTGTTTAGGAGATTAGTGGAAAAATGATACAATTATATGAAAGATCACCTAGAATTTCCGACGAGGTGAGATATTGAGGTGAACGCGTCACATTGTGTGCAGATGATCATTAAATGAGCCTACATTGTAGCGAGGCAAGCATGACGTAGATGAACCTGGACCCTCGGCTGCGATCAAGCGGAGAAGAAGATTTTAAAATTATCGCGAAAAACAAGAGAAAAAGGTCCTCAGCTTCCCCGAAAATAGGGATCCTGACCTGTACAATGGACAACAAATAAGTACTTTTTTCTCATTTTCGTTTTTTATTGAGCAGAAAACTAAGTTTTGAACTATTAAATCATGTTTCAACTGCCTTATACTGGGTCCTGTTTCATGCGGTACTACACGGAGCAGAGATGTACTGTAAAATGTAAGCTCCTAACAATTGTTAATCATTAACAGTGGAAGTTAGAAATTCGGATTCAGCGACCCAAAAAGCATAGGATAAATCAATTTCCAGAACTACCTCTAATTTTTCCAAGTAAAATCCCCCAATTCCTGGACTAGCATCTCTGGGCTCTTTTCTCCAACAATTCAGTTAAATTCAGCAACTTTCTCACGGAAATAACTCAGACTTTTGAGAGACGTTTTTCAAAAATATTGGTGACTTTTTAGGCGACTTTTTTTTGCAAAATTGAAGATTTTTTTTCCGCGCTCTAGTCATTATCACTATCGCACTAGCTGACTCGCCTGCTTCTAAACTCACCGGCTTGTAGCTTGTAAACTCGCTCAATGTAATCGAGCCTTTAGACTACGTACTTCTAGGAGGCAGATTATTATTCGTCCTCTCGGGGCACATGGTTCCTTAATACCGTTGTCGCGTCCGTGTCGCTTTCAGGGTAAACGGCTGCCGAAAAGGACTGAGCTAAGCCGCATTTTTATTGCTCTCCAACGGGAAATCCCAACCACCGCTCTGTGTGAGCAAGGAATGAATTGCACTTGGGCTACCGGCGGGGAATAGAGTAAGCCTTGTCCCCCTGCACATGTGTGAGGTTTCTAGGAAAAAGGCGATGATAGGATCATGGTCCTCTCCCTGCGACAAACTCTGCGCAAGTTACTTTGAAGCATCGCTTGTCCGAAATTTTCTCTCCAAAATTCAATATTGCTAGTGTCTTGCCAGATAAATACGTGAGTTATGAGTTATTTTTAAGCGTGGAAGCAGTTGGATCTTCTTTCTTTCGCAAAACAACACACGGCAAAATTGAAGAGGAGAGCCCGTAGTGGTTTGGTGTTGTTCCGGTTTCAATACTCTTTCATGGATTTGTGGCTTAAGTGGTGCAATTAGTGTAATTAATAAGATTTTGTTATTTTTTACCTTAAAAACTCTGCTAAGGTTTTAATGGATCGGAGATGGATTTCACGTATCTTGAGATAGATGAAAAATTTATTGAAATTGGAAAAGAATCTATATCGTTTAAAAGACAATTTAATTAAAATGAGGACGTTAATGCTAAAAATATTTTAACACGTTTCATGCAAAAATATTTTTTCCCAAAATATTTTCGTAAGTGGGAGCAAAGTTCTCGATCTGACAGTTTTTTCAGAATAAAGTTTGACAGTTGGCTACAGCTGAAGTTGAAATTTCCTTCGGATTTATATAAATATCCTTCCCAGTACGTCCGGTGAGTATCTACAGAGTGAATTGTGGTGAGTTGGCATTGATATTCGTATTCGTATATAAAGAAAATTTTCAAGGATCGCCACTAACGAGGATCTATTTCGAAGGTTACATCAGATCCCTTGCAGGATGGCTACTGATATCCAATTTCTAAATTTCCCTACTCTTCCCGGATGGCCTTAACGATTTCCCTGACCGATCGCCTAAAGCCCTCCTATTATCGGAATATTTCATTTTTGCTGAATTAAATTTTTGTCAAAACTCAGAAGATGTTAAAAGCTGAAATCAACACATTAAAAGTTACAAGTACGCCCCAATGAAAAAATATATTAAACCTTAATAAGTTTGACTCCTATCCAAATTACACACACTTTTAATGCATGATATTACCCTCGCATTTTTCATTGCAAGGCTCCGGCGCAAAAGGGTAAAAACAGCGCATGTAGCATATACGATAACATGAACATGGATATATGGATATGCATGTTCGTGTACGATAACATCACTCGTGATTATCATTTATTAAAAATCGTAATTCCTTGCCTTGAATAACACTGTCTTGCTATCATTTTCATATTGCTTGGTTTTTCAATTCAATTTATTTAATTTTTGGGAAACCAAAACCGTAGGTATATCTAATTCCGCTTAAAGCCCTAGATTGGGAAAGTACAGACAACGCAACCAAAACAGACCTATCCAGTACATGGGGAAGATAGTGAGTGAAGGTGTTTCTACGGGAAAAAAAAATATTGCCAAGTATTTAGGCGAGTTTTAGCCAGATGATGCGTTGTGATGTATTACATAATACTACAATGTCACGTATCCTTCCAATTACCTCGGCTGTTGGCATCGGTCGAGGACACACGTTCTCCGTACTTTATGTATTCCGCTCAACAACGCGCATTAGTGACACGAGTGCTTGCAGGCGAGCCCAAAGCTAGCTTCATCTCGTCCCTCGGAAGAGCTGACGGGGTTCCTATCTCAAGCTCATAAAGCAGATTTGCGTGAACATTCCGGTGCAAATGTCAGAGCGTAAACAAGTAAAACCTTGAACCCATAACTTTTTTACGGGATTTTTCGGGACAGTCCCGTATTCGTGCTGAATGTCCCGCGTCCCGCGCAAGGAAAGAAAATGTTATTTTCAGTATATGTAATACTGGTAAAGGCATTTATTATTTAGTAATAAACTGCCCTGTGATGTCGATGTAACACCCGTAAAATCATTCTTAAAGGAATTTCACTAGTTATCGATTATGTCACACAATGATTTCCTCGACAGCACACCTGTCCCATTATTTTGTTTTCAGGAATCTGGCAACCCTTTCAGGAATCTGGCAACCAAGACACATACGAAGGATAACTATTGACCAACCTTATGTATGTACATACATACCTACCTGTCTCATGAATTTGAACGACGATCGTAAAATCACTAGCTGAATATGAGTCGGTATTCGAATACAAGGCCGGTGTGTAGGAAAGTATGGTAGGTATATTTCATATGGTACCCAATTTTTAATTTTTGTCGACAAATTTCAAGGAAACAAATATCGAAAGGCATATTTTCGCAGACCAGGTCAAGGATATAAATTCCGTTGTGAACACGATGCTCCTTTAATCGCTTTAACGGCATACTGCATACCGCCCAAGTATCAAAATTCTGATCTCTTATTTAACTTTCCCGAACTTCCACTCTTCCCCCTCGCGTAAGCATTTAGTTCTCTATACGGTCGCGAAGGACGCCACCTGCCAGTCGCGCGAGGGTGAGATGTGGGGGAGTTTGGGAATGTGCGCGATTCGCGCAGTTCATTGAGATCATTCAGAACAGTGATTGCGCGAGCCTTGTAGGCAAATATGAGCAGCTTCTGGCAGTAAATATGCTATTGTGTGTCAAGTCAAATGAACATAATAGGACAATTACAATACCGACCCCAGCACATGTCTCCGCTACTACCTTTCAGCGATGAAACTGACTACTTAAGGAATCTAACATATCCACCAAGCTAACTAACCTTTCGCATGATGTCCCCTCTTTGCAACCAACCCCGGGAAGAGTATTTAAATTTCGAGTACAGGAGGTGAGAAATGACTGTGCACTCAAACAGTTGTTTGAGGCATTCGCTGATTGTGCTGAGACTTTAGTGTGACTGTTTAAGAAGGGAATACCGCGTCAAAACCCACAAAAATATTTATATTGTCACAATGGCGTCCGCTTGGGTGTCTGACTCTGATCGAAGTATCTGCCGGCTATGCCTGGGGGAAGATTACAATTATAGATGTCTTTTCGACAAGGATTACTTAATTGATTCATTGGACCTCGCAGAACTCGTTAAAGATTGCGTTGGTGTCTTGGTAAGTTACTACTATAGGCCTTATTTCGAATCATGTTATTGTCGAATTCGGCTGCGGCGAATGTTTTGATTTATCGTGATAGAGAACATTTTCACTGTTTTGTGATTTAAGTTATAATTTTCAGTTCCATTTAACAACAAATTTCTCAGAAACTTGCGTCTAGCAAATTAGATTATCTTAGTTATTTTATTTCGGTGCAATTGTAAACAGTGATTACGTTCCGTATTTCTTTGAACAAAACTCATGAAACACCCGTACACTAATGTTAATTTTTTTACATTTTAAGGTATCTCAATCTGACGGATTTCCTGATCGCATTTGTTCCTATTGTGTGGAGAAAATAAATTATTACTTCAATTTTAAAAAAATGTGCCATGAATCTCAGGTTAGGCTACGTAATAGCATTAACATAGTTGAAGACCCGTACAAGGTAAGACCACCGAGGATACCAACAAACATATCCCTACTGTTCGTGTTAGTAACACATAGTGATTTGGTATACGATTGTAAATTTACCAAACATGTTTGACTGTGTGCTTTAGAGGGTAGTAGATTCTGGTGCGAAAAATAACTTGGTTGATAGCGATGATTAAACAAAGCGAATACCTTACTACACTTAAAATTCGGTTGGGTATAAAATTTTGAAACTGCTCGACAAAGATATCGAACAGGAATTTACGCCGAGATCCGTGGAACGAAGTTCTATACCTTCCTTTACTGTAACCGCTCGGTCCCTTCAAGACGAACAAGGTCAGTTTCATGTACCTACTGAAGGTTTGCGCATAAGCAGCTAGTGGATGAAGGTATGGGCCAAGGAGAAGAAATTGCGTTCTAATTTTGGATCCAAAAATGAAATATGAATGACTAAAAGTATGAAGGTGGCGTGAATGTGTGATGAAGAGTATATTTACTCCAAAATTTGTAGTGAACGACTACGTCATGGATAATAGCAGCTCTAGGAAGTAATTTTTCTACTCTCTCATTTCGTATTCAGTGAAATAATTATATTCTATCCCGGAAACCTTCAATCATATTTTAGAAAAATATTTTTATCCCTCAGTGTATATTTCAATATTTTTTCTTCCTGTCTGCTTATGGAGTTATTTAAAGTTTCCTGCATCCTAGTAAGATACATGTAATTTCATTCATCATTCTATCTTATTCTTAAGTACCTATATGGTTTCCTCGAGTTTCCATTTGTTTGGGCTTGTTTCAATGCCTAATAGAGATATAATTCGTATTGGTTATGCGCAAATAGTACTTTCATGTCACAATTCATCATGGGGTTTTGATGAAACCGCGACAAAATTAATATCCAACTCCTAGTCAATAGCTAGTCATTGACCCAAGAATTCTTCTACGATAACTTACATATAAGTATATCTAACATACATTTTTCTGTGCATTGTTCTATGTCAGTGAGCTGTTTGGCATGCAGTACCTAATTAGTTGAGTTACGAAAATTGTTGAAGTATAGTTTTACTGATTTTTTAAAGCATTATCTCATTACTGTCCAAGTGAGTAGAAAGATTAGTCACTGGATCTTCAAAGAACTAGAGATTCAGTGAACTCAACTGAGGTGACACCATGACATTTAGATAAGACTCCTGATTGTTGCTAGCAAAAGCAGATTTGACTGTCTTGACTCTTGGCAAGGGCCTCAACATTGGATGATTGCTTGTTCACAGTTTTCCATTTCTAAGTTTTTGACCACTGGAGGGAAGGCTTTTCTCAGAAGACAGCAGGTGATAAGACATAGGAATACATTTTTTACAGGGTACCTCATTGACTGATTATAATCTGGATGTACTAATGTCTTATGGAATCTTTGATGGTTAGTAGGCAACTCAAAGGCATCAATGATTTCCTTGGTACCTTGGTATTTACCTGGTAAAGCTCTCTGAAACTGATAGTTGTGGCTCATAGCCAACCAAAAGCAAGGCAACAAATGTCTTATCAGATTACCCACCAGAATCAATTAAAAAAGCTCAAATGTATAATATATGAAGACTTAATTAAATTTTCACAAAAAAATGAATTCATATAAATGTTAATTTTTCAAATTAAGCTTGAAAATTAATCTGTTAATTTTTTTATTGCATGTATCTTAAGGGGATGCATGGGTTTTTGTGTTTTATGTTCATATTAAAGAGAAACTTTCTATGCGATGCTTTAGGAAATCTCTGAATCGTATGAAAAAGTTGATGTCAAACCTGAGGATAGTTCTCTGGTCCAAAATGAGATACTTGTTGCTTCTGAGGAGACTCCTGCAAGCAGTGAAAATACAGCATCAGCAACAGATGTGCCCTCAGTCACCTCTCCTCCAGAGTCAAAGATTGAGGTTGCCACTGAGACAGCATCCAGGTCCACCAGCTCTTCAGAAACCTCTATAGAGCCTGTATTGCTGGAAGAAAATGAAAGGCTTTTACAAGAGGCTCTTGTGAAGGTTAGTCAGAGTGTATTTTAAATATATTCTGAAATAATATTCAGTGTAAAGAGAAGACTATTGAACATGGACGTTATACTTGTCTGTTGTTTCAATTCATCCCTTTAATAATCTCTTACAAATTAATGGTCCAGCCCCTTAGAAGCAATCCAGAAATTAAAGTGTTAAAAGTTTCTAGGATAGTGAAAGCCTGTCATGAAAGCCTACATTAACCTGTTGTCTATTAAGTCGTTATCGTAGTTATGTCCAGTTTTATAAGAAACTGTGGAGATCTGGTTGGTGTGGTGGCTTGAGTATTGGCTTCCCATTCTGAGGACCTGGATTCCAATCCTGGCAGAAGCCAAGATTTTCCATTCGTGTAACAGTCCGTATTAGAGTGCTGTGTGGAAAGGACTTCAATTTCATTTCTCCATCATCAAATGGTCTATTAAACTGTGGATCCCTCGTTGCCTTTTAGGGTTTAAACCTCCCCCTCCCCAAAGACATTGCCGTGATATACATTACTTTCTATATTTTGCACTAGCATTTACAAGTTTGCTTATTGGGTTAAAAAATTTAGTTGCATAGCCTTCACGAATGTTAATTTAATTATTGTTTTAATGAATAATAGTCCAGATATCATTTTATGGTGATGCACATAAATATTTATGAAACCCCCCAGAATGAAATCCTGCGTATGCCACTGATGCTGATACCAGATTTCTCTCCACCCTTCCGATTATTTTTTGCTGAAAATTATAGTCCACCATTGTTATAAATGAATTCTATTTTTGAGTAACTGTTGGGTAATTTTCTTTTGGCAGCCTTGAAGCCTTTAGAATAGTGATACTGGCAGAATTCAGCATGAGGCCAAAATGACTGGATGCCACCATAGATGTCGAAAATTTTAAAGACAAAAGTTGATAACCAGAGATTATAAAATTTTGTCAGTAGGTTTGTCCATAATATAGAGAAAATATTTAACTGAGAAACGTATTTTAAATAGTATTAAAATTATGTTTTACTATAAGGTTGCATTTTAGGTGAGATGGAAAATATCAGTCCCCTGACTTGCATTGTCATCCAATTTAGATCCAGTGATATACTACTATACCATAGTTGAGATTAATGATTCAAAAAAATTAACGATAAAAATTAGTCATTAAAATTGTGGTGAATTATTTAATTTAATCATTACTTTTTAGAAGAGTTAACTTTTAATCGTTAAAGTTATGCATTAACTGATGCAAACTTAACTTCAGTTAATTATTTGTGAATGTTGACCTGTCTGAATATGGGTGCAAAAGTTGCCCAACAGACAAATGGGAAAATAAAACGATATCTAGAATGTAAGGGTAGTTGTTCAAGAATATAATGAATAGGCCCAAACGAATACATCCTAACAGAAGTGGGGCTGAGGGGAGTGACCGCTTAAGTTTAAGAATGCACCCTCAGACGAGAAAACATGAAACCACGTGATGACAATGTCCTAGAGGGCTCGTATGCCTTACTCGGTGACATCATGTCATCAATACTTCATAGTTGAAGCCGAGAAAGAAGGGTCGCCCTAAAAACCTATGACAGATAATGAGGGGGAGGGTTTCATTCAAACTTAAGTATCAATTACAATGCGCCAGTCTATGCATGCCTACACTACGAAAAGTAACTTTTAACTTTAACTAGTTACTTTTGACAGAGATTAACTTTAACTTTTATCAGTTAATTGTTTTGGTCACTTTCTCAACTATATATTATACTTATTTTACTTAATAAGTATAACCATCTTATTACTATAATAATTCAGGACTGAAAGAGTAAGACTCTTTCAGTCCTGAATTATTATACTTAGGAAAAATTACTTTTGCATATGTTTGCTCAAAAAGTGAACTATAACTTTAGTAAATATCAATAAGAATCAGCCAGTAACCAAGGTGGCGATGGTCAGGGAAAACAAGGGAAAACCTGGAATTATCAGGGAATTTTGTAAATCTGGAAAAGTCAGGGAATTCTCATAACAGTCAGGGAGAGATAGGAAATTCTCGTTATTTTTCTACCATTGCGTTTACCGGGCAGTCTTTCCCCCTTTATTTCACCAACTAAAACTAATGTCCGTCGCCGAAGTGCATAGAATAAGCCCCGTCAATTAGTTGAACATTCAGTTGTGAATCTTAGTTGTTTATCAATCGTACGATGTATCCCTTTTGTATATTCTTAATGCGATATTTGCCTAGTAGTGTTACAATTCATGATCACCATGTATTCTACACATCACAAGGAAACCAAGGCTATGCTATTAGGAAGATTTTACCTTTTGTTTTTTTAACTTCCGAGACCCAGGTCAAGAGGTGGTTGGAGCACACTAGCTCGTAGTAAATATGTGCTTGCAGTTCTAAAAGTATGAGACGATGATTATTAAAATGGTAATACAAGTACGATCACACGTGTAAACAAAATCTTCCGTAAGATCATCTTCGATTTCCATACCCCCCTTCACGAGACTATAAGTAGAGTCCTCCTCCCCTCCTAACCTTTCATGCTTGACGTAATTATTGAATGGCCCCCTTAGCTCCCTCTTGAAGCAATTAGTAAGGTCAAAAACCACCTCAAATATGATATTCCTAAATATGACACTGCCATTGCCAATACCTTCCTGTTCTTGCTCGCAGTGGCGCGATAACATTTTGTTTGTTCATACAAATCTTTTTACATTTTTGGTTCCCTCTTACAGTAAAGGGGTTATGACCATGTTAATCAAAATGTTATTTGCTTCACTCGTACCATCTGATTTTGATCCAGTCCAACAACTTGGCTTTGGTTTGTATATTTCGCTCAGCTTAGTGATACCTGTGCCGGAGTCCGCCAGTAAATTGGCCATTAACTTTCCCTTCGATGCCTTTTCAGTAACCTTCAACTTCCCAGAACTACCATGACACACCACCTCTTCCTTGAAAATTAGACATTGTCAATTTGCAATTTTACCGAAGGAAACATACGAAAATATGAAACACGGCCGCGAAAAATGTATGAAAAGTGTGTACAATTTGTGTGAGGGCTTAACTTGTGAAGGTTTAATATATTTTTTCAACAGGGCAGGGGTTCAATATATTATTTCATTCTTATAGCTTTTAATGTATGATTTCAGCTTTTAACATTTTCTTAGTTTTGATGAAAATTTAATTCAGCAGAAATTAAATATTCCGATAATAGGAGACCTTTTGGCAATCGGTCAGGGAAATTGGTTAAGCCATCATGGAAAAGTCGGGGATTTGAAAATTGATTATCAGTAGCCACCCTGAGTAACGCATTAAAAGATTTAATTCTTATTGTCTTTTGATTCTAAGGAAACATTAGAGATATAACATCAAATATGTAATGAACACGATTGTGTACATGGGTCAGAAAGGCTTCATCATTGTCAATGTGAAATCCTATACTATCAGTGAAATTAAAGTGACGTTTATATAAATAATTATTTGTATAAACATCACTTTAATTTCACTCTCATTATAATGAAAGGTATTTAGTGATAGCTGAAGGGCTACTTTCCTTTGTGCTCTTTGAAAGAAAATCTTATCTTCGTTCCCTTTCTTGCATTGCATTGAACAGTTTTTCTACATGCACCCATCACAGTATCACATGAGAATATTTGTAACCTTTGAGTTCCATCTTGGCATTGGTGAAAAACCTACAGAATATTGTTGTACACCTGTATTGTAAAAGTATTGCTCAGTATGTAGAGTAACATACACACCTTAAATTTATGGTTTTTATGTATTTGTATTATGGTATTTGTTGTGATGTTTAGATTAGAGATTGTTGAAAAAAAACTCCAGAGAAAAGATGCATCACCAAATCATTTAATAAATATTTATATTTTCAAGGAAAGTGAAGAGGAAGAAGAAGTTCAATCTCTGGAGCCAACAGATGAAGGACAGACTGAGGAAAACACTCTAGAAAAACGGAGGCGTACCCGTGGGAAAGGATTACGAAAAGTTGTGCCCACAATGCAGCGGTTTGACCACCAAACCTCCTTTGCTACTTCAAGGGTCTCCCTGGGAGTGGACCAAGCTGGGACAGTATTTGTAGATGTTAGTGCACGTCCTGAGGGAACCAGGTCCATCGCAATTCAGGTAAGATATTAGTTTCATATAAGTTTTTCACTATTCCCTCTATGCTTGAAAAATTGCTTGGATGTGCATACTCATTTGCTGTATGTTTCCCATAAGTGCTTAGTCTGCATCTGCAGTATTGATGTTAGCAGATAAAGAGGACAGAAAAGTCTTTAAATTAGGCCTTTTGTCTCAGGTAGTGTGAATTACTAATTAGCAACCTTTTTGAGCATGATACCTGTATTTAAAGAACATCTTATATCAAGGTCAATTACATATTCATTTATTTTCAACTCTTATTTCCAGATTATTCCTAGATGAATATTTTTTCAACTTTTGCTTTCTTTGTATCTAGGTTGGACATGGTCGAGTGGTCCGCTCTGGTGAACAGCCATTACCCAGAGGGAAACGTGGAGGAAGACCGAGGAAAAGAAAATTGGTTTCCAAGAGTCTATCTGTTGCCCTTGCTGCTGGAACCACCATTAGCTGTGATATTTGTGCCAAACCATATGTTACAAAATATGATTTGGCACGACACATACGAACACATACTGGAGAAAAACCGTAAGTTTGAGTATTCATCATCTTCTGACATCAGTTCTCTATGCCAATAATGAATGGCAGGGTCTTAAAGCATTTGCATCCAGTCTATTCCTACAAGAAGTTTTCTCGGGAATTCCACTGGGCAATGGCATCCATTTCAGCTGACGTTTCGACCCTCGAGTCGAGGATCGAAACGTCGGCTGAAATGGACGCCATTACCCGGTGGACAACCCGAGAAAACTTCTTGAAGCAGATACGCCGGGAAAGCACCAATTCCTACTTCAGTCTATTCCTACTTTACCTTTCCCCCATTCAGGACATCTTTGCCCATTCGTTACTGAATGGTACCTATGTATGCCTTATATCATCTCTGTTTAAATCCTCTATTCTTCTCCATTCCTGTATGCTATCCAAAACCTCTGCTTTACACCCATTTCATCTAACTTTTCTTTCCTCCATCAGACCATTTCCTTCTTCAATCCTCTTTTGGTCTTCTTTGCATTTCACTCTATATTTTCCGTACATCCTTAATCATACCTAGCACTTATTTGTTCATTTGTCTCTCTTTTAATAGTTTACCTTCTCCATCCTCCAAACCCACCACTACAAAGTCTAGAGTCTACATTAATCCTCTTCCTTTTGATGCAAATTTCTGAGACCATACCATGAGATAATTCATGCCTTGAGTAGTATTTTCTTTACATTTTTACCTAGTACCCTTGTCATTTATTCCCTTTCCTGAAAATGTTTCTTTGGCTATGCCATCCTTTTTTCCATGCCTGTGTTACTAAACAGTTTCATGTACAGTGCCTCCAGACGTGAATTTCTCCACCTGTGCTAATATATGCATTTTAATTATTTATCCTACCTTTCATTCTTTTTAATATGTAATTATCCTTATCTAGATGTGGATAATCTTTATCTCATATTTCTCACAGATCCCACTTTGACTACAGTGATGATGGGCTAACTAAAACTTGGCCATTTGCAAATCTACATTAATAGCTCCCTATCTACTTTAGTTGTACTTGAAGTGTCTCTAATGCCTTCCCCCTCCATTTCTTCTGCATTTAAATTAAGTCAAGTTGGCAATTATGGGTGGCCTTACACCTGCTTATCTCAATCCACCCCAATTCACTTTCCTCTGTAGTAACTTGGACTATCTCATCAGCCATGCCATTAGAAATTTTCAATGAGACATATCCCAAGCAAATTCTTAATTTATTTAGTATTGGCATAAGATTCTTTCTAGACCTCCCTGTCAAAAGCCTTAATGAAAACCACATAACAGCTACTAACATTCTGATTGTAATTTATATTCTTCTCTTTAAATGTTTTCACTTAGGCTTATGTTACATATTCCTCTATTTTTTCGAATGCCTAAATGGTTTCCCCTGAATAATCTTTCTGTGATGCTGCTTGCATTCTGCAGTCATCTGCCATCATGGCAAGTAAGGTTAATGTAACCTCACTCAATTATTACCTACAATTGCATTTATGTTGATCACAATGGAGAAAAAAATGAAAAGGAAAGTTTTAGACGTAATTCCAAGAGAGACATTTTTAGAAACTTTGACATAAAATATCAAATACCAGTGTATTAAGAAAGTATGAAAATTAGTTTTTCCAGGCCTCTTTCCACAATTATTTGTTTTGGTGATGATATTTCACTGATTTTGCTGGTGTTCTACTAATTGTAACTGAAAAATGAGCAACTTCCACTGAGAAAACTTTTTTGTGACCGGATTTTGCCTTTTACAGCATCTTCATGCCTGAAGATACTGTAAAAAGCAAAACCCAGTCGCAATAAACGTTTTTCTCTGTGGAAGTTGCTCATTTTTCAGTTACAATTATGTTACGTTTCCACTCAATCACACTTGAAATCTCAGAATTTGTTTTACTAAGGTTCTACTAGCCTACTCAGGTCAGCAATAGATCTTCACCAAGACAAATAATCACAGAGCAAACCCCAGAAAAACTAATTTTCATTAACTACAACTCTGCAGAATGGATGGATGGCAATGAAATTCAATATGAATATCATCAAGTACTTTATCGGTGATATTTTATAATTGACAAGAGATCAAAAAGGGAAATGAAAGAAATGTTGGTAACATGTCCATAATCAACATAGATTATGGGAGTTTCCACGTTTGGTTTTGGATGTTTTCATTTGAAGTTCTTTTGTTTTTGTGTTAATGGAGTTGGGTGTTCAGTTGTTTATCCCACCATACCACTGTTCTGTTGTAAGAGTCATGTAGTGTCAATAAATTGGTGAAATTTCACCAAAACAACAGTGTGTTGAGTGATTTATTGTTTAGTATTAGTTTGTTAAGAAAGAGTGTAAGATGACCAGCACTGCTTTTAGAAGTGATTATAAGAGAAAAAAATTGCTCAAAACATGGTGAAAAACAAGAATCTGTTTTCAAGGTTTGGTGACACATGTGCCTGAAATGTTCCAGTAACTGGTGTACTAGTGAAACCACAATTCATATTTGCTTTAAGTAAGAACTTCCATCCAGGAAATGGGGGTTGGACTGCTTCTAAAAAGATATATAACATACCACTCAATGTAGTTCAGTAGGTGTTGCGTCTTGTTAAAGTGGCTAAATCAGGACAAAATCTTCATGCAAAAGAACTCCCTGTCTGATACCTGCACAGTAGATAAAACAGGTCTCTTCTGCCAATTAACCTCGACTAGAATCATAGACGAGAGGCAGAAGCTTTGATGTTCCCGCACCACTGTGTCTAATTTCCCTCAACCTCATTTGATTGACCAGCAGACAGTTTTCAAATCTGATCAATCCTAACCCATCATTTCTGATCACCTTACTTGTGTTTGCCTATGTTCCTGTAAAAGAAAGAGTCAGTGTACACGGCTGGGAACCGTTGGGTGCCCAGCCAACTTTACACGGACCCCAATCACCATAGCCAGCTGATTAAACTTCTCCACTCTCATCCAAACATTTCCTATTTACTACGGTAAATGATGATGCAGTTCAGAATTCTACCAACATTGGCTTGTAAATAGTCCCCATGAATACAAGGAATTATGAATACTTTTACTTGAAGTAATTTATTTACTATCAGGCTAACGTGGCTTTGTTGCCATTTTATATTTTCATTGTAGGTCATGTTCACAGAGTTTTAAGGAAAATGCATTAAAGGACTCTTGAAACAAAAATTTTCTCCATATTATTATTGCCTGCTCGCTGGTTATTTTTTGTGAGGCTCTTAACATTTTTCCATTTAAATACTGTAATCCCTCTTACATTCATTTTTCTAGGTCAAAAAGTGGAAACTTCATACAATATGGTTAATGCCAGTAGAGTTAATTTTTATGCACTAAAATAATGATAAATTTAATTTTTACAGGTATGTCTGTGGTTTCTGCAAGAAGGGCTTTACAATCAAAGAGAGTCTTACTCGACATTTGCGTTCACACACTGATGAACGACCATTCAAGTGTGATATGTGCGGCAAGTCATTTCGCCAGAGTGCTACCCTCATTGCGCACAAACGCACTCACACAGGAGAGAGGCCATATGTCTGTGAGGTGTGCCACAAATCTTTCTCCAAGCAGTCTAATCTTGTGGGCCACAGGCGAATACACACTGGTGAATTACCATTCAGATGTGAGGTCTGCTCTCAAGCATTTAGGTTTGTTTCTCCATTGTAGTGGAAGCTTAGTTGTAGTGTACTTTTTCATATTTTTTCCTCATCTGGGAATGATAAGTTATAGGTGCATAATTTCTTACATTAGTGTTTAAACATTTTTCCAATCAGTAGGAGACTCAAATTAAGTCATAATTACATGGATTGGAAATATCATATTCAATAACTAATTTGTAGTTTGAAAACAAATGATGTATTGTTTTGTCTTGAAAATCACCAATATGATTATACTCTTGGTTTGATCATTCTTGATCTTGGGATCAACTGTTGTTTATTACTTTTTGGAATACCTGTTACTTATTGTAAAAACCTTTTTAAAGGCTTAAGTACTAATGAATTTGGAATTACAAAATTAGGTGCATGTACTATCCCCACCCTTCCCTGTTAATAATTTATTGTAGTAGTTAGCTCCACCTCACTTCCTCCCCCCATTGTCTTTACATAATATATTGACGGCCCTCAACATTCCTTCATGGAAGCCTTCTCACCAACTTTACTCTTAATTGTCTGCAAGAAAGCTTGGTTAAGATTATATAATATTGAGCATTTTTTGTCATGAATTCTTTTTTTTTAAAGGGAAAAATCTCATCTTATTCGTCATCGGCGGGTACACTCGGGGGAGCTGCCATATCCCTGTGGCTTGTGTTCTCAGGCATTCAGGTGAGTATTTATTGAACTCATATTTAATCAAAAATTATTTTACTTTAGATGGCATGGTAGTGTGGTGGATAGAGCATTTGGTTTCTAACTTGTTGGCCTAGATTCAAAGCCAGAACTGAATGTGTTGAAGCTAAACCCAATTAGAGATGGGCCACTTGGTAAATTACTGCGGTAATTTTCGTAAATTACCGTGGTATTTTTCGTAAATTACCAACACCCCTGAAAATTACCGTAATAAACGGTAATTTTCAGAAAATTTCTTCCTCATGAATAAACCATTGGAATTGGTAATATTATAAATTAAGAAGCTAAAACGATTTTTTTTACACTGTGTCCATGATTAATTCCAATTAATTCAGAGTAAAATAACAAATGCACATTGCGCAGAGGTATGTCTTTGGAACGAAAATTTCTCATAGTATGACAAAAGAGTATTGCGTGTTGCTGCCAACTTTGTTTTAATTTTTTAATGAGTTATTATTGATAAATTTCGTGATATGTTTGATATAAACGTGGGCATTTATATCTCTATGCTATTTGATTTCGTTTGGAGTCCTCGGATAAGGATTTGCAGCTCAAAACTTAAAATTACCGGAAAATTACCGTAATTTACCACGGTAATTTACCTCAATTGAAAATTATGGTAATTTACCCATCTCTAAACCCAATGTGTGCAATTTTTCTGGGTGCCAATTTTTTAATGCATATCATAAGTGCCGTGGATTAAAAAAATTAATATGTTTCCCATGATCCCATGATGTACTATTTCACTGACTATTGGGCTAAGTGTTTGGCGAGTTTTACCCTAACCATTAAACTAGCCCTCAGATCAAATAATATGGCCTTGGTTGGTCTTTTTCTGTTATTTTTTCAAATATTTAAAGAGCTTTTCGAAATGATTTAGCTTAGCCCCATAACATGTGAACAAAATGCAATTTTCCCCTGTGTATTCAAAATATTTAGTACATATGATTTTTCTTATTATTTTAGTATCATCAAATCCTTCCCTACAGTAAAGCGTGAAAAATATGTGCACACAATATGCAGGAAGTGTGAAAAAAGTATTATTTGGAACACCTAAGTGTGAAAGAGTGTGACGTAAGTGTGTGAGAGAAGTGTGCCAAATTGGGATTTGTCAAAAAATGTGAGATGAGTGTGCATGCATTTTTTGCACGCTTTCTTCACACCAGGGCTTTGTTTAATTCATTACAGTGTTTTCATTATAATCATTGTTTCATTGCCATTTTTTCATATTTTTATCTCTTTTTGTTCTAAATATTATCAACTTTTTTAAATAATAGACTTTTTCATTCAGAATTCAGAGCACCTTAACAGAGTGAAAGTCACAAATTCCTAGTATGATTCATACAGATCCAGAGAATATCAAAGGGCGAAAATTGAAAATGGTCAAAAATGACCTCCTCCATCTTTCGAGTGTTTAACCTTCACAGATGCCTTTGCTGTCTCATACTTTCTTTTTTCAGATTTGTATCTCTTTTTGTTCTAAACATCTATTATCAATTTTTTTAAATAATAGACTTTTTCGTTCAGGATTAATTGAAATTTGTATTGTGTCAAAAAATTAATTGGAATTCTTCTCTACAGGCATTTCACTCATAATATGTTGATGAGCAAGTCTTTTCAGTATAGACATTTCCCAAAGATGCCACTTTCAATGGAGTTCCACACTCCATCAATTGCAGTCCAAACGAAAAAAGCTGGGATAAGCATATGACCTGCAAATTATCGCTGGTCCTGGTGGAGATAGTTGGCAATATTACCTAGTCGTGGGGTCATGAGATGAAATGGCAAAGTCTACTCCTGCATTTGAGTTCCAATCTGAGTGTTGCATTCAAATTAGTTATCACCTGATGTGCCTTTACTTCTTTCAAAGGCCCACAGAGATAACCTCTACAGACATTTCTTCATCTTGGCAAAGGGCATTCATTCTGTTTGATTAGTCCTCATATTTAATGTAATTCTTGTCATCTTTAGAGTACATGTTTTTTTCTCCCCAATAACCAGCATTGTTTTTTATTTAGCCTTACCTGAGTGTTTCTGTCATGAACAATAGAATGTAATACCAAATGGGAAGGTAATGTAAGGAATGACCTTCAATCACAAAGAATAATGATATTTTCTCAACTTTCATGATGCCACATTCAGAAATTTCCAGTGGTATTTTCTTGTTAGTGGTAGTTTGCTTATCTGGTTCAGAATCAGTTTTACTTTCACTGCAATGAAATCCTCGCACTCAGACTTTACAGTATTACTTTCACTGTCATATCTGTCAGACACTTCAGATTCACCTTCTGGTATCTCTTAAAAAATGGCAACATGTTACTGGATGATTAAAATGCTACAAAGAATTAAAAATGAAAAGTTCACAGCAATATTACAGCACAAAAATTACACTGCATTCAGCCCTACAACACCTCACTGAGTCTTAAAAGGAGAGCACTACCTCTTCAATGGCGTGTATAATGGGAGTGATTGGTAGATCAAGGAGAGGAGGGGAAGAAATTTAGGAAAAATATGACTACTTGAAATGCCTACGGCAATGGTGAGTCAACACTGAACTAGTGAGGGACTCTGAAAGAGAGAACACCACAGTCTCAGGATGTTCTGCAATAAAAGTGACGGGGGTCAAAAGTGACCCCTTACCATCCTTCTAGGTGTAATGGTGTAGTGGAGGCAAAGTTTTAAGAATAATCCAATGAAATATTAAAAAATATAGAGCACCTTAACAGAATGAAAGTCACAAATTCCTAGTATGATTCATGCAGAGCCAGAGAATGACAAAGGGCGAAAATTGAAAGTGGTCAAAAATGACCCCCTCCATCTTTTGGGTGTTTAACTTTCACAGATGCCTGGGCTGTCTAATATTTTCTTTTTGCCATGCACTAAATGATTATTATATAGAATAGGTTTGTCTTGCTCAAAAATAGAAATGTCTAATTTTTCATGAATTTGAGTCATTGTTCTTTTGAGTAGCTCTTTTGACAGAATACTCTTAGAGAATTGATGTTCATTGTACATGTTATCAGTGATTTTGGCTTGTGGTGCCTGCAATCTAGCTCTTGTTGACCCATTTTTAAAATGATTGGGATCATATTTACTTGCTGATCATTTATTTTGTTATTAAGTTTGGCACAGACAGATGTGGCAATGTTTTTTTATAATGGCATTCATACTATAACTTTTGGCTGTTGTTTTGTCAAACTTTCCCTGTTGATGTTAGTTAAGTGTGCTTTTCATTTTTAGGGAAAAGAAGCATCTTGATGAGCATCGGAGAACTCATTCAAACGAGCGCCCATTTTCATGTGACATCTGTTCGAAGACATTCAATCGTCTGTGGAACTTGAAAGCACATAGAAGGACACACATGGAAAATCGTCAGCCGACTACAACTCTAACGTGTCATGGTTGTTCAAGATATTTCTGTGACAATGCCAGCCTTCAAGCCCACCAGAAAGCAGGAGTGTGTCATAAGCTCCCAAAGCTACCTCTAACATGTCAGGCATGTGGACGAACATTCCAAGACAACCCAAGTCTTATAATGCATGCTAAATCTATGGCTTGCCTGAAAGTGCCACCAGTGCAACTAACATCTTGTCCACAGTGTTCCAGAAGTTTTCCAGATAATCCCAGTCTCACCAGTCACCAAAAGTCGGGCTTGTGCCCCAAATACAATCCAAACGTCAACACTATCTCGTGTCAAAATTGCTCGAGGACATTTACAGACAACCCAAGTCTTATTGCCCATGTCAAATCAGGTTCTTGTCAGAAACTTACTCAGGTCTCTTCCCAACTTCAGCAGCTTGATCAGCACCAGCAAATTGAACAGCAATTAGAACAACACCAGCAAATTGAACATCAACAGCAAATTGAACAACACCAACAAATTGAACAGCACCAGCAATTGGAACAACACCAACAAATTGAACATCAGCAGGTTGATCAACATCAGCAAATAGAGCAACACCCTCAGATTGATCACCACCAGCCAATAGATCAACACGGACAGCTTGAGCAACACCAGCAGCAAGATCAACATCAACAGGTTGAACAGCACCCACAGCATGAACAGCTGCATCAACAGCCTAGCCCCCCATCCACAGCACCTTTGCACACCCCACAGCAGTCTCAAACAACAGTTCAGATGCCTCTTACTGTGGTGTCAGTCACTTGTCATGGTTGCTCCTCAACTTTTGTTGACAACTCTAGTCTTGTAGCCCATGTAAAGTCTGGCTTGTGCCACAAAATTGCCCTGTCCTGCCAATCATGCTTGACCACTTTCAGTGACAGTGCATCCCTAATGGGCCATGTGAAATCAGGAATATGTCAGAAATTTGTTCCAACACACTTACACCATGCAGCTGTTCATCAAGCCATTCATCCTTCAGTGCATGCCCCAATCCATGCTGTTGTTCTCCCTGCAGTCCATGCCACTGTTCTCCCTTCTGTACACCCTTCCGTACACCCTTCCGTCCATCCTTAACTCAAGTGATCTCAGTGCTTCAGAGAAATAATGTTGCATCTCTAACAGTAGTGACAAATGGAATGCCCTCAAATTTCTGTGATTATGTTGAACTTTTTAGGTTCATCAGTGTTCTTTCTGGTCAGGGTTTGACAAATACTACAGATACTGGATATGCACTGATGAATGGCTGACCTGAGGAGAGAATGTTAAGAATGTATGCTATGGAACAGTGCATTTACTATGCTGTGGAATAGTGCATTGCAACTATGCAGCATTGGAACTATGCTATGGAATAGTGCAATGCTGTGTTTAATTACGGTCAGATAGTAACTGTCAGTGATAGGAAAATTGAGTCCTTTGGGGTAGTATTGTGAACCTTTTAATCGTGTGCTTTTATTATTTAGATCAAAAGTATGTACTACCACTTGCAATCATGTGAGAAAATATATAAGAGGACTTCAAGTTTACAGTGTCCAAAATGACCTGATTCAGTGACTAGTAATTGTTAAGGTTCCAAGATTATCATTTCTATCCCATTGTGAGTAAAAAGAATCTCTTTCTGGAATGTAAATGGCACTTTCTGCAGGTCCGTTGCCCTTATGATTTGAGCTTGTCACTGCATGATAAAAAGAATCTTATGTTTTTGCATAGAAAATACTCATTATTAGGAAAATTATTCATGATCTATCCACCTCATTAATTAGCTATTGAGATTTTAGCTAATGTGTACAGGTATAATTCTAATCTTTTACCTACAAAATGTATGATAAGGTGAACAAAACCCTATCAGTATCTATTTTATCCTTGAGGTTCTGAGGTTCATCGATTACATGCATGCTTGTTCTAACATTCCATTCAATGAGAAATTCAGCATTTCTGCTGAATGAAATATATCAAGGGTAGCAGAACTACGAAACTCTACCTCTAAATCTGGAAGACCATTAAATCTTAGGTATTTGCAAAATAAAAAAATACCAGTCAATCATCCGGCTATCTCTTAAAATACGGACCAGTATGCTCATTCCTGTTTCTTTCCATCATCATGTTCGTATCAATGTTGCGTTATCAAAACCTGATAGGTTAGTTGGCATTCATAAAATATGGGCATGTTATGATGAAATTCGGAGACTTAAGTATGATCATTCATGCCTGTATAAAAAGCATGCTCAGGGGCCCCTTATTATTTTCGAGAGATATATTCAGACCTGTGATTAAAGAGAAAATCTTGAGATTGAAAAGTGAGTGCATACAGTAGGTCAGGGGATCGTGGTGGCCTAGTGGGTAGAGCACTGAGCTACTGACCGAAGGGTCCCAGGTTCATATCCTTTCTGGACACCCCCATCTCAAATCCTCATGATTCAATTTTCTGAGTGTCAGAACTCCATAGGAAATCGCAGGTGGCCCAGGGAAAGGAACTGGCCCCCCTACCCTGAAACTTTGAATTTCACACACCAATGGCTTAGTACGGGGTGAGCTCTACCCTCACCTATCGATGACCAACCTTCGGGTTGAACACAACTTTTTTTACAGTAGGTAAATGCAGGGACTTAGAGACACAAGTAATTTTATACTTGGGAGGCATTTTAAGCAATTGTGAGATTAAAAGATACATTTAAATAGTTTTATAATGCTAGAAGGAAATAAAAGTTCCGCTAATAAAATTGCTGGTGCCTCAATCTCACAGATGACTCGGTAACTAACTAATGGAAATTCTTAGTGAACAAAGACCAACTATAGAAAGAATGCAGTTATAATAATAATAATAAACTAACTGTACCATATGGATGTACAAAATCCTTTGGCCTCATCACATATGAGTATTGGGCGTTGGTAATTAATACACTAAAAAAAGAATACAATATTATTAACTAACAAAATATTCATCAATGCACCTATAAAAACATTGCTAAAATGGATCAGTAAGAAATTCTTTGATGCTAGGACAACTTTTCCTGGAAACCCCTACTAAAATGTGGGGACAGAGTGAATATTCCCTGAATTCTTGTGGAAAACTGCAGCTTGTGAGTGGTAAGTATCTTTTAAGCATTAACGTTAAGAATATGGCCTTTGGAGTGAGCTTGATGAAAATGAATGTGAGAAATAGTGAGGGAAATATGAAGAAGCTTTTTTACAAAGTGCACAGGTGAGTACAGTTGGACCTCAGGTTTGGCATCCTATTATCCTGTAACTCTATCATCCAACACATTTTGTATATGGGTCATTCCACCTCAATTCAACAAACGTTTGTCCCTTAGGGTCTCAGATTTTGATAAAAATTGGTGTATGGGAACAAAATGAACTCATACTGAATATCCCCAAACAGTTTTGTGAAAAAAAATTTTTTGAGCGAATTATGCATATTTTAATTTTTTCGCATTTTTAGCAAAAATCCGTGCCTTAAATCATATTATCACTTATATCTCCGCTTGTAATTGTCATACAGCAATGATTAATAGCTCTTTTTAAAGCTAAATTTTTATTGAATTCGAATATATCAATAAAATATTATTTTCTTCTATACCCTATTGTTGTTAATTACTAGTGTTTAAAAAATTGCTAATAAACTTTTCTCAAATACTCCATCTTAGAATCGGCCGATTTTTTTTTTCCGTAATCTAGACATACCCAGCTAACTATTCCAAAAATAAAATTTAGTGGCAATTCATAAATGCGTTTTTTATAAATATTTAAACATTTACAATTTTCTCTCTCACGGCCCGTCGGTTCCCCCATTTGGAATACATGCAGCAGACATGCGATGCAAGCCTAAAAATTTCCTAATTGCTAAAGGTCGTGGCTATATGAGATAAAAACATATTATAAACTATAAATGTTAATAACAATTGAAATTTGTTCCTTCACTTTTCGAGCTAAATATTGAGTTGATCCAAATTTCTCTTGAATTTTTGCCACACTCCAGATTTTAGGCAGTGTAGACAGGACTTAAATTTTTTTCACTGTAGGAATTAGCTTCAGCAAATTTTTCCTTGAGTTGACTTAGCATTTCACACCCTACTAACTCTTATGGGCCGAAGGAAGTTTTTGCTTTTCCCCATACTTTCCCGATTGCTCTTCGATAAACAGAAGTAATTTTATGAATTTTTTCTTTAGAGTATTTTCTACTTCTCAATTTTTTCTATTTACTGGTGATGTACCGATTTCGGATAAACTCAGGTTGATTTTTTCTAGCATAGATTGACGAGGTGAATAAGGTGCACCATCGCTCTCTCCTAGTTAGTCACTGTCATTGCTGGAGTTGTTTGTAGGTAGCGATACATGAGCCTCCGCAAATTGCAAACCAGAAGGCCCCAGTTGTGACTACTGCTTCTGCAGCCACAAGCTGCTCAGAAACGTCTTCTTGATGACTGATGGGAGACCTTGGTTTGTCACCTTTCGCGACTCCCTTGTTCAGAAATACTCTGCACTGACGACGCAATTTTCTGCCCTCGACCAAAGACATCGCTCTAGTGCTGAAAATTTTCGATTTGTAATATTTGGCAGTAATTGTATGTAAATTAACACTACGGATATTGCATTGTAGCTTAAATGGATTACAACACTGTTTTTGACGCTTTGAATAGAAAGGAAGAAACGATTTTTCATGGTTAACGCACACGGTTTCCACTTTGACACCTCTTCTATCCTTGATGAGCTGCAGATTTCTTCGATACATTTAAATACACTGTCTGGTGAACACTTTCCTCCTCGCACTGGATGGAGCAAATTTTGATACAAAACATTTTCTTATCAGATATCGATGAAATTTCCGAAATTAGTTTAAAAAAGCTATGTACGAGAAAAAAGAGAAGGCAGACAGCTCTCGAATAAGAAGATGCACACGTGGTGACAGACACAAACAAACTGAGACTTCTTCGGTGAATAAACACGGCTGTCAACAAAAACATGTAGAGCTAGGTGCTCTTCCTTCAAGCTTTTAGGCACATACCGCAATGGGCAGAATTATCCAGCAACGGGGTCATAAAAATAGGGTTCTGAAAGGAAGTGGAAACGTTTTTCCCTCTTGCCCTAATCGCTAGGTGCCATAAAATATTTCTTTTTAGAGAAAGTTCCGTTTACGGAAAACGTCTCAGTGCACGAAAATCCACAGCTGCAGGCTCTCGACTCGAATTGAAAATGAAATGTTTTTGCATGGATAAAAAATATTTTGACACTAAAATCGGAGTTTGCAGTAAATTTGTCTATAGAGATAATAAGTGTGAGATAGCAAAAACGATGAAAGTTTTCTGCTAGAACAAATGATTCAAAATTTTCCATGATTGTAATTTATTATCATTTCATTTCATCAATGAACTATACTTGATGATTCTTAAAAAGTATTTTGATATTAATTGTCACAGAGTTTTGGCTCAAATAAAAGCTAATCCGCCTGGAAACTTAAGTGGGGCTCAATGGTAATTTCTCTGCAAACATCCATTTAACAGAACAAATAACAATTGTTGTTAACATTTATAGTTTATAATATATTTTTATCTCATATAGCCACGACCTGTAGCAATTAGGAAATTTTTAGGCTTGCATCGCATGTCTGCTGCATGTATTCCAAATGGGGGAACCGACGGGCAGTGAGAGAGAAAATTGTAAATGTTTAAATATTTATAAAAAACGCATTTATGAATTGCCACTAAATTTTATTTTTGGAATAGTTAGCTGGGTATGTCTAGATTACGGAAAAAAATCGGCCGATTCTGAGATGGAGTATTTGAGAAAAGTTTATTAGCAATTTTTTAAACACTAGTAATTAACAACAATAGGGTATAGAAGAAAATAATATTTTATTGATATATTCGAATTCAATAAAAATTTAGCTTTAAAAAGAGCTATTAATCATTGCTGTATGACAATTACAAGCGGAGATATAAGTGATAATATGATTTAAGGCACGGATTTTTGCTAAAAATGCGAAAAAATTAAAATATGCATAATTCGCTCAAAAAATTTTTTTTCACAAAACTGTTTGGGGATATTCAGTATGAGTTCATTTTGTTCCCATACACCAATTTTTATCAAAATCTGAGACCCTAAGGGACAAACGTTTGTTGAATTGAGGTGGAATGACCCATATGCAATTTTTACTTCACGAATTGTCCATGCTGAGCACTTAAGGCAGTGCTCACACCGCACTATGTTTACCAGGATTTCTTTTGGTCTTGCTCTCAAAGAAAGGTTTCCTGCTCCTTGGCATTGATAGGCATCAAGATTGTAAATGTGTAACCAAATAAGAGGCAGAAACAGTAAAAGCAGATTGATTCTTTTCAGAGATAGTTTCCTGTGTTGCTGAAGTCACCAGAATGAGCGGATAGTGAATTCTGCTTACCCTGGTCACTGCACCGATGGACGTGAAAAATGTAACCATGTAACTGAATGGAGGTGGACGCAATAAAATCAGATTTAGGCTTTCTGGCTCAGGCAAAATCACTGGAATGTAAAAATAATATTTCACACTGGCATGCAGACTCTGCTGGTGACATGCAGAGACTGCTGTACTCTATAAGCAGTGATAATTTTAATAAATTCACCATACATGTACCGACATGGTTATTTAGCCTATAGCCATATGACTTTTTTCCCCATTACCCCGGTATCGCGAGAAAAAAATTACGTAGGATGTCACGCGGGTAGCCTACATTATCCGGGGTCAGGTGGATGAGAGCTAGTGTACTCTGCGAAGTTCGATCCCTATTGCAGTTTAATTTTTTTTTTCAGTCATTGCATCGAAAATGTTATCATCTTCAATTTCAAACCATTACATCTGAATACTCACTTTATTATACTTGTGTTGTTTAAAGATGTACCGTTAATAAATTTAGGATGATCGGGTCGGATCCACGGGTCTTTCATTTCATTCGCTATTGAAATCTAATCCGAAGACAGTAAAAATTTCGCCGCTTAGTGATTGATGCACCCCGCGAATGGAATGTATGTATGGTAGATACTGACAAGGAGAGGTTGTGTAACTCGGTCACGAAATTAGGAGATTTTTTCCGTTCCACAAAAACAAATTTAAAAAATACTCGTCGTTACTTTTTTCTCCATACGCCCGGATGTGCGGAAAAAAATAAAGCCGAAAGTCACGCGGGTCGCCTATATTCGCCAGATTGCCGTGAACCTATGATAGCGTAGTTGTTAAAAATGAGGGCAAGAATACTGCCGGTCGCGAGTTCGATCCTTAAAACTGCCTAGGAAAACAGGCCATGCTGTATTCCTAGGGTAATGCAAGTATAGGCAGTTAACAAAAGTAGATTATCAGAAATTTCATGTCAATTTATAAGTCAAAAAAATAATAAAATTTGGCGTTAATGAAATGATTGGAAACATTTTTTACTGCAGAATTAAATCATGGAATCATTACATTAACTTTACAATGTATTTTTGAGTGACTCATTTGTAAATATAGTTTAAACAATAGAAGTACAAAAAAGTCAGTATCCACACAAAGGTTGGAAATGAAGGATGATGAAGTTTTTGATTCAATGGCTGAAAGAAAAATTTTAAACAGCTATAAGAATCGAACTTCATTACCTGCAGTCCACTACCCCACTCTACTATTGTCGGATTACCTTATTTTGGAGAATACATGCTCCCCACATGTCATTCTACTTTTTTCTTGCAAAACCGGGCCAATGGAGAAAAAATCCAAGACTTTTTGAAATTTTGCTTCTAGTACATACCATGAAAAGAGGCTAATCTCATTTCAAGATCAGAGTTACACAACCTCAGGAGTATAAAATTCTCAAATTTCATTTTAAATGTCATTATTAATAAGACATTGCAAATTTACTAGTTTAGCAGCTTGAAATATTCTATAAATATAATTTTTTCATCTTTATTCTATTTTCAAAAATGGAATCCCCAGATATTCCATAAATGGGATCTTTTGGCCACATTAAATTTTTTTTTGTTTCTAAAAAAGAATTTGAAAGCATTCAAGGATTTGATTAATAATTGGAAAATAATTTCTTTATTAATGAAAATGAACTTGTTTCTTTTAACTGCACTCTAAAGAATAGTTGTAAAAGTTTCAAAAATGTATTCCTTGATGAGTATGTGATAAGGAAGGTGATCTTTATATTAGAAGTAATAAGATAAAATAATGAAAATAGTTATTGCATCCGTAAATCTTGATCCAGGAAAATATTATCCTCATAGATGATAGGAAGTTGATTTTTTCTACAATAAATTTACTTGTTTTTTGGTAATTCTATTGTTGCTGTATTTATTAAAAATCTAGGATTAGAAAATTAATAAAATTCAGAATCGACTATCTGAAACTAAGGATCCGAAACCGAGATAAAGATCTGAAACTGAGATAAAGATCCGAAACCCAGGCAGGGATCCGGTTCCGGATCTGACAAAAAACCTGGATCCTTCTATCACTAGTTTTGATGGACTGCTTCCACTCTTCAAAGCATTGGTTTTTCCTAATGGTACCTTCACTGAATTATTTCTCTCTTCTAATCAGCAATTTCCTACTTGCTCTTGCGTTATCCAATTCCATTTCATATCCCTCTCCCTTGTTACCAAGAATTCTGCCCTCAGTACCCTGTTCCTAATTCCCTGCTTCATCCACTCACCCTGTATCATAATTTCCACCATCAATACTTTTCCCAATTAATTTCTTGTCTTACATTCATGGCTTTCCTGCCCTCAGCATATATCTAATGTTCCATGTCCCTGTTTTTGTTGGCTCTAATCTATCCTCAGTCATCTCTTCTGCTGCCATTCAAGACTTTGGCATTATGATGACAACAGAGAACTTGCTTAACCCCTGAAAGGTGTGACGTCAACCTCATGAGCTACGACTCAGTATCACAGTTTATGCCAGTATTGATAGCTCTATTTTTGACTCCATCATGACACAAATAATGAGCTGCTTCTCCATTGCCCACCCCAAGAGTATTTTTAACTGGACAGCATCACTTAACATGTTCAACACTGATGGATGACAATCATCGTCCGCCGGGTGCTATCTGCTGACTGAGGATGACGATCGTCATCCAAGCTCGTAATATGTTCTCAAGGCCGTCGACGGAAGACGCCATCTCGTAGCTCTTCCCTTTTTGTTGTCAGTCATTCGATAGCCCTCAGAGTATGTGCAGTTGCCACAGCCAAAGTTGCCCACACCGAGAAGTGCCGTTACAGCAATTTATTTTTTATGAGGTAAGTTATGTTTTTTGTGCTTGTTTTAGCTTTATATTTTCAGTTTTTGTGAGTTTTTTCCCATTACTTTTATGAAAAACAATATTAGTTTTGATCTCAAATACTTAAATAATTTTTTCAATTGACTGAATCACACTCCCCCTCCCCTCCACCTCACCCCGAATTTCATTAAATACTGTAACATCTGGTTGATTTTTTTCAAATTTTTTTTCTTATTGTAATATATTTTACTAAACATCCACTCACATGTATGTAACACTAATTGATTTATTATAATGAAATAAAATTTAGTTTACGAGTATATGAATCATCATTTTTTATTTTTTCCATTATCAAGCCTCATTTTTACAACCGCACTGTTGATGTTTTTGGTGTATTTTCGTTAGTTACTTGTAAATTTAGCTTGAATGAAGCTTTCACATATATTTATTCCCGATTTTATAATTTGCTTCTGAATTGAAAATATAACAATCCTAGACTACATATTTGCAAATATCCAGAATATACTTTGTTAAGAATTCCCAATTGATTAAATATCTGCTTTTTTCTAGTTTTTCATATAGTTCCTCTAAAAAACATGATATTTATCAATGTACGCAGTATAAATCTAATTGATGTTAACATTCATTTAGCAAATAAATTGCTGTTTTTTGTGGATTTTTATTTTCTAATATTTTTTATCTCTCGTGTAGGGACAAGAGAAAGATATCTCAGAAATGTCAACTCTTGGGTTATGTTTTTCTCTATTGGAAGTTGGTAAGTAATTTTATGGATTTTCCTAGGGTTTCAATATTTTTCCTCTGGTATGCACATAAATATGCCATACTGCCGAGACAAAATTCATATTTTTAAACATTTTTTCTTTCAGAATGATTTCACTGAACGAGATGGCTAAAGCAGAAAAGAATGGAAAGGGAAGGCATTACCAGGAAAAGGGAGTGCTCACCGAACCATCTAGATTGGTTACGATTTTTTATTTACACCAGGTCTTCCGATTCTGATGTAGGCGGGCCAGACATATCAACAATGTTGTATGGAAATTAATGGAAGGAAAGCTGGACACTGGACAGTCTCTTTTCATGGATAATTACTACAAAAGCGTTGACCACACCACTTGCTTGAGCAAAGGTCCTATTTTACCAGAACTCTTAGAGCTACCCGGAAGGGGAATCTACCTCACCTCATAGTGAAAAAACTGAAACATGGGGAGGTAGTGGACGTGTTCAGCACCAATGGAGTCTGCATTATGAAGTGGAAGGATAATCGGGAGGTTGTGATGATTAGCTCCGAATTCGGGGGTAACTTCGTCGATGTCTGTCGTCGGTGAGGGGTTGACGTTACTTCCAAACCGGAGGCCATTGCTTGATACAATGAGTGGCATTGATCACTTTGATCAAATGATGTCATATCACCCCATTGGGCATAAGACTCTAAAATGGTATAAGAAGCTTGCTATCCACATACTTCACCTCATTTGAGTTAATAGTTATTTCCTCTACTGTAAAACCCATCCCAAAATATCTTTCTACTCTCTCTCCATAATTAGAACCCTCCTCGGTCATTCCTACTCAGAATCTGTTCCTCATTCCTCCTTAGCCTGCCATTCAGGGCCCTTGGATAATCTAGGCAGTTCCTAGAGACTTCTGATATCGACGAAAGTCGGAAATGTGTACCTCAACGACTTTGCACACATTGCACATATAGAGGGTTCAGGAAGGACCCCGAGTATTTTTGCCCTGCCTGTGAGGGATGCCCACCACTTTGTTTCAAGCCATGTTTTGAGGACTTTCATATAAGTATTGAGTGAGTTTGAAATGTTTGTTGTCATTCATCTTATTGTGTATTTTACGAATGAAATTTTGGGGTATTTTTTGTTATTGGTTGGATATGATTTGATATTTTTATGTAATTTAATGTATTTTGTTTCTACTTGTCTATATTATGGCTGTATTGTGTCTTAATGATATGTAGTATTATTTTATGTATTTTAATTTTTTGTGTAATTTTTATTTCTGTATTGGCATTATATTACTTATGACATTTTATGCATGTATAGGTATGTACCTACTCCTGTTTTTTTTAAACATTTTTATTAATTTCTTTTTCTAGTGCAATTAATAGTTTACATTGTAGTATTTAGGTCAAAATCCAGTTTTTGTTATTTCAATTACAATAAAATTTAAATTTATGCATGTATTTAGATGAAAATGACTTATTTACTGCGTTTTTTTAACTCTTTTTTCTCTTTCAAACATTTAGGTAATTTACACTCTTTTGTTTATTTTTTCATTTGTATTGACATTAAAATGTTTGAGACGTGCTAAATAGCTGTAAAAAAATTCAGCCATCAGTTTTGAATCATAATAGTTGATATTGATATCTAATGACTCAACAGTAGAAAGAACAAATTTCATATAAGTAGTTTATATAAAACGTCAGAGGAGCAGAAAATATCCTAATAAAGTGAATTACTGAATCTCACTGCGAGATTATACAAAATTACATTATTCATGAAGGTAAGAGATGCAGGAGATAGCATTCACGGAAAAATTTGGTAAAGAATTATTTTGAAGGATTTGGCAGTCTGTAAATTGGAATCTGCGAGGTCGTAGATTTCAGAAGGAATTGATGGAAAGTCGTGAACTACATGAACATTTATAAGGATGATTTTTAAAAATTTTGCGAACAAAAATATAAGTAACAAAATGTTATAAGGACGTCCGCACATATTTCGTCACAAGTAACAAGAATCAATGGAAGAAACTTCGAAACTGACAATTGGGGAGAGCATGCAACCACACACAACACGCAAGTGGTGCTATCGGGTGGCAGCAGACGATGATCGTCGTCCAAAATAAAAATTCATTTTCTACACGTAATTTTTATTTTACGGTATTTTTGTTGATTGACTTATTGCTCTTAGTGGCAATGCATTAAGTAACTTTAAAAAAAAAAAAAATCAGCCACTGGCAAAACCGTAAAAAAATAATGCCATGTTGAACATGTTAATATACTGCCCCACTGGGGTCAGATGCCTATTTGTTTCCAATTCACTGAGAAATGGACACTGTGTGCCCTCTATTCTTCCCTATTCCATTCCTATTTTACTTCATCATAATACTTCTTAGCAACATACCTCTAGGTTTGTCCTAGGTATTTGTCCCCTGCTTTTCCTCATGGTGCTTTTTAGTTGCCTGATAGCTTGGCTGGCTAGGAGTACATCATGTTCAAGCATTGGTGATCTGGATCAAGACAAGTTTAGTGTTTTCTTAAAGCAATTCACATTCATTTTGTAACTATAACTTTATCAATAGAGCAGTAATAATAATTTTTCATCGAGTAGTTTTCTTAGAAGGGAAATAAAATTCACCACTACGTTACCATAAAATCATCTAATTGTGGAATGGATTAATAGATCTTCCTGATGATAGTAGTCACAGATCATAGCTGGGTTCTATTGATACAGGTTCGAGTACACTGCATCATGCTCTTATCTCCAAGCATTCTGAGAGTTGAATCCTGGCTGAAATAGACTTCGTATCAGTAGACAATTCAAGTTAATGGAAAAGTTTGGAAGTGAAGCTAGCAACTTTTGCTATAAGGTAAATTTTCAATTAAAATATTAATATTTTTCCTCCACATTCTAGCAAAATGAAAACTGGTGTTCTGAAATATTTAGCATTTGCATCATAGTGTATCATTATTTTGTGGATGAGTGTGGTCGCAAAATTATTCAGAATAGGTACCTACCTAAATAGCATGTTAATAAGAACGCTGGTGAAAATAAACTGTGACAGACAGTGTGACAAAAGCGTGAGCACAGTGTGCTTAGAATGTGACAAGAGCATGAGTACAGTGTGCATAAACTGTGACAAAAGTGTTAATTGGGACTCAAAAGCATGCAGAAAGCATGATAGACAGTGTGACGGTACAGTGTACGGACATTGTGCGCACAATGTTCGTACACAGTGTAAGGACACTATGCACACAGTGTGAGGACATCGTGAACACAGTATGTGGACACCGTGCACACATTGTGATGGCACCGTGCATACAATTGGTGAGGACACTATGCACTCAGGGTGAGGGCACAAAGAACTGCATGGGGACACTGTGTGCAAAGTCTAAGGGCACCATGATGAGTACACAGTTACGGGGCACTCTTCATGGACTTAGAGAGCAATATGAAAACAACTTGAGGGCAGTGTACATATGTAATTACACAGTACTTACCCAATTTAAAGGTATTGTAAACACGGTAAATATGCTACAGACGATAGTTCATTTTGCAGTTATATGGTGGGTAAAATGTCAATAATGGCAACTTAAGCAAGACAATGGTACCTTAATACAGACAATAAATACCTTTGCTTAACATACTAACCTCCATCATAATATTGTGTGTGTAAATACCATACAGTTGTCTTGGTGATTAATTTTTGCAGACATGATACAGAGAAAAGAATCAAGTTACATTCAAGAATCAAGCCATGACATTGTTTGTACAGTCAATGAAAATTCACTGTAAATTTTATTTAAACATGTATTTTGTCTGATTCATTCCATTATTTACCAAAAAAGAATGCTGTTTGAAGAAAGTTTCAATTAATTAATTTTTTCACCTAATATGTAAAAAAGATCAATTCATCTATAAATCAAACTATAATGCCATGAAGCTCACTTTTTGCATGTTAGTGTATGTAATCAATACTTAGGCCATTGCATAATGTAGGCAGCAAAATTTTTTCATAATATGTTGAAAGTATGTGTAAGAAATAATCACTACACTTCCATTGATTTCTATGTTGGGTATATCTATTTTCTTCATACAATGCATACTGAGCCCAAGACAGGACAGAAAGTGCAAAAAATGTGCTCTCATGGTGTGAAATTCTCCTTTTAGAGTTCAGCACATTGTGGTCACAGTGCCCCTCATGCTTTAATGAGAGCACAGTATAATGGTACGATTTCTAAGCACTTGTGAAATGTTTGTAATGTTTCTAAAATTTGTAGAATTGAATATGTTTGGATTCACTGTGCTATGGGGAGTCTTTTGTCCCATCAAGGCATCATGCCTCTTTGACTAAATGTGATATCATGAATAGGCAAACACTTGAAAAATATTTATATGGAAGAACTTTTTACTAAATTAATTAAGAAGGCAAATTCTTAATATGAAAAATTATTAATATATTGATTTATAATACAAAAAGGCAAAGCTTAAATTATTTATACTTTACTGCCTGTGAAAGAACCCTGATAGCAAAACAAACCTGCAGTGAGTTTGCAGGAAGGTTGTCATGAAAAGGCTGACAATTCTTACACCTTGTTGCAAGCCTGCTGCAGGCTTAGTATTACCCATGCTTGCTGCAAAGTTACACGGCAAGTTTTATGAAAGCTCTGTACAAGTTTCATACCAGATTAAACTCTGCAGAAATATTGCATGATATGTGGGTTAACCCTGGTGAAAATGAGCCGTTCCAGAAGTGTGACTTGAAGTGTTTGACAGCTGTTGCCCAAGTGTTCATGAACCCTTGGGGAACCATTCACGACCTGTATTTTTGCCCAGATGAAGCGTTACGAACAGTTCAAATGAATCTGTTCAGGAAGCGTTCTCCAACTGTTCGTAAAGCATTCTCCAACTGTTTGTAAAGCATTTTAACTGTTGGTAGAGCATTTTAACTGTTCATAAAGCATTGTAACTGTTCATAAAGTGTTTTAACCGTTCGTAAAGTGTTCTCCAACTGTTCATAAAGAGTTCTCCAACTGTTCGTAAAGCATTCTCCATCTGTTCGTATAGCGTTCTCAAACTGTTCAGGAAGAGTTCAATAAAATGTTTAGAAGCTGTTGCTCAAGCGATCATGTACTGTTCACAAATTTTATTTTGGCTCAATTGCATTGTTACGAACCGTTCAAATCATTTTCAGGAATCACTTTCAAATTTAGGGAAAGCATTCTCAAGCAGTACTTCAATGAAAGTTAACGTGAATATTTCATTCTTGGATTCTGCATGAACAATTTATGAATGTTTCACCAACACTTCAGCATCAACATTCAAGAACAATTTACGAACACTAAGGTAATTTGAATACCTAGGCAATTATTATTTACATCTTACCTTACAACCCATCTCAAATATTGTTCACGTAATGTGCTCCACAGAGCAAAGGAGGGAATTACTTAAATAATGGGGCAAGTTTTCAATCAAAATTAAGCATTAATGCTCCCACCTAGCTCATATAACTTGCTTCTTCTCATATCGGCTATTTTTTTAATTTCATATCAGCAGTTTACATATAAAGTCTATGAATACTATGATATGGCACAAAAATGAAATATTAAAATTAGGGATGGGTCGGTTCCACTTTTAATTCAGTTCCGGTTCGGTTCTTAACTTCGGTTCTCGGTTCCGGTTCTTAATTTACCACTTACTCTGCATTGCTCAATGGTAAGATAAGGTAATCAATAATCATTTTCAGAGACTGAATTAGAATAATTCGCGACTTTGAAGGATCTAAGTACACTATTTCAGCAGGTCTTAATGTGAAGCCTCCACTTTCGGAGTGTGAGTAGGTTTCAAACTGGTTTTCGTGCCAATTATTTCGGTACTGATTATTTTTGGCCTCGGTTCCGGTTCTAAGCTCAAGAACCGGTGGAACCGAAGAACCAAACCGACCCATCCCTAATTTAAATCAACAGTATAATTTATTTGCCCATGATAAGTTTAGTTGGGCATTATTAAAGTTTATTTTAAAATAAACATTTAGAAGTAACTATCCTTATGACGGTCCCACCAATAATCATTTATTTCAATATGAGGGCATACCTAGATAGCTGACTATCCATGCGTACTGGGCAAGGGCCTAACCAGGTTAGCACACCGGTTCCCATGAGATCACCGAAGGTAAGCACGATGGCCCAGGACAGAGGTTGAATGGTTGACCCTCCTTTGCACCTCTACCACAGTGCCCTTGTCCCCTGTTTGTAAGTGATGGGCAGAAGTTGACGGTGTCTGGCTTGACTACGTGGAATTCCTTCATGATGAGGTTAAGGAAACAATGCACTTCATCATAGTGATGGGCAGGTTAAATGCGGGTTGGCACAATGGATCTAAAGAGGTCTAAGTGCCAGGAAGGCTCCAGAAGGCCCCTTCCCATCGCTCCAATTTATTTTATCCATCCATACCAATAATAGTCGTTATATAATTAGAGACGTTGGTTGCTGTTTATATTTGGCTGAACTCTGGCACACATTACATTGGGAGAAGTAATTATAAAAGTATAAAACTATGGTAACTTCTGCCCTTAAAACCTTCCCCCATATTCAGTTATTGGATATAAATAAGCATGGCTGAAATGAATACACATAACCGATATCCTTTCAATGCTAGGTAAGATAAATTAAATAGCATTAGTTGAGAACTTTCAGTTGTCTCCCTGGGGAGCTGCTGCATGTGGAGCTGTCTTTTCCTAGTTTTTGCGCCAAGTACTGCTACATCATCAGTGTTAAAATAATAAAATTAAAACTTCGGCTATTTATTGGAGACACATGCCCCCTCTCTTTGCCCCTAGTTTCATTGTGTTTCTCATTGGCAAATTCCCTGCAGCTGCCAGTAGGTGATAACTGGGGGTTTTAGAGGGCTTTCCCCCATGTGGCACACAAAAGAATTAATGCGGTGGCATGGATGAAAGAATTCCAAGTGCCAATGACTCTAACACCGAGACCTACCTCATTAACAGGCAAGAACATTACATGTAGGAATATGTAAATCACGTAGGTAATAGCTTGCTGAAGTTTATATATGGTACCCTATATAAAGGACTTACACGAATATCGAAACACTTTATGGAACATGCAATTAAGGAGAGGGAAATATCAGACTGCCTCACTTTACCAATCACAATATTGATGAACATAACAGGCCATTTACTTACCAACATTATCTACAAGATCATACTGAACATTTGAGTCACAGATTTATTCACCATGACAGCTACTTAATTAATTGCGCTCTCTAGACATTTTTACAAAATAGTATTCAAAATTATGCCCGTCTAGCTACAAACACAACAAGCCAGGATACAGTCAAAAAATGTAACTGTACATTAAGTCCTACAATGGTTTGTGTGACATTTGGTCATACTTTGATGACAACTGATGTCATTACCAACAAAATATTTGGAAAACTACGGGGTCTACAAGTACTAATTGTTGGAGTGTGTGATTTTTCTTGTCATTGCATTCATATTCATATCGTATAAGTTGGCTATTTGAATTATCGCCTTCTTTTGTTTGAAAAGTGCAGCTGCTTATTGGCCTCGCTTTGTATTGTACTTGGTTGTTTATTTTCTGTCTGTATCCATGTGTAACTATGTATTAGCATCTTAATATATGTTAGTTACAAAAGAAAGATGTAATATATTCCTTTTTCTAACGCTCTGCTCCACAAGTAATTAGTTGAGAAGTAAGAATCAATTAAGCATTGCAACAGGTTATGGGCCCAGAACACCCTATCACCATGCGAAGTTAGTGAGAAGCATTAAGTTACAGAAAGATAAGGAATTTAAGATGCCAACGAGTAAGATACCGAAGTCTAAATGGCCGCCTAAGAGACGAGGGAATCAAAGATGCTTTTGAATGCCGATGGTTCTAACTACTACCCGTGGTAAAATGTACTTGAGGCCAAACTGATTGACAAAAATTGCTGGAACGCTATCAACCCAGGGTTTGGTGACGTGATTCACGGCAAGGACGATGAAGATGAGACGATAAGCAGACTCAATGCTGAGCAGCTAAGAATCAACCGAAAGGCGCGTGGTATCATATTTGAGGCCCTGAACAGCTCCACAATTCATGTCGGTGAATTTAAGCTCGCGAAGAAAGCATGGGACACGCTACGCCAAATGTACGGACAGTTTGGCATTATTCACACAATGCTATTCTTCAAGCAAGTGGCGAGGTTAGATAAGACGGCCGGTATGTCCATGCCCAAGTACATATTGACAATGCACGAGCTCATCCAAAAGGTGAGAATGGGAGGAATCCCTATCGACGACCGGTGCTTTGCGGCATTTCTCCTCATGGGTAGCCCATTGTCCAAGCACGACTTGCTCGTGAGATCATTCGAAGGAAACCTTGGCGAACTTATATCCAGGAATGTCAAAGGAAGGCTGCTAATGGAAGAAAGGAGGTCAAAGCTGGTGGCACCGTCCTCAAGCACAGAGGACACAATAGCCCTGAAGGTTACATTCAATCAGAAAAATAGTAGGCAAGGCAGTGGCAAGTACAAGCACGACAATCAAGGTGGCGACAGTTCTCAAGGTAAATGGAAAGGAGAACACAGCCAAAATCAGATGAAGTGCTACTTATGCAAGGGACTTGGTCACACAGCAAGGCAGTCTCCTGTGTGGCTTGCTTTCAAGGAGCAACAGGCAAAGAAAGACGCCAATGGCAAAGCATCAGTGGCAAGCTGTAATAAGCGGGACGAGAAAGTGGAAGCCGTACTCCTTTGTGCTGAGGGTGATGCCCATGCATATGTAAGCAGAGGATAAGAGGGAAAATGGTTTGTCGACTCTGGAGCTTCTGACCACATGTGCAGCGACATAAATGCATTTAAGGAGCTAGACATATCAAGAAAAGGATACGTGAAAATTAGTGATGGATTCAAGTTACATGTTGAAGGTGTCGGCACTGTTGAGGTGAAATCAGAGAGGACAATCATCTTGACTGAAGTTATGTATGTGCCTAAGCTCTACTGCAATCTACTATCTGTGTACCGACTGACGGAGAAAGGTGGAAAAATCATTTTTGAAGGAAGAACTGACATAGTAATGATGGAGGGCAAGACCATATTTCGGGCATTGAAGGTTAAGAAAATGTATGTTATGGAAGTAAACATACCAACAAGGCAAGAAAACGCACTCCCTTCTGTCGCACTGCAAGCAAAGTACCTACATGGAAGCTTGGCACAAGAGGCTCGGTCATGCAAGTAAGGACATGATAAGCAAGATTCATGTGCTGAGTGGATAAAAAGAAAGAAGACAGTGACAGATGCGAAGTATGTGTCCAGGGGAAGTTGACAAGGAAGCCTTTCCCTGCGAGCAACTCAAGAGCGAGCAGACCTCTCCAGTTGGTCCACACTGACTTGATGAGAAAGTTTGACCCACCAGCATGCAGAGGGGCACAGCACGTCATTGTGTTCACAGATGACTACTCAAGACATTTTTCGGTGATAACCATGAAGACCAAGGACGAGATATTGGCGAAGCTGTGCAAGTACAAAACAAAGATGGAGGCCCTATCTGGTGAAAGGCTAACAAGAATCAGGTCAGATTTTGGGGCAGAGTATGCAAATGAGGAGATCAACCAATATCTGTGCCAGCATGGCATAATCCATGAGAAGAGTGTGCCTTATTGCAAACAACAAAATGGAAGAGGGGAAAGGCAGAACCGAACCGTGTGTGAAGTGGCAAGGTGCATGCTAGCTGAATCCAGAGCTGAGAAGAGAATGTGGGCAGAGGCAATGTCTACAGCTGCTTACAACAGGAATAGAACTCCCAGCAGAGCCATAGGATTCCAGATCCCCTTAGAGCTGATAACCAAGTTACCTCTGACACTAGAAGATTATGAGCACATGAGGCCGTTTGGATGTAGAGTTCAAGCCATTAGGAAAGTACGTGGGAAACTTGACAACAAGGCTATAGAGTGTGTCATGATTGGTTATGAAGAAAACACTAAGGATGGGTATCGCTTATTCAACCTTGAAACAAACAAGGTCATTATAAGGAGGGGTGCTGTTTTTCATGAAAGACAATTCCCATGGAAGGCGACCCAAGAAAGTGCTGCAAAGAAAACCAATTATTGCCCTGGTTTGCTTGGCACCGACTCTGAAGAAAGTGAAGAGGAGAGTATATCACAGGATGACTTAAGAAACCAAGAGGACCCTGTGATTCTTGGCATCTCTGAGCTACTTGATGACCAGCATGAAGTAGAAGTGGCACCCCAAGTGCCAAGGCGGTCACAAAGAAGGCCAAAACCGAAGAAATGTGCATGTGAAGATAATAACTGCAGTGATAAGTCATGCTTAATTTGTTCAGCATTTGCAGCAGCATCAGCCTTCTAATGCAATGAGGAAGAACCTTGAAGGAAGCCAAGGCTAGTCCGAGCAAGTCAAAGTGGAAAGCAGCCATGGATGAAGAACTAGCAAGACTCAGGGAGCTAAACACATGGGAGGTTGTACCCAGACCTCAGGGGAAGACTGTTATCGGATCCACTTGGAAATTCAAAATCAAGACCGACACAAGTGGAAACCCTAAAAAATACAAGGCTGGACTAGTGGCTCAAGGGTTTGCACAGAGGTATGGTATCGATTACCATGTGACATACTCACCTGTAGTAAAGAGAAAAACCATAAGGTTGATGTTAGCTTTGGGTACTGAGAAGGGTTGGAGGTGTGAACATGTTGATGTCGTATCAATCTACATCAACAGTGACATAAAGGAAGAAATCTACATTGAACAACCAGAAGAGTTTGATGTAGACAAGCCACGTTCCATGGTGTGCAAACTAATGATGTTTGTATGGTCTCAAACAATCTGGGATGGAATGGTACAAGAAGATCCAAGGAATTCTTATTGCTATGGGATTCAAATCATCACATGCAGACCCATGTTTATTCATTGACCAAGAAAGCAAGGTTTATGTGGGATTATAAGTGGATGACCTGGCAATTTGGGTGGAGAAAGAGGATGATCTCAACAAGTTTAAAGAAAATCTCAACGGCAAGGTAGAGATAAGAGAGCTTGGAGAGATCTCAGACTTCCTATCACTCTGTATACTGAGATTTGGTGACCATTGCATAAGTGTGAACCAATGAGCTTGCATTGAAAAGATCCTGGATGAGTTTGGACTAACTGACTCGAAAGGAACCGCTTGTCCATTAAGCGAAAACTTGTTCAATGACAAAGGAGACAAAGATTGCGATGCTGATCAAGACAAATACAGGAGGGCCAATGGTATGCTGCTGTACGTGGCAAATGGCACCAGACCAGATCTAAGTTTTGCTGTGAACTACCTAAGCCAGTTCCTGTCAGCGCCTAAGAAAAGACATGAGGCCGCAGTCAAGCACCTGATGAGATACCTCAAGCATACCCGAGATTACTGTCTTATCTACAGAAAATCAGGAAGTCAAATTGTTTTGTACTCTGATGCTGATTTTGCCAACAACAAGGCTGATAGAAAATCCTTCAGTGGTTTGGTGGTACTGCTAGCTGGTGGTCCTATTGAGTGTTGTGGTACTTGATGTTGTGGTACTTTTGCCTAGAGATGGCAAGAATGAGGTTGTTGTAGAGACTAGAGATAAATAAAGTGTGTGTGATCAAGAGACATGTAAAAGAAAAGTCTAGCTAATAAAAAGACTATAAAAGAGATTATAAAACATGGCGCAGTCGTAAGCGAACCAAGTAGAATAATACAAAGAAGCAGTAGGAGAAAGAATTATCTGAAGATTAACGTTAATGTTAAAGCGAAGCACGAAGAAATGAGCTACAGCACGGCGAGAGTACCAGAGCCCTTATCGTTAGAAGGAGATGCAGACGAGAACTGGAAGTTATTTTTCTTCGATTTTGAAAACTACTTGACTGCAATAGGAGAAGACGAAGTTCAAGACAAAGTGAAATGTGCTCACCTACTTAACTTAATAGGAACACCCGTAAAAAAAAAAAATACATAGAACATGTCGATAAACTGGATGAAGCGGCGAGAGAAAAACTTTAAAAAATGCCAAATCTGGTAGTTTTATTAAAAAGCATTAGCAGACCAAAGGTTAATGAGTCGATGGCCAGATTTGACTTGGAAGACAGAAGACAATTACACGGAGAGCCGTTCGATACTTTTTACCAGGATATTAGACGAAAAATCAAACTGTAACTATCAGTCTCTAGAATCCTCAATATTAAGAGACCGCATAGTGAGAGGCGTAAATTCAAGAGATTTACAAGAAGCTTTGTTGGCGACAGAGGACCTTACGGAGGAGAAGGCAGCGCAACTGTGTTTAGCGGCAGAAAGGAGCAAGGCACAAGTTAAAAAAATTAACGGTGAAAAATGCGCAGACGACGTCATCGCATTGAACACGGTAAAGTCACAGTCGTCACAGGGATTGCAGCATCGCAGTGATCGCAGTGTACGTCCCGCCCAGCCACAGGAATGGAGACCGAGTAGGGATTGGTATCAACGGGGTAAAGGTATAAATACGAATTTCAATCAAAGACAGTGCCCGGGAACGGAAGCGAGGTGGAAAGAGGACAGGGAATCAGAGCCTAGGGACATATATATTAACTGTAGTAATTGTGGTACGAATCATAAAAAATTTGCCTGTCCCGCTTATGGGCATTGGTGTGCCAGATGTAGAAGACGGAACCACTTCGAGAAGCAGTGTCGCACGCGAAAGACTAATGAAGTGGAAGTGGTGGAAAGTTGGACACCGGAGGAAGGAAGTACAGAGAGTTGTGAATTGTATAATGTTGGCATATTGAAAATTGATAGTTGTGAGAGGGGTACCAGTGACACCATAAGAGAATGGAAGGAATCAATAAGAATTAATTCAATTGACATAGAATTTAAGCTAGATACTGGGTCGGAAGCCAATATTATACCAAGACAGATCTTTGATGTGCTTGGGGGAAGGTTACAGAAAACGAATGTCACTCTGGAAGCATACGGGGGAACAAAAATTAGTCCAGTGGGAAGCGTTGAATACATATGTGAAAAAAATGAAATCACAGCGTGTATTCGTTTTTTGATTGTTGACGGGCAGGTGAAATCCTTATTGGGTTTGGAAGCCTGTGTAACATTAAATCTTATACAGAGAGTAAATATGCTGTCGGGTAGTGAAAATAATTACTTCATAAACAATAATAAGGACGTATTTGAAGGCTTAGGGGAATTTAGGATACAGCATACAATAGTGACGAATAAGGAATGTAAACCAGTAATAAGTATGCCACGAAGGGTGCCCATTGCCATCAGAGATAAGCTTAAAGAAATATTAAACAACCTAGAAACAAGACAAATAATTGAAAAGGTGGATCAGATTGACGCGGAAACCTGGGTGAATAATTTAGTAGTTGTAGAGAAACCCAATGGAGATCTGAGGGTGTGTTTAGATCCGACAGAGCTAAACAAGGCAATAGTTAACCAACCATGTTTGATCCCTACATTAAGTGAGATAGAAGCTATGATTGGCAATAAAAAATACTACACAGTTTTCGATTTGAAAGATGGGTTTTACCAAGTATCCCTTGATGATAAGTCGAAAAAGAAATGTACATTTTCCAGTCCATTTGGATGCTATAGATTTAAACGAATGCCATTTGGCCTGTCCTCAGCTCCTCAATTTTTCCAATATGTCAGTGGGAAAAATTTTGAAGGGATACCAAATATCTTTATGTATATAGATGACTTAATAGCGGTGGCGGACACTGAGGAAGAGATGGATAAATTAAATGAGATAATTATGCAAAGGGCTAGAGAGAAAAATGTCCGATTCAATCCTGATAAATTGCAATACAAACAAAGAGAGGTAAAATATCTGGGACAGATATTTTCGAGTGAGGGAGTCAGAAGTGATCCTGAGCGAGTAAGAGCATTATGGGCTATTGAAGCTCCCAAAAATAAGAAAGAATTACAGTCTAGGCTGGGTATGTTCAACTACGTCAGATCTCATATTCCGGATATGGCAACCATAACGGCTCCTCTCAGAGAATTACTGAAAAAAGATGTGTTGTTTCAGTGGTTACCTTGCCACAACCAAGCATGGAAGCTACTTAAATATTTACTGGCAGAAAATATGGCATTATCAGGTTTTAACCCAAACAAGCCGTTAATAATTCAATGTGATGCAAGTGAAAAAGGGGTAGGGTCATGTCTCATCCAAGAGGAAGGTAAACCATTAGCATTCAGTTCTAGATCTTTGACTGAACAACAGCAACAGTGGGCACAAATTGAAAAAGAATGTTTAGCCATAACAGAAGCATGCGATAAGTATCACCATTTGATTTATGGGAAAAAAGTTATCATTCAGACGGATCATTTACCTTTGATATCAATTTTCAAGAAAGAAATCGGGAAAATCACAAATAATAGAATAAAGCGTATGAGGCTAAAGGTGTTAAAGTACTCTTTGGAAGTTAGGTATTTACCAGGCAATAAAATGTTTGTAGCAGATCTGTTGTCCAGAGCTTATTTAAGGGATAAAGTCCAGGAGGATCCCGAATTGAATGAAATGGTACATTCATTGGTTAAGAATTTACCCATGTCTGAAAAGAGGAAGAAGCAATTTCAAGAGGAGACAAGTAACGATCCTATCCTTAATAATGTGAGGACATTTTGTGAGAGTCAGTGGCCCAGAAAGAAATTTTTAAGGTCGGATAAAATTGCATTTTTTTGGAATCTGAGGAATGATTTGAGTGTAGAAGACGATTTAGTATTTCTGGGAGACAGGTTGATTGTTCCCGAGGGGGAAAAACAGAACTTACTGGAGATACTTCATGAGGGTCACATAGGTTGTGATAAAGCAATTCAAAAGGCAAGGCAGGCGCTATATTGGAAAAACATGGCCCAAGACATTAGAAACTATATTGCTTGGTGTAGAACATGTGAAAAATTTTCAAATGCCAACTGTAAGTCAGAAATGTTAGCTCAGGAATTACCGGAAACCCCCTTTGAAAAATTAGGAGCTGATATAATGGAATTTGGAGGAAAAAGTTATTTAGTCCTGGTGGATTACTTATGTAAATGGCTGGAAATATGTCCAATAAGAAACAAGTCCTCATCTAGTATAATTGATGCCCTTAAAAATGTGACAGCAACGCATGGGTTCCCACAAAAAATAATAGCGGACAATGTACCTTTTAATTCAGAGGAACTCCAGCAGTTTGCGTCACAAAATGATTTCAAAATAGTGACTACCAGCCCACACTATCCAAAAGCAAATGGTATGGCTGAAAGATATGTAGGCATAGCAAAAACTATTCTTAAAAAATGTGTGGAAGACCAAACTGATTACAGGGACTGTCTGAGGGAATACAGGAATACACCTTTAGCTGGGTTTACAGTATCACCAGCTCAGATACTGATGTCTAGGAAACTGAAAACTAAATTGCCAGTGACTAAAGCTGGTCTTAAGCCCAAGCTAGTCAGTGATTACTATGATCGTTTACACAAGGCACAAATGCAAATGAAGCAGCATTACGACAAGACGGCAAAGAAGAGAGAGGAAGTATTTAATGTAGGTGATAGGATTGTGGAACGGGCAGGCAATGCAAGGACATGGGAACCAGGGATAATAGTGCAAATACATGAGTCACCAAGGTCATTCGTAATAAGGAATAATAAGGGCAATTTAGTCAGGAGAAATTTAGAACATATCAAACATTCCAAGACAGAGCATGAAACAGAGCAGAAGGGGTCGAGGTCCTTGTGGTATCAAATGCTATCTGACAACAACCCAATCAAGCCCACTGAGTCTGAGATGATGCCCACTGAGTCTGATATTATTTCAGAAAATAACAGGGTACAAACCAGGTCTGGGAGAGTGTTAAGACCTCCAGATAGGTTGAATTTATGAAATATATATTTTATTTAAACATTTGTTGAGTTTGTGGTGGTTGTCATTTGAGTTGTATTAATATTCAGTTACATTTAACTTAAGAAATAAATATTGTATTTGAACATTTGCTTATTTCAGGTTATGTGATTGTCATTGGAGTTAGATTAGTAGCTATTCAGTTAAATTGAACTTGTGACATCTATATTGTATTCAAACATTTATTTATTTCATGCTATGTGATTGGAAGTTGAGCTGGAATAGTTGTATTAGGGTATTTTATGTTCAGATGTTCTAATTACTAAATTTATTGTAATAGGTTTTTTTTAAATATATATACATATTTTTTTAAGTGTAAAAGGGGAAGATGTTGTGGTACTTGATGTTGTGGTACTTTTGCCTAGAGATGGCAAGAATGGGGTTGTTGTAGAGACTAGAGATAAATAAAGTGTGTGTGATCAAGAGACATGTAAAAGAAAAGTCTAGCTAATAAAAAGACTATAAAAGAGATTATGAAACAATTATGGTCAAAGTGCTGGAAATATGTCCAATAAGAAACAAGTCCTCATCTAGTATAATTGATGCCCTTAAAAATGTGACAGCAACGCATGGGTTCCCACAAATAATAATAGCGGACAATGTACCTTTTAAGACAACCCCACTTGAACAACTTTGTACTTGGACAACCCCATTTAAAAGAGATGCCTGATGAAGATGCAGTATCTCATGTCCCGCGACAAACTAGCTGACCTACTTACCAAGTCCCTGACCGGCAGGAAGACTCAAGAATTATCAGTAAGGTTTGGGTTAACTGTTCCCAGTAAGATGATGATTTTTTTAAAAAGATTTTCATGGTACATCATTTTATGCTTGTGTTATTTAATTTTTGTCAAATGGGGACCATGAACATTAGTGTTGATGATGTGTTTAATTCAATAAAAATCAAGGGGAAGTGTTGGAATGTGTGAATTTTCTTGTCATCGCATTCATATTGATATCCTATTGGTTGGCTATTTGGATTATTGCCTTCTTTTGTTTTGAAAAGTGCAGCTGCTTATTGGTATCACTTTGTATTGTACTTGGTTGTTTGCGTTCTGTCTGTATCCTTATGTAACTATGTATTAGCGTCTTAATATATGTTGGTTACAAAAGAAAGATGTAATATATTCCTTTTTCTAACTCTCTTCTCCACAATTGTAATTAGTTGTGAAGTAAGAATCAATTAAGCATTGCAACACTAACATCCAATATTTTCCATTCCTTGACAAATAATAATTTCTACCAATCCACCTTAATGCAAGGCTATGATTGTAACGACGTCACACTGGTTTGGAATGTTTTGTGAGCACAATCATATTATAGCTGCCCTGGAATGTGTAGGCGAAATTGAAAACCACACATTCTTAACTCTTACAACACTCATATGGGTCATAATGACACGTGGAGGAAAAATCATGATCCCATTAAACTAACTTTAGTTAAAAAGACTCAAGTCTCCATGTAGGACCCACAATGAGACAAATACAATCCATGAATAGTTAAATCGTAAATGCTCCTCACAATGCTGTATGTACATACCACCAAATTCGTCACCTATGCATGACATTACCCTGTCATCTTTTGTAGCCCAGGATCCAAGATGCATTTATGTGCATTCAAGTGTTCAACAAATATAACTGTAGACCCCTAGCAGGAATTAACACTGCTACTAAGTTTAAAAGTACTTCAAGCATAAAGTAATAATGCATTAATTGCTGAAAGAATATAATATAACACAATACCTTCTTAACCATTATTTTAAGTGGGCAATAACGAATTTTTCATTTCTACCGCCATTACCCTGCGCAACGTTATTTTTTTCGATTTTTTCACATCCAAATAGTTGCGCCCAATCCAATGGTTGCGCCAGCAGCTCCGGCAATTATAAGAAATAACAAGAAGAATTTTGTAAGGCGCAAGCCTTAATTCTTGTGATTGGCTCGGAAGAGCTGTGGTTATACAACATATTTTTGTTGTGTGCTTACGTTTGTTTACAATGGTCTTGTGTTAACTAGGTTAGTATCTTGCAGTTTTGTGGAGTAATGAATTCAGCTGTTTTCAAATAGTGTGGGTGTTCTTGATATGGCGAGAATCGTGATACTATTTTATTGTCTTCCAGGTGAAGCACTGAAAGCTGTGTTCATTTAGACTGAAGGTCAAGTATGCAGAGGATGCTTTTCCATCCTCAGCGGTTGTTCCTTTCCATGTGATTGGGAAAACTCAAGTTTCACCGGAAAAATGACGATCCGGCTATTTCAAGTTTGCGTCTCTCTAATTTCAATTTAATATCTTAAATAAGTGTGACCTTAACATTCTTCAGCCATGTGGAAATGTTTTAATAGAGGTGAGTATTTTTTGCAGTTCGGTATTTTGTTCCTATTAAAGTTATACTGTAGGAAGCGGTGCTCGTCTTGGATTTTTAAGGAGTAGAGTACCGCAAGAATTCCTTCAATACGACTTAAAGCTTACGACACTACTTCATGTCGATAAATCTGCCGCTGCACATAGGCGGCGAAATTTAATCTATTACTGATTTATTTCTCTTCGTTCCGTTGTTTTATAGGTGTATGGGAGACCATTGACCGCAGTGTGAATGTATTCAAGGCTGATACATCCAATGGCACATGCCTTATATCATCATTGGCGAAGGATTTTGATGTCAATAGTGATGAGCATGTTGGAAATAAATCTCAGCCATGCAGTACTGGCCAGCGTGGAAATAATCTTGATTTGACGGAGAGTGACGTACCCCTTGCCCAGCAAGCACAATGCAAGGATTTAAATAATACAGTGATACTTCATTCTGCATGTAGTTCAAAGTCTTACTCTCATGACGCGCATTATTTGGAAGCTGTGAAGCCATCGCAGGATTTATATAATCCTTCAGTACTTTTCTTTTCTAAGAAAATTAAAAAAAAGTCATTCAGTGGCCGTTGTCTGACGAGGGACTTCACTAACTCCAGCGATGAGCGTACTGTAACTGATAGACGTGCACTTGCATGCGCTTGTGACAGAGTACCGTCTACTCATTTAGATTATGCTAGGGAATCGCACAAAGTTAATTCAGGTAGACGTTTTTGCAGCAATGACTTTAGTGAAGTTACGAATAGAGTATGTTTTGCAGCTGAGGGAAAGGATTTTCAATTAAATTCCTCGGCATATGTCCGTAAAAGCCAGCCAAAAGCTAGCTTTTTCTCTCTATTCAGCAAACCTACGTTCTCGCCTGACGCTGAAAATGTCAGTGGAGAAAAATTAACTTTGCCGAAGGAGAAAACTCAACCAATTGAAGTATTTAGTTCGGATTCTCATGCGAAGTCAAATTGTGTATTAAAGCTTCCTTTTCTTTGCTACGACCTAGGAAAATTTAAGGGTCTAAATAATGTTACTCTTGGCTGGTTGATGAGGCGCGGGGGTGATTTCAGAAGAGGTGATAGTGGAAGAGGTAATGGGGATCGAAGTGATGAAAGTGAAGAAACGAAGGAAGAGGCATGGAGGCAGTGCAATGCACATCAATCCTTTTTGGAGGCTATAGGATTGGTAAGCCTTCTTTTATATTTTCCTGGTATTTTCATTTCCCTCAGTTAATTAATCATTGTACTAGGTAATGTTTTAAGTTTATGTTAATATAGCATATGGATAAGTAAGAGCCTTTACTAGGCTCTCTGTTGTTTAATGAATGATGCTGAATTAGGTACATGCTTCTCTGTGCACATGTACACTGGAAAATGAGATTATGTTTTCCTCTCGTGTGATGGTGCACCACATGGTGAAGTACGTGTATAGACACGTGCCCAGATGGGTTGAAAATCATTCATTAGTTTGCACTAACATGTGTCAATTGAAATAATCCTTAATGACATCACTATCAACATGCACTATGCTGAGTTCTTAGACCTCAGCACTTTGTCTCGAATTATTTTTCATTTAAAAATGCTATTACCTACCCTTTAAATTTATTGTAGTGTTCCCATGATGTTATTTAGGTATCATTCCTACTACTTATTTTGTGAACATAAGTAGATTTTTTTAGCTGTTGGTTTTAACAACATAGACATCACTGGTTGTGTTATTTATTCTTCAATATTAAATAGAATACTAAAGTGAATTGACTTTGACTCTTCAATAATTGTTGACAAAGATAAAGGGGCAGCCTTTTCAGTTCATTCATATATTGTTAGATGAAGTAGCACGTTTTATAAGTATAATTTAACACACACTACTACATGTCTGTAAGGCACAAAACCAATTTTTGTTAATTTTTTTCAATGACCTCAAGGACTTACAGGGCCGTGAAGGTCACAGCGCACTGTACAAATGACACTTTCAGCGTGTATCGGTAATTGGAGTTTCTCAGTAACTACAGGTTGTAGTAGAATGGTTCAAATACCATTTTAATGACCATAAATTGAGCTTTCATTTGACATAGTTTTTAATAACCTCACTTGGTAACTTCTATAAGAACGATGAGTACAAAGTTTTGATACAAATTGCTGTTTTTTTACAATTTTTGCTACTTATTTTCTTATAGAAGGGTTGTGATCACAAGGTTTATATTTTTGTTATAGTATATTTGGGTACCATAGTATATTTGGGTACCATAGTATATTTGGGTACCATAGTAAATGTGTGTAAGAGAAAAGTTGTGTGTTTGTTAAGCCTTTAGCTGTTACAAGCTTCCGCAAATAGGAAAAATTGAAAATTTACCATTTTCGGGTCCCTGTATCTCTGGTGGGGTATTTATTAAAAATTTGAAATTTTCAGTATAATAAGCTTATGATCCTATTAAGAATGCACTAAAAATTTGGATTATGTGTTTTGTTTAGTTCAGAAGTTACATCAAACTGAATTTGCAAAAAAAAATTATCTCTCGCTCACATTTTAGAAGCAATGTACAGATTGATGCATATAATTAAATGTTGCCAGAACTAATCCAAATGATAGTGATAACAATATTATCAAACTAGTGCCTTAAAATTCTTAGTTGAGATAAAATTGAAATCTAAACCCTCTTCAACTCATCAATTTCAGAGGGTCGTTTTCCAACTTACTTAAAAATAGCCCTTATATCTCCTATTTACAAGAAGGGATCAGTAACTGAATCCAATAACTATAGACCAATCTCTATCCTGTCTGTTTTCTCAAAAATTTTTGAAAAATTCATGTATAACCGCATTGTAAATTATCTTGGAAAATATAATTTGTTGCATGTAGCTCAGCATGGTTTCAGAAAGGGTAAATCCACAACAACAGCTGCATTCCATCTTGTCAATACCATATGCCAGTCCCTAAACAAACATGAAATGGTCACAGGTACTTTCTTTGACCTGAGTAAGGCATTTGACACAATCGATCATAGCATTTTATCCAGTAAATTAATACATATTGGTATAATTGGTAATGCTCATTCATGAATTATGTCATACCTCTCTAATCGCAAGCAAATTGTCCAATACAGAAGTAAGTCTAAGATGGGAATAAACACCTATAAATCTGGTACTCTTGAAACAAGTTGCGGTGTTCCTCAGGGTTCTATTTTGGGACCCCTTTTGTTTATAATTTTTATAAATGACCTTCCTCTTTCATTGCCCAATTGCAGTGCAATTTTATATGCAGATGACACTTCCTCCCTAAACTCTGGGATGACCTTGGATGACCTGTCTATCAGCACAAGGCACACCTTAAACAGTATGGTGAATTGGTGTCTCGAAAACAACCTGATCCTTAACAACAGTAAATCTTGCTTCATGCAATTTCACTGTAAAATATCACCACCAACATCTACCTTACTATTAAGAATCAATAATGAGAGTATTCATCGCTCTTCTTCCACTGACTTTCTTGGTTTTCATCTTAGTGAGGATCTTGATTGGTCGCTCCATATTAATAAAATTATACGGAAAATCTCGACTGGCATCTTCATGCTAAGGAAACTAGCCCCAATTACCTCAACTGACACTTTAAAACTAGTCTATTATGCTGCAGTTCATTCCCACCTGTCCTACGGGATTATCTTCTGGGGTAACAGTAGTGCTGCAATTAAAGCTTTCTCTTCTCAAAAAAGATCAGTTAAAGCCATTGTTAGAGTGTCCATTAGAGCACCTGGAAGACCTCTCTTCAAAGCACTAAATATACTTACTCTACCTTGTTTTTATATTTTACAATGCTGCACCTTCGTAAAAAATAATCCCTCCCTGTTTCCACCAAGTTCAACCATTCATCAGCACTCCACTCGTTCCAAGAACCACATTCACCTTCATAGTTATAATCTGACTGCTGCCCAACATGGACCGCATCACTCTGCATCCGTTGTATACAATAAATTGCCCCAAACAATTAAGCTAATAAAATCTCCTTATGTGTACTTTCAAATGCCAATTAAAGAAAATGTTGCTCAACAAAGGCTACTACAGTGTAAATGAATATTTTTCTGACAGTCTATAATATTTGTATTATAAATGTTTGTATTGTGTAAAATGTTTTTTGTATTTTTATATGTTTTCATGACTATGTTCTATGTCAAATTCTTGACCAACGGAACAATAAATATTATTATTATTATTATTAAACCCGAAAATGGTAAATTTTCAATTTTTCCTATTTGTGGAGGTCATGGAAAAAAAATTAACAAAAATTGGTTTTGTGCCTTACAGACATGTAGTTGTAAGTGTGTTAAATTTGAATTTTTTTCTGAAATGGTGCTGCAACAACTTTTTTTAAAAATCTGGTGAAATGGTACGGAATTACCCAGTGGTAAAACATGGTAATACTCTTATGTGCCTAGTTTGAAACAATTCTTTTCAACACATCCACAGCTAGAGGAACATAATCTGATCAACAACTACATATATCTAAGATATTTACTTTTTTGATTTTATAATGATATCTTAAATTGGCATGTTTTCAAATTATTCAAAATAGTTCGGTGCGTATCAGTGAGTTTTCTCCTGTGTAAAAGCATAAATGGTCAGAGATGTGTTGCCTGTTTTATTTTAAGACAGTCTCAGGCACTACATGGAATTACTCCATTGTTTCACATTAAAAAAAAATAAAACTTCGATTCCACATAAAGTTTGTGTAAACGACCAGGTTGGTAACTGAGTTATATCTTCGGGTGATTTATCGGAAATTGTTGGTTTTGATGCAGTGTAAGGTGATTATGGGGTTGGGGTGTTGGCTCAAGCCTGGCAGTGGTAAATGAGAGGAGTTGGAGGTACAATTGTTCCTTTACAATGTGATTCTTTGAGTTACAAAAAATCTAAATTTTCTCCAGGGTGTCAAGTTGGGACCTTTTATTTCATGGTGTAAAATCTTTGGGATGAAGTCACTCTTTTGACTCATCCCAATCACCTGAAGTTATAACTCTAGTTATGAAATCGGTCATTTGAATAAATTTTGTGAAATTGCAAAGTTTTATTTTTTATTGTGTCACACCTGTTTTATTGATTCCTTTCCATTTTAGAAAACTATTTGCTTCTTCATCATGGTTTCTCACCGTGGTATATAAAATACTGCTAGATCAAGCCATTAAAAAAGCTCTTAAGCCCTTTTCATATTATACTTGATCCAGCACTAGATATGCTAGCTGCTACTTGATATTCAAGATGGGAACTACCATGATTAGAACCATCCTAGGTGGTGTCACATGAGCATTTGTGTTTTGCACGCTATGAAGTGATTTTCCATGCTAATTAAAGAAAGAGAAGATCACACAGTATCTGTAACATGACTTAATTGGTTGATGACCAATGGGTCATACTGGGAGCTACTAGCAAACTTAAGGTGCATCAAGTATGTAATCAAGTTGCTCAGCAAGAATTCTAGTTGGTATCCTCAACCTTGTGCTGGATCAAGTATCGTGTGAAATGGGCTTCATAGTAACCTAGAGCTTTGAATGTGGCCAACTCTTTATTTCTTTGAAAAGTACCTCTTGATCTTAACATCATGCTAATTATATGTTATTGATATTGAATGTGGAATTTTGCCTTGGGATTAAGTGCCTTACATTTTATTATGATACGGTAAATTAATGTAAATTACTTATATAATTAGGTATTTCAATTGTATATTTCAGTCATCAGCAGTATTATTTGGCTGGTTTTTGGGACAATTTCCCTTTCATCACATATATGGTGGAGCAAAAAGAGATGACCACTCTGAGAATAAAAGGAAATGCTGCATAATTAAGTCCTTGAAAAGGTTGCTGTTGACATTGAAAGATGAATCAACATTACCTCTAAAAATACTACCTAGTGCAACAGATGGAATTTCACAAGATAGTAGAGCAAATAATCATAACATAGCGAATGGCAGAGAAACTGCTTCAATAATTAAGCCACATGATCAGTGTAAGTGTTTATAAGTATTTGCATGTATTCCTCATTTATGCCCACTTCAGGTTTTGGATATTGAGTTATAATGAAATCTATTATGATAGAAAAGATTTAAGTTGTCAGGGATGACTTTTTTACCTTTTCATATCTATGAACGAAAACACACAGCTCATTTGGGATACTCCTCAAGTGTATATGTGACATACTCAGTGAATTGTGTTTTTTCATCAGGTCATTTAGCATTTTGTATCAAATACATTATTCATTTTTTTCAGACGATACATGTCCACCCTGTAAATTTTCTGTGTCAGACATAGATGATGACAATATTTTTGAGAGGCCTGGTGATGATAAAAATTTGCCTAAGACCATAGAGAATAGGTATCATGAGAATCACTCAAAGCTAAAGCTTCTCTCTGTCAATGAAGAACATAAAAATGTAATTCCAATGCCTTGGCATGAAGACTCTGGCAAGAACTTAGTGTATGGGCCAATCACCTTTGAAGAGGTAAGGCATTATAATAACTAACTAACAACTAGGCAACTAGGTCCTGAAACATGCATGATCTCCACACCCATCAGCAGCATTCATTGATCACATGCTCTCTTTGTTTAAACCACAATTTAATTGGTGTGATTCATCTCTATCCTCAGGCTGTGCAGGAAGCCAGCAAAAGACTTGAAGAAGCACAGGCAGAAGTTCTCCTTACCCTTGCTTTGGAAAAGCTGGATGCTGGCTGCAACCTTACTCAAAATGAGCCTCTACCTGCAGATCTTTTCCAGTCGTCTGCATCTCTTGGGAGCACAGCAGCAGCTTTCAATCTGGGAATCTGTTATGAGAAGGGTGTAGGGGGTGTGGTGAAAAATTTAGCCCAGGTGAAGTACTTTGATTTGTTTCTTTCCATCGACCTAAATTAGGTTTAATGCCTGATTACTTGTCGACTTCAAATTGTAGCTAAAATCTAAAATCACCGTGGGATCTTAGCACAGGTTGACCCGTCAATTTTCCACGTTCACTGGTCAGGAATAGCTTTTATTCCAGACAACTTACAATTGGATTATTATTATTCCCTCTGCCACTAGACTAGATTCAATGGCAGCCATAAGAAGTGTTAGTGTTTCGTTTGTCGTATGCTCACTTAGTTAATTTTCTATTTTTTTAATGCTGGTGTGATTGATGAATGGTCATATTATTTGTTAATTTAGATTGTTTAAACTTTTATTGTTTAAAGGTGTGTATTTTATTTATTATTTGATTTATTTTTAATATGTACAGCTACTTACAAAAAAATTGTACCACTTCCTGACGCAACCCGGCCAACAGGCCTTTAAAATCAGTGATGTGACAACACTGTCGCTGTATTCGACTGCCAAATGCAATTGCGTCGGACTGGCGCTCTCGGTAGGAGATGCGCCCGAACGAAATATGAGCTGGCGAAACCAAAGCCCCGTCATACTTGATACTGGCGACTGGAAGCTCACAAGGGAGGTGGGTTTTCTCATCTCGAAATAAAAGCTGGGCATATGATGTTGCTATGCGTTTAAACTTCGCCGTTCCAATTTGAGCTGGCGCCTGCCTTGCCATTTATTAATCTTGTTCCCAGTTGAGCGCGTGGTGTTAGTGAAGTGAAGTGTGTGATTTTGGGAGGAAAAGTAAGCCGAAAATTCACATTGATGGTGCGTGCTAGTTACGCTAGGGGAATGGCACAGTTGACACCTACTGTCGACCAAAATATTATGTGCACTCGATTTTTAAGGGTGTTTACGAAGCAACCAAAATAAACTGAAAATTTAATCATTTTAAATTTTTAGTCGTTTAATTCTACGTTAATTTCTGTGCACTTTAATTTTCTTTATTAAATTTTTGTATTCCTTATTAAAGTTTTGTGACTTTTTACGTGCTCCACTATTACACCGAGTTTCAAACCTTATTTCTCAAAAACCCTTCAAATTATTTTATCCAAATTTTAACGAAATATATAAAGAAGAATGTTTTATGCGTTTCTTTTAACTTTCAGAATTTTATCTGTCCAAGAAATGATACTGAAATCATTTTTATCAGAAACGTTTTTCTCGGCGTGAATGGTCCAAAAAATGCTATTTTAATTACGTTGCAATTCTTAGATATCTTATTGTTTGTAACATAGTTGTTAAGAACGTGATTTAATCAACTAATTTTATATCAGTTTATATTTGTATGGATCAGAGTGAGATGGGTCTGCGGCTATTCATTGTGTTAACGTCGCACGGCTTTTCCAGCAATAAATAACCACTGACCCGTAGCATTCTAACCCATAAATATAAACTAATATAAAATTAGTTAATTATTTACGTTCTTAACAACGACATATTATAACCTTAGGATATCAAAGGATTGCAACTTAATGAAAATTGCATTTTTTCAACTACCCCGAGCCGAGAAAAAAATTTGTGAAAACATGATTAGAGTATACTTTCTTGGGCAGATAAAATTCTAAAGTTTACAGAAAACGCTTAAAACATTCTTTTTTATATTGCATTAAAATTTGGGTTAAAAATCAGAAGGGTTTTAAGAAATAAATTTTGAAATTTCTTCACGTAGAATTAAATGACAAAAAATTGATATGATTAATTTTTTTGTAGTTATTTTGGTAACTTCATAAACCACCTTCAAACTCGAGTTCACATAAAAGTTTGGTCGAATATAGGTGGAGAAACCAAGTGGCAGGAAAGTTAATGGCACATATGCCAGTTCGGGAGATTTCACGGAAATCGAATATATCCCACGTGACAATTATTAATTTGAAAAAAATGTGAAAAAGAAAAGAATCCCATTAGGTTTCCAGGAAGGTGGGTTAAATTCATCACTCAGGAGGTAGCACGCATAGTGGACCGCGTAAGGGCATATACTTTTCCGACTACCGAAGAGATTACTAGGGATATTTTTCCTGTTCCGACATGCCCACAGACAGTTGGAGGATGTAATGCGCAGGACTTGAGGTAAGGCGTGCAGGTGTGAAGGAATTTTTTACCAATGCTCACAAAGTTGCGTGTCTGGACTTCTCTCATTTATTATTTTTTCATATTTTATATTTTCATTTCTTATCATCTTTCATTTCGTTATAGTTATGGGATGATTCTGAAAAATATCTTTTTTGCATAGTGCAACAATGAAAAATAAGTAAATATGATATGCATTTACTTTCCTTTCGGGAATTGGTGAGTTGTAGCCCAGAAAAAAACTCCACGTTGTTATGCCCATGTTCTACTATCATGTCTGAAAATGATAAATGTTCTCCGCAGTGTCAATGAAACCTCGTAAAGGGAAATGTGTATGATTCATATATGGGGATATTAATTTCTCAATGTCTGGCACTTCCCGTCATAGATAAAAAAATATGTTACGTCTGCATTGTTTCGGGTTTTCTTTCACGTCAGTTGGCTATTAGACCACTCTCTAGCTAATCACTAAGGTCTATTAACTAACCACTAAGGTCTACTAGCCAACTGACGTGGAGGAAAACCCGAAACAATGCAGAGATCAAACCACCACCGCGGAAACCTTCGCTCTAACAAAAATATATTGTTTTTTTCTTCTCGATTGAAAATTTTTGTGGTGTCGCTGATGTTTCGAAATCTGTTTTATTGAAACTGTTTCGAGGACTCTCTTCCGCCTTCAAAATAAGTCAATTTCAGTTAAAAATAGTATTTAACACTATGTAATAATTTCCCAATAATGGTAAGTAGCGTAAATTAAGTGAAACAATGTCAGTTTTCAATGCTGGAAGGCAATCGAAACTTATCTCTGGAATAAAAACCCGTCCTCTCTCTCTCCTCACCCGTGAGCTTCCACTCCTCAGCAACACCTTACGCCACACACCCTCATGGTGGCTTGCATGCTATGATGAAACTGTGTATCTATGAGACTTGGTTTCGCCGGCACATTTGTCCGCCACATTTCCCGACTTCCGCGAACGACAGTCTGATGAGGCCAAATCGGCAACGGATGTTCCACGTGTGTTCCTCGAAAAGCGGTTTATTCATAAAATCTCTTAATAATTTGGAAAATTGGGGTTCACTAAATTCTGTGCTTGAATGGTCAGCGAGCGAGATGGAGAGACATGGCCGTGGTCCGCATTGCGAAAGGAATTCGTCGGTTGTTTCGGGAGAGAAAACCCTCCTCGCCGCCGGTGAACTTCCTTATATCACAAGCCTTCGTTTTTCCAGCTCATGTTTCATTCGGGTTCTCCTGCAACTGTGATCGTCAGCCCGGCGCGATAGCGTTCGCCAGTCGAATACGGCTGCAGTGGTGTCACATGGAGGATTTAAAGAGCCTGTTGAGGGGGTTGCGTCGGGAAGTGTTAGTAGCTGTACAGTAGAACCTCACGTATGAAACTTTCAGCGGACAACCGAAAAAAGTTTCATAACCGAGGAAGTTTCATAACAGAGGTGTCATAGTAAGGTAACATGAAACCCTTTTCAAATGTCCAATTTAGTCTTAGCTCAATGCACTAGCTCTCATTTTTAACAACTACGCTATCATGTTCATCAGAGTCTGGCAAATGTAGGTGACCTGCATGACTTTCTGCTTTATTTCTTTCCCGTGCCTCTGGGCCTATGGAGAAAAAAGCCAAGACATGTATTTCTTTATTTTGTTCTAGTGGCATGGAAAAAATTTTCATTTCATTTCATGACCGGAGTTACAAATCCTATCCTAGTCAGTATCTATCGTGCATACATTCCATTCGCAGGGCACATCGATTAGGAAGCCATGAAATATAAAAATCTCCGATCAGGATCTGAATTTATACTGTCTTTGAATTTGATTTTAGGGCCAGTTTCACCAACGAAGATAATCTTTTTAACTCGGTTAATTTTGGGATAAACCAAGTTAATGTGACTTCTCTGTTTCACCAGTACCATTAACTCGGTTTTGGTGCATTATCTCGGTTAATATTTTTACTGGCCGTTTTTGCGAGGTGAAAGGTTATTATCCGAGATAATACTGTAAAAGCAACATAGTGCACAGGCGATTTTGTCAGCTACTTTTAGATATTAGTCGAGACATTTTAGTTCAATTATCGTTATTTAAGGCAATTACTTGGTGGATTAAGGAACGCGCAATTTATTTGAACCTAAAACCTGAGATTTGATTTATCCCGAGTGAATAAACGCTACGAAAAGCACTTAGCAAAAATTCAGGTAAGGTCTTCTCGGGATTTCCACCGGGTTAAATATTTATATAACACCAACTTCACTCACCCTGAAGACGATGAACGATTCGTCCGTGGAAACGTTGGTGTTATAAAATGGATAAATAAAAGCAAATAGCACGTATCTAACCTCTAAAACTCGATCTTATTTGAATGCATATAGTACAATTCTCACAATAGACACTCCTACACACTTCAACCATAATTAAACATATTTTATAACCCTCATGAATTGTTGCTGAGTAATCAGGGAACGTCATAGCCGCATACGGTCATGGAAACGATTTGCCCGTCGCTATAAAATCTTAGCGTGACAGCCTGCCCGAATCGAATTGTAAAATATCAATATAATTATAAACATGTATACCTCAGGTTGATCAAGTATCTCTTGTGAGAGTACGAAATTGCTCCAGCATCTTTCTTAATAAATGATGATAGGCCTCACATTCCTATAAAAAGTTTATTTTGAATCACGTCTAATGTACCTCGACCTCTACTTCTCCTCTCTCGTAGCTTTCTCCGGAAGAATTGTGGCTGCCACCGTTGTATGGACACTAGCAGTAGATGCTAAAATTAAACCATACCGATTCATTATTAATAGCTCTACTTCACTTCCGATGAACTCAAACCTCAATATCTAGAAAGCTTTGTATAATGAATATTATAATTACTAAATATACACCATTCTTTATTTCACCTATCACACATCACTTCTAAACAAGTCAGAAGACAACAAACCATTCGGACAATCGATACAGCGGCGTTGGTCGGAAATCTCCCGTGAATCGATATGTGCTATCGATAGGCCTACCAAGGCGCATCCTTTCTGCACGTAACATTTAATTAATTCGAAAGATCATTCGCCGTGTAAAACGCCCTTAGCGGAAGCAATTTCAGGTAATCACTTAAATTCATTTGCATGATAATTCGCCGTGTAAAACGGCCTTGACACCAATGACAAAAACGAAGGAAATGCTAAGTTTTAAGTGATCGAAAGGTACCTATAATAGGTTATATAATAAGTTGCTGTACGTTTTCGAGACGCTGTAAATAAAGGCAATGTAATTTAAGTTCATTCCAGTATTTTATTTCTATGTCTCCTAAACGCAATAGTGAAGACAATAAGTGATATCTTAGGGGAGATGTTTAGTGGAATTGGGAAAAGCGGGGTTTGAAATATCTTATAAACATATAGACGATTTTTGAAAGTGATTATAGATGTTTTCTAGATATGCGTAGAAGATAATATAGATGTTTCGTGGACGTTTAGTTAATATTTTGTCCTTCATGGGTCCATTGGAAATGCCTTTAGTCACAATAAGCACGAAGTTAAATCAGCTGAAATACAAATCGGTTAGGCGCTTTTATTTGTTTGTTGACGCCAGGAGTATGAGAAATTTACTTACCTAAACGTTCTCAGAGAAATCTCGGTTTTATAAAACTGAGATAATAATAATAACAGTGGTGAATCGCAAGCAAGAGATTATCGAGATAATAATATTAACGGAGATAATGTAAACTGTGATAATGGGAAATTTTACCGTCGTTGGTGAAACTGGCCCTAAGTTGGAAATAATATAAGTATAAGGTAAGACATTATATAATGCTTTATATAATGTCTTGCTTTATAATATATAAGTATAAAGTATAATATATAATATAAGTATAAAGTAAGACAAGTATTAAGTCTGACATTTTGCTGGAATATGCAAAATCACTAAAATATTTGTGTTTGCCTATGTTTCGGGTAACGACTTGTCACCCAGCCTCAAGACAAGAAAAAGTAGTTGCCCGAAGCATCGGCAAATATGGATGTTTTAAAGCAGTGAAGAACCCGAGAAGATTTCATGAATATTATTGGACAGGAAAGAGTTAAATCATAAGTCAAAGCTTGCATGCTTTGGGAGAATAGCTAGAAGTATGACCACAACATTTTACTGATTTTGTTGGTTCTGGAGCTACTACTGTTGATGGTGTAAGTTCTATGCAAATGTCTGTACAAACAAACAGCATTTCATTTGTTGGTGTGAACCTTATCAATAATTTGTCATATCAGGGGGCCTATTCTGTAAAGTCGAAAGAATTTCGGCTCATATGGAGAGTCGTGGGTCACCGCAACGAACGATTCGCGAACATCGTTCACCGCCGAAATGACGTATAACAGTTGACTGTTATCCAACGTTATGTCTATCCAGCGCGCCATTATTACAATGGAAGGAACAAGCTGAGGTAATTAACAATAGTTAATCAACATGGCTTACTGTTGATGTTTGTAATCAATCTATTCGCTATAAAATGTAACAATATATGCTGGTATGGAATAACGGCGGACTTATTAAGAAAGTGAAACTTCTGATAATTGAAAGTGATTACACCTTTTGGAATTAGGTAAATCACGAAATGTTTTGGTTTTATCAATTGATTGTGTTGACAGCTTCTGTAATGATATTGTTTTTTCGAGTGAATCATTACATCTTCGTGCATATATTCCTCCGTCCGCCTATGTTTCTATTTAAATAGTACATTGATTTGGAATGGATGATATCACAGTACAAATATGCAACAACCGTTCAATATCCTACGATAATTTACGCGTCCGAAGACCAAAGGACGTCTACATCTACATAATACCGTGCAAGCCACCACACAGGGGGGACGTCCATACAATATCAGAATTTGTCGGTAGAACACAACCACACAAAGAAAGGTCCTCATACAAAGCAAGGCAGCATAATGATATTTGCTCAAACAATGTGATTTCCAACATGATAAAATCTCCTCTCAATAATATATATTGCCCCTGCAGTAGCATTAAAATCTTACGTAGAAGTTTTACACGAATAACAATCTTATATGTCTAGTCAACCTGACAATTTATTAATCAACATTAAACAAAAACATTGCATGGCGACATTTGAAAACAAAACAAATAGTTTTATATACTTCTAACTGTATAAGCGGCAAGGAAACGGAGACATGAAAGATTTAATCATTAGCTAGAATTAGATGCATTCTCACCTTGTATCCCGCGCGATAAAATTCAACAAGTCGTCTCCTACAATCAAAGCTTCTAAGAGTGCCCACCGCGAAGGCAGCGCCTGCTCGCCAGAAAATATTTGGCGACGGATTATGAACGAAATGATCCGCAAAATGATCCGACTCCGTCGCCGAGCCGGAACGACCGTTGCGGCATCAAGGGAGCACGGTTTGTACTACAAACTATGACATTTTTTCCATATATGGGTATTGTTGTGACGTCGGAATCTCGAATTCGACTTTACAGAATTAGGCCCCAGAAGTGAGGAAGAAGAAATTAAGGTAAAATTGTATACTTCTTCTAATCACCAAGGTAACCAATAATTCTCATTTTGGCAATAAAAAGGCATAAATTCAAGGAAAAATGAAATTTAATGGACCAATTAACTGGCACTTTTGCAGATTTTAAATTAATCAGCAGAATGGTCAATGTGGCTGATTACTGATATCTACTGATTTAACAGTGCATCCATTATGCATAACCTTATCAGCATCAAATAAGAATACCATTAGAACCATCATAAGGGATGTTGTGACATGAATATAATGGTTTATTCATACTTACGTATTGTTTTCTTGATTTACATCCTGTTATGCATTATTTATAGGCAGAAGTGGCCAAGTTAAGCCACACAACTGAACATTAACATTTATCTCTAGAAGTATGGTAGAAGTCTGTTATAATTAGTGCTAATAAAAGTTACAAACATACTCGTTATAAGGTACGCTTGTTACAACCAATGTGAGTTTTTAATGCTTTCATATCATTATTCATCTCAGCAACTATACAGGATGAAGATGAACTATTGAGTGCAGGAAACAATCCTTTGATGGTAAAATCTACGAAATGTAATCATTTGAGGCATTACAATTTTTCAGATAAGTAAGGTAGATAAATATTAGTGCATTTGAGCAAATTTTATTTTTATTTCATAGTGATAACTAGCTGCATACGATGTAACTTAGTCATTAGTCAGGGTGGCGATCGTCAGGGAAAACCTGGAATTGTCAGGGAATTTTGGAAATCTGGAAAAATCAGGGAATTCTCGTAACAGGGAGAAACTGGGATAGGAAATTATCGTTATTTTTCTACCATTACGTTTACCGGGCAGTCTTTCCCGCCTTTTATTTTACCAAAACATTTCACTAACTAAAACTAATGTCCGTCGCCGAAGTGCATAGAATAAGCCCCGTCAATTCAATGAACATTCAGTTGTGAATCTTAGTTATTTAGATGTGAATAAGTCAAACAATATATCCCTTTTGTATATCATTAATGCGATATTTTCGTAGTAGTGTTAAAATTCATTATCACCATGTATTCCACTCATCATGAAGAATCTGAGGCTATGTTGTTCGGAAGATTTTACCTCATGTTTTTTTTAACTTCCAAGACTCAGGTCGAGAGGTAGTTGTAGCACACTAGCTTGTAGTAAATATGTGCTTGCAGTTCTAAAAATACGAAACGATGATTATTAAAATGGTAATACAAGTACAATCACACGTGTAAACAAAATCTTACGTGAGATCATCTTCGATTTCCATACCCCCTTCGAAGACCTTAAGAAGAGTTCTCCTCCCCTCCCCACCTTTCACGCTCGACGTAATTATTGAATGGCCCCCTTAGCTCCCTCTCGAAGCAATTTAGTCAGGTCACAAACCACCTCAAATATGATATTCCTAAATATGACGCTGCCATTGCCTCCTGTTTTCGCTCTCAGTGGCACGATTACGTTTTGTTTGCTTCTACAAATATTTTTACATTTTTGGTTCCCTCTTACAATCAAGGAGTTATGACCACGTTAATCAAATTGTTATTTGCTTCTAAAACTCGTGCCATCCAATTTTGATCCAGTCCAAGAACTTGGCTTTGGTTTGTATTTTTCGCGTAAATTAGTGACACCTGTGCCGTAGTCCGCCAGTAAATTGGCCATTTGGCCAATTGGCCATTGACTTTCCCTTCGATGCCTTTTCAGTAATCTTCAACTTCCCAGAACTACCATGACTCGCCACCTCTTCCTTGCAGAATTAGACATTGTGAATTTGTAATTTTACCGAAGGAAACATATACGGCCGCGAAAAATGTATTAAAAGTGTGTACAATTTGTGTGAGGGCTTAACTTGTGAATGTTTCATATATTTTTTCATTCTTATAGCTTTTAATGTATTGATTTCAGCTTTTAACATTTTCTGAGTTTTGACGAACATTTAATTCAGCAGAAATAAAATATTCTGATGATAGAAGACCTTTTGGTCAGGGAAATTGGTATAGCCATCAGGGAAAAATAAGGGAAAAGTCAGGGAATTTGAAAATCGGTTATCAGTAGCCACACTGTTAGTGGTTAGGAGGCATTGAGTTCCATGATTTATGCAACCAGGACAACAATCTGGGCAAAATAACTTATGGTTTAACGAAAGAAATGACAGCTTTTTATAAACAATACAAAACTCCTTTGATTTGTGCTGAGGACCAACATTGACAAAAAATCACTCTGGTTATAGTCTCGTTATAAGCCATACTGGCTATAATGGACTTCTACTGTATGCCCATTCGCATCACTCATTTGAATAGAAGAGTGTAGAGTCCACAATGTACTTTGAAAAATACTTGACTTATAAGTATGACCTTGTATTGATTTTACAGAATGAATATAATAATTATAGATTTAGGTTTAAATGCAGTGGAGCATAACTTCGCTAAGTGTATCTACCTGGTTACGGATAGTGGGTTAACCAGGAAAAGAGAGAGACAACACCCTAGTTATTAATTATGTCCCATGGTTTATTATATCAATCCCTCAAATATTCTGTGGAAGTTGGCAGTCAGGAATTGTGGAATGGAGTATGTATTTATATCTCATCTGAACCCTGACTGGTAGTTAACAAATATGTATGTAATTATTTAAAAACCCTAAGAAAAAGGTCCCCCAAATCAGGAATCAAACCACTGACCTTTGGTTTATAAGCCAATGCACAGACCACCACACTACCCAGAATTCCTGAACCCACAGGTAACTTTTAGAAGAACCAGACCTCAAAGGCAAAAATTGGCTTCTAAAACAATAATCGGGGAGGATAGATCCTAAAAATTATCCATAAGGGCAATAAGACAATTTTATGATTCTGCTTTGCTGTAATGAGCAGCTGGCAAATGTATTAAAAATTGCCACAGGAAAGAGGCTTTCAGTTCATTCCTCATCCAGGAAACCTTTTTCCCTCCTGCAATTTTTCATACATTTGCTGGTCACTCTTAACAGTAAAGTAATCTTACAGTGGTGATAATTCTGTTATGAATAGATATCAGCAGATCATCTTATATGTTTTCTTCATTTATTCCAGTCAAATTTCCATCATTTTTCAAACTTGTCTAATTTTCCTCTGCTAAGAATATCATTTTCCTGAAAACACAGTCTTGGTGGCACAAAGTCCATTCCCTCTGAGTAAACTACCATAAGGGACCGTGATTTGCAAATGATAACCCAAAATATTTTGATAAATATCCCAAAGGCACTTTATTGATCCTGTTCCCAATACAGTCTAACCTCTTTAGTCCAGCATTCTTTCCCATAGGTAAAAATCCACTATTAGTTGATTCACAATCAGTGGTGATTTCGGCATCCACTAGCATTATAGTGAATCCACAATTAGTGGATCGACAATGAAACGTCGGCTGAAATAGATGCCATTACCCGGGTGTACGACCCGAGAAAACTTCTTGAAATTTCATTGTCTACATATAATATTGGTGGATATTAAGCATAGATGCAGAAGAAGACGTGTCATAGTCGTCGATGAGTGTGGTAGCAATACTGACGGAGAACAATAATCAAATTGCCCCTTAAGATGAGGAGAAAAGAAACTCAATTTTGAGCTGATTAACCCATACAACTTTCCACGGCAGAGGATGCTGTCATGAGAGTTCTACTTATGGGAAAAGTTATAGTAATTATATTCATGAGAAGTGTAATTTGATAATGATATCATTTGTGGGACTAAAATCCATAGGTTGGTTGCAAAAGTTTTCCCTGATCCGTCGATGGGGTCGGTTAATCCCTTCAGAGTGGGAGATGGGAGTAGAGGAAATATGCATGGGGAAATAAAAGATGGGAGGAAAAGAAGTAGTGTAAGGCTTCAGAGTTATTTTAACAGGAGAAAAATGGAATTAGTCATTAATGCCATTCATCATATCCAATAAAAGTGGGCATCCTTTCCTTTAGTTTGTGGATGTGTGTAAGGATCCAACAAAGATGTGAACATCACATTCTGTATTAGTGGAACTATTAATGCCTACTGAACATCCACTTCACATTGTGTGGACATCCACTAAAATGGAAACATCCACTAAGAATGTGGATATCCACAACTTGAGTTAGTGGATATGTCTAAATATCCACTTAAAAATATGGACATCCACTTTCTACATAAGATTATTTTTAAATTTGGTGATTTTTCCAGCATGGGTTGCCCGATCCGGAAAGCCTTAATCTGATTGTTATGTGTCCATCTCCATTCGATGGCATTGTTAATGACTGTCAGCACCAACCAGAGCAAGTAAGCGGAAACCTGCTTTTTTGTGTTCACTACCCACTCATTCCACCACAGGAAACCTTGCACCAGAAAGCCCAAATCTGATTTTAGTGCGCTCCCTCCATTGGGTCACACAGACATATTTGACACCTGTTGGTTACAGTAAGCAGGGAAACTGCTTTCTTTGAGTACAAGGACCAGAGGAGCCCTTGTAAATAGAATGCAGAGTAAGCACTGCCCAAATACTGTGCAGTGGACAATCTGCAAACTGAAAACCACATATTAAAAATTTGCTGGATCATAGGATGCCGGAGTAAAGAGGTCCAACTGTAATTATGAAATGATATGGAAATGAAGTTGCTAATAATAAAAAAAATGCAAAAGCTCTAATGTTGATGCCATGAGGATTAATATTGTGAATCATTTGATGAAAAGTAAATTATTGTAGATATAAAAGGGTGTACATATATTGTTTAATTTAATAATAATTTTCTTTATTTCCAGGCTTATCACTGGTACAAGCAAGCATCAGAGCAGGGACATGCGGCAGCAACTTATAACTTGGCACTATTTCATGCAAATGGTTTGGGTGGGTTACATCCGAATACTTATCTAGCAAAACAACTTCTTTTAAAAGCTTCTTCTATGGGGTCAGAAGAAGCCACTAATGCCCTTCATTTGTTGTCTTCTTTCAACTCCTCTGAAATCAGCCATAACGATGGTAACTGTTCATCTTCAGTTTCTTTGAATCAAGGTAATAGAGGAAATGATGATTCTTTCATAAATCATAGTATGGATAGTTCATTTGAGGCAATCAGGAAGAGAGATAATACTATGAGCATGTATAGTAAATCATACCCATTGAGCGGTATGTCTGTAGGTGCAGTTTCTCAGTCCTCAGAATATTTTAAGAAAATATCAGATGTGTTAAGTCCTAAGCTTGGTCATATATTTACACAGAATAGTATTACTTTAAATAATCCTGATGTTGCTAATGAGCCATTAGAGGAAGATATGTTTGAGGGTCATCACTGTTTAAAGAATGGTTGTGCAGGTAATATCTCAGGCCAACTTCTGGCCCATTGAGAAAGGGATTTAATAGGAGTTTTGTCCTGAGATCAGTCAATCGATAACTATAATTTTGTGGCTATGGAGCCAGTCTTTGCTTTTCTTACTATTGTGAATGACCTTTAGTACATCATGGAAGTCTGCTGAAAGACATGTAAGGGATTTGGCGACATTTCTGTATGCTAAAATATTTTTAAACAACTATATTTTAATGTAAGGTGAGCAGTGAAATATATTGTGCAGTTAGTGGAGAACATTTTATAATTACTAGGAAATATTATAAATTAATCACCTTTTTTAGTGTGATTTATGAGGCTGTGATTAATTAATATTGTCAGGTGTGTACCTCCAATGAAGGACTTGGTCTGACCTTGTCACCTGAATATTCTTTGTGTGAAGTAGTCATTGTACCTGTAGTGAGACATTTGTTTCATTCCAGCTACTCCTTTTTTTTAAATAACTTGGATGTGGAAGTGGTGCTTTGTGAAAGAAAACATTTGTCTTCGTATAATAACAGGCTGGCCCTGTAATGTATTATTGCCAGCTGTAAATTCTGCATTATGTAATAAAGAAATTATTTCTGTCAGAAAAGGGTTTCCCCAAATTTATTTTATAATTTACCTCTTAGTGCCACCATATTTAGATTTCATTGCAATAAATTGCCAGTTATATTAAGAAACAAGTAAGTAAAACCTCTTATTTACATTTTTCTAGGGACTGCTTGAAAAAAGTGTAGGTACATTACAGGGAAATGCAAATAGTGGAAAAAAGAGAATTTACAGTTTACATGCATAAAGCAATATAGAGTAAAGTTAAAATTAGAAACTGATAAACTGACTTAGAGCAATATAATTATGTAATTATTTCTGAATTATTTTTGTACAATATATTTCTACCAATTTTTAAACCAACCCAAGCAACCAATATACATTCTCAAATCCAGAATTCCTAACTTTATAGACATTGTGCAATGCCTTCTCTTATGACGATATCATTCACGGCGATATTCGATAATGTACAACTTGAAAACTATTTTTTTAAGTTGGCAAGCCTTCAAATGAAGATTACTTGACATTTTGTTAATTTCGACAGATGCCTGCCCTAGTTAGCATGTTTCTGAATCACATTGCGATTTTTCATCTTGTTCAATGTGTGGATGAGAAGATTGAGATTGTGGGGATCCTGGGAATCTGAGACAGCTGAGGACCTGAGCAGCAACAAGAAGCTGAGAACAGTGACACCCTGCACCACCTGAAGCTACCTTAGAGGAAGTCCTCTAGAGCCTTGATGTCATCTGTCTTTTTTGCTGCAAGTGAGCTGTCTGAAGTTATCGTAGACATCTTTTCATGCATTGAGACTCTCAATCCCAGACTCAAGAGGTGACAGTCATCAGTTACGAAACTTTTAAAACATTAAATTCTAAAATGAAATCCCTGATCTCAACAAATCACAGTACCTCCATTCCAACAGCCTAAAATCCCCTAAAAATGTCATGTCCTTAATTTAATCCTTGAATTAATCCTAATCACACATTTAGTGAATCCCACTTGTAACATTTCGAAAATGTATCCCTAGACCCCTATTAGGTTTCAATGTATACTATCAAATTTATATGTTACAGTGGGTGAATGTTTTAGATAGCTACAAACATTTTTACAGGTAACATAACAAAAAAGTTTCAGCAAAATCCATCAATCCATTTTCCTGTGAAAAACACAGATTTCTAACAAGAAAAAGTGATATTATTTTATTTATTTAGATTGCAATATTTTTTTCACTAACATATGAGTAATTGTTGGCAATCAAATAAGTGTCCATTGCAGCCAATACATTATTCCTCAATGCTAAGCTTTTTCACAAAATTTGTATGTTAGCCCATGTCAATTAAGGCCTCGATAGCTGATGCATCAATTGATTGGGTCACAAAGATAATTAAGGACTTTTAAGGGTGATTCATCATCAAAAGGGTTCGGGACAGGGTGAGTCCTTTTTGTACACATAAAGTTCAACCCAGAATGAGGCTTTCTAGGAACCATAGCTTTGTACAAAACTACAGTGACACTAGGAAAGGAACCCACCCCCCCCAAACCTGATGAATGAATTTCACTCACTGTTTGGCGTAGCTGTTGGTGAGCTTAACCATACCAACCTTCTGATTGAATAATGTGGTTACATCACCGAGGGAAAAATTTTTTTAGTTTGTACGCACAGTAAAAAATCAATCTTACAAAATTACAATCCTGCCATGCTGAATTATTAATATTTGTTCATGTTAAATGGGGATGAATCTTAGAACTATGTTAATGATGTGAAAAATATGAAATATTAATCAGAAAATGATGCCAAGAAATATAAATGTGCTTTGGCTGTGAGAGGTGAAATGGTAAGACAGATTTAACTCCTGAAGCAATAGTTAAGTAGTTTACAGTGGTGTGATGTCTTGGAGGCACTAATGGAAAGCATGAGGGCACAGGCCTCTTTATCATTTATTATGTAATTACTCGCAGAACATGCAAAGGCATAGATAAAAAGAGAGATCATCAAACCGAAAGAATATGAGTAGGTACATATTAGGCAAAGAGATAGTGGTGAAACACTTAAGGAGAAGAGTAACTGATGTTGATGCCCAGTAGCATTGGGCTGTTGAGGAGTTTCTCTTGGCCACATGGATAAAATGCCTCCTCTGACTTATATCAGCCTCAGCATAAAAATAGTGGAATCTTAATCAATCTATGCATTGAACCCCAGTCAATCAGGTCACACCACACCCTAGGATAGACAGGGGATGCTGCAGTATTTATTCATAAGGTTGGGGGGAGAAAAATTAACTGAGAGTAGCCTTAGTATTAAAGGCAAAATAAGGTCATTGAGTAGTGAATTTATGCCATGCGAGCCATAGAGTACTATTTGGGGATTAAAGTACATCCCAAAGACATCCTAAAGACTTAACTTTTACTTAGGGTTTTAGCCAATAGGTAGACACAAGAAGGAAGAGGTGGATGATGTGTGTGACCATTACAAAATAAGCCGGAAGTCCTAATAGGTAAACATTTAATTTAATAGGAGATTGGAATTCAATGGTTGGCAAAGTGGGAAGGAAATGATGAAGGGGAATGTGGGCTCAATAAAAGACATTAATGCGGAGCGTTATCCACTCTTTTATTAGAGGAATGACCTTGTAATCACCAATACCAGATAGAAAAGTGTCGATTTAAACCAATACGTCTATAATGGGCAATGACTCAGTATTTGCAGATGAGCTGAGGAGAATGATCTTATGCAACATGTACAACAGGTAATTTAAGACTATTTGGTGATTTTTTCAAAATTCTAAGAGAGAATTAAACAGGGAAAATTAGATCTCTCTCAGATTTCTGATTATGTGTCTGTTGGCTTTTTTGTTGCCAAATTTGCAATTTTTAATAAATACCCACTATTCCATATAATAAAGCTACACCTTTGACATGTAATTTTGCTAACCACTCTTTGAAATCTGGACATGGGAATGCAACACAAAAAGTTAGATACTAATGTGAAATTAGACAGTCACTAACATTTTACAGAATGTTGTAACGGGCTGTAGAAAAAATGCTTAGGATTGCTGCAGCAAACCGACAATTATGTGAAGCTTAATATCTTAATGGCAGAATATTTTCACTGCCAACTGACAATGTAAGACCTAATGGTATTTCACATAAAGAAGCAGAAAAACCGGTTGAAAAGTAAACAAATAGCGGGAAAAATGTACAGTGGTGACTTAAGTTGCTGACAGACACTAATAGGTAGGGAGCTGATATTTTTGGTGATTTCAAATGCCCAAAATTGGTCCTATTTTATGGGGCATGTCGGTGCTTTCATTCACTGCTACACAGGGCACAATTTGAAAGTAGACAGGAAATGCAAGTATTGAAACATTTACAAAAGAGTTGGTATAAAATACTGAAAGTTTATAGTAAAAAACAATTTGAATTACCATAATATAGTTCTGTAAATTTTTGCTGTATAACTCGCTTTGAGGGGAAGCTATGCAACCGTGACGACAATCTCGGCAAAATCATTGTGATGTTATCCCTCGAGGCATTACAATGTAACGGAGGAGCAAGGAAAATTTAATTTCTCTTTCATTGAAATAACTTGCCTAATGAGTTGAAATTTTGTCTTTCACGGCGAGTTAAGTTCCACGAGTTATGCAACCGGGACGACAAGTATGAAGAAACTCCGCATGCTTTCCCCATGGACCAACAATGGCAAATACTCCATAATTGCCTTTGCGACTTCTACTGGATTTCCAATTGATTGTTCAATGTTTTCATTTTTCTTAACTTCAATTAAGTTGTTAAAAATTTCAGATTTCTGGTCTATTCAACTTCTTCAGAAGAATATTTGCTTGTAGAAATACTTTTGCAGGGTGTCCAGTACTCTGGAAAACCGGGAAATTTCAGGGAATTTTATTTTCAATGGAAATATCAGGAAAATCTCAAGGAAATATCTTATTGACTCTGGAATTTTTGGTGGAGTCAATGTATAGAACAGCAACAGAAATAATGAGTCTTTTTCGGCAAGTTGCATAGCCAAATTTCCCATTCATTGTCATATATTGTATTCCTGCAATCACCGATGGTACAATATATTCTATATACATTGTGTTCTTAGTGGTTATGTCATTTCTCTCACTCAGCACTCGAGTGCTTTCAGTCCGTCACCTCGCTCCTCGCGAACTTGGCCTGCATTACGAAGAACGCGGCCGGACGCACTGCCATCAATTGCTGTCAACCATAGAAGTCCTGCAGCCCGAACCAACATTCTCTTCACAGGTTAGTACAAAATTTATTTAAATTCTTACTACATAAATAGCTGTTTTGTATCATACGGCATCATATAAGTGTCATCATACAGCAATAGGGAGGATCTAGGGATCATTGTCGGAACACTTAACTAGCCGATCATAGCACCGTATGTGATAGTGAAATGGCGAATCAACAAAATCACATTTGAAGAGCAAAACAATCGGACGTCATCGTTGGACTTTAGTTTTGCTTTTGATAGTAACGGAAAGTCAGGAAAAAATTGTAAAATTGGTCATTTTTAAACTCACTGTTATTCAAAAGTACTTGTCATTGGGAAATATTTCTTACATTGCATAAATTCACATTCCTTACACTATCACTGGCTCTGGTTTTCATTTTCGCCATTTAGTGGGATGTTGCCCGAAAAAATTAACCCATTAAAGAGAGAGTGGCCATTTTAGGAGAATGCTTATCCCTGCTTGAGTAGTAGCATATGGTGTGAAAGTGTTAACACACTTTGCTGTCTCGAATGAATGGTATGTAATGGATTTCATGAAACCCACATTTTATGTTTCAGATGATCTAACAGCATGGCCCTCTCCAAGCACTATAAGACATCATTTGATGAAAAGAGGTTGATCAGAATTTAAATAATTTCTACACGCTGCACACATATACATGGGCGCAGCGTGTAGAAAAAGATGTGCACTCCTCCTTCTGCAAAGTCTGCCGACATACTTTTGCATTGAGTAATAAGGGTTCTCAAGCGCTTCTAAGTAACTTCACAGAAAGGGGAAGCAGCACATGAAGCAGGTTGAAGCACAGGAATCAACGTGCCCGTTAAAATATTTTACCCAACCATCGCAACTATCCCAGAATTCTGAGACACCCATGGCTATGCAGTTCAGTGAAGTTTTTGACAACCCTGCAAGTACAACCCAAGAAGAACATTCTGCAAGCACTGAGGCAAACACTGCTATTTCGAGTACAAGAAAGCCCACTTGCACTTGTAAGTGCAATTGTGAAAAACCCACTTTACATGAGAAGAGAAAATTGAGGACATTCCTCCTCAGAGATTCGGCTACAGAGGCGGAAGTTTTGGCTAGTAAGTTTTGTGTAATGTCTCACAGCTCTTTGCAACAAATAGCTGATAGCATACTTTGAACAAAAGGATATATCATGACAGTAATATTGCCAATCAAGAGCAACTTAGAAAATCTAAAGTGGCTTATATTATTGTTCATGAGATCTCTCTATATTTCGAACGAAGCCTGAAACGGAGCATGGAGATTTGCCAGCAATTTGCTGTGGGGTTTGGTGAAAGCCTGAATAAGATTGCTTATAAACAGCAAATGGATCTTAGTGTTCGCTTTTGGGACGATAATCAGAAAGTAGTTGGCATGTGGTACCTCACTTCAGTATTTTTGGGGCTTACTACTGCCATTGATCACCTCGGAGCTTTCAAAGAAGCTCAGACCAGGAAATAACTCAAGAAGATCCTTCAAGTTTCAATGGATGGTCCAAATGTGGATTTCAAATTTTTGAAAGAACTACAGTCTGACCTCTATGAAGGGCATACAGATCGCCCCCGGATATTAGATTTAGGTAGCTGTGGACTGCACACGATAAATTGGACATTTAAAGCTGGTATGAAGGAAACTGGATGGGATATTGTTCCATTCCTTCGTGCACTGTTCAATTTATTTTCATATTCTCCAACACGTAGAGCTGACTCCAAACAAATCACTCATTCTGAACATCTTCCATTCAAGTTTTGTGCAGTTAGGTAGTTAGAAAATGAAAAGGTTGCACTCAGAACCCTCGATATTCTTCCAGCCTTACGAAATTATGTCAAGAGATTTCAGGTTGATTAGAGAAGCGAGCATAAGGGCAAGAAATGTGAACCTAACCTGTCACAGTTCCAGATTAATTAAGTTCACCATCCATGACAAAATGTTAGGTCCTAAACTGGCTTTCTTTGCCACAGCTGCGGCGGAGCTGGAACCATTTTTGAGGGAATTTCAATCCAGCATGCCTATGGCTCTGTTCCTGTTTTCAGCAATGACTGATTTGTTGAAAATGTGTAATGGCAAGATTTGTCAAGCCAGAGGTTTTGGCATCCAGAAACGTGCAGCATATTGCATAGCAGGTTTGTGATATGATTTTGTCTTAAATTATATGAATGTGTTCTATGACGCTGGAAAAAGTCAATTCCATTAATTTTTTAAGTTGTTGATCATTTTATATCAATGCTATTCATAACAAAGTCTGGTTGTAATGTAACCTTGTTCCCGAAAGTCAGCATGATAATGTTTAACTCTAAGAAAGGGTGGTGATGTGATTTTTTCATGAACTATATGAAAGTGTTGTGTGTTGTTGGAGTTTTTGTTTATTTTACTCCAAATATGCAGGATTTGGTTTATTCTGTCCAAATATGCAAGTATATAATAATTCCTACATTTAATTCCACAATAACCATACCCAATGTCCTCTTATACTTAAGGAGAAAAAAATCAACATTTCCTCTGTGAAAGTAAAAATTACTAATGTCTGGAAAACCTGGAAATCTCAGGGAATTTTCAAATGCCCAGCTGCTGAACACCCTGTTCTACATACGGGTCTTTTTTCGAGATTTCCCAAAAATCCTCTCGATTTCTTCACTTAACAATACCAGAGACAGCAGAAGTATAAAGGCATTCAATCTCAGGTTTCCGCAACATTGATCATTCGAGACCAGCATTATTTCGGGTTGTGACCGCATGCATTTTTTTTCCCGCAACAGTTTCGCCAGCTCTCCTGCTGTTTGGGGAAAAAACAACACTCGCGGACGTAACCCGAAAGAATGCTGGTCTCGAAGTAAAAAGGCTTTTTAGAAAGTGAAGCCAATTGTGATATCAAACATATGATAAAGATCGATATAAAAATGTTCAAATATTGCTCAGCAATGGTTACTAAAAATGCTTAGTACAGTGCAACCTCTTTAAAACGAGACATCACAGGGCCCAAGAAAACCCTTGCTATAGTGAAGCATCATCTTACCAAGGTTGGTGTAAATAATCGCTATGAAACCTATTATCAACAATTTTCTAGGAATCAGGTTGGTATGGTGGCGGAAGTATTTCCATCCGGAGAGTCTGAGCACAAATCCCGAAGGAAGGGGAAAGTTTTTGCAATAATTCATATCCCTACTTAATATAAGTAGGGATATGAATTATCCCCACTTAATCTAATAGTTAACCATTATATCAAAAAGCACCATACCTGCTCCAAAAAATGCTAAAAGCCTCGAATTGCCGACCATATTCCCAAATTCACAACTGACCAAGCTACTCTTTCCTAATGCTCGTTCCATTTTCTAATGTTCATACCATAAATTTGATTAGTTACACCAAAAATTTAAACCATAACTGATAAATCAAAATTGTATCGTCTTTATTACTAGCCTTTACGCTTTCACTTGGTTGGTCTTAATTTTTATTATCAGCATATTCACGACATTTCGCAGAAGCCATTTAGAATAATGTATCGCATTTGTTTCATCAGACGAAACGAGACTGTGGAAGTAGTGGAAGGGATCCAGCCTTGGAGGGTGTTTTCTTTCATTACATCTGATGTAATGTCCACATCAAAAAACAATCTGCTTTCACCATGTATAACAATTTTATTGGCATAGAGGTTGTATCACAATTAGTTCTTTTTAAAGATTTCGTTAGGTCCTCGACATACTTACAGTAATTTTATCGGGTGTTATGCGCAACGGTAGTGATACAAAGGACTGAAAAAATGGGTATAATGAAGAGCCCTCCTATACCAACAAATGTGTTAAGAATTAATTCATATCATTGCTCAATAATGGCAGCAAAACATAGAAAGGAATATAGACATATTGAAAGTCAATAAACTAAGAGCGCTACTCCTTTGGCACCACGTTCATCACATTACATCAAGCATTTGCAATTATAGGTAACAAATAATAATTTCCTAACTTCAATAATCTCGTAAATTATAAAATTAACTCATGAAAATGTTCAACATTGATAAATATAGAGTGAAAGAAAATATGAAAAATTTAGGAGATACAATTGAGTGGCTAGCCGTTTTTCCGTTCCGACACGTGAGTGTTTTGTGCTTTTGGGTAATGGTCAAATACGTATTAGTAACTGCTAATGCTGCAGTATTTCCACCAATATTAACCATAAATTAATCAGATGGTGATTTATAACGTGTAGTTGATAGGCAACACTTCATATTAATTGCATTGTTAACAGATTGTAAGCTATGGCAGATGTTGGCCTCTTTTGGTGTTTGTTTGCCAGTGATGGAAACTCTTGCAATGGCGGGGGCCAAACCAAAAGGGTCTCGTAAAAACCGCATTATTTTACATGGCAATCCTAGGGAAAATTGATGGTGCCCCTGCAATCTCTCATAATGGCAGGGGTCTCGCAATAGGCCATTCTCGAACCAACGCGTTTCCACTGTATATGTTTTTGGTCTATGCTCTGTGTTTGGGTGGTAATCCCTAAGAATATGTACTGGAGAAAGTTCATTGGTAACCAGAAGACTATCAGTTACTGGTGAGCTTCACTAGTTCTTTTCTCTCTAATTTTTCATTACTGGAGACCTTCTTCAGTTACTGATCACTGGCCCCTTCAGTAACAGAAGACGATTTAAAAAAAACTGTATAAAGCTCTCCACTATTTTCTTTAGTTACCGATCACCTTTCTCCAATACATTTTCTTAAGAGAACATTGTGGGATGTTACCACTTATGCGTATTTTACTTGAAATACCATATTTCGCCTTTAGTGTGGTTTTTTGCATTTACAAAAAGAATAGGTCTCTACTAATGGGTTACAATAACAATGGATACCTTTAAAAATTGGAATAGAGTTTCTAGAACTTGGAGATTTTTTTATTGATCAAGACATTCCATTTTTATTGATCAAGGCATTCCATTTTTATTGATCAAGACATTCCATTTTTATTGATCAAGACATTCCATTTTTATTGATCAAGAAATTCCATATGGCTGCTCATAAAACTCTTACAGAAATACAAATAGCTAGATAAGCAATTCCTGAGTATCATTCTATTTAATACAGAACAAGCATCAGGGTTGTCACAGCTCTGGATTGTTGGATTTTCCTTTTTAGTCTGATTTATAATTACTCCACATGAAATATCTTAGGTCCATAAAAATGAGAAGAAATCAATCACTTCAATTCAGCAATACAACAACAAAGCTGAAAATTCGCAGGGATTTGTAGTGTATACACAGTTATCTGCATGCTTACATACTAGATTAAGACTAAGGATTTATAAAACCAACAAGTGACCTTAAAGTTAAATTATTACCAACTTAGGGAAGCTTAGGAAGTGAAATAAAATCCTGAATTGCGATAATGTCAGGAAATACATATTTAATTTCCCAAGTTTCAATGTATTCCAGGCTTGTAGCAACCCTGTAGCATTCAATTTCCTCTCAGCTAATAAATTGGGATCCTCATTTTCTTATCATGTTGCATTAAAAATTGACAATCATGGTACTTTTTGAAAGCAAAATAATAGACTGCCCATTAAATATCACCTTAACTTTAGAGTTTATGTTTCATAGCACATGATTATGTACTTATTGCTTGAGTCTACATAAAAGAAAAGATGCCATAACTAGGAGTTATCATTAATTCAACACTTGATACATTAAAGTTGCTTCCTTCCATTCACGTGAGGAACTTATACCACAAAAACTAGGATGAAATTCTGGATGGATAGCATACAAACACCCTTTTATTTTATGTTGAAATAAGGTAGTACACTGGGAAAGTTTCAAACTTTGATGGGTAAAAAAAGTGAATGATTTTCACATGCAAAGAAAATAGTAAAGTAATTCTTATAACAGGTCTACAATGCATATGGTACTAAAATATGACAGGCAACAGATATTAATAATTTCTCCAAGTTATACTTAAGCTATGAGCGAAAGCTTTCAACACATCCAAGACATTTTACTGCCAATTAAGAGGATAAAACTACAATTTTCATTAATTGACTATTTATGGGTCAAATATTACTATATGATGGCATGAACATTCCTGACCCTTATAGTGGTGTGAAGAAGTGATAAATCTAAGGCTTCACTGACTTAAATTATTAGAGCCATCATGGTAAATAAAGGGGATGATTTCAACAAAACAGCATGAGACATTAATAACCAATGAGTCCACCAATCAATTTGAGGAATTTCATATGGGTTGTTTGGAATTTAATTCTAGAATGATTAGTTACTCTGCTTCTAGTGTCAGGCAGGCTTAGGACTGGCAGCAAAGGCTCACGGCAACTCAGTCCGCTTGGGACCTTTACAAGAAGTTGGAGCATATAGTGAGTGTACAAATATAAAAATACAAGGGGAAAATGATAATAGGGACTGGGGAAAGATGCTGGCAAAAGAAAAACATTCACATGACCAATTGCTGAAATGTGACAAATACCAGAGCACGAAACAAAAAAACAAATGAAAATGCGAAACACCTTAAAGAAGGCCATAAACAAAAAAGTCAAGGTAGATGTAAACATACCTGGTTAGCAACGAAAACAACTGAAGAGAGATGTGTGGACTACACTCTATGTAATTAATCAGATAGGAACCTCTTTAACAACGATAAGAAGTCCTGAATAGAAAATGGCAAAGTACCATACAGAAAACAAGGTTTGGAATTATAAAGGGAAAACAAATATTCAAAGGATAAGGGTAAGCGATAAGCAAGAAAGGTGGCACAACGGACCACTAATAGCAGAAAAACTAAGAGGTAAATAAAAATAATGAGGACTTGAAATAAGCTAATAAACCATGAGTATCAATAAGAATGTTCATAGAGCATTTCAGCATATAAACACATTTATCATCAATTCGGAGGACAGAAAGTTTAGATTAGCACATAGATGCTGGTATTGTTACCATATATGGGTAGCCATTAGGCTGCATAATATGCCTAAACTCTATATTGAATAACTCAATGAGCTTTCCTCAAAATGGTCATTATTGCCCTGTATTTCAATGGTCTTCAACAATTTGCAAGAAAAAACAATTCACTATGTAAGCCTACACAATATATTACAGTCAGTTGTTAACTTATGATCTATTCAACTTATAGTGGTTTGAACTATGACCAAACGTTCAGTAACAGGGGAACAGCACTGCTCAGCTAGATAATGCTACTATGCTCACAATTGTCAATTTGCAATCAGCTGTAGTTGCGACTACATTCATTTTCATTTGTATCTAAACTGAATGGAACTGTGGAACTATAGAATAAAAATGCCAAGGGAACATAGGTAAGTCTAACAAAACCTACCAAAAATTATGACAATGCAACTTACATCCTTACTGAATTATAACTAGAATGCTGGAAACGAATGTGGTTTTAAGTCTACAACTGACTGTATTCTCATATTCTTGCATGAGATAAATCCTTGACTTTGACTTATAAATGAATTTCAGTGTGCATTTTTTCATTTACTTAGGATTCCACACTGCTCTACTCATTATCTTACTCTCTACCTTAGAAATCCTTGTACATCAGAACTACACCCAAAAAATGGGTCAAACTAACTAATCCTTGGATGTGGAAAAACATTCCTGCAACATGTAGTTTATCCAAAAAATATATTTTTATCTCTCATTTCAATCACTTATTTGATTTGTCACAGTGGAAATAGCATGCAGTAAAATATTATATATATGTCCAATGTAGCCCAGAAAGGTCATTATGAAACAACCCTGGTGGAAATAAATGTATAACAATGCATAAGCGAATTCAATTGCATTGACCAGCTACAAACTAGTTCATAGCCATTTGATCACAAACATCTGATGGCATGAAATTCAATGCAGCTCACTGTGCCTATTACAATGAAAACAACATTTTCTACCATGGAATGTTCTATGAAATATCAAGTGCCAAAAAATAGATTGGAATGAATTCTATTCACAATATTATTCATATCAAATCTTGTTATTTGTAAGTATGACAGACTATGATGAAAAAATGCAACCTTAAATGGTTTGATTGAAGAGCACTTGAATGTATTTGTTTATTATAAAGCAATATTAAATCCAAGTGAAATTTTAGTCTGTCTTCCCCAAAAATATTTTGAAAAAAATAATCACATCTGCAGCATGACTAGATATAGGTTTTTCGAAATGATACAGATTTGAGAAATATAACAGTATCATTAACTACAATTCTATCATTTCTAGGTGACAAACACCACACAAGAAAAACCTTTTTTAAATAAAATAATTCAGGAACAAAGCACTGCAAAAAAAGTCACTATTACTCATAAATAAAATTATCAGTGAGATAAAATGCTCGGTATTGAAAACTTCCCAGATGGAAAAGAATTTTGGGAGATATTATTCTTCCTAAAGCTGCAATAAAACATTAAAAAAATCACTAAGTTGAATCCATAAAACATACACTTCTCATAATCAACAGTTTTTACAAACTGTACCCCCTTCACTACACAACTTGCATGCCTATCGATAAAAAAAGGACTGTTACAACAAGAATATTCCTCCCAAAAAATGTTCTAGTAAATGACCATGATGATAACCTTTTCAAGTTTAAAGGATCAAGAAAACAGTAAAGGAAAGAATTCTATTTCTAAATTTTCAGTGAAAGGGTTAAATAGTAAATTCTACAGACAGATGTAAGGCGCATATTAACAAATCACAACAAAATTTTGTTCTCATACTCATCCAAAAACCTTGAAATATAAGTCCATTCTTGAAAGTAAATAGCTTTTCAGCAACATGGAAAATAACTGTCTGTGCCATTTTATAGAGAAAATGTTTATGTGCACTTACTGTGACAGGGCCAACATTATTTTTAATATGTTCTTTCAGAAGAAAGAAGTGTTAGAGGCAAAATAAATTTCATTGTCACCATGAATACATATTTTGGCTGCAGGGATTCAATTGCTTTCCTCAATCAGCACTATTTTTTTGCTGCTGAGTGTGGTCGTATTCCAATCGCAGTCTTTGGTCGCACTAGCTGAGAATGAGGCCTTCTCACTGAAGTCCCACCACCGCTGGAACTTCCAATGCCAGAGCTGTACTTGTGAAACCTCACGGGATTACGTAACCCATCAGGAGTGTAGGACAAGTAAACATTCTCCAAATTAGGTTCAGGAAACTAGGAAAAGAAGAAAAATCATAGGTCTGAAAAAGTATTCACAATATCATGTTACTGAAAAAAGGCAGAGGGTAGAGAAATAAATGAACTGCCCTCCAATTCTGAATGTGTAAGACGATTTGCTGTGAACATATGAGAGATGGTACTGAAGACGTGAACCCTATATTTGACAATCTATTTTACAGGAATAGTACCCAATTGTGAAAACATACTTCAGCACTAGTTTAGAAAATTTCAGACGAAAATCAATATTTTTACGTCATGTGAATCAAAAAGTTGGCTCACAAAAAAAAGTTGTAGGTACCCCTTCATAAGTAAATTATGGTCTAAGTCTTCCCATAAACAAGAAATTGATTTTTAACAATAATATATTCAGCATTATCTCTGTATCACTTGTAACCTTCCATGCTTAAAACATTCAGGCCACTGGTTGAAGTGATCAATACTGCTTACTCCTTGGCCAATATAGTTAGCTTTTTGAAATATTTACTACTCCCACTAAGTGTTTTCTGTCTCTTTATGCTAATTAGTTTTTCCTTTATTTTTCTTTTCCTGTCATTTACCTTTCTCTGGCCATCTGAATTTCATTTTCTATCAAACAAAAGCATTTCCTTGACTAGGGATTCTTCAATAACTTATATTTAAAAATTTCACTGCAAATCAGAACATTACAGAAATAAGATCACTCCAAAAGCAAGGAGTTTCTTCTTCGTGGAACAATTTTATAAGATATGTTCACATCATGTTTTGAACTGAGACTTTCATTCCTTTCCCGCTACATTATTATTTTCCTGTTAAATTATTATATTCCTACTAAATTTCCCTGATTAAACTTAAGGCTTCAACTTATTGTGAACTTATGCCTGATATTTCAAATTCATCTCAAAGTAACAATTTGATGAAGAACATGTTTCCCCAAATAATAATATAATCTACTAGAAACTCCACTAGCATGACCAGAAGTGGCACACATTGGAATTATTTAAAACCTAAAAAATATTAGAATAAACAAATCAGGATAACGATGAAAAGAATAATTTAGCATAGAAGAAATTACGTCCATGGCCAAATTTCTTGAATACATTGGTACCAGTGATTTTAAAAATATAAAATAATAACCACATGAAAAAATGTCGTGCTTAGGCAAAAATACCAAAACTTCTATTTCACAAAATTATGATTTGAAACTTGCCAACACAATTCCATCATAAAGCTGAATTATATCAAAAGAATTGAAGCTTGCAAAATCACTTTAACAGAGGCTCAAATATTTACCATAAAATTCCCATGATTACCATATTTACCTCAAGTTCTACAGTAAAAATTCATAGCATTCATTTACATAATACTTGTTTAAGTTCAAACTAAGAAAGCTTGAACATGATTAATCTTTCACTATTTTATACAAACTATTACTTTTAGTGATTGAAACTAAACTTAAATACAAAATAAATAACAGCCTCTTACATTTATCCCTCACATGGACAGCCTCAACTTACCTCTTTATCTTGGGGTCTAGTTGTTGTTGTTGACTGTTTTCTCATATTGTTTCCTGTATAAGCCACACACTTCAGCTGCCATTCCCCAATATCTTCATTCCAATGAACAAAACGATCTATCTGCTCCTAATACAAGAAAAAAATATACTATTGGAATAGAAATGTGCATAACAGTACATGTATACAGCAATAATACTTGATTAATTCAAGGAAATTATTTTTCACTTTAAAAAAGATTTGTAATACAATAATACCAACATCTAAAATATAAGAAATTAATAACTGAGAAGGTGGGAATTTCTTCCAGCTAAAGCTGATTAAAAGTTACCTGTAAGTATAACAATATGGTATTACTTGGCTTAATACCCTTATCAAGGAATTAGGAAGAAAGAAATTACAATTCTACATTCCAAACATTGTTATCACTATCCACCATGGTTTCAACACATGCAATGTCACATATTAACGTAAAGAATTTCTTCAAAAGCATCATATATAGCCCAACTGGGGGGTGGGGATAGAGGAAGAGGATAGGAAAGGAGGAAGAGAAACACATCTTGTGCTACATCAGGGTTTTTTTTGACACCAATAGGTCAAGGTCTTGAAAGGTGAATGAGGGAGGAAGGGGAGGTGGGGGAAGGAGAAAAGAGACCCCTGTAGGACTGTGCCATATGCTGTTTTGAATATCGCACGACGATATAATTCTGATATCGCGGATTCGCCGATATATCGGTTTCGCGATATAAATAGGAAATATCGTGACATGGACATATCAGGATATCGACAATCGGGATATCGGAATATCGACATATCGGGATATCGGATATCAACGTATAATAACTTAAGGTGAAAGAGCATATCATTTTAGATAACTGAGGTTCTTTTCAATTTTCGATACAACCCATATGAGCTGAAATATAACAATTTTTCCTTGGTCAAAGAACGGTGAAAAGTTTTTAAATTCCGAATAATGGTTTAAAAACAATAATTTTATTAACAAATTTGAACTTTTCTAGTTGAATTTGAGTTTTCAGTGAATAAATCGCACCATGGCCATTCCATTCCCTACATCCAAATTTTATGATAAAAAAGTTATAGTTAATAACAATAGCAAATCAGACAATTTAAAATATGTAATTAACGATTGAGGAAATGTAACATTTTATAAGGAAGAGACCGTTTATAGCACTTCAATCCGATCAACCATGACTGAGAAATTGCACTAAATAGAGACATTATTCAGGGCGACAGAAAAAAACCGGGATATCGACATACCGGGATATCGTATATTGACATATAATGGATATCGACATATCGTGATATCACGTTTCGAAATATAGACTCCCGATATCAAGTGCATCGGGATATCGCATATCGTGATATCGCGTTTCGAAACAGAGACTCCCGATATCAAGTGCATATCGAGTATCATCGGATATATTGTGGTAGCACAGCCCTAGACCCCTGCTTACACCCAGGGAAGAAAATGGTTGTGATTCAACGAATGAACATATGGAGGGTTCTAGACCTTTACAGAAATTAAAGGAGAATGACAGCCAAAAGTAATACCATTTATCAGATTGAAATTATTATATGAATTTACGATTTTTGAATGCTCAAGACTTCCATAAAGTTAAGCCTGTGAATTTAAATTGTATTCAAGAAATTGGCTCATTTTGGTATCATTCCTCTTACAGCACGACCTTCCCTTTCAAAATCATTGTTCTTCGATTAACAATAAATGTTGTATAGGTACTAATTTAAAGGGATAATATAAGGAATTAAGTTTATTGGTACCTTTCTATGGACTTGGTAAGATTATTGGCTTTGAATTATTTTAAGTAAGTACTCAATTGTAAATTTTTGAAGCATGTATTTATCTCAATATTGATGATATGTTTGAGATTTAAGAGGAAGATGAAATTATTCATACTGACCCTGATTAAAAGAAAATTAAGAATTACAAATGTGTACTGATGTAATGCATGTCGGACGAAAAAACAGCAGTAAGAGTTTGTATTTAATCAGCCATTTGATTGGTAACTTTAATTTATGATTTTTTATTCATTTACAAGAAAAAGCTATTTTTAAAACAAGCCATTTTAATAATTCAATAAACTGCCTTCACAAGGATCAGGTGAAAATTGAAAATTATCACAGAGTCAGAAGTCACATGCCATCTGCTAACTCAAACTTCTCCACAATTTGATACATTATGGAATTTATCATTGACTTACATGCTCCCAAAATATAATGCAATACAATTTAATTTCCAGTAAACATGCCCTTACACTAGCAGAAAAATCTATGTTGAAACTGATTTGGAACTCTGTTCACTTCAAAGGGTCCAAAACGTGTTGAAACAGTGTTGAAAATTGAATCATGAATACAACACAAATGAGTTCAGTTTGGGCAACAGAGCAACAACCCAGTTTCAGATGGTTTGTTTTATGATGGTAGCGAATGAGGTTCCAGTGAGTGGTGCCAGAAACTGTTTATGCTAAATGTTCTTAGTTGTTGCTAAAAAAGCATTTGTATTGTTACATAAATGATTTTATCTGTTTTAGTTGCTTTTTAAATGGTGCCAAAAATGTACAATATAAATATATGCAGTAGATTGCAAAATTTTGATATTTATTTTGTTGTTTCCACTGATATCCATTTTATCGATAAAAATAAGACTGATATGAATACATATAATTGATATTCTTTCCATTCTAGGTGAGATAAATGAATATTTTATAAAAAAAGTAGCTAATGCCAAACAAATGCAAATCAGTTTCAACACAGATTGTTCTGATAGCACAGTTATAATTCATGGAAGAAATAATTGTTAGTGAATAGCCATAAAGGTAACAGAGAACCTATGGACAATACAACAAGATAGAGAGACTGAAATTGTCCTCTAGCACATTAAATGAACTTGGTGAGATTTTGAAAATTTTACTGGATACGACAAAGTTCCCTGGAAATTTCAATTCCCTCACTCCAAAGTGTCAGTGCCCCATCCCCTTGTTATCACTGTGCAGGAAGGCTTCAGGAACTCTGTTCAGCAGTGCCTCAGTGGTGTGTTGCAGACATGCATTGTGTATGCACAGTAGGTGCACTAAAGCAACATGTTTCGACGTCGCAACCTGAAACAGCTTCAGCACATGCTTCATTCACAGTGAGTTGCACTTAACCTTGACACCTTTGTGCAGTGCTTCGGCAGCTTTTTGTATTTCCTGGGTATATGCAAACAATTTCATATTTGTAATTGATGAGGTCACTCACTCTACCTTCATTAACGCTGCCAAAATTCGAGACTTATGAGTTCTGTCTCAAGTCAAGAGGATGCAAGTTCTGTTGTAAGTGTGTGAAAAAAACAAGTTTGAGTGCAGGTAAAGGTAGCTTAAGCTTTCACCTATTTACCAAAATGGAAATATATAAAATGCTAACCAGTATTTTGTTTTCAATCGCAAAATTATCTACTAGATATACTGTTTTATATATAGATTTCTTGAACTTACAAGGAGCAATACCATTCAATAGCATTTTAGTCATGAACAGAAACAACATTACAGTTCACATAAATTCTTCATGCTAACTCTATGAATGCAGTGCAGTTTCAACACATGTCAATAGTTTCCACACAACTCAAATCACTGTTTATAGCAACACACTGCCTACCCAGAGAAAGCAGTTATTTGTCAACACAGGTTAATAGTTTCAACACAGTTCAAATCATATCAATACAGTTAACAAGGGGAGTGTCTGAGTTTCGGGTCTAGGATTTTGACGAAATTTGCCAGGCAGGTTGTCCTTGATTAATTATTTATGAATCACCCCCCATATAGGGTTATATATCCAATATCTTCATCAAAAAGCAAGTTTGAAATATTTTATTGCCAATATAAAGCTTGTAATTAGTCATGTTCATGTAAAACAAAATATTTGCACTGCACTGTAAAACAAATAATATTTACACATTTTCATGAGTACGTTAGAATCACCCGAACATTTCAGTAGATACTTGCAATTAATGATTGCAGAGCTTCAGTTCTTTTTTCCCTTGCGATTAGTTTTTCCAAAAAAGCACAGCGTTGGAAAATCACGGCACCAGGCAAATCAGAACAAATGTTGTACGTGCGTCTGGACCGCGTGGCCAAAGATATGGAAATTAAAAATCACGATCACACTTCATACTCTTCCGTTAATTTCGTACACAAAAAATGACAGGGCGATCGGACGTATTTCCAAGACCATCATGTACTAATTACTTGATTTAGGTAAATAGCGTAATTAACTACAATACGCACCAATTACCTAATTTTAGTAAATTACATAATTAGTCCGTAAAATAGTTAAAATGCATCCCGGGTAAAAAGGTTAAAAATATGTAAAACCAGGGATAGTCGTACAACGAAACTGTGATGAAATAAAAATTAGACACTGAGAGTCTTGAATCAGGGACGTCAACACTGTGAAGTGAGTACTTTACCCCTACCCCAAACTGTACTAAATTAACATGACTAATTATAAGCTTTATATTGGCAATAAAATATTTCAAACTCGTTTTTTGACGAAGTATTGCATGTATAACCTTATATGGGGGGGGATTCATACATAATTAATAAGGACTACCTATTTCGTCAAAATCCGAGACCCGAAACTTGGACACTCCCCTTGAAAGAGCAACACAGTGTCAACATAGCTAAAGCAGTGCAGTGCCAACAGAGTTGCAAATGAGTGGTTGATTTCACGCCTGTGTTCAACTCAGTGCAGAAGAGTTTCAAAGCAGTTTTAATTCAGAATCGGCTGTTTCAACATATTGCAAACATAGATCTTTCTGATAGGGCTCCTGACTGAATTATGTGCTCCCAAAATATAATTTAATAAAATTTAATTTTCTGTAAAACTCTCCTTAGTTTTCTGGGTACTATTTACATTCTGTAAGATCCAAAGATATGCGGATCTTCCACTTGACTCAGATTCAAAATCTGTTCTAAAGACACAGGGTAAGATCAGATCTGGAATGGAGATTAAAAATGTTTGCAGCTTAGCCATCAAAGCCCCCCATTAATAGTAGGTATGGTAGATATTGACAAGAAGAGGTTGTGTAACTCATGTCATGAAATTAGATGACAATTTTTCTGTGCAGCCAGGAGCAAATATAAAGAAATTATTGTTTTTACTTTTTTCTCCATAGACTTGGCATCATGAGAAAAAAATAAGTAGAATGCCATGTGGGTAGCCTAAATCCATCTGGCTCATGTGAACAACAAGAGCTAGTGTGCTGCAGGTAACAAAGTGCAATACTTTTCGCAGTTTAATTTTTTCTTTTAGTCATTGCATTGAAAGTTATATCATCTTCAGTTCCTAACCCTAACATGTGAATAATTACTTTTTTATACTTCTATCATTTAAATTAATTTTACAAATACATTTTTCAAAAATTATGGATGGCTGGAAATCCAAAGATCACCAGATCTTTCATTTCATTTACCACTGAAATCAGGTCTGAGGACACGATATGCTGGGGTGTAATGGGACAAAATTTGACTTTGAGTTACATATTAAGCGTATTTCAAATTATCTGTGCCATCAAGTACACAAACCTCAACATTACAGCAGTGACCTCCAAAATAGGGCTCCGAAAAACTGGCCCACATTTTACGAAGTTCGGTTATTACGAAGTAAATATTCGGCCCCCTCAACTTCACTACAAATGGGCTTGACTGTGGTTTGCAAGTTTGCAGTGAAATAATAACTAATGTCATGCTACTTCTCTTGCCTTCATTATATAGGATTTTATACCCATTTTCTTTACTGTTTTGAATGTGAACCAATAAATAAACTGTACATATTTTGTAAATAAAAAAATAATCAAAATACTAATTTAAAAGAGGATGAGGGCGGGGGAGGAGTAATATTTGAATTTAGTGCTTAAAGCCCTAGCGCCATCTCTATGTAGAAATTATGCACTACATGCGACTAGGAAGATCAGCACCTCTGTAAGTGTAAAGAAACACTAAAAGCGACATCAAAGATTCTTAGCACTGTATTTCATGGTCCTGGTTCCGATGAGTTAGCTGAAAATATATTTTCAAGCTTATTCAAGCATTAAAAAAAATGATAAATTTAAAATGGAAAAATATAATTTTTGATTAAGAGAACAGCCAAAATTTCCTCGAAAATAGCACCTCCTGAATTACCATATCATTAAAATCAGTGTTGATGATACATCATGAGCTCTCATAAAATATACATGCCACATACCTGAAACTCTGGTGGGATAAGGTTTTCAATTATAAGAGATTGAAGGCGCAACTCCCGGCTGAGTCCTCTAATACCATCAAGTAAACCTTCCATTTCTCGCTGCTTCTCTGCCTGCACATCACTCAATTCTGCCTTGGCTGCAAGAATCATAGAATATACCTTCCGGATTTTACGCCCCTTAGCAGCACATTCTTCCGCTAGAGATGAGTATTTTTCCTCTATGTCAATTCTTTCGGCCTGCAAAAGGTAATAGTAGCCTTAGAGAATCATTATAATCAGGGCATTTAAATTTAAATTAAAAACTACCACACATTTACTTCTTAAACTACATTTCAGAACTTGTACATTTCTCAACAAATCAGGGCATTTTAGTGCGGCCAATAAATACGAAACATATTTTAATGGAAAACTGCAAAAGGTAATAATAATAATAATAATACTTCATTCGTCCAGCAATCAAGATGTTACAACTGCTAAACTAAACTGCTAAAAGAATAAGAGAGAGAATACAGTCAAAAAAATGCACACAATGGTCACAAAACACAAACTACCCAGGCATTTAAAAAAATCAGCAAAGGAGTAAAACATTGTAGATTTCAAGTACCTAAGCAGATTACCCTTCAATGCAACCATATTTTTATGACTCTTAAGCTCAGCTGGGAGCTTGTTATAAAGCTGACTGGCAATATATTCAATTTTATGTGGGAATAGAATTCCCCATAGCATAGTGCACAAAGAACATCTACTGAAACAGGGGATCTAATCAACCTTATTATGAAGCAAGCTGAGCTTCTTTCTTCTTCTGAGTATCTTTCAACTATGACACATCATTTTACAACAATAAACAATCTTAAGTTTAGATTGTTTAAGATTAGAGAGTTTAAGATGGTTCATCCAGCTAGATTTACACTACTAATATTATATGAATAAAACCTCAGTTTGCTCAATTTTGATATTTCTATCCATTCTCAAACTTAAACCGGACAAATGAAAGGTATTTTATATAAAATATTCTTCCACATTATCCTATTTCATATACATAATTCATTGAAGAGCATTATAAATGAACAAGTGAAGAGAATATATCATTATAAAATGACTCTGTCCACAATTATAACCAATTATTGGTCTAATATTACTCACAATATTTTAAAGTACAAACTATATGAATTAGCTAACAGCAACATAAGGTTTTTTTTACACCATATGTGATGGTAGACCAGTTTTATATCATCTTCATCATGATGATTACCAATATTTTAGACTATGAACTTAGTTTTTTCTCTTAACTCCGGTCCATTGTATAAAAAACATATGCTTAGAAAATCCAAGTCTTCTTGAATGTAATCATCAATTTAAAAAAATATTCTTTTCTTTCATAACACAATGCAATAGGCCATTACAACCCTTTAAAATTATGGTTACACAAGTCATTTACCTATGTAAGAATACCATTGGTCCCAAAACAGAAACCCTGTGGTACTCGGTTTCTGTAAGTTAACATTCACTATATCTATTTTCAACACCCTCATAAGTCAATATACAAGTCTACATTGCAAGCACTTTAACAATCAAAAGTTAGCAGCACTGTATGTGTTAGATAAGTGGCTTTCCACAGCATATTCTATCCCCATTCCTCATTGGAATCCAAAAAGTTTTTAACTTGGGACCTGACTGGAATCAAAATTTTCCGTAATCTTTTCTTGGATAATTTTTCTAATATTTAACAAAATTGACAATGATGATATAGGCGTATAATTTTGAGCATGGTTTACCACCTTTTTTAAGGGTGTTACCCCAGCTTTCTTAAAACAGGGAATACACCATTAGAGAAGTTTAAACTGGGTGAGCAGAGGTGCTTTCTACAATTACATTTAGTATGGTACTGTTGATCCCATCAATTCCTAGTGCTTTACCAGTTGCTAGTGCATCAACTAAATTGATTATATCTTTGGCACCACATTTTCCAAGTGCATAGGCTCAATCAACTATCTTTTTACATGGGGATTATGTAATATTTTGCTACCTTGGACATCATTTTTCTCCTAAAAGCTAACATCGCCATATTTACATTCAGTAGAAGTCTACTATAGCAAGTATGGCTCATAGTGACAACATTTACATAGTGAGTGATTTTTTTCATCACAGTTGGCACACGGTGAAAGTATATGGAGGTTGGTCAATTTTAACAAGTGGTCATTTCTGTCATACACCCATGAGTTGATTTTGTTATCCGAGTGCTAATTACAGTTTTCTGTTTTAAGCAGATAGCTTATGATACTCCTGGGAAATGAAATTTCTATCGTACAATATCTGAAATGCTATTACATTTCTAGTTATCTACCGCACAATAGTGAGCTAGATAATGTATGTAATGTCATGATTCAGTGACAATGCTATTACAGTTTACAACATCAGCTGATGTATATGGATTTACCATGTAGTATTCTATAGATGCTTTTACTCTCGCTGTATTCCCATTTTTTACTATCTAACTATGCATTCTTCTTATTCATTTTTTCCAAAATCCGAGTTAAGTTTGTAATGCTTGTCTTATAATTGAAAATTCATGTTACTTATATTTTAATTGTCATCATCACCAACAGTCCTAAGATTAGTTTGACGCAGCTCTCCACTCAATTCTCTTATTGGCTACCCTCTTCACATTTATATATGTAAATCTTTTCTTTCAACTCCTTTACAACTTGTTCCATATATTTCAGGCCTGACTTTTCCATTTGTCCTATTCACTTGTCCACCGACAATTGTTTCATCAGGCCACTGTGTCTCAAGAAATGGCCCTAACTTCGGCTTTCAAGAGATTTCTGCTTTCTCCCAATCTTCTTAAGTCTTCTTCAGCTGTCACTCAGTTGATCCATTTTATCTTCATCATTATTCATTAGCACCACATTATTGAAATATTCAATTCGATAAGTGAAATCACTTTTCACCCCCAAAACATCACATTGTATGTGATATAAGGAAATATGAGGTTTGAATTTTTCCTATTTTTTAAAATGGCAGATTTCATAACTCATATGTTCGTTAATTTGCCGTTTTATATAGGATAACCAGGGATGTTTCCCTGAGAATAACTTTTGAACTTGGCACAAATATCCTATTTTTGTCATAAACTATCTACCAGAGTCTGTACATTAAAGTCTGTAAGACTAGGATTTTGTTTGTTTTAAGCCTTAAACATTCAGTTATGGCCAAACCAACAGTTTATAAAACAAAATGAAAATGCTTAACTATAGGTGAAAAGCTCTTAATCCTGACAATATAGAAGAAGACATTCCAAAGTAAGTATAGCAAACAAGCATAGAGTTGCTCCCTCAACAATGATTGAGATTGTAAAAAATGGAGCGAAAATAAAAGAAGCCACTGGAACTGGATGCATGAAATGGATAAAGTTAATAGATAATAGCATTGTTAATTCATAAAAGTTGAAGATTTTGAGGAGCATCTGTTTGATTTTTTGTGAATGTTGAGAGAAAAATCTTCTGGTATGCAAAATTGAAGAAAAGGCAAAGACAATTGCTGCTCAAAAATTTGATTCTGCTAAATATTTATAAAGCATCATAAAATTTCTTTGCAAAGTATTTGTGGTGAAGAAAAAGATTATGTAGACAGCATCTCTGAGTGGCAAAAAAATGAACCCTATTTTGAAATCTAGCACACCACAAGATCCTCTCAATGAATTGTTATTGTATTTTCGGCTTTCAAAAACAAAACTTAGCCAGAAGGGAGAAAAATGTCATGGAGGGAAAAGCAAAATAAGAATTACAGTGGATTTGTATGTGTACCAATAAGTAACAGAAGAGTGAAACTCCTGATTGTCAATAACTGTGGTAACCCTTGATATTTTTAAGAACATTAACATCGAAAACCTGGTACCTAATCATCTTTCTATCCAGTATCTATTTACAATTCATGTTACTTGCATTTTTAATGTTACTTATTTGTATTTCCTTGATGAAAGTACGCAACTTTGTACTGTATACAATGAATAAACTACTACTATATGAGAAAAAAGTGGGTCACCCCTGAAATTAGACATATGTCAGATAGGCTAAAAATGCTTCATAGTAATATGAAAGCAGCGAATACTGAGGAAGCCAAGAATTGCTATAAAGAGTGCAAAAAACAATAAACAAGTCGATCCTCAGGGCCAAGAGGAAATTCAATGTCAAAATGATTGAGAACTCGAGTAATCCTAGTAAAACTGCTTGGAGTATTATAAAAAATGCTACATCAATTCCATCAAAATATTGCTGTGCTGACTCTGTTTCTATCTGTATCTATATGGGAAAATCATTACTAACACTTTTGATGTGGCCAATCATTTTAATAGGCACTTCATTGACTCAGTGAATCAGCTCCCAATTCAAACTCCTTCACAGAAAACCACCATGAAAATACCCTCCTCAATTAATTCTGTTGGTAGCTCCATTTTCCTTTACCCAACAGAGGAGAGGGAAGCTCTAAAAATTCTTCAAAAAATTAATTACAAGCAATCCTCTGGGTGTGATGGTATTCCATGCTCTATCCTAAAAGGCTCTGTAAAACAACATATAGTGACTCCTTTAGCTTATTTAATTAATGCTTCCTTCACCTCAGGGACTTTCCCCAACCAATTAAAAACGGCAAAAGTTGTTCCTATTTTCAAGGGTGGCAATAGATTAGATATGAATGATTACAGGCCGATCTCAGTTCTTTCAATTTTCTCAAAAGTCTTCGAAGGTGTAATGTCCCTTAGAATTACTTCCTTTTTGGAGAGATTCCAAATTATTAGCAGCTCACAATTTGGTTTTCTTATAGGTAAAAGTACAGAACATGCCATATACAGATTTGATAAAATACTCCAAGCCCTGGACAATAAGGCTAATATCCTAGGGATCTTCTATGATTTAAGGAAGGCCTTCCATTGTGTTGATCATGGCATATTGCTCAACAAACTAAATAATTATGGTATCTCTGGAAAGGCAAATCTTTGGATTGAATCTTACCTAACAGGCCGTACCCAACTGGTTAACCTTAAAGTCTCCTCAGACAAGCTCACAGTTTCAAAAGGAGTCCCTCAAGGGTCAACCTTAGGTCCCTTACTTTTCCTTCTATATATCAATGACCTTCCTTCATATATTAATTCTGGTGACATTGTAATGTATGCAGATGACACCAATCATCTCCTTAAGTATAATTACCAATCATTTACAGGTACTCAGTGTGCAATTGATGCAATGGTTAGGTGGTGTGAAAACAACAAAGCTCTATTGAATGAGAAAAAATCTTCATTTATGCAATTTCATCCTTATCAAAAAAAATACTGTCTACTCCATTGCTTAAATTAAATGGTAAAGTACTATCAGGATCAAAGTCCTCAAAATTTTTAGGAGTGTTGGTGGATGATTGCCTGCAATGGGATCAACATATAGATTCCATGTGTTCCAGACTATCATCTGGGTGCTACCTCCTTCGACGGCTTGTACCAATCTCCAATCTGGAGACTGCATTATCAGTTTACTATGCATTTATCTACAGTAGGTTTAAGTATAGTATTGTTGCTTGGGGCCACTCACATCATACCCAGAGACTGTTCCGATTACAGAAATGGGCAGTAAGAATATTGGCAGGTGTTGATAAAAAATTTAGTTGCAGAAATCTTTTTAAGGAGCTAAATCTCCTTACCCTTCCAAGTATTTATATATACTCTTCAGTTATATATGTAAAGGAACAACATACCTCTATTAATATACTAGAGAACAGGGATATCCATAACCATAATACGAGGCATAACAAAGACTTTAGAGTCATCTCACATAACCTCTCAATATATGCCAAGAGTCCAGTGTATACTGGTGTGCAATTTTATAATTCCTTGCCTATAGAAATAAAGGCAACTAAAACTGTACAACAATTTAAAAAATTGGTTAAATGTTTCTTAATCGATTGAGCCTTCTACTAAGTGAATGAATATTTAAATAGATAGTGTTTTGTATCATGTGTGCATATTGTAAAATAATAATGGTAACATTTTTGTGTTTTTTTCTTATGTTGTTTGTTCATGCAAATTGAAAATTGACAATGTGTGATTCAACTCCTTAATCCTCATGCAATTTGATCTGTCTTATACTTGTACCTGAAGTGTAATCAGACTTTTGTAATTTTCATATGTCCTATACTTGTAAAAAACTAGTCCTGGGACCAATAAATATTATTATTATTATTACTATATACTATGGCTTGGCTAGGCTTATGGCTTATTTTTCCGATAACCGATACCAGATATTTTGATCCGATTACCCAATATGCCTGATTATTTTCCAGTTTCCAGAGCTGGATCAGATGATTGCTTTTTAAATGAATCCTTAAGTTTGTCATAGAGTAAGACTAAGAATTTGTCCATCACAAGACACGTATACAAGAAAGTTTATAAGATATCTTACTGGGGTCATCATTCTTTACAACAAAATACTTCCACACGACTGACATTTGAAACTACCACTCAGGTAAGTTACTCACATGGTTCTGAAACCACAAAATACTGCTGGTGCTTTATGTGGTTGGTTGCCCTTTTGTTGTGATTAGTGATGGGTCAATACCATTTTTTCTCAATACTCGATACCGAGTACGATACCAATAAGTACTCACGATACTACTCAATACCAGACATTATGAATCAATTCAAAATTTTAAGGATATTTTGGTTTAAAATACATCGTGAACAGAAAAACTACAGGACTGGGTACAAGCAAACAGTAATAACAGTTTTGAAGAGCATCTGGAAGATTTAAAAAACAACAAGTAGGTATATCTGATAACTGAGTAGATTTACTTTGTTTTATTGAATATAAATATATTGTAACGATAAGTGTCGTTACAAGTATTTTTTTGTTTTTTTTTTTTAATTTTCCCGCGTGTGACGTGTGATCAAAGTGCGAAGCTCGGTGTAGCCTCGTGATGTAGTAGTTACTGAAGTCCCCGAGGTAAGCGCATGTGTTTTGGGGAAGAAGAAAGAACGGAGGAAGAGGGAAGACGAGTGCGGGCGATCGGTCGGGGCGGACCGAGGGAAGAAGAGCCCGGCCGGAGGAGACTCGGAGACGTCCGTTCTGTGTTAGGAGAGGAAGACTGACGGCCGTTAAGTAAGTGACAGAAATATTTGTTTTTGGTGAATTGTACTGTCGCCTGTAAGAAGAAACTGTTATATGTAGCGAGGAGACGAACTGGGACTGCTACATAATTTGGTGCCGTGACCAGGATCCGAACAGAAGTGCTACGTGATCACCCCGTGTACCCTTTAGTTGTGTTAAAATTCATTACGCTGGGTCTGAAGTTGCTCTTTTTGTGTTGTTAGGAAGTAGTTAAAAAAAATGGAGGGGCAGAACGATTCATTGACTAAATATAGGGAAAGAAAGTTAACCGCAGATTCTGACGATGGATCGGCCGAGTTTAATACTCCGACGCGACCGGAACCACCCGTCGATTCAAATGAGGGCGGATCCCCGATTGGACTTGAACTTTCGGAACGAATGCAAATCATTATCCATGGCTGATTCAAATCCTAGGCAAATTCCGACGTCGATTGAGACGTTGCTCCAGTTCATGCTTCAAGAGAAATTAGAACGCGAGGAGAAGGAAAAGTTAGAAAAGGCGGAAAGAGACGAAATTAAGTGGCTACTTTTGGTGGAGGTCACAGATCACAAGGCGCGAATTGAGAATATGGAACACAATTCCCAGCGATTGTGACATTATACGGACGAGACCAAGGTTACAATAGATCGTAGCATTCAATCATTTAAGCCCGAAGTAGGGGTTGTTCAAGCGAAAGTAGCAGAAGTATTGGCTCAAGGACTAGAAACCCAGGATAGTTACCAAATGGCCCTTGGTCGAATTGAGCGGTTAGAGGGTAAAGTGCAAGGTCTTAATTTGGGACAAGCACCCTTGCCAATGAATAGGACCGTTATTGAAGGGATGGTTAAACCCAGATTCAGAGACAATCAGTCTCATAGCCCGGTGCGATTTATTAGGGAAGTTGAGAACTATTTTTTGTTGGTCGGGGTCACTCCGAACATTCAACCAAACGTATTTGTAACCATGTTGGATGGCTATGCAAAAATTTGGGTAGAAACTTTTCCGCTTCCCGAAGAATTCGGCGAATTGAAAATAAAATTTTTGGCCCATTTTTGGAATGATACCGCGAAATATGAACAGAGAGTGAAGGTAATGACCGGGATCTATCCGCGTCATCGAAATGACAAAATGCGTAACTACGCACTCGAAAAGATAGCGGCGGGGAGGATTTGCGAACCACCGATTCCTGACGAGGAACTTCTCTTAATGCTAATTCGGCAATTTCCGCCCGACACCCAGTTCATGCTGAGAAGCGCAGGAACGCTAACCATAGATAGATTAATCGAGCTGTTGGGATACTATGACGAGATTAATGACGTTAGTTTTAAGAACGGGCCACCATTGAACTCAACACCCGCTACGCGAGAACAATCGAGATGACACGGGGGTTATGGAATGTCCAATTTACCCACTCACCAACGAGATCAGACCTCACCCCATTCGAACCCTAGTCCTTTTCGCAGCCCGCCCCCTACTCATTTCCCTAACCGACCTAGGAACGACGGCTTTGAGCTTGAATCCCGTCCATCGTTCCCTCAAAACCCCATGACTCAATCTGGGAGGCCGCTGCCAGAACAGAGAGAATTGTCTGACGCGAATTTAAACTAGGAGAGTTGGAGATGAGTGACTCCCGCATCTACAACACACGTAGCGGAGTCTCAGAAATCGTCGCCACGTATTTGGTAGACGGTGACCCTTTAATTGATTTGTTTGACGAAGACGTAACGGAGGAAAAATTCCCAATAAGACGAACCGTGCCTGAGATAAAGTTGCTATGTAATAACGTGCCTTCCTGCGTGCTGTTAGATTCAGGCAGCCAAGTTTCTGCAATTGATGAAGAATTGTATCTCTTAGTCAAACATCAGCTCTGAGAAATTCCGACGCTACCTTTAAATAAATCGTATCTAATATGCGCGAATAAAAAAAAATCACACCCTATTACTAAACAGGTATTAATGATGCTTAATATAGGCGATCACCATTTCGACGTGCCTTTGTTGGTTGTTAAAAACCTAATCAAACCTATTATCTTGGGTGTTGATTGGCTTACTAGATTTAAAGTGACATTGGATTTTAAGGAGAATACTGTAAAAATAGGTGACGTTTGTTTGCCGCAAGGTGACGAGGTACCTGCCGTAAGCGCAGCCCTTAAGTCGGCGAGTCTGATGAGAGAGGTCCAACCGACGGAAAACGAAGTAAGGGAAGCTGTCCAAGCGTCTGTATCTCATGATGATGAAGATTAGGAAAGGCTATTTCAGCTTTTATTAAAATATCGTAATGTCTTTTCTAATGAACCCGGATTAGCTAATAATTTCTTGTTCCGTATTCAAGTATACGATCATGCCCCTTTCCAGAGTAAATGGTACCCGGTTCCCTTTGCTTGGAAAGAGGAAGTTGATGAACAAATTCGTTCCATGTTAGACATGGGTATAATTGAGAAGGCGTCTAGCCCGTATATAAACCCATTAGTAGTAGTGAAGAAACAGGACGGGCGGCCTAGAATTTGTCTTGATGCCAGGAAATTGAATAGTATAACGATCCCTGAAAGAAATGAACCCCCCCTTATTGATGAGATATTGATGAAATTCCATGGTTCGAAATATTTTTCTAGTACAGACCTCACATCCGCATTTTGGCAGTTAGCAATACACCCCGACGATAAAAAGTACACTGCTTTTCGGTATGAATCAACTGTTTATGTATTTAATCGCGTTGCGTTTGGGCTTCGTAACAGCGGAGCAGCTCTAATTCGCTGTATTAACGATGTTCTGGGCCCTGAAGTCATGACGTTCGTGACTAATTACGTTGATGATTTGTTGGTTTCGTCCACTAACTTTGACCAGCATTTAAATCACCTCGAGATTATTTTTAAAAAATTAACCCTTGCTAATTTGAAACTTAAATTGTCAAAGTCTGCCTTTTGCCGGCCTAATGTTAAATTTTTAGGATTTATTTTTACTCCACAGGGGATCAAACCTGACCTTGATCGTCTTCGAGCCATTCAAGATAAAAAAACCCCATCCAATGCGAAACAACTACGTGGATTTTTAGGAGTGTGCAATTTCTACTCGCGATTCTGTCGGGGCTATTCCGCGGTAATCCAACCATTGCTCGCCTTGCTTAAGAAAGATGCTAAATGGCTATGGGATGCAAATATGCAGTCCGTTTTCGAAAAAGTAAAAGAAACCTTTATTAATGCGGTTATGCTATGGTATCCGGATTTTAGTAAATCTTTATATCTCCAAACAGATAGCTCAGAGCGCGGTTTGGGTGCGGTTTTATTCCAACGAGATGACAACGATGACGAAAGGGTCATCGCATTAGTAAGTCGTACCTTGAGAGGAGCTGAGTTGACTTACACCACTACCGAGAAAGAGGCCTTAGCTATAGTGTGGGCTCTGCAGAAACTCCGGACTATTACGCTTGACCAAGAGTTAATTATTATTTCGGATCACAAAGCTCTTACCTTCTTGAAGACTTGCCAGTTAAACCATGGTAGGCTGTCCCGGTGGGTTTTGTTCCTTCAAGGATTCAATTTTTCGATCCAACACTGCGCAGGTAAACAAAATATTGTCGCCGATTGGTTGAGTCGTAACTCGGTAGAAGAAACTATGGAAGAGTATTCGCCGAATGAATTTCGGGTAGCTCTTATAGACCTTAAAATAAGCGAATTTCCTGAGCAAGCTATGAAAAATTTAGCGGCGCTGCAGCGACAGGACCCTTATTTAGGAAAAATATGGTTAAAATTTATGGGAGAATTGTCTGACGCCGATGAAGAGTATAGGAAAATTTCCCGCAGGTCTCTTCGTTTTCGGATGCAGGATCGTATTTTGCTATTCAATGTCAGTCGGACAGGAACTCAGTTTAAAATATATGTTCCCGCCTGTCTGCATTCAAAATTAATTTCATTTGCACATACTAATAATGGGCATTGTGGTGTTTTTAAAACATATTGCTGGTTAGTTGACAAATATTATTGGAAAGGAATTAAAAAAATGATCAGAACACAATTGCGGACTTGTGATCTGTGTCAGAGGACAAAATTCCCGAATAAATATTTGGAAGGTCCGTTACAAAATATAATACCTACTAAACCTCAGGAAATCTATGCTGTGGACATTTATGGGCAGATACCTAGGACGAAATTTGGAAATAGATATATTTTTGTTGTTATTGATGTGTTCTCAAACTTTGTCCAGGTATATCCCTTGAATAAGCCTGATGCCAAGAATTGTTTAAGGCAATTGATTAATTATTACTTTCCCTTGTGCGGTATCCCAGATTCTATTTTATCGGACCATGGAATGCAATTTACCTGCCGCCTTTGGAGACAATCTTTGAAAGATTTAGGGGTAAAAACTATTTATTCGTCTATTAGAAGGCCGCAGTCCAACCCCAGCGAAAGGGTGATGCGGGAACTATCGCGCGCGTTTCGTACCTATTGTTTCGATAACCACAAGAGTTGGTTTGAATTGGTGCCTTGGATAAACAAATGGTTTAATAACCTCGTTCATGAGAGTACTGGTTTTACTCCAGTTCAGGTCCATTTCGGTCGGCCACCTTCACGCGAATGCGACGGCGAGTTAAATTTGATAAGTGTCCCCAATATTGATCATCAGCAGATAAAACAAATTGTTTTACGAAATTTAAAAAAATCTGGAGGTAGAAGAAAAAAGTATCAAAGAAAAAAAATACATCTATTTCAAGTAAATGATATCGTGTTATTACGAACCCCCATGGTGTCAGATTCGAAGGCACAACTTTTTCACAAGTTTTTTCATTTGTATACTGGTCCATACAAGATTTCTCGTCTCTGTGGACCGAACTCTTGTTATCTACTGGACAAAACGGGGAAGGAAATAGGAGCCTATAATTTTGCTAGCCTTAAGCCATATTACGCCCCAGACCCAGTTCGTGATGAGACTTCGACGAATTGAGTTTTTTTTGTGTTTTCTAAGAACAGTTGTTTAGTTCAGTTATTTAGTTCAATAAGGAAGTCGCCCCATGCATGTCATTCAACTGCCAACATCCCCTGGATAAACAATACGTGTGACTGCTTCTGTTTTTTTTTGTTTTCTACGTTTTTACATGCATGTGGGAACACCTTATTTAAGTCGGGGCCATGTAACGATAAGTGTCGTTACAAGTATTTTTTTGTTTTTTTTTTTTAATTTTCCCGCGTGTGACGTGTGATCAAAGTGCGAAGCTTGGTGTAGCCTCGTGATGTAGTAGTTACTGAAGTCCCCGAGGTAAGCGCATGTGTTTTGGGGTGTGAGGCGCATGTGTTTTGGGGAAGAAGAAAGAACGGAGGAAGAGGGAAGACGAGTGCGGGCGATCGGTCGGGGCGGACCGAGGGAAGAAGAGCCCGGCCGGAGGAGACTCGGAGACGTCCGTTCTGTGTTAGGAGAGGAAGACTGACGGCCGTTAAGTAAGTGACAGAAATATTTGTTTTTGGTGAATTGTACTGTCGCCTGTAAGAAGAAACTGTTATATGTAGCGAGGAGACGAACTGGGACTGCTACAATATATTAGCATCATAATCATTAAATTATGTTGTGCCCATTTTCCTACATTAAAACAGGCACTACTGAGTCTTTTGTACATAGTTTAGCATGCCATCTCTCAGTGGATATGATTAAATGCTTAAACAATATTTTAAATATGTCTGTGGCCCACATATTTCCATATGCCGCATGTACGTTGGGAATCATGGTGACCAAATGTTTTTTCATTTAAAATGCCACCCTCTGTAGTTATCATGAGTACACTCGCATTGGTTTTAAGAACTCAATGTTACTGAGATTGCAGTGAAGGATTATTTTAAAAAAGAAAGACATTATTAAAGGACACACATTCCTAAATCTCTATCTTCTTTACTGAGTTTTGCTTTATGTTGAGGGTAGTTTTTTTTTCAAATAAAAGCTTTGTTATACCCACGTTTGTGTACTAAATCACATAATAGCCCTTGTCCAAAAGTACATATTTGGCAGCAATATGACATTTAATATTCACAGGTGTTCTTGGGTCCATTTACCAAATATTTCATACTTTTACTACCTTCTCCGCTCGGGATGGTATTTGTTTAATTCTGATTATTTTATGTTTGTCTTCTATTATTTGTATTGGGTCCGAATAATATTTCGAGACACATTTCGTCGAGAAAAATAGACTGAATGCCTGCTATTTCCGTTAAAACATATCTTTTCTTACTCTTCCAATTAGAAACACCATCTCTTCCAAATCGAAGGATTTCTGCCTAAACATGATAGAACTTGGGATCGTAAAAAGGACCTAGGTCATTCACACCCATTTGCGTGATGCACGAACACCCGGAATTGGCACGGGTGTTTCCAATATCCATTAACGCAAATTAATAATGTTTGAATGATTAATTTTAATTCGCTGATGAATGGGCGCAGGTACATGAAGTTTGTATAGAGTACTGTGGATTAAAGTTTTCGATTTCTAAGGAAAAATATTCGATTAAAAATTTATTATAGATAAGCTGTGACTAGGAACTTGGCAATTAACCCCAAATAGTAAATTAAAAAAATGGTATAGTAAAACTTACAAGTTTTATGCGATGCATCACCCATAACGCCCGTATTAGGATGCCTACTATCCGTTGCAAAATGTCCGTCACCCACGAGTTTGAAGACCAGAGATAGATTTAGATATTAATACCGTCAACCACGATTTTCATCTTTTTGCTGCGCCTCTGGAGTTTTTCCCTGACCAGAATCTAATTTCCCTGACATTTCCATGACTTCCAGTCCAAATTTTTATTTCCCTGACATTTCCATGACTTCCCTGACTGGTATGAACCCTGTTGAAGAAAGAGTTTTAAATGGCGGGATAATGTAAATTTTGTGGAGATAGAGGCGAAGTTTTACTGCATTTGTTAAGAAAGTCTTGATTGTGAAAAAAATATCGGATTTTCCTACACACCTATAACCAAATATCAGCCAGTATTTATTACGGAATTTATTATCAGCTCAGCCCTACTATGTACAATTTATCTGGCTATCTTTCTACACATCAACTGCATAGATTTTTAATTACAACCACTAATATTACATCAGTATGCAAGTGGTAGTATAGAAGGAACATACTCCTCAACGGCAGTACGCTCTTATTGATAACATTTTAAATTTGAAGTTACAAATATGGGTATTTTCTCTTAGAAAAAATGCATTTAATGGCTACCTTCTATTTCTACATGTCATCAGTGAGTCACTGTCCGGGTGTATGGCAGAGGACTATTGTAATTGACTATTATTTTGAAAAGAGTATCTTCCCAGGATGGGTTCTGGGCGATGAACCAGCTTAACTTTCTTTCGACATTTTTTATTTACAAAAAACAATTACATGTGCTAGTAATAATAGGATAAATAATAAAGGTTGTGCTGTGGGGCGATGTAAATTTTTAAGGAACCATTCCGTTAATACAGATGATTAACGGAAAAAAGTCTGTGATTCTATAACTTGCACCATAAAAAATGCTGTAGTTTGGATGTAATTACGAAATGAGAGGCTGGCCCCTAAAATTTGCTTTTAGCGAGTTTTACTGTAAATTAAAATCTTATCTGTAATTTAGCACTTATATTTACTTACCTCCTTTTCTTCTAACTGTGAGCGTAGGTGCTTTTCACTCAACCGTCTTTGCTCCAATTCTGCTTGAGACATTGCAAGAAGTCTTTCCTGTTCCTCTGCCTTCTCTAACAAATTCTCTCCACCAACCAAAATTTTTCGCTCTAAACTCTGGAGTTTTTCACTTAGCTGAGAGCGTTCATCACTGAAAAAAAGACAGTAATTATGTACACATGCATCAAATTAGATCATAATTAGGGATGGGTCGGTTCCACTTTTTTTCGGTTCTGGTTCCGGTTCGGTTCTTAACTTCGGTTCTCGGTTCCGATTCTCGGTTCCGGTTCTTAATTTACCACTTACTTTGAATTGCTCAATGGTAAGATAAGGTAATCAATTATCAACATCAGAGAATGAATTAGAATAATTCACGACTTTGTAGCATCTATGTACACTATTTCACCAGGTTTTAATGTGAAGCCTCCACTTTCGGAGTGTGAGTAGGTTTCAAACTGGTTTTCGCGCCAATTATTTCGGTACCGATTATTTTTGGCCTCGGTTCCGGTTCCGGCTCTAAGCTCAAGAACCGGTGGAACCGAGAACCGAAGAACCGAAGAACCGAACCGACCCATCCCTAATCATAATAAGTCACCTAGATGAAATAACAAATACTGTTCATGATAAAATCTTTTTCAGAATGAGCTTGAAAAACAAGCCCTACTTCATAGTGGCCTGTAGAGGACGAAAAATGACTAGTGGGCCTCTTTGAACAAGAGATTTGAAAGTATAGAAGGGTCAATCTAATATTGAACAGTTGAACAAATTAATTAGGACCAGCTGTGACAGCCGGGTATAAAATACATCAGCTAGGAAACTCGAATGCAGAGCACTCTTGTTAGGACTTCTTTGATAGTATGTTTTCCTTGTTTGCACGTTCGTTACTTCAGGTCCACATCACAATGGATGTACATAAAATTTTAGTACGTTTTGGTTACCTCCTTAGCATGCTTAGAGGAGTACCAAACCAAGTATATCCCAGGAAAATAAACACCATATAGGTAGATTTGACGATGTATATCACATTACAGTTAAAAAATTTTTTATTAAAGATGAAAAGGGCACCCAAAAGCCCTGAATTTCATCGCAATGTTCGTTTGTTTTACAAGTGTAGACTGTGTCCAATGGACATCAAAACTACGCGAGCACCAGTACTTAGTGAAAGTGACACAAGTGCTTAGAATTAGCCATGGGAAAGCCTATGGTGAAACGAACAATATCAATTGAAAACCTCAACGTTCTCCAAAAAGTAGACGAAAATCCACAAATGAAGTATTGTTGGATCTCTTGGATACTTTCGTTGTGTGGCCACACCGGGAACAACACCTGACTGAATTTCTCCGGAACCTCAACCTTCAACATGACAACATAAAATTTACCATGGAAAAGGAAAGCAACAACCAGGTATCCTTCTTGGACGTTAAAGTTACCAAGAAAGAAGATGGATCCCTGGGCCACTGGGTATATCGGAAGGCGACCCACACAGATCTCTATCTCCACGCCTCCTCTCATCACCACCCGGAGCAAAAGAGTTCTGTAATAGCCAGCCTCTTTCACCAGGCTCGAACTATTTCCGACCAATAATCGCTTCCTGAAAAGGAGAAACATCTTCTTGCTGCCCTAGGAAAGAATGGATCTGATAAAGCCACAATCCAAAAAATGGTTCTTCGGTTGGACCAACGGAGCGACAAATCCAAGATTGTAGATCCTGTCGTACGTGCTGTCATCCCCTACATTGGAGGAACCATGGAGAAAATATCGTGAGTTCTTGCGAAGCATAATATACTAACTAGATTCGGATGCGACAATAAATTATCCAGTCACCGAATCAGAGCGAAGGATCGCCTCCCGCCCGAAATCCACGAAGGCGTTTACGAGGTTATCTGCAGCTGTGGAAAATCCTACATAGGGCAAACAAAGAGAGCTGTACAATGCCGGATGAAAGAACACTCACGGGCCCTCAAAAACGGACAAGGGGAGAAATCGGCTATTGCAGAGCACGTTTCGATGGAACCAAACCACTCTGTGAATTTAATGAACCAAAAATCCTCTTGAGGGAAAAGTGATATTTCCCTATAATTATAAGGGAAGCAACTGAAATTTCCAAGAGGCCCAACAATATGAATAGAGAGGATAGCTACCCACTCTCCAACACATGGAAACGATTTTTCACACGAACATCAACAGCCAATCAGCGAACAGCAGCCACCTCAGAAGACGAGTATAAATAAGCGTCAACTTCGAAGCATTTTCACTTTAGCCTGGTCTGAGGATGCCCGCAGTAGAGTGGGTGAAACGTTGCCATTTTACACAATGACAATGCGGAAGACTCCCGAAAGCATTTTACAATCAACGTAAGGTGTCGTACATATTTTATTAGGAGGCATAATTATTGCAAATTATACTTTGTTACAATAAATGAACACCAGCTATTTACAGAATGAACTAATTTGATGGCACGCATATAGTTCCCCTGAAAGTTATGTAACTCGGACATGCATCTTCAACTTACCTGTTAAGGGCTAACCTGTTTAGTAAGGATGGTCGGATCAGATCCAAAGATCTGTGGATATTTCATTTTACTCGGATTCGGTTTTGGATCCAAAGATGCAGAGTAAAATCGGATCCGGATCGTTTATTTTAAATGTTCGCAGCTTAGCGATCGACGCGCTCCATGAATGGAATGTAAGTGTGATAAACAAGGAGAAGTTGTGCAACACAGGTCATGAAAGAAGATGAAAATTTTTGCGTGCAACTAGAAGCAAAATTAAGAAATGTGACTTTTTTCCCCATTACCCCGGAATTGCGGGAAAAAAACATAGAATGCCACACAGGTAGCCTAAATTCACCGGGATCAGGCAGACAAAGAGAGCATTGTAATGTGTAAAGTTCGATCCCTATGGCAGTTTAATTATTTCATTATGTCATTGCATCGAAAATTTTAATATCTTCAATTTCAGGCCCTTAGATCTGAATACTCACTCTTTTATAGTTTCACTGTTTAAATTAGATTTACAAATGTATCACTCAAAATTAGGGATGGTCGGGTCGGATCCAAAGATCCACAGATCTTTCATTTCCTTCATAACTGAAATCAGATCCAAAAACAGTATAAATTTGGATCCTGATAGGAGATTTTTAAATTCAGAATTAAAATCATGGAAACATTATGTTAACTTTACAATGTATTTTTGAGTGATGAATTCGTAAATATAGTTTAAACGATAAAATTACAAAAAAAAGGTCAGTATCCACATACAAGGGTTGGAAATTAAGGATGATAAAACTTTTTACTCAACTTTACTCAAAAAATTTTAAGCAGTGATAAGAATCGAACTTCATCACCTGCAGTACACTACCCCACTCTGCTTTTATAGGCTTACCAGAGTTCAGAGAATTCAGGCTATCCACATGACATTCTACTTTCTTTCTTTTGAACCCAGGTCAATGGAAAAAAACCCAGGACATTTTTTAAATGTTGCTTCTAGTAGCATGAAAAAGTCTCATCTCATTCAGCGGTGTCAGAAGTGGGGGCAGGAGGGGCCCAAGGCTAGAGATGGGTAAATTACCGTAATTTTCAATTGAGGTAAATTACCATGGTAAATTACGGTAATTTACGAAAATTACCGTAAAATTCCGGTAATTTTAAGTTTTGAGCTGCGAATCCTTATCAGAGGACTCCAAACGAAATCAAATAGCATAGAGATATAAATGCCGACGTTTATATCAAACATATCACGACATTTATCAATAATAACTCATTAAAAAATTAAAACCAAGTTGGCAGCAACACGCAATTTGCCTCTCTTTTGTCACACTATGAGAAATTTTCATTCCAAATACATACCTCTGCGCAATGTGCATTTGTTATTTTACTCTGAATTAATTGGAATTAATCATGGACACAATGTAAAAAATCGTTTTAGCTTCTTAATTTATAATATTACCAATTCCAATGGTTTCTTCATGAGGAAGAAATTTTCTGAAAAAGAACTTTTCTGAAAATTACTGTTTATTACGGTAATTTTCAGGGGTGTTGGTAATTTACGAAAAATACCACGGTAATTTACCAAGTTGCCCATCTCTACCCAAGGCCCCCTGCCAGAATTTTTCCCGGGCCCTTGTAGTACTTTCTGACATATTTTCACACCATAATATGCTCTTATATCGGAATTCTAGTCTCTAACCCCTCCTATCCACAAAAAATGCGGGCCCTTTTCTTAGGTGCCAGGCCCTTTTCAAGGTCCCCCCCCAGTGAAAATAATTCCAACGCCCCTGATTTCATTTCATGATCTGTATTAGACAACCTCTCCTTATTAGTTTAAAACTCAGATTTCATTTTAAAGGATATTATTAATAATAATAGGGTCATTCCGTACCATTTCACCAGATTTTTAAAAAAGTTGTTGCAGCACCATTTCAGAAAAAATTCAAATTTAACACACTTACTACCACATGTCTGTAAGGCTCAAAACCAATTTTTGTTTATTTTTTTTTCCATGACCTCAAGGACTTACAGGGCCACAAACGTCACAGCGCACAGTAAAAATGACACTTTCAGCGATTATCGGTAATTAGAGTTACTCAAAAACTACAGGTTGTAGTAGAATGGTTCAAATACCAATTTCATGGTCATAAATTGAGCTTTCATTTGACATATTTTTTAATAGCCTTACTATGTAATATCTATGAGAATGATGAGTACAAAGTCTTGATACAAATTGCTGTTTTTTGCAACTTTTGCTATTTATTTTCTTATAGAAGGGTTGTGATCACAAGGTCTATATTTTTGTTATAGTATATTTGGGTACCATAGTAAATGTGTGTAACAAAAAAGTTGTGTTTGTTAAGCCTTTAGCTGTTACAAGCTTCCGCAAATAGGAAAAATTGAAAATTTACCATTTTCGGGCCCCTGTATCTCTGGTGGGGGACTTATTAAAAATTTGAAATTTTCAGTACAATAAGCTATGATCCTATTAAGAATGCACTAAAAATTTGGAGTATGTGTTTTGGCTTGTTTGGAAGTTACACCAAACTGAATTTTCAAAAAATTTTCTCTCGCTCACTTTGTAGAAGCAATGTATGGATTGTTGCATATAATTAAATGTTGCCAGAAATAAATCCAAATAATAGTTATAACAATACTATCAAACTAGTGCTTTGAAAGTTGTATATTTCAGTTCCAATAAGAAGTAGGCACGTAGCCAGAAATTTGCTTGGGGGGGTAAGTCTAGTGTTGCATAACTTGAAACGAATCAACTTGGCCTGTTCGGTGCCGACATGTTAAAAATCTCTTCCCTCAATTTTCAGTGCTTTGTATTTCCTTTCACAGTGGCTATTCCTATCTTTTCTCACTGGTAAAATTCACTGTTTACCCTGTTATGAAGCATTAATTTGACCGGCCACATAACATAGTTCAAACATATCAGATTGAAAAGAACAACTACAGTCAAGCCCACTTATATCAAACCTGTTCATAACGAAGTTCCAGTTATAACGAAGTGAAGGCTATTCCCCATAAAAGAGAAGCTCGGAAAAACTGATCCACTTATAACGAAGTTCAGTTATTACAAAGTAAATATTCGGACCCCTCAAATTCGTTATAAATGGCCTTGACTGTATTAACCACACACATGCATCAAACTAGTGATCACATTTCATGACACTTAGCACTTGAATTATACGCAGTGTAATCCAGATTTCCATGGCCACTTAAAATAAGAACAGCAAAATTATTGGGCAAAAATTTCGGGGGAGGGCTGAAGCCACAGACCCCCCTCACTCCCCAGAGCCTGGCTATGTGCCTGCTAAGAACAAAATATGTAAGTGGACATTGGAACGTAGACAAACTATTTATTTTCAATTGTTTTTCCACTGGACTTGCTGTAGAATTGCTATCAGCATGCTACCATTATGACAATATCACTATTTAGGTTGTTCACATAATAAAGGCTAAATGAGTGCCTACTTCTTTGTCAACATGTAAGAAAGTTCTTGGGGTCAGCTGTTCCGTAATATTATGCACTTGACCAGTTTGTGTTGATAATTTGAGCTGAAAAAGAACCCTTATTATATTTTCATTAAGTACCCACGCCTTGTATTTTTTTGATAATTTGAATGCTGTGTTAGGTCCTGAAGGATGGAAGAAGTGCACAAAGTTGTCTCCTTCATTGATGTCTATGCTTTCAACAACTCCAAGCTACCACTTTGAGTCATAAATAATGCCACATAATCATTTACCTTGATACTAAGTTGTCTGTTGGATTTGAGTATTGCTATATGGACTTCTTCACCGTTATTTGAATTAGATGTTACAAAGCATTTTATATTATTGCAAGCAATCAGAATAAAGCAGTTTTTTTCTCAAGTGTTAGGAATCCTTAAGGCATTATCAAACCAATCACTCAACCATGTTTCTACCCCTGTGATCTCATTGCTTCTTACTTACCTAAATGTTATGCCATGGATATTAGCATTGCTAAATTAAAAACATATCTTCTGGAGTCAAAATTTGACTGTTTTTGTTTTTTTGTAAAATGGCTTTAGACACTAAACATTTAACAGTTCCTCCTATACCATCACAAGGACCTTTTCCGTGTGTAGCTCTTTCCATGGAGAAGGTCACTTGTTACGAGAACCAATCAGAAGGCACTTTACGGCAGAAGGTGCCACTTTAGGCAGAGAAATAGAGACATCAGACAATTCCCTGAAGCTACCTACAGAAATCACTACCATAATTCTTCTGGCATATTGTTCAAAAAACAGTAGGTGTAAACGGCACTAATGTTTAAGATTGTTTTCCTATCAGCCTACTGGTCACAGATCTATCATAGAGCAATTTCAGTGGAAAAACCATTGTAGGCTTAATAGTTTGCCAAAATTCTGCTTAAGACATTTTTATTCAAATGATACATAAAATCTACAACTACCAACATATTGAATAAGTAACTGGTTTGTAAATTATCAATCAAAATTGGACTTATTTCTAGCAACATTTAATTATATGCAACAATCTATACATTGCTTCTACAAAGTGAGCGAGAGAAAATTTTTTGAAAATTCAGTTTGGTGTAACTTCCAAACGAGTCAAAACACATACTCCAAATTTTTAGTGCATTCTTAATAGGATCGTAGCTTATTGTACTGAAAATTTCAAATTTTTAATAAGTCCCCCACCAGAGATACAGGGGCCCGAAAATGGTAAATTTTCAATTTTTCCTATTTGCGGAAGCTTGTAACAGCTAAAGGCTTAACAAACACACAACTTTTTTGTTACACACATTTACTATGGTACCCAAATATACTATAACAAAAATATAGACCTTGTGATCACAACCCTTCTATAAGAAAATAAATAGCAAAAGTTGCAAAAAACAGCAATTTGTATCAAAACTTTGTACTCATCATTCTCATAGATGTTACATAGTAAGGCTATTAAAAAATATGTCAAATGAAAGCTCAATTTATGACCATGAAATTGGTATTTGAACCATTCTACTACAACCTGTAGTTTTTGAGTAACTCTAATTACCGATACTCGCTGAAAGTGTCATTTTTACTGTGCGCTGTGACGTTTGTGGCCCTGTAAGTCCTTGAGGTCATGGAAAAAAAATAAACAAAAATTGGTTTTGAGCCTTACAGACATGTAGTAGTAAGTGTATTAAATTTGAATTTTTTCTGAAATGGTGCTGCAACAAGTATTCCGTGAATTGGCATGGAATGACCCAATACATTACAAAATTATTAGTTTAGCAGCTTGAAATATTCTATGATAACTTTGTCTTAAAAATGGAATCCCCGGGCCACATTAAAAATTTTTTCATGTTTCTCAAAAAGATCTTAAAGCATTAATGGATTTGAATCACAATAGTAACCCAAGGTAATGTAAACCCATTAAGCACTGAATTAATTTAGGTTTTTGATTTTGTTTGTTATTTAATATTCTATATTATATTATACTTGGGAGTGATACTCTTAGAAGTCTTATTTCTAGAATTAAATTTAAAGCTTTCTGGATAGTGGGTGATAGGATATGGCATTACTAGGATCTTATATTTTGGAAAAAAATGTAGTTTGTTGAGTATTTGATAAAGAAAGTGAACTTTATTATGAAGTGTATATGTAATTATTGCACGAAATATGTAATTATTGCATCCATAAATCTAGATCCAGGAAAACATTATCCACATAAATGATAAGAAGTTCACTTTTTCTACAGTAAATTTACTTGTTTTTGTAGAAATAATCTTGCAGCTGTTTCTGTGTATATTAAAAATCTAGGATTAGAAAAGGAATAAAATTCAGAATCCAATATGTGAAACTAAGGATCCAAAATCAAGGGCCAGATTCTGGATCCAGATCAGAAAAAAAAAACCTGATGCCATCCATCACTACTGTTTAATACGTTTTCCTCAGTACCACGTTCAGGATGCCGGATGCCTTTAAAAATGTGCTAATGAGAGTCCACAGTACTGCAGTTTCAAATCCAACCTTGACTATGTATAACATTTTTCTTAGCATTACAGTTGAGCACCCTAAATCCGGGAATCCTTAATCAGGGAACACCCATAATCCAGCAATGTTGCCATGACCACCTACCTGGTGGTAAACTTGCTATCTTTTTTTTACCTACCAGGTACTTAGTGGAAATGTAAACATTTTTTACCGAAACATTGACGTCATAACCTGACGAGATCTTATCCCATTCTTAACATTAACTTTCCCATTCCAAGAATCAGAATAATTTAAACACATTTGTTTCTGGCACTTCATGTACACTGGAATATTCTGCAATTTGAACTAAACATACAAAATTGAAGACATTGACGAGATGGACTACAACTAGTTTACAGATTGGCCACTTTCACTTACTTGAAATGGCACATACAATTTTGCTTGACCACTAGCAGTAACTTGATAAAATTATTTGTCATCTGCTTACTTTTCTCCCTAAAGATGTCTTATCTATACAGTTGTGGTAACGGCTGAGGAGTGAGGTACAAAATGGTACATCATTAGAAAACGTTAACGATCACAGAAAAAATCCAAGGAATGAAAAAGCTTGATGCCGTTGCATCAGTGAAGCGTTTGTCTGAAACATACTGGGTGGGGTCTTCAACAATGTATGACATTAAGAAGCAGAAAGAGAAAATCTTCAAATTTTACTGATGAAGCGGCACGAAGAAATGGATGACAGAGAGAAAAACTATGAAAGAAGATTTAAGTGCTGATTTAGATCAGTGTGGTTTCAAATGTGTCAAAGTGAAGGGCTTAGTATTTCTAGCCAAATGCTAATGGAGCAAGCTAAACTATTTCATTCAGAAATTAACCTTGCTATTCCGTGTCATTACACAATAGGGTGGCGGCATAAATTTCAGAAAAAGCATGGCATTTGCTGTACATTGTGGCAGGAGAGAAACTTTCAGCAGGTTTGGAAGGTGCTGCAAAGATTATTAAATGGTGAGAACCTGTGTCCTGAGCAGGTACACAATGCTGATGAAACGGTATAATTTTGTCATTGATTGCCGCAAAAAGCATTTGCTAGTGAGGATGAAAAGGCAATCTAAGGAATGAAGGCCAAAGTTTAATGGTGCAACATTAAACTTTTAAATCCATTTGGAATGAAGGGGCGCACAAGTTAAAATTATTAGTTATAGGAAAAAGCACGAAGCCCACAGCTTTTAAAAACATAAAAGTGTTTCCAGGAGTATACCTGTGAGGATGACCTTGGCTATTCTTGTATGGATTCGTTTTAAAATCATGTGGTTTTCAAAGTTTTTCACCACAAAATACTTTGTTACCGAATCTCGTGGTCACTGTAATGCTTCAGGTTCATACCCTAAATAAACTGTTCACGTCATCCTAAGACAGCTAATGACAAGAGACCATGTTTCTCTTATTTATTTTATCTACAAACTGCATATCGCTGATACAGCCTCAAGAGCAGGCACATTACGGTCACTAAAATGTAGATATCGATCTTTTGAGATGAAGCAGTTCCTTACAGATCTAAATTTAGGTAAATCAGTGACATATAATAAATGAATATAATCTAAAAGACAAGATGTGGGAAATTTCATGTGCATGGAATAGTATTTCACAGTCAGTTCTAAAACATATGTGGCTTAAATTGTGGCCTGCTTTAAGGTTTAATGTCGACAAAATAAGTGGGGATTTCAAGGGCTTTCATGTTTCTCAGCAAAAACATATAATGATAGAGTTGGTTGACTATGCAAACAGCATCCATAACCCTGAATTAAAGTATATGGAATTGGTAAATTTAGAGGAATGGATAGCTAGTGACCATGATACTTTTACCACACAACATTTCACAGATTCTGAAATCAGTGAAATGGTAATCAATAACAATAAATCCGAGAGTGGGGATGAAGATGATGAACCTGAAATTGTTGAAGGAAGACTACTATTGATGATAGCCTTTAAAGAATCATCCAGTCTGGTCGCCCACGACACAGTGATGGGCAGCCGTACAGACGATACCCATGAGTTGACATTGCACTGAATCAGCTGATAAAAAAATCAAACGAGATAGAAAATGTGTTGCACGAAGCACAGCATAAGAAATATCAAATTTTATATACCCTTTTCCAATAATAATATTACACTTGTAAATGTGCAGCAATATGACGCACACAATGCTTAGCTTCTGTTATTTTCACTCACTGTGCAATTTTGATCCTTTTAAGTAATACCTAACTTTGTAAATTAAGAAATCATTTCTTTCTGATTATTCTTGGTGGCTATTTTAAAATTGTTCAGTACATGGCAAACTAATATATTTTGTTTAAATAATAAACTGAATCCTTTCATTGAAAACATCCCAGCCGTCAAAACTAGACCAGTTGCCATGCATGACCAGCAGTCCGGCAAAATATGCCTTTCAGGTTTCAACCAATCACAACCAAATTTTAATATTATAGGATGTCAAAAAGTTATCAAAACTATTCCTGGGCAAGCATGAGGATTTCATGAAATCCTTCAAAATTCCATCTAATTCCCAGTTTTCAAGGTTGATAGACACTCCGTTTGTACAGCTACTTACCAAAAAATCATACCACTTCCCGACGCAACCTGGCCAACAGGCCTTTAAAATCAGTGATATGACTACACTCGCTGTATTCGACTGATGAACGCATTTGCGCGGACTGGAGCTCTCGGTAGGAGATGCGGCCGAACGAAACATGAGCTGGCGAAACCAAAGCCCCATCATACTTAATACTGGCGAATGGAAGCTCACAAGGGAGGTGGGTTTTCTTACCTCGAAACAAAAGCTGGGCATATGATGTTGCTATGCGTTTAAACTTCGCCGTTCCAATTTGAGCTAGCGCCTGCCTTGCCATTTATTAATCTCGTTCCCTGTTGAGCGCGTGGTGTTAGCGGTGAAATGTGTGATTTTGGGATGAAAAGTAAGCCGATAATTCACATTGATGGTGCGTGCTAGTTACGTTAGAGGAATGGTGCAGTTGACACTGTCAACCAAAATAACTACAGAAAATTTAATCATATCATATTTTTTGTTGATTAATTCTACGTTAATTTTTGTGCACTTTAATTTTCTTTATTATATTTTTGTATTTCTTATTAAAGTTTTGTGACTGTTATTTACGTGCTCCACTATTACACTGAGTTTAAAATCTTATTTCTCGAAAACCCCTCAAATTATTTTATCCAAATTTTAATGAAATATATAAAGAAGAATGGTTTATGCATTTCTTTTAACTTACAGAATTTTATCCGTCCAAGAAATGATACTGTAATCATTTTTATCAAAAACGTTTTTCTCAGCTCTGGATGGTCCAAAAAATGCTATTTTAATTACATTGCAATTCTTAGATATCCTAATGTTATATAACATCGTTATTAAGAACGAGATTTAATCAAATAATTTTATATCAGTTTATATTTGTATGGGTCAGAATAAGACGGGTCTGCGGCTATTCATTGCGTTAATGTCGCACGGCTTTCCCAGCAACAAATAACCACTGACCCGTACCATTACATTTAAACCATAAATATAAACTAATATAAAATAGTTAGTGATGGCCGGATCGGATCCGTCGGATCCAAAGATCCGCGGATCTTTCATTTTTTCGGTTCCGGATCCGGATCCAAAGACACGGAGCAAAATCAGATCCGGATCCTAGATTTTAAATTTTCGCGGCTTAGCGATCGAAGCGCCCCGTGAATGGAAGGTAGGTGCGGTAGATATTGACAAGAAGAGGATGAGTAACTCAGGTCACGAAATTAGATGAAAATGTTCCCGTGCAACTAGGAGCAAAATAAAGAAATATGACTTTTTTCCCCATTAGCCTGGTATCGCGAGAAAAAAATACGTAGGATGTCACGCGGGTAGCCTACATTCGCCGGGATCAGGCGGACAACGAGAGCCAGTGTACTGTGCGAAGTTCGATCCCTTTCGCAGTTAAATTTTTTCTTCCAGTCATTGCATCGAAAATGCTATCATATTCACTTTTAAACCATTAAATCTGAATACTCACTTTATTATACTTTTGTTGTTTAAATTAGATTTACAAATGTACCATTGATAAATTAAGGATGGTCGGGTCGGATCCACGGGTCTTTCATTTCATTCGCAACTGAAATCATATCCGAAGACAGTAAAAATTCAGATTCGGATCGGAGATTTTAAAATTTCACGGCTTGGTGATCGATGAGCCCCGCGAATGGAATGTAAGTATGGTAGAAACTGACAAGGAGAATGTGTGTAACTCGGTCGCGAAATGAGAAGATTTTTTCGTACCAAAAAAAACAAAATAAAAAAATACTCGTCGTGACTTTTTCCCCCATACGCCCGGATGCGCGAGAAAAAAATAAAACCGAATGTCACGCGGGTTGCCTACATTCGCCAGATTCCCGTGAACCTATGATAGCGTAGTTGTTAAAAATGAAGGCTAGTGTACTGCCGGTCACGAGTTCGATCCTTAACACTGCCTAGGAATATAGGCTATGCTGTATTCCTAGGGTGATGCAAGTAAGCAGTTAAAAAGAGTGGATTAACAGAAATTTCATGTCAATTTATAAGTAAAAAAAAAATTGGAGTTAGTGAAATGATTGGAAAAATTTTTTATTGCAGAATTAAATCGTGGAATCATTACGTTAACTTTCCCATGTATTTTTAGCAACGCATTTATAAATCCAGTTTAAACGATAGAAGTACAAAAAAGTCAGTATCCACACAAAGGTTGGAAATGAAGGATGATGAAGTTTTTGATTCAATGGCTGAAAGAAAAATTTTAAACAGCGATAAGAATCGAACTGCTATTGTCGGCTTACCTGATTTTGGAGAATACATGCTCCCCACATGTCATTCTACTTTTTTCTTGCAAACCCGAGCCAATGGAGAAAAAATCCGAGACTTTTTTAATTTTTGCTTCTAGTAGCATGAAAAACGGCTAGTCTCATTTCAAGATCAGAGTTACACAACCTCTCCTTAGGAGTATAAAATTCTCAAATTTCATTTTAAAGGTTATTATTAATGAGAATTGCAAAATTACTAGTTTAGCAGCTTGAAATATTCTATAATAATATTTTCGTCTTGAAAATGGAATCCCCGGATATTCTATAAATGGAATCTCTTGGCCGCATTAAAATATTGTGTTTCTAAAATAGAATTAGAAGCATTCAAGGATTTGATTACTAATTGGAAAATAATTCCTTTATTAATGAAAATAAATTTACAATGTTTCTTTCAACTGCACTCTAAAGAATAGTTGTACAGGTTTCAAAAATGTATTGCATGATGAGTATGTGATAAGGAAGTTGATCTTTATATTAGAAGTAATAAGATATAGTTATTGCATCCGTAAATCTTAATCTAGGTAAATATTATCCACAAGGATGATTGGAAGTTGATTTTTTCGACAATAAATTCACTTTTTTTGGCAATTCTATTGTTGCTGTATTTATATATTTTAAAAAAATCTAGGTTTTGAAAATCTGAATCGAGTATGTGAAACTAAGGATCCGAAACCGAGATAAAGATCCGAAACCCAGGCAAGGATCCGGTTCCGGATCCGGATCCGACAAAAAACCTGGATCCGTCTATCACTAAAAATAGTTAATTATTTACATTCTTAACAACGATGTATTATCACCTTAGGATATCGAAGGATTGCAATGTAAAGAAAATTGCATTTTTTCGACTACCCAGAGCCGAGAAAAAGTTTGTGATAAAAATGATTAGAGTATAATTTCTTGGTCAGAAATTTTAACTTTACAGAAAACGCTTAAAACATTCTTTTTTATATTGCATTAAAATTTGGGTTAAATAATCTGAAGGGTTTTGAGAAATAAATTATGAAATTTCTTCACATAGAATTAAACGACAAAAAATTGATATGATTATTTTTTTTGTAGTTATTTTGGTAACTTCATAAACAACCTTCAAACTCGAGTGCACATAATATTTTGGCCGACAATAGGTGGAGAAACCGAGTGGCAGGAATGTTAATGGCACATATGCCAGTTCGGGAGATTGCACGGAAATAGAATATATCCCACATGACAATTATTAATTTAAGAAAATATGAAAAAGAAAAGAATCCCATTAGGTTTCCAGGAAGGCGGGTTAAAGTCATCACTCAGGAGGGAGCACACATAGTGGACTACGTGAGAGCAAATACTTTTCCGATTGCCGAAGAGATTACTAGGGATGTTGTTCGTGTTCAGACATGCCCAGAGAGAGTGCGTTAGAGGATGCAATGCACAGGACTTGAGGTAAGGTGTGCAGGTATGAAGGAAAGTCTTACAAATGCTCACAAAGTTGCACGTCTGGACTTCTTTCACTTATTATTTTTTCATATTTTATATTTTCATTTCTTATCATCTTTCATTTCGTGATAGTTACGGAATGATTCCAAAAAATATCTTTTTTGCATAAAGCAAAAATTAAAAATAAGTTAAAATGATATGGAATTACTTTCTTTTCAAGAATTGGTGAGTTGTAGCCCAGAAAAAACTCCACGGTGTTATGCCCATGTTCTACTATTGTATCTGAAAAAGATTAATGTTCTCCACAGTGTCAATGAAACCTTGTTAAGGGAAATGTTTATGATTCAGATATAACGATATTAATTTCTCAATATGTGGAACTGCCCCTCATAGATAAAAAAATATGTTATGTCTGCATTGTTTCGGGTTTTCTTCCGCGTCAGTTGGCTATTAGACCACTCTACTAGCTAATCACTAAGGTCTACTAGCTAACCACTAACGTCTACTAGCCAACTGATGCGGAGGAAAACCCGAAACAATGCAGAGATCAAACCACCACCGCGGAAACCTTTGCTCTAACAAAAATATATTGTTTTTTCTTTTCAATTGAAAATTTTTGTAGTATCGCTTATGTTTCGAAATCTGTTTTGTTGGCACTGTTTTGAGGACTCTCTTCCACCTTCAAAATAAGTCAATTTCAGTTTAAAATAGTATTTAACACTAAGGCATAATTTTCCAATAGCAGTAATTAGTGTTAATTAATAGTGTTAATTAATAGTGTTAATTAAGTGGAACAATGTCAGTTTTCAATGCTGGAAGGCAATCGAAACTTATCTCAGGAATAAAAAAACCGTCCTCTCTCTCCTTGCCCGTGAGCTTCCACTCCTCAGCAACACCTCCTGCCACACACCCTCGCGGTGGCTTGCATGGTATTATGAAACTGTGTATCTATGAGACTTGGTTTCACCGGCACATTTGTCCGTGGGATTACCCGACTTCCACGAACGACAGTCCGATGAGGCCGAATCGGTATCGGATGGTCCATGAGTGTTCCTCGAAAAGCGGTTTATTCATATAATCTCTTAGTAATTTGGAAAATTGGGGTTCACTAAATTCTGCGCTTGCATGATCAGCAAGCGAGATGGAGAGGCACGGCCGTGGTATGCATTGTGAAAGGAATTCCTCACTTGTTTCGGGAAAGAAACCCCTCCTCGCCGCCGGTGAACTTCCAGCCCCCTTATATCACGAGGCCTTCGCTTTGCCAGCTCATGTTTCATTTGGGTTCTCCTGCTACTGAGATCGTCAGCCTGGCATGATAGCATTCGCCAGTTGAATACGGCGACAGTGTTGTCACATGGAGGATTTAAAGAGCCTGTTGAGCGGGTTGTGTCGGGAAGTGGTATGAATTTTTTGTAAGTAGCTGTACCATGCCTAACTTTACTTACACAACTATGACTTGCACAACTATGGCAAAACTTCTTCATAATATTTTAATTAAAACTTTCCTTGACACAACGACAATTTACACACGTGGAGGGATAAAAAAAATGTTTTTCCTACATTAACCTAAAGGTATATTTAAAAAGCAGAGCAACAGAATCCCACCAAACCACCACCAAGATTACCTCGATTAATTCTGATTTTAAGGGTCAGTGTTTCCCTATAGCACTCACCGAGCTTTCTGGACCTCACTGTCATGAAGATAAACATCCGTGGCAAGACGTCTCCTTTCACGCTCCTCTTCCTCCTTCTGCACCAACAATTTACGCCGGTCTGCTTCAAGCCTAGCCTATAATATTCAAATCCAATTGATTAAAAGCATGGAAATATATAATACTATTTTATACATTAGAAATGATTGACTTTATCAAATAAAATTTAGTAGTAATGAGTTTAACCAGGCATTTGCAAAATGGTGTTTTGCGAGATTTGCACATACATATAGGAATAAGTTAGCAAAATGAAGGAAAAGGAAAATACTAGAGATGTGCGAATATTACCTGCAAATACTCAAATGCCTCGAATATTAGAAAGTATTTGATAAACGACATCTCTACGGATATGCTAAATGACAAATTCAAATACCTCGAATATCATTCCATACATTGGGCACCCATTTATGACTATGCATAATTGGTGTGTTGATGTTTTACATCGTAAACAGAGCCGCAAGAGGATGGAGAAGATTAGTCTGTTGATGGGACCATGTAATTTATGGTAGAAAGATATCAGTTTCAACTAATGGAATTGTGGCAAAACTGTTGTCTTTTCACCATTAATTAGTGCCAAAACTAATCACCGCTAGCCAATTCAAAATCAAAGAAAGTCTGTAAAGCTCGTACCGAGCGGCAACTCAATCACTTTTACTCTTTAAATACAGAAAGAAAAAAACACAAGCCGGTGAATAGTGAAACCCGGGTCGTAGTAAAATTTATTTTTGTGGATTTGGCTCATGTTTTTTCTTTCTGTGTTACCATGTTTCGCTTCCACTCCATATCGCCTGAATCTTCTGAATTAGTTCACTTTTACTCTGTTACATATTCATAATTGATTTAGAAGAGCTCACACTATATGTCTATAGTTCACACTTTCATAGAGTAGCTAATGCATTTTTCCTTGATGGTACTGAGAATTCATGCATCAACTCTGCTGTCTCACTACTATTTTTCATCAGACATCTTTGATAATACGCAGAGATACCTGGGTTTCATGAGCTCTATCGTCCAAAAGAAAATACCAATTTAAATGCAGTAAAATGTATCTCATAGAATGTCCAGTTCTACATTTATTTATGCAAATAAAATATTGTCATTACATTTCATAAACTTTTACTAAATTTTATTCGTAATAAAAGTGTTTTCATGGCTTAAAATTCCATGACCAAGAACTGTGTTATTGTTATTCTGTTAGCTGTCATCACATTAAATTGAAATACCAACGATATGAAGCCAATGACAATGGGGGCATATCCTCGGAACTGAAATTGCAATTTTGTACACGAAATCGTTAGTTGGAAATTAAAAATGAATTTTAGTGAAAAAATTATCTTCTAATCAGAGCCATTCACTCATAAATCAAAAATTAAAATAAGCAAAAGGTGACGCCCACTGAAGAAGCAGCTTTGAGACCATATACGTCGACCACCTCCCGTCCTTGACTTCTTTTAGGGAAAGGGAAGGGAGTGGAGAGGGGTGTCGGAAGGTCTGCTCGCACAGATCCTGTCACAACCCCTTCCATTGGTAGAGTCAACTGTATGTCTCCCATTGCGATAAGGGGAAGTAGCTTCGCCGGCTCAGTTGTGATTGGACAAAGTGGATGATGTAAGAGGTCAATGCATGCCTACTTTTCTGAAAGGGTTAAAAACATCAGTTTTTCGCTGCTTATAACTTGACAACTAATTGACAGATTGAAAAATAGAAAAATATGGGTCTTTTTATTTCAAAAACTCTATGCGATTTGGCAATTAAAAAAATATGATAAACGATCCCATTTACAATTGTTATGAAATTTGTAAAACACTACTATGAATCTGGTGATTCAACTGAAACATGAGTGGGACCTTCACGGCCACAAGGTTGTCAACATTAAGATTATAGAAAGGTAAGGAAATAGTTACCAGTACAGTTAAGTCCTTGACTTATGCGGTTAATTTGTCCCAAAAATTAACCATTTTTGAACCATTAGCGGAGCCGCTTTTACTATGATTGGTGGCGATTACAGAAAGCGACATCTACTTAGAGGTTGTTAAATTAACATTATACGACAATTCTGAGAATAACACAAATTCAATCTTTATTCACTGGATATTTGAATCTAAAATATGTATAATTACACAAACTTCTTTCTTTGCTATACTGGACAACAGGTGTCATCTATGAAGTAGATAATTACCTACGCGTTGACTTAGGCGGGAAGGTCAAACTTTGCTGAAAAAAGACGTGGATGCCATGTAAGGCCAGTGATAGGCTTACGTTTTCTTTGCGTTTCTGTCGCTGTGGCAGATATGCGGTGACAGCTAGTAAAAGGTCAAGGTGAGAGGCCTAGGGAGGCTTTAGCAATGAAGACTAAAAGAAAAAAGAAAAAAAAATCACATCAGACTTTTTCACCATCATGATGCTCAAATCATCACCTACCGAACTATGTAATGACTTAAACTAGAGTGGGTATTTAGAATGCCTGTAGAATGTCATCAACTCTTGCGCACTTGACAATGAGTCACGGGTCGTCACCTGGTGTATCTGTCATGGCAACAGAAATGTGGAGAAAAAGCAAGCACGTCAAAGGCCTAACTGAACATCCTCGTAACTCCAGATCCACGTAAGTTAAGGACTTTCTGTATTAACGAACTGCATTAAAATGGGCTTTTCTTTTGGAAGATATAACTTCTCAAACTCAGGGGTACTGACGTAATATACTGACAGTGGATCCGTTCTCAATTGTGCGTCAATTACACTCAAAATGTTTACCTCTCATATAGTTCATTCTGTCAGATCTGAGGTTAATATTGTCAACTTTAATCTTATCCATAAATTATCAATTTACTTGAACTTTGATGGTAGTTGGTCGTTAATTCAAAACTGAACAAAACTTGAAGAAGAACTAACACTTTCTGCTCTCCTTTTTAATACTTATTAAAGTTAATGTCTTCAACAGTCTATAATTGGTAGTAAAGGTATGTTATTATATATTTGAAATTTTAAAACCAGAATTATTTTTTTTAATTGTAACTAGTGATAAATAAAAAAATGTAAATTGGGGGGGGGGGACTTTCTGGATCCCCCATGGCACTTAGATATCTTTATATTCATTGTGCCAACCCACATTTAACCTGCCCGCCACTTGCAGACAGGGGATAAGAGCACCGCGGTAGAGGTATGGAGGGGGGCATTATACATCTTACTACTCTGTAAATTACTATGCTCAAAGAACCTACGGCTGCAAACAACTGTTCGGACCGAAGGTTGATCTGGGTGTTGTGGGTAGAGCTCACCAAATACTATGTTCAACTGGATTTTTAATTCGGACATAAGGATAGGGGATTTGTTCGTAGTAGAATTATAGAGGAGGGTCACCCATCCAACCTTCATCTGGGCGCATTGTTGCTTAACTTTGGTGATCTGACGGGAACCAGTGTATCAACTTGGCTCAGCCCTTGCCCTTAACTAATGATAGATTTTTAATTCAACATGCAACAAATGAATTAGCACAATAACATTTAATATATTAGTTGCAATTCTAGTATTAGAGGTATTACATTTTTCAAGTTATGATTAATATTCGAATTTGAGAAATCTGTTATTAGTTCCATCTCCAGAAAATACATTAGGTGCACCCGAATACATTTAGATTCAATTGCACTGAATAATATCTTACATGAAAATTGTCTACAATTTTAGTAATTGTTAAGACATCCCCACTTTAGTTGAAATAAATAAGTTAAAATATAAATGCATTAAAACATCCACACATTTTGAGTAACAACCAATAAATTTTGACAAAATAAAACAAAAGGTTTTACAAGTATGAAATTAATAACATGACCATCCAACAAAGTAGAGAGTGATACAAATCATCAAGCCCTAAATGGGCTAACATAAGAGTAACTTAAACTCATAGTAGTCAACTAAGCAGGTATATAAGAATCTGAACAGTAGGTTACTAAACAAATTTATTCAAACCTTCATCTCTTTTATTTCTTCACTGCTAAGCTTATTCTGGACATCCCCTTTCATATCTTCATCCTCCTTTTCTTTACTCTCACAGAGGGATTTGTCCTCATCTCCATTCTCTTCAAAATCCTCATCTTCATCATCATCATCTTCAATATCATCAGAGTCCCTTTCATTTTGATCTTTTTCATACTCATCTTTCACTTCTTCTTTCTCAGCACCAGATTCACTGCTCTCTGTAACAGCATTCCATCATGTTACCGCCCTCCACAAAGTACAACAAGAATATGATTCAAGAAATAAAAGTACAGACTTAAGAACTCCTTTCCAATATTTTGAGAGGCCATTTAAAGGCAGTAAAGAATTGCATCCATTTCTCAAAGCATAAATAACTTAAGAATATTTTAATACCGTATTTACTCATGTAAGCTGCGCCCTCGTGTATCCCACGCACCCCTATTTTCGGCAGGCTCGTGAGGAAAAAAATTATTTCTATCAAAAAAATTTTTTATGCCCTTGAGTCTGCATCATTTTGTCATAACATGAATGAACATTCTTTAATAGAAATGCTGTGCCTAAATTACATGTATGTCTTTCTCATCAATTGATTGAATTACATGTTAATATCGTCAGGATCGTCATCGCATTGTGCATCAATGCACGGCCTCTTTTACTGTGCATCTTTTTCTCGTAGCATCTCACAGTAATCTCAGTCACATATGATCACATCACCCAGCTATAAAAATGGCATCTGCTCCAAATAACACCCAACTGAAATAATTGCAGAAATATATACAATTTCAACCCGTGATTACTCTATTATCACGGAAAACCGTTGGCATATCAACAAATAAAAGCAGAATGCCATCCGTACCTAATAGTGGTGGTCTCATCTGCTCTCTGTGCAGTAGTGTTGGACAAAAATTTTCAGTAATCAATTAGTTGTATCATATGATAAAATTGAGACATAATCAATTCAGGAAAAAAATCGGGTTGAAATAATTGGCTATGCAAATAATCGGTGATAAATCGTATGAATCGGTGAACAAACATACGGCTCTTGAAAATCTTACAATTATTAACCAATTCTTTTGTGAGTGAAATAATCGAGTGATGAAAGAAATGCGTGCCAATTCTTGGTATAATCGACGAGGTTATGTGATCTTTCTATATGATGCGCCCCTTGTCTTTTTTGCTGGGAAGTTTAAAACAAAGCTCTCGCAGGAACAAAAATACTGATTGTCAGATACTAAAGAAGGCACAAATTAAAATACACACGCCTATTTTTCGCCGGTTTCAATCTGCGGATACAAGAAGCATATAACTTTTAAATGGATCATGATATATTATTCAATAATCCTTTGATTGTTGAGAGTGAAGATGAGAAGATACCTGAAGAAACCATTTCCGAAATTACATACGCGCATAAATACCTAATTAGGTTGGCGTATTTTCCGATTTGTCTTTTATCTAATAACGGAAATCCGGGACCACTTGAACGTGGCAATTTCAAGTGCAATTCACTTAACAAATTTTTAGTATTGAAATAACCCTTTATCATTAGTTATCAATCGATAATAAACATCGCATCGACACATGAATTAATAATTTTTAGTAGCCGTGACTACGACGACCTAGTAAAAATATTTTAAAAAGTAACTAGTATTTCCTTTCTCTGTAATTTTTGCGTTTGGTGAGAAATGTTCGGATTAAATGTAATAGCTGCATAATTAACCCTTAATTAGTTATCTACTCATATAACCAGCATTTGAGAGGTCGGGGTTAGAATTTTGGTGAAGAAAAATAACTTTTAATGGGATTTTTTTCATAATAGGAAAATGAATGAATGAGAGATGCCGTTGCAACGACTCGCAGATGATCTGAGATCGGGCATATAACAGTGGAATGAACATCGACACGAAAAATATCATTTGAGTTAACCAGAATTTGAATATCAATCTCCTATTTGCCAGTCACATCACCAATCAAATAATGTTCAAGGCCAATATCACTAGAGGTATGGATCCTAATTCCAGCTTCAATTAATCCAATTAATTTAGTGAGACTAATTCTTCTAAACTCTGAAAAAATCAAAGATTCATTTTCATTTGGGATGTAGTCTGCCGTTGATGACTGTGTATCAGCCGGCCATGGTAGTCAGGTTGGTATCGCGTTCGCCTGGCAAACTGAACGTCGCTGGTTCGAATCCAGCCCAGGAGATCGATATTTTATTATCCCGAAAATTAGAATCTCAACTTCCTTGGTATGATGCAAACTAAGATAAAATAAATCTACATGCAATTGGAACATCTAATACTCAAGGAAAAAGGGTATTTTTTCCGTGTGTGGTTGACGATATCACTTATGCCTAACATCGAGATTCAGAGCCCAATAGGTCATCTCACGGGAAAGAAGTGGCTTTTGACTAATTTTTCCATCTCACAAGTAATTGACGGGGCCTTCTCGCATTCTCGAACCTCGAAGGGCTTTTCCCCTCCAGATTAACAACAACAAACCACTTGGAGCGTTGGAGCTTCCCTCAAGCTTATGCGTGACTACCGCTACATTGAGGTTCGCGTCGATAGTGGGCCAGAGTAGACTTCGTTAGAAGATTTATTTCACAGCTGTCATGCTACTACAGGCATGCACTTTCTAAGGGTAAAAACAACCACATTGGTCTTACAGTATGCCACATATTTCTCCCCAGAGAAGGAAACAGCTGAAGGGGATTTTACAGGTAAACTTTATTGTAGCAAAATTGCCCGGTGAATGGATTTAACTATCACCCTCATCAAAGCAAGTTGGGAGACGACGCATACTGTTGAGAGGAAAGATCGATAAGGAAGGCTACGAAACACAATCACCGATGAGGATGAACGGCTATTTCAATAGATTTGGGAAAACTCCTTCACTTCGGTAACTGTGTTCCGGATAGAGACGAGCTCCCCGTGACCTGAAGAACTGCACGAAGTCCCCTTTCGAAACTTAATATCCGCCTAAGACAAGCAGCAGCCAAGGTGGTGTTAGCTCTTGTGCATCTAGGCAAATGTAAGCGTTGCGCAAGGTTAAGAATGTTGGACTTGAGGTCTTTTTTCCGATGACAAAACATTCAATTAGTTATTTCATTGTCTCGTATTCCTCTTCGGGGCTGATACTTTAGTTTATCAGCCATTAGTTACTTTAGTTTATCAGCCAAACAACGCCCGGTTTTCTCACAGATACATTTGGGAACGACCCAGGAGCATCATTCTGCACTGTTGTTCGCCGTCTTTCGTTCGCGGCAGACGGTGGACGGTCTATCAAATGACATCCACCATTCTCCAAGTAAACGGGAACTACATTTGACGTCCGCGGTAGCGCTTGCCACCGCTTTTAGGTGTTCAACTCACCGTCGGGTGCTGTCGTTCCGGATGAACGCCCGTGATAGTGTGCCAAATACATATATGCTCCCACGAGTCAAGAGCAGTCCGAAAGAAAAAGCTCATAGGGCTTTGGAGTGAATTTTTCGATGCGTAATTGAGTCGCGGGTGTCAACAATGCATATAGAATATCATCGGCATTCGCATAAGTGCCTGTTGGTGTTATACCACGACCTTCAATACCCTGGATTAGCCGAATGCAGGGAGTCCCTCCTTATCCGTCACATTAACTTCTGCAAAACTTCGTCGTAAATTGGTACGGCGGAAACGAATCACCATTTTCCGTACGTGCTTCATTCATAGTTTATTATTACGTTATTTCACAGGTGTTATCTAAATGCTCATTTGTATAGGTATGAGAAAATTTATTTCACTGTGAACGTATCAATGAAAGATGCGATTTAAAAGACTAAAAATAAGCATTTTAAAATATCTATAATTTATTATGTATTTTTCTTATTAAATGTCATGATGGTAGAGCATCTGTGAGATACTAGGGCCACGGTGCCCAGAGTTGTCATTGGGATTGAAAATACGGAGACACGTTTTCGAGCGAAAAGGATACGTTTATTCGGCGAGCTTCCGTGCGCTCGCGAGTCAAGAGATCGCGTCCACACGCCTGCAGACCCGCAAACCACAACTGGAGAAACCGAAAAATGCACAACCATGCAGCGGCACTCCTTGCCGCTAAATGGGGCAGCGACCGCCTTTCGAACCGTCCGCTCAAGGCTCCCCAAGGCGGGTAAGAAACCCATTTCGGTGGGCAAGTGCACGACCTTATCATTGAGTGTCTAGGATGAGGGTTCGGAGCTCGGCCACTACGACCTTCCACCCCACCCTGTGCACGCCTTTGATTCGCCTAACTACTAATAAGGGTAGGGTTGACGAAGTGTACCGAACAGTAAAAAATGCTTTGGAAAATCAGATAGAGACAGAGTACCGGATCTCTTGAATAAGTATAGTGATGTAAAGAGGGGACCCTCTGTTTAAAGTATGCTGCCATAGGAGTGGCCGATTTTCGGTTCACGCCAGATCAATCCAAATTCAAAAAGTTACTAGTTAAAATACACTCATAAAAGTTAAAATTACTGAGCACATTGGCACAATTAGTTTTACTTAAAGGACACTTGTAATACCTAATGCTGTGGAAAATGGCACTACTCGAGTGGAAATGTGAATATTTAAAAGTAGCATTGGCATGTATTAATAAGCAAAAATTTTTTTTGATCCCCACATACGTTGTTTTATGATCAACTATTACCTCTATTTCCAAAATAAGAAGAAAAATTGATTTGGATACGCGTATAGCATACGCATATCTCCCTGAAAATCTAGAAAATAACGCTGAAAAACTAAAACCAGAATGAATGACAATTTCAAGAGTCTTTCATTTTTATTTGGGGCCTTTACTCTGGCCCTTAATCGATATTAAATTCGCAAATATGGCAGATGGACCCGAAAGCTGAATGAAAGTGAAATAGCTTTCTTCTGCACCAAGCCTTCTTCTGCACTGCACATAACATACATGAAAAATCAGGATAGTGCATTAAATCGAGTGATAAAGGCCATCAGAGATACGGTCAACTACCTGCTTTCAAAAATAGGAGTTCACTGAATGAGCAAGTCAATCGATATGAACATCAGACGATGGGCAGGAATTGAGAAGCAAGTGGGGCAGAAAACCTAAGTCAAATATCACATTCAGCGAGCAACCCAATGGCTGGGTTTAGAGGTGAAGTAAATTACCTATTATTTTCTAATCCCTACCATGTATAAAATTTACGCATGTAGGGTATTTTATTCTTTGAGAAGTTTTCATGACAGAACAATCGCATCACAAATATTTAGTTGGGAGTTAAAAGAGGCGTCACCCAGATTTGAACTCAGGACCTTTCAGTTCGTCGACGAATGCTCTTACCATTGGGCTACTACGACCATTACGATTGGCAGTGTTATGTTGGGCTTCATTTTCACAGAAAAAGTAAAATTAAACGATCCAGTTGTAGCCTTGACTAATTGAGGACTCCTGACTTATTGAAGGAAATCAGCTTTTCAGCATCATTACAAACTTGGCAAATACGTAAGCTTGAACTAAGAAGTCAAAATATTTGTAAAATCCTTTCTTTCAACTTCTGAAGCGCTGGAAATCAAGTATCCAATTTGGGTATCGTCAATATTTTTGAAGAAAAGTTTTACCCGCTTTTCATAAGTGGATTATTTTGGTGAGAATTATTTTCCACGTTTTTAGATTCCTATTATCCAGTTTCCTGTATTTACACGTAAAAGTTGTCAGGTAATACGCTAAAATGTTAATTTGAATGTTTGATATTCCTCCACATAAACGATCTAGCTAGTCAACCTAGCCTCCATCAGTAGAATAATAACGTAATAAAAACGACATTCATCCACAACCCTTTGGATATTTTAATTTTGATAATATCTCGAGCAAACAAACAAGCTGTATCCTTACGATAAATTCACTTGTCGTGTAAATTCATTAATTTTAAACCAAGAAAAATATTTCAAAGGGGTCAATGGAATAGATAGCAAGCATCATTATATAAATTATAATAACTTTGGAATATGAACTGGCTACTGGGTGAGAGTGGTGGAGATCCATCATATTAACTCGAGGGAGCTCTTGCGAATGTAGATATTAAATGTATGCCTATTACGTCAATGTGTAAAAACTATTGCCATCCTTATGAGGTTTGAATATTCTCGGTGTTGAACTCACTTTCTCAGTGTTGCCAAGTTGGCGGATTTTATTTAGTTCCCACATAGGCCGCATTTAGACGCCAAACACCTTTGCATTAATTATTTCCGCCACTGTACATAGCCTTGTAAATCAGCTAAGCATGTCAGATAGTAAAAAACAAGAATTTAAAAGGGCTACTTTGAATGATCCAGTATTAAGTAAGGTAATCGCGTATTGCTCAGGAGAATGGCCTTCCAATAATGATACACTAAGCTTAGAGTTAGAGGATTATTATGAGAACAAGGATAATATTAGTTTGGAAGAAGGTTTGCTATTCATGGAGAATAAAGTTATTGTACCTTTGAGTCTCGGATTAAACATGTTAAAGTTAATACATGAGTCGATCTTGGGTGTTATTAAATGTAAAAAAAGAGCAAGATCAGCATTGTATTGGCCAAATCTGAGTCAGGATATTGAAAAGTGGGTGCTCTCTTGTAAAATATGTGAAAAGTATCGCTATCAAAATGGAAAGGAACCTCTGATAAGTCATGTTAAACCAGTAAGACCATGGGAATTAGTTCTTGTGACTTGTTTTCCTTTGGAGAAGATTATTTAACAGTAGTTGATGCCTACTCTAGTTGGATAGAGTTAGAGAAGCTTAGAAACAAAACGGCCAACAAGGTTATTACTAAACTGAAATATATTTTCGCTCGTAACATTGTACTAGATTCTTTCATGTCAGATAATGTTCCATTTAACAGCATACAATTTAAAGTGTTTGCAATAGAATGGAATTTTGAATGCATCACTCACAGTCCACACTATCCTAAAAGTAATGGTAGAGCTGAAAAAGCTGTTTCAGTTTGCAAACAATTATTAAGAAGGGCATATGCTACCAACAAATATTTAGCTTTAATATGTTGCTAGATTTCAGAAATACTCCATTGCCTACTCAAGACTATAGTCCTGCACAGTTGTTTTTAAACAATGTTGAAAAGTAAGTTACCAGTGAACAGAACTCTGTTAAAACCTACAATAGTTTGGGAAAGAAATGAATCCCTATTACCTAAACTTTATTATAATCATACAGCACAAGATCTCCCAGAGTTTAAAAGGGGTGATAACGTATTAATTAGGAAGAATAATAAATGGATATCTGGTGAAGTAATTAATAGGCATGACAGTGCTCCCAGAAGTTATGTTGTATGTGACAAAGATGTCAACACATTCCAGCAAAATAAAGTATTGTTAACTAAGAAAATGTAATAAACTAGTTATATTTAAAACGGGAAGTTAAGATGAAGGTAGTAATAGTGTACAAGAGCCCCTTACAGATATTCATGCTGACCATAATGACAGTGTACAGGAAGCACCCTCAGGAGCAGCTGTTAATAGCAATAATAATAATAAAACAATCACTACCAGCCTAGGGAGAATAGTGAATAAGCCAGTATATATAAAAGATTATTTGACATGAATTTATGGGTTAAGTTAAGGTTGTAATTGATTAGTAACTGATTATTGTTTGCTATTGTTCAATATAATTCAACCTTATGTTATTGTTCAAATACTACATGGTATTAATATTAATGGTTGTTAGATGGCTTAAAATGTAAAGAGGGAGATGTAACATATATTACAGTATATGGAACTGGAGGTTACCAAGACAATGACAACAGAGAAAACAGTGTGAATAAAGTCTAAGCAAAACCTTAAGCTTGTCCTCTGACTAATTAATAATTATACTTGGACATATATATTACACTTAGAATTGTACCATTTCCATTTTTATTAATTAAAATTTTTTTTCTACACGTAAAATGATGTCTGTGAAACTCTTTGGAAGCTGTTGCTGGAAATTGCTTTCATTAGAGAACTTCAATTTTCAAGACCTAGGGTGGCTGTTTCTGGCTGGAATTCAAATGAACTTACAGCAGCTTTTATTTATTCAATTTTCAGGAGCATAATTTATGCATTTGATAGCTATTTGTCTTTTGACATTGTATGGTGACTTTGTTTGACAAATGGTTTTGGATCTTTACTTCCTCAAGATGGAAATTTTACCTGACAATGTTATATCCCATTTTTCTGTGAAATAAATGTTGTTCAGCTTCGTAAGATTAATATGTTTCTTTCCTGAAATAACCCTAGCCACAGTTACAAGAAGATAACGGAGGACTTAGGTTATATTGTTAGATTTTTCACTATATGGGACAGGAGTGAATCCAGGGAGATGAAACGGTGTTATTTCATATCCCATGGTGTCTACTAATATATGAAAAAGAAATTCAAGACTTTTTCAAGACTTTTCAAGACAAAAATTTTAAAATTCCAGATGATTTTACTTTCCAGAATTACACATATTAAGTTACACAAATATAGCTTCCACATTTAAATAAAATAATTGCTATGTACAAAGGCAGAAAAAATTAACCCAAATGCTTTTGGAATGCTGCATACATAGACATAGGCAAAGTGACTCAGAATTTCAAGTATTTTGATTCCATGTGAAATTCCAAGGATTTGAGGATTTGAAAATTTGGAGAAAGAGGGAATATTTGAGGGATTTGAAGATTCAAAAAATTCAATACTGATTTCTACCAGTGAATTTTTGCACGAAAGAAGATATTGAAATGTGATGATTCTACAATCAGAAGTTATAACAGGTTAGAGGAAAGGCTTCAAATCCTAAAAATTATTATTCATGTATTGTTAAACCATCAATTTTCTCATGAAAGTCGATTTTCAAATGAAAACTTAATTCACTGGTATTCTTATTTTTGGGGTTCTTCTTTTTATGAATAAGATCTTCCATTCATAATTTCATGTTAAAAGTACACATGAAAAGTTTAACACAACACCAACGAATAGAGAACAGGAAAAGTTCTGCAGATTGTGCAGAGATGAAAGTTCTATGCAGATTTTTAATTTACACCCAAAAAAAAACAGAATAATGAACAAAGAAAAAAATACATGAGGCTATAAAATGGCATCGCAGAATGTCTGTGACGTTCCTTTCTCTTCTTCTGGTCAACCCTGGGGGGAGCATGCAGGTGGTTGATTGGAACTGTTTCAGGTGCTGAGTGGAATGGGGAGGGTCAGAGATGCAGCATCCTGTGCTTACAAGTGGATCTTTGAGGGATGTTGAGGGAAGGGAAGAGGATAGTCAAATGGTCAAGAGGTGTCAGTACGCAAGGAAGGGTCAAAGACCCACCCGTAAATGAAGGATGCCACATCCCTGGCCTTCCCCAATCGACTCAACACTCGAAGCCGATTCAATCAACCACCTTCATGCACCCCCCAGGGTTGCCCAGAAGAAGAGGAAGGAATGTCACAGATGCTCCAAGATGCCATTTCCCTCCCCCTTCAAGATCAGCAAGATAGATGATAAGCCCGCAACTGGGAATACCCCCTCACCATAACCAGACCCTTTTCCCTCCACACACAATAAACCCAAACTCCCTGGCCATCATAATCCTTACCCCCACCAATGCCACCCGCTCAAATTTCCTAGCAGAATCACCCACCCTCACCCACCCCGTCCATACTACAAGATTTTAGTGTGGACAGCTCCTTCATGGACAGTTGAGCTAGAAGTGCTTGCCTTCAAGGATGAGGTAGGGTTCACAGAGAATTTGAACTGCCATAATTCCAAATGCATGGCAGCAATCATGGTATGTGCTGTCACATGTAAGTTTTAATTAAAAGAGAACAGTGTACATTATGAAAGCACTGGAAACAGTTAAAACAAAAAATAACCACTCTATAGGATAAATAATGGCATTAGCTATGATTTACACATTACTAAAGGTATAAATGTTATGCAGAGTTACATGCGGAAAATGATGAGGAGAGACTGGCAAATGTGGGAGATAAATGCACTACTATTCACGCATTTCACTTTTGGAGCACCATAATCAGCAACACTGATTTTTTAGGTGTCTATACCGGAAAAAGCAGTTGTACTGATGCAGTTTTTTGTTGAGGTTTGTATAAAAATTCCATTTGTTATGACCTGGCTCATTGTTTGTAATTCCAAAAAATTCGTATTTTCGAAACTTCATATTTTTGAATATTTCCAGGTATGTACTATAGGCTTTTCTCCTATCAAATTCGTCTTAATGCATAATGTGCATGCCAAGAATGAATGACCAAGAGCCTTACTCTAGTAAGGAGCGTCTGAAAAACGCTGCCATCATCCGTCATTATTCGTAAAAATGAGTAACTTTTTCATGTCGGGACCGAGACCTGAGGTTCGTTATTTTGTAATATCGAGTACTGTTACATGTATTAAGATACCCTTTTGGTCGGGACTAGATTTTTCTTCGTAATATCAAAATATCATAATTTCAAGAATCTTAATTGAGTTTCTACTGTATATTCACGAGAACTGGAGTATTTAGTGATATATAAATCCAATGAGTTTCTTTTTTCAGGATGTTCAAGAAATTACTGTCAACCCTGTAGCATAATTATTGCATAGTTTGGTGATGGTCAAAAAGTTAGATTATTGAGTTTTTTCCATGGCAATTGATGGTTCATGTGTTGTAGAGTTTGTAACTTCTAACACTCATAACAAGATTTAGCAAAATTCCATCGTAATGACAAAATTTGTTATATTGTGGATTGTAATATTGTATCTACTGTATAAAACTGTTTTACATTAACAGCTTCTAGAACTATGCAAAAGTTGAGGGATATAATTAATTGCCAAGCTTTGCTCATCGATAAAATAGAGCACATTCATAAAAAAAGAAATTTCATATTTATACCGTATTTACGCGTGTAAGCCATGCACTTTTTTTCCCGGAATGCCGGAGAAAACATGGGGGTGCGCGGTTTACACGAATCCTCCAGATTTCGGGTAAGCCGTGCACCATTTTTCCTCAGATTCCTGTTTTTTTCTCCTTAGTTTCGCATTCTGTCTAGTAGTATGGTTAGTAGTCTAGTAGTAGAGGTATACTAGTCTTCGCAGCATGGTCTAGTAGTAAATCGTACATTGTAAAGTATTCTGAAATTTTGAAGTATGTAATTAATAATAAAAATCCGCGTTTAACAAAGTCGGAGTGTACAACGGTACTGGAAGAAACACAAGATCAGAAACACCATTTGTCAAAGCAATAGATTTATCGTGCATAGATCGTAAGTAGGACAACACATTGTAGCACTGATAGGTATTTAAATATACTGTATCGTGTGAGCTGCTGCAAGGGGCTTTATGTTTTTTTCAAAATCTTAAGCGGAGTTTGTTTCGGTATCATGTATCTGTAGCAACATTTTTACGTAATAGATAGCTCCTTTTGCATACACATTAAAGCTACATTGCAAAGACACGAAAAAAAATTTGTTACTTGGTGGCAATAGTCGTATGCTCAGAGATTATGCCTTCTTCCGTGCTATCCGCTCCAAGCGTGAGAGTAGTAAACGCGTTCGAATCGATCATTTAGCATTTTAAAATAATTTGCTATTCACCCTAAAATGAATTCTGATGTGAAATTTCGATAGTGTCTTGTGAGTATAAAACTACATATTATAAGCGATGCCGAAAAAAATAGGAAATCGAGGAATGAAGGAAATATGGTGCATCTGAATCTAGCAGTGACGAAAACTAAGAATGAGAACTGTTATGATATGAATATTCATTAGTGATTTATGATTATATTTCCGGGAATGTGTTTTTCTTTAGTTTTATAAGAATTATTATTGTTATTACATCGAGCTTAGCTTTTTCCGTGTGTTCCCATAACTTTCCGGTGTTGTTAAATCGTCCCAGTCCACAGCTACTACGCAGAGAGCAGACGAGATCACCGCTATCAGGTACGGATGGCGTTTGGCTGTTATTTGTTGATATGCCAATGGATTTCCGTAATAATAGAGTAATCACGGGCTGAAATTGTATATATATTTGCAATTATTTCAGTTGGATGTTATTTTGAACTGATGCCATTTTTATAGCTGGATGGTGTGATCGTATGTAACAGTAATTACTGTGAGATGCTACGAGAAAAAGATGCACAGTAAAAGAGGCCGTGCGGGCCGTGCATTGATGCACAACGCGATTATGATCATGATGATAATAACACGTAATTCAATCAATTAATGAGAAAGACGTACACGTAATTTAGGTACAGTATTTCAATAAGAACAATGTTATAACAAAATGATGCCGACTCAAGGGAAAAAAATTTTTTTTCGATAGAAATAATTTTTTCCTCACGAGCTTGCCCGAAAATAGGGGTGCGCAGGATACACGAGGGCGCGGCTTACATGAGTAAATACGGTAATAAAAAAGAGGCTAGTTAGTTAATGTAACATGTCTTAGAAAATTATATAACAAAAAGAATGATGACATCATTGGTCACCATAAGAGCTTACAGTATTTCATTAATAACCTCCATAAAAAATGCAAACTTAAAAGGCATTCAGAACTGAGGTTCTCTCAAATACTTATGATATTACTTTTATAACCAATTCAAATGATCTACAAAAATGTGTGATACCAAAAAAAGAAAAACTCAACAACATTGTATAATGAAACATCTACTGAAAACATCAAAAGTAACAACTTATCTGGAATTAGGTCCACTAATTTTGGAACACTGACCAATGAACAAATCAGGATGGTTGTGAGTGAATCCTGTTTGAACCTGTGGTCCATGGAAATCTTCACAATTACCTAAGAATGGTACTGTTTATAAATAAAAGTATCTATGTCTAAAATAAGTATTCAGGGTTATTGTGGTCAAAGGAACAAAAACTCTACAATGAATGAGAAAGATTAATCCACAAATTTAGAGTGACGTTATTTACAAGATAATGGAGAAATCATCAAACAGAAGGATTATAACATCAATTACAACTACGGCATGCACTAGTTCTGAGCAAAATGTATCACAGTAAGCCCATTTAATTTTGATAAATGTAGCAAAAAGTGCAGAAGAAACTAAGAAAATAGCAACATTTAAAAAAATGATGTAAAAGAGCTAATGCACACACCAGATACTGACTGGCTATGATGCCCAGTACCCATTCCAAGGTTTCCCATTATTTCTGAAGCATCCTCAACTGAAAGGGAAGATAACTGCTTCTTCAGAAGAAGGATTTCATCTTGAAACTGACGCAAAAGAGCATCCTTGGGGTCTTCGTTAACCCATGCACGATTTTGAATGCCTTTGGCTCGCATGGCATATCGAAGTGTAGATACTGTCTCATCATAATTATAATCAGCTGGGCCTATGTTTGCAACCTAGTAATTAATAAGAAAATGAAAAATTAGATATTTCATTAATATTCATACACAATGTTATTTCCAAAATGACATGGAATACCATAATTTTACAAAAACTACATTTGAATGTGAAAAGGTGAAAAAAATTGTAGGCCAATATATCGTAGATTTATCCGACTAGATCTAGACAGTAGATTTTACCGACCTTTGAATACATTATAATTTAAATCAAATACAGTAAAACCTCGTATTTGCATTATCGGAATTTATGTTTTCCCGCAATCTACGTTTTTACCGTGTCCCATCCAATCTCCTATATCTCCACTGTATGTAAAACCCTGTATTTACACCATGACTTTTCGGTTTTCCCACTGCTTGTGTTAGAAGCAGGTTAGAATGCGATAGATAAAAAAAAACAAAATTCCCTTCAATGACATTTATCCATACATACCAGTCTATATAATAACTTTTTTACCTCATTTTGTGCATATACACTTCAAAAACACGAGACAGAGCATTAATGTTCTCCGTTTTATGGGAGAATATGAACTTAGTGGCATATCGGGGCTGTACACAGCACCACTAGTGACGAAAAATGAAACATTTACACACGCGATCCTTTTGCCAGAAAAAGATTCATAGTATGAAATGAATTTTATAGGACACAATTTATAATTTAGGAACACCTGCAGGAGTCTATTTAAACTGTACCAACGGTCATATTGTGAAGAATGAAAAAGAATTTGTACCCAGACATTATGAAATGTTAAAAATACATGAACTGAACTGGTGGACGATGACAGGGTATCATTCGTCAGGCCATTGCGCTGCATTGATTCAACAGTTTTACTATGGGTTACTACAAAACAAAAGCTACTGAAACTTGCTTTATCGTGAGAAAACTGCATTGAATAAAAAAACTTATGCTGTTATGAAATTTTTAAAGTTGGATAACTGCTTGCCGTGGCCAGCCAGCGAGGTAGCTCAATATTGGCATGTGTTGTTTATGTTATCATTAATTGCTCTGGAACTTAAATTTTATTTTACTTGGAAATGGATGCGAATTACAATATTTTCAAATGACTGGAGGGTTTTGTGGTTTCTTCTGCGTTGGTTCATCCCTTTAGATGACAGTTTTGTCGGCATTCCAGATGCAATCTTCAATTCCAAAGATCGCATCCCATCAAATTTCCTTTATCTTAATTCTGTATATTTACTATATCTTAGTACAATATATTTGCTATGCCAAATTTCCTATATGTCGGACCTGAACATGCCGTCTGGAATGCTGGCAAAACTGTCATCCAATAGGATGAACCAACACAGAAAAAAACTGGAAACCCTCGAGTCATCTAATCACCGCGAAAGCATTAGTAGAAACTAGAATATTTTCAATTTAAGCATAAATAAAAATTGTGGATTCTCATTTAGCAACTCGCACTGATATAGTGAAACATCTAAGATTACCGGTCTCTACAATGGATACAATTACGCAAAATCGTGAAGTGATTCAGAAACATGCTAACTAGTGCAGACATCCGCTAAAAAAAAGAAAATGTCGAGAAATCATGGTATGGAGGAATACCAATTTAAAAAGTAGTTTTTAAGTTCTAGATAGTCAAATATTGCCGTGAATAGCTTGGTCATAAGGGAAAAGGCATTGCAAAATGCATAAGTTTGGGAATGATGGACTTGACAACATCCAATGGTTGGTTGAAACATTCATAGAAATATATCGTACAAAAAAATCAGGACAGCTCTATACTTTAACAAATATTTATAGTATTATATAATTCAGTTTATCAGTGTTTCTTATGCATGTAAAACTGAAAATTGTCCTTTTTCTGCTATTTGCATAATATCCATCAAAAATGGTCATTTTAAAATGTTAAAAATCCCACTTTTAACAAACAATTTATTTATCAGTGGTCCATTTTTAACAGTTTTTTTCACAACTGGTAACCCATTTCTTTCCGTAGTACCCCCCAGTTGTTGTTAACATATTTTCTGTACTATCTGCATGCTAAACTCAAATGAAGGCGTACATATGATTATTTTCGTGAACGCACACCACAAAAGCCTTCGCTGATCCGTAATTACGGTTGATTCAGGGTGGTTCAATGACAGGAGGGTTGAGTGAGAGGTAGGGGTCAAAGTTGCGAGGTTGGAAAGGACAATGCCCATGGCTAGAGATTAACAAAAAGGTCTTGCGAAGAAACAAGACGGGAAGGAAGGCAAAAGGAAGGAAGAAAAGGGTAATTCTGGTGATTCATAGCCATATGACAATGTTCTAAAAGGGAGGCGAGGGTGTTAGGTACAATATGGGGATAGTGATTGGCTGCAAAACGTGCTGGCCTCAGGGTTTTCCATCCCTCTGACTTTCTGCTTTGCCCAGACATCAGATATCTTTCTGCCTTTAACTCTTCCCGTGGTGCTGCCTTCAGTCTTTGGTTGTCAGCCGTTGCATCAACCAAGACTGTGTAAACTCATGCCAGAACCACTGCACTTCCATTCATTTCCCCTTGCCCTTAGTTGATGACTCAGTGACCTTGATGCCGCCGATGGCACGATAGCCGATCCTTCGCTGACACGACTTTGCCGCTGAGTACCTACGCCATTTAATTTCCTCATCCGAGATAATTTCATTGCGTTGACAGATCAAGTTAAAGTTATAGACATATGCACCATCATATGCGATCACGTGGAAAATAAAAACAAAATAAAATTATTCAGGCATGTTTCCAGTAATATCAGATAAGGTGTATTTTCCAGGTCACCTTAATTTTCCCCTTAGATCATTAAATTTACTGGCCTGCTCTGAGCCCATTTCCCTCCAGACATTGCTACGATGATGAACCGCTGCATCATCATCCTTCCCCGCTGGAAGTCCCTTATTTGTTACAGCCGAGAAAAAAAGTATCACATTTCACTTTTCGCTTTCCCATGCCCTAACCTCTCATGTGGCTTACAACAGAGGGGCTTGGGAGAGGGTAGTGATTGGTAGAGGTCGAGTATCATGTCAAGGTCAGCAACAAACCCAGAATCCCTCAGTGCTAATCATCCAACCAGAGCCTGGATGGTGGCTCAGAAGGAAGAGAGGGGTTGGCATTATTTATGGTGCGAATGGCCGGAAAAAAAAGGTTGGGATGGAGCGGCCGAGATGCAAATGTACTCGAGGGATGTTTGATTAGGGGTAAACAGCTGCTGGCACACAAGGCACCATAAGCATAAGCAAATGCTCAAAATAGCTTGGCAACACTTAAAAGTAACTTAAGCTCAAGAAAGTGATACCAAAATCACAATGATTTTGAAATAGCCACTAACTTACCATCGAAGGGTACTGCCCCATTGACTTGTATCTAAATAAATGATAAGTTGAGACATCACGGGATGAAATTCGTCTTAAAGTTAAATATTAATTGTATTTGAATTACAGTAGAAGCCCGGTATAGTGAGTATGGCTTATTGCGAGAATCGCGTTATAGCGAGTGATTGTCTTTGTACCGCCAAAAGGCCTATGTTTTACATGTAAAATAAAGCGGGTATAGCGAGGCCAAAAAGTTTCTTCCACGGTATACGCTCGGTATTACGACAGATATCGAGGGCGATGCCCCACCTAGCAAAAATAAACTATTGTGTTTTTTATTATCTGCTAATTTAACTAAAGTTAAACTAAATTAGATATCGCGATAAATATCACGATCATGACAAATATCATGACCAAGATAAATATCACGATAAAATATCATGATATCGCGCCCCGATAAAATATCATGATAAATATCGCGACAAAAGACCAAGTTGCATATTGCGCTCGTTCAAATAAAGCGTAATCGCACCCGATGAATTATCGTGATATTGCGCTGGTTAATCGTGCCGGGAAAAGACAGCCGTTGAGTTGGCCTTTGCTTAAGCTGGAGCAAGTACTTTTAAAAACTTACTATTCTGCTATCTGCTAATTCAAATTCTTAGCAGTTCTCTCACACTCTCTCTTTCAATTTAAGTTGTCTGATAGTTGACGTCCTTGTGTGGACAGATAGGTGATAGGTTCCACAGTATACCTAACATTTTATTTCCGACTAGTTACGCTGTCTTTACAGCTTTCTTCGGTGATCGAAAAATAGAAGTACTGAAAAAAAACACCAAAACTAGGTTAATTAACACGTTGACGACCGGGTATTTAAATCCCATCCTTCTACGTGGGACCGGCTATTTAATAGGGATGTAACCTAAATGACACTACTGCACTAAAATTGGTGTAATATGGTTATTTTTTAACCTTTTTCAATAAAATAAAAAATGTTTTACTCACCATAGATTCTAGTATTTCTTCCTGGTATGATATTGCGTGAAACAAGTCCCTTTATGAAGAGGAACCTTGCAAAACGCACAAATATACCGAGTTTCCTTTCTAATTTTCTTTGCAGAGCAAACTCGGCACATCCGTGATGGATATTTTTTTTTCCCCTTCCCTACTATCTTCTCTAGAGTGTGTTTCGTCATCACGCCCGATAGTCTTGCTGGATGATCCCGACGAGGCGCCCGTTGAGTCGGCCCTTCTTTATCAGCTTTGGTGCCGTCATCGCTGGACGACGCACTTCTCTCTTCTTCACTATTAGCCCAACCCTTGGCTAATTCCAAAACGAATTTTTGAAAAGTCACACGGGAAGACCTGTTCAGAGTTCTGTAGGTTATAAAAGAATTGAATAAGGCACAGTTTATTAGCCACAACACAACTTTTTTTGTCCACTTCATAGTTTTTCTCAGTATTGAGAAGTACGCAAGGTACATATCGGCCCTATCCACTCCTCCCATGTACTTATTGTACTCCAAAATACAAGTAGGTTTTCTCTTGATGTCTCCTGTCCACCTGTTCACTTTTCCTTCACCCATACTCGCGTCATGGATCGTGGAAATCATCCTCACTTCCCTCTTGTCTTTCCATGCGGCGAGCAAAACTTCCCCTTTTCTGCAGAACATGTAGTCTCCTTTCTTCATATTTTTCATTTCGTTCCTAAATTCAGACGGAAGTCCCCTGTTCGCACGAATGGTACCACAAACACGAGTTTTTTTTGAAAGCAGAGTTTCGGCTATGTGTACACTGTTATAATAATTGTCTTGGTACACATGATGCCATCGGTATAAATACGGTTCTAGAAGTGACAATATTGTTTCTTCTAATTTTTTTCCCTCTGCTGTGTATATTTCTATGTTGCAGATATACCCTGTATCACTCTCACACACCATGCGCACTAATAATCCATACTTCACCAGTTTACCGGGATTATATGTCCTAAACCTCAATCTTCCTCTCCAAGGTATTACTCCTTCATCAAGAGAGAGCTCACGCCTGGGTGAGTATACTGTCTTGAATTTTTCTAGAAAATATGCAACAATAGGTCTAATTTTATATAACCTATCTTCAGAGTCAGAGTTAGATTCATTGTCACTAAAATGCCAAGATTTCCAAATTTGCTCAAACCTGTTTCTGCTTAGCAAATTTCCAAAAATTGGCGTCTCGATAAACGCATCTGTGCTCCAATATTCCCTAATTGAGTCTTTCCTTACCTTTCCCATCAATATGATTATTGCCAGAAAAACTTTCATCTCTTTTACAGATACGTTTTTCCATTTCCCTGATTTCTGTGAATGCTTATACTTGCTTTCATTTTGCATATGGTACAAATTTGTTTCATTACACATCATTTCAAATAGATCTTCCCCAAAAAACAATTTTACCACATCCAAAATGCGTTCACAGTTATCAAGTGTATTGATGATTCCCTCTTTGCCCTGAAATTCTTCTAAAATTCTTGGAAAATCGTTTTTGTGCCATGTCTCAGCGGTGTCCTTCACAAAATTACTGTCATTGTCAGTTCCTTCAGAATCACTATCACTGTAAACTAAACGCGTAGATTTTCTTCCATGCCGTCTTCCAAAAGTTTCAAGACCAATTTCACAGTCTGAGTCCTCACTCTCTTCTGTGCAATCATCTGGCGCGTCCGATAATACATCAACACAGAGTTCGGTACATATATCCTCCTCGGTCATTCCACATGATGTGCCACTACTCTTTGACTCCATCGTTCAATAATTCTAATATGGCTAAAATTTATTGAGGTAAATTCATTGGAAAATGAGAAGAGTAAGTACTAGTAAACAGAATCGGTATTAGCACCCGATATAACCTTATTATTCACATCAATGATGCAAAAGCACAATTCAACTCTGGAAATAAAACTTTAGTCGAATGAGTGGCTGTAGATATCCAATGAAGGAAGCACACAACACACGGACACCCAGAGTGAAACTAGATGCATCCTCGGTAAGAAAAGCGTATAAGCCTAAAGAAGATGAGAGGCAAGGGCATCTGGTCCTTTTCTACCAATGAAGCTACAGATAGGGTAGGCCTTGAAAGCTATCAGATGTTAGGGTCCCTCTGCTTGGTTTGTTTACGGTCAGATTGTTGATAATATGCCTTTTGAGAAACCTCTTCATGAGCTGGAAGGTCTCGAAGACTGAGATGACACATTTATTATCCTTTTGAAAGACCCCTATACATAAGCTGATCGCAGTATCGGTAAAGAAGAGCTTACGTCTTAGCTCGGACTAAAAGAGAACAATTGGGTCATGTCTTTTACTGACTAAATGAACGTGGAACTATAAATAATAATAGTTCATGAACTTTGGAGGATAGCATTGATCTTATATATCACGGAAATAATATTTATACGAATTTATTTACGGGAGAATACCCAACAAAATTTCGGGTACGGCATGTAATGAACCTCGAAAAACATAAAAAGTTTTATAATAATTAAATAATAAAATAAAATGCATATAACTACGTGACAACTCTATATAATAGAAAAAACATTTTAAAACACATTTTAACAAATAGTAGGCATATATAAACAACGATAAGAAAATAATAAGCGATAAAATACGCATACGTTGAAAAACGGAAATCTCCGTGACCGGTCGTCAACGTTCGGCTAGCTAAACACGGAGATTTCCGTGATCGGTCGTCAACGTGTTAAGAAATTAATACTTTATATAATGGAAAATGTCCTGTTTCTTTCATGAAATATGTTGATACGCTACCAGATTGTGCCTGAAATGACTTTTTTGCTGTTTATCTTCGTCAAATACCACGGAAACAAAAGAAAAATGGTAAATACAAACGACTATGAGAATTAGGTGGGTTTTTTCAACACCTTCGGATATAACGAGAGCTCGATTTAGCGAGTGATTTCCGAGGGATTATGAGCACTCGTTATACAGGGATTCCACTGTATCTGTGCCATCAAGTACGCAAGCCACAACATTACACCATTGCACCAAAATAGGGCTCGGAAAAACTGGCCGAATAACGAAGTTCGGTTATTACGAAGTAAATATTCGGCCCCCTCAACTTCGTTACAAACGGGCTTGACTGCATATATAAGCTACTATTCCATTTGGGAACACAGGATGCAGAAAACCATTTTGATGCTATAACTATGTATCATCAAAGTATTTCAGGAACAAAGTACACTTGGAGCAAGAATAATAGCTAGGAAGAATCCACAGAAATATGCATCGGCCAAAGAATGTTAGGATACAAGTAACTTAATATTTATGCTTATGAACTATGTAATATTTATAACTCAGTGAGTTTTCATAACTCACTGAACAAAAATACAAACATGGAGCAAATTATCAACCAAAGAAAGTAAGGAAAATTAACTTACCATGACTGTCTTAGAATTACCTCCTAGTGAATCTTGCAAAAGTCTAGTAAGCTTTGAGTTACGATAGGGCACATGCGTGCTTTTTCCATCTACTAATGCAGATATTACATTTCCCAAGGTTGACAAAGACAGGTTGATTTGTGATGCTTCTTTCAAACGCTGTCCACTTGCTCCAGTCTTACTTTGTCTTTCTGAACCCTGCAAAATGAGAGAGCATTGCATGCAATCCAGTAAAAAATATGCTAATTGAATCAAATTCATTACTGAAACAAAACACATGATTTCCTAAGAATTTAAACTTTTCCCGTAAAAATAAAATGGATGAAAAACTTCTGATGAGAACTGCAATACAAATGGTTAGCTGAAATTGTGAAACCAGTGCAAATGATGGAGAGGAACCACATTAAGAAAGGAAGAAAAACCTGTATTAGTTTGAGCTAAGAATAAAGAAGTTATGATTGTAAAGATAAGAGATGGAAAAATATCTCAAGCAAACTTACTGTGAAAATAATTTTATTCCTTAAGGAATCAGAGAGAGAAATATAATAATAACGGAAACTGGAATCAAATAGGCTGTTGAGGGAGATAACATACTTGTATCACAATTTGATAAAGCAGTTAAAAACTTGCACATAACTAATTTATGTCACCTCTGCATTTAAAACAACACAGTTTTATTATTTTTGACCTGTAGCAACACTATAGAGAAATTTAGACTGCTGAGAACATAAGGGAATTTCTATTAGTTACAATATTTTTTCAATCAGCAAGCACATTAACATCAATCTACTACTCATTGACACTCATATTCATCAAGGAAGTCATCATTCTTCCCAGAAATAGCCTTAGGTTTTCAATTGCTTGAGAACTAGGCAGCAGGTCATTATAAATTCCAGCGTTAATGTTTATTGTGTTGATACTTCAAAAACATTAAGCAAAAGCAAAAAGATAAAATCAAGGAAATGTATTTACATTAGTCAATTTCAAAATATCCCAATACAATAATAAGTTATGAAACTATTCACAGGTGATAATGGGTTTGAATAATAAATCACTACTGGGTCATTCCATTTTAAATCGACAAAATTTTCAGAAATATCTTGCTTCACCATCTCAGATTACAGCTAAAATTGGTTATGCACCAATTGTTAAGTGCACCATGATACTGTCAACCTTCCTGACAAGGAGAGGTCGTGTAATATGAGTCACGAAATGAGCTGAATTTTTTTTCAGTGAAACTAGAAGAAAATAAAGAGACACGTGTCTCGGCTTTCTTCCCCATAGGCCCGGGTTCTCGAGAAAAAAAATAAAATAGAAACGTAAAAATGCAACGCGGGTTGCCTACATTCGCCGGCCTCGGGTAAGCCGACAATGGCTGAGTAGCTGACAACGAGATATAGCGTTCTATCCTCTCGTCGTGGTGTGATGTTTTTCTTTCGTTCATTGTATCTAAAACTTTATCATCATCAATTTCCTGCCCTGACTTGTGAACAATTTCTGTTTTCTAACATTATCGCGTAAACTAGATTTACAAATGTAACTATAATTCAAAAATGCATTGTGAAGTTCACGCGATTTTCCGCGATTTTTATTATATAGAAAATATTTTCCCAATCACTTTCTCTAACGCCGGCTTTTATTATTTTTATGTTCATTGTATTCACATGTATATTGACATAGACATTCTAATAATCCATATCTTTTATGTGTCTACTGGTACTTACGAGTTCAAGTCCGGTCAGGTCAGTTCAGATTCAAGTTTGTACCCATACATGAAGGTGCTTCAGACTGGGAGGAAAGGTACAAGGATAGGAATAGAATGGAAGGGGGGGTCATTTTATTGCACAGTAGGGTAAGACAAAGTTCATGCTACGCGACTGATAAGATTGTCGAAAACCGGTAACGATTTCCTGACTATCGTACAAAATCATTTCCATGCTTTTTACGCTAACTTACTGAATTCTTTCACTTATATAAAATATCTTACTGTTACAATTATACAAAATAATAAAATTATAAAATTTCTTTTGAACATCTTTATTTGAAGATTATGCTCGTGTATATGAGGTATATAAATTTGAATTGCTACGTATTGATATTGAATGCACGGCACAATTTTGGATGATATGCATAGTAAAACACTTAAAACATAGCATGTCTCTGCACCATGCGCATCTTATAAAGCCTGTGCCTGTACAATTGCAGCTGTTTTCGGAGATCTTTTTGAAACAAACTTCGCGTACATTCTTAAACACATTCCGATTAGACACTAATTTTGATGCATACCATGCGTACTTTATCATGTCGTAGAAGGCTGGTGAAGACAACTGGTTATGCACTATTGCATGTATTTTCATAATATCCTCACGAGAAGCGTTCTCTCTTTTTTCTTGAAGCAAGAATGTGCTATTCTGTAATCGTGAGATGAACTGCTTTAGTTGCCTGTAAAAATAAACATCGCAAGGCTGGCATAAAGATGTGCATCTTGGAAGTATGATTTCAAAGTGCATGCTGGATCACCATTACCATCCTGAAATATCTCGTCATATGCGGCATTACGTATTTGTTTGACCCCCCCACGAATCAACAATCAGCAGAAACACTTTTTTATCACATAGGGTTGAAACACATTTTCAAGAAACTAAAAATAGAATTCAGTGCTTAATTTTCCTGATTTTGAGCATGTAAAAACCACATTGGCATATTCAATTTCCAGATTTTTTAATTTATCATTCACTCGTGGACCAAAATCACCCACAGGTTCTAGCATACACAAAAACACCTTTGGAAAAAGCTTTCTAGACGCAGTTATTGCATATTGCGCCGTGTACGAATGTGTCAATTTTCTCATGCTCCCGACTGTAGTTTGCACTATTTTCTCCCACTTTCGTGCAAGTTATCTTTTCATATCCACTAGGTAAGCACAACACGTCTGATCGGTATCAGGTATCGGTGTGATCACAAAATCACTATCATACTGTGAAATTAAATTTTTTGCATGCTTTTGGAATAATTCTGCTGATTTCACTATGTCATTCAATGAAGCCTGCTCACTGGAGGAGACATACCTCGTAATTTTACGCTGCACTATGAGGAACCTCTTTTTAAAAGATTTGACCTATGCTGCAGTTGCCGAGAATTTCAAGTTCTGGCGATGTATGCTAAACCACCGCCGAAAGGGCCCACTCCTGCAAGGTCCTGGTCGTCACTGATTCATTCCTTTTCCTGAATTCAATGAAGCAATCATGTACCCATTCATTTATCATCTGCAGCTTATCGCGCCTTGTACCACCCCGTTCGATGTCTTTTCGCCACATAGGAAGCATCGAACAAGAGAACACACAAGTTGGAGTAAACTCCAATTTGTGTGTTCTGTTGAAAGATTTACCACCTTAATTTTCACGTTGAGGGGCACTTGCTGATACTTCGCAGCTTTCGGGCTGGGCTCATATTCACTTCCCTCCGACGGCGATAGATCAGGACTTGTGATAACTCCAGCTGACTCCTGCAACTCCTTATCCAAAGAATGACGGTTTCCGTCATTCTCGTGAGTCTCGCCAGCATGTACAGCTCGTCTGTATCCACTAACTGATATTCACCAAGCATTTCCAGAAATTTTTCAACAGCTTTTTTCCGATGAGTCTGTAACGCGGCGGAACATCAGAGCCAGAAACGACATCAATCGCTCCCATTTCCAAAGTCTCTATAGTTTAATAAATAGTGCATATAAGTAAACTTTTCAAGTTTAAACTAATAAAAAACGTTTTCACGTGTTAAAATTGAAAAGAATGATTCGGGAAGAAATTGAATTCCAAAAGCCATTTGAATAAATTATTTCCGATATCGATATTTCGGCTACCTGGTTCTTCCCGAATCTTTCATCTACATCTATGGTTCATATAATATTACTTACTTACCTTCAAAATAACGAACAGCATTAGTTAATTCTCTCTTATCGTAATGACGTAATACCGAGGCAAGGTTGCTTGCAAAATGTGCAGCTAATGAGCCGCTACACGTGGAGGGTCCAGCAATTGGATTTGTATCCATTTAGGTTCCTTGAAATAAACTCTTCAGCTTTTACCAATAAACTTTTAAATACGTTCGCTTCTCTCTTCTGCGCTTTTCTTATGCTCTGGATTGCTCAGTAACTTAAGTTTAACTGATAACGCAGGATTCAAAATAAATCTGTTCACAATTGAAACCACGAAAAGCAAAGAAAACGAAACGAAAGTAAAAAGTAGTAACATTTTAATAGCTTCATCGTTTAGGAGCAAATTGTAGAAGCAAAACTAAATTGGATATCCAAGGAACTTAACTAATAGGCTAAATAATATCTATTGTTGATACTCGTGGTTTGATGCGCGGCAACAATGGGCCTTCAAAACAGTACCTTACATTTCGTGCATTCATCATGTTTCATTAGAGGAAGGCAAAGCAATAGAGTAACTGATTGTTTTGATCTCATTTCCATAGCCACACCAAAAATGCATCCTTATCCATCCTTAATAATGGAACTTACTCACCTCCAACCAGGTTTTGGGGCTGAAAGTTAATTAGGAGCAAATTATTTGCGGAAACTATCGTTTCGTTCTCGAGATGAAGTTTTTCCTTGGTCTAAACAAAACTACCGAGTGCATTTAATATTATAATGGATTGGAACAAAATGGGACCACATGTTAACGTTTCAATGCCCGACTAAAACGAAATATATTCGTTTATTTTCGGCAGCCATCCTTAGCTTCAACCTACCCGTTTTAAATTACCATTAACAACTTTAGGCATTACTTATGGCGATAGAAATCCTAAATTACTCTAGGAATACAGCAAACTATTCCAATAGGTACTAAAAGAACAATATTTGGCAACACACTTGGCGTTGTAAAGTACATTTAGCAGTTTTTGAGAAGCCAAGCCGTCGATAGGACTGTCTTAACGTAGGAATACAGCCCATGCTACCAATAGACACATAAAAGATATGGATTATTAGAATGTCTATGTCAATATACATGTGAATACAATGAACATAAAAATAATAAAAGCCGGCGTTAGAGAAAGTGATTGGGAAAATATTTTCTATATAATAAAAATCGCGGAAAATCGCGTGAACTTCACAATGCATTTTTGAATTATAGTTACATTTGTAAATCTAGTTTACGCGATAATGTTAGAAAACAGAAATTGTTCACAAGTAAGGGCAGGAAATTGATGATGATAAAGTTTTAGATACAATGAACGAAAGAAAAACATCACACCACGACGAGAGGATAGAACGCTATATCTCGTTGTCAGCTACTCAGCCATTGTCGGCTTACCCGCGGCCGGCGAATGTAGGCAACCCGCGTTGCATTTTACGTTTCTATTTTATTTTTTTTCTCGAGAACCCGGGCCTATGGGGAAGAAAGCCGAGACACGTGTCTCTTTATTTTTCTTCTAGTTTCACTGAAAAAAAATTCAGCTCATTTCGTGACTCATATTACACGACCTCTCCTTGTGAGCCAAAAGCTGATCCCTGTATTCGCATAAAAATTTCGCCGCTAAATTATAGGCAGGCATGCATTGTGTTAATGCCTGAAAATCATCTTTTTACACTATTTTTCTACAGGCTGCAGCAGACTGGTTTTACATGATATACACATGTAGAAGGTGTCAATAGAAAGTATATGAAGTCAATATGCTACTAGAGGAGTTTTAAATGGACTTTTTGCAAGAATAAGTGTCTTTTTATTGCTGTAAATGCAACTTCCAAAATTCATTTTTTTCACAAGTTTATCCTAAAATTACACCAAGAAATAATTTTGAAAACAGGCCAGTTCTTCTCACTGTAGCACTCATACATACCTAGTTTATGTATACATTTGGAATGTAGGCATTTCTCACAGAGAAAAAAATCACTTGAATTTCAGAAATTTGGAAAAACCTCGTTTTTCATAGCTAAAAAAGTCCATGTGGGACAGGGTTTAAAAATTATAAAAGCAATGTTTTAGAAAGTCTTAATGTTGTTCTTTTAGTACAAAGTACAAACAAAGCATAATCGTGCCACAGCGAACGAGGCAATTAACAACGGCAGCATCGTATTCAGGAATATTATATTTGAGGTGGTCTGTGACATGACTAAATTGCTTCGAAAGGGAGCTAAGTGGACCATTCAATAATTACGCGTGAAAGGTGGGGATAGGAGGATGATTCTTCTTACCCTCTCACAAATGGGGGTACGGGAATCGAAGATGATCTTACGTAAGATTTTGTTCACACGAGTGATCGTACTTGTATTACCATTGTAATAATCATCGTATCGTATTTTTATAACTGCAAGCACGTATTTACTACGAGCTAGTGTGCTCCATCTGCCTCTAGATCTGATTGTGAGTCTCAGAAGTCAAAAAAAAACGAGAGGTAAAAAATTCCGAACAACATAGCCTTGGATTCCTTGTGATGAGCGGAATGCAAGTGATCATGAATTTTAACACTACTAGGCAAATATTGCATTAAGGATGTACAAAAGGGATACATTGTTCATCTGATTCACAACTAAGTAACTAAGAGACACTACTAATAAGATTCACAACTGAATGTTCCACAAATTGATGGGGCTTATTCCATGCATGTCAGCGACGGATATTAGTTTTAGTTGGTGAAATAAAGGGTGGGAAAGACTGGCCGATAAATGTAATGGTAGAAAAATAACGAGAATTTCAATGTTTCTCTCTGACTGTCACAATAATTCCCTGACAATTCCAGGTTTTCCCTGACAATCGCCACCCTGACCAATTTTAGCTAATATCTGAGATGGTGAAGCTTGGACCATTTGTTGATTTAAAATGGAATGACTCTACTTTGCTAACAAAACATTATAAAGTACTGTCTACCTCAGGGGTTCCCAACTGGTTGCACGGGGGAACGTTTCAGGTGGTATGCGGGGGTGATATGAGTGATTACATGTGGTAGGCTAGCAAGGGCCTCTGTGTGCACAAGCACGCAAACTTTACTATGCTGCCTGTCTGCCGGGTGCAGAGGACACAAAAAATCTATACATGTATATTTATTGTTGTCTTGATAAAGGGTTAAAACAGACGAAATACAAGAGCATTAATAATGACATATGAAGTTTTCTCAGTAATTTAATTAAAATAAACAAGCCACTGGGAACTTTTCCGACAGTAAACATGTTTCTAAAAAAATATAGGACTGTTGGTATGCCAACATTTCTAAAAATTTCAAGTGGTATGCAGTTGCTAAAAGGTTGGGAACCCCTGGTCTACCTCATCACACAAATAGTAGTTTTTTTTTAAATGTGTATGTACTCTAAAAGTGAAATTCTGGCAAATTTTGCTATTGGGGGTGGTCAGATTCCTTTAAGCTAGGGGTGAGCAAGACTCCTATTCCCTAGTAGTAGTTGCTAACAGCTACTGCTAACCCAATTGTGATTGAAGTGATAGTAGGTAGTTGGAAAAAGGAGATAAATTTAGCAACTGCTGATCCTAACAGAGTCATGAAAAAATTATCAATTTTTAAGTGCTGATGGACAAGGCCTACTTAGCAGATGATATCAAACCAGCCACAATGCTACTCTGGCAAACTCAAAGAGATTATTATTTTTTTTAGCTTTCTACTGGTGAAGGTATGTCTAAATGGACATTACATTCTTCTCACACCCATACATTTCACACCATTTCCCTCTTCAGCCCCTCATACCTCCTATCTCCCATCATTCCATCCAAAGTACCCATTCTTCTCCTCCCTCTTCGCTGCTTACTCAAAATTCATCCCTCAATCACAACTTTCAAAGCATCATTATTAGGCTCGATCCACACTTTCTACCTTCTCTTAACTTCCTCAATCAAATTTCTTCCCTCCCTTACCAATTCTAGCACTTCATCGTTCCTCATCCTCCTGACCCACATCACTTTTTCTATCCTTTTCGACACCCACATTTCAAAAGCCCACCATATATATAGTGCCATGCTCCATATTAAACTTTTCACAGGTCTTTTCTTTACTTCCCCACTCAACCCTCCTGCCATTAGTTCATGCCTAAGCAATGCAATTCTTCTCACTTCAATATTGCTTTACCCTTTTTCTCCAACACACTACCTAGATAGCTAAATTACTCCACCTACACTAGTTTCTACCCTCCTACTTTTATATTGAAACTGGTTCTTTAGTTCTTGAAAGTCTCATTACTTTCATTTCTTTAATTTAGCTTCATACTATATTTTTTGCACTGTCTTTATAATACATCTAGTATTTTTTGTAAGCCATTGGCTGACTGGCTCACTGGCGCTTGGTCATTCATGAACCTCACCAATTTTATCAATTTTCCCATGCCTTTACTCCCACCACAACCGCACCCCTACCCTCTCTCATCATTTTCTCTGAGATTATGACAAAAAGTACCAATAATAATGGACAGCCCTGCCTAATGCACCTCCCTATTATCACTCAATCGGCTGCTCACACTTGTGTCATCTGTGAAGAGATACTGCAGGAATTAAAATACTTATTTTTTTAATTAGTCAGTTTTACATGATTTACATAAGATAACTGATAAATCTAAGATCAATATATCAAGTATTTTTTTTAAAATGGTCTGAATGTGGAGAAATTTTGTTTTAGACATTTTGCCGATTTTGGCATGTACACTCAAAAAGTTGCTAACCTCTGGAATAGACTATTGCTGGGAGCGGGATGGAGAAAGGCCCTTTGAAAGTAAGGGAGTCAAGATAGACTCACTGTCACCACCCGATGGCCAAAACAATCCTGACACACGACACTGTGTCGTAATTAGCAGTGAATGCATATCGATACTACTCTTTAAATTAACTACTACACTGTTTTTACTATCTCCTCTCCTGTTAATGCTGCATATAACTGCTTCACAGCTCATGCGCTCCCCTCTCCTGCTGCTGGAAAAATCAACTGCTAAATTAGCTGCTTTACAATACATGCACTCTCCTCTCCAGCAAAAATTAATTACTTCATGGTGCATGCGTTCTCCTCTCATGCTAAAAAATCAACGACTTCTACCACTCCTGCTCAAATAAATGGCTCCTGAACACGTGCACTCTTGTATCTAGGTAACCATTAACAGAGTGTACTGAGTAGCAGTGCCTCGTGGAATAACAGTTCCATCTTCTGCAGAGGGACAAGGGGGGGAGACAAACATGGTGCAGCAGGCAGTAGAAGATGCAGCAGCTATTTCTGCCTGATGTTTCAGTTGCATTATGCTAATCAATAATAGTAGTTGAAAAATTGCAGGTTTCGAATTAGCAAATTATCCCTACTTTAAGCGCAGTGACTTAAGGTTAACCTTCCTATGTTTTTCTTTCCACCTCACCTGATGGTGATGCATGGTTGTGTAAATCTATTTTATTCTAGAATAAAATAGTTTATAATCATGATCAAATCCTAAATTATGTCTTTATAGCTTTTTCCTAAGCACCAATTTTTGCATAAAATTGATTATGTCACCGCCAAGTTGAAATGAAAGGAACACAAGGGTTTTCATCTACTGACAGTGAGCCGTTAATCGTCAAAGTAGTCACCACCAGTGGATTTTTTTTAGGCATCATGGTACTTTTGATAGTTAATGGGAAACTGCTGATCCATAATGAATTCAGACAGTGCAGATGAGCAAGGATTCAATGAAAGAGGGAAAATTTGAAGGATTCAAGTGTCGTATCTGTAACTTGAAAATTTTCACATGCAGTAAAAGGTCACAAATTTTGGCCCCTGTCCAGCTCTAACCTATGCGCATATGATCAAAGAACTGCTCAAGACTTTATACATATTCCTTCCCTCAAATACTGTGACTCTGTGAAGCAAATACAGTTGAACCTCTTCAATCTGGCAGCCTAACATGACAAGTGCCAGACCACAGAAAATGCCGGTTCATAGAATTTCTCAGGATGATCAAAGCTAGTAAAAATACTAAATATGTACACTCTACTGTATCAGCCTTCACTTTGTGGGAATATTTAGTATTGATGTTTAAATGGAAAATGTTTACTTTTCAAGAGAAATTCATATTATGGTACAATGTGTTTCACAGACTTGGTGATTCATCAGGTGCTTGATGATATATCATGTACCTGATGATGCCACAAACTGGTGAAATGCATTGCACCATAATATAAATTTCTGTGAAAAATTCCATTTTTCATTTCAATATGGATAGAAATACTTAATGCCTACTTGTCAGGTCTCACCATATACTTACTGCCATGCCATTACAACAATACTCTGAGCAGAAATTATTTAAAAGTAGTGCCCTGAAAGAACCTATGAATAAATAGTTGGGATGGGACATTTGAATCTTCGAATCCTCGAATAATGCCTCTTTTGTTGAATCTTCAAATGCTTGAATCCATTGAGTTTCACTTTGAATCTGAATTCTTAAAAATCAGAGTCACTTATATCCTCAGCAAATGATAATCCTTGAATTCCTTTCAATTCAACTTTACCTCCACCACCTGTGATCATAACTGAAAGGATAGATATAATTGATTCTTCGAGAGCCCTGTTTGCCTGATATCGCTCTGTGGAATGCAGGCTTAAAGACCACTAGAGAGCAATCATCCACAGAAGCATAGATGAATCGGCCATCGCAGAACACCAATTCTGTCAGAGGTCCAGGTGGAGAACATAATATCTTAAGGAAAAGACATGGGTAATAATAAAAGAACCTCACTATTATCCAAGATTGATATGGGTGGCGGTCAAACTAGAGAAATGTCCATGGAATTTAACAGTGACGACGACATTAAACACATCTCCGCATGGAAGAGACTCTTTAGTCTTTCACCCAAGGTAATATCCTCGAAAACACCCAGGGTCCAGGCTGAGTCATTGCCTTCTGACATTGTCAGCAAAATTTTCAACGAGAAACAATACCAAATAAGGCTAAGGACGGCAAGGGAGGGGGAGCATGTCTTCCCAATATATAAATGAGATATCAACTTCCTCTTCATTATTTTAACCCTGATAATGTGACCTGTAACGACCTGTAAAGACTGACAAAATCCAAACGCAATGGCTCCTGAAAGAGACAACTGGAAACACATGCAGCACATTGCATTTGCACAAGCTTGTGCTCATGATGTCTGTCATTTGCATTAAAATGAAAACAAATTATTCATCCAAATGTTCTGCCCAATGGGTCAAGTGTAAATTTTCAACTTTACGGGAATTAGGGGTGGACGGGTCAAAATTTTAAGGTTAGGGCCGGGTCAGGTATTTTTTTGACCCTTGGGTCGGGTCGCATCCTATAATTAAACCCCAATTTTTTTCCAGAAGCTAATACAGCAATGTCAAAGAATATGTTTATGAAGGCCAATAAAAGGAAAAGAATCTAGGCCTACATAGTGGACAAAAGTTAAAAGTGTATTAACTCAAAACATAAATTCAAATATCTAAAAACAGTTGACTTTAATAATAGCACAAATAAATACAAAAGTAACTTCGAAAATTAATTAAGGGACAAAACAAGCATCTTACTGTATTTCCTGTACTAGTAAATACATCTCAAAACTGTTCTTCCAGTTTACTCAATTTGAGATAGGCTGCTATTAAACTGAATGGCCCATGTTAGAAATTTTTAAAATAAAAAACAAATATACATAGGAAATATTGTTTGCATAAATATTCACCTGTTTAGTTACAGAAAGATTAGAGAAACCACAATCTCAGTCTTAAAAGAATACAATGATAACTGGTGAAAGCTAGCTAAATTATCATTATCCATTAATATTTGTCTTGTAAGACTCATGACTTATGCCTAGTTATTTATTATCCTTCACATAATATATAAATTATTAGTAACTTTGTCAGAAGTAAAAACACTTAAACCTTATTTTTTTAAACTTAAAACACAGAGGATGAAAGTAACTTAACATACAAAGTGTTACCAGAAGTCCTAAGTGTAAAACATATTTGGAAATAAAAAACTGTTTTCTAAGAGGATTCCCTTTCCACTTTTTTTATACCGCCCCTTAAGCGGGGATTCGTAGAACTAAACTGTGGTGGTTTCCCATTGCCTTCCACATCGCAGTACTACAGCCGTTAGAGTAAATGTTACCCAGCTTTAGTGAAATGAGGGTTGCTGTACTGAGCACAGTGGTCTCCACCTTCACTCATATGAAGAAGAGCTGCTGCCCTCTCCTCCAGGTAATGAGAAACGTAATTATTGGCGGTCTCCCATAGCCAAGTCACGGCATCTTCAAAGGTTCTGTATTACTTAGAGACCTACCTTACCCATGGATAGACCAATACCCCCCCGGAATACCTTTTTGTCCATGACTGCTTATTCGACGAGTAAACTCGCTTATCTCGCAGCTAACCTCTACATCTAGAAGTCGTCCCACCATCTGCAACCCGGTGGACGCACCCGGTGGCTTTAATCTCAGCCGCGAGTCTCAATGTTTGTCATGTGCAAACCCAGTCTCATGGTTGCTCGTTTCCCAAACAAGTCCTACAAACGAACTCAGGATGTTTGTAAACTTCACTATGAAGACATATCCTCCTGTCTGTTTTAACATTGAGAGATATCAGTCAGTGAAATATTGTCCTATTTATATATCCGTAAGTTTGGCTTCATATAACTTGCTGAAATCTTGTCACATTGGTTCTTTTTATGGCAAAAGACTCAACCCTCTTCTTGATTTCACCCCCAAGATGAGAGGTGAGATTGTCTTCTAAAAAGAAACGAACTCAAAAGAGATGACCGAGAGTATAAGAGGCCATCAATTATACGTCATGGAAGCCTCAATAGTAATATTTTTATGGTTGTTCAAAGAACATGACATTTTCCAGATGACATTAAAAGAATTAGCGATCCGATGATTGAGAGAAACACGTTCTTCTATACCCAAAAGAATGTATCTGGCTGTGATAGAGGATAAGAGACAACACACACGAGAGTTAGATTATAATAGGGTACTAAAGGCATGAACTCAAAATCCAAAGGAGATATTCTGTAAGAACTTTTAAGACTCCCTCAGTAAAATTTGATGCCGCGGACTAAAGTGAGCTGATAGATATAACAAAATGTAAGCTGCCACCTGCTCCAATGATAGAAAGCTTAACAATAGAGACTCTGTTGTCAGTTCTGTAAAATAATATTCAGTCCAAGTTTGATTTCTCATATCTTCCACACCACAGCTGTAGAAGGATGTGTCAAACTTCTCACCGAGTCTGTGTCAAAGTGGGAGGTCATAAACACAGAGATGGCTTCATCAGAGCATCTCTAGACATATGTAAATGACATTAGACATTTAAGATATGGTATAGGAGAATGTAAGATACTGAAAATTTCATTTTAACATTTTCCGCAAGAATAGCATATGGATAAGCAGGATGCAAACGGCTGGATAATGAAGAATAATGCAATAAAAAAGGAAACACTCATACCAAATCAGCTCATTTATAACTGGCATTCAATTAACAACAAGAGTTCAAATTATTTTAGTCAAGGCAAGCAGACAAGGATATCACCTTTTGAAGACAGACTAATTTCACAATATTCACCATCTGACATCAGCTTCAATCTAACTCCATACATTCAGTTGGACTAAATATGTATTTAATATTTTCACACTCTAAATGAGTAAACTAGCTAGGGGTTTGATACATTGACTCCGTAAAAAGAAATATACTTCAAAAAAGACCTTACCGCCAAATCTACAAGATGCAGCTTTCCCATACGCAGATGATGCTCTCCATCACTGTCTTCTTGAATGCATTCAACTGTGACCGTAAATATTGCATGAGAGCGAGAAGATTGAGCATTCATAGCAGTAGCTCCAACCACACCTGAAACAATATGTATGTAATAACCTCCACATGCAGTGGAATTGACAATAGTAGTGCAAATATGGATAAAATATCCACAACAAATACAAAAACATTATCATTTAATGCATAAGTTATCCAGCCTCAGTGAAATAGCCAGGTACTTGACAACAAAACAAATTAAGAGGTTAAATATTACATAAAAAAACTTGCAGCCAAGTCTGAATCTACTAGTATCCTACGTCCTATCCCGCCCAGGTAAAATAAAACTCAAGTAAGTAAGTAAGTATGTGGATTCACCACACTGCACATGGGAGGGCTGACCTCTAGTGTAGAGGTTAGTTGTAAAATAAGCAATGTCAATAACTGAGTAAGCTGTTGTGCAGAGTAATGAAGGACCACCACAACAAAAAACCATCATAATACAAGAAGCCGCAGCTTTCCAGTCTTTCCTTAGCATTCAAAAGTATAAGTTAATGGAACCTTCTCCAGCTAAATATTACAGAGTTAAATCAGTAACCACTCAGATCAGGACTACAATAATAAGTAGACTAGTTAAGTGATCTTAATATTAGAATATTAGATCCCTTTGGACCTACAGAATACAGTAAAACATCTACCTTACAAACTCTCAACGCCCAATGAAAACTTCCAATCCCATTGGTCCCACCAACTTCCTATGTTAATGAATTAGTAAATTCCTCTTATGAATGAACTCCTACTTTGCAAAAACTCCTGATTAATGAATAATTAATCCTGAATGAAATATTGGCCCTGTCCTATAAAATATACCTCTTGTTAACGAAATTTAAAAAAAAAAGTTATTTTAAAAGTAATTTTCACAGCATACGTATGAGTTAAAAGTTAAGAGGGCCAATCAGAGATGTGGTAGTAATAAGCCCATCAGAAAACTTGTTCTTGGAGGAAATTATCACGACATTTCCAGTTAACGGGCATGACCAAGAGTCACTCTTTCTGACGGCATGGTTAGTGGTGGTAAAAACATAATTTGATGAGTACGTTGAAGTGGACAATAACCTAGAAACAGTTTCCAATGAAGATTGTGTGCCAGAGGATGAAGTGCCTTCCTCTTCTGCTGTGGAGGAAGAGGAAGTGATGGAATGTCCCTACTCCATCTCGGTGAGTGCAGCACTGGACACTATAGAGAAATATATTTTATGTTCGGGAGAGTGCCAGGAAGTTATCACTTCTTTTCAAAAGGTCGAAACGGCTATAATTAAGGAAATGAGAGGGACGTCAATGCAAACTACAAATATTGTCCTATTTGCTGGTGAAGTCTTCACGGGTTCTCCACCGGGTCAGGGAAAAGGATAAGGTCGACGTTTCGACGGCTAACACTGCCATCGTCCTCAGGGCGTTGAGTGTCAGGTCCAAGAAAAATGCCGGTATATATACTCTTTGCCTTGGCTCAGGTCACTCTTGATTGGCTCTTCTCAGGTCACACGTGAATTGCTCCGCAAGGTCACTCCTGATTGGCTCTTTCCAATCCTCTCTCTCTCTTCTCGTATGTTCCAGGCTTCCACACGTTACTGAGGGCATATCCGTCGTGGTTAAAATTCTTCGCCTCTAACCTAATTTCAATTGCCTCCTTGGATAAACGGTCCCAATAACATAGGATCTGCTTAGTAATTTAGCGTCATCGAAGGCAATCAGATGGTCCTTGTTGAGACTATGCTCGGCGACGGCGGACTTCTCAGGGTATCCCAATCTGATGCACCTCCGGTGCTCCTTGATGCGGGTTTCAATAGCGTCGTCGAAGGCAATCAGATGGTCCTTGTTGAGGCTATGCTCGGCAACGGCGGACTTCTCAGGGTATCCCAATCTGATGCACCTCCGGTGCTCCTTGATGCGGGTTTCAATGGTGCGGCCGGTTTCCCCAATGTAGACCTACCCACACTCGCAGGGAAATTCTCATCCTTCATGAACATTTCTCATAAATTAAAACTGAATTCTGCTTAGGCAAAGTTCATTTTACATGATGAAGTGAAACTAGGTATTTCCTTACAGCATATATTTCATTAAATTTACACAGACGACCACAAGCATTTGATTTTTTAAAATCTCTGCAGAGACTTAGCTGATTTCAATAAATATTTACTGAACAATTCTGTCTAAAACCGGGAAGTGGTCATATTGAAATAATTTTCGTAAAAGGTGAGCGGAGGAAGGATAATCGCCAAGTAATAATTTGGCATTTTCTGTGATGTAATGTGTGGCAAGTTAAAAGCTGCTGTAGTTGCTATAATTAGCAGCACCTTCCATCAAAACCATCCGATTTCTCGAGTACGTTGGTTGATATTTCATGGTATCTTTTCAGGTAAAGGCACAGTATGAAGAAGCGTTCAGTCCACTGTGAAATTTATTATTTTATTTTGTTTTGCTACACTTTTTTCCTGTAATTCCCAATACTAAGTACACTAATAACAAGATTATTTTGTGTGTCCCTAGAGTGATGCAATGTGCTAATATTATCCGACCAACGAACTCCCAATCAACGAACTGGTAATTGTTTGGTCCCCTGGATTTCATTAGCTAGAGGTTCCACTGTACTAAAGGGAGCGTGGTAGCCTAGTGGGTAGAGTGCTTGGCTACTGATCAAAGGGTTCCGGTTCAAATCCGGGTGAAGCCTTTGGATGCCCCCAAACAAAAAATCCTCGAAGTGTGAGGTGGCCCAGGGAAAAGAACTGGCCCCCCTACCCTGAATGTGTTAATTCACACACATGTGGCTTAGTCCAGGGTGAGCTTTACCCTCACATATCCAAACCAACCTTCGGGTTGATTCACTCAGTGATGATGACTGTACTATAAAAACTTAGAAAGTACTGACAATAGGAATCAACATTTTGGGATGGGTGAAGTTGCATGAAGATGGAGAATTTTGGAATAAGCTATACACACTGGATCTCTGAAGGGTTAGGCAGGGATTAGAGTAATGTTTATGATAGACTCCAATACATGCAAAGAGCTTACTGCAATATAATGAATGATTATTCATGGTTAAGATAGCAACCTAGCCCATGAATATGATTGTGGTAACAGTGTGCATGAGGAGTTAATGGATATAAAAGATTGGAAAACCAGTGCTGGAGTAGATCAAGATAGAAAACAATTGGAAAATACAATTAGGAAAAAGAAGGAGAATAGCTCTAAAAGAGGCTTACATTGCATGCGTATAAACATTTTGTCTGAAGCAATTTGACTCAGATGTAACCATGGGTGTTATCAATCCACACAAATAACTGACTTGTTATTCATACCTAATATAACTAAATTGCTATTTTAAGTTACACCTACAATATAAAATAAAAAGTGACAGATCCCATCCAGCATGGAAAAAAAACATATCATTAACAATGAAACTTACGATTTTTATTTCCCATTTTTACTATTTTATCCATATCACCAGCATTGTTCACAACATATCCTGAGAGTCCTTTTACAAATACTCCCAAGTTTGGTCTCTCTCTGACCTCTAATCGTTTACCCTGGTCCTGGCTTAGAAGATCACGTACTTCTTCTTGATATACTTCCAAATATGAAACACGTACCAAAAATCTGAAAGTAAGTATAATCCATAACCATGAGCGATAGCATGAACACTTCATCATCCAGTGACTTTTTTTAAATTGATAGTATGCATTGTAATTTTTACTGATAAACTATTCCAATTTTGAGAGAATCCTACTTGTCGCAAGCTCAAAAGTACTTTCAATTGTGAATGACTACGAAAGCACAGGGAGAACTTAAGGTGGCTCACTAGCTTGGCTGAAAGTGTTCCTGCAGGCCATTTCTAAATACATTTTCGTAGCTAAACTATAGCTCGGAGGCACTTCTAGTTTTCTCTCTTATCTTAGAAAAGGATGCATCTTCGCAATCATTGCGCGACTTTATCATTGTAAATTACGTTGTTGCGTTGATTTAGAGGAGAATTAGTGTGCCCATCGACGCTTTCCCTCATTTTTCAGCACGCTTTAGTTCAGTTTCTGTTGCGTAAACCAAAAATATTACGCAGTGATGGTTAAGGTTCATTCTCCTTCTTTGAAGCAGAAGTATTTTCAGTACTTAATATACAAAAATATAGCTATAGTTTTGAAAATACGAACGCATGTTTCCTATCTTTTCACTCGCGTGTCCACGGCCAATGTCGGGCTCCCCCCACCACCGCCGCTTATACCCCCACCTCCAACTACTCTCTCACCGCCGCAGCGCGGAAGGGGCACTCACACGACCACCTAGAGCGAGTATCACCCGCCATCAGACAAAGTAACTGGCAAGGGGAGAACGGACGAGGCAGTGAGGGGAAATCGTATTCGTAATCGTAAAAGGAATGTTGTTTTATGAGAAGTCATTGTTGTGATTTATAAATAATAGATAGTTTGACCAATTCTCAATTAAATGACTAGATTATAATATTTATCGCAATTGCCATTACTATAACAGCGATGTGGAATGTTCACAACATCATATTTATCGCAGAGAGATTATGGAATTGGATTCCTGCGCAAGAGAATTCAATCTTCATTTTACACAAAAAAAAGCCAGAAAAAGCTGATTGTGAGACAGAGAGGTTAGAAGCTATTTTCACTTATCCTTATGACATTTTACGAGTTTCAAACAATTTTTTTTTCTGGCTAACGTTATGGAAAAATACACAAATAAGTTTTTCGGCATAATCGAAGTGAAATGTCCAATTACCTGCAGGGATTTGTCTCCATCGGAGGCGGCAGGACAGAAGAAACTAAACTTTCTTCAAAAGAGTGGGGAGAATGTCACGCTAAAGCAAAAGCATCAGTATCATTACCAAATACAGGGACAGTTGCACCTTTTGTGACAAAGCGTACTGCGACTTTATCGTTTGGAGTCCATTAGGCATTTACATTGAGCTTATTAATAGAAATGATCTCTTTTGGAAACACCAAATGGAACAACAATTAGAAAAATTTTATATGGAGGTACTTCTGCCGAAAATACTTCGCCTAAATATCCATTAAAACGAATTATTTAATGCTTAGCCATTACGTAACCCTAACCTACTGTTTTTCTTGATGTAATCATCCTTACGCTTTACCCCACACTATAATTACCTTACAGGTCACTCTTCATAAGTTCGTACGAATCAATGGTTTTAATCTTAGTCCAGACCCAAGCTGTAAACTCTTTGCAATGGGTAACTTTTCTTTCACTGGGTGCTGGTAATGAAATTGTGATGTTTTGAGATCAAACCATGACGAATAACGAAAACATTGGTGGTAAGAATGAAGAAACAGTGGGAGGCAAGGAGACATTCTGGTAAATCGTGAGACTGGTTATACTGCATTTCCCCACGTAAAATCACTTATTTTCACTGTGCGATACTGAAAATATCGACCGTGGACATGTGGTATTCGCGAAGTTTTCAACTACTATGATATTAGTGCAATATTGTGGTCCACCAGGCATAGTATCGCATTGTGCTGTAAATGCACAATGGAATAGTATATGCAAGATAATTGCAACATCAAAGTTACGAACAGGGAATTTGAGCCGCGAACGAATACGTTCACGCGTATTTATTTGTCAGCTGACTCCCCTCTCTTCCCTGCCATCCTGCGCAAGGACACTCTAGGCTCGTCTACAACCCTGCGATGCACGCATACTTCCTCCCCTCCATTCCCTCGTCGATTTCCCCTTACACGCTGCCAGCCTTCCCATTCCACCCGGGACTGAGTAGGGGGAGAGCCGACGAGGCGAAACTGAGAGCTAGTGAGCCACCTTAATGAATTTTGCAAATGTGAGATGTTTCCCAGGACTCATCACCATGCAGGACAAACCTTAAAATCTGGGACAATTGGCTGCCTTAAACGAAGACTTCCATTCAACAAAAAATTACCTAGTCACCCGATCACCGCGATTAAACCTCCACATAACATGGTAGGGTGTACTAAGAATTACTACTTCTTTATTCTACACCTGATGAGACTATACGTCGAACACCACATAGTGTGTAATAAATATCTCAGTGGCATTACAAAAGTATTTTCATTTCAGCAAATCAGGTTAACTCTACCCCACTCAAACCTGCCATGAACTAATTTTACAAACTTACATGTCTGTTACTCAAGTAATTCGTCAACAGGGGTGTTCGTGAACTGAGGTTCCACTGTACATACTACACTGTGCAGCAGATGAAACAACAAATGAATTACATTCATAAGTCATCAAATCAAATGTTACCTACCTTTTATCTTCTTTAGACTTGGCAATGTAACCAAATATATGAGCAAAAGAATTTGGAATGATGCCTTTGAGGTGTGGATCTTCCCAGTCTCCTTGCATTGTAAAAGTTTTCCCGGTGCCTGTTTGACCATATGCAAAAATGGTTCCATTATATCCCTCCAAAACTTTGGAAACAATAGGCCTTGCTATTTCATTGTACACATCTGTCTGTAATGCATAAAAAGCAAAAGATGAAAGGATGCACAGAATTTAAAAAATGCTAGCCAAAAATGTTTTTTTTTTTAAATCACAAGCCATATGCCCTATCTAGTAAACCATATGTTACTGATATAATGGGGTCATTGACCATATTTTTTATTGCCCCTCTAATAGTTTGTAAAATGAAAAGACCCATATTTTTCCATTTTTTGATCCGTCGATTATTCTCAAGTTATAAGCGGTGAAAAACTGATGTTTTTAACCCTTTCGGAAAAGTGGGTGTGCATGCATCCTAGTACATCATCCACTTCATCCAATCACAACTGAGCCCGCAAAGCTACTTCGTCTTATCACAATGGGGGATACACAGCTGACTCGCCCAATGGAAGCGGTTGCTACAGGATGTGCGAGTAGACCTTCCGACATCCCCCTCCACTCCCTTCCCTTTCCCTAAAAGCAGTCAAGAACAGGAGGTGGATGAAATAGTGGGTCTCAAATCAGCTTGTTTGGTGGGCATCACCTTTTGCTTATTTTAATTTTTTTATTTATGAGTGAATGGCCCTGGTTAGAAGATGAATTTTTTCACTAAAATTCATTTTTGGTTTCCATCTAATGATTTCGTGAACAAAATTGCAATTTCAGTTCTGGGTAAACACCCCCATTGTAAATTACTGATGTCATGATTAATGTAGTCAATAGCATAGTTAAAGATTAATTTATTAAAAAATGGAAATGAGCATTAGTGATAAGAATGAAGAGAGAAAAATGATTTCTCATCATAAAGAATGGTAAATTTTTCTGAAATATAATTACTGAAATATGTTACATAAAAATTCTGGAATATGTACAGTGAAATATAACAACAATAGAAATCTTGGGATGACAGTCTGAATATAGGAGAATTATAACTTTATGGAAAAATGATATAACTGCACAGGAAGGTAGAAAAAGGTAACAGATAGTGTGAAAGTGCAATCAGTTTAAGTATTCAGGGTGAGAAAAGTATTCTATCCACATCTCTCCAAGCAAATATCGGGCAGAGTTCTACATAAGCATGACCAACCAAGTATACAGATTTCTTCATCTTCATCTGTCTAGAATACAAAAATTGGTTTGACGCAGCCCTCCACTCCATTTTTCTATCAGCCAACCTCTTCATATTAACATAATTCCTCTCTTTCCTGTGCTTCACCACCTGTTCCATATATCTCATAAGACGCCTTCCTTTGCCATTCTTCCCGTTCACTTTTCCCTCCACGGTCATCTTCATCAGGCCATCGTATCTTAAGATATGGCTGATTAGGTTGTCCCGTCTTTTTCTTAAGTTTTCAGGAGACTTTCAGCTTTCTCCCACTCTTCTAAAGACTTCTTCGTTTGTTACTCTGTTGATCCATTTAATCTTCATTATTCTTCTGTAGCACATTTCGAATGACTCCACCCTTTTCTTCTCTACTGCTGTCATCGTCTATGCCTCACTGCTTAAACAAACTCCTTATGTTTAAAACATTTTGTTTGTTGTTGAAAATAATTTTATCCACTAAAAATTCAATCCTCATTTTAATTCCATAAAATGTTGTAAAAGTAATCATATCTCTTGGTAAATGAAAAACCCCCGTTAGGGGATAGACTACTAAAAGAAAGGCTCCTATTAAAGGGATTAACAATTGGAATAATGATACAATTTTTTTTACATGGACTGAAAAATAAATGTTATTATTACAGTGCCATAAAGTTGAACAATATTAGGTGTAGAAGCCGATACATTGGCCCACCACACTTTTTGTCAGAGATGCAAAAGCCAATATATCGGCCTCCCGCACACCACACTAAGACGGTTAAAGTATGCCCATATTATAGCATAAACTAAATACAATGGATAGACAATTGATACTAAGGAAAAGGATAAAAAATAATTAAACTACCATTTTAATTTCAATTTAACATTTAAAAAATATATAATCTACTGCATAAATATTTTTTCCTCACATTCAAGTTAGATGTTCTTTGAAGCAAAATTATGTTATTAGACCTAAATTGTATATGTTGAATGTTTTCACAGTCTGTGTGAAAATATCTATTACCTTTGAATATACCCATAATCCTCTAGTTTTGCTACCTTAAAATATCTCTATCAGTCTCCAATATTTCTCTCACATATCCAAAAATCATCTATTCATTTGTCTTTTCTCTATTATACAATTCCAAAACTATATTTTAAAAGCTAAAAATCTACGTTAACCCTCTCTCCTCTTTGATTTTCCCTAACAGTACATATTATGATCATACTGGTGCATGAAAAAGTTATCAATAACCATCTTGCAACACTTCTGTAATGAATTCATTTTAGAGAGTATCGTCAGACTCAATGGTACATGCTTTCTGCCAGAGCTTGTCTCTCTATTCCCCACCGTAAATGGATTTTCATCAAAACTGCAATCAAACTTTGTAGTCAATCCATCTGCTGAATTATATAACATAGGAGAGGAAAAACGAATGGCCTATCCTCCCTACTTCTTGATAACCGCATCAAATTTTTGCCCCATCAACTACTTTTTACTCTTTATATTTGTTTTGTTGAGGTCAATCAGCATCCCATCCATATGTATTATTTGTATTTGAGGAATGATATGTATTATTTGTATCAATATCCTATTGATTTGTTATGCATCGATCCTGTTGATATCTGGTCATGATACGTGGGCTAGTCAGATGTTTGGTGAAGTTGCATGGTCAGTATCATCGGAGTCGGTGGCCGAATAAAATATTGACTCATTCAAATACGAATAGCATTGGTCAAAGCACTGCAAAGCTGCTTTTCAACAGGCAAAAAAATGCTCATCTAACAGTGTTTTAGTGCCTTATAATCCTTAGTTGCCATTAATATTGGCATGTGATTCTTCTAGTTATGGTGTAGGAGCAGTGCTCAGTCATAAAACTGATAATATCGAAAGACCCATCTCATTCAGTTCTACTACCTTAAGTAAGGCAGAACAAAATTATTCACAATTGGAACGGGAAGGTTTAGCAATCGTCTTTGCATTAAAAAAATTCCATAAATATCGGCAAGGGTGAAAATTTTTGTTGATAACAGATCATAAACTTAATGCAGTATTTTTTCACCAACAAAGGGTATACCTACCCTTGTAGCATCACGTCCTCAACGTTGGGCCATACTTTTAGCTTCTTATGATTATGAAATTCTTTACAAAAAAGGCTCATCAATTTGTTGGTACATGGTTGGTTATTCAGGGGAGGCGACCAACAGCTGAGGTCATTTACGCCATTTAGGATAGGTGGATAATTGGGTACTGGTAGAAGTCATCAGGAAACGGAGGAAGGGAGGAGAGAAACCCGGCGTCGGCATTAGCCCACTCTTAACGAAAGGCACCAAGGGGACCACGTCTTTACCTCCCATCCGACGGATGGAGTACTGGACTTGAAATGCCCTCCACTGGGTTATCAAGTGGGGATGGGTTTTCCACTGAAAAATCCACCACTGCCGGGAATCAAACCCGGGCCCTCAGGATGGGAGGCCAGTACTCTAGCCACCACACCAACCCAATCCCCCTCATCAGTTTGTAATGCAGATCTCTATCAAGATTACCTATAATGGGAATTACAGAAGTACAAGTATGTAACTTCAATTTTTTTAAGGACTTTCCTTTCACTCTTGTAGAAATTGGAGGAAAAACCCAGTCGGATTTAATATTAGGTCATTAGGTATGTAAAGGGAGGATGGCCAAAAGGTGTCAATGTGGATGCAATGAAATAATTTTTTAAACGTCGTAATGAATTGACATTACACGATAACTGTGTTCTGTTGGGGAATAGAGTAGTAATACAGATGTTTTAAGGCCCCAAGTGTTGACAATATTGCATGAAGAACACCTTGGTATTGTACGAATGAAAATGTTGTCATGGTCATGGGTGTGGTAGCTTAGAATAGACAATGATCCAGAAGGTATGGTGAGCACTTGTCATGTATGTCAATGTACTAAAAATGATGTAAGTAATAAGATAGTCAATGAATGGCCAACCACCTCTCCGGTTTAGCAAAGGGTGCACATTGACTTCTTTGAGGTAAATAAGTGTCATTTTCTATTATTGGTTGACAGCTATAGAAAATGGGTGGATACTAACCAGTACAAATGCTCAATCTGTTATAGAGAGGTTAAGAAACTGTTTCTCTTAGTTTGGGTATTCGGTGACCATGACTAGTGATAATGGACCTCCATTTAATTCTTCACATTAGAAGCAATTTTGTGAAGAACATGGAGTGACTCTAATGCATTCACCACCATACCACCCTGCTCCGAATGGTCAAGTGGAAAGATTTGTGCAAACCATAAAAAATATGGTAATTAAGTCTCTTTTGACATCAAATGCTCTTTCAATGCAGGGGCGTATACATAAATGTCTTTGTGTGTGTAGAAACACTCCTGTAACCACTACAAAAAAAGTCCCTCTGAGGTTATGCTATCATACTCTCCTAGAACACCTTGTCCATGTTGTACCCATGTTTGTCTGCTAATGTCTCTAAAAATATTGTAAACACATCAAGAGTAGACAAACAGTTTCTCATTAATGGCAAAGTATTGGTTAAATATGTTCAGAAGGGACGTATTAAGTAGATTTGTGGTAGAGTAATGGAAATAATATGTCCAGTGACTTATCTGGTTAGATTAAATTCAGGGGTAGTAAGATTTTGTCATATAAACCAATTACATAAGAGTTATATGTCTGACGATAAACATCCTGAACATAGAATATGAATCACCTGCATCTAACGTTCTGAATAACAAAAACTCTGATAGTGTGAATCTCCAGTCCCCATCTCCTAGTGTACAAGGTCGACCTCCGAGACTGAGGTACCACCTGACCGATATTCACCTTAAAGGACATATTGTATTCCGAATGTATGTTGTGCTTGTAAGGGGGGAGGAATGATATATATTATTTGTATTTGAGGAATGATATGTATTATTTGTATCAATATCCTATCGATTTGTTATGTATCGATTCTGTCGATATCTGGTCATGTGACGTGGGCTGGTCGGATGTTTGTGAAGTTGCATGGTCAGTATCGTCAGATTCCGTGGCTGAATAAATTGCCATCTTCAATCCTGCAACCCAGTGTGTTTAATTTATGGACATAATAGTTAAGAAATGTGTTCATTAATGACTGGGTATCTTAGCCATCCATAAATCTTGTTTATTAAGTTCTGCATGAACACAAAGTTCTATATTACGTTATTCACAAGCTTATATGACCATTCCTGCATCAATTAGAAAAGTTTTGATGACATTGAGAAACCTATCATTATACTCTGGCAATTTCTACCCACCAAAATCACTCAAAATAACCCATCATTTGTTGAATTATGATATAAAATGATAGACATTTACAAAATATTGAAGATATTATTTGAGAACCCGATACTTTTTAAAAGTTTTTGTAAGAGTTAAATACAGGATATGTTGACACCACAAATTGATATTATCTCGTAAGTTTTGAAAAACAAGTAGTTAACATAAAGGTGAAAGTCTCATATAATCAGTTAAATTACTGCAGAATACACCCATCGTTAAAATATAACCCCAAAGCCCGTAGGAACAGATTCATTTGGTATGTGGATAACAATAACTATTGCGTCTATCAATAAAAATGTGACCCCTTCTTTTAGTCCAATATTTGATTAATTAGGACATACTAGAGAAATTCACATCAAGCTATATTAGATTAGATATCATCCATTGGTGCACAAGGTGCCGGTTATATCTTGACATTCTACTATCAAGTAATTGTTACCTGCTTCGAGTCGTGGTCGAATACCAGGTCAAAAGTAAATGTCCTGGCTGGCTCTCCAGGCGCAGAAGGGCAGGGATTTTCGACATTCACCATTCCATGGACTGTATTAACCTGTACAACTTTCCTGTATCCTGCCTGAATTTCGTCTTCATTGAGAGGCCTTACACGAACCACGACTCTTACGTTTTCCACTTCACCTGTATCACTCGGTGGGACAAATTCTTTCTCTTGAGAATCGTCCTTGTTGGGACTGGATCCATCTTCTTCATCCTGAAAAAAACACAAATTAATAAACAGCAGGTACTTCATGAACGACACTACATAATACATTCAAGGGGAGGCAAAAAAAACTTAAATATCATCACATATTTCCGCTGAATAAAAAAACATAAGACTACGTCACGCGATCAATTACAGAAACAATGAACCCGAAAGATCAACGGCAACAAAACACCAATTTGACTTACTGACATATTTTAACCTGTATTTACTTTCTTGAAACAATATATACGTGCGATGCGACCCGATTTTTCAATAAAGTCACAAATCAGGTCCTCATATCTATAACACAATACCCTCAAGTCTGCAACACCACATGAAAGGCATGAAAACAACGGCACTGTATGCAGCTAGACAAAATTAGTCCTCACGTTTTCACTGCAGGCAAGCAGACATAACGACATCAACAACAGCGTGACAAAAGAATACGGAAAATTGATTAGCGAGGCTAGCGACGTGCCGCGAAATTTATAGCAGCCTACTCTGATGACTTAAACCATTTTTGCTAAAAAGTCTTTGAAATGATTGAACGTATACTAGTTCATCTCAACTATACATCCATATCATTTTAATAAACAGTTATCTGTCAAACATACCACAGATGTAGATAAAATATGATATAATATCATTAACAGGAACTAGTCATGACTGATCATTTGCTTATACTTTGCTAGTGATATTTCCCAGAAGAATGCCAATTGCTTGCTACAACCCTTTTCATTATTTTTTAAACTCAATATAATTTGGAAATCAGAGTATTACTTGTAGACAGAGCTAAATGTTACTAACGGACGATTACTAACAATTCAGCATAAATTTGCTTGAGGTTTAGTAAATACCTATACTGAAATACACTCGAGGAAAATTCAAAGACGAAAACTTAAGACAAAACCACCCGCCTAAAGACCTTCAACATAGAATGGAATAAAAAATGGAGTGAACAACAATAAAGTTAAATTGTTTATGAGCAATTTAGGAATTTACATGTAAATTTAACCTTATCAAGTTGACGGAAACGTCAAATGACATAGCTCCCCTTTGCGAATAAACTGCTTAATTTTCAACATTAAATTGTAGTGATGGACGGATCCAGGTTTTTCGTCGGATCCGGATCCTTGCCTGGGTTTCGGATCTTTATCTCGGTTTCGGATCCTAAGTTTCAGATTCTCGATTCTGAATTTCATTCATTTTCAAATCCTAGATTTTATAAGATAAATATATAAATACAGCAACAATAGAATTACCAAAAAACAAGTAAATTTATTGTAGAAAAAATGAACTTCCTATCATCTATGTGGATAATATTTTCCTGGATCAAGATTTACGGATGAAATAACTATATCTTATTACTTCTAATATGAAGATCACCTTCCTTATCATATACTCATCAAGCAATACATTTTTTAAACCTGTACTGCTATTCTTTAGAGTGCAGTTAAAAGAAACATTGTAAGTTTATTTTCATTAATAAAGGAATTATTTTCCAATTATTAATCAAATCCTTGAATGCTTTCAAATTCCTTCTTAGAAACACAAAATATTTTAATGCGGTCAAGAGATCCCATTTATGGAATATTCGGGGATTCCATTATTAAGACGAAAAAATTATTATAGAATATTTCTAGCTGCTAAAGTAGTAATTTTGCAATGTCTTATTAATAATAACCTTTGAAATGAAATTTGACAATTTTCTACTCCTAAGAAGAGGTTGTGTAACTCTGATCTTGAAATAAGATTAGCCTTTTTACATGCTACTATAAGCAATATTTAAAAAAGTCTCGGATTTTTTCTCCATTTTTGGGTTTGCAAGAAAAATGTAGAATGACATGTGGGGAGCATGTATTCTCCAAAATCAGGTAAGCCGACAATAGCATAGTGGGGTAGTGGACTGCAGGTAGTGAAGTTCGATTCTTATCGCTATTTAAATTTTTTCTTTCAGCCATTGAATCAGAAACTTTATCATCCTTCATTTCCAACCTTTGTACGTGGGTACTGACTTATTTGTACTTCTATTGTTTAAACTAGATTTACGAATGCGTCACTCAAAAATATATTGTAAATTTAACGTAATGATTCTACGATTTAATTCTGCAATAAAAATGTTTCCAATCATTTCTTTAACGCCAAATTTTAATATTTTTTTGACTTATAAATTGACCTGAAATTTCTGATTATCTATTTTTTTTAAACTGCCTACTATCATTACCCTAGGAATACAGCATGGCTTGTATTCCTAGGCAGTGTTAAGGATCGGACTCACGACCGGCAGTACACTAGCCCTCATTTTTAACAGCTACGCTATCATAGGTTCACGGGAATCTGGTGACTGTAGGCGATCCGCGTGACATTCGACTTTATTATTTTTTTTCTCGACCATCTGCAGCCTATGGAGAAAAAAGTCAAGACGAGTATTTTTTACTTTGTTTTTGCGGCACGGAAAAAATCTTCTTATTTCGTGACCGAGTTACACAACCTCTTTTTGTCAGTATCTACCATATGTACATTCTATTCGCGGGGCGCATCGATCACTAAGCCGCGAAATTTTAAAATGTCCGATCCGGATCTGAATTTTAACTCTCTTCGGATAGAATTGCAGTAGCGAATGAAATGAAAGACCCGTGGATCCGACCCGACCATCCTTAATTTATTAATGGTACATTTGTAAATCTAATTTAAACAACAAAAGTAATAAAGTGAGTATTAAGATGTAATAGTTTGAAATTGAAGATGATAACATTTTCGATTCAATGACTGAAAGAAAAAACTAAACTGCGATAGGGATCGAACTTCGCAGTACACTATATGCTCTCGTTGTCCGCCTGATCCCGGTGAATGTAGGCTACCCGCGTGACATCCTACGTCTTTTTTTTCCGCGATACCGGGGTAATGGGGAAAAAAGTCATATTTCTTTATTTTGCTTCTACTTGCACGGGAAAATTTTCATCTAATTTCGTTACCTGAGTTACACATCCTCTTCTTGTCAATATCTACCGCACCTACATTCCATTCACGGAGCACTACGATCGCTAAGCCGCGAAAATTTAAAATCTACGATCCGGAACCGATTTTGTACCGTGTCTTTGGATCCGAATCCGGAACCGAGTAAAATGAAAGATCCGCGGATCTTTGGATCCGACGGATCCGATCCGACCATCACTAGTAAATTGGGCCAACGGTTGAAATTCAACAGTAACTGTTGAAATCCAAGAGTTTTTCTCGCCAAGGGGATCATCTAAGTTAAGCAACTGCTGTGCAAAAAGTACTCTTTTGTCTTTTGAACATAAATTCTATCTTTTTAAAACTTTCTTTTTGATTTCTGGACAGTCTTATTTTCTCAATACCAATCCAACTTTCAATTATTCATGTATAAAATCTAATTACTCGTTTTCTTCATCTTTATTCCGTATTTTTCGCACTGCTTTTCTAACGCATCTAATGATTTTCGTAATCCCTTGGCAAAATAATTGGCTACCACTGAAACCTCAGCAAACCTTACCGACTTAATACATTTACTCCTGCATCAAGCCCATTCCATAGATCTTTCATAATTCCTCCGAATATATGCTGAACAGTACTGGTGATAATGGACAACCCTCCTCCCTTGGGTGGCAATCCTCGCTATTACCATCCAATCCGATTCTTCATCCGCTACGTCAAATGTGCCTTCTGGGCCATGCATCGACTTGGGACAAGTCTCTCTATCATTTTCTTGCATAACATTTCCGTTAATTTTTCCCGCCTCACTCTGTCGAACGCCTTTTCGAAATCGACAAAAACACGCAAAACATCCAGATTATATTTTAAGTCTATTTCCATAAGTATTCTCATCGCTGCAATCAAAGGAGGCCATGTGCAATCCCATTCCGAGTTGCTTTACGAAATGCTTGAAATTATCGAAGCTCTGGACTTAAATACAAAATTAGTTTACATTCTCCATACCATGTATTTTAAATACCTAATAATGATTCTTGTATATCTCTGAACACTCTTCTTTAGTATGAAGGTCGTGACACTATATTGATGTGCGGTAAGAATGTGATTGGGAGATTTAATAACCTAGTGAGGAGTTGAGTGCCCTTTCCTTGGATCATCTTATTCTAGTTTACGTTCAAAAGTTTCGTTAATTTGCGTAATAGAATGTTGCGAGCTACGACACAAGTCCCCGCAGCTGTAAGAGGACGAAAAAGTTATTCGCCCATCTTATCACTGTCACCGTCAACAACAGCTGTGTCCTCCTTAGCCCCTTGGGTAGAAAAATGACTCATCGGACATATCAACTATCCTTGGTGAAAGACCTTATCAAAACTGGGGCGTCGGCACTTCCCTCCAAAGGCCCAGCAATATAAGTGAGACGATGCTAAGGTGCTTGGCGGCAAAAGAACGCAAACAATGGTACCACTGGCTGGTATAGAGGAATCAGTGAAGATGCTGCGTTTACTCGGGGAAGGGGAAATTTATTCAGACTGTAAGAGCGTGTCTAGTATGCAAGTGAGAAAGTGCAGAGATATGATAGTGAGAAGTTTTTATCATTTGCATAAACTTTTATTTTAAGTTTTAATAAAAAAGCGTCATAAAGCTTATTATTTCTTTTCATTATCCCAAATAACAATTTGCATTAGTATTTCACCTAAAAAGTGATCAGATAACTTTAATATGATTACGCAGAGTATTTAACGAACAACACTTTTTATTTGGTCAATTTATCTCTTCAATATCATCGGTCTACAATCCTAGGATTAGTTTGACTCACAAGGAGGCATCGCGAGAGTGATGTTCGGGATCCGAATGCCGATGTTATTTTCTGAAACTATACAGGAAATGTAGAAAAAGTGTCACGGCTTTCTCTCCCATAGGCCCGGGTTCGAGAGATAAATGCCAGTAAAGATTTTGCGCGGAATGACTATCTGCGAGTAACGGAGAAATCATTAACATCCGAGGCGTGGCCGAGTGCGTTGAGGCGCTCGGTCGTTGGTTTTTGCCCCTGGGTTCGAGTCCCGGTGAAGTCAATTTTTTTTTCTTTCTTATAATTTAAGGAATCAATGATACAACCCTTCCCCATTCATTGAAGTCAGTTACATTAGTATTTTTTCTATTTCCAACTCATTTAATGGGTTTTTAATGGACCGAGGACTTACGACACGAATTAAGGGATTTTATTTTCCCATTACAGGCTCACATGCCGCTCGACGCATTAGGTTTGGATTTCTAAGATCCGTGAATACTTCTATGAATACCAAGGGCTTCAATTGTTCGCTGGACTACCTCAAGACCGTAAAGAATGAACTAGATGCTTATTACACTGCGACGGTTGCCCTCGTAAATTCCTCGGAACCGCCCTGGAATTTTCACTTTTATCACTTAATTTTTCCTAAAATAGTGAGCATGATATCGGCAGAAAATAGAAGGGCATGTGAAACATATTTAAAATGATTTTCTCACGGAAAAACATATTTTATTGATGTGAATCATCTATCGTGGGCAACGCACAGCACCAGTGATGTCTTCTTGGGATGGTGACAACACCGATGGAGAAGTGTCATTATCATTGTCTGACAATGAGGATCCGTCACTGAACGACGGACAGACTTCTCGGACACTCTTTATTTAGCTTCCGAGAAATCCCAACACAACGCCGCAGATAGGAGGAAACTAAATAATGCACAAGACTTGCTGCAGGAAACTTAAGCTACGCTTCACTTTGCCTGCACTGATCAAGAGCTGGATTGAAACTGGCAAAATAGACGGCCCAATACAGCTACCACGCGTTGCTGTATGTAGAGAACACCCCTTCCCAGCACTCAAAACGGTGTCTCAAACCGGGATTTTCCGACTCCTACATTCTATTATTCATAATATCATTTCCACCGGGTTTTCCCCCATTAAATTTTCTCCACAGCCCACCCACTGTCTTTCAAACAAATTCTCCCTCCTCCTTACTACAATATGTCCTTCCATCCACCCTGTCTTCTTTATGACACCCTGTCTCCTTTCTTGCGCCCTTCAAAGAGTTCCGCCCCCAGCAACCTTTCCTCCACAGCTTACCCTCGCTAATCCCTCAATGAGACACCAGGGCCAACCGTGTGAAGACGGGTGCGAAAGATAGACCAAGAAGATTTCGAGACCGCTTTGAGCAGACTACTGGAACGCAGGGTCATTGCACTTGACGGGCCCCTAAAGGGTACAAGGGGGAAACTGGCTAGGGTTAGTAACTGAATGTGAGGATAGCCAGTTGTGTTTATTTGGTGACAAGAAAGAGTTGGATCAAAAATATATGAAAAGGTTGAGGGAGGGGCGTAGAAGAACGCATTACCGGGAATTTCACGTGCAGTTATATTGTCTTCGCCCACGATAGAGGATTCACATCAATAAAATATGTTTTTCTGTGAGAAAATCATTTTAAATATGTTTCACACGCCCTTCTATTTTCTGCCGAAATCATGCTCACTATTTTAGGAAAAATTAAGTGATAAAAGTGAAAATTCCAGGGCGGTTCCGAGGAATTTACGAGGGCAACCGTCGCAGTGTAATAAGCATCTAGTTCAATCTTTACGGTCTTGAGGTAGTCCAGCGAACAATTGAAGCCCTTGGTATTCATAGAAGTATTCACGGATCTTAGAAATCCAAACCTAATGCGTCGAGCGGCATGTGAGCCTGTAATGGGAAAATAAAATCCCTTAATTCGCGTCGTAAGTCCTCGGTCCATTAAAAACCCATTAAATGAGTTGGAAATAGAAAAAATACTAATGTAATTGACTTCAATGAATGGGGAAGGGTTGTATCATTGATTCCTTAAATTATAAGAAAGAAAAAAAAATTGACTTCACCGGGACTCGAACCCAGGGCGCCCGGGGCAAAAACCAACGATCGAGCGCCTCAATGCACTCGGCCACGCCGGATGTTAATGATTTCTCCGTTACTCGCAGATAGTCATTCCGCGCAAAATCTTTACTGGCATTTATCTCTCGAACCCGGGCCTATGGGAGAGAAAGCCGTGACACTTTTTCTACATTTCCTGTATAGTTTCAGAAAATAACATCGGCATTCGGATCCCGAACATCACTCTCGCGATGTCTCCTTGTCAGCTTTCCACTCAATTCTTCTATCGGCCAACATTTTCATTGTGACGTAATTCTTCTCTTTTACATCCTTCTCAACCTGTTCCATATATATCATACGAGGCCTGCCTTTTCCAATCTTCCCTTTCACTTTTCCCTCGACGATAGTGTTCATCAGGCCATCATGTCTCAAGATATGGCCGATTAAGTTGTCCCTTCTTCTTTTTAGAGTTTTCAGCAGACTTCTCTTTTCTTCTACTCTTCTTAGGACTTACTCGGTCGATCCATTTAATCTTCATCATTCTTCTGTAGCACCACATTTCGAATGCTTCCACCCTTTTCTTCTCCGCTGCTCTCATCGTCCATGCCCCACTGCGTAAAGAAACATGCTCCAGATGTATTTTCTGATAAACTGTTTCCTTACTTCTACGCTTGCATTTCCTGCTGTAAGTAGATTCTTCTTTTGATAGAATGCCCTCTTTGCCTGGGCTATTCTACTAACTATTTATTTCTTGCTTCGTGCATCGTTGGTTATTCGAATTCGAAGGTAACAGAACTCTTTCTCCTCTTCAAGTTTTTGTTTTCCTAGTTTGACATTGGTTTTGGCCTCTTCTTTCTTGCTGCACACCAATATCTTAGTCTTCTTCTTATTTATCTTCAGCTGATATCTGGCCATTGTCCTTTCCATGGATTTTGGAGTCTTATTCATATATTCTTTTCTCTCTCTGCTACGAATGCTATGTAATCAGCGAATCGCAGCATGCTAATTTCTTCTCCGCTGATATTCACTCCAGAGGACTTCTCTTTGATTTCATTGATGGATCTCTTGATGTAAACATTAAAAATTATGGGAGACAGTGCACAGCCTTGTCTCACTTATTCTTGCGTCTTCACAGCTGGGTCCAGATTTAATCACAGCTACTTGGTTTTTGTACAGACTGTGTATAATTCTTCGGTCATTGTATGACACTCCAATTCCCTTCAGAATTCCAAGCATTGAATCCCAATCCACGTTGTCAAAAGCCTTCTATTAATCCACAAATACAATGAACATCGGCTTGTTCTTCTCCATTCTCTTCTCTATGAGCATTGCCATTCCTTCATTCATTGCCATTGCTTTTCTTGCACCCTTACTTTTCCTGAATCCGAATTGATCTTCATCCAGGAACTCCTCTGCTTTTCGTTATATTTATCTGTAGATGATCCTGGTCAATATCTTCGATGCATATGTCGTCAGGCTTATATCCTAAAATTTTCGCATTTCTCCCCTCAATTCTTTTTAGGAATAGGAATGATGATGTTTTTCTCGAAGTCCTTTGGAATTTATCCTATCGAGTACATGTCGCATATGGTTTTGAAAAGATTAGTTAATGTATTCTCTCCTGAATTTTTAAGTAGTTCTGCAGGGACATTATCAATACCAGAAGCCTTATTCGTCCGAAGGTCCCATACTACAACGTCGAATTCCGATCTTAATATTGATGCTCACATATCATTTTCCACTTCGCTTTCCTCTTCGATCCCTTTCGTGCCGCGATTGTTTCCCTTGCATAACTCTTCCAGATAATATATTCTTACCAGCTCTTCACTTTGTCTTCATTTTAAGTCAAAATTTCTCCATTCTTGTCTCTTATGGCATTGCATCTTGCGCTCCGTTCCTTGAAGTGGTTCCTCTCTACCCTATCGGCAGCTTCCACCTTTCCAAGTGCAAAGTTGTTTTTACATCTTCGCATAGATTCTTCATCCACATTTCTTTAGCTGTCCTGGCTTTACGACTTATTCTTTTATAGCAAAGCTGTCCTTCTTCAGTTTTCGCGATCTTGTATTCTCTTCTTTCTTCAATCAGGTCTATGATATCTTCCGAGATCCATGAATTCTTCTTGACAACTTTCTTTTTCCAATAACTTCTTTTTCGGCTTCCTCTAGTCCACATTTAATGTTTTCCCAACGCTCTTCCACTCACTTCTCAGTCATGTCCTCTCTTATGTTGTTTCCCACTGCTTTTTGAAATGCAAGCTGATGTTGAGCCTCCTTAAGTTTTTGTACTTGCCATATGTTATTCACTGTTTTTTTTTAATTTTTGAATTTTGAACACAGCAGGCACTTAGCAATACAGCAGCCACAAGCAGGCAGCATAGCAAAGGGATAGGTAGGGGGAATATTTTAGAGCAGTTTGTAGTGCATGACGCATGTATTAATCCCTTAAATACTGTAGATACTAACAATGCAGTTGCATGAGACCCTATAGTTGCTTGTTTGCTTGTCAATAGCGCATGCTTGATGATCTTCATCCTCTGCCACACATCCTCGCGGTGGCTTGCAGGGTATCACGTAGATGTTGATGTACATGAATGGTGGTGTTGAAGACATAGCCTTTAGAATTATTATATTTACCATTAATAATATATCCGCATTGACAATGATGCTATTATATACAATGGGAAATATTGGGAATCAATCCTTTGATAAAGGAACAGAAATAAAGTGCACTTAATAGGGTGTTGGAGTTTTTGAATATAAATTAGAATAATTATTACTGCTGATAACCTGATTATACATATTTCATTAGTCGTTCGTTAGATGTTGGGATTCCTAACAACTCAGATATAGAGGCTAACAATGACAAAACTTCCTTTGCCAACAGTCCACACTTTTTTATCGGGCACATAAAATAGCTTGATATCACTGGACCCAATGACAATAGGAGTGCATTCATTAAATATTCATTGGTACGTACTCTCGAAGTTTTCATTTTAGGAACTCTCTTGATGTCTGAAGTCTTTATGCAGGGACTCTCGTGAGTCTTCAGATAGCTGGCCAATCGGAAGTATTAGGGCATTAATTATTTCTCCTCCGCGAACCTTATGTACTTTTCACAGGCAAATAAAACTATGGATAGAGCTAATCACATAATTTAACAATGTCATAAGAATATTTTTGAAATTGTTTAAAGCCTATTTCAAACCCTAAAGCTATTGCCTGCAAAATTACGCCGAACCTCCTAATTAAGTCCTCATTTACTCCAGTTATTTTTGAGGAAATCGTTGGATTTGGAAAAAAACGACGCGCAGTATTTTCGTCGTTGGTTGTTCTCATCCCGTTTCGGCATAGGTGTATCTAGAATCGTCTAAAGAGGGGGGGTCAACACCGAAGAGTATGGGGGATATGGAATACCCCCATGTAAACGGGGGTCCGGCAATTTTTAAAACTATACATTTTTTTACCAATGGGGGGGTTAAAACCCTCAACCCCCCCCCCCTTTCCCCTGGATACGCCAATGCGTTTCGGTATGCTCACCGTAACCTCATCATAGTGCGGAATACCTGCCTCACTTCATTCTTTCTCTTCAGCATTACTTCTGTCTTCTTTCTACTTCACCTACCATTTTTTTAAATCAAGCCTATGTGAAACATGAAGGAGACACACGAAAGATCTTATACATAAGCATGTAGACTGGAAAGGCCAAAACTGTATTGTGCTAAATTATATCCTTTTTTGCTAACACAATCGATGCAATGCATCCTTTTTGGGATATGCACCACAAATATAGCACACTTGAGCAGAACGGTTGCATTGCATAGCATACCGTCAAACATTGTCATCGTTAAATTATGGTTGACAAGGAGAGACTTTATTTAAATTGTCTGGTGAGATATTCATACTGTTTCTTTGAAACCTGATAGGTTTCTCTGATAAGTTGAAACCATAGAGTCTACTCTAGAGTAAGCTCTATGATTGAAACCGTATTTGTCTGTAAAACATTGGGAGCTAATTTTTCCACATTACCACATTTTGCTGACTTTCAAATGGCCGAAGTAACAAAGGAACCAGTGAAATCATAAAAAATATGTGAATCACCATCCTCAGCATGAAAACTTTCAATTTTTTTGTTTGTTTGCCTTTGTCCAGCGTCCCGTCACAGCCCCTCTTACAAAGTAATTCCAAAGTGCTAATATTCGCTGAGTCGAGGAATAATTGGAGTAGGTACACTATATGGCGTGGTCCAACAAACTTTGTAGGCTCTACTCGGCGCAGGATTCTTTAGATGGGATCTTGGCAATTGGTTAGTGGTAGTTTTCTGGGGGGCAGACCAGGTAGAAGGTCATTAGCGAGTAATAAATTGTTATGGCGGTAATAAATTGTTGCCCATTTAAATAGTTAATAACTTTTAACATCGTATTGCACGCGGTCAGTTTCGTCCCCGCGGCCCCTTGCCGCGAGAGTCCGGTCGCTGATGAGGGTCGAAGCCGAGCGAGGGTCCGGATTAGGACGATCGCGAGCAGAGACCCTCGTTAATGACCTTCTACCTGGTCTGCCCCCCAGAAAACTACCATTAACCTGTATTGGTATTTGGACAATTTGAGGTCCGTTATAAGCGACAGAGCCCCGTCCAGTGAGTAATAGAGTCAGCACGATCATGAAACGATTTGAATGCCTTTCTAATTTTGGATGCTCTGCGGGAAGTACCTTCTGTAATGTCCTTAATAATTTTTGTTCGTCTTCATTCTCTGAAGCCCTTAGACTAAGCTCTGCAGCCACAGAGAGCTAGCGCGGAGTCCGCGTTAGCAATAATGACGCGACTTTCTTCCGCTGGCTTTTTTTGCAGCTTTCTTCGAACAATTTTGGTGGACAATCCCTATCAGTCCGTCTCTGTGAATGAGAATCTGGCAAAATTAACTCCTTTCGTAGCCAAGAGTAGTCGTTTCTCATAAAGTGTTAGTACCCTTCATGCTCCATCGTTTCGATAGGTAAACCGGAGTTTCGATTCTTATACTAGGCATACTAGGTATCTCCTTTATTTCTGAAGTACTATTCTCTCGCTGTAATTTTGTCTCAATGTATTTGAAAACTTTGCTCATGACTTTACTTTCATTGGACACATCGTTCCGCATCCACGTGGCACACCAAACAGGTAAGTATGGGTGATCCGATGCATGACCCGTTCCTGAAATTGTCAAATTTTATAAAAAGATGAATGGGGTCGTTTACCAAATTTTTTTTATTTCCGAATCTGATAGAGTTTGTAAAATAAAAAGACGCATATTTTTCCGTTTTTTGATCCGTCAATTATTTCCCGAGTTATAAGCGGCGAAAAACTGATGTTTTTAACCCTTTCGGAAAAGTGGGTGTGGTGCAACCTCTGACGTATATCGACTTCGTCCAATCACAGCTGAGCCCGCGAAGCTACTTTGCCTTATCGCAATGGGGGACACACAGCTGACTCGGCCAATCGGAGCTATTGCGACAGCATCTGTGCGAGCAGACCTTCCGAGAATCCACGTCCCCTCCCTTCCCCTTCCCTAAAAGCAGTCAAGGACGGGATAAAAATGACGTCAATGTTATCACAGCAGCATTTTCGGTGGGCGTCACATTTTGCTTATTTACATTTTTGATTTATGAGTGAACGGTTGTGGTTGGAAGATTAATTTTTTCACTAAAATTGTTTTTTCGCTTCCATCTAACGATTTCGTGTACAAAATTGCGATTCCGGTTCCGAGTAAACGCCCCCATTTTAGCGCAAAAGCTGTCACAAGTTAATGCCAAAAAACATTCATCTCTTCAAGACCTGCAATTTTGGAAGTTAATTTTAGGCCTGTAGCATTAGATAGCAGTTAATCTATCGTAAATAATTTTATGAATGGAAAGCAAAATTTTTGATTCGCTGCGGAGCTTAAAGCCACCGAGTGCGTCCACCGGGTTGCGGATGGAGGGTCAACCTCTAGATGTAGAGGTTAGCTGCGAGATAAGCGAGTTTACTCGTCGAATAAGCAGTCGTGGACAAAAAGCGACGGCATTCCGAGGGGGTATTGGTCTATCCCTGGGTAAGGTAGGCCTCTAAATAATACAGAACCTGTGAAGATGCCGTGACTTGGCGACGGGAGGCCGCCAATAATTACGCTTCTCATCACCCGGAGGAGAGGGCAGCTGTTCTCCTTCATATGAGTGAAGGTGGAGACCACAGTGGTCGGTACAGCGACACTCATTTCACTGCAGATTTACTTTAACGGCTGTAGTACTGCGATGTGGAAGGCAAGGGGAGACCACCACATTAATATCCCGAGGAGTCGCAGCTACTCCACTCTTTTCTTTCTTATCAAGACGTGATGGAACCCTCTCGAGTAAAATATTGCGGAGGTAAAATAGTCCCCCATTCGGATCTCCGGGCGGGGACTGCTCGAGAGAGTACATCAGTCAAATGTGATAAGATTTTTAGGGTGGGAACATGGAACGTGAGATCGCTTCGGACCTGTGGAAGACTGGAGAACCTGAAGGTGGATAGCGAAGAATGGACCTCGACGTATTAGGAATCAGCGAAATTAAGTGGCCCGAAGAAGGAGACTTTTGGAGTGGAAGCTGCAGGATTATACATACGGGATCATTAACTGGTAATGCTGGAGTAGGGATCATATTCAGAAAGAGCGGGGAATGCGTGTGAAGAGCTTCCTGCAGTACAATGAAAGGATAATAATGGTGAAGATCGAAACCAAACCTGTAGATACCGTAGTGGTGCAGATGTGCATGCTACGACGGAATATGAAGATGAAGAAGTGGAAGAAGTCTACGAAGATATCAAGGAAGTTATAAAACAGGTAAGAGGAGAAGAAAACCTAATTATTTAAGGAGACTGGAACGCCATCGTCGGCGAAGGTCAAGATGGAAGAATAACTGGAAAATACGGATTGGGAATCCGAAACGAAAGAGATGAAAGACTGACGGAGTTCTGCACACAACATAAGTTAGTGGTCGCCAAAACATTGTTTAAAAATCACAACCGAAGAAGATACACATGGAAAATGCCAGGAGACAGAAGAAGATGTCAAATAGACTACATTTTAGTGAAGCAGAGATTTAGAAACCAAGTGAAAGACTGTAAAAGCTACCCTGGGGTAGACATCGACAGTGACCATAATTTAGTGATGATGAAATGCCATCTAAAATTCAAGAAATTGAAGAAGACTGTTAAGAACATATGGCAAGTAGAAACCCTGAAGGAAGCTCATCATCAGCAGGCATTTCAAAAAGCAGTGGAAAAAACATAGGGGAAGACCTGAATGAGAAATCAGTGGAAGAGCGTTGGGAAAACATTAAATGTGGACTACAGGAAGCCGCAAAAGAAGTCCTTGGAAGAAGAAAGGTTGTAAAGAAGAAGCAATGGATTTCGGAGGAAGTCTTAGACTTGATTGTAAAAGAAGAAAATACAAGAATGCGAAAATTGAAGAAGGGCAGCTTTGCTACAAAAGAATAAGGAACGAAATAAGTCGCAAAGCCAGGTAAACTAGAGAAATGTGGAAAAAGAATCCATGGGAAGATGTACAAAGCAACCTTGCACTTGGAAAGGTGGAAGCTGCCTACAGGATAGTGAGGAACCACTTCAAGTAACGGAGCGCTAGATGCAATGCCATCAGGGACAAGAATGGAGAAATTTTGATTGAAAACGAGGACAAAGTGAAGAGATGGAAAGAATATCTGGAAGAGTTATACAACCGAAAAAATCACAGCACATTATTTGTCTCCTTATATTTCCTTATATTTAGGTATATCAATATTAAGATCGGAATTCGACGCTGCAGTAAGGGACCTTCGGACGAATAAGGCTTCTGGTATTGATGATGTCCCTGCAGAACTAATTAAAAATTTAGGAGAGAAGACATTAACTCATCTTTTCAAAACCATCTGCGACATGTACTCCACAGGATAAATTCCAAAGGATTTCGAGAAAAACATCACCATTCCTATTCCCAAGAAGAAGAGAGCGGAGAAATGCGAAAATTTTAGGATATAAGCCTGACGACATATGCATCGAAGATATTGACCAGGATCATCTACAGATAAATATAACGAAAAGCAGAGGAGTTCCTGGATGAAGATCAATTCGGATTCAGGAAAAGTAAGGGTGCAAGAAAAGCAATGGCAATGAATGAAGGAATGGCAATGCTCATAGAGAAGAGAATGGAGAAGAACAAGCCGATGTTCATTGTATTTGTGGATTAATAGAAGGCTTTTGACAACGTGGATTGGGATTCAATGCTTGGAATTCTGAAGGGAATTGGAGTGTCATACAATGACCGAAGAATTATACACAGTCTGTACAAAAACCAAGTAGCTGTGATTAAATCTGGACCCAGCTGTGAAGACGCAAGAATAAGTGAGACAAGGCTGTGCACTGTCTCCCATAATTTTTAATGTTTACATCAAGAGATCCATCAATGAAATCAAAGAGAAGTCCTCTGGAGTGAATATCAGCGGAGAAGAAATTAGCATGCTGCGATTCGCTGATTACATAGCATTCGTAGCAGAGAGAGAAAAGAATATATGAATAAGACTCCAAAATCCATGGAAAGGACAATGGCCAGATATCAGCTGAAGATAAATAAGAAGAAGACTAAGATATTGGTGTGCAGCAAGAAAGAAGAGGCCAAAACCAATGTCAAACTAGGAAAACAAAAACTTGAAGAGGAGAAAGAGTTCTGTTACCTTCGAATTCGAATAACCAACGATGCACGAAGCAAGAAATAAATAGTTAGTAGAATAGCCCAGGCAAAGAGGGCATTCTATCAAAAGAAGAATCTACTTACAGCAGGAAATGCAAGCGTAGAAGTAAGGAAACAGTTTATCAGAAAATACATCTGGAGCATGTTTCTTTACGCAGTGGGGCATGGACGATGAGAGCAGCGGAGAAGAAAAGGGTGGAAGCATTCGAAATGTGGTGCTACAGAAGAATGATGAAGATTAAATGGATCGACCGAGTAAGTAACGAGGAAGACCTAAGAAGAGTAGAAGAAAAGAGAAGTCTGCTGAAAACTCTAAAAAGAAGAAGGGACAACTTAATCGGCCATATCTTGAGGCATGATGGCCTGATGAAGACTATCGTCGAGGGAAAAATGAAAGGGAAGATTGGAAAAGCCAGGCCTCGTATGAGATACATGGAACAGGTTGAGAAGAATGTAAAAGAGAAGAATTACGTCACAATGAAAATGTTGGCCGATAGAAGAATTGAGTGGAAAGCTGCGTCAAACCAATCCTAGGATTGTTGACCAATGATGATATTGGGAAATATTTACAAAAAGTTTATGTTTAAGAGGACTTTCTCTACACTAGGATTTATGCATCTTTCAACGCACACCATACTTGAGATTGAACTTGAAGTTCAAAATTTACGCTATAGGTGACATGAAATCAATGGCTCAGTTCGTCCTTAATTAAAAGACAAAGTCTGGCGTGACGTGTGTCTTCGAAAAGTTCTCAAAAGAAAAAATCCAATCCTTTAAACAGACGCACGCACACTCAATACATTTCAAATTTTTTGGACGAATAAAAGTTCTTTAATGCAGTCTTAACAACGGCATTAGCGGAAATATATGTCAGCTACATAATATGAATAATTCTCAATTGCGGATACCATCTTCTCAGCTCGGAAAGGGCGTATAAAACGGGGAAATTGAATGTTTTTTTTACGTTTGATGGAATAAATAAATACCTTGTTTTGTGAATAATATGCTTAAAATATTAAATCCAATGTCCAACATATTAATCGCTCAACTAGCTCACCTTTAACATTCTAAGCCTCGCGCATCGCGTGGCGTTGTCAGGCTCGACTGTATCTGAAAAAAGTGATATTTTCAACAGACGCACGTGGGCGCAAATAATTATTGATTTATTTCAAAGAATAGAAGTGGAAAACCTATTATAATCTGTGCATTTGCCAGAAATTCTCGGAAACATATTATTTGGAGTATAACATTAATTATGAGTAGAAAAAACTCCAGTTTGCAGATCTGTTTTCCAAGTGTCGGAAAGAGTCAATGCAATTAATATAAAATGTCATATCTTTACAGAGATTCATTAGTGGTCACATTGAATAAGGGAGTATCCCTTATTCAATGTGACCACTGCTCAAATTCTAAAATTCTACGTTTAAGTTGTCAACAACTCTACCGTTCAGTTGCTTCACAACTGCACGAATACGCAATTATTCTTATTTAAATATAATGGCATCACTTTCTAGATTTGATGGGGAAATAGCGTCGGATTAAAGCCTGGAAAAGTATCAGAGGAACCACTTTCCCAACATAAGTTTTTAAACACTAAGAAGTTGCAATAGATATGTACATCTATACACAAAAAATAGCACCCCACCAAATATCCTCGCTCGGTGTTTCGGCCATCTAGCCAAATGTAAGCATATTTTCAAAGTGATTCATCATAGGGACACCAGGCCAGAAAATTTCGTGAACGCACTCTTTTGACAAGAAAGCGACCCATATAGCTTCCCATAACCATGTAATAAACATGGAAACTTTTTGATTACCATGTTAACCATGTTAACCGTAGGACACCACGAAATTAACTTGACACGGCAAACGTTCGGTGGAGATTTAGAAGTCTACCATTACAGCTATAATGCTCATTTCTTCATAACTTTTACAAACTCACTAAGGTGATATAGAGTACAACCGTACAACTCTCATAAGAGGGATCCCCAATATACTTATTCTTTTAAATATTACCAGCCCCTTAGAAATTTTCTCATGTATGAGTATTCCAGCTTCCACACCCTTTCGAATCCCATTGAATATTTTTGAAGACTTTATCACTGAGTCATTCTAACTCGAGTGCTCCCTCAAAGGGTGTGGGTTCAATCGCTTCACAGAGAATTTAATCGAAATGGGATAAAAGCCCAACATAAACTCTTAAGAAGTAGCCATTTGTACAGTGACACGACGCCGCTTCCAAATTTTTGAATGGTATTCGCCATATGTGTGAAGATAATGCCCGAAAAGCATTTTATTCTCAATATATTCATAATGAATGCAACTAAATAGTAATTTCAATTTTCACTGCCCGACTGAACTTTGAATTACTCTCCAAAGGGTCCGGCAAAGGGACCGACTGAAGCAGATAGGTACTGTGCATTTCTCGCCTGTTACAAAAATTCGGTAGTTGGGAAAATTTGCATTACGCACAAATGGAAGTAATATCTTTGTTTTACGTAAAATTCTTCTGCTTTTCTATTGAAATAAGGCATTGAAGAAATTTTGAAGATTTAGCATTTGCCAGCTCATACTTCTTTCTTGACCAAGCTCTACCCAATTGTTGCTGAGAAAACCTATTGTCTACAAGAATATGCTCTTAATATTGGCCTAAAGAAAATATTTTAGTATTAGGAAAGAGTTCTCAGGCTGGAATACTTAAGTTTGAGACAAAACTTGGATAGTATTCGCATGAACGCAATAAAATCCATTTCAGTGGGGATAATTATCAGATACATATATTTTAGATGTTAATAATTTGCGATAATTCGGCAATTATCATCCCCCCGAACTTGAAATTGAAACCGTCGTATCTGCAAGTTTCGTGTTAGTCATGTAACACTAGCGCCAGCCTCCAAAAGGAAAGGATATACCGAGCGTATCTTCCTTTTAAAAGATACACTTAATTCAAAAGTGTTTCTGGATTTTATCATTTACAGTTTAGAACTCATAAGTTCAATTATTTATTTTTTGAATGTTATAGGTAGGTATCTAGCGCTCGCCGATGCGATGGCACTTTAACTTGATGCCTTGCTTTCCAACAGTTCCCATTTTGTCAAACACATCAGACAAACATCTGGTTGATGCGAATACTAACTGCGGAATATGATTTCGCGGAAATAAGCGTGCCTTCGATGGATATGTTGGCAACGTGGACAGTACTTTATTTCCGGGTAGATTTCCCGTAACTCGCTAGTTTAAATTGAAGTAGAATTTACGAAATCGAGGTATACGTTTCTAAATGATATTTTCTGGTGTAAAAAACGTTATTAATAATCTTCCAAAATTTTCTAGTGGTCTTCATCTTCATTGGTTTTTCCTGAATTCCGTGCAGCATGCCACCAAAAATTCAGTATTGTTTTCGGCGTTGGCGTGCCACATTTACTTGGTTTTTAGCCCACTGTCTCGCTGTGGAGATCACTGATACAAAACAGCATCTCGACAACAAACATACTCGAAAGTTAGCTACGCAAAGAAAAGAAGATGGCGGTGTACACTTTTCTTGACTTAAAAAACTTTCCGCTTGCACGGAAAATCCCCCTATGTTTCCCACTCGCCTGACGCATCCTAAAAGCCCCTATTTTCTCCAAAATCCCTGTTGTAGCTGCTGAATTACTTGATGTATCATTGATTTTAATGGACATATGAGTACACATTTTAGTGAAGGGGCTGGTAATGATAATTAATGAGATATTATAGATATTGAAAAGTGAGTGGGAGAAATAAATCGAGCAGAAGTTGCAAACAAATATGCGTGTCCCCATTACGCTGTAGAAAGTAGCAAAAAGTCATTGCACGAGAAAAAAAAACTATTTTCTGTTTCTGACTCAAATTCATTAATTTAACAGACATAACGATTTTGAAACCAAATTTTCAAGACGGGTGATACACTGAAGGCTGATTCGTTCCTACTCATTCGAGTTTTAGTCCTTTCGATTCTCATGCAAAATCTATTCATGAACCACTAACTTGTAGATTCTCGTACAAAAAAAAATGTTTTTCTCCAAAACTTCACTGTATATTTTCAAAATTACGAAGATAAATATACTTGCGTCGGTGGCATTAAAATGAATAAGTATTGGCGATAGACATGTATTTTGCATCATCGCAAAAGTTTATGGCCATAAACTTCGGAAAAATTCACTCGTGCGAAGGTTAAAGCCATGACGGAAGAATTATATCGACGGTATTTTTAGCTTCATTTCGAATTCCATCTCAGGTTACTTGACAACAATTGTTATATTATATAAGGAATTATTATAAGGGAATATTAATATTCCCTTATAATAATTCCAGAAAAAAGAGGAGCATAAAGTTAAGTTTGCACTTGAAATGAGCAGAATTCTAGAAACAGAGAGGAGTTAACTGAAATAAGGAGAGTATGATCGAAATATTTTAGATACAAATGAATATGTATTTTCTAAATTTATATGAATGGGTCTCTTTGCTGCAGTTTAACTCTTCAAACCCATGTGAAATAATTCGCCCAAAAAAACTTTTTAGAAGAACAAAGAGAATAAATCTTGTTCTCGTTAGATCACAGCTCGGGTGATAGGAAGTTCCATTCCTAAATTAACGCCATGGTTAGTTACACATATTCAATAAAAGTTATTTTGAGAGTGCGATGGAGAAGAGAAGGGAGAACATGCATGCGACGCCCGCGTTAGTATTTGAGCATGGCATCATCGGAACCTGGCACTAAATAACACGAGGCTTTATAGGTGATCCCTATAAATATATTGTCCTTCCCACTAAAGCCGCATTGTATTCTACACTCCACCCAACCGTATTTTTTCACTCCCAATGCGACTTCCTCCCTCCCGCCCTTTCCTCTTCTTTCCGAACCCCGCCCACTTCCACTTTGTCTCCGAGGAAAGAATGGAGATGAAATGAAAAAACCCTACCCCCACTTTGCCTAAGTATTCTCTTCCTCTCGCCGATTTCGACTCCCCTCCGCCAACCTCTGACCTTACGTCGCTCCCCTTACAAAAGAATACCTGGCCTGAATTCACCGCATTGCGCATGTCCTATCCTACGAGTACAATTTTTTCCCTGGATATCTGCGCAGCGACACGGGGCAGCTTCCCGACCGACCTGACATCTACCGTTCCCTGAGAACTATGACGGCAGGTTGTGTACTGGAAGGCAGACGCGATGCCGGCTGAGGTGGAGGAAGTGTCAACGGCACGCCGCCCTGAGGAGACCCAATCGTTTGATTTCTCGCAGGAGGAGATGGAGGCATGCTACTCGGCATTTGACAAAGACGAGTGAGTTTTCCTTTTCTCTATTGATTAAATGTAAGATCACCGATTATCCTTATGTTTTTCGAATTTCAGTTGTTTTGGTTCGAGCTCATGCTAGGGGTGCAAGTGTGGGCTACGCATGTGCAAAAGCATGCATTATAACACTGCATTTTTGCCTCAAAATTTACTGGTGGGAATGTTAAAGGTGGCACTTTCTTATCCTTCGTTTCCTTCCTAATTAAAAATCTCTTTCATTTTCCATTCACTCTAGCGGTTATGTTTACCAGATTTTGAGCGGGACTTTTAAAATGTACTTCATGAAAACCGTGAAGAATAATTGCGTGGATAATTCACAAAAACTATAGAAACTTTACTGTACTAAATTAATTGAGATAAATAGCTGAAATGTTTTTATGCTCGGAAGGTTATCAAATTTAACATAAAGACAAAAAATATAGCTAATGAATATATAAGGGTCTGTTACAAATCGTATAGGAACTGCTCGCCAGATGTCAAGGAAATTCCAAGACATTAATTTTTGTACAAGTATTTTCGTTGTATACTCATAGAGATCATATTATCTGTTAAGCTGTGGAACCAACGTTCCGCCATGGCGTAGAGAAAATAAGTAAAAAGTAGCAATATTTTTCCAAATAGCGAATGTTTTCACAATAAACTCGTGAGAAAAAATTGCCGCATAACGTTCAATGTATCCTTAGTGCCAATCTTTGACTTAGTAAATTGAATGCCCTTCATGGCGCCAGGCAAATAGTCGCAGAAATTCTAAAATGGGAAGAGCTAGAGAATAACCTGGTGCGGGAGGTAAAGTACTGACATCCCATTCCGAGGGTAAGGGTTCGAATCCAGTTGTGACAGAGATTTTTTTGTGCATATCGGTCCCTAACTGAGAACTGCGCGGAGAGCACTTCGAGTTCAGTACTTCGTCCGTAAGATGGGACGTTGGACCATGGACCCCTTGTCGCCTTTCGTTGGGAGTAGACTAATGCCGACACGCCGAGTTTCTCTCGATCCTTCCCTTAAAATACATGCCTCTGTACTATCTCCCATTCATCCAAAATAGCGCAAATGATCTCAGCTGTCGGTCGCCTCACCCAAATAACTAATTCTATTAGAGGAGATTTCCGTATTTACTACTTACTTACATAAGGACAATAATGGCGTAGAGAATACCTTCCAATTTGTTTTGATCTTTTGCGATGATAACTAAATATTTCGCGAACATAAAATCCTTTTCCATAGCTTGAACATATTTTATAATATGAAATTTCGAGTCACTTCTTCATTACGAGGGCTAATGAAATAGAATGAAATAATGGCAGGAACCTAGATTGCTAAAATTCAAACAATTTTGATGTAATTTTACATTCAGATTGTTTAAGTATATAAGGCAAGCTTATTTTACATTTTTCTTAGCAACTGAGAGGTACATAAATATTTAGTTATTCCCTTAAGGAGATAAAAATGCTTTTAATACCGGGTAGATGAAAGGAATTTCCAGGGAGAATTGCTTGTGAATTTTTCATCGTGTAATGAGGTGCCTGGGTTCACCATTTTTGGAACCCAGGGAAGTTAGGGAAATCCCCATAGGAGACCTGTTGACCTTCAGCAAGGCGATTGGCCTCTATGGGTGATTTCTCCAGAAGGGTGGTTGGCACAATGGACCAAGAGGTCTAAGTGCCTCAGGGCCTCCTTTGAGGAACTCCACCACATTAAATATCTATCTATCTATCTTCATCATGTAATTAATCCTGCTTTTCTACAATTGACGCATTTGAAAAACACTTTCCACGAGCAGTAGAATTTTAATGTAGGTCCTCAAATTACTATGGTTGTATTGGACCGATAAACTTAAATTTGAATCTAAAATAATCACATCTGTGGCCCAGTTGGGATTCTAACATTTGGGCTGACGGTTAGCGTCAGCTACCTCGCCATAGAAGCAATCTGAAACGTGTATTCATTGTGGGTAGTGCCCATTGAGGGTATTTTAGTGGAGGGTCACGTGTAAATTTCACATTCGCACAATTTTTCTATCTTTTGAAGCAAAAATGAGGTAGGTACTTGAATGAAGAAGATACTTTCCAAATCAAAACAACTATAACAACTTCTCAATTTTATTCGTGATTTAAAAGACTATAATCGGGTGGAGAGTGTTTTTACTCTTAACTGATTACCATTTGCTATGGTAATGTTTATTTACTTATTCCTCGACTACTGTGCGACTTACGCCTCGCAAATTATATTCTAGAAAAATTCCAAAAAATAATTCACAATTTGAGATGTGACCCTTCCTGGAATTCTCTGCTGTGCCACTCTATGCTACTCCTCAGGTTAATTTCACTTGTAAAGAGGTCAAACTGACTACCTTGCGACGAAGTCGTCTGATATCCCTAGTGGTACTCCAATCCAGGAAAAATATAAAAGTAGCTTTCCCCTTTTCAAGTGAAATCATGGATTTTGTACTCGTCGATTAGCAATTACTATAAGCCATATTAGTTCTAAAACTCCATGACTGAAAATTCTTACGAGGATTGAATGAAACCAGATCATAATGTTTGTTAACCATGCTTTGAATCTGGTGGAATATCATAAGCCACATTCTTCAGTCTAACTTTGATGGACATAAAACAAAAATGTGAGTTTATATCACTGAAACAGAAACTTTGGTATAAACAAAACCGAGTACACCATGTTAAAGTGAATAAGTTACTGATATTACGCGTGTAGGAGCGACGTTTTTTTAGGAATATCTTGGGTATAGAAGTAGGTATGAGGGAAAGCATTGCGGAGAATGAAGGTTGGGAGGTGAAAGCGGCGTATCCATAATCCATGTGTCATGGTAAATGAAAGCGAGAAAAGCTGTGAAAGTAGAGCTAGCATTCCATTCAAACATGTCATGCGTGACTTTGTGAAATTCATTTAGAATGAAAAACACAATGTATAGTTCCACTGACATTTTATTTGACATCATTAGTTTCGACGCAAAAGCGGCATCATCAGGTACTCCTTCATCACGTACCTGATTATGACGCCTTTGCATCGAAACGAATTGCGCCCATTAAAGTTGTAGTGGATTTATACATAGTTTATGATTTTCATTTATCTAGCATTCTCTTCGTCTACATAAATAGGAAAACGAATTATTTTAGATTTATTGACAACTACACGAGGTAGTTTTCACCTAGTTATTACTTATATCAACTTTTATCGCTAAACCCCATGAAAAAATCGTACATTATGAAAATACATTATACGTATTGAAGGTATTTATTTTTACAGAGGGTTGAGTGAAGTAAAGCTTGCACGTGTATCTCTACACCATATCCTTATCACATTCTCATAGTCTGATACGAGCACTACACGACATCGTTTACCATGGAACGGTGGTATGGTGAGTTGTTTTTATTCTGCAAAATACTTCTTTCAGCTGATTCTGCTTCAGCTGATGAAAAGGGTTTAAGAACAGCCACTTTAAACGTCGGAACGGGTCCAGGATTTCAGACTCTTCCCAGTTAGAAAAAAAATGACCCTCCCTAGTATTTCCTCTCCATACGCTGGGTGCCGACTCTTTGCAGTGATGTTGTTATCCACAAAAGCTAAGAAAACTACACAAAAGGTTCTACCAGCAAATAAAAGTGAGAAAAGTTGGTATAGGCTGTGAATATTGTTAATTGCAACTTGCGGCGCGGCGTTGTTCAAGAGGATTCCTTCGAGTCACTATGAAACAAACGGAATCCAAACAAAGGAAGAAAAAGTCTTCGTGGAAGGAAAACGCTTGAAAAACTCTTATTTATAGGTTTTATAGTGGACTGCGTTGGCTTGAGAACCTATTTCTCGGACTTTTTTTTACCGCGTTTTGCGCTCCCAGTTTTATCTGAGATCAAAATTCACTGCGATTTCGAAAAAAGGTAGGAGCCGCGATGATCAACTTGGTTCAGGAATAAGCTGGGCGGTAACGGACTTTATTTCCCCCTGGAATATGCACGTTGAACAATATTTTAACCATTTAATTTGGAATTATTAAATAGGAACGAGGGTGCTTTCTTTACCATTGGATCCCATCTGACATTGCTGATGAGTCGTTATTGTTGTAAAGTCGAGTCTTTCTCGTCGTGTCCCATTGTAAAAAAAGCCATCCAAATATTTCTCGCTGCAGTTCCGTAAGGTCATGGAGATGGTCTTCCGTCAAACTCCTGAGCGTGTGATATTAATATCTACAATTATCTCCTCCACAGAGAGCGAATAATTTTCTGCAATAAAGGACGGAAATGCTTATGGAGGATGTTTCACTTGTGATTGAAGAGCCACACAAGAATTGACTCCTCTCATTGTAAGAGTTTTAAAAGAGAGCACTTCTGCTGCACATTCTTGGACCACGCTTAGTGACGGTGATGTCTTATTATTAATTATCCTTGCTTCTCGAGGCTCTTTCCCCTCGCTGCTACTACTATCGCAGCCTCCTTCCCGACCATCCTCATCAATAACGTCCTTAGTAAAGGAAAAATTAATTTGTCTAATACAGCTTTCGTCACCTTCCGTTCACATGCCATGATTGGTCAACAATAATCAAGCATTTACACGTAACAAAATGAAATAATTGGAATTAAATTGAATGAGAACAAATGGAGCGTACGAAAACTGGGCATCACAATTACTTACCCTTAAGCTGATCCTCAGTCAACCACAACTGGCTGTCCTCAATGGTTGAAGTCCGATCCGCTAAGACCTAGTGAATGACGGAAACAGGACAGTTGGATTGTTTATATAAAGCTCAAGGATTAATCATTTTGCTTGTTCTGTTTGAGATAGGGCAAAAAGGGTAACACTTGAAGGCCATCACTTATCGTAAGTGCTTTCCTTTAAAGACACAGCAAAGGAGAGGAGGCTTTATACCTAAGGCTGGAAATACAATAACGAGTGATCCAGACCTCCTTATGGAACCACATCATCTTTCTTTTCCCTGTCCTCCGCCCCTCCTCATGGAATCTGCCTGATCGTGGTGAGATGGGTTCCCGTGACCCCTAGCTGGCGGGAGCAATGAAAACTGCTTTAAGTAAGAGCCACCCGTTTCAGAAAGGTCAAAGTTTAGAAGCCAGATGAAAGGTAGTCCATGTACCACACTCTCTGCGTCTGTTCCTCAGTGAGACGGCTACGAGAAGGCATGTGGTGGTGTGGTGCGGCCTTCCAAAAGATAGTGCTTGAATGAATCCTAGCAACTGCGGGACTCGGTCTCAGGTCACTGGGGCAAGTGTCGGGCCCGATAGCATGGGAATCAAGAACTCTGTGGTCGTCATAGTGCGAAATCTTCGCAAAGAAGCAGAAACAAGAGATCCAGAAAAAACACTGAGAAGAGGACGAAGGCAGTTAAAAAAAGGACGTGAAATTTCAGAACAACACTGAGAGCAGGGAAGTCTGAAAACAGGATATGATGGGAAGAAATCAAGACGCGATAGGTATAAATGAGATGCGATGGAAAGACAGCAAAGATATCTGGAGTGAAGACTACATAGCGATATATAGTGGGATGGCGATAATCTGAGGGAAAACAGTCCTTGTGATGAACAAGAAGTCGACCAGATGAGTGATGTCAAACTACTAGTGGAGATCGAGGCAGATCCAACCAACGACGAAGTCACACAGGTTTACATGCCGACGAGCGACCACTCGGAGAAAGAAGTACATGGCATGTGTGAACAGGTTGGTGAAATATTATTTGAGGTTCCCTGAAGAAAACACGTTATAGTAATGGGGGATTGGAATGGGGTGGTTGGTGACGCCAAGATGGGATAAGGGGCGCGTACTGGCGGGTGCACAGGCGTTAACTTGGGTTAAAACAGGGAATACAAAGAACTAGTCGTTTGCCAAATAGGATAGAAGGGAAAAGACGGTGTAGAGGATAATAATAAGGCGTACGGGCTGGTAAGGAGAAATGAACCCGACGAAAAAGCAGAGTTTTGCAGAAGGAATGGGTTAGCCAAAAAAATCACCTGGTTCGACATATTTCTTCTCTATGGAAACTCGGCTGCTATAATACAAGAGACCAAGGGCATGCACATGGAAAATTCCAGGAGACACTGATATATATATCAATTAGATTACAAAGTGGTAAAATAGAGATTTAGAAACAGCGTCATTAATTTACATAGTTTCACTGGTGCTGACACAGACGCTCTCTACGACTTCTTAATGAAGGTGTGACTGAATAATTATTCTTAGGTGCGGTTTAGATTCAAAAGGATTAATGGGAGAATGAGTGTAACTAAAGGAGATATAGAAGCGTTAAGTAGTTTTAAAAGAGAAAGAACAAAGATCCTTTGCCAGATACGAGTAGAAGAAGGAAAAAGACGGTGTAGAGGATAGCTGAAAATAACTAACAACAGGAATAACGAAAGTAGCTGGTAAAATATTAGGAACAGCCAGTGTGGGAGCAGTTAAAAAGCCGTCGTTCACTGCAGAAATAATTTAAAAAATTGGAGAAGAAAAGAAATTGGAAGTTCGTGAATAATGAGGGCGGTAGGGGGAAGCTTAAAGAATTAAATAATAAACTTAGACGAGAGACATAGAAGGCAAGGGAGGTGTGGTGGAAAAGGCAGTGCGAAGCAATCGAAAATTTGCGGCGGGAAGGCGGAAAAGCGCGTTGTATGTGAAAGTTGAAATTTGTTGGCTATACGGTGGGAAAAGCGATCTCATTCATTGAGAATAAGTCAGGGAAATTGTTGTTTTTTCAGACACCAAAAAAGATCAGACTCGATTGAAAAAATATGCACATACTATGTGATGAAGGTAATAGACCTGGACGACTGGATTTAGAAAATGAATTTGTTATGGACGAAGATAGCGTGGGGGCAGGAATATTACGAGATAGAGAAATCGTTGCGTGAAATGAAAGTGAGAAAAGCAGAACGAATTAATAATATCCCAGTGGGATCAATTAAGAGGTTAGAGAAGACTGGAAGATAGATTTTACGAACTGATTCGTAGTAGTCTGGCCGGGAGGCTTCTAAAAAACTGTATTGATTCCTCTCTTTAAAAAGAAGAAAGTGGATGTTTGCGAGGAATATAGTTTGAGCTTTCACGTGGCAAAAGTACTTCTTAGAATAATAAATGGGAGAAGACGGAAAATAAGTTCTTAGGGGAAGATCAATTTGGTTGTGGAAAAGGTAGATCAATCCGTATTGTGATAGCAATAATGAGAACGGTAGTGGAAAGTAATATTGAGTACAATTAGGATGTTTATTTTGTTCATAGACTTTGAAAAGGCGTTTGAGTGGCAACTAAATCGCTTAGGTTTGAGGATGACCAAGTTTTAGTAAGTGGGACAGCCAAAGAATTAAAATCACGGTTGAACGTTTTGCAAGTTCAGTTTGATATAGTTTGAGTAAAGAATAACCAACAGAAAACAAAAACTATGATATTCTCTAAGCAAATCTTTATATTAGAGTTGAAGGTAATCGGCCAGAACAGGCAGAACACTTTTATTACTTGGGTAGCGTAGTGGACGATGGTTACTAGAAGAATTAGGTTGAAAACCTAATCGTAGATTTCAGATCGTAGGAATACAGAATAAATATCTTGCTCCAATTTAAGGCCCACTGGTTCTCTGAAGATGTTACAACATTTTAACTACTGTATTTGGTATAATTTATATTAAAAACAACAGCGTACTATAGCAATTTATGTCGTGAAGATAAAAATAAAGAGAGATAGTAAGAGATACAGTAAGTAGAGGGAGGTTTAAAAATTAATTTTTTTCGCGCACAAGTAGGGACGGTGTGGAGTGAGTGTAGTGAGATACAAGGGGAAATTAGAATAGGTACCTACTGTAGATTTTGATGTGGAAGGGTAGTATTTATTAATACTTTGTAATATGTACATGATTTAAAATTTATCGTGTCTCGTAAAAGCATCTCTGACATTTTCCGTAAAGTGCATCGTGGCATCGTGCTTAGTATTTTTGCATGGCTGCATTATGGTTGGTGCGTAAATTTGATTTTTAGTTATTTAAAATGCACGTCTGGTCAAGGTTCCAGGACAGTTTGAATGGCCTCCAGCGGAGAACTAGAGGAACTAGCGGAACTATAGAGAGGCCTAGAGATGTGATGTGATGAATTTTGTACAAAGTGTTTAGATGAAATATATCATGAATATGAATTTGGAATTATAATCCGTGTAAATTCTGGCGACATACTAACTTTCCAGGCAGTCATCTTCGTGAGAATGCTAAGCAATAATTTGTGTGTGGCCTTCAGGCTTATTCAGTATGACTGCATACTGCCATCTAATATATAGAGCGCATTCCATGAAATACGCTCGCATTTTATGGAAGTAAAATTGGATTTCATGAGGTCACAATGCTGAGGTTTTACGGAAATGCCATCCTGCGCTTAAAAAGACTTATTAGATGACGATGAGTTGAAAGTGACAAATAAGACATTCTTTCTCGGGATGGGACGCAAACTCGCAATCTTTAGGTTTCTGGGCCAATTCCCTGCCAAAATACATATTGTAGTTTAGTTAGGTTTTTAAGCATGAATTAATTAGAATAGTTTAACGTTAGCTGCTGATGTTCTAACCAAGGAGGTTAGAACGTACTGGAGGATGCATCGCAGCTGAAAAACTAGGTTGATCATTCCGGTGGGCACCAACGAGCTTACTACTACGGACGATACTCACGGATGAAGTGTTTTTCCACGCTGTAAATAGATTAGTTAGATGAATAATAGCGTGCATGTTTAAAAATCGTTAAATAAGCGGAGGAATGTGCGCAAATATGCAATCAAGCGCAAATATATAGTTTAAATAGTTTAAAAACCAATTTAAAGGAATAAATTATATCCCAATCAATACCTCCCTAATATAATAGCCTCAGGAAGATTAACAGACGTAGCTATGATGAAATTCTGGTACGATCCTATTGTTATTTATGTTTTAATGATGAACCTTCAATTTAGGCATGCCCGATAACCTACCTTGGTTTTTACATATATTATACCTTATTTTTTACTATCGAATGGCGTAAAAATATTGCTATGTCATCGTTCATTTAACGAAAATATATGGATTTGAAAATGAAGGTTTTCCACGCTGAAATGCATTGTCCTTATGGGAGTATGATGACCTTCACTCGCATAACAATTTTTATCTCAATTTTGGCACTAGCATTGTCGTTATAAAACTAAGGCTACGTGCATAAAATATTGAGGCACATAATATAATTTATTTAGCTTAGGTCATGGGAAGTTTAACGCTAATATTGTAATTTAAAGAACATACTTCCGGTTTCCTTCCGAGTAAGGAGCCGGCATGCTGCGGTGAAAATGGCAACGTTGGGAAGTACTGGGAGGTAAACTATGAAATGGGGTAAAGAAATTAAGTAGACGGTTTTTATTTTAATCGTCATAATGCTTGTGAAATTCAATTCTTAGTTTTAAAGACTTGAAATCGATTTAGAAATGGAATCAATATGATTCTACCAAATAAGATGATGGTGAAAAGGTGATGATGAATTTAATTTATGAATGAAGGTGAGAAAATGAATGATTCCACGAACAAATTATTGAAATGCGTACAAATGGATGATGAAATCGTAAATTATAAATGCAATATCTGTTGATTGGATAATCGTTCCTGAATACTGGAAAACACCAACCATTTCGAACACTGTTAACAAGAAACTATAGGGCACTGTAGCACTCAACTGTTTATACAATCCTGATGTTTCCATGTTCTTCTACTATGTATTTACAATGTAATTTATTACCAAACTAGACATTTAAGATAATTATTTATTTTCCTCAATTCATCAATAAATCTTGGTGAAAGGAACTGGCCCCCCTACCCTGAATGTGTGAATTTCACACGCCATTGGCTTAGTACGGGGTGAGCTCTACTCTCACCTATCAAAACCAACTTTCGGGTTGAATCAATGAGTGAGTGGTCTAATGATGGCGATATAGCAACGGAGGCTGAAGTCAATATGATATTTAGTTTTCATTTAATACATAAATCTTTTGTTAAACATATTTTTCTCTGTAGATTGTTCGAATATATTTATTTAAATAAAAGAGACACATGCCTCTTTTGATATCAGTAAGCCTAAATTGACTCATTACCGCAAATTATATGTATCATAAGAATGTATATTACGAAGCGCAGGTTCCTCCTTAATACTCATTCAGTCTCCAAAAGGGGCAATATAAAACGCAATGTTTTGTGCCGAGGAGACGGGACTCATTACATCCCAATTACCCTCATTCTGGGTCCTTCATTGATGCCAATAGACAAGTATAGCGTATGCCTCCCGCAGTACATTCTGACCTAAATGTCAGCCAAAAGAGTATTAGTCATTATATATTTAGTTAGTTATTCAGGGGAGGCGACCGACAGATGATCCTTTGCGCCATATAGGATAGGTGGGTAATTAGGTAATGGTGAGAGTTTTCAGGTAACGGAGGAAGGGTGGAGAGAAATCCGGCGTCGGCATAATACTACTCTTAACGACAGGCGCCAAGGGGACCACGGCTTAACGTCCCATACGAGGGACGGAGCACTGAACCTGATATGCCCTCCACTAGGCACACAAGTAGGGACCGGTTTTCCACTGAAAAATCCGCCACTACCGGAAATCGAACCCGGGCCCTCGGGATGGGAGGCCAGTACACGAGCCACCCCACCAACCCGATCCCCTCACTCTCAATTTAAAATACGGAGAAGACTGGGGAGGAATAACTTGTAATGGTTAATAATAATGCCCTAATTGTAGTAGTTTGTTATATTGGGTTATAAAATGCAATAAACCCTAAGCGTAGCATCTGAAAACAAAATTTTGCTCTCCCTTCACTCTTGTGATGGTCATTAGGTTCCGGGCGTTTTCCACATTACAGCACACGGTAGGAGTGATTTGGACGAAGACAGCTTGCTTGGAATCCGTACTCCTGTTTCCATTTTTGAATCGATTAGGGTGAAAGTTTTGACATCGGGCAGCAAATATGTTCACGCAGCCAAAATGGCAAAACATTTCACTTTGCCACTTTTGTGTGGGTTTAAAGGTGATTCGAGACAGGGTCTTTGGTGCATATCGACAGTTTCGTCGCACTTTTCACGTTTCGATTTTCTGTCAACAGGGATGGACTTTTGGACATCAACGAGTTCGGATCATTGTGCCGAGCCCTTTTCAGAAACGATCGAGGTCAGGTGTACCCAGTGACGCCGGAAATGCAGGCCGATATGTTTTCGGTGTTCGACAAAAATGAGGTAAGCCTCATTTTATTCCTGTCATTAAGCATGAGTGCGCTCCATTATACGAATGGCGAACCAAGTTAATACAATAAATTGGCTTCTAATGTAAACTACTGCCCTGCAAAAATTCCACCATTTTGTTTGTCAACAAATGGTGTGCCATGTTATGTTATTAATTGTTTTTCATTGGTGCCGCAACCTAAGTAGTTGTCTTTTTGAGAGACAAATTAAATCTAGTTCACGCTATTTAGCTCTTTTCTTCAGGCTTCAATCTTAACTTGAGTAATTGGATAAAATATTATTATTGGTCACAAAATGCCTTGGTTTAATCGATTGAGTAATTGGTGCTTGTGTACATCATTTCTGGGAATATCCTATTGGGGAAATATTTTGAGAAAAAAAAATTTCTCCAAGTTAGACTGTGTTGAGGAAAGTTTTTGAGTTGTTAATACATTCACCAAATGGATCCGGTATGCTAATTAAAATTTTTATTTCAAACATTTACACTGGGAATCGAATTCGGTTGGTTGACTTTTGAAGATGGCTTGTCTTCAAAAGTCAACCAATGCAACGGGATATCCGGAAGATGAACTTAGATTCCAAGCGTCGCAAGAACCTGCCGTTTATTTCTCTAATGGTACATATTACTTTTATTGTATGAGTGTGGTAGTTCGATTATTAATAGTTAGCCAGTTAAATATGGAATTGATTCGCAAAACAGGAATGTTTCCATGCGATCAGGGCAGGCATGCTATGTTCCATTATACTTAGTGCTAAATTGAATACTTTTCGGGGTAACTTGGTAGAAATTCACGATGAATTAACAAGTAATAACTTTGTATATTTCCACAAAAATTTATTAAACCACGACCGGTTTCACCCACTACACCATCACCCACTACACCATCACCCACTACACCATCACCCACTAGTACACCATCAGGTACAATCAGGTACATCACCATCGGGTGCAATGAGATTTTTACTTCTGAGACTTAAATATATAGGCAACTGTGGGGGGGATTGAAAACTAAAATTGATTGAAGCTAATGGTGGTGATTCGTCCCAGGTGTTTGTTAAAGTTGTGGCTTGGGGTGTGAGAGGAAGTGGGGGACAAAAATCTCATTGTACCTGATGATGCCCTAAGTGGGTGAAACCGGTCGTGGTATAATAAATATTTGTGGAAATATACAAAGTAATAACTTGTTAATTCATATTTAGTGCTGTCGACCCATACGAATGTCGTTCAGTGATTGGTCTATAGTTTTCTCTCCCGTAAAAACTATCGAAAAATTCAAACGGTTGACTAAAAGAATAAGTTCTTAAGAATGCATTCGTTGAAAATTAATTTAATAGTGCGTTAAGGTGTAACTGATGGTTATTTGTTTCATTCTAACAGGATGGATATATCGATCGAGAAGAATTTACCTACTGTTGGACACGTTGGATAAAAAGGGTAAGACCAAAATAATTTTCTTTATTTTTTTTGTGGGATTCTAGAGGGTCGATTCATTCTTCTCGAATTAGTCCCGTTTCAAATCTCGCTAACATAAAGAACAATCCAACAGTTTTAGTTACGTTTCAGTCTTGATACGTGGTAGTGATATATTTCGGTTTCAGGAGCTCCTACGCCTAAGGTTATATCGCACCGTCTAACCTAAGATTTTAATCCTAAGACAAACGCACAATAATTATGCCCTCTGCGAGATTTAAACCCACAATCTTTTGGTTGTCTAACAGGCATGACCGACCGCACCTGGCTACCACGGCCGGCTCGTTCTTCATAAAACTAAGGAAAATTGCGGAGATTATATTCGTACAGAGTGGTTAAAATTTTCGGAGAAGATATTCCTTCTCCATAAATAAATTCGATAAAAAACGAGAAACGGAAATAATTTCCATGCGATCACCTATTTTTTAGGTTTGAAGAAATGCGCATTGCATCCATGGTGTCAGGATTTAACTTATGTTATTGTTGCGTCCCGTCTACAGCGGCGACAAAATTTCAGAATTTTAACCCGAGGACAATGGACCTTAAAGGATATTGCCGTAAAGAGCAGAAAAGATTTTTTTTCCGAAAGATAACCAGAGTTAAAACTAAAAATATGAATTGAGAAATCTTTTGTGAATATTGTAATACCGGTAAAACTGTTGTCCATCAAGTCAGATATGCGGGGGATATGACAACGAAAAAGAAGACCCGACCTTGTGGTCATTTAAATCTGACCTTGAAGTAATATTTAAATGACTGGGAAAGCTTTCGCAACAAATTGTTATTTGTTCTTATTATTTGTTTAATTTCCTCTCCAGCACATTTAAGTGTGACCTAAGGTGTGGATTGGTATTACAAAGATAGTACCTTTTGCAGTGCCACAACAAAGGAATGGCGGTGCGATATAACCTCTCCCGTTGGAGCAACTAAAACTCAAGACTACTACCACTAGAAATGGGATGAGGTTATTGATCCTAGGCCTGGGCACCACTTCCCGGAAGTAAGAAAAATCCACTTTTAAATGACTTGACAATAATATTGCTGTTCGAAGAATTAATTTGTAAAATTAAATTTTAATTCACTATTGCAATACCCTCATCGCCTTATAAAAACATGGAAATTTATAAAAAGCTATCGTTTATAATATATATGCTACTCTTGTATGTATTCATTAAAACGGATTCAATGGAAAATCATAGGCTTCGCTAACCGGGGGGTGAAATTACATTTTGTTTTATTTATCCACAAATGTGTCTTAAGTTTTACAAGCATAAGCGAACAAGTATGCCTCATAATTAGTCACACGCCATCGAGATTGTGCGGGGCCTGTCAAAAGAAAGGGATTTTGCTAACAATCGGCGGAAAATGTGACGTCACGTAAGTGTACCACCGCTTCGAACGCCTTTTTCTGCGTTCGAATTTCACCAACTTTGTTTTTTTTTATCTTGAAACTAAGTTTCACCTTGATGTTGGACTTTTGGTGTTGTGCACGAAACAGTACCCTCTATCATCTCAAGTTTTTTATTATTCGACAAGTTTCTCATTGAACTAGTTTGGTGTCATGCACCCCATCGATTATTGACGACTGCGAAAGAGTTCGCCCGAGCAAAATCCGATTATCTTCCAACTATGCGACCTTAATGAGAATAATTCACATCTACGGAATTATTGCTTTTAACTTATTTTTCCTCCTATACTTGGAAAAGTGAATTTTTTAAAATCACTTACCACTGAAGACGTTTTAGTATAGTTTCAGAATATATGGTATAAGAATAGTTTTTTCTCCGTTATAAAGATTAAAAAACTAACAGAGTATTATCTTCATTTTTTAATATGAGGAAACATACCTAGGTTTCCACGCTTTATGTCATCTTCACGGAGAAGATGACACGATGTGAATGGAGCGAAAGAAATGTATTCAAATTTGTCTGATCTCTCTCTCGAATCTACTCTACGAATTGTTGATGACCCTATCAATTCATCACCCTCTCCATTAGCCTCATTCAATCGTCGAGACCCAGTAAGTTACTATTTACTATGCTACTATACTAAACTGTTACTATTTGAGAAATACCATCGATTATACTTGAGAGAATGTTTTGAAATATAATAAATTTTAATAAATGAGGAAGCGCCCAGCGAGATGTGGTGGAATAGGATTAAGTACAAATAATAAAAATACCTAAAAAGAACTGTTGAAAATTAGTTTGGAATATAATAAATAAAATAATATCAACATTAAATGCAAATGTTATTTTGTGTGTCTAATAAACATTGCAGAAAAATGAGAAAGCGTAGGATCCTCGAAAAATGAGCGGCCATGTTGAATAAGTTGCCGTGATGTCACAAGGCAGTACGGCCCGCCGCACAGTGGGCTGAAATTGAAAAAGCTTACCAAAAATCTCTATAGTCTTAATTATTGATCAATTAATTAAAATTTTTACAGAACATTAATTCAAAGATGCAAGGAAACTTATCAGAGTGATCTAGAACATGATATTATATAGGAGGGGAATCGCAGAAAAAAAATGGTTAAAGTGATGCGGGATATATACAACCCAGGGGAAAACCGAAATTATGATGCTGGTATATCAACGAAAAGAAAAAAATCCTCTGACTGATAACAATATTAAAGCTAGTAAATAACTGAGAATAAAATAACTAAAGATGAAAAATTGCTATGGGGTCTTTAAACATGAAAAATTGACCATTAAAGCGTAATAATAAATAAAAATGCTATTAACAAATAATTTTTATTGTTCATTGCTTAGAAACAATGGTATGCTATTAAATCTCCTATTCTGACTCGGAGAATGAAGATTCTTCATATTCCAGATTATTCTCCTCTATCACAAGAAGATTTTTCACCCCCTCCGGTAATTTTGTCGCTTTACGTGGAAATCCCGAAGAACAAGAAATATAAGGATCTGATGTCAGCAGAAGCCTATGGAAAAGGTCATGGTTTGTGGCTAACCTAGAGACTTTTCTGGTGTGTTTTTCTCGATATCTTCTCATATCTTTGTGCTGGGCTTCCAAGGCCTCTTCGAAAAGCTGTCCAATTGGAAGAATGGCATGTATCAATTCCCGGTCCATGTATCAAAACTTTATGGGTAGTCGTTGGCATTTCATACCATGGATAAAGGTTCAAATACAATTTAGCTGTGTTAAGACAATACTTTGAGAACACGGTATCATTTATTTGACGCCAATTAGATACAGCTGACAGCATTATTGAGAAGCGGGTTATGAGTTTCTCGGAAATTTCTATAAAAGTATTTTACATGACACATGATTAGGATAGTTGATTACTGATTTTTGTGAGCAAAAAGCTGTCATATTTCAAATCTAATGTATGCCACATTTGCTTATAGCGAGTGAACCCTTCCTTCCTTCGAAACCCCACTTGCATGTCAATTTACACCTTGAAGTTAAAATTTCCTTGCCTGATCCTTCAATGCAAGAAATAATTCTAGTTCATACTTTTCTTCTGAAATGATTATCCCTTCCGGATAAGCCACCTTTTTTGCTGCTTTTACCCTTTCATAATTTGGATATATATCGTGCCCATGAAATTTCGCAGTTTCCCGAATGAGGAGATATTGACTCTTCGTCAATTGCGCCGTCACAATCAGAGAAACAGCTTCCTCTTCCGAGAGCTCTCTTTTTGGAGCGTCTTTAGCCCTCCATTTAGTAAGCATTCGCTTTCCTCTTGTTGGGGTTGTAGTAGTCACTTCTTTCACAGCCTTCGCTGCAGCATCGTCTCCAGCAGCGCGTAATTACATGGAAGTCGCTACACTTAACTCCTCTAGTGAAGTGGAAATTCTCAATTTCACTACTTTTCTACGCTTAGATCTAGCACTTGCACTATGAAAATGCACTGACGGCCTTCCACGAGGTGCGATTTCTGTTAAGCCTAAAAAAATGATAAAGAAATGAATAATAATATTCCGTAACATAAGAAAACGGAATGAAATATTCGCTAGTTGCTTACGTCTTATAACATTAGCACTCACCCTAAGCAGTTGCACATGGGAGATATTTTAGCACAGCGGCAGGAAGTCTTGTTGGCTGTTTTAACCAAATTCTATTTTTCTTTGCAAGTCTGCTGTTCAATCTGGAGCACTCAGCCCACTTTCGGAAATACTGATGAAAAAACACTTTTTGAATGAAGGTCGCAAGCGAAGTTTGTAATTTCCCGTCTCTTTCCAAATTAGGTTTCTTACGTAAAAACTATAGCACGAACGATTTCTTCTGCTCCATGGACACTCCTCTTTTTTACAAGGGCACACACTATAAATCTTGACGAGTCACTTTCGTTGAATCCAAAGCTGGGTGATGACACTGTGAATGTCCTTCGGCACAACCCTCGACAACGAATACTGAGTGGATACTGATGTCAAGCACTCGGCCACAAATGAACGGAACACTCTAGCGTCAAGCCAATCGCATAGAGGGCATATTTTGGAAAAACTCAGTTTGCAGAATGGTAGCATGCACGTGTTGGAAGTGAAAGAACAAATCTTGGTGCGGTAGTAGCCGCCTCGGACAAAGGGCATGGGGAGCGCGCGGACCGTTAGGTTTATTGCCTCCCACACGCGGGTGCGGGATTAGACCCAAGGGTAAAAGCATTAGAACAGGGTACATGCCATGACAGCAGCGCAAAGAATAAGTGGTAAATACAGTGCACTCAAGTTTTAGGGAAAATCCAGCCTCTCAAACAGACTACTACGCATTTAACGCTAAGTTCCTGAGCGCCTACCACGCGTGTGGCGCGTCAAGGGGGCGTGAGATCCGCCCGATATCATTTTGCTTTACAACGAAAAGAAAGAAGGGGTGCAAGTTGGTGCAAGTATTCCGTCTGATAGTATAGACTTCAACCCAACTCCTGGTGTTTATATTTAAGGAACGGCAAGCGGCGATAAGTACTTTTATCCTAGTAACAGGTAAAAAATATCAAAAAACAGTGATATTTTAAACAAATTATAAAGTTATTAAATAAAAGGTTTGACCGCAAAAAATATATCTCTTTAATATCTGGAAGAATAATACTATAAACATATATTCTTAAAATTGTCTAATTCCCTATGATATCCCAATGCCTGGGAAACAAACATGGAAATATTTCGTAAAAATCGCGCATTCCGGAGTTTATAGATTTTTATTGATTTTTGGCGGGCTGTAATAATTTAATATATACCTACTTTTGAAAAAAATAAACCTCACTTTTACATCACATGGACCTTCTAAAATGTGTTTTTTTTTCATTCCCGGTTCTAAATAAAAAAGCCGAAAATTCGATTTTTGGTCTGCTTTTTTTTATTTCAGTCCACTGTGCGTACCTTCTTCGGTAACAGATGTAATTCATGCCGCAGCTCAATATGGAGAAAGAGCGTGGTACCTCTGGAAATTGCAGCAGGTGAACCAAATTGGGATAGGGTAAATGCGTACTCAGATAACATTCCCCAAGTCGATATATTCATAGTGATCAAAATTTTAAAGGAGGAAATATTCAAAGATACCGGAATGTTAATTAGGGTGCCCCTGAACCAACGTCGTTTCGAGCAACCTCCAGGCAATATTGAGTACAGGTATAAAGTTTTAAAATCTATATTTAACTTTAGTCTACTTTATATTGTTCGTTGTAATTTCCTTAGTCAAATAAATTTTTTGAGGCCTGAAAACGTGGATTTATATCATCTCGAAGAAACGAAAAATAACTGACAGAGAAATTCTACAGTAATTTTATTGAACCCAGCTATGTTTTCACTGTAACATAGTGTCATCACGTGCCATCAGCGCTTTTACAGTGATACCTTGGTCGTATTCAATAAATGAATAATGGGATTCTACTGTTGTTAGTTTTTGTGCTTGTTTTTTGTGAAACCTGAATTCTGCAATTTTCTGGATCTCTGAACTTGTTACGGTTAGGTGTCATATAGCTTGAAACTACACCAAACCCTGGAAATGTGAGTAACAAGGTAGCCACGCAAGCACAAATACGGACATAAAAAAGGGTACCTACAAATTTTACGAATATTTTGGCAACGTAGTGGCTTGCAAACGAAAGGCATGAATATTTGGAATACAGAACCTTGAATTTTCTAGACGATTACTATTTTTATTCTTTACCCGCCTTTTCCAATGAAATGTTTCATCTCCTCGTAGAACATCTGGAAATCACCGCGTGGTTCATTGCATTAATTTCATATTCACTTAGCTCGATGACACAATTCGAGGTCAACCATCGCACCACTTCTCCCTTGCATCTAAATACATGGAATGTATCCTTAAAAAAGTGATTCCGGAAGAGCGACGTGTGATGATTTTTTTCCGAAGAGTTCACGGTTTGTTTTACACAACGCAGAACCATTTACTGTCCATCGGAAAAACTTGAACCGACTCGTTACGCTCACTCCCAGAACTGTTGTTGATATGAGTGTAGGCGGCCAAAAACTTAATGTCATTTTCGCAATTAACGATAAATGGGTACTAGGAAAGACTCCAGAAATTTCATTGAAATGGGTACTAGGAAAGACTCCAGAAATTTCATTGATAGCGCTGTAAGAATGGAGAGAAACCCGGGTTTGGCATAAACCAGCCCCTAATGAAGGACGCCAAGGGGTCCACGGCTAAACGTCCAATCCGACGGATAGAGTACTAAACCTAGTCCTCTGGCCACCATTCCAACTCGAGCCCCGACTCATAGGACTGGATGCCTAGCATTAAATAGAAGCCTTCCGATACATTCAAGTGAGATGATATTGCTGGATAAAAAGTGAAGACTCATGAAAGGAAAGAACATTTATATTTAGCCCATGAAGTCACATATGCATATGCATCTGAATCAGGTGTCTTCATGGGGTGAATGAGCAGAACGATTTAACGCAGCCATTTATATTTTTTTTACGGCACTTCCTAAAGTTTTCTGTTAATCTATTTACTCAATAATATCGCTTACGAGGCTATAATTAATTAAGTTACCAGTGCTTGGTCACTGATATGTTCTTACAGAAACGAGATTAGCATATGAATGCGTCGTGGAAAACTTTAAAAAATGACAACTTTAGAATAGTTCCTAAGCTGATAAAAATAACTCACACTAAAAACGTTATGTGCTCCAATCTGTATTCTTCCAGCTATCATGATTTAAACTATATCTATGCTATAGGGTTCTCAAAAACAATACTGTTCAGACTTTTATTCCTTCGGAAAAGTTCGGTTGAGATTAAACGATAATGGACTGCTGGCTATCTCATACACATTTGCATGTAACGTTGATTTTTGACTCTTAATTCAAAAGCACGTCTTCTTTTTACTTAGCTGTTAGTTTTTTTTTTCTTTTGGCCCTTAAATGGGGAAAATTTACTCAATGGGAATGTTTAGTACTGTGGTGTATACCACAGTATTAAACCAGTGTGATAAATATCACACTGAACTAAGAAAAGATACTTCGATTCAAGGATCCTTACACTCCATACCTTTACGACCTTCAAAGAAAAACGAAAGATTCCCGTTACTTTTTCAAAGCAGTTAAAAGCTCACTTCTGTCTCGATTTGCATTCATGAGCTGACATCTTTGTTGGCGGTTTATTTGTCGTCCTTCTCTGATCTTAAGGAGGAAATTAAACGAGGATGGGCGGAGAATGCCTCACGGGACCCGTTGTTCGTGAGGCGCTCCGTGTTTCGTCGAGTAGTGTGACATAATGGCCACGACGGTGCGTGTCTGGAACGGAGTGCCTTCAAGAGCTGTTGTTTAAGTGTTCACGAGGTGTTGGAGCGAGGGTGGCAGCATTTCCCTCTCTCTCTCTCTTTCTCTCCCACGCACATACACACAATGAAAGGGTGAGAGAGCATTCATTGTCTTATCCCACTTCCCGACAAACCCTTTCTTACTTCATCCTCCCCCTCCTCTCGTCTCCGAATCCCCTTTTATGTCGTTTCCCTTCTTAACTGCCTGCCCTCACAGAAAATTTCCATGGCCTCAAAGCATCTCTAAATCTCGCTATCTATTCTCTATCTATCTCTTCTAGGCTTCTAAAATACGGTCGGGGAAGTTAACCTTCTCGATATTTATTTTAGTGAGATTCAATTCTTCCGTTCATGTATAACGGACTTGACTTTAAATTAATTTTTTTGCAGATGCTATTCGAGCTCTTAGCACTCAATTTGCATGCTGTGTTATTTTGTTTTTGTTTACAAGAATATTATTGACTACGTTTACTGTTGATACTCATTTTTCCCTATTTTATTTTAATTTAACTAATGAGTAACTTTATTTTTTAATCACGTAAACTTTCATTTTTTACGACCTCACCCTTTATAATCACCTACTCGAGTCTAATCCACTTTTTTGCACTTCTTCCTTGTTTGAAATTGAGGATGTCCAACCGTTTTTATGTGTTGAGACGCGATGGAAAATACTTGTGCAACAATGAACTACGCTCACTACTCCACCCTACAGAATTGACGCTGACATATTTGAAGAGTCTTTCGGTCTATCTGCCTTTATGTAGGGCTTTTTAGAGATGCACTCTCCCCTTAGCTACTCTACCTTCCTCCTTCGCTTTCTCCCCGCCGCGGCGCTTAGCCAACTCATTTATTTTCATTACCTAGAATAGAAACTTCCTTACACGGGAGCGTGAGCGGTATTAGCTGATGAACCAATATACCTGGTTGAGGTAATATCCCTTGGTTAAGTAAAATTTTTGAAAAATTAGTTTGCATTACCACGGACTGTGTTGAGGAGACAGTGCACTTGTACCTTTCAAAGATACAAACTGGAAATGACTGCGATAGCCGAGTAAAATCTTTTCCTGTCAGACTTGAGTAAGATTAAATAAACATACATTTAGTAATCACTATGGATCGTTTCGTCAGGAATTGCCGCTCATTTTATCGCCCTCTTTCAAACCTCATAGTTTACATCTTAAAAAAAACATTGTTTTCGTTTCGGAGCGCAAAACGGTCAGGGGAATGTTTGTTTGTGCCTCGTGCCTTAATACCCGTGACCAAAAAGAAATCAAGAATCCATCACACTCGACCCACGGCGGAGCTGTTGTGCGGAGGTTCGAGAATGGACTCCCGGCCCGGAGGAAACCGCACATCCTCGACGGCATGCGCCGATTACTTAAGTCCGGCGGTTAAGCGTTAATTAGCCTCTCCCCCTTCTTCCGCCCTGCCCCCCGCAGGAGCCGGGGGACCGTCGGGCGAGATAAGGCCTTGGGCGGCGGCGGAGGTGTCGGCGATGAGCCGGCCGGCGGGAGAGGAGCGTCCCGGGGAACGAGGCTCAGCGGGCAGGGGACGGGGGCAGTGGCCCTCCGGCATAACCCTTGCTGGAAAGGATTCGTGGGAAGTCGAAGGTCCGCGGATCGATGTCCGCGGCCGTACCAGTCGCCGGATGGAACCGTCAAAAGGCGCGGGGAAGATGGGGGTTGAAGGGCGGCGGGGTGGGGTAGGAAGAATGGGAGGTCTGGAAAGACGCGAGGGAGTAGATTTATTTTTTCCTGGCTCCGTACGGCGTGTTGTTCTGTGGGGGGGGGAGGGGATTCGTGCGTGCTATCGAGAGGGGTGAAGAGGGGGGAATAGAGAAATGGGAAAGAGGTGGCACCGCCGTGCTTCCATTCGGACTCCCTCCCCTCAACTCCAAGCCACCAAAACACCGCCACCCTATCCAGTCACAGCGCATTTACCATTTCCCACAGGCTTTCGTCGATCATATAGTCACCTCAACTTCACAGCCCCTCCACACCGTGTTGTCGTTTCAGGGTTTCTCGCTAGTCCCATCAATCTCCCCTGTACTTCACCTCGGACCCTTCTCCTCCCTTCCCGCCCACTCTTCATTCCCGTGCACGCTTGAGAACCTCCCCTCTGCCTTCTCTTCCTTATTTTCATTGCGTTTCCACCTTCCACTTGGGTGCCATCATGCTGTTCCAATATCTCCCTTGCCACGTTGTGTGCTTTAATCGAATTCGATTGAAACTATAAGGCAGCGAATTAAACGCGTTGTATGCATCTGTGCGGAGCGTGATCTCTTTCCAAATATATAACCTCTATCTGAATCGAATGATAAAACTACCATTAATGAATCAGTGCACTAACACATACCATCAGAGATCAATAGGTTATTTCAATACACAGAAGATGATTTTTTCTGTTTCCAACGGAAAACACGTTCAGGAATGCGTGTATGAGTTCTTAATCCTACAATTTTATGGTTTATGCCACATTCAGAGTCTTTACAGTTTATATGATGATACATTTAAATTTTGTTTAGAGTGTCGAAATTCAATTGATAACTCTCAGTCAGATTCTTTTTCTCCCCTGCATCACTCTGCTACTTTCGCGTCATAGGTACGTTTTTTTATTTGAGCCCTTAATTTCAACATCATGTACCTGTATATTACGTAACAATAACTATCACGAGAAATAATATCAGTAGAATATTCTAATAGTCTCCCTTTTGTTTTAAGCATATAGACACAATACTTGTGGAGCATTTACACACTTTGTACAGTATTGTCGTAAGAATCCAAGAAGGATTTCCAGCAAGAAGCCTGCTACATACGCACGGCACGGCATTAACTATCAAAACATATTTTCTCTATCATCTTTGACTTCCAGTTACTGCATGTCGTACGCAAGACTTTCTTTTTCATTCGTGGGCTTTTTTGGTGGTAAATATTTCATTATAAACTACGAACGCTTAATGGCTTTATGTAAATTTAACGATAATTTTTACTTCAAATATTGGAATGTTATTGCTTCATTGATAAATCGTAATCAACGTGATTTTTAAAATTGAAATTATAAAAAAATGAGGGTATTAATATTTTTAATGTTTGCCTCTTTCACCGCAAGAAATCATTTTATTTGTAGGACATGATACAACAGTTTTCATTAGTGACAATATCGAGGTCGAATGAGTAGCTTACAAATCCTGCGGTCTATTTGAAGGGATGATGCAAATTAACTTTTAGAGATATGAGCCACGGTAGTTGCCGGCATAAATAAATACACTCACAACATTCTTTGTAACGTTATAGAGTCAGAAATCAGGGTTAGCTTTCCATGGGATAAATTCAAATCTCTAACTACACGAAGTTTGGGACTACTGCAAAAGATGAGAGGAGGACGTGAGATTTCTTAAAGGGAATTTAGCATTAAATCCGAACTTCTGGATGGAAAATAGATTGGCAAAAACCCACTCGAAGATTGTTTAAAAATAAAACTTTGTTTTTTTTAATCGATGGATTATTACGCAAATGACCGTATTGCTGTCTTCGTAGTGATCGCTCGGTTAAACATAGATAAATATGGAGTATTCATAGGTGCATTCTCACTCCAAATATCTCATTTTGGAAACTTGGAAGTGAATAGTGTGAAACGTTAGATCTCCTGAGAATATATAATAAATATAAGACTCTTCGAATGTGTATTGTCTTTTTTGGGGTAGGTGAATCGCAATTTCTGAGAACTTTCATTCCATAGTCATTCCAAACCCTGCTCCCGTCAGATCTTTTGTATGATCTCAAAATCACAAGGCGTTTATCTTTAGGAATCAAAATTGTGGAATAGCCAGTTCCGTAGAGGTGAAAATGAAGTTCACTTTTTAGGTAAGGAATTTATTTCCGATGATAATCAAACGTGTGAATCAAACGCTTAGAATTAATAAAATTAAAATTAAAGTTTAACACCCAATACAATTTCCATGATTTTTCCCGTAACTCCTCAATGTTCATGTGAGGAAAAAAATTAAAAGATTTGGGTTATTTTAATATATTGCTAATTTAAAAATCAGTTCCCTGACATCTTTATGATTTTCGTTCACACATCCTCTAATTTTTTTCTCATTTTCTCCCATAAAACAACCGATATATTCCGTATATTCAGGTATTTATATATTTCCTATAATATTTTGGAAAATGGACCATTTCAAGCTGCTAAGTATTGTAATTGGTCCCGAATTCAAAAATTAGATAAATGACTACTCCCTACGAATGGAGGAAGCCATCTTGACTGGCGTCGTAATCGTTCGGCATCTATTAAGGTGCCGAGTTTAGTCATCTATATGAGGGAATCGAGCGTATACGTAAACGAATATCTTCGTTTACGAACCCATGTTGGAATTGACAGGGACTATTGCCATTCCCGTTCTTTCTCATTTTCGCTTGAGAACAGTCGAAGTGTTTGACCAACAGATTCGGTAAAATACCAAAAATAATTACCACATTAGAGGTCTCCAAAGGCCTGGACTGGGCCCACGGGCCGTATAAAACTGGCAGGCTATTGTTCAAGCAAATGTTTCCACGTCGATGCTCAGGTGACTTAAGCATTTACCCGGGTCTTCGTTCTCGTTAAGTTATTTTCACGACAGCGGTTTCGTCTGCTGTCCTGCCGAAGGTGGCGAGGAGGGATGTCTCCCTTATGGCGGGCTGTCTTGTTGCTGCACTCTGATTGGCCGTTGTCTTTGCCAGTAAAATAAGTTGCGCAACGTCACCCGACCTTCTTGTAATTATTTATGTCTACTTCGAGAAATCCATAAAAAATCAAAGAGAAAGATTTGCGGTTGAATATCCTCGGACAAAATTAGAATGCTGCGTTTCGCCGATGGTACATTTTACGGTCATGCCGGAGATAGAAAGGGATTTAACTCTTTTATAAATGAACATGGAAATGATATTAACCAATAACATTTTAAGGTCAATTTAAGGAAAACTACGGAAATGTAATGCGATATGAGTTAAAAGGCCAATAAAAATTTAAAACTATGGAAACAAAGTCTTGAAGAGGTAAAAAAGCATTGCTCATTGTCATTGGAATAGTCTATGTGAAGAGGACATTCTGTCAAAAGAATGATCTTCTTACAGTTGGAATTACAAGCCTAGAAGTAATAAAACCCTTCATGCGAACGTATGTACATCTAGAGCATGCTTCTTCATGGCAGTGAGGTATGGACGGTGATAGCAGATGTCAAAAGTCAATGCTGGAAGCATATGAGATGTGGTGCTACAGAGAAATCTTCTTCTTCGTCTCTTCCTCACCCCATTTAAGAGGAGTCGGCGTTTTACGTCTTCATGTTTCTTCTCAACACATAACTGTCCAGAGTTTCCTCGCCACTCAAACCTATCTCAATTTAATTTCTCCGCTCAACATGCCCAAGCTGCCTCAGGCTTCTTTCTTGACTTTTCTACTGACACATTCCATTTATGACGTCCCTCTGATTTTATCAGAGGGACGTCATAGATCAGAGGGACGTCATAGACCTCTCGCAACTATGTGATTGGCCATGTCTCCCCTCCGTATATTACTGCAGGTACTTAAACGTCTTGCCCTTCATCATACAGCTCACACTCCTACTGCGCAATACCCCTCTCTCCTGTAGAGTAATCATGGAGATAAAATTCATCGACCAAGTAACAAAGTATTCCTAAGAAGAGCGAGAGAAAAGAGAAGTCTGCTGCAAACTTGAATAAGAAAATGGGACAACCTAATCGGCCGTATCTGGAGACATGATGGTCTCTTGAAGACGGCCGGCAATGGAAAATTGCACGGGAAGAATATAAAAGTAAGGTCTCGTATGAAAAATATAAAGCAAGAAATGAAGGATGTAAAAGAAAAGACGTATGCTAACACAGAATTGTTAGCCGATAGAGGAGTGTAATCTAGAGCTGCGTCAAACCAACTTACGATTGGTGGCTTATTATAGTGACGACGATGACGAAAATTTTATCCTCGTATGAGATTTTTGACGCTAATGGTGAAGGATGTTAAAAAAGTAGACATATGTCAATATGAATCGGCTATCCGATAGAATTGAGTGGAGGGCTACGACACAACGATCTTAGAAACAATTTTCATTTGCAAAAACACTGTATGTCTGCAACTGCTGAAGCCAGAAGTTTCAGACTAGTAATGAGATACCTTATCCAAGTTCTTACGCTGTTGTTATGGGTACCTAAATGCTGTGCGCTGCAACGTTTTCAGTCTGCGGAATAGCAGGCGTCTTTTCCGCTCGTTCATACCGCCATTTCCATTCGGCATTCATGGAATACTAGTTTTCTTTACCCTCTTTTACTTCTAGCACGCAAAGGTGTTTCATTCCAACCTCGGCAAGAATAAGAACGATGGCTCACTTTACTGACTTAAATTCTACCATGTCCTTTCAACAACAGTAGTAGTAGCAGTAGAATTGAATTTTTGGTGCATGGACAGCAACAGTCATTCAGCACCTTCATTGTCAAGTTTATTACTTCTGTAGATATAATAATGTACCTTAACTGCAGACTTGGGATTATCACAGATCGTCAAATTTTGTTTCTACATCTCGGATGATACTGCTCGGGCGTGTGTAAAAATACTCCAGCTGGATTGCCTCTATATTTTTGAGAGAAGGTTTGTCTCATGGAGAAACATTATAACATTATCAATAATTTTTCTGTCATCACCTAAAGCCTTGTTCAGTTCTTCGGGTATTCTAAAGCGTTCATGCAGCGCCTGGTATTTTATGTAGTCAAGTAGGAGACGGCAATTACGTTTCAGACAAGTAGGTGGTTCTTTTTCTAATGTGAATAAATAGGAGTGCGTAATTGCACTACGGCCTATCCTAAGTCGTGTAGTTACCGCCGGTTATTCCTGATGGAATACGCCCAGGCATTGATGTCGCTTTTAACTTCACGAAGTTTCTTTTGTGTTGTATTGTGCCATGCTATACCCCACAATTTAAGAATTAGGTTCTTTAGAGTCAACTTTAAATCGTGGAATGGCATCTAATCACTAAATTTGTCATCTTTGTTGAGGGCTGCTTTCGCTGCAGCGTCAGCCATTTCATTTCCGGGGACACCTACGTGTCCAGGAGTCCACATGGTTCTAATATTGATCCCTTTTGTTTCAAGAAAGATAATGTTTGATAGTTCTTTCTTATAGAAAAGTCGTTAACAAAGGGGTGCAAAGTGGAGGGGCTGCATATGGTCTGAAGCACACTTCGCGTGTCCGAACAAATTAAAAATTATGTGTTCAATTTATTTGAGACATGAGGTGGGAACTTCATTGCGTCCAAGGCCGTTTTTATGGCGAGTAACTCTCCTGTGAATAAGTTACACAATGGATGTAGCCTAATGGAAGCCGATCCTACGTATGGTGAAATGTAAGCGCATCCGCACGCGGTGTCGCTCTTTGAGCCGTCAGTAAAAATTTTCACATGGTCTGTGACACTTGCTAGTGCCTCTAAAGGACGCAGCCTTAGTTCGCTGGAAATATTCACAGATCTAGAGCCCATGTAGTTCATTGAGTAATGAACTTCAAGAGCGTCCCATGGGGATACTTAAAGTATTCTAAGGGATAACCTTAGGAATGTCAATGCCAAAGTAAGCCATTAAAATTTTAAAACGTACGGCAAGGGGTTTAGCGGCCCTTGGTCGTTGGATAAAAACTTAAATGAAACGTGGTTTAAAAATTTTATTTTTACAAAGAAAATTCACACGGGTGGGTCGTAAGGCTAAAATCTTGCAAATGTATTTGCGCATTAAAATCTTTCTCTGGTCCTCTAATGGAGGTTCTCCGGCGTCACTATATATGTTTAGAACCGGACTTGTTCGGTAGGCTCCAATTGCAAGTCTCAGGCCAGTGTTGTGCACAGAGAACAGCGGCTTTAAAAGACTCTTTCTCAACGACAAATGTATAAAGCAGGCTTAGTTTAGTTTTGGACTCACCAGGACTTTCAACAACACAATTATTACGTTGGTACCCACTCCCTTCATTGTTCATCTCTTTGACAATGGCAAACCCTTTATGCCTTTGACCTCCTCTTGCATTTACGCATTCCTTTGCTTTCTGAATTTTACACCATAGAATATATTTATTGATTTAATTACGTACCTACAATCCAGCAATATCTTAAATGTACTTCATCGCATAGTTAGCGGTGCGCTGCAAAACTTCATTTAGGAATTTCATCATCAATTAATTGATGCCTTAGATCATTAAGATACGGTAACGGTATGAAAATATCCCTAAATCGTGAATTTGATATACTTCAATGACAAGGGTACCGACCTCTTTAGAGTAAAGGTGAACTTAAGACAATGGAACTTGAACACTCCGTTACAAAACAGCTTTTGGCTTGTCTTTGTGATATTTATATTATGACATGATTGGTTAGCTTAAATATTTGATAGCTATGGAGACTAAGAGGGGTCGTGGTAGCCTAGTGGGTAGAGCGCTTAGCTGCTGACCGGAGAGTCCCGGGTTCAAACCCGGGACTCCTGAAACCAAAAGAACCTTTCTGGACACCCCCACTTAAAATCCTTGCGGTTCAATTTCCTGCGTGTCAGAACTTCGTAGGAAATCGCAGGTGGAACAGGGAAAGGAGCTGGCCCCCCTACCCTGAATGTCTGAATTTCACAAGCCAAGCTCTACTCTCACCTATCAAAAACCAACCTTCGGGTTGAACATACCTTATGGAGACTAAAAATTAAATCAATTCAGGAAGGGAAGGTATTAATTCTTATCTTCTCATTCCATAGTTCTATTCTCACTCATTTGTCATCTCCTTTTTTTCATAAGTTAGCGAAATAGAGAAGTATGGGACTAGATGTAATATAATCCTTCACACAAAGGAATTGCTAGGAATAGAGGCAACTTAGCTTGCTTTTGCGTGAATTCAATCCAATTGACTTTTAATTCCGCAGTTATTATGAACTTCAATATTATGAACAGATTGAGAAACTCAATGTTTTCAAAACCCTAATATGTACTCATCTTTTTCTGGTTGCATTTCATAAACTTGGGGAAAAAATTAGTGTTAGCACATTCTTTACGTTAGATTTGAGCCAATCCGTAAAGTACCTATATTTGTTCTGCTGTGGCGCCTATAATATTACGTTCGATGACAGGTAAGTAATGTGAAAAGTGAATATGAAATGTGACTACATAAAGTGTGATAAGGAATATAAGGGTTCAATTTGTCTGACCTTCCTCAGGGTGGTTGAGTATTAAATGTCCTCGCCATACATAGTATGTCTTACCTCATACTACCGTATTATAGTGGAGAAGAAAAAATAATTTCATCTCAATAATATATAATTTAATAAAATGTTACTCGAGCTACTTATACATACTGTTATTACCCTCGTAGACAGGGTTTTACCAAATCTCATTCCCATAGGAGAAAGGGCTTCCAAGTGCACATCTCGCTATAAGTATCACTTCCGCTGTTTTAATTCATTTAATTCATTGAAACCACGACTCAAAATAAATAGAGGAAAAGGAATGAAATAATGTCGAGATGTGTTTCAATTATGCCCACACTTCCGTAACCTAAGTAGTATTCCAGACCTGAGAGTATAGCAAATATGCCTAAAATTACCCCGACTGCGTGAGTACCTTATACAGTTTACTTTAGCGGCGGTGGATATTAATTTCTGAAATGTATTAAAAGACATTAAGAACTACGAAATACTTTTTGGTCTGCACATGCAGACAGCGTTTAAAAAATAATATTTAAAATTATTTTATTAACAGTTGAAAAATTGCATGCCCGTTTGTTACAACGCATTACTTCGTCCCAGCGTTATTGTAGGCCTTTAATGACTTTGTAGCGAAGAAGAAACGAATTAATGTCTCTTCTTTCAACTCAATTTTCGTTTTTCTTCATAAGTTCGGGAAGTTAAGATCATAAAATTAATTATCATAAAGTTATTTGAAGTTTGATATGAATGACTGATTAATCACCAGACAAAAAGAAGAAACGAGCTAATTTTACATCGTTACCATGGAGAGTTTTCCGCTACTCTGGGTCAAGGTCAGAGCTGCACCGTTTAAATTCCTTCGTGCATTACGGAGACGGTTTGTCACCCCCTAATTCCGCAACCGTTCCAAGTATTTATCAAGACCTCCTCTGAAGCTTTATCCCTTCAAGTATTGGTTTTACGAGTTATGCGCACGACATTTTCTCGGTGTAGTCCAGTGGATGAAACCTTGCGCTACCGGTAGGAGGGTCTCGGGTTCAAAAGCGTGAAGCCCTTTAAGGAGGCTCCCAACTGAAACTCGCGTGGCGCAGTTTCCGCAACATCAGGACTTGAAAAATCGCAGATGACCCAATTAGAACAACTGAACCCCCGTTTCTAGATTGTGTGAATTTCACTCATCTAGTTTTTGATACCTAGTATCTTTCTGTCCTCATGATTTATTTTCCCGTTTTCTTTACTTATTCACGTATTTTTTCGATGTTTATTAACATTCTATGGCCCTAATTTTCCTAATTTTGAAACCAGTAATCGAGGACATACACGAATATCAGAATCATGCGGGTTCATCAAAGTGGAAACTAATAAAATATGATGAAAGGAAGATTAGCTAATTTCAGTGACTATAATTAAAAATTACATAGAAATCACCAAAAATGAAGCCGGAGGTGTAGTCCTTGCCTGCTAATCCTAGGGTTGAGGGTTCGAGTCCCGCCTGGGTGGGTTTTTCTCCACCCAGGGAATGGTTGTTTGTCAACCGCTGTTGGTTCAGCCCCTGAGAAACCTGATGACAGGCCATTGCCTATTGGGATCCCAGGGGTATATGGACCAACAGAATAATCTGGATGGAAAAAAATAGGAATTATAAATCTTAATTGATATAGAAAAGAGGGCAGATCTCTCAATTCGTGCTATTTTGGATTAGTACCAAGGACTAGCTACCGTATTTTGATATTCTTCAGGAGTAGTCTACTGGTTCTCTGCTCTAAACGTGTGTTGAGGCCTCGATTGGGCGGAATAAGAGGAAAGTTTTCCACACATTGGTCCGCAGTGGAGTCAGAAGTTCAAAAATGAAAAGAATAAAGTCCGCTCGCCCGTCCCCTTCTGAAAAACAAATATTTTAATAGGCCTAGGTAAGTAATACTTCAAAAGAGGCACCTGGGTGTCGCCACATCGAGAACTACCACTTAATAATCAGTGATAGATTCGACGAAGAACGTGAAATTAAAATAGACGAAAGGTGACTCGAAATTTCCCAACGAGGAGGTCTGTTCACTCATTCAAGCTTTCGTGTCTCCCACTAGAGTTAGGTAGGTTAAGTACTAACAAAAACCCCGCTTAAAGGTTCCCCTGCGACCGTCTTCTTGAATAAAACAGAAGCGCAAAGATGTGAATCTGTGAATAAAATAGACATTTAATACATGTGTGTGAAGTTCATGGAAATGTGACCTGATTTTTTTATCTGATGCGATCAGAAGCGGTGATCAGTGCATATACGTATAGTGTACCGAGTGGAGAAATATTTCACTCAATTTCTGTCAGAAAGAGATTCGGCGAAATTTCTTGGTCTATATTTCCCGGCGTTCCTCACATTATTAAATGTTTGTCTTTGCTTCATGCTGTAAGATATCCTGGTATGTTTTTACAGATGAAGAGTACTTTCGAAAGCATCTTTTACTCATTCACCTTCATCTAACTACCCAAATTAACAATTCTTTATCCTGTCCCAAACTTACTGATTCTCACGAGAGCTTCTATGTTCTTTTTTTGTGTAAATAGTAGGCATGAATAAATAAATGAGAACAAAATTCTGTCGAGTTAGGTAATACAAAGTCATATAATGTCCATAATAAAACTTCCACAACGTTACGCCTGAAACGACTTCTTATATTCATAGAATGTCGCCATCATAAGAGATGTGTTAAAAGCCTCATTGGCAAAAGATCGTAAAAAATAGGCAAAAGTGTGTTAGTACTTCATTTTTGCCTAAGGGTTCGTATACCGAATTATAGCAGAAAGCGTTCCATGAATACTATTGTGGTTGATGAATATTTTACGGAAAGCTAACTCGCATTCTACAAAAATTAATTTTTCTCACAAATTAAATGCATAGTAAGAAATATAACTCCGTTGAATGCTCTATTACGGAGAACGGTATTTATTCAGTGTATTCACAGATGTGGAATGAAAAATATTTCGTTATGTGTCGGTGTAATTAGTTCTTTGACAAACTATCTATTCCAAATGCACAAAAGCACTGAAATAGCGACGACATAAATGCATAATAATACCAATATTACGACACATACATGCACTAATAATAACATGTTGAACTTGAATCTGCTAATAGCTGTGTTGGTGAAATTTTTACGAATGCTTTCGTGGCGTTTTAATGTAATAAGTTCCATTTTCGTGAATCTATGAATGAATTTATTTTGATCTATGAATAACATTTATCTTGACTTGGATACACCTGCTGTACCGCAGGTGAAACAGTTGTCATTTAAACATTTGTTCACGTGGCGAAACCAGAAAATGGAACCAATAATGGTGTAAGGTGGTTTCGTATGTCTGAAAAAAAATATCGAATAGTCATTCATAACGCGATAAAACCCTAATCGCATACTCACCAATTTCCTCAATTCCGAGTGCAACGTGAAAGTAGTTTTGAATTTTGATTTAACCGAATTTCCATTTTCGATATCCTTAGCGTTATAAGCATCAGCGATAACGCAAGGGCACGAACTGTGAGGAGCCATAACCAAGTTTGTGATTGGCATGTGTAATATTTGTCTATGGATTCAGACGAAAAGTACTGATTTATTTTCGTGATGAACTTCCACTCAATGCAGTACTTTTCGCTTGGTGCTATAATTAATGCGGATTCCATCTGTTTCACTAATCAGAGGAAAATTTCAAAACTTTAGAGGCGAGTCACGTAACATCAAACGAATGATTGAAGTGATGTTAATTAAAAGTCGCTTTCACTTATGGCGTGTGTAAAATTAGTATCGTTGAAAGGGGGCACATTCTGCCTTTATTCTACCTTTCTTCGAGCTGTCTACCCATAACCGCGAAATCTTCCCCCTCCTCTTGTCTTTAAGAGTCAATCACTCTCCTGACCAGAGGTGGAAAAGGCTGCCTTTGGCGAAAATTAACCCTAACCACGAGTTTCATTCCTGAAAAAGTAAATGCTGCCACTACCAGTTCCCCTCCCTTTTCATTTGCACCCACATCCGCCAGTTCACCTATTGAAAGTTCCTTCAACTGAGGAAATCTCAAGATGAGGTTTCTCAAAATAAAGTACCTATTTCTCCTATGCCTCTGAAGTGAAATCAGCGCGAGAGACATGTTATCAAGATTAATGATAATAACACCGAAAAGGGATTTTTCAGAGACTACCAATTAAATAATTCCACAAATATGAGGACAAGAACAAGAGTTGATGCCACAATTTTTTTTATTTGTGCACCATAATAGGCGGAAATAGGCGTAACACTGTAAATAGCCGGATGATAATTAAATTAGCAAAAGAGGCTTTCACAAAGGAGAAATACACAACGAGAGGAACCCTCGGTATAGGAATCAAGAAACGTTGGATAGGAGTTGGAAATTGAGTGTTTCATCATATATTTCCGGCTTCGGAAGCATAGACTTCAGGGAGAAAAGATAGCTGAGGTGGACGAACCAAGTTATCAGAGGCGATGGAATGCTGGAATGAGAGATGGAAGGATTAATGCCGGATAAGAGCTGGAACTGGGAGCTGGAAAGTAAAAACATATGCATCTTAGGAGAAACGAAAGAAATATGCGAGACTGAGGTGTGAAATAGCGTGAAAGAATTGTGAAGGTTAGAGAGAGGGAAACTATAACCTGACCATGCTGTTAGGCTACCTATCAACACGAATCTTCTTTGGTAAAATAGCTTCGTAAATAAGATTTAAAAGGCCATTTCCTACGGCGATAATTCATCTTGGCTTTGACCACAATTGAGTTATGTTCTGTGAATTGCAAAATTTGCTGGTAAGAAAGTTTTTTCTTCGAAGGTTCGTCCTCGTTTTTTTAATTCCTTCACTTCAGTAACCTCACTGACCCTAAAAGAACACAACCTAATTAAATTTGAAACTGTCAGGGAAACCCAACGTACCAATTTTCTATTGTGTTAAGTTGTGAGGAAGCCTAATGACGCTATAGTCACTCGTTGCTAACCAACTTATTGTTAGATGTGGTACTGACATAAAGGAAGACCGTTTACGGTAGTATTTGATTGGAGTAAAAACTATGAATTGACAAATAGGAACAGAAGTATTTAACCCATAAATATCCGGTTTTGAGCGAGGACCTCGGTGTATACGAAGTGCTTTTACTACAAGTATGTTAATGAAACACCAAAAATTAACCATCGCTCTGACAACGAGTTACAATAATGAAACGTACTCTGCCATCGATAATGTTCAAGCATCACGCGTTGTTCAATTTGTATTCATCACCGTAAGAAATTACTATAATGCTTTTCCATATCTTTTTTTCATTGAGAATGGTTTACAATGGTTGCAGGAAAATTCATTGAATGCTCCAGAATGGTTGCAGGAACGTTCATGTTGAACCCTGCAGAAACATATCAAGTAGTGACATTTTGAACGTTCAGGGAACTAGTATTGGAATATTATTGCAACGTTCCTGCAATGGATTGATGAACGCTCATTTTACATCGCAGCGACGTTTTTGTGCAGAAGGGGTATTTGTATGGGTAAAATAAAGGATTGACAAGGCAAGCCAGAAGCCTATAGAGTAGGCCTGAATCAGCTAATGAATGCTGATCTGAACTGTTTAGGTAATTCCGCTCCCGGAAGAGTCAGATAGTGCGTTTTGTTTGTCTCTATTCCTCATCAGCAGGCGCAGGACCCCCTTGAAACAGTGAAATTCATGTTTCAGTGAAATATAGAAAAGAAGTCTGAGATGGTGGATATCAAATTTCGCCTTTAATACCCATAATTCCATCATGAAGTGTTTGCTTTGCTCTCAAAGAATTATCATTCACTTATCAATGAAGCCTGAATGGGCAATAAATCCCTAAAAGAGATATTTTATAATAGCTTGCGGAAATATAGCTTCTTGACGTGACCTGGCATTTTGAAGTTCCCCATCGGATTTTTTCGTCGAGAGGTCTTCCTACTTCCTCACCACATGAAAAGCCTTGCCGTCCTCTCTCCCTCCAATAAAAAATTAATGGCTCCCTCACGCCTTACTGTCGGCCAATAACAGTCCGCTTCCTTCTTCCCTCGGGTATTAACCCTTTTCATACACCGCCTAGGAGGCGGGAACACGCCACGCAGACTCGCGATCCCTGAGGGTGTGCCAATGTTTGGGGTCGGTGGGAAAGGGTCGTGGTGGGGGGAGTTAGGCGCGCGTGCATTTACTCAAGTGTAGCACCCTGTCGGAAAAAAGGGTTCCACCTTTAAGGACAGGTAGGGACGTTGACAGCACTCACAAGTCGTAAGCATTCTTCGCCGGACGTTAGTAATCATGAAAACATGGTCATCAAACGCATCCGTAAAAGAAAATCCTTTCACGACTTGGAAGGGAGAGGCATTTCGTTGGAGCTATTTTGCGCCTCTCCGTCCACTTGATGGGCACGAAGAGTTCGTATGTCAGTGCCGTCTTTGTCAAAATAATAAGAAACGTGAAACGAGCTCATCTTTTTGAAAGCTCGCAAATATTCCTTACGAGGTTAAGCAAACAAATGGCGTCTCCCGTAAACCTTTATTCCATGCAAAGCTTATAACATCGGTAAGTCTTTTTCTCATCAACTCCTCGCGGTGAAGCTTCTCTATCAAGAACTATTCACAAGCATGTGATGAAACTTACCGAGAAGTCTTGACAAATGTTCATAATATAAGGATTGAAACAGTTTTCGAGTCTCTCTCTATTTTACTCCGCGCGTTTATATTACTGATATTAATATCCATTTTGGTTTGCTCATCATCTGGTTGGATCAACGTTGCATACGTTTTACGCATGAATTTAATTAATTTCTTCTTTTTAAATCCTAACATATTTAATAAATTTTTCATTTAGAAGAGCGTATTGCTGAAAACATAGGTCAGAATAAAATTTTATTTACATAAAATGGCGTATGCGAAGATGGTGATTCAGTTACTGATTGAACGATAGAACTGGTTGGATCCACTGATCATCCCGTTTTCGACATTACTGGAATAATAGATGAAAGGTAAGCTGAAGGTAAAAAAGGTAGGGAAAGGAGCGCAAAACTAATTGAGTCACATTAAAGGGTCCAAATATCCTTCGTGGTCAGGTTTACCGAGCTTACGCCCCACTTGTTACGGGAGATCCTCAGCAATGCGAGAAAACAGCAGTGCTGTATCAGGAATCATTGCGTAGACCTCAAGTCCATTATGTTTGACTTAATAAACCACTTGGTTGTGAGTGAGTTGTATCTATCTTATTGCCTATAGCATTAGATAGGAATTTAGTTTTTAAAACCTATAGTTGTAATTCTTATAACTTATATTTTTAAGTGCATTAACGCTAACGCGAAATAACACCTTAACTTGGTGCAATAATAAGTAGTACATTTATTAATAATTGTAATGACCAGTCTCGGACATTATGAAAAGGTTATTTGGTATAATTAACTTTGTACCGCTCATTATCTAGTGATGGAATGTAAGTGTTGTGTCCCGATTACGTTAAAAACATAAAAATTAAAATGATTTAATAGAGGAGAAACTATTCCAAAACTACAATTACATTAGATGTATACAAATCGGCATTTAGATGATTAACCACGTTTTAAAATAATTTTCATCCAAAAATTTCCCTTTCCTTTAAAAGTTTGAAAGATTCTAACCGCTTGTTAACTTATTCTGACCTACCAATTTCCGTTGAGGGTCATCGGTAGCTTTTTTCGATACACCGAAAACCTACCTTCGATGGCCATGTCATACCTATCTATTCAAAACACTTCTACCTCAAAAGGCCATTGGATGTCGATATATATTATCGAGTTTTCACTGTATCTCTAAAGTATTTTTTTTAAATTAGCACCTAGGAAATACTCGTCGTGAATTTATATGACATACCTTTAAATATCATCGCTGCTTCGAAAAATAAACGACAGCCCCTATCTTTTCCATTTGCACCTTAATTTATTTTTGCAAGAAAATGAAAATAATTCTTAAAAGTGAACAAATATAAGTTACATCATACCCTTAGATAGCTTGGTAGCCTAGTGGGTAGAACGTGGGATTACCAGAGATCCTGGGTTCGACTCCTAGAGAGGTCTCTTCTAGAGGTACCAGATCTTTCTGGGTACTCGCGGGCGTCACGTAAACAAATCAACCCCTCACACTGCTGAGTGAATTTCTCAACACAGTTGCGCTTGTGTGCTCTACCCTCAACACGAAACCGAAATTCGGAGTAAACACTGTAGCTGGTATTGCCGGACTGTGATTGACAAATTTTCATACATCGAGAGAGTTTACGATATTTTGAGGATAACGAAATATAGTGATTGTTCGGCAGTTCCGTTGTAAAATATAATACAATTTAATCGCATCCAGTGGATTTCAAATGATTTTGAAATAAAAAGATGCTGACAAATTGCATAATATATTATGGAGCTGTTGTCACTGTGCCATTTTCCCCTCATTAGTCCCATAGGGAAGGACGCCTCGGAGGCTTAATTGGCCAAAGACCTCGGCGCGTAATCGACGGATCCGAATTCTCGTTTAAGTGCGTGATTTTTTTCTTGGCGGATTTATGGCACGGATGTCCTCAAAAATGGTTGACTCTGGTTAAATATGAGGCGGACAATTCGTGGTTCATCGAATTTGAGAAAAATTTTTACACGTTAATTATTCTCTGGTAGTATGTCGCGCTTCGGTGCAATAATGAAAGGGGGGAAAGTTTGCGCAATTCTAAACGATCACTCACTTCTCAGTTGGAGTAGATATAAAATACACACTAAATACTATAGCTTCGGAATCATTCAGAAAGCAAAGAATGAGTATCAACATTACGGACGAAAGAGTGTCAGGTAACGTTTTTCGAGAAGACGCGGCCATCTATCCTACGTTAACGTTTTCATCGTCAAAAATATCGAAAAAGGAATGGGATGCTAAACGGCATCCCAAAATACCAAAACGAAAAAAATGAACGGAGACGAATAAAAATAGGACGAAGACATAAATATTGGGAAGAACAATGGCTCGTTCTCAATGGCTCTCATTTTTTCTTATTGGAATCGTTGCGTTGGAATGGCAGGAACAGTGATCCACCTCCCGAGGAGTCGCCTGTCTCACGATAGATCACGACCAACGGTTGAAAACTTCCTTGCCGGCAGGGAATCACCAACCAACCCTACCAACCCTTCGTGACGGACGCGGATGAGGGCGGGGAAGAGAAGAAAAAAACTGCCGAAGAACATTTCGCTTAGCTCCCCTGACCTCCCCCCACTGGCTCCTGCCTCTTCCACAACTCTTTCGCCTCCCCAAACTCTTCCACAAGAATCACTCGAGTCTGCCTGCGGAAAAATTTCGTCTCGGTCCGCTCACCCGAACATCAAAGTCACGGTTATCAATAAACTCACACTCTCCTCGCTCCCCAAACTTCCGAATGCTCCCCCCCCCCCCCCCCCACCTCGCTACTTCCTGCTCGTCCCTCGTACCTGACCCTTTCCTCCAAACCACTAGCGTTCTGCGTGTCACGGCGCCTTTATATTTTGCACCAGGCGAGGAAAAGTTGCTTCATTTCCCTTCTATACCATTCCCACCTCTTCTCTTTACCCCACCTTCCTTTCAGGTCCTTCAAATCATACTCTATAGATTCTCCTCCACGTTTATACTCTCGCGTGAGACGCCCAGAGAAAAGGAAAAAATAGCCAGGAGTAACTGCCGTTGTTTCGAAGGGTACGAGATTATTAGAACGCAGAGAAACGGAATTGCTGGTGATTCGGTAGCACTCATTACGCTGCCGATAGAGATTTAGAAAAGGGATTGATTCTTTTAGAACTCCCGAATTCCTCCTAAAATAAACCACTGTATTCTATCCACAAACTTTCGAGGTCGATTAGGTCATTTGCATGCAGTCTTCCAAAACAGTTACAGAACATTATGCCGAATTTGCTGTTTCTCCGAGACGCCGAGGTAGTCCATTGCATTGGACTACTGACCAGAGGGCCTGGGTTTGAATCCTGGAGAGGTCTTCGAACGCGTTCCGTAGAACTCAAGCTTTATGATTATCTGGTAAATTAATCTTTCTTGGTCAGAGGAAAAAGCAAGAAGATAAACACGACCCCTACTCTGATGAATGACGTACCTACTCAGTTGGATACATTGCGGTGAGTGAGAGTTAGTAATCAAACCATCGTTCTACAATTAATCCTGTAGTTTGATTTGGTTGCGCTGTTCATGCCGGCAAGTATATAAATTCATAATGAATAATTTAATACCAAAAACACTTAGAAACTATAAATGAATCATCACAATTGATACGTAAATTAAATGAAATGTTGTCAAATAACCCAAGAACTGCAGTGATCAGGTTGGTATGGTGTTTTAAGTGCTGGCCTCCCATTCCGAGGACCCGGATTCAAGTCCCTCCAACGGCAGAGATTCGAATCTGATATACCGGTCCTCACTTGAGTGCTGTGAGAAGAGCGCTTGGAATGACTATCCTTCGGATAGTACTAGGGATGGGTCGGTTCCACTTTTTTTCGGTTCCGGTTCCGGTTCGGTTCTTAACTTCGGTTCTCGGTTCCGATTCTCGGTTCCGGTTCTTAATTTACTACTTACTTTGCATTGCTCAATGGTAAGACAAGATAATAAATAATCATTTTCAGAGACATACTGCTTGAAAAAGAATTCTTCATAATATTTTTGTGTTTATGTAATTTTAATCCATTTTTACCCTTTACCTATGTGAAAATATTTATAGAACTCAAGCACTTTTGGTTTTATACTCGTTGCCCATCCATGGATGGAGGCGGTCACCCGCCCAGCAGACGACGGGTGACCGCTTCTTCTTGGCCATTTCTCCGTTGAGGCCACATTCGTGACACTTCGGAAAAGTCCGATAGAAAGAAAAAATGTCTTCGGGTTGTGTCTCTCTCTTTATCTCTCGCACACAGGCAGGCGACCCTCGCCCGTATTTTGCGACCGTGTGCAGGCCTCTACTAGTTACTGAAGTATTCCGTCTCTTTGGAGACACGATTGTACTCTTCCCTCGAAAATTTACTTTATGCCTCTTTTCTGTATGCTTTTTCAGGTTAGGAGTGGATTTACATGCACCCCTGTAAATCAGGGAATGACAAATATTACGCTTTGCGAAATTTTCATTTGCTGCATCAACCGTGAAGTATTTCCACACTTCGGAAGACATTGCGAAGGATTCAATCGCGTGAGTAAATTAAGGCGTAATTTCACCAGCTATCGATATTTTTAAAATATCGATAGGTATGATATAATATCGATAGGCATGCCGTATTTCGATAGCACTTCATTTATCGACATGCGACTTAGGGGGCATTCATCTGGGATATCTGGGATCTGGGCACATACGAAGTGCTAAGAGTGCTGATTCGTATGCCATGGCTCTTGATGGTAACTTGGCACTACCTTGCGCAATTGTTTTTTTCACCATTGGCTTACATCTCAGTTAGACCATCTGTGTGACATGCGTTGACATAAATTTACGTGTACCATTTCCGTCGTTTCAAAAGATTATGCTTTCCTATTTCGTTTCGGAATCTTTCCGGGATCTCCAATGCCGTGATTATATTTAATGGCGATACGTTTGTTATGTATGATACGCGTAAGATAAACCGAGTGTGTACTTTCAACCATGGTTTTGTCATTACCAACATCCCTGCAGGCACGCTCATATTCGTTTATATAAACCTTGTATCAACAGCAGGGAAAAGGTTGAGGCGCTGGCGTTGATTATGAGTTGAGCTCAATGTTATGTATGCCGTTGAGTCTGGGTTGACTGTCATGAAAATCCTTTTCATATCGCCCTATTTGTGTGGTTTTGAGCACTCAGTCTTTTGCTAAAAGTTGGTGTTAAGTTATTCTCATAGTGAAGATGTAATAAATGTTTGTGTGTCAGCGTTATTACCAACAGTTTTTTTCTGAAATTGATTAAATTTCTCAGAATTAATGGATGCATCAAATTGAATGGCATATACCAATGCTTGCCTCTATAAAATATGAATATTCTCTACGCAATTTGTCATGTTGATAGCATGTTTCTTAAGTATGCGGAATTCAGGGCTAAAAGAACGATTAATTGTGTTCGGCCAATCATTCCCGAGGGATATTTATAATTCCGAGATTGGATCCAATTGGATACTCATATCGCGATATAGTATACGCGTATGCTATAGTAAATTCGTATACGATAAATAGCAATGTGAATGATGAACGTATTTACTCATTAATTTACTAATTTATTTAAGCATCTCTTTGAGAAATTCGTATGCTTTTATAGTATTTATTATCGAGGATACGGAGGACAGAAGTGAAACAAATTTTTATTAGATAGTCGATCGTCTGCATATTCATAAAACCGCGCATTACACGAGCTGAATGCGTGTTGGAATATTATAAAATGCAAACGTCAGCATAGGAAAATGAATCCTATAATATTATATACATTAATGCATTCGTTAAAGTGCGTTATTTATAAACTGCAATATAAATATTTACTTTTGGGTCCTTCGTTTCCATGGATGTCCAAGGTTTGCGGCAAGATTGTTGAGTCTATCAATAGGTCCATATTTTGGTCATTGATCTTTATCTTAATTAAAAGATAACAACTAATAATTTTAAAATAGCTGAGAACATTTGTGGAAAAATGTGTGTCATTTGGAGTGGACATTGAAGACGCATTCATGAAGTACTTGGATATTGAAGACCATTTAAAGAGTCTTTAACCCTTTAAATTTATTGCTTTCTTGTTTCCGGCATTGACGGAAGAGAATTTGTGTATACCTCTTCATGCCGAATTCAAATTTCTTCGGGAAGATTGAAGGTAAGTTCATGCATTTCCTCAGCTTCCCGATCTATTTCTAGCAGAATAAGTAGCATGCATTGGAGAAAAATTTGGCATATAATAGGAGTTGTAATAAAAACGACTAATGTACTAGTGCATGAGGGTTACGGGTGTTACTTAATTAGTTTCTCGGCATATATTTCAGCTTCGTAAGAATCCCGAAAAGTAGTTATAAGCTGTGACAAGGACCCAACGGTGGAGGCTTCTACAAAGGGAGGCGCGGGAACATGTAATCGGCCGTAATAACGTCGGAGAGGAAGTATAATGAGCCAATACTGCCAGTCAAAAGAAGCTTGGGGGAATGGTTCCGTGTCTCAAAATCAAGGACTGCTGAAGGGAAAAGACGGAAAAGTGGCAACATGAACCAATTGAGGAAGATAACATAGAATACATAATTGATTTGTGATACTCCTTATTGCATAAATAAATGTATTACATTGAATAAGTGATTTATTTCATGGAGTTCCCTCTGAAATTCCCTTAGTCTGTATGCAATAGCGAAAATTGCAATGAACAAAGATTCTTCCTTCAAAAATAAAATAAAAAATTTTAAAATACGGGTATTAAATTACGTATTAGTACGAAGTTCTGCCACTAGATGGAGCCACAGTCTGCATTAGGTGGATCTTACTGCCTGGATTTGCCGATAGATGACTCTGTTGCTCGTTTAGATCAATGGTTTACATGAAATTGGTTAAATTTGATGCCATGATTTATATAGAGTTTATATGGAGTTTATATAAAGTTGATATCGACGGTTGTGCACGTTTCCCTGCTGTTGATGTGATTTTTACATGAACGATGTATCAACGGAGGATTATGTGCTTGCTGGGATATTTCTCATAAACTTAAATATTTAAATTGGTATGTTACTGCAAATACTTAGTTACACTCTCTCATTGGAAGATAATACCAATATCAGCTTTTATATCCCACACGTGCCTTTTTATTCACGTTTCATGGCACAAAATTTTTTAAAAGTTAAACATGACCAGTTAACCCAACGTTCTTGTAATGATTGTCCATTTATAGTCGAGTAATCAAGAAAGCAGAATGGTCAACGGCAAACGGTTGGTAGTTACTTCGCTGAACACGACCCTTGCATCAAGGGAAGAAGAAACTTGATAAAACAATTTAGTTGTAATTGACCGCATATTGCGGGTGCCTTTCATTTCCGGCTATCTTTGCGCTGTCAATTTTTCAAATAGTCGATTGTCGTCTGCTATTTACTGCGTGGCGAAGTGAACAGCATTCTCTTGCATGAGCAAAGTTAATGCTATTGTACAAATGACGAATAATTTGCTGACTTAACGAAAGCAATGTCCAAAGCATGAATGAAATCTTCTAAAACCTATACACTATATTATGATATAATTTACGAAAACGATATGAGGGCTCGCACCTCCAAAGGAGGTGGACGTAACAAATACATATCAATCAGTATATCCTTATTACGGTGGTATTTCATCACTTACTAGAATGGGATGTAATAAAATAAATCATATGGTCTTTTAACGACTGAATTAGAATAATTCACGGCAACTTTGAAACATCTAAGTACACTATTTCACCAGGTTTTAATGTGAAGCCTCTGCTTTCAGAGTGTGAGCAGGTTTCAAACTGGTTTTCGCGCCAATTATTTCGGTACCGATTCTTTTTGGCCTCGGTTCCGGTTCCGGTTCTAAGCTCAAGAACCGGTGGAACCGAGAACCGAAGAACCGAACCGACCCATCCCTAGATAGTACGATAAACCTTGTACCCCTCGACGCCTTTCGCTAATGTCAACGCCAATTATTTCTCCAGCATTCCCTGAAACATTTCTTTCCCTAGTCCAAAAGTTCCTTATACTATGCTTCTTAGGAAAGATAAAAATCTTGACTAAGAAGCATATAAGGCAAAATAATGCGCACTATGAGCCAAAAACCGACCAGATTCGCTATTTTGTCTTAATAGCAGCCTTAGTACTCTGTTGGAATTTGAAAAATGCTGTAAAATCAGTGAAAGTACGATATTAGGTATACCAAATAAACTCGGAGAGAGCAGCACTGAGTAGCGGCCGCACAGAGGAGAAATTAATATCCAATCGTTTCTTGGGCCTCGATCGATGGATGTTCAAAGCGCGCGATCGTTATTTTCAAATCGCGTTTATGAGATAGATAAAGGGATAACCTTTTTCTCAGTTTTGTCTGGCGCATCGAGTCACTAATCTAAATTAGTAGAGTTACTCTAAATCTAAATTAGTAGTTAAGGCAGTAGCTGTGAGCAGTACGCTTTTAAAGTAGTTTGCGCTATCGATAACGATGGCGACAAAGCCAGAGAGGGATTCACAATTTAGCACCAGCTTTGGAGATTGTCTCCTGACCAAAAGCTGCTCAATAATGTCATTGCTATCTGCAGTTTTTCTGAAATGGGAATAATATTAACCTCAATTGACCTGGCTTCAAATTCTGAACGCTTGGAAAAATCACGAGGCATTTCCTACCGCGAGAGAGAACGTCGTTTTTTACTCTGGGTTTTCGCAGGAAAAGTAGTTTTCATTAATCATTTTCTGGGGCCACTTTACTCGAAGCCCTGGCATGAAGCCTTGCATACGTCGTCAAGATTTCAAGTGAAATAATACCATACTGCCCTTACTGTTCTTATCGCGAAAACTGCAGATGCGTTTCCATTGCTATTATAATGGGATATAAAATGGGGGCGTTTACTCGGAACCGAAATCGCAATATTGTACACGAAATCGTTAGATGGAAACAAAAACAGAATTTTAGTGAAAAAATTTATCTTCTAACAACAACCATTCACTCATAAATCAAAAATTAAAATAAGCAAAAGGTGACGACCACCGAAAAAGATGCTGTGATAACATTGACGTCATTTTCCTCCCGTCATTGACTGCTTTTCGTGGAAGCGAAGGGAGTGGAGGGGGGTTCTCGGAAGGTCTGCTCGCACAGATGCTGTCGCAACTGTCGTATTGGCAGAGTCAGCTGTGTCTCCCCCATTGCGATAAGGCAAGGTAGCTTTGCGGGCTCATTTGTGATTGGACGAAGTCGTTATACGTCAGAGGTTGCACCACGCCCACTTTTCCAAAAGGGTTAAAAACATCAGTTTTTCGCCGCTTATAACTTGAGAAATAATAGACGGATCAAAAAACGGAAAATACGTGTCTTTTTATTTTACAAACTCTATCAGATTCGGCAATTAAAAAAACATGGTAATGACCCCATTCTACGAGGGCAGTCTCGTGATCGCTACTTGTGAGACTCTTCGGTTTCATTCTCGAATTGAAACGCCTCAAGAGATTCAATAGTAGCAAACCAAACTGAAAGAACCCATAAAAGAACTGAAAGAACTCATACTCCAGTGCTGATGGAAAATAGATAGTATAGTGCACGAATTTGTATTATTCTTTGATTCTAAAGGAAATTCTAAATGGAGTTGATGAATAATTTCAATGCGTCCAATGCGTTTTTGAAGAAAGGCCAAAAGCTGAAAGGCTACTACACAGATATGGCCTACTATGACAGCCATGAAGGAAAGGCTTGGTCACTTGCCGAACTTCGAGGATCCTCGGGTTTCCGGCCTCGGTAGCCAGCAGGTCGGTTACGCACCTACTTAAAAAACACAAAGGTGGTGAATTTGTATCCCGGCGCAGGCCTAAGGTTAATCGAACCGTCAGACGTAACTTAATCCTAAGGCAACCACAATTCACTGGCCGCGGGGTCCGAAAACGTGATATTTGAGTTGCCTGGCCGGGGCGTAATAACGAACGTGGCATCCCAAAGATCCCATTATCAAATGTCGTCTCAGGCGGCGGTAGTTGTCATTGTATGATGTTCGGTCAGACGGTTAGATGTATAATTTAGCAGTTCGAGTACTTGAAATTTTAATTCCACTCGCTAATTGTTTTTACAGCTAATTTATTTATATGGAAAAAGTTGAGAAATAATACTTGCACCATCGAGATGTCTTTGATGTAGTTTTAGCAAGAAGTTCCACAGAGAAAAAACCATTCACCTTGACCGGGACGCGAACCCGGACCCCATGATTTCCGGCCAGGTGCTCTACCAGCTGAGCTACCAAGACGTCTTCTTTCTCTGTGGAAATCAACGAGGCTTAAAGGAACTAGGTGTTAACGGACTGCAGGACATATCATGTCACAATGCAGCCGTAGTCGTGCGCAAGGCGCCACTGTCCACGAGGCTAAGCCGAATTTGAAACACTAAGGTGCTTACTTAAACGAATTCAAAGACCGCGAAATGGCCGCGGAAACTTTAGCGGCGTCACCCGCTTAAAATTGCACTACAGCAAGAAGTTCCACAGAGAAAAAATATTCCCGGTCAAGGCGAATGATTTTTTGTCTGTGGAACTTCTTGCTATAGTGCAATTTTCAGCGGGTGACGCCGCTAAAGTTTCCGCGGCCAGTTCGCGGTCTTTGAATTTGATGTAGCTTATTTGGAACAGTCAAATTTGGAATTGAAGAAAATATGATAATAAAACAGCATAATAACCAGGTGGGTAGTGCGTTGGGCTACTGAAGAGAGGTCCCAGATTTTAATCCCAGTTGAGGTCTTAGGACATGACCAGCCAAAAGTCAAGTCATGCTATTTTCTTGGTACCATCTTTCTGGAAAACCACAGGTGGTACAGGGAAAGAAACTAGCCCACCTGACCTGATGTGTGAATTTCATTCTCGATTAGGCTTAGTACTTGGTGAGCTCTACTCTCACAATTCAGATGAACCTTCACAAGTCGAACAAGAATTTTAAAAATTATGATATTGCAACCGAGCTCAAAAATTATTCATATGTTTACTTTGTAAAATGTAAAAAATTATTCATATGTTTACTTTGTAAAAGGTATGCACCTATCCTCAGACAAGTCCAGCTAAACCTATGCTGAAAGATTTTCTGAAAATCAGTTTTTTTCCGGATATAATAGGTGGCAGAAAGAAAGGAACTGCCCCCCTAACGACTAACTTTTGACTTTAACACTGTGTTGGACTTAATTCTGATTATGCCACAGGTGAACAATAAATTATCACCAAAAAAATTGTTATACATGTCCAAAATTTCATCTTTGAGGAGAAAGGAATAAAAGGTGAAAATTGGTCCTCTAATCAAATTAGTTTGTTTTTCCTTCAGACTTCAAAAGGTACCTATTCTATGACATGAAACCAAATGTTGAAGGATAAGATACTGATAGAAAAATACAACTATAAAATGGTAGTTCAAGTTGAATGCATGTTATCAAGAACTGCTGTTTAAGTACCTAGGTAATTAAAAAACAAAAATTATAACTTTCAATTTATAGATTGTCCGCCCAGTGAGTGTCTTCCTGGCGGTGGATGTCCAGAATGATTTCATCTCAGGTTCCCTCAATATCAGCCGATACTCTGCACAGCAGAATGGAGAAGAGGTATGTTAAAAGATATACCTACCATTTCAGAATATAACATTATAATGTAAAAAATGTGAAAATCTACTTTCTCTAAGCCTAAGCTTTAAACATGTAAGTATTATGTAAAACAACCATGTATTTCAAAAAGTATTCACAAAACTGCAGCTTATCTATTAGTTATATTATTATTTTTTGCAAGTTACCTACTGTAGTCAGGTTGGCATTGTGCTGGCCTGGCAATTCCTATAAACCATGGGTTTGAATCCCACGCAGGGTATGTGTGTTGTGTGTTTGTCTCAAGATAAATATCTTAGTTTTGACAAGGCTAAATAACAGCTGTTTATTGTTTCTAGAAACAACTGGAGTACTAAAAAATGAAAATCTAATACTATGTACCACTAAGCTAATATTTTCCCAAATGTAAAGAATAAATAGTAAACTCATGATGCATATTTGTGGTGAAGAGGGATGTAAATACAAGCACCCATAAGTAAGCAGATTGTAGTATTAATTAGGTACCCCCACATTCTTATTATCAGGGCTCCTATGAAATCGATAATACATTGAAAACAGGATGAAGATTTATTGTTGTAATAAGATGTTTTTCCAGAGGAGGATATTATAAGGAAATATGAAAATAATTTACATATCATTTTTCATTCTCTATATTTCTGCTTTTCATTCCATGAATGTTTTGATTTATGGTCAACAAACGTTTCTCTAGATAGGTAGTATTTATCCCAGGGATATTCACATTTGTTTTTATAAATATTTAATTAGAAATTGGTTCATTATATGGTAAAATGAACAGTTTTTCATTGCAGAATAATAAATAACTTTTCTGTTATCTCACACAGAACTTTTTAATTTTGCTTGAATCTCGTTGCTACCTCATGTATTCAACATGGAAACATAAGAGGCAGTAAGAAAAATAGGGGTTCAATTAATGGAAGTCAGTACACTGTCGATTAAAGAGATTAAAATATTATTAAGGTTACTATTAAGTAACATCCAATTCTTGAGTCTCTGGCTAGCATCAGGTTACATTGCCGTCATAATGACTGGAAACTAAAGAGGGGCTCGGCAGTTTTCGTAGCCACTTTCAATGCCCATTGGATGAGTGGCTATGCTGCTTTGGGGTCGTGCGTACGCAGCAGATGGAGAGAACCCAAGATGACAGCCTTCTGCATTAATTCTAAAAGTCTGCCTGTGCCACACAGACTGGAATACACTTGATGTTATTCACCAGCAATCCCTTTACTCCTCCAAGCACATCTATGATGAGGACTACTAACTTAACAGACTGTCCAGGGTACACCTTTCGGAGATCAAACAGCAGGTCTTGATATTTTGTCAATTTCTCCACCTCCCTCATGTCCATGTTCATTTTGGCAGGTGCCGAAAACTCGATCACGAACATGGAGTAGGAGAGTTGGTAGAGGAGAATGATATCAGGCTTAGTTGCCGTCAACTGCCTGGTGGTGGAAAAGAAATAATTCCACCAGATTTTACATTTATCGTTCTCCATGACCGACTCAATCTCTCCAGGTGCATATGGCAGCACAGGTGTTTCGTCCAAGCCACAATGGTGCCACAGGTGAAAATATAACACCTGCAGAGCTGCGTTGTACTAAATATGCTGACTTGTGTAGAAACTACAGCCGGAGAGTAGATAACTCAATGTCTCCGGCTGGGCTCGGCACGCTCTGCATCTCGTCTGCTACCTCCACCTTAAATGTAAGGCATCGGAACACGAGGGTGTTTATGACACCATCCTGGCATGCAAGGATGAATCCTTCGGTCTCGGACTTCAAAGCTTCAGACCCGCAGAGCGTAGGAAGGCAAACCTCAGCTCTTACAATAGCCTATGCTTTTCCATATTTCGATAGAAACATCCATGCATAGGCTTATCGATGTGCGCCGTCAGCAAGGTAGAGCTTGAGAGTGTCTGCCTTCAATGACAAGATGGACGTGTTATTGTCGCTTCCATCAGATGACAGGTCGAAGTCCAGACCAATTTCGTATGCTGTCCTCTTTGCCACCTGGAAGAGAAACGCCCCTGCCCCAGCCATCTCATGTTCTCTTGCGAGACACATCAGGGGGTCTGTGCTGTTTAGAACCTGGTATACTGTACCCAGGACAACTCTGTTATGGAGACACTCCAGACTCAATAGGCCTCGACCACCTACATGGCGAGAGAGATACAATTTAGCAATGGAAAATTTCGGATGAAGACTTCTAAAGATGGCCATCATTTTCCTCGTTCCCCTGTCAAGGATCTGCAACTCATTGACGTTCCATTTCAAGCAACTGAAGGTGTACAGCAGTGTTGGGACTGCAAACATGTTAGTGGCCCATATCTTGTTCAGGCCAGACAGCTCAGAACTCCAGATTTTCCTGAGAGTCTGTCTGTACTTGGTGGTAAGTCTTTCCTTCATTACTGCCACCTCCTGCATTTGGCGCTGGGGAATGCCTAGATAATTGTAGCTTTCGTCATTGTCGAGGCTCCCGCCAACGAGTTGCATGTCTTCCTTGTTTTCTGAAAGTCTTCCTCTCACCAGGTGGATGGTTGTACACTTGTCCAATCCAAACTCCATCCCTATATCCTCACTGTATTCCCACACTGTGTCCAGTACGACGCAAAGTTCTTTTGCATTGGAAGCATATAGCTTAAGGTCATCCATGTAAAACAAATGCTTCCTGTCACCTGGAACACCGCACTTGTATCCTCCTCCTTGTCGCAGCCTGAAAGTCAGTGGGAGGAGGGAAATGCAAAACAGAAGGGGGCTTAAACTATCGCCTTGAAAAATGCCACGGTGGTATGTTACCAACTCTCTCGAGACCGATCGCTTGCCTGAGGTCAGGACAAAGCGTGTCTTCCAGAGCGGTAAAAGGCATTGAATACAGGTTACAACCTCTGGGTGGACTTTCATCAGCTTCCGCATGGAGATGAGTAGCTCATACGAAGTGCTGTCAAATGCCTTATGATAGTCCACCCATGCCATTGATAGGTTTCGCATCCTGCGATTCATCTCTTGCAGCCCCTCTGCTCGTACACTTCCTTCCACACAGGCTGGGTATGGGGGAGGATTAGGTCGCCCAAGATGGAGGTGGACTCTCGCCTTATATACAGCATTGAGGCATATTAGGGTGGTAGTTTTTAGGATCAGACAAGTCTCCCTTTTTGGTATTAGAACTGTACGACCCTCAGTCAACCAAGGAGGAATTGGTTCACTCCCTGACAGAAAGGACGTGAAGATTCTGGCGAAATGTTTATGGGTGGAAGTGAACTTCTACCACCAAAAGTTGTTCACTGCATCCATTCGAGGGGCAGTGAAGTTCTTCTTGCAGAGAAGGCCCTCTTCACGTCACTTTCTGACACTGAGAGGGGTCCATCCATGTCTTGTAGGTGGTGGTCACAAAACTCTTAAAATGGCGTAAAGCCAGAGTGTCTCCATTGAATGCCTTTGACGTTTCATAGATGTCCTTCCAGAAATGCTCTATATCCTTGACAGTTGGCGGAGAGTGGACAATAGGCGGAGGTGGCCGAAAGAGTCAGTACAGCTGAAGGAGAAAGGTTCTCCCTCACAGACCTGCTCCTCTTGAGGAGTTTTTTCTTGGTTGTGGTGAGCACCCGCACTCTGTGGTAAGCAGCAAACTTTTATTCAGTGTGTGATAGTGATGTCTGAGACTGCGCACAATGCGTCGAACTTTGGGTGTAAATGTTCGCCCAGCTGTAATGTATTCTATCACACACTGAATTCTTGACGTCTGTTGTCGTGCCAGCATATTCTTGGCATTTAACTTTTTGAGCCTTGTAGCTGCCTTCTCCTCCCAAGGGGTGTTCTTCTGGGAGGAGGCCATTATTTTGGCAGCAGCATAGACCATGCAGCATAGACCGTACAGAGGTCTGACATCTCTGTCAGGATCTTGTCTATTAATCCATCCATTCTGGACAGTTGGGTGTCCCAGAAATAAATTTCCAGATGGAAATTTCTCTGCCATGTTTGGTCCTCATCATAGACAATTGTGCTCCTTAACCATGCTCTCAGTACAGAGCCAGACTAACCATCTTCCCCATCACGAACTTGAGATACCAACATAAGTGTGGGACTCCAGTCAGCCAATGTATTTGCTGCTAGTGTCAGGGAGGTATGTTCAGCCGGTGGTGTTATACTCTGACGTCATATTTGGTGAAGTGACTCCTTTTTTCGTAGGTGGTTGGACTGATCGTGCAAGTTCTGCTGCGAAAGTTGGTGGTGTTCTGGATGCATCTCACACCACAAAAAGTGCATCCATGTACCCCCTACGTTTGGGATCGCTGGCAGCATAGCATGCCAGTAGGTCGCCTCTTAGGATATCTGTCCACCTCATACGAGCTCCCATATGCAGTGGTCTGTTGTTTCCACCACACACAACTCCACTAGGATCCCCATCCGAGAAGGGGCCAATTGTGGGTGGCTTTCCTGGTACTCTCTCTAGAAACCAGTGGAACCGCGAGTGGGGTGGTTAGCCCCACAAGCAGACGGCCACCATTAGCCGGCCGAAGCCATTACTGGGGACGCCACGAGGAGGCTGGTGGTCCGGTTTTGACCCCTTAAAATATTATTATTAATCTGTGAAAACTTCGTATTTTTTCTTTACATTTTTTAGGCAATCTTTGCCCACGCCATATGAGAAATTTCAGAGGGTGTTCCTCATTGATCCATATCAATATGACTTTGTCTTTGACTCTTTTTGCTTGCCACAAGATAATTAGCTATTTCCAAGTTCCAACCAGTGGGACATGGCATTTGAGCAACAATGTCCATTGACCACAAAAATTCATCCTAAAGAAAAGAAGATAAGTATCAATAGAAGTCAAATATGTTGATTCTTTATTTTACAAAATATAACTCAGTTACCTTTTACTGCCAGCAAGCTGATATATGGTTGTGAGAAAACTGCCAAGGGCTGATATATTGGCTTACAATACATCATTACATATTTGTAATATTATATTTCCTTCCAATCAGAGACAGCATGAATGATTTTTCACTTTCATAAAAACTGAAATATATCGTCAACGTTGAGACAAATGCATAATTTATATATTACAATTAAGTGCTTCAAATATGTATATGTAAAATTCATAATCTTACAAATTTATTGGAAATGAGCTCGTCAGTTTTCACACAGCCTACCTTAAAGGGACTGGCAGTAAAATGGTTAATTATGAATGGTATTATAAAGGTATTATCTTTTCAATAATTCATATGCATAACTTTTTGGCCTTTTTATGTCTGGTTAATGTAAAAGGACAGTTGATGTGAAATATTTGGTCTTAGTGACAGGGATGGAAGAATATGTACTTCAAATACTTTTCATGCATGAAAATATTTAGCAAGACACCATGAAATAAAATGTGCCATAAATATACTGACATACTATAGAGAGAAATTATTGATTTTTTCAGGTAATAGAGCCAATAAATGCTCTACTGGACACGGTGCCATTTGACGCTGTGTTCTACTCTTTAGACTGGCATCCAAGTGACCATGTTTCTTTCTTCGACAACTTATCTCAAAGAAAACTTCATTCATCTAGCCCGGTAAGAGATTGAATGAATTTAGAAAACATTTATGATGACAATTTGGTGCCTCCTCTTGAAATTTTACTACATTAAAAGTCAAACTATCTCTCTGGTATTTTCTGTTTGGTTTTCAATTTCCAGCATTCAAATTCATGGAATGTCCTAGTTTAAGTCTCCAAAATTGCAAGTGGCTAAAAATCTTAAACATAATATAGAAGTAATTCTATACCTATGCAGAGTTTCCCGAAATAAAAAATGATTTCACAAGAAACGCTCATCCAGGGGACAAAATTCTTTACAAACTCGGCTGAGCAAGATGAGGTCAAAACAGAACAAAAGTATGAGAACCTAACTATAACAAACAATTTATTTCAACAAAAATAGACAAAGCAAGTACAAACCAACAATTGAAATATTCTTCCCAATTCAGTTATTAGACTTGCAACAGTAGACTATGGCCCCTAGGAGACTCTCGAGAATGACGAAATCTCCGAAAAACTCACTCGAGATTGGCGGACATAGCCAAGAAGTGAACTCGTTTCCGTCTCAACTCGAACAGAGGGCGTGAGAGGGGAGGTAGTTTCTGGCATAAGGAAGGGGTGTTTTCGGCAAGGTCAAAGTGGAATGGGGTTATATATGGGAACAGTCGATAGGTAGATTAGGAGGGGAGGGAAAGTGGTATGGGTGAGGTGGGCAAGGTGGAAGTTTATCATTGGAGCATCAGGAACTCTTTTTTGACTCCAGCGGGAGAACACCAATTAACGTCTTGTACGATGGCCAAACTTCTGGTCTTCATCCAGATTCAGGGGGGATATATAAGTGATGATCGGACTGGTGAGGGAAAGGAGCGGGCGAAAGGATGCAGACGAAATCGATGCATTTTGGAATCGTAGGCATTGATGGCATCATTGGCTCTGCCTGTCATGCAAGTCCTTCGGCTAACAATAAGTCCAGAGGGTAAATAATCTGCCGAGGGGTAATGTACAATGAGGGGAAAGGCAGGGGGTACTAAAAAAATGCCACAACTATAGAATCGTCTTTGGGATATATCATTTGCTTGAAAAACAGCTTTTCACTAGTTAATGGTAACGTGCACAGACTAAGCCATTACTTCAATATGGCTGATCGTTCTTCATTGTGCTTGACAAATATATTGCAAGGAGCATATGTATAAAACTTGATCCTCACTTTTGATCCCAATAGCTGACAATTAAAATTATTCATACAATCATGCCAACTTTTACCACAACAGGTATCACTTGAGGAGGCTAAAATGTTCGACACTGTCGTATTTGAGGGTCCACCTCAAATTCGTCAGAAGCTATGGCCAAGGCACTGTGTTCAAGAGTCTTGGGGAGCAGAGTTACATAAAGACTTGAAGGTGAGGAAAAACATCAGTACCTTTCATCATATCCATGTTGCAGAGGCTGAATATTTGAAGAGAAACCAATTTGAAATGCTTCAACATTGAATTGAAGCCATTGTTTAAAATAGGGTTAAGTTACCATAATTGTGAACCATTCTGTTTTAATGTACACATTACACTACAAGTGGCTCTGATATTGTTCTCCTGTCCACATAGATTTTTTAAATTGTTCATTTATCTGGTATTAAACAACAGCTAAAAAGGATCAATTAAGAAATAAGAACAATATTTGGTACATCTTCTAGACTGTGAGTTTAAAATGAAATGCAATTTAATCATTAATAAAAAAAATAGAACCATTTGTAATGCTAATTCAGTATTTGATGTTATGCATCAATTGTCTCCATCATTGCTTCTGAAATTAAAAATTACACCTAATTGTTCTTCAGCTCCTGATCACACTCTTCTTACTTCATCAAGATGGCCAAGATGTGATAAAATACGTAACATTCTTAAATTGCATCATGCGATTCAGAGAGGGGTGATTTATCCCTCTTTCATAAGGGAGTTGGGTTGGGGTTTAGACATCCCAATCTAGAAGGCAGAAATAATTAAATATATAACATATCCCTTAGAAAAAAATACTATGGAACTATATATAGTGATTATATATAGTTTTCTATAATCACTATGGCTATAGTCCTATAGTTATTTGGAACATAGTGATTATAGGACTATATATAGTGATTATATATAGTGATTATATATAGTTTTCTATAATCACTATGGCTAAGGTATTTGGAACATACCCATGTAGCACAGACGGCTGGGCCAACGTTTGGTCATGAGGATTCCTATATTATTATTATACTAGGTGCAGCGGTTGGCCAACCATTATTCGTATCCGTTTTGCCAACTGTTCCCCAAAGGAACAAAATTGAAAAAAAAGGAAAATGAAGGATCGTGATTCTCACTTACTGAATGATTAATATCTTTATCTCACATACTACTTATACCCCTACCTTACGACCTACACTTAACTACTTAGTATTAAGTACTTAGTATCCTATCAACCTTCGACATACGGCCTGACACATTTTCCAATTATGGTAATGATACTGGGAGGCCATATATATACTGCTGCTGGCTGGCATTAAGTCGTTTGTGATTATTAACTTTACTCTAAGATTGAGACGGATAATTTTCACCGTTAAAGCATTTCCCTAATAACCATTTTGTGGCTAAAATTAAGCATGACCATTATAAATATACGTCTCTGATATTCTTTGAACTTTAGGAGAGATAAATAAGAGTTTCCTCCATAATGCTGAGAACCTGTTTTCCGGCGAGCGCACCAGATTTTTCTCTAAGTCCGATACCGTCTACGAGGGACTGAGGAAAATCTTACAATCATGGATATCCATTTGAGAGGATATAAGATGAATGTGACATTTGAATCCATATGAGATGAATAAAAAATAAAATGTTCAGAATGTTTTGCTTTTAAGATACATAATTTGAAACCTCTCTCCTATAGACAGCATGGTCCAGGAGAATATGTCTGTATATGAGAGGTCTATGTAAGTTATGTATGTATAAACTGTATCCTATAGTGATTATAGGAATATACCCTATAGTGATTATAGGACTATAGAACTATACCCCATAGTGATTATAGGACTATAGAACTATACCCTATAGTGATTATAGAAATTTCTATAGTGATTATAGAAATTTCTATAGTGATTATAGGACTATAGAACTATACCCCATAGTGATTATAGGACTATAGAACTATACCCTATAGTGATTATAGAAATTTCTATAGTGATTATAGAAATTTCTATAGTGATTATAGAATTCCTATAATCACTATATATAGTTCTATAGTATTTTTTTCTTAGGGATGCTCTAATATCCTAACAGCTTGCACTTGCATTGATTTAATTTCTTGGTAGCAAACATAACAGTGCTGTTGAAGCAAGAGATCTCTAAAATCTTTTTTAGTTCAGGAGCATTATGCACGGAGAGATGCACAGTGAACAATATTTCCAAAATGAATAAATATGTGGTAAATAGCATTCATACATTCATCCAAGTATCTAATTTCTATGTTTTTACAGCTTCACACTGGACAATTTATTGTTTTGTTTGCAACAGACTTAAATTTCATTCCCTATTCTGTTCTACAGATTTCGGTTCATGAGAAATGTTTACTTGAATCTCTCACCATTTGGCAACACTATCATTCTAGTGGGTCGGGAACTGTAAGAGAAAAATAAACCTTAATGTAAATAATGCACTACTCAAGGGATTTATTTTAAATTATTAACAAGAGACCTTAAATTTTTAATGTGGGGACTAGGGGACCTGGTCTGGCATAAGAGAATGATTATGAAGGGGCCAAAACACAGTTGCCCAACATAGTTCATACAAACTACAACTGATCTTAGAGAGCAAGTTTCATAGTAAAAATGTTTGTGATATACTACTTGCTATAAGACTAGCTCAAATTAAAATATCAGGAGCAGAAATTGTTATTAGAATTTTTTTATCAAAGTTTTAAGAATTAAAAACTTTATTTTAATTACACAAATGAAGATTTTCATTCAGTTGCGTGAATATCACACCGAAGTGTATGAAAAATAGCAACAATTCCTAGATTTAAAACAGTTCACTTAGCCTGGTTACTCTTTGGTGTAATATATTACTTTGATATTTGAATTTGTGCTAATTATTGCTCCAATGTTTAATCATTCAAGGTGGTTGAAAATTCTGTGATGGTATATAAAGGAACTAATCCAGAAGTTGACTCCTATTCTGTCTTCTGGGATAATAAGAAATTGACAAAAACCAGCCTTGTAACTCAACTGGAGCAAGTGAACGCCACTGATATATATGTTTGTGGTCTTGCATACGACATTTGTGTTGGTAAGCCATTCATAATGCAGATAACAACACAACCAGTTTTTCTCTAATGGCACATCTTGAAAAACTTGTGATATGGCCATGCATCAGTAAAAATTTGCTGTTGATGCTTAAATATTTTTGTTAAGAGCACATGTATATAAGAGATGTTTTCTTCTTGCAATTTAACTAAATTAGGAACATGTGTATTATAAAAGATGGATTCATGTGATGTGTCAAATACCTCATATTTTGTACCAATATTTTGCTCCAGTCTTATATTTGGTATTCCAGATCACCTTAAGTTTTTTAACTATGAGATTTTTCTTGCTTTGGACAATATTATTTGAAGAAAACTTGCTGGTAAAATGCTATTCTACCCTTATACCTACTGCTTGTTGCCTGATCTATTGGCCATTTTTCTTTACTTTTAGATATTTGCCACAATGATGGGCCTCAACTGCCTCAAATAGTTACTATATCACATAATTTATCATTTTCTGAACCCAAAAGTGTATCATCATCATTTAGATAAATATTTTATTCACTAAAACTAGGCTCTTAAATTAATATAAAATTAAGAATCTTATAATTTCATCAAAATGGACATGGAAGTATTAACTCAGTCTACCTGTAAGAGGCTAGCAGTAAAAGAGTTTAAGCAATGAAAAATGAAATTATTCTTCTCTTCTGGCAAAGAGATAGATATATATTTCATTTGGTCATATTTGTCACAGGTATAAGGGTGCATTTTCCTGAATGAGGCTCATCCTGGATTCAACAGTAGAGATCCACATTATCCCTATAGAGGGAAGTTGATTTTTTTCTGGGATGACCTCTTTTCAGGCTGGTGCAATAGAACTTAATAATATTACATGAACAGGCATGCTCATTCACATATGCATACTGTTAACAAAGCTTAGACTAAATAAAGCCTTTTATGTATGCACAGGTGCAACAGCTGCCGATGCTTTGGTGATAGGATACCGTACAATTCTAGTAGATGATTGCTGCAGAGGTGTCGACTTGGAAGACATTGAACGTACAAAAAGAAATGTTATTTCTAATCATGGTGTCATCGTTAACTCTTCACAGGTAAGTATAACTAAATTATAATGATTAATTAGATAACCACAGTACTTTCCTACGGAGATACTTTACTAATCATAAGGTTATATGCACTAAGTTTCCTAGGTGTTCTAATAAATTAAATCATAAGTGCTGAAATCTTTGTGAGAAACTGCTGAAGCTTGAAGACAAATGAAATTTTCATTCCCATAGGTGAAAGCAATGGTTGAAGGAAGGGACAGACGACCTGAATTAGGTTATAAGCTGGCACTGGAGTTGAGAAAGAAAGAAAAAACACTGCAGGAAGAACAGCAGACAGAAAGAACTGAGGAAGATCATCAGGAATAGAATTAATCCAGCTATTTTCCTTATTAAGCTGAAAGACTTAAATGGTTTCAGCATACTTATTACAGTAAGGCTGAAATAAATATGTACTTAAGGTTTAATTGTCAAAGCAACCTTTGAAGTGAATCAAATTTATCAAGGTCCACAATCCGTCCACCAGTTGTATATAGCTATCACATTTTGCCAACTCATTTATTAGTTTCAAGAGCTTATTTTAGACTTCCCCATGTTCTCCAAGGACAAAAAAATGTTTTTACCTCAGTACAAACTGCATATTTTAGTCTTTAAGTTAAAACTATTTATTGAACTATGCATATCATAAGGGGCTATTTATAAATTATGCAATGCCAAAGGAGGGGGGGGGGGTGATCAGGCCAACTGCTATGATGCACTATTATTGACAGAAAGGGGATCCTGCTTTCTATTACATCAGGAGAAAGATACATAACTCATTCCTTGTTCAAATAATAATGATGAAACACACAACACATAATAAGTAAATGTTATTGAGAAATAAGTAACTTATTTATGAAACAATCTAGTTTTATATCATTCACAGAAAAGAGAGGGTTCATTGTCGGCGGGGATCTTAAAGAATGCTATCGAGTGTTATGGGAAGGAAGGAGGGGGTTGAAGAAAGTGGGTAATCAGCTCAGTGTAATAATGGATAGTCCCTAACTCATACATATATAGCCATGTCCAGTATCAATGGTGAATATTTTTTGCACTGTGTTGATTACTCTGCCTTTGATAAGTGTAACACCACATTTAATGTTGGTTATCACACAAATCTGGAGCAACTAATTTGATTTATTATTTTAGATTGTATAGAGTAATTTACGAGGTCTAGATACCATCTGAAACTCCCCACAAAAACAGTGGATAGGTTATTCAGACAGCACAAACTGATAATTTGTTAATTAGAATTGCTCATGAAAAAAGTGTGCTTAGGGATCAACAGAGGCTGAAAGCATAATAACTGCTTTACAAGCCATCAGTAACACTTCCTTGCAAAAAACTATCACTAGTCTATAGATCTCCATTACCACCACGGAAGAAACATCATCACCAAGTCAGTGGTAACATCACTAATACTAGGATCTATATTAATGACTTGCAGTGCTGACAAACAACAAAATCAGTAAAGGAATCAATACTAATTTTGTCCTAACATCTGTCCTTTAGTAGCTCTGAATAGAATAGTGATACTTTCTTGCTGAGCTAATTCATATATCACAACACCTTATACATTCCAGATTTTCCTCTTACGTGTTTTCCTGTCCATTCAACATAACCAATAGGTACGTTATTTTCAAGAATAAACTTGAAAAAGAAATTAACCTCCTGGCACTTGTCACGCTTTAAGTTTACAGTAATTAAGCATATAAAACAACAAAAAATATACAATATATACATAGATGGTCACATTCCAAAATGGCTTACTTCAAAAGTTTGTCATGTTATTTAATGTTTGTCAACTTCATTCAACAATAAAAGGAATTAGAGCTGACAAAAATCATATAATGAATAAAGTAGTCCTCTCATAATTAACCTATTCAAAGCAGAAAGCATTTGAGCATTTGTCTAACTTTCCTACAGTAGTCATGAATGGTTGTAGCAACTTAATTCAGGGCAAATCATTATTTGAAAAATATACCTTAAAGCCACAAAAATACAGTAATCACACATAAAAATCAGGAAATTTCTTGTTCAAGTATCCTGGAATAGTTTTGCTCCATGATTGCAGATATTAACCAAAATCTGTTCCTTTAAAGATTGTATCCAAAATAGTATTCTCATTTAACTGCCATCCAAATTATACATTATTTTTAATAATTATTGTAATAGACAACATTAGAGTAAGAGGAATGAATGTCACAGATAAATAATTTCAATGGGTAAGCTGCTAAGAGTTTTATTAACGATATACTCTTAAATCCAGAAATTTAAAAATTAGATGCCATATAAAAATCTAAAATTGGAACTAATACAATTGTGATGTAATTAAGACTAAATTAGATGATTATGGTACTTAAGATTTAATATTCAATAGGTATGTAAAATAAAATGGGATGCATGCAGACAAAAAATGTAAGCCATTATAATTCAACTTGAAGTATGACAGGTATGTACATGCATCTATATGTATGTACTTAACTTTTTCTCAAATATGAGTTCTCATGGAGGCAATGGAAATAATAACGAATGGGAGAGTTTCAGCAACAACCAAGGATAATCACAATACTCATTTCCCTTCCTTGGGACACAAGATCTCTCCTTGTAGGGCTATCATAAAACCCTTGAGATGTACGGTATCTACACACGCATTGCCTTGCAGTTAAGATGAAAATTTAGTTTTGTAAATGAATGTAACAGCTAGAAAGCTATTTTTAAACATACCGAAAAATAGTCAATCAGGTTTGCCCTTAAAGTTTTACCTTCAGGTAAATGCATGTATACATATAGTTGGGCAATAACAAAGGCAGTCAATGCCTAAACATTGTTAGTGATGATCAGCTTATGAAACTGTTATATTAATGGAAAATCTTATTGCATTTCCAAAAGGCCTTTTACCTGGAACAATCTGTGGATACTGTGCTTAAAAATCAAATGTAAAATAAAATATTCCATGTTTAATCTTGCTTTTGATTCAGAGTTCATCTTTCAGTTACCCTTTCAAGTCAGTTGACTTTGATAGACAAGTTCATCTCCTGTCCTGGAGACTTATTCAGATCAAGTAGTATTTCATTCTGGCCAGTATAACGTGCTTCTGGTCACTGAAAATCCTAATCTGAATGCACCCAGGATTCAAGAGCCTTAATTTTGTGTTAAAGTACTATCATCATTGAGTACAGCCCAGTTCAGTGAATTTTTCAAGAGTGTGAGCCAGCTGGAATTTGTGCATACTACTCAGCAGGCCACAGAGTTGGTGCCCGAGGTGCATCACTGATGGGTATTGGTTCACACGTAGTGTGCTATAATCCTTGCTTTCAGTCTCCCATTCTGAAATAGTTCAGTTTGTTGCCATGTCTAGGTGGTGCCTAGCACCTGCTTGCATTGTATGCCATTCGGGTGAGAATGGAAGTAGTATCGCCAGGATAGGTATCTTGTAACTTGTTTGTGCCACAAATGTGATTTGCACATTTATTGTTATATTTACTTTATTGTTTTCCATCAGTCAACAAGTAAATCATCCAAAACGCCAAGTGAAAAAGACACACAGCCAAAATGATTGATATGGAAATCATGATACTTCGATCTGTGAGCTGCATATCAGCTACTTTTCTCTCTGTAGGTATGTCTAGATAAGCATCTTCTACTGTTACCAAGTACATACATAGATTTGGACTCATTTTTTTGGAACTTAGAAAATATATATAAGCAGAACCAGGGAACATAATAATGGCAGATTGGCTCCTCCATGGGAGAACCTTTACTTTAATCATGTGGTGTGAAGCTAGATGATGATTCGCCAGTACAGACAGCCATCAGCAAAACACGCAAGAAAAATAGTACTGGATCTAACCTTGAAATCAAGCAAGCTAGCCATCAGGGCAGCCAGCAGCAGTCGGATGTTCCAGCAAGCGAGCACGCACAGCACCCATCAGGACACCAATCTAGATACACATCTCGGAAAATGCACCTTGTGAACCAGGTTAAAGTATATACATACTAGAAGGATAAGCACCTCCACATAACTATTTTTTTTAGAGTTAGTTTGGGGTAGGGGACCTGTAAGGGCAGCAGGAATATTTTTAATTTGGCCTCATACATGCTTGTCAATTAATCATGTGGAAGGGGGAAACCTCAAGTAAGGCAAGCCTTCATTTTATTATTCCAGTAGAAGCTTATAAAACAATGGCTCTGGGGAGTCGAAAAATCACTCACTATAGCAAACTCTCATACTACAAAAGATGTTTAAATAATATTTGCACAGCCAATTCCTCCAACTTTGTTGGAATAACAAATTCTATGTATATATAGGGCTGTTAGTGTGGTTAATAACCACAATAAATAAAAGCCTAGATACTGCTAAGAAGAATCTTAATGTTGTTGCGATGACTTCATTTTTTAACCTCTTTAAAATCTATGTATCAGGTTATGGGCCCAGGCCTTTAAGCCCTAATAAGTATATTTTCCGTTTTCTCCATGATCGTAAAATGTCGAAATCTTGTCGGAAAACTAAACTACACACTAAAGAAGGATGGCGGAATATCAAAACAACAGGTTCAGAATTTCTTTGTTCGACAGAACCAAATATGACGACTAGAAATTTTGAATTGAAATATTACTTGATGAACTCAATCTTTTATCACCCACTGATGAAGAATCTAGTTATCTCGGACCATACCTAAATGAATCATCATCAGAATGTACAGCCCAGGAAGCAGCCAATGAGGTTGAGGTAACAAATGAAAATAAGTATTACAGCAAACCTTACATTCAATGTCATAATTATGGTAAACCAGGTTATATTAGAGCTGAGTGCAGGAAAGGTAAAAACAAAAATGGGCAAGCTCATGCAGCCAAAGAGGACGAGGAACCACTGGTAGATAACCGTGGATTCAGATATACAGCACATGAGTATGGTGACAATGGGGGAGGAATCAACTGCTATGAGGATAAGTTCACTACCTGAAAGTGAAGTAACCTTTACTTTAGACTCTGCAGCTACCGAGCATTTGGTTGGGTAACTAACTCCCCTCAGTAATGCTACTTCACTGAAGATACCCAATTACATAAAAGTTGCCAAAACTGGTCAGTTGATGACTGCCAAGGAAAAAGGGGATATCATGTTTTTACTAATGTCAAATGGGTTGACTTGCACATAGCCAATGTGTTATTGGTACCCGATCTTGAAATGAATCTGCTGTCTGTTTAAAATTGGATTCATGTGGTTATGATGTGGTTTGCAGATGGAAAGGGAACAATACTGAAAGGTGGAGTGGCAGTTGCCAAGCACTATGGAAAATTATATAACATTACTTTTCAGAGAAGAGACACATCTTGCCTTACCATGGAAGTTGAAAATCTGTGGCACCAAAGACTGGGGCACATTTCCAAGGATGGCTTGAAGAAATCAACCACAATGGTGGTTGGAATTAAAGAGGGTACATTCAAGGATCCATGTATTTTTTTGCTGGAAAACAAACAAAACAGCCACACTTACATGAAAAAGCCACAGCCACACATCCACTAGAGCTGGTACACAGTGATCTCATTGGACCTATATCTCCAATTTCATATGATGGGACGAAATATGTGACGACATTTGAGGATGGCTATACCCAATTTACAGCAGTGTTCTTTTTAAAATATGTCAGAAGCCTTCCATTACCTTAAGATTTATTAAAAAAGGCAACAACTCATTTAAGTGTAAAGCTGAGTCGTTTCAGGAGTGATAATGGTAGGGAGTATGTCACTAATGAAATGAAGACCTATTTTGAAGAACAAGGCATACATTTTGAATTTGCAATTCCATACACACCTCAGCAAAATGGAGTGGCAGAATGACTGACTCATACAATGCTTGAAAAAGCAAGATGCATGCTACACAGCTCTGGGATATCTAATGCTTTGTGGACAGAAGCATTACCCATTTACTGCTGTATACCTATGAAACAGGACTCCCACAAAAGTCCTGGAAAAAGAAGTTCCAGATCATCTCTGTTATGAGAAGAAACCAGATCTTAATCATGGCAGATTTTTGGATGTGCAGCCTACCTGCATACCCCAATTGATGAGTGGTAAGTTGGAACCAAGATGCAAGAAATATATTTTTGTTGGGTATTGTACTAATGGGTACAGAATTTGGCATCTGGATTTGAAAAAATAATCAGAGGAAGAGATGTAACACTTGATGAAAAGAAGTTTCCAGCTAAGAAGAAATTTGGATACTGGGATGAAACTCAAGACATCATTGGAAAGGAAAAAACTCACCAGAAGAGACAGACCAGGATTCAGGTAGAGAATCAGAAGTAGAAAATAAAATCAGGTCAACCAGAGAAAGAAGACGACCTATCCACTTAGAAGACTATGGTAAAGAATACGGAACTGCATGAACAATGAGTGCCGAAGCACATTTGGGTGAAGTACCTGAAGATTTCTCCAGTACCTCAGTACAAGAGGATCAAGGGAAGTGGTACAATGCAGTCAACGAGGAAATGAAGGCACTTCATTAAAATGAAACCTGGTTTTTAACTCCACTTCCCCCAGAAAGGAAAGCAATTGACTGCAAGTGGGTTTTCAAAGTAAAGCAGACTAAAAATGGTGACATCCATCACTACAAGGCTCATCTTGTTGTGAAAGGATGTGCTCAATTCAAAGGATAAGACTAGAAAGAATACTTACCGGTAGCAAGTCTGGTAACCCTCGGAGTCCTGCTAGCAAAATGCAATCAAGAGAGACTCTATGCAGAGCACCTGGATGTCGTGAATGCATTTCTTCATAGGAACCTCAGTGAAGATATTTCAATGAAATAGCCAGAGGGTTATACTGAAGGAAACAGAGAACTGGTCTGCAAAATTCAGAAAAGCCTCTATGGTCTCTTGCAGGCTCTATGAGAATGGAAAAGGAAATTTGATTCCTTTATGAAATGACTGAGCTTCACTCAGTCTCAACATAACTGGGGCTTGTATCAAAGTTAATGATAACAGTGTAATTTGTGTACTTTGTTATGTTGATGATATTATTGTTGCAACTGGTTCTCAAGATGATTTTCAAAAGGGAACTCAAGAAAGAGTTCAGAATGATGGATCTAGATCTCCTAAAATGTTTTCTAAACATAAAGATTGACCAGTGGAGTGACAAAATTTTCCTCAGCCAGTAGTCCTATATCAGCAATCTGCTACAGCATTTTGGCATGAAAGATTGTCATCCAACCAAGACTCCAATGGAAGCCAAACCTGTAACAACCTTGGAAGGCCTCAGGATAATTAATGAAAAGCCTTACAAAGAACTAGTATGGTGTCTTATATATTTGATGCATGCTACACGACCAGACCTGAGTGCCTGTGTCAATTTGTCTAGCAGATATCAAACTACAGCCACAGAGGTCCAATGGGTGGGTCTCAAATGAATTTTGCACTACCTAAAGGGAACAAGATTTTAGAAATGGTCTAGTTTTAAGGAGCGATGATCAATACCAATAATAGTGGGATATGCAGAATGTCATATACCGGGAATGACTACACTTGGGAGGCATAAGTCGATATCATAATGAATGCAGTCTCTCCCTCTGCAGATAAACAATGTCATACACTAGGAATCACAAAACTCGGAATGTACAAGTCAATATTACACTGAATACACTCTCACTCTGTGCAGATAAACAATGAATGTCATACTCATAAAATGACATAACTTGGGAGGCTCAAGTCAATATTTCACTGAATGCAGTCTCTCTCTGCAGATAACCAACGAATGTCATATACTGGGAATTGAAGCTGGGACTCAGACTGATAAACAATTTCGACTAAAAAAATATGATTTTGGTTTCACATGTAATAAACAAGCATTAATAACAACTTTGAATGCATAAAAGATCATGATTTCAGTTTGACATGTAATAAACAAGCATTAATGCTTCAGCAAATATTCCACAGAGAAAATATCATTCGCCATGACTGGGACTCGAACCCGGACCCCCTGATTTCCGGTCAGGTGCTCTACCAGTTGAGCTACCAAGGTGTCCTCTTTCTCTGTGGAAATTATAGAGCCTTAAAGGAACAAGATGGAAATGGACTGCTAGACATATCAATGTCACAAAGCAGCCGAAGTCGTGCGCAAGGCACCACCGGCCACGAGGTTACGGCCGACGTTGAAACACTGAGGTGCTTACTTGTAACGAAATTCAAAGATCACGTACTAGCCGTGAAAACTTTAGCAGCGTTACCCACTGAAATTGCAAATATTCCACAGAGAAAATATCATTTGCCTTGACCGGGACTCGAACCCGGACCCCCTGATTTCCGGCCAGGTGCTTCATCAGGTGCATTAATCAGGGGGTCTGGGTTCGAGTCCCGGTCAAGACGAATGATATTTTCTCTGTGGAATATTTGCTGTAGAGCAATTTCAGCGGGTAACGCCACTTAAGTTTTCATGGTTAGTTCGTGATCTTTGAAGCATTAATGCTTGTTCAGGGGAATGAGCATTATCTGAGTTTACTTATCTTTGCCTTAAAAAAGCTTTTGTTCTTTACACCAAGAATCCAGTTCTTCTTTACTACATCAGAATGCCCTGAAGAGCACCCTGGCACAAAACAACTCCGTTTACCCATTTTCAATCGAAGTCTTATTGAAATTGATTATGAGCTCAGTTCAATCTCAACGCAAGCAATGTGAAAATACCCGTACACATATGCCTCACCAGGGATACTCTCTGTGCCCCACCATGACTCTGTGCATCAACAAGAACATTAGTGCAGTCTATCGGCAAGTTCAGAAACCCTGTTAACCTGAGACTATAATAAAAGTACAAGACAAATGAATATACATCAAGGTCAACGTCCTTTATACAGTGTTCATGGTTGTGACACTAAAAGGATCCGACTGTTCATTTAATAACCTCTTTAAAATATCACAAAAATGTAAAGGTTAATCAAATACCAATGTTTAACATGCATATATGTTAACTAGATTTTTAAATTTGAGAACTAAATGGCAAAAGAAAAATAAGATTTTGACAAAAAACTTGAAAAATAAAAAAATTATTTTAGGGGTAAAATAGAAAGCATAAACTTCAAATATGATGAATCACTACGAAGATATTTCATAACATAAAAGAATTAACTCCAATAAAACAATCCAAAAATTAAAAATAATTCAAATTTGAAAACAATATGTACTAGGTATTTAAACAAAATCAAAAATGAAAAAACTAATGAGTTCATTAAAAAATGGAAAGCATATAAAGTTCTGTAAATACTGTGCATGTGCAGGGAACCATCATCAGAGAAGATGAAACTGAGCAGAGTCACGTTGTAAATGACTGAAAGAGAGGATGGCGTGGCATTAATGTGATACTGTAGGTACGCCTGAAGGCAGGACAAATGCTGGGCATAAATGCTGTGCCATTCTCACTTAAAGTGAAAAATAAATAAACACTTAGTTTTTCCACAATATTTTTACTTAAAATTACCATCTTGACTTCTTAGGTCTTCCGTTATTTTTACTTGACGTTACAATGAATTCATTATAATTGATTGATGGATCCCTTTGAATTCAACGTCACAAAGTTGACTTTGTGATTTGATCAAATAACGTGCGGAAAGTGTGCATGAAACATTCAACATGTTTAATTTTTTTACAGCAGAAGAGTTACATTGCATATAACATCATATGGAATTGTAACCTTCCTGACATATAAAGTTTTGTGGGTGATTTTTATTCTCTTGCCTTAATATTCAGAGGGACTTGGAAAACATTGGAATGTGATACAGTAGACTCTTGATAATACAGGGTCAGCGGGACCAGAAAATTAGCACTTTGTAATTTTGAACATTTTCAATAAAAAAATGTTTTCTCGACAAATTAACTTTTGTTTTCTTCGACAACACTTGATAAATTTTTGGTCGTTGTTCATGAAAGCATTCCTAAAAGATGTCTTTGTGTGATACACTGTATCACATGTCTTAAAAGATCATAAAATAAATACCTACTTGAACTTACTATGTAAATGGTTTAAGGTTGGTGATCATAGTGTTGGCAAAATTTCGTTCCACTATCAAAAACGTATGCATAAAAAAAGTTGAACGTTTTGTAATAAGAATTTTATTTTCGGAATCTGCAGTCAGTAGAGACGAGCAACTAGTATCACTGCTAAAAATAAACATTTGATTCTAACATCTATGCAGATGATGGCAGCTGGCCCAACCGCACTTTAGTTGCCCTCTATCACTCAATCATAGCTCAAAAGAAAGCATGAACTAAGCCAGTTTCCATTAAAAAATCATTCACAGGTTATTATTTGCGGCGTCTTACATATTGTCAGCTGAATAAATGATCTTGGGAAGTAATATTGTTACTTTTCTACCATTAAGACCTTGATGACAAATGGGATGTGTTTCGGCATATTTTCCACATAGTCTCCTCAGGCCTTCACATGATGGCCGGGGAGTTTGGGTTTATCATGTACCTGGGGAAAGGGTCTGGTTTCGGAAAGGGAAGGCGTTGTGGGTGTATCTTTATCTGTCTTGCTGAGCTTGAAGGGGGGGAGGGGAAAAGTGGGAAGGGGTGGAGGAAAAGCATCGCAGAATGTTTGTGACGTTCCTTCCTCTTCTTCTGGGCAACCCTGTGGGGCACGTGCAGGTGGTTGATTGAAACTGCTTTGGGTGCTGACTGGAATGGGGAGGGTCAAGGATGCAGCATCCTAGGCTTATGGGTGGGTCTACGAGGGATGTGGTGGGGGAGAAAGGGAAGGGGATGGTCTAGAGGTGTCAGAGGGCGATAGGAGGGGTCGAGGACCCACCTATAAATGAAGGATGCCACATCCCATAACCTCCCCTTTCCACTCAGTACCAGAAACGGTTCCAATCAGGCATCATTCACGCATTTCATCATTTTAATCGGCCACATTAATATGTTAGGTGTCTACACTGGTAAAAATAGTTTTGCTGAAGCAATTTTTCACTGAGGTTCGTAACAAGAAATTCCATTTGTTCCTGGGGAATGGGTCAGAAGTTTGTAATTTCAAAAAACTCTTATTTTTGAAACTTCGTACTTTTGATTATTGCCATGTATTTATTTTTAGGCTTTTAGTCGGGAGCGGCAGTTTTGCTTCGCATAATCGAAATCTCGGATTTTCGTGCTTAGTATTATCGAGATTCTGTTAGTAATAGGTTTTGATGATGTTATATCATTGAGTCGGGGGGCATGTTTTGAGATTGTAATAAGTGCAGTACATCTACTGCAGGCATGTAAATTGAAGCATATATTTACCCAGTCAATGGTTACCTTTGCACTTAGAAAAAATTGCGAGCCATGAATGTAATGTGTGGGAAGCATGCATGAAGTGTGGGCACAGTATTGCACATTTTCTGCACAGCATATCTTCACCAGCATACTGTTTCGACTTCTTTCAGGTTTACATCTGAAGATGGCCTAAACTGGTAATATCAAGTAAAAACACTGCGGAAAAACTTAAATGCATATTTGCATGTTTATTGAATTATAATGAAATGCTTCCACCATGAAACAGCTGATACACTTGAGCTTGAGATTTAATGTTTCTCATAAGGCAAATGTCATCAATTACAAAGTAATAATTAGTTATTCGGGCATGAAGGATATGAACTAAGAACACTTACAAAAATAAAATAAATTTTAAATATAATAAGTTTCAAAAATATTGATTTATTTCTTTAAACAGAAAATATAAGCAAATGAAACCATATCAATCATCATAATAAAATATACAAGCAGCTGATAACACTACTGATAACTTTTAATAGAAATTATGGATAAAATTAAAAATTCATTTGGTAAATTTCACACATTTTTATATGCCATCTTCCTTTAGGTCTGTACATATATGCCATTTGTCCTAGGGATGGCATATGGTCAAATCCAGGTTGTGTCAATAAATAATCAGTGGAATTTACCACATGAAATTTCCATTTTATCTATATATGTTTCACCAGGTGAAGCCAAAAACTATTTCCTCAGTTTATTAGAAATGATAAAACCTTAAAAGGAAAATTTACTTAAGTATTTACAAAATGGTACAGATATTTAGCTAAAAATAGGTTTAAACTTCACAAAAAGTGATGTTGTATCTCAGCTTAAAACAAATACCTTGGATGCACTATCTGAAAATGTGTATACAACATAATATAAAAGTTACTCCCGACACAGAGTCAGGAGTAACTTTCCTCAAAATTTATGAGAAGAATTAATACTCACAACCTTAACTTTAATTCCCAATCTTGAAATTCACAGCCATAACAAGTTACGTTAATATAAGATACTTCAGTAGCATTATAAAATACATGATAAAAAACCCTGTTTTATGTCCTTGAGTTCCACATAATATTTACACTCAAAATCACGCAGGAAAGGTTCTAATGGCTTAGGAAGATTAAAAGGTGACTTAAATACAACACAAATTGACCCCAGAACTAATGAAAATAACACGAAATAATTGCACGATTACAGACTCATCAGGCAATGACAATAAAAGCAAATGCAAACATAGAAATTATAATTACAGGCCAGGAAGAAACAGTCACTTTTACCAACTGTAGAGTCAATGCAGATGCCTGATAAGATGTAATTCAAAATCTATAATATGTGAATGACCACCCTAAAATATCAATACCTGCTCAGTATTTATGTACGTAGCCCACATCAGTATTTTGATGATGAGACATTATCTGGACTGACATTCCTGATCCATTTGCTGATGATTTTACTGTAGATTTTCCGTGCTTGAATAACAGACACCGGATCCATTGGATTTGATCCACGCAAATCAAGGTGGTGAGCTCCATCTGGAATCACCACTGACAGTACTCCTGATCCTTTTGGACCACTCCTTAGGACTCCACCGGAAGACCATGGATCCAGCAAACCATTGCTAGGGATAAATTAAGTTATTTCAAAAGTTCTTTGAGTGAAAACATGTCTAACAATATAATAAGGGATGTCACTGTCAACATTGCTAACTTCATGATCAAGAAAGATAAGAAAGTGTATAACCTATACCTGCCTCTTGAGCAGAAATAATTGTTACAGCAATTAGCTATATCAGTGAAAATTAAAAATATTTTCAAGAGCACTGCTAACAAAAATAATTGATAAGTATTAAAATTCAATGCAACAATAATTTAACTGGAATGCTTTACTATCATCATCATCGGTCATCAATCCTAGGATTGGTTTGACGCAGCCCTCCACTCGATTCTTCTATTGGCCCATCTCTTCATATTGACGTAGCTCCTCTCTTTTACATCCTTCACAATTTGCTCCATATACCTCATACCAAGCCTGCTTTTTCCATTCTTCCCATTCACTTTTCCCTCAAAGATAGTCTTCATCAGGCCATTGTGTCTTAAGATGTGGCCTATTAAGTTTTCTTTTTGAGGTTTTCAGCAGACATCTCTTCTCTCCCACTCTTCTTAAGACTTCTTCGTTTGTCACTCGATCGATCCATTTTATCTTCATCATTCTTTGGTAGCACCACATTTTAAATGCTTCCAGACTGGACTTCTCTGCTTCTGTTATTGCCCATAATTCTCCAGATGTATGGTTTAATGAAATGTTTCCTTACTTCCACACTTGTATTTACAGCTGCAAGCAGAATCTTCTACTGGTAAAATGTCATTTTTGCTTGGGAGATTCTACTGGCAATTTCTCTTTTACTTTGTCCATCGCTGGTTACTGAACTTCCCAGGTAACAGAACTCTTCCACCTCCTCGATTTTTTGTTTTACTAGTTTAACATTGGTCCTGGCTTCCTTTCTCCTACTGCATACCAATACCTTAGTTTTTTTTTATTGATCTTCAGATGATTTCTGGTCATTATTCTTTCCATACTTCCTAGTGTCTTCTTCATATCTCCTGCTGTTTCTGCCATGACTGCTATGTCATCGATGCTTTACTATATTGCTACTTTAAATGTGCAAAATGTGATTTTTCTCCATTCAGAACAAATAAAAAAATATTTGATTTATTCACCTAAATTCAAAAGCTACCATATCAAAAGCATCTTTTTTGATGCGACTCCCACTTACATTAACAAATATTTACACAACTCAAGGGTCACATGACTAATAACTACCACAACTTTATCTCAACAGGAATTTCTTCCAGGCTACATCCTACATAGGGATATTGTTCAGAGCAATATGGACCCATGCAGATTATGAATGACCCTCAGGGCTGCCAGCTAGTAGACTAAAAAATAAAGTGAATAAAGTGAGAAAAGTGAGTTATTCTCCAAGAAAAGTGAGCAAAAAGTGATATTTTAATGGAAAAAGTGAGTAAATAGTGACAGGCTGTCTTTATGTGCATATCTCGTGCACATGCATGGACAGCCATGGCATCCTCTAATACTCCTTGGGCAACTCTGGCTCCTTAAAAATCCTTTTTCTTAAAAGCATCCTTTAATTTTTGATTGGCTACACCAGTTACTTTGTCAGCCATTTGGTGTTCGCTTTCCTCAGCTGCTTTTGCAGCCCTCAGTTATTCCTGCAGCTTCCCTAAGTTCTTCATATCCCATCTCTAATTTGTCTTTTTCCTCTTTCTTGCAACATTCATTTTCTTCTAAATCCTTTCTGACCAATTAATCTTTCAGCTGTTCGCATTTGGCTTCTATTTGAACATGGTACTTGCCATGCGCGGTCTTAGCCGCTGTTAAAAAATCTGTAGTGATGGGCATACATTCTGATTTGCCTCCATAGTACCTTAAGCCATCTTTTACATTCAGTTGTGCATTCATAGTCCGCTCCTCAATGGCAGAATGCTCTGCTGGAAGTTGACTTCTTGAAAATGAAAAATGCCATTCAACATCTGCACTTCCATGAGCTTGCGAGGGTGGCCTTAACAACTTTGGTTACAAGTGGATACTTGGGTAGATTACAGACGTTCTTCAAGTCAAATACTCAGCTCCAATTATTGCCAATTCTCATAGTATAATCAAATGGCGGTAGATTTTTCCATTCGTAAAACTTTACATTTATCTCGGAGCGCGACATCTTCGATGCCAAGATCAAGCAGTACGATTTTGTACACCACTATAATGCTGCATTAACTTCTACTTTCTTTTATTTTGCAGCTGGAGGCATTCTAGATGTTTGGCATCTGATCCCTTCAACAAAATGGATTTTTCTAACATTGCATGCCACAGACTGATAATGTTTGCGAGCATTAGCACAGAACACCAGAATATCCCTGTCACCATGTCTGCTCTTTTCCAAAAGACTGACAGCATTCTCTCAAATGTCAACTTATCAGTTTCAACAAAATTTTTGCTATCATTGATAAAACAAATGTTCAAACAGTCTTTTCCATTTTTGATTAACTCATCTTTACAATATCTACTTAATAACAGAATGAAAAAATTTAACTTCATCATACAAAACATGGATCATTGGCCGTTCCACTTAAAACATTTTTGAAAACCGCTCAAACAGTTCCACATTATACACTACTAATGCAATTTGTGTGGGGAATGTCCGGTTTCTCAGCACAATAGCTATTGCTTGGTAATACTTAGATTGTAAGATCTTCTCAGAGATTTTGTCATTTAATAACACTTTTAAATAGTGTTTACTGTAAGAGTCCCTGGGCTGCTGCAGCACACTTGTGCGGCTGCGGAGGCCAAGAAAACCTCACTTGGCACTGAGAATGTGTGCATTCTGAAAGTCTTAGATTCTGCTGTCATCACTAATTGCTGGGAAACTCGAATGTCATATTTTGCGAGTTTAAGACAAATAAAAAATCTCAAAATGTGAGAATAGTGAGCGTTTTTCAAATAAAGTGAGGGTGAATGTTTTGAAAAAAGTGAGTCCACCAGCAGCATGGATGACCCTGGAAGAAATTCCAATCCAAAATTTCACTGTGAGAGCCGTCATAGAGAAATAGTTACTTTAACTGTTCAGAAGTGATGCTCAATACTAATTTATCAATTCATGTAATAAAATTTGGACATGTTGGCCAACACAAGCCCAATTCCAAGCTATCTAGATGCTATGCAGGGACATATTCATGACCTCTGAGGCACCCGGCGGAATGTAGAATGAGGCCCCCAATGTTGTCTTGCAACCTGGCAGCTTTGTCATAGACTTTTCCTTGCATATTAAGACAATACATAATGAAATTGAAGGTTTCAGGTTCAACTTAGTGATAATACATAATGAGTACAAATATCTATCACTACTAATACTCCGTTACTAGGCACCACGCTGCTTACAACTATATTTACATTTTCTCTCACAAAGCCCCCAGTGCTTGCGAGGCCCCCAATGACTGCTGGTAAATATGGTATATGGTAAATATGGCCCTTATGCCATGTAGTAGTCACAATCATATACTTATACACAACGAAAAATCACCATGTTAATCCATTTGAAGCGACTTGGATATTGCATCATGCTTTATATTTGTCATTAACCATTCACTTTTGAGGAAAAAGGAACACATTTTGTGATAGAAAGATATACCTGAAAATAATATTGGTGGCAGTGCTCACACCCCTGTAGCCACCATATAGCATTTCAGCAAGATTTGGCTGTGGCTCCACTCCCCAAGTTGCTTTGCAACGAGCACTCTCTGCTTTGATATCCCACTTTTTAGGCTCAAACATGTCTCCATCACCATCAGAACACATTGGCATTACCATTTCGGTGCAAGACTGTTTTGTAAAAAGAAATAAGACTTGTAAGAGAAAAGAGAAACAGATTTCAATTCACACGAAACAAAATGTAAGAGTATATAAGTCCATGAGACAATAATTCATGAGAGTGAATGAATCTACAAACATTTGAATCACAAACAAATTTAACCCTTTCAATGCTGATGGCTTTCAAGAATGCCATGCACTCTTAGCCACCCATACTGAAGGCTTTCATGAAAGTTACGGTCTTGGAACCTTTCTCATGGGGTATAACTGAACTACATGCAGATCTTTTGGTTTACTTTCACTTCACCTCTCTTCAGTTGGTTACTAACCATTGTTCAATGTGTGCCATTTCAAGCTATGCTTATTTATAATTTTTGTGGATTTAAAACTATACAGTGAATTTCTAATGTCATATTTTTTTAAAGATCAAGTGGAATATTTTACAAACATTTTATAAAGCAAATACCATTTTCAGTCAGTACTAATATATGTTATTGTTTTCTATAGCGCTCGCTAAGTTACAGGCGAATTTGTGCAGTGAGGATTCCACCAGCCCTTCTGGTATTTCAGGTTTATATGTATCTTTATTTTAATTCCACTATCATTAAGCACTGGCTGATAAATTTAAGCAATGGATAATGTAAATTAACTTTTATTTTAGGCATACAACCTAAAAAACACAATATGGCTTAAAAAGGACAGAATATCCTTGTATGCCTTGATGTATTCTTGGGAAAAAGAAATGCCATGTCTTTCTATGGCAAAGAAAGTGCCATGGACATTGAGATTGAAGGTGAAACAGATGGCGAAGGAAAGCCCACTACGCCCATGGAAGTAAAATGAGCTATGACTAGCTGGCATGACAAATACTGCTAATTCCTTTGTCATCTGGACCCCTTAGCATCCACAAAATGAGGAAAGCATTACTTTCCTGAGATCCCTGGGCTTTGATTGAGTAGTGCCCAGTCTGCTATGGACTATTTCTCAGTTTTTTACGGAAAGTAACAGAGGACTTGTTTCTAAGGAATCATTCGAAAAGGGTGAGGATTACAGATCAGAAACTGTTTAGTAGGAAACCATTTAATTTTTGGCTTGGATTGCTTTTTCATATGAGGAAAATTAATATCAACTGAGTACTGCACTTCTGGAATAAGTCAACATTTTTCGGTACATCCATATTCTGTGAACAAATGACAAGAGATCTAAGGTAGGAGAATCTCAAAGAACTTTTTTGTCCACAAGTATGAAGATTTGCTTCCCAATGGAGTGAGGAGGGAATATACATCTTCTGTTGAAAAAGCCAGCGGGGCATTACAACGATCTCCTCTGAATTCGGATATAATTTTGATGCAACCACCAGACCAGCCAAGGAAACCCAAGGCAGTGGTCGCATACAACAAACTCATGGATGGAGTGGGTCATTGTGACCAACTTCCTCCGTATTATACCTGTGAATATAACACACTCATAACTTGGAATTCAACTTTTACATATTAAGTTGGTAAACAGCTACATTATTTTCAATAAACTTAGTGGCAAAGGAAATGTATTTACAGATTCCGTGTGGGAGTAATCAAATCTTGACTATGCAGCTATACGAGTAGAAGCCAGAGAACCAGAAGACATAATAATGATCTAGAGACAATTTCACCCTCAAATACATCTTTCTTCAATTCAACTACCGTATCAAAAGTCGTAATCCGTATCAAAATAACGCAAAGCAACAAAAAAGACCTTGGTTCATCTATTTCTCCCTACTGTGAAAGGTAAACCAGGACTAGAACTACATCCTTGCTTCCAAGAATATCATAAAAATATGTGAATATTGTTCTTTTTACTGTATATACAAATGTAGAGATACATGGTACAGTACACATAATTCAAATGGATATCTCGTGGTAACTTGAAATATATACCATGAAGTTTTTTTTTAGTTTTTGAAAAAATATGTGAAAGTGAATTTTACCAGGTTTTGTACTTTATGCTCAATTCTGAAAACTTTTACATTCTGTGTACCATGTCCTGTTTTGCCATGTTGATGTACTTGTCCTGTTATTCTATATTCAATAAATATTTAAAAGATGTGATTTTACTGTTTTTGTTGCTTTGTTTTGATCCTAAAATTAAAACACGTTTTTCTGTAACTTGCTGGTATTGCATTCAAACATTTTAATTTGTTAAAGAACTTTCACAAACCACAGGAAAATTAGTACAATCATGACCCAGTTTCAAATCCTTATCATCATTATCAGGTAGTTAACACCGCAAAAACAGCTCCTTATATACCAAAAGCATAAATGTGGAAGGGTTTGGCAGTGTGGGGGCTGAAGATCGGAAACTTGTGGAGATGGGGGGTTTCAATCCTTTCCCTTTCTTACCTTTATTTTAAAGTTTAGAAAGCATGCCTGCAGTTTTTTCTTAATTGTTAATAAATATCCAAGAATATTTTAATGGCGGTATTGACAGACACAGACATCTGTTTACGAAATGAAAAAGGCATTTCCAATATACAAAATTGTAAATATTAGCAGACGAATTAGTTCACAAGGGCAGTAGAGGGTGGACTGCAGTATTAATTCTTATTCCATTTCCTATAGTTGAAAAGAAGAGTTAAACATTTGTGATGCATACCTATGTAATGTTTAAGTAATGGAAGGATTCAGCTATAAGCAGATATACATTGGTGGGTGAGGGGGGAGATTCACCTGGGAACTGACACCCATGGCCAGTCACCATGAAGAAAACAAATGCAAGGGATAAACACACGCTAGTATACAAGCAGCTTTTCATTCAAATAATTCAGTAATAATATTTTAGATTGTTGAAATTTAAGGCTTTTAAATTTTTGGGAATTTAAATTCTATGAAACGTATGCACAGTAAGTCCTCGACTTGCTTGGTTAATTCGTCCCAAAACTTTCCGCGTAAGTCGAAATACCACAACTTACCTATCCATTTTTGAACCATGAGCAGTGCCACTTTCACAGCCGCAATCGGTGACAATTACAGAAAATGCCATCTTTTTAAAGGCCATTAAGTTAACATAATACGACAAAGCCAAGAGTACACAAATCCAGTTTTTCTTTCACTGGATATTTAAATCTAAAATAGGTATAGTTACTCAAAACTTCTTTTTTTGCTGTAATGGACAACAGGTGTCATCTATGGAGTAAATAATTAACTATGCGTCGACTTACACGGGAAGGTCAAGCCACGCCAAAAAAAGGCATTGACGCCTGATCACATCAGACTTTTTCACCACCACAATGATCAAATATCACCTACCGAATGATATAATGTCTTAAAAAAGACTTGGCATTCAGAACACCTGTAGTTTGGCATCAACTTTGCTCGCTTGGTAATGAGTAGCAGGTCCTCACGCAGTTGAATCTGTCATGGCAACAGAAATGCAGAGAAATGCAAGCATGTCGCCGGCCTAACTGAACATCCTCGTAACTCCAGATCCATGTAACTAATATCCATGTAAGTCAAGGACTTACTGTAAATTATTAAATTTACCATTCATCAGGTTTAAAATTTATATTTAAAAGCTAATGTGTTAAAACAGTAGTAAATTCAGATATCTGAAAATGAAAATTGTATCAGGAAAGTCTTTCAACAAAATAGAAATACATATTCAAACATTAGCTTACCAGAGGAAAACAATTAAGTAGGTAGGTACATATATGAGCCCATTGAGAATAAATCCTTATTCAACAGATATTTTCCCGGTTATTATAGAAAAATCTTTATTTGAAATGTTCATAAAACCAAATACATGAGATGGTCTGGAAAAATTAAGCAGTAAGAGAATGAGCTGTGAATGTTGCGTAATCACAGATATTACAACAGAACAGATTGTTTCCATGAAAGCCTTAAAAAAAATTTGTAAAAAGAGAAAAAAAATGGTTTGGATGCAAAATATAAACACTGCTTGTCACTAAAAATGCAAAAAAGAAACAATAACCAAAAATATTGAGTTCTGCCATTGAGAAGGATATCTTCATACAGGCTCGCATTGAATGGAGTAAGCAGTAGAAATATACATTATGTATTTTCCTTACTCTTTCTTTTTTCTCTATTCTCCAATTTTCTACCTATGGCCATTTGAGCTTGAAGGATGGGTATTGTGGGTACTAAGGATTGCAATCCCGGGATCCCAGATGAAATGACAATCCCGAAATCCTGGGATTTAGTACATAAGAATCCTGGGATTCCACGATTGACGTATACCTTTTCACTAACAATTGGTGCTAGCAAGCAAGTTTTCTTGGACATGAAATTCAACATATTAGACGTCTGAGTTCTAATACATTTTATTGAAATAACTAATTTTTCATCGTTTGTAATATATAAGAAAAACGGAAATCGGCTAATGGTGCACATGTTAAAGACATAATGATTGCCAACATTGAAACGATGGATAAAATTCCAGACAATTTTGTCTGACTTTCGATGAATGGACTTTACCACACAACAAAAGATATTTATAATATTGACGTTCACTCCTTTGAAATAGAATCAAAGATCTGGAACTTGGGCCACATCAGAATGAATGGAATATGCCCACAGAAGTGTGTATTCAACTTATAAAAAAGAAATTGAGTGTTTATGAAATTTCCTTGGAAAGAGACATTTTCGCTATCACCACTGACACAGTGGGCTGAAATCGAAAAAAATATGGCCCAAATTCTAAATTTTGACTTCTAAATTGAGACCCCGCATTATGACAATTTGAGTTTACCACATCCATGCTACAAATAACCAAAATTGTTTTAATTTTTGAGCCTTTTTTCAGATCAGCAGAGCCCGTTTAAGTAAAAAAAATTGTCAAAATCCTACAAAGCAGGTTTTTCACGAAATCTCGTCTCTTCTCACCCCTGGCCAGTACACAGGGTGGAGTCATGACAGACACAGAAAGCTTTGGAGTGGCTAGCACATCATGGTAAATGGTTCACATGCTGGATGTACACTGTTAAATATCTTGCTTCTTGTTGAAGCAAGAAATGAAACTTTAAATTGTGAAGTAACGCAGAGCAAAAGGTTTGAATTATTATTTTGTGACACCCAATTCCCTTGGCCATACATCTGTCAGTTTCATTCTTGAAAATAAACTTCAGAATTACCAAACTACCTTACCTGAAAATCCCAACCATCAGCACCAAGTTGATTAGAATTCTCCACATTTACATCCAAGCACTTAAATACTCCTGTGTAATTGAAAGCAATTTGTAACCCAGAGAAAATGCTCCACAATAGAGATTTGTCCTCGTCTGTAGTTCTTTTATTGTTGGCTTCACCGTTAACAATTTTGTTGCACATTTCCTAAAAATAAATAACAATTTAATTACATATAACAACAATGACATTTTGATAAACAAATTGAAGGTAATAACATGTTTGGTGATTTCTACACAATTTATTAATTATAAGGATTGTACAATCGGTTTTGGCCATTATGTCATTTTCAGGCACAATCCTGTCAAAACAGGTTTAGGGATAAACCTGTTAACAAAATTTTTATCAAATAAAGTTAAGCAGCAATACACAATTTATTCAAAGGCCTAATCTGATTTCTCACAGAAGTTTCTCAGAAAATTAAGAAAATTGAACAAAATGGGATTAAAAAGTTCTCAGGTATGTTTATAATCCATTAGTAATTGCAAAGCAGAAAGATGGACAGGTTACATTATACTTAGACACAACAAAGTTAAATTAAGTAATGATTAAGTAGTGATTTGTTTTTACTAATGTTTTTTAACTGCTGCTCTATGAAATTTTTACTTTGGTTATTTTGTCACTGAATATGTTCGGTGGTGGCTCCACTGCGTTGTGTGACAATGAGTTGAATATGCTATGGAAGAAGGTGTTTAAAGGATTGTCTTTTTTTGCACTGCTGGTAACTCTAATTCCTTTATCGTTTTTGTGTGCACTGTGGACCTAGTTCCCTGAAGCACTCTCACATATGACCAAAACGGTTTAGGATTGCAAACTAAATATTCTCATAGCATCTTGCTCTTGAAATGTGATAATGCTTGCCAACATGATTTCCTTGCTAGTGCTCTTGATGTTTTTATAGTTTTGAACTAACTCATTTTTTTCTTCTACCAATAGACCCCGTCCTGCATTTTTCATCCTAGCTTGGCATACCCTTTGTTGCTTTAGTGATTTCCTACCCTCCGCTTTACACCACCTTGGCTCTGTATTATCACTAATGAATTTACTTGGTATGTATTTATTAACTGCTTTATGGGTGACCTCAAGAAATTCTCTCCACGAATCCTCTGCATCTAATCCTTTGCTTCGTTCGCTAAATACATGAAATGATTCCCTTAATTCCTCTTTCATGCCGTCGTAATTAGCCTAGCCAAATAAGTATACCCTCCTCCTTAGTTTATAATGTCTTTCAACGCCTACAATAAATTTCACATGCACCATTTTATGATCACTAATTCCTGTGTCTGTAACTGCATTTAGAACTCTTTCAGGTATATTTGTTGCTAATAAATCTAGAATGTGACGTAAAGGTGTTCAACAGTGATTCGCAGAGTACCTTTTCCTTACCTCCTGTTATAAAACTACACGTAATCCAGTCTATCGAAGGGAGATTGAAGTCTCTGCCTACTATTATTCCTCTATCATTGTTCCAAGAAATTAATGTACCTATCTCTGACTCTAGTTCCATTATAGAATTGATGTCTGCATCCGGTGGCCTGTAATATGCACCTACATATATCTTTTTTGCGATACTACTTTTACTTTTAACGGAACACCAAATACTTTCTCCGTTTTGCTCTGAAATAAGTTCTCTTCTACTGACATACGGATCCTTCACAGCTACAAATACTCTTCCTTTTCTGCCTTCTCTATCCTTTCTGTATACGGTAAAACACTTCGGGAATATGTACTTCCTAATTTGATATGTCCTTTGAAAGCCAGCTTTCTCTGCCTACCATTATATCTGCATCAGTACTTTTTATGAGGTGGTGAAATTCTGCTACTTTATTTCTTAAACTATGACAATAGGTCTCTGGACACATATTCCAATAAAGGCATTTTCGTAGAGTTTAAACAAAAAAATTACTTGCTGCAAAAGCAGTTTTGACAGAAAGTATTTTATTTTTAAAATATAAACATTTGAATCGCCACGAGCTGGTCCTTCGCAAAAACGTAATTCGCATCGCTGCCATCTTGAATGACGTCAGGTCCTGCAACAGCGGTCGCGGTGCGTATATTTCTATGCGAAGTTTGAAGCGTTTAGGAGATCACTACTGAATTGTCTTTCATGAACGCACTTTATTTTAATATGCCAAAGCGTTGTTTTAAATGTTGTCTTGTGCCAAAATATAACGACACCAACGGAAATGCCTCCCAACAAGTATTTTTTTTAATTAGCCGAAACAGGATAATATGGGTGAAGAAAGAAGTGCAAGCGAAATGAAACTTTGTCTATGCGATCAAACGTGTGCATTTTTGAACGTTCACTCTGTTTATATTCATTTTACCAATTCTGGAAGCTAAATTAAACTTAATTGTATCTTAATTGTGCAGAAACTAGGTCAAAACAAAGCGCCGCCAGTAGTACTATTGATGCGATTGACATATGGGCTCAATATTATTCGGTAAAGTTTTTTCATTGATTGAAAAACTGCTAGGAAATTTAGTACATGCACAAATCAGTAATCAGAGTACGAGGGAAATGTGCTGGACATATGTCACGAAAAATCTTTTCCATATCAGGCAATATACCATGTTTGAAAAAGTTCGCTAAGCAACTTTCAATTATGATTAAAAGACTGAACCCACCACGGGGGTTCAGCAGGGACTTTTTTATTTTTTACATTTTTTACGTTTTCGGCGCGGGCGTACGGATTTAAAAACCCCAGTCATAACGGTCATCACCTGGCGCGCATCGTGTTCATAAGTGGATGCCGTTATCGTTGTGATCATTGTGATTGAAGCGACGCTGTTGTGTTTGCAATAGATTGTTTACCTTGGGAGGATTTGTTTGACAACTATTTAGACATTGACTGGTGAGTTTATTCCCTCCTTTATTATTAGATACTATTATTTTAGAGCAGTTGTTCTAAACGTAGTTAACGCAGTCCGTGAAAGTTAGTGAATACACGGCCTACTTCTGTACACAAATAGGAGGCTATTTTTGAAATAATTTTGCTTCAATCTGAATAGGTATTCATATGTTAATTATTTAACAAGTATTTAGTTTAGTGCAATCTTATGACAGTGGGTATTGCTTACTCTTTCCGGAATTTTTCCAACCTCGACCTGGAGGACCTTATTGTTGCAATTCTTATTTGGCAATGAAAATTAGAGTTGGCACGACGCACACATCTGTTTAATAATGTCCGTATTTCACAACTATGTATAGGTAGATGTGAGCTTAAGGGTCACGAACTTCGAATATTTATCATGCATCCAACTCACCCTTGTTGCGATTAAATTGTTTCAACCGAAAGTGCCGGAACTGCTCTCTAGTATTCACAAAACATTGGTAGTCTTATATAGGTGGACTCGCACATTAATAAACTCCTGTACTGGGTAACATCGGTCATTTATGTCTATGAAAAATACGGAATCCTCCACTGTCTCCTTTCCCCTGATGCGAGACTTGTGGCAGAGATGACAGTCACTCTCATTCACAGCATTTTTCACTATGTAGTGCCTTACATACAGCATGGAGATCCCCAATCTTCAAGTCATGCCACATTAAGTTTCTAGTGCATGATTCCATGGCTTGTGTGGTAGTGTCAGTGCTACAACCTGGCTGATTCACTGAGATCGATCCTCCTTGAAAGAATGACTCTAGATTAGTCAGTAGTTCACAATAATCATTCATGCAGTTGCCTTTGCTGTCATTGGAGAGCAAGCCATTCATCACCAAAGTCTTGAAAGTCTGAATGAATTGCCTGCTGTTAGTAGTGTGGTTTGATCCACAGTTCTGCCGGACGACATTAAATAAATTTTCCAAAGGGCCCTGATTTAATTTTTTCCATTGAGATGCCAAAACCCCTTTATCCCTCAACTCTCCCCAAAGCATTTAAATGCTTTGATGGTAGCTAGCCAACCGTTTTTTTAGGGTGAATTCACTTCCTTTGCTTCTTCTAAAATCTTCCATGACTTAACTTTGAGATAAATGCCATTCTCCAATGTCTTTGTGCTCATTCTTATGTGTTTTTGCACTCGTCATTGTGTTATGCTTTATTGCCAATTTCGTTATTTTGTCAGTAACGGTGGACATGTATTAATCCATCTATGTTTTAGTGACAATGTAGGTACATACCTACTGTTCTGAATATTGTGTACTTTTTCTTGTTAATATTTTTAACCCTTAGAGAGAAATTATTTTCTGTTAATTTGGTGATTCTGTTTTTGATTTCAGTCAATTTTGTTAAGTTAAATATTCTGTCCAAGTCCCTGTTGTATGATAGATTGTAAGTTGTATGCACTCTTTTCTTTTTTTATTCATTTTCAAAAGTTGAATAATATTCTGTTTCCTGACCTGGGCTTGGGCTACTGCATTCTGCAAGTGTCTACTCCCTGTTTCCAATTATTTTTCCTTTAACCCTGTTTATGTCACTGATGTGCCTCAATGTATGTGTGCATTAATGTTGTGAATGAAATAATTTTATGTTCTTTGTGTGCCTCTGCTGCTTACTGCTAATTAAGAGCTTTACTTTGCTTGAACTTTCTTCTCTGCAGATCATGATCCTATTATTGAGAACAATATTTTGTCTTGATTGTAAACCTGTGTGTGAGATCCTAATTTGTGTCTGTTGTTTTCAAGTAGTGTACTAATGCTACTGAAGTCACTCATGCGACTTTATTCTGTGCTCTCATAGATTCTATGGTGATTGTATATGTGCATCTGCTCATTAATGGCTTGGTTTTGGCTTTTGTTGCCGTATAATCATCCATAACTTCAGTACTACATTTATTATTTAATGAGAGTTATGTATTAAAATCTTGGACATTACATCATAGTACTTTGGGCTGAAACGAGAAGTTTTATAATGTACTTGATTTTTACACTGCCTATTTCAAACCAGTGTTTATTGATATTATAAAATGTGGGGTGTTCTTTTAGTACTTATGACCCCAACTTGGGCTTGTTGCCTATTCTGATGTGGGAGAATCACTGCTTGACAAACCCACTCCACTGATTACCATGTGATCATTCACTGAAGCTGTAAAGTGTTGGGACTTTCAAAGCTGTGTACCACTTAAACCTATTCTCCTAATAACATTTATAACATTTCCATTGTGCGGTGGACCTTTATACCTGTATGTGTGCATCTGTGCTGGAGTGTACAAAGTTACAGGGCCTTCAATGCCTACATCATCAATACTGTGGAAGTTTTTCCTGGATTAATAGCCATTTACCCATTTTTGTGTAAATCTATTGGCCTGATGGTTTTAATGACATATTCATTAAGCTTTGGAATACATATTTGCGTGTGCATCAATGTTGGTATTTGTATTTATGAGAGATCCCAAAAATTGACATGTTACAGGGCAGTGAATAATGGACAATTGGAAATGATGTACCAATTATTTGTGGGTTTAATGGTTGTTTGCTATATATCATGTAATTTGATGGCATAGGATTGGTGATGTGGATCAGTGATGTGGATCAGTGATGTGGATCAGTGGGCTATTCAGAAGTCTTTTGTGAGGGACGTTTAATTGATGACTTTTTATGTCTCATTTTTTGAACTAGTTATATCGGACTGTTTGTATATTTGCATTATCCCTTGATACTTGATATGATTGAAGATAAGATTGTGAGTCAAAAAGTGAAAATCATGCCTCTCCATATTTCTGTTTAGTTTTTGTCGTTACTATGAATGATAATTTAAAAAAACTATTGTGCTGATAAATATTCATAGAATTCAGCATTTATACATTACATACATTTAAATGTCTCACATATGGCTACCATTCATTGTTTGTAATTATGTAATGCTATTGTCACTACTATTTGCTGCATTATTGAGTGTGTGAAGCTTATACACATTTCAATTATGGCAATCGGTGTTGTTCAGTGAACAGACAAATCAGTATTTTGTAATAGAAACAATTACCCTGATGAAAATAAAGTTTACAGTTAAGCTTAAGCTAATCAATTGTTAGATATGTGCAGGAAATCTGAATATGTGTGACAAAAGTGTTATTTGGAACACGTATAAAGTGTGAAGAATTAAGTGTGCCAAAAGTGGGATTTGGCAAAAAATGTAAGAGGAGTGCGCAGAAAAGTGTAATTTGGAACACGTAAAGTATGAAGAAAGTGCCAAAAGTGGGATTTGGCAAAAAATGTAAGAGGACTGTGGAGGAGAAAGTGCACAGTTTTGCACACTTAAATTTCACCATGTTGGTGTACTTTTTTTGTTTATCACGTGTTAAATACTGGTAGTTCAATTTAGAATTTTAATGTTATGTCAAGGATATTTTCAATGAAAAAGATCCACTGCTGTAATTGTAACCTCCATTTGGCAGCTACAGCCAAATAAAAGATTTTTGTGTGCATATCTACCTTTCCTTTGAGTATACATTCCTATCGATCTATTTTCAGAGTTATTGCCGCTTCATAAATGGCTGGTTATGACTGCGATTGTCTGCACGAAGGTTATGCATAAATATCGAGTGTAAAGTAAAGCAGTCTTGGAATAGGAAGTTGTGCAAACCTCATTTACCGCGAGGATTGAGTGAATTGCCTGAATAGCCATTTCATATCTACCCGTGTGCATGCGAAATCGGCCAATTGTGCTTGAATTGTTGCATTACTTGTCTAATTTTTCTTTTTTCCTATTCCGGAATGCTTTCCTTCGCGCCGAAGTTTGAAAAGTTGAGTAAAAAAGAGAAAAGATGAATAATATAGAGAAGAAAGAATTATGAAAAGTACAAGTAATGACATCTAACGGTGATTTGAGGAACTACCTGCGCTCCAATGCTGAAATTGCCTTTAAACCTCTACTAGTTCGGGGGAACAAATTTAGGGTTGCTAGTGGTCTCTACTAGGTTGAGTTTCACCTCTCAACCCAACATAGGCGATCTTTTTACTATGGGAGATGACGCGCCCTGGAACCCACTGAACCTATCGCTGCTTACTTTTCAAGATTAGACGTCCTAACTTTTATTAATCGCAAGCAGTAATTTTCACCGGTCAATTTCAATTTTCGAAGGTCAGCGTGAACGATGGATGCGTTAATGGCTACTTGTGCACATAAAAACAATTTATTAAACCAAAGTAGTTGTAGACGGGAATATTTATTTCTTTGCATTACCTTCACGATTTAACACATTAGATTCACGTTTCAACATACCGCGTCTGCGTCGAGATCAGCTAATATGCCAAATACACCAATATTACACCACACAACATTAGAATCTAGGATCACGATCGCACTTGCTTGCTGCGACACAGGTTGAATTTTGAAGTTCCTCGGTATATTCGGTAATCAAGGGTTTTTTAATCCCCCTTTGTCTCAATAGCCCAGTATATATTTCCCCAAAAGGAAGTTCTTGGAAATCGTATCAAAACTCATAACTGCACCATAAGGTTATGCCACTACAAACAAAAGATTTTCATGTTCATTGTATTTTTTATTTAGGCCTTTAAAGCCTGGTTACACGATACATTAACACGTACGGGTTAATGTACATTTGCGTGAATGGTTTCTGCTCAACTTGTGCGTTAGTGCATGAACCAAATAGAACAGGTTCTATTTTCTGTTCACGCATTCATGCATTTGTACATTTTGGTGTGGTTACAAGGGGCATTTTCGCGTTCATGCATTTACACATTAACTCGTACGGGTTAATGTATCGTGTAACCAGGCCTTAATCCGAATCCTTGAAAACATCCCAAATGATACATTAATGATATAATGTGCCTAAAAATAGAGAGATATCGACACATATTGGAGCAGTAATTCAAAGTAAACAAATGGATAAAGTAGATGCCCATAATACATCTTATTTTTGTGGTCCCGAACTTGACGTACCTACACAATCCCTGCACGAAATGCTCACTATAGTCTATGGCGAAGGCAAGTAGGTATACCTACTTGTCTTCGCCATCCATCAAAGTATGTGCTTCCACGACATATTAGTTTATGCTCGGGGCATACACGAGCACGAACAACATTTTATCGAGCTTAACCTGCACATAGCCGATGGCATCATCGTCGTGTTCCTCACGAACGACCCTAACACCAAAACATTCATCATCGCCATATTATGAATATTACAAAATTCAAATGTGAACATTCATTTTCAAACATTGACATGCTTTTACCGCGCCATCTTAACTCTTTGGATTTCCGTTTGAATCATGTTTTCTTCGAAGATTGAACGAAGTTACATTTAAACACAGTGTTGATACGTATGAAAACATTGCTAATGTTGAGATTTTCGGAAGATTTCTTGCCTCAGCTTTGACAAAGTCAGACTCCATACCTTCTAAAGAAATCATATATGTTCGCAGCCTTCCTTAACCACACCAAAGATACCTAAATCCGACAACAAATGTTGAAAACAACGTCCACAGGTACAGTACGTTCCGCCGTTTTCCTCTCCATCGCAGGAGCTGACGTCACTTTCAGCCGGCCAATCACAATACGTTTTAGAGTGGGCGTGTTTTCTGGGCATTTCTTTTGCTTATTTCTCGAAAAATACATTAAATAAATGCATAGTTTTCATCGCTAAGGTGTTTTAGTATAATTAACAATTTTTTAAGTAGCATTTCAAGGAGATATAAAAAATTGTCCAGAGGTCTATTCACTACCATCATTGAAATTCTTTCTTCCAATCTGTTTCTCTCTTGGTGCTCTTTTCCAACTAAAATTTTCCTTGATAATTCTTTTACCAACCCACTATTTAATCTACCTATTACATTTGATGGTTTAGCATGTTTGTTCATTTTATGTGTTTTTCTCTGGCTTTCTAAATCTACTCTGCATGTTCTGTAAAATTCTTCCACGATTTTTCCCCTGCTGATTGACCTGCACTCTGGGCTACCACCTGAGCGAAACCCTACGTGTATGCTCCAGTACCCTACGTGCTACCCTAGACGATGCCTCGTCCACGTAGTGGACACCCGAGTGATTCAGGGGCACCCGACACGTATCCAGCTCTAGCCCGAGGTCCAAAAACTCAGCTCCCTCGCTCCCACAGACTTCACGGAGTCTCCGGTTTATACCTAATACTCGGCTCCAAACCATAGACCCCCGATCCGTCCTAGGTACCAAGCTGCATATTGTCAGCCTCATATCGACACCCAGACCTTCACGAAAGCGGTGGAACTTGGTGCATAGATCCCTTACAGAATCATTACATCCTCGGATCCCCAAAAAGAAATGACGACAGATAGATTCAATCTAAGAATATTCACATTGAGAGCCCTGTACCCTGACCCAACTCTCCAACACCCACTGACCCACACCTTCATTGACCCATGTATTTAGGAACTTGCCAAACCCTTGGTCCCTGCCAGACCTCTAGAGAATGATGTTGGTTAATGCTGAAACCAATTGAGACCATTAAATATACATGGAATCTTACAAAGTGCATTGTTATTATTGTAATTTGAATCAACAGAAGATGATGACTAGGATACCCCCTTTCCATGGGACCCAGCTTTGGCATCCTGATACCCCAGGCCATTAGTCCAGCAACTGGACTAATGGGCAACTTCATCCAGTTGTCATAAATGTACTCTTGACTCCTTCTAGGGGTCAAAATAAATTTATCAAATCACCACCTATTTTGATACCACACCATGGCTATAGGCTGTGGTCTATCCTGAGTTGGACCTTGAGAAGATCGAGCCATTCAGGCATGAACTACTGATCTACTATGCAGAAGCAGCACTGCAGGCAGCCAGCTACATTGAACACTATGTGCCTGATTTTACATCTACAACAATGTAAAATTGATAAATCAGCAGTTTCATGTGCCATTCAAAAAAGACAAGGGCTTTTGTTCATGCATGAAAAATATTTTATTCTATTGACTAACTTAATAAGGGATTCATCACATCCCATTCACTGGTGGTATGTATGTATGTACCTACCATGGCCAATGTTGCTGACCGTCCTTCACAGACCATACTACCATGTCTCAATGTTCTGAGTGGCCATCCCTTTCAAATCAACAGGTTATCACTCAAATATTAATATGCCTATTAGCCAAGGTATCTCAGTATACTGAGGCATCAGTGCATTCCAGGAATTTTTAATGATGAATGATAAGCAACAGTAAGCCAGTTGTGATGATTATGCATTGAGTAATGATGGCTACAAATGGGGTTGCATTATCAATGGTGATGTGCATTTTTCCTATCAAAATCAATGATGAACTTGTAAAACTTTCATCATAACATGGAAAGAAAGCTAGATGAACTAACTAAAGTTTTAGAGAACAAATGAAGTTAATTCCCATCACAACCAACTAAATTCATGAAATAGCACAAAATAAACTATAATAGAATTAAATCTTGAAAAAAGCACTCAGCTCTTGTGATTGCTTTAGTGGAATAACCTCATCACACAAGTAAAAGTCTATCACTTGCTCACCTTAACAGGATATCCCGGCAGAGGAAGGATGAAATTGGTAGGGTATGGATAGTCAAGCATGGCTACATTCGTAAGCATTTCAACAATCCAGTCTTTGAGTGCTGTTACATTTTCAGAACTTTTTAGAGGAGTACATAAGCTCCAATTTGAGGATAACCATTTCAAACCATTACCTGAAAAGAATAAATCCATAATTTTTCATTCCCCACCAACTCACACATAACTGTTAAGTTCACATTTGACAGACAGGCAAAAGCTCATTGCAAATCTTCTTTTTCACAAAAAACAATGAATGGATTATGGCAAATGTCTATTTAAGTATCCACAAACTAGAGCAATAAGAGAACTACAATATGCAGTTTTTTTTAAAGAAGGCAGACACTGGAGGAAGAGACGGAGTTTGCTACTGGTCCACAGAGTACTTTTGCACCAATATTTTTAAGGGTAAAACTGTCATTGGCTTCAGGGTGAATAGATTTTGCCAGAAATTCAAAGGTCCACGAACTAGCCGTGAAAACTTTAACGGCGTTACCCGCTGATATTGCACAATAGCAAATTTTCCACAGAGAAAAAATCATTTGCCTTGAGTCGTCAGCAAGAAATCACTGCGTAATGTTTTCACCTACAGTATAAAATTTTTAGGAGGTTCTAATTCATTGCATTAAAATATTCCCGGAGAGGATGAACGACTGAGGATGTCTAAACTATGCGTGGCTACTTTGTAGCTACGGTTTCGGCTACTTTGTGAATGCATTCACGCGATGTCTACAAAGTAGCCGAAATGCCATTAAGTATTTCTTATCGCCACTACCGGCGCTCCGGTTTTAATCCCGGGAAGGCTCGAAAAGTAAAGCGGGTTAAAAGTAGCTTACCGTCATTTGAGACATCGGCATCGTGAATTTATTTCATTTCGTTGCATTCAAAAAAAGTATAATGCTGAAGTGGGCAGTGACCACAAAACAACGCGAAGCAGAATTTCGGGATCACAGATTATATTGTGCTGATGACAAAACAATATTTTGTCGTTTTTGCAATACAACTGTTTCATGGGAAAGGAAGGACAGCTGCAAGAAGCATATCGCGAGTGAAAAACACAAGTCTAGTGTAGAAAAAAATTCTGCTAGTGGAAGTACAAGTATTCGGCAGGCATCAATTACAAAATTGCTCCAAATGACCAAGAAGAGAGATGCCTCCGATGAATTTGCAAAAGACACAACAGAGGCCTTCATAAAAGCCAACATTCCGCTTGAGAAGTTGGACGATCCAAACATTAGAAGATGGTTAAATAAATACGTAGAAGGTTAGTGTTAAATTATGTACTTTAGTAGCAGCACTGGACCATTAATAAGTGAAAATTTTATGTTTTTCATACACCTAGTTATTCCATAATGCATGCGAACATAATAGGTTCCCATAAATATTGATCAAATTTTATGAATTCTGCAATTTCTTTGTTTTACGCATTGGGATTCATTCTCCTTTTATTTTATATCTACAATACCCAGGGGCTGGTGACCTACCCCATGCTTGAACGCTTCGAGAAAAATATGTAAATTATCTGGCCAAGGACCGAATCGAAGAAGTTAAAGTTGCTGTTCAAGGCAAGCCCATTGATGCTTTTTGTGATGCTTTTGCTTTGTGACGGACAAAAAAGGCAGATGTGTATTTGTGGTACTGTTTAGGACATTTAAAGATTTTAATCAGCAGCCATTGCTTTATGTTGGTGATGTCCACTTTCTAGAAAGTGCTGATGCAACCCAGTGTCTTAGGGCAATACTTGAGTCCCTGAGGATTTGTAATGTGCAATACTCAGATGTTAAAAGTGTTATAACAGACCCAGCCACATATATGACAAAGTGTGTTGCAGGCTTGAAATTGATTATTGGTGAGGAGTTAATCCACATACAATGCTGGGCTCACAAATTAAATCCTGTGGGAAAAATTTGGATCCATCAGATGGCTGACCTTAATAGAGCAGTACTGATGACCAAAAGTTTATTCCTCCACACAAGAAAAAGAAAACATTTGTACTCAAAAATTTCTTCAGGACAGAAATGAAAAGAGTGTAGTATTATTCCCTATTCCTGTTGTCACCAGATGGAACTCCTGGTTTCTTAGTGTCTTTTATTTAGCCGATTATTTTCGACACATTGTTGACTTTTGTAACACTGACAAAATGGAAGCGATTCACAATTCCGGTGTAGGATATTTTTGTACTTCAAATAATGATACCATAGATTCTATTCAATGCCAGGCAATATTTGTTACGGAGCATGGGAAACAGCTGGTTAACTTAATCAAATTATGGGAGGGTTCAAACTATCCTGATGCACACACATTACATAGAGAGTTAAGGAAGTTAAAAATGAGTCTCGAGAATATTCAAAAGGGTATTTTTTTTTGATAAAACCACTGATTACTTATAAACCATGACAACATCTACAGCAGCTGCTGTAAAGTCAATACTAATGCAGATGACTTCAAAGGCATCCCAAACTTAGTTCTCTTATGGTAGAAGACCCAAGCAGAAAAATATTTGTCTCAATATTAAATTAAATATAAATCTCTCAGTTTTTGATCCCCAAGAAGTTCTGACTACAGAGGTGAACCCTGACTTAATTACAAAATTAAAAAAAGTTAATGGCCTTGAGCCAATGGAGACAGAGAAGTTGATGTTGGGGTTTGGAGAATTACAGCAATTACTACAAAAGCAAAATTCCCAGGGTTCAGTGGATATAATTAATGCCATGCAGGTGCTCAAATTGTGTGAGACATCGTTTGCATTTAAGTGCCTGGAAGCAATTTGGACCCCCTGTGCAAATGTGGACTCAGAAAGATTTCTTTCCTGCTATAGCACTGTGTTAACAGCTAGGAGAACAAATCTAAAAGAAGACAATTTGGCCACGATGGCAATTTTTTCATTTGAAAATACAGAAGTTTAATAGTAATTTGTCTCTTTATGTAAGTTGAATACATGAATATGTGAAGAATAAAATATATCCCTTTCCACCCTGACCCGCACGATCGTGTGGGTTAGGAAAAAATTTTTTTACTCCGTCCACAAGCTGTTTCTCTGGCTCCCACCGGCTCGCAGCAATCGTGCGGGTTCCCCTCTAATGCATGGGGAAGGTTTTAGTTCAATACGTTTACAGTAGGTCATACTGATGACTTTTTTCTGAGATCCTTTTTGTGCTCCTTTGTTGCTCTAAGGTTAGTTGCAATTTTTTTAATGTTTATAATTGTTTAATTTTTTTAGTGCTTAATTTTACAATTATTTAAATTTCAATTGCTATAGCTGTTCATTCAAGTGTCTAGTATGTTGTATTACTAAATATTTATTTCCGATAAAAAATGTACCCGCACGATTGTGCGGGTTCGGGCTTAATTATGACTTATGATCACGATTTTATTTTCTTCAAAGATGAACGTGTTAGGGAAAATTCCTGAGAGAAACGTTGCATGGCACACAGCCACGCTGACTTTATTTAATGTTTTATTTGTATGGGGTCGTACACAACTACGATATCATTTTCGATGATTCTTTACCTCCTCGCCCCATCCCCCCTATGGCCTTGACAGCGTTTCATATTTACCCCAACTCCCCATTCCCTCCCTTCGAAAAGTAACCTTGTCTTGAATGTTTATTTTGTTTCCTGTTGCTGCACGTGTACGTTTGTAGAAGCCGAGCTCATTTACTGCTCTGATTACTTAGTATCTCTTTCTCTCCCATTCCCAGTTACATTGAACTCAATTTGATCGTCTTGGTGAACGATACCCCACACGACCTTGCTCATGTCAGAAGTTCGCGGAATTGATGACACGATTTTGACGAATAATTCGTAACTTACACCGATGGGTGTCTGGGACCCGGACAGTTACATATTTTTGTGTAACTTTTGTCTTTGTAGCCGGATCCCTTACACCGTGTTGTGTATTCTCGTACTCCACGTTGTGTTACTATTTAACTCTTGGGGATTTTTGCGCTTGAGCCAGCCTCAACAATGAAACAAAATAATCGCCTTTGCATGGGTCCCTGGGACTCATTGGTTCAGTCAACGTTTGATTTTCAGGATTTTCAGTGAATGACTTCTCATCTTCTTCGGGTATAGTGATGGACTTTGAAGTGTTTCAGGGAAAGAGTACACCTCTCCCTTTTTCAGAGCTAGGCCATGGCCTAGTGGTTTTTCGCCTGATTCAAACTATCCCCACAGGGAATTTTGTCTATTTTGATCGCCTGTTTAACACTCTCCCACTATTGGAAAAATTAAACAATATAGGGATAGAAGGGACAGGTACCATAATGGCAAATCGAGACACGGGCCAGATCAAGCTCGAAGAAAAAAAATGAATCGGGGTGAGTCACTGCAATATGTGCGCGGTGATGATAATATTAATGTCGTTCAATGGAAGGACAATAAGAAGGTGCTATTAGCGTCCACCTGTAGTGGAGTTGAACCACAGCAGCATGTTCAGCGGTGGTCTAAAAAAGAAAAAAAAATATGTAGATGTATCTTGCCCAGCTATTGTCGGAAGACATAACAAATCAATGGGGGCAGTGGATCTATGTGACCAAATGATGGAGAACTACAGAATTTGGTTTAAAACAAAAAAGTGGACCCTCAGAGTGATTCTACACTTTATGGATTTAGGAACCGTAAAGAGCTGGTTCCCGTACAAGGAAGCATTTAGAGAAAATAGAAGTCCCCGAAGGAAAACAAAGGACTTCCTGAAGTTCAGGACTGAACTCGCGGAAGCTCTCATTGCTACTCCCGATAGAGCTAGGGTGGATGGAACTGATGAAGAAATTATGGCGGATGAAATTCCTAAAGTGAAAAAATGTAAATATTACAATCCACCCAGTATCATTCCCTGTGTAGACAAGCGTTTAGATGGTTATAACCATTTCCCAAAGATTGATGACATCCTATCGCTGAGAATGTGCAGATACAATCAATGTAATAGCAGGACAAGAACAAGATGTGAGAAGTGTAATGTTTATTTATGTCTTTTAAAACACAAAAATTGTTTCAAAGATTTCCACACAAATCCTCCTTAAATTAATTTATATTTGGTGGATATTGAGAAAGAAATAAAAAATATAACTGCCTTTTATCACGTGTTTATAAGTTTATTCTTAGTTGTATTGGTTTCTCCAAGTAAAAATAATATTTTTTGTTAATAACAGCATTGATTTGTGATTCATATTGGTATAAATCATGTGAAAACAAAAATTTTTAGAATAGTTTTCAGTCGTAATTGCGCCCGAACCCGCACGAATGTGCGGGTAAGGATTTTTTCTGATTACGCAATTACACCCTAACCCGCACGATTATGCGGGTACTTTTCCGCGATAACTGTTGGTCTGAAAATGTTTTTTTCTTCCTGATGACTAAAATAAGTTTCTATGAACCAGAAAAACGCAAAAGTTTGTTAAAATTTACAAAAAAAAATTCTCGGGTGGAAAGGGATATATAATGTGAATTCAGTCAATACTCCATGTTTATTATTGCTTAAATTATCCTTAGTCAATATCATCCTAAAGTCAGGGCAACGGGTGGGCCCACTAAAAGCGTGGCACTCAATCAACAACAATTATTTTGTCGGTAAAATAACACCGATTTCAGCGTAAAATAACACCACTTTTGGCTAGAAAATAACCCCACCTTTTGCATGTCCCTAGTCATTGGATGAAGCCATATGCACACTTCACTGCAGCTTGAAAAGACACTCAGCATGACGAGACACGACAAGTATTTTTTTAAATGTAAAATTTTGATCCTTGATCACAGTGAATTATGAAAATTGGTAGATATCTTTGCCGTCAGAAAAAATAACTTAAGGATGGTAGGCAAGCCTGAAGTCATAAAAAACATTTCCACTCAAACTATGAAGAATAGAATTGATAGATAGACTGATAGATACTGAGAGATAGATTTTCCAAGCATAAGGAAGTCTTATATGTACTAGAAGAAAATAAGGAAATATTACCAGTGGCAGTAATTCTGTTGATGGCACTCCAAGAAGCTTTTATTTTATCAGAACAGACATGAGAGACTGCTTTAAAATCTGATGTAACAATTCGAGCAAAAGCTTCACAGGGCACCATTCCAGTGAACTGCAAAACTGGAGCTGATGCTGCAATTGCCCTAAAGTCAGAGAACATAAATTGTAAATTATGAGCTTTCTAGGAAAAGCAAAAGACCATATTGCAGTGTTTTTATAAAACCAGGATTGCCATAATTGAGATTAGAAAATCAGACATATGTTTCATAAAATTAATGGTAAGCACTGATACATAAAACATCAAAAAAACACTACTATTTTGAGATGCCAAAAGTTGTGTGCATGCCTGAAACATATCAGCATTTTCTTATTAGTGTATCTGTTCAGGTATTTAAAAAATTACCCTAATGAAATGAAATGGTCCTGAAGAGCAGTAGTGTCTAATTGAATTAAGATATGGATTAACCAGGTGGATAAAAGGTGGTAAAACATATTTGAAAGAGATTTTATGTTGATAGTGAGCCTTTCAAGTTGTGTCAAATCAGGATCTACTGCTAAATATTTGTGAGGAATCTAGGCAGATTCTGGGGCAACGTAGGATTCTGGTTGCAGCGAGTAAATAAAGATACTCCTATAGTTTGATAAACATCGTGAGCCCAAACTAACTTTAATGAACCCTGACCTGACTCTCCTCAATGAGCCTAGAGGGAAATCATCAAGGCCAGGTTTCGTTATGTATCACCAAAGTTGTACAGACCAGAAATTGTTGATGGAGGCTACCTTACCTCACTAAAAAATCTAAAACAACCAAGAACTACATACTAATGCAGGTCGTGGGAAGATATCACGTAAGTTACACGATTTTATCCCCATTTAAGGGAACAGTAAACTACTTCATTGACTGTTATTTTTGCAAAAAAAAAAAACAGAACTTACCCATCAACTACATATGGATACTTCATGCGAAACCAAGCAGCAAGCATGCCCCCATAAGATCCTCCAAAAGCTATGACAGGATATCGAGCACCATACTTTTTGGCGGCAGGTCCCATAGCCTCAGATCTGTTCATTTGTAAGTACTTGATAAGATCGGCATAATCTGCCAATGCTTGAGTTGAAGACAGATAGCCCAAATGATTCAAACCCTGGGAAAAATATAAATTGTGACTTAATTTCAAATATATCTATTCACTTCTTAAAATTCTAAAATAACAATGGAAAAAAGTCTAAAACACAATTTTAGGGGAAAAAACAATTCTTTATAGCTATGCCATAAGGCATTTCTAAAAGGACCTGACGGGCAAAATTATCACTAACATTAATGGAAATTTGGAAAGCCCAAAACTAAGAGAGGCAGTATCAATTTTGAAATATGTAGCAAGACATTTATCTAAACTAAACATTACACAAGAAAATATTTTGAAGGGGGCATATAAAAGGTTGTGCCTTCAAGAAGCCACCTTTTGGGATGGGTGTGCTACGTGGGAGAAAGCCTTCACCTCATGGCCATAACATACTGAAACAAACAATTGTTAGTGATATCCTGCTAAAAAATCCTCAGGTCTCCCAACAGGGAAGAGAAAAAAGTAATTTGACTTTAAAAAGGAAAATTCACAGACAACAAGCCCTCAACTACAGACTCAAAACCCAAAAACAATATTGACAAACTTCCAAAACAAGATCAAGGATCACCTAATGATCATCGAGGCACCTTCAGATTCCCAGCCCATCACATATATTTCTAATGGAGTCTTCAAACTTACACTTGCCCAGAAAAATTAATACGCTTACCGAATAGGAGTTATTTCCATAGGGTAATGACTTTCCATAATAACGATGTTCCGCAAAAACAACCAACGCTCTAAATTTCGGGGCTATATCCCATACGTACCCCTGAAAAAGAAACAAATCAGAATTACCGAGTCTCAGAGTGTTACCTCTACATTGAGCCATTAAATTCAAGGGAATTACCGTGTTCTCGGCAAACATTTCAATGTCACCCTCGTTTCCAGTGTAAAAGAATACAGGGCCATTTTTACTTTTGTCCCAATATGTATCGTTAATTAAGTATCGGAGTTTAAAGGTCTCGTTCGTAGTAAAAGTAAAATGATCCAACTAATATCCAAGAAAAAAATCTATCATTTCAGAAACATCGGCATTCTTAAATTGAGCAAGAATATATTCACCAAAGAAAATAAATTTGATTAAATAAGGTACGTTACATCCATATACAAAAATTACTTATAGGTAGGTACTCACCGGGACGCTAAACCACTTAGTTTCGTAGACATAACCGGCAACAGCAGTGATTAAAAACGGCAGTATTATAAATTTCATTTCTCCCAATCACTTATCACGAGTTTCCTAAATTTTCACAGTATGATTCCTAAGTATTCACAGGATGATCCGAACCGGCGCCCTACCGCTAGTTAGAAAGACCAAGGCACAATCACGATAACTGAATAGGCTTGTCACGCATAGTCATATGATTTCTGTGTTCAGCATGCTCGGCACCACCAATATGCCAACATCGTTCTAGGATCACTCACGGAAAAGCTGCGGTTGCTACCTTGGTTTCCTTTCGGGCTTTCGGGCAACCGCGAAACACGACAAATGAGAAACAAATAAATAGCGGAAAAAGCAAAAAGATCAAGGAGATTGCAACAGATTGCAACCTTGAAAACGATAAAACGACTGTAGGTTATGGCGCTACTACACGAGGTAAGTTGGTACTAATAATGAAAAGCGGCTATTCAAATCAAATACTGCTACGAAAGGGCCGTGTAATGCAAAGTATTTATACGGAATTCTATGGAACCTATTTTTATGAGAGAAAAAAGCTCATTTAGCTGCATATGTTTGAAGATCAATCCCTGGAATCGAACCATATGTTATAGCAAAACAGTCCACTACCAACGAAGTTACAAAACTCGTAAAAATACGTAATGAAATCAATTTTCATATAAATTCAATTCAAATTATAAGTTCCATGCTACTTGATAAGGCTCAACTATCTATAAGTACGACTTTTAATAACAACACCTTAAGGTCAAGGAAAGGAGGTCAGAAGCTAAGGAATTCCTTAGCTTCTGACCTCCTTTTAAATTAAATTTTGTACTGGAAAATCTTATTTTGTATTACCGCCCAAACCGATTCTCTATCAGCTACTCTCACTTCCGCCTTATGTCATTTATAAATCCGGATCGTTCTCCTGTCCCTCCATTCTACTCGTACATTCTGCAACAAAGATTATAATACACTTCTGCAATGTTTCTGCAACATTCGTCAATAGTGGAAGCAATTACGTTTAAAATTTCTCGGCAAAATTTTCGTATGAAAATGCTTGAAAGAAAAATAAACGTATCTTATCAAAGCAAGAGCGGGAAAGTTAATTTTGTGAAATACATACATCACTCAAAAATAATATAAACTATTTATATCTAGCAAGATTATTATTATTCACTGAAACTGTTTCAACCTCTTCAGATCATTATCAAGAAAAGAGTCTTGAAAATTACCTGAATAGGTTAAAACCGCGGTTGAATATGAATAGTAAAATTGTGTGGAATATTAAAAAGTTCACTTTATTTTTGAGTAAATTTATCTTAATACTATGAATTATTTTGCGGGTACAATCTGCTACGTTATAACGGATTTTAATATCACCATCTTTTTTGAACTAGGGACGCCTATTTCTAACACAAATACATCTATCAATCTGCATTGAGAGATATTGGAGTTTCTATTTGGCTGTTATTTTTCCTCGATTTATTCCCGGCTTCCTTTCTCTCGTCTTATTTAGAAAATGATAAGGAAAGAAATCGATATCGACTCTTCGGCCTTTAGCCATCTCCCAAACTATCCCCTATAAAAATCTTCCTCGGTAAAATGTTTGGAGCAGAGCCTCGAGTGAACCGTGGCTACGATTAAGGTTAAACTTCTGTTTTCACGGCCACTATCCATTTTCTTACATAATGGAAAACTAATTATCAAGGAGAATATTAGAATGAAATACATAAATAAAGTACCTATACTACGTATGTGGTTTCAACGACCTAGTTCTCCTGGTTCTCCTATTCACCTTTAGATGGAATTCATAGGAAATATCTAGGCGGGCTTCGACTGTGCACTAGGGAGGAAGCATGAATTTGAAAGCTTACATATTCATGGGTGAAAGTTACGGAATACAATTGAGCCTCATTTGAGTATATTTCTTTTGCAGGAATAAAAAAAATCAAAGCTTTTCAGGGTTTTCTTCGTAGACGCTCGAAGTAGTAAATAAACGCTCTGTAACAACTGAACCGGGTTATGATTAAAATCAGATATAGCTTGAAGACCATGGAAAACAAGACCGGCAAGAAGAAAAAATTGAGAAAAGTGGCCAAAACTTAATGTGATTTGGGAGTCGGAATACTGTAGTGGAAAGAGTACTGTCCTCCCATTAACTGGGCAGGGTTCGCATCCCGGTGGAGACAGAAATTTTTCATTGGCATACCAACCCCTACTTGTGTAATGTGAGGAGAGCAGCTCGAGTTCAATACTCCGTCTGTCGGATAGGACTTTAGGATGCGGTACCTCCGGTGACTTTCGTAAAAACAGACTAATGCGGACTCTGGGTTTCTTTTCATCCTTCCTCTTTTCCCTTCTATTACCATCACACTCTTCCTTCCACCTTGAGGCGATTTTGTGTGCGTAGCAGACTTTTAACCAAAACTCGAACCTTTCGGTTTGGTTCGGAAGGGTTCGGACTGGTGTTGTGATTTGCGCGATGGATTTCCACCAGGAAGGAAGGTCTTTTGAGTCCCGGCAGTGGGTGATTTTCATTTGGAACCAACCCCCATTTCAGTGTCCTTCAAGTTCAGCCCTCCGTCCGTCGAATAGGACGTTAAAATGTGGACTCCTAGGCGCATTTCGCTGAGAAGAGGCTGATTCCGACGCCGCCACAGTGGGACCGATTGGAAAAAAACTGGCCAAAATTAATTACTCTGTCGTTTTCGGGTTCAACTATGTTTTTTTGGATGTTCCTTTAGTAATTTGAGCTGCTAAACTTGATTTCATCATTATTTTTTCGGTATCTCTGTATTTTGTGCTAAAATGGAAATATAATAACTTAAAACCGACAAAAAAGCATTATTCCTTCAACAGTTCAGAATTCCTTTAGAGTATTTCTTTGAATATATTGCAAGAATTATAAGTATAGAAACTAGCGTCCATCTACATAATACCCAGCAAGCCACCATAAAGGTGTGTGGCAGGGGGTGAATTCTCACCAAACATGCACTACATATCATGCATTAAAAAGGATCACTAATAATATACTAGTCAAAACTTCACCATTTAAAAAGATAAAAATAGCAAAGCAGAGAGTATAATAAGATTTTCCGTTAAATAAGATACAATTAAAGATTTAATTTTTATATTCGACGTGAAACAATTCATGATTAATTCATAAATTAATGCATGGTATGTATGGGTAGTATTGAAAACATCTGCACCATTAAATCATGTGACGAGATCTTGTTGCGTCAAATATTTCCATCCTTGCGTTAACCGAAATATATTTACAAAATTATATACTTCTATCATATAATCGATGTTTACAATTAAAAAATTTGTTTAAAAAATATTTCTACGCTTATGTACATCCCCTATAATCTCGGCACATCAAAGGTATCAGAAACTAGCAAATAAATTTAACTCGTGGTTAATAAAGTATAGTTAGCTATTAGTTAACATTTCTTGTTGAAAAAATTTCAGTAGATGTTCTCTGGACACACTCGCAAAGTCAACTGAATACAACACGTGAACACAACCAGAAAATCCCCCAACGAAGTACACCGAAGGGTTCCGTTATTTGCGTGCAAGCGGCAACAAGGTTGGCCAAAAGGAGGCAAGAAAGTTGTATATCTACATCTACGCGATACACTACAAGCCATAGCAAGGGTGTGTGGCAGGGGGTGAATATCACCAAGCATGCACTATTCACATGCAAACATGCTACTATAGAGTCTCATGCAACTAAATTATTAGTATCCATAGTATTTAAGGGATTATTACATGCATCATGCACTACAGACTACTCTAAAATATTTCCCCTGCCTATCCCTTAGCTATGCTGCCTATTGTGTTATTTTATAGTACGGGGGAGAAAATGAAACATTTTGAATCTATCAGTACGACAATCTATCTCTCTAATTTTATTTCTCTGGTCGAATCTAGCATAATACGCTGGTGTTTTTAATACATGCCTACCATCTTCTGTAAAGCTATCCGATTGAAATTTCTGTAATAGATTTAATCTGTACTTTGACCTACGCTCTGATAATGATTCCCACCCTAATTCTTGCATTAATTCTGATATACTACTAAACCTATTGTAACACCTTTTAACGAACCTAGCTGCTCTACGCTGCACATTGCCTAGTTCTCTGATCAAACCTAATTCATTCGGATCCCATACACTGGCTACATATTCAAGGTTGGGCCTAACTACTGAAAAGTAACAATGTTACTTTTCACTAGTTAGGCTAGCTAGCGATATCGCTCTTTTGTCTTCTCATCACATTTCCCAAGTACTCCTTTAATAAATCCTAGCTTCATCTTGGCTCGGCCGCATGTTTCCCGGATGTGTCTTCCCCACGATAAATCTTTAATGATTATTACACCTAAATACCTTATGGTTTCAACGTTTCGTGTTACTAATTTTATAGGATCGCACCATCGAATTATTCCTCCACCAAAAATTAATAGTTACATACTTTTTAAGTTTAATTTCTTATACATTTGTCGCAGTAGACTTGTATAAGTCTCCCGTGGAGAGTTACCAGAGTAATAGAGTAAAAAAATGGACTGTAAAACCCAGAACTTGAACAGAAAATGGTGGGCAACATCTAACAATAAGAGAGCAGATTATTGCCCACTTGGCGCCTGCCGTTGCACTTGCACGACAACGCCCTCTTCCCTGCCCACCCCACTCCCCTCCAGCCAAGGCACGCGTGCCTATGGGCGATCGTCAGGTCATAAGAACACTTTGTAGGGAATGCTGATCATACTGAAATTTCGTATCTTCTGTCTCAATCTCATGTACACCTTATGGTCAAATGGTTAACGGGGACGAAAATATGACAAGAATATTCTCAAATTTTTGCCAATTCAGTAACCTGTTTCAATAGGTGTGGGTGATATACGCGTACAACATGTTTATTACTTACTGAAGATGCTAAACTGAAATTCCTCTCCGTGAATATTTGGAAATTTCACCATTTCCCCATGTAGAGACCATTGGCGGCCCCCGCGGCCGCGAAGCGACCGGTGCAATTTCGAAGAAATATAAATGGTAACATGAAAACTGCAAAAATCTGCAAGAATTTTCTTCAAAAACTGTTATTTATACTCTACTCTATCACGCAGTATAGATAACTCCGTAATGGCAGATTACGATGAAAACGATAATTGTCATTTAAAATAAAATTAAACGTAAAAAGAGCACTTTCTAAAAAAATCTAAACACGTTAAAAAAAACGTTAAACTAAACTACACTAAAATCATTTTGTACGTAAAGGTAGTGTTATTTTGTGCAAAATGTAAAAAATCCGAAATATTGCATAGCAAATTTTCAATAAAGATAAGAACATTCATGTTTTCGACGCGAAAGTTACGGCAGCCATAATCACGCTACATGCTATACTTTGACAGGTCGTACACATTATCCTGAGATTTTATATGCTCCGTGCAGTATTAAATCTTGAAGAGCACATAATCAATAATATTTATGATAAATTTTTGGCCGCTTTACGTGAACTTTATTTTTCGACTTTTGGCTAGATATTTTTCATTTGGTCCCACTGTGCGACGGGTTTTTCTCTCCCCCTTCCTCCTCTCCTTTTATTCTCATCCTTGCACCATTCATCCAGACCTGAAGCGCCTTGAAAAGCACTTGAAACCTCTGATAATAACACTATGAATCGCGCAAAAAGGTAAGGATTAAATTATAAGATAAGCTGCGGTGACGAGGAAAATTTTGTGCCCCACCGGTTTCGAGGAGTATGATTTCAATTTTATCAAGGATTGTTACTTATATCTACCGACATTAACGGAGGAACTAAGAGCAAGAAAATAATGCTAACTTCATGGAAAAACTAACTTTGTTCATTTCACATAATTATATTTGACTCAACCGGTTCCCTAAAATTTTTAGCATCAACATCACAAGTTAGCAATCTTAAGATTAGTTTGACGCAGCTCTCCTCTCGGTTTTTCCATCGGATAACCCCTTCATTTTAACATAATTTCTCTTTCACATTTTTTAGGACTTGTTCCATATCTCTCGTCGATGCCTTCAAGATATGAGTCATCAGGCTTATGGTCCTAAAATTTCAGCAGTTCTCAGTTTTCTTGTTCGGAATAGGAATGATGGCGTTCTTCTCGATACCTGTGGGTAACTATAGATGTCGTGAGGTAAAAAGTATATAGGAGCCTGACACTGAAATATGTTGTTCGATGTTCTATTCTGGGTAGGGGAGAATTGTTAAACTTCCTGGCGTTCTCAATCTCAAATTCCAAAGAGCCATCAAAACCGCTATCAGTTCGACTCCATAGAATTCATTCCAATGAAGTTTACAAATATATTTAAATGCACCCCAAATCACTCCGATTTTTCCACCTTCCGAATCCTCTAAGAAAGATGTAATCATAAATTCGGCGGTTTCAAGTGTTCCAGCTCCATCAAGGAAACTGTCGACCAAAACAACTCACTTCCCGTTTTCCAAGACTTACCGTATTCATAGCGAAGCAATATCCTTGCAAAATTCCACCACCCTCTGGTTAACGTATGCCTTACGATGTCACACATTTTTTATCAGGATATCAGTACCAGAATTTCTGAAAATTCGCTTTAAAATACATGTGCAGAGTCCTCTTTTCTTATGTAATGTTAATAATTTCTAAAAGTTGAGTAGAACATACCTATTTTCTTCTCGATGGGGAATGTCACCTACAGGCTCAAGATGAGTTTATCGTTGTTACCGTTCCTAGCAGACATAGTAATGATCCTTAAAAACAATTTAATCAACTCGGGCTTCGTAAACACGCAACATGTCATTTGTTGGTATATAGATGATGTTTTCGCCGTCTGGATAGGAACAGAGGGAAAGCTGAATTACTTTCAGAGTTCTTTGAACATCCCGACTGTTTAAAAGGGAATCAAGGGATAGCTGAATTCCATGGATATCATCATCTCCACCCTGTGGAAATGTATTCCTGCGTGGTCAGAACGAAAGTTGGTTTGCTGAAGTTCTCCATCTTCGACGATCTTCGGTCAATCTTCTTGAGCTCTGTATAGGTCCGGCATGATCAGATTTGTGTTTTAAAACTATTTTATCCGGTCTAATGCAATGGAAGTACATACAACTCACGATATTGATCACAAAAAGATATTTAAATTAAGGAATTCGTAAAGAAACTCCGTTTGGCATGAGATGGATTGGCTTCTCGTGTTTTAGTTTTCACCTGTGTATTTCGAAAGTATACGCTGGAGATACTAAATAACTCTGTTTTAAATCCATCCTAATAAAGTGCTCGTTTCAGCCGCTCATTTGATGTGTAGACTGAATCTGTTTAAGTATTCCGATCACTCGAAAGGCGTCTGATCTTTGGCATAAGAAACCTTTCGGGACAAAGCGTTCCTCAGGATTTTCATCCGAAACCTGATTCCGGAAATCTGCATCTTGATGAAGAAACTGCTTGGTTAACTTCATTACTTATTGAATTCTTTCTCTTTGCTTGAAGTTTAAAGGGCTTGAGGTCGTCACGTAACCATCCTCTTTAGAAATCGTTGGTGTTGAGCCAATATCTAAGCCGCAATATTTCTAGCTCATGTCGATACCTTAACGAGTTGAGTTAATTTTCATTCCCTAGGATATAAATTGAAAAGTCAATCCAATAATTGATGGTGGATCTCACATTGAATTAAACAATAAAGTGAAATCCTTACATTTTTAAGTGCGAACCAGTTATTCCTTAAAAAGAACCATCACATTGTACAACGAACCGCCGAAATCAGAGGCAGCAAAATGAGTGCGACCAATTCACCGGCATGGATATGGAATGCATTTCACGAAACCAATTTCCTACTTTAGTAATATATGCACATGTTGTTGTCCCTCTATTAAAAATTATAGTATATTGACACTTCTTTCACCTACCAGCGCAGTTTTGTTCTGCATGAAAGACAACACATTGAGGAACATTTCTAAATGTATAAACATAAATAGTAATACATTCAAGTCTCTTTTACCGCTTGGCTCAGCATGTTCCCCTATCAGAGATTTTTGTTGAATTTCCTTATAAAATATCACATGCTTTATTTCCATAAAATCTAAATGATACTTGAAAGCAATATCCCGTTTGTTAAAATATTAGATGAAGCTAAACTCAAAATGAAACAACAATATGTGGCCAGCGGCGACTATTATATAACCTTGGTAATGTTCTCATCGTATAGAATTCCAATGGTCTTTGGATTTAAAATACGATCAGCAAAAACGACGCTGTTACTTGAGCAACGAATACAATGTAATTTATCGAGAATCTCCTCGAGAAACGGAGTTATTTTTATTTTTCATGCTCACTCATTTTTGGACGGTCGCTTACTCAGCGTCTCAGAAACATGTACCTACAGCTCCAAGTTAAAACAAATTATGGTCAATAGTACAACTTCGTGGCGTAAGAGTATTTTATAATATAAGATTCTATTTTTAACTAAGTAAACTAATAAACCGGTGATTTTAGGAGCGCAATTTCCATTCATTTACTCTTTGTTTGCATCAGTTTTCCCACAAATGATAAATTCGTTGAATAGATTCCATTTTTCTTGCAACACCGTGAATGAGACCGGAAGCAGAAATAAATAAACTAGGGATTCGGAGCTCATGGTTGCTTGTGAAGTGAAATCACAACATTGATTGAAATTTAAACCAAGTATTTTATACCATCTTTGGACAGGTGAAATACATTATGGCATGCCAGGTAATGAGAAGGGAAGACCGGTGGCCTTAGGGTCGTTTCAACACCCCCTGTATGCAGGGGGTGTTGGTCGTTTATGCTCCCAATTGAAAACTAAAGCTCACTTACAATCTATCTGCATATATTAGGTGATTTATATTGCTAATTATTTCAGCAATAAATTTAGATTTATCTTCCCGGGAACAATTCGAACATGTTATGAAGACAAAACGTGACAGTGTTTGACCACGTAGCGTCTTCTAAACTTAGTGGGCCGATAAAGATGGAAATAATGTGGATAAATTCTTATCTAGTTCGGCACCCGGCGAGGCTTTCCATCGCCCACGTTTCGACGATCAATATATACTTACGCATGTGATAGCCCTGAAGACGATAAGTGGGTGACTAGTCGAAATGAAGACGATGGAAAGCCTCACCCGGTGCCAAACCAGTGAAGATTTGTTCCACATCATTCAACGGGAAAGCCCAAGGTTCTATATGGTATCACAGCCGAATGAAACGTGTTCGCAATTCCTTATATATGATAATATTAAAATACAGCCATTTATTTTAAATAACCACAAATCAATGAGCATCTAAGGATCATTCTACATCACAGGAACCAGGGAAAGCAGCAAAAAGTCGTTACATAAGCTACGACATGCATATCTACATTCACATGGGTCGGTTTATCCTCTGAGAAAATTTTTAGATGGATATAGTTTATTTTTAATGAAATTATTAAATTTAATTATTTAATAACTTATTATTAACAAGAAAATATTTGTCGGCACTTAAGCATTGCATGCATGAAATGTCATGGTGAAGAAAATTGGACAAAACATCAAAGGCTTCGTTAAGGTAAGAGATTGAAAGAGTTAATCAACTTAAGTGAAGAAGGGGAGAAACTTTTCAAGTACTTTAAAACACAAAATTAAGTAGACGACAATGAGGAAAGTATTAAAAAGTAGAGAATAGTTGAAGAAGTCGACGTATTTATAACGTGAAGCGCAAAATTGCATAGGTACGGTAGTATGTGGAATGAAGAAACCAAGTAGATAACAGGGTGGAGCTCTGGCGTTATCCAATCCTTAGATAATAAAACAGATGCATAAGAAATTAAAAGCCTGTTTAGTGAATATTTGGTCAATGCTTTACCATTTATCTACCCTCTCTCTAACCATAAACTTTTAAATAGTCACTTTTTTAACATTTATGCCTTTATCACTAATGCTTCCGACTTACTCAGTATCCTTAGACAATCCATTAAGACCGACACACGATTGTCGTTGGAGTGAGGTAAAGAGCTAACATCGATAACGGGCCGTAGCAATTACTTCTATGAGGGGTCATAAATTACTGCTTGGTCACTAAACCGCGCAATCGTCCATTAATTTCGTGATGGTCTCACCGCCTTCCGGAGGAGATTATAGGAGCTCTGCGGCACAGGTGTGTTTACCCTGGGGAGGAGAGGTTTTCGTCGCCGACAAGGAATGGCCAGGGCACTCGCCATCTGAAGGGGTTGACTGAAGAATAGCTTGGTTCGCACAGAGGAACTCGACGTCCTGACAGCAGCAAATAGGCCTTACCACTCATCTCCGTCCGCCCGCCCGAAATGGGTGTTTGCTCCCAAGGTGTTTAAACCCGGCCCTTTTAAACCACTCCTTTGCACACCGTTCCGCTCTGTGCACTCGTATCTCCCACGCTACTCAACAGCTTCAGAGAGGGCACGTACTTCCCCAAGCGCAGTCTCTCGTAAATTGATGCGATTCATCACAGTTTGGCTTCCAATTAACCCATTCGGGTGATGAAAAGGGCAAAGTGAGCGACGCGTAAGATTCCGGGAAAAATATTGGATGCAATTTCTTTCAGATCTTAACGGCGACTTCAGTTACACGAAGACGTATGGCTTAAAATTTATTCGGGCCATATATCCCATGTAACAACTCATGCGAATGGATAAGGTGGTACGACATAATTACTTTATTTTTTTAAAGTAAAATTCCTACTTTTCAGTTGTATTTTTTGCTTTGGTTTAATTATCTATCCCTAGAATTCGAAGATATTAAAATTTGTGCTTTAAAAAACTTCACCAGATAAAGTTCACCTGATTTTGGACACTAGAAATTAATTCATATAATATCTCCTGCGGAAAATGCAAATGGGCACTAAAATATGCAGAGGTAAGGAAGTATAGACCTGCTTTGATGAAACTGAAAGCTTAGAGCAACATGTATTCGACTTGAGAAAAAGGCTTCAGTCTTAAAAGAGTGGATTCATCAGAAATTGAATACGCCCTTAACTCTCTGGCAGATGAAACCCACCTAATTTTTGTGCTCATCACCAAACTTCACAAGGATATTTTTCTGACGGAATAATTGAAGGGTGCTACAGGAACGCAGAATGCATGGAGAACTTTTCCCAAATGAAAGCTAAAACTGAATAAGGGAAGAAAATAATACTAGGATGAAAAGGAAAATATAATTAAGATGAATAATATGAACAACTAAAATGTTGGCTAACCCTGATTGTGGTCTCGAGGTATCAATCCTTGAGGAGCTCAATCATCCCTAGAGTTTGGAATAAAGGTAACCTGCACAAAATCTCAGTGATTTCAAAAGGGTTTTCAGCAAAAAACTTCATCATTTCAACACATTCCAGCTCTTAATCCTCTCGGCAGGAAACCGAGCTATCTTGATTCTTGTATGTCTAGAGTATTCTTATTTTTTTGATTCCCAGATTTGATAACATACTCTTTCATTTCCTTTAGCTTTTGTTTTCCTAGGTCAACGTTGGTCTTGGCCTCTACTTGGTCTCCTGTCCTGCTGCATACCAAAACTTTGCTTTTCTTCTCTCGGCAGGACACCGGGCTATCTTCATTCTTGTACACTCGTATAATTGAAGTAAGGGCCAGAGCCAGGAGCCGAAGCGAAAGGGTGGAAATTTTTCTTTTTACTGATATTCAGGTGACATCTGGCCATTGTCCTTTCCATGGTTACTAGCATCTTCTTTAAATCTCTCTCCGCCATTCGATTTTTCGTAATACTGTAAGTATCTAAAAAAAAGTCTTTACAGTTTATTTCAGTAGTTCAGGGTGCATTCTCAGATTCACAGAGAATTATGCTGGATGGTATATCAATTTTTGAATTCATAACCGCCTAGAGCAGGGGTTCCCAACCGGTGGTACGCGGGAACGTTTCAGGTGGTACGCGTAGGTGATACGAGCGATTACAAGCGATAGGCTAGTAAGGGTCTCTGTGTGCGTGAGCACGCAAACTTTACCCTGCTGCCCGTCTGCTGGGCGCTGGCTGTCCCTCCTCCGCCATATGTATCTCTATATATTTTTAAATAAAAATTACCAAGAAAATGTTGAAAAAAAATGTATATGGGTCATTCCATGTGAATTCGACCAGGTGATTGCCCTTAGGGCGACCGATTTTGACCAAACTTGGCAAAACGTCACCATTTAATAGGAAAGAAAATACCCCCAAAGCCATTTTGCAAACCCTGATTGTGGTCTCGAGGTATCAATCCTTGAGGAGCTCAATCATCCCTAGAGTTTGGAATAAAGGTAACCTGCACAAAATCTCAGTTTGCAAACCACGTAACCGTTTACGAGAAATTGCAACGTTGCAAAATGCGATTTTTGTAAAAGTTACTACACATTTTAAGACATATAACCGAAACTAGTAAAGATACAAATTTGAAAAAGGACTTGTTTTAAAGGTATTGAATCGGAAAACGATAATAAAGAATTATATTACAAAATATAAACAATTTTATAAAGTTTATAAGAATTTTAAATTTTCAAATCGATTTTTGACGATGTACCTTTACCCTCGATTTTGCTCATTTTTATATGTTGTAGATAAAACCTCCTCTACAAATTAAAAATATTTTCAGAGGCAATATTTCATTTAAGAAAGAAAAATATTTTTGAGTGAAGGCGTAACGCCCGCAGGTCGCCACGGCGCGCCCGGCTTGCGCCTACCGTATGGTACTCTGCCGTCTTTAGATCTCAGCATACCTTCTCTTTCACCTTCTTCTCACCAATGTCAACCGTACGCATACTCTTAAAACCCCTTTTCCCGTGCCATTCGCCAATTGCTTCCCTATATGTGCCACCACCGCCTAGAAAACACGAGGGAGGCACGAGGCCTTACAGCAGCCGGCCTCCGACAGCAATAGACAAGACGTCATCTCGTCTTCGGTTTCCACAGCTACTGGCTGTATCATCCATGTCCATCTGCATCATAAGCGGTACTCTGGTAGTCGTCCTTGGAGGCATAAACTGATAGATACTATTAATGACCCCTTACTTAAACTTCTTTTCAACTTGATGAATTTTCCCAAACACACACTACATGATGCAATACGTTTTAAACAAGTAACTAAGGAAAATTACAATACCTAAAAACTCAGATCAAGTACGTATATATTTTTGCTTGTCCTTTGCTGAGGATATTAAAGGAGTATGACGACATGATTACATTGCTCATTTGGAATTTGCATGTTACTTGAAAGTCAGAGACAACCTGAAATTATGTGAAGTCGTCGTCGTGGGCAGTTTCTCCGAGAAATTTTCTTTTCTGTACTAAGACTCATTAAAGGTGTGCACTGTGTAACTGCCAGGCTACAGTGTATTCTTTTACATATTGAAATAGGAATACGAACGATCAAGTAATAACTTTCAGTCCGGTTATTATTTCAGGCTGTATGAGGCACGACCGCTACAATATGTTGCAACTGTTGCATCGCAGAGATTTCAGGACAGATACTGAATGGCATTTATACACCAAGTCTTAAGGAGTGGGTCCAAGCAAGTGATGGACTTAGAAGTACCTACGCTGAATAGATCGATGACACGTGCCAATATGCACTTCATTTATAAGGAACGAATTTAGATTCTTGTGGAACTTTACAAATTGACCCAATTGAGCTTGAAAGGAATGAACTACGAGTTAGTTACCAACGAGAAAATGAGGAAGAAAGAAGAGGCTGGCGAGATGATTCCGGAAGGCCCCTACCGTGGAGTGAATCCGTCTTGAAAAGTCGTTCCCAGGCAACCGAAAGAACAAATTTCCACTTTTGCGGTTGTTGAACAGGATGTAACTTTATTAACTCTTGTTACAAATATAGAGTTTACATTGTTGATGGGCCAAAAATAAACAAACGGCGCCATACCAACGTAGACTTAATGATGTCGCCAGATGGCGGTAACTCTTACTCGTCACAAAGCGAATGCTTAGGCTATGAGGCATGGTAGCAATTCCCTCCTAAAATACCCATCTAGGCCGGAAATTCACCGAAATACGAGGAATAATCTCCCACCTGGATTCTCAAGAATCGCCTAAGAGAAGACTGAGATGAATGTTGAAGGTTGTTACCAGATTCGGGGTTAAATGTAATGGACTTGCTTGCCGCAAGGTGTTAACTGGTTCTTATCTAATTCGAGGGGAATATTAAAAAGCGACCGAGTAATGAAACATCGAGGGCATCATAAATGAGGAGATTAGCGAGAGATAAACGGGCCTTGTCAATAAGAGCTGGGCAAACAGGATTTAGAAAATATGAACCTTTCTCTGGCATCCGGCCCCATCAAGTTTTCAGATAAGGTGGGGGTTTTCCCAGGCCGTGATGGGTCTACAAAAAAAGCTCACTAGAGAATCCGAGCAGCAAAATATTTTAAATCAACTTGAAGTTTTTCGAAAGATTGTTTAATGAGCAACTTAGTTCGATATTAAAAACAATACTCTTTGTCTACCACCGTGCTTTATGACAGATAACAAAAACATTGGGTACACTTTAAAATATTTATAAAAAACTTGGCCGGTTTTATTTAATCGTCCAATTCCTAAATTCATCTGAAAATGTCAACTATTTGATAAAACTGGACGTGTTTTTAACAGATCTTGTGGAATTAACAAAGTTTGTGTTTTCTGTAAAACATGAAGATTCACCATATAGAGTCTAAAGCCATCGGAAGTACTTTAATTTTCGGCAGAATCCTTCTAAAGTTCAGCACATTTTTTCCAACACTTCTCGATTTCTTATTTCTTTAAAAAGTGGATTTCAGGAGTAGATGTCATCAATAGTGTAAATTTATATTTATGCCCATCGTAATATCTTCATAGAGCCCAAAGTGACCATTCTGGAAGACTTTCAGTTCAGGAATAAATGAAATTCCGGGTGTCTTTTGTGGAACAAGTTTTAGCCCTAATTAAACGTATTGGTCCTGAATAACATGGCTTGAATTCTCAATGACGCCATTATGATGAAGATGAACCGTTTTCGTGACCATTCCAAAATGTTTTTCTGCTATTTTTTTTCCATCCGTTTTACTCGAAATGATGCGCAGTATTTTCGACTCATAGTTTTACGTATCCCCAGATAGTCTGTGGAGAATATTCCTTAGTCCCACTGTACCGGAACATGGTACGCTCTTTGCCTTCTTCGGAGCCAGTTCATCTCGCACTGACTACTGTCAGTGGAAAATGATTGGGTATACGTTGGGGAGACGTGCAGGACTTTTTTCCAGACACTCGAGGAGCACCGAAGACATTTCAGACTTGGCCAGCCTGAAACATCTATTGTCGCTGAACACAGCATAAACAACGACTATGTCATCCGGTGTGACCAGACAAAAATAATTTGCCGCGGGAGGTTTGTCTGGGAGAGGTTCACCATAGAATCCATCGAAATCCGACTTCAAAAGAATTACTTCAACCGCGTCTGCGGTTACTGTCACAGCAACTCCTGGGGTCTAGTGCTGAGAGGCATCTGGTCAAAAAGGGAAGGATAAGAAGCATATGTCACCTGACCCTAGTACCGCTAAATATATACCGGACCAGTTGACGCGACATTCAAACCCTTAAGATGTTTGAGGACTCACCATTGGTAATCGCCACGCTTAGATTATTCCGTTTCACCAGTTATTTCCGCTAATATACCTGCATATACAACATACAAAATACTTTCTAAACTTGTGCTAAACAGGCTTAGGGAACAAGCAGAGGAGATGATAGGAGACCACCAGGCGGGATTCAGGAAAGAGAGATCAACAACAGACCAAATGTTTATTCTGAAAGAGCTGGCCTCAAAATATTGGGAATATAATAATGATCTATTCCTTATGTTTATAGACTTCAGCAAAGCCTATGACTCGATAAATAGAGACAAACTTTGGACAATAATGAAGAAATGTGGATTTCCTGAAAAAGTTATTAGATTGACAAAAATGTGTGTGAGTGAGTCTAAAGGAAAAGTCAAGGTTGGAAAAGAGTACACTGATACGTTTGAAATAAACACAGGAGTGAGACAGGGAGATGGCTTGTCGCCCCTCCTCTTTAACATAGCATTGGAAGAGGCGCTAAAGAGAACCAGAAATGGTCCAGGAGGAGCCAGGATTCCAGAAAAAATTAATCTGTTGGCCTTTGCAGACGATGTAGTGATTGTGGCCGAAAATAAAGAAGAGCTTAAAGAACTAACCACAACACTTTTAATGGAAGCCAAGAAAGTGGGCCTACAAGTAAATGAAGGCAAAACCAACTTCATGAAAATAAGCAGATATGAAGAGAAAGATGATTATTTAGAAATACTCAATTATAAGTTCAAAAAAACAAATCAGTTCAAGTACTTAGGGGTAACAATAACAAGCAACAACAAAGAGGAGACCGAAATTCTCACCCGACTTGCGACAGCTGAGAGAACCTACTGGAGCCTAGTAAAACTTTTGAAGAGCAAACTCCTATCACGAAACACAAAAATTCGTATCTATAAAACAATTGTCCAACCAGTACTACTGTATGGTTCCGAAATATGGTCGCTAACAAAAAGATCACAAAAAAAACTGATAACGTTTGAAAACAAAGTGTTGAGACGAATATTCGGCCCCATTAAAGAGGGAGAGACATGGAGATTAAGGAAGAAGAAAGAGTTGAGAGAACTATACAAAGGACCAGATATTGTGGGTATAGCCAGAAGCAGACGACTAAGATGGTTAGGCCATGTCCTCAGAAGAAGTGACAACACCATGTTAAAAATGATATGGAAAGGAAAACCGGAAGGCACCAGACCACCAGGGAGACCAAGAATGCGCTGGAGCGACGAAGTGAAGAAGGACCTCGAAAAAATGGGAGCTCAACTCGACACAGCAGAGGACAGAAGGGCATGGAGGCGAATGGTTGGCGAGGCCAAAGACCATTTAGGTTTTCAATGGCCACAGGAGTAAGTAAGTAAGTAAGTAAGTAATATACCTGCATATAGACCTTTAAATAAATAAAAATAACCAACACATTTGAAAGTCAGCAAAGTAGTAGCCAATTCGTCAATTAAAGTTTTTTTTTGTATTTTAAAACCAGCGAATACTGATATAATAAGATAAAATTGTGAGTATAAACTATATATTAGGTGATATATTCTCAAGGATTAATATATTAACGATCAAACAAAAGCGTGGCCCGAAAAAAGGGATGAAATTTATGAAAATATTACTTCACTCTTTTTGATCATTTATTAGCATGCGTCGGCTGCATACCTAATCGAAACATTTTCCACATACTCGTCTGTAAATTTCGGCTGCATGTGCCTATTGCATAGGCCTAATGTGGTGATGGTCACTCCTGCCATCACTCTAGGCTTAGAGGGATATATTTAAATATAGGTACACTCATTGCCTGACTTTCCACAATCACTACTCTATAGACAGAGGCTTAATACTTAGGCCTAAAAGTATTTAGTGACAACCGTTTTTTCCTATAATACGCTAAGTCATGATTCTAAAGGAGTATGAATCTAGAGTGGCTCCACTTATGAACATTACATAAATAAATAAATTGTATTCTAAAGATGTCAAAGAAGACAATAAAGGCAGGTGAAACCTCTGACCGTAGAGCTAATAGGATTATCATGAGTCAATGGTCCTCCAGGAAAATGATAATCAAAGAAGAGAAAAATGCTACTACTTTTGTCTCTTAGCGTTGGTGAAATATTCTAGCCCCACCTAATTAGCCGAATTTCCCGGGTGTGATTGACTTAGAAACGGATCTCAAGAGGTTGGGGAAGTCAAGGAGGAAGGAAAACAACAACGGCACAGCGGAAATGAAAATCCTAAGAGCTCAGAAGAGAGAAAAGTGTGGTAGCAGTTTCGAGGAGAAGAAAGGCGCTAGAAGCCAACACAAATTGATTGATTGGCAAGATGTCGTGAGATGAAGCAAAAGATAACTCTTTGGAAAAAAATCCAAATTCAGGGGGCCTGGAGTTCCAAAGGAACTAATTCCAAAATATTATGTCATAGGCGAATGGAATGGCATATAAATAGGAACTAGATATATAATTGAATACTACAATTATTAATTCGGTTCAAAAGATGAAAAAATCATTTTGGTTGTTTTCTTTATGGATTTCTCCGTATTTCAATATCCATGGTCCGGAATTATATAATGGTTTTCAACACTTATAATTGTATATTTATTCTGGGTTCTTACTATTAAGCATTTAACAGCGCATGTACTTTATGAGTGGTAGAATGAGATCTCTGTGTAGCTCCACCTAACTACTAAGCAATTTTAAATTCGTCAAAGCGCCCAAAATGCATGACTGGAAAAAAGGCGAACGAGTAAAATTACGATAAATGGGGTGTAATAGCTCCTACCAGAAGAAAGAACTATCTAAATTCTAGATTTTCATCTAAATTTCAGGGTATTATTAATTTTCTAATGTGCTAATATACTTAACGATAACAGACCCAAGCATACAGCAATTAATATGGAGATGACATATAAAGAATTACGGAAGTAAATTGTCTCGCGGATGGAAAAACAAACTTGATAGATATCATAATCCTAATGGGCAGAATAGAAATTATGTGAAGCGCAGACAAAAATACTGTAGGTATGAGGCATAGGTTTATTAAGATTTGATTTATGAAATAAAAAAGAAAAGTATTGAAGTCTTGCCATCATAACTAACGGTAAACAAGTCAGTTATGATACCACATGCGGAAAAGATACACGAGAGAAATAAATAAAAACGGGAGAAAAACAAAATAAATGCCTTAATCTAAGAACACACTATGAAAGGGCAATGGAAATGGGCAGACGTCGATTGAGAGCCTCAGTGAAAAATGACATAATATTAATAAGTTTACTAATATTCTAGAAGTAAAACAAGACACTGAGAAACTGAAGGTTGATAAAAAAAACTTAAGCGAGGCGTAAAAGCAAAGCATGATATTCCATCAGGAACAAGAAAGGCAAACGCAAAGAACAGACCAACTCCAGGATCTACTACAAATGGAGAAAAAGGAAGAGTATGCGGAAATAAATCTGCAAGACGGTAGAATATGTCTAAAAGAGCAAGTAATCCACGAGCAAATAAAACTTGAATAAGATTTGAGATAGTAAATAAATAAATAATTTAGTAGTATATAGTAATATAGTAGTAGTATATAGTAATAAATAGTAAATAAATAAATAATAAATTTCCCTAGAAACTAAATTAAAGGAATAATCAAGCAACCGGAAAAGATAATTTGGCGTATTCATTTGAAAGGAAAAGCATTAGGCGACTATAGATTGCTGTTTGTGGCATAAAGATCCTTGAGGAATAACTTTAAATAGCGAAGCCAAAGGAAATGAATTTTTAAACAGTAACTGAGAAATATATATTTTGAAAATTAAAATTCTAAAAATGAAACAACTATTTCAGAGCCTTTATAATGGGAAGGAAATGCCTACAAATTTGCTCAAAGTATGAGATTTCTATGTTGGTAGCAAAAAAATAGCTCTTCATCCCGGGCGAAATGCCACACAGAGATTGATTCTACACATACTGCGTACCCTGCAAGCAACCTCGAGGATGTGTGGCAGTAAGTGAATAATCGCCGAAAATACGCTTCGTAAATAGATGCAGTAATGGCTAGGATTCTACTAAATAAGAGATAATTATTAATGTCATGCGTACAGGCACCACACAGTTCACCTTTCACCCAATATGCAAGGAGATATTTAAAAAGTACTACGCACCTGCAATAGACGATTAATTCTGTTCACGCAGACTTGCAAAAAAACACAAAATCCTCCCACCCCTGGCATCCTCGATTTAATCATATTTATCTTTTATGATTATTACGTGTGATTGCATTATCATTAGAAGGGAAGACCTTTTCATAAAGGCATATTGGGTTGTCATACCTCGGTTATGTTATGGTACCGAAATGTGCTACTTAAGAAAGAATGCCATATGTATCAGAGATGGAGCCTATTTATTTAATATTATCTTTAGGATCCTGGCTGTCTACTTGGGGTTGGACCTCATGAATTCTAATAATAAGATCTCAGTATCGGAGAAGAAGCCGATAACCCTGAACCAATCCAAAACCTAAGTCTAGCTTGCAGTCAACTCACCTGAAGGACGAAACCAACAAAGATTACTATGATGTCAAACTACTGATTTCCCTCCAACTCCCCGCCAGAGTTAGAGTTATAAAGAAACTTCTCCTTGAATCAGGAACTCATCATCTTACAACTCATATAGAGTGAGTTCATTGATCCCAGGAACACAAAATAAAACCATTGTCTTACGTTGTCAACTTGAAGTTGGAATTTTCCCGAACATCAGCTGCATATCAAATTCGACAATGCCAAAACTGAACTTTGGCACTAATTCGTGCAAAACCGAACTTTCCCACCGCTGAAAAAAATACTTAATGCTCCACGGTTATGTTACGAAGCCTCTGAGGCAACCTAACAATGCACTAACGTTTTTAATGCCCCGCACTCTGAGACCCCATTCATTTCTTTCCTTACCCACCCCCCGGCCCCCCTCACCCCAGCAAAAAATACCAGTGAGTCGAAACAAAGGAGAGGACGGGTGCAAGTCCGCAAAGGTGAGTGAGCAAGGGAGGCGCAGGAGAGACGGGGAAACAGGCGCGTCAACGCTGTCCCTCAGAGGGAGGAAAGGGAAGATTTCCCCCGCAGGGAAGCGACGAATAAATGCGCGCGAAAAAAGTTGTCGAGAGAGGGAGAGAAAAAGAAGAAAGAAACCCGAGCATTAATTTGAAAGTATAAAGAAAATAAGACGGTACACCTCTGAAATCTCAATGCCCCCTTTATTTTCGTTTGCGGAGGATTTCTTTCTTTTTATTTGATGCCCCATTGTTTCCTTCTTTCGGAGCGCCGGAGAAGCTACACACTCGTCCAAGCCTTTGCCTTCCCCTCCTCTCTACCCCTTCGCTGTTCTCCCGTGCCACCCCCCTCCCCCTTCTTCCTCCCCAACAACTCCCTCCCCACCTCCAACTCCTCGCCAGATTCTCTCCCTTGCTGAAATCCCACGGCGCCGGCAGAATGGGAACCACCCACGTGTTCCTTCGCAACTCAATTGTTCTTTGACGGAGGTCACAGGCAGACTTGTTCGAAGAGTGGGTGGTCTTCGCCAAGGGAGGGGGATGAAGGGCGGACACGGCCTGAGACTCATTCCAAACACGCCTCACTCTCCCTTTCTCTCCGTGCCCCTCTCTCCCCCGAAACTCCCCCCTTTCGCAGCCGCTCCAAAGGCAACGCCGCGTCATTATTAAATCAAATTCGGCCACATGCCCGACCTCCTTCCACCTCTACCCCCTTCCCCAGGCACGCGCGCCCCACCCACGAAACCCAAGCTCATCCCCAACCATACCCTCCTCACTTTATGCCGACCACCGAAACAGGTGGCGGATCCTCATTCCAACCCGCCCACTCCCCTCCGACAACTACCCCTGCAGTCGGAAGAATACCTCAACTCCCAAATAATCATATCTCCTCTCAGCACCTCGTTTCCTTCCTTTCTACGCTATTCTCCATACCCTTCCCCAAACCTTATTAGCAACTCACATACTTCTGAACCTCCATTTCCCTTCCCAACAGTCTGATCTCGGTAATTCATTCAATTGCATTTATTACTCATATCCTTCCACGACTGACAGAAACGTCAAGCGATGATTTCTCCTAGGTTACAGTGATCGTAACATAAGATCGGAGGATATCGCAGATATTTGGTGCTTTCCGGAGGTATACCATGCTCCGTTCTATAGTTTTCAGATAAAGAAATGTATATTGTTGTTTCGAGAGCCGGTGATTTCAAGAAGGACATAGTAGAGCCACGTAACCTTTAAAATCTTATAGTTTCTGGTTAAGTTCGAGCAATTCCTCACTCTTTACGAAAAAAGAGCAAACAATCTACTTCTTGATCCTCGGTCGCTCCCAAATGCGTTCTAAGATAAGTTACGAAAAATAGCACTTCATATTAAGACACTGGCACTTTAATATTCTTAGGTTGGATGAGGTTCCTTTCCGAGTACTATTTGCGGTTTCCCGCGAAGTTCTAGTATCATAAGATTCGTCTTCTTGAATCATAGTTCCAGATACCCGGAGGCATTTCCGGATTTGAACAACATTCCATCTAATTTTTAACTACAGAGTAAAAATAGCATGCAAAGTAATAGTAAATAGCACTATATATAGTAAATTGTACTAAAGTACTTGGAAGAGATAACACACCGTTCCATGAATTTTCGGCCTTTAAATTTTAAAATAATTGACGAATACACTGCATCTCTTCTTATTTACTGTTGCGGTGGCTCAAATGATTTTTTATGGAACTAAATTTTCAAAATATAATACATTTCGGTAGCTTCATGGATTCTGAACATTAATAATACCTTATTTTCCTTTTTGTACCCAGTCGGGCCTAATTCACATATTAACTTATAGGCTTCGCGCGCCCATGTATCCCACCGAGAGAAAGAAGCAGCTCACATTCCCTCCCCATACCCTCCCACGCACCATCATCCCAATCACTAATTAACGGGAATAAAAATTTCCTAAAGCGCTCATATTTATTCTGCTTAACAGTTTTCAATTTGTCGTTCGGAACTTCGAATGCCCTAATTGCACTCCTACTACTCGTTACAAATTTTACGGGGACACGGCGGCATTATCGCTGTTCCACGACCCAGTTGGCTCCGCTCACCCCGTCGCGAGCCTCCCGCCCTTCCTCACTCCTCTCTCCCCACCCTAAAACCCTGCATCAGTTCTCCCCATTCATCACGGCGTGAACCCCGCTCCTCCCTCGGCACGTCCTCGCGAGCTTTTGTGTCGCCCTCTGTGAAATCCAATCCCGTTGTCTCGCGACCTGTTTACACGCAATTCCATCAAGATACAGAAAGAGTCGGGGGATGAACGCGTTCATCCGCGAACAGGGACAGGAATATTTCTGTTCTCCTCTTTGCCTCGAGTAAATCGTCGACGCTCGTCAATGAGGATGAAACACATCTGAATGATTGCCGGCAATAACGTGTTGCTTCCCTCGGCTACCAACGAACGAAAATTCCGTTCGCTCGGTAGAAAAGGACGCACATTTCACTCTGAAAGAAACGAGTTAATATCAAGGAGGATTCTATTTCAAGTGCAATGAAAATGTGTGATTCTTCCAGCTGATGCCGAAGCAACGATTGCCCTCAGAATTTTCATCAAATTTTCCATCGTTTTCTCTTCAATTTCCTACTGTTGATATGCCAGAAAAATGTGTTAGTAGCACACGAAAAACTGTCGTCTCCTTCCTTGTGTCTTTTGTTTTCGTCCCGTTTCTGAGGTTGAAAAGAATGTCATTTTTGTATGAATCCAAATCCTAAGACTCCTAAGAACTCCTAAGACACTGCCTCGCTTTCCCAAGCGTACATACGCACGTAGTATAGATAACACAGAGGCAAATTATTCTCGTTATCCGTAACTGAGGAGCGAGAATAAAGGACGAGAAACTATATCAGCCATATACAAATACCTATATCACACTCGATGTATATTCTGAAGTTCTGGAAGAAAGTCATTTGATACGATACTTAACTCATTTGCATCAGAATGATCCTTGATATAGGGAGATATAGGCTAGTGGCATGATGGAAGAAAGAGCAGGTAAGCCAAATTACGAAGATGTGATTGGACATAGAAAATAACTCCGAAACTTCGAGATGAAAGATGGAACCTGAAAACGACGGAGAAAAACAATTTGAAATAGTGGTACTAAAAATTCTTATTACAATATTACCATCAAGTCCATGCAATTTCATTGACTCCTGAATTCAATAAAGTTTATACCAACTTGTATGAGCTACAGTGGCGTTTAGTAGTGGATAAAAATACTTACTTACACAATTAGTGCTCGATGAAACTTTTACTCCACAAAAAAATAGATTTTTTCGTGAATATTGATATCTTGACCAATAAATACGATATGTTTCACTATAAAATCGAATTTGAACATATTATGCCTTAAATTATTACAATCATACCAAATAAATAATGAAAATATGCGGAATTTGAAAATTACGGAATTTCTTCTCATCAGCTGATGACATAATACATTTAGAAACATAACAGAACGAATTTTATTATTGAAAAACGTGATAATTTATCAAAGTAAACATTATATCATTAACTTAGCAAGATGTAGATTTATTCTGTTATTTAATTACTTTTCTATAAAATGCAATAAAAGGCCAGGTTTGCTAGCAATATTCCTTCAAAGTACGTAGACTTTCCATTTTCTCTTTTTTGAAAGAAACGATTACTGGACATACCTTGATACATAAATGAAATCATTGCCTATATTGAAATTATTTTCATGATTTGTGACTTTCTATAATTTATAACGACTTATAAATCAAGAACAGAGTGTAAATGCGGCATAGACTTTATGTTCACGTGACAGGTTTGCCAACAAAAAATCTGTATTTAGTAGGCATAACAAATTTTTATCGCCCATATTTAAAGCCCTAAAAAGCAAGAGTGCACTTCAACCCTTAATTAATTGCGAAAACATGTCTGAAAAAGTTGAGCTATAGTGAAGTGTATACGGTAATAGACAATTTATATAATAAGGATCAATAGTTGTGTATAGGTTCGAAGGGATATTGCATTTATTTCGTCCATAAAATCATTGGGCTGTTGAAAAGTTACGATGAACCAATAGCGTTCTACCACAATGACCACGGTGGAGCAGTAGGTCAGAGCACTGTGGAGACGAGGCGTGTCTTCCAGAAGGACTCTGGAAAATAAAAGACCAAAACCTTATTGTGTGTTCTCCATATTCATTCATTCAGCTCCCTAGAAACCAGCCTAATTCTAGAGCAAAATAGTACAGCAGGAGGAAAATTTGCTCAAGGTAACTCCTGAATAAAAAATGCAATGGTAGACAATTTTATCGCAATATTTTTTTCCAAGCTGTTTCCAACGTAATGGAGAAAAGCTCTTTTCTTGGAATTCGCGAGCGAACTGGTAAACATAAAAATACTTGTGCAGAATATTTTAATTCAGTAGGACTGATGAGCTGGAATATGGATGAATACAAAGTATTGTGATATCTTCTTGATGATGGTCAGAGCCGTCAGAGCTTCACTTTTAATTATTTGTCCGAAAAAGTTACAATTACTAGCAGTCACCATTATTAAATTCACCATTTAACCTTTTTCTATAATATTGGAACCAGTATAAATGGTTATTATGAAAAACTTTAATAGCAATAGATCTTGCTTCAAACGAATAATATTTATATTCCATTCAATTAATTCATACTGAGGGACTACAACATATAAATTGCATGTTGTAACAAATTATTTTAATACAAACTTGTGCATACACCACAGAGTTTCAAAACACTCCACACACCTGAGTTTGAATCAGTAATCAATCAATGAATCAGATTTTCGCTCGATTTTCTGTATGCATGCATGTTTTCTATTTATAGGTGGCGTCAAAAATATTTTTGATAACCACAAAGAATTAAATCGTAACTATTCAATAACTCTTCAAACTTTCCTTACACTTTCAACGAAGGAGGTTATAATTCACTGGAGGAGACATTGGTACGCTAGCCAAAGGGTAAAAATGAAGGGGATGCTTGGGAATAATTAGGCCTTACCTACTCCGTACAAAAAATTGCGTTTAATACTGCCACCTATGGAGACTGAATTTGGATTAACGTATGTATACATAATGATAAAACGTACTAAAAACTAGCTCGAATTTAGCCTACTTAAACTACATATTTGGCCCTTTTTCGTGTGTTTGCGCACTTGCCACTATGTCTTTGACAATTTAAAAAAATAAATTCCATCATCTTACCACTACATCTTGCACTCTTAATGTTTAATGCGTGAAAAACAACTTCAACCGTACGAGTATCTTGAGTAGCAAGCCTGTAAGCCCGTACTATCCGAATTGACCGCTGACTTCTCAAATCAGTTGCGATGTCTCCTCCAATTCATCATAACCTCTTTGTCGTCAAGAAAAGAAATTAGTAATCCCAAAGCCATGGAAACAGGCTAATTTAATTTTTATCGATTGCTAACCTATATTTTAGTTTAAACTAAGGTTTAGTTGATTTAATGAAAGAGGAAAGATATATGTTACCTACCTACATACATATACATATATGGGCGAGGAGAGAACGAATTAGAACAACGGTAGATCTTGAGTGGTTAATGAATTAGCCCACAAAGCATTCTCATTCTTAGAAATGTCATTCGTAGATTGATCGTTTTCAGGATATATTAAGAAACGAGGCACCTCTTTTCGATTGCTCATATAACTCCAATAACAAATCACAATTAAAAATTTACTCCCAAGAAGATAGCATGACTCAGTTTTTCTCATTGTTGTTACTAAAATAACGTTGGAGAATTGAAAAAAAATCCTGTCGTAATAATTTATCACTGGGTATCTATATCGATATCACTTTCACTCCACCCCACTGGTGAGTCCATTTACCGAAACCCCGACTGAGAGGGAGCTCTAATACCTCCCGGACATCCCTTGGCCTATTGTGATATCTGAGGAAATGAATTTCAGTCAAAGAGGTGTTAAATAATATATTGAACATGGCGTCATTTTAATAAAGACAGCCTTGAAAACCCTATTGAAGGAAATCTGAGCTCAGGTGAGATGAAGCGACACATGGGGCGACGGCAGTTTGAGAGAGGTACAAAGACTTTTTGGGATATACGGCATAGCGATTTTCGCCAGATAATACTGCAGTGAGGAGAAAAAAAGAATTACGACCGCTTTGAGGAGAGCGCCAAAATTTAAAAAAATATGAGTAATTTTGAACTCCCGAAAAAATAATTTTAAGCTATGGCAAAATAATTTTAAGCATAATTAGGTAAACTGAGTGTTGCGAAATGACCTAGCTGTCGAAGTACTCTAAAAAACCAACACTATAAATATTAGTTTCCAAAAATGGCACTTCAGGATCGCTAGAGCTAAATCAAATTCAGGAAAGCTTTCCCTGGTTAGAAACAAAATCACCCTCGGATGTCGAAAGAAAATTATTTTGCGATTGCCAAAGTTGTACGGCTTAAAAAAGCAATATTGCACGTGTGCTTGGTCCAGAGCTGAGTTTACTCGCTGTGAATATTCCAAACGAGCCGCAAAGTATGTCACCGTGAGAGGGTCCATAGAGGGCACGGAAACGTGAAGCAAGGATCTCTCATATGGTTTTTTTATTGAGCAATCACTCTCAATTTTGACGCCACTATCTGGTACTCTCTGGTATCTTTGTTCCCCTCTCCTGACGAATGCAAATGGCACATTTGCATGCAAGAAAACGTCCAGATTCCAGCCCTCGTCGTACTTCGTTCAATTTTTTACTCAAATGATCGCATATATCGACAGATCACGATTAAACAGTCGTTTCAGTTCTATATTTGGAACGGAGAGCATATAAATAAAACACCGAATACCGAGGTTTTTTCTTTTGGGACTTATTACGGTTTTCTCCCTTGTTCTTCCATTCTTAGAGGTGATAATTGCGCGGGTGTTTCACTCTCCTTCTTCATATACGAAGATCTAACACTCACTTCAGACCTTCACCTGTCATTTACGTCAATACTGTATGCTAATTAATGCAGATATCATTATCGATTTAAAATGTTCACGCCATGATACCTCACGCCCACGTAATAAATAATTTCCGTTAATATGCTGCTGAGCTAATGGTTCAACTATTGTATATTCTATGAGACTGACTATTCAAAATAAAAATTACCATTGATAAAAGACAAGAGTCTTACACCACGTTTACCCAAGTAGCATCTGACGTGCCTCTTACGGTGATTTGGAAGTGGTTTCGGGGGACCTCGAATTTTCGTTCTCTGTATGCGGAAATCGTTGGATGCACCAAGCTATGCACTTAGAACAGTTATTTAGTTACGGCTTTGTGTGTACATCGTTCAGCCGAATAATGCCTAACTCCATGCTACACTTCACCAGATAAATACCGCAGAGGCATCTTTATGATAAGCTTACACCAGTAAATGTTTTTGAGAAAATAGAAAACAGATTCCCACCCAGATGGGTTTGTAGATTACTGTTTCTTGTAGGTCTCTCGTATGTAGAGCATATCTTATGCCACGAAATAGCGAAGTTTAAATGCCTATCTACTTGAATTACGCTCAATTCTGTCAGAAAATGGAATCGTTTCTCCTTCAATGTTTATGATAGTAGTCCATTAATCAATAGTTTCTTCATCTACATTAAGCATGTAATCAATAATCAAAATAAATGATTCATGCAAATCCTGCGAATAAAAATTTACTCATGTGAATCCTACAACTGTATTTTAAAACACACATTTTAGACAGATAGCTAAGTAGTAGACCTGCCTTCGTCATCCAAAGGTAGCGAAGATTTTCATCCTTGGACGTTTTATGTCAGGCACTTTACCATAGATATTTCATTATTTAAACCCAATCAAGAGTATATTCTAAATAAACCCCGGTGCAATGACTCTATTTTGAAAGGATAATCAAACATAGAACCGAATCCACTTCAATATATTTCATTAATTAAAACCTCTCCCTCGAAGGTACGATCCACCCCTGCAGTCAAGGACAATTAGCCCTGAGGTTTCATCAAAAAATCACAACGGACCACTTATCCCGTGATGATGGTGACAACCTCCGAATACCCGCCAGTTAATTTACTGTTCCTGCCCCACCGGCGAATATGATAAGTTAAAATGCAAGCCAGCGAAATATGCTTGGGTGGAATACTTTTGAATAAAAGAGCGGGTATTTAAGGAGGAGGTTAAATAAAGGCCAGGTGGAATGGTGGTGGAGGGGGGGGGGGGGTGGACGCAAAAGGAGGCTGAGGAGGGTGGGGCGGCAGCATTCCATCCTCCGATCGATTCCCTAATCCGGCGAGTCCCCGTGGCCTTTGACGTGCGCCGTGCCATGCCACGGCAGCCGGGAGGCGAACAGGAGGAGCGCCGAAGATGGCAAGGGAGCGGTTTTGCAGGAGAAGGGACATGATTTGGGGCGGAGGGGGATGAGAAGAAGGAAGGGGAGGGGATTAGGGGCGCGCCGCTGGATGAGGGGAGGGAGAGCCTCGCAAAAAGGCGATGCGAAATACGTTTTAAATGCTGTAGAAATATTAACTTCCGACGGAGTCGGGTTCCTGGGAGGATTTTCGAGGAATTAAAGAAGCGTTGAAGCAATAGCAATTTTATTTTTTCGTAATTGGCGACGCGGGGATTGGGCATTCAGCTTATGGGTTCCGAGTTGATAGGTATTTCGAGTCCCCCAGTTGTGAGTGTCGGAGGAATTTGGAGTGTGGGCGGCGGGAGGTCGAGCGGAGGAGGAGGGACGGGGTGAGGCACAAAGACTCCATCAAGGGAAGGAAAAATAAATCTAGCGCGTCTGTGTAAACGCGAGCAGGCCTGAGGCCGCATCCCTGCGTTGCTGTAAATGACATTGGGCGGAAAGCTGCGGACATGCTGGATGTAAGCTCTCGTGAAAACGACCTGTGAGCTCTCCGAAAAACATCCTTTAATCACGATGTGCGGTTGGACTAAAAATTTCAAAATTACATGATTTTCGTCGTGATTTAGCCGTAAGTAAGGCAGCTGGCGGAACTGAAGATGAACTTCTAGGACTGGAAGGTAAAAGTTTCAACCAACTGAGAGTATAAATTCATGTCGGATTAACGCTCACTGGAAGGATTTTAAGCTAATATAAAAGAGAAATATGAAATGTCCCGGGGAATATTTCCGTGATAATATAGAATTCTCTTCCAATCTTCTTTCCGGGTGAGCGGCTTCAAGTACTTTCACTTCGGAAAAACCCGTTTCCAGCATTCAAGCGTTTCTCTAAATAAAGGAATTAATGTATTTAACTTCAAAAGGGCACTGGAGTCATAGACTACTCAAAGATTCAAAAGTATTGTCATTCTTTTCTTGGCACAGCAATGACTCAACCTTATATTTGACCTTTTATAGAAATTGCATCTCCTAGAATAATTATGGATTGACAAATTGTAATGATAATAATTATTGAAAATAGGAATAACAGTATTATTGCTATGTCTAGACCATTATATCTATGTATTTTTAGTATATGGCCAGTTCAGGAATAAGTTTAGATATATTGTTGAAATGAATTATTCGAAGTGGACAACAGTTGCTTTTTATATTATTCTGTATTTTCTCCGGGTTTTAAGGATTAAGCTTTTCAAATTGATACAATGTGTCGAATACCCTTTGAAAGCTAATTAAAAAAATTTAATTATAATAAAACGAACTTTAAGGGACATCATTTTCTATTTGATGATTTGAGTACATTTCAGGACATCCTTATAAGCATTTTTTCAATGTTCCACTGAAAAATACAAAATTCGTTTTGGCGATTAATCACTCACTACTACAGTAAAAAGTCAATTACTAACGGGCGAAAGCGGCATGTAATAAGTAGGTGTATTTATATATAAAGAAGAGAAAATAAAAAGATACCAAATGCTCTTGAGCATCAAACCAGATGGAGATGAGATGAAATATAGGGAAACACAAGGAAAGTGCGAAAAATGTTTAGCCAGAAGAAGATTGAAGAATGGGAGATAAACAGTGAAAGGAAAATGTTTTACATCGGAGGGAAGCTGGAAAGCTGGAAGCTGCCGAACTCCCAGAAAACTGAAAATAAGGACCTTATCCTACCAATAAGAATCATTAATTGGGACCAACATTTAAAAGAAACACAGAAAGAAGAGCAGAATTTGCTGATCAAGAAGAATATCCAAATTTTAAAGATTAATAAACCCTCTTCTAGCAAAGAGTAGAAAGACGAAGTTGAAAGCATCTTCACGACTCTAAAAAAAGGAAAACATTGTGTTCGGGTTACATTCCTGGTGAATTAATAAATACGGAGCGGAAAAATTATACAAATTTGGATAACCTCTTCAATAAAGATGGAAGGTGTCATTCATCATCACAATTCACAAAAAAAAGGAAAAAAAGATGACCTAAAAACTAAAGAGGCATATCTGTAACTGGAAGTTTAGAATATAAGGCAAACTCATTGAGGAAAAAATATAAAATGAATATGAGGAGATGGAAGCAGAGGAGCAGGCAGGATATTGGGCCGGAAGATACACCATAGATTACCTCTTATGTGTAACCCAAAATATAGAGAACATGAATATGATCAGGAATCGCACCTATTAAACGTGAACCTGACAAAATTATACGGCAATTTTCCAGAAACGAAGTTATGGGAGCCTCTAGCCAGAACCAATAATATTACAAACTTGATAAGGGCCGTACAAACTTCATAAGAACCGCAAATCACCGGCTAAATAGTGTTGGCAGTACATTATTTAAAAAATTCAAAGGCAATAAAGGCCTGAAGCAAGGATGCCGCATGCCACCAATACTTTTCAAAATATACTCAGAACAAGTTCTTAGCAACTGGAAATGTAAATATGTGAATACCTCCAGACAAACACCCTCTATGCACAGTGCTTTCTAGACGATCAGGTATTGTTGTCAAAAGACTACTGACGATCTACAATTCATGAGACTCAAAACATAATATAGGAACATAAGAAACTAGTTGAAGGTTGCGTTGAAATTCAACCGCAGAAATAAAAAATAAATAGCACGCGGTAATAATTATTTTTCAAAATTTCCGGAAAAGGACAAAGCTGACTTATGTATTCTGACCCTATGGCTCTGTAGCTATAATGCAGTTCACAGTATCTGTCTTAGATAAAATTTTGGAGTATAATTGATATTTTCTTCAGAAGAAACAATGGCAATGGCCTTAACAACAATCGGAAAAGAACCAAAAAAAACAGAAAATTTCGACGTAAATTACACTCTTCAGCAAAAGCTCGACTGAAAAACGTAAAACGTAATAAAAAGAAAGTGTAAAGCTTTTTTCCATGAAATAAAGAAACATTAAAGAAATTGATTAACATCTAAGTATTTCACTGAGTGAACGAAAAAAGTCTTGCATTCTCATAAACTAAGAAAACTGCTTAAAACAAATGTAAACTCATAATTACTGCCAGAAATGGAACCAGTACCATTACTGACATAATTGACAAGTTTTTCGCACATACGGACGGACGGGCGGACAAGAAACGACATTCAAATTAAATATGCGGGTTGGAGGTAATATGTTCAAAACGCAATATCTCACACATACATCAAAGATTTTAGAACTGGGGGGGGTGGGGGGGGGGGGGAAAGAGTGGTGTTGGGAGGCTATTAAGTGGCGGCAATCGGCAGGAACGAGGGGCCGGGGAGCGGTAGAGAGGAACCGTGCGCGCCGGTTAAGTTCCGTAGTTGTAGCACAGTGAGAAAAATAATGGAATTATAGAAACAGTGGTGTTATCTTCTGTTTATAGTCTCATCCCCGGAAGGAGTTTTAACAATATTCGAAAATTCTTCACCTACTGATCATGTTTAGTGGTCCCTGCGATCCTGACTTTTACAATATTTCCGGAAAATATCGCAAGAGTCTGTCTTGCTAGCAAGGGTAGGTCGCACCAAGTAATAGGTGCGTGAAATTTACGCATCTAAGTGCGGCGATAGTTTCGTTTCCTATGCCACCTTCTTGCAAAGATCCGGTACCCAGAAAAATCATAGGATTCAGTTTAAAAAGACAAATCCAGCGACATCGGTACTTGATTCAGGGAGTTCCAGTCAATAATGCAACGTTATATTCTCTGATCTACCAACCAATGACAATTATTTAATGGACGGGGTGATTTTTTTATTATAATGTATACTGAGATTTTATTCAACTTTAATAAGAAGATGAAAAAATAAAATAATGACAGATAACCTTATAAAGGCTGATTGGTACACGAAGATTAATGTATTTCATCATTTAAGATTCTTAGTAAATCTAAGATTTAGTAAATTATATATAGGTATATCTATTTCAGTAGTTTAATTTTGAGATTTAAGGAGTAAATACAATGCACACCGTAGAATGAATCATATCAATTACACAGATCTAAACCGTAGCGAAAGAGGTTGATTTTTCTCTATATATCGTATGAATGTTTTTCTTCGAATGTATTGGAGACATTTTCGGTGAATTTTTGCGATTTTTTTGCCATCGCAAATATATTGCTAGGCTTTTAAATTCTATTGACTACGTAATGAGAGGATTTTATTACAAACAGCGCATAATTTCTCTTGACAAACGCTTACTTAAATATTAACGAAAAAGAAGCAACAACTTGAAATTTTCTACTGAAACATCTTCTTCTTTTGGAATTATTTCAACTTTAATAAAACAAAGTTATAGAAGATTTTGCAAAATCGTACGGTAAAAGTTTAGATTTTTCCTTCAATTCACTTTATATCTAGTAAATCAACACAACTGGATAGTAAATTTGTCATTCAAAAAAGCATCTTGATACTTTTAGAGTTTGATTTTCGATTTATACATTTAGAATTCATATAAGAATTTCAAAAATTAAGAACTTATTCGATATTTAGCCCACGCCGTGTATACTTTAGTTTTATTTTCAATTTGTACGTTCAGAATCAATATTAGAATTTCAACGGCTTAGTGAACACCGGGATCGAAGGCCCGATTTCTGATGTAGGTGATGTAGTAGTTCATCCTTAAAGTTATAAGTCTCCTCCGTGTCAACCTGTATTGAGTGTAACATATGTAAAGGATACTAATAAGAGAATAACAAATGACCAGACTAGAAATTCTGTGTGTAAACACATATGGCTTAACGTAATCGAAAGAAACACAGAATATACTATCACCAAGACTTTTTCAATCGTACATATCATTTCTGCATTAAAGTCCTTTCGCGGGATACTACTCTCATTAGATATTACCCCTCAAATCTTATGCTGGTATGGTGAAATCAATGGTATAAATGTCTATTTTTAATATTGATAATAGAATTTCGCCTAAAATATCAATGCATTTAATAAACGAACTCAAAAGTAATCATGTTGCGTTTAAAAATCGGAACTCAAGTGTGTTCGTGTGTATGTATTCACTTCCGGGAAATATACTCTTCATCAGAAATAAACATGCTACGCTGTCGAGCTGCTGAGCTTTCGCCAATTTTCAACAATTCTTGAATCAACAAATTGTAATAAAACTCCATTTGGTAAATTCTCGTCTTCAGTCAACTTCTTCATCCGGCCTTCATTCAAACAAACTTTTTCTTTTTTCAATTGCAAAGAATTTTATGCTGAAATGCGTCTCAAAACGATATCCTATAGAGCAATTAAATATAGCTGAAATACTCTACCTTATATGTTATATTCTGTATTTCAGAGGTACTTGAACAAGTTGGCGATAAGTAATTGAGTCATTCAATGAATAAAATCCATTCTTCATCCATTTTCCTTCTGTGGGACGTACAGATAGGGAGGTTTGCAAATAAAATCTATGCGATGCATTCTTAGATTTTTGCCTATACCCCATATGCGATACATTGTAGAACCTTCGAATTGTGGGATTTTTACTTCCTCAGAATACGTACATAATGAACGTTAAGATTTAAAACTAAACTCGGGTATGTGTGGTAACCAGATATATTAAAAGCCGTACTGTTATGTAAATGCCAATACTTCCTCGAAAATGCTAATTCTACTCCAAAGAGGGCGTGAGAACAAAAAGAAAAAGAGTTAGAAAAGAACCTAGGTTGGAAATTCGGAAGATATAAAAATGTCCAATTATTGAAGCCCAATAATTAGATAATGTTTTACAAAATATAAAAAATTCTAGGGCCAATGACAATAAAGCTTTGCTAAAAAACAATAAACGTTTTGAATGAAAAATAAATCTTCTAAAATGATAACAAGGTATAGCACAGGAAAGAGCCTCGTCCTCTCCCTTCCATTCCCATCCTTATGCCTTTCCTCCCTGTCTGAAGCGCCTAATAGTGCGGAAACAGACTTGAAAACACCCATGATAAAGTAGCTCTCCTACTCGAGTACAGTATTCCGTCCGTCTGATGGTACGATAATCCGTGGACCCCTTGGCGCCTTGTCGTTATGAGCAGGCTAATGCCGACGTCGGGTTTTTCTCCACCCTTCCTCCTTTCCCTTCCATTTCCATGCTTGGGCCTTGTGTCTGAAGCGCCTATTAGTGCGGACACAGACTTGAAATCACAGATGAGTGAGCACTCCAGCTACAGCACTCTGGGGATCAGGTTGGTGTAGTGGTTAGAGCACTGGCCTCTCACCCAGGGCCAAGGTTCGAAACCCGGCAGTGGAAGAGTGATTGTCAAGCCGGCCCCCAGTGCTTTGGGGAGAGCATTTGAGTTCATTATTCCGTCCATCGGATGGAATGTTATGCCGTGGTCCCCTTGGCGCCTTTTGTTGAGAGCAGGATGTCGAGTTTTGTTAGGAGAGTCGACGCCGGATTTTTCTCCACCCTTCCGGCCTCGGTGGGGTAAAACACTCACCTACCAAGCCCAAGGTCGTGGAAATAGACTTGAAAACTCAGATGAGAATGACCCTAGGAACCAAGCATGCCAGAAAATTGATGGTCTACCTGTATTAGTCACAGAACAACATATACCCTTATTGTAGAGGCTGCAGATAAATGTACTTTGTACTTTACAAGTGTAAATGAAGTTACATGGGCATCAGGTTCGTGTGATAGCTTAAGTAATGGCTATCCATCATCAAAAGGACCCGGGCTCAAGTCCCGGTGGTGCGAATGACCACGGCCGTCGACGCACCTTAAAACCTAACTCTACTACTACTCAAGTCCCGGCAGTGGGAGATTTTTTTAGTATGATGATGACTCTTCTAGTAGTTACTTAATATTATGGTCCATATAAGATTCCTATGTGACGATCCATGACTCTTATGCCACTAATACCTCGTTGTTCCTGTTAAGATTTGAAAACCAGATTTATTTTTCAGTCATTTAGATACAATCAGGTAAGGAGTATTCAATCCAGTTGTACAAAAATACATAAGCATCATTGCACACTATCCAATTAACACTGAAAAAGGCTAAATTTATGCATATCTATAACCAGAGTCGGTAATAGTTCTTTAAATCAATTGGGATTCCCTAAATGGGATGCAACAGACTAATATTTTGATCACCCTTCTATTGAAACTCATCATTAATAATGTATTGTAAATAAAAATCACCAATTTCGTCTTTCACATTTCTTTATTACCTAAGATGAAATGTACTAAGGACCAAATAAGCTCCATAGCTGGTTTCTAAATCGGCCAGCGAAAATATCTTACTGTAAAATTACAGTTGCTTAGTTCGGCTGTTGTGATGGTGATCCGACCACAAGTATGGTGAATTGTTCAATGATGTGTGAGCAGGCAATTACAAACTTTTTGGAAAGAATTTGTATCGGGTTCAAATCTCGCAGTAGCCATTAAACCATCTAAATCGAGATTAGAGAGCTAACTGTATTTGACTTCACTTAGTTGAATTGCTCCATGATGAGGAATAAAAATAAAAACTCTGCAGTTCTCTTTCACTTATCACTCCATTCCACAAACTCTTTGATCTTATAGAGAGGATTTTATGTTAAAAATCATAGTACTCCTCCATTGAATAACGCATCGACCAAATCGACGCCATAACACTGACTGTGCCTGGAAAATGCGTTTAGGATATTTTGGAAGGAGTGGTTAAGGCAAGAATAAGGATAACTTGTACCAGCCACCATAGTCACAATTCTGTGGTGTTCAGCTGTTTGAAAAAACGAGGACTTGAACAATCAAATCAGAATTGTTCAGGATTCCTCCTTCCTCCCATTTACGCGTAAATTTATCGTGAGTAGCGACGGAATACAATGGGTGCCATCTCTGAAATCATCTGCGACGCCGCGGTGTGCTCGGAAAGAGAATAATGCAAAGATGCGTGCCGGAGTGTTGGAATGGGGAGTGAAGAAGGGTGGAGTGAGTTGGGAGAATGAAGGGAATGGGAGAAAAGAGGAGTTTTCGAGGACAAGTCCACGGTGTGGGCGGCGAGGGGAAGAGGGGAGGGTCCACCTGTTGCCACGACCGGAAGAAAGCCGGGGTGCGGCGAGGGGGGAGGGGTGATGCGGTAAAAAAGACGTGAGTTGGAGTGGGGGAGGGAAGGAAGGAGGGCAAGGACCAAGGGGCAAGAGGGGTCCGCGACCAATGGGAAGCGCCGATGCTCTCCCGTGGTCTTCCTCATTGGTCGACGTAACTTTGCAGGTGAAAGAAGTCGAGGGAAAAAGTCCCTCTTTCCCCTTGTTATACGGAATGCTCCGATGCGGTTTGGAGGGTGAGGTGGAGGGGGGTAGGGAGGGAGGATTATCATGAGGGGACAAGAGGGAGGGAGAGGCTCAGGGGCGTGTGCGTATAAGCGTGCTCCAGCTCAGCGAAGCCGATCCTTTCATTTCGCCCAGCAGACGGAACTGGACCTCCGGCGTGCGCCGAGCAGTCGTCGCATGGATTGAGGCTTTTTCCGGTAACGAGGCATCCGGTGTACGCAAGCTCGCTAATTGACGCTGCCGAAGATGGGACGGAGGATAGCGTGCATCGCCGCGGTGCTGTCGGCCTGCGCCGCCCTCGCCGGCGTCGCCTCGGCAGGTGGGTTTCCGTTCGCTCTCGCCGAAGACCCTGTTCACCCCGCTCGGTTGAGAGGGAAGATCCCTCGGGGTCACTGGAACCCTCTGTTGCTCCAGTGGCAGGAGGCTTTGATTTTAAATCCACGTTATTCATTCAGCACACGTTTCTTGCGAAAGATAGATGGGATCCCTTGAAAATCGGGATGGAAATTTTGAGCAAATATTTATGATCAAGAAAAATCATACGACTCGGCTTCATAACAAAATTCAAACTACCGATACAAGAAGCTATTAGTATAATATTAAGGAGCATGCGTATCCCTTCACACGACACTTAAGTAGTTTCCATGGAGCACATTTTGCAGAGATTTTTTCCTTCATCATCCCTTTCTGGGTTATCTAGTGTGTTCCATGACATTCCCACAATATGCATTACTTCAATTGATTTTATGTATACACTCTAATTATATAAACACCATGAAATTTAATAAACACTACATAATGAAATTTATTCACGAAACGTTTCCTAAGAGTACGAATGTAAACGTCTTTCTCTCCCATTTGATAGTCAATAATTCTAGATAGATAATACTAATAGTAATGACACCTTTGAAACAAACGACTATCTACATTAGTTATGGCTTTTCAAATTTAAAGACAACACTGAAAATAATAACAAAGCAAAAATTCACCGTTAGATAACAACCAGCGCATATTAAACGCACAAAGTAAGAAATTGTGTGTATTCATTTAGCATGATTTAGCAATGAATTCGCCATGAAGAAACAATTATGGTTAAATTTTAAAATCTTACAGACAGATAAAAAAAAACAATTTTCCATCGCAGTGTATCTCCATTGTGGGCATATAAGGTGCATATAGTGCAAATAAATATGAATAAAGCGATAAAAATGCTCTTACTCGGGCTCGGACTCGTTTTAAATGAAGTCACAGGGAAAAAAACAAATTCACCCGTTTCACTTATGCTTTTTAAAGGCTTAAATTGATTTTTTTAAAGGTTTTCTAAAGTTTGATGCATAATAATTAAATTACGATTGATTTTAATAAACATAATTATTATTATGTTTATCAAAATCAAAATTTCACAAGTCCAAAATCATTGATGGAATTCCCAGCCCTGAAACTATGCATGAAAAACTTACTTTTTCATCGGTAAAGATTATTAACATAATGAATAAGAATTTTAGAATGATTCCTTTTTTGTGGACACATTAAATTAAATTTACTCTTTTGACAAGAATCAAAACCAATATCGTCATTGATACTGCACTATTCTGGCGTAGTTTAGTTTGGTTGATGAGTTTTGAGTTCATTCGGTGGGGCCATTAGTCACACAACATCTAAATTTTAGTTTGCGGGATGTTTTATTTACTTGCAATATTTTCGGTATCAAAGATTTTTCTCGTAAAAAGAAATTCACAAATGAAGTTTTGCAAATGACTTACCAAAGATGTTAGCATTATTTCAAGCAAAACAAACAAAGAAATCACTTAAGCCTGAAAACGGACCTACGCAGTCATAAAATATACGCCTGCGTGAAGGTTACTGATTCACATTCAGTTTATACATAAATTACTGATTCCTTTTGTTCTTTAGATTTTAAATGTTAGCCAGAATTATTCCTTCCTAATCTTTTCCTTTATATTTCTATTGCAAAGTCAATAGATAAGATAATAGATCGAGGGAACGTAAAAAATATATTGATTATTATATTTCGTCAAGACAAAACTATGCCAACCTTTAAGATGCAATCAAGTTTGTGGGAAGAAACCAATTTTTTGAACTACACTGAGGTGAATTTTTCCTAAATGAGGTAGCTATTTAATTGTAACGAGTCTCGGAACGCAAAACAAATTTCAACCTTCATCTGATCAGTTTGCAGATTTTGTGAATTAAAAACTTGCATGGCACGTAAAATATTCAATTTTCATTCAGATATTACATTAATATTAAAATTTTATCTATTCCCAAATTGAGTACTAGAAGAATAAATGGGGAACTTTAGGTAGCCTAGAAGGTAAAAAACTATTTTGAGGTTACCATTAAATACATTTATATATTGGTTCTAAACACATTCTTGCATGAGATGTGAGTTCTTTTCATCGAAGTGTGACGTAGAGATGTGAATTCTCTATATCGAAGTATTAAGTTAAAGGGCAGAGAGTTTTTCACACGTTTCTTTGACGCATGCTAACATTGTAAAAAATATATATGCGCCCTACACAATGGCGAAAAAAGATGATATTCTGAGGCAAAACTCCCAGAACATGAGGCGTTATAATTGCATTAATTATTCGGTAGAATGATGATAACGTGAAAATACTCTATGTCTGGCCCCAAAAAAGCTTTGAAGAGATTTAATGCAATGAAACTATCTCACGCAAGCATGCTTTAAAAAAAATCTTAGCTAAAATTTTCATGCTACAGAAAATGAAATATATTTTACTTATTCGGTTGAAAAATATACGCAATCAAATGGTAAACAATGTTTCCCACAACTCTAGACCATTTCAATTGGGAAAAAAATATGCAAAACTTTTTGCGGAAGGGTGCGAAAAAGTGAGATAATCCTAACTGATACTGGACAGTGAAAAAGCCTATAGCAAAAGTTGCGTTATTAATCGTTTGTCTCTTTAGATGTCACTTGAATAACCGAGTGATTTAAATTCAATTCTGATCAATATATTGATGATTTTTGTAGTCTCTCCAATATGAGCACCTGAATTAGCTAATGTAGTCTCATTTAAACTATGAATCATTAAAATATTTACTTATTAATACATTACCAGATTTTAGATCGTTAAAAAGTGTAATTTGCCAAGTTAGAAAGATTTCTCTTGGTTTTTCAAAATAACCTTGATTTTTTTTCAAATTCATTCCTAGGCTTTTTATTCTTATAGAATGAGAAATCCGAACTTTGAAATAAATTGGTTGTCAATCGTCATTTACTTAAGCCTATTGAATAAAGAGAAAAAATAAGACACAGGCTTCCTAACCTGAAGTTTTACTTCATCAAAAGTATGTCGTTGAATAATTTCCAATTGGGTGATTTGAATTCAAATCTGACCAATATCTTGATGATATTTACATCAGGCAATCGATATACCCAAGTTTGCTATGGGATGAGATATAAACTGGTAGAGAATAAAAATCCAATTACTTCTGTCAGAATATTTTAATATACTGTCAGAATAATATTACAGATCTACAATTTTTTAATCGAGATGCGGTACATTACATTCAGGGAAGGACAATTATAAAATTTAATTTCGGTTATCTGATATATTTTTGTATCGTTAACGATTTTTAATAAATACAATGTATTCCATAAAGGCACTATGACACCTTATGATTATGCATAAAGAAATTCAGGGTTTAAATATTCGTGCATAATTACTGCGGTCGATCACGCTAAGGTAGTGCCAAAAACTTAAACTTGATAGTGAATACAATTGAATGAAATAAAAGTTGTCCACCCATGGATTTTTACTTTAAATACGAATGCAGATACATATCAATCTTGGTTACAGTTGTGAGTTGCGTGGAGCACGGAATCAAGTGAGTAGAGCAATGAGTGTAGGTACCAATGTTTATCTTACAATAAAAAATCATCAAAAAATCGCCAGACTTGCGTACTCTCGCAATAAAAAGTAAGTAGGGGAACGCTGTGGTTATTTGGCTAATACTGACGCAATAAATATCGTTTCGATTCTCTAACTGGTTCTTCTGTCTGTAATAATTCGTTTTATATCCATGTGGATATGTTGTGGACCATTTGAGCAAATTATAAGATATGTGATGAGTATTGGATTTGAGAATGTCCTCTAATTGCATCTATTCATAAGCGTGGGTTAGATTGAACGTCAGTTTTTCTTTCCATTCCACCGCCTCATCCACATTCCTTCCTCGTCCAACTCCATATCATGGTACCTTTTAACTTTGTATTCGAGCGTCTTTCGCAATAACTGCCACAAATCGAATGGATTTGAAACACAGATAATGGAAATTCGTAATTATAAAACAAAAATCTAAAGTGCATCTAAACGCAGACGCATGTTAAGAGGATTAAGCTAAATTGATGGGTATGGTCGCGGATGGACACGCAGTGAACGCACGTTTTTTCTCCATTCGCCACAAAGGGTTTTGGTTCGTATGAAGGAGAAACAAAGAAATGGAAATTTGAGGCAGCTGAAAATCATTGCCATTTGCTATTCTGTACCGACGCATTTATCGTAATGACGTTTGTAATGCAACATTACAGAAACGTATGGAGTGCCTTCAGCTAACTTTATTCCCCAGCATTAAAAGGTCGTTGTTAGTACAACAGCAGTGAAAACTCGCTGTTAGTACATACTTGGAAAGCGGATCACACTCTAACTGTACCCCGTAATTTCCGTCAGATGAATTGGGTCATGCAACATTATTAGCCGGAAGAAATAGGTTATTTGAAGATGAAGAATAATCGCCAGACAAAAGCATTGCTTTGATCGTGGAGACCACAGCCACAGGAAACAAAATAATTTCTAGAATCTGTAGGAAAAAGACGCACTCAAAGGTCATCTGATTTTATAAAATGTCTTTTTGGCGATTTTCAAGTTGAATTTCAACGGGCACCTTCAACTAGTACATAATAATAATAATTGCCGATTGTTGTTTTTTTCCGCCCATCCATCCGTCCGTCTGTGCATCTGTCCCCTCCTCCATCTATCTCGGAAAGGATTCGTGCTAGGGAGATGGCGTAATCTACATTGTGTTTCTAGCACCCTGAGAGGCCAGGAATAACTAACTATTGCAAACAAAAGTCAGACATCCTATCCTGGATAAAACGCTCAGAATATCCAATATGGGAAGAACTTTACTTAGTGACACCAAATTAAAATGTCTATATCTTTCACCGCGGATTCGTTTTAGACAATATTCCTCCGACTAGTAATCCACAAGAGAGCTACTTCGACCATTTAAGGTGTGAGAAACCAAATGTAGATATAAGGATACAGAAATAGTTAGCAGTTGAAATTGAGACAGCCTTGGAACGGAGTGAGCCTATGGTACTTAATAATGATAATAATAAATGGTAGTAAACTTCAATAATTTGTAGTTATTCGAATATCTGTTATAGTGTATAGAGTACCGACGTGAAAAATAGCTGCCAAAATTCAACGTGCTGGTCATGACTATCAATCAAAAAATGTTGAATTTCAACCGTAATTTTTAAACGAGAACAGCTATATCACCTCAATTTTTTTCATTTGGTAATAATGAGCATGCTTCATTTTTCACCTTCGCGAATATAATTATTTAGTATCTTGGTTAATACAAACGAAAAGCAAAATGAAGTTCTTTGTGATGTATCATGCAATTAAGCATTATGCAAATTTCATGATTACATATTATGTTGATGGAATTGTTGGAATTCCAAGCTTATTTTGATTTTTTCCAATTTATGATCAATACGCAATGAAATTTGGGCTATTTTTCTTTCATAACTCTCGTAAGTATTCGAATAACTGAAGGCTTTAGTTGTAGTAAATATGTGCCCATATATATATGGGCAGGGTATTTTGTCAAAATCTGTTGACAATCCTCAAAGAAAAATTGCTTCTTTATGTGCAAGTTCTTCTGTTGGATTCTATACCAGAAAAAACTCAACAAATAATCGAGCACCTTGCATAATAGCGACAAATGAATATGTTAATCAAGTAAAAGTAAAGGTTAACACGGATACGAACCCAATAAGTGTTAATGCGATGGCAAATTGGAAAGTCATTTTGTCGCAAGTGAAGCATTTCTAAGATCAATAGGACACGAAATTAGGAATAAATTTATGAAACGCTATTAAGACCTTGCAGCTGAAAGCACTCAGCGAAAAGCACTCAGCCGAAAGCATTGGCCCAAAATGCTGGCCTAAGAGCAGAACATCTGGCATAAAATACGAGAAACTCTCCGGAGGAAATATGAGCGCATGCTAACCAGCCTATTGGTGTGAGATATCAAGGAAAATCGAGATAAATCTAAAATAAACTATTTGCGAGAAATCGTGGATTACACCTTTTGGATCAGTGCATGAGTATGCATTGTTCGCGCTCTTTAAAAGTAGTCAACGAAGAATTGAGAATAGATGATTTTCAAGGCTTTTAAAAAGACATTTAAGCAACCTTTTTTTTCTACTGAACGAATGGAATTTGATATATCCTCCCCTCAATTTCGTAGAAGTGAAAAACCTGGTACATCCCGACATGTGTCCGTATTCAACAAAAAATCTATTTTAATTTTGTGCAAAAAGTATATAAAACTTGGTAACCTTCTCATAATATGCATTTATTTCATACTAATAACTGTACATTTACCATCATAAACTTGTAAAAAAATCTATACTCTATAATCTAATGGTAATTAAGTATCCAAAAACACAATTTACAATGAAAAAAAGTTTTTACAATGAAAAATTGAATTAAATGGTAATACATAATTTTCTTCGATTGTCAAAAAAACTGTATCACTGAGGTGCATCACAGAGAACTTATGCGGCGTGAGTATAATTTTTTCATTCATACCTTTGGTGACATATTTCAATCAACTATGAACTAATAACAGCTCTTATTTGCAAAATCCATGTCTACACACTTTTGGCGAATTATACGAATAGCATCATAATCACGTCCATCAGATTATCAAACACATCGCCCAAATTTTCATAGCTGATTTCGATAACAGTTCAGCCATCGAAAAATACCCGACAGAGATGGAAAATTATTTGACCCCATTTAAGTCAGCAAGCTCACTGATGAGTTCCAACCAGTAAAGAGGGTCAATCTAAACCTCGAGACGTGATCTGATTTTAGAAGTGACATGAATGGATATGGATGAGCAACGAATCGCTTATTAAGAACACAGTCATGGATTCGGTTTCCTCACACTTATTGTTAGAACAAGCATGAACCAACCGCCAGGTTTTTTGCATTAGAAAATTGAAGCGGTCAATATTCAAAAACTTTGAAGGTGCAATTCGAATTTAACTAAAATCTTAAGACAACCATTTGCTTAGATCATTAAATTCTTTGCATAGATAGAAAAAAGAATTTACTTACTTAAGAAAAATTTTATACCAAAATTCAGAAATCGAATTTACCGACGGTAAAAATCCCCAGTTTTGTGGTAAAGTAAGGCACGTGTCCTTCTGAACAAACCTGGATGTCTATTTTTAAATCTACCCTGACTCTATCTATTTCTCAGTTAAGCCAACCAACCGGATATCCCCACATCTAAAAAATATACATAATCCAAGAAAGTAGTCATTCGGGGTAAGTGACAGACATTTGAGGTTATTTTCGCCACTAAGGATTGGTGGGTAATTGTTTCGAGTAGGAATGTTTCATGGAACGGAGGAAGTGTGAAATAAAATCCAGAGTCGGCATTGACTTATTCTTACCGATAGGTTCCAATAGGTCCAAGGTTTAACGCCCCATACGCCGAATAGGGTACTGAATTAGAAGCTCTTCCCAGTGCTCAATTGGAGACTGGTATAACAATGAAAAATCTCCCTCAGCCGGGATTCAAACCTTGGCCCTCGAAACGGGAGGCCAGTACAACAGCAAGCCTTTCCCCGTACTTTGTCTTCTCACAAATATCGAGATACCTGAGAAATAAAAACTGTCGAATTATATATACAGTATAATATCACACTTTTGTATTTTCCACAGCTCGTTTCGTAATTCCAAGCTTCCATTTCAAAACCTTGAAAATTTGGGTACGGGATGCATTCACTTTTCAGTCAAAATACAAGCAATACACTATCAACTTTAATCCATTCTGATTTCCATTTCTGCCGTGCGGCCTAAACTTACGCCGAAACTAAAGTACACTGGCCAGAAAGGCAAACCAGTCATTTGCGGGCATGCCCGTCCCTCTCGCACAACCCCGACTTCGCATGAATGAAAGTGCACAAGTTTTAATGGACCGGAGGGGAGCGCGGTTTGCCGGCGGCGATGCTATCGCGGTCGCGGGTGTGTTGGGAAGGGACACGACTGAGCGAGAGATACGATTTGGATAACGATGGATGCGAAAAGTGAGCAAAATTGACGCGTTATTAGAATCCTGCGGGCGCGGGGAGAGAGCCAGAGAGAGAGAGAGAAGATTGGAAGTGGGAATTGCGACAGTATCACGAAGAAGATAGCGAGGGATGTGGAAGCAGAAATCATGCATACGCACGACGACCTCCTCACGTCTCCCTCTCATCAATTCCATTGATTCCTCAGCACACACACGCGCAAGTCAAGAGTCGCATTTTTTTCGTAACGAGAGGAAAGATTTCCTTACTTCCACAGACGTTGCAACTTCACGCGTGTATTTAAATTATCATCAGATCAGCAACAAGGAAAACAATTCGTCATTCTATCTACTCCTCATTAATATATTGGTTAGCGATCGTGGGAAAATGGGTCTCTGTCAGCATTCACCTCGGGCATGAGTATTGCCACAGGATTAGAATATCCTTCGGGTTAAAGTAGGTTAGACGTTGTGATATAACCTAAGCAGTTGGAGCACCTCAAAACCTAGTTCTACCACTACCATACCGAAAGTAAAAGAGAAGGATAGTTTATCAGCGGTAGAAAACTAGCAACAATTTTTCCTGACCTTAAGTCATATTATTTGCCGTTCTATATCTTCACCTTATTTCTTTACTTCAAAGTACCTGAAAGTAAGTTTTCATTGAAACCATATGCAGTAAAATTACGAATAAGGCATAATATAATATTCCTAGAGTCTAGATTGCACTAATAAAATCCAAAACAGTGATGAAATCTAAAAAATTATTTTTTTAGCATAAAATAATGTTTTAATAAACTATTTCAAAGAGATACATGTGCACTGCGTGATCATTATATTTCCAAACTTATAAAAGCAAATTTTTGTACAAAACGGCAGTACTACGAAGTGTTAAATATATGATGAATATCGATGTGTTGGGAAAGTATCTGCACGGAGTGATATCCATATAAAAGTGTTTATTCAAAAATTAATTCAATCACAGTGAAATTGTTTGATGTATTTCTCCCGCGTCCCAAGGTGGCAAGTCCTTGCCATTGTGGGATCGCGGGTTACTGGGATTTCGGCGAAAATCTGTCTTCTCGTTTCCCGTGAAATGCACCTCCTTTCCTGGGAATTTCAATCGCATGATAACGATGGTTCATATGGCTAACTTAAAAACTTTCCGTACTCCTCGCCGTTGGGACTTGTCACCTTGGATGAGAACTTGTAACAGTGTGGCCTCTGGGTATCTTCTGGGCGCGGCAAGCATTCTGTGTAAAATTTTCCAACATAGCGTAAAATAATAAAATGATGAAAATATTCTATGTAATAACTCGAATTTCGCGTCAGTAATATTGCCTTCATGGTACCTTCCATCCGGTTTATAACTCATAGATGCCGAGAAATATCATCCAAGAATGAAAATGCTTCAGCTTATTCGTCATATTTACGACATTATTCAGAGTCACAAAAGCTCTTATAATATACTTCAATAATGGGATGTATAGTAATTTCTTACATCGTACTTCATATGGTGTATAGTAATTTCTTACAATAAAAACTATGGAGAAAGAATTGTTTTCATGAAAAGATTTTAGGCTCACCTGGAAAGTTTTTCTAGGTTGTAGATGATATTTGTATTGTCATTATGAATGCAATATACTTTCGTGGACATTATAAATGTGGAACTGAGCAACATACGGTCCAAATTTATATTCCATATCTTTGATAAAAATAAAAGTCAAAATTTTGGTAAAAAAGTAACAATATATTCTCCATAAACGGTATCATTCATTTCTTATATTTTAAATAAACTTCCTGGCATCCTTTGCCGTGGTCTCGAAAATGCACTATACATGTCCCAGAGTATCAATATTGAATAAATACCGGGAAATATTAACACATATTGAATTCTCTCATGAAGCCATGTTACCCGAAAGAATTCGTTTTTCACAAATTATTTCGTCACGATCTCATGATTTTTCATTTCTTTTATAAACCTAAAACAAGTCTTGAGGAAAAGTTTGCTCTAAACGTTTTTTCCAAAAGGGAAATCACTAATATGATAATCTCCATACTAAGCTACATAGTTCCCTTTCCAAGAACTGATTCATTCCTGGATGTTAAATCGTCGAAGCGTCCACCACTGACAAGATAATTTCTCACCCAGCAGCATGTCACTAATCATTTGCCAGCGCGCTTACTCGCAATCGAGGGTGCTGCGATCAGATATACTGCCCCATATTGGAGCCATCGCTCAATCTCACAATTATAATAGGGATCTCACCGTCGCACACACTGTTATTTGCTCATCCGATAGTATTTTACAATCAAGGTTGATCGTATATGCCATTTTTTAACGATATATCAAATATGAAGATTATTTCTTGCAGAAAATCACCTGATAAGTACTTACGGTTAAGGGTACTCACGGGGTACCGCCTTCTTCAGAGGACAGAGGAGAAGGCAGCCGAAAATTTAAATTTACTCTGAGTCTTCTTAGTGGTTTATATCATTCCTTGTGTCATCACGCCTGTGATAAATTTACATTGTACCATATAAATAAATTATGGTGTATATAATGTACACAGGAATGAATAATAAACACAGAACACAAAAAAGGGAACTCTCATACGTATCTGAATATTTTAGTAGGACAAAACCACCTTTTTCAATAGGAAGAGGATCGCTGAGAAAAGGACAGTTGGACTGGAGGGGAGAGGAGCGGAGTGGGAGACAGGATAGGGAAGGCTAATGTGTCACACTGAATCCGGGAAATTTGAAATCGTTAACTGATTATGACGACTACTAATTCCTTTCGACATTCAAATGAAATCTCAATGAAATTAGGGACCCTTTTGTACCAATATCTGTGCTTCTTTGATATACACCGCCCATTCTAGAATACCAGGATGGTCAACTGTATCCCCAATCACACTAAATTATTTAACCTCTCCTCAATTTCTGTTTAGCTATAATCCGACATCGTGTCCCCCAACACAGACTGCTCGCTAGAAGAAATTTAATTTTCGATCTGCCTTTTCCACCTCGTCGTTCGCTGGCTGGCCTCCGACTTCGAATAAGTCCAGACCATCATAAATGGGTCCCTCCGCTCTGATAATCATCTCTCATGATATCCTCTCAACACTCCATCCAGCACCACTCGCAAAAGGAGGATGTTACAAGACTCAAATTTCTGTCGTCAATTTTCCAACGATCCTTGTTCTACCGCCCACCTTCCCTATTCAATATACTAATAGTTACCCTATCTATATATTACTTCTTCATTTCATGCAAAATTTTTATTTTCCACCTGAAATGTCTGCTATTGAATATTTTTCTCCTTTGTTAGTTGGTTACTCATTGCTATAACTCAACATTTGTTCTATGTTATTCCATTTGTGGAACGCAATGTAAATATCTTAATTGATGTTTTAGTACCAAATAAACGAAATTCCAATAGGCAAAACGGTAAAGACTTGGGACAATTTGTTAATACATTGATGATTGAGTTGCGCCCTAATTAGAGGAAAATGTATAAAACCATAGCGATACAAATCTATTACTCCGCTGGGAAAAAGGTATGCTAAAACTGTATTTCAACGATTCTTATTATTAAAAGTAATATTATCCCATTACGCATACGAGATACTACCCATGATTTCCGAGAATTTATGTCTAAAAATCAGAAAAGTTACCTTAAGTCTTAATTTCCGGTGTAGCCTTCGAAGCAGGCATCTATGCTTTGATTTCAGCACATTTCTATATATGAAGCACAGCTGGAAGCCCGCCGCCTGTAGCATGTTTGGGATCTATTGCCATTCTGATTGAATCACTTATAGGATCCAGTTAAAGGTCGCCCATTCGAGACTGGAATTTCATTCTAGGGAAAAGGTAGGTATTGCTGAAGAGTTTGCTCTTTAAAGAACCACCTTAGTGCATGGTGGGTTTCTGTAGCAGTTTCTTCGAGTGCAATTGAGCTTGAAACCGCAGATCTTTTATTCCTTCATATTAACTATTTTGGAATACGCAGATCCCTATCTTACATTCCCTGGATACATTGGTAAGAGAATGATTCCTGCATGCTCAGTCAATCTTTGTAATTGATGATAAGGCCTTTCAAATAGGTTCATTATTCTCTTGCTTGTATAATTGACGCTCTAATTTTATAATTTAATATCAATGGCACTGAATTCGGAGAACCAACGGCATTTGACATCAATCATTGCTTTGCCCTTACTGATCGAAATTTTTCCACTTTTTAGCTATCACCATTTGCTAATAACATTAACACGCTACACACAGCACTTGTATTTCGTAAATATTTTTACTTCAGTGAGGTAAGTCGGGCTCGACGTAACTTAACATAATAAAGTATATTTTATGGTGAGTGCAAGCCACCTTAAGCAAGTGCGAGAATGAGATTGCAAAAAATATGGGCAAAAACTCAGATGAAGAAAATATTATTCTCACCCAATTGTATTTCTGATGTTCATATTTGCATATTCCATCCTCTTAAGAAATATGTAACGAGAATCTCTTACATCACTGAGATACGGAGGCTTGATGGGAAATATAATGCTTTCCAGTCCTAGTGAATGAGATTTTAGTGGCAATACTAAACAAAAACAAGTTTTTGTGCTTAAAGATCAGTTTCTACTACAACATATTTATTTTTGTCTCTATATATCTAAAACATAAGTATTGGATGGTTCCTGGCGTCTTTTGGTGGAAACGATACAAAATGGAATGAAATAACTGTGCCGTTCCACAAAAAATGATTTATCACTTTCGACGCGTAGCATCATCATCAGGTCTTTATCATCGAGGGACCTGATGATGACACTACGCGTCGAAACCTAGGTCGTGAAGTAATAAATAATTTTGTGTGGATCGGCAAAGTTATTTCATGTCATCTATGATAAGAAGTCACACAAGTAAAGGAAGTTTGACTGAATTCTGGGGTGAATGTGTCTGATATCCTCTCCAGGGATAGTGATAGAATAGATAGTGATGAATAGTGACGGTTTAAGGTACCTGATTCTCAAAGGATCATCGCAACGTCTACCTTTATCTTAAACCTGGGACAAATAACACCATTTCCGACGAGGAATTCTAGCCTATGACCTTAGGATTGCTGATCCCCGCGAGTTGGCAAAGATCTACCAATACATCCCTCTTACTCACTCTCCAACCTCTGCTTTGATATTTCATATATTTTGAAAGAAATTGTTGAGGAGAATATATCATGTTCACCAAAAGCCATATCCTTTGTATCATTCCAAGGAAAGAGGGTGTTATTATTTATTGCTTATACTTATTGCGTTTATCAAGCTAAAATTAATTAAAACCTTGAATTTTACGGCAAATGTTTTCGCATTCATAACACAGTGACTAAAATACTAAACTTTGATTAAATATTTAAAGTATTTTTTAATACTTTTTAAACAAGGTAGATCTCGCATTTTGGATCTTTTAATTAGAATAAAATGAATATTATTTTTCGGCTCGGTATTTTCAATGAACTACATCGAAGTGGATAAACATATAGCTGTACTTTCACGCCCAGGCAGTTGCACAGACGCTGGGCTTAATTTCTTAAGCCTTCGATCGCGTTAAAATTGCAGAATTTCCTTAGCTGATAGCAATGACAATGAGGCAAAATGAATCATTGACTACTATAGCTCAGCCTAAGATCTATTTATCAGTTTGCGTGCGAATATAATTCATAATATTATAAACAATATGGCATAATTTTCTGGTCTCAAAGGCTTACAAGGAGGATTGTGCTACATATTCTGCGTAAATGTATATTCTGGGGTTATATTGGGATTGTTTCCTTAATAACATTTCCAATAATTCTTTAAAATGAGAAACGGACCTAATTTACTCATCTTACTCACTCATTCAAAGCTCCTACTTACTCCGGAATGAAAAGTTTTATGCTTTAAAGTTGAACTTCATTGGAAACCACCTGGAAAACGTAAGTGCCTCGTACACAATAAAATTTCTTCGCAAATTTCGGTTCTATTAATCTAGAATATGAGACATGTTGAGGAAATAGAAAGGACGACTAAAACTTATATTTTTGTTACCACAACTAAGATTATGTTTAAGTTTTCGAAAAGTAGTGTTAAATTCTGTTAAAAAATTAACCATTAATCTATGCTTCCAGAAAAAAACTAATATTTTCTTTCTTCAGTTCTGGTAATAACATATTCAATTAATAAGTTACCAATTTAATTGAATAACCGTAACATACGAAATGAACTAAGCCGGTTTGTCGTAAGTATAATGTTAAAATTCCATTGCAGTGGATGATGTGAGACATCTCAAATATTTTCTTGCAAAAGTTGTAGCACTTTTCAAAATCTAAATTATTGACACACTCAATGCTGGCCTATTTCATGAAAACTTATTCATGTGCAAAAGTTTTTTTTTCTTTTATATGAATAAATACATTATTATAAATGCTTTAAAAATAAAGTTTTTGCAATATAATAATAATTTTTTACTTAGCAACGAACATAACGGGACCCCATGCCTTGACGTCAAGGCATCCACCTCCCAGGGTAACGAGGCATGCCTTGAATTCAAGGCATCCGCGTTGAGTGTGTTAACCTACAGATATATTATAGGCCTTAAAAAACTTATTTACACGGAACTATATATATTCAACCCATTCTATACCTACATGAAAATTTGTAGGTCCTTTTCAATCTGGCTACAATACAAAAAAGCCGTTCCCATCACATTTCATAATCACAAAGAAAAAAGTGGTTACTGGAAAACGATCACAGATATGAAGAACTTCCCCTCATCATGGTGATAACTTAAACATAGTTCTTTAAACCTATTGAACAATTTAAAAATAACCAAAAATTTCCTCTCGATTCATTATGAAGAAAACTTTACGTTCATTTCAAATCCAGGAGTGTACTTGCCACATTAAAGACCTAGGGTCATACACACCGGCGAATCGGTGGAGAGTGTGCGACGGATACATAAATAAATTAGAGATTTTGATCATAGGAGTTTTCTTCAGGGTTTCAGCTTATTATACAGAGGTAACCCTAGTAGCATATGACATTGGGCCAATATGGTCCCAATATAGGGCCAACATTACCAAATTGTCCCAACATCGGATCAATATTGGCCCAATATGGTATGCTACTTGGGAAGAGGAGCAATATTAAATTTAAGACCTAATGCCGGTTGAGATTAGTTGAGGGCCTGAACAATTTCATTAAATTTGACACTCCAATAAAATAAAGCATGAAGAGTATCAACCGAGTTATCTTCTTGTTAAAATACATTGTTAGAGCGTGGAAAGTAAAAAAAGAGGAACAAGAGTGGTTTCGAAACTCTCTGAGGGTGAATTTGATGTCGTGTCTGTTCGTTTTGAAGTGAAGACATCTCTCAATCGCTTTGACAGTCGCCTGCGCTTGGAGTAAGTCCCCGCGTCACTACTGTAACCATTATGGGAGGCGACATACAGTTACGGTCGTTCGTACCATTAGGCATGGGTGGGTAGTTGGTTATAGGTAGGTTTTTAGGGAGAATGGAGGAATGATGGAGAGAAATACGTCGTCACCATTAGCCTACTCTTCATGAAAGCAGTGAGGAGCTGCACGTCAACATCCTCCACGTGACACCCTACGAACGGAAATCTGTTTTTGGAATGTTCTACACTTAACTCTTTATGTGGAGAAGGTTATTCCGTTTAAAAATTTCCGTCACTTTCGAGATTCGAACACGGGCCCTCGGAGTGGGATGCTAGTGCTCACCAATCCGACTCAATGACCCGTGTGTCACCATTACAGACCTACAATTTCTAATGAAACACCGATCCAGCCGCCCGCGGCTTGCGGAGTTGCAAAAGTGAATTTGTGCTTTGCTGTTTCTTTCAAGGCGTTTTCGTGTTCCCAGCATCCTCCGTTGTTGGCACCGAAGGGTCCAAGAGGGCGGCGGCCCGACTTCGGGAGGTTTCCACGCCGTTCTTATACGACGGAGACCCTTCAGACATGATTCGTATGGAAGAACAGATGGAGAAGAGAGCGGTAAGCAATATCATGGTAGTTAGTTGTGGAATATGTTTTTTTGTTATTCCAACTGCTCAGGTTACATTTTATTATGTTTATTCGTCAGTAATTTTAATCCTAATCCTAATCCTGGGAGTAACACAACAACCAAGTCCGAGGTGGAATTTGAACCCGCGATTTTCGGGTTGTCAGTCCGACACGTCACCGCAATAACTGATACCGGCTCATAAAGTTTTAAGTCTATCTCGCACTTAAATAAAGGCTATTTAGACCGGGAGGAGGGGAGCAAGAACGGGATTGGAAGGGAAAGAAAGGATGGAGAGAATTAATAATTGTCATTTTTGGAGCATTCGTGTAATGGAGAACTCCAAGTTCCTATCCGGGATATTTCTAGATACCCCTTAGATACGTAAGATGCGCAATTTTTGGGGGTAAAACTTTTTTATAAATAATTAGTAAACACTGGCCACATTTACACAATCATCAAGACTGAATTTGAAGCCAAGATCACGTAGTGAATTGTTCGCGTAGCACAGTATTTAGAACTCCATCGTTCATAGATGAGACTACAAAAGCACATTTCTTGGGTACAAATCACCAAAAATGCTTTCTCTTCGCACAATATATTTTCCTTCAAACAGGAGGCACCACTATGGACACCAGAATGGTACCATCCTATGCAGATCTTTCCATGGGCCCTCTCATGCAGTATTTTCTAAACGAGTTCTTGCCATTCCATTGGCAAATTATTTGTCAACGATTAGATTCATTTCTTCTATTTCCAATGCCGACATCACCTTCCTCGATGTTGATGTCAGACTTGTACAAAATAAACTCAGCACATATAAGAGTAAAATCGTTCATATCAGTCATCCCAACCATGAGCAATATCTTCATTTTAATAGTTACCATCCTATCCATACGAAACGCAACATTTCCTACTCACTGTCAGCAAGAGGTCACCCCAAATAAGAGTGTAACAACAACTCTTCCCTTGAATCCTATCTTAATAACCCGCATTTTTACTTACGCATACGCGAATACCCAAAACTATTATTTAACATTTATTGAATAACTCAAAATTCTACTTCCTCTAGATACACCTCCTCCCCCCTCCTTAATAACTACACAAACTTTTTCGTTACTGATTCTGTCTGTTCCCTGGAATAAATAACTTTATCCCATCCTAAAATATCATGACCTCACCAACTCTCTTCTTCCACATTTCCATTCAACATCCTTCAGGAGGACCCCAAACCTCAAGAAATCTACCAATACTCTAACACCTATCCGTGATTACGAATCCCACCGCCCTTCTACAAGCGACGTCTCCCAATGCAAAACCTTCCCTCTCATCTGCTCTGATTCATACATCTCTCACCTGAAAACTACCCCTCCACCCCACCAACATCTAAGTCAATTTTCCTAAAAATGGTAGCTTACAGCAACGCAATGGCTCGTCCTTAATATAAAATGGTAGCTTCGTCGATAAAATTTGACGCCCAGATTGAATGAATGAATGGCATGCTAGTGAAGAATTTTAATTTGATTTAATTACGCTTCAAAATGTAACTCATGTAATGCTAGGTAGGTGAGCCATACAGGACGGAAGTTCACTATTAGAATCAAGGATTACCACGTAATAACATAAAATTTGTTCGACCAACCAAAGACAAGAAACACGCTTCTGATGAAAACGATCATACTATTGTTTCTTGAACGGATAAATTATGAAATTCATATAAAATGCATAAAACATTCTTGTTTATATTGTGTTAAAATTAAGATTTGATCGGCAGACTTCCTTTTAGAAATAATAAGTAGATTATAAATTAAATATTAGAAATATTTTTTTTAATTCGGTGTAATTGTTGAACACATAAAAAATTGTCACTATTTTCATTCAAACTGCAATAAAATTACAAAAATTTAACACTAAAACTCGAGTAACATAATGTGTTGGTTGACAGTAGTTTAAAAATGAATCGCTCAAAATTATATCTAAAGGAAACACCTGATGGAGTGTATCTCAGATGATATTAACAGCAAATATTGATGGTTGACGATGACTTTTTATGGAAGGGATTGTAATACTACTTCCTTACATAAAAATCTAATAACAGTACTAATTAGTTGGGTTTAAACCCAATACAAAAGAATTAATTTCTCTAATTAAGAGAATTTAATTTCTATATCAGATTAAATTCTCATGATTATTAATATTTTCTATTTTATTCCATGATCCGGTTCGATGCCAGTCTAATTTGGGAAGTCGGGTGAGTAGTCACCTTTTCTCTTCAAATATAAGTACGTGATTAAGGCTATCAGTGAAGTACACTTGCCATTTGTGCCAAAAATTCTACCACTACCTAATTATAATTTGTTCACAAGGTATAGATGATGAACTGGATTTTCAAAATAGTGGCTAGCTGTTGGATCTTATATTTCACTGAGTTAACCTGGTTTGTTGTATGTTTTACCTATTTAGGATCACCAAAAAAGGCAAAATGTATTAACGATTTCCATTAAAGGGAAAAACACAGTGCAAATGCATCGCGCACAGGCAAAATTACAGGGAAATATTTTGGACTTATTGCACATGCAGTAAAAAAGAAAAAAAATGAGATTTAGAAAAGATAGGAAATATTCCCTATTTGCTTTAGACCAAATCTCATCCAGCCCCTATTTGAATATTAATAGTACAAGGTAGAGCAGAATTTTGACCGACAAGTCATCAGACATTGTCAATTAAAGTGACTTTTTGGATCACTCTCTATTACTACGATGCACTTTAAACATTAGAGCATATTGCGTCTATGTAGGAAAATCTCAAGTGAAAAATGGCGAGGTAAGAATCTTTTCAGAGGAAAGATTGTTTCAAAATGAAGTTTGTCTTTCACTCAGATTAATTATATATTTATGAAGTACGTGGAGATATTTCCTGCTGGATATTGAATTGTATAAACTTTATAATAAAAATAAGCAACTTGAATATACCCTTCAATGCTAAAACAACTGAAGTCAAGAATAACCTCACCCATATAAATAGACATTAAAAGAAATGAAATGAATAACACTTTGGCCACAAAATTTTACTTTTTTATATGATGTGTATGTTACGCATGTGTATGTGAAGTACACTTATCTACTTTTTAACGCTTTTATGTGATATATATAGTGAGCTATTTTATATTCCATACGAATGAAACACTGCCTTTTAGAGTGCTTTAAAAGTTGTCAAATAAAATGTAATCACCCATCCATTCGTATTTTAAGATTACGTAAAAGTGTTTGTTTCATGAGAAAGGACTAAAAGAAATAGGTACTATAGATTTTTTTCGTTCCGCGACGGTTCTACTTTGCTCTTTTTAGTGTAGGGGGACTCATTTGGATCTCATAGGCTAGAGAAGATTGTTCTTGGTAGTCCGAGGCAAACCTGGTGTAAAAAATAGAGAAAAAGTATGAAAACATACCCTAACCGCATAGGCAAATCAGGACCACTGTTGATTTTACCTCATTTTATGGTAAAAGGAACCAGTGATCACACATAAGGAGAACGGAGATACTAAAATCATGTTGACCTGTGTGGGGATTGCTTCGGTCGAAACATTTTTGAATTGAGTCGATTTTTCTTTGAGAATACCATGCTGACTGTTGTAACAAATATTAAATTTGAGTGCGCGATGATCTCATTGCTCATAATCGTGTACATTTTCTTATAGTATCTTGTGTCAGCAGTCACTATTTTTTGAACTAAATTACTTCAATTAACATTCCCTAAGTTGTTATAATTCCATAGAGTAGTGCCTGAGATAGTGTGCGGTATGAATAAAAGTAGAGCAAATGCTTAAGAACAAGAAGTATAAACATTTGCTTATGAGCTTGACCATGAAGCATAAGCATTTTCTTGGAGCAAAAGGTCGGAGCATGATCATTTGATCATTTTGATATGATAACCTTAAACTTCGGAACATTTGCTACAGTTTGACCATATTTAGCTGAACATTCCACACAAAGGGCTTGTGAAAAGGCGGACCTGCCCCGCTTGGCAGTGCGGGGTCTGTTGTAACCGTTCTAGAGAACAGTCGAAAAGTGAAGAATACGTAATGGGCACACGCTTGCCTAGTGTACCGGAATTGGAAGATAAAAACGATAGTTACGTGAATGATGTTCATTTGCAGGGTATTTATATACTTATAACGCAACAAATTGCCAAATATCCAGAGATCATCGGCAAAATGCTTTCTGTGAGCCAGCTGCAAAAACAATCATCAACATAAAAGCTTCGAAAGAAAATAAATTTAAACAGGACCGGAAATAAACCCATGCGACTCCAAGAATGGGTTACCATGCTGTATGCGGCGATCCGGGGTAAAATTTGTCCCAATCTCAATAAAATCTCAGGTGCTTCAAAATTTCATCCCACTGCATGTTAGTTATTGTTGATTACACCTATCTCTAAAATAAGACAAATTAAATTCGATATGACTATTACTCTGATAAACATTTGGAAGGTACAGTCATTTATTTACCAAATGGCGCTCATAACAATATATTTTGAACAGAGGCGTAAAAGAAGTTGCCTTGCGTTCTCTGGTTTGGTTCTGCAGGATAAGGAGTCATCAGCCAAGTTTTAATTCCATAGCCGTCATCTCCCAATAGCACAGCATCCGTGAATTGCCGCTAGGCAGCACGAGCATCTGAATTTTCCGTATTTTGCTATCGTGCACCAATCCAGGCCAGCTACATATTTCTACATATTTATGCACCCATCCCCATAGACTACAGGCTTGAGAATCCTAATGAGAGTGTAGTCTTACACGAATAGCACTGAGACAGGGGAACTTATTTTGCCAATGCTGTTTGGCTTCAACTATGGCGTTCTGAAAAGAGGAAAATGTACATACTTAACATAGTTGGGATTAACGATTAAAAAAATTAATGATTATTAATAATGGTTTAAAATGTAGTTAACTATTTAATTTTATCGTTACTTTTTAGAAGAGTTCACTTTTAACCGTTAAAGTTATACATTAACGGATACAAAACTAACTTCAGTTAATTTTTTTCGTTAATTTTTGGCAAATGCCGACCTGTACTAACTTGGGCGCAAACCTTGCCCAACAGACAAAGGGGAAAATAAAACGGTATATAAGAGTGAAGACAATATAGGTGGGTAGTTGTGCAAGAATGCAATAAATAGGCCCAGACGAGTACATCCAAACAAAAGCGGGGCTGAGGGGAGTGACCGCCAAAGTTTAGGAACGCACCCTCAGACGAGAACCACTCGAAGACAAATGTCCTAGAGGGCTCGTATTCCTTACTCGGCGACATCATGTCGTCAATTCTAAATACTTGAAACCGAGAAAGAAGGGTCCCCTAAAAACCTATGATGGATAACAAGGGCGAGGGGTTCATTCAAACTAACGTATCTTTATTAATACGCCAGTCTACGCTACTCGGCGACTTTGCGTCGTCGATACATCAGCCCCCAGGGAATCGCGAGAAAGGGTGCACAGGCACACCACCATCATCTACTGTAACTCTATATACTAAGCCGTTTACACTGCAATTTTACAATTGTGACGGGATACTTCACATCACAATGTGGGGATCGATATCAAAAACTAACCTCAAAGTACTTTCTACCGCGCAGACACTAGAAAACCTGACCAACAACACTCAGGACACTGAATGGAATTACAACTAAAATCCCCACTTCAAATATTTCAAAACAAATGGATACGGATGGAAGAAACCACAATGACAGTTTTCAATGTTTCTTTTGTTTGTCAAAACTAAAACCATCAAGGTTAAGTTTTCTATCTCTCTATCACCACAGTATCCAATTTGCCTAAGAAACTGAAAAATTAACTTTTAACGTAAAAGTTACTTTTTCTAACTTTTAACTTTAACTAATTACTTTTTACAGAGATTTTCTTTAACTTTACTCAGTTAATTTTTTTGGTCATTTTCCCAACAATGATACCTAATCCATAGATGAGACTTTTTTCTCCATTACCTTAGCCGCAGTTCTTGGACCGCGTGTTTGTGTACCCAAACCTTTTCCCCTGTCCCTACTTAAAAACTTGGGTCGACGACATATCGTAGAAAGATTTTCACGCAGTGCTGTGATGAATGGGCACTACCTCTAGTTTCGTGGATCTCTGCTAGCAAATGGTTGGCAATACATTTTAGACTATCTTCGTTAAAGCGATGTAATGCTTTAAAATATCTATTAAACGGAGAAAAACGAATTTCATAACGTTTTCCGAGTCACATACGAGAGCAAACTCTGCCATCACGAAAAAACTTTCCTACTAAACATAGTACTGAGGAGATGCATTTCAGTTTAAGCATATGCTCTCCATTAGAAGCATTTGCTATACTTTATTCATACAAATCGCTATGAAATTGGGCATTTGATAACGCTCTATTAGGGATTAGAGGGAGTAATCTATGTGCTCATGGTCTGCCAAAAGAGTTGAGCAAAAGCTTATGCTCTGATTTTTATTCATACTAAATGAAGCACATGTGCGAATCCGCGAGTATCAGCTTATGCTCACTTTTATTTATTCGAGTCAGTGTTTTACATTCCCCAAATTGTTGCATATTTAAGGTTCCCTATTTCCCTATAAGTTTTAGCTTTATGCCATCTTACATTCCCCAAATTACTACATATTTAAGGTTCCCTATTTCCCTATAAGGTTCAGCTGTATGCCATTGCGGTTATATGCGGTTCCTAATCCGCTGGGAAAAGGGTCGACGACCGAGCGCCATGTCTCTTTTGTAGTCGTCGTCACCTCGAGTCAAGAAGATTTTTCCAAAGATTTAATCTTTGTTTTCGTCCAATGGACCCTTCTTTTTTCCCTACTTCCGAGAGGGGGGGTGTGACCTGTGAGATCTCCGTGCAAATATCTTAATAACAAGCAAAATATGCAAATTATAAATGTCATTCACAAGTGAAACACCGGTCGTTCACACTCTAGTACCTAAGTTCCTCTTTCCTTTCACACTCTAGTGCCTAGTTGGACCTAAGTTCATACATGGCAGAATTCAAAATATTCGATACTCCCATAGTTAACATATTTATTTTTTTAAGTAGGCCTGATACACGTTACTACAGCTGGAGATTGAATTTTTATTCAACATGACGATAAATTTTAACAGTAGGTACGCCGGATTAAGCAAATGTCGCGCTAGCTTATTCTCAAATTCTGATTCAAAAGTTAAATAATATGTCTCCATAACGTCAATGGTGAAAAGTATTATGACGACTATAGCAAGTTGGCTGAAGATGAAAGTTCTGGAATAAATACTGTTCCAAAAGCCAATTAGTTTTTCCTCAATTTAATTGGCTTTTGGACTTCTATTTCTTCCGGAACTTTTGCTTCGTGAAGGCCGCATGGGGTGTTGAAAACATTTTACTATCTTCGTAAACTTACCGTAAGGCTACGTGTGATAACTACTGTCTTGCTTAAGGCACTCCGCGTAATTCAGAATACGACTTCTGTATATATAATGAACGAGTTAATATCAGGCGTGAAAAAGAAGGGGCGTGAGATATTTCCCATATCTACCTCTTTATCTATTTCATAAAAGGCCTATACAGAGCAATATACACGCTTACTCCTCCATCGCTACGGATATCATTTTCGTACCTTTTTTTGGGCCCGTCGGAGACCTTGATGGATGAACTAATGGGAGCTGAGTCATACTGACTACGAATATTTAGACTTCCGACCCCAAATGTGCCTACCACACACATATTCGTCAAGCTTTAACCCAAAATGAACGCGGCTTAGACAAAAATAAACATCTAACTCTTCACGAGGTTTGCGATAAATTATTCTGTAGTTGGTAGCATTTTCCTTCAGCGTACACTGAAAACAAGATAACTGAAATGATCACGAATATCCTTATTATTTTATTTGAGACAGTAGAATACCCGTTATCTCGATAAAGCTAGCAATAAAGTTCTCCATGCGACGGACTATACTCGACAAAAACGGCCTGACTTCATATTTTTATGGAATCATATTAACTTCCATTTAAGATAAAATATAGTCCAACAGCCTCAGAGTTAGCTGAGTGCTCACTAAATTATTATTAAAGTGAAATACAAAAGGTCTCTTAATAATAATGTTCAATTGCACATTTTCGTATTAAATAAGATAAAAAGAGTATATCACCTTCACTATCCCCCACTAAAAAAAGACCTTTCTTGTCTGCATTCAAATGATGCTTTATATAAAGAGTTACCCAATTCGAATTCGTCACAAAAATATACAGCACGGCAAGAAATGGTGATATTCAACTGGTAAGTTGCGCAATTTTTCTACATAATTCGGAGATGCTTACCAAATGGCATCGTTCGAAACTCTCAGAGAAGTGAACGGCCACTGCTACTTGAACTGGAAGAACAGCCTATTGTCAGGTAGATTCTTATCCATTTTTTTCCATCAAAAGATGCGACAAGGCAAAATTACAGACGCCATCGATCGCCGAAACGATGTTATTTCTCCTTGCCACCGCACAATGTAAGCGCACAAAGCTGTTTTTAAACAAGAATGGCCACAATCCAATAAACACCCAAATTCTTCAGATATTGCTGCATTTAGTATTTTCCTGGTGCCAAAGGGGAAAATATCCTCAATATAGCATAACAATGGAGTATTTGGTGTATATTCCACACAGAAATTTACTTTCCTGTAATACAAGCCAATGAGACTTGATGGCAATAACCGTGGACAATCAGTACTTTTTGCAGTTGTTCGGGGCTATTTCGACGAATTGATGTAAAATGGCTCTAACTCGGAACGGTGGACTGAAGTTTAAATAAAATAATTTTAATTTCTTTAATTCCCCCTGACAGCTGATGGCCATCACTAGAAATCAAGGAGTTTGCATAGGATTATGAAAGGAAACAAAAATGCATGGAATGAAACATTCCATGATTCTATCTTGTCCTAATATAAGTTAACTTATACTAATATAGGCTAAGAAATTTCTTCATGAAATTTCCCTTTCTGGAATTAAAATAAACGTTTAGTATCTTGACAAGTGACAATTAAAGAAAACATGTCAATTTAACGCACATTAATGAATTTCACAAAATAAAATGCTAGAATTAGATTTTTGTAGAATACGTACTTTTATTATAGTAAAATACGTGAGTTGCCTAGGCAAAGCTTTTATCGTCGTCCCTATAGTTGACCTCACATCTGAATCATCAGATTCTGTCAATAAAGCCTCGTGAGTCCGGAGGCTGGAGCAACAGCTTCACAAAGAACGATTTTTTGGGCTTTTTGGGAGCGTCCTTAAACTTGATCTGACAGGGTCAGAACACACTAAACGCCTGTTATAAATCACTTTCTCAAAAAGCGTTCTCTATATGCTTTGATATCATCGTTTCGTGCTTCATGCACCGGCTCCGAAAGCATTCCAATAGGCAGTTTTACCAAAGAATCGACTGAAGAGCTACGCAGCAATATTTTATGCGCTGTGGTGGGCATGTTGTACCATGGATACTTTTCCGCGAATTATTTGGCGTATCCGATGCCTACGCCCATAAGCTTTTGATATCGATCTGATATTCACATAAAATCATCACCAGAATCATCTGGATACATACAACAGATCTACGAATAAGCGATTCCAGGCATGAAGAGCGGAAAGACCGTCAAGGTGGACATTTTCCCCCTCCTGTTATATCCCCTCGATGTTATTGAAATCTTATGCCGAGACACCAGAAATGTAACATTTTTGAGTCGAAGAGTTTGTTGACCCAGCATTACATACTTTGCCATCAGTCACATCAGATTTCACTTTCTATTCTATTTACTTCCTCGACAGTAGTATCCTTACGGAAATTCACCCGAATAGGTCAACAAAATCGAAGTGAAGGGGGACTGGGTTTTTACCACATACAGAAGACGGGCGTTTAGCTGTAAGTACCGGTTCCACTATGTATTAATTGAAGGAGTACAAATGACGAAAGAAAATGACAGAAATCCGAAATCTGACAGTCTTCAAATTTTTGCTTATATTGCCCATGCCCAGAACAACCATCATCTCCCCATTTAGAAAACAACTGTGGTGTAATCAAGTCTTTGGATGTCAACTTTGACACTACTTCTTCCGGTACTTCATTTACTGTGTTCCAATATGGCTTTCAACCGAACCTCTACGCATGTTTCTGTAAGAGTTAATTCTCCACGATCTGGATAACAGCGTTATTCCCCTTTCTGCACTAATTAAAGGGAGACGTAAATTTTCTTCGCTGGAACTCTGACGATATTGTATTGATGTTAACTTCCCTTCCACTAAAATGATAGAGCTCCATCGCCAGACACTCTCGAGGCACGTTTTTCTCTTCCTTCATATGTCTCTGTATTTCTTTGCGAAATCTTCTTGAGGACGACCACTTTTTTCGCAGCTGCAGCGACTACAAAACGGACACTTCCAGTCAAGTCTTGTTTTTTTTATCTCTTGATAATCCAGCGAGAGGCATTGGGCTTCTCTCGTATTTCCGAAGTGAAGTAAGTTAATATTGGTACTTTTGATATCACTGGAAGAATCGTTTGGTGAATGAGTAATTTCCAAAATGCGGCTCTTCATATATTCACACTAATCACTATATTTCCTTGAAATCGATGCACTCATGATTTCAAACAGTCTTCCTGATCAAATAAATTTATTTCTTTACTTAGCTCTGTAGCAAAACAGATTGTATCTCTACGTTGAATAAGTGTCTCATTTACCTAGCCTACTAAGGAAATCAGTAAGTGCTGTGTAACGAAACTTAATAACGTTCTTCAAAAATTTGGAAACGTGGTAAATTTTATTACAGTGTGCTATGAGAACATGAAAACTTCTAGCTAGATAAAGCCCGATAAATAAAATAAAATTGTATTTCATTTACGTGTTGAATGAATATGTACGATACCAATGTAAAATTAGCGGATAATAAAAAAGCTTGGGTATATGAAAGTCAGGATATTTAAATCATATAGTCGATCGCTTGAAATACCTACATTTCCTGAATCCATAGTAACGGAAGTATTCAAGGTGGTTACCGCACACGCAATAATACTGAATCCCGTGGCGTGAAGCACGAAAACGATTTTCCTTCACGACTCAAAAGTTAGTCAACTTTGAACTGAAATAAGGACGAGATGGTTTGTAATAGGATTCAGAAATCAGCGCCATATAATTCATAATTTATCTCTTCTAAAGACTAAGTTGTCAAAAAGATGGTTTGTGCAATTTGTATTTCTAATTTTAGCCAGGTTTTAATGAAAAATCCCCTTTGTTCAGCGGTTCAGCTATGCCCACAATTGCTTCCCTAGCGGGTGGGCCCAACTGCCGCCTCATTCGAGGTACCTACCCTCCAACCCGCGAGCAAGGCTGACTTTTCCAGCGATTAGGACGAAGGATTGCCTCTACCTTCGAAAACTTTTCGCCGCGGCGTGGGAAATCAACCTTTAGAGGAGTAACACCCTTTTGACCACCCAGCCGCATTCCAACTCGACACTTCCATTTCACGAAGGACCCCATCCCCCTCCATATTCTCCAGTTTCCCTCTCCATCCCTCCCCTCCAAGAACCGGTAATCGCATCAAGGGCGAGGAAGGAAGAGTGCGGGAAAAAGGTTACGTCCGCTGTTTGGGGACGATCGGATGGGGAATGGGAGTAGTGGGGTGGGTGGAGACTTAAAAGAAGTGGAGAAGTAGGGGGACAACCACTCTTGCAACCTTCATTTTTTCCTGGAAGACAAGCCGCTGGGAGAGGGATTCAGAATGGCAAAAGAGACGTAGGCGAAAGGCGAGCGAACTCGATAAAAAGCAAATGCTACGAGTGTCTCCTGCTTCGGGGCATAAAAGATAAATCTGAAGGGGAACTAAAAAGGAGGGCTCAGGTCTCTCTCTTCAACAATCCCCCAACTCGGTAAAAAGGCACCAAATTTGACCCTGATTATCTAGCGGCCGCCCTGTTACGAACGCCTGAAGGTACTGATCAGATTGAACGCGCTGATACAAATCACGGCTGAGAGTTGTCCTATCGACACCGCAATAAAAAGAGGTCGTTGAACTTTATGCGTGATCTGCGTGGAGAAAGAAACGAAGAAGACACGAACATTTGCAAGAGTCCCACTTATGGCAGTGATCACCAAAGGGCAAAGATAACGCCATTCAAAAGTTTTCAGATTTTACTGAGTATCCAGAAATTGCATGCGTTTAGTTAAATGATTCCCAGCTGAATACTTCGCCTGCATAGTTACAGCTATTTGCTATAGAATAAGAGATGAATGAAAATCAGAAGAGGGTTTAGGAGGGATAACACAAGAAATCTGGATACACCTAAAAGAAGCAAAGAACCGAAAGGAATATTTACTCTATAAGCCCACCACAAAGCGCAAGTGAATAAGGTATGGATATGGGGTTTATCGCCGCGTCATTGTAATCAATAGCAGCAAATCAGTGCGAAGTCAAGGGGTAAACAATGCAGACCCAAGGTCTTTAATTCACGTCGCTACATTATGGACATACCGTTTAATGTTTCTAGAACCCGAAAAAATGCTAGATATATTTGAGATAACAATGAAATTATTTTGAATGATAAAGGAGCATGAAGGGGTAACATGGGCATCTATAGAGTTCATCCAACCGAGGTCAGTGAGTAACTATAAAGAAAAACAACTAGATGAAATTCGCAAACTACGTGGATAATCATCTTTATCCTATCAAACTCCAATCAGAACTCCATCGATGATATAATTTCGTGTTTTTCACAATTTTTTAACTTCAGTAAAAATGTGCAACTGTCTTCAAGCATTTAACTGCAGCACTTTTCTGAGGTAAAAGGTATTTTTCTTCTACTATTTACTACTGTTCAAATAATTGTTCATCTTTCGGAATGATACCGAATGTCTTTTACGACCTACGGACTCGTCAATGAGTGTATCCACCACGATTGCGTCAAATCAATGAAACCATCTTGATAGCGCCATAAAAATAATTTGCTATTCTTTGATTAGGATTGGTGATGAATCACGCTTTCCGCTTTTACTAGTCGCTCGGATTCTGGAGGAAAGAAAGACTTTTCCGCTATAACGTTTAAGGAAATGCCTATGAGGCGAGGCATGAATTCCAACGAGTGGTTACCACCCTCTAAAGACCATACGACTTGAGCATTGATTTTAACCCTTCACCCCTCCACATCTTCAACTTTAAAATGACGGGGGCACCGAACTTGAGGTAACCGCACGCCGCGGCGGGATCGCCGTTTCCGCCCTGAAGCCCGGGGACAATGGTCGTGGTCGGCAATTTCCTGTTTCAGACCCTGAGTTAGCACCCCCATCTCCTCTGACTTCATCACCCCTCCCACTTCACTCCAACCCCCTCTCTCCACCCTCCTTCGCCACCCCGCAATCCTATCGCAGTCCGCTCTCCAATTTAGTTATCCAGACACGGGGTGGCACCTGGCGAAACCGAGACGATTAATTCTTTCCGGGAATTGATTATTTTTTTAGCTTATATTATCAGTGATTAAATGAGACCAGTGAAAAATCCCTATGATGGTTGATATGAATGCCAATTCGTACAATAGCATCAATTGATGAGTTTTTAAAATTTTAAATCGCTTCTAACACCAAGATCTACACTAGGTACTCGGTGTAAAGAGTACAGTAACGTTCCACAGAAAATCGTTTCTGCCACGCACGTTTTGACTGTAAATACCTACTACAAGTTCAAACCAACATTTATTGTTCAAAATATATTTTCATCTATTTCGCTGGTTCATGGTTTTGGCCTGAATATGGGGAGAATCCCTTTAATTTCGGTAGAAAGCACACCTAATAGTGGCTATGAATACCATTTGAAAGAGTTTATTTCCCAACGAGGCCCTTCACATTTTAAAATTCCATTTAGGACCATTATATGGAAAGAACTATTATTATATCCTTATCAAATGGTAACATTTGGTTTTCAACTTCCTTGCATAATACATGTATTTTGCAGCCAATATACAGTATTTTTCCTTGAAAACTTTGCATACCCGGGAATCAAAGTAAAAGATAATTCCCAACTTCCAAAGCATCCCAAGCAGCATCATAATATTGGTCCAATATTATTTTTACACTGTCACATATCACTTATTGGTCAATCCGATATTGGCTCCCAACCGATATCGGCAAATGTAAAAAGTGATAACATTTGCCATTATAAAAACGACATTTGCTGACGATATTGCGCCAATATAAATTTGATGATAAAAAGACATCTTTCACCACTATACAGTGGCATAAAAATTATATTGGGCCGACGTATGTTTGATATTATCATGGACTTATTTTTAATTGACATGATATTGGGATGATTTAATAAGTAAGATAGTTAAAATGTATCCTGGATAAATATGTTAAAAATATTTATAATCAGGGATCCGGTCATGCAATAAAACTGCAATGGAGAGAGGTAGTTTCGATCTAAGAACGGTAGCGCTGAAAACCCTGCACTTTACCCCTGACCCAACTCTCCTAGTTAAGAAATGGGTAATATTAAGCATTTATCATAGTAATGAGATATCTACGTACTTTACTCCTGACCCAACTTCCCTTAGTGAAAGATGCGTAACTTTAAGCGTTATCATTGTAATAAAATATTTCAAACTCGTTTTCTGTTGAAGTAATTGGAGTTATAACCCAATATGGGAGGTTCACATTAATTGCGAAAAAAATCCCTTTAACTGGGAATCGAACCACGGACCTTTGGCTGCGCAGACCACTACGCTACCCAGGATCCCTAATTCGCATGGCAATTTTACGGAGGTTCAAGGTACTAGATGTTGAGCCTTCGCGGTCCATCAAGGATGGCAACGTAAGGGAAAAGGGCTTCAAAGAAGCCACGACCAAAGGTGAACCCCATCCAGCGCTAAAGCCTCGCTTGGCGGCAAATGTAGAATATTCCAAGCCTGCCGCATGAACGGATAATTGTAAGCAAACGTCGAATCCTTACCAATTCTGAAGATTCAGGCGACATTGAGTGGAAGCGAAACACGATAACACAGGCTCTTGTTTTTTTTCGGTGTTATTGAATCCTTAAATAATCATATTTCTTATTTTATACGTAGGCCTCCAAATGGTTTCTGATGTTCTGACCAATCACGAATTTTTTACTTTCTTCTCTCTGACGTCGGGGGAAAAATGTGAATACTGAAAATTATAAAATCCACCGACAAGAAAAATATTATGATTTTTATGCCCTTTATTAGTCGGCTCAGCTGACATCATTTTTTCATCGAAAAACGATATCTACTAAATATCACTTTAAGATACGATCGACGATATCAATTTTCAAATATATCATTTGTATGTCATTGCCATGGTCATTGTAAACCGACGGGTTAAACGACACGGGTTGGCAGCACCCGCGGCGCGAATAACAATAGATTATCAGTCAAACACCCGGGAATTTGGCATTACGCCCGGCGGAAAACAATAGGTGAGAAAGCGAACGTAAGGAGGGGGCAATAATAGAGGTAAACAGCGTCAGTAGTTACGCGGCCGCGAGAGAGGACAGCCAGAGTCAGGAAGACGCGAAAGGAAAAAACGTAAGAAAAAGGACGCGGAGAGGATCGAGAGATAAGGTGTACGAGACGTGCGCATCAGCAGAGCAGGCCCGGGGACCTTTGAAAAGGACATATCGGCGAGACAGGCTGATTATACGGCGGACGCTGGAGAAAGGGACGACAGCGGAGGAAAGAGCAGGAACGAGGGGTCGTCGTGAGGAAACCCTACGGGAAGGTGTACGCCAGCCCAACGTCGCGGTCCAGCGGCTCAACGAAACGAGTAGCCACGATAAGTGGAAATTATTTGACCATTGTCACGATTTACTTAGAGAACCAGCCCACTGCATAATTACATGTATAAAGATTTCTTTAAGATTATTAATTAGAATAAATATTAGCATGAATTTGTAAATTGGGCCCAATCTAAACTAAAAGGAATTGAATATAGAGATATTTGTGCAGGAACAACATAAATGGTTTTGTTTAATTTCCCTAACTGACCAGTAAATTAAGGGGTATTGATATATATGTATGTGTAATATATGCACCTGCATAAGAGTGTGTGTGGAAGGTAAGACAACTGAGCTAGCCGGAAGTTTTTAAAAAGGTAAGGTAACCAAAAGCGAAGAGGGGTAAGGGTTACATCATCTTAAATCGGCATTATCATCCGATGTTAAAACGACATGGGTGACGTCAAAATGACATTGGGCCGACGGATAACTGCCATACGGTGCAGCTTATGATAGAGGGTGGTAAAATGTTTTCAATCAAACAAGTAGAAGACTAGAGATGGCCTCGTCAATTAGCTCTAAAAGAGAAATGAGGAGGAACTACAAAGGAGAACTTAAATATTAGGTCAAGTGCACCTATGATGATGCTACACATTAGGGATATTTTGAACTTTTCACCATTTATGATACAAAGAGACCTATAATAAGAATGGGTAAGCAAAAGCACTTATCCACTATCAACAAGCAAACAATGCAGTTGTTGGTCAGAAATATCATTATGCTTTATTCAATGCAGTAAAACTTCAAATAACATTTTACAAGCAAAAATATCTTCAAATTGCATAATTAATTATGGAATAATATTTATGAATACCTAAACTTATTCCAACAATATTTTTTCTTATCAAAAACAAGGAAAATATTGAAATAAATTGCTCTTTCCACCACCTCTTGTATAAGTGAGTACCGCTTTATCTTTAATGTGATAGAAGCATTAGGAGTTCTGTTTTATTTTTAATTTATTATAGGAGTTCTTAGACAGCATGCCCAAGGAGAACATCAAGGTCAAAAAGAGGTCGTGAAGACGTCATTTTGACGGTCAAAAAATCCTCTCAATCCCAGGTCAATAATACCTATTTCCTTCCCTCCACCATGACCCAACCACGACCTCTTCTGGTTGGCCAAAAAGAGGTCGTGAAGACGTCATATTGACGGTCAAAAAATCCTCTCAATCCCAGGTCAATAATACCTATTTCCTCCACCACGACCTCTTCTGGTTGGTCAAAAAGAGGTCGTGAAGACGTCATTTTGACGGTCAAAAAAATGGTGTAAAATACACCAAGAAGACATATTTTCTTCCCTCCACCAAGATCCAAGGAAAACCTCTGAGTTGGTCAAAAATAGGTCATAAAACCGGGAGATGAATGGTTATTCTTTAATTAAGTAAATGGGATGCATATATATTAGTACCTACCTATACTCTGATTATCTCAAAGTCTTCTATTGCTGCCATTCAATCTCAGATTATTAACAGATCACAATCCATGAAATGAATCATAATAACAATGATTTGTTAACTTTTTTAATGGTGAGCTTATATTTTTTGACCTTTCCCTCTGAATGACAGCGTTCTATAGATTTTTCACTAATACATTAATTAAGGCGGCAACAAAAACTGACTCCCCAAGTGATGGGTGGAGTCTCACTGACGACTGTGAGCCCACTCAAGTTCTTCGGAACAGCTGCAATGCAGCAGTACCATTATCTAAGGACCTGAGCACTGGACATGAAGTCACGTCCGCCGACAGCATGCTGTGGGGTGCTCATTTCTCTTTTAGAGTTAATTGACGAGGCCATCTCTAGTCTTCTACTTGTTTGATTGAAAACATTTTACCACCACCTGCAGGTGGGGCTTTCCAGACGTGAATTCATGTCATGCCATGCAGAAAGCTAAGTGATGCCCATAATAATGCAATTAATTAGTTTTTAATATCATTATTCAGGTAGCATAAATAATGAAGCTTACAAAATTTTTAATGAAAGGTTTATTAATAATTATAACAAACTATATAAATTCCACATGTCTTGATAAAAATTCACCAGTTTCATCCAACGATGGAAAAAAATCAGGTTGATGTTGTCCACTGTTAGATGTAGCCAGTCTGTTTCTTATTGAAACTGTAGGATATGCAAAGTTTATATCAATTTACCATGAGATTCCAAGAATTTGTTAAGGATTTACTCCATAGAATTTACTATACAATTAGGTACACTTCAACTCACAACTTTTTGTGATAAATAAGTTTTCCTAGAATATCATGTACCTATGCTTAACATGTCCAACAGCACACCACTTTATTGGTGGGTAATTCAATGCACATTTAATCATGATTATTTTAACAGCTATTTCCAACACATGCATGTGTGCATGCACAGTAAAGACAGCTATGCAATACCATTCATGTGTTTGATTAAGCAAAATCTCTGGGTCATTGTTGGAGATGCAGTTAGAAAATAAATGATGGATTTGTCTCCCAATTTATGTTGATTCCACCAAAACTATAAATCTTGTCACCATCTAAGGTTTTCAATCCCCAAGATAGAAATCAAGAAATTTTCAGGAACATAAAAAAAAACCTGTAAACCTGTGTTTTGGAGCTCAAGCAATATTTGCACTTCCTAGACTTCAATTGATCAATCTTTCCAAAATTATAATCCTAACATCTTACTTTATCTTTCATGCTTTCTTCTCAACTTTCACGGGTTAACACCTAGCTGGTAAGTAAATTTTACGCATATAGCATAACAATTTCATAACTTGAACAGGTAGTACCTATGCAAAAATTTCCTTAATTTACTAATCAAATTTATGTTTTTACTTTTCATGCTACCAAAGATGTGCCAGGTAATGTGTATTTAGTTTTTTGGAATTTTAAATATCGAAAGAGAAATATTATAAGGCACATAAAATGTAATCTTGAAACAGAGGAGATGACCAAGACAACATTTGCTAAACTAATAATGACATTTATCTTTTCCCTTGCCTCATGTCTTTCAAGTTGGACAGCAGAGTAAGTTCATTTCTGGGCCTGTTCATATAAAAATCAAGATGTTAAAAACTGTATCACAATACTAACTACCCTTTTTCCATTTCATGCATTCTTGTGGATTCATCAGAATTGTGGAACAGTAAGTCAAAGTCTACTTAATAAGCTTCAAATTTTAAGCAGCCAGTTCTGTGATTAAGTTAAGTTATATATATATATAAATGATTAATGGCCGAAAACCAGGGTTGGGTCAGTAGAATATTCTGTGTAGAAAATGCATAATCTACGTGTATTTTCTACCGTAGAATATGTAATGTAGAATATTGCTAATAGTTACATATTCTACGTGTAGAAAATTATTTTTACATATACTGCTAAAGAAGTGATTACGATTATTGGAAAATTTTATTTTAACATTATACCAACACATTTTAATAATTAAACCTATATTTAGTGCAGTTTCAACTTAAATAGCCTATTACAAGCCTACCATTGCTAGGCCTGCCAGGAAATCAATAATTATCCAAGACTGAACTGTCTAAATGCTAAATTATCCACGAGTCAAAGCAATATTTTCTAGATTGATTGGTGTAGGCCTGAGTCATTTGTAACCCCTTCGACATATCATTTTTTAAATTTTCTATGGCAAGTACTTGCATTTAGATATATAAGCAGTAGGCTAGATTAAGGATTACATTAACTGGTATTTTAATTGAAGTAAAATTATGTCCATTGCCACTAAGTGAAACATTATAGGAAGTATATTACTTCACCTCTATCAAGGTCAAGAGAAAGTTACCTTAAAAAAACAGAGCTCTTAAGTTGTTTTTTGATGGTAACTTACTCTTAAAGCCTTATGGCTGTTCCTTAAAGGTTCTACATGTACAGGGCAGAGTACATATGAACAATTACAGGGTGACGATCGTCAGGGAAAACCTGGAATTGTCGGGGAAAATTGGAAATGTCGGAGAATTCTCGTAAGTCAGGGAGAAACTGGGATAGGAAATTCTCATTATTTTTCTACCATTGCATTTATCTGGCAGTCTTTTCCACCCTTTATTTCACCAACTAAAACGAATATCTGTCGCCGAAGTGCATAGAATAAACCCCGTCAACTCGTTGAACATTCAGTTGTGAATCTTAGTTATTTAGCTGTGAATCAGTCGGAAGATGTATCTCTTTTGTATATCCTATGTGATATTTGCCTAGTAGCATTATAATTCATGATCACCATGTATTCTGCTCATCACAAGGAATCCGAGGCTATGTTGTTAGGAATATTTTACATAGCTTTTTTTTAACTTCCGAGACTCAGGTCAAGAGGTAGTTGTAGCACACTAGCTTTTAGTAAATACATGCTTGCAGTTCTAAAAATACTAGACGATGATTATTAAAACTTTAATACAAGTACGATCACACGTGTAAACAAAATCTTATGTAAGATCATCTTCCATTCCCATACCCCCCCTTCGTGAGACAGCAAGAAGTGTCCTCCTCCCCTCCCCTCCTTTCACGCTCTACGTCATTATTGAATAGCCCCCTTAGCTCCATCTCAAAGCAATTTGGTCTGGTCACAAACCACCTCAAATATAATATTCCTGAATATGATGTTGCTGATGCTAATTGCCTCCTGTTTTCACTTGAAGTGGCAACGTTTTGTTTGTTTATACAAATATTTTTACTCTTTTGGTTCCCTCTTACAATCAATGGGTTATAACCACGTTAATCAAATTGTTATTCGCTTCTAAACGTCACTCGTGACATCCGATTTTGATCCAGTCTAACAACTTGGGCTTGGTTTGTATTTTTCGTGCAACCTGTGCCAGAGTCCGTCACTAAATCCGCCATTAACTTTCCCTTCGATGCCTTTTCAGTAATCTTAAACTCTCCATAACTACCACGACACGCTACCTCTTCCTTGAAGAATTAGACATTGTCAATTTGTAATTTTACTGAAGGAAACATACACGGCCACAGAAATATGATGCACGGCCGCATACCCGTGGCCGTGAAAAATTTATTAAAAGTGTGTATAATTTGTGAGAGGGCTTAACTTGTGAAGGTTTAATGTATTTTTTCATTCTTATAGCTTTTAATGCATTGATTTCAGCTTTTAACATTTTCTGAGCTTTGATGAAAATTTAATTCAGCAGAAATAAAATATTCCAATAATAGCAGATCTTTTGGCGATTGGTCAGGGAAATTGGTAAGGCTATCAGGGAACAGTCGGGGAATAGTCAGGGAATTTGAAAATTGGATATCAGTAGCCACCCTGAATTACCAAACACTCTTTCAAGCTGCGCAGAAGATGCAGGGGCATTAAGTAAATTATTTCCAAGATTGCTCAAACCTGGATGCTTGCATTTAGTAAGCTCCCAAAAGGTTGATGCACTTTTGATGCCCTTGTTTCTCAGCACATAAAAAATAGTCTTTGCTATCACTGATGAATTTCGCTAGGTCTTCCAACCCATCTCCATCACTAGGGATTTGAACCCGGGACCCTCCAGTCAGTAGCTCAGCACTCTACCCAATAGGCCACCACAACACCAAATTAAAGTAATACTTTACTTTATTTTTTAATTGTAATTTTTTACATTTTATTAAACATAAAACATTATTTTGCAGACAAAAAAATAATCAACATAATATTCTACATAATCTACGCAATATTCTACATAATCTACATTATCTACACTATTTTCTACGTGTATGTAGAAAAATAATATTCTACGTGTAATGAGCCAACCCTGCCGAAAACACATGGAAAAAATTTCGCATTGACCGCGGGAAGGCGAAATTTTTTCCATGTGTTTTCGGCCATCAATCCATCTCCACACCACCGTTGTGTTCACTGTTTTATGTATGTTTACTATCTCTTTCTTTCACCTTCTGTTTGAATTTATATTCGTGTATTTGCGACTATGGCGTTGTGTATGAATGGTGTTTTTTGTATATATATATATTGTGACCTCGGTCACGTGGGGGGTGGGGGGATGTGGGGAGGGGTTTCGAGGTGCACGGGCCGAAATGCGGGACGGGTTGGGGGGACGTGCGAGTGGCCCCGGGCACCTGGGCTGGGAGGTGGAGAGGGACGGGGAGGAGGGTGGGGAGAAGGGAAGAGATGTGGGGGAGATCCGCCGATGACTGGAGTGGATGCCGAGAGAAGGAAAGCTTTTAAAAGAGTTTCGTGAATTGCATTTAATGAGATCACACACATAAAACAAAAAGCAGGAATGAAACAATAATTGGCGATGTGACTAGTCACGCAAAATACAATAAAAGAACAGTGAACAACAAAATAACCTCGGTGAAACTAGTCTTTAGTCCACAATATTCCGGTGTCCTTGAAGAGGACAACAAGGAAAAGAAATTGGAACAATGCAATGAAAAATACACGCACAAACCTCGATGGAACTGATTTTTAGTCCACAAAATTCAGGTATCCTTGAAGAGGACACCAACGAAAAGAAATTGAAACCATACAGTGCAAAGTACACGCACAATCACACGTCGGGGGGGGGAAAGAGGGGGGAAATGGGATCTTCTTCGCTGGGTGGGTGGCAGTTCTCAGGGGAGAGGGGGGGCTCGGCGGGACTCCTCACCGGGCCGCTGTCGCGCCGAGGGCTGACACCTCCCTGACGGCTCCTTCGTCGGGCGCTTCACTTAAAGGGGTCGGGGCAGGCGGTTCTGGGTCAAAGGGTTAGCGGGGCTTGTTACTTATCGAGCCTCCGTCGCGCCGATGACTGAAATCTCGCTGGCGGCTGCTCCTCCGGGCACAACACCGGACTGCAAATGCACCTTCTTCAACTTCGCCGGAAGCCAATCCCTTGTATGCTGAGTCGGAGAACGGGCACAATCTCTTTTCCTCTATCACCTCAGCAATTCTCATCTCAGTCTCGGGGGCGGGATTACTTCGTATCGGGCGGTATGTTGGTGCTTGCGGCCTAGACGACGGACTCTCCGCGTCGCGGCCTCGCAGCGCGGCCAGCCACTGTCTTCCTCCCCTGCTCTCTAGTCTCTCCCCTCTTATATACTCGTTGCTGGGAAGGGGGAGGGGGTTCCTCCCGCGATTGGGGGGAAAGGGACTCCTGCAATTGGGGGAGGGGTGGACTCCAATCCTGGAGGCCGCGGAGTCATGTCCAAGCTCTCTGTGGGGGGGGGGGGATGTGAGGAGGGGAAGGGGGGGAACTCTCTTCTCTGGGCCACTCTCGGGGCGTTCAAGGGCACACGCCGGAGGGGTCGAAAACACGTGGAATCGGGGAAAAGTGGGAGGGGGAAGGATGAATCACACACTCAAACCAGTACATAAGGAATTCCAGGCATGCAGAGCCAACAATAACTGACCTACGCCACATTTCATTCACACACAACTGCACACGAAAGAAAAACATACTCTAAGTCGAACAGAGCAAAAGAAAATCCAACTTTCCTTCCCTCGAGCACCCAAATTACTCATGTAATGTGACCGGCCAAACGGCAACGGTTACAATATATTATACGGAAGTAGCACTCAGAAGAGCTGATGAAACACATACGAAGATAGCACACGAAAAACATAGAAACCCAAAAAAGAAAAACTGGACACTCCCATTCAGTTCAGTTAGAAGCTTTCGACTGCCTCTGCAGTCTTCGTCAGCCGGAGAGGAACTGAAGTGTGCGGAAGGGGTGTGAAGGCAGTTGGAGGGGGGGGGAGGGAGAGGGTGTGAAGGCAATTGGAGGGGAGGAAGATATTGGGGGTGATTAATGTTGTACATTCAATCCGGGCTTCTCGAATGCACGGAGAGCCCAGATAAAAGCATTCTCACGAGTCCTGACCTCTATTTTGCTAGCATGGTCTGGTAGGGATTCAAATATTGAGAGGGAAAAGCATTTATCAAAAGAGAGGCCGTGGGAATGAGTATGTATAGGGATAGGAAATGATGAAAATATGGCGGATTTTGTGGAAGATCAATGATTATTCATACGGATTGCCAAGGGTGTAGTGCATTCGCCAACGTAAAATGCGGGACAAGAATTACAGGTCAGAAGGTACACAATATTTTTGGATTGGCAAGTAGCTTGGGAGGAGGGGAAAGAAGTGATGAGGAGGTGTGGAGATGTAGGTGCGGACCGCATTAAAGGACATGTTTTACATCTGGGACGATTGCATGGGGAAGGCCGTGGGGGGGGGAGAATCAGAAGTGCGATATAGAGGGTTCGTGGACTTGAGAATATTTTTTAAGTTCAGTGGCCGTCTGTAGGAAATGGAGGGGCAACGAGGCAGGAGAGAAGAAGTGACGTCGCTGTTTTTCAGAATGGGAAAGAGGTCCTTAAGAATGGTTTTGAGTTTGTGGGAACCGGGAAAGAAAGTGGTGCATATATTCAGTCCAGTGTCTGAAGATGGAGGTCTGTCTTTTGGAATGTATTTGGAAGAGTGGGGGAGGATTTTCTTGTGGAGGAGCTTTTCAGAATATCCGCGTTTGCGGAGAGCAGAATGAAGATTATTTAAGTATTTGTTGAGGGAAGAGGTGTCATTGCAAATTCTGTGTCCGCGGATGGAAAGGCAGTTATGAATCCAGTCCTCCCGCGCCTGAACCCCCTCCCCTTGTCGCCTTGAAACAGGACTTACAAAGTATTTACAACCTCCCCCCTCCCCTAAAAACCCCTCCGGTTTTTCCCCGCCGCCAGCCACGGCCCGAGCCCCCCACCCCTGATCCTTTGCTAGACATTGTTAACCTTTCCGACACCAGTCTAACCGACTCCGAAATTTGCATTCTAATGTCAGGTTTGGGGGGAGGCGGTCACCACTAACCCATACCCCTCCAATTAATAGATCTACAGTCTATCTAGTTTAGTTATCCAAGGCTTTGGGGGGGGTGACCACCCCCCGCCATCCTCTGGATCCACCCCTGACCCTAGCCTCCCAACTTACTAACCTAGTGAAAGATACTAACCAACACATACCTATCTCTCTCTCTTTTCAGTGATAATTTAGAAACATCTATTCTTTAAATATTTTATTCTATAAAAAAATATCATAAAAAAGGGAAGCATTGCCAGTAGATATATCATAAACATTATATTCTTTTTTGCTAGTTCAATATGGGAAAGAAATTTGGACGTTTCTCATGGTTACGGTCAGCTGATTCAACTTGGCGGCGTCTCCAGTATGAACTCGGGGGGCACAGGTGGGAAAGAGGATTAGAAGCTGGAGGGGGTGTATGGAGAGATGATGATGATGGAGGAACTCTGAGCACCAGAGAGGACAAGAGGCCCCTGCAAGATTCTGTAAGTGAAAGAAGTCAAATAAAAAAGCAAAAATGATTAAGGAGAAAAACTGGCTGAGCTGAGAAACTAATACACAATGAATGTAAAATAGGGTCCCTTTCCTTTCAATAACACATCATGTAACAGCCCTTGCAACTTGGTCAACAAGAAAACTTATCATCTTCATAAGGTTTAATTGATTTTGCTATTGAACATAAATTTATTTTGCACATACAACAGTTTATATAGTGCAAACCTATCTACAACTTATAACCAAATTCTGGATATATGTACGTGTGACCTTTAATGTGTACGATTTTATCTTATTTACTAGGTATAGAATTCTAACGTTTCATCTTAAAATGGATTATACCTTCTAAAGATATCAGCAGCAAACATATCCTGCATAAATCACACACTTTTCCAGTCCCTAACCACATCCAGCAATTCATTACCCTTCCGAGCAGACCCAATCATGCATTCTTCAATCTTCACATTTCTCTGATTCTATAGTAATGCATTCATTATAACCCATTTAAACGAGAAAAATGCTAATCATGATATTTTCAGAAAAGCTTCACAGAAACAAGGGAAATTAGTGTTTTATTACATTAAGTATTTTTTGCTAATTAATTAAAAAGTAAACATTTTCAGCAGCACAAAATGTGATGGCTTACTATTGCATGACAATCAGTTCTGTGATACATTAAAGCAGTATAAATAAAAATCTAGTTTCCATGCAGCTAACCTTCAGAGATATACTCAGTGAAAGCAAAGAAGCAGAGGAACATTTTTTCAGTTAATTTACTTTTCATTATTTATTTAGTTCATTAATTTAACAGCATCCTTCATTTTGCTATTCATGGCATGAACTTTCACTACAAAAAACTTCAATGAACCTTGTTTCAATTTAATGTTAACCTTAATTTTATGCATGGACAAGAGCTGATACTTGTAGTTGACTTTTAACATCAATTAATGGGATAACATTTTTGCAAATAATCTCTAAGAGCTTTATTTTATTGCCCATACTTAACTATGACAGACTGCAATCATATCAAAGGATTTAACTGATGTGCCAATAATATCACCTATTTTTCTACAATTTTACAAGCAGTTTAAAGTTTTGAATCATAGTATTTAACAAGTCATATACAACTCTATCCTTAATTACTAAATGAGGAGTTGAGGGCAGGAATACAAGATGGATTTATGAATTTCACTGGAAATTTATAAATTAAAAAATTTATGTGCAAGTTAACTTTTTGTTGGAAAAATTGTCGTTTAACAAAATTTTGTTGGAAGTAGATTCATAAACTTGTCAAAGGGATGATAAAATTATTATTCTCTTCATTTACTAATTAAAGCTGATAACTAAACTTCAAAATGTTATTTACTAATAGAAAAAATTCTTCCAGGAACCTAATGATGAACTTCAAATACTAAGAGTGGACTAAAGGCACAATAGATCAAGAGCAAGAGGCAAGGTGGAAGCACAAAACTTTGGCAACAGCTGTGAATTGCTAGGATTGTATAAAACTATTTCTCATCAACTCAATCTCAGTTCTTATAAACTGCAATGGGATATGATGAAACTCATTCCTTATTAAAAAATAACAAATCTTGAAGATAATTTGCAATAAAAGTTAGTAAAGATATTTGACAGAAATCAATTAAAAACCAATGGAGGTACCACAGAATGTTTCATTATGTAAAAGTAATAAGATTCTTACAAAGTTTTATATCAAAAGGTGTCAAAGAAGATGGTTAGCTTTCGATTAGAGCAACAATATCTGGGAAATAAATCAAAAACATGTACCTACTAAAATTAATCTTCTATGGCACGCACAAGTGTTCTGAAGAATGGTCAACTGTGCACCATAAACTCATGAAACATCCAATAAAAGAAGCATGCAATTCCCCATTTTAATTGAGTACGTAGATGAAATGTTAAAAGAACAAAACCTCAACTTTTGCACCATATATATGATATTTTCTTTGGTCTTTCTTTCTTCACTCATTGGAAACATGTATAGAACATAGAGGAGGTTTAGTTTAAAAGTATCAGAGTTAATGCAACATGGCACACAAAAAACCTGGAAGCTATTGTTTCCTAAAGGAATTGCAAATCAAAATAAAATTCTATACAGTTACCCTCTCAGGAACATACTACTTCTAAAAGTATAGATTGATTCCTATAAAATGAGAGTTGGTAAATTATACTGAAAAATATCTAGCAATATTGACGAATCTGTAAAGATCTTTACATAATTACTTGGCTCATTCCCATCCCTTCAGTGATTTCACAGCAACTGCTGGAATGTGTATGCAATGATTAAGTTTATTCTTTACATTCTCAATTGAGAGAAGAATGAATAAACATTAACGGCTGAGCCTACAAAATAAATGGAAAAATAGCAGAGCATGTAGGGGCATTGCCTTTGCATTCATATTATCTGTATATAGTTTACGATGCTAAAGATATGAATAAACCTGCATAGTAGGGATGGGGCATTTGAATCCCTCGAATAATGCCTCTTTTGTCGAATCTTCTAATCCATTTAAGTTTCACCTCGAATCCAAATCCTTAAAAATTCGATTTATCGACATCCTCAGCTGACGAATATCCTTGCTTTTCTTTCAATTCAATAGATTTTGTATGATGCATCACCTTTACATTCCAATTTTTTTAAACATATTTTTATAATATAATAATTATTTCTTCTCGCCAGGTGACCTTTAGCATCCCAAAACACACCATTTTAGAAAATTACGAAAAAATATATTCTATTAGGTACCACAACATGATTCTACTCATGTTCCAAATATTAGACTGGCACCACAATAGCAAGGCAGTATTGGATTAACCCTTTCAGACCTGGTGTCCATTGTAACGGACATAGGTTTCAATTTATTGCTACATTGTACTCTATGTATTTTCATGTTTTTTTATGAGCTCCCATCATTCAGTGATACTTTGTCGACTACTATGTGTGTGGAGTCGCATGTCGATAGAGCGGTTTGGTTACGAAGGGAGCTCGTTTCAGAAATGGTATCCACTGCATCAACTGCTAAAGATGTCTGATATTATATATTTTATTTTTTTAATACTAAAGGCTCGTGATGCTTGCAGAATTTTTCAAACATTCCTCATTGTTTATTAATTGTAGTACAAGTCTAAAATTTAACAAATGATTTTTAGTTTTTGCTATGTTAATTGTTAAATGAATGTCCATTATAATGGACAATGGGACCATGAGGAAAAATCACTTCTGTTTATCTCTTTTCCTTTATGATAATGTATACGTAGGTAAATGCTACCAGTGTAGTGCTTTAAACATTTCATTACCTTTATTTTCTAAGAGTTTGTTTTCAAAGAGTTTTCTATTATAATTTAACACTATTCCGACTAATTATTTATTTTTATTTTGTTACTATATTCTCTGGGGTTATATATTATTAGGCATCGCCATTAGTTTTATTTCACTTTTTTCATTAATTTACATTGTATGTGATTTAATAATAGATGGTGTTTCCAGTACTATAAAGTTTTATGTAATTTTTAGATGCATTTAATTGCAATGATACTGAGCACATCAGAACAATTATTGGATAGGCACTTTGAGGATCCAAATGACTCTGAAATCGAATGTTTAGATGGTGATGGCAACGATGCAGATGAGCCAGTTCCCACATCCCACAAAGGCCAGGTATTCTACAATCCAATCTCGAAGAAATATTTATTTATCTTTGATATACTGTGAATGTTATTAAATGCTAAAACCAATTATGGAAAAACTGAGGGAACTAATGGAGAAGGTCTGATCAATGTGAAGGTGAGATTGAAAATCCAGCTCTTATGAGTGAACAACTGGAAAACGAGGAAGTGCTGAATTTTGGAGTTACCGATTAAGTCAGCCTAAGGTGGAAAAGGCAGAAATACAACCATGTGATTTGATCGTAGACTACCATACAAAAAGGAGACAAAGACGAATTTGATGTTGGTTCGTTTGAATTATTCCCCACTACATTGGTGAAGATCAATATGAAAACATGGCAGTAAAGACAAATTAAAGGATATTGAAATTTCAAGCCAACAGATAAAACAGAAATTGAAAACTCATTGGAATACATATTATCATGGGTTCATTAAACATCCCAAGAGAAAGACTGTACTGCGACAAAGCATTAGGCATGTGTGTGTTTTTTGATGTAGGTAACATTTTTGCTGAACAATGAAAACGTAGGCTTTTGCATTCAAAAAACACTGCAATAGCTACCCATACTTATGTTGATGAATGAGAAATGCCCCCTGAATTTCAACCGGGATGATGGCATTCAACTGAGTCCAACTTGGAGATGACTTTTCCGAAGTAAAGATATGCCTGGATGGTTCCAGAAGAAGACAAACAACGACACACCCATTGACACTGTGAGGGGGAGGGAAAGTTCACAGAGTCTCCAAGGACAGGGCTAAGTGGCGGCCACCTTCTTACGTCATTCACCCCCCACCACTCCACAGTAAAGGGGGGAGGGATGGAGATATAAGACATCAACCTTTCCAATATATTTTATCATTGCCCGATGATGCGTCCTGCAATGGCCGCGAAAGCTTGCACACCGACAACGCGTTATACACAGCTGCACCCGAAAGCCTCTGACGACTACAGCTCCTTAAGCTATTTTTAGAGAGCAAGGTTCTCAATTAGTCCTTCAAATATGCAGAGGTTTAAGGTAAAATAAATAAGAACTTTATTTTAACGATGAAAAAACTCAATTTGCATTCGTGTCTTTTCATCTGAGACCACCTTAATAATTACAGTTCAGACCATTACACGGTCAACATATTTAACCACACCTAAAATTCAACAGTTATCAAAACAAATATGAGAATCATAGTAGCATAATATCATCCAACCGCAATGTTCAACTGAAAATCGATTTTGGAAGGTGAGGATAAGGCTCTCATCAAGTACAAACCCAAGAACATGTGAATGTCAACTTAAGAGAAGGTGATCCTTCCCCCTTTGGATTCCCAGAAAGATCTGGAATCCAGAAAATTATGCACTCTTTTAGCTGATGTGTCCAAAGAGGCCTTAAACCCAACCTCCAGTCAGTAGCCACCTACAAGACTACCATACTGTAAGGAGTAAAAACCTAATAAACATTATCATTTTGTATTTCTAATGGTTAAATTATGACAAATACCAGAACACCAATGAGAACACTTGACATAACAGAAATCTTTGGGAGTACATAGATTCATTAATTACTAATTTTACTACATTCACCATTACTCATTGGTGTATCCAAATGAGTTGTACAGGTAAGATGGCCGACTACAAGGTGCAAACATCCAATGAACAAACAAAAATGGACACTATATAGGCTTGGTATTGTAACTCTTTATTTACTTACCGACAAATATTTTGCAGGTAATTTCATACAGACTGATGGAAGGGTTTAAGAACTGTATACCCTTTGTCATTTACATATATTTAAAACACAGCTTCATTTCAAAGTTTCTCCCAATTCCTGCTCAAAAACATACATTTAATTACATGACTAAATATCCCACATGGGAGGCACATAATCACAAGTAAATTTATTTGACAAATATAAAAGTTCTGTGAACTCTAAATAGTATCTAAGAGCTATGCCTGTGGGGAAAAATGATGCAGAAACTTCCCTGGAGTTAGAGTTTGTAGAGTTAAAAGTATATTGAAATGAGAATAGAGTCATCAATATAATTTATAAAAATTGTACTCAAGACTACTGTATCACACTACTGTATTATCTTAGACATATCACTAGTAACACCTCACATTTGAAAGCAAAGATTAGTTTACCCACAAGGCACTGCTATCCTTTCGCCCCATACTGAAATGTTGGATGCACAAAAGAGGCATGAAGAATAATGAGTAAAATTAGATGGCATAGACATAGAATGGTTCCCAAGATCATTCGACCAGGAGGAGACTGAATTGGTGAGAGGAGCACTAAGGCAACTCGCAATGTTGCTGGCCCAGCCAAAAATGGTAAGCAAATCAAAAAAGCTGTGTCTCCTATTTCATTTGATTTACTCTGATCTGAGTTTTCTGGAGCCATGGAATTTAATTCTTCCACAATAGATGAATAATGGTCACTAGTCGGTGCAGCAGCATGCTCACCAGAAAACTTTGCAGCACCATACTGAGACATGACTCCATTCATTTCTCTTCCACTGTCACTGACTACTTTTCCGAAGTCACTAGATGGACTGCTGTATGAATATAATGCAAAAGGAATAAGAAGAGAAAGTACATGTCCAATGAGTGAATATCCCAAAAGAATCAAAATCTGCAAGAAAGTTATATGATATCTCCCACCAGTAAATAAATTTCCCAATAAAAATACAATTGAGGAAGAAATTATCATATACAAACCAATTATAATGACTGCTTCAAGGGCATTATACTTGAAAGGGGCAGTTTTAGAAGAGGCATATGTGAGAAGACAGATAATAACAGTTATGACAACGGTTGGCCCAACAGGGTCCAAAAGAGGTTTCATTAAAACTCTTGAGGGATGAAGTGGAGGCACTAGTGACATTACTAGCCGTCTTAATATTTCAACAGGAGTAGCATATGAGAGAAAATGAAATTCTGGGCCATCTCTAATTAAAGGGGTTTCACTGCCACCTAAAGTTTCTTGTGAAGAACTACTGGTATCAGACTCTTCATCCATTATTCCAAATTTATATCTCTTCCTTGGTGCAATGCATTCATGGTGAGAAAAACTAGTACTAGCTGATGACATTTTTACTATCAAAATCAACAAACACTACAAAGATGTACAATTCATCTTATCATTTTTGTCCTAATTCAATGAATGTGAAATATATATTCACTCATTTACAAAAATAATATACTTCAATCACAATAAAACTGTGTTATGGTCAAAATGACAAGATTCCAGTACATTCATTGCATAACCTCTACCATAGGCAAAATTTATTTTTGCCTATTAGATGTAAGGCAAAAAGATTGCTTTTGAAAGGGATTACAGCCCCACCAACCTCGGCAATTCAGTCCTGCAGTTTTTTATTAGCTGTTTAAATGCCAAAATTAATTACCTTCAATTACCTCCTACATTACCATCAACAATATCTCTAATACAATAGGTGCCAAAAGAAGATGATTGATTTAAGCTGAGGTACTTCAAAACCCTTTGAAAGACACTAAAATATGAAAGGAAGCCTTACCAATTAGGCCAGAAAATTTTTCTGAACAACCATCACTGTCACACCATTAAGATTATACAAATATACCACTCCCAGCTAATCACATTGTACTTATGAATTAGCACTCCTGAATAATTTATTTCATAGTCTCAACGTTGTGCCCATAATATTTACATAGAACAGTACAGAGACATATTTGACTAATAATACTGAGTAAGTGTGATCTTGAGATCATTCCAGTTATAGTCGTATTCAAGATTTTCTTAATTTTCTGAGTTCTTCAGACAGTTTTGATACAGCTCTTCTCAATGTCTCATCACTTTCAATGGCTCTTTGACTCCTTATAAATCCTTGCACCAGTTTTCTGGCGGCTGTTCTCATTATCCAAGAGTCAGCAAGTTTTTGAATGACCTGTTCATTGGCCAAAAAACGCAGCAAAAAACGTAAGACCATTACGATGCACCTTAAAAGAAAAAATGCAATAATTAACACAATCAGTTTAAGTTTTCACATCAGTAATAAAAGACAAGATAATCTTCCGTAGGTTTATTTGGCAGCATGTTTGGCAGTTTATAATCACTCAACCAGCAATCCCTTGCACATGATTATGCTGAGGTCGGAGGTGCAATTTGAAGCTGATTGCTCAAATGCCTCAACGTAGTGAAATAAGTCATGCTGCCTAATATAACTGTGGAAGATAACCAAGTCTTTTATTTTACAAATGAATATCCTCAAGTGATTAAAATTCATGACTGACTCATTCTATGGGTTCACAATGTAGTGGTTTTTGTTGAGATAGCTTGGCAGTCCATTCAACATCTAGCACCCAATGCCCACAGCTGGACTGCTTTTGAAGCAGTCAAGGCATAGATGTTGCTTCAGACAGTTGTGAGCAATTCTTTTTTGAGCATTGAATAGTCAATTTTCTGGTGAATAGGACAAGCATGGAAAAAGCTTTCAGAAAGAGTGAGTTTGCACTCAGTCCAAATTGTTTATACAATGCTGTTGGTCCACCACCATCAGTACAGGAGTACAACGTTTACACCCCAATTTGTGGAGCCAGGAGGAGCTTTCGTTCACACATGAATGAAAATAGTCAGCTTCTTCAGAACCTTCATTTAAGTGTTGAAATGCAGATGATTTTGCAAAGTATTTACAAGAACTTACGAGTCCTAAAAAGGGAAAAGGATTAACTATCAAGCAAAAATCTTAGTTAAAATTGGACCACCAAAAAATAAACATTCATTATAAGTAGGATTTTTAACAAAGTAAAATGGCCATTTTTGACCCAGAATAGGCTTAACTTTGTAAAATGAGGAGAGCGTTGAAGATTAAATGGATTGGCAGTGTAAGTAACAAGGAAGTCCTAAGAAGAGTGGGAGAAAAGAGAAGTCTTCTGAATAATCTAAAAAGAAGACTGGACAACTTAATCGGTCACATCATGAGACATGATGGCCTGATGAAGACATTCGTTGAGGAACAAGTGAATGGAAGAGCAGCAAAGGAAGGTCTCATATGAGATATATGGAACAAGTGATGAAGGATGAGAAAGAGAAGTACATAAATACGAAGAGATTATCCGATAGAGGAAGTCAGTGGAGAGCTTCGTCAAACCAATCCCAGGGGGGGTGTGCTTGAATCATTCGAGATTGATTCCGGTATGGAATAATCCCGAACACAATCTAAAAACATAAGAGTGAGTCCTTAGTTACGTACCGGAATCAATCCCAAGCGATTCAAGGACACCCCCTGCTGATGAAAGACGAACAGTTGAAAAGCATGAGAAAGAATTTCTGTCAAGTTATAAGTTTCATCATTAATAATACAGCTAATATGAAGAAAATAGAAAATAATTCTAAGATGATAACTCAATGAACATTATGACATTTCGATACTCTATTCACATTTTTAATTTGCACAGTGAAGATTTCATATGAACCATGTATCAGAACATGTAACGTTAGCCTTCAAGTACTTCAGGAACAACCACTTTGTATCATCGCAATTTAAATTAGGAAGTGGGAAAACATCATCTAGGCTTGTAATTCCCACCAAGGTTCGACTGTAGTTGATACTTTGGAGAGAAACGTAAAGAACTGGGCAACTCTGATGAAAATTTGTGTAAAAAGGAAGGTTAAAATAGATAAGCTGATTCAAAAAAAAAGATATCAAACAGTGACATAAAACACAGTGTGGAGAACATACTTTCAATAATGAAGTCCGTTGACACAGCATTGGACAATGAGCAACAAAATAACCTCACAATAGGCATGCATGTCACAATCTGGAAAGAACTTAAACATAATCTGCTTAACCCTTACACTCCCAAGCAGCTGATATATCGGCCGCGGTCTTAGTAGCCAAAACTCCCAAGCGGCCGATATATCGGCCGCTAATTTTGGAGACTATTGTTCATTAACAAATATGTTTATGCTCTTTAAGTTTCTTTTGTATGAAAGACAACATCTTTTTTCGTCATTTGGTGTTAATTGTAAAATATTTACGGCATTATGAGTATTTTTTAAAGACTTTTTTTTCAGCACCTTGCGTGAATATTTTAGGTGCTGAAGTGAAGCGTAGATTGTTCGATAAAGGCTTATAAATCTGAACCCTATATAGTCTCCGTTAAAATCTTTTGTAAAAAAGAACTGGAAATGATATATTATCGAAAGATATTTCTTTTGTTCATTACCACTAAGATATTGTCGTTTTTTCTGATCTATTGCATTTTCATTGCATCTCGGAAAATTCATCCGCGAGTGACTAATTTGCTCTTGATGTTCGCAGTGAACCAGATTTTTCCTTACGAATTTCTATGCTACCAACTACTCCTTACAGTTTATTTCTTTCTTTTCTAATGCGTTCACGATTCTACGTAATTTTCTAGTCCTGAAATATACAGCGCATAATCCTCCTCCCACGTCTGGTACGTGATAAGTTCAGGATATCTTCATTTCGAATGTAATCAAAAGGTATGCGTAAAAATAAACTGCATATGAAATGTAAGACAGGAGACTAGTATTATAACTATCGGTAAAATATAATGTAGCTTTTCATTTACATTGAAGATAACCATGTAATACCATATGGCGTAGCGAACGATTTTTTGCTCATCACACTGGTGACTAATGCTACGAGGAATCGCCGGAGAAGCGTTGCATCCGCAGTTTTCTATCGTGAAATGATACTTTGTTATCTTCGTAATTGAATCATTTTATCCTTGCTGACTTTGCTTTCTTTGGGTGAACGCCTTTCCAAATGGTCTTCAGTCTCTGACTGCGTGCTTCCCTGTGGAGTTCTAACGGCTTAGTTTGCAACCACATGCGCGTGTGAGTGCTATTTGCATACCTTCTATTTTGTTTTGAATCGCTGAAGGTATTCATTTGGTAGTGTATCAACATAAGAATTTTGTAAAACTTTGGCATTCTTTTACAGTGGTGAATATTTTTTGTAAAAATATAACCACACAATGGCTGGACCATCACATATAGGAGAAAAAGATATTTAGAATATATTAGACGATTCATCCGATGAAAGTGTGACTGATTTCTTTGAAAGTGTCAGTGAGACGGGGAATGACAGTGAGGAAGATCAACATTCATTGCAGCCTTTTGATGAGCAGTGCAGTAATGAAGACAGTTGTGATGTAGAAAATGGAGAATGGAGGGAAGTAGTGCCACCAGAAGAATCAACTCCCACACGTTACCATTTCCAGGAAATGACCGGCCCCACGCGTGTGCCTCCCCGTAACTCTCCTCCGATTCAAAATTTTCAACTATTTTTCACAGATTTTCTCATTACTCTCTTTGTTACTGAAACTAATCGCTACACCCAACAGTATATCTCCTCTCAGTCTGGAAGATCATCACCATCAGTGAAGTGGGAAAACATTTCATCTGCAGAAATGAAAGGATTCTTGGCATGTATTTTGAACATGGGAATAATCAGGAAACCTACCATTGCTTCGTACTGGTTGCAATCAACATCCCAAAGTACCCCTTGGTTCGGAAAAATGTTTCCGAGGAATCGTTTTCAGCAAATTTTGAGATTTTTTCATTTGGTAGACTCTGAGAAGTGTAAAACACGCAATGATCCCGGTTATGACCCAAGTATCCGGTACCAATCCCTTTTATATCATGCCAATAGAGTATTTAGATACCATTATACCCCTCACGAGGAACTAAGCGTGGATGAAAGTCTAGTAGGGACTAAAAACCATTCAAGTTTGTTGCAGTACCTTCCAAATAAGCACCATCACCGCTGGGGAATCAAATTTTGGATGCTTTGCGATGCGGTGTCCAATTATTGCCTGGGATTCTTTACGTATAAAGGTAGGGCAAGTGAGGAAGAAAGTTTGGAGATAAAGGAACATGGACTGGGATATACGGTGGTGATGAAACTTCTTGGAGTGAATAATTATTTGCACAAGGGCTACCATGTTTTTGTGGACAATTTTTTCATGTCAATTCCACTGGTGAATACTCTTTATGAAATGGGCACGTATATTATAGGCACTGTCAGGAAAAATCGGAAATATCTACCAGAACTTTTCAAGAAGAAGTTTTCCGTCGGTGAGAAGGTTTATTGCCGTGCTGGATGTGTCTTAGGATGTGCATTTAGGGAAAAAAGTTCCCAAAAAGGACCGGTGATGCTCCTTTCGAGCAAGTCAATAGCAGAGGATAGAGAAGTTACGAGAGTAAGGCAAGGCCGGGAGAAAAAAAAATGTAAAGCCAGGAATAATATTAGAATACAAGTTCATGGGAGGAGTGGACACATCAGACACATATACAGACGCTGTACACATATTTAGATGAAAGGAAAACATTAAAATATTGGAAAAAGGTAGCATTCCATATTATTGGAAAGATGGTGTTGAATAGCTACATATTATACAAAGAAAATTTTATTGAACCCAGAAAACATCTTTCGAGACTTTTATGCACAACAAATGTGATAGAAGTATTAGGGTCAGAATGGTTGAGGAATAGGGATGAGTCCAGAGGGAGTGGACGTAGTTCACCAGGAATTAGGAAACTGGGAGGCCGTAAAGAGTCCAGATGCTGTGTCTGCAGCACAAAGGAACAGAGGAGAAGATCCAGGACAGTGTGCGTCCGATGCAACCGGGGATTGCACGGCGAGTGCTTAGCTAAACATAATGGCTAGCCCGAAAGACCGTGAGTAGCTCACAAATTTACATTTATATTTCATATGTGAAGATCATAATTGCAACTAACCTCCTAATTGACATGGAAAATACTTCCGAGAAACGTGCTGTAAAAGCAGTTGTTTTCATGCTGCATGTTATTCGTCAACATTTTACAAATTTAAATATATATGCTCTGGCAATCCAATTATTTATGGTTATATAACTAATATGTTAACAAAAAAGATATATTTTGTTAGATGTACTGCGTATTATATGATGTTTATCATATTCATTTTGCCATTCACAAAATTAAACAGTTGGACAATTTCCACAGTTACACAGCGACAGTAGACCTCAATAGCGCTAGTGTAAAGGTATACTATATATATTTTTTATACCATAACCTATGGAAGAATATGAACAAAATTAAGCCAACTTATTAATAATAAAGTGTACTATATAAATACATACTTTAAATTTGCTTCTAATAACCAAAGTTTACTGAGTAAACATTTAAATAAATTTATTTATAAAAAATTTTAAAAATTAATTTAATTTTTATTTTTTTATAAAAAAACTAAAGAAGCATAAGGAAAAATAAAATTGTGCATGTAAACAACCAACACTTATTCGTAAGTTTATTTTTTTTCATGGTAATATGTTGTAAAATAAAGACAATAGAATTTTTTAAAAGAAGAGAGAAAATTTCTTTAAAAAAGGGGTGGTATTTTTGGACATGTACACAGGAAAAGTGCTTGGGAGCGAAAGGGTTAAGCAACATATCAATCCAAATGCAGTATTCAAACTAACTGAAGGACATTGTCAGGGTATGACTCCTGCATAGAGATGGGCCACTTGGTATAGTACCACGGTAATTCTCGTAAATTACCATAATAAACGGTCATTTTCAGAAAAGTTCTTTTACTGAACATTTCTTCCTCACGAATAAACCATTGGAATGGGTAATATTGTAAATTAAGAAGCTAAAACAGTTTTGTTTACATTGTGTCCATGATTAATTCCAATTAATTCAGAGTAAAATCACAAATGCACATTGCGCAGAGGTATGTCTTTGGAACGAAAATTTCTCATAGTGTGACAAAAGAGAGGCAAATTGCATGTTGCTACCAACTCCGTTTTAATTTTTTTAATGAGTTATAATAGATAAATGTCGTGGAATGTTTGATATAAGTGTCAACATTTATATCTCAATGCTATTTGATTTCGTTTGGAGTCCTCTGATAAGGATTTGCAGCTCAAAACTTAAAATTACTGGAAAATTACGGTAATTTTTGAGAATTACCATAATTTACCACGGTAATTTACCTCAATTGAAAATTATGGTAATTTACCCGTCACTACTCCTGCACACTATTTAGCACCTTTTGGATCCATGAAAGAAGCATTTCAACTTGACAGATTAGGAAAAGGATTCTGCCATCATTTTTGCTAACGAGTCCTATGCAGAGAAAGGGTTTCTTCCTACAATCACTAAATATTTACCCAGAGATAATTATTTTCAAAAGTACATGTTTTCAGATGAGGTTCTTCACAATGTATCTGACTTGCAGTGGTGGAGGTCTCAAGAGAATGCTCCAAATAATGGACACGGAAAAGCCATTATAATAATTATTGAACAGCTTTTCATACGCTCAGCTGCAGTGGAGGTAGTCATCTCCACTTCTAATGGGGGACAATCAAATTGTTGAATTAATTTGGAAATAATAAAAATGCTAATTACACAAGCATTTAAATATTAGCATTCCAATGCAGAAGTCTGTATTTATCACAAAGGTGAAGGCTAAATATGATTCATACCTCTATAATTTTTAATATTCCTAATAATAGAGATAAACACTTTATTTTCATGCTGTTTTGGATGAAATAATACATATTATTTATTTCTTCTATTATTTATTCCATTATACCTAATTTCCTCACCAATCTGCACAGTACCTAGGACTAATAATTTTTTTGTTTCAATCTAATCTCTTAATACAGCATTCATGCAAACATTATGATTTCACCTATGACATCACAAAATATTACACTTCCAATAATAAACCATGGAAATATTTTAGATATTTTTGGAAAAACCATGGATTTTTTTTGTCTCACATATGTATTCTATGCTGACAGACTCAAGCTACACATTTTTTACAGGTAAGTACAGTAAATCCTTAAATCACACAGTTTCACGTGATGCGATTTCGTTCAGAAGCGGTTATAGAAATATACCCGATTTTACATAATGCTATTTTTATTTTTGGTAAGATGCGGTTTTGGATATCTCAATCAGAGAAAAACCTGGGAATCAAGCTCCATCATGATTATATACATATGTTCATTGGTTAGGAGCAGTGTTCAAAGTTGTGCACCTGTCGAATCAAACCACAGGGAGCAAAGAACGTCATAATTCATGATATTTACTGCGCATTCATCATTCCATTACCATATATGTAACTTTCTGCCCACTACTATTGGTGACTTCATCTGCATTGCATTCGTTCAACGTTACCATGTGTATGTTCTCCAAGCCTTAGATCCCTATTCCTTCAAGGTTTGTGATTAGGGATCAGTGGTGAAATAAAGTGTTGTCCAAGCGAAACAACTGAAGCTACAACTATTTTGGTCAGAACACTACATCAAATAGCTGTTGCAGACAATTAGTTTTGTGATATCATCGCAGCCACAAAACGAAGCCACCACATTGGACATGGAGGCAACCTTCAATAGCATTGGTACCACCATGAGGGAATGGCGTACGTCTGGACGACCATTACGTTAGGCCGGAAAATTGAAATTTTAGACATACTGAAATCGGCCAAAAACCCTCATCCCTAGGGAAGAGAACTCAGGGTAAACAAGTCAACATACATACCATACGAATGAATGAAGGAAAAATAAGAGCTGACTTCAGTGCAGGAACTTCTGGTGGCAAGAAAATAAAAGGGTTTCCAAAGTAAATGTAAATTTGTGATTGGTGGAAAAATGTTTGTGACTGTGGATTAAAGACCAATATCAAAAAATGGTGATGAGTTCAGCAGTAATACGTGTTAAGGCAGTGGTTTAATACAACACCTTATCTGCACAAAATCCAGAGTCTTCTACTAGTGCAAATTTTATTGTGAGTTCTGGATGGTTTGAGGAGATTATAAAACCATACAATAACCATAATATTATATTAGCGGCGGAGAGTTCATCTGCTAATCACCAGGCAGCCCAAAATTTTACTCCCGAGTTTTCTGTTCTGATTGAAGAAAGAGGTTATCTGCCTTAACAAATTTTCAACACTGATAAAACAGCCATGTTCTGGAAAAAGATGACGAAGAAAACCTATGAGTCAAAGTATGAACGATAAGCACCAGGATTTAAGGCCACTAAACAATGCTTCACACCGATTTTTTTTTCAAATGTCTCAGGTGGCTTTAAATGTAGGCCAATAATTGTTAGTGCTGAAAAACCTCGGGTTTTAAAGGGAAAAAACTATGTAATGCAACTTGTGCATTGGAAATCAAGTCAAAAGGCATAGGTGAATGCAGCTTTGTGTACAGATTGGTTCAAATTTTCTTTGTTCCCAAGATCTTAAAAAGAACAACATGAATGTTAAGGCCCTTCTAACACTTGACAACCCCCATCGACATCCAGTTACTCCACAAAATGCTGACGAAAACATTGAGTACTGTTGCTTCCTAAATGTACGACTTCCATTGACAACCACTGAATGAACTGCACAGTTTCACACTGGATCAAAGAGTTATGAACACCCTCAAATCCTACCACAATAAGCGCACTTTCAAGAGAGGTCACTCGTGACCTCTCTTGAAAGTGCGCTTGGTGAGTGAAGATAAGGTCACTCGTGTCGCCCAGGCAGCATTTACGCAGGCGAGCAGCCCTGGCCCGCGGATCCTTCACACGATGCCGACCCTGCGTTTCCGGCGTCTCTGAATCCGTGGCGTATGGCAGCTACCGGCAATACATGCTCGCACTGTCCCGAACTTTCGAGACAGAATTGTGGCGAAGAGTAGCCAACCAAATCCACCTCACGTCGTCGCCAGTCCTCTGCAGCCTTCGATCCGTGCTCCTCCACTGACGCGTCGGTTCCCCAAGTCTTTCCAGAAGACTCGCCCAGCTGTCTTCCCTCTCTCTCTGCAGAGAATTTTTCTCTGTTTCTCTGCCCTCTGACCTCTGAACCCCGGTCTCTGACCAACGAACCTTCGGTCTCTCACCAACGAAGCTTTCGGTCTCTGACCAACGAAGCAGGTCGCTGACCAACGAAGCTCGGTCTCTGACCAACCAAGCCTTGGTCTCTCATCAACGAAGAAGACCTCGAGCGGCGTTCCGTCCGTTCTTATATCCCCGAATCCTCGGGGTGGGATGGGGGGTCACGTGATTGGGAGGACGGGCGCACAACGTCACTTGGGGCAGGCCACTTTTACACACTCCCGTGACCCTGGAGCGGGGTCGAATAGCCCCTCCCAGGCCACACAGTCACACCTTCGCGGAAGCAAGCCACTCCAAAAAACAAACCACTCGCACGGAACCAAATTCCTGGCCAACGCGGGCCGGGGGCAGGAGCCGGGGATAGTGGGAGGGTTGGGGTGGTGAGTGCGGAAAAGGTAGGAGTAATAACGTGCGAGCATTGTGACGGACTCGGACCGTCACACTCTAAACCTTAAACGCTGTTAGTTGAAAGACAAATTATCGAGAATTTCATTATTCTTTTAACCGAGATAATGTATGAAGATAGAACAGCTGATTGTTCTATTTTCCGTTATCCCATATTACTGCGTGAAAAAATTTCATTTTAAAGTAAATTTTAAAAAATATTTTGTTGACGCTATTTCACTTAACCTTGTGTACGCCCTAGAATTTTAATATGATCTAGAATGCTAAAATGATTTATTGAATAACGTGCTCCTCATTTGAATAAGACCATTGTATTATACTGGACGACTTTCCCAAAAAATACGAAAAATATAAACGTTGTACAGTTACGAAATCATTTCCAAAATGCATAGTTGCTTAGAAATTGAAGACTTTCGGCCTGAATCATAGGTTAGGTGCAACTAAGTGATGAAATTCGGTATTTCCATACATTAGGCATTGAGATTATGGTACGAATCTCGGTATTTCCGTTTTCTCTTTGTTTCACATAGTGCAATTTTGCAAGACGCGATGATTTCAAGGAACCTAACCTCACACTATGTGAGGGTCTACTGTATATTAAAATATTTCAGCTTCACAAATAGCTCCTGATAGTATGTTGCATGCACTTAATTGTATGCATATCACATTTGCCATAAAATAATATGTCCACTAATGTGAACTGATTTTTTAATAACACAAAATATGTTTGCTGTGTTCAGAGTGAAAACAATGATTGCTATATAAAACTGTCATGCTTAAAGTATTTTCCCTCAAAAATGTTTGATTTTTTTCTTCTTAGATAGACATTATTGAAATATGCATACAACTGAATTTCTTTTCAAGGAAATAAATATTTCAAAATAATAAATGCATGTTTTCCTTATTTTTGACTTTCAAAAAAGAAATATGCAGTCCAGATTTGGATTTAAATTACAATTTTATTACTAAAAATATCAATGATTTTAATCAGGATTTAAATGAATTTGATTTTAATCCATCAACCTTGAGTCCGGTGTCAGGAGAAACATTAGAAAGAAGACAAGAATTTCTAGAAAAGTTCAACCCAAACCTGCAGCGCACACCATTATTCCATATGTCGCTGCAATATCGGAATACATTTCTCGATTACTTCAGAAAGTAGACATCGAGATGGGGTTCAGCATGCAGACCAAGATTGAAGAAGTTTCACTATCAGCGAAGGATCAGGAAGTATATGAGATCCCATGCTCACACAGGAAAATATATATCGGGAATCGATTGAAAGAATATCATAAAGCCATCATTCACAGAAGTTTAAATGAATCTGTCATTTTAAGTCATATATCCTCTGTAGGTCCAGAAAATACTGTAACTGACAAGACATAGTTACTATCAAAAGAATCACACTAATACTCAAGGTTGATCGAGGTAGACAAAGTGGTCATAATAGAAAAATGATGGTTGAACTTCAGGTGTGACAACGGCACTACACTGCACGGAAGAGACTCTTTTGTCCACTACCCAAGAGAAAGATTTTGAAACACCTGGGGTAGAGCATGAGCCATCGCTACCTGACATCAGCGAGTGAATTACCTGCAAGGCACATGAACAAATAAGGGCAGTGATGGAAAGGGAGGGGTTATGTCTCCCTAAAGCCAAAGCGGCAACTATTTCTCCACCTGATGATGTGGCCTGTAAAGGCCGTCGTACACGGTACAATTTCTTGTACAAGAACTTGTACAATGCGCAAATTGTATCGTGTACGAGGGGTTCGTACAATTTCTTGTACAAGAAATTAGATCATGCTCTATATTATTGGATGAAACCGTCCAAGATCCACTCAGTAGCTTCTGCGCATGACATGTGACGGTAGTGTTGCGTTCGTTTAGTATTCGTAAGGTTGGTGTTCTGTTTGCGATCACTTTTATTCCTGTAAACGTGGAAAAACTTCCATTTTTGTTGTACATATCGTGATATTCTTTGTTGCTTCCATATTATGATATTCTTCGTTGCTTCCATATTGTGATAATCGTCTGTCGCGTCGGAAGTGTTCTATTTCTCAAAAGATGAGTTGGACACACTGGCAAACATTATACCTCAATGAAATTAAAGATGACGTTATTGAACCAAAAATAAACATATGCAACAAGCGAAACATGATGTTTGGACGATAAATGATGGGTTTCATGAGCCGATGAAAGAGTGCAAGTAACCAATCGTAAAATTTCATTTTATTAATGCTAGGATTAATGGTAGCAAATCATTGTAACTATAGGTAACTATGGCAGTATTTTCGAAATACTATCGTCATCGGATATCGCGATTCAGCTGGTGGACGGAAAACGATATCTGCGCATGTTATTGGCGCACAAATTGCATGAAAATCTTTGATCGTGTACGACCGTGAACCAACTTCTTGTACAATATCTTGGTCCAATCTCGCCGTTCAATTTATGGTACAAGATCTTGTACAAGAAATTGTATCGTGTACAACGGCCTTAATGGATGTGAAAGCTAGGAAGACAAAGCTACACATGCAGCAGCTCTCAGAAGAGACAAAAGGAAGTAATCTACATTCAACAATCATCTTTCTCACCTCAAAATCCTTATCAAATAACTCTGTCATCAGTTCTTTCCAACCATAGAATAACTCTTTTATCAAAACGATTTCCTTATCATATACTATACCCATATCCCTTCAAGACAGAGTAGAAACCTGAAGTTCATACTCAGAAGTTACTTAAGTAGTGCAGAAACTCAAGTGGTGTAAGAAGTATTTTTGTGCTACGAAAGAAGGCAGTGAGATTAATTACAGTAAAACCTCGCTTTTACGTCCCCGCAATTTACGTTTTCCCGCCATTAACGACTTTTTCTTCATGTCCTAATAATGTCCATATACCCGCAATGTAACGTCTTCCCTTTATTCACGCTAGCAAATTCTTGAATGGTTCGCCATTTACGTTTTACGAGACGATTTTGCCGTGATTCTCGTCCTGGTTGCATAACTAGTGGTTGGACTCAACGCTCGGTGAAAGACAAAGTAAAAACTCATGCAGTAAGTTACCACTATGAAAGAGAAATAAAATTTGCCCAGATATACCTCCATTTATCATGACCTCGCTCATCTGTGCAATTGTAATGCCGCGAGGGATTACAGTACACGTACGTCGTTTTTCTCGCGATTGTTGTTCAGGTTGCATAACTCGCGGGATGGCTGATGCTATCGCATTGGTGATGAAAATTTTTCATTTATTTAAGAAGTGTATGCTTTTCAGCATTTGTGGTCTTGTCTTTCTTTTTTGGAGGCATTAATACAGATTTTAAAAAATCCTCCAGCCAAATTTCATCCTCATATATCCTACGAACACACCCGTAAAATCATCTCATTCTTCCTTAGCTCGATTCTTAAGTAGCTTTGATAGAATATCACTATAGTCTCCACACCTTCTTTTCTCATAATATTTACCCTAACTTACTAGCATGGTTGGATCAAGACTCCTGGCCTCAGTTCATCCTTATCTATGTCATTCTCCTCTTCTATTCCCAAGTTCCCTTGCGTATCATTAATGCCATGCAGTTCTTTTCACATTTTCCTTACCCCTATGCTGAATCTCTTGTAAGTTCTATCAGCAGCTCTCCTCACTTAACAGTAATGAACAGTGTCTTGACTACTCTAGTGTCTACTACACCATCCCCCCCCTCCATCCTTTCTGAACTGCTTGCTGTTCTGCATCTTCCCTCATACACCTGTAAACTAATTCCTGATATTCTCTCCAATTTACAACTGTACAATTTTTTCACACTCTTCCTAATCTTGGCCCAACCATATGTAATCTAGTTAATATATCTCCCCATGTCCCCATGCATTTCAAATAAGAGATTTTGGCATTATTAAAGAGGTTTTGTTGGAACTATATTTCAATTTTAAACTTGTCATTCAATGAAAGCAAGAATTAGGCAGGCAAAATCAAGAAGCAGGAGTTATTCTTTCAGGCATAACTTTCATATAAAATTGCATACCCTCAAATTACACTTTCCCGCGATTTACACTTTTTTCTCTAGTTCCCCTCAAAAGTGTAAAAGAGGGGTTTCACTGTATAAATGTTACTGCCAGAGATCATTGTCGACCACTATTTGTTATAAGTGGTATCATGACAAAATACAGAGAATACCTATTCAAAGTGTTGACACATTTGGAAGAAAATGCAAATAATTTACCTTTGAAATCAAATGTACACCAATATGGTACTAGAAATAGTCCAAAAATAGATGTCACTTTTCATAGACTGTCAAAATCTCACAAGTCTTTCACCTACATGGGATATAAGATGTTTAACAGGTTACCTGGAACAGCCAGAATGGTGGAATTGCAAAAGTTTAAAAAAAAAAGTTTCTCTAAATGGTTTACTGATCAGGTGTTCTACTCAGTATGTACAGGAATAATTTGATTTGGCTGTTGAAAAAATTTTCACTTGAATGTGTGTATGCATAAAATGTTTTATTTATATTGATCTAATTGACGATGTCAACTGTGGTTTGTAAATGCAATTTAATGAGAAATTATTATTATTATTACTTTCCATGAATAAGCGACAAATGTCTACAAGAATATCATTGAAATGTTTAAAAATTAATTTCTATAACATTTTCACACCAAAATATTTAGTCAACTTACCTGTAAATCAAGGCTGTGTTTATTAAGCCTTTCCAGTGCTGTTGATAATTGGCTGGGCATTAGATGTAGGCAATGAGTTACTGTTAATTTGCTGTGGCTGTTGAGTAGAGGAAGATAATGGTGATGAGAAGGATGAATTTGAATTGCTATTTGCACTCGGTGGTATTTCAAATGAGCAAGTGGTCCTATACTTAAGGAGTAGCTCCCTCTTAAGACGGAGTTGTGTCCTCAAGAACTCCAAGCGTTTAAGCTGCTCCTCCCGACTTAGATCTACTCCTGGAAGTCTCTTAACCTGACAAAGTAATAAAATAGTTTGAAATTGTTAGAAAACACATACCATAGGTTGAAAATGTCAGTTTCTTTGGGTTTCTTCAGAAAAACATTATGAACACATTTCAGCAGATTCCTTTACAGAAGTAATTTTATTATTATGTCCCTGACATCTCACATGAATTTCATATCAAAGAAAGGTCAATTAATGAAGAAAGTGATATTGTTTCATGAATCTACAAAAATACGCATTTCAAAGTATGAACCATAATTAGTAAAATGACTATTTTGTTCACTGCAAATACTAACTCACTTCAAGCATAATTATTATAGTATGTAAAAATGGCAACTAGATCATCAAACAAAAAGCTTTATAAACCCCATCAATATTGCATCACCATAATAATAATAATAAGGGGTCAAAAACTGACCACCAGCCTCCTCGTGGCATCCCTGGTAACAGCTTTGCCCAGCTAATGGTGGCCATCTGCTTGTGGGGTTAACCTCCCCACTACCAGATTAAATCGGTTCCCAAGAATTCCAGTAACACCACCCACAACCGACCCTTCTCGGATGAGGGCCCTTGTAAAGTTGGGTGTGGTAAAGAAAAGGAGCTCGCGTGGAGTGGACGGAGACCCTGAGGGTAGACCTAGCTTGCCGTACTGACTGTGAGCCAAGTGAGCTATATGGTGAGGATGCACTCTTTGTGGTGTGAGACGCATCCTGAACATAACCAACTGTTGCAGCAGAACCTGTGCAACTATGCCAATCACCTGCACAGAAAATGACACTCCAACCACAAGGTCAGAGTAGTACTCCACCGGCCAAGTCTCTTTCTACTACAAAGGCAGATGAGCCTCCTACTTCCGTGGCTCCCGCCGATCTTTTGGTGAAGATAGACGAACCGAAGGCTGAATCTGATCTACTTACGCAGTTGGAAAGCACGATAAACTATGATGAGACGACTACCAGGTGAGAAATATCCATCATAAAATTTCTCTGCGGGACCAACAGCTGTCCTAGTTGAATAGCATTGTAGATATGATCTAGATGGAAACATCCAGCCTCTGGGACATTGACTGCGTGGTATATGCTGCTGCCAAACTGTTGGCCTCTCTCTATACGGCGTGCCTCATGGTCCATAGCATGGACCCCCTGATACAGTTCGTGAAGAAACACGAGAGTGTCAGCAAAGTTGCATTCCTATTCCAGGCTTCGAAAAGGGCAGCAGATGGCCTCGGTTTGGACTTGGACCTTACTTCCAGCGGAGAAGCATGCGACACATCAATCTTGTTGCTAAAGTTGGATGTGTTAAAGCTCGAAACAAAGTGGAGCAAAAGACCCTGCAACGCAAGCAGACTGAGAAACCCATGCATGGAAGTTCCTATCAAAACTTGGAAACTACTGCTACTCTGGCTACTAAGTGAAACTGGTAGTCCTCATCGTGGACATGCTTGGTGGTGTCAAGAGCTCACTGATTGACAATCTCAAATACATTCCAGCATGCAGGGCACAAGCAGATGCACTTGCAGGTGCAATGCAGAAGGCTGTCCTTCTCGGGTCCCTCCACCTGCTTCGTGACCCTAATGCAGGGTAGCCACCTATCCGATGGTGGCAGACGTAGCTACTAGTAGGTGCAACCCCTCTTGAGTTTCCGGCCATTATGACAGCAATGAAACCTGATGCTAGCCGAAGACTCAGAGGTAGAAGTTACGTTACTTTAACATTTAATAATAATAATGCATTTATTTGTCCCAAGATTTGTAGTACATATACACTCAAATATAGGATCAAAGGGGTCAAAAATGGACCACAGGCCTCCTCGTGGCATCCCTGGAAATCGCTTCGTCCTGCCAATGGTGGCCGCCTGCTTGTGGAGTTAACCTCCCCACTCGTGGAAATCCTGGGTTCCGAGAATTCCAGTAACACCACCTACAACCGGTCCTTCTTGGATGAGGGCCCTAGTAGAGTTGGGAGAGGCAAATCTATGCCATCAAAAAAGGGAGCGTATATGAAGTGGACGGAGACCGTGAGGGGAGACAGCTTGCCATGCTGCCAGTGAGCCAAGTCGCAGGGGATATATAGTGAGGATGCACTCTTTGTGATGTGAGATGCATCCTGAATATAACCTGCTGTCACAGCAGAATCTGTGTGACTACGCCAATCACCTGCACAAGAAAATGACACCCCAACCGCAAGGTCAGAGTAATACACCACCGGCCAAGGCACTATTTCCTACAAAGGCAGATGAACCTCCTACTGGCAGGGCTTCCACTTATCTTTCGGTGAAGGGAGACGAGCCGAAGGCCAATTCTGATCTACTAAAGCAGTTCGAAAGCACGATAAACTACGATGAGATGACTACCAGGCAGAGAAATATTCATCATAAAATTTCTATGCGGGACCAACAGCTGTCCCAGTTGAATAGCATCGTAGATATGTTCCTGACGGAAACGACCAGCCTCTGGGAAATAGACTGCGTGGTATATGCTGCCGCCACACTGTTGGCCTCTCCCCAAGTGTCTGAACTTGGGAGACAAAAGCAGCAAATAGGCTTAAACATCTTAAAGCCAAAATCACACTGGTAGACAATAGGTGTCGAGATTTCATTGGGTGATGGATTACCTTTCCTCCGGTCAGGCCTTTACACCGAAGGTCAAGCTCATTGCTCATACGATCCGGAGAGCACAATTCACTGAACAAAAGAGAGCTGCTTATCCTTAAGCAGCACGAGGTGGATAGAGTGCGGGCACTTACAACGGTGAGGAAGAAGTTGGTCAAGAGGACCAACACCAGGGAGGAGAACTCCACCATCTACATTCAGCCGTCCCGTCTCTTCCGACCCCCTCCACCTGTTGTCCAAACACCACCAACTGTCCCGGAGGTGGAACATTTCTGGAAGGACATCTATGAGACCATGAAGCTATTCAACGAAGGCACTCCCACTATTGCCCACTTTAAAGAGTTTTGTGACCGCCACCTTGCGGATAAGGATAGTCCCATCTCAGTCACAGAAAGTGATGTGAAGAAGGCCTTCTCTGGCAAGAAGAACTTCACTGCTCCAGGAATGGATACAGTGAATAACTTCTGGTGGAAAAAGTTCCCTTCCACGCACAAACACCTTGCCAGAACCTTCACATTGTTCCTTTCAGGGAATGGGCGAATTCCGTCCAGGCTGACTGAGGGGCGAACAGTTTTAATATCGAAAAAGGGAGACTTGTCGGATCTGAAGAACTACCGCCCTATAACCTGTCTCAACACTGTATACAAGGCGTTCACTTCCATCCTGAACGACCTTATCCTCCGCCACATCCAACCGGTATGGGAGGAAGTATACGAGCAGAGGGGCCCGAAGAAAGGCATTGCGGGATGCCAGGACAACCTGCTCATTGATAGGTGTGTGAGCCAGGACGCTTGTCAATACAAGCGTAACCTGACAATGGGCTGGGTGGACTACAAGAAGGCTTTTGATACCACCTCTAATGAGCTGATTATAGCCATGCTGTGGTATGTACATGAAAGTCCACCCAGAGATTGTGTCCTGCATCAAACGCCTGTTACCACTGTGGAAGATGCGCTTTGCCATACCATCTGGCAAGAAGACCATCTGCATGGATTTGGTAACATACTGCTGTGGCATTTTTCAAGGCGATAGCCTTAGTCCCCTCCAGTTTTGTTTATATCTCCTCCCACTGTCCGTTCAGTTGAGACGAGGTAGGGGACATATGTGCTGTGTCCCATCAAAAAGAGAGCATAAGGTCACCCATCTTTTCTATATGGATGACCTGAAGCTTTATGCTTCAAGCACGAAAGACCTTCGCTTTCACCATCTTTTCTATATGGATGACCTGAAGCTTTATCACCCATCTTTTCTATATGGATGACCTGAAGCTTTATGCTTCAAGCACAAAAGACCTTCGCTTGGCATTGGACACCGTATGCAGATGCAGTGAGGATATAGGGATGGAATTCGGATTGGACAAGTGCACGACCATCCATTTGGCGAAAGGAAAGATTTCGGAAGACCAAGAAGACGTGCTGCTTGTTGACGGAAATGCTATTCGTCAACTTGATGATGACGAAGTGTATGAATATCTCGGCATCCCTCAGCACCAGATGCAGGAGGTGAGAGCAGTGAAGGAAAGGCTTACAGCCAAATACAGGCAGACTCTCAGGTAAATTTGGAGCTCTGACCTGTCTGGCAAGAACAAGGTTCTTGCGACCAACACCTTCACGGTTCCGACACTGCTCTACATCTTCGGTTGCATCAAATGGAATGTCAAGAGCTGCAACACCGCAACTGGGGAACAAGGAAAATGATGACCATCTATCAAAGTCTTCATCCGAAGTCTTCTGTCGCCAGATTGTATCTCCCGAGAAAGCTAGGTGGTAGAGGATTGATAAGCCTGGAGTGCCTTCATGACAGAGTAGTCCTCAACACAGAGTGCCGCGTTTTCCATAGCACGAACCCCCTGATACTGCTCGTAAAGAAACACAAGTGTGTCGGCAAAGGGGCGTTCCTATTCCAGGCGGCGAAAAGGGCAGCAGACAGCCTCAGTTTGGACTTGGACCTTACTTCCAGCAGAGAGGCATGCAACAAATCTGTCTTGTTACTGAAGGCGGACGTGTTAAAGCTTGAAATAAAGAATGCAGAGCAAAAGACCCTGCTCCGCAAGCATACCGATAAGCCCATGCATGGAAGCTTCTTTCGAAACATGGAAACCATGGGCTATCGATGGAGCTCACATTCGCCTTCCTGCGCTCCACAAGTCTGAAGTCCGAAACAGAGAGATTCATGCTCGCATCCCAAGTTGGTGTCATCAACACCCTCATGTACTGTCGCCTCATCTTTGGGGCAAACATCACGGACACGAGATGCAGAGCGTGCCGAAGGCAGCCGGAGACTTTAGGTCATCTACTCTCTGGCTGCAGCTTTTATGCAAAGATCGCATACATAAACTGGCACAACTCAGCTCTGCAGGTGTTGTACTACCATCTAAGACACTATTACGGCATAGACGCAAATCCGGTGCTGCCTTACACCCCTGGAGACATAGAGTCCGGCGTGGAGAATGATAAGTGTAAGATCTGGTGGAATTATTCCTTTTCAACCACCAGGCAGTTGGAGGCGACGAAGCCTGATATCGTTCTCCTCGACAGTCTCTCGTATGCCATGTTCATATTCGAGTTTTCGGCACCGGCCGGAACGAACATGGCAGCGAAGGAGATGGAAAAAGGAGTAAATATCAAGATCTGCTCTGTGAACTCCGGCAAATGTACGAGGGCTACTCTGTGAAACTGGTAGTCCTCATTGTGGGCATGCTTGGTGGTGTCAAGAGCTCACTGGTTGAGAATCTCAAGTGCATCCCAGTGCGCAGGGCGCGAGCGGATGTACTTGCGAGTGCAATGCAGAAGGCTGCCATCTCGGGTCCCTCCGCCTGCTTCATGCGCATGACCCTAATGCTGGGTAGCCACCTATCCAATGGTGACGGACGTGGCTACCCTTAGGCATGACCACTCTCGAGTATCCGGCAATCATGACGGCAATGAAACCTGATGCTAGCCAGAGACTCAGAGGAGGAAGTTACGTTATAGTTCCTAATTCCATAATAATGCATTTATTTGTCCCGAGATTTGTAGTACATATACACTGAAATATAGGATATGTCAATGAGTAAAGTATAAATATTTTAGTTCCATATATTCATTTACAGCATCAAATACTTTTTCTATTAGAAAAGAAATTAAAATTTTCTTAAAAGTAGTAGTTTTGAGTATATTCGATCTCTATAGGAGGTTTGTTCTACAGCCTTATGCAATAGCTTTGGGACCATAAGCAGAGTTACAAGTTCTGACAAAAGACTATTGCAGGTCCTAGTAGGATGCTGTTTGGTGACAATGGGAATCACTGTTGAAAATATTCTGAGATACACTGCCCTTCTGTATCCATGATGATTTTAAATATGTATATACAGGGGACTGGCGAAAAGTTAAGAATTTTAAAATGAGGTTCACATGGAACACTCAGGGAGGCATTGGCCAATAGTTGGATGATCCTCTTCTGTATTTTGAAAATTATGTCTGCAACGGGGGATGAACCCCAGAAGAGAAGTTCCCTGCAGGGAAAAGTACTCAAAGACAAACTGATTTCCAATTGTTTTGATTCTAATTCTGCGCTGAATTGTCCAAGATTCATTTTTCAATTGATTTGAGTTTAAGGAAATGTGTCTCCTTTTCCTCTTATGAATTTACAACAAATAATTTGAAACTATTTCACATTTTCTTTCAAATTTACCATGACATTTATTTCACAGGAATAGGATGGAGTAATCCTTCTCCCCACCTCCAAGAAGGACTGATGTTGTTAGTGCACTCCTTTGAAAGGCTGTGAGGTCTTTACATATGTTCTTAACACTTTCATGCCAGAAAAGCTTTCCTTGCCATGGATTCCTCTAGAATAATTTTCTGCTCCTTGAAGGAGCTCTCACGAAGCAAGGTGTCGAGCAGGTATGTCTTTCCTATGCTTTGAGACCGGACTCATTGGGGTTTCTGACCCTTTCCTCAACCACTAAACAGAGGTTATCATTGTCCCTTTCGTCCATGGTCAACTACTTAAAATGCAATGATTTTCCTAAATAAAATATTAGTAACTCTCTAGGTGGAGGTTAACACAGAAATCAAGTCCTTTTGTCATATACAGTAAACTCTCGACAATACGAAGCACCATAATATGAAGTTTCAATCATATGAAGCCAAACGACCGGTCCCATAGCAATATTTGAAAATACGAAGTTTCAAAAATACAATTTTTTCGAAATTACGAATTTCGGACCTGGTCCCCAGGAACAAATGGAATTCATTTTTACAAACCTATGTGAAAAACTGCTTCAAAAAAACTATTTTTGACTGCGTAGACACCTAAAAAATCAGTGTTGCCGATTGTGGCGCATCAAAAATGAAATGTGTGAATAGTAGTGCATTCACCTCTCACTTATGCCAGTATCTACCCATCATTTTTCGCAAGTAACTCCGCATAACGTTTAGACCTTTGGTAATGTGGAAATCGTAGTAAATGCCATTATTTATCCTGGCTATTTTTGTTTTACCTGTTGCCAGTATTTTCATTATTTGCATGGTTCTCTTTTAATTAAAACTTACGAGTGACGGCACATACCATCTCGCTGCCATGCGCCTGGAATTATGGCAGTTCAAATTCTCCGTGAACCCTACCTCGTCTTTTAGGCGAGCAATCCTAACTCAGCTCTCCGTGAAGGGGCATTCCGCATCAAAATCTTGTAAAATGGACGGGTTGAGTGAGGGTGGGTGATGCCGTTAGGAAATGAGGGCGGGTTGTGTTGGTGGGGGTAAGTATTATGATGGCCGGGGAGTTTGGGTTTACTGTGTGTCAGGGGGAAAAGGGTCTGCCCAGGTAAATATATTTGGTCTGTAACTAAACTGGATATGGCCTGCAACTGGTCTGAAAGGCTAAATTTAATTCTCTAAGTGGTATGTAACAGGACTGGACTGGATTTCAAAGAGGCAAAGGAAAATGGTCTGTAACTGGTCTGGAATTCTGGCCTGTAACTGCGCTGTAATATTTGATAGTGTGTAACTGTTCTGAATCCATTGCCTGTAACTGTACTACAATATTCGATGGTCTGCAACTGGTCTGGATCTATTCTGTAACTGTGCTGAAATATTCTATGGATTTTAACTGGTCTGGATTCTGACATGACGCAGAGCTCTGATATTTTATCCGGTGATCTACAATTGCTCTTAAATTTATTTGTAACTGTTCAATGATTAGAATATATTTTAGGCATTAATGCTTAATAGGATTAGGAATCCTGAGCTATATAGCTCAGGATTTCATATGGCGTAATCACTTTTAAGTTACATGAGTTTTTTCTAGAAGAGTTGCAATTTATATTTGCCGTCACATAGATGAATTGCACATGGGTTTAAGGGTACCCACTACCCATCACGATGGCTAATGGAGAGTTGCTTTACTTGGATAGCATTACAAAAGACTGTGTCATAAATGTACTCTCGGATATTAGAAGTACATAGATACTTTATTTCTAAGCATCTAGTTAGTAAAGATAAAGAAAAATGAACACAAGGTAAAAATAAATACTTTCTAAATGATAGCTGAAGTAATGAAGTAAAGGTTGAAATATCAAATAGGGTTTGGGGCAGTAGTTAAAATTTTCACATAAATTTGGTATTTGCTAGCTTCATAGCAAATTACATAATTTTTATTATCCATTTCTTCAATTATGAGTTTTTGCATCAATATATTGATAATATGTAGTTCATATCTACACCCTAATCGCCACAATCGGCATTAATCTTGACCAAAGATTGTTACTGATTTTGTTGACAAAGTTCTGATAATATGTTGTAGTTCCATGTAGAAATATTAACTGGCTCCAGTTAATGCATCAAGAAAATGAAATACTGCCATACTGTTCTTAGATGAAATAATGCGAGCTTTTAATTTGGCTAGAATGAAATTGTCCGAAGACTGGGAAATCCAAATGCCAAATTAATGATGGAAAAGGATGACTCCGAAACCAGTTTTTCGATTGTCTAGGCAATCATCAACGGGGAGAGCAAGGTAAAACAGGTCAGCACCTGTCGAAAGCCAAGTGAGGAGTGGTCGAGCCAAGAACACTCCTCGCTTGGCTTTCGACAGGTGCTGACCTGTTTTACCTTGCTCTCCCCGTTGATGATTGCCTAGACAATCGAAAAACTGGTTTCGGAGTCATCCTTTTCCATCATTAATTTGGCATTTGGATTTCCCAGTCTTCGGACAATTTCATACTGTTCTTGATCATTACAGTATTGGCTCAAACAATTCATGAATTTCAACAATGTATATAATCTAGTTTGTTTATTTACTTTGCTCAGTTTTCCAACATCAACAACTATGAAACTGGATGTTTACAAAACGTAAGCCTCCCACCACCTATTACTTAAGCAGCTGATAGATTGAAACTCATTCATATAATTGTACAAGTAAATAATTAAGGAAATAAAACAAAAAATAAGTATTAATATTGTGACGGATTGGCCGTCTTATCTTTATTTCCCTGGTCGCGCCTCCCGCGCGTCGGTCATTCCCGTCCCGAACCAAGTCCCCGTTGCGTAAGCGAGATGAACGCCTGCCTTTTTCTTTTTTGGATATCTGGTAAAATGTTCCTTTGTCTTGTGCATTGGATTCCTTAAGTGTAAGAATCACGCCACTTGTGTCTACCCAGGTCATTGGGCAGTGTAAGACGTGAGTCTATTGGTGATTTTTGAATTGTAGTCACGTGAGAGATGAGCGTTACAAGGAGGACGCCGACGGTTGAGTCGGGAGGGATAGGAGTTGGCAGTTGGTGATTGGAAGTCGAGCAGAGTAGCTCAAGGTGTGCTGGTGAAGCCAGGCGAGAGTGTGGACGGAGAGAGAGGCGATAATCGGAGTCGGAGATCACCACGACTTCCGCGAGGAATTGATAAAGTCATCCCTAGCGGTTTTTCCTGCGTTCTGCCCCAGAAGAGGAACCAGACGCAGCGGACCTCGATCCCGGCACCCCAAAGAGGAGGTGCGGTTTCGGGTAGATAAGGGTGACAGACCGCAAAAGGTAGCGGGTCGCCGCATCCCCGGAACCAAAGGTTGGACGAGTTCCTTTCAGTCGGAAGGTGCATTATCTCAACAGGAGTTGTTGAATTCCGTTCTCCACGCCACCATACCGAAAACTCAACGGTGCAGTCTCTCCGCGCTGGATTTCGCCGTCAAGCTCCACACCAGCTCACACATAAGTATCGCCACACCCGTATTTCCCCAATCCTAAGTGGTTTCAACCCTCTTATTCACGCTTCCCCACTGTGAAACCCGTGTGCGCCAGCATAAGTGGTGTACGAGATATCCAAGCAGAGTTAAAGTCCCTTCAGGTCAAGAAGAGTCAAACTGATCCCAAGAGTGGACAATCATAGTCCTACGGGACCCTATTTCTGTATCACTTACTCCCGTCCTCATCATTACTATTCATAAAAGGACGAGGAGCGTGTAATTCTTTCCATTTAGTAGTTTATTTTATTCTATTTTTTCATGCTTGGTCATTTATTTGGTCAAAGTGTTACAGGGTTATTATTTCATTTTTGTTAATTTCGTACCATTTATGTCTCGCCATTCATTCACCTCTTCATCCCTCATTAGTCATTAAGACCTGTGTTATTTAGCTGTTGTGCCTTTGTGTTCATTTTCATGCTCATTTCATTGAATAAATGTTGCTTGTGTCAATTGTAAAAAAAAGGCAGAGGTTCATTATTACGCTTCGCGTAATTTCTCCCGCGCTCACGTCATACGGCCCTCACTGTTTTACCGTCCGCCCTGGCTTAAAGTCCCCCCGACCCTCGAACAATTTGGATCGTCCTTGCTTTGCTGGCTGAGCTGGTCCGATGCCGCGGTTTTGAGGTGGCGCCCTTCTCAAACACGCGACAAAGGTCGCGATATCCCTTTTTCTCAAAACCATTTCCCACCCGGGAAGTCCGAAGGAGACGAGGTGTCGAGGCCAAGGTAAGGGTTCCAGTACTCGAAGGCGTAAGGACTGCGACGAGTCAACGGGCGAAGGAGAATCAAGCCCGTTCCGTCACAATATATTTATTTAAAAACCTAAATGGTCAGAAAATTAGAATTCTGAGTACTCAACTACCCTATTTCGATCATGAAAAAGTAAAAATGACTTTGTATATTCCACACTTTTATTAACAATACCGACCGCGGTTTCGACGGCTATAGCGTCATTGTCAAGGCAACATATAGTGTACAGCAAGTGCCGAAGGAATGGCCTTAAATACAAAACAGCAGGAGGGTGGGGTAACATATTGAGGCATGGAGTGGGAAGGGGGTGGATCACTTGCGGTTGACTTGGGCAAGGAGTTCATTTGGTAGGAAAATGGAGGGGGGGGCCTGTAGGTGTAAACGCTTTCCCTTGGTTGAAGGTTATTGGAGGGGGGGGAGGGGGCTGCAGAGGGGTTGGGGACTGGTGTGGGTTGGGAAATGTTATAAAGGGTGATGCTTTAAACTCTGCCATATTATTTAAAATAGTAACATTATGAGATTTGGAGTGTTTTACAATTTCATATCGTTCTAAAAAATCCATTTTAAAACTTTTGTCACACACATGTAAAACATTAAAATTAAAATCTGCACTATGTCCAGTGTCTGCCAATGTTTGGCAAAGGTGGATTTTTCATCTCTGTTCTTTGCACTTCTCTTGTGTTCATTCACACGAGTGGAAAACTTCCGTCCAGTTTGTCCTATGTATGCACCATTACAGTCCGAACACTTTAACATATAGACACCACTCTTTATTGAAGGTTCCAGTGTATCTTTAGAATTAAACAATAACTTATCTAAAGTGGAGGAGTTATAATATTATTATATGGGAGGTATTGTTAATATATAATATATAATATGGGAGGTATTGTTAATAAAAGTGTGGAATATACAAAGTCATTTTTACTTTTTCATGATGATTCAATTCCACAAAGTTACGCCTGAAGGTATTTCTTCTACCCTATTTCGAATTAAGATTCTAACTTGACTCTAAATGCAGTACATGAAAGCATCCGTAGACGGATCCAAGACCTTGGATTATTTGTAAAGTGCATTTTGGCTTATCATCAAAGTGTTTCCTTTTCATTGTGCACCATTTATTGAAGTTTTGGTTGCTACTGCACGTGGAGCAGAAAGCCATTTCATGTGATGCTAAAATAGTTAATTGTTAAAAGGCAAGTGACCTGCGCTCACATCGAAGATATTCAACAGATCCATGCCGTGTGGACCGCGAAATGAAGGAAGTTTTTTGGCCTTTGTTCCAGGATTAAAGTACAAGGATAACTACGACGAAGCGAAAGGAACGGAGAGATTTTGTGATGTGAAAATCCTCACTCTAGGAGGTATGTTTTGGACTGAATACTGATAATATGTGTTCATCTAATATCATTGAGCAGAGAATGTTCGCTCACGGCATCACTGAACATATACACACGTCTCTTAGGAATTGTTAGCTTAATAGTTTCGTTTTTTTAGTTAGAGGAGACTTTTGTCACCAGTACTTCTCGCAAGGTTCTGGGACTACGGACAAGAGATTTTTATGGCATTGTTAGCATTGTGCATCTTAGTGTGTTGTTAGTGCAGAAAGAGACAAGGGTGAGTTAATTTGTTCAGTTAACTTTCATAAGTGTGCTTTGTATATTCATACACATTTATGCTTTTTGTGCCATGTCCTGACGGCAGGTCGTTGAATCATATTGAGAAGAGTGGCTGCAAATTAATTGAAATTAACTATTAATAGTTCCTTCCTGCTCTTAATAATTAATTGAAAAATATGTAGTTATTGCAATACTTAAAGACTTCTGATCATGCTGCTTTCAAATGCCTTTTTGTAGGGAAGCTAAGGAGAAGATAAAATGCCAAAGACTGTACTTTTGAGTAACAGTGTCACCAGTGGAAGCAAGATAAACGACGATTCCTCATGGAAATGTATAATTTATGACTGATAATAAATGTAGAGGATTAATTGATGCAAAAGAATTTAAATTATTCACCCTCTTCTAGTTATGTAACTTTCGTAATGAATGTTATTCGGAATTATACTAGGAACGAGTGAATTTCGAAATCTAATCAGAATAGTAAAATCTATTTCCTTTCCTAAATTTGCTAAAATAAATAACCGTAGTTGTGAAATTTTACCGTAATGAACTTGTGAACATGAAGCTACAATACCTGAATTGCTGAAGATATCGTGCTTAGCTTAAGAAAAAGTAATATGCTGTACCTTGATTACTTTGTGTGAAAGATGCTGATCGTTTGGAGTCGTCTTAAGTGTGCCTTCTCCCTTCCCCCTTTGTAATTTCCGGCAATATCATGTTTGGCTCAACAGATGTTAATGCGGCCTTCATTACTTCGTGTCAAAAATGCTGATCGCTTGAAATCATCGATCAGAGAGTGTGCCCTCTTCCCTGCTCCTGTCTTTTTTGCGATGCAGAATGGTGACTAATTTCATTGCGATGCAACGGGCTGAATTGGCCTGACATCTTGAGTTTCGTAATGTGATCTTTTATTTTTTTCTTATACTTTGCATTGAAAATGTTGAACAGGAGTGGTGCACATAATTATTCATTTTATGTTAGATTACCACATTTTAAATTTCTAGAAACAAGTGGAACCTGTTAACACCAAACAGATCATAGTAAGGTACTCTTACATCAAAAGATGTTAATGATATTTGAAATTGGTCATGCTGTGATGGTAAATTGTTAAGGAACTGTTCTATTAATATAGATGATAAATGACAAAAAACCTGCAATTCTACGATGAGAACAGCAATAAATTCTTAGGTTTGGATGTAATGAAATCCCGTTTATAATGAAAAGAAAGGCCTGTCTCCTAAATTTCGTTTTTTAAGCGAGTTTAACTGTATTTTCAGAATTTTTAATCGCAGACATCATAGGAGATAAGTAGCAAATTTGCTTAATCCCCAATAGTTTAGGACCGGGTGGCCTAAACTACTGATTTATAATTCATTTCTACTAAGTCAGGATATTGCTCACAAATTACAATATCTGTAAATATAAAATTGGGCTTTAATTACTTGTGATGTCTAGTTAGTACACATTACTAATCAGGGGATGGGGCCGATATTAGCATAGTTTGATTTGTGTACCATTTCATATTGATAATAAGTTTTACTATTAATATTATAAGCATGATTCATTTGTATTTTCCTAATTCCTAAGGAAAAAGTGGCAATACATAAGTGCTTTCTATATTATGGTAATGGGTTATTTTCTATTTTTACAGATGCTCTTTTGCATTACAAGTATGAAGGTGTCTTCAAAAGACTTGGAAAATAATGAAATGGATCAGCTATGCCATGCCAAATGTGGGTAGAAAAGGGGATTTCACGGTAATGTGAGTGTAATTTGATGTTTATTTTACTGATTGCTTTTTTTCATATATTCAATGGCAAATAAATGCTGCTACTGTTAGCATGTAAGTGGCTGTATTTATTTCTCAATCATGAGATTTTTAAAGTATATGTACATCTAAACCCATGCAGCACATTAATGTTCGATGAATGTTCACTGGCAGTTTACGCCAGTTGGTAGTATGTGAACGTTTGCCGAATATTGCGTTTTGAATGATTGGATTCCACGCCTTTGGCAGATACGCAAACTATAAGAAAAAAAGACAATCAAATAATAACTCACGCCGCACGTGAAGAATCGTGCAATGGAGGAAGAAGATTCTGATCCCTGATTGTGGGAATTAGGAAACCATATTTGTGATAAAGATGCAAGTGGAGTGCACCTGTGCTGAGATAATTCCAATGATTCTTCTAAAGCATTTTGGAAGTGAGTTTTCAAGAGGGGTGCTGAGATTGTTGGAAGTGCATTGCATTTAAGATGCCTCTTGGTAAGTACCAGTAGTTGATTTAGTGTACTAATAGCTTTTCAATTTTTGCTTATGTTACCTTTAAATTGTTATCTTTCATGTGGCACTTTTTGTTTGACTAATGTAACGTAATGTTTGACTAGTGTAAGTGGGGACAATGATCACTTATATTTGCAAACCCCAAATAAGTACGTTGTCTTTTCAGATAGTAATAATTGTGATTCTGAGGACTTTGATGATGAGGATGAGCTAGGGCCCCTTTCCGTTCCATTGCGAAACTTAAGCCTTCGGCACCGTATTCAGCAGAATGCTTTGTATGAACTGCTGGCAGAACTACGGCCACATCATCCCGAAATACCTCCAGACTCTAGAAGTTTACTCCTGACACCTAGGAACTCGTATGGTAGAGAGTTGCTGAATGGTGCCTATTCACATACAGGTTAAAAGGTGGGCATTGTCTGTAGATTGTATGAAGGAACTAAAGGTGAAGATGATGATATGTGAAAATTCAAGTCAACATTGATGGGGTTTCACTTTTTAAAAGTAGAGCATTAAATGTGTGGCCTATTTTTGCTTGAGGAGTTAATTTCCTTGATGATAGACCGCTTCCCATGGGAATTTTTTGTGGCACTGGCAAATTAATACTGATAGAGTATCTTAAGGTCTTAATAGAGAAAATGCTGTTACTTAAAATTTGTGGTTGTTAATGCAATGGTAAAATTTTTAAGGTGGCTATTGAGTATTATGTTTGCGATGCCGCAGCTAGGTCATATGTCAAGTGCATTAAGTCCCATGCAGCATATGCAGGGGTCAGCCCTAAGAACAGATCGTTCTTTTGATGATAAGGCTGCCCAATCTCATCATATTGGTGAATCGCCCCAATCCAAACGTAATGTTAAGGTTTTATACAAAATAAGAAATATATTCTCAAGATTTTAACTACTATAAGCACAGATATATTTACATTACTTCACGCACTACTTGACTATTTTTGTAACAAACACTTTTGTTTGTATTGCACATACCAATCACCAGCTGCACGAGAATCCAAGTTCCAAGGGGAAGTGACTACGTGAGGGACAGGAAGAAATCATCGCCCTACCACAGAATGCAATAACTGTGCATTGTTGTGAAATAATCAGTCTTATTCGTAAGCGATATATCATGTTTGTTCCTTCTTAAGTCTCAATATGTGATATAGGTACATGTCAATAAAAAAACTTTCCATGAATGCAGTTATTTTTCCTCTATTGAGAGCGAGGATGATTCAAATGCTTCCAAAATTTGCCCTCAGCAGTGATCTCATGCATGCACAGCTAGATTCTGATTCGCTGCGCACAGCAAATTGCGGGAACCACTGGCGAGCATTCGGACTGGGCGACATTTCAACCATCAGGGAACGTTCCGGCAGTTAGTTTTTGTAATGCATTCAGACCTAACGTTCACGGAATGATCCGAGAACGTTTGTTGTCCGCATGGGAAATTGCCATTAGTGAATTCCCTAATGTTAGATTAAGTGGATACTTTAAAAACTCCCTGTGACTAACTTCACGAGCCAATTCCAAGTTGAGAATTTCCCCGTAGGAATTTTCAATGGGGTGTAATGTGTGAGAAAGGTAACTTCCTAGACATAGAATAAATTGCCAAAGCTAGACATCTAGAATTAATACCCCTAGTCAGTTATTTTTTCTTACTACATAATAAAATCCTTTTAAGAAACTCTCAAAATTAATTTCTCAAAAATTCAATATGAAGGATTTCTACAGATATGACATAGAGAACCTGAAGAGGATTATTACTGAAAGTAACCATGATTATTTTTTCCAACGGACAATGCAAAAGAGTGCTTTGCCTAAGTATACACACTTATCTCACTAGTTTAGCTACAGCAACTGACACTGATGAAATGAGGAACAAACTTTTGTGTAGATCATAAGGCATAAAATAAATGTACCAGTTTTTAAATTGAATTATTGCATTCCATTATGGATCATTCCACCGTTACGTACGGGACATTTGTACTAATTTCTACAACTTTTAAATATTATTTTCTGCCCCTAATATTTTTTGTTTTTTATTGAAACAATTATTAATTGTTAGGTGTAGGCCTAAACTATTTTTCAAGCTATAGTTTTGGCCTTAACCCTTTGTTATAACTGTTGCAAGAAAAAAAAAGTGCCTGTTACGTACGGGACAAGCTGGGTCAACCATTTGTTTGGCTCATGTTATGAAAAATGGTATTTCAGCTCAATTAGAATTTTCGTAATGCTGTGCTATTTTTTTTCATATACCTTAAAAAGGATGCTTCAAGTACATATGTTTAACATTATCAACAAAACATTTTCAACTAAGTTACAATTTTTTTACCTTTTGTTACAAGGGTGTTACGTACGGGACAAGGGTGTTACGTACGGGACATCGTACACTTCAGGTTAAAAGTAATTGAAAATAAACAGTTAACATGGTAAAAAAAACACATTTATCAAAAAAGGTTATTAAGCAAATTACAATAGAAGAAGAGAGTATGTTTACAAGCATTATTCTCTTGATCATTTAACTTGTCTTAGCTTAGCTTGATTATAATACAATTAAGTTATCAAAATATTATACAACTACTAAAATATTGTTACCATGGTGTTAATATAAAAGACAACTAGAAAGATATCAAAGTTCATATTTTAACATCTTCAAGGTTAAATTTACATAGTCCTCTGTTGTTGACCACTGTAGGAGGAGAAATAACTTTAATGACCTCTATCTCTTTATTGTATGCAATACAATCAGGTGGGATTGGCCATTTATAATGCCCTGGAGGACCTGTGGGTACCTTGACTGTAACTTTGCTTCTCTGAGACAATTTCTGTGATTTCTCCTGGAAATAAATCACCATTATATTGCACTAGAACCCACTGACCTTCTCTAAATTCTGCCTTCACTTCAACAAATGGGTCTACATTCAAGTTGATATCTTTAGCGTATCTCTTAGCATCTGTCCTGAAAAACTTTTATTTGCGTAAGATATCACGTGAAAGCTAAGGGTACCTGGTACTGCTTGAACTTTGTCCCAAGGCTTTACTTTGGTGATGGTATCATTTATAAAATCTTCTCCAGCATAATATACCTGGGTCTTTGAACAAACTTTTGAAGCGACTGCTGCAAAGTCCTTGGCAGATTGATTAGAGCAGCCTTCTCCCTGTGCCATCATTTTCATCCTCACTAGCCTCTTGACATTACCACCAACACCATCCACAATACCTTTGCCATGTGATGTTGCGAAATACTTCCATGTGAAGTCTCTATTAAATTTCTCTGACAAAACTTGAAGGGTTCTTACCATAAACTTGTTTTTAAATTCAGAGGAGGGACCATCGCTCCAAATCACTTCCTCATACTGCTTACCATTGTCTTTCCTGAAAATGTCATCATATAACAAGTTTAAAAATACAAAGACAGTGTCTTTGTCCTTATTCTTGCAGTCAGAACAGATAATAAATGTTTTGCAGTGACATCATAAAAAAATGCAGCAGTAAATAACATGATGCAATTGCGAGACCAAAGTGCACTCTGAATTTCATTTTGGTACTCGCAACTGAATGACATAGCAAAATCAATTTGTAATATACGCGTTGAAGCAGTTGCCTTGTCTAATGCAAATTCCTCATTTTGAATCCGCTTGGTGTTAACATGTCTTAACATCTTAGGAAAGCTGTGAATTAATTTTTCATAAACATCACCAGCACTGTCTTCTACATTCAGTTTGACTCTCCCTTCACCCACTCTTTCCACAATATTTTGATTTCCAGCTTACTAGGAAAAGGTACTAGTTTACCTCCTGTACATTTTTCACAATTATTCTTCCAGCAAGAAGAGTTAATAGAACTATCACATAAAACACTGCTCCAAAAGTCATTATTGTATTGGATCTATAAAGATTTTAGTTTTAAAATAAAATTTTCATGAATTTTGCACTTGCACTGTTCAGAAGGAGTTTGCTTCAGGAGGAGGACATTTTTAGGCCTTAAGCAGCAAAACTTTGAAAACCCAATTTTAATGTCCTTGCGGAGTTCTTTAAATACATAATAGGCTTCTTTTAGAAACATGATAATAAAATGTTTTTGCAGCTTTATTTTTTTACCATCTTTCCAAATAGTGATAACATCTTTCATGCCTGGACATGTATAGACAATGTCGGGGTGAAAATAAAAATCTGTCACAATTTTGTAATCTTCTTTCTCTTGCTTTTAATCTAATTTTGTTTCCATTTCATCAGAATGATCCAAATTCAAGTGTTTCACTAGTCCTTGGATGACAGCCTTCTTTTTTCGGGGAGACTTTGGAAGTGCTCGAACAGTTTTTAAGACTGCTTTACATAAGATCTGTTTGCAGCTGTAGGGCGAGGGACCTGAATTGCATTCAGGAGAACTGACCTGAGCTGGAGTTTTTAGCTTAAGTTTGGCTGCTCTTTGCTGTCCCTTTCATACTTTTTCTTTTCTTCTTTTTCTTTGTCAGTAATATTTTCTCTTTGTTTTTTTCTTAATTCATTAATCATCTTCCTTTCTTTTTCTAAGTACCGATCACAATCATTTGCTTTGAGTCTATCACGCATTTTCTTTATTCTAGCAGCACCAGTTGACCTAGGTTTTTCCACCTCCACTTAAATTCTGAAAAAAGTAAATCATTTTTAAACTTAAAAGTTTCAGACATTACTCTGTGGTGCTTATGTAAACTTACTTAAATAAAAATACTTCATGTAGTCCACATTTGATTATTTTCTGACCTGGGTCCCAACTTAGTAATTAGTCACAAAAATAACACGTGCTGTAAACACTCGTGCACTGGAACATAAGAAGTGCTGGCTAAAGGCGACTGTAGATTCTAGTATCACCAGACATCTAATCGAGAACAACTATCCCAGTGATTTCACACCTGAGGTCTACAACACACTGAGACAAAAGAAGCTAAGTTCCTCCTTCCTGCCTTGAAGAACTGGAGATTATTGAGGTGACAAAATCAAATAATACAAATCAGTTAAACAGTCATGTCTTACCATTTCACTCACCTTACTTTTTGTAACCTTCTCTCCCCTCCCCCTTTGAACCTCAAATTTCACTTGTTCTTCTGTTTACTACTATGTATCCTTTCAACCACAGCACCTAATCCTCTGCTACTTTGTAATCTTATGACATAAACCTAATTCCTGGCCCTTCCACCAACCAATGCATCATTCCACACCCCCAACCTCGCCTAAAAATTCATGAGTGCCCTGAGCACAATTTTTAGTTTTAATTGCCATAGACCTAGACTTTTCTGGCCTAAATATACATATGGCTTCATTTTCTCTTTTAGAGTTAAATATTATCACCATTTAGTAATGAAATAACATATTCAATTCGTTTCCATGTGTATTGCACATTATTTTGTGTAATGTCCCATACGTAACGTTAAGTACGGGACACAAAACAATTGAACATTAGAGTATGTTTACATTTAATTAGTTTTTTACAACATTATAAGCATTTAATTTTACACAAAAGCTGGACAGAAAATCATATTTAAAGTAGCTGTCTGTCAATAAACTTGCTGAAAAAAGAAATTTATCTATTTTATGTTATGTACGGGACAATGAAACAAAGTATTTTTAAACACTATGTTTTATCATTATAGAAATGCAAACTAAATACAACTTGGTGATAGAAACTCTTATTTTGTACTATATTTTGATATTACAATAACAAAGACAAATAAAACTAGTATTTACTTAAGCTTTGGTATGGCAACACAACCCATGAAAACAGTAAATTTTGAACAGCTGATGAAGAGACAACTTTGACCCAAGGTTACCTACACATTAAAACATATTTGACTGAAATTCTTAGTAAATACTCTTAATATAGTGTTATAAGAAGACAATCATGACATAATAAATTAATTTTTTTAAAAATATTTTTTTCCAAAAGTTACCTATTTTCATGGAATGGCCCTTATGAAAGTTTCTAATCACGAAATTACTTTAATTTTAACTTGACAAAACAGTAAACTATACCCATACAGCAAGCCAGCTGAATTCCAGCCTGGATTTTGGCTGGATGAATCCAGCTGGAAAAATCACCTGGAATTCAGTGGAGAAAATCACCTGAAATTCAGCTGGAATATGTAACTTAAATCCAGCTGGAATAGTCGAGCTTGTATCCAGCTAGATTCCAGCTAGAGTATGCAGCTGAAATCCAGCCTGGAATATTAGCTTGAAATCCAGCTGGATTCCAGTTGGAATCCAACCTGCTATCCAGCTGGAATCATGTAAAAAGCACTGCTGGAATCCAGTCGGATTCCAGCTTTACACTGGATTAATGTAGCTGGATTTATGCTTGCACACTGGTGGATTCCAGTTGGATTCCAACTGGCTTTGCTATGTGGGTAGTGCCAGGTATCATGATGGTAATTGGAAGTGAACATTTCCTCTGCTTTCTTCAATCAGAATCCAATTCTGATTTTTAAACAAAACATAAAGGAAGTTAAATATTGGTTCCCTAATTTGGACCTAGAACATGGCATTCATAGGTAAAGACAATTTTTATGACATTGTATTGAAATCATTTTAGCATGAACATGTATTCATTGGTCTTCAACGCATAATACAAAAAGGTGACAGCCATTCACACATTTTTACATCCCCATAAAGACGAGAAGAATATAAAGGAAGGAAATCCCTGGTGAAAATAAACCGTGACAGACAGTGTGACAACAATGTGTATCACACTGTGCAAATGTATTAGTCACAGTGTATGTACACTGTGTGCACAGTGTGTTCCCTTCAAAGCGTGATGGACAGTGTGACCACAATGTGCTGCACACAGTACAAGGCTATTAGTCACAGTGTACGCACACTGTGCTCCCTTCAAAGCGTGATGGACAGTGTGACCACAATGTGTAGCACACTGTACATGGGTATTAGTCACAGTGTACTCACACTGTGTGCACGGTGTCCTCACACTGTGAACACACTGTACCGTCACAGTGTCTATCACGCTTTCTGCACACTTTTGAGTCCCAATTTACGCTTTTGTCACGGTGTATGCACACTGTAATCACACCTCTTGTCACATTCTAAGCACACTGATTTCACGCTTCTGTCACATTGTCTGTCACGGTTTATTTTCACCAGGGATGATTTAAATGCATTACGCACATTACAAATAAGAGTCCATGGAGTAGTATGTTTCTGTGAATATAAAACCATTGCTTGAATAACGGCCTGCCCATATGGATTACTTCAATGTTCCAACAACATATTAACATCTCATTCCATTAAAAAAAACATCTAGGTAAACTTTTTTCGGCTATATATGGGATGTAAAAAGAATTGGGCATTTGTATCAGTAAAAGACCATCGACGGTGCCAAAAAGTAGTACTTCCTGCATATTACGGCAATAACTTACACTTATATATAGACTACTACCGGTACCCGTAGACCTAGTCCGTGTGGCCAAATGCCGCGCCTATTTCGAGATAGATTTCGACTTTCCATTTCAAACTTTGAACAAAATGCATTTGGAACGATGGACTTAGGCCTTGCAACAGGACCCAAAATAAATAATATTTTGCGTAAGTGAGAGAGGCTTATTTTAAAAAGCTCCGTTTAATCTGTGGAGTGCAGAAAGCTGAATTTACTCGGTTAACTAACCTGTTCTCTTGCTTGATCTAGTTTTTTTTGTAACTCCAATATTTTTTGGGCAGTGTCCTGCGATTCTCTCGGCTTTTGCGTGGCGTCGTGAGGATCTCTTTCGATGCTGGAATTATAAGCAAGTAAATACAGACACATGATGAAATCATGAACTTTAACTACATATTTATTAATAACCACCAATCACAACATGACTGCCAAAATCAAATTTGAAGTATATCATAAAAATATATGACATTTACAATGAACGAACCTTCTTATTATCTCATATATCAAGGGTAAAATTTCCACATCAACTTCTTCAGCAGAAAGTTGCGGTGGAGGTAGAGATGGTTTCTGCTCCTCGGAGTCCATCACATTGTCTAGGATAGGATATAAATCCAGAAAATAGGCACACAAAAAATGGTTCCTAATGCCTTGACGTAACCTTGTCAGGCAACGACATACATAAAAAATTTTCGCCTGACCAGCCAATCTTACAGATAGAACCTATAGAACACTTTAATTCAAACAGTTGCATTTCGCACTTCTTTTGTTTTGAAATAAAATAAAAAGCGCGCATTTAAAAGTCTGAAATGCCAGAGTCTGGGATTCATGGTGTAGAGTAGGGGTCAGCAAACGACGCCTCGCGGGTCATATGCTCTTTGGGTGCGTTTGTGGCTCGGAAGTAAAATAAAAATATTGCAGTTAACGTATTATTTCTTAAAGCATATATTGCTATCAATAAATCAAACAATTATATTAGTATCATGTGCAAAGGCAAACTTAAGTTTGCCTTTGCACATGAAATTGGTATAGCGTACATTTGATTAAAAACCACAACATAGTTGATAAAGATAAAATAATGCATATTCAAATTTTCCTTACCTACAAAAATAAATTTTTTTTTAGGCTTTGGCTCTGATAGGAAAATAGGTTTTGGCTCTGATGTCTTAAAAGTTCACCAACCCCTGGCATGGTGGATAGTTCTCTCACCCTGAGGTCCCAGCATAGCCAGATGTTTCATCAGTAAGCCCTCGAGTTCAGTTCTCCATTTGTCAGATAGGATACAAAGCTGAGGTCCCATTGGCATATGTCATTAACAGCAGGCTATTCCATTTCTATCTTTAAACTTTCCTCCCTTTGCGAAAACAACCTTAGATTTCAACAGTTGGCACAATTTACTGTTGAATATTTACTCAGTAACTATTGGAAATAACTGTTAGCCGAAATTACTGTTGAAATTTTCAACATTTTTTTTGCATAGGGCTCCCAGTCTGAAGCACCTGAGTTTGAAACCACGTGGTTTACCCGGTGTGGTGTACACGTACCTGTACAGGTAGGAATAAATACTTGAAAGTTTCTCCTTGAGCTATGATGTGCATGTGGTATTATGTTTCAGGGCTACAGGGGTTTTATATTTCAGGGTTATATATTTTATATTCCTACACACTCCTAGTGATCTAAACTTCCACTTCCCAATTCTCCATTTGTCTCTCTTGACTGATGTTCCCCTCCCAGTAATCCCCATCCAATCAAGATCCATTTGGGGGACTATTTTACCAGGAGGAATGCAAGGCTTCTTCTTCAAGGGAGAAAAATGTGGTACTGCCTTCCCCATCACAGTACTGCAGCTGATACTACACTCTCGCCTGTAGCTATGGCATCTGATGCCGGACTGATCCACTCGATCTGCACCATCAGGGCCTCATGGTGAAACTGCTGCCTTTCACTACTGGGGTATTGAGGTGTTTTAGGGTAGGAACCTATGTCCATGTAGTCTCATTCCTGAAAAATCCGAAAATATAATTTTTCCAAAAGCTGAAAAATATTTGGCATCATCAAGAATCGAACCAGTGACCCTCAGCTTACCAATCCAACTCGCTACCCCTAGGCTGCTTCATGTTAAATGACTAATTTGTAAGTTATAGTAAGAACTTTTGAGAGATGATTTTCTCTCTACTCACTATTTGTATGGTTGGGTTCAAGAATCACCAGTGTACTCCAGCACTGAAATAATATTAAATGTTCTGATTCTTAATAGAAATGTATTACCTCAGGGCAATAACTACTTGGGAATTTAGTGATTTATTTAGCATACAACTCCATTAGCTCCGTCAATGGTAATCGTGTTAGCCTAAATCATTATCATCATTGTCATAATAATTATTTTGGAGGAATATTATTAGTAACAGTTTCCCTTAGACAAGGCATAAAAGTACACAAATAAATATGACTAAACACCTCATTGTACTCAGTCCTTTTAGCGAGTTTTTCTGCATCATGTCTATTTATACGATTATTCATTGTTAATTGTTGAACACTAACACACCTCTCATTCTTGAGTAAACGGTTTTGTTTTGAGGCTCCAATAAGGGCCATTGTACGTGGACAAGGAGTGGAAAGAAAAGGTAGTATATTACTGCACCTCTATCAAGGTCAAGAGAAAATTACCATCAAAAAACAGAGCTGTTGTTTTTTGATGGTAACTTTCTCTTGACCTTGATAGAGGTACAGTAATATACTAGGTACCTATAATGTTTCACTTAGTGGCAATGGACATAATTTCACTTCAATTAAAATACCAGTTGTTCCAGGGCTCACTGCTCTCTTTATTGCTGGTCATTCCTCTTTCAGACAGAGGAAGGTAGCTCTACTGTTTTAAAACTAAAATTTAGATGCATTTTGGGAGTTATATGGAATGATTACAACATAATACAATTAGGAAATACCAAGAATAAGACTACAATAAAGCCACATGGAGGAAAGATTAGTCTCTAAGTTGTAAGATTAAAACAATAAAACTATAATTTTTTGTTGTGCTAAGTCTCATCTTTGACAAGTTGGTATTTAGTATTGTTTTATAGTACTAAATTTGGAGATGTCGTATAGGATAGTGTAGGCCTACTTAGTTTTTAATACCTATCTTGAGTTATGTGGGATAGATAGATATTCAGCTGGAAACACTAGGGCCATGCATATGTAATGTTCCTTGAGTAGCCTTAAATGTTTTCATTTCTAATTCTATGAACACAAATGATTGACTTTTGAGGTGTAGGCCTACCTATCTAAAATCTCATCTAAATTCACAAAATAAAAGATGTTTTTGAGCATATTGTTAAATATCTGCTACCCTTAGTAGAATAATAATGAAAAATACTGTTAAGTAGGGATTACATACACTCCCCTAATCCATTAAAAGAATTTACTGTTTATTTATGTTTTTATTTTTCAAAGAATATTCATCAGATTTGACATCTTTGAGTTTAAGTGTATGGTAGACATGTAGTAACCTTTTAGATCTTTCAAATGTAAGCCTGTTCCTTCAAGGTTCTACATGTACAGGGCAGTGTACATATGGCCAATTACTAAACACTCTTTCAAGTTGAGCAAAAGATGCAGGGGCATTAAGTAAATTATTTCCAAGACTGCTTAAACCTGGATGCTTGCATTTAGCAAGCTCCCAAAAAGTTGGACTATTGATGGCCTTGTTTCTCAGCACACGAAAAACACTGTCTTTGCTCTCTCTGATGAATTTCGCTAGGTCTTCCAACCCATCTCCATCTCCCGGGATATGAACCCGGGACCCTCCGATCAGTAGCTGAGCACTCTACTCACTAGGCCACCACAACACCTAATCAATGCAATACATTACTTTATTTGTTTAATTGCAATTTTCTAATTTTATTAAACATAAAACAATCTGGTCATCCACTGCACTTATTTCCACAGCCTTCTCAGATGCTAACTTAGCCCTCTTGACCTTCAGGTCAGTCAAGTTTTGCACCAGTGACCTCTTCTTTGCCTCCTCTTTTTCTGGTCTTCTTCATTTTTCCTTTGCAGGATCCCTTGTGATTTCTGCTGGCCAAGCAGTGAGCAGCGATGAGTTTCTTGTTGATTTCAAGAGACTTGATGCCTTCTGCTGACTTGACAGCTTCGTAAACATGACACTGGGCAACAAGCGACTCTTCAGCTGGTTTTCTACAATAAGGTTCTTGTTGATTGAGAACCCTCTCTCAACAAAGGCTTGGCCATGGCTGAGAATCAGTACTTTTCTCAGGAAAGAGAACAAGTTTTTGTACTTCTCTTGACCCTCTCAATGAGTTCTCCAAAAGTGGTTGACTCTTTGACCAGCTCTCGAATAACTCTTAAAATCAGAATTAAACTGAGTATTTGATTTTAAGAGTTTGAACTCTGCTTCAACCCAGTCAGAAGTTTGTCCAGAAAACAAGTTTCTTGCCATGAATGACTGCAAAGCCAGTGATAATCTAGCCTTACCAGCACTCAAATTCATAGAAATGAGACCTGGATCACAGAAAATTACATACTTTGCTACTCTGAACTTATGACTTACAGGCGACTTATCAACTAGAGTTTTACACATTTTTATTAGGATAGTGCCACAGTCAATCTTAAACAGCTTCATAACATCTGCACTCACGGTTACTTTTTGCAGCTCTTCTTTTACAGTATTACCTAACTTTACAAGAGACACAGAGAGCAAATTTTCTTCTTTGGAAATGTCTGTCTGCCACGCACCTAGCCTCATTAATTACTTTACAGTTCACAAAATGCCCCATAATGTCCCTCCATTTGAAGAGAGGTCGGTGCACAAGAAATGAATCATTGGTTGGAAACATTGATACTCCTTTAAAAAAGGCTTCACTTGCTGCATAATGCAAACAAAAAATGCAAGTTTTGCGGGCAGCAGTACATCTGTGAGCCCGTTCTCCATGTCCCTAAATCTCTTTTATTTATCTTTACTTTTTCCTCTTGTATGCCTATAATAAAATTTTCCATGGCTGGGATAGCTTTGATGTCAGTCAAGGGCACTGACTCATTTTCTAACCACCTAACCGCACAGAATTTGGCTGGTAACACAGTAGGTACGCATCCGTTTCATGCTTGGCTCAAGTGATGATCCCGGCAAATTGTGGAACTACCAGCCAACTCTCATTAAAGATGGTCTGCTTGGTCGGTGCCATGGCCCCTGGAAAAAAACACAGGATGTGAACTGTAGGTATGTACTGAGTAGAGTCATTCTGTGATGAGACGAGGCACATTTCATCTGAGCACCTATTGTGGAAGTGGTGCAGTACAACGATCGAGTACAAACAGGAACAAAGAAATGCTCAGAAGAATATTTAACTTCACGGAAACGTACCTAGATACTGGAAGCTCCTTGCTTCCGCCCACGCATCCTCCCTCATGAAGAACACGCCAAAACTGGGCACCAGTGATGAGAAAAAAATAAACAGGCAGCAGCCAGCCCGAGCTTACAGATGAGGCGGCCGGCACGACGAACAAGCAGACAGAGCCCAAACGAGCTGCCAAGTTGGCGCTACCCCATGCCACCCAGTCAGGATGGCAACAAAACGTGCACCTTGCCGTTCAAGTGCAGCAACACTCCGCATGTTCAACCATGATTTTATCATTTTGCTGCACCTCTGGAGTTTTTCCCTGACCAGAGTTTTAAGTTCCCTGACATTTCCATAACTTTCAGTTCCGATTTTTATTTCCCTGACCGGTATGAACCCTGTCCTACCGAACCTTTTGGTTACATAAGCCTAGTGGTTGTCCCATGATGAATCTCTATGTGCATTCATACCACACCCTCAGTGACTGGAACACAATTATACATATTAGGTTTGGCTGACTTATTTGAGGACACAGGGCAATTTTGAAAAGTTTTTGTTTTTTAAGTACTACCTAGTTATATTTTGATAAGTGTGTTTTAGTATTCAATGATTATGTCAACCTCCTGGACAGGTTATCAATGAGTAATTAACACTGGTAACTCTGCAAACATTTTCTGCATATTTCCCACTTGATATTCACAATTTCTCACACAAATAAATGTAGCATGTGCATATGATCAGTATAGCTAGTTTGCAGTGGTCCTACTGACTGCATTTTCAGCACACCTACCTAAAAACTCCCATTCAGGAGTTACTCCTGTGATGAGAGGATTTTTAGTGGCTGAATTATATAATATCTTACCTCCCTTCACCTTTCAAAGTAATGTGTCAGTTCATTATTTTACAGTTTTGCCTGAAATTATAAATAGAAATAATAAACATGTAATGTTATGGGAATCCATTTAAAATAAATTAATAAATTTGTTAGTTTATAAACTTATCTAAAAGAAATACACAATAAATTGCTTAAAAAGTAGCTAACTTCCACATTTTATTTCAGAATAGTAAAAGACGAGCTCAACATCATTTCAATCTAGAAATACATGTTTTCTGGAACAAGCTACCTTATTAAATAAGATTGCATTAACAAGGATACAGAATAACATCAGTTGTTTTCACATTACATAAACTGTAAAAAATACTTTAACTATTGTCACATTTATTTCAGTGAACATTAAATGTACAAGCTGAAATTTCACATTCCCCTTTACGGCCACAATCCATTCCTTAAAAAAAATTTGCAAGAGCTAAGGCATTTCATCAAAGGAAAATACAGAGTATGGAAGCAAAAATCATACAGCAAAGATTAGCATATATGTCACAAATTCAAGCTGACTAGTTACTCTTCCTTCACAGCTATTTTCAATGCTACTGACTAGATTGAGACAATTGACTCTCATATATTTTGTATAAAGGTTACATTAGGCAAAAAAAAGAGGCAAAAGCCAAAAATTTGGAATGAATAGTAAAGCATGATCAAAATTTCCATGATCAAAATTCATGCATAAAATATCAGCATAACAACATAACAACAAAATAGGGACCTGCAAGTTGAATAACACACTTTACTGTCATCTGATTTAATAATTACATCTCACTGTGAATTTAACTAAATTAACATGCATAACAACTTCTCAAATTAATAAAACATACAAAATACCTCTCAAGGATATCTATGTTGCATCAGTCAATTCTCAATTATATTATTTTTAGATGATTAGGTTCTTTCTTAGTCCAGAACAAAATACATGTGAACTTGACACAGAGTGAGTGTCAAAAATACAGGACCACGTGAATCATTAGCACTGAACAAATCACAAAACTACTAAAGTCAAAGACCCTCTGAGAATATTTTAGTGAAATACAATATTAGTTAACATGATGGGTAATTTTGTTAGCATATTTTGCCATACACAACTTTATGATATCAATTCAAATTTTCTAAGCAACCTTTTATGAATTTGAAAAATGTTGGCCAAAAACAATCACAGGCTAAGTGCAAATGGGTGACAAAGGAAGACCAAAGCATAATAAATATTATGAAAAACATTACCCTCTTAATTAAAAAGGGATAAACATCCTGTTTGGCCTAATTCTTCAGCTGAACCTACAAAGTTTTTGTAGTGGTGCATCATTATGCTTAACAGTTGTTGGTGCAAACAAGTAGTATCAAATTACAACTTTAATGGCCAATGACAGAGCATAGCAGCATATGCACCATTTACCTAAATACTGGCATAAAGAAGTAATCCTATCAAGTATACCAGGAAGGAAGGAGGTTTCTTTGGTTTATCAAGGAAAGGCATTATTAGAGAGCTAAGAGTTGAAGACTAAATAAAAACGACACATATTTCTTCCTTCCTATTCAGGGTTACAGAGAGTGAGTTAAATAAGTAGATGCAGCATATTCTCATTTTTACAAATAATAACCTGAATAAAGTATTCAAGTATATATTGCAAGCCAAAAGCATTGATGTATTTCAATGCTACTTAAATATTTGACATCAAAGAGCAATTGATTGAGCAAGAGATTCATTGCAATGAAAATTAATTAAGAAGGAATTTTTTAAAACCATAATAGAACTTGAAGATTATTCGCTACATGAGTGATTTAAATTTTTTAAACGGTGTTCCCATCTGATTTCAACAATCAGAATGACCATAATGAATAAATTGGGAGGCTTTGCAGGTCCCCACTGTTTAAAAGAAATGAAAATATTGTTAGTTTACCAGTAGGCATTAACTTCAAAATGGTACAGCAAAGGATAAATGCTTGTAATAGATTTTAACTTATGGAATGGTAGTGGGGAAAATGGAATCGGAATAATTTAGCACTTTCTCATTCTTTCACTTAACTTCAGCCACATGTTGAACCATCCTTTACTAAGTCAAAGAAAATACACAATTTCTTCAACAGTGAAAATACTAAAGTCAATGATGCTTAGTTTGCAGATATGAATTTAAATCTTGACCAGGTTTCCAGTTGAATTGGAAATGAACAACAAAAACTGATATTCAGTGGAGTTTTCCACAGTGTGATGACTGTTGATGCGGCCATTTTAGAATCCCACTAAAATTAATGACATGAAAATGTCCAAAACCAGTATTCAACCCAAAGCTCAGTCCCCCTGGAGAGTATAGAGTTCTACAAATTATACATTAAGTGAGTTCCTACTTGCTAATGGTGGGTTGTAACTCACATTCATGAGTGAAGGAGGCAGAAAGATCTCTTATCCAGAACATTGGAGTTTGGGTTTCCCTGGACCTATGTAGAGGCACCAACCAAAATATAACTCAGGACCTCTGGTCAGGAGCTCAATGCTCTACCCAGAAGACTACAATGCCAACCAATAAAATATTTCATTAAATACAAAAAATTACATCAATTAGAGCATAAAAAATAAATATGAAAATATTACAATGTTGATTTTCAACAATAAGTAGATAACCAGAACCAATTACAAGAGAAATATAAATGAATGGTGCATTTCCAAGCATATGCAATCTACTATCATCCATTTGCTTAGGATAGAGATAGAATATAATTTGTTTTAAATTGTAAACACAAAAAAATGAACTGTGAATGTAAAATAAATTTATAGTACAAATAAAATTTTTTGAACATTGTACCAAGCCATTAGACATGTAAATAAGAGTCAGAAATCACAGGAAAGCACATACAGTATACCAACAGAATGGAAAGTTATGCATAAAGAGATTCATTTAAATAACATAATACTGAATAGTTGATTATGTTCAATCCAGCATGCCCAATCAGTGTGTCACCTTAGCCCATGTCATCACAACCCACTGGTGAATAATGACACACACAGACCATTTAACACAATATGTACTTGATTTGGCACAAGATCAAGGATACTGACTAGTATGATAGCTTTACAGTATTGTGTGCTGTACAACCAGTATGCTGTCTGACAAGCATTATTGCTATCAAACTGATTAAGCTACTTGATTTCATACTTAAGGTGGTACTAGTTTCCTACTAGTTCCCAGTAGGACCTAGTATCCATCAACCAATCACTTCAAGATTCAGTAGTTGTGCAATCTTCTCTTTTTTAAACCACTATGCGACACCACTTCATCGCAATAACAAGTTAAATGATCATGTGAAACCTTCTAGGATGGTACCAATCATGCTAAACTCTGTCCTGAATATCAAGTAGTAGCTAGTACACTAGGTCTTCTGTTGGATCAAGTATTGTGTGGAATAGGCTTTAGATTTGTACATAAAATTGGTCAACAGTTGTTGGTTTGTGTTTAAAATTGACTTGAATATTTCATTTTCAATACTACAATGCCACCGATAAACCAATTTTTCATCATGATAACTTTTCTAAAGCGTGTAATAGAAAATCATAGGCCAGGCTAAACATGTGAAAGAATGTGTTCATACAGTCATATTTAAGCACACACATTATTCATTTTATGTTTTTCCTGTGTTAATGACCTTTAAAATCATTAACATATTAAATATTTGACACTGTTCACTCTAAAATGGCAAAATAAGTCATACTTCTGCACCATAGCAAATACTGATTCAGTTATCCATTCAAATACGAGGAATGTGGGCATGTGAGAAAATGTTTTGAGAATTTGGATTAAAAAAGGTTGCTCATTGCATCAATTATCATTGATTTTATCACTATCTAATTGTCAATGTTACAGACAGTCTAACATTTTAATCTTTTTTCCGGAAAACTACAACCTTCAGCTATAATGAAATGAATATTGCAAACTATGAAATAAAAATTAACATGAAAACTGAAAATTCCATTCACTCCCAATACAGATGTGTAATACAGTATGTACACATAAAAAAATCAACATATTCTCATTCATGGCATTTTGTTTAGTGAACGATTTAAATAGAAGATATGTAATTGATGAGATGATAGTATTTTTAAAATGCAAAATTTTCTGTATGCATGAGAACACCGAGTTTAATAAATTATTCTTTATCAAGATATTTTAAAGTACAGTACAATTCTTTGGCAATTATTCTTCAAGCCCTTGCCCAATTCAAAAAAATAAATATAATCATAATAAGGATCCGATATATCTTACCATTAAAATCTTCACATTAGGAACACTGCCTAAACAATACTCAAAATTCAATCACCAGTTAGCAAAAAAATACTGGTTAACTAACATCACAGCACAAGGCTACTAAATAAAATCACTCAAATACTTCTAGATATATGTTGGTCCACATTATGTTAGATCATTTTCAATTCAGTGCCAATTTCTCTCAATTCAAGAAACCAGCAAGTATTAAAAGACTTAGACAGCAATATTGGCTGTCAGTGTAAACAAAAAATAAATATGTAATTCCGAAATTCTAACGTTTATGATGAAGCAGTCAGATAAATGGTAATGCCTGCCACGTTAATTAGGAACACAATTCAAGATTATGCCAATTAGTCAAAGAAAAATTGGCCATATTCAAGAAAAAATTATGATTGATTACAAAAATACCAGAAACCATAAAATGTTTCACTTGGAATTTTCTGCTGTGCTCCAAAGCAAATGCCTTAATTCTTTTATGTGTGTGTGTGTGTATATATATATATATATATGAAATTATTTTCCTCACCACTGCATATTAAGTATGGAAACTAAAAAATTAATGTCAACAAACACAATACTTAAATAAGAATTAAAATTTTATGGACAAATGTACGAAGACAGCATTTCTACAACCAACTGAATGAGTATTTTTCTAAAGCTGCATGTAACAATACTCACATAACTATATTGTGTAATGTTTATCAAACAAACTACATCTTACACTCAGAAACTTTCAACCATCCACTTCTTAAGGAGTCTTCAAAAACTGGGATGGAGGAGGTGACAAAATACATCAAAGCATAGCCAACTGGGCAAACTTCCAAAACAATATGAGCAGCTGTCCATAAAAAAGTAGTGAACATCACACTTGCATAGTAACAGCACTTTGCTTCAGTTCAATATTTCCTTTGCAGCATTCACCTTCCTCACATTCAGTGGATCACATTTTCTAAAAATTAAAAAAACCTCATGAAGCTGCAAAAAAGAAGAAGAAAAAAAAACATAAGTGCTAGAAATGATCTAATGTAATTTTTCATTATTGACAATCATCAATGTCAGATGACAAATGCAACATTAATTGACCCCAAAAGTTGTTCTCAAAGATATAAATAAACATGGTACTACTAATACAATGTCAGTCACTCCAATGACCGAAATGAGTCCATTCTGCACTTGACGTCATCTGGATGTAAGGTCCAGCAGAAGACATGACAATTGCCATGCAACTTATGGATGGGTTATCAATTTAATTTGATTTCAGCTTAAACAGGATGAAATAAATTAACCATTCGCATATTTTGGCTTACATTTCAACTAAATAGCAGATTGGTGACATCAATGAATGTGTAATTCATGAAAACTTAAGTTGCAGTAAGTAACAAGGTAATGCAAAATCTTAGTAGTAGTTGTGTGGAGATTTTGACTGTATTTTAGCAATATTGATCAATGAGCATGCTACCTGAATAATATCCTATTGCATGGTGTTGACATTGTGATGTTTTCTTTTTCATGGAACTCTGGTTTGTTTACCATTTATAAGTCATATCAAAATATTATTACACCATTTTTTTCTGGTTCATTGTGCAGCAAACATGTACATTATAATAATCTAGGATAATTATGAAAACAACTTCAACTAATCACTACATAATAACTAGATCAGTGTCAATACCTTTCGTAAATAGAATAAGTATTGTAAACAAATAAATTCGTGTACTTTCCTGGTCAACAGATTGAAGAAGTCAGTGTCCAAAATGATCAAAAAACAACAGAGCACTCTCAATGCCTGATTGGTCACCAAGGAGCCTTCCCACCAAGGACCAAACATCAGGCACCTGAACTCCCAGAAGGATACTTAAGACATCCAAATCATGAAATCCACACTCAACTGCCCTGAAGACAATGCCAAGGTCGAGCATTGAAACATCAGCCAGTATGAATAAACTGAACTGGTGAAAAACCGAAGATGAATTTCTTCAATACTGTAAACATTCCGCAGCGCCTATTTTATACGGTAATTCCTAAAAATTCCGCTAATCATGTCACCACATTATTGTTTCCTTCTGTTCTCAGGAGTAATTGAAATGTAAAGTTATGTGAGTATACCTGACATTTCTCATGAAAATTCAAAATTCAAAATTTTTAAATTATTTTCATTACAGTTTTCACTGAAATAAGGGTGATTTTACTGAAAAATTTATGAATAATACACTAGGATTATTATCACAGAACTCGGATACATTTTGAATGAATAACAAAATCAAGCAGTGTAATGCTCTTTATACTTCTTGAATCAAATACTAAAGCAACGTGTAATGAAATTCTGCGAGTTAGCCTCTGATTCAATGCAATGGTTATCGATTTTTAGGGCTGTGTGAGTCTCGAATTATCAAGATTCGAGCGAGATAAAAGTACTGCTTGAATATCACTCGATTTCAATATGCTTGAAAAACGAGTCTCGAGCTAGTCTTGAGATCTCTGTTGTAGTGGACATAATTTTACGGGGCCTTGCTTTATAATGCAACTTAGTAAATTAATATTTATTCCCTTACTTTTGCATGATAATTTCATGATGTCATGCCATAAAATGTCGAGAAACCTCTTAGCCTTAGGCTTACAAGGGGAGTGTCCGAGTTTCGGGTCAAGGATTTTGACGAAATTTGCCGGGCAGGTAGTCCTTGCTTAATTATTTATGAATCACCCCCATATAGGGTTATATATCCAATAACTTCATCAAAAAACGAGTTTGAAATATTTTATTGCTAATATAAACCTTATACATAATTAGTCTAGTTTACTGAGTGCAGTTTGGGTCAGAGGTAAAGTACTTGCTTCACAGTGTCGACGTCCCTGGTTCGAGACTCTCTGTCTCCAATTCCTTTTCATCACAGTTTTGTTGTACGACTGTCTCTGGTTTTACATATTTTTAAACGTTTTACCCGGGATGCATTTTAACTATATTACGTACTAATTATGTAATTTTAGTAAATAAACTATTTTACGTAATTAGTGCATAATATCGTTAATTGCGCTATTTACCTAAATCTAGTAATTAGTAAGTGGTGGTTTCGGAAATACGTCCGCATGCCCTGTCGTGTTTACTGTACGAAATTAACGGAAGAGCATGAAGTGTGATCGTGATTTTTAATTTCCGTATCTTTGGCCACGGGGTCCAGATGTACGTACAACATTTGTTCTGATTTTCTCGCTGTACTATATGCCCGCCTTCGCGAAGAAGCATGGCACAATGATTGAAAGCATTGAAAAAAATTCTGCTGCTCCGTACCGCCTTCAAAGCTAGAAGATATATTTTGCATACTCAATGTACCAGGGAGAGGCTCTGCTCGAAACTGATAAAATACCTGCAGTAACAAATATTATTTGCACATTTTCATGAGTATGTTAGAATCACACGAACTTTTCAGTAGATACTTACAATTTAATGATTGCAGAGCTTAAGTTAATTTTTCTCATGCGATTAGTTTTTCCGAAAAAGCACAGCGTTGGAAAATCACAGCACCAGGCAAATCAGAACAAATGCAAATTATGCACTAATTACGTAAAATGGTTTATTTACTAAAATTACATAATTAGTACGTAATATTGTTAAAATGCATCCCAGGTAAAACGGTTAAAAATATGTAAAACCAGAGAGTCATACAATGAAACTGCGATGAAAAATAAATTTGAAGACAGAGAGTCCCGAACCAGGGACGTCGACACTGTGAAGCAAGTACTTTACCCCTGACTCAAACTGCACTCAGTAAACTAGACTAATTATAAGGTTTATATTAGCAATAAAATATTTCAAACTCGTTTTTTGATGAAGTTATTAGATATATAACCCTATATGGGGGGTGATTCATAAATACTTCATCAAGGACTACCTGCCGGGCAAATTTCGTCAAAATTCCTGACCCGAAACTCGGACACTCCCCTTGTTAGACTCGAGAAATTAGGAGAGCCTAGGCCTCGGCACAGGACCTAACTGAGTCCCATATTAAATAGATTTTAATAGCAATAGCAGGCCGGCAATGGAAAATCGGGATTAAGCTGTCAAGGAGAATACAGAAACAAAGTTTCCGAAAATACCATAGGACCTCTGTTTTCTTGATCTAAATAAGCACGCTCTCATCACGGAGAAGTTTAATTAGGCTGCATCAACGAACACTTCATTCTAGCTTAGCTTCTTAGTCCCAAGGCCTATGGGTTTATCACCAACTTCATCCTCCTAAAAAGACTCACCGTAGCATATTTGCCTTTCTTCATCCTCACTTATTCTCGATCACGTGTTTTGTGCTCTACAATTTGAGACGCACTCACGAAAGGCATATGAAAATTGAGGGTTTGACGTTAGCTTCCCATGAGACACTTCCTCACACGGTTTCTCTACTCAAGTTCAATTTTCAAGGATATTGTTTTGTTGCGCAATTGGGTATTTTATATACCATACATTTGAAATATTTTCTTGTGCCTATATTCTTCAGTAAACTAGAGAGATTCCTACCTTCCTAGCCACTGGAATTGGCTAGAACTTCCTAGCCACTGAAGCATCACTTGTGCAATTGTTTAAGCATAGCGAAGATCACTGAGAGAAAAACAATGAGAGGAGATAAAATTTTAGAAGACTTGTGCGCTGATGAATTATCAGAGGCACCTGTCGAGACCGATGAAGACAGCAGTGAGAGTGAAAAAGATAGTGACTTTCAACTATCATGGAAATAAGGGAAGCTCAACCATTCTTCGTTAGAGACATTGAGTCTTCAGAAGATAGAGATTATGGAGACCGTGACAGTAAGGATTTCAGTGAATGGGAATCAAGAGATGTAAAAAACAAATTAGAGAAATTTGAAGGCACACCTGGTGCACGAGTCAGGCCAAATTGTTTAGAAAGCATCTCCGATGTCATGGAGCTATCTAATAACAGATTTGAGAATATTAGAAAAGTATGGCATTTCAACAATAACCAATTGTTTTCAAATGAAACAGCTGACAGACTTCAAAATCTGACCAGTTTTTGACTGCATCGTGGAAAATTTTTAGACTGTTTATAAGCCCAAGCAAGAGTTATCATTAGGTGAAGCAATGATTCCTTGGAGGGGAAATCTGAAATTCTGCAAATGTAACCCAGCTAATATCATCAAATATTGACTACTTGTTTGCATGATGAGTGAAAGTGATTCAGGTAATATTTCTAACTCAGAGATTAATGAAGCACAGGATAAAAAGTCAGAGAAACTATCAAATCAGTACTAATTCTGAAGATTCAGGCAATATGGAGTGGAAGTGAAACATGATAACACAGAAAGAAAAAAAACGAGCCAAATCCACAAAAATAAACTTTACTACGACCCGGGTTTCACTGTACAGTAGAAACTCGAAATTACGAAGTCGACGGGACCGGAAAAATCGGCACTTCGTAATATCAAATTTCGTATCAACGAGTATCTTTCAAAAACATCGCGAAGAAGCTCTTGGTCGTTTCCTTAAATTAAGATGAACTCTCGCGACGTACTTGCATGATTTACGAAGTTATAATTCATAAAAGTATACTTAAATGTGTGTTCATGCCTACAAGGTGCAAACAGTTTAACGCAACTAATTTGTCGGAGGATGTTTCTTCCCATTTTCGGGATTTCCACCACATCGTTCCATCTTTTCACGGCGGAAATCCCGAAACTCGGAAGAATTAAACTCCCATCTAAGCCCCGCGGAAATTTACATCGCGGCAACTAACTTGCCGTTCTTTTTTTCCAATGAATGATTAGGCAATGAAGCGTCTTTTGCCTAACTTTTTGTGCAGTTTGGAATAAGCCTATGAAGCTTCATAGCGCATTTTTCTATATTATTTCCTAACTGGAGAACTCTTTAACTGAAGCGTGAGCGATGTTTAATCATTAGTAATACTGATTGATGCTTACAATAAGGAAGTGTGCGACTTGCGCGATCATTGGCACCCGATATTGAAATTAGAGGAATAAAATTTCGTTAGAAGATGGTCCTTTCTCCGCGTCAGGCATAATATATGTATCTACCTACGTTAAGCTAAGACAGTGAAAATAAGATTCTCTCGCGGATGCTATGCGATGGATACACGTTATGTATTTTGTATAAATAATGCTAAGCCCATTAATTTCCCGAAAAACAATCGTTTTTCTCCCTTAGATTCAGCTTATTTGTGCGTGGTTATTTCCGAGATGATAGAGCTGAAAGAAGAGCTTATAGAAGAGTCCAGCTGTGTACCTCCTTTCAGAAGTAGGGTGTACAAGCCACGCACTTCAACGGTGAAGGTTGATAGTTCCTTTTACACTTCATCGGCTACTTACGATGCTAACATTACAAATCAATAATTTTCGTTTTTCACTCTACTACACGAAAGCTTCAGTTGTGGTTCTATTCCGATTAGGTCTGCCTGCCTGCTCTTCATTCATTATATCTCAGGATTATTTTAAACATTCGCTATTGAATTGAAACGTGGGATATTTTTGCTAATCGTTTTTCCTTTGCTTATGATCAAGCAAGGAGACTTGCGTCCAAGCATTGCAGCTCCAGGTCAGGCCACGCTTCAAGCTGGAAGCTGCCTTCTTTCCCTCCTATCCCCCTCGCTGTGGGTGGGTGTTACTCCATTCGCCCGCTCACAAAAACAGCTGCGAGGCCCATGGTCTCGTAGTATCTTACGTCTGTTGTGAGGGTGATCCACCTGGGATTCAAGGCCAAGGGCTGCGCGTGAAGACTAAACCTCGAATGAATCATCAGCTTAACGCCGAATAGTCGCATCTTATCTTCCTCCTCCCTTACCTCAATTTGCTGCGTCGGCGGAGAGGGAAGACATGACTCTGGCGAGTGGAGCTTTTACCATGAATCAAGATATGCCCGCAAAACAATATTTACGCTGAGTTAGACCCATCGGCGTGCACAGATTCCTTGAGATTGGGGAGGGAACTTCTTAAAGGGCCCAAGAGCTGGTATGGGGGGCCTGCAAAGTCAGCGTGGGGCATCTCATGCTAGCCTAGCGTTGAGGGGGTGGGGCGGAGGGGCACTCGAAGGGGCCTGATATCCCGGAGGGCGGGCATGGAGGGGGGTTTGGGTGTGAGGGGAATGGCTCGTGCCCACTCATAGAGCGGGAAGGGGGGACACGGAGGGTCACTTGAAGGGGAAATATAGCCAGTGTGGGAGGGATAGGTTAGCCGCAAGTGAGAGAAAAAGGTGATGGGGGAGAGTATGCCGAGGTTTTGGAGCAAAGGAGGAGAGCTGGGTGAATTTTCCTGGTGGGGACTGCCTAGTGGCCTCTTTTAGGATATTTCTTCGATCGCTATGTTGGAGTGAAAGGGGGAGAGGGTACACCATTTTCCGATATAAATATATATATGGGTGCTTGAGCGTTTTTTCCCATTGATTTTGCATGCGCCCAGAACTAGTCTTCCTTTAGAATTAATGTGCGTTAAACTAAATGCCCCTATGAACCATGCGAACTCATACTTTCTCTGATTTTCTTTGCTGTTGACGGTGGAAGAAGGGAAGGGAAATGCGTATGAAGAGCCTTGCTCGATGACTACATCAAAACGCTCAATGAGGACGGTAAATTAAACATGAGTCCTTCGATGATAACTATTGCCAGCCGGAATAATTATGCCGTCGAGCAAGGTTGAGTGTAATCAGTCTGAAAAAGTGAGAAGAAAAAAAGCTTCCTTGGGTTATATTCACGACTGAATCTACCGCTCGAACAACATAGCACCATCTCCGATACATGTCATAGTTATTGCAAACGCGCAGCAAACGATTTCTATACCAGGAATATTCATCATGGATTTATGTTTGGGAAAACTGGTAACAAAAAATGCCAGGGATCATGAGAGGAAAATGCTGGTTGTAGCAATTAGTCTCTCGCCGGCGAGTATATCCGTACACGACTACTTTACATTTTTTTTGCTCGTTGGCAACTCTGTGGACTCGTGGTAACAAAGCAAAACGCATTTTTGTCCGATTGGTTCCATATTTTATGAGCTACGATACCTACGATTCAAAGTCGTCCTTAAGGTCTGGTTTCACTGGGGCGTCCAGCGGCCACGTCCAACTGTCGCGTCTGGACGTCGCGGCTAGACGACGCGGCCGGGTGGTTTCATTCAGGCGTCTACATCCTGTTTCCGCGGCTGGGCGATGTGGGAGAATGTGTATTTAGTTAAATTACAAATTTACGTTTTCTTTACTCGTTGGCAACTCTGTGGACTCGTGGTTACAAAGCCGAACGCATTTTATGTCAGATTGGTTTCATATTTTATGAGCTACGATGCCTATGATTCAAAGTCGTCCTTACTATTGTAACATTGAAAAAGGAGATATCGTTCAGGTAATATATTCAGTGCATAATGTATTCGGCGACGATGATTAATTAGATGTTTAACTCTGACAAGGAGCGCCGGAAAACGTTACTGTGATCCATCATTATTCGTATAAACGAGTAACTTTTTCACGTCGGGACCAAGATCCGAGGTTCGTAATTTTAAAACTTCGTTATTTCGTATTATCGCGTACTGTTACATACACTTAGATACCCTTTCGGTCGGGACCGAAGATTTTGCTTCGTAAAATCAAAATTTCGTAATTTCGAAGTTCGTATTTTCGAGTTTCTACTGTATTAACCCTTTGCGGTCCAACGTCGAGCCTGGTTCGACAGGCCTAGCTCTAGCAGCAGGTCCAATGTCGAGTTGAGCTCGACATCAGATGGTGCTGCCATTATGCGCATTTTACGTAAGGTGCTGCTATCTTAGGTCACTTTTGTGAACTTCTAGTACCTTATGAAGCCTTTTCACCTATTTTGCAAATAGTATTTCTTTCGGCTACTACTTGAATTCCACAAAAAAATTGGACCACAAAGGGTTAAGGCATCGTGACGTGAAACCCGGGTCAGTAATTAAGTTTATTTTTGTGGATTTGGCTCATGTTTTTTCTTTCTGTGTTATCAAATAGGTCTTAAGCCTAGCATTGGCCAGTGGCATCACATATATCAGGACAATAAACTAATAGTGTAAAAATAACAGAAACTCTTCTTTCCATGTAAACATGTACATGGAACAATTAGAGTGAACAGGGAACTTCCAGAATTTATAAAAAAAATACAAAAACTGAATACAGGAGAATACAACTATTACGGAAATGGGCAAGTACTGCTACTAAACTGAAAGGATAAAAGAGGTGTTAGGGTGATAATGACCATTCATGATGCTAGTATGAGTAAAACTAAAATAAATTTAAAAAATGGACTTGCAGTGAAGAATCCTCATTGTATTGTGAAGTATAATGGATGTATGAAGGGTGTTAAAAGAGCAGATATGTATTTATCATACGACACGATACTTAGAAAAACAATGAAGTGGTGGAATAAAGTCGTGTTGTGGCTAATCAAATATGTCTCTCTTCAACTCCTTTCACGTCTATAAAATGCTAAGTAATAAGAGCAAAATGAGATTCAAGCCACTTCTTCTCAGGATATCGAGGGAGTGGTCAGAGAGCAGTGAGAGGGCCACGCAGCGAGATAAAACTTATGGTGAATGAGCCGACACAGCAGGCCTCCAAGGAAGATCACCCATCCAGGTTCTCAGGGGACTTGGCAACACATCATCTAGACCCCATATTGGGGAAAGGGAAGAAGTATCACACGCGGGTGTGTAAAGTGTGTGCATTCTAAGAAGTTAGATGAGAAACTCGCTATGTGAGTAATATTTGCCATGTACCACTGCATAAAGGTAAGTGTTTTCTGCTGTACCATGCGAGGAAGGACTACTGACATTGTTGGTAAATCAGTTTAAAAAAATTCAAATTAAAAATATCAATAACATAGGAGTAGTAGAAATTTAAACATATAGTGCGTTTAAAAGACGTATCGTTTAAATGTCTGCCGGAGCAGAGGTATGTGGTATTTAAACACTGCTGTATGCAACGTATTTATGAGTCCAAAATGTTCATCTGGACCCTCTGCACGGGTCTCCTTTTGGGCTGTCTGAGGCATTTTCAGCTTCCGCTTTGCTCTGCATTTAGCCTCTCTCAATTTTTGGGCAGCGTACAATTGGTAAACAGCCCAGGGCTCTTCTCCACTAAGCTTTTATGCAGTACGGAGTGCAATTTGGGTCCAACACGTAATCAGGCATAAGCAGGCCACATGCGGTTGGCTTCTTTTTCATTCCCTTGGATCAGTGCAAATGGTTGAGTGGGTAGGGTCTGCGTCACAGACCGCTCCTCAAGTCTTTGGAGTCTTATGGATGGTAGGCTGATGCCATTCACTGATTGTACTTCGGTGGAGAGGTGTTGGGTTGGAAGGGTTAGCCGACGCGGAGAGGTTTGTAAAATGGTGAAATTTGCGGAAAAACCTTGCGCCCTTGAATTTTGGTAGTCTGTGGGTAAACTCTAATTCGCAGCTACGATGTGCAAATAACCGGGGCATTCCATGTCAAGTGTTTAATAGTGCCTAAGCGACCTTATTTTTTTTCGATGAAATTTTGTGTGGATATTTACATGCATCCCAATAAAAATTGGTTATGTTTTACATTCGGAAGTTGGAACTTAATTCGTTTTCACGGTATTTTTCGTGTTTGAAAACTAAGAACAGGTAAAATAACTTAATGAATTGGGAGAATTAGATATGCTTTCAACATGTATATATTTATTTTGGAAATGAAGCTCCATGCGACAGGACTTTTGGCCAGGAGAGATAAGCTTATCGAGGTTGCCAAGTTATAAGCTACCAATAGGTACCACGCGCACCAAACACCACGTGAGAAAATTACTCTAGTATGCACAGGAAAAATATCCTTCCCTAGGCTTGAATAAAAGTTTATAAGTTGCAGTATTCACCAAAATGAAATCGGCGATAAGTGAGATAGCTTTTGTCCCTTTCGTCGGCTTCCCGATGAAAGAAACAAATTGCATTTTAAATTATCCTCAACTCCTTCTCCAAAAAGTTTGCGCGAGGAGGCAGAGTGACGGTATGCTTCCAAAGATACAGTCAGTTCTTAAACTGACACTGACTTGCATTCTTAAACACGATACTTTGGTCCACTATTGTCGAGTCCTCATGACTCATTCACAGCGATAGGAGAGCTGCTTGCAGCAGAAGATTCCACACGAGGCGTACATTTCTCTTCCAGTATGCTCTGGGCAGTTGAGCGTGCTTTTATAGCAGAAAATGAATGTATATCGATATCAAATAACCAACGAATTCTATTGAGATTTGAGCGTAAAATACGCTTCCATTTAGCATTACTTACATAAAGAAGATTGATGCTTGAAGGGGTCAACCCCCTATCCTTTTATCCAATATGTGTTGGAAGCAATTTTTTCCGATCCTAAATAGTACAAAGGTTTGCACGAGTAATCCAGTTACTGCAGATCCATTCTAATGCATTAAAGAGGAAATATTAAATTTCACACCGTATTTCCGGTAAATGGCTACTCGGTCGGACCAAGTGACCATTATTCTGCATTTTACTGTCAGCTTATTGAACAGAAGCTCCCCATTTTAACTATTTTACCTCAATTCACTTTTCTCAATTCACTTTCAAGAATAAGGTCCCTGGGGCCCCGAATTTCCCAGGCGATACTGAGGGGGCCCCGAAACTTTTTCCAAGAAATTTTATCATTCTGATTTTAACTGGGCATGATAATCCGGATTAAACTGCTCATATTTCATGTGCTAAGTGAAAAGGAACATCGCTATTTTGTCTTCTCGTCACATTTCCCAAGTACTCTTTTTATAAATCCTAGCTTTCTCTTTGCTCGGCCGCATATTTCCCGGATGTATCTTCCCCACGATAAATCTTTAGTGATTGTTACACCTAAATACCTTATGGTTTCAACACTTTCGATCTTCGTGTTATTAATTTTATAGGATCGCTCTATAGAATTATTCCTCCTCCAAAAATTCATAGCTACACACTTTTTAAGGCTAATTTCTAACTGCCATTTGTCGCACCGTGTCTTGAATTATATGTATATCCTTGGAAGAAGAGTTCTTGGGTTTCCAACCGGGTCCAAGTGTTTTTAGGCACCAACGTTTCGAAGGCTAGGGTGAAATGGGACGATGGCGGACTTAGCCTTCGAAACATTGGTGCCTAAAAACACTTGGACCCAGTTGGAAACCCGAGAACTCTTCTTCCAGTCTATTCGCCGGGAAAAACTGAGATCCTTCATGTATATCCTTGCTAGGCGATTTCCTGTCTTCTTCTTCTTCTTTTGATATACCCCTATGCACTACAGAATCATCTGCAAAAAGTCTAAGCGTAAAACTAACTATGCTACCCTGGGGAACTCCCGATGTGACTTTGTTTGTGTCCGACATGATACCATCTATGACAACCCTCTGTTCTCACCCACTTAAGAATTTCTTACATTACACACAGCGTCATTATTTAAACCAAGACTCTCTAATTTCAAGATTAATTTATCATGTGGAACTTTATCGAATGCAATTTTTAAAATCTTAAATCTATCGCATGAACTTCAGTACTCTTTTCGCCGTTGCCTAAAATATCGTGTACAAATAAAGCTAATTGTGTCTCGCAAGATCTACCTTTCTGGAACCCATGTTGGCTGTTTATGAGCAATCCCTGACTATCCAAATGCCCCGTGATTGAACTGACTACAATGTGCTCAAATACCTTACAAGAGATTGACGTGAGTGAAATGGGTCTGTATTTACTAGTAGTGATGGACGGATCCAGGTTTTTCGTCGGATACGGAACCGGATCCTTGCCTGGGTTTCAGATCTTTATCTCGGTTTCGGATCTTTATCTCGGTTTCGGATCTTTATCTTGGTTTTGGATCCTTAGTTTCATACTTGATTCTGAATTTCATTCATTTTCAAATCCTGGATTTTTAATAAATATATAAATACAGCAACAATAGAATTACCAAAAAACCAAGTAAATTTCTTGTAGAAAAAATCAACTTCCTATCATCTATGTGGATAATATTTTCCTGGATGATGATTTACGGATGCAATAACTTTATCTTATCACTTCTAATATAAAGATCACCTTCCTTATCATATACTCATCAAGATATACATTTTTTAAACGTGTACAACTATTCTTTAGAGTGCAGTTAAAAGAAACATTGTAAGTTTATTTTCATTAATAAAGGAATTATTTTCCAATTATTAATCAAATCCTTGAATGCTTTCAAATTCTTTTTTAGAAACACAAAATATTATAATGTAGCCAAGAGATTCCATATATGGAATATCCGGGGATTCCATTATTAAGACGAAAAAATTATTATAGAATATTTCTAGCTGCTAAAGTAGTAATTTTGCAATGTGTTATTAATAATAACCTTTGAAGTGAAATTTGAGAATTTTCTACTCCTAAGAAGAGGTTGTGTAACTCTTGAAATGCGATTAGCCTTTTTTCATGCTACTAGAAGCAAAATTTAAAAAGTCTCGGATTTTTTCTCCATTTTTGCGTTTGCAAGAAAAATGTAGAATGACAGGTCAGGATCCCCATCAGGTAATGAAGTTCGATTCTTATCACTGTTTAAAATTTTTCTTTCAGCCATTGAAACTTTAATCAGAAACTTTATCATCCTTCATTTCCAACCTTTGTATGTGGAAATTAACTTTTATGTACTTCTATCGTTTAACTAGATTTACAAATGCGTCACTCAAAACTACATTGTAAAGTTAACATAATGATTCTACCATTTAATTCTGCAATAAAAAATGTTTCCAATCATTTCTTTAATGCCAAATTTTAATATTTTTTTGACTTATAAATTGTCATGAAATTTCTGATTATCTATTTTTTTTAAACTCCCTACCTGCATTACCCTAGGAATACAGCATGGCCTGTATTCCTAGGCAGTGTTAAGGATCGGACTCGCGACCGGCAGTACACTAGCCCTCATTTGTAACAGCTACGCTATCAAAGGTTCACGGTAATCTGGCGAATGTAGGCAACCTGCGTGACATTCGGCTTTTTTTTTTCTCGCGCAACTCTCGCATATGGAGAAAAAAGTCACGATGAGTATTTATTTTGTTTTTGTGGCACGGAAAAAATCTTCTTCTCATTTCGTGACCGAGTTACATAACCTCTCCCTGTCAGTTTCTACCATACGTACATTCCATTCGTGGGGCGCATCGATCACTAAGCCGCGAAAATTTAAAATCTATGATCCGGATCCGATTTGCACCGTGTATTTGGATCCGAATCCGGAACCGAAAAATTGAGAGATCCGCGGATCTTTGGATCCGATGGATCCGATCCGGCCATCACTAGTTACTAGGTTCTTTCCTATCACCACTTTCAAAAATAGGTGTAATGTTAGCTACTTTCCAATCCTTGCATACTGTGCGGTTCTTTAGTGTTTTATTGAATATTATTTCTAGATAGGGGGCTATTTCAGAAGCTAATGTTTTATATACCCGGGAAGGAATTAATCGGGACCAGGTGATTTGTTTTTACTAATGTTTTTTAACTGCTCTATTCCGCGACATGAAATTTGCTCACTGAATGTTTTCGGCGGTGGTTCCACTGCGTTGTGTGACGATGAGTTGAATACGCTTTGGAAGGTGTTTAAAGTATTGGCCTTTTCTAAACCCTCAGGTGACTCTAATTCCCTTATCACTTTTAAGTGTGTGTACCTACTGTGGGCCCTGAAGTTCTCTCTCTCACATATGACTAAAACGCTTTAGGATTGCTATCTAAATTATCTCCAAACATCTTGCTCTTGAAATGTGATAACGCTTGCCAACACGATTTCCTTGCTAATGCTCTCGATTTTTTATAGTTTTGAACTAACTCTTTTTTTTCCTCTACCTTGTCCTTCCCTGACCCTGTCCTTCATTTTTCATCTCAGCGTGGCATACCCTTCGTCGCTTTAGTGATTTCCTAACCTCCGCTTTATACCACCTATGCTCTGTATTATCAATTTCTTGGTATATATTTATTAACTGCTTTACGGGTGACCTCAAGAAATTCTCTCCACGAATCCTCTATATCTAATCCTTTGCTTTGTTTGCTATAAACATTAAACGATTCCCTTAATTCCTCTTTCCTACAGTCGTTAATTAGCCTTGCCAAATAAGTATACCCTCCTCTTTGGTTTATAATGTTTTTCAACGCCTACATTAAATATCGCATGCACTATTTTATGATTACTAATTCCTGTCTGTAGCTACATTTAGAACTCATTCGGGTATATTTGTGGCGAATAAGTCTAGAATGTTGTTTCCCCTGGTAGGTTCTTTTACTTGTTTTGTAAAGTTTCATCGTACCGATGGACTGAAAAGCAGCCGATGTAACACCCATTTTTAAAAGTGGTGATAGGGAGCAGCCATCTAACTACAGACCTATATCCCTCACATCCATTTCATGCAAGGACCTGAAACATATAATTGTCACTTCAGTCATGGGACACCTAGATAGCCAGAATTTATTGTCCAATGTTCAGCATGGCTTCCGGAAGAGCAAATCATGTGAAATTCAACTTGCTCTCTTTTCTCACAATATTTTAGTTTCTGGAGAAAATAATATTCCAGTGGATGCTATATTTCTCGATTTCAAAAAAGCTTTCGAGAAGGTGTCTCATAGCGAACTAATCTTGAAATTAAAATATTATTGCATAGACAGTAACATTAAATCATGGATAAATGATTTCCTGCATAGTTGAAACAATGAAAGGTTTCTATGAGGATATACGCAACCCACATAACAAGATCATAGATACTACAAAAAGCCAAGACTACCTGCTGAGGAGGGTGATGAAATCCCCTAACCACACAAGAAAGAAAGTTGCCTTGCAGCGTATGGCAGTAAACAACATCTGATGGGGATAAATAGGATGAGGTATCACTACCAACATTTTGTGCAACTGAAGTATGTAATTACTTGTTTTTTTCAACAGAAGAGCATGCAATACCTGAATAGTTTATGAAAGAAAGTATGTCAAGTGAGGGTAAGAAATATTGATTACATGTCAAAAGTAGTAAGTATAACAAAAGAAGGTCATTAAAAAGTTCAAAATAAAAATATTCCCATTTTTAGTTTGAAAAATAACACCTAAAAATATTATTTAATCACATATATCTTTGTCCCCACATTTAAATAGCCAGACAATAGGAATAAAAAAATTGACTTTTATCGAAGGAATTCTTGAAAAAAATCATCAGGGAAGAGATTTAAAAAAAAAACAAATGGACCATCTTAGTAAACACTTGGAAGAGTACTTACAAAGTTTTTTCACAATGAATGATAAACATCTGACGAGGTGGAGGTAGTGAAATGGGAGTTGGGAAACCCAGATTGGACATAGAAGGGATAAGTAATACAGCAGTAAAGCATTTATATATAGATGAAGTATTTTTGAGGCAGAAGAGGCAGTGCTGGCCCACAAAAATCCACCACTAAAATCTTTTACCGTATTCAATACAGTAAATTTAACTAAACAGTCATTTCAGGGTCCTATTTACAAGTAAGTATATTGCCAACACCAGCTATATCTTTTCAATACCATGACACCTTTAGCAAAATAAAAGCATCAGTTTAGACACGATAAATTTTCATTATGCCTTACCTCAACTTTTCACTTAAGAGGTCACCACTATCATTAAGGAGAATGTCCTTCAAGCCATGAAGGAGAACCAGCAGAAGGTGACTGAGAAGCTTTGATATTAAACTGGCGAAGAGTTGCTTCAAGTGCCTGCTGGTTTCCAGAGAAGTAAGCAGAAATTGCATTGTGGAATAGAAGAAGTTGTTTATGCATAACCTTGATCTGAAAAAGGAAAGTCAGTTTACTTCAGATTGCTATCAGTAGTAGGAATTTTAAGTGCTATCTCAAATTTCTGCAGCACATACAAGATCTAATTATGAGCTCAAGCATGTACCCCCTATTGGCATTATATACATTAGCTCTTCCCACAATTTCTTAAAATAAGTATAAAAATACAGAAGTACAGTAGAAGATCAATAACCCAGTATTTTAAATAAGGAATTATCTAAATATCGGAAGACTCTCCAGAATTTTGAGAAGTTAATTCTTTATGTTGCACCACTGCAATGACTGCTATTTAGCTGCTGAAAAAGCTACCATCAAGAACTGTTTGGCTAAGTGTAAAGTACACAAGTGCCAACCAAGAAATCACACTTACTATCTGTTGAAGCGTATCTTATGTCCCGTGTGTGAATACATTCACTGCTGCAGTACTGTAATCAACATTCAACTCCCCTCCCATCCTTCCCACACATACCTGCAAGAGGGATGGAGGTGGCGAGCAAGTTTACATTGTACACACAGCATGATCAAAATTCATCACTATCTATCAATGCAATTCAGGGTTTATATGAAAAAAAATGGCAGTACAAGTACAACCAACTTGCAGAGCATCATTCCTCTGTTGAATCCAGCGATTTTCAGTGATTAGGACCGACTGCTAGTAGCTTTCTGATAGTGTTTAACATAAGGATTTGTCGAGCAGTAGGAACCTTATTGTTTTGGTCCGAGTTTTATTCTTTTCATTCAGTAATGAAAGCAGTATGTAGTTGGCTTCAAGCGAAAGACACAGTCTCTCTAAAAAAAGAATTAGAGTTCCTGGAAAAACTAGATCACCGCGAAAGTTTTGCATCTTCATCAGGAGTATGCCATAGGACAGTCGACCATCTATGTCATCATGGAGAGAGAGAGAAAATTCTGCAGTTTGTTGAGGAATTCAATTCGATGGCTATACTTTATAAAAGGAAAAATTTACATGGGCCTATCATCAATGAGCTGGACAAGGTGGCGTATGAGTGGTTCCGTCACAGGCAAAGTGAAAGTATCCCAAACATGCTCCCAACAAGTGAATTTTGTGAGTGCACTCCCAGCTCACCGCCATAATCTGGTCCGTGGTGGAAGTAGAGAGACAACAGTGTTAAAACAAATGCATGAAAATAAAGCTCTTACAGCCTAGCTTTTACAGATAGCTAGCTTTTAAATCCTTCTGGTCCAAAGGACCTGAAGAATTTAAAAAAGAATATTAGAGTAAAAAAGTTTGTTTCATGGAGAGCAAATAGGTGCATGTTGGCAAAAGGGGTGTATGAAGACTAATGTTCCAGTCAGACTACATAATGAAGTGCTACTACTTTCCATTATCAAGTAGTCTCATCTGGATTCTCCTATTTTCTTCATGCTTCATCAATCGAAAATGAAAAATATAATATTAAACATCTTTACATAAAATAAATACTATAATAATATAAATATTAGTTTTTCACACCTCACTGATCATAGTACCTTATATGATGAATTACAACAGTTTTTTCAGTCATACTATCCACAAAAAGGAAATGGGCTAAACACCGGAAATAGCATACTTCCAGAACTCTAACTGGGCCATACCATTCAGGATCATTGATCTTCTACTGTAGTGCAATCCAGAGAAAGTCCATTACAACCATTCTTAATTAAAGCTAGATTATGAAAATATTTTATTGGATATTGTTAAAACTAATGTATACTTAATCTCTAACATGCTTGAAAATTAAGGTTACTATTTCACTCATGATAAGCTTATGTGCTGCTGCTTAAACTCATGGTAAGAGGTTTATCTTAAAGTTCAAATTAATATGTTACCCTGTTCTCATCAAGGAACCTGAGTTTCACTGAAACATCAGAACGTAGCCTTTCAAAAGCAGCTCGCTGTGCATCATACTGTCGTTGAGCATCCTCCAGGCGGCTGTTAGCAACAGCAGCTCCTGATGAGCCAGATCCAGCACCTACAGGTTGACCTCCTCCACCCAACGGTGGGGGCGCAGATGCTGGAGCTTGCGAAACTGCCTGCATAGCTGACTCCAAGTCAGCTCGGTAGGCATCATATTCTATCCTATAGCAAAATATTTAACTACATTAAAAATAGGTATACTGCTACTATCTTAGAAGAGCAGTATAGATACATAGTAAATACAGAGACACCTTGACTATAGGACTGATTAGCTCCAAATAAACCACTGAAGAAAAATAACAGTAAACTCCAATCACCTTAAACATGTTTCCAAAACGCATGGTATAGGTAAAATAGGGCAGTTTCCTTTATAAAAGAAAACAATGCATTAATTGTGACTCATGGCCCACCATAAATATATACATTACATGCAAATCATTTGAAATAAGAAATACCAGTTCACAAGAAAATTAAATGTTAATTTAAGTTTATTTGAAAAAGCCCAGAAATAAAGGCAGTGCTGCAGCCATGTTGCTATTCATAAAGAATAAACTCACATAGTATAATCCCACCACATTCAAGATGTCACAGGAAGTTAATATTGCTAGGCATAAGGAATTTCTTCTCCTGAATACATAAATGTGTTTTGGATCCCCTAAACTCCGGTAAACAAGTATTAATAATTGCCTATGAAAATTCTCAAAGCTCTTGACCATGGTATTGATAGTCATTTCCCAACCTACTATGATTGTAGTCTTCCGCTACTGCAAAGCCCTATAAAGGCAGTTTTTTGAGACAAAAGTTCATACCATGCAAAGCAAAATGAATTAGTCGTTAAATGAATAAATTAAAATATTTATAATATCGTATTTACTCGTGTAAGCCGTGCACCTTTTTTCCAGAAACGCCAGTGAAAAAATGGGGTTGTGCGGCTTACATGAATCCTCCAGATTTTCGTGTAAGCCGCACACCATTTTTCCTCAAATTCCTGTTGTTTTTTTATCCTACGTTTCGCATTCAGTGAACACATCGACGTAATTGGTAAGTATGGTCTAGTAGTAAATCGTACATTGTGAAGTATTCTGAAATTTCGAAGTAATAGGTAATAAAAATACACTTTTAACAAAGTCTGAGCGTACAATGGTACTTGAAAAAACGCTAGATCAGAAACACCACTTGACAAAGCAATAGATTTATCGTGTATAGATCGTACGTAGGACAACACATTGTAGGACTGATATGTATTTAAATCTACTGTATCCTGTAAGCTGCCACAGGGGGGCGGCATCTTTATGTCTTTTCAAAATCGTAAGTGGACTTTGTTTCCGTATCACGTTTCTGTAACAACATTTTTAAGTTATAGATAGCTCCTTTTGCACACATATTGAAGCTACATTGCAAAGACACGACAAAGAATTTGTTACATAGTGGCATTAGTCGTGTGCTCAGAGATTATTCCTTCTTACTATCCATGCTATCCGCTCTGAGTATGAGAGAAGTAAACGAGTTCGAATTGATAATTTAGCATTTTAAAATAATTTGCTATTATCACCCTAAAATGAATTCTGATGAGAAATTCTGTCAGTTTCCTGTGAGTACAAAACCACATATTATAAGCGATGCTAAAAAAAATTGGAAATCGAGCTGCAGGAAGCAAATATGGTGTATCTGAATCTAGCAGTGACGAAAACTAAAAATGAGAACTGTTATGATATGAATATTCATTAGTAGTGATTTATGAGTTTATTTCTGGGCATGTGTTTTTCTTTAGTTTCATACGAATTATAATTATTATTACATTGAGCTTATTTTTTTCTGTGCTCCCACGACTTTCCAGGATTGTTAAATTGCCCCAGTCCACAGCTAATATGCAGAGAGGAGATGAGACTACCGCTATCAGGTAAGGATGGCATTCTGCTTTTATTTGTTGATATGCCAACAGATTTCTGTATTAATACAGTAATCAAGGGTTGAAACTGTATATATTTCTGCGATTACAGTAAAACCCCTCTTTTACACTTTTGAGGGGGATAAGGGAAAAAAGCTTACATCACGGGCCAAATAAATCGAGGGTAGGCTCAATTTAATGAAAATAATCCCTTAAAGTAATGCTAAATGGTATATTTTTCAAGTGAATCATGTCTTAAATGAAAAGTAAGTATAAAACATGTAATTATGACAACAACAAAATTCTTTATTAATACAAAACTCTCAGTGAGGTAGATTGTACAATATGTCAGTCTTCAGAAAGAGATCATTTTACATAGGTGGCAGCTGATAAATAAATAAAATGGAATTACATATTCCATAAACTCCATAAAATAAAAAAATCTTCTCAAAGTAAAAATATTTAAATCTTTGGATAAACTAAACAAAAATATGACTTAATAATCCATATAAACCTTTAGTTTATTGATTGCTTACTCATTTTTTATTTGTATTGATTGATTCTACTCTTTTTTCTATTCTGTCCAATAGCTCTAATTCATTCTCACTTCCTGCAACACTTGATAAATATAGTCGTAGTACATTAACAGCAGAAATAGCATTGATTGTGCTTTCTTTTGGTGTTTCCGTATCATCATCATCCTCCTTGCTTGCTACCTCTTCACTCATATGCAGGTCAATAGCTTCATCAATTGTAAGAGAGTTACTTGTTGATAATTGCTCATCCACTCCGACAAAATCCGAAAAACTTATTACATCTCCAAATAATGGCAACTGATCATTGTCTCCCATAGCTCTATTATCTCCTCCCCCTTCTTCCAGTGGTTCTTCACTATCCTGTTCTAAGTTGCAGTCTTGAGAAAAACTAAATCCTGCTTTTTTAAAACAATTTGAAATTTTTCCCTTATCAACTTCTTTTCATGATCGTGCTATGTAGTGTAGTGCATGGAAAACTGTGACTTTGAAGCTCTTAGGGTCCCTCCCACTGTCTATAACATTTACAGTAGAACCTCTATTTTACGAAGTTGAAGGGACCCAAAAATTTGAGCTTTGTAAATCAGAGGGTTTGTAAATTGGAGGTTATCTTCCACTAACTCCTCTGTCTCCGGAACTGATGTGTCACCAAAACCAGCTCATCTCTAACAGTAGGAAATAGTGTTTGCGGTGACACTCCCATGCTCTGGCAACACCTCGCCTAGCATGGAGCAATGTCCATGGAGGAACATAATGCACATAAGAGGCTTGATCTGCGACAAATGTACGACTACTAAAACTCTGCTGACAGGAATGTGAGTGTACTTTCAATGCAATCAAAGACTATGCTGTACTTAACTTGTCAAATAGTTATGTTAGGGTTGAAATCACACTAATTACTATAACAAATAATAGTAATCTGCTCATTCAGGGAAAAATTCAGATATTACGTGAAATTCTCTTTGTGCACTGTATTTGCAAGAAATTGGAAGGATTTAAAAATTACACCTCAATTGTATTGATTCCCTGTATAGCATAGGCGTTATTCCTAAGGCTAGGAGACACACTTTAGTAAAAGAGAATGAAAAAGCCATGAATTAAAAAAAAGTAAATATTTTTGTACAAATATATAATGGTATTAACTTGGCTGCTGCAACTGAATTAAGTTCTTGTAGCTGTTCAGTTGGTAGATCTCAAAATAAGGGGAATAACTCATAAGAGAGTTACCTCATCCCGCGGAGTATTTTAAGCATATGCAGTTATGCATAAATTAACGGATGGGGTACATTTAGTGCTAGTCGATTTGCGTTTAAAGAAGCCATTTTAACATGGGAAAGCCAGGGATGCATTTTAACTAGGAAATTTAAAAACAAAGTTCCAACTGACCCAGTATATTTCAGTGAAAAGACCAGAAAATGCCATTTTTGAAGAAAGCGTATCGTTTGAAATACATTTAATAATATTTCGCCGCTGATGAAAGTCAATCTGAGAAATTCACTCAGTTAATTTGAAATTCCCTCTTTTTTAAGATGCGTTCCACAGTGCTGACATCTAGCGGTGATTTACGAGAACTATTTACTCACGGCTACATAAAGCGATCGCGTTCTAAAAGACGCGATCGCAAATTCTTACCTAACGACGTAAAACACTTCTAATGAAAAATTAAATAATCAAATTGCATCAAGATTTGAATATAAGTAATTTATTATTGCAAAATTAGTATTTTTTGATGAAACTAAGCTCCACGACAGCTGCAGCAAACAACTTCCCACGTGAATGCTATTTTCAAGTAAAAGGCTGAACAAAGTTCTGAATTGGGGTTACGGCGGCTACCTTACAGCTAATTTTAAATAATTCCAGAGAAAATATGAATCCTTTGTGATGACGAGTTAGGTATTCGCAATACACAAAATGATAGAAAAGGAATAGAAATTACCAAGGACAAATCCGATTATTTTATCAAGTGGGGCATTGCTTTCGAGAAGTAAGCGTCGTTTCATACGTCTTTGAACATTTTTTCCTTGGATCATATAATTAGGATTGAATTGCGATTTGGATGATCAGTCTCTGGGATTTTTGCTACAGTTTAAGCACTTCAAAAAGCACTAAGCTGACATTCGATTTTTCCACATTTTCCCATATGTAATACTTGGACCGAGGGCCCTCTCAACATGACATATCTGGCTTCAGCTGCTCCTGTCACGGTATACAGCGATCGTTATTCCATTGTGCTGAGTTAAGTGCTAAAAAATCATTTCAAAAACTTCGTAAAAAAGAGGTTCAATCACTCCTAGGGACCGGCCTCTCACTTCGTAAATCAATAAAATCGAGGTTTCGTAAAATAGAGGTCATTTTACATGGTTTTCCTATGTACAAAGATCGGGACCGGCGGAATGGTTCATAAATTGGTGTCGTTTCGTAAATTAGAGGTTCGTAAAAAAGAGGTTCTACTGTATAGCTTGTCTCACCAGAATCCTGCGGTAGTTCGCTTCGAGTGCATGGATTATCCCTAAATCTAATGGTTGTAACTGGCTGTTACAATTGGGTGGGAAGAATACCAGTTTTATATTCCACAAATTAATATTGTTTTGGTGGGCTGGGCATTGGTATAAAAATACTACAATTTTTTGGTTTTGTCCACCCATCTTTGCATCTAGAGCTTGCATTTGTTCCTGAAAGACATGTGTCGTCATCCAAGCTTTGGTATTAGCTGCATAGACTGTGGGAAATGTCTTGATGTTTTTAAAAGATCTGGGATTTTTGGACTTTCCAATGACAAATGGCCTTAATTTCTCACTACCATTAGCATTAGCACCTAACAATACTGTCAGACGAGCGTTACTATGCTTTCCCCCATGGCAAGATTCACCTTTAAAGTCTAAAGTCTTATGAGGAAGCAAATTGAAAATAAGGCCTGTCTCATCTAAATTGAAAATGTCTTTTGGTGCATACCCTTCAAGATGCTGACTTAAAGAATGTTCCTTCCACTGTGTAACTGTCTGGGGATCAACACTGTTTGACTCACCACAGCAAAACGTTTGAAGCCTTGAAGTCTTCAATTCCTAACCTCATTGCCTCATGTTGTGCCTTTTCCTTAAGAATAACTCCACGGATGGGTATGTTAGATGCTCTGGCGCACTGAAACCATTCCTTCAAAATTTCTTCCAGTTCATTATATTTTGAATACTTCACGTATTTTCGCCTCCTTGCACTGGATCTGCATTCCACTGCACTGGTTTCAATGGTTTTGTGTGTTTTAGAACAGTGTTCAATGTGGATATTGGAATCCCAAGTTCTCTGGCAAGGGAAACACGTGAACCTACATGCGAGTCAACTCTTCCCAAAATTTTTATCTTGTCTTCTATTGACAACGTTTTCCTCTCTCGTTCGTGGGCCATTTTTTGATTTGTTCGTGTTACTTGACGCTGTCATGGAAAAAGCATCGAAAAAGTGATTACGATTAGAATGACTTTAAAATTAATGGCATAACTTCGTAATGCACGAGAAGAATAAAACTAAGTGCATGGATCATCATGAAAACACCCACGAATACATATAAACATATAGTGTCTATATTCGTGGACACGAAGCTTATAAGTAAGGTAGAATTATTCGCAGGTTAAAGAGAAGTGCATATCATCATTTTATTTCACATAATTACAGTCAACTTCTTCCTGGAATACAGTTTTACAATGGAAGATACATATCCTTCATGATTTTACCACAAAACTGCCACTCGTAACGTAATATAAGGCATTTTGGGAACTAGTACAATCAGTAAATTGTTATAATTTTACCCGATTTGCCTCTTGAAGAATTAAAACGAGTTTATTACGAAAGTATGAGATGAACCCAGAAATAGAAGGCTTTAGAAAATTTATTATAATTCAAAGGTCCTTCTCTTGCAAATGTCCCAAAACTTTTCCACCAATTTCCATCTCATTCCTCATATGGTTGTGATACGCTATCCGCCATGTTCCTTTTGGCAGCCTAGTGCAAATGGCAGACCATTTAAAATTTCGTAAGTGTAAATACGGGGAAGACATATAAATTATTTATATATCTGTGGAGATATATAAATCATCGGGACTTGATGAAAATATCGTAAATTACAGGAAAACCCGAATTGCAGGGGTGTAAAAGCGAGGTTTTACTATATTTCAGCTGGATGTTATTTTGAACAGATGCCATTTTTATAGCTGGATGATGTGATCGTATGTAACTGTGATTACTGTGAGATTCTACAAGAAACAGATGCACAGTAAAAGAGGCTGTTCATCAATGCACAACACGATGACGATCGTGACGATATTAACGCGTAATTCAATCAATTAATGAGAAAGACATACATGTAATTTAGGCACAGCATTTCTATCAAATAACATGCATTCACGTTATAACAAAATGATGCTGACTCAAGGGAAAAAAAAATTTTTCTTTATAGAAATAATTTTTTCATCACGAACCTGCCCTAAAATAGGGGTGCGCGGGACACACTAGGGTGCAGCTTACACGAGTAAATAGGGAAAAAAATAAATTAGCCAAATGAATATTCCTCAGATACCTGCTAATATGCTTGCATGGAGTGCATTTTCAGAAGCTTGAGGGTGTTATCAGCACCGCATAGTAGCAACGAGATGACAGTACATCTTCTTATAATCACACATAGATTTGACCGGTGTGCAATAGTTTGCCATTGCATTTTCATGCTGCTGAGAGTTTTGACTTTTCACTTACTTAGGAAAAATACTTAATGTATTTTTAAATGGAACGGGTTCAAATACGTACTCTAGGGGTCACAAACTTTTGACCAAGGCAATAAAGAAAAATAGGAAATTACTCTATTAAGATGTGAACCTAATATGATTGCATGGGCATTGCACTTAGATGATTAGTTTCTGATGTGCAACACACAAATCATAAGTTTACAAGGCTCATACTAAATTCAAATGTAACTGATTCACTGCATAACAAGGAATACATAGCAAATTAATGGCTTAAAATTATTTAAACATGATTAAAAAAGTTATTTTTACTGCAATAACGAAATATTACATTGAATTTATTAGCCTAATAAGTGTTTTTTCTAAATATACATATTAATCTCGTCTTCTGAAATGACAATATTTTTGGAAATAATTCAACTCTAAATTTTTTGACGGAATACCTGTGCAGTAATTTCTGTTACTTATTCATTCCACAATAACTCATGCAACAGATCAGGTAACAGAACTCTTTCACCTCTTCCAGTTTTCGTTTTCCTAGCATAACATTGGTTTTGGCCTCTTCTCTCTTGCTGCAGGCTAATATCTTAGTCTTCTTCTTATTGATCTTCAGCTGATATTTGGCCATTGTCCTTTCCATGCTTGTAAGCATCTTATTCAGATCCTTCTCTGTCTCTGCTATAAGAGCTCTGTCATCAGCGAATCGTAGCATGCTGATTGTTTCTCCGTGGATGTTCACTCCAGAACACTTTTCCTCGATTTCATTGATGGCTCTCACGATGTGAACATTAAAAATTACGGGAGACAGGGCACAGCCTTGTCTCACTCCCTTCCTTATCCTTGCTTCTTTAGAGCTGGGTCCAGCTTTCATCACAGCTACTTGGTTTTTATTAGACTTGTACCAATACCACTTTTTATGATACCAAACCGATACCTCGATACCAGTGGCCGATACTGATAGTATTATTTGCAGATACCTTACTTATTTTTCTAAAAAATTTGATATACTTTCCTTCTAGTGAAGTGAACTTGGTAATCAAAAGTGCTATAAAAGAGAACCTAATTATTGAGAGAAATGACATAGAGAAAACTCTTTTATTTTGCTGCTCTTACAATTATCACTGGAATTAGATTTCACTCTCTTTAAGCTCTCTTGCATTTGAAAATACTAAAAATTCTTTGTACGAAATAGAGCTGCTGAGCATGCTCAAAAGTTCAGAGGGTTCTTCTATCTGGACCATAGCACCAGTCTCAGGAAACATTTGCTCAGGTAACTCTAAACCTGCAGGTACACCTAAATACAGTGGACTCTCGTTACAACGTTTTTGTAGGGACCTGAAATCCTGAACATGGTATTGAGGAAAACTTGCTGAACAGGTTAGGCTTTCTCAGGTTGTTGAAGATGTATGTGTGGGTTGTGGGTTAATTGAGGGGGGGGGACTCTGATCCTGGAGGCCGCCGACGCGTGTCCTTGCTCTTCGTGGGGGCGGGGGGGGGGGGGACTCTCTTCTTTCTTCTTAGGGTCACTCTCGAGGCGTTCAAGGGCACACATCGGAGGGGTCGAAAAAACGGGGAATCGGGGGATGTGGGAGGGGGGGGATGATGAGTCACTCACTCAGAACAGTACTTAAGGAATTTCAGGCATGCAGAGCCATCAATAACTGGCCTAGACCACATTTTGATTCATACACATGCTGCACATGGAAAAAAAACACCACGAGTCGAACAGAACAAAAAAATTTAAACTCTCCTTCCCTCAAGCATCCATATTACTTATATAATTTGACCGGCCAAATGGCAACGGTTACAATATATACATATATTTAGCGGACTACGTTGATGTTAACTATTAATTTTAGTCCATAATACAGCAAGATACAAGGTACAAACATTCGTGGGAGTTAGGCAAGACTTACGAAGACAGCAATTCGCCGGCCACTCAAGAAAGCCCTACACTTACAAAAATGGTGTTTTACCAGTATGGGAAGGTGGAAAATGTTTGGGATTGTTGTACAAACAACTATGTGATAAAATTTAGATTCTATGCTAAACCTGGCATAAATCAAAAAAATTGTTAGAAGAGAGGGAAACATAAATTCTAGAAACCGTAAATATGCCCGACTACAATAGATGCCGAGGTCTACCAGGCATCAGGCCCATAACCCATACAATCGTAGGAAACTGGGGGCCATCTCTGATTTATATTCCAAATCCAACATAAAAAATCCATCACCTAAGTGCGTGGACTGCAAAACAAGAGGAAATAAGGCGGAGGTGACGGGAATGCTGTGCTGGCGTTCACTTACCAGACTGCTTCTAATTCTATCACACGGTGATATTTGGAATTTTTTCAACAATTGCCACGAAAATATAAATGAACAATTTAAAAAATGATACATAAACACTAATGAAAAACAAAAAAATAAAACGTCAACAAAAAATTAAAGGCAAAAGTAATCTATATTTATAAAAAAAGCTATTTACAAAATGGGTAATTTACCGTTTACTTCAGATATTGGAAATGGTATGATAAATTTGGAAACATGGGACTACACATAGCGGTACGTTGCATGTTGGGCAAAAGTGTCTCGTCTCCTTCCTAATAGTCTTTCCGCGAGCATCTCGCTTTTGGCCACACAATACGCACTGCTTGCAGTGTGCTTTTTTCTTCTCTGTGGGTGGTAAAAGGTCAGAGAAGTGCCTCCCCGAGAGACGAAGGGGATGCGGCTCTGATGATGGGCGCCCAGCACGAGGAGAAATGACATTTGGCTTGTACACCTCAATAATTTTTTCTACTAGCCTCATTCTGTACTCAAGCTGTTCATGCTCTCCTCCAGTCTTTTTGTATAGCACAAAAGAATTCCACACTGCGATATCCGGAAGACGGAAAAAAATTTTCTTATAATATTTTTTTCCGCGTTTTCGTGGGATAGGGTAATCAGCTAGATGCTGGTCCACCCTATCGACTCCTCCCATTGTCTTATTGTAATCTACAATGGCACTTGGTTTTTTCACTCTTCTTCCTCTTTTTCCCTCAACCTCCACCATCTCTGCATCATGAACAGTAGAGAGAATGGAAACTCCATCGAATAGCAATCACTTTGCCCCTTCTGTATGCCACAATTTCGCCTTTTTTCAGTTTTTTATCGCCGAGACTACGTGGGAGGTCTTTTTTTCTCAAGCGCACTGTTACATAGGTGTTAGCTGATCTTGAAACTAATAAATCCGTCAACTGTGGTGACGTATAAAAATTGTCCGTGGTTAGGCAGTAGCCCTTGTCCAACAATGGCTTCACTAAACCATTACCACTTGTGTTGACATGGGAAAATTTTTGAAACCTGGATCAAAAAGAGTCCCTTTCCCAGTGTATATAATGGAAAACCACACGTAGCCACTTTTTGCCTCAGTGAGAACAAAAAATTAAATCCCAAACCTAGCCCTATTAGTTGGAAAATATTGAATCCAACTCAATCTCCCTTTGAAAAGAAGAATGCTCTCATCTATGGTTGTCTCTTTCAGGAGTGTCAAATTTGTGAAATTTCTCACTCAAAGAACTATAAACAGGCCATATCTTATTCAATATGGGGTAGGGATGATTTTTTGTATTGTAGGTTTCATTATTAATGAAATGGAGAAACTGCCGTATTTTTATAAATCTCCGATAAGACATTCTTAATAATCCTCACGTTTTTCCGACATTGTAAATTCTTTCACACACTATTAGATATGTAATATTGATATATTGTGTATATATATTTTTCTTGTATTAATTTATCATTTTTTAATTGCTATAAGTGTATTCTTTACTGATTTTTTTTTAACCTCAGACTGTAATCGTTATAGGTATTGACCACTATTTGATTTATTTATTTTGATGAGGGGTTAGATAGCAGAAGGGACAGTTTTGTCTCAAACTCGCCCCAATAAAGAACTTTTATTATTATTATTGTTTGTCCGAAGAATGGACAAAAAAGTACTGGTCTGGTTGACCAGTAATATCCTTATCAGGTTTGCATGTAATGCCTTGCAGTATTACAAGTGCAAGAAAAACACGAATTCCAGCTGCGTTGGTGGGATGCCACTGATGCTGCACAGCCCTGGAAGTCGATGGTCTAGCACACAGAAACTGAGTTGCAAAGCGATTTGTTTCGTTGGCAATAAGAACAAGTTCTTCATCAAAAAAAATTTCGAAAAATTGGATGATACCACATGGTGTCTACTAATATATGAAAAAGAAATTCAAGACTTTTTCAAGACAAAAATTTTAAAATTCCAGACCAAAAAGGCTAACTTCTTGATGTGTCACCGTGACGGTCAATAGTTCAATACCCAGTCCTGTCCAATTTTTCACTGGGAATTGGCCATCTTATTATATCCACATTATTAAAAGTACAGCACCTTATCTACTTCATTCATGATTAAACTCCTACTACGAATTAAAATGCCGTATGCTCGAAATGAACTCTACCGTGACATTCACAGCTGTTTTTGAGGAATGCATGGTGGCACGCCGCACAGCGATGCAGGATCCCTAATAATTGGTATTTTGGATTAAAAAATGTTCAATTTATATGATATTTGGTCTATACATGTTTTCGAGGTCGCTGAATATGAATTTAGATTCAAAACTTTTGTAAACTAGTTTTTTTGCAAAAAGTTTGAAATTTTTTTAACTTAAATTAACTCTTATTTAAAACATCAAGATTAATGTGAACAAATATATGTTTTCTCAGTCACTGAATGCTAATTTTATATTCCTATTTTCGCTAATTACTTTTTTCACAAAAGTATTTGCAATATTTTATTTACTTGGATTTACACAAACTCAAAATTCTCGTTTCATTAAAAATTATAGCACAAAGGTTTTCGCGATCTCTGAACACGAATTCGATGTTAATATTTTCACCAATTTATTATTTTGCAAAAATATATAAGTGAATTTTCAAAAATATTTTCTATATTTTTGAACAATAAATAATGTAAAAAAATTTGCAAATTATATTTGCAATAAATTAATAAACAGTTAAATAGCACTCACTTTCAGTTACAAAATCCATTTTTCAGAACAAGAATCGGGGCAATACACGTTATATTAGAGAGAATTGAAGGTGAAGCTGTGCCTTCTCCTTTTCAAATGATGCACTTGTTACCAGTGCAACATTTTATCTTATCTGCTAGAGGAGTAGCAACATCGATATGTCCTTACTTAAGATGGCTTTGAAGTCGCCAATCAGTGCATCCAAAGTATATGCACAAAAACTCTACACAGAAAGTTTTTCTAGACTCATATATACCAAGTATTAGGGATCCTGCACCACGGTGTGCCGTACACGGCGGTCGGGTTCGCGCCATCCCGTGTGAAAGGAGCCTTTAAATGAAATGATGTCCGTCGCCAGTCCAACCAAAGGCACCTATTGAGCACACACCAACTCGAAGACTGACGAACCAACTCAACTCCAGCTGGCGAATGCCGAGTTCTCCAGTAAAAACGAACGATTTTGTAGGAAACTCGCACATGCCGACAGATGAACTAGAAGTGAAGGCTAATCGGGTGCTCCACCGGGTCAAATCCTCCATCGATGGAGGATTTGACCAGGTGGAGCACCCGAATAGCCTTCACTTCCAGCGTACGCCGGGAAAGCCTGCGATCTTTTTTCAGATGAACTAGACTTTCCGGCGGCTTTCGAGCTAGCGAGTTCGCCATCAGATGAATAACAAAGACATTCCACCGCATTAGCTGGCAAATGGCGAGTTCTCCAGTATATCATTCAGGAGCCAACGACATATTCGTCGGCGAGGGCACGTATAGCGTCGTTGGCGACAGCGTAATATAATGAGTGAAAGTTTCTCCGGTCTTCCACCGGGTCAAAGGAATTTAATCGAGTTACACCCTCAGAGGCATGGCAAAACACAAAATGTCACAATCGTACTAGAATAAGACCAATGGATCGCCTGAGTCTTTGGAAGCATTGTAATAACCACGGTCAAGGTCATTATTTTGAAATAACATTCATGGGCAGGAGGGAAGTATACGATCTTCAACCTGCTACCGACCAAGCCAATTTGTCACGCGGCGGCATGCAGGAAACGGTGCCCATGTCTAGTGCAATCGAACGACGAAAGCCACGAACTCGCAAATACTGACCAGAGAGGTTTAAAATAACACCTCTTTGATAATGACGAATAAAGAAAAAGGGAAACAATATCTCATTTCGTAATGCTATGACTGCCATTCCAATTTTTATCCTGACGATTTGCAAGCAACCATTTTTCCCGATTTTTTATTATTTTTCAGCGAATTCCCGACCTTTTCCAGATTTTTTCCCGACGTTAGTAAATTCCCGACTTTTTCCCGGATTCCCGACTTTTCCCGACTGATAGACACCCTGATACCACCATCCGGGTCGATTTCAAAATTCACTCCTGACACACTATTGAAAGGATATCTTTCTGGTGGATGGAGTAGGGACCTATAGTGTTCACGTCACGCCACACATGCTTCTCCACTGGTGCAGTGTATTCCGTATCAGAACTCAAATATTCCATGGATACACTTGTTTCTGAGCCCGATTCCCCAACAGATACATCTTCCTCACTACTATTGCTTTCACTGCTGGGATCCATTTTGGGATAAATTTGTAATTCATCACAACGATAAACTGGAAAACCAAACTTCGACTAGAAGGAAAAATACTGAACTTGTTCACTTGAAACACAACGAAAAGCTGTGGGAAAATGGGCTTCCAAATATTGTTTGAAAGAGTATGTGCGTTTCCCCACGAGGGGATTCTAGGAATTTAAGGAGCAAAAGGAATCTGGATAGACCATTTAGGGTGAATGACATAGCAAAGAAGGGCTAAGATGTGTAGCGCCTCTTCCATCGACGCCTCGGCCACCCATTCCCGGTGCACCACGGACCCATTCCCTACCATTCCATCTTCGCCTCGACCCTCTCCACCTGCCAACCAGTCCCTTTACGCAAGAACAGCACCCAAAACTGTTCAGGTGTATTAGTAGATAAAATCGAAGAGTAGAATGAAACAGAAGAAAAGGTGGCTTACACGACGAAAATGACCACGCGAGCTCCCTGCCACAAAATTTTGAAAAGTCCGCACGGACAACAGGTGCGTTTCCCGTAAAAGGGAGTTCTGGAATTTAGGGAGCAAAGAACACCTGGAAAGCCCATTTAGGGTGAATAACCTAGCGAAAAAAGACATGGAGACATACAAGGTTCAAAATGAAGATTTCAGTGAGGGAGAGAAAATATCGACGGAAACAGCGAAAATGACCGTGCGAGTTCCCTGCGATAAAATTTCGAAAAGGCCACAAGAAAGTGACGAAATCTTATCTACCAATGCCCTCAAATGGCAAGAACACATATTACTACGATACAATGGAAATATACGGGTATGGCTCATAGGGAAACAAAAATTTTGGGAAGCCTGGATATACCGTAAAACCTCGAAACAACGAACCCCCATACAGCAAAAATTAAAGGAAACCTCCCTATTTTGAAGTCATTGGCCCGGTCCCGGACCCTTCCAATGGACAATGCACACAAAAAAACCTCCCGTAACGAACCTCTCTAATTACAAAAACTCCCTACAACGAAGTCTGAGAATGGGCCCAAAACATGAAAAGTGCCCCTCTAGAACAAATTATTGAGAACAAATGCAGTATTTTGCATTTACAGGTAATTTTTTCCATCGATATTTACGTAATAAGCAGGTAGTAGAACCGCAGCGGAGTGTACCGCGTCTTAACCGTTCTGCTCCGAGCTTCGAAGGGGTTCAAATCCGAGACCTACAGAGCAGAGGACATGAAAGAAACTAGACGCTCTGACTCGGTGAAGGCCATAGTCAACTCTGATGGTTTCCACCATAAGAAACGTGTAAGGGAAGCCAAAGCTCTGCTCCGCGTGGCTCCGTCTATTGCTTCGCTCCAACCTTCGTGCTGCTCCGAGCAGGAGCACTCGGCAATTTTGCGCTTCTCTCTGAACCGCCTAGGCGGTTTACAAGTCAAACTGGTTCGACAGAAAATCCACGGAGCAGCTCTTTTTAAATTAAATTTCAATAATATCCCATTGAGCATCCCTTATCAAAGTGTCCACTGACCGGAAAAACCTGGAAAATCGGGTTTATTCATGAATTTTCAATGCAGGGAAATGTTCGTGGATTATTCAAGATTTTCAAGTCTGAGTCGGGAATTTTAAAAATTCTTCATTCAAGACAAAAAATCCTTATTTTAGAAATAGGATCAACAATGATGTCTTTAAGATACATATATACTATTTGATAACAGTACAAGATGTAATGGTTTTGCCGTTGATATGAATGAATAAATAAACGATGAAAAAGTAGTTAGGCTCAATGAATCTTCAGCGCTGTATGCATCGGAGACGTGAGCTGATCCAATGTCATCAAACGGATGCCTTCAGCGTCATGTCAAGTTCCCTTTGATCTCATTCATTGCGTATCGGACTAAGCCAAGGACATGATACGCAAACAAATACCTAACGTGATATTTAAACCAATACATGTACCCACTATTTTTGGGCCCGTGTAGTTGTTAATTCTCCCTGTGTCTTGTAACAGTTTTAAAATATCAGTTACGAATACAGTAGAGTGCTGATTATCCATGCTATTGAAGGAGTAAAGCCCAAACAGATAATTCGATCACATTCAACTGTGTTTTAGTTATGGCCTTGATTTCAGCGCTATGCTTTCTTAAACGTTTTTTTTTGTGGCAAAATCAGTCATTCTTTCATTCCATTTAGTTCTCATAAACATTTCGCCACCTAAAATTAATGACTATAGCTTGTATGCAATAAATATGTTCTATCAATCTGTGGAACAATCAGAGTTGAACAATATTTTGAGACGTGCATTGCATTCCGTTCTATAATACATTCTCGTAACTATTATCATACCTACTTATGGTAATTGCCCATAATTTCTGTTCATTTGCCATCAATAAGCATATAAATTCAAGATCGCAGCATATTAAACCGTGTTTACACGATGCATATCCCGCGCGAGTAGATGCATGAACACATTCACCATCAAAATTAGCATCATGTAAATATGCAATATTGCGCAAATACTTGAACGCATGGCCATAAAATAAAATTTGGAACATTTGTTCACACATCTGTCAATCCACGTAATTGCGCGATTGCATGCATTGTGTAAACACGCCTCATACTTAGGGACACCGAAAAATGGTAAATAAAAATCATCAAAAGCGGTGTTTAAAATGACAAATACGGTAAAGAAAATTGTTTTAAAAAGGTGAAAGCTGTGTTTAATGTTGGGAAAAAGGAGTCTTAAAGGAAGGGTTTTTTAAAATATGATTAATAAAGACCTCATACCAATGTGAACAAACAGTTAATAGTACATACATTTGAGATCCAATACAGGAGTTATGGCTACCCTACGCAACATAAAAAACACAGTAGGCAAAATTAAGTTAAAGGCAGATTAATGAGATAATGGTAATAACAATAACAGAGTGGAGTAGTGGACTGCAGGTAATGAAGTTCGATTCTTATGCTGTTTGAAATTTTTCTTTCAACCATTGAATAAAAAAATTTATCATCCTTCATTTCCAACCTTTGTGTGTGGATACTGACTTTTTTGTACTTCTATCGCTTCAACTAGATTTACAAATGCGTCACTCAAAAATACACTGTAAAGTTAACGTAATGATTCCCCAATTTAATTATGCAATAAAAAAATGTTTCCATTCATTTCACTAACGCCAAATTTTTTTATTTTTTTTGACTTATAAATTGACATGAAATCTCTGATACTCTACTTTTTTTAACTGCCTTCCTTCATCACCCTAGGAATACAGCACGGCTGTCTTCTTAGGTAGTATTAAGGATCGAACTCGCGACTGGCAGTACACTAGCCCTCATTTTTAACAACTATGCTCTCATAGGTTCACGGGAATATGGCGAATGTAGGCGACCCGCATGACATTCGGCTTAATTTTTTCTCGCACATCCGGGCCTATGGAGAAAGAGGTCAAGACGAGTATTTTTTATTTTGTTTGCCTCGTTTGTGGCACGGAAAAAATCTTCTTCTCATTTCGTGACCCGAGTTACTTAACCTCTCCTTGTTGGTATCTACCATACGTACATTCATGGCCTCCTTTAATACAGGCCGGAACATGGAAATTTGGCAACGCTGAGTCGGAGTCCTATCGTTTCCGTTTGGAAGCATGGAGTCTTACGGGAGAAGTGCATCCGTGTGATTAAAAACGGTGAAATTCACTAGTTAAAAAGGCAGAACTGGACTATTTTTTTGTACATTGTGTTGGCTAAAGGTACGTAAATTCGTTTTAAGATATTTTCTGTGAGTTTAAGGTGGAAAATCACGATTATTTCTTCAAAAGCATTGCGATCACTTGCCGGCCGGCCATTAATGGAATGATATTGAGAGTACAAAAATGCTGGATTGAAAGGCAGAGCAGGGCTTATTTTTCTTGTATATTGTTTTGGCTAAAGGTAAGTAAAATTGTTTTAAGATATTCTCTGAGAGTTGAGGGTGGAAAATTAAGATTATTTCTTCTAAAGCATTGCGGCCGGCCATAACGGAGGGAATTTGAGAGTACATAAATGCAACGTAGATTATATGTAGGGAATTTAGCAGCTATTCTGTTTTTATGGTAATATTACTATTATTGGGTTAACATTGATTGTTATTTTTGGTGGGTCTTATGAATTACCATGGTGTAGTTGTGTCTACATGAATGTCGTTTATTATTGAATAAACAACGGCTACTCCATGAGTCTATTGATGTGTCGAAGAATTGATGTTAGTCAGGTTTTCTAAAAACAATCATAAATGTACTACACTTCGCTGTGATTAGAAAAACTATGTTTATTCCTACAACTTCTCTTTTTTTAAATTAAAGATGCCCCGGCGTTGTTGTGTGCCAGGTTGCAAAAGCAACTACCTCTCCACCAAGAATGAGGGGTATGTGACTGCGTTCCGCTTCCCCAAAGACGAACGCAGTAGAAATCAGTGGCTGAAGAACATTCCTAGGAAGGACTGGAATCCTTCTTCAAGCGCAGTAGTTTGCATCAAGCATTTTGCTGAGCGGGATATCCTCCACTGTTCAACTTTCACGGATAAGAGCGGTGAAGTGCACAGTTACCAGTTAGATCGCCCAAAGTTGTCCCCTGGTGCTGCTCCCACAGTGTTTCAGTCACTCCCTGTGTACCTGAACATTGTTCAACCCCCAGAAAGGAGAGACCCCGAAGAGAGACGAGCTGAATTCCTTGACCGGCATGAAAATGTTGTACAGGAATGGCTCGATTCAGACCTAATTAAGGACTACGCGGAGTTTTTGTTGTTGTACAAAAAACGACTGATTGGTTCTTTAAACAACTGGAGCGTCCAGGAAAGTAAAGACTTGATTGTTTTTTACCTTCTTGATATTACATCTGCGCCTTGTGTAAAAGCTAGTATTACCATTGATCCTGGCTTGAACGTCAAAGTGTTTAGAGAGCAAGTGGAGTTGGGAAATTCAGCCTTGTCCTGGATTTTACCCATAAGTGGTAGGCTGCAGAGGTGGTCCCAGATAGAAAATATATTGGCTAGATATATTTCTGAATCTAGTGATGTAACTTGTAAAGACATATTGGCGAATATCTGCAGGCAGTTTGGACATCTGAAGTCCATGATAGAAAATGGTGGCAGCTGTCCTAAGGTAGATACCTTGCTGTTTTTAATGGAACAATTCCATTTTGCATTGGGTAAAGAAAGGCAGTACTCCACAAGCACCATAATATTTTCGTTTATGGCGTACTCTATGTCCCCTGCTTGTTATTCTGCTCTTAGAGAAAGCCATTTGCTTATGTTGCCCCATCCTAAGCACTTGCAGCGCATACAATCAGCATTCATGGTATCTCCTCAGAAACAGTCTCTCAATAAGCATTTTTTGACTCTTGCCTCCCGGCAGTTAAATGAGATGGAGAGATTTGTCATTTTGCAAATTGATGAAATATATGTCAATCCTGGCGTTCATTTCAAAGAAGGGACTCTGTTTGGGCATGCAAACAACGTGCCTGGGAAGGCTGCAAAGACAATTCAGGCTTTCATGGTGAGTTCAGCTTTTGGAAGATTCAAAGAAGTTGTAGCTCTTATCCCTGTTTTGAACCAAACTGGCGAATCTCTGCTTGAATTGACCAAAAATGCACTACAGCTGATTCATGGCTGTGGGTTGAAAGTCATGGCAGTCATCTCTGATAGCAATAGAGTAAACAGAAGTATGTTCGGCTCAATGTTAAGGGATACCACTTCTGTTTCCATCGAAAACCCTTATGTTGAAAGGCTGCCATTATTTTTTTTCTATGACACGGTGCATATTTTCAAAAACATTAGGAATAATTGGCTAAACCAGTTTGAAGAGACTCTGGTATTCCCTGATTTTGAGACTGGTGCTCCATTAAAAGCTCAGTTCAGTGAATTGCGATCCCTTTACAGAAGGGAACAAGGTCAATTAGTGAAAAGAGCACATAAATTGAATTACAAATCTGTGTACCCTTCCAGATTTGAGAGACAGAAGGTTCATTTAGTGTGCAATATTTTTGATGATACCACTTTGGCTGCTTTAAAGTTATCACAAGGTAGCCAGGGAACAGTGAAATTTTTGGAAGTGATTGCCAAATGGTGGAATGTAGTCAACATCAAAACCCCAATGCAAGGGATACGTCAGAGGTGTGAAGATAAGTATCCTTTTAAAGATGTGCATGACAGTTGGCTAAGTTTTTTGGAAGGATTTTTACAGTGGCTAGAGGTATGGAGAATTTCCAGCTTTGCCAAATTTGGGTTGACTAAAGACACAATGGCATCCCTTTGTCATTCCACTAAGGCAATATTAGAGGTCATCAAATTTTCACTGACTGACCTGAAAGTAGATTATGTCTTGACAGGTAAGTTCCAAACAGACAATTTAGAAAGGCGCTTTGGGACTTACCGACAACTTTCTGGGGGAAATTATAATGTTTCTGTTGTTCAAGTCCTGGAGGCTGAGAAGAAAATTAGGGTGAAAGGTCTCCTAGGCCTTCGGTCTGCTACGTATGGACAAATTAATTTACATAGCAATGTGCTAGGAGAGGATGTATACCATTATGGTGGTGAGAGAAGTGATTTCACTCCATTTCACCCAATTGTGAGTGAATATGACAGTCACACGGATGTGGACCTAAATGTGGTGGTGTACATTGCAGGATACTGTGCATTTAAAGCAGTACAAAAACTTGGTTGTCAATTGTGTTCAAGTGCCTTAAGTGACAGTGAGAGCTTAACATGTGCCTACTTTGATGAGCTCAACCGTGGTGGATTGACAATTCCAACAACAATTGTGGTTGACTTAGTGAGACACATTCATGCCATAATGCAATGCCTCATTTCTGACAAATACGAGGCATTGTTCCTGTCCTGTGCAGCACAGAGGGACTTGCTGATCGATTTGGCTGAAAGGGCCTTGTTCAGGAAAGTTTTGAGGACTTTACTGATTGAACATTGCCCTTGTGGGGCGTCAGCCCAAAAAATTTTTAAAACATTAGTGAAATGCATTGCAAACATTTTACTGAACAATTATGCGAAGTCGGCGAATGATGACTTGCATAGCAAGAAGGGGTCACATGGTGCAAAACGAAAACTCATTACTTTGAGTTAACTGATTACCAAGGCACCGTAAGGGGTATCATAATTTTTTGTAATTATTTCTTTCCTGAAACTGTTCTGTTGTAAATAGTAGTAAATATAATGTGTTGGAGGGTGACCCCCTCGAAGGACACCACCTTTGCGAGGTGAGGGGGATTGAGTACTCCAGTTAAAATGATTAATATACTAGAAGGAAAAACATGCATGATGCTGTTTCCTTAAAATGTAGAGAAAATGGAGATACAACTAAGAGTGTCCAAAGAGTCATGTAATACAACCAGAAGAGACAACTAGCCGCCTTCCAATAATGTAAGTTGTCTGTGATTACAGGAATGAATAGCCATATCTTACCTGTGAGTGTCCTACGAGCTAACTCCTCTTTCTTTTTCTACAGGATAAACTGAGATAAGAAACCTGTGAACCATGAAAATCTGTGAATATAAATTGTTATGAAGCAATTTTGGAGATGAGACCTATCAACACTGTTTGATGGAGAGGAATATGTATTTAATGCTGAAGAAAGAAAGATGTAGGTCCTCAGATCCAAAAGACTTCCACAAGAGGCAACTAGCCGCCTTCCAATAATGTAAGTTGTCTGTGATTACAGGAATGAATTATGATATTTTATCTGTGAGTGTCCTACGAGCTAACTTCTCTTTCTTTTTCTACAGGATAAACTGAGATAAGAAACCTGTGAACCATGAAAATCTGTGAATATAAATTGTTATGAAGCAATTTTGGAGATGAGACCTATCAACACTGTTTGATGGAGAGGAATATGTATTTAATGCTGAAGAAAGAAAGATGTAGGTCCTCAGATCCAAAAGACTTCCACAAGAGGCAACTAGCCGCCTTCCAATAATGTAAGTTGTCTGTGATTACAGGAATGAATAGCCATATCTTACCTGTGAGTGTCCTACGAGCTAACTTCTCTTTCTTTTTCTACAGGATAAACTGAGATAAGAAACCTGTGAACCATGAAAATCTGTGAATATAAATTGTTATGAAGCAATTTTGGAGATGAGACCTATCAACACTGTTTGATGGAGAGGAATATGTATTTAATGCTGAAGAAAGAACGATGTAGGTCCTCAGATCCAAAAGACTTCCACAAGAGGCAACTAGCCGCCTTCCAATAATGTAAGTTGTCTGTGATTACAGGAATGAATTATGATATTTTATCTGTGAGTGTCCTACGAGATAACTTCTATTTCTATTTCTACAGGATAAACTGAGATAAGAAACCAGTGAACCATGAAAATCTGTGAATATAAATTGTTATGAAGCAAATTTGGAGATGAGACCTATCAACGCAGTTTGATGGAGAGGAATATGTATTTAATGCTGAAGAAAGAACGATGTAGGTCCTCAGATCCAAAAGACTTCCACAAGAGACAACTAGCCGCCTTCCAATAATGTAAGTTGTCTGTGATTACAGGAATGAATAGCCATATCTTACCTGTGAGTGTCCTACGAGCTAACTTCTCTTTCTTTTTCTACAGGATAAACTGAGATAAGAAACCTGTGAACCATGAAAATCTGTGAATATAAATTGTTATGAAGCAATTTTGGAGATGAGACCTATCAACACTGTTTGATGGAGATGAATATGTATTTAATGCTGAAGAAAGAACGATGTAGGTCCTCAGATCCAAAAGACTTCCACAAGAGGCAACTAGCCACCTTCCAGTAATGTAAGTTGTCTGTGATTATAGGAATGAATTATGATATTTTATCTGTGAGTGTCCTACGTGCTAACTTTTCTTTCTATTTCAGGTAAAACTTGATTATTCTACATTTGAATAATAATGTTTGGAGATGTGACCTACAAAAACTAACTAAATCAGTGTAATAGATTACTGCTGAATAATGAATATTTTGGGTTCTGCAATAATGTTTAAATTATTTTAATTTTAGGACTTCACATGTTTTAACATATTTGCATAGATATTTTATATATTAATTATTTCAACAAATTCATACTGTTTATTGAAAAACTTGTGAAATACTTTAGTTTATTGACCTATCTTTATTTCTGCCCATTCATTGTCCTTCCTCTTTTAATTCTCCTTTTATTATTTTACAGGTTTTTCATGCTGTTTAGATACCTGTGTGGCTACCTTTTTTGAAATGAATTCAATAAATTTTTCTCGTTTTTTACAACATTTGATTTTTCTCATAAATAATTTGAATTATTGGATATTGATGTTTAATATTGAAATAGTCCAACCAGAATTTTTTTCCGTTAAAGTTCTGATTTTCAAATTTTCAATTAGTCAATAGATATTTGAATTTTGTGAATTGATTGGAAGTCGATAATTGTTTTTCATGTTATTTATTTCGGCATTGATGGAAAATGTGAGCATGATAATAATTGTTTCTTATGGCATTATAATTTTAAATGTCTTGGCCTTATTTATTAAATTTCAGACATTTTTTTATTTTAATTTCTTATGAGGTTTTGTTAGTAGCTCTTAAGGCCGCTTTACACGATACAATTTTTTGCACAATTTCTTGTACAAATTCTTGTATAGACTGAACGAAATTGTATGTTTGTCTGAATGGAATTAGAACACGTTGTATTTCCTGTTCAGTCATTCAGACAATCGCGCAAGTTTTCGTACAATTTGCCGCTTTACACGGTACAATTTCCTCATGCAAGAGTTTGTACAAGAAATTGTACGAAAAATTGTATCGTGTAAAGCGGCCTTTAGACAGTACTATTTCCTTCTTTTATGAATTAAATTTCTTTTTCCTACAGGTAATATGTATTTGAAACTCTTTGGCAGCTGTTGCTAGAAATGTTTCATTAGAGAACTTCAATTTTCAAGACCAATGGTGGCTGTTTCCGGCTGGAATTCAAATGAAGAACTTGCAGCAGCTTTTATTTATTCCATTATCAGGAGCATAACATACGCCTTTGATAGCTATTTGTCTTGTGACATTGTATAGTGACTTCGTTTGATAAATTGTTTTGGATCTTTAATTCCTCAAGATGGAAATTTTACCTGACAATGTTATATCCCATTTTTCTGTGAAATAAATGTTGTTCAGCTTCGTAAGATTTTAATGTTTTTTTCCTGAAATAACCCTAGCTACAGTTACAACAAGATAACCAAGGAATAAGGTTATTTTGTTAGATTTTTCACAATATGGGACGAGTGAATCCAGAGAGGTTAAACGGTGTTGTTTATTTCATATCCGTTATATATTTCTAAGTCGATAAAGTTTATAGAGTGAACTACTAGATTAAACAATCACTGGCATAAGTAATTAATTAACTTGACTAAATTTCCTTCTTCGTCTGCACATTGGGTCGTAATCGAAAGTAATGAGAAATTAAATCGCCGTGCGTAATCTCTCGTATCCCTTGCCAATATCAATTCTCACATTTACCTTTAACGAAATGGTATTATAATACGAGATATGTAATAAAACCTTTAACGAAATGGTATTATAATACGAGATATGTAATAAAATACTCGAATAACGCAACCCTATGTAAGCGTACGTAAGGTGAACTGATGTCCATCCGTCACATTGTCTCGCAACGATGACAGCTGGGAGACGAATCCACCGGACTCCAGGCGATGAGAGTAGGACTCCTGACGTGACGTAAAGCGATGTTGCCAAATTGCATGTTCTGGCCTGTATTAAAGGAGGCCATGGTACATTCCATTCGCGGGGGGCATTGATCGCGAGGCCGCGAGATGTTAAACTCTCCGATCCGGATCTGAATTTTTTCTGTCACTGGATATGATTTCAGTAGCGAATGAAATGAAAGACCCGTGGATCTTTGGATCCGACCCGACCATCCTTAATTTATGAGTGGTACATTTGTAAATCTAATTTAAACAACAAAGTATAATAAAGTGAGTATTCAGATGTAATGGTTTGAAATTGAATGTGATAACATTTTCGATGCAGTGACTGAAAGAAAAAACTAAACTGCGATTGGGATCGAACTTTGCACAGTACACTAACTCTTGTTGTACGCCTGATCCCGGCGAACGTAGGCTACCCGCGTGACATCCTACGTATTTTTTTCCCGCGATACCGGGTTAATGGGGGAAAAAAGTCATATTTCTTTACTTTGCTTCTAGTTGCACGGGAACGTTTTCATCTAATTACGTGACCTTAGTTACACATCCTCTTCTTGTCAATATCTACCGCACCTACATTCCATTCACGGGGCACTTCGATCGCTAAGCCGCGAAAATTTAAAATCTGCGATCCGGATCCGATTTTACTCTATGTCTTTGGATCCGAATCCGGAACCGAGAAAAATGAAAGATCCGATCTGGCCATCACTAAAGAAAATATTTCATGCTACAAAAATTTGGCATTTGCAAAATATCTCAAATTTCGTTAAAAAATCGCATTTCAAAGAAGACACGGTTAATTTCGTGATTAAACCCTAAAGTCACTTATTTCGTGAATCCTGCCGCAAAAAAACGTTTCGCGAAAATGTCATGTCCCTACTCATACTCATTGTGAGGAATACGATCATGCAGATTGACAAAATTTGCTTAACTTTTTTTCAACTTAAGAGACACCTCAAGGTAGTTGATTCACACTTGCACGGCAACAGCTCCTCGGAGTCAGGTTCCTTCACCCGAAACTATAGTAACCCAGGCACACGTCTCCTCTGCACAATTATTGATCGCCTCCTCTAGAACTCCAAGCTCCTTTATCTTGTTTTTACTCCTCCCGCTGTCAATGTAAACAAGGTCACCGACCACCCCTATCCTGTGGAACGCTTACTATATGCAGTGATTCAGGAGACTCAAAGTAATGCGACACAGTCATCTACGTAGTTGGATAGCCTATTGCACGAAACCTTTGAGTGTGAAATGTAGTAATTTTGTCAAGTTGAACGCAGCTGCTGGCTGAGTGTTCGAACAAAAGCGGTAGGAGGAAGGGGAGGTGGACGGGTAGGAAGAGTAGGAGAGGGGGTTGTTGCAGGATGATAGACGAATAGTCGGTCGATACCGGCCATATGGCATTCTGCGTTCTCGCCAAATCTAAATACCCGGCATCCCCAGCTGTTCTTTTAGGTAGGCCGGCCTGCATAGGAAAAACACAATGACTTAGTTATAAAAGTATTTTTAAAATCCTGTTCATGATTTAGCCTACATTAAGTCGCGTTTACACTATGTAACAAAACCTGTTTTACAACTTTTTCTATATAACATTGTTTTATAACTTTTACTAAATAATTTATTATTTGTTATTGAATTTATTATTTATTGAATAATATGCATTTTCGTATGGAATGTTTGGGAGGGGTTAGTTGGCAATGCACTCCTTCCTCTTACTCATTTCAGTGCATGCGGTAGGTTAGATTACTTGCTGCGTCCAACTCAAAACCTCTCCATTCCAAATTGTTAGCATGCAATATTACCGATGCAACTAGAGTTTTCAGAACAGCAATCTTCGCTTGTTTACTTGGTTTAGAAAGAGGTCCTTCTAATGCCATAAAAGATGCGAAAAGGAGTGGGATCAGGTTCTGTTACGTGTTTTTATTCTCTTAATTGCTAACATAAGACATTTAGCTCATGTGATTCTGCTTTAGCGACTAATTATTCCGGTTTAATAGTTTTAACCTGCAAATGGCTCCCATTTTAAAAGGAGAGACATTCTGCAAAGGACTGAAAAAGGGCAAACCTGGTTTTAAATTTTCTTCAAGTATGAAGAGGCAATTACTGGATGAACGGCGACAAGGCGTGGATTCAAATATTACCTGGCATACTCGAGGATGGTACTGCATTTTGGCACCGAAGAACGGGTGTGCCAACAGAATACCAATTGTGTCCAGCTTCTATGAAGGCATCATCAATGCATTATCATCTGAGATTGCCATTGTGACCTCAGGGCATTGCCGACTGCCACGGTTTTACTCGTGGTAACTAACTCACCCCACCTAACTTCCATCATTGTTTATCAATATCTAACATATACCAGTCACGAACATAGATATTTACCAGTATTTCAATGGGATTTCAATTTCAATTCCAACAATTCATTTTATTTCGCAAGTTTAAATGGCAATATGTGCTCTTTCAAGCAAAATTGCTGCATGAAACTGCCAATTGAGATTGACTTAAATTATTGCACTCCAGGAATAATATCGACTAGATACTCAGAAAAATTATGGAGCACTTTAAAAATACGTAATCCACAGGCATAAATTTTGGCATTCCCTTAATTTCAGAACTTAACTAAATTAAGCGATGAGGCGTAGAGCAGAATGGACGAGAAAAACAATAATTTCATTTACAAATATACAGATTGAAAATCACTTGGTGATAACCATGGTATTTGATGGTAAATGATAACAATTGTTTATCATCACTATAGGAAAGGTGAATAAAGCAAGATTAAGAAATTAACATGACTTGCATCGTAAAGCTCACGGTACACTTGGGTGCCCCTGCGATGATGCAACCCGCATATCACATCCATACAATGAAACCCCCTACAGCGAAGTCATGATTTTTTCGGTCCCAACAAATTCGTTGTATGGAGGTTTTACTGTGTATGGGTGAACCAGAATTTGACCACTATGTCAGCCCATATATATATGGGTGAGTCAGGGAAGCGGTTAATAGGGTGGGCCGAAAAAAGGTTTTTTTTCCGGATCAAATTTGCCCTATGCGGGAAAGTTGTGTACTGATATCAGGATCTCGCATGCAAAATTTTTTCGAAATCGGATAATATTAACCACTGCCGCCCGAGCTCTAAAGTTTAAAATTTTGCGAAAATTCAGGCGGAAATGGGAAACAAACGGTTATGGAGAATAATTTGTTGCGAATATTGGAATATTGGTAAATTTCAACGATAGATACATGTTTTTAGATTACAATACTGAAATGTGAAGTTTATTTGACGAAATCTATGGTTTATACGATGCCTAAGAATAAACAGCTAATTTAGAGTGTAGGCAACCCGCACAACGACAAAATTTTTTACACGCTCCAAGCATCACTTCAAATAGATCACTTTTGGGAGCCGTATTTTGGATAAATTAATATTTTTTTGACTGCAGTTCCTTTATAAATGTCTCATGCTTCATTTGGGTATAGATAATACATTAAAACAGACGAAAAAGCGGTACGTTTTGAAACTAACTTAAATTATGGCGAAGAATTACGGCCTGGTATTCATCACAAAGGTGATTCAAACATTTAATTTCCTCGATATATACTGTAATATCCAATAATTGGTTCTTGCCCCCGTGAGCTGCAGATATTCTTCGCAAATCCAGCGAATTCGTGTGTCGTAAATGCCTGTGAATTAGATTGCAAAAGGAGTGGGTGTTCACTCGGAGACAAAGCGGGCTGCGCGCTGGTAAAGATACTACGAATCAGACATTTTAATACACTAGTGGAGTCCAAACGAATTCTTTTGTTAAAAAAGGCTGATATAGCTACGATCTACTCATCAGAAGATAGTAGCTTTTTCTAAGAATTTTGATAAATTGCGGTGGTTAACTGTAGGAAATGATTTATCTCTGTGTACGGCATATACGTGCTCCTCCAACCGGCACTTTCTTGGAAAACCGGGAGTTAACTATTCCCTAAGCGATAGTAGGTACAGCTAGTTCGACGTGAGTCAGGTATGATAAAGATAGCCAGTGGTAGAGCTAAGGAAAGTATGAATGAGACGGAGGACGGAGGTTATCCTTATCTGGCCCCAGCGATGAGTTGATCGTGAATACTTCGGTGATAAAATGGCATAGAATTCTCATACAAGACATATTCCATTGTAAACCCCTATAACTGATGTTAAACTCCTTCATCTCATGCTGTTACTATCGTTACTCATTAACTCACCATATTCGTTGCAATATTTTATTTTCCTTGGGGATTCCCATCCGTTGTCGGACAAGATACGTATTTCACTTCATAAGCTTGAGGTAGTCAGTCAGTTGGTATTCATTGCTGTGAGTGAACAACTACTTTGTGCAGCGTACTGTGGTTTCGGTTGCAAGAAGATTAAAGCAATGGCAAAAATACAGAAAAAGCTTGAAAGGTGTGGATAGGAGTGCCTGATATTTGGTGCACCCGTAAAGTTCGCGGGTAATGTTTTGCCTTCTTATGAGGAGATGATGAAAATGTATTTGTACTCTCGGTACATTCAAGAAGAAAGTGGAAATACCGATACATCTGTGCCGGGAATCGCGGAGATGGTGGATTATGCCATTGAAGACATTTGGAATAGATCCTCTATACCAGTTGTCGGACAAAAGCAAATTGTGAGACGAATTATTCAATACTATGGAAAATACCGCAATAATCTTCGATCTGTCAACAAGAAGACTTTCGTTGATCTGAAGCAAGACATTCCTCGTCACGCGTATCAGCTGTTTGATGTTGCGGCATGTAAATTCTCTAGTGGAACAGATTGTGCTTGTGATAATACCACCAAACTGCCGTTTTTAGAACGTGTATTCCTTCAGGACCAGAGAAGTGATAGAAAACTGAATATCAATGCCATTGAGGTCCAGGAAACTAAAAAGAGGGAGAGGAAATAGAATAGGTTAGAGAGAAAAAGATCATCAGAATGAGCCACACTTACTGAGCAAGAAGTTCGTGAGATTTGGAAATACTCAAGTGAAGAAACGTCTGCAGATGAAGAATTACGCGACGCAAGTGATGCTGATGATTTTTTTGGAAAAAATGTTGGTGTAAATAATTTATATTTGTCTAGATTTGCGTCTGCCTGTGAAAGATTCTGTATATCGAAACGAGCTGCTGCAGCACTCGCATCCGCGCTTCTAGTTGATATCGGGATGGTTTCTCAAGGAGACCACGTGCTTTTTCAAGTGGAGAATGCCTGGAGAGTCTTTCAGCGAGAAGTCCGGGGAAAATGTTTCATTCCAGGTGGACCACTACAGCAATTCGTATTCTTCGATTTTATGTTTCAACCAAAACTCCTTCAAAAGAACAGATGACATTGGCAACTTCTGTGATGAAAGTATAAACTCCTATGTGGTTCGCGATAAAATTAAGACCACAATGCACGGAAGGCTCGAAGAATATCATTAACATGATACATTTCATGAAATATATGGATCGAGACATCAAATTACGCCTTTACTCAATCATTCGGTGAAACACTTTTTTTGCTCGCCCAGAGAATGTTCTGCTTGTAATGCTAGCCGAAGAGAGAAGACCGATCCGTGAAATGGCCGTCGAAAAAATATTAAAATCAGAAGAAGGAATTTAGGAAATTCGAACTTCCAACTATGAATTTTGATGCACAAGATTACGTCTACTTAGTTGACTGGAAAACAAAAGCGGTAACTCAACCACCTTTAATAGCTGATATCATAAGCAAAGATTTGGGAGATATTCTGAAGGAAGGGGCTTCGTTGAAAGTACCCCCATTTGCATGCCACACACAAGCAGTTGAAGGGATGGTACAAATGATCACGGTGGCGTCAAAATCCGTGTGCAGTCCAGAAAACAGGCATGGATGGGCATTATCATGCATAAAAGGCCGAAAACTTCAACCAAAATTTGAAAATAAAGCACAGCATAAGGTATAATAAGAACCAGTGATAGGCAGATACCTAAAAACGTGCCCTATGGAAGGGTGGTTTGGGAGGGAACGGGTGGAACTCGATAGTAGCCACCTCCTCGTGGTGAGTTCTGGGTAGTTTCTCCACGAAAATAGCAAAGAGCTACTTAAATAAATACTTGGTGATCAGGCTGTGCCTTTATCCTACCTTGATTAACTGATTTTTTTGTGATAATAGCTCAACATGCATAAAATTCTTCGTCGTAATTGAGGTTAGTTTAAAAAAATTTAACTTTACCTTCTGTTTTAATGTATTATCTATTCCCAAATGAAGCATGAGACATTTATAAAAGAACTGCATTCGAAAAAATATTAATTTATCCAAAATACGGCTCCCAAAAGTAATCTATTTGAAGTGATGCTTGGAGCGTGTAAAAAATTTTGTCGTTGAGCGGGTTGCCTACACTCTAAATTAGCTGTTTATTCTTAGGCATCGTATAAACCATAGATTTCGTCAAATAAACTTCACATTTCAGTGTTGTAATCTAAAAACATGTATCTATCGTTGACATTTACCAATATTCCAATATTCGCAACAAATTATTCTCCATAACCGTTTGTTTCCCATTTCCGCCTGAATTTTCGCAAAATTTTAAACTTTAGAGCTCGGGCGGCAGTGGTTAATATTATCCGATTTCGAAAAAATTTTGCATGCGAGATCCTGATATCAGTACACAACTTTCCCACATAGGGCAAATTTGATCCGGAAAAAAAACCTTTTTTCGGCCCACCCTAGCGGTTAATGCAGGTACCATACTTTTTTTTAATTATTACTTCTGAGGCATGTTTTTGCAGTGAGAATTAAAAATGGCACATTTTTTAGAGTCGCAGAGGCCAGCGTCACTTTGGAGAATGTCATAACAATATGAAAAGCACAAATGAAAGGATTTTGATGATTTGATACAAAGGAAAGAAATTTTGATAGAATATGAATCGTACTTTTTCCATGACGTCATTCCAAATAATTACCTGTATTTGTTTAAGTTATTCTAGCCAATTAACGAAACTGGGTTTTCTCTGTAAGTATGCAGCATTAAAGGCACGCGAAAATCACCTTTGTCTTCATTTTAAAATTTCTAATGCAAACCCATTAATGCCATAACACTTGACCATGCCACCATATTTGAATTTTTATATTTTTGGAAAACGAGCTTGGAATGTAGGCGGAAACACCAAACAACGCATGCATTGAGCAGAACGAACTTGAGTTGTTGGCAGAACACTAAATTTTGCAGCTATTTCAGCAAACTTTCTTCGTACGTGGATTTTCGTCTACTTTTTGGAGGAGGTTGAGCTTTTCACCTCAGGCTTTCCCAAAATCAATTCTAAGCACTTGTCTGACTTTTACTGACACGAAGATCGCAGCTAAGTAAACAAATACTCCACAAGTTGGTAAGTCAGTTGAAGAAAGAGGGAATAAAAGTATCTGAAAAAAACGAACACTCGAAAGTACTGAAGTATTGGGAAAATGGCCAATACCCAATACTCAGTATTGGTATTGGCCCAAGTTTAGTTTTTATAAAAACTGTGGATAATTCTTCAGACATTGTACGATACTCCAATTCATTTCAGAATTCCAAGCATTAAATTTCAATCTAGGTTGTCAAAAGCCTTCTCTAAATCCACAATTGCAATGAACGTCGGTATGCTATTCTCTATTATCTTCCCTATGAGGAGCCTAAGGGCCAATATTGCTTCTCTTGTACCCTTAAGTTTCCTGAATCCCAATACATCTTCATCCTGGCACTCCTCTGCTTTTCGTTCTGAGGATTATCCTATCCTATTATATTGTCAGGCTTATAGTCCTAAATTTTCACATTTCTCCCCTCTCTTTTTTTTGAGAATAGGAATTATGATGTTTTTCTTGAAGTCCCAGGGTACTTCTCCTGTTGAGTACATGTCAGATAGTTTTATACAGATGGGTTAAAGTCTTCTCTCCTGCATTTTTAATTAGCTCTGCAGAAATGTCATCAATTCCAGAAGCTTTATTCATGCGAGGCTCCCTTACTGCTGCATCTAATTCCGATCTTAATATTCAGCATTCAGTTGTATAAACTTCCAAGTGTAATAAAAAAAGGAGGTTCTCCATCTTTTTGCAGTATTTCAAAATCATGTAGTACCCCACAGATCACACTTAACACGTTCACTGCGGCGTGACCCACTGGTGGGTCACGCAAATGAATGTAGCCTTCCTCTAATCTCAGGAAAAGGCTGAGTGTTGCCGCTTCAAACACCATCCCTCGGCAGCGGCCAGAAGCTCGGAAGGACTGTGACCCACGTCACACTGCCCATGCAAAAGGCTGGGTGTGACCCACCGGTGGGCCACGCTGCACTGAGGGGTAGGGCTTTAATCAGCCCTGCAGTGAATGTGTTAATGATAAAAACAACACAATATTTCCTAAAATGCAATCTGTCCACACCATGGCTACGATGGTAGGTGAATCGAGAGGTTACCGGTACTTCCGCATCAGCTGGAGGTTATGGCATAACAGATTTAATCATTTAACAATGACCCGAGCCCTGACTAGTCAAAGTGTAGCAAGACATGGTGAAACCCTGCCTTAATATAACAACGCTACTCTAATAATGTGGAATAATTTTAATGTATACCATGAGATATTTGACCATGCAATAAAAATGTTTCATAATACAGAAGAAAGTCTTCTATATGATAAAAAGGGACAAAAAAATAGGCGATTGGTAATACAGAATTCCGAATGACCCTGTGGTCAACACATTCATGTCCTTGTCTTCCGCTGGAAAAAGAGTGATGCCAATTAGAACTTGGTGCTACCAAGCAAGGACCTGCCACTCCACAGGTATACTTATGAAATTCTACCAGCAGTAAATGTGTAACAAAATGCAAAAAAGAATTTGCTGTTGAAAGCTGGTGTTTTCAGCACTATCCATAGATTAATTCAAATGCAGATCATTGAGCTGGTTGAGAGGTATGTAACTCGTATGTCAGCATGCAAAAATATAGGTAAATCTGTACCTTGCAGCTTCATAATGACGCACAGTAAGGAGAGTATCTTCAATTGTACGATTGGTGAGTGTGGCCACAGAAGAAACAAAGAAGTGAAGAGCATGCAGAAGAGTCTCTCCATTACGAGTTAGACGCCTTTGAGCTTCAGCATTCCAGACAAATTCCTCTCGCAGTTCTGGACTCTTCTGAGCCAAATCAGAAAAGGATTCCCCTAAAGCATGCTAAAGACAGAAATACAATTAATTTAATTTACATGATGTATTTACATTGAGTTCTTAAGTTAATTTCCAATATAGTAACCATCAGAACTTCTAGCAGAAGTAGGCAAAGATAACAGCAAACACTATCACATATTCATCATGCCAAGTGAATCAATTTCCAGCACATTTCAAAACACGAAGATTTAGAAACATAAAGATTCAGATTAAGGGATAGTCATAATAAATCATTTGACTGGGAAACTTCTTTTATCTCACTCTGTCCTATCTGTAATTTATATTGGTCACTTTCACGATTGCATATTTTCTTCCAAAAACCTTGAGTAAAAATTTTAAGAGTTACTGATAATAAGATCATATGTTTTACACCATACATTTTCATCTCTGTAGGGCAAAACCAAAAATATCCAGAAAATGAAATGCCACAGATATCTGAAATAGATAATGGGATGGGGTAAGAAGAGTACCACAAAATTCTGAGCAGAGAAGGGTACCAATATGGCGTTGCTTCTAATTTAATTGAGAGGATCTTTAATATTATTCTTCTCAACATTGAGCTTTTTTGGAAAATATAGTTTTTTGTTTGAACATCATATAAGACATGCTTTCAGTTCCTTTCAAGCTTCAAGCTATACTTTATAAATTTAGAGGCATATAAAGATATGCATCGACGGAACACACTACGTGAATTTTCAATCACCAGAGAAATTGACCAATTGCAAAAAAAAGTTGTTTTCATTCAGAAAAGGTCAGGGTAAACACTGGTTTTGAAAGCATTTAGGCCAGATTTAATAATCTTCTTCTCAAATATCTCGGTATGAGATCAGTCAATGATAATTACTTATGCTGTCACTTCTAACACCCAGTAACTGACCCAACCGCTTTACAAAATCAGAACTCTAGGCTATCTCAACAACCCGACACTCAAGAGTAAATTTTGAGAAGTTCTTGACTATGGGCCTTTTCTAGAATGACAATGGGATAGTAAACCTATAGTAGATGTAGACTCTGGTACTAACATATTCCAAAGGTTAAGGTTATATATCACCATCTAACCTAAGGTCATAATCCTAAGACCTGGAGAAACTATTTCAGATTATATGCATATTTTTTTTCAATATCAGTGAGCATTTAGGGTCCACTAATGTGGTTATCTTCCTTCAAATCTTTGAGTTTTTGCTCAGAAGATATGACTTACTATCTTCACTGCAGATGAGCATTATTTTTTGTAATAAGAATGATCAGTTTGTGCATAACCACTAAAGCATTTAAATATATCACATAATTATCTTTAACATCGTTTGAAGTAGAGTCATTCCATTTTAAATCGACAAATCTTTAAGAAATATCGAGCTTCACCATCTCAGATTTCAACGAAAATTGGTGCATAGATACTGTCAACCTTCCTGAGCCATAAACCGTTCCCTGTTTCCGCAGAAAAAATTTCGCCCCTGGATTATAGGCAGGCATGCATAGCGTGACCGCCTGAAAAACGTCTTTTTACGCTGTTTTTCTACAAGCTACAGCAGACTGGTTTTACGTGATGCACACATTCAAAAAGTGTCTTTAGAAAGCTTATGAAGTTTTCTTGATAATAAAGTACTTTTAAATGGACTTTTCGCAAGAAGTGCATTTAAGTCGCTGTAAATGTAACTTCCAAAACTCAATTTTTTCACAAGTTTTGTTTGAAATTACACCAAGAAATAATGAAATAAATGTTTCTCTTACAAAAACACTGATACATGTCTACTGTGTGAATATATTAAGAACTTTAAAATAAGAGTATTAATCACTAAGAAAAAATCACTTGAATTTGAGACATTCCGAAAAAAATGTTTTTTTGAGGCCAAAAAAGTCCATGTGGAACAGGGAGTAAAAATTATAAAAGCATTGCTTTAAAAAGTACTAATGTTGTTCTTTTAGAAGCTGAAAGAATTGTTCTGTGTTTTTTAGGGGTTAAGGAGATATGGTTGGTGAAAAACAGTGCTCAATTTCCACTGGCAATAGGCCTAAATGGACACACATATTATCTTCAGCCTCGTTATTCAGTTTTAATTGAGTACATACCGATTATCCTGGGAGGCTAGGAGGAAGGAACGAGGAATGGATAAAGGAATTGGTAGTCGAAAAATTGTTCCCATAGTCACATAGTTTTATACCCACTATGAGTAAAACTCTCTCCTAAAAAGTTAATGATAATTGATGGAGAAATTTTGTGCGTTTGTCTTATGCACCAAAATGTAAAACTTATGCTGGCAGCCATCACGAAAAAATTCACCTATAAGAGCCTGCTTAGTTGTGTGTACAAAAGAAAAATGTTATAGGTATTTTTTATATTATCAGAGCAATAGTTGAACATATAAATGGGAGAGTTTATGTGATTTGTTTCCGTCCTCTGGAGACTTGCCCTTCCTCACTATCCTTTATATCGTTTGCCCTTTGCCATCACATGGTCCTTTTCCATGCGATGTAGCACAGACATGCCATTCTGCCTCCAAAACAAAATCTTTCCAATGATGGGTCAGGTTAATGAAATTTTTTTTTCATATTGTGCAGCTGATCCGCCAGAAAAATATATTAATTTTCGTAGTTCGGGAAATGCACATCTCACATTGTTCAATATTAACTTCTGAAAGGAATAGAAAGAAGTTGTATTATGTTCCATTGAATCACTTATTACACAAAAGCTTCTGGTTCTTAATTCTCCACACTATCTGTAGTACGCAACAAAAGGATTTAGGGTTGCCTGTTCTTTTGAGCAATAATAGGATTGAAGTTCATCCTGCAGAACAAAAGAAAAGTTCTCAGAAAACTCCTAAAATTATGCACTCATCACTTTGGAGAATTTTCTTTATCAACACTAGGTATTTTGCTTGCATTTTACTGATAAAATGATGGACTTTTAACTGTTCCAACATGTCTAACAAATTTTCTAAATATTCCTTGAATGGAAGAACGCAAGTGGTCAGCTCACACCGATCAGTTGAAATCCATTGTTTGAATAACACCTCTGTTTCCTCATCATCAAAGTCTTCTTTACATTCAAAACTCCTGGGCATTCATTGCAGCGCGATAGCATGCAGCACTCATTTTCTAAACTGCACACCATACAGCTAAGCAGACTCTTATCGGTGAATTTTTTCGTGATAGCTGCCAGCATAATTTTTACATTTTGGTGCATAAGACAAACTCACAAAATTTCTCCATCAATTATCATTAAATTTTTAGGAGAGAGTTTTACTCATAGTGGGTATAAAACTATGTGACTATGGGAACAATTTTTCCACTACTAATTCCTTTATTCATTCCCCGTTCCTTCCTCCTAGCCTCCCAGGATAATCGGTATGAACTCAATTAAAACTGAATAATGAGGCTGAAGATAATACGTGTGTCTGTTTAGGCCTATTGCCAGTGGAAATTGAGCACTGTTTTTCACCAACCATATCTCCTTAACCCCTAAAAGCACAGAACAATTCTTTCAGCTTCTAAAAGAACAACATTAGTACTTTTTAAAGCAATGCTTTAATAATTTTTACTCCCTGGCAAATGACAATGGCTATTATGTGATTACGAACAAAAAAAAGGACATAAGGAAGCATTTATTTGAAGAAAAAACTACCCACAATGTAAAGCAAAACTCAATAAAGAAGACAGAGATTTAGGAATTTGTGTCCTTTAATTATATCGTCATTCCTTTTTAAAATAATCCTTTACTGTGATCTCAGTAACCTTGATTTCTTGCAACCAATGCTAGTGATAACTACAGAGGGCAGCGTTTTAATTGAAATAACAATTGTTCGCCTTGATTATTAATGCACATAAGGCAGGGCTTACACTTCAAAATTGTGATTCCTCATTTACATATCTCAACTCTCCATTCCACCTAATTATGGAAATAGAGTTTCCCTTATACAATAGCTAGTCAACTTTAATAGGTGAAAGAATATAGAGTATTTTAGTAAATATATTAACTTGATACTCCGTATTGATATTTGAAACATTGGAAATTTTTATTACTCAAGGTGCTCAAGTTGTTAAACTGGGAAAATTATGTGCAAGTCATGCTTTGCATTTAAAAAAAACTTAACTTAAAAAATTGGGGTGGACTATGTGACTATGTTCGGAGGAATAGGGTATTTTTTTCTCGCGATACTGGGGTAATGGGGAAAAAAGTCATATTTCTTTATTTTGCTTCTAGTTGCACGGGAACATTTTCATCTAATTTCATGACCTGAGTTACACATCCTCTTCTTGTCAATATCTACCACACCTAAATTCCATTCAAGGGACACTTCGATTGCTAAGCCGCGAAAATTTAAAATAAAAGATTTGGATCCGATTTTACTCTGCTTCTTTGGATCCGAAGCCGGAACCAAGTAAAATGAAAGATCCACGGATCTTTGGATCCGATCTGGCCATCACTAGTTAAATGTCAACATAAATTGTAAACAAAAATTCAACATAAATAAGGGATTATGCAACTAAGCAATATGCTAGCAATTGTGCACTAAAAAAGGGGAAGGAGACTAATTGATTACTTAGGGCCAGTTTCATCAGTGAAGATAATCGTTTTAACTGTCAATTTGGGGATTAACCACGTTAATGTGACTTTTCTGTATCACCAGTACTATTAAAGTGGTTTAGGGGCATTATCTCAGTTAATATTTTTACTCAAGGTTTTTGTCAGGTGAAAGCTTATTATCCGAGATAATTCTGTAGAACCAATTTGGTGCGCAGGCGACTTCATGAGCTACTTTTAGATATTAGTGACATTGTCGAGACATTTGAGCTCAATTATCGCCATTTAAGGCAATTACTAGGTGAATTAAGGAACACGCTAATTAATTTGAACCGAAAAGCTGAGATCTTATTTATCCTGAATTAATAAATGCAATGAAAAGCACTTAGCAACAATTGTTTTCTAGTTTATTTTATTGTGTTTACTTTCTCAATACTGCGAATCCTCTAGATCAGGGGTATCCAAACTTTTCAGCCCAAGGGCCGCACTACCTACCAAACAGCAGTTTGGGGGCCGACTAAATATTTGAGGTCCAAATAAAAAAGAATCAAAACATAGATGTTGTTTTTAATGTTTTATTTAATATTATTTTATTCAGTTATTATTTAATAACACATTGAATATGAACACATTTATTGGTGGGAATGGCGAAATAGTTTCCTGGATGCCAAAATAGCAGACATTTCTGGCTTTAGATTTGATGTCCCTAACATCAACAGTGATCTGAAATTATCATCATACAAGTTGGTTCTCAAATTGTTCTTCACGTATTTCATTCTTGAAAATGTTTGTTCACACAAGTATGTTGTTCCAAAGATTGAAAGGTACCTTGATGCAAAACTTTTGACATTTTCAAAGTCTTCCTTGGGCAAAACTGGTGAAAACCCACCAGTCCTTCTTTGAACTTGTCCCTAAGCAGGTCATTTGCTTGCAACTCAATGGCCTCCAGCTGCAGTTTATATGGGCAACTGGACACATCTGCTTCGAATGGGTTTTAAAACTGTCTCACTACTTCTTCCTTTGAATCCAAGTCAGAAAACAGCTCCTGAAACTGCAGCTGGAGGTCTTTGATGATCTCGCTTGCAAATGACGTGGGGAACTCAGCTGTTGCTTCAGACATGAAGACCTTACACTGCTGAAAGTGCATCAAGTTGTTGGCCTGTACTTGTTCCAAAAACAAGACGAGTCTTAAGGCCTTTAGGTGGGTATATAGATCAGAAAATAATTTTTTCTCTCCTTGTAGTTTTAGGTTCAGAAAATTTAAATGACTAGTTATGTCTGCAGCAAAGGCCTATTTCCATACCCACTCTTCATCAGACAGTAATGGCTGTGGCTTGCCTTTACTTTCCAGGAAGTCACCTATTTCCTTTCATAATTCGAATACTCTGCTCAGAACGTGTTCACAAATTAGCCATTTTACTGCTGTGTAATTCGTTAAATATTACGATTCTGTGTCTGTATCTTTCAACATGTCTCTGAACTGTCTATAGTTGAGCCCATGCGACCTTTTTAAATTTACCATCTTCGCCACAGGATTCAGGACACTGCTAATGTACACATATTTAGCACGCAAAGCTTGCTTGTGAATAATACAGTGCAGGAACATTGGTTGTGTAATGTTTTTCTCACTACACATCTGCTTCACTTGTTCAACCAAGCCTTTCTTTATGCCACTCATGTTCTTTCCTCCATCAACAGTCAGGTAACTGAGGTTTGTCCAGTCCAAGTTATAATCAGAAAATGCTTTTTTCAATTCATTGAACACATCCTCTCCGGTAACAGTCCCATACATGCTATGCAGGGAAGTCAGCTCTTGTGTTATGTTCATGTCTTCATTCACACCTCTAATGAACACAAGCAGTTGAGAGGTGAAACAGCTGTCCACCTTGCAATTGAAAAATCGCGAAACATGCTTGCATTTTTCGTTCTTTGAGTCACAATATTTTCATCCATGTCTGCAACATGGCAGGAAATGGTATTTGCGCCCAAAGCTACATTTTTAAATTGTTTTGACTTTTCTGGGCAGAATTCCACAGCCACCTCCAACAAGCATTCCTTCACTACTTCACCATCTGTAAACGGTTTGCCACTTTTAGCCAGGACCTAGTCAACTTTATAACTGGGCTTAGTTAAGGATACATTTTTATTTGAGGATTATCTGAACAATTTCCTCTGAGATGTGAGTTGATTTGTAATTTAGAAAAAATTTTCTGCATGGACTTTACCCTCCAACTGTGCATATTTCTCCTGATGTTTGCTTCGATGATTACGGCGTAGGTTGTATTCTTTCAGCACAGCCACGGTTTCGTTACAAATCACACACAATGCTTTCTCACCGGATTTGATGAAGAAGTATTTGAAACTCCATTCTTCTTGAAATTGCCGATACTCGTCGTCTATTTTTCTTTTCCTCTTCTCGGACATCGTTGCGCACTAAAATAAAGTGACTTCAACATCAATAAATAGTGAAACGGAAAGTATGTTGCACAAAATATCGCTCAAAAACCCTATTATGCGCACTAATTTCGTCGCAATTACAGCTGGAAATAACCCGAAACAATTAAAAAAATTTCTGTCTTGAATTCTAAAATTAAACATACCTAATACAGTCTGAAAATGTATCCACTTATAGTAGAAAGATTGTTTCTTTTAATGTTCCCTCTTCAGAATATTCGGAAAATTCTTGTTAAACTAACGACACTCCCAATACTTTATACACATTGTTAAGTTTTTACGCGAAGGAAATAATCACCAAATAAAATAGAGTGCCACATGTTTCGCAATTAGAATTCGCTAACTGACACCAGCCCTTCCTCATCGCAGCAGTCAACCGCAACTGGCAAACTGAGATCAAAATAATGAAGTTTTGAACAAGCAGCAAACCATTTAAAAACTCTTCCACTAGATGGCGTTATATCATCTCATTGACCAAGAATGCTGTATAACACTTATTATGTGTTCTTGTCATTGACCGTGAACATAAGTAGAAAAGGTAAGCATCGAATAAGGTTTTACTATGCAGTGAACGGTTGGAAAACATAACGCACTGCTGCGCGCCTCTTTTTTAATTCGGTAAAAACGTTACGTCCACGTAAGCGACGGTTGATCTTGGCAGGACACACGTGAATTTCCGTAATTTTTTTCCGAAGATGAAAAGGTCTCCACGGGCCAGATGAGAGGGCCTCGCAGGCCGCAACCGGCCCGCAGGCCGTAGTTTGGAGACCCCTGCTCTAGATGGTAGAGTGAATTGATTAGTTTCTCGAACATCCTTATTCTTGGAACCTAAATATTTTAGGTTAGTTCCATTACATCTCCTGCCGTAGGTTATCACCTTGCCTTGATGCTCTGTTATAATTAATATGCATGCATATAATTAATATGCATGAATTCTGTAGCCACACCTTTAGTTAGTGCCTGAAATTACATTACCATGAGATAGTAAACTGTTGAATTAACTACTGGTAACTTATGCTCTTGTTTGCATTTATTATATCTAGGGATGGGTTGGTTCCACTTTTTTTTCGGTTCCGGTTCAGTTCTTATCTTCGGTTCTCGGTTTTGATTCTCGGTTCCGGTTCTTAATTTACCACTTAATTTACATTGCTCAATGGTAAGATAAGATAATCAATAATCATTTTCAGAGACATAGTGCTTGAAAAAGAAAATCGTGTGAGTAAATTAAGGCGTAATTTCACCAGCTATCCATATTTTTAAAATATCGATAGGCATGCCGTATTTCGATAGCACTTCATTTATCGACATGCGACTTAGGAAGCATTCATCTGGGCCTGATATCTGGGATCTGGGCACATACAAAGTACTAACAGTGCTGATTCATATGCCAAGGCTCTTGATGGTAATTTGGCATTACCTTGCGCGATTGATTTTTTCACCATTGGCTTACAGCTCAGTTAGACCATCTGTGTGACATGCGTTGACATAAATTTATGTGTACCATTTCCATCGTTTCAAAAGACTCTGCTTTCCTATTTAGTTTCAGAATCTTTCCGGGATCTCCAAGGCCGTGATTTTATTTAACGGCGATACGTTTGTTAAGTATGATACGCATAAGATAAACCGAGTGTGTACTTTCGACCACGGTTTTATCATTACCAACATATTTCTCATAAACTTAGATATTTAAATTCGTATGTTACTGCAAATACTTAGTTACACTCTCCCATTGGAAGATAATACCAATGTCAGCTTTTATACGACACTTGCATTTTTCTTCACGTTTCAATTCACAAAAATTTTTTTCAGTAAAAAATGACCAGTTAACCCAACGTTTTTGTAATGATTGCCTATTTACAGTTGAGTAATCAAGAAAGCAGAATGGTCAATGGCAAACGGTTGATAGTTACTTGGCTGAACACGACCCTTGCATCAAGAGAGGAAGAAACTTGATAAAACAATTTAGTTGTAATTAGTGATGGCCGGATTGAATTCGTCGGATCCAAAGATCTGCAGATCTTTCATTTTTCGGTTCCTGATTCGGATCCAAAGACATGGAGCAAAATTGGATCTGGATCCTTGATTTTAAATTTTCGCGGCTTAGCAATCGAAGCGCCCTGTGAATGGATTGTAGTTGAGGTAGATATTGACGAGAAGAGGATGGGTAACTCAGGTCACGAAATTAGATGAAAATGTCCCCGTGCAAGAAGAAGCAAAATAAAGAAATGTGACTTTTTTCCCCATTACCCCGGTATCGCGAGAAAAAAATATGTAGGATATCACGCGGGTAGCCTACATTCGCCAGGATCAGGCAGAAAACAAGAGCTAGTGTACTGTGCGAAGTTCGATCCCTATCACAGTTTAATTTTTTCTTTCAGTCATTGCATCGAAAATGTTATCATCTTCAATTTCAAACCATTACATCTGAATACTCACTTTTGTTGTTTAAATTAAATTTACAAATGTACCATCGATAAATTAAGGATGGTCGGGTCGGATCCACGGGTCTTTCGTTTCATTTGCTACTGAAATCATATCCGAAGACAGTAAAAATTCAGATCCGGATCGGAGATTTTAAAATTTCGTGGCTTAGTGATCGATAGGCCCCATGAATGGAATGTAAGTATGGTAGAAACTGACAAGGAGAGGGTGTGTAACTCGGTCAAGAAATGAGAAGAATATTTTTTTTGTGCCACAAAAATGGAATAAAAAAAATACTTGTCGTGACTTTTTTCTCCATACGCCTGGATGCGCGAGAAAAAAATAAAGCCGAATGTCACACAGGTCGCCTACATTCGCCAGATTCACATGAACCTATGATAGCGTAGTTGTTAAAAATGAGGGCTAGTGTACTGTCGGTCGCGAGTTCGATCCTTAACACTGCCTATGAATACAGGCTATGCTGTATTCCTAGGGTGATGAAAGAAGGCAGTTAAAAAAAGTAGATTATCAGAGATTTCATGTCAATTTATAAGTTTAAAAAAAATAAAAAAATTTGGCGTTAGTGAAATGATTGGAAAAAATTTTTTATTGCATAATTAAATCGTGGAATCATTACGTTAACTTTCCCATGTATTTTTAGCAACGAATTTATAAATCTAGTTTAAACGATAGAAGTACAAAAAAGTCAGTATCCACACACAAAGGTTGGAAATTAAGGATGATAAATTTTTTGATTCAATGGCTGAAAGAAAAATTTTAAACAGCGATAAGAATTGAACTTCATTACCTGCAGTCCACTACCCCACTCTGCTATTGTCCGCTTACCTGATTTTGGAGAATACATGCTCCCCACATGTTATTCTACTTTTTTCTTGGAAACCCAAGCCAATGGAGAAAAAATCCAAGACTTTTTTAATTTTTGCTTCTAGTAGCATGAAAAACGGCTAATCTCAGTTCACGATCAGAGTTACGCAACCTCTCCTTAGGAGTATAAAATTCTCAAATTTCATTTTAAAGGTTATTATTAATGAGACACTGCAAAATTACTAGTTAAGCAGCTTGATATATTCTATAATTTTTTCTTCTTAAAAATGGAATCCCCGGATATTCCATAAATGGAATCTCTTGGCCGCATTAAAAGTTTTTTGTTTCTAAAAAAGAATTTGAAAGCATTCAAGGATTTGATTAATAATTGGAAAATAATTCCTTAATTAATGAAAATGAACTTATGTTTCTTTTAACTGTACTCTAAAGAATAGTTGTACAGGTTTCAAAAATGTATTGCATGACGAGTATGTGATAAGGAAGTTGATCTTTAAATTAGAAGTAATAAGATATAGTTATTGCATCCGTAAATCTTGATCCAGGAAAATATTATCCACATAGATGATAGGAAGTTGATTTTTTCTACAATAAATTCACTTTTTTTGGTAATTCTATTGTTGCTGTATTTATATATTTTTTTTAAATCTAAGTTTTGAAAATCAGAATTGAGTATCTGAAACTAAGAATCCAAAACCGAGATAAAGATCCGAAACCCAGGCAAGGATCCCGTTCCGGATCCGACAAAAAACCTGTATCCGTCCATCACTAGTTGTAATTGACCGCGTATTGCGGGTGCCTTTCATTTCCGGCTATCTTTGCTCTGTCCATTTTTCAAATAGTCGATTGTCGTCTGGTATTTACTGAGCTGCGAAGTAGACAGCGTTCTCTTACATGAGCAAAGTTAATACTATTGTACTAATGACGAATAATTTGCTGACTTAATGAAAACAATGTCCAAAGCATGAATGAAATCTTCTAAAACTTATACACCATATTATGATACAATTTACGAAAATGATATGAGGGCTCGCACCTCCAAAGGAGTTTGACTTTACTCATACCTATCAATCAGATTATCCTTAGAATGGCGGTATTTCATCACTTACTAGAATTGGATGTAATAAAATAAATCATAGAGTAGTCATTTTGACGACTGAATTAGAATAATTCACGGCAACTTTGAAACATCTAGGTCACTATTTTACCAGGTTTTAATGTGAAGCCTCTATTTTCAGAGTGTGAGTAGGTTTCAAACTGGTTTTCGCGCCAATTATTTCGGTACCGATTATTTTTGGCCTCAGTTCCGGTTCTAAGCTCAAGAACCGGTGGAAGCGAGAACCAAAGAACCAAACCCACCCATCCCTAATTATATCACTCGATTTGTATTTGAATAGCTAAATGGCGTGCGTCATTTGTTTTTCAACGTAAAGAAATACGAAAATGTAGTGATATAATCAAGTGAGTGATTATAGCCATGAGCTTAAATATTTCCATGAAAGAAGTGGCCGAAAATATTTATTTGGCAGTGGGAAAGAAGACTTCGCTCTTACACCAATGACAATGACAAAGGAAATGCAAAGCATTTTTTGCATTTTGACAAAATTTTGAGTGATCGAAAGGTACCTATAATAGCAGTTACTGTACATTTTTGGGAGCGCATACATAGAGGCAATGTAATTTAAGTTTATTCCAGTATTTTATTTCTGCATCTCCTTAAAGTAACAGTGAAGACAATAAGTGATACCTATCTTAGGGGAGAATTAGAAAAAGCGGGCATTGGAATATCTTATAAACATATATATGATACAGTAGAAACTCGATATTACGAAGTCAACAGGACTGGAAAAATCGACCATTCGTAATATCAAATATCGTATGAATGAGTATCCTTGACCAACATCAAGATGAAGCTATTTTTTTTACTGGAATATATGCACTCCCGCAGCGTAATTGCATGATTTAAGATGTTATAATTCATGAATGTATCTATAAATGTGTACTCATGTGAACATGGTTCATTAAGTTAAACACAGCTAATATGTTCCTTTTTTCCAATGAGTTAGAGGCAATCAAGCATCTTTGCAAAATTTTCGTGCCGTTTGGACTAGGCCTACAAAGCTTCATTAGAGCTTCTTTTTATGTTACTTTCATCTCTACTGGAAAACTTGTAACGTATGCGTGGGCGATGTATTCATATTTTTAAGCTAGTATTGACATATGCATACACAATGGAAGTGTGCGATTTGCAGGTTCATTAGCAACTATATGCTGCTCCGGATATAGAATTTCGAGGGATAAATTGCCGCTAAAAGAAAATCATATGATATACATCAGGTATTATAGATTAGGCCAAAATTAAACTAAAACAGTGAAAAGATTCTCTTACGGATGCTATGTCAATCATATATTTTGTACAAATAGTGATATGTCCAATTTCGAGAAATAACAGCCATAAGCATAATTACATGGTTATTTCCGAGACGAAGGCTCTGAAAGGAGTTCATCTTTGTTTACCTCCTTCCAAAAGTAGATGGTACAAACCACGCACTTTAACCGTGAAGGCATGATAATTTCCTTTACACCTCTTCAGCTACTAACAATGGCAACATAAATCCATAATTTGTTTTCCACTATACTCTGCGAAAGCTTCATTGTGGCTCTATTCAAATCAGGTCGCCTGCTATTCTTCCACTAAATTGCAGGCATAATTTAAAGATTCATTACACCTAAAAAATGTAAATTTTTTTGTGTATCGTTCTTTCCGTGCTTCTGATCAAGCAAGGAGATTTTCATAAGAGCATTGCAGCTTCAGTAACGGCCACGCACGAAGACTGAATCGTAAGTCTTACGTCTTCACCCATCACTTGGGAGGTTGATCCAGCTGGGATTCAAGGCCAAGGGATGTGTGCAGGCAAATAAACATCAAAAGAAGCACATCCTTACGCAGCATAGTCATATCTGATCTTCCTCCTGCTCTACCTCAACAGGCTATGCCTGCAGTGAGGGAGGACAAGACACTGGAGAGTGGTCTTTTATCATGAATCAAGATATGCCCACAAAACAATATTTGAAAATGTTCAGCCCGCGCACAGATTCCTTGCAAAAGGGAGCACTTCAGGGGTCCAAAAGTGGGCATGTGAGACCTGCTGAGCCAGCGGGGGACACTGCAAGAGCTGATTCTTTCGATGATGACTATTGTCAACCAGAATAATGAAGCCGTGGAGTAAGGTTGGGTAATCAGACTGAAATATGTAGGGAGAAAAACGCTTCTGTGTGTGATATACATGACTAAATTTGTCGCCCGAACGCCATAGTATCTCTTCCGATGCCTGTGAAAATGTTTTTGAGGCAATGTGTGCAGTAAACGATTACTGTACTAGGAATACCCCGTATAGATTTATGTTATGGGAAAATGGGTAGCAAAAAATGACAGGGATCACAAGAGGAAAATGATGGTTGTAGCTATTAGTTTCCTGCGGGTGAGTATATCTGTACTTGAGAAATTTATGTTTTTTTTTTCTTCTTGTTGGCAGAGCGAAAGTAGTTTTAGAAGGTTTGATGACATATTTTGTACTACTTCGCCTATGATTCAAAGTCATCCTAATGCATAATGTGCATGCCAACGATGAATGATTAGGAGCCTTACTCTGGCAAGGAGCATTTGAAAAATGCTGCCATGTTCCGTCATTATTCGTAAAAACTAGTAACTTTTTCACGTCGAGACCGAGACCATAGGTTCGTAATTTATAAACATCGTAATTTCGTAAAATCGAGTACTGTTAATGTATGTAGATACCCTTATGGTCAGGACCGAAGATTTTGCTTCGCAATATCAAAATATCGTACTTTTGATGATCGTAATTTCAAGTTTCCATTGTATTTGGAAGTGATTGTAAATGTTTTCTAGATGTTTTCTGATAATGTAGATATTTTGTGGCCGTTTAGTTAATATTTTGTCCTTCATTGGTCCATTGGAAATGCCTTAAATTACAATAAGCACAAGGTTAAATCAGCTGAATTACAAATCGGTTAGATGCTTTTATTTGTTTGTTGACGTCAGGAGTATAAGATATTTACCACCCTAAACGTTCTCAGAGAAATCTCGGTTTTATAAAAACAGGGATAATAATTTTAACAGAGATAACATAAAATGAAATAATGGGAAATTTAACCGTCATTGGTAAAACTGGCCCTTTCACTATTTTAAAATCTCCAGTAAATTCATCCTTAAGAGATAACACAGAATATCAAAAATGCTTACCTGAGTCTGTACAACATGATAAAAATGTGACGTCAAAGCTCTAGAAAGGCGAAGAACATTAGCATATTTCCGCTGAGTGTCCCGCACAAGCTCAATCTGGGCTTCAAGTTCTGAAACAAAGTTAAAATATGAATTAAATTAGGGCTGTGCGAGAAGGGATTTTTTAATTCAAGCGAGAATTTGAAAAAATCTTGAATCTCGAGCAAGATCCAGCGAGATTTGAGCACACTGAAATTGCAGTACAGACTTTAATCTATGTGCATACTAATTTTGTAATTATACAAATAAAGTTTACGCTTAGGAATTACAGAAGAGTCTTGATTTTATGTAACACCTTGGGACCCAAAAAGGTGTGTTATGTAAAAACAAATTATGTACAATCAAGATATTAGCGGATTTTGAAAAATATGCTAAAATTTCACAATGTATGAGAACACAATGAAGTTGAAACTATTTTCAATACAAAGAGATCATTAAAGCATACATATTACATTGTAGAACATAAAAATATTTTATTTGTGGTGGAGAGAACTTTGTACTTTGTTTTTATTTTTTTAAATTTAATATTACTATGTACATTTAGTTTTATATTACATTAAATATTACTAAACTTGAGATCAAACATACAATATAATTTCATTACATAATCATCCAACTTTTTGGCTTCTAAGGCAAAAGGACAGATTTAGCATTTAAACATGTGGCAATCAAGTGTAAATCAAGGGTGTTAATTATTAGAAAATCATGCATGTGGAAGAGTATGAATTAAACAGAGATAAAATTTGAAAATAAGGCTATTTAAAAAAGTTATCCAAGATAATTAAATAGAAAAGTACACCACTCAAATAAAGTTAAAAATTGCATTGCATAGCAAACAAAACTGCCTGGGTAAAATGAAAATGAAGAAAAACCCCTCTGAAAGTAAAATTTCATTTACAGAATTAAGTTTTAAAAAAATATTTTGCGATGCTTATTTTGCACTTTTTACCATTCCATTTTGAGTGGATTACTTTTTACATTTTTCTTAAATTATCTTTAAAATCATCATCAACTTCGTGAAGCAATGGGAAATTATGCAAATTATTTAATGCCTGGAGGATGTCTTCTTATTTGGGATGATGACCTCATCACTTTCATTTTCTTCATCATCACTCAGCACTTCATTTAAACATGTGGCAACCTAGTGTGTTTATGAAAAATTATTAGAACCCGCTGAAATATATCTGCAAAATCACTATGCATCGAATTAATGCATAAAAATGTCGTAACATTGTAACACTTTTTCGCACTTCTTAGAAAGCTGTCAGTTCATCTGTTTTGATGATGAAGATTCATTATTCTCATATTAAATTTCGTCTGTTAGATGGGATAACTAATACATCCAAGCAACATTTTGAATGGTAAAAGTTTGCATTCCGCCCTTTCTCAGCGAACTTAACTGTGCCCCACAAGTAGATTTTTCAATTCAAGCATAAGAATATCATTAATAACCAATGTAGATCTTTCCACGCTAGAGATTTAATGGCATGTCGACACGGCTCTGAAGCTAAGCGAGACGCAAGCAAACAAAAAAGTGTTGGCTGCGGAAGCCCTGAAAAGGTGGCCCAACTCCTCCATTAGTGAAGGCCACCTAGGGCGGAAGCGAAGCTGGGTAGGGGTAGACACTGATAAGGCGGAGAGATCTTCTCGGGTTATTCACTTCTCTTTCTCGCTGAATGAGTCACTCCCAGATTAATTTTGTCGTGACCAGGAATAAGAGATGAAGAACTCTTCTTGGGTGAGGGGGGTCTTTTGGATATATAACGATAAAGTAAAGGTGGGACGAATCCTAAATTTTCTCGAATCGGTACCCGAATCCTAAGAGGTTCTTGAATACCTCGAATCCTACACATAAAGTTGATAATAACAGAAAAGAAAAGACTTAAGCAGCTTCTTAAGTTTGTTTTTCAATGAAAAAAAAATTTAAGAATAGTTTTCAAAAAATACAACTCTTTATTGCAATAATACAAATAAGATTTGAAGAGCTAACATAGATAAGTAATAAACATGACACACAAAATTTTTTGCATGAAATGAAAGCATTTGAAAGTTATAGGAAGCATAGCGATGATATGTTTCCAAAAAGTTATTAAACTGATACTGAATTACATGTTTAAAAACGATATCTTTTTTCCAATATTGTGGCGTCTTCAAGACTCATTCACAGTGATAGACGAGCTGCTTGCAGGAGACAATTCCTCATGTGTTAAACATTGTATTGCATTGTATGCAGGGGGACACGGGGAAATATATTAACTAGATTACATATGGTTGGGACAAGATTAGGAACAGTGTGAAAAAATTGCAGTTGTAAATCGGAGAAAATATCAGGAATTAGTTTACAGGTGTATGAGGAAAGATGCAGAAAACTAAGCAGTATTGTGCAGTAGACACAAGAGTGGTCAAGACATATTGGGTGTTGGCACAAACTATGGAGGGAATTGAGGAAATAGAAAGATTTAAACACAGCAAGGCGAAATAAAATTTAAAGAAACAAGCAATAGACTTAGGAGGGGTATGAAGGGTGTGAGAGAAAAGTAGCAAAAAGGTCAATGTAAATAGGTTGAGAGGTTCCGGAGAGAGGGAGAAATAGGTGCCCTGTACTCAAAGGTTAGAAGGTTATTCAGCAGCAAGAAGTGGAATACGATACTGTGCATTAGTGTTAAGTCAGGAGAGCTGCTGATAGAACTTACAAGAGATTCAGCAATGATGGTAATGAATACGTGACAAGAACTGCATGACACTAACAATAGGCAAGGGAACTTGGGAATAGAAGAGAAGGATATAGATAAGGATGAACTGGGACCAGGAGTCCAGCCATGCTAGTAAGTTAGGGCTGAATGCTGAATGCTGAAAAGCATACACTTCTTAAATAAAAAAAAAATTCTTCACCTATGCGACAGCATCAGCTGATCCGCGAGTTATGCCACCCAGACAACAATCGAGACAAATATTACGTACGTGTACTGTAATTTCTCGCGGCATTACAATTCCACAGATGACTGAGGTCACGATAATTGGCGGTACATTTGTCTTTCACGGTGCGTTGAGTCCATCCACCAGTTATGCAACCAGGATGACAATCACGGCAAAATCATCTCGTAAAATGCAAATGGCGAACCATTCAAAAATTTGATAGCGTAAATAAAGGGAAGATGTTATTTGCGGTCATATGAAAATTATTAGGACTTGAAGGAAAAGTCGTTAGTGGCGGGAAAACGTAAATTGCAGGGTCGTAAAAGCAAGATTTAACCTTATTTGTAATGAACGTTTTTATCGGTCAAAACTAATCTGTTTTAAGTAATTACTTAACACTTTGAACGCGGCACCATTTTTTGAGTTACCTATCCGGTGACTGAAATTTGGTTTACTAATTTTCCGATAGATTTCAACGCTAAAAGTCGTTATTTAGTGATTAAAAATTTGTAATATGAAAATTGTAATTTATATAACTTTTTTAAAAAATGACGGGAATCCCCGTCACGAGTCACCGGCATGATCCTGTAGTGCGTGTTGCATAGATATCTCCCGTTCCTTTCTGGCGTACTTTTCGCATTAGGTCTCTGTATTTTTTAATATTTCCATATTATTTCATAAGGCCTATAATTACATTCAAATGATGAATTTTAGCAATTATTAGGGATGTGCGAGTAGCACTTTTTGACCTCGAGTCGAGTATCGAGTCGAGTTGTAAAGTACTCGCGAGTATCGAGTCGAGTCGAGTTTGTACATTATTGTACATGAGTGAAGAGACCCAGTTCTTACTTAAGTCATCGCAATTAAAGTTAGCCAGTAATCTGACTATCAAACGGCAGGTCTACCTACCTAATGCATAGTTATAAACAGTCAAATTAATATGGCACATAGCGCAGGCCAAAAGACATAATGGAAATTTTCCGGTAGCTCTCGAAATAAGAAAATTACCTTCATTCCTAGGATTACCTACTCAAAAATGTGTAAATTAGCTTGCAGTACGGTACCTAGAGTGTACTTAGGCATAATATGAGGCCTATATGAGTGACATTCCCTATTAACTTGTAATGAAAGTAAGCCAGGAAGCAAAATATTTTTTCTTAAGGAATACATAAGCCTAATTAGAAGAGCATTCCTTGTATTTCGCATTCCTATGTATTTATTTTCAGAGCTAAATGCTTTCTCGGTGATGTCGTGTATGCCGGGGTTAGTCCAACAGTACAGTGAATTTCATACAATATGCCTTATTTGTGCAGTAAATTTGATAAGCTCGCGCCTCAAATTTATGATTGGCCGTTAATTACATAGTTTTTAACATATAATTTTCTTCCTCTTCCAATTAATGGCACCATCTCTTCAAAATCGGTGATTTCTGCCTAAACATGATAGAACTTAGAATCATAAAAAGGACCTGGGTCAATCACCCCCATTTGCACAATGCATGAACACCGAATATCAGCACGGGTTATTTCCAATATCCATTAATGCAAGTTAATAATGTTTGAACAATGAATTTTCATTCACGGATGAATGTGAGCAGGTACATGAATTTTGTATAAAGTCCTGTGGATTAAAGTTTTCAATTTCTAAGGAAATATATTTGAACAAAAATTTGTTATAGATAATTATCTACAGATATTTATAATTATCTATCTTAAGATATGACTAGGAAGTTGAAATTAATGATGTAATTAATAATCCTAAATAGGAAATAAAAAATGGAATAGTAAAACTTATAAGTTTTATACGATACCTATATCATCCATAATGCCCTTACAATAGGATGCCTACCATCCGTTACAAAATTTCCTTCACCCGTGAGTTTGAAGACCAATATCTCCAAGATGGCTACAGCAATTCTAAAATAAAGTATATCAAATTAAAGCTTGTTTATTTCTACGTTTACTGGTAGTATTAAAATATTTTTACAATTTTTTTTATTGAAGTACGTGTTTAAGAACGGATTTTTAGCGAATTTTTTTTTTTTTATACCGGATGGATCCATCGAATTCGGGCATCGTAAGAACAACACAGATCGAGATATCAAACTTAACTTTTCATATATTGTAGCTAAGGGCTTTGTTAATAGTTATACGAAGTTTCATACTATTACGTTCATCAATATTTTTGTTATTGATGAATTTGTCAGACTGCGTTATTTTCCGTCCCGCACGCTTTCCGTTCCGGAAATCACCGTTTGGACCTTTCTCTTGCTCTCGAGTCATTAATATGCATCCACTTATGAAATCTCAGTAGAATTCGTTGATTATTTGATATCGATATATATTTATTTTCGGCTATAAAAGCACGCTCGAATGTCCAGAGCATGCCTGGAAAGGTAGCGCGCGCGTGGAATCATCTGCTGCAAGGAGATCGCCTATCGCTGTGAATGAGTCATGAGGACTCGACAATAGCGGAAAAAAGTATCGCCTTTAAGAATGCAAGTCAGTGTCATTTTAAGAACTGACGGTATCTTTGGAAGCATACCGTCATTATGCCTCCTCGCGCAAAGATTTTGGAGTCGGAGTTGAAGATAATTTAAAATGCAATTTGTTTCTTTCGTCGAGAAGCCGAGAAATGTGGGGACAAAAGCTATCTCTCTTATCGCTGATTTTATTTTGGTGAATACTGCAACTTATAAAATTTTATTCAAGCATAGGCAAGGATATTTTTCCTGTGCATACTAGAGAAATTTTCTCGCGTGGTGTTTGATGCGCGCGGTAGTTTCTACCTACGGTAGCTTACAACTTGACAACCTCGAGCAGCTTATCTCTCCAGGCCAAAAGTCCTGTCGCGTGGTCCTCGCCTTCCGAAATAAATATATACACGTTGAAAGCATATCTAATTCTCCCAATTTGTTAAGTCATTTTACACGTTCTTAGTTTTCAAACACGAAGAATACCATCAAAACGAACTAAATTTCCGGCTTCCGCATGCTGAGATAGCGCATTTTAAAATATTATTCGTTACGTAATTAGTAACTGAGTAATCTATTTTAAACTTTGTTTAGTCTAAGATAAATATATGTTCCATATCTTATGCGAAGAAAAGAGAAGTGGCTTTTCATGTGTATCTTCAAGTGGGCGTCAAACTTGCTTCCCGCGACTTGAATAATATCCGGCGTTTTTATCTGTCTCAGTCGAAAAATTAATTAATATAACAAGCTAAAAATATATTTTTGACATTATTAATCGTATAAACAAACAAGGATTAGTTCGATATACTTTATTTTAAAATTGAACTACTCATTATTGTGTTCTATACCTTCAAACTCAGGGGATGGAATTTTACAACGGACACTTGCTTTGAGCTCGAATATAGTCCCCCACCCCAGACTTTTTCCGCGAATATTTCGGCCAAAAAGGGGGGCTAGCTATATTCGGAGGAATACGGTACATTGCGGTTTCATGGACCGTGTAACCACCGATTCATCCATTCGTTCACGCAAACGTACATTGATCCGTTCACGTAAACGTACATGAAACCATTCACGCAAATGTAAATGAACGTACGTAAGTACATGTTCGTACGTGTTATCTACCGTGTAACCAGAGATTTACTCGATTTTGATGATAGCGCTTCCTGTCGGCAGATTTCTGAACCTATTGGCCTTCGCGGCTCCGTCGACAAAAACTACTCGACTCGACTCGACTTTCGTAAAAATACTCGAGTGCTCGAGTCGAGTACCAACTACTCGACTCGACTCGAATTTTCGAGTACTCGCACATCCCTAGCAATTATGAATGTGGAAATTGATAAAAGGAACAATACTCTGGTCGTGGGTTTTCCTTACACATTCATAAAACGACTAACATTTGTGTCTATGAGAGAACTAATTTCTACATTTAAAAATTTGTACTACCTCTTTCAACACCTTCATTATTAGTTAGTTATATACCTGCTTTAAAATTTCTAAACCGAAATACACCGCCATGTCTTCTAATTACCTACCTTTCTTGAATATAGTAATAGGTTTAGCTTACGTATTTATCAAAAGAAGAATGAATTCAACCAGAAATAACAAAAGTCACACGCATTTTTATAATAATTTTTACATAAGAGGCAGAGACTCTTTTATTTTTAACTGGTTGACTCTAAAACTAGAAAAAGCACATGCATTACAAAAGTTTAACTAATATTAAATATATATTTTAACATAAATTTCCGCTACCTACGCTTTCAATGCAAAAAGATGAATGACCTATTCAAAGAATCAACATGTATTTTCGATGCATATTATGTAGGAAATCATTTTTAAAATGAGTATCACTTTTTTCTAAATCAACGTTTATTTATTTTAAAACAACTTTTATCTTTTTACACAATTAATTTATATACATCTTATATCTTTATGATATTCCACAAAACATAGAATGAGACACAAGGGAGGGCAGCCATCGCACTCCGGACAGTAAAAACTTGTTTCATTTGTCCCTTTCCATAGCACTCCCGGCATCTTTTTTGGAGTGTTCTTTTCCTATTATTTTTCTCATTTGAACTAAGCATGAGTGGGAAATGTTTCTATAAGCCCTTGATCCTTGGAGTAGGCGAAGGATAAGGTCGAGGAGTAGGTGTGGAAGAAGAGGGTTGGAGTACGGATTTTATTGCGGTGAGTTCGAAAGAGTAGAGAGATACCTTAGGGTGAGATTTTAAGTAAAGGAAATTACTGTTTACAAGGAGGAGGTGGAAAATGTGGATGCCCAACTTCCGATACCATTTAACTGTCTTCCTCTCTATTGGATAGTAAGACATCATTTTATGCAAAGATCAATGCCACCCAATGACTTGTATTCAGCAACAGCCTCCGGTTTGGCAATGGAGTAACCTCCTCGCCGGCGAGGGAAATTGACCATTTGACTCCCATATTGAGAGGTGATCATCAGAACATCCCTCCTGTCTCTCCACTTAACTACACAAACGCCATCAGAATTGAATGCATCCGCTACTTCAACCCTTTTTACTTTTGTGCATAGGACAGAAGAGGGATTCCCCTTCCGGTTAGATCGGAGAGTGCCGGTACAATAGGTCCTCCGTTTCAATAGGTTGTGCGCCAGGTTTACACTTTTGTAGTAATTGCCCTTAAGCAATAAATATCTGGCATCAAGCCCTGCTTCCATTAATTTATTCACAACAGTGTTCACATGACCTTGGCCTCCTACATCAACATAAGAAGATCCAGTGCAGACGATAATTCTACAAACTAAATCAGAAGGTTTGGTAAGCATGTAGAGTTTTATTCCATATTTATGCTTCTTCCCCTTAAAAAAATACGGAATATTAATCCAAAGGATCATGGACTCATCGATTAAAAGTTTTGGGGTTGGAGTTACTATTGCGTCCATGCGTGAATGAAAGGCGTCAACAAGGGGTTGAATTTTAAAAAGTCTGTCAGAGGGTGACGGTTTATCTTGTTCGGGATTTTGGGGTTGTGGAGGTATCACAAATATATCCATCAACCTGCCACGACTCATGTAAGGTCGAAAACATTGAAAATTGATCAAGGAATCTATACTCCAATAATCCGACATCCTACTCAGAGGAATGGTTCCCATGTGGTATAATAATCCAAGAAATGTAAAAAATTACTCAGGCCCAAATGCTTCCATTTCAGAATTCCAGCTTTTGGAGCTAAATTTCCTCGCATTAGTGTGTCAGCAAAGTTGTTAGTCTCTGTCACTGTTATGTGTATAATATTGTAATGTTATCAGCCTTTCTTCCATAATGTACAGTTCTCTTTTGATTAAAACTTAAGTGTGGCGGCACAACCATGCTCACTGCCTTGCGCCTGGAATTATGGCAGTTTAAATTCTCAGTGAACCCTACCTCGTCATTTAAGGCACGCACTCCTACCTCAGCTCTCCATGAAGGGGCTGTTCACACCACAATATTGACAGGGTGAGTGATGCCGTCAGGAAATGTGGGCGGGTTATGTTGATGGCATAAGGATTATGACAGCCGGGGAGTTAGGGTTTATTGTTTGTGGGGGGGAAAAGGGTATGGTTGTGGAGAACAAGGTCCCAGTTGTGGGCGTATCTTTATCTGTCTTGCTGAGCTTGAAAGGAGGAGGGGGTGGCAGAATGGCATCATGGATTGTCTGTGACGTTCCTTCCTCTTCTTCTGGGCAACCCTGGGGGGAGGTTGATTGGAACTGCTTTGGGTGCTGAGTGAAATAGGTCTCTGGACAATTTTTTAAATGGTATTGATAAACTATTTTGAAAATTTGTAATAGCACTAATACAGCTATGCAATTTGAAAACGTTTATTTCATGTATTTTTCCAGAAATAACGAAATTAAGTATGCATTTTTGGCCTGGGAACATGCCCACTTTTAAACATATTGTGATTGGCCCACTGAAATGTGACGCCAGCTCCTGCAAAATGGCGACTGAACTGGAGCCGTTTGAGTGGCAGTGAACATTGTTTCATCTTTTGCAGTTCGATTTGATTCCTCTAGTGGGGTTAAGGAAGGCTAAAAAGACTTCTTAATTACAGTAGAAGCCCAGTATAGTGAGTACGGCTTATTGCGAGAATCACGTTATAGTGAGTGATTGTCTGTGTACCGCCAAAAGGCCTATATTTTACATGTAAAATAAAGCGGATATAGCGAGGCCATCAAATTTCCTTCCACGGTACACGCTCGGTATTACGACAGATATCTCTCGAGAGCCATGCACTGCCTAGCAAAAATAAACTATTGTGTTTTGTATTATCTGCAAATAAACCTAAAAATACAAGATGTGTGCAATATCTACAACACCTAAAGCCAGTTATGTCCAAACATTAGCGATTTACGGCCTTCAGTATGCTCTGCGCGCTCCCATTTTACGTTCTTCTTTTGTTAGGCCCAGTCATCAGTGGGAGGGGAGTGGGTGGACGACGAGCAAGATGAGAGTAAGAGAGGGAGTTAGGTCTAGGCATGGGCGATATTGACAATTCAATATCGGGATACAATAATTTTAGCATATCGTAAGGTGGCGGTAACGATAAATCATATCGTGACGATAAATATCGCTATAAATATCGTGATAAAATATCATGATATCACGTCCCGTTAAAATATCATTATATCGCGCCCCGATAAAATATCACGATATATTATCACGATAAAGATCGTAATATTGCGCTAGTTCAAATGCAGCGTAATCGCACCCAATGAATTATCGTGAAATGCACCAGTTAATCGTGTCGGAAAAAGACAGCCGTTGAGTTGGCCTTCGCTTAAGCTGGAGCAAGTACATTTGAAAACTTAATACTCTGCTATCTGCTAATTCAAATTCTCAGCAGTTCTCTCACACTCTCTCTTTCAATTTCAGTGGTCGGATAGTTGACGTACTTGTGTGGACAGATAGGTGATGTACTTGCTCCAGCTTAAGTGAAGGACAACCCAACGGCTGTCTCTTTCCAACACGATAAACCGGCACAATATCCTGATAAGTCATCGGGCACGATTACGCGATATTTGAACGATTGCAATATTACGTTCTTTTATCGTGCTATTTATCGGGATAATATATCATGATATTTTATCGGGGCACGATATCGTGATATTTTATCGGGATGCGAATTCATGTTACTTTATCGCGATATTTATGGTTTCCCGATAAAATATCGGGGCACAATAACACGATATTTATCGAGCAACGATATATCGTCAATTTTAAAAACTCAAAATCAACTGATCGACATACCGGTTAACATTCAAAAACTCGACAAAGCTGATAATAACGTCATGACATTCGCAAAATTATCCAAAAACTTCCACAGAAGACCTAACATTTTAATTCTGACTAGTTATGCTCCCTTTACAACTTTCTTTGGCGACGGGAAAATAGAAGAACTGGAAGAAAAACACCGAAACTAGGGGAATTAATGTTTTATATAATGGAAAATGTCTTGTTTCTTTCATGAAATATGTTGATATTCTACCAGATTGTGCCTGAAATGACTTTATTGCCTTTTACCTTCGTCAAATACCACGAAAACAAAAGAAAAACTGTAAATACGAATGACTATGAGAATTAGGTGGATTTTTTCAACACATTCGGATATAACGAGCGCTCGATTTAGCGAGTGACTTCCGAGGGATTATGAGCACTCGTTATACCGGGATTACACTGTATTTAGATTCAATGAAGCCTGGATTTGTAAAAGTCGATGCAAGAAATTTGTAAAAGTCGATGCAAGAAATTTGCCAAAGGTTTCAACGTTAGCCATGTTTACATACATATCTCACAACAGTAGCAACATTCAAGCTGAAAGTCGGGGAGTGAAGATGGCAAGGTAAAAGCATTTTAACTTTCAGAAATGAATGTTTGCCTGTTAACTGTGTTACCCCTAATATTTGTCACATAGTTAATCATATCTCAAAAAAGTTTTTGTGTTAGGGTTGGACGGGAAGAATACGGCGATGACGCCGTCGGCTATGTGTAACTTAGGCACAAGAAAGATGTTTGCATTGTTCGTGCCTGTGTTTGCCCCGAGCATAAAGTAAGAGCCAAGGTATATGCTGTGGAAGCACAACTATTGTTGAATGTTAATGAAGGCGAGGTAATAAGCCTTTCATGTAAGGATTGCACAGCAAGTTTAGGTATGCAAAAAATACGAGTATTATGTATATCTAAATTTTCTGCACTCATTGAACAATTTCTTATTAACGACTTAGGCCTCCTTAATAATTTAAGAAAATTCTTTGCTAAGCTTTTCATTAGGGCTTCAAAGTACTGAAATTGTTGCCTATGTTGCAGGGGCCATATTCTAATAAGCTAGGTATGGTTTCATATAATGCACAAATTATTTTGAAGGGTATAAGCTTATAAAGACATTCGATTATATATTATGAAAACAGTGAAATGCTGTCATAAATTATACCTATATTTGCTCCTACATTTCTCTTAATTCCTCTGCAGGTGGATATAAGGATTCACATGCTCTTCTCACTTGGCTGCACAGACGGAGTGAAGAGAAGGCTTGTACATCAGTAGCTTGCTATTGGAAGAAAACTAAACTTGCCGCTGTTGGGGTAGTAGCATGGATCCACAATGCACATGTTTGCCTGTTTGTGATAATGGCATTAATTGTTAACCATGTTTTTAGCCGAAAAATGTTGCAAGGACAATGTTTAAGAACGTTTTTAAGGCTAAAAGAAAAGTCAAGGGTTCATATTACTTTTTTCCGAAGCCCCCATAACCTTTTGGTCATAGCTGAAAATTTTCATTGGAAATAATTCAGAAATGGATGAGATAGCATTTTTGGAGTAAAACAGTGCACCTTGAGAAGTGTGCATCATGAATGGAAGAAATTCAGAAGTCTCCTAAAGTTTGAGAGGCTGTAACTGAAAAACTACTTGGACTAGGTGAAAAAAATTTGTGCTTTTTTCTTACATTGGTGAAGGTATATGTATTATTACATTATATGTACCAAGTTTTGTCAAAATAAGTCGGTGGGTGGCATGGTGTGGTTGAATTGACATGGAATGACCCTATAATATTTCATGAGGTTTTGACAGGTAATAACTAGAGATCCGTGAAATTCGTGAGACGCGATATCGTGAAATAATGCGAAATCAGAAAATAAAATGAAATTTAGCCTTTTTCGCAAATTTTACGTGAATGAGAGAGTCATAATCGATTTAAGTCTAAGCCTTCATTGTTTAACGCTGATGACGTTCATTCGCTCTATCTCATTACGATTCAAAGGTCAATTGGCTTGTTTTGTCTCGCGCATATCGTATTCGCGTAATATCGCACACTGTAGTGATGTCTCCGCCGGAATTTGCCGTTAAATTAATCACCGCCTCTCTCTTCGATTCACATTTATCAATCCTGAAATTCTCGGAAATATCTAGAATGATGCGCTTTCTCTCCTGAAGAATTAGATATTCTGAATCAATAATGTGCTGAACACGGCCGCGGAAGAGCGGAAATAGAAGCTCACGCGCCCGGCACGCGTCAATGCCAAGCAGTGATTCCGGTGACTCACCACGACGCAGTAGACAACTAGTTGCAGGAAAACCTTTAGTGTGGGCCTAATGTAACAATTTTGTAGACTTAAACACGGCCGCTGGACGGGAACGAAAGCACTAACAGTTGAGGCAAGGGGGGAAGTAACAGAAAAGATAGGAGAGGGGGTGCTACTTATTAGCGGTTGATCGTCAGATAATCGGCGCTCCACTGAGCTTCAATGCAAAAAAAAAATCATTTCAACACACCCCAGGTTCAAGTTTCTTTGTTCCCGATTGTGTTTAGTTATGCGTGCCTCTTTCACTGCCTTTCTTGTTATGTAAAATGCTTAATAAAAGTATAAGCATTCACAAAATGTGTACCAAAAATAGTAAAACGCCTAGAAATGTGCAAAAATTGTAACATTATAATAACACCGCCAAGATTTTCTATAATACCGAAATCACTTAGTTTTATAACAAATTTTAGCAAAAAATAAAACCACTTTCACGGACCTCTAGTAATAACCCAAACAATCCCTTTATATTTTAGCCCTTTCCTTTACATGTCATGTACTAATTACTTCCATAAATAGCCTAAATTACTGGCTTTATTCTATCTTATCTTCAACTGGTACAGCCTGCTCTGAAAATGACTTACAGGCTTAGTTGTGTTTAAAAATATTTACCTACCCCTTACCATATTTAGTGATAACTTATGCAGAAATAACATCCACCACCTTCTATGTACGTCTCTCACATTTCATTTTATTTAATCAATGGCTGGGAACATGAAAGTATCACAACTACAGCAAAAACTGAAACGTAAGTACTAATTTTAACCCAGTATCAAAGAGCTCCTTATCCTCAAACACAACCATTCCCATTTCACCGCATGCCAATGTTCATACGAGCTGTATTTGCCACTGACTATTGAATCCTTCAACTCCCACATTCAATCCAATGTTTAATTCAAGGATCAAGCAGCACCTATTTCAGAAATACCCACTGCTGTACAGACTACATTAATCTCAGCTCTATTTTGTGCCATCCTTAGTTGATACTATGCTTACAGTGATCCTTCCAACCAACTACAACATAGAACCAACAATGAAGGGGCAATAGAAATTTTCTTCACACCTACTTATGAATGGAATTGAGAACTGCCCCATTAGGTACTGTTTAAGGAGGCTCCACCGAATTAAGAAGTAGATGTCATTTTTGTGAAAATTTCAGGACACATCAATTTTCGGCCCTTCTATCGATTGGCAATAAAATAATGAGGCCTTTCCATCACATATTTGAAGAAAAAAGACGCTGAAAATCAGCTATTTTATATGTGGTTATATAGCAGAGCATGCTCTTGCATTAAAATTTGCAGATTAATAATGTAAAGGAAAATGTCATTTTGACGAAAAACTAATGTAAGATGCACAGTTTTGTGTATAATTTAGCATTGTAAAAAAGTGTTCGCCTTACCATACTTGTTTAATTGATATTAATGTTTGCTCAAAAAAAAAAGCAGAAAATCCTTGGCTACATGAAAGTTGTACTACAGCATGTTGTTATCATTGGCAACGATACTTGTGATGGAACGTGCTTAAGAGCCTATTTACTAACTTAATTTAGAAATTTACCTTACCAAGATCATTCTTATATTTTTTATGCAATTTAAAAATTTCATTGGTCAATGACATGGTGTAATTAATACCAATGGTTCCAAATGGTAGCAGTGTTATTGTTGCCAGACAATTTTCAAAAATATGAATATCAATGAATTCAAAACAAAGAGTTGTATTTGCAAGGGCATAGTTTAAAAGTAAATAAGAAAATATTTAACCTATTTTAGAATACGTATTAGTGGGATTGAGCACGTATTCTCATTTTGTAAATTAAACGTGGAAACAACATGTGCCATGTTCCGAAGTCAAAATGAGTTAAAAGAGCTAGTAAAAAATAGAATGCCAATACAATGTGCTATGTAATAACATAATCATACAATTATTGTGTATGCGTTATCACCCTATAGATGATTTTCCACATAGATATTTTTCTGGATCTGTATTTATTCATCAAATAACATAGCTCTATTATAGGATTTTGAATCGCGGAGTCATGGTGGAACCTCCTTAAGTAGGCTGATATCATCAGCCCCTTAAAAAAATACTATTAAAAACTTATTCTCTCATGAGAATATCCCATCAAAATTTAACATCAGCACAATGTATCCTATTTATAATAATGGAGATGAACATATGACGGTCAACTACAATAAAAGATTTTCAAAACATGTGATAAAAACCAGGTGGTATGGATTCAATCCAAAATCCGAGAGCCACAATCCATCCAGTGGTATGTATGCAATGCATTTATTTCCTAAGTCCATTTTTAAATTCTTTTTACTACCTGACAAATTCAACATTAACTCTCATTTATTCTCGGAAAAACACTGCCCATGATATGCTGCAGATATAGTTCCAGGCAGCATATAATAAAACATGGCTATCTGGATATAAAATAGCATACAACACAATAAAAACAAATAGCATACATAACATGTATTCTATAAAATGGCATAAATAACAAAATGCAGCAGGTCAGAAAATTCCCAACATTAATATCTAGTGGTACAAAAGTAAGAGCTACAATTCCTTAACGCAATTAGTAGTGCAAAAGTAGTTTGAATGGACCTACACTTTCCGGTATATTTTTAATCTACATTTGCTTACCAAGTTTACAGAAAGCCTAAAGTTTACCTCAGAAACCATTCTACAATTACACTAAATTCCTTTTAATAAATAATCTAATTCAATATGTCTTGACGGTAAAAAAATGACAACTTGGTATGTATAGGTATAGCCATTTCTACAGGTATTTTCATATAATTTATAATAGGCGAGCTTTTACCAAAATTTGCACACCACACATTGATCCCTTTGCATTTACTTAACCGGCATCACTGAAATCAAATGCTACTGAAAGGGAGGATCATACTAACCAGCATCAACAGTGCGAGCTGTCTTCCCAAGTTTCTCAAACACCATCTGACGAGTACATTTATAGGTTGAAATGCTCCAGTTTCTCAAAGACTCCATCCGAGATTGGGCAGAAGGAGAGGCAAGGGTCCTCGGAAGTTGATTTGCAGCATTCTGTCCAGTAGGAGACGTCGCACTACTTCCACTGCTTCGCGGTGTAGTAGGAGCTGATTGCCGTGTAGTAGATGATGATAGAGGGAGGGTGGGAGCCCATCCCATGCATTCACCATCATCTCTTTTCCGATTACTGCTTCCCCCATTCACAGGTGATGATAGAGATACAGGGTACAAACTAGGACTAGGAGAATTTGCTTCACCAGCATTGGGTGCTCCTGTTGGAGTACTGCCTGCACTAGAAGTTGGAAACGGTGGAGGCCCTTGTGGTGGTAGGGGCACAGCTAAAGAAGAGAGAAAATAATCACTTTCTTTCCTGCCGCATAACATACATGCTGATAAACTATAGCAGTTTTTACGACTGTAAACTAGAGGTCGGGTGGGTTAATTGCTCCTGGAAAGCCGCATGCAACCCACTGCTCTCTTGAATATGGCTCCTAACCAACACAGTTCAGAATTAGGATGAGGTAGTGATTTCAATTTTATAACTTTTATAACTTACTGAAAAATTTTTGCCCGAAATAGGAAGAACAGAGGCTGTTCTGGCTCAAGTTCTTGAGAGCATTCTTCTAGATAAATTGTCTCCCTCTGTAGGTAGAATTTTAATCAGTGAGCAACATGATTTTTCTAATGGCCCACTACAACCCATCACCTGTTATTTCATAACTTTGCAACTCAAGCCTTGGAACAGCAGAGTCAAGTAGATAAAGTTTATACTGACTTCTCCAAAGCATTTGACACAGTTAATCATCAAATACTTTTGTCTAAATTAGAGGCCTATTGTATACATGGGAATGTTCTGACCTTGATTAAGAGCTACCTAGCAAACAGAAAATTGTTAGTTAAATTGGTTGACTCCACTTCTTTTACCTTTACTGCTACTTCAGACATTCCTCAGGGGTCTCATTTAGGTCCCCTACTGTTTCTCTTATTCATTAATAATACTGGTGAACATTTAAGCCCTATTAAATATTTGTTGTATGCTGATGATTTAAAGATATTTCACCCTATTGATAATTTCAGTGATTGTGTTGAATTACAAGAATGTTTAAGTAGGCTCGTCGGATGGTGCAATATAAACTTCATGGACTTAAATATAAAAAATGCAGTATAGTAACTTATCATAAAAAAAGACTCCCATAAAATATGATTATATTCTTTGTGATAGTGTGTTAAATAGAGTCCAACACATTTCTGACTCAGGGGTTCTTTTTGATAACAAAATGAGTTTTCATCAACATATACAGTTTATAGCAACAAAGGCATGTAGGATGCTGGGTTTCACCTCTCGTGTCACAATGGACTTCACCGACGTTAACTGCATTAAACTATTATACATATCATTGATGAGATCCATCTTGGAATATTGTTCTATATATTGGAATACCTACATACTATACCAAGTATAATGAGCTTCAATTGGAAAAATTCAAAGCAAGTTCCTAAGAATTATTTCATTTAAATTTAATTTGGAAAGGAACAGTGGTGAATATGAGGGGCAAGTGAATTGCTTAACTTGCCACTTCTCTCCTATAGGAGGAAGCAATTAGGATTAACATTTTCATATACCACCTTAAATGGAAATGTTAAATATTCTGAACTGCTCTCTCTCATAAATTTTAATCGTCCAATAGCCTCACTAGAAACCCTGATCTTTTCAACATACCCTACTTACTACGAAATACTTTTTTATGTACCCCTATATTGAATACTGAGAGAGACTGTTCTCTTGGTATTCTAAGTTCTCTCTAAGTTCTACACTGACACAGATTATTGTAATACATCTGTTTATATGTTTAACAAATATGTTAGGTCTAATGTTACATAATATTGTTATTATATTGTACTGCAGAATTTATTTTCTTGTTTCATTCCATATTTGTACGTAGCATTATTTTGCATCCAGTCACACGATAATTTAATGTAATTTTTATGTTTAAAATTGCTTAAGACTTTAAAGTATTTAACTTACTGTGCCTTATGATTTTTATCTCAACTCTTTGTATAATTTAAGAATTCAGTATGTTGTATTTAGGTATGTTTTTTATATTTATATATCACAACTTGTTATAAATCTTGTTTTTATTTACACATGCAAATGGGCTCTGCCCGTGAATAACTTATTATCATTAAGCCATGCAATACCATAATGAGAATTTCTTAAGTACCGAAATAAATTTTTGCGGAAACTATATTGCGGCTCCCTATACTTTGAGATATATCTATATTGAATGCATATTAAAGATTGGCCACTCCTTGTAAACAAATGATCAGTCAACAATTCGAAACGAAGTACAATAAAGTCACATATAACAGCGACTAGACATTCCTCACTGTATTAGCACACACTTTCCCATATACCTGGTGACTAACGCTAGGAATCTTGAATTTATTCTGACATAAATGCAATTTCACCCAACGACACTTCCTTAATGCTAAAATGTATGCCCACAAGGAAAGTGTGACTGATTTTTAAAATATCAAAAGCCTACGTCTCGTGGTAGAGCCATGAACCCTTATAGGTGCGATTTTCCGTAGGAGAGAAATTGAGCGGGTACCCTGGCAGCTATGGCAAATAACGAATTAACTAAAAAATCATATAAGCAAATTATTGCTAGTGTTTTCGACGCCAGGATACTCATAATGAAACAAACGCGATTACAAATAAACTGATGTATACATTGTTGTTCGGCGAAAAAGATAATTAAAATATATCTAACCAGTGGTTGACGACAGAGACAAACTCATAGGATGCTGGATAGACGGCTGTCTCTGAGGAGAGGATATAGGCGAAGACACCGAATTAACACCTCTGTCATTCACTAAATTGTCAGCACTATCATCCTCCGATGTAGCATCACTTCTAGGTGGAGGCATTGTGGACTGAGACATGTCTAACCTCCTAAAAGGTCTCCTGATCAGCACACCTGAACCACGAAGGATTACAGTTAAGGAAGAAAAAAAATATTATTAACAGGAGAACACAGACCTTATCATAAAAAGAAATGCTAATGGGTAAAACTATAACTGCCACAAATAAAATTATTCTAATACATAAATGAAAAAATAACTTTAAATCGAAAAAGGCGTTGTACTTCAAAAAAGTCGAGGTAGGGCTAGAAAAACCTCATTTAAAAAGGACCGTTCGCCAACGATGCTCAAGTAAATGCTAACTGCCGGTACGCATTCATTTTCAACGAGTTTTTACTCACCGGAATACGTGCAACGTCCAAACAAAATGATTTTTACCCCAACATGACGTCATGCCACGCAAAATTACATTCGGGCGTTACACTAAAGATGGCAGTAGCCGCAGTAGCAAATTTAAGAAGAACATTCATTGGCGCACTTGTTCGAGATGGACCAAATGGATTTACGGAATGTAAGACCGTATTGATGAAATTCACTGTAAATCACTATAATTTGATTATTTAACTAACCCTGTTTTAGTTTAAGGACTTTCTTCAGCTTTACAATCAGATGTCAGAACTTTGTTTTAACCGCTGCGTATATACATTCGGGGGAAGAGATCTCACTGGGGAGGAAGTATGTGACGGTACAATTTATTTTTACTCGTGCTATGGCATTGTTTCCTGAAAGTAAAAATATTTTCCATCATTGCAGGCTCATTGTGCCGAAATTTGCGCGTCGAAGCATGTTAAGGTCAATCACAAAAGCATGGCAGTTTACATGGAAGTGCAACCTCTAATAGTTAACAAACGCATAGAAGAAATGAATGAAGCTCAGCGAACGTTGGATCGAGAAGCAGAGAAGAAAACCGCTGTGCCAGATTCGGCGTTGGAAAACCTTCAGTCCAATTCTAAAGCAGAAAATATGCCGTGACACCTTTCATAGTTGATCAGATGTTACGGCCGGTAGAAATAAAACGACATTATTTTTCCATTTAACTATTTAAAGGTTTGTGAATAGTTTTTAATGTTCTCCTTTCCAATATTGGTAACCTTTTTTTAATGTTATGCCATACTTGTCCTAAGAATTTTGCTATTAGTGAGAAACGGTAACTAGTAGATGATAATATGCATAAAATATAAAAAGTTACCCAGATAGCACAGTAAACTTGCTGCAAACTTGCAACAGGTTTGCAAAGCAAGTCTTGGAAACTTGCTGCAAACTTTCAAAGCAAGTCTGCAAGTGTGCAGCAAGTTTACATCAAACTTTCTAGTTACCACTTTGGGCACTTGCAGCAAGTACATATATAGAGCAAGTGAGCTGCAAGTGCGTACAATAAGTCTGCTGCAAGTGTACACAGTTAGTCTGCCGCAAGTGTGCAAATTAGTCTGATACAAGTGTGCACAATAAGCTTGCTACAAGTGTGCCCCAGAAGCCTGCTACAAGCGTGCACAATAAGTCTGCTACAAGTCTACGGTATATAGGCAACTCAATGAAAAGGATGTATATACTTCTTGGATATATCAGCAGTTAGGATAAAAAATTATAATAATTCCAATAAACACATTTATTTCTCCAATAAGTCAGTCATTACACACTAGGAAAGTCACTTATTCACTCTACAATTTCTTGTACATTTGGAGGTACGTCTTGGGGAAATTAATTTAAAAAACACCAAGGATAAAAGCAATGTAATGAAAATGAAGGTTCAACCTTAAGCATTGGTTTGCATTGACGCAGAGGGCTTTGTGTAGGTTTGTGGGGGTGTAGAATGACACTTTGAACTTGTCTTTAGGGAACTTGTTAGCTATTTTGTGAGAAATTTGGTTGTGGAAGGGAATTTTGCACCACTTTCTCTCTAGGGCACTGGGGCCTGGTAAGAGGGACATGTTTAATTTTTCGGCCTGTTTTTTCAGCTTTTTCCGGAGTAATGTGTCAATAGTGCTAGCACTGTAATCATTCTTCTGAGCAATGTACTTAATTGTATTGAGCTCACGTTCAAAGTTGTGTTTCGAAAGGAGGATGTTTATTAGTCTATGGAGCATACAATTGAAACTGGCTAGTTTTTGGGCTATGGGATGGCATGAATCAGAAGGAATAACTGATCCGTGTAGGTAGGTTTTCGGTCATGATATACAGTCATATAATAATAATAATAATGATGTTTTATTGGTCAGTCGTATTCAAAGGATACACAGACCTCGTCAAGAAAAATAAAAAAATGTGCATACATATACAGTCATGATATTAAATAATATCTCAAAAAGAAAGACAACCATTCAATGATGTTGTTAACTAATGTATATATTTTGTATTATTTAAGTTTTGTGTGACAATATATTTTTTGTTACGAGTTTGTTGTGCTTTTCTTGAATACTCAATATTTGATCACGGTAACATACTTGCGAGCATAAGAAAGAATTTAGCTGCATCCATATTTTTTTGCAAACCAATGCTTAAGGTTGAACCTTCATTTTCATTACATTGCTTTTATCCTTGGTGTTTTTTAAATTAATTTCCCCAAGACGTACCTCCAAATGTACAAGAAATTGTAGAGTGAATAAGTGACTTTCCTAGTGTGTAATGACTGACTTATTGGAGAAATAAATGTGTTTATTGGAATTATTATAATTTTTTATCCTAACTGCTGATATATCCAAGAAGTATATACATCCTTTTCATTGAGTTGCCTATATACCGTAGACTTGTAGCAGACTTATTGTGCACGCTTGTAGCAGGCTTCTGGGGCACACTTGTAGCAAGCTTATTGTGCACACTTGTATCAGACTAATTTGCACACTTGCGGCAGACTAACTGTGTACACTTGCAGCAGACTTATTGTACGCACTTGCAGCTCACTTGCTCTATATATGTACTTGCTGCAAGTGCCCAAAGTGGTAACTAGAAAGTTTGATGTAAACTTGCTGCACACTTGCAGACTTGCTTTGAAAGTTTGCAGCAAGTTTCCAAGACTTGCTTTGCAAACCTGTTGCAAGTTTGCAGCAAGTTTACTGTGCTATCTGGGATGTAAACACTTATCAAATATGAACAATATTGTATATATACCCATGAAGCCCGAACTAGTGGTATCCGTATACCTTTTACCAAGCCCGTAGCCAGGACAAAAATTGAGGAAGGATTTACTGATTGGGATCTAAAGACTATGTCCTCTAGAAAAACATTGTTTTTCACAGTACCAAAATAGTAATTCATCTTTACTGCCTTTTTATTATCTGTCATACACAACAAATAATCTCACCTCTATGCTATTTCCTTCTTCAAATTTTCATACATTTACCCTCTAAATGAAAATTTGGAGGGAGCTCACAACCCCCTCCCCTTCCATTCACTACAGCCTTGCCTTTAGCCATGTAAATGGTAATGTTCCACCCACCATACTGTAAACAGCAATAGGATTTGTAGAAAATTCTTTCCTCTTTTTATTAATAGTACCTATTTTTTTCATTTCTTGGCTAAAATAATATAAGACTTAGGTGATTATGATTTTAATGCTGCCATTAAGAAATGGTAGCTTTCAAATTAATATCGAAATACTGCTTATTCCTCTTCGGGCTGGCTTAAGATTTCGATGTCAATACAGTATTTACAACGCCGTTCACTCTACATTTTATACCCCAATTACATTCCAGTCCAATGAGAATTTCTTCTGTTATATCAATTAACGTTAACACTGAATTACACGCAGTACAAATAATCAGCTTAGCCAAAACATTTATTTCTACGATTCGACTTCCAACAATAAATGCACTCAAAGAGTTTGATTTGAAAAATACTTTCATCAGTATTCTGTTCCTTTAGATTTTACAAACAATTAGTCTAGCTATATTAAGACAAAGTTGCCTTTAAAACGAACTTATGAAGCCATAACTCCAGCCCTCAAATGGAATTGGCGATTCTAAAAGGCAAATTGCACTGCCCAAGAGAGCTCAGTTATAAAAATTATCGCACTATAATGTAATAGAGCAAGTGTAATTTGTAACTACAATACAAAATACCGTTTGTAAAACTGAAGAGAAATCCTTGAAAACTAATAGCAGAAGGCAACGAATGTCAATGAGGTAGCGCAGGCGAACGCTGGTGTCCAACTTATGTGAAAATTTGGTTTCTATGTCAATATTTACACGTTCTTTACGGTGTTGTCCACTTCGTCGTCAGAAAATATGTCTAATAAACTTGTTGTAATTAAGTTTCTAAGAAAAGATCAAAAGCGATTTTTAGGTCTGTTATTTTATTTCATATCTTAATTTATTACTATGAAATTTTATTGTTGCTCCTGATAAAGTTTTTTAAGTGCCTCTGACACATGGCGTCAATATAAAAGCCTTTCTTCATATCACCAAATTACTTCAGTTGGAAGAGAATTCATGTTTCGTATAGCCATGTTGAATAGTTGAAAATCCTTTTTAATTATTATCAACAACATTTTTTGCCATTTTATGTTGTTCCGGCATGCTATATTCGTCTTATGAAAGTAGTGCTTCGAAGCGCTGGTTCTACCTTAAGTTGCTGTTAATGACATTTTACCCACCATAAAACTGCAAAATGAACTATCGCCGGTAGCATATTTACTGTGTTTACAATACCTTTAACCCTTTGAGCAGTACGAACGATCATGTACGTCCTTGCGCCACCCGGCCATCCGGAGTACGACCGTACATTTACGTTTTCAATATTTGCGCTAGAGCAGTGAAGGCGAGAATGCACGCCTTTCTTTCAGAATCATTGTAGATTGTGTTGCCATCTATCCTCGAGACTGGTGAGCCCAGTGATCACTATGATGTATCTCTGAAGAGTGCTACCGCCTATTCTTTATCACTAGTAACTACGTCCACTCCGAGTACCTGTTACCATGTATGTAGCTGACCTAGTTCTGTTGACAGAACTGTTTGTATTTACTGTTTTTTATTGTTATTATTGTTTTCTTCTGGCGAAATATTCAGGATCTTAGATTGATAATTTAGGTACAATTGTTGTTTTTATATTTGTTTGTAATTTCTACATAATATACATCATTCATTCGTCAAACATTTTCAGCTCGTCATCAGGAAAGATGTCTAAACGTAAACAGTCAGGAGGGTTATCTCCGGATGATATTCATAATATCTTGACAAATGAAGAGTCTGTTGATGAATATTCATCTGGCAGTGATTATGATATCAGTGGTGAAATAACAGATAGTTCATCCAGTGACATGACATCTGATCCTGGGCCAGCAAGAAAAGTAAAGAGGTCTCGTTTGGAACCGGATAAACCACCTGTGCTGAGGAAGTGGATGCCTGTAGGAAAGTTTCTTCCGACAATTTCTCCTTTCTTTGATGATTCAAAGTCAGGTATTTCAGAATGTTTTTCTCAAAAACTGGAGGTCACTGATGATGACAATGGTGGCAATAGATTGGAAATATCAATTTTCAAAGAGATTGTCGATGAAGGTTTTCTGAGCAAAATTGCGATTGAAATGAATAAATATCATACATTTATTCTTGAAAATACAGACGTAAAAGAAAATTCTAAATTACACAAGTGGAAAGGAATCACTGTAGATGATTTGCATGTTTTCCTAGCTTTTGTTATGTTGATGGGGCACATAAAAAAGAACAGACTGAAAGACGACTGGTCAAAAAATTCATTGATTGAAACACCAATCTTTGGAAAAATTATGTCATTGGATAGCTTTCAGCTGACGCTAAGACTATTGCACTTTTGTGACAACAATACTCAACCCCAAGGTGATCGGCTGTATAAAATTAGGGCAGTTGTAGACCACTTCAGACGAAAATATCAATCCATTTTTTATCCATTTAGAAATTTGTGCATCGATGAAAGCATGGTGGCTTGGAAAGGGCGCCTTCAATGGAAACAGTATATTCCATCCAAACGGCATAGATTTGGAATAAAGATGTTCCTCCTTTGTGAATGTGAAACAGGATTTGTCCTTGACCACATTGTTTATACAGGGAAGGAAACTGAGATTGAGTATGATGAAAGTGTTGGAATATCAGGTTCTGTGGTGAAGACATTACTTACACCCTACATAGAAAAAAACCATAATGTCTACCTTGACAATTGGTATACAAGTCCTAGTTTGTTTGAATATTTACATAGAAACAGAACAGGTGCTTGTGGTACTGTTAGAAAAAACCGTAAGGGAATGCCAGAATTTCCTACGAACATAGAAAAGGGTGAATGTGTCTCAAGACATACCACAGTCATGCTAGCTCAACGATGGCGGGACAAAAGAGAGGTCAACATGCTAACTACAATTCATGAGGACTTGATGGTTCAAACTGGAAAAAGTGATTATACTACTGGACAAAGTATTACCAAGCCACTAAGTGTGGTTAGGTATAATGAAAATATGGGTTTGATTGACAAAGCTGACATGCAAATAAGTTTCACAGGAAATGTAAGAAAAACTATGAAATGGTATGTAAAACTTTTTTTTCATGAAATTGACATTGCGGTTTTGACACGTACATCGTGTATCAGATGAAAACTGGAAGAAAACCACAGTTGCATGACTTCAGACTGAAGCTCATTGATCAGCTTTTAGAAGAGTTTGCGAAAGAGAGGAAATCACCCAGAGGAGGCAGACCATCGCCAGTGGGAGATTGCCTTCGTCTTTCAGGTCGTCACTTCCCAAAACCAGTCCCTGCAACAGCCTCAAAGGAGAAGCCACAACGAAAATGCTTCGTTTGTCAGCACACAACCAGAAGGGAGAGTAAACGGAAGGATACGAGGGTTATGTGCATTGAATGCTACAAACCACTTTGTCTCCATCCATGTTTTGAGGAATACCACAGTTTGAAAAATGTTTAAATGTAATGATAAAAATACGTATAAATTGTTTTAGTACAATCATAATATGCAAGTACATTATTATGTAAGTAGTACAACATTATTTAAGGGCAATAAAACTTTAATAAGAAAAAAATTATTTTTTGAAAAAAAACTCACTCCCGGGGGTCCGGTGGCATGAAAAAAACTCACTACTCAAAGGGTTAAATCGGGTAAGTGCTGTGTAGTTACATAGGTATACTGCCCTCAAGTTGTTTTCGTGGAGCTCTCTAAGAACATGAAGAATGCCCCGAAACTGTGCACAATTTCAACATGGTGTCCCCATGCAGTTCTTTGTGCCCTCACTCTGTATGCACGATGCCATCACGATGTGTGCACAGTTTCCTCACATTGTGTACACAGTTTACGAACACTGTTTACACTCTGTATCGTCACAATGTCACAAAAACATCTTCAAAAGGTTACCTCTCTCTGCAGGATATTTTGCAAGCCTGAGTAATGAAGTAGTTAATGAACTAGTCTAAGAACCGTAACTGAGACATCAAAGACTTAAGTTTCTGAATGGTAGTCAGGGGAAGTGTGCACTTGTTGATGTGGTTAAATATGCGAAGGTTTTCTGAATGATAAAAGTGAAAAGGCATGTGCTTGAACTGCAGCCTTCCCACTGAGTGAAAAAATTAACATAGCTTTGAACCTTGGCATCCTTTTTTATTTGGGTAAATTAATGTATAGTAATTAGCAAAGCAATTTGCTTGCTATCCAGTTTAATCTATGTTGACTCTATGTTCTGTGAGAAAACTTTTCTTTGATTAGAGATTAGTAGCAATCAACAAATTTTTAAGAACTATCTTCATCTCCACTTCCCGTTTTCCTGTGACATGTACATCATGCAAATCAAAGCATTTTATAAGACTCTTAAACCACCCAGTTCATACTAACTTTAACACCTTCTATTTGATCATCTCACATGTGATTTTAAACCCAGACTTAACAGAATTCTAGTCGTCACAGGCAATTAGTGAAGGCCCATGGGTACATTATTTTGAGTGTAGTCTTACCCCCAAGGAAACAATACTTAATTCATTTTTGTAAGGATCATGTTGTTTGGTTAAAATTTTGGACGTTGTCACAGAGTATGTACTCCGTGACTTATAACCTTTCACTGCTTCTTGCAATCTCAGATTCATTCTTTTTCCCTAAGTGTTGCCGATACTGTGGGCTGTGATAATGTCAAATCACATCTATCATATTCACTTTTTTTCCACATTCAAGGTGCTGGATAACTTTTTCTTTTATACTCTAAATCATTAGTTTCCCTTGACTTCTTAGCTTTATCCATCAGCAGATAACGGTAGGTAAAAGCATGTTTTTATTTCACTAGATATTTTATGGCACAGTGGAACCCTTAGTAAGTGGAAAGGTGCCAACTGAAAGGTGGCCACTTAAGGAGGTGACCGCTGAATGGAGGTAACCCCTTTCCAATTCAATATTATGCAACTGACATACCCTCTACTCCTTTTTTATTTTGGGTGGGAAAGAGGTCAATGGATTTCTATTATAATGGTACAGTTCAAGTCTCTCTTGAGCCTACTTTTCCCCTTTTCGGTCCTAATTTCTGATGGCTAGAGATTTTTATTACATTAATTGATAGAATAGTTCACCTTTATCGACATTGAAAGTGTGTATCACAAGGATGGAAACCTTCCAATATTGACAACAGTCTTGACAGCCAATTTGTTAAGAACTATAACTCTGGAACAGATTAGTGTTATGTTTTGTGAATGATGAAATTACCATGGTAATAACTATTACATATGTGTAGATTAGATTAGATTAAAAAGGTTCCTGTATGTTGTTTGCCTATCACTGGCTTCTTGAATGATGAAGAGGATGTGTCGGTGATCAGACATAGTAATCTCCTTCGACATCCATTCGACCACGCTGTGCATAACGGAGTTAGTGCAGAGTGTGACATGCATCATTTCCTCTCACGCTATTAGAAAAAGTAGGCTGTGATCCTCTGTTAAGAATGTGCAACTCAGTTGCCATGAGATATTCTAGAAGGGCCTCACCTCTGCCGTTCGTGTCCCCACTGCCCCACACAACATGGTGTGAATTGGAGTCACATCCGACTAGGAGGTCCCATTTCCTGCTTTTACAATGACTTACCAGTTTCTCCAACACGACATTCGGTGGTGGGACTGGCGCGTCATAGGGAAGGTAGGAGGAGCAGATGACCAACCTCTTATTTTCACCGTCTCCAAGCATCAGTATAACTGCTGTCAGGTCCCTGGTGGTGAATTCTGGTAAATGCATAGCATTTAATCCATTGACATAGATACAAGTTTTAGGTCTATCTACTGTGGTACAATAATAAGTTTTACCCATAGTCATGCTTAATCCCCTGATTCTCCCCTGGAAGGCCCAGGGTTCCTGAATAGGGCTATCTTAATCTTACCTTCAGATAGGATCCTCTGGAGAACCCCTGAATCAGCTTTACTATGATGGAGGTTGGCTTGGAGGCAGGGAATACATGCCATCCTAATGCATTCCATCTCCCTCCTTGTCCTCCTCAGCCTTGAGGAGTAATACATTCTTTGTCATGATTCTCACCAGTAGTTAGAAACAGGGGCTCAAACATGAGCTAATTAAAAAAAAACTAGTTAAGCCCATTAATAACGAAGTTGAGGGGGCTGAATATTTACTTCATAATAACCGAACTTCGTTATATGTGGACCAGTTTTTCTGAGCCTCTCTTTGATGGAGAATAGTCTTCACCTTGTTATAACCGGAACTTTGTTATAAACAGGTTTGATATAAGTGGGCTTGACTGTATTGATGTCATTTTTCTCAGAATATCGTCCAAGTTAATGGTGATGTTGTTGGTGGGAATTTGATGAAATACAAATGTGATATCTATCAACACAATGCTTTGCCTTTACTATGTCACAGTTTCAAAGTTTTTGTGAAACATTTGTGTGCTATTAGATTGCTAAATGGCAGACACTGTTTTCAGACAGAATTTCACGTAAAGTACAAAGCCGATGACGCTCTCATAGTGATGAAAATCCTTACTTCCCTTTTACTAATGGCAGTCAAAGCCAGTGTTTAGCATTAAATCCTATAATTACCTATTCATTAACTTTAATTAGGTTTAGGGAATTGCGGCTTTATGGTCAAATAGTATATTAATATCTAAAGATCACATTCTGTGCCGAAGTGAGGGAGATAGAAGAAATTTTGGGTTATCTCTTGCCTTCCATGGCCACAAGACTATAAGAAAGATATTTCAACTATGTATCAAAGCATGCCACTCACAGGTTTGCTCTTCGTATTCATGAATGGCATCCTAAAACTAATGTCCTTTTGCTCATTTTGTGGACAGCAGGTGACTTGTTATTTTCCATAAATATTAAATTAACATTTGATTGAAAGTCCGTATTTAGTGGTAAATTATCTATTTCAGGTCCTAGCTTCTTACTGTGAAGAGTAATCAATTAAATGAATGCTAATGGATTCATCTGATACATCCAATACTTTGGCTGGTTCCAAAAAAGTTGCAATTCTGATATTAATGGGATTACCTGGAAGTGGAAAAACAACACTATGCATGTCTTTGCCTCATGTTCTTGGTTGTAAATATCATATTATGCATATTTGTTATGACCAAATAATACCTTTCAAACAAGTTTTCTGTGAGGAAGAAAAAGGTGGTTTGTGGAAGGATGAAAGAGCCAAAGTAGTGCAAGCAACAGAAGTGCTATTAAGAAATCTTGTTGGTGCCAACTGTGCAAGGAGCAGACAGGGAACATGTGATAAAGAATGTTCTCAAGGTGATCTTGAAGTTTTTCCAGATATTACACAAAGGTGCATTGATAGAGATATGAAGTTTAAAAATACATCTGGTGTATTCAATTCTGGAAGTGTTTGTGCTGATAGTATGTGTGAAGGAACAAAACATTACAATCAATGTGTGAACTCAAGTTACCCTCTGGAGTATGTTATAAATAGTAAAAGGGAAAATTATACTATTCTTGATTCTTTTAGTGACATAGTTTCTTTTAGTGATGAAATGATCAAATTTGATCCTCAGAATAAGATATATGTGTTGTGTATTGATGATAACTGTTATTACAGGAGTATGAGGAAAGAGTGGTGGAACTTGGCTGCTAAATATGAGCTTCCATTTTGCATTGTAATGCTTAAGTGTGACATTGAAGTTTGTGTAAAGAGAGTAAGGGAAAGATTTAATGGTTCTGGGTTGCTTTGTCCAAATGTTCCTCATACTGTCATTGGTAGGATGGATAAACATTTAGAATATCCTGATAAGGATCAATATCCTTGGGAAAAGTACTCCATTGTGATTGACTCTTATTCACATAATACACTTGCTGGCACTATACCAAGTTCATCTCTTTTATCAAGTAGTGGGATAACGTTAGATGCGTTTGCATTGGAGTCAGTGAGTAAAATCAGACAGCTAATAAATGATTCCCTGCTTGAGCCAGCAAAATTTTTGAAAAAAGAGAGCCGTGTTAATATTATTTCATTGGCAACTTCCATCATTCATGAAGCTGATCTGGCTTTGCGCAAAATTGTCAGTGGAAGTGACCCCAAAATAAGGTCTCAGGTTAATATGAAACGCAGAAATATTTTGGAGGATCTTAGAAACAAAAGGTTGGTCATTCCCAGCTATGTGGTAGGGGACCTCAAAGAGGACTCTGAGATAAAGCTTGAAGACTATTTGACTTCACTGATCAATCAGAATTATTAAAGGGCAGTGTTCTTAACATTATCTGAGTATCAATCTAATGTAAAAATTGTAATTAATATGTTGCAAAAGAGTTGGTAAAATATATACATTCATGCCACATTCCATTAGATTTACGTCATTTGCATACCTCAATATATCAGCTACCTAGTAATATTATATGCATCATGTCAATAGCAATTTGGTGGAAGATATAATAGTTACCATGAAGGGATGTATTTAGAAACTGAGAAAATTGATATGCAGTAATAATTCAGTTGATGGAGTCTAGTTACATGTTAGAGACAATTGTTGTATAATTATCTCTGTGCCATGTTCCCGTAATTCATTTATATTTTATGGAAGGTACTAATGCCAATATTGGCTCCAGTAAGGAGAAAACAATTAGCAAAATATTAGAAGTATAAAAACTGTGCAGCCTGGAGAATGTATATTCTGGATAAAATTTGGAAAATAACTAGATATGGGACATTGGAATAGTCGAACCCTTGAATAGTGAGCTGTTTGCACTATTCGATATTCGAGTAATAATTTCACTATCTCGAATACATTACACAAATCGACTATGGTTTCTAAATTCGCGGTCATCGATTGGGTTACATGTAGATATGGGCAACTTGGTAAATTACCACGGTAATTTTCGTAAATTACCGTGGTATTTTTCGTTAATTACCAACACCCCTGAAAATTACCGTAATAAACTGTAATTTTCAAAAAAGTTCTTTTTCAGAAATATTCTTCCTCTTGAAGAAACCATTGAAATTGGTAATATTATAAATTAAGAAACTAAAACGAATTTTTTTACATTGTGCCCATGATTAAGTACAATTAATTCAGAGCAAAATAACAAATGCACTTTGCGCAGAGGTATGTCTTTGGAACGAAAATTTCTCATAGTGTGACAAAAGAGAGGCAAATTGCGTGTTGCTGCCAACTTTGTTTTAATTTTTTAATGAGTTATTATTGATAAACATCATGATAGGTTTGATATAAACATCGGCATTTATATCTCAATGCTATTTGATTTCGTTTGGAGTCCTCTCCCAGATAGCACAGTAAACTTGCTGCAAACTTGCAACAGGTTTGCAAAGCAAGTCTTGGAAACTTGCTGCAAACTTTCAAAGCAAGTCTGCAAGTGTGCAGCAAGTTTACATCAAACTTTCTAGTTACCACTTTGGGCACTTGCAGCAAGTATACAGAGCAAGTGAGCTGCAAGTGCGTACAATAAGTCTGCTGCAAGTGTACGCAGTTAGTCTGCTGCAAGTGTGCAAATTAGTCTGCTACAAGTGTGCACAATAAGCTTGCTACAAGTGTGCCCCAGAAGCCTGCTACAAGCGTGCACAATAAGTCTGCTACAAGTCTACGGTATATAGCCAACTCAATGAAAAGGATGTATATACTTCTTGGATATAACAGCAGTTAGGATAAAAAATTATAATAATTCCAATAAACAAATTTATTTCTCCAATAAGTCAGTCATTACACACTAGGAAAGTCACTTATTCACTTTACAATTTCTTGTACATTTGGAGGTACGTCTTGGGGAAATTAATTTAAAAAACACCAAGGATAAAAGCAATGTAATGAAAATGAAGGTTCAACCTTAAGCATTGGTTTGCAAAAAAATATGGATGCAGCTAAATTCTTTCTTATGCTCGCAAGTATGTTACCGTGATCAAATATTGAGTATTCAAGAAAAGCACAACAAACTCGCAACAAAAAATATATTGTCACACAAAACTTAAATAATACAAAATATATACATTAGTTAACAACATCATTGAATGGTTGTCTTTCTTTTTGAGATATTATTTAATATCATGACTGTATATTTTAAGAACTCCTCCTCCCCAAATGGCCATGCCTTCTGTTTCACGTTGCACTTAGGTATGCACACTTTTGTGTATCCTGGCAAGTAAAAATGTTTTCTTTTCAAATATTGCTAGGTATGACAAAATACAAAAATCACCAGTTTTAGCATGTCGGAGAGTACATGCATAGGGACTTAGGGCAAATAAAGTGTAGTTGTACTCACCACCTTATGCCAAGAGTCTTGCCAGCATAATGCTCCAAGTTGCTTTCACCAACGTTTTTTAACGTTGATGAACTTAATAAATATCACAATCAGGCCAGCTCACCACGCAATATCATTGTCTGTTCACTGATCCTCTGAAATAGTTCTTATTTCTTTTGCCATCATCATGAAAGATCCAAGCTAAGAAGCCAACAGAAACAGCCTCCTTCTCATTTATGAATTCAGATAAACCACATTCAGAATAGCTAATTTTAAGAAGCAAAGTCAAGGACTGCATTTTCAACACTGTACGAGATGAATGAGAATATAAAGATTCAGCAATACACACTACTTTTTAGTTGATATGTAGCCATGTATGTAGCATTGCATAAGTGTAAACACAATAAATATATTATTATAATCATAGCAACGATTGTTTTCTACTTGATATATCAAATAGAAAACAATTGTTGCTATGCTATTTTGCACTCCATTTAGGAGTACTTATTCTAAATATTTTCTAGACATAATATACATTGTAGAAATTTTGTATTTGAATTTATTTTCTTCAACTACTTTCTTTCACTAACCAAAATCCAGACCATGGTTACAGCCAATCAAAACCAGCAGCACAGTTACAGACTGTCAAAACTACAGTACATTTACAGACCTACAGATATTGCAGTGTAGTTATGGACCATAATTTAGTTCAGTTTCCAGACAATCCCTTCTCTTTATTGCAATCAAGACAAGTCCAGTCCTGTTACAGACTTACAGTCCAGAAATTGGCCTTTCAAGCATTACAGATCTGTGGTCAACCAGTTTCAGATCAGCAACAGACTATTGTAAATACTTATGAACATTCTAATATCCTAAGTGTATAAATCGCTGAAATTTCAACAAACTGTTATGTCCTTGGACATTAATGGCAATTTACTGTTGAATGTTGGATTTCTACTGTTAAACGAAAGAAAAAGACTGGCAATTTTCCACAAGAATAAGGATTTTTACTCGACCGGTTTCGGTGTACAACACCATCATCAGGTGAAAATTATAACTCAGACATCTGTGTATATACAATTGCAGTGAGGGGAGGGAAAGGTTGAGAGGGGGGTAGGGGGAGGGGGAAGGGAGAGGTTGGAGAGAACAAGGAATGGGAATCGAGAGGAGGGTGAAAGGTGGTGGGTGTTAATGTGTAAAACCATGCATGATGGCGATCTGGGGATGGCCCAGGTCGTTAAGGGTCTACGGAAAGTCTGCACGGAGAGTCCAAGTGAAGTCCACTGTGGAAAGGGTGAAGCGGTCCGGGCGTTGGCATCCCCCCGGAGCGTCGGTTCCTTCGGGTTAAGGAGGATTAGCTCCTTGGGATTCCTGGTGTATTCTTCCAAAGTAGTATGAGGGCATGGGGAGGGGGGGGGGGAGGAGGAGGGGGCAGCAGGGGTCTGGTGCTTAGGGTTGCGGCAGCCCTTCTGAAGAGTGTGCGACTCGTGGGAAGGTGATGGAGATGAGGGGGGAGGGCGATGAAAGAAATTGAACGTCATTGAGAAGATTCTGCTTCCAATTCCTTATTTGAATGCTCCATGGCGTCCAATTTCTTTCCTTTTTCCTAAGTGTGGAGCACGTTGAATTTAAAGTTACTAGAGTGCTTCGCGTCCATGAGGTGCTTTGTGAATAACGAGGTTTCGTTACCAGAGACATAGCACTTTTTATGCTCACTGATACGGGTGGAAAAATTCCTCCCTGTCTGGCCGATGTAGTTGGCTCCACAATGCACTTGATTTCATAAACACCACACTTTTTGGACTCTTCTATGGGATCTTTATTGACGCAGAGGGCTTTGTGTAGGTTTGTGGGGGTGTAGAATGACACTTTGAACTTGTCTTTAGGGAACTTGTTAGCTATTTTGTGAGAAATTTGGTTGTGGAAGGGAATTTTGCACCACTTTCTCTCTAGGGCACTGGGGCCTGGTAAGAGGGACATGTTTAATTTTTCGGCCTGTTTTTTCAGCTTTTTCCGGAGTAATGTGTCAATAGTGCTAGCACTGTAATCATTCTTCTGAGCAATGTACTTAATTGTATTGAGCTCACGTTCAAAGTTGTGTTTCGAAAGGAGGATCTTTATTAGTCTATGGAGCATACAATTGAAACTGGCTAGTTTTTGGGCTATGGGATGGCATGAATCAGAAGGAATAACTGATCTGTGTAGGTAGGTTTTCGGAAAATTGAGAAAATGTGTTTATTATGTTATATTATATTAGTGTACACAAAATTTTTCACCAGGGAAAGGCAGTCATACATTAACATCCATACAATATCCACACAATATTACATTTAGATGTAATGAGTTATCAAAAAAGCAGTAGTACATCAATATCCTACAATATCCACACAATATTACACTTAGATGTAATGCTTTTTGGATATATCCAAACAATATATTGTTAACACTATTCTGAATGTGGTTTATCTGAATTCATAAATGAGAAGGAGGCTGTTTCTGTTGGCTTCTTAGCTTGGATCTTTCATGATGATGGCAAAAGAAATAAGAACTATTTCAGAGGATTAGTGAACAGACAATGACATTGCGTGGTGAACTGGCCTGATTGTGATAATTATTAAGTTCATCAACGTTAAAAATGTTGGTGAAAGCAACTTGGAGCATTATGCTGGCAAGACTCTTGGCATAAGGTGGTGAGTACAACTACACTTTATTTGCCCTAAGTCCCTATGCATGTACTCTCCCACATGCTAAAACTGGTGATTTTTGTATTTTGTCATACCTAGCAATATTTGAAAAGAAAACATTTTTACTTGCCAGGATACACAAAAGTGTGCATACCTAAGTGCAACGTGAAACAGAAGGCATGGCCATTTGGGGAGGAGGAGTTCTTAAAATATACAGTCATGATATTAAATAATATCTCAAAAAGAAAGACAACCATTCAATGATGTTGTTAACTAATGTATATATTTTGTATTATTTAAGTTTTGTGTGACAATATATTTTTTGTTGCGAGTTTGTTGTGCTTTTCTTGAATACTCAATATTTGATCACGGTAACATACTTGCGAGCATAAGAAAGAATTTAGCTGCATCCATATTTTTTTGCAAACCAATGCTTAAGGTTGAACCTTCATTTTCATTACATTGCTTTTATCCTTGGTGTTTTTTAAATTAATTTCCCCAAGACGTACCTCCAAATGTACAAGAAATTGTAAAGTGAATAAGTGACTTTCCTAGTGTGTAATGACTGACTTATTGGAGAAATAAATTTGTTTATTGGAATTATTATAATTTTTTATCCTAACTGCTGATATATCCAAGAAGTATATACATCCTTTTCATTGAGTTGGCTATATACCGTAGACTTGTAGCAGACTTATTGTGCACGCTTGTAGCAGGCTTCTGGGGCACACTTGTAGCAAGCTTATTGTGCACACTTGTAGCAGACTAATTTGCACACTTGCAGCAGACTAACTGCGTACACTTGCAGCAGACTTATTGTACGCACTTGCAGCTCACTTGCTCTGTATACTTGCTGCAAGTGCCCAAAGTGGTAACTAGAAAGTTTGATGTAAACTTGCTGCACACTTGCAGACTTGCTTTGAAAGTTTGCAGCAAGTTTCCAAGACTTGCTTTGCAAACCTGTTGCAAGTTTGCAGCAAGTTTACTGTGCTATCTGGGATTATAATGTTAATGCTACACCAATTAGAATACTCACTGGTAGCAAACTTGCAGCACACGATAAGGCAAATGAAAATCAAGTCTAGTGCAAACTTGAATCAGACTTGCTTGGTGTCTTGCAGCTAACTTGCAGGACACCATATGGCAAGTGAAAATCAAGACCAGTGCGAACTTGCTGCAGACTTGCATGATGGCTAGCAGCTAACTTGCAGCAAACTATCAAAGCAAGGAAAGTCTAGCAAGTGAAAATCAAGCCAAGTGCAAACTTGCTGCAAACTTACGTGCTATCTGGGCTGATAAGGATTTACAGCTCAAAACTTAAAATTACTGGAAAATTACAGTAATTTTCGAAAATTACCGTAATTTACCACGGTAATTTACATCAATTGAAAATTACAGTAATTTACCCATCTCTAGTTGCATGTTACAAAGCATTTGGGCTAGCAGATTTGGTTGGTACCAATTCACTAATTAATATTTAAAACCAAACTACATCATGAAGTTAAGCATAAAAATATAAATCCATATTAACTTCACGAGATTTACATGAAAAAGCAAATGATCAAACGCTCACAAGATTGGCTGTTCCTTTTTTTGACTCCATCATTGCATAGCTAATCTTACATTTTATAAATTCAATTTTTGAAATAATTGTGCATTCTTTATTTGGTAAATGTGAGCGAGAGGGTTACATGGGCGCACGTCCCTAGTAGCTATTGATATCCATATACAATATCCATAGAGTGTTACCAATATCCAAAAAGTATTACATCTAAGTGTAATATTGTTTGGATATCGATGTACTACTGCTTTTTTGATAACCCATGACATGTAAATGTATTATTGTGTGGATATTGTATGGATGTTAATGTATGACTACCTTTAATGGATACTGAATGGTTATTTTGGGTATCAGGATGCAAATATACTATTATTGTGCATGTAATGCTGTACTTAATGTTTCTAGTATAATACTTTACGTTGATGGCGAAATGCATTTTTAAGTTTGTGATCGAACAACATGTAGGAATAAAAATCAATGTTAGACGAGTTATCTTTGAGAAAATTCATTACAATAAAACAGTAGAGCAGCACTATCTAATTTTCCACCATTGTTTTGTTTCACCTCAACCATATTTTGACGTTCCTTACATATCATTATCTAGAGGCTGCTATATGCAGTAGCCTTTAAGTAATGACAAAAGGTACATCGGAACTGTTTGAGGTGAAATAAACAAGTGTTGAAAATTGCAAAGTGCTGCTCTACTGATTTCTAGCAAGTAGGAGGGTAGTATTAACATATTCTCTAGAGAAAAATATGAAGCAGGGAAAGGGAAACACTTTTTATTTAATATCCAAGTTGGATATTATATGGATGGCATTTGGTGGCAACTTTGGATATTGTATGGATATCTATATAATATTAGCGGATGAAAATTGGATATTGTGTGGACATTATAGTTGGATATTATGGATATTGTGGGGATATTGTATGGATATCAATTGCTACTATAGGGATCATTCAAAAATTTTTTTCACCCCCTTAAAATCGATGTTTTTCTTCGAAATTATCAGGACGCAACCTGCTGCAATCACGGCACATTTTTCACTAAAAAATATATGCAAAAAGTGTAAAATCTCTCTGTTTTTGAGCATTTAAAACCCAAGAGGTGACCCTTCGCCACGACGTCATATTGGAAAACTGCCGTTTCTCCAGGATTAGACACCAGGGTGACCAGTTGTACGTGGAGTGGCGTTTCCTGCAGTAGAGGAGAGTTCTACTCCCGACGCGCGAACATCTGAATGATCTGAATCTCGCTCTTCTTGATCTCGTTGGGATGATGAATTATGGATATGGTCACACACACCCAACCCGTAAACCCCACTTTCGGGTATGATCACAAAAACCCAACCCGTTAACCGCACCTTTGGGTGATAGTAGGGCTTTATACATGGAATCGCCAGTTTTTGTCGGGATCACTTATTTCATGTTCTAAACAAAACTAGATATGGGCGAAAGCGCTGCGACAACAATTAAAAGATGATAAATACAATGATAATTTATTCCATCCGGGAGACATTACAGGAATGTATTGGACAGGTCAAGATAAAAAAATATAAAAATGGTTCACAAAGAAGGCACGTATAGATTAACACTACAAAAAGTACTCTTCCACACTATAAAAACACTTTGACATCAGGGACTTCCTTAGCTGGCATTTGAATGCAGACATTGTTTGAGTGTTTTTTAAATGCACCGGAAGGGCATTGTACAATTTTATACACATAACTCTGGGACCTGATGAGGAGACCTTAAAATTTTGCTGAATTACATGTAGATCAGTTATGTGTCTTGTCTTGTGTTCATGATAACACTCGTTTTTTACAAACCAAGATAAATTTTCCCTGGTAAAAACCAATGTACAGTAAATATAAATAGATGGCACGGTAAGCAAACCTAATTTTTTAAAAAGAGGTCGGCAATGGCTCCTGGGCATTACACATAGATCTTACAATCTTCTTTTGAATTCTAAAAGTATTAATTAGTAAGGAGGAAGAACCCCAAATGACAATACCATACGACACATGCGAATAAAAATATGTATAGTAGACACTTTTGAGTACTTTAACACTAAGTGAGTGTTTAACTGGACAATAAGTAGTAGGCAGAGTTTAATTTTTTACACAAATTCTCAATGTGGTGAGACCAATTTAATAGTGGGTCGATTAGGACACCAAGAAATTTAACCCAATCCCCCTGTTGAAGATCTGCATCAATGCAAGAATGCAATTTACGAAGACGTCTTGAGGACGCCGAAAAGAATAGAGTCTGGGTTTTCTTCTCATTCAAACATAGTTTGTTGCCCCAGCACCAATCCGACATCCTAACCATAGTCTCATTGTATACCTCCATAATGCCATTATAGCCTGGTTGGCCACTTAGGAAATTTACATCATCTGCATACATTACTACCTTATCACGTTCTTTTTGCCGCAGGGTCGCTGATAGGTCATTAACAAAAATGAGAAAGAGGACAGGACCCAAGATTGAGCCTTGGGGCACTCCAGTGGAAACAACTTGTACATCAGAGATAAAAATTTTCCCATCCTTGCATATCTCAACAACCTGCTGACGGTTGGACAAATATGACTTCAACCAACTGTATGCTACACCTCTAATACCTATATATTCACATTTCCCGAGAAGTAACTCATGGTCAACAGAATTAAAGGCATTAGTGAGGTCAAAGGAAGTTCCCATGGCAACATGACTGTTGTTCAGCTGTTCGACTATGAAGTCGACTGCAGAGAAGCGAGCTTGGGTAGTTGATTTCCCTCTGCAAAAACCAAACTGAGACTGGGATATTACATTGTGCTTCTCCAAAAATTCCCTCAACCTAATACAGTAAACATTTTCCATTATTTTGGAAAATTGTGAAAGAAGAGATATGGGCCTATAATTACTAATTGAGTTCTTATCTCCTTTGTTTTTATATACTGGTATGACCTTTGAGGTTTTCAAAATGTCGGGAAATTCACCCAGAAGGAGAGACTGGTTAATGAGGTACAGAAGTGGTTCTTTTATTGCATACCCACACTCTTTAAGAAGTGGGCCAGGGATACCATCAAGGCCTGAAGATTTTTTATTTCCTACTTTACGTAAGTGTTGGGATAGTTCGGATGGACAGCAGGGTCGAAGGAACATTGAGTGAGGAACTACTGTAACATTATCTCTAGTAGTATGGGGCTGGATAACAGGGGGAGTTGGAACTGGCAATTCAGTAAAAAAGTTATTAAGTGTGTTAGCCAACTGCTTTAGACCTAGAGTGCCTGAATCATTATCCACAAAAGGCAAGATTTTACTTTTCTTGACATTTACAGCTTTGTTAATTAGATTCCATGCTTCCTTGGTTTTGTTAGTAGCATTAATAATGAGGGAATCATTGAACATTTTTTTCTTATGATTGATAACATTCCTATAGGCTCTTTTGAGGTTGCAGTATTGTTTAATTTGATCAGCATCCCTGTGGCATTTATTTGCATCATACAGTCTTTTAACTTCCCTGGACATACTGATGATTTCAGGAGAGATCCAATGCTTAGGCTGTTTTATTTTGGTCCTTACTGTGACAACAGGGAAGGTGCAGTCCAAAAGAAAACAAAACTTTTCATAAAAGAGGTTAAAGCTCTCTTGAAATGTGGCTGCAGAATAAATTTTAGTCCAATCTTCAAGGAGCAACAAAGATGTAAACAATTGAGAGTTAGGTTTACTAAAGATTCTAGTTTCATGAAAAGTGGAGTCAGCTTTAGGCAGATATGCTATATTGCCAAAAGTCGCTTTCACGGCACAATGATCGGATAATAAAGGATTGAAGACCGAGACAGAAGCATTCTGGTCACTAAAATTAGTGAAAATGTTATCAATAAGCGTGATGATGAAAGCAATGATGATGAAAGATCGACCAAGTGACAAATGAAGAAGTCTTAAGAAGAGTGTGAGACATGAAAAGTCTGCTGAGAACTCTAAGAAGACGGGACAATTTAATTTATCATGTCTTAAGACACGATGGCCTGATGTAGACAATCATCGAGGGAAAAGTGAACAGGAAGAATGGAAAAGTCTGGCCACATATGAGATATATGGAGCAGGTCGTGAAGGATGTGAAAGAGAGGCATTACATTAATATGAAGAGGTTGGCCAATAGAATCTAGTGGAGGGCTGAGTCAAACCAATCCTAGGATTGTTGACGGATGATGATGAAGGAAAGTCTAGTATAGTAAATTGGGAATTCTGGAGAGACAGCTGTTACCTGCCGTCAGTGTGGGGAGATATACCTATATGATGTCATTTCTTTAAGGCAGTCAGCATGTTATTTCTTGACTCTTCCGTTATGTGATCAAATTAGAAGTGTTATAGAGTCTGAGTATAGTAGTAGACTGTCTCAAGAGAGTGTATTTAGTGATGTTAGAAATGGAACAGTATACAGGAAGCTGGTTAGATATGGTGAGGTAAATGAAAATGCAGTGACATTGCAGTGGAACACTGATAGGGTGCAGCTCTTCAAATCATCAACCTCCTCAGTGTGGCCCATTCAGATTGTGATAAATGAACTTCCTTATGAGCTTCAAATGAGTTCTATTATGCTCGGAGGTATCTTCACAGAAACCTAATATGAATGCATATTTGAAACCATTTGTGTCGGAACTCAATAATCTGTATCATGGAGGTTAAGAGTGTAAAATAGGGGGACAAACGAAAATAATTAAAGAGTTTTTGCACTGCTTTCCACAGTGGATTCTATGGCCAGACCTCTAATTCAAGGCCTTAAACAATATAATGGAGCTTATGGATGCTCTTATATGTTTAAATGAGGGTGTAATGTGGGGCGTTGGTAGGGGAAAGGGTAGGGTTTATTTGGGTGATGTGGGAATGCCCCACACCCTTTCTCAACATTAGGCTGATTGTGAGTACAGGCAATACAGGCCAGGTCAGAAGGGGTGTTAAAGGTGCATCAGTTGTGATGCTGCTTGTAGTTTTTAATGTCATTGCCACTTAGTGCCTGATTATATGCATTCAGTGTTATTAGAGGTTGTGAAGACATTTGGTTGTGCCTGGTTTGACTCTTCAAACCATGGTATTTAGGTAACAAATTCGCCAGTAATTATTCCCTACTTGTATCCATGAAACTATCTCATGAGGTTACTCGCCTGCCATGTTCCCTAAAAGATCGTGAATAATGGCCACAACAGAATGGTGCTCTTTATTATACCTAGTTTTATTCGTCCATTTGTATGAAAGAAGCCATATTACAGTCTCTGTATTATAGGCATTGGTTTCTACTTGTATACTCAATCCATGTATTTTTAAGAGAAAAAAATACAGACTAATGCCTTGAGCAGGTAGCAAATGCTATTAGGAAATTTGTCTTGGCAATTACTGAATATTATGGGGAATGTTTCATGACATTTAATGTACACCTCCTACATCTCCCCAAAATTGTTCAAAGGTGGGATTCCTTATGGTCATGGTCAGATTTTCAGTTTCAACATTTTAATGGTGTGATTGCAGGAATTTGTTCCATGGTACTTCTTCAGTTCCCCATCAAATATGCAGAACATACAATTAAGTATCAAAAATATAACTGGAATAGGACTTATTATAATACCTTAAGAGATGAAAAGTGTTTTGGGCCTGCCAGAATTTTATTTGATATACTCATTGGGGATTTTCATGTGTGAAATGCACATTCACTCGCAAATAATACATGATGACTTTTGGAGCTACTCATTATATTTTCCCAGCATTTGCTCAGAGAGTTTGCATTGAGGCCAAACTGGGTATGTACATCTCAGATTCCTGCAAGAGGTTCATCTATCAGGGTGTCGCTCTGTCACTCAACAGACTATTACTCTAGGAGACTCTCAACAGACTCAAAACACTCATTCCTTGATATGCTCCACATGCCACCTACCATTTTCTATCCAGTGTTCGCACACCTCTTTATTTTCAATACTATCCCTCCATGTATCTCAAACATCTTACCTATGTACTACACTAAATCTTCTACTTCATTATTTTAAAATGATTTTCTGACAAGTTGCAATTATGTTTTACTCTTCTATGGTAATCTATCATAATGCTATTCTATGCTGAAATTAACTCTCTCATGCAAAATTTCTTGATAGAAAAAGAACCATATCACTGAGGCAATAAAATGCTACAATGTTCAGTACATCATCACCTGTGAAGGACATACCTAATCAGCACCTACACAGTCCCCACTTTCCAAAGAAATAAGCCAAATTGCGTACTTCAGTACTATTAAAGTCTGATAATCTGATTTGGGTGAGTACATTTGTTTTCTTATAGCGCATAAGATATAAGGAGAAATCCAGTTGGTCATGTTTCTGGTTAGTTATTGAGTGGCGGGATTGGTTTTCTTTCTAAAAGGAAACATCCTTAATGGTGAATAAATATCTACCGGGGTATCTCGTACGCAGAGGCCCGAGTTCTTCAGACTACATTCTCAGCGGCGTCTTCAGGTTAAAGTGAGGAGTGCAGAGAACTCAATACTTCTTGAATAATAATGACCTATCCCCATTGCCTAACCTGATGAACAACTCAATCTGACTGAATGGTTAGTTTCACGAATATCACATAATGTAAGCAGTCCCCTTGGTTAGTTTCCAGTAGCAAGGAGTGCGTAAACAGTACCTTAAGAGCAGTTCATTATCTCTGTCAAGGAGAGTAGAGAGAGTTCTCCACTCTCCTTGATCCACTTGGTTCAAGGTCCCTGTAAAATATATATAAATGTAATATAAAGACCATGATCCCAGTCAGGGATACTACCAAGGAGGCTACATATAATATTCGTGGATACTACACTCCCCGATCCCAGTTTTCATGGGATGCGCATTTCGCTATTCACATCTTCAAGTCTTATTGACAATTGAGTATCGTTAGATGTTCAAAAAGGCACTAATTCGTGAGCTTGTAGTGCTTATTAATCCAAATGGAAAGTGAACGTTGGGTTGACTCCGTTAATGACTTAGCGTGTATTTTGGATACATTTTTTAAAGGGGTAATTAAATATGGACGAGCTTCCTAGCAGTTGGTGTAATTGTAACCTAATACCATTTCTTTAGCTTTCAGAATATGGGTTCTTGTCAGCGTACTCAGTTCAGCTCCAGGCTGTCGGTTCAGATGTAGCAATCCATTTACAATTTCGGCAGCTCGTATATCAAGTGGTGAAAAATCTACAGGTTGGTGTAATTGTAATTTATTGTGAGAGAGTGATCTAAAACCAGGGTCATTCCATGTCAGTTCATCCAGGCATGACACCCACCGACTCAGATTTGGATGAAACCTCGCAATTTTCATCCTTCCATGTAGGAATGAAACAGTGTAAAATATTTCTTGGCCATCTCTAATAGTTTTTTTTTCACGATCATTTGAAGTTTGGGTGAAACTGCAGTTTTTCAATGAATGCGGTCTCCAAAGGCACTTGTACCTCCAGAGGGAAATAATTTGCCTAAGCCATACTTTTCATCCAATTCTTATGAAAATTTGCAGGTTTACTATAGAAGTCATAAGGATTCCAAATACTAATTGAAACATATCCTAAGGGATATTGAAAATTCTCTAAATTCATATGTTTCATAAGATTTTAGAAAATTTTGCTTCAAAAACATGGTGGCAGGGCTTATTCAGTCCATTTTCACTTTCTGTTCAATGAACCCTGTTCAGGTCTAAAAGATGTGGTTACATTGTTTCAATGTAATCTGATATTTTTCTCAGCTCCACTATAAAGTTAAATATAGCATTTCTTCAAGGAATATATTTCTACAAGTTAATGTCTAGTCCTCATTAGAGTAAAGGCTGCTCAACGTTAGACATTGTATCTTCTCCTCACATTCTTGCCTTCATTTACCTACATAATATATATTCAGCTTCTGCAACATTCTTTCATTTTCACGTCCTTTAAACTCGAAATTTTCTTTCATTCCAATACCTAAACTTGTTATGTTACAAATTTAAATGATTACTACCTTATCCACTGCTAATTTTTATAAATTGATAGATTTTAAAATTAGCTTTCTGAAATATTATAAGCTTTCTCAGAGATAAGCCTCAGTCAAGACCTTGCATACTGTGCTATTTAACCACTAACTGATGCACAGACATTTAAAAGTGACTGTATTGTGATTGTTGATTCATAAGTTGCGACTGTCATCCAACATTAATCAAGTAAAACACATTAGTGAAGTTTTTGTCACTACAAAATGGAGAAAGTTAACTTGGATTGACATATGCATCCTGTATTTTGATATGTTCTGTAAAGCAACATTCAAGTTATCCCCAGCAATGATGGGTAAGTGCTACGAATTCCTTAAAATATTCTATTTAAAAAAATATATTTTTCTTATCAGGAGAAAAACAACCTGCACATTTAAAATATGTTTTTATTTTTGCACTTGTTATGTACTAGATTCATTTCATGAATACTTGTTTAGACATAGAAAACAGTTAACACAAGCATTTGAAGGAAGACCCAACAATGCCAGCAAAAAGCCATGAATTTTATTTTTACAGGTAGTGGGTCATATCTTAAGGAATATTAGAAAAAATAATTTAGATCGATTCACATATTGCCTTAGGTCAAAATTTGATGTGTTATAGAACCATGTTTTTGACAAAATTTTCTAAAATCTTATGAAACATATGAATTTAGAGAATTTTCAATATCCCTTAGGATATTTTTCAATTAGTATTTGGAATCCTCATGACTTCTATAGTAAACCTGCAAATTTTCATAAGAATTGGATGAAAAGTATGGCTGAGGCAAATTATTTCCCTCTGGAAGTACAAGTGCCTTTGGAGACCGCATTCATTGAAAAACTGCAGTTTCACCCAAACTTCAAATGATCGTGAAAAAAAAACTATTAGAGATGGCCAAGAAATATTTTACATTGTTTCATTCCTACATGGAAGGATGAAAATTGCCAAGGTACATCCAAATCTGAGTCGGTGGGTGTCATGCCTGGATGAACTGACATGGAATGACCCACCATACTTAGTGCTATAGTACATATATGTACTTCTTTGAATTCCCTTCAGTTCTTTATACCTAATCGAAATATTTTAAATAAATATATCTGTCGACTTTTAATTGCTAGTTTCATTGTGTCAGTTGAATGCCTTCTTCTTATGTGAATATCATTGGTACAACGACTTGCGTAAATGATGCCGTAGGTATTGCATTTCTACTAAATTATGCATATGGTTTTGTAACATTAAAATTCAAACACATGATTTTAAAAAATGAAATCTTTTTTCTTTCTTAAACACTTGAACAACATCCATTTGAGCGAAATTTGAATGCCTACACGTGTAAAGTAAAACTTATGCGTTTTACTAGGGAGTTTAAATTTTAAACTTCTGGCGATGTAAATGACTCACCCCTAATGAAAGCTAATAAATGGAGGGGAGTAACCACTTTGCTTTGAAAATTGGTAATTTTTAAGAATATAAGGTGGCAGGGTTGCATTGCCCATAAAATTGCCTATAAAAAGTTATCTTTCATTTGAAGAAATGTTTCTCGGGCTTGGCACCGGTGAATAGGCTCCTTGTAAAACTTATGTGTAAACCGTATGTGTTTCAACCTCAGTAACACCTGGAGGCCAGTAATAAATTGCATCCGAGAGATGAGGAAGGGTGGCCCGGTGGGGAATATTCAAGGAAGCCAACAATTGGCACTCAGAAGCCCTGATGATGAAGAGCGAGTCGCTCTTTGAAACGTTGGTGGTAATGGAGCCTATTAACTGGTGCCAAGCCTGAGAAACATTTCTTCATAGTATTCGCCAGGAAAATACTAGATCTTATATTAACTTTCAATTCTCAAAATCCATTTTTTACTCCCATTTCTTTTTCTAGGGTCTTTAACTTTCTGAGTCCTTCAGCTTCATCCGAAACATATTTCTCTCACCCTTTCTTGCTCTTCAATCGACAGTCTTTCTTCTTTGTTAACCTTAAAAATTTCATGCTTGTCTGAAATCTGTGCTGCCTGTTATAATAAAATATCATACCATCCCTCTGCTTGATCGTGAAATCTTCTTGGCATCTCCACTAGATTAAATTAGAAGATATCCATATTGTAACCCAGCGGAGGGCCTGAGAAGATTTCACGAATATTATTCACTGGGAAACAGTTAAATCATACTTCCCTCTGGCATAGTCCATATCAATTCAGGCGTGCTAATAAAAAAATATTCCCTTCATAGTCTCAGATATTATTGAATTTAGCATATGATAATATTAAGGGCAAAGTAAGAAACCCTTATACTTTTGTTTTATCAAAAAAAAATCCTGGCCCAAGATAAAGACTTGAATTGCCCCCCTTCTAAAGGAATCGGTGCACAGGACCTAGTGCGTTTGAATATTGTTTAGTGGGCATATCTTGATTCATGATAAAAGACCCCACTCTCCAGTGACTTGTCCTCCCTCTCTGCAGACGTAGCCTGTTGAGGTAGAGCAGGAGGAAAATAATATGTGACTATGCTGCATTTGGATATGCGCACACCCGTTAGCCTTGAATCCCAGCTGGATCAACCTCCCAAGTGATGTAAGATACTCCAAGACCATGGGTCTTGTAGCTGTTTTTGTGAGGGTAAATTGAGTAATCCCCTCAGTGACGGGTAAAGGAGGGTAATACTTCCGATTCCGTATTCGTGCATGGCTGAAAGTGGAGCTGCAATGCTCGTGTGAAAATCTCCTTGCTTGATCAGAAGTAGAGGAAGAACGATACGCATAAATATTCCACAATTTTTACCCATATCGAAACTTTAAATGATGCCCACAATATAGTGGATGAAGAGCAGGTGACCTCATTTACACAATTAAACCTTCCACAGAGCATAGTAAAAACGTAAATTATAGATTTATAATGTTACCATCGTTAGTAGCTGAAGAAGTATAAAATCGAAAGTATCATGCCTTCACTGTTCAAGTGTGTGGCTTGTACAATCTTCTTTTGAATTGAGGTAAACGTCTAGCTCTACTCCTTTTTTCGCTCTTCTTTCAAAGCCTTCATCTAGGAAATAACCACACAATGATAAGCTGAATCCAGGGGATAATTATGGTTGCTATTTCAACGAAATTGCAACCATAATTGCGAAATTAACAGGCATATCATTATTTGTACAAAATACATGATGGACATAGCATCCATGAGAGAATCTTTAAACTGTTTTAGCTTAATTAAGATCTAATCTATTATGCCTGATGCGGAGTATACGATTTTCTTCCAGTGGAAATTTATTTATGTAAATTCTATATCCAAGTCAGCAATTAGTTGCAAATGGTCGCACACTTCACACTGGAAGTGTGCGACTGTATGCATACATAGCTTAAAAATATGAATACATTGCTTATACTTAAGTTACCAGTTTTTCAGCAGAGATTTAAGTATTATAGAAAAATGCACTGATGGAGTTCATAGCCCTAGCCCAAGCTACACAAAAATTTTAGTAAGGTGCTTGATTGTCTTATTTCTGACATTTTTCTGGGCAAGTTAGTATGATTAATTTTATGAACCCTATTGGCATGAGTGTTGTAAGATACATTCATGAAATATAACTTCATAAATCATACATATACGTTGCGGGAGTGAATATATTTCAGGAAACAAAAAAAATAGCTTCATCGTGATGTTGATTTAGAATGCTCTTTTGTATGATATTTGATATTTTGAAGTGTCAATTTTTGCGGTCCCATTGACTTCGTAATTTTGAGTTTTTACTGTTGTTCCTCATATGAAACTTGTATTGTTAGACTGTTTTTGTTTGCTTCATCATAACAAGGCTTTCTTTTTTATAGGGGCTCCTGCAGTGCCTCTCAAAAATTCCTGGATGTGAAAGTTTGACCGTAGATAGTTGTATACAGACTGACAATAGCTACTGTGAGCAATTGAGCCGCCAGCCTTCATATCTATCTAACGCACAAAAAAATGATAAAAAGGCAGTGATTCCAAAGGATTCAGCAGAAATCACAGTCAAGATATTGATGGCAGATACTAAGTCATGTTTAGACATGAATGTGAGAACAGATGCAGCTCCTTTGTCTTCTAAAAATGAAATAAATTGCTGTGGTGTTTTCAGTGATCCTCTACATGACAATAATTCAACAACAGTATTAAGTTGTCACTCATCTGGGGTGTCACCTCAGGTGAATCAACCAAATCCTTGTCAAGATATGACTCACCTGAATGGTAAAATTACTTCCAGGCTTTCTAACCTACCTGCTGGAAAAGAATTCCCAATGGAAACAGCACAATCTTATCAAGATAATTCTGAGAGCTTGTCTTCTCCCATTTCATCATCTGCACCAAATGGTAGTAAAATAATCATAAATCAAAAAGTGTGTTCTGATAAATTGGCATTGATTACAGCACCTAATCCAGGAGACAGTCCAACCAAAGCTTCTATAGAACGCCATCACATTCTTGATTCTGCGTGCCCAGAATACTCTAGAACCAATCAAATACACTCAATTGAAACTTCCTCAGAATTAGTTTCTCAAGATCTAATGGCAGTTCTTGACTCTGAAGATGTAGCCAGTCAGCAGCAACCCACAGTTTTGTTTCTTTCAGCTGGAGATCCTGGAGAGGAGATTTCAGGGGATCTGCAAGAACGCCAACTTGAAGGCGGTAGTATTCCCATAGTAGGGGAGGATGAAAATGTGCACCCTAATGCTATTTATTCTTACTCAGATGTTGTAAGGAAGGACAACTCTAGCTCCAATAAAAGTGTAAAGGTTGATATTGGGGCATCACTTAGGGATACTGAGGATGATTTGGTTTTATTTTGCAAAAATGAAGTAGAAATTGCTTCAATGACATCAGTGGGAGGAGTAGAGAAAGATGGAGAATTAATGTCTATTTTTACTCCTGAGAGTGTAAAAGAGGATGAAGATAATACTTCAGCAATTCTATATGCAAATGGAAATGTGTTAAATACTAAGAAAAGTGTAAGTTTAAACAATATTGTAGTTGGCAAGGATGCATTAAGTGACCATTTCTTTACCAAGAAACTCGTGTCTGAAAGTGGCAGAGGCTCAAACTTTGGATTGATTGGCATAAAAATTGAAGACATAAATTCCAGGTGCTCTGAAGAAGATTCTACGGATTTTTCAAAAAGGCACACTGAAGAATCTTGTGCTCAGGTACAAATATCTTGTATCTTCCTTTTTTTCTATTATTTATAGCAGTTAAATCAATTGTAATTTTTAATATGCAAGAAAAGAATTTTGATTTTTTCTTTGCATGGGATATGAAGTGAGCAAAAATAATACAGGAATGAATTTATTAACTAATGTATATTGTGTAAGACTTAATAATGCACCAAACATTGCATGAATTCTTTGTTTTCTGACACCAGCTATCCTCTAAAATTCAACAAGATATTCCTGTGGTCTTAATTTTAATGCTTTAATTACTTTTGATTTTTGCAAGTTTCGCTCAGATTCAGGTATTTCCTGTGAACATGTATATTCATGGGTAGAAATTTAAGTTACCTTAGTTATGTGATTGACCTAAATATACTTTTGCTATCATCGAAAGATGTGACCCTCTCTTTTGTGCTTTTTTGTGGCATTCTAATTATGTATTGTTCAAGTAAATATAAATTGGTCAGTTGAACCCTTCGATTTTTGTCATTTAGAAATAGCAAATGCAGGAGGTTGTTCTTGGTTTTATATTAGCTTATAATGTTTAAAAATGGCATTCTAGTCCGTAGTGAGCAAATTTAGTTAATATGCCATGTTATTCTCAGTACAAATTTAGAAATGTCTAAAGGAAAATTTGTTCTTGTTTATATTGACCATTTTTTGTGCACCTGAGCATTTTCAAGGAAATTAACTGGAATAAAATGAGTGAGAGTATTTTAGTAAATAATCTACTTACACAATTCATGATGAAGATTACCCGGGAAGTAACTTTCTATGGGGTAATATGTGGAAATATGTTCTCTTAAAGGCCTGGGTTTTTCTTACATTGTAATGTCATTGTATCCAAACTATGAAATAATTATTGGAACTATAAGATCCATTGCCATCAAGCCTCCTTAAAATCCTTGCCCCCAAATGTAGTGTGAATACAAATTCAGTTTTTATTATTGATAACATTTATTACAGTTGCCAGGTGGTAAAGATGTGCCAAGCAGTAGTGAAGATATTATAGGGATTGAAGGTGATATTGATCCTGAGGATCCTATTGGCTCCAACTTTGTTCACATAGTAGTAACTGCTTCCAGAGTATGTATTTTTCCTTCTTACGTTTTAACTTTAGGCAATATAAACTTTCAGACTTTAGGATTAATGATAAGGAAAGAGCTCTCTTTTCACGAAGGTAGTTCAATCTTCTGGTTTTCATCATCCCTTTTTTATATCTCAAGCATGGCCTACGAGATAAGAATGTCTTTGCTCTCTATGCCTTTGCCTTCTGATTGCACATAATTCTTGGCTGGTTAAAGTTCAGAAAATCGCATATATAACTTTGTTACTGTAGTAATCATTAAATTGTTGTAAATTTCTCATATTTGGCAATATCCTTATTTTTATCATTCATTCTACATTGTTTCAGCTGGCAGAGTTCTGGCACTTATGTTTCACATCATCTAACTTTTATGAATCTGTGTATTATGGTTTATTTTATTCTGTCATTTCCTATGGAATGGAAAATTCCTCATATGGGGGTAGTAATTTAAAGACATATTTAAACGTTTTGGCTACCAGTTCTTAGTTTTTGGCCTGAATCTCATTCTCATTTTAGAGTAATATTACTTTTTCGAAAAGTGTCCTAAATGAAAATGTCCTAAGACCAGAATATCCAAATGTCAAATTAAGTTATGGAAAACAATATCTCCAATAAAATGTAGGAGATATTGTTTTCTGTAATTTAATTTGTAATTTGGCATTTGGATATTCTGGTCTTCGGACATTTTCAATTAAGCCAAATTAGAAGCTCACCTTATTTCAGTGTCATAAATGATGAAATACTTTTATGAAGAATCTACTCTCAGATATATAAGTTGCGATGTTTAGTAATAGAATGAGGTTGAATAGTGTTTCATTTCATTACTTTATTATCAAAATTGCAATGCTTCGAAATCACAATTTGTTTGTTTAAAATCTTCAACCCCTCCACTGTGTTGGCAAATTTTTTTCATATTCTAAACAAACCTGCTGTGTACATTTTTAGCAAAGGTTAGAGGGTTTTTTTTGTGTATAAGAAAGATTCAGCAAGTTTTTTTTAAAATTTCATTTCGTCCTCTTCTGAGTCCCCCATGTGTGGTAATTACATTCAAGCCCACTTATATCAAACCCGTTTATAACGAAGTTCTGGTTATAACGAAGTGATGGCTATTCACCATCAAGAGGCTTGAAAAAACTGGTCCACATATAATGAAGTTTGGTTATTACGAAGTAAATATTCCTCAACTTCGTTATAAACAGGCTTGACAGTATAGTGAAGTATAAGATATAAACATTTACTGCCACCTTGTCCATCGGCTGGATGGGTAGACATTCGAGCTTTGTCTAGCATATCTCTGCCACCCTTATTTACTAGACTATATGCTGGCCCCGGTGGCAGCAGGGTATATCCCTCGCCGGCCGGCCTTAGGGTCGCCGGTTCGAATTCCGCCCGGGGAGGATTTTCACTGTTCGGGGCATGGATGTTTGTGATTGTGAAATCTGTTAATTGTAAGAGAGGACATGAAAGTCCAAAATTCGTAGGTTAAATAAAGACATTTAATTTTATTTAATTAGAGGTATAATTAGAATAGTTTTTATTCTTTTTTTTTCTTTTCTGTGTCTTCAGTGGGGCATTGAGGACACCATACTGCCCTGTTTCTCTAAATCTAAACTAAATCAACTAAATCCTCCTGATTTAGAGGCTCTTTCTTATTCCGTAGTCTCTTGACCCGTGAAAGAGGTGGTCTTAAATTGAGTTCTTTGATCGATGTGTCATTTCATGCCCTGCCTTTTGTGCAAAAGGCAAAACACCATAGATCCTAGAGTGATTTTTATTTAAAAAATTCCCCACCCAAACAAGGTCTTCCTTTTTCTGAGCCTACAAATTTCTCTGCTACATGCCTGCCATTGTTTCCTGTGTAAGTTCCCACTAGTGTGGATTGCCATGTGGTGAGTTCACCTACTCACCTTCCCCTATACCCAAGGTATTGTTGTCCCCTGCCGTCAGCTCATCCATGAACCCACTTGACTCTATTGTTGCTCCAGCACTCCACTTCTGCCTCAAACTATTTCCTTGCCTTCCCCTTTTCCCCCGCCTTTGCCACTAACTATCCACCCCCTCCTCCCTCTCACTTAGCTGTTGTCCCGTTTCATGTACCAGCCCCACCCTCGCCATCACGTTGCCATGCAGTACACCACTCCAATACCATACCCCCGTTGTACTAGCCCATTGTTGCACAAATTGTTGGATCTGTTAACACTAGTCTCTAACAGCTGGGGGTACACTCACCAACCTTCGTGTTCAGAACGAAAAGGGTTAATTTTAAAAGTTCAGGCCCTATGAAAAAGAATGGAATTATCCTTCAAGCCCTACTCAACACTCCAATTAAGAATATGTATGCCGCAGCTGAGTTCCTAGGAGGAGAACACACAATTATGCATGTGACCAGATTTTCCCATGATCTGATTAGTATGTATTTGAAATCAGAAGACTGTTGTAACCCTTACCCCGGTTACCTTAATTACCTTCCATCTGGTTAACTCAGCTCTCCTTATCTCCCACACACACACATCCAATACATGCACATAAAATACAGACAACAAGATTTTCAGTTGATTAAAGAATACCACTTATATTATTCATGCACAATTGATACTTTTAATTCTTTTGAAATGAAGAATTGGGCCCAATTTAAATAATTGATACAAAACACATTTATATTAACCAATTAGCAATTTCTTAACAATCTTTTTAAATGGGCGTAAGCTCTTTGAATAAAATATTAATTGTTCCAGTCCCCTTTCACTTATCATGATTGGTGTGTCTGGACCTCCCTCCGAGAGACTGGGCCGGAGTGCACCTTGCCGTATCAGACTCCCGCTGATGCCTCCTCGCTTTCACTCGTAATACTGTGCCTGCAACTCTCCATCGTCTCCCGTTGATCTCCTTTCTTAGCCCCTGCTCCTTAATCTGCCCAATGTGTACTACTCTTGGGTGCCCGTCTTAATCCCGGTCTTATTCCACCAACACGTCCTTTCTCATGGATTCCCAGGCCTACTTTCTCCGACGCGTCTGTCTCGCTCACATACTTCCTCATAACTCCCTCTCCGCATCCTCATAACTACCAATGCCTTCCTCTCCCACATTCTTGTTTATTATTATGGGTGTGTACATAGCTTATTATTTGGCCGAGTGTAATGCCAACCCCTAATGTTCAATAATTAATACCTATTGTTGGCCGTGCGTAATGCCAATCTGTGGTGTTTACCTTTTGGTGATCGCTTGCAGGTTAACACTGTGTTGATAAATTCATGCTGGAGCATGGAAGGGTTGCCATTCATGATATGTATGCCGTGCCTCCCAATTTGACCTAAAGTCCAAAGATTGATTACTCATCTCCCACATACCCCAGTGAACATGTTAAGAAGAACATTCCACCAAGTATCGCCTGCCTCCATTGATGTTACACGTTCCCCAGAATTACTGAACGGGGACTTGATTGACATTCTAAGTTAAGCGACTAAGATAGTAAGCCCAGCCCATTAACTCCCATTTGGCATCTAACAGGAGGGCTTCGCCCATATTTGTGATCCTTAGGAATTGCGTCACCCTTCCCAATTCCATGCTAATCCAGACAGAAAACCAAATGATAATTTTGAATTTTCCTAATGCTGGATGACATAAGATGCTTCTGTTGTGGAAAGGAAGGACAAGTGGTGGTCAACTGCAACACCCATTCATAAGAAGATGATCAGGCAGCTTCCCCAGGTGCACCAACACCAGTCATCTGGATGACACCAGCCCAGACTAGAGGCACCCTATTGGGATAGGTTGGGCAAGTGAAAGCAGGTGCCATTTTTCTTTACTTGGAGCACTGCTAATACATGGCCTATTATGGGTGTACTGAGTAATGGTGTCATTATTATTGAATTATCTCTTTATCAGATCACTTAAATGGCTGATAACACATTTTTAGGCATATGAATGAAGTTTTAACTTAAACAAAAACACCATTTTCCATAAACTCAGCCATAAATAATAATTATTTCGAAAATGCTAGGGCCGTTACTGCACAGGATAGCAGATCTGTAGCCTGTCCAGCCTGGCGACCACAACAAGAGCTTGGTGCAATGTGTATTGGTAGCTCAGTCCTTATTATTTATACTTTTATAGGAAGCTGAACAAGAATTGCATTGAAGAACCTAGGAATTTGAAAATGATTATTCAAGAAATGAGTTAATCAAGGCAAAGACATTACAATTTTTAATAATTGACAATTACAATTGATGTTATCGTAGATGCTACCTGCACTGTTTTTAAGTACCCTTTTGCGCCGTAGCCTTGCAATGAAAAATTGATGTTATTGTAGATGCTACCTGCGCTGTTTTTAACCCGTTAACGCGTAGCGGTACCGTTTGGTACCACTTGGTAGTGTATTCCTAAACTTAATTTTATTCATATTTCTTTAAATTCCTGCTGATTTTCTTATCATCACATCAATTTACAAAAGTTGAAGCATATTATTCCGCAAATTGCGCTCTTACTGAACCATAATTAACACGCATACAGATGTTTGAAATAGGGGAATTTTTAATGATCGCCAAAAAATGATTTTTGTCGTGCATTCATTCCGATTTTTTTAACTTTATCCAGTCCTATCCATATCTACTCAAGTTTTTCAAGTAATATTAAATCTCAATACATGTAGCTATGAGCTAGAGTAGACTTTTTGGATTTAGATATATTCTTAGAAAAGTTACAATGTGTAATATATCGGTGGTACCATATGGTACCGCTAGGCGCTTCCCATGCTATTTTTATGCGGGGAGCGAATTCCTTCCGCGTTTGTATTTCCACCAGATTCTTTTGCGATATTGTGTTTTTAATACTTTTTATCAATGTATTTATTTATTTTATTATTATTTTAAATGTTTATTTGTATTAACACATAATTATATTGTGAGTTAAGTGTATGTACACCTCGCTGATCGCAATAGTAGTCCGCATGTGGTGAACCTGGTCTGAGCCGTAAATCATGCAAGAGACCTCAAATACGCGATAAATTATACATTTGGGATGATAAAGAAATTACTGTACGTGACACGATTTTCCATAATCCTGATTACTCCTTGTTTCATGAATTGTCCACTACCACAGTTTTTGAACTGTTTTTTGAAGAAGAAGTCATTTCTCACCTAGTGCTGGAATCGAAAAAGTATGCCCTGTTCTGCAAATGTATTAATCCAAATATAACACCTAAAGAAGTGAAAGTGCTTGTTGCTGTTCTTTTCCTTCGTGGGCAAAATATGGTTCCTTGTGGAACCGTATTTTATTGGGAGGAGCACACGACATGAGAAATGAGATTGTGTGTAATTCAATGAGGTGAGACAGATTTATTTATCGTTGTGACAATACTCTTGTAAATACCTCGGATGAAATGTGGAAAATTGGAAAATGCGCACTCTTATGGAAATACCGAAGAAAAAATTTGGCCAGAATTTCAAAGAAGAGCAGTGCTTGAGTTTCGATGAGTCAATGGTATTATATTTTTGGAGACACGGATGTAAGCAATTCATCCGGGGTAAGCCAATAAGATTTGGCTATAATGTTTGATGTGTAAATAGCCTCATTGGCTACCAACCAAATTTCGGCGTATTCCAAGGGAATAACCCGAGGAAATGGAAAGTTACGAAAAATAATTTGGTTAGGCAGCACTATCTCTAATACGAATGTCAAATGACCTACAAACGAAAGAACCACCTTACTGGTTCTATTTTGATAATTATTATACAAGTAACAGCCTAATGAAATACCTCCACAGAAATAAATACGATGCAACTGGCACAGTGAGGGAAAATAGAATACCTATAGACTGTCCTCTGAAGTCTAATAAGGAATTGACTAAGATGAAACGAGGATCTTTTGAAGCTAGAAGATGCGTGAAAGACAACATTGCTGTAGTGAAGTGGGTGGAAATTCAGTTGTATCAGCTATATCACCATCCCACGATATATATCCGTTATCTGGAGTGGGTAGCTTCTCTAAAAGTGAGAAAAAGAGAATCCTTGTGCCACGACCCGATATTTTTGGGAAATATAATGCATTTATGGGGGGCACCGATCGAATGGACTGGAATAAATCCCTTTATCGTGTAGGTGTTAGGGGAAAGAAATAGTGGTGGCTCATTTTTACGCGGATACTATTTGCAATGATGCACAATGCATGGTTGTTGATGAGGAAGTCAGGAAGAGGCATAATCCTGCTAGAGTTCCGTCGGGCAGTTGTGCAGAAATACCTAGAAAGATTCAAGTATCCCCCAAAATCTGAGGGACGTGCATCTGCATCTATACGACGTGAAACTGGAATGATGTTAGTAAACTCATCATCAGATAGCATATTATTTTCAATAGATTGCATTTGATTGCTATCGGTCGATTTTTTTTTCTGTGTCTCCGATGAAGTAAGTTATGATGGGTACAACTACCTCGTGAAATCCACTCCCCCGCGGCGAAGGTGTGCCCATGAAAATTATACCAGTAGGACACGAACAGAATGTTTGAAATGTATCTTAGTATTATGTATTGTTTTGCGCCATTCCATTTCTGGCAGTGATTTATGTAAGCCTTGAAATGAACTTTTATTTACATTTGGCAAATTTATATTTTAAATTATTATTACCATCGTAATAAATTGTATGCATATTTCTTGGTATTTCAAGGACATTATATGTTAAAAATTAATATTCGGGTCATAAAATATAATATACGAAGTATTTTCGTCAGCTACAGTTTAATTTCAGCAGATTCTCCAAATCGGTTAAATTTTATACCCTCAAACACCTAGCGGTACCGTTTGGTGCCAGGCTGTATCTCCGTAACTACCAATGTATTAAGAATAAAAGTTGCACGTTATATATCAGAAAATGATGTTAATTGAAATATTAGTTTATCACTGAATTCCGAGAAACTTTTTTTTTTCAGGCGTTACCGGGTTAAGTTACCCTTTCGCGCCGGAGCCTTGCAATTAAAAATGCTTCCCTTGTCGTTAGTACCATGAGCATATCCTTGTATCTCTCAGTACGGAACTCACTCTTGGCAAGGAATCGCACAGATATACTCCTCGTGTATCTTGTATCACAAGTCAGGGAAGCCGGACCCTTTCTTCGATCACTGGGCAGAGGTGATAACGACCCTCTTCTCAGTACCATCCCCACGCAGCCAACTATTCGTTTACACATTTACTAAAAATATCTGCTGCCTACTATGAAAATACAGGCCCAGCAGTTCATACCGAATGTTTCGTTCTGCATTTATTAATTTTAAACAGAACTTTACCATTGTTATTAACAAACTTCTTGCAAAATGAACACTCGACAATTTTGTTTACATTTGAATTCCGTTTAAAATGTGGAAATGCACAGAAAAAAACTTAATAAATGTAACTCTGAGTTTATATTTTCCTAGCATGATACAAATATTGTGATACTTATTGTTATCGTTATATGTCCACTGGGTATGTAAACAAATGCTTGACCACGGACACACAGTGAAAGCATCTACCATGCTGAGAGAAAAGATTGGAGATTACCCCTGACCGCATGCTATGGAAGAGTCCAGTGAAGAGCGGGGTGGGGAAACGATAAAGTTGTCATTTTTAGGGTTGATCCCTCAGTCGGGTCTGCATAATTGACACAGCTAAACCAGTTTTCCCCAAAAGACCCCCCTCACCCAAGAAGAGTTCTTCGTCTCTTATTCCCAGTCACGACAAAATTCATCTGGGCGTGACTCATTCAGCGAGAAAGAGAAGTGAGTAACCGGAGAAGATCTCTCTGCCTTATCAGTGTCTACCCACGCCCAGCTTCGCTTCGACCCAGGTGGCCTCTACTGATGGAGGAGTTGGGCCACCTTTTGGGGGCTTCCGCAGCCAACACTTTTTTGTTTGCTTGCATCTGGCTTAGCAGCAGAGCCGTGTTGACATGCCGTTAGTTCTTTTGCATGGAAAGATCTATGCTGGTTATTAATGACATTCTTATGCTTTAATTGAAAAATCTACGTGTGGGCACAGTTAAGTTCGCTGAGAAAGGGCGGATAACGAAATTTTACCTTTCATTATGTTGCTTGGATTTATTAGTTATCCCATCTAAAAGACGAAATTTAATATGAGAATAATGAATCTTCCTCATCGAGATGGATGAACTGACAGCTTTCTAATAAGTGCAAAAAAGTGTTACAATGTTACGACATTTCTGTGCATTGGTACGACGCGTACTGATTTTGCAGATAGATTTCAGCGGGCTCTCATGATTTTTCATAAACACACTTGATTTGCACTTGATTGCTATATGTTTAAATGAAGTGCTGAGTGACAATGAAGAAGATGAAAGTGATGAGGTCATCATCCCAAAAAAGAAGACATCTTCCAGCCATTAAATACCTTGCATAATTTCCCATTACTTCACGAAGTTGACGATGATTTTAAAGATAATTTAAGAAAAATTTAAAAAGTAATCCACTCAAAATGGAATGGTAAAAAGTACAAAAAAAGCATCGCAAAATATTTTTTAAAAACTTAATTCTGTAAATGAAATTTTACTTTCAGAGGGGTTTTTCTTCATTTTCATTTTACCCAGGCAGTTTTGTTTGCTATGCAATGCAATTTTTAACTTTATTTGAGTGGTGTACTTTTCTATTTAATTATCTTGGATAACTTTTTTAAATAGCCTTATTTTCATATTTTATCTCTGTTTAATTCATACTCTTCCACATGCATGATTTTCTAAATATTTACACCCTTGATTTACATTTGATTGCCACATGTTTAAATGCTAAATCTGTCCTTTTGCATGGGCAGCCAAAAAGCTGGATGATTATGTTCTGAAATTCTATTGTACATTTTGATTTAAAATATAATTATCTCTCCATCTCAATCAAAATAGTTTTGCTTTCTAAAGTATTGAAGTGAAAATAGTTCCAATGTCATTTGGTTCTTATACGTTGTGAAATCTTAGTATATTTTTCAAAATCTGCTTATATTTAAGTCCCTTTTGTATATCCTTAATGCGATATTTGCCTAGTAGTGTTAAAATTCATGATCACCATGTATTCTGGTCATCACAAGGAATCCAAGGCTATGTTGTTTGGAAGATTTTACCTCATGTTTTTTTTAACTTCCGAGACTCAGATCGAGAGGTACTTGGAGCACACTAGCTTGTAGTAAATACGTGTTTGCTGTTATAAAAATATGAGACGATGATTATTAAAATGGTAATACAATTATGATCACACAGGTAAACAATATTTTATGTGAGATCATCTTCGATTCCCATACTCCCCTTCGTGAGACAGTAAGAAGAGTCGTCCTTCCCTCCCTGCCTTGACGTAATTATGGAATGGCCCCCTTAGCTTCATCTGGAAGCAGTTTAGCCAGGTCACAATCCACCTCAAATATGATATTCCTGAATAATCTGCTGCGGTTGCTAATTGCCTCCAGTTTTTGCCCGTAGTGGCACTCTTACGTTTTGTTTATTCATACAAATATTTTTACATTTTTGGTTCCCTCTTACAATAAAGGGGTTATAACCATGTTAATCCAATTGGTAATCGCTTCTGAAGGTCACTTGTGCTATCCAATTTAGAATTAGTGCAACAAATTGGCTTTGGTTCATATTTTTCCTGTGCCGGAGTCCGCCAGTAAATTGGCCATTAACTTTTCCTTCGATGCCTTTTAAATAATCCTCAACTTCCAACAAATACGACGATACGCTACCTCTTTCGTGACGAATTAGACATTGTCAATTTGTAATTTTACTGAAGGAAACATATGTGGCCACATCAATACAATACATGGCCGCGGACGATCACTTGCCTGGGTTGCACCGACCCTTGCAATGGTTAAGGGAATCACTTTAATGCAAATCCGTTATATGGTAGAATTTTGATTTAACGTAAGATTTGCATGGCATGCAATGCATGGCATTTTAATGGTATACATATATATTTTACTATCCCATGTATTAGCACGAAAAGCACTTTCTTAGTGATGCCAAGTTGTCAGAATTCATTTAGTTCCCACATAGGCCGCATTTAGATGCCTAACACCTTTGTGTTATAAATTTCCCCCACTGTAAATTTTCAGGAACATGAATCTGAACACCAGATTAGTTGACAATGTTGTCAGGGTGGTTGCTGTAGGATTTTCTGCAACCGTTTAAGGGAATAGTTCACAATTGTTATGGCACAAAAGGTTAGCACACTTGGAGCATAAAAAGATGCAGATATTAAGGGGGCTTGCCAGTGGACTGAATTATTCCACTCTTAAGTTTCTTCAGCCTTGTGAAATTAAACAAACCTTCAAGCAAAGTTTACCTCTTAATGGATCCTGAAAGCATAGGACAAATAATAAAAGAACAGGATGTAGTTTTTTTGAGGATGGTTTCAGGGAAAAGGAACCAACATTATGGCTGTTTATGTGGATGATATTTTGGTATTTTTTAAAAATGATGATACTGTTAAAGAATTAGTTTTATCTTTGAAAAAGAATTTTGGAGTGAAAACCGTTGCATAGGTTAACTGTGTTCTAGGAATGAGGTTAACAAGAACCAGTGAGGGAATGTAACTGGAACTGGATCAGGAAAATCATATTAAAAGCATCCTAGTTAGGTTTGATATGTCAGATACTTATGCTCAATCCCAAAGAAGCTGGCTTCTATATGATTCCTTGAGATCCAGGCAACTGTCCAGATGTGCCTCGTCAAGTTCAAATTGGCAGGTCATGTATGTATGCGATGACCTGCCAATTAAACTAGACCAGACATTACATTGCTGTTTCAAAATTAAGTACATTCAATAGTAATTTTACTATGGAACATTGGGAATGTGTTAAAAGAGTTCTAATTAGGGATGTGCGAGTACTCGAAAATTCGAGTCGAGTAGTTGGTACTCGACTCGAGCACTCGAGTATTTTTACGAAAGTCGAGTCGAGTAGTTTTTGTCGACGGAGCCGCCAAGGCCAATAGGTTCAGAAATCTGCCGACAGGAAGCGCTATCATCAAAATCGAGTAAATCTCTGGTTACACGGTAGATAACACGTACGAACATGTACTTACGTACGTTCATTTACATTTGCGAGAATGGTTTCATGTACGTTTACGTGAACGGATTCATGTACGTTTGCGTGAACGAATGGATGAATCGGTGGTTACACGGTCCATGAAACCGCAATGTACCGTATTCCTCCGAATATAGCTAGCCCCCCTTTTTGGCCGAAATATTCGCGGAAAAAGTCTGGGGTGGGGGACTATATTCGAGCTCAAAGCAAGTGTCCGTTGTAAAATTCCATCCCCTGAGTTTGAAGGTATAGAACACAATAATGAGTAGTTCAATTTTAAAATAAAGTATATCGAACTAATCCTTGTTTGTTTATACGATTAATAATGTCAAAAATATATTTTTAGCTTGTTATATTAATTAATTTTTCGACTGAGACAGATAAAAACGCCGGATATTATTCAAGTTCCGGGAAGCAAGTTTGACGCCCACTTGAAGATACACATGAAAAGGCACTTCTCTTTTCTTCGCATAAGATATGGAACATTTATTTATCTTAGACTAAACAAAGTTTAAAATAGATTACTCAGTTACTAATTACGTAACGAATAATATTTAAAAATACGCTATCTCAGCGTGCGGAAGTCGGAAATTTAGTTCGTTTTGATGGTATTCTTCGTGTTTGAAAACTAAGAACGTGTAAAATGACTTAACAAATTGGGAGAATTAGATATGCTTTCAACGTGTATATATTTATTTCGGAAGGCGAGGACCACGCGACAGGACTTTTGGCCTGGAGAGATAAGCTGCTCGAGGTTGTCAAGTTGTAAGCTACCGTAGGTAGAAACTACCGCGCGCACCAAACACCACGCGAGAAAATTTCTCTAGTATGCACAGGAAAAATATCCTTGCCTATGCTTGAATAAAATTTTATAAGTTGCAGTATTCACCAAAATAAAATTAGTGATAAGAGAGATAGCTTTTGTCCCCACATTTCTCGGCTTCTCGACGAAAGAAACAAATTGCATTTTAAATTATCTTCAACTCCGTCTCCAAAATCTTTGCGCGAGGAGGCATAATGACGGTATGCTTCCAAAGATACCGTCAGTTCTTTAAATGACACTGTCTTGCATTCTTAAAGGCGATACTTTTTTTGCTATTGTCGAGTCCTCATGACTCATTCACAGCGATAGGCGATCTGCTTGCAGCAGATGATTCCACGCGCGCGCTACCTTTCCAGGCATGCTCTGGACATTAGAGCGTGCTTTTATAGCCGAAAATAAATATATATCGATATCAAATAATCAACGAATTCTACTGAGATTTCATAAGTGGATGCATATTAATGACTCGAGAGCAAGAGAAAGGTCCAAACGGTGATTTCCGGAACGGAAAGCGTGCGGGACGGAAAATAACGCAGGCTGACAAATTCATCAATAACAAAAATATTGATGAACGTAATAGTATGAAACTTCGTATAACTATTAACAAAGCCCTTAGCTACAATATGCGAAAAGGTAAGTTTGATATCTCGATCTGTGTTGTTCTTACGATACCCGAATTCGATGGATCCATCCGGTATCAAAAAAAAAATTCGCTAAAAATCCGTTCTTAAACACGTACTTCAGTAAAAAAAATTGTAAAAATAGTTAAATACTACCAGTAAACGTAGAAATAAACAAGCTTGAATTTGATATACTTTATTTTAGAATCGCTTCAGCCATCTTGGAGATATTCGTCTTCAAACTCACGGGTGAAGGAAATGTTGTAACAGATGGTAGGCATCCTATTATAAGGGCATTACGGATGATATAGGTATCGTATAAAACTTATAAGTTTTACTATTCCATTTTTTTATTTCCTATTTAGGATTATTAATTACATCATTAATTTCAAGTTCCTAGTCATATCTTAAGATAGATAATTATAAATATCTATAGATAATTATCTGTAATAATTTTTGTTCAAATATATTTCCTTAGAAATCGAAAATTTTAATCCACAGGACTCTATACAAAATTCATGTACCTGCTCACATTCATCCGTGAATGAAAATTCATTGTTCAAACATTATTATTTTGCATTAATGGATATTGGAAATAACCCGTGCTGATATTGGGTGTTCATGCATCGTGCAAATGGGGGTGATTGACCCAGGTCCTTTTTATGATTCTAAGTTATTTCATGTTTAGGCAGAAATCATCGATTTTGAAGAGATGGTGCCATTAATTGGAAGAGGAAGAAAATTATATGTTAAAAACTATGTAATTAACGGCCAATCATAAATTTGAGGCGCGAGCTTATCAAATATTTGCTGCACAAATGAGGCATATTGTATGAAATTCACTGTACTGTTGGACTAACCCCGGCATACACGACATCACTGAGAAAGCGTTTAGCTCTGAATAGAAATACATAGGAATGCGAAATACAAGGAATGCTCTTCTAATTAGGCTTATGTATTCCTTAAGAAAAAATATTTTGCTTCCTGGCTTACTTTAAAGTTAATAGGGCATGTCACTCATATAGGCCTCATATTATGCCTAAGTACACTCTAGGTACCGTACTGCAAGCTAATTTACACATTTTTGAGTAATCCTAGGAATGAAGGTAATTTTCTTATTTCGAGAGCTACCGGAAAATTTCCATTATGTCTTTTGGCCTGCGCTACGTGCCATATTAATTTGACTGTTTATAACTATGCATTAGGTAGTTAGACCCTCCATTTGATAGTCAGATTGCTGGCTAACTTTAATTGCGATGACTTAAGTAAGAACTGGGTTTCTTCACTCATGTACAATAATGTACAAACTCAACTCGACTTGATACTCGACTCGAGGTCAAAAAGTGCTACTCGCACATCCCTAGTTCTAATATTTGAAAGGTACCTACATCAAGTACCAACATCTCACCTTTTATTCTAAATTGCTATTCTAAATCTGGTGACTTCCTTGAATGTGATGCAAATTTTGCCAGCGATAAGATTGACGGTATGTTTATAATTTTTCTAAGGGAGAAATACTAAGGGATGAGTGAGAAACAATCATGTATAGCTTTGTCCACAACAGAGACAGAGCATATTAACCTAACTGCTTGTACAAAGAAGGCAAATGCATATATGTATATCCACCATAGTGTGGAATACTAAAGGAGTTCACAAAAGGGTATTGCAAGAAAAGATTTGGCAGAGGATCTTTGTGCCTTTATATCGATAATCAGTCAGCAGAAAAGAATGCTAATTGTGGTAATGTTAAAGAGAGATCACGAATGTCATGTTAATATATTACGTTCGTATTAGTATAGCATAGGAGTTGCTTCATATTTAATGCAAGTAGATATCCGTTCATGTTTACATATTTGCTCCAATAGTAATGGATGAATAAAATTAGAATATGGTTAGAAATTGGACTGGTGGCTTTGATGGTTCATCACATTCTGAATCAATTAGCAACAATTATTGCTTTTGGATTATTGAGGCTGCTAATATGGTGATTTTTATATAATATTACTTCATGCAAATGGAGATACAGTATTCAGGTGCTAATAACAATAATGTTGACGCGCCTCAAACAAACAAACAATTAATCAATCCATCTACCTATCGACCCAGAAGGGTACAAGTTTCTTACTGTACACATGTAATTCATTGCTTCGGCCCAAAAAATCACTGGGAAACCGGATTGTATTAACATGCATCTTACACTATTTGCCAAAGTTAAATTTCCTCTCTCTGCCACCCCATTCTTTTGAGGTGATTCTTTAATGGTTTTTCTCCTAGAGATCACTTGTTCCCTTAAAAAATCACTAAATTCTTGATTAATGTATTCGCCTTCACTGTCAGTTTGTAACACCATTATTCTTCTTCCTTCTTTATTATTTTCAACTAATGCCTTCAAAATTTTAAACTACTGGCATACCTCTGACTTGCTTTTTAGGAAGTACACAGTTAAATATCTAGAATAATCATCTACAAACGTTAGCACATACTTGGAACCTCCTAATAATTTTTTGCATTTCCCCATGACATCGCTATGAATTGAATTAGTTCTAATGGTTGGGTCGATTTTCTGTTACTTGTTTTTGGGAAGCCTTTCTTAGTGGCCTTGCCTAAATTACAAATGTCACAGCTGTCTTACAATTTCCCTTTTATTTCTAATACTGGGATTTTCTTTATACCCTCTTCATGCCAATGTCCAAGTCTATTATGTCATTCCATTACACTGCTTGATGCTGCTGCATTATGAATTTCATTTTTGTGACTAACTAACATTTTTTGATTCTTCTCATCCTGTCGACTTCATGGACTTGTTCGACATTGTTAAGGAGGTTCTTTAGGTAAGGATGATTTTAAAAGAATTAAAAGTTTTAGAACTTGTAGAAGATCCTACAATAATTTTGAGTGACAACCAGAGTGCCATAAGACTTGGAGAAACTGGACTTAGTTCTGAAAACTCTAAACATATTGATGTAAGGTACTGCTTCATTCAACAATGCATTGAAAGAGGAGATGTCACATTTAAATATATAAATCAACTGACAATTTTGCAGATTTGTTTACCAAGGCATTAGGGGGAGTAAAGACTTCCAATTTTGTTAATGAATTAGGATTGAGTTGAATTTGATTGTGTTTTGTGAAAAGGTTATTTGATTTTGGTTTTAATGAAATAAATGCCAATTTTTCCTTGCAAATGTAGTCAGTCGATGCATTTTCCAATATCCACTCGGTGTCTTTCATTCTCATAGTCGTCAAATTCACTGCATTTATACATGATATCCTCTTCATGCTGCTACATGCCGATTTAGGTTCATAATCATCTTTCCCTTTTTTCTTAATATCTTTATTTCTATTTTCCGCACAATCTCTAGCGAAATGACCACTCTATCCACAATGGAAACATTTTCAATTTCGAGGACAATCTCTGGAAGCATGTCCCCACTTATTACAATTATAACACTTTCTATCTTCATTGCTTCCATTTTTCTGCTCCATGGTGGCCTGGTTTGGGTTGGGTGATAACCAGGATAGCTGCCCCGTTGTCCTCTCCATCCTGGGTTGAAATCTGACGTCAGCACTCCATGTACCGGCTTTTTTTCGTCACAGGCCGTCTTGTCTTCTTGCAGTAATACAGCTTTAACTTTTCTTGTTGATAGCTCCTTGTCACCACCCAGAATTGCAATGGTGGCTCTGTGGGTATTGCGAAGACCTGCTAGGAATAGGCTTGCCAGCTGCTTGTCGTTGAGCTCTAATCCGTATCCTGCACTTTGGACCACTCTTTTTAAACTTTGTATCTCAGCCATATATTGATGCATCGTTTTCTCCGGTGTTTTAAGTACATTCATCCTTTGCTTCATGACCTTCAGGCATTTGGTCAATATAAAACATGTATGGATTTCCTTCAGGATGTTCCAAGCGTTCTTTGCAAAGTCGCTATCACCAATGTCTTCAACATATTCCTTAGATACGTGTTTAAGTAGGAATGCTAGGGCCTTGCAATTCAGTCGTGCTTGATCGATATTTAAATTATCAACTCGTGCGTCATCAAACCGGGGGTGAATGACATTCCAACAGTTATTTTCTATTAATTCAGCTTTCGCTACTTTGGACCAAGAATAATAATTTGTAGTTGTAAGACCCCCGACTCTCAACGGGGCGTCGAGCGACGATTTGACAGGGATTTCAGGAAGGAAACTCAGAAATGCTCTTTATTGCGTAAACATCGTCTGGTTGCCTGCTCTCAACTACCGCGCAATCCCCACGTCGCTTCCCAGCGGCCCCACTGCATACCCCCCCCCCCCCCCCCTCTGCCTCTTCTCCCCCACCCTTGGGTTCTTTCCTCCCAGCCGTATCATCCACCGCTGCACTTTCCCATGGAAGGTGGGAGGTGGAAGTCCAACGGAAACGTGGGAAGTTGCATATACGACCCGCCAACGGCGTCTCTGGAGGAATTCCATGACTCGGAAAAAGGGGGAAGGGGAAGTGGAGAGAGAGAGGTGTAGGTATCCAATCTGCTTACTCGCTCTGTGCTCTGACTGTTTACTCACTCGGTGGCCCGGGGAGGGGTGGGTGGTTGGTGGGTGGGAAGGGAGTTGAGTTGGCGATTATGGTACTTACATAGTATGTATTTAGCTTTTCCATTCCATATTTCGTTGTCTCTCCGTCCACCATCTTGATCTTTCTTTATATTTTTTGCTGGCCGTCTCTTCTTTCGTTTCCACACTTTCTAACAAATGTTTTGTTCTCAATTCTTTTTTACTGTTCACTGAGTGACTTGGGCCCATAACCTGTCATTGTTTCAATTAAAACTCATAATTACCCAATACTTTCACAATTTAAACCAGTCAACACTTCATTTTATTACTTTTGTCTCTCTTAACTACATATAAACAACACAACAAAGTACTATTTAAACATAAAATTGTTTGTTACATATAATAAAACTGTCAATATGAATAGCCCACTTCCGGTGTAAATCGGAAGTTGATTTTATGACCATTCGATAAAGCATACCCCATTTACTTGTGAATGAGCCAACAGTTTCTAAAAATAATCTTTCCTGGCAACTTTTAGGGGGTGGACAGGTGGTTTTGGACACCCTGTATAAGACTGTCACGAGTGATTGTTCATTTCCTTATTATCCCTGAAAAGGATGTTAGAGTGGTCGGAATTGATTTATGTATATTGTTCAAAATAATTTGGAAATGTACAGCTTGTGCTTCACTCTGTTTAAGGAACGAATTATTTATACTCATTTCATGATCTCTGAAATTAATATTCCACGTAGGTGACTTCTAATGATGCTGGTGGAGAAAAAGTTTTTGATGCTCTTCCTGAGCTCAAATGTGACAGATGTAAACAGAAAAAAGGAAGTGAATGCTCTTGCACTGGCTGTGAAACTCCATTTCCAATATTATCTAATGTCCAGTGTCAATTAAAGAAGAAGCATGGCTATGTAAGTCAGTGTGACTTCTGCCATAAGGTTAGTATGCCTTTGAGTCATTATTTTAAGATAAAATTCTATTAACACTTATACAATATACATGCATGAATCACTAGATAAGTTCTATTGGTGCTTGTTCACATTTTGTTTGTTATAATTATTATATTATACAGTTGAGCACCCTTAATCCGGGAATCCCTAATCTGGGAACACCCATAATCCGGCAATTTTTCCACGACCAACTACCCGGTACCTACTTTGTGGAAAATGACGAAACATTTTTAACCGAAACATTGCTTCATAACCCACCGAGATATTATCCCATTCTTAACGTTAGTTTTCCCATTTCAAGAATGAGAATAATTTAAACATATTAATTTCTGGTACTTTGTGTACACTGGAATTATTCTGCAACTTGAAGTAAACATAAATTTGAAGACATCGCTGAGACGGACTACGACTAATTTACAGATCGGCCACTTTCATTGGCGCACGCATATTTGATTGACCACTAGACGTAATTTGATAAAATCACTTGTTATCTGCTTATGGTTCTCCCAAATCATGTCTCATCTCTACAATTGTGGCAACAGCAGAGGAGTGAGGCATCAGAACAATACGTTAACGATCGCAGAAAAAGTGCAAGTTGTGAAAAAGCTTGACGCTGTTGCATCAGTAAAGCATTTTTCTGAATAACGTAAATGAATTCACTTTGTAAAATTCCACAGACTTTTATTAAAACCGACCCAGGTTTCGACTCATACAGTCATTATCAGACCTTGATAATGACTGTATAAGTCAAAACCTAGGTCGGTTTTAATAAAAGTCAGTGGAATTTTACAAAGTCAATTCATTTACGTTATCAATATGTCATTCCACGAAGTCAAGCCTAGCAATTTCTTATACGCTTGTATTAAACATACTGCGTGGGATCTCCAACAATATAACACATTAAGAAGCTGAAAGAGAAAATCCCCAAAATTTTACTGTTAAAGTGACCCGAAGAAATGGATGACAGAGAGAAAAATTATGAAAGAAGATTTAACCCTTTCGCGACGGAGCCACATGTTAGAAAATGCTACTTCCCTCACGAATGCCAAAAATTCGCTTCGCTACGCTAGGATCCTCTCAGGTACCTGTTTCCCTAACTTGGGTCGTGGCCCAAAGGGGTGTCGAACCTTTTTCTCGGCCACCGGGCCGAGATAATCTTCACCCTTTCCCGCTTCATGACCCCTTAACAGCATGCCGTCGCGGTCAAACATTTGTTTATGCAATCGTTTTGCTAAAAACATTGTTGCTGCAGCGTCGATAATAATTGTATCGGAAACGAATTAATTTAGTTTTACAGTGCCTTTACAGCTTTTAAACGAAATTCTACCATTAATATTTAGCTCTCTAGCAAAAAAATCGTATCAATGGTTAAGCAAATAATTTTGCCGTTTTATGTCACAGTCTTAAATTATTTTGACCATTTTTCAACGATAAAATTATTATGAATATAAAAAAGCCTTATTCAGGCATTTGACATCATCAGAGCGCCAATCAAAGAAACGATACTTAGAAATCTTCAGCACGTTAATTCATGAGATGTACGGTCTACGGAACCCTTAATTTCGATTCGAAGGACTGCCAGAAATCACTATTCTTTAGGCGGAAAGCATTGACCAACGAAAGAAAGTGAAATCGTCAGTTGTCATGATTATATTAGATTGAGTAATTACAGGGAAAAATAAACATTGAAACTCACGAAAAATATGGCCATCAACACATATGAAAAAATAGCATTCAGTTGTTGAACCTAAAAACATTATAACTTCCTAACTAAATAAAAACATAAAAAATCACTCATAACCAACTAAATAATTAACAAAAATTTGTTCGGAGATTCTTTTACTCACGAACTACGTTAAAAATAACGGTAGAGCTCCGTTTAAAATTTGCAGTTGTAGAACTAAACATAAGGAATATACTTATAATGCTCAATTTTACAATTAAACAATAACTTCTCAGTTTGTTATTCTACTGCACCTACAAGCAACTGACCGCGGACCCCTGCGGGGATTGGGTCGCGCACAGCAACGAATGGTCGGGATAATCCTCTCCCACGGACCGAGAAAGGGTACATAAGACGTACCGAGAAGAGGGCCTTTAAAACACACACCTATCTGGCCTGCTTGGGGATAGCTTAGCGACTACGACTTGTTAACACGTCGTTCGTTCGTTTGCGTAGAAAAATTGACGCCGTTTTAACACGTCCTTCGTAGCGAAAGGGTTAAGTGCTGATTTATATCACGTGGTTTCGATTGCGTCAAAGTAAAGGGCGTAGTTAGTATTTCTGGCCAAATGCTAATGGATCAGGATAAACTATTTCAGAAATAGACGTGATCAATCTAAAGCACGTGATGTGGGAAATTTCACGTGCATGCAATAGCATTCACAGTCAGTTCTAAAACACACGCGTGGTTTAAATTGTTTAAATTGCCTTGCTTAAGGTTTGATGTGGATGAAATAAGTGGGGATTTTAAAAAAATTCATGTTTCTGAGGATAGAAATATGATGATGGAGTTTTCAAACATCATCCATAACACTAAACTACAAGAAATGGAATTGGTAACTGTAGACGAAAGGATAAGTTAGCGGCTATGATACTCTCACCACACAACATTTCATAGATGATGAAATCATGGAAACAATAAATCCGAGTGGGGTGGAAGATGATGAGCCTGAAATTGAAAGGAAGACCACTATTGATGATGGTCTTTAAAGATTCATCCAGTCCGGTCACCCGCAACGTAGTGATGGGCGGCCGTACACATGACACCCATGCCTTGGCATCGCGCTGAATCAGCTGATAACAAATCAAGTGCGGTAGGAAATGTGTTATGCAAAGCACAGCATAAGAAATATCAAATTTTATGTACCCTTTTCCAATAATAATATGAAACTTTAACATGTGCAGTTTAACAATGCTTAGATTCCATTATGTTCACTCACAGTGCAACTTTTATACTTACAAATAATAACATTCTGAATTAAGAAACCAATTCTTTCTGATTATTCTCAGTGACTCTCTCTATATAATAATGTTCAGTAAATGGCAAATGAATATATTTTGATATAAATAATTTAATCATTTCAATGAAATCAGACGTCAAAAATAGACCAGTTGCCATGCATGAACCATAGTCCGGCAAAATCCCTAATCCGGCATCGCTTCGGTCCCGACTGTGCCGGATTAAAGATGCTCAACTGTAGTAGAAACTGGAAATTACAAAATCAATGAGATGGGAAAAATCGACACTTCATAATATGTAATATTAATGTATTAAGTAGTTTTGTATTTTGGGGGCAATACTGTTTTTAGCGGCTAGAGTGTACATGTATGTATGTTCAATCGTCATAAAAACATAGTGAAGTTCGAAACATAGTGAAGTGAAAGATCCTCTGCCCCTCAAGCATGGAGGTCATTTAATTAAATCCCTTCCCAGGGCTGGAGGAGATTTAATTGATTTCACCTTTTTGTCATTGTATCATTCAATAATTTATAACTTTCAACATATAATATCAATCTTTTTGAAATTTTTTGTGAACTTTTGCAAAACTATGTTTTAATATACGCTAAATTTTGAAATGAATTGATCTACATTTATTGTTTTTTCCTTGTTCTCTCTATACAATGCATTATGTTTTAAGTTTTTAAAGTGTTATATTTTTTCGTTTATTTTTTATCGATCTTTAATGTACATACTTTGCATTTTATTGATAGAGACATTCTTAAGTTTCGTAGAAAATTGTATGAACTTCATGGTTACTTTCGATATGATTACCCCTAGTGATAACATCAAAATTCGTAACATCATCTATTCCTTCAGCCCTGAAAGATAATGTCCTATTTATTTTATGCAGAAATCCACGTTTTGTGGGGTAAAATGTTAGTAAGGAATTATATATATGACGTTACCTTAGTAATTCTGCTTCCTGTGATAAGGTTCGATGCAATCCAAGCACAAACCTACTGCACACGATTCACACCAGTAAACGCTGTCTCTTCTTTTCCCGTGCTTTGTACACACTGCGCACCTCTTTTGGGACTTTGCTTTCTTCCCAGCTGCGAGAATCCTACTCAGAAAATGACACTCTGTCAGCCGTGGAAATAAATTATCTAAAGAGTGACGGAGTTGATTTCCTCTACCAGCTGTATATGAAAGGATAGGTGGTCTAATTTATTATTTGCATTTTCCCTGTGAATAACATAAGAATTGGACTGCCATATTCAATAATCTCCTAAATAATTTCATATACCACTTGTTATGTCGTTTTCTTTCAATCAAGTATGTATGCAACAACTGGTCCTTGAGATCCACCCTGCCCATGAATTTGATGTATTCCAACACACAACTTGGCTTTTGCGTCTCTTTTTTGCCTTTGGATACTCTTCTCATTTCGTCACTGTGGAATGTGGAGATCATCATGACAATTTTTTTGTCCCCCCATTTGTCCCTTTGCAATTTCTTCTCTTTGACGATTTTTGGAACATCCTTTCTGTTCAACCTCAACATTCCAACACAATCAGTCATGTATTTACTTTTCAGTAGTGTTGCAAGGACAGGAGAATTATAAAAACTGTCCATCCAAACGCATCGTCCTTGATTTAGCAGTGGTTCAATCAGGTGTAAAACTATTGATGTTGTCTTGTTTGAGTTAGCTGGAGTGATTTTTGAGGGAAACACAGTATCTTTTCCTGTGTATACCAGAGAGGACCATAGGTAGCCGGTACTTGTATCACAAAGCTCATAGGTCTTGATTCCAAACTCTGATGCCTTCAGAGGAATGTACTGCTTGAAGGACAGCCTACCCTTTCATAGTGTCAACGACTCGGCAATTGAAATGTTGCGATTTGGTAAAAAATGTGTCTGAAATTTTTCATTTAGATGTTCAGTTACGAGAAAAATCTTTTTTAGCTTGGGAGAACTCCGTTGATCTTCTTCCTCATTGTTGTTGAAATGAAGGAATTTACAAATTATCTCGAATCGGTGTCTTGAAATTACATCCCTAAAACCTGGAGTCGGTATAACTCTCTTTGTGAAAAAGTAAGCTCGAAGTGTTGACTTCTGAAGAATTCCCATGAGCATGAATAGTCATATTGGTAATGTATAATTCTTCTGCTGTCACAGGTTTCACGGTAAATGTAGGATATTTTCAGCCTACCACGTGAACGGCGGCACTAGATTTTGATCAAAATGTAGTACCTTGAACCTCGGTAAAATTGCCATGGAAATTAAGGATCCTGGGTAGCGTAGTGGTCTACACAGTGGCCCGGAAAGCCAAAGGTCCGTGGTTCGATTCCCAGTCCAGGTGAATTTTTTCTCATGGCAATTAATGTGAATTTCACCGCCGTTCACGCGGCAGGCTCGAAATATCCTTCAATCAAATATTTGTTTGCATGCACAGATACTCTTCATCTCTATGGCATGGGAGGGGAAGGAAGGATGGATAGCTTATTGCTAGCCTGTTTTAGCACATTCTTGGTGGTGAAGATTGGTTGTGGGGGGATTTTGGAGGGGGCGAAGAGGGGGGGGGGGGGGCAGTCAGAAAATTCCTGTTGGATCTTGCATCCTATGCTGCCTAGTTGAAACTAGCTCAGTTAGAGTTGAGATCTTATAGTGGTAGTACCATGTAACAGTGAACTCTTTCTTAACTAAATTCAGTGTTCAATAGGGAATTGTTTTCAAGAAGGTTGCAACAATGAGTATTATGGGAAAAGTGATGTGTCAAAGGAGTATCCAATGAGTGAGTCTGTCTGGTGTTTTCCAATGAAGATAAGCTTTTATTACAAATGCGAACTGATATTCAAATTGAGGCTATTGCTAATGTGTGCATCTTTCATGATTCTAAATATGAACACAAATACGCACATTTATTTGGTCAAAGGCGTTGTGACCCCACAAGTTCACAAACAATATATAATAAACACAGGAAGGCTTTCGGGAGTCTTCTGTGCTGTCATTGTTTATAGCGACGTTTCACCCACTCTGCTGCAGGCTGAAGTGAAGATTGCTTCAAAAATGAATCATCAGGGAAACAGTCGAAATTTTCAAGAGGTCACATAGCATGAATAGAGAGGACAGATACATACACCCTTTCCAACACCTGGAAATTGGTATTCCACACCAGTAACACCAGTAGCCAATCAGGGAGCAGCAGTAATATCAACAGCTAATCAGGATGCAGTAGTTGCATGGCCTCCTCGGAAGCCGTGAATAAAGAGGAGCTGTTTTTGAAGCAATCTTCACTTCAGCCTGGCCTGAGGATGCCTGCAGCATAGTGGGTGAAACGTCATCATCAACAATGACTACGCAGAAGACTCCCGGAAGCCTGCCTATGTCATCACAATGCTGCAAAAACCTTCGCCAGAAATATATAATTCTTTGCATACCATAACATTGAAATTTTCACAAAAGTTTAAAATTCTAAAACTAATTCCTGGTAAGTCACGGTGCACCAAGTGTTATCAGAGGATATCAAAACTTGTATAGAAAATGATTATAACCAAGATAGTGTTTATCAGACTCTAGAAGTTATTTGGATTACGTTAACAAGGAGTGCATAGCAGTTGGTGTGTCTCATTTCAGAATAAAAAAACTTAGTCAAGAGAAACAATCAATCAAACATGGAGGGTTGGCTTAAGACACTGGTATCAGGAAAATTGTATGCATCAATGGAGTGCCAGAATCTGCCTGATAGCGAGTCTTCTGACAATAATGACGAACATGGACATCAATATGATGATTTATTGCATATTTAATAAAGATAATGGAAAGTGCAACAAATACCAGGGAAAAATCCAGATTTTTGGCCTTGTTTCCCAATCCTGGTCATGAAAAAAAGGTTGCACTGAGTTTAATGAGAGTGATTATATAGTATGGCAAACTAGAAAACTAGTGAACAGATACGGTGTTTTGCCAAAGTTTTGACAAACTAACTACATCTACTGGACAGTCACACATGCCATTTGAGCATAGCCTACAAATCAGCACTATGATGAATGTCCATTAGACACCTATCCGAAAACCTGTGAGTTGCTAGTAATAAGTCTCTTTAAAGCCTTGTGATAGTAGTATGGATGAATGGATGGATAATTAATGGATGAAACTACAACATTAGCTCCATTTTCATCAAAATTCAAAAAGCTGCCACACCTAAATGGCTTTGAGTATCAACTCCAAATTTGAAGTCAGTGTAGGCTACTATGATAAGTTAGGCATCACATTTTTTATATTAATACTAGGCTCCCCTTTTGTGATAAATGACCTTGAAAATGTCCCATGGTAGATTTGTTTTGGAGGGATGAAGGGCACTCAAGATCAATACAAAATATATTTTTTCTGATACACGTGTGTCTAGAGTATTAATTCGAAAAGAATCTGTTTTGATATCTGGTCCTCATTTTGAATGATTGGCCTTTGAAAATTTAAGTGAAAAAAACAAAAATTTGATGCGGAAAGTTGACACTTTCATTTATGCTGGAATATTTTTTTTCTTTTCCATATTTCTATAGAACAATGTTTTTAAAAAGCATTAATAAGTATGGTTGCTGTAACTTAGAGAACATGCAAATAGTAGCAATAATCGCAAACGTCAAAAGGTGACATTTTTACTCTACTGGCGCATGTGATAATGACCATAATTCAGATATGGTTTGCTCATAAAGATGTAATGAGAACTGATTTGTTATCCACGTACATTATGCACCGATTCATGTGCAAAAAAAATAAAAAATGGGACAGCTATCACTTTTATTAAAATTGGTTGATTTCTGGTGGAATTACCCTAATGCGATTATATGGGAGCCTGAGAGGGACTCACTTCTTATTTTATCTTTTGATTCTTCTTGAAAGTAGCCATGTGTTTGAAAGGCGACGTCATATGGTGTGATGAAATGAGTTTTTGAGTCCAAGTAGAGTACCTTGGTAAATATAGTGGTGGTGTCCTATACAATATGCAAAGTACTAGGTGTGAAGGTAGCTATTTAAGCAGTGACTGCAAGTAACAAACATTTGCAATGAGCAAGCAAGAGAAAAAAATTATAAATGGAAACTTAAAATTGTAAGCAAGGTGAATTTTGGAATTCAGTCTAAAACTTAGATTACTCACGATTTCAGGATTCCAAAGTCAACGCTTTCAACAGTACTCAAGTGTCATGATAAAATGAATCTTGACAAAAAATCACCTGACTGCATCAGGTTGTGTTGAGTTCAAAGGAAAGGGGTATGTGTGGAAATCATTATGAAGACATCGAAGAAGAATTAACTGATTGGTTCAATCACATCCAAGGAGCAGACTTGCCCTTAAGTGGGTCCATTGTTCAACAAAAAGTGGTATCAATCATAATCAGTTTAGGAATCTTAAATTGCACTGGCTGTGGCGATTTCCAAAACACCATGGAATATCTTCCCAATTGATTTTTGGGAAAGCGAATGAAGAGGAGAATGTAAGTGTAAATCGATGGCTAGCCAATTTTTAAATTCTACGGGAAAAGTATTGTCCTCTAGGCTTTTTCAGTATAGACAAAATGCATTTTTGTAATCTCTTGCCAAACTGTACTTTGATAATGGAGAGAAAAAAATGCCATGTAGGTTGGCAGCTAGCAGAGATTGACTGCTCTACTCACCTGTGGTTTGGATGGAAACTAATAGCTACAACGGACGGTGATAGAAGGTGGTGATAGTAATACCGAAAGTAGAATAGTAGTGGGTGATAGTAGAATTGAAAAGACCCCATTTCTTTAAGGACATCGATTGTTCACAGTTTCCCTGAATTACTCACTAATCATCCCATAGTTACACATAACCATCATGTGTTAATTACAATGGGCAATTGTGCTGCCCACAATTGGACAATTGGAGTTGACTAATGTTAAAGTGTAGTTCATTCCGCCAAACACAACTAGTTGTTTGCAGCCATTAGGTCAAGGAATCCATGCTCCATTGAAAAGAGATTATTGGACTTGCCTGGTACATGCAGCAATCCACATGGTGGAAGGCAGTGATAAACTTAGTTGTACTATTTTAGACACTATTAGAGCCATTGGAGTAGCTCTGTTTCTGGGAAGACTATCAAAAGTTGCTTTTATAATGCCTGGTTTCGTTCTGATGACCATTCTGCTGATGAACAAGGGGTCAGCATTGAAATAAAGACACCCTAGGAGTGGGAGCTCTTGCAGGCACTTTCACCAGCGGAGATAAATGTGGATATCACTGTGTGCAGTAAATTATTCACTGGTTTACCACCCGGACAAATGTTCAGCTGCTGACGTTTCAGTGGCTGACTCCACCATTGTCCTTAGCACATTGATGCATGAGCACATGATTTTGTGGAATTTAATGGAGAGGAGGGTATAGCATCTTTTACTATCCTTGTTCTCCCCAATACAAACACACTCCTAATTGAATATCAGTAGCTGACCGAGGTAGCCATGTTGGTAGCTCACTAGGCCTGGCATCCCAATGGTCACTTGCATGCATCCCTCCTTGAGTATGGATGTTGTGTTTGTCATAGGAGTAAGATAATAGGTTAGACTGTATAATGTAACCAAAGCCATTATAGACCACCTTAAATCATAGTCTACTGCTTGTTAGTATCATTATCCGTGCAAATGTGTAGGTAATTGATTTTCTATAAGTTATGTATTTGTTAGTGTGGCTGATACTCAAAATAAGTAATAAGCATAGCTGATAAAATTGCTTTCATCGGAAATAGTTATTAGTTCCATTCAGCTACTGATAAATGGTGATTTAAAAATACCAGAATATCTGGTCATTGTAAATTTCATCTGTCAAATCTTAATTTTGTTGTTATGTTATGTTACTTTGATGTGGTTAAAGTGCGGAGTTTGCTATAAAAGTTAGTTGCTTGACACATGCAATTTATTCTTTTCATGAATGTATTTCATGAAGTGCCAAGAGTTTTTAATGAAATAGACCTCATGAAGAATAATGGATAATAAGATATAAATGTAGCCACTTATTTTTAAAGAATTAGTTGCTTTTTTCCAGAATGAGTAAAGTAAATTAAAGAAGGAATTTGCTAAATATTTGGGTTCGAGTACTGTAACTTGAATTTTGAAGAAAAAATATTAAATGTGTCAATTTTGTTCTCTTGGAGAAGTTTTTCCTGAGATACACCAGGTATTTTTTTATTTAAAATGTGATAGTCATTCTTTCTTGCCATGTACCAGTAGGTTTTTCCGACGATAGGAAGTCTTGTAGATCATTGCCGGGAAGTTCATGATGGAGTTGGCTGCTTTGAATGTGAAGAATGTGGTAAACGTCTAAAGAGCCGCCTAAGTCTTAGGAGGCACATAGAATCTCACCAAGGTCGTAAAGAAGCTGTTTGTTCTGTAAGTATACCCTACCATGTTTTCTAATCAGTCTAGCTACTTTCATTAACTGTGTAAGTTTAGATTACTGACAGTGGAGATTAGAAAAAGAATAGTTAATGCATTCTAAACTTAAAATTTTTTCTGTGATTATATGCTGATACTTTATTAGCCCTGTATATGTACTGAAATATAATACACACAGAGCAAGTCAGAAAACCAAACTTTATACATACTTGAAAAGTATACATGCCAGATGGTTTCCAGAAATGGCCTAGAATAATGCTCAAGACACTCGCAAGTATCCCCTGAAATAGTAAAAAAAAACAAGTTGAGTGATACATATATTCAATAATTTTAAAAGCAAAAGACAATTTAATCACTACTGGATTATTATTATTATGGATATTGAACAAAGCAAATAAAAATAGATGTAGAATATATATACACTAACAAAATACAAATTTTTACCACAAAGAAATCACTTTCTTTCCCTTCAAGCAGAAAAACTTGTGAAAAGAAAAGCTTAAAATAAAATGTGAAGTAACCAATTTTTATACAACTAATGCAATTATTCACAATGAGCTACTTATTTATGGAATTATGCACTTTTTCCTTCATAAGAAGCCATCACTTTAAGGTTTATAATGTAAAACTGTTTCCTGTCTCAGGTATCACATAGTGAATGTAATGCACACTGGATAAATAAAAAAAATTAAACTTCGCATTTAAATACCAGTTCCACCCTGGCAAAAATGAAGGGTAGGCGAAAGGTAGGAAAACAACACGACGGGTGGTAGGCGGAAGGTAGCAGTACCCACGTCTTACCCTCGAGCGGCAGTAGAGGAAGGGTAGTTTAGAACATTCCGAGGGTAGTGGAAGGGTAGCACACGTGCCCTTGGTGGGTATGGGGAGGGTAGAGGAAGGGTAGCACGTGTGCCCGTGGTGGGTATGGGAAGTGTAGGGTAAGGGAATGAGACAAAAAGCATACAAATTGTGGTGGAAAGAACCGTTCATGAAGCGGACGTTAGCATTCGTGAGCAGGACACAAAAATGTTGACTAGATCATGGAATTGTACACAGGAGCTGTACTCATTTAGCCATACAAACAGGCTATCAAAAAATCACTAGCATTAGTGCTCCTAGAACTAAAAATTGTGAATAGAATGCAAGCAAGCAAGTTAGCATCATACGGTAGGAAGTCTCCTATCCAGCCTACCATAATACTGAAAGTAAAAGGGTAGGCTGGATAGGAGACTTCCTACATGAACGCGTTCAAAGGGTGGTATTAGATGGTGTCAGCTCAGGGGAAGTAAAAGTTACATCGGGTGTTCCTCAGCATGATAGGACCAATTTTATTTCTTCACTACATAAATGACTTTAGAATACAGTAGCTAAAAGTAGCAAGCTCCGTCTTTTTGCCGATGATGCAGCAGTCATCATTGGTCATCAATCCTCAGATCGGTTTGACGCAGCTCTCCACTGAGTCCTATCAGCTATTCTCTTCATATTTACGTATTTCTTCTGATGCAGTTGTGTATAAGGAAATTAAGAGGACAATCAGTCTTTAGCTAAGGATTTAGATGTGATTGATGATCGGTGTGATAGTTGGCAGCTAGAATTAAATTAGAAGAAATGTGCGATAAAGAACTTAGGGAAAAGGAATAACTTTCCCTGGAAAAATTATTGCAGCAAAGAAAAGAAAATATGTAACATAGAATTTATACTTATAAATACTTAGGCGTCACCAACACTGAAGACATGTCGTGGGGGAAACACATCAGGGAAATAACTAGTGTAGCAAACCATAGATTAGGATTCGTAAAAAGAGTTCTAGGCAAATGTGATGAGAGAGTACAAGAAGGAAGCTATTTTACACTTGTCAGGCCTCATTTAGAATATGCCGCTAGTATAGGGGATCCGAAGGAGGAAGGTATGATAAAAGAATTAGAGCGTGTGCAAAGGAGATCCACTAGATTTGTTAAAGGCCGCTATGATAATTGTTCAAGTGTTACGAGTTTAATAGAAGAACTAGGATGGGAATTACTATCAGAATGCAGGTTGAAATTTAGGTTAAACCTTTTTAAGTGAATTCGAAACCGATTTGTCGAATATTTTAAGTTAATAATTCTTCTTCCGGTACTCCACCGGATATGCCTTCGTTTTTCCCTTCTTCGGCAATTGCCATATCATCAAATGAATCATGCAAAGTTTCATCTGCTACTGAGTCGTCAATATTGGACGGGATTTCTTCAATAGCGCAAGAAATTCCTCCTACGTGCGACTCTGTTCCCATTATTTTGAGACGCCTGTTTCGGATAATAGAAATTTGCATACTTACACATGAATATATCATTACATTAAGATAATGCTTTCACAAAAAATGGCAATATTTACCTTTTTTCTTCCCTCCGCCTGTCCAAAAATTCACCCTTTCTTGTTTTCCTCGCTGCCAAAAATGTCAAGCGACTGCCTACTTTAATTTTCCGATATCGGTACGCTTCCGATGACATTTGAGACTTGACAATTAGTCAGTTTGACTATTACTAGACACCCCGAGAGTGACAACCTAAACATATAAGAACCAACACCCCTTCTTCCTCAAGCGTACCGTTTTAGGATATAGGGTAGAGGGACTGTGCCACTTTTTGAGTAGCGTAGTAGGCGGAGAATATGTGAACTGTTTAGTGATTTGCACAATGCTCGAGGCGTATCCTTGGGCTGTAGTCGGCGAAAAACATAAATTACTTTCAGAATATCTCAACAGCGTGCCTTTTAGTTAAAATCAATAATTTTCAAGGATCCAACAGACTAAGCTTGAAACTTGTACTCTATAATAATGAAAGTTAAAAAAAAATAGCCACTCTGTCTCCCAATATTTGAAACAAAAAGGTATATTTTTACATCGAGATATATTTTTAACTAGGCTTATTACTTAAAATCTAGGATTATGGAGTAATAGTTTGATGCTTTCTGTTTTAATTACTGAAAACCACATTCCAAAATCTAGATTCCTGTTGGAGCAATCTTCTGTGAAAAATAGGTCTGAAAAACAGCTATGTCCCATGGCCCCTTAAAGCATTTCCTCAATGACCATTTCGTGGATAAAATAATATTGACTGTTATGAATTTACATAACTAATCTTATTTCAATTCCAGGGGAGATAAATAAGAGTTTCCTAAATAACATGCTAATCATATAAGGACACTTATGAATTTCTCGATAGCCCGTGCGCTGTGTTGCTCTTTTGTTATTCTCTGGCAATTATGTTTAACCAGTTTAACCTTGGGTCCGAGAGACAACAGCATTGTGAAGTCCTTGGAAATGCAACAATCGACAAAACTACCAAATCGAAAAAACTATGTGCAGTACAGAAAACTATGTAAAATTAATGATTTCCCAAATGGCAGGGCGTGCATTTAATAATTTCCCACTGCAGGCAGTCATCATAGCGGTAAAATATATTTAGTTTCGCCTCTAGGAAACTTAATTTTGATTGTTTTAAAATTGCGAGAATGATAGGTGACGGCATGTCCAAAATGATTCCAAATAAATTCGCCTCCGAAAACAGCTGACTTAATAAAGGAGTGCAATTATTACATATTAGTAATTATTGCACTCCTTTATTATTGTCCTTTGTTGTTAGCCTTTATTATTTGGAATGGCTACTGAAGTATGGAAATCATAATTGTTTCCTGCTATGCGATTTACAAACAGTCCAAATTAAATTTCCTAGAAATGCACGCACTACATTCTACCGTAATTATCTACCACTGCCTACCAATTGAACTGTTCTGAAATTACACCTTGCAATTATTGCATATTCATCGGACGAGCCAATGGTCCCAGGCGCTACGATGTAGCCTTCATCTGATCTTCCAGCATTTTAAAATGGGTGTATGGCAAATCCAGCATGAAATTGTCATTAGCGTGGTTACAGCATCGGATTCAAGAACCCATACCGGCAATGGCAACGTTCACTTAAAGTATTTGCTCGAAACCCGTCTTAAGTTAGAGAAAAATTAGCGTGTAAGGATTGATGAAATTTGAATTAGCATTATGCTTCAATCTCGCTCGATGGTTTTTTTCCTAAGGCTAACTGGTTGCGGCAGGTTAGCCGTGCGCATTCAGGCAAGGGTAGAGGAAGGGTAGCGGTGGGTAGCCGTGAGACCACCAGGGAGTGTAGACGGTGGGTACGCCTACCCTCCGTTTACCCTTCACGGTGGGTAAGCAGCAGGTAAGCCGTGCACGTTCAGGCAAGGGTAGCACTAACCATCCCTTACCCTCCATGGAGGGTAGTGGGTGGGTAGGCGGAGGGTAAGCGACAGAGTTCCCAGCGAGGGTAGTGGAAGGGTAGTGCTACCCTTCCCTTACCCTCCACGGAGTGTAGAGTATGGGTTGACTGAGGGTAGCTACCCACCATGGAGGGTACTACCCTTCCTTTACCCTCCGCCTACCCACCATGGAGGAGATTATTTTTGCCAGGGAGAGTCTGATAGTTTGAGAGTTTGCGAGAGTCTGGGAATGGCCGAGTAGCAAAGCAGTCGAGTAAATAACCCAGTCTTTTGGTTGTTATCAAGTTAAAAAGAAATGTTCCCAGGAAATATTTTCGTCTTTGATATGTTGAAAGCCAACCCAATTCTCATATACAGATATATGTATATGGACTGATGTGATCAGTTATCCGAACATCCGAAAATTGTAAATAATGCGGGGATCGGGTTGGTGTGGTGGCTAGAGTACTGGCCTCCCATCCCGAGGGCCCGGGTTCGATTCCCGGCAGTGGCAGATTTTTCAGTGGAAAACCGGTCCCCACTTGAGTGCCTAGTGGAGGGCATTTCAAGTACAGTACTCCGTCCGTCGGATGGGACGTTAAGCCGTGGTCCCCTTGGCGTCTTTCGTTAAGAGTAGGCTAATGCCGACGCCGGGTTTCTCTCCACCCTTCCTCCATTCCCTAAAAATACCTACCATTACCCAATTACCCACCTATCCTATATGGCGCAAATGACCTCAGCTGTCGGTCGCCTCCCCTAAATAACCAACCAACTAAATAATGCACAACTGTTGACTGCTCTCTGTAGTTTAGCATCTAATTCGGCTGTCAAATTGTTGTGAACAAGACAGCAATATTCCAATAGAGGAAAAATTAATGTTTTAACTAGCTTAATACGTGTGTGTTGAGGGTGAACATAATAGCTTAGTTTAAGGATGTATAGTGCGGAGTTAACCTTGTTTAGTGTAAAAGACACATGATCAGTCCAAGAGTGGTGATGATTACATCTAAGTTACGGGCACTTGTGGAGTATTTGATATAATCTCCAAAAGTGCCCGTAACTTAGGTAACATTTTATGCATCATTTATTGGGAAATAATGGTACTCAGACGTCACACCCTATTTAAGGCTCTCTTATATGCTCCCCTATTTATACAGCATTACCTTTATGTAATGCTGTATAAAGAATTAATTGAATAGATCAAATTGATAGGTTAGAGTGCAATGAGGAATTGTGTGAAGTGATTAAAAATGTATGTGTATTTATGTATGTAAATTGACTGTGAATCAGTTTAAAGTTTTTATGGTAAGTATTTCAGACTTTCTGCATTGACATATGTTGTAAACCTTTGAAATCCTCTAAAAAATTTTCTCAAATGTCTAACCGTGAATTTGTTTTTTTCAGAAATGTGGGAAAACATTTTGCCGCTGGGACTATTTAATTCGACACTGCCAAATGGTCCATGCGAAAGAAAGACCCTATCAGTGCCCACAGTGTTCACAGCGCTTCCTTTCTCGTGGTCATCTTCAGAATCATATGGCTGTAAGTTTCATGTTGAATATTGATATTTCAACCCATTCCTCCTTAATATGTGACACAAGTTTCACTGTGTCTATTTCACTAATTTTCATTTGTTTATTTAACATATATGTTCATTTATTAGTCTTATCTGCTTTTGCTTCTTTTTTTGTTCATTTCCATCTTAAAACACGTAATCAACAAGGTAAGGAAGTTAAATTTTATATTAAGGTTGTATGATTATTCAATTGAGACAGCAGCTCGTGCAATGTCTAGATGTACAATGTTATGTGATAACGTCATTTATCAGGCAGCATGAGATTGCTTATTTATCCCTTTTATTAAGTTGATATAACTACACTTTATGATGCTAAGGTCATAACCTAACGTATCCTTAATTTTGCAAATGACCTTTATGGTAGACCCATGTGCTACATTAATGTGCCACTAATGTCAATGAATAATCCGTGCCACCAGCATCAAGCCTGTTCATTGGCTTGATAATAGCCATACCACTAATGTAGGATTGATCACAAAAAAATCTATGTTAACTCAATATTTAATATTATGTTTTATTTCTTTGCTAACCTAAAGGTTATGTGAGGCTAAGGCTGACAGTGGCAGATTTGGTGGAGTCTACCTTATACAAGAAAACCTCCCATTAACGAACTCCCTTGCAACGAGCACCTCCCATAAACGAGCAAAGGAGTTGATCCTGCCAAACTGCTATTAACCCTTTGAGTGCCACGCGAGGATATATCGTCGTTTGCAGAATGTGCCAGAAGTGCCAACGACGATATATCGTCGTCTATGAGGAGACCTGTTAAAACAATGTTTTTCTCAATCTTTAACTCTTGTAAATTGTACATAATACAAGAATGATTTTTAATAAGTACGTGGACCAATAATTTTGATTGTTAATGGAAATGATCAACAGCTTCGGTAATTTAAATAACTGTATGTCGGATTGAATTTTCCGAGCGCCGCATTTGGTTGTAACGAAACTGCTTCTGGTGCGACACTTTGGAAATTACATTGTTTGTTAGCCTAAAACCAATTGACTTTCTTCTAATATTTTGAACTTTGTATTTATGTCGGAGATATTATGTTTGGCGTGTTCCTATTTTTTTATATGCTTAGAAACATTTTATTATCTGCGAAGTACATCGCATTCTCGTTCGTTTTGCAAATGATTCATGGCATAGCAAAAAGACTTTAGGCTTCAAACATCTCTGCTATGTCGCTTCTGATGAGATAATTTGTTGCTGTTTCACTGTGATCAAGTCGTTGATTTTTAGCTACGAAAGGCAGACGAAAAGATAGTACATAACTCCTATCATGCTATCTCTAGCAGCTGGTGCGTTGACTCAGCTGGGGTGTTGAGTCAACAATGTGGCTCCGATTGTCAGCCTCGTTATCATAGTAGATACGGCAGTAGTAATGGAAAGATGATGCTGTGCATAAAAAATACAATGTGTGCCATCTCTTGTTGTTGTTTACACATTGAAATTTCACTAGTGGTTTTTTGGAAGTGAAATTTTTTACCTAAAAATGGCGTCAACTTCTAGAAATGAATTTTCACCTGGTGTTGACGATGACAGATTAGCTGAATACATAAATTCACTAAGTAATGACGACGACTCTGTGGAAAGTGAAGACAGCGCCCATTTTTGTTGAGACACTAGTGAAGGGGAAGTGTTATCAGACTCAGATGAAAGCGTGATAATCCTTCCTAAGAAGAGACTGGCAATTATTGAGTATAGCAATGATAGCGTCAGTTCTGATGAACGTGAAAGTGGAAGCCGTGATCATTCTGCAGAATTCATTGAGCTTCAGGACAATTGTGATTCACTCCCTCCTCCACATTTTGAATTCCTGGAAACTCCTGGTCCCAATCATCTTCCGCCACCAAAATCTTCTCCAATCGTGTACTTCAACCTCTTTTTACCAACGCATTCTGGACCATGGTACCTCAACCTCTCAAATAAAACTTTAGTGTGGGCAAGAAAAAGTGTTTTAGAAGTGAAGAGCTTCTTATTCTTGGGTATCGAGAAAAGAAATCACAAAAAAATCCAGTTTTATTACTTTCCACCAACTTGATAGCCAAAAGCAATTCAGTCATTCGCAAGGGTCAAGAATTTCCAAAGGAAAGTCCACAAATCATTGAGCAGTACAATGATACATGGGATGCATTTATTCTTGGGATATTATGTTGTACGTGTATTTAGATGAGAGAAGATTATTTGATATACTGGAAGAAAATGGTCTGCAATGTAATTTCTAAAATGGTGCTAAATGCTTATATTACTTACAAATCAAACAATCCTGATATAAATATCAAGAGTGCCATTTTTTTCAGAAATAATAGATAGCATTGTGAGTGAATGGTTACTTAGATGGAATAATCCCAGTCAGTCAACTCCTAGGACAGTATCGCCAGGAATATATGGGATAAGGAAACTTTCAGGGCGGAGGGAAAAAGTGTGTGCTGTATGCAGTAGGAAAGGCCGTGGCCCTGTCCACAGATCTAGAACTGCATGAAATGAAAATGAGGTCTACATGGAATTAGTGTGTCTCATCACATTTATGAATAATATGAAAATTAGTTATTTGATTTGGAATAGGGTTTGTAATGTTGTCATCGTTTTCTAAGTATGAGTATATATTTTCAATAATTTGTAATGCAATTGTTATCATTTTGTAAGCAATAACAGACTTAAATTCTTGTTATTATTATTCAGATACCATGTTTCATAACGTTTTCACATCCAAATATTCTCTTGTCTGCGAAAATATTCACATTATATACCTCCAATCATTTTGATAATTTCCCCTGAATTTTATGCAATTTGCATTGTGATACTCAATCGAATATATATTGAAAATTCGTGCAAATTCCTTTGATATTATATGATCAATTCCTAGAAAAATAATAATCTTTTATATTTATCAATGGTTTATTTCTTTAAAGTTGATATTATATCTCGAATTTTTGGTCAAAATTGAGAAATAAAATAATTCAAATCTGTAAATTCCAAATTAAACTATAACAATTGCGTGTCATTGAGAAAATCAGCCGATTTCTTTTCATATTAATTTAGAAGAAAGTATTCACTTTCAAATGCAGAAAAAATCATGTAAAAATAGCAACAAATAAACAAATAATGATTTTTTTAATAAAGGCCTACAAAATTAGCAAAATACCCGTGGCACTTCTGGGAACCACCTAATAATCGGTGGCACTCAAAGGGTTAAAGCACAAACGCACTTTGACTCCCTTACAAGGAACTCCCACACAATGAGAACCTCTCCACAACGAGGTGGCGAACTGGTCCCGGTAGCCCTTGTTGAGTACTTTAGGATGAAATTTTTCTCGTTAAACACTTTTTTTTAAATACACAACTTATACATACATAGTATTACAATCCTAGGATTGGTATACTGCAGCCTTCCATTTCTCCCTATCCCATGCCAGTTCCTTCATTTCCCTATGGTTCTTCTTCCCTGTATCCTCCTTTACTTGCCCCAAGTACTTGTCTCTTGGTCTTCCTCTGGTGACTTTTTCCATTTTTCCCTCCATTATGCTTCCCACATAATTGTTGTGTCTCATGACATGGCCAACCCACCGTGTTCTTTTGGCGTATGGTGCTCCACAGTACTCTTTCTTCTCCAATTCTTCTGTATACTTCCTCGTTTCTCACCCTATCTGTCCATTTGATCTTCAGCACCCTTCTCCAGCACCAGGTCTCAAAGGCTTCGATTCTTTTCTGGTCAGTTTTTCCAATGGTCCATGCTTCTGATCCGTAGTGCCACTGCCCACACGAATGTTTTCACGTACTGTTTCCTTGTCTCCAGTCTTATGCTCTTCGAGCAGAGTAGTGGCCTTTTGGCCATGAATGCCGTCTTAGCTTGGGCTATTCAATGCTTGATGTCTGTCTTGCTTCTTCCATCCCAGGTGATGGTGCTCCCAAGGTAGGTGAATGATTCCAAATGCTCCAATCTTTCTCCTTTGAGGCAGATGTCAGCCACTGTTTTCTCTCTTCCGCACACAAGTATCTTGGTTTTCTTCTTATTGAATTTCATGTTGTATTCCTGGAACACTTTTTCAATTATGTTCAGTGAGTTTTGTAGATCTTCCTTGTTTCCCGCTACCATAGTGATATCATCAGCGAAGCGTTGCATGTTGATTTCTTCTCCATTCACTTTGATTCCTTTGGTACCTTGTTCTTCTATTTCTTTTATTGCTTCCTCCATGTACATATTGAAGAGTGCTGATGACAGGTTACATCCTTGTCAGACTCCTTTGTAAATTTTTGCCTCTATATTTTTTCCGTCTTGCGTACGTATTGTGGCCACTTGGTCCTTGTAGAGCTGGTAGATGATTCTTCTGCCATTGTAGTCCATGCCAAGTTTTTCCATGGTATATACAATGACTATATACAATGGTTTGCTCATGTGGATCATTTCCTCTACCAATAGTATCAGGTATAGTATTGCCTCCCTTGTCCCCCTATTCTTCCTAAATCCAAATTGGTTTTCTGACAGGTTTTCTTCGATTTTTCCTTCAATTCTTCTGCCTACTATCCGAGTAAAGATTTTGGAAGCATGTGACACTAGACTTAGGAGGCATCAAAACAACTGTAACATTTTCAATGAGGCCTCAATAAGGAATAACCTATATTTTGTCGCAAGACTAATTGAGGATGATCAGTTTGGGTTTATGAGAGAACTGGAAATACTTATAGCTATATAAATTTAGGGACAGTTATAAAACATATATTTCATAAGAACAGGCAGTCTTGGTTTATTCTGTTGACCTGAAGAAAGAATTTTTAAGGCCTCTTTACATGATTCAAATTTTTGTACAATTTCTTGTACAAACTCTTGTATGAGGGAATTGTACCGTGCAAAGCAGCAAATTGTACGAACGCTTGTGCGATTGTCTGAATGACTGAACGGGAAATAGAAACTGTTCTAATTTCAATCAGACAAGCATACAATTTCGTCCAGTTTATACAAGCATATGCATAAAAAAATTGTATCGTGTAAAGCAGCCTTTAGAGTTGATTGAGCAAAGATGTTGCATAAAAGTAACAGTTGTCTTTGCTGTAAAGTGCAGTAATTTCATCACTTGTAACATGGCTTTTGTACTGCCATGTTAACCAATTGATTGATTTGAATTGACATTAATTTGAAAGAAGCCTTATAAGAAAGAAAAAAACTTAGTTCTTTTCCACAAATATATTTAAAACAAATCTACAGGTTTCGGCCTTCTCAGGCCATTCTCAAGATTACAGTAATCTTGTAATCAAGTTTTTTTCTTAAATGAAAAATAACTTCCACAACGTAAACTCGCCAACCATTTCTTTTATTGAAAGAAGCCTTTGATGCCTAAATGATGCATCACTGAATAAAACTTCCATAGGCTGGTATCCTAGGAAAAATCATTGGCCTGGGTGGCATCTTTCCGTTGTGGATGATATCCATTTTTGTGATTCACTCACTATACTCCCTCAGGTGTATTTACTATTACACAGCACCTAATAATGATGATAAATTCACCTTGAGAACATAAATTCATGATGTCAGTTTAGGTTTTGTTGAACCGTATTGGAGTGACATACACAGATTTTTAGATATTATTCATTAATTTTTGATATACGTATAACATTTCTGTATTGGCAAATACAGTTATTCTAGTATTGCAATAAAAAAATAATAATAGCTTTCTTTGCCCGAGCACCTGATACATTAAATTAATTTAAAGTTAATTTGAACAGGATATAGGGCATATCACATTCATAAATACATATATATAAACATATCCACGTAAATTATATACTATTAGATGTTTCAAGAAGTTTTCTCGGGTTTAACACCGGGTAAGGGCGTCCATTTCGGCCGATGTTTCAACCTCATCATCATCGATCAATCACGAGTCACCTGACCCGTGATGACATTTATATAAGACGGACAATTTCAGGATGGCACTCATCTCGCCCTGAAGATGACCCTCGAGTCGAGGATCGAAACATTGGCCGAAATGAACGCCCTTACCCGGTGGACAACCCAAGAAAACTTCTTGAAACAGATACGCTGGGAATGCACCAAATCCTAATTAGATGTTTACTACATAGACTTAACAGAATAGTCAATAGCATAAATGAGGTATTTCTCAATAGAATAGAACAATCGGTTTTGAAGATATGTTTACAATTTTAATTTGAAAGCTGAAATATTTTTTTATTTCTTTTATACATTGTTGAAAAGTGTTGATCAAATTTATGCCTATTTCATCGGGTCCTGTTTTAGCTACTTTTGTCCTCACATGAGTGTAGTGGATGTCATTTTTTGGCCTTGTATATGTACAGTAGAACGTCACTGATGAAACTTTCAGCGGACCACCAAAAAAAGTTTCCTAAGTGAGGAAGTTTCATAACTAAGGTTTTATGGCAAGGGAGCATGAAACCCCTTTCAGCTCCCCGATTTGGTCTGTTTGCTTCCTAGCTGCAATTAGGTACTCATTTGGAGGCAGGAAAATTAAACCTAATACTCTAATTTACTCACAGGCAACACCACAAATGTTCATGTTACGAAAAAAGAAACTAAAATTTGCATTCCTTGCACTTAGCCTCAGGGCTGAAGTTTCAATTCACACTTGGGAAATTTTGTGATGATGATCTAAATGAGTGCAGAGCAGCCAATTTTTTAAAACATTTTGCTCATGAACAGCTGTTTTCAGGCAATTCATTTTGTGGCCAGGATACAGAAAAGATTGGAGATTGAAGAAGTGAGAGCCTCGATGAAAGTCATGCATATTTATAGAGAAATAAGTAATAGAAAAACATGAAAATCTGAAAAATTGATGGTTACGGATTTCACATCTCTGTGCTCAATGACCATTATGTTTACTGTCAGTTCATCTTCTAAAATCAACAGCAGTATTTCTTTATAAAAATCTGCTTTGTAAAAAGGAATTTTTTCCTGTGCTAACTAGTATTCCTTGAAAATAGAATAACATTAGATATGTGCAGAGATCTAATATTAGTTTTGAGATTCTATTCAATGAGAAAGCATGTGGTATAAGAAAATCATCGATCATTCAGCGATTTTTAGATTCAACAATAAATTTACCTTAATTATGTCATGTGAAGAGATTAATATAAACTCATTTACCAAATTTCAGCAAGACTTACCTATCTAATAATTTTTTTAGATAAAAACTTTTAATCAAACACCCTAAATGGAGGCTGGGCAGGATACAAAACGATTACCAACAATTTTCCTACAGGCTTTCTTCTAACATCTAGGAAACGAATCTGAAAGCATATAAAAAGGCATTTATCGAAATGAAAAAATACAAGAACTTTTATGGAAATAAAATTAATTATTATTTTCATAACACATTTACAAATGAGTTAACCCTTATTTTTTCCAAAAATAATTCATAATTTCAGCTTGATTTACGGAGGCCACTCACGATTTTAGGACATAACTTTCTAGGCGAAGGAAATTGTTCATTTGAGCATCTCCCATTTCAGAGGTCAATAAGAATTTTTTTACCGTGTCCAGAGCGTCCATTGTATCGGCAAATGTGGGTTTCACAAACACTTCCTCTTCTTCGTCATCAATATCATCTTCCCAATTCAGGTGGTCATCAATAAGTTCGTCAATATTTCTCGCCAGAGTCGTTATGATTCTGTCATCCGCACATGCAAAGTCATGGAAAGGAATACCATCAGTCCCTGGCATTAAGTGCCACTCCGAAATCAGAATCCACTTCATCGACATCAACCACTTCTTCGTCACCTCCACTAGCATAAAACCCTTCCTTTTTGAAACAATTGGCTATAGTTTTGGCTCTCACACTGTCCCACGAACTAGCAATAAAATGAAGAGCATCCAAAACACTGCATTTATAGTCTTTCTTCTGCTCCATACATAATAGCACTTTCCTCACCAGCATCCTCTTGTAGTGGGCCTTTGTATGACCCCCAAGTCCAACAGCTGGAGCTCACTAGTGTAATTCGCAGGCAAGAAAAGCAGTTTTACATAGTTAGATTGTCTCACAGTCAGTTCATTGCATCATTGGTATTATGGGAATGTTACTACATGCATGGATTTGCCATTAATAGGTACATAGTTCATTTGTAAAAATTAAAAAGAGGACTGGGACCAACACTAAACCTTGTGGCACACTTTTAATATGTATCTAAAAGATTTATGAAGTTACACAGTGATTTAAAATTTTAGATTGACCATATTTGGCATGTAATGTATAGCCTGTTATCATGGGACAGCAAGGAATGATCACAGCCTCATGAAGTATGGAAATTGCAGATGAGTCAACTCATATCACTGCTCCTTTTCCGATCTTTATCTGTTGTATCTCTGTGAAATCCTTTGAAGCCTAATATTTTTTTATAATGACACATTCCTCTTTACCTTATTTCATGTTTATAACTACTGCTCAGTCATGTTTCTTTTCTTCCGCCACCATAGAACTAGGTATTTTATTCCTACCATTTTTGTGCATCTTCGGGAACAACTCCTTCATAACCTTATCCTAAAACTCCATTCTCAAGCCCTTCTCCTGTAGTCTTAAGGCTGTTCTATACCAAACCAATATCTCTTGAGTAACCGTCACGGGGGTTAGTTCCGAGAGCTGCCGCTTCAGTTTCAGTGGGATGGGTAATTTTACTGGGAGGAGGGGGTCATCTTGAGGGGTGTTTGGGGAGTGGCTTATTTATTCAGTCACCAATGAGTGACCACCGGTCCAGATGTTTCTTATCGCTTATTGCATCACACGTCGTCACTCGATCCCTTGGAGGAAGGCCGAGGGAATCTTTGTTTACGAGTGATTCATTCGTCTTCCTCATCTTAGCTATCCGCTTATCTTTGCTACTCACCTAACACGAACGCAACTTGTCTATAAGTGGGATTTGATTTAGTCCACTCTCGCTACCAGGTAAAATATTCGGGGCTATTTATTTCCAGTACAGAAGTAAAATGCTTATCGTGACTTTGACCTAATTCCTTTATTGCAAGATTTTTCCAATACGAGTGTAACTCCGTCTAAAATGTGTCCAGAAATTAAATGGGATCGAGAAAAAACTAAAACACAACGTCATTGTAAGTGTGAACTGGAGCAAAAATTTTTATGGACTACGGTAAATTATATTTATTCGATAGATGAAAAGTCCAAATAGAGAACCTTAAAAAAGAAAATTGAGCATCAGTAATTCAATGAAATAAAACTGACTGACTGATGGCTCGTCACCCTAGGGTGACTTTATTTCATAGTATGCCAAAAACTGGCTTATTCTACGTGTCATTTATTCCCGGAACTGACTAGGATCTTTAATTATTCATTAAAATATTATTCGGTCTATGGAAACTGTCAAATTGATTTTTTTTTTAATGCTGCACATTCCATAGCGGTGTTTTCACTATTTTCTATCGTTTTGTAGTATTTCGTATCTTGATTTGTTATTATTTTTTCTAGTGGGTCAATGTTAGCTTTTTCGTATACTGTGTCATTTGCGATCCATTATTTAATCCCATGCATGTTTCATAGCATCCTTCGGTCCATCGCCTTAATATTGTCTATCTTGTTTCTGTGGAGTTAGCTTTCTTAGCAATTTCTTTCGACCTCTTACAGTAATTTCGCGGCAAGTGATTGGTACATTCTATTTTAATGACAGGGAGATCAACGCCGTAAGGAAGAAGTTCGGCCAATTTCTTGGTAGCACTATTGTCGCCATCCCCTACGAATGAAATGGAAATTTTATCGTATTTGCGTGAAGAAAGATAAAACTAATTACACAACACCCATTTATAAGATTCATGAGAAGCACATCATATTATATCGCCTATAAGCCGGTGGTACTTCAAATTGTGCATCTCTACTCTTGTTTTAAATCCCTCGACAATTATGTCGGCTTCCATTTCCGTCGAGGAATTGTTCCAATTCTTGAAGCACATATGCTGTTAGGCCTGTGTTTTCATAGTTCTGCATTTCGCACATATACTGCAGTATTTGCAGCTAAATGGTGCATTATTTCCCAGAGCTAACAGAGAAGTGAAACGGTGTCTTATATCAAACATTTTTCTTCTAGAAGGCTCATAAGCTGTCTCCTTCCTTTGTCTCTTCAGTGGTATCACTTGAAGTCAAGCAGGAATTTACGTTTGTAAATTGGCCTTTCAAAAGTTATTGAACCGCAGTGCTCTAAGGACATTTCAGAGGGATGAAATGTCTCCGATATTTTTTTGAAATATACGAGAAAAACTAAACTGCAGTTCTACGAAAATGTTGATTATATTCGTAAGATTCGGATTTTTTCCAATTCGGACGTAAACGTAAAATACGCTTCCATTTAGCATTACTTACATAATCAAGATTGGTGCTTGAAGGAGTCAACCCCCTGTACTTTTATCCAATATGTGTTGGAAGCAATTTTTTCCGATCCTAAATAGTACAATAGTTTGCACGAGTAATCCAGTTACTGTAGATCCATTCTAATGCATTAAAAAGGAAATATTAAATTTCACGGTAAATGGTTACTCGGTCGGACCAGGTGACCATTATTCTGCGTTTTACTGTCAGCTTATTGAACACAAGCTCCCCATTTTAACTATTTTACCTCAATTCACTTTTCTCAATTTACTTTCGAGAACAGGGCCTGGGGCCCCGAATTTCCCAGGCGATACGGAGGGGGACCCGAAACTTTTTCCAAGAAATTTTATCGTTCTGATTTTAACTGGGCATGATAATCCGGATTAAACTGCTTATATTTCATGTGCTAAGTGAAAAGTAACATCGCTATTTTGTCTTCTCGTCACATTTCCCAAGTACTCTTTTTATAAATCCTAGCTTTCTCTTCGCTTGGCCGCACATTTCCCAGATGTGTCTTCTCCACGATAAATCTTTAGTGATTGTTTCACCTAAATACCTTATGGTTTCAACGCTTTCGACCTTCGTGTTATTAATTTTATAGGATCGCTCTATAGAATTATTCCTCCTCCATGTCTTGAATTATATCTAAATCCTTGCTTCCTGTCTTCTTCTGATATACCCCTGCGCACTACAGTATCGTCTGCAAAAAGTCTAAGCGTAAAACTAACTACGCTACCCTGGGGAACTCCTGATGTGACTTTGATTGTGTCTGACATGATACCATCTATGACAACCCTCTGCTCTCGCCCACTTAAGAATTCTTTTATCCAACACACAACGTCATTATTTAAACCAAAACTCTCTAATTTCAAGATTAATTTATCATGTGGAACTTTATCGAATGCATTTTTAAAATCTTAAATCTATCGCATGAACTTCAGTACTGTTTTCGCCGTTGACTAAAATATCGTGTACAAATAAAGCTTATTGTCTCTCGCAGGATCTACCTTTCCGGAACCCACGTTGTCTGTTTATGAGCAATCCCTGACTATCCAAATGCCCCATGATTGTACTGACTACAATGTGCTCAAATACCTTGCAAGAGATTAACGTGAGTGAAATGGGTCTGTAGTTACTAGGTTCTTTCCTATCACCGCTTTCAAAAATAGGTGTAATGTTAGCTACTTTCCAATCCTTGCGTACAGTGCGGTTCTTTAGTGTTTTATTGAATATTATTTCTAGATAGGGGGCTATTTCAGAAGCTAATGTTTTATACACCCGGGAAGGAATTTGATCGGGACCTGGTGATTTGTTTTTACTAATGTTTTTTAACTGCTGCTCTTTTCCGCGACATGAAATTTTTAATTCGGGCATTTGCTCACTGAATGTTTTCGGCGGAGGTTCCACTGGGATGTGTGACGATGAGTTGAATACGCTTTGGAAGAAGACTTTTAAAGTATTGGCATTTTCTAAACCCTCAGGTGACTCTAATTCCTTTATCACTTTTAAGTGTGTGTACCTACTGTGGACCTATTTCCCTGAAGTTCTCTCTCTCACATATGACCAAAACGCTTTAGGATTGCTATCTAAATATTCTCCTAGCATCTTGTTCTTGAAATGTGATAACGCTTGCCAACACGATTTCCTTGCTAATGCTCTCGATTTTTTATAGTTTTGAACTAACTCATTTTTTTCCTCTACCGATAGACCCTGTCCTTCATTTTTCATCTCAGCGTGGCATACCCTTCGTCGCTTTAGTGATTTCCTAACCTTCGCGTCATACCACCTATGCTCTGTATTATCAATTTACTTGGTATATATTTATTAACTGCTTTACGGGTGACCTCAAGAATTTCTCTCCCCGAATCCTCTATATCTAATCCTTTGCTTTGTTCGCTAAATACATTAAACGATTCCCTTAATTCCTCTTTCATACCGTCGTTAATTAGCCTTGCCAAATAAGTATACCCTCCTCCTTGGTTTATAATGTTTTTCAACGCCTACATTAAATATCGCATGCACTATTTTATGATCACTAATTCCTGTCTGTAGCTACATTTAGAACTTATTCGGGTATATTTGTTGCGAATAAGTCTAGTATGTTGTCTCCCCTGGTCGGTTCTTTTACTAGTTGTTTTAAAGTTTCGTCGTACCGATGGACTGAAATGCAGCCGATGTAACACCCATTTTTAAAAGTGGTGATAGGGAGCAGCCATCTAACTACAGACCTATATCCCTCACATCCATTTCATGCAAGGTCCTGGAACATATAATTATTAGTTCAGTCATGGGACAACTATATAGCCAGAATTTATTGTCCAATGTTCAGCATGGGTTCCGGAAGAGCAAATCATGTGAAACTCAACTTGCTCTCTTTTCTCAAAATATTTTAGTTTCTGGCGAAAATTATATTCCAGTAGATGCTATATTTCTCGATTTCAAAAAAGCTTTCGAGAAGGTATCTCATAGCAAACTAATCTTGAAATTAAAATATTATGGCATAGACAGTAACATTAAATCATGGATAAATGATTTCCTGCATGATCGGGTGCAAAGGGTTGTTTTGGACGGTGTTACCTCACCGGCAATTAAAGTCACTTCGGGTAGTGTGATAGGTCCACTCCTGTTCCTCCTGTACATAAATGATATCAATAAGGTTGTCATAACTAAGATTCGTCTATTTGCCGATGACACTGTAGTGTACAGGGAAATTCTATGCCCAAACGATAAAGAATATTTAAATGATGACCTACAAGCAATTGAAGATTGGTGTGATACATGGTACGTAGAATTAAATTTTAATAATTGTCTCTTGATGAATTTTTGGAAAATGAATAGCTCTCCTCTTAGCACTTGAATTGAAGAAGATCGTAGCAGATTGAAATTTAGACATAATCTCTTAAACAAATTCCAAGACCATATTTTCAGTGATGATGTTAAAAATATTTTGTGAACCCCAACTTACTATGGTAGACTGGAACATAATCACGAAATTAGAGAAAATGATTCCCAAACTGACAGATTCAAAATGCCCTTTTTTCTACGTACATTGAGGGATATGAATAACGGTAAATATATCCAGTACGAGTGTAGCAATGGATAACATTGGTAGCTGCATGTTGGTATAAGGACTTATAGCTAACCCAACTAACGGCATGTTTTTGCATGTATGCTTCGCTATTTTTATCTTTTTTTAAATAGCGTAGTTTTGAACAGTACCTATACGAGTACTATTCCTTTTTTTATGCATGATATGTAGTGCATGTTTGGTGAGAATTCACCACTTACCACACACCTTTATGTTGGCTTGCAGAGTATTCTGTAGAAGTAGATGTAAAAAATGTGACGTAAAGGTGTTCAACAGTGATTCGCAGAGTTACTTATCCTTACCTCCTGTTATAAAACTACACGTATTCCAGTCTATCGAAGGGAGATTGAAGTCTCCGCCTACTATTATTCCTCTGTATTTGTTCCGAGAAATCAATGTTCCTATCTCTGACTCTAGTTCCATTATAGAATTGATGTCTGCATCCGGTGGCCTGTAATATGCACCTACATATATCTTTTTTTTGCATCACTACTTTTACTTTTAACGGAACACCAAATATTTACTACATTTTGCTCTGAAATAAGTTTTCTTCTACTAACATACGGGTCCTTTACAGCTATAAATAATACTCCTCCGTTTCTGCTTACTCTATCCTTTCTGTATACGGTAAAACACTTAGGGAATACTTCATATCTGATATGTCCTTCGAAAGCCATCTTTCTGTGCGTACGATTATATCAACCATCAGTACTTTTTATGAGGTGGTGAAATTCGGCTACTTTATTTCTTAAACTACGACAATTCACTACTATCACTGAAATTATTTCTCCCAATCTATTTCTCTCTTGGTGCTCTTTTTCAGCTAGAATTTTCCCCGATAATTATTTTACCGACCCACTATTTAATCTACCAATCTGATATGTATGTATCTGTAGTAATCTGATATGTATGCTTGATTTGAACTTCTGTTCTGGGGCCGGTTAAATTAACTGCTTCATGAGCACTGAAAATGAAAGAAGACATTTGTTTCATGTCGGTACCGACGGGCAAGGCTGAATTGAAGTTAGGCTAAACGTGCTAAACTTAGCCCCCCCCCCCCCCTCCCCCCCTCCCCCCCTCCCCCCCCCCCCCCCCCCCCCCCCCCCCCCCCCCGAAGCAAATTTCTGGCTACGTGCCTGCCTGCTACTGAAAAAAATATCCCTTGCTGAGTTCGCTCGGTCTGATGGCTCTGGCTTTTGACAAGGGGCCGGAGGGAGGCAAAGTGGCTCGGACGTTGGCCTTGGAATGGTTCGAGAGAGAGAGATAAGGAGCCAGGAGGTGGAGGGTGACGTTAGCGGGAGTGGGGGGGACTATGAGTAGCGCCACGGAACGAAAGATTTTTAGCACGCAAAATAATGAAAACATGGTTCGGAAAATAATAAATTGCAACTTTAGTATGCACCTAAGGTCTTTGAGTTTGATATAATAATAGAAGAGAAGGATGAATCCCAGCGGAGAGTGGAACACATGTTTCCATTACGATTTCAATGTCAAAGGAAAAAAGGCTGAAATCGGGCTATTTTTACGATTTTCTGTGCCTGAAGCTCTTTAATGAGTACTGCTAATGAACATATTGTTCCAGTAACCGCACACATTGATCCTTAATCTAACGATCAATGAAAACCGATCAGCTCTGCGACTTATATTAAACTCGTTATCTTCGATTTCGCAAGGGTCTGCAGAGCCGGTTTCTGCGGAGGTATAGAACACCCTTAATGGTTTTAACCTGAGCTTATTCCATCTCTAAAGCTATTTACATGATTCCATTTTGGCCTCCTGTTTGAGTCTCCCATTCATCTACAACTATCTGGTCAAATTATTTATTAGAAGTGGGAAATGCGGCTTGACAGATGCATCATATTTTTCAATATTTTTTAAATATTGAGCCTTACATAGTGTTATGGAAGTTATATGCATATTATGCTGTGCTGTGATCATTGTAAATAGGTATTGTTATTTTGAAGTTTTGACATTTTTCTTGTTTCTGTTCACAGGTGCACAGTGGAGAGAGGAATCACAAGTGTGAAATCTGTGGGAAGTTGTTCAGCCGTGGTGACAAACTACGTGAACATACATTCAGACATTCAAGCACTAAACGTTATTCTTGTCTCATATGTGGGAGGTCCTATGCTGATAAAAGAGATCTTAGTAAACATCAGATGAGAGAATCAAGCTGTAAAGCTGGTAAAAAAGCTCAGAGTAAAATTAATTCTGCTAGTGTGGTTGAAAAGACTACAACATGAAGATGTCCTTGATGCCAAATTAAAATAATGGTTACAATATTCAAGCATTAGAAATTGCAGAATAGTTGTTGTATATATGTTTTTCAAACTGTATTTATTAACTATCATGTTTTCAATGTTAGCCAAATAAAAAAAAGATTGATATTGGAAAAATGTTGTCACCATAGAACAATGAAAAGAACGTATCTATGGCTGTAATAAATAACAAATGAAGATAAGTATCCACAAAGCCGTAACCATTAGGGGGCAAAGGAATAAAAAAAGGGGGAGCGAGGGGGAAGGAAGGAGTAAGGAGTATAAATGAAGTAAGGGAGCTCTCAATCACACATACACAATAAAGCATACTGAGAAACTTAGTGGCAGTAAATGACACATTCGCACGCTCACTCACGTTACAAACTTGTGAGTGTCTTCTGTCACAATCTTTTAATCTTGCAGTATTTTCAAATCTAAGTTAGCATCTCTCTCTTAGAAATTGTAAATAACTTTTATTATTGGCCCTGTACCCCTCATTATGGACTTGAGTTCTTTAATAACGTATTTACTCGTGTAAGCCGCGCCCTCGTGTATCCCGCGCACCCCTATTTTCGGGAAGGCTCGTGAGGAAAAAAATTATTTGTCAGAAAATTATTTTTTTTGCTCTTGAATCTGCATCATTTTGTCATAACATGAATGCACGTTCTTTAAGAGAAATGCTGTGCCTATATTACATGTACGTCTTTCTAATTAATTGATGTAATTACGTGTTAATATCGTCACGATCGTCAATGCGTCATGCATCGATGCACGGCCTCTTTTACTATGCATCTTTTTTTCGTAGCATCTCACAGTAATCACAGTTACATACGACACATAATCCAACTATAAAAAATGGCATCTTTTCAAAATAACATCTAACTGGAATAATAGCAGAAATATGTACAATTTCAACCCGTGATTACTTTATTATTACGGAAATCCGTTGGCATATCAACAAATAAAAGCAGAACGCCATCCGTACCATAGCGGTGGTCTCGTCTGCTCTCTGCGCAGTAACTGTGGACTTGGACGATTTAACAACACCGGAAAGACTTGGGAACACACGGAAACAACTAAGCTCAATTTAATAACAATTATAATTCTTATAAAACTAAAGAAAAACATATTCGCGGAAATAGAATCGTAAATCACTAATGAATATTCATATCATAATAGTTCCCATTTTTAGTTTTCGTCACTGCTAGATTCAGATACACCATATTTCCTTCCTGCCGCTCGATTTTCTGCTTTTTCGGCATCGCTTATAATATGTTGTTTTGTACTCACGGGAAACGATCGCAATTTCACATGAGAATTCATTTTTAGGGTGATAATTGCAAATTATTTTAAAATGCTAAATGATCGATTCGAACTCGTTTACAACACTTACGCACGGATAGTAAGAATTCAGATATGCCTCTCAGCATACGACTCTTGCCACTATGTAACAACTTCTTTGTCGTGTCTTTGCAATGTAGCTTTAATGTGTACACAAAAGGAGCTATCTATTGCGTAAAAATGTTGCTACAGATACGTGACACTGAAACAAACTCCACTTACGACTTTGAAAAGACAAAGACGCCGACCCCTTGTGGCAGTTTACAGGATACAATGTAGATTTAAGTACATATCAGTGCTACAAAAGGTTGTCCTAAGTACGATCTATACACGATAAATCTATTAATTTGTCAAGTGGTGTTTCGGATCTAGCGGTTCTTCAGATCTAGCGGTTCTTCGGATCTGGCGGTTCTTCGGATCTAGCGTTTTCAAGTACCATCGTACACGCCGACTTTTGGATTTTTATTACTTATTACTTCGAAATTTCAGAATACTTTATATTGTACGATTTACTACTAGACCATACTTACCAATTAACGTCGATATGTTTATGAATTTGAATGCGAAACTTAGGAGAAAAAAACAGGAATTTGAGGAAAGATAGTGCGCGGTTTACACGAAAATCTGGAGGATTCGTGTAAGCTGCGCACCCCTATTTTTTCACCGGTGTTTCGGGAAAAAAGATGCGCGGCTTACACGAGTAAATACGGTAAGTAAAATTCTGTTTCTGAAATTTTTCATGCAGTTCATTTCATCAGACCTGAGGTTCATATTTCCAACTTAAATATTTTCTGTAAATTTCCAATTTACTTGAACTTTGACACTAGTTTGTGGTTAATTCATAACTGGACAGTACTTGAAGACATATTAAGATTTTATTATTATGAAGGCATGTTAGACTTTCTGCTCACCTATTAATGCTAATTAAAGTAGGTGTGTTCAATTATGGTCCATAATTGGTACCCCGTAAAGTTATTATATACATTAGACTCAATAATACGAAGTCAGCAGGACTGAAAAATTGACTTTTCGTAATTTAGAACATTTTCAATAAATCATGAAAAAATTTACCTTTGTTTTCCATAAATTTTGTTGTTTTTGGCAGCATTGTATAAATTTTTTAGTCATTGAAGGATTTGGTATTTTCCTGGCGTATGATGTGGATGAAGTTTTCTCGGGTCTTCCACCAGGTCAAGTATTCGGTTTCTGCCGACGTTTCGATGGATAACTCTTCCATCGTCCTCAGGGCGTTGAGTACCGGGTAGGAAATAGCTGGGTATTTATGCATCTGCCGTGTGCCGGCAGCGAAGGTGAAATCATCAGGTCACACCTGATTGGCTAGAAACAGCAGTCTCCTTCCTAGGTCTGTTGGTGCATATTTTTGCCAGGACGGGTTTCCACGATTGGCTTAGCGAAAATCCGGAGTCGCGGTTGAATGTTTTGCCCGCCAAACATATCTCTATGGCCTCCTTGGTCAGTTGATCCCAATAGCCGCTGGATCTGCAAAGTAACTTTGCGTCGTCAAATACGATGCGGTGGTCCCGGATGAGGCTATGCTCCACGACAGCTGACTTCTCGGGATACGCCAACCTGATGCACCGCCTGTGCTCCTTTATGCGGGTCTCGATGGTCCGACATGTCTCTCCGATGTAAACTTCACCGCATTGGCATGGAATTTGGTACACGCCCGGGGTCCTCAGTCCCAGGTTGTCCTTTACTTTCACTAGTTGGTTCCTCAGTTTCCCTGGTGGCTTGTGGATGGTCTCGATCTTGTGCTTCTTGAGAATTCTCGACAGCCTCCCCGAAATCGTGGATACGCACGGGAGACAGGCCTTTGCGATGGGTTCCTCTAATTCAACCAAGGTCCTTTTTGAGGCCATCACGGAATCACCAAATGGCCTTTTTAGTGCCATTTGGATGTCCTTCCGGCTGTAACCATTATGTCTTCTGGAGCGTCTTCTGAAGGTGTTTGATTTCCCTGGGCAAACTTTCTTCATCAGCCACGGACCGCGCACGGTGAATTAAGGTTGAAAGGACGGCTCTCCGTTGAGTGGGATGGTGATGGCTCCGCCCATTCAAGTACAGGTCAGTGTGGGTTGGTTTGCGATACACTTGGTGACCCAAGGATCCGTCTTCCTTCCTTTGCATCAGAATGTCGAGGAATGGTAGACAGCCATTTTGCTCCTTCTCCATTGTGAATTGGATGCTTGGGTGTTGGCTGTTCATGTGTTCCAGGAATTGATTCCTGGGGGGCTGTGTTTGAAACCATCGAGATTATCTCTAATAGGTAACCAAGGAGTCACGTGGTATAAACACGAATGGTTCGCAAATTTGGTCTATTATAATCGTACATTACAATCTCGCTAAATTGTTTTACACGGGTTTTATCTTACCTGACTCAAATATAGAGCCTTAGAGCGAGGAAAACTAAAAAAAACAATTATTTACATTGTAATGAGCGATACAAACACACCAAATATTTGAACCCTTTCTTGCTTGTACCACGTGACTCCTTGGTTACCTATTCGAGATAATCTCGATGGTTTCAAACACAGCCCCCCTGGTCTTGGGTGGCAAAGGATTGTAATGGTCATGTCCATCGATCCAAGGCAAAGTTAAATGGATCTCCAGGGTGTATATAGGTGAGATCCCTCAGGCAGAGCACGAAGGAGGAATTGCTGAGGAAGAGGAGAATCAAGGGGAATTTCTCGATGCGTCATCTGACCCTGGACTCCGTTTTACCCTCAGATGAGCTAGTCTACATCAACAAGGCGCTATGTCCTGGCATGAGGAAGTTGTTCAATGCAGCGAGGGAGGCGAAGAAGAGTAAGAAATATAAATTTTTGTGGGTGCGTGATAGAAAAATACTCATGAGAAAGGCAGAAAAAGAAATCGTCGTAACGTCATCACAACAACTAAATGAGTTTTAAACTTAAAGCAGTGATGCAGAGTCTATCAAATAATACATTCAATCAAAATGAGAACATCCTTATCCTGCACCAAAACATACATAGTTTACGTTCATTTTTTTCATTTTTTCTGCCGCACTTGAGTAGCTTTAATCCAAAACCCACTTTTATAATACTGTCTGAAATTTGGATAAATGAAAATGAAATTAAATTCTATAGTATTCCAGGATGTACATGAGTAGCAAAATGTAATGAATCTATTCATGCAAAAGGTGTTATTGTTTATGTAAAAGGAAAACTGGAGTATAACCATAGCCCTATTAATATGTTATCTGCTGATTGTTTAATGTTAAGAGTAAAAATTAATGTAATTGACTTCACCATTTTGTCTTTTTAGGTACCAAAATATTCTTGTGGATACATTTCTTAATTAAATTGAGCCTATTATTCAAAGAGTAACTGGTAACCTTGTCGTCAGTGATATGAATAATAATATTTTGAATTCTAGACATGACTTCTCATGATCATTATCTAAATACATTTTCATCAAATGGTTTACGGAGCTTACTAACTGAACCTACCAGAGTGACTGAAAACTCACAATCATGTTTAGATCACATTTTTGTAAGATTTAGTAATTCATTCAAGTTTGTATTCAATGCTGACGCCTTAAACTTAGATCTAACTGATTACTCTTTGACTAGATTAGTAATAATGGACAGTGAAAGCACCTTGTGCCAACCGAAGGATGAGCAGTGCTTAGCTACTCATAAAATTAATAATGAATGTTTTAAGGATTTGGTGGAAGAAACTGATTGGACTCCTGTTTTACGAGGGTCATCCATAAAATAAGTTCCGTTTTGGTCTGTAGGTTGCTAGGGCTTTAGTTTATTAAATTCTGGCAACATTGCACGAAAGAGGGGAACCTTCTGAATAGAATGAGAGGTGAAGGGCCGCAGCAGCCTTGAAAAAAACGGTCACAGCAAGTCGTTGAAATGGAGCCCTCGACGTCACGTCCTGCCACTTCTGTGCCTGTTCCGTCTCGAGTCGTCCACGGAGTGATTCAATTTCTTTCAAATTGGTTGAAATTCATCAACAGCTTGTTTCTGTGTAGGGAGAGGGTGTAATGAGTGAGGCGATGGTGAGGAGATGGGTTCGTGAATTTAAGGCGGGAAGACATTCACTTGAAGACGAGAGTGGAAGAGGCAGACCCTCAATTATCACGGACGACCTTGTGGCAAAGGATGACAATGCTGTTTGCGAAGATCGCCGTTCCACCATGGATGAACTCCACGAGTGTTTCCCAGAGGTCTCACAATCCATCATTCATGAGATTGTCTCGGAAAAACTCGATTTTCGAAAAGTTTGCTCCCGATGGGTTCCGAGAGAGCTGACGCCCTAACACAAGTCACAATGAGTGGCTGCAGCTCGTGAATTTTTGGGCCGCTACAGAATTGAAGGGGATGCTTTCCTCAAGTCCATAGTCACTGGAGATGAAACCTGGGCGTCACACTATACCCCAGAGAACAAAAGGCAATCTATGCAGTGGAAACACACCACCTCCCCATGTGCGAAAAAATTCAAAGTTGTGAAGTCCACGAGGAAGATCATGGCCTCTGTTTTCTGGGACAAAAAAGGAACTTTCCTGATTGATTTTTTGCCTCAAGAAGAAACAATTAATGCCTCCCGGTATTGTGAGACCCTGAAGAACCTTCGTCAGGCCATCCAGAACAAGAGAAGAGGAATGCTGACCTCTGGTGTGTGCCTTCTCCACGACAATGCACGGCCACACGTCGCTTGTTCCACTACGGAACTTTTGGATCAATTCGGTTGGGATGTTCTGACCCATCCACCTTACAGTCCTGACTTGGCCCCTTCAGACTTTCATCTGTTCACCAAAATGAAGGAGGGATTATCCGGAGAACATTTCATAAGTGACGAGGAAGTAAAAGAAACGGTCACCAAATGGACCAAGGAGGTGGCAGGAAGCTTCTACGAAGAGGGTATTTCAAAGCTCATTTGTCGGTATACGAAGTGCATTGAGGTTTCCGGAGATTATGTGGAAAAATAATACATATTATCAAGAACGTTTTCTGTAAGTTTCAATTTTTTTCAATAAAAACTCGATTAATAAGAAAAAAACTGAACTTATTTTCTGGATGACCCTCGTAAATGAAGTAGATGTGTCAAAGGACACGTTTAATAGTTTACACATTGAGATATTGTGTTGAGAATTCTAAGTACTGCAACATAAGTAATATTACGAGAGCGAAGTTGAAGTCATGGTTAACTGATGCATTAATGTGTAAAATTGATAGAAAAAATAAATTGTTTAAGAAGGTTCACCAGCACCCAAATAGTGACAGACCAAAAAATTCATATGTAAAATTTAGAAATAGCCTAAAATCTCAACTGAAACATGCCTCAAATTCTTTTTATATGAATTCCAAAAATTTAACGGAAACACGAAAATGCAATGGGCTATATTTACAAAACTTACTGGGGAAGGAAACAGAGGCAAGGGCAAGCATGTTCCTGAGTTAAATATATAAGGACAGCAAATTAAAGACCCTAACTCTAGCTATAAACTTCAATAAATATTTCACTAGCGTTTTTGAAGTGGCTAAAAGCAAATGTTCAACGTAAAAAAAACATTAGGTAACCCCTGTGTTGAAAAATGTATACTAGAATCTATGTATGTAGAACCAGTTGTGCCAAAACAAATTACAAATTTAGCCAATTCATTACCTACTGGTAAAACACCTGGAATTGATGGGATCAATAGTACCATGCTAAAAGAAATTGTAGTAAGTATAGCACCCGTGCTCACTCACATATATAATTTATAGCTAGGGACATGCAAAAGGTGGGGTTATTTTCCAGCCAAAAGTGGTGATATTTTTTTACAAAAGTGGTGTTATTTTACCCGGAATTTGGTGTTATTTTAACGACAAAATAATTGATGTTGATTGAGTGCCACGCTTTTAGTTGCCCTGACCTTTGGATGATATTGACTAAGGATAATTGACATCATGCCATGAATCAGCTGATAAAAATCGAGTGCGGTAGGAAATTATGTTACGCAAAGCACAGCATAAGAAATATCAAATTTTATACCCTTTTCCAATAACAATATGAAAATTTACATGGTCAGCAATATGCACAATGCTTAGATTCCATTATTTTCACTCACTGCTCAACTTCGATAATTTTAAATAATAACTATGTGTATCAAAAAACCATTTCTTTCTGATTATTCTCAATAACTCTTTTTAAAATAATGTTCAGCAATTGGCAAATGATTCCGTTATATCCCGGACGTCAGAAATAGGCCAGTTGCCATGCATGACCCATAGTCCGGCAAAATCCCTAATCTGGCATCACTTCGGTCCCGACTGTGCCGGATTAAAGATGCTCGACTGTATCTTCATTCTTTATATTTCCCATATCTTCGTACTACCTATATATTCCCTTTACTTCAGCCCTGAAGATGCTGTCTGGAATGCCGGCAAAACTGTCGTGCAGTGACATGAACCAACATAGAAAAAAACGCAAACCCCTGAGTAATATTCTGATCACCGTGGAAATCTTTGCAGCAACAAGAATATTTTCCATTTTGGCATGAATAAAAATTGTGGATCCTCATGATGCAACTCGCACTGATATAGCGAAACATCTAAGATTACCAGTCTCTACAATGGATGCAATTATGAGAAATCGTGATGTGATTCAGAAACATGCTAGCTCGTGCAGACACCTAGCTGTCGAAAAAGAGACAATGTCAAGAAATCACGGTAAGAAGGAATACCAACTTAAAAAAGCAGTTTCTAAGTTCTAGATTGTCTAATATCATCATGAATGGCTTCGTCATAAAAGAAAAGGCATTGCATAATGTATAAGTTGAAAATTATAGAGTTGACACCCTCCAATGGTTGGTTGAAACATTGGTAGAAATAAATTGTACAAAAATAAATCAGGACAGCTATATACTTTAAGAAATAATTAATAATACTGCTCTAATTCAGCTTATCAATGTTTCTTATTTATATATTTACTTTATATTGTTAAAGTAGGCATGTGAAAGTGAAAATTGTCCTTTTCCCACTATTTGCTTTTTCCCTCAATTTACACTTTTTTCTAGTGGTCCCTAGAAGCGTAAAGAAGGGGCCATACCTACAAAAAGGTGACTTTTCACAAAAATTATTACATCACCTGCTCTGTGTTTCTATCTACAAAATTTAATTGTGTTTTTAACTCCCTTATTGTTAGTAATAGTAGTAGTAGTTTATTAACCAATAGAACCAATACAGGCAAGTAAATGGTAAAGGCTTCGTCAATACAATGAATATGATTGATACATAGTGGTATATCAGGGAACATTTACATAAAAGGTGTTCACGTTATTCACACAAAAGTTCACATTATCAGAATCGAGATAGTTATAACACAATATTTCATGTACAAATAATTCTCATTGAAGAAGTTTACATAATGTTTACTTCCTTTACAATAATTTATAAATTCGTCAACACTATACAAGGTTTTATTAACAAGATTTCTTTTGAGATTCGCTTTGAAAAGTTCTATCGAGGACAAATTTCTCAATTGTTCTGGTAAAAGGTTGTAGAGCTTTACATCCTTGTGGAAAGGACCTTCACCACTCCTAAAGGAATAGTGTTCCTTAAAGGAATAGTGTTTATATTCCCTAATAGAAATTGCAGATCTGAATCGGTCAGATTCAGATCTGAAAAAGACCATGGTCTGATCTTAGTCAGATCAGGTCTGATCTGAAACACTTCAGGTCTGATATGAGGATCAGTCAGATCTCCAATAGTGTGCTTAGGGGTAAAGATTACTCTTTGAAAAAATATTTGGGAATTCAACCTCGGTTTTCTTGGATATTTTTGTCACGTGACAATAATACCCGAGTATAATGTTGTCAAGTCACTTTTGACCTGTTCGTAAACTATGAAGAAATATTTCACCATAGTCTACAAAAAAAGAACATGTATTTCTTCAATGTCTACATAAGTAATGAATATTATGATGAATAATTTGTTGAGTATATCGTAGTATTAAGCATAATGAAGGTTGGCTTTTTGTGATGCTTATGTTTCAAGAAATGTTTGTGTATGTTTGTTTGTCACGCCAACCTCATTGTTGTAAGTCGCGTCGGGTAGTCATGAAAAGTGTATAAGACAGTAAAACTGTTATATGTGTGGTTTACCCTGTTAATGTGTCAATAAATACACGAAGTAGCTTCATCAGAAGACTTGTCTGCATTAGAAAAACCAACAGGTTATGGGCCCAGAGCGTTCTGGAATCCTGATATGTAAAGTGAGAGAAGTCAGACTCGTTAACAGAAGAGATTGAAAATTCCCTAAAATGGCCTCAAGGGAAGAAATTATTCATTTTGAAAAACTGAAGGAAGAGAATTACAACAGGTGGAGTATTTGTGCACGTGCGGCTCTCGAAACCAAGAAATGTTGGGAGGCTATAAATTACAATGCGAAAACCGTGGACGAACTATACGCAACGCAAAAGGCAGTGAATGAAAAAGCAAGGTCCTTTCTAATCCAGATTATTTCTGACTTTTACTTAGATGATATGGGACATTTAAATTTGGCTGAAGACATTTGGGAATCTTTACAAGAGACACATTGTGAAATCGGAGTGCTTTCCACTCTTATTTTGCTTAAAGAAATGGTTAATATTAGAAAAGACGAGGGCATGACCATCAGTGAGTACATGTCAAAGATGGCAAATCTTCATAGAAGGATTAATAACTCTGGTGTGCTCGAACTTACGGATAAAGCGTGGCAGTGTTTCATTTGTTGGGGCTTCCTCTAAAAACCTTTGAGGGATTTGTGCGATCATTGGAGAGGGAGGAAGAAAGTCTCTAAGGCAACGGCGAAAGGCGAAAAAAGGTGAAGTTGCTGTTGGAAGAGAAGAGGAGGAAGAGAGAAGAGGAGTTTCAAGAGAAAGAAGAGGAGACATCACATACCAAGGTGCTGGCGCTAAGAAGACCCGAGCAGACAGCAGCAAAGAAAGGCAAGAAGTCTCGCGAAGAAAGGCAAAGCGGAGTAGAACCATGACCTGTAAGATCTTTTTTGTGCTATGTATGTGGGAAGCCAGGTCATATGGCGAGGTACTGCAGATATGGTAAACGTTATCAATTAACACATCAACTGGGGAGTGAGAAACAGGACGAAAGCCGTGATCATGCCAGAAGGGCAAGCATTGTAGTTGAGGAAAGTGTATCCTTGTGTGTGAGCAAGGAAGGTATGACCAATGAAATTGATATGTGGTAGGTACCTAGATTCCAGTGCATCGAGTCACATGACCCCATGTAGGGAAAAATTACATAATTTTGTATCTTTGGAATGTGGTTTTGTGAATGTTGGCGATGGTAGATCTCTCAGTGCTGAAGGCTATGGAGAGGTCGAAATTGTTCTAAAAGATGAATTTGGTGGCAGAAAAGTCAATTTATCAAAAGTATCATTTGTACCTGGTTTAGCATGTAACCTTATGTCTTGTCGAGAAATTGAGAAAAATGGTTTTGATGTAGTTATAAGAAATGGTTCCCTTTCTGTGATGAGTAAAAATTCTACTGTTATTAAAGAGTTGTTTAAGAAAGAAATGTATGTTGTGCAAGAAAAGGGATTGTTCCTTCAGAAGGGAGAAAACGAAGCGAAAAATTATAATTTTGTTGCATAAGTAGACAACTCATTCACTTGGCACAAAAGATTTGGGCATGCTCATAATGAGGTAATTTTAATCCCTGCTCTTGAATTATCTAAGAAACCAGATAGCTCTTGTGACGTGTGTATTCAGGGAAAGATGAAAAGGAAAGGTTTTCATAAGGTTGGGTAATCAAAAGCAAATGATTTGTTGGAGGTTATACATTCTAGTGTTGTTGGGAAAGTAACCCCTGTTTCTGAAGGAGGGGCACAATATGCCATTACCTTTATTGATGATTTCTCTAATTATGTGACTGTAAAAATGCTTAAAAGAAAAAGTGATGCATTGTTGGCATTTACTAATTATCAGAATCAAGTTGAGATTTTGCAGAAAGGAGAATAAAATTCCTTCAAAGCGATAATGGAGGAGAATATGTAGGGAATGATTTTCAGAATCATTTAGATAGGTGTGGATAGCTAGAAGGTTGACAGTGCCATATTGCCCAGAGCGAAATGGAAAGTCTGAACGCATGAACTTAACACTTTTTGATCTTGTGCATTGTATGTTGATTGATTCTGGTGTGCCACACAGATTTTGGGCAGAAGCCTTAAATACTGCTGTTTTCATAAGGAATAGGTGTCCATCATCTGCAATTGATTTTAGCTTGGATTCAGTGAAGGGAGGAAAGCTGGATCCAAGAGCTGAAGAGTGTGTATTTATGGGATATGCTGAAGGGAGTAAAGGCTACAGACTATGGAGTTGGAAAAGGAGAAAAATTTTAATGAGTAGGGTTGTAATTTTTAATGAAAATGTTTTTCCTTTTAAGTATACAGTGATAGATTCTGGTGAATCAAACAGAGGCCAGATCCAAACCCTTTGGATGGAAGGTGAAGATGACAGCATTGACACAGATGGATTTGAAGAGGAAATGGCTGAAAGGGAAGAAGTTTTGGTGAAAAATAGAATTGAGCCCACTGGTTTGAGGAGTTAAAGAATAGTACACCAAAGTAAGTGCACAACTAGTGAGTATTGCAATACATGTATGGAGTCAAGGGAAAATGCTGTGCCGTCAAATGCTGCGCAGGCGTTAAGGGGAAATATGTCGAACAAGTGGAAAGAGGCAATGGAAGATGAAATGAAAAATTTAATGACTAATGATTGTTGGGAAATCGTAAAAAGGCCAAAACATGGTGATTGGATCCAAAAGGCCAAAAAGAAGGTGCTTGGATCCAAATGGGTGTTTCGGATCAAAAATGATAAAGATGGAAAGGTTAATGGATATAAAGCAAGACTTGGACTGTAGCTCAAGATTTTTCCCAGATTCCAGGAATTGATTATTTAGAAACATTTAGTCCTGTTGTAAGCATTAAAGTTGTACGTGTATTGTTAGCCATTGGTGTTGAAAGAGGATGGGATACTGAACATATTGATGCCAGGTCAGCTTATTTGCATGCACCACTCAAGGATGAGATATATCTTGAGCAGCCAGAATGCTTTGAGGATGAACTGAGAGACCGAGTAAATTATGTCTGTAGATTGAAGAAAAGCCTTTATGGTTTGCATCAGGCAGCTAAAGACTGGTATGAGCATCTAAATGAAAAGATCAAAGCATTAGGGCTTCATCAGTGTGTAAGTGAACCGCGTGTATATTACAATGAAAATTTTAGCCTAATTATTGCTGTGTATGTAGATGATATTGGATTGTGGGGAGAAGGAAAGGAAATAAGCTGGTTTAAAGAAAGTTTATCCAAGGTATTGGAAACAAAAAATCTTGGACCGATGAATCACCTCCTTTCAATCCGATTTACCAGAGACTCCGAAAATTCAGTTCGGATAGATCAGTCTGCATACAGCAAGGTAGTACTAGAAACTTTTGGGATGGACCAAGCAAAAGGCCTGTCTGCACCATTGGAAGTTCAGAAGAAGAAAGATGAATCGCCAGAATTGGAAATTCCAATAGATGAAACAAAATATTGTTAGGGTATTGGAACTTCTAGGAACTAGGTACCTTTTTTACCTTGCAATGGTTACGAGACTGGACTTAGCGTTTGCCACTTGCCGTCAGAGCCAGTTTTGCAATAGGGCCATAGTAAGGCACTGGATGGAGGTGAAGCATATTTTTAGGTATTTGACAGGTACAGTTAATATGGGGATAAAATATGAAAAGAAAGGAAAGTCAATAGAAGTTTACACTGATGCAGATTGGGCCAATGACGTGGAGGAAAGGAAGTCCTTTAGTGGTTTTGTGATTACCTTAGCAGGGGAGGCTATTATTGGGCAGTGTAGGAAGCAAAGAGTAGTGGCAACATCAACAACAGAGGCGGAATATATTGCAATGGGGGAAGCTGTAAAAGAGGTGAAGTGGTTGAAAAATTTCTTGAATGAAATAGGGCAAGGTTGTTTTATGAAAGACCCTTGTATTATTCTTGCTGACAATCAAAGATCAATTGCTTTGGCTAAAAACAAAGGGACTTCAAACCGATCAAAGCATATTGATGTAACTTATCATTTCTTGAGGGATGAAGTCGAAAATGTTAAGATTGGTCTTAACTATGTTTCCTCTGAGAATAACTTTGCTGATGTAATGACCAAGGCTTTGCCAGGTGTGAAAATGAAGTTTATTGTAAATAAGTTATGAATGGATCTTACATGAATCATTTTTTTTGTTTGATTTAATGGTTTTGTAATTTGATGTTTGTTTGTGGTTTTTTGCAGACGTTTTTGGTAAAAATGATGGGTTATTTGGAAGATGTTAATTGGTTGATGTTAATGTTTGAAATGTGAAGTAAGAAAGATAATTATTTTTGATGTCACAATACTTAATAAGGGGTGGTGTTGAGTATATGGTAGTATTAAACATTGTGAAGGTTGGCTTTTTGTGATGCTTATGTTTCAAGGAATCTTTGTGTATGTTTGTTGGTCACGCCAACCTTTGTTGTGAGTCGCATCGGGTAGTCATGATAAGTTCTTGTCATGAAAAGTGTATAAGACAATAAAACTGTTATATGTGGTTTATCCTGTTAATGTGTCAATAAATACACGAAGTAGCTTTATCAGAAGACTCTGCATTAGAAAAACCAACATAATTCATACATGCTGATGGGAGTCTCTCCCTGGGAACAAGGGGAACTGTACCAGAAGGATCCAGGCTGTTTCGGGCGAAGGTGGAACAAATATTAATAGTTTAAATCTAATGGATGACTCAAGGCTGTTTTACACGGTACATTTTTTGTGCAATTTCTTGTAAAAATGCATGTATGAGAAAATTGTTCCAATTGACGGCAGTGCTAGCAGTGAATTTCGGAATGCGCCCAAAGTTGAATGCTGGGAAATAACAGAACATCAATTTATGCATGTTTCACATTGAACGGCATGTGACCATCGTATAATTGGTGATAATTGTATTATTAATTATATTAGTATTATTAGTCTTTTACTCCGATGGAGGGAATCGGTTGAATCGTCGGCGATATTTACACCGCTATTCTCGGAGTATCAATAGCCCTATCAAAAATGTCTGATCTGAAATTGTCAGATCTGGAACACCATGTTCCTGGCATGGACTTGAACTGGTAGGGAACAGCATGGAACTGGTAGGGAACGTATGGAACTGGTAGGGAATGGCATGGAACTGGTAGGGAACGGCATGGAACTGGTAGAGAACGTATGAAACTGGCTGGGAACGGGTATTGAACGTATGAAACTGGCCGGGAACTGGTAGGGAACACATGGAACTGGTAGGGAACACATGGAGTTGGTTGGGAATGCAAGGAAATTATAGGAACCGTCAGGATGTCACTAACAACACCCACCAGCAGATTACACTGCTGGAATAAGGAAGATCACGTAATTTGATACGGCATGATTTGGCACACGTTAACTATACACAGACTTAGACCATGCAATATTCGCGCACATCTGCCGCTTTTTGATGTCACATAGCGAATTCACAATTTTAATAACACATTTGTGCGAGTTAAGACGATTGCAAACAAAAACATCTGTTTCTTAATAAAATTAATTACATTTATTGACACTATTTCCATTTTCAATCATTGCATTCACTAGACATTGTAACACATCATATTCTAATACATAAGGCATAATCTCAAGAACAGCCAGTGCGACAATCACCAATATCAAACTACATTGCACGTGAATAAAACGTAGCGATCAAGTTTGATTTTTCCATTACATTTAATTTTAAATGGTTGATCTGGGTGTACAAAACCCAGCTGTCTTTTAAAAAAACAATGCTCTTCAAAAAATTTAAATTATATTTTTCCAACAGTTGGTTCGTTCAAATATCATCGAAAGTCACTGCACTGTCATAACCCACACAAAACTTTTCATGTTTATCAAATAGTTGAATAATGATCTGAATTGTCGTTGGATCATTCCTAATGTCCCAATTTGTTAAAGACTGTATGTGCCTGAAACATGATAAATAGAGTCAATTGGCAGCAATTCAAAAAAATCAACATGGAAGGCAGATGAAAACAATGACGAATTCGTAAATAATCTTCAACGCATTCACTGGTCATAACAATCATTTAGGTACTCACATTAACTTAACTGTCCATTAGAATTAAAATTAAGCTTCTACGATCACAAATTACCAGAAAACGTAAATATTGGAGGTGCTATAGTTCTTTCTTGCGCTTCCGGCTTATCAACATGACTGCCATTTTGGTTTTCGAGATGGTCGAAGTCGATATTGTTTGCCAGACATCGATTGTAGTCTTTTCAAAAAATATGTACATATCAAAAATATGCATATTATGCGCCTCTTATTCGCAGTCTTAGATGGTATAATGTTTACATATTATTTGCAGTGCGTGCATATTATTCAAATTATTTGCATATAATCGAAGGAATATTATTTACTATTTATACCAATCCACTTATGCATATTTTATACGGTATAAATTTTGTGTGTGCTGTGTGGGATGGAATACATCAGGATGCCCACCTGCAACTAGACTAGGGTAATTACAATAGAAGATCTCATAAAGAATGCACAGGAACACACATCTAGTTGAAAACATTTATTTATTGACCTAAAATAGATTTAAATCCTGATCAGGATTGCCAGATCAGATCTGATCTGGAATTTTCAGATCAGACCTGATCTGAAATTTCCACATCAGGGTTTACATCAGCTCATTTCCCGATCAGGAATTTCCAGATCAGACCTGATCTGAAATTTCCATAAGGGTTTCCCTTTTTTTTGACACAGAAACGCAAAGGATAGAAAATAAAAGGCAGAATCCCGAGAAATAAAACTAGATGTTTGTTGTACATGTAAATACAATTATGTAAATAACACATTATGTCAATATGTGCTTGGTCATGGCCTCCTTTAATAATACCCTGCCGATTTCTGTAACAATAATGCCTGCTCACTGTCAGTTTGAAGCCTGTTGCGTGCCTGTTAGAGATCTAGTGAACAGAATATGAACAGCCAACGAACAATCTCGCACCACACACAAATGGAAACAACCTGGTAATGGCTTTCCAACGGTTTGTACTCTGTTCGCAGCTTGCTCCTTAACCGGCAGGCAACAAGCATTTTGGTGACGATAGTGAACACTTTTAACAGGCAGCTGCCAGTTGGTAGTCTGTTTCACTAAAAAGGGAACGAACAGACAACAGTGAACAGACTCTCAACAGGCAGGGGCTGGTTGGTTGTCCGCTTCTCGCAACTGAGAACAAACAGACAACAGTGAACACACTCTCAACAGGCAGGGGCCCGTTAGTTGTGCGCTTTGCCAAACAAGGAATGCAGAGTCAACAATGAACAGACTCTCAACAGGCAGGGGCCGGTTGGTTATGTGCTTCGCCGAACAAGAAACGAGCAGACAATAGAGAACAGACTCAACAGGCAGGGGCCTCTAAATGCACAACAATTTACAATTTCACTTAGTACTGTCTCTCTGATCAGCTTGGTACGCTACGGTTGTAATATGAGAGTTTTAATGGTTTTAGCTGAGCAAACAATTTTAGAAGTCTAGTTGTAGTGAAGGAATTTCCGAAGTGCCGATACTCTAAAACTTTTCACCTCCTTGATAACCATTCAAAAAAATTCGGTAGGGGCTGACAGTTCAGTTCTAATTAAACCTAAAACCATTTCTTAGTTAACAATATTAATATGAGAAAACATGTCTTTAAACAATTGCGTTTTTATTTTCAAGGATGAAATTCAGAGTCTGTTCAAACTCACTAAAGTTTAGAAAACTTTTTTTTTAATCAGAGGACTATTATCAATGATAAATCACAACGTTGGAGCACACAAGAAACTTTAACCCGAACATTCATTTAATAGTTCACGGTTTTGGAAAGGTATCATATAAGTGATCTTAATCGACTTCTATATTCAAAATGGCAGTTGTGAATAACAATGTGATCATGTAAAGCAAGGAGAATAGAGAACTACTCTCCTTGATGTAAAGTCAGCATGGAGGCAAGCAACTGGAATTAAATTAATCTCGAAGTATAACGTTTTTATGAAGCTCATCACCATAGAAGCTTACCTTAAAATTAGAAGTGACGATTAAGGTACCTACTGCAAGTAAATTCTCGTCTTTACAAATCGAGTCTGCTGAAGAAAATTCACGAATTTGTCATTGTTTTTGTTGTGATCTGCCTTCCATATGTTCTTGATTGAATTCTTTACATAAAAAGTGATGGCATTTATTTATTTTTACAGGCATGTTATATCATAAACGTATTGGGACAGATGAGTTTATGAGAATTCCAATCACCATTGAACTGTGAAAACGTGAAAATGTTTTGTGTATTCCTGAGTGTATACACTATAGTGATAATCTTTGATTAGACGTGAAAAAACTCCCTCTTGAAAAAATCTGCCTTTAATTTTGAGTGGAACATTTCTTTCAAAAGACCTATGGTTACTGAATGCCCAATAAACCGTTTAAAATTTAGTGTTGTGCCACAAGCAAGGTCAATTGCAACTTTTGATTCTCATGCCATGTGGTGTCACATTGGCTTATGTCACGTCCATGGATTATGCCTGAAAAGTGGAATCTTATTTGTTATCTGCTATGTAGGCAAGTGAATGCAATGATTGAAATTTGAAGTAGTGCCAATAAATATTTAAATATACAGCTGTTTTTGTTGTGCTTTCAAGTTGTTCCTGAACGTAATATTAGGACAATATTGGTAGTAGCAGTGTTAGTCAGGAAAATTCCTATACCTATCTCATTCTCTTACAGTTTATATATTTTTAAGGGTTTTTATCTATCAGTTTTTTAAGGTCTTCGGATTTGACATGGAATTCCTATAGGTCTAGTAGCATTTTCTTTGGGGTTCCTATAGGAATCTTATAGGTCTGATAGAAATTTCCTATAGGTCTTAAGGCCAAAATCCAATAGAAAAACTGTAGGAGCGGCAAATAGGAAATTCTTGATAGGGAAGTAACCCTCTTCTCACAGACACAAATTTGACACAATCTGTTTTAAAACAGACCAATTATATTTTACATACCAATGCCCAACTATTTTCACTCGGGCAATTGCCCGAGTGAAAATAGTTAATCCTTAAGGAACAGGGAACTAACAGCCTACTGAACAGACAACAAACTGGCAGTGCACAGTTCCCAACCTGTTCACTGCCTGTGGTCCAACAAGTAAGGAACAGAAAATGCCGCTACCCACAACAGACAGAGAACAGGCAAGTAACACTCTTCTCACAAGCATGAAACAGACAAGGTGTTCCAATTTACATTCTAAGTACCGTCGCCTGCCTGTTGTCTCTCGGCCAAGGAACAGGGAACCAACAGCATACGAACAGGCATTATTGTTACAGAAATCGGCAGGGATATTAAAGAAGGACATGCCTTGGTGCATGGAGTGATTTTTTTTACTCTTCGCGACGCCTCACTCATATATACCGATGAGATATTCAATTGGGTATTACTATTATCCTCTCGCCAAAGAATTTATGGGGCAGGTACATACTTCAATCATCCTCTTCCGCACAGTCACAATGTTTTTCTTCTAGCAGCACTCATTTCACCACATAATATCGTACTTTTCCGCACTGAAATGCATACAAGTTATGTTAATTTCTCAAAATTATATTCAAAAAAACGTATATGTGCTAAGATTTCTTTTGAAGCATATAATGTCTACGATCACAAAAAATGCAACATCATGCACTGTTTTATTTCCGGGCGGCTAGAGCTTTCGACATGTATGAAGGTTCCATGCATGGAACTAATACATAATGGATACATGATACTAATGTATTAGTACCATGGTTCCATGTAACTTTCATCGATCACGCGAAGCTAAGGTACACTTCCGTTCAAATAATTTGTATTTAATTCAATAAGTACATTAATAATTAATGGAAATAATATCGCGATGATAATATAGCTTACCTCAAGGCTCCAACAATGCGGATGCAAGGGGAACGTCCATAATTCAATTCATACAGCAATTATATCGATAAAAACACTAAGGATTACATAGTACAACCAACGGTAAATTCACGGGGTTCCTACACATAATTAATAACATGAATATATATATTATAATGCCCATGGATAAATTCATCAACGTGCTCCAAAGTCGCCATCCGATGCCCTGCTGTTTTTCCTAACAATCCGTACATATGCTCCGGTAGTATCGCAGCATACGATACATTATATTGGTTGCAAATTGGATTATGCAAAATAATTGGGACGAGGCAAACTAGGAAGCAATCAATTATGCAGTTGGTTGGAACAATTCGTAGCTTTAAGTGAGTGTTGAGTTGCTCCAAGTTTCCGGGGTGACCACTGCAAATTGGCTTTCTTGTGAAGCCCAGGGAATGATAAGGAAAATATTTACTACCATAGAAAAATTATCCACCATAGAGTATTTGCAGAGTGATAACTATCACTAATTGTAGTGAGACTGGCGCCCCGAAGTAATGAGGTAACAGCACAGCCAAACCGACGTGATAGGACAGTCCTAACATGTTTAGACTTGTCAGAGGAAGGAGAGGAAGTTAGCGGCAGCCAGCCGATATGCGTAGTTGCTGTGGCAACGACGACGACGTTGATCATTCCTAAGGTTTCAGTGAGTACGATGAGTACCATTATGATTTATATTCTATTAATGGGAATGAAGTAAATGATTTACTGGTGTCCTAATTTTGCTATTTAAAAATCTGATATGTCCTAGGAATTAGCTGATATCCCATTGAAGAGGGCAGTGAATGGAACGAGAGAAATTTAAAGCATTTATATTGAATTTCTCAACATTTCTTGCTCAATATGAAAGGAACTAAGAGGAAATTCATTTGTCGAGAATATAATAAGACTGGAGTACGGAAAGTGCCATTTTTACCCATCGTAGACGACAATACACCGTCAGTCCACCTTCAAACTTTGTTGGATGAAGACATTTATCCACCTCTTCTGGAGGAAAAATCATGGACCAAAGCAGTACCATACAATGTAAGATTTTTAAGTCGCTAAACAAGTTAATAGTTCCGTGTGGAAAATAAAAGTGTTTAAATACTGTTTTCCCCTCATCAATTAGATATCTTTCCTCCACTACACACCAAGTGAATTGATTGGCAGCAATTACACTCCAGGCTCAAGGAATTTGAGACTCAAACATTTGCCATCATTCAGAACTTCGAAATCATCGCGGTCGTTGCCCCAAGCGAAGAAATCTAAGCCTAAAGTTGATTTTATTCCTGTCGAGGTAAGTGTATAATGCGAATAAAATTTTTGGTGTGACCAGCTTATTAGAGTATTAATATAATTTTGAATGAAAACATTAAAGGAACTAGTGATTGGGCATCATGACTGCCCAAATTCACAACAGCAACCGTCCAAAACAAGAAGAAAACCACCCTTACGAATAATTACAAAACTGAAAACTATGCATGAATTAGAACAGCTGAGATCACGGTGAGTATTTGATTATTGGGGTCTACTTGCCATTATAATACTTATATCAGTATTTAATTCATCATTTGACCGTTTTAACTTGAAATGAATATATAAACCATAGTAATTATAGCATCGCCTCGATTGATAGTACTCATGCATGAATCTGCTAGGTAATCAATGTGGGGAAAACCAGAATTGCTTAGTGTGTATATATGCATGGTCTCTCTTATATCAGTGCCTTCAATTTGCTTAACGTTTATTCTAGAGGCCCTTTAATTAAGCCATGCTAATGTTTCAGAGTAGAGTAATGTCATAACCAACAGGCCAACCATTCCAAACATTTAGGTTTCATTCGATTATTCAAATAATATTAATGCAAATTTCCATTAACATTCATTTGCATAGGAATAATATTATTGTTCTTTTTATTTAGAGTATAACTAATTTAAAATATATCCCCAACAGCACACCGTGAGGGCTATTACGTATCCTTTCTGCTGACATTGAAACTCCGACCTGTGCAATTATAAAAAGGGTGGTCGGAGTCTCAACATCAGGTGAAGGGGTCGGTGTGATTGCATGCGGTGGATTTTACGTTTCTATGAAAAATAACGCGTTCAAAGTCTCCAGAAATGGATTCAACCAATGATTAGCGAGTTCCTCTGACACAATCCCCAGGCAAGAGTTTCAAATGACATGTGTTATTATGGAGCGTAATAGTACATTATCACTCCTTTTGATTAGACATATCATTAAATATCCAATGCCATTAGAAACAAAATAAGCATAGTTAAGCAATTGAATACATGCAGTAAACAAACCTTAGGGCATTTTAATATAATACTATTATTAAATTATAGCATTGATATAAGATTATTTGGGTGTGAAAAAATTGTCAAATTTGTCATAAGATTTTTTAATATGACCTTAGACCAAGCTTTCAACTTGAGATAATAATTAATGTAAACAATAGTTCTGCACTGGTAAAAATGTAATTTTATTAGACTAAAACTCATTTCAGGATATACATATGACAAAAATGAAAAGATCTGTACAAACAGCATGGGATGATTGGGAAGTCAAGTTCTGCACATTTCTCCGTGATGGAATTTGTCATACTGCGTTATTTTCCGTCCTGCATGCTTTCCGTTCCGGAAATCACCGTTTGGACCTTTCTCATGCTCTCGAGTCATTAATATGAATCCACTTATGAAATCTCAGTAGAATTCGTTGATTTGATATCGTTATATATTTATTTTCGGCTATAAAAGCACGCTCAACTGTCCAGAGCATGCCTGAAAGAGAAAGGTAGCGCTCGTGTGGAATCTTCTGTTGCAAGCATATCGCCTATCGCTATGAATTAGTCATGAGGACTCGACAATAGCAGAAAAAAGTATCGCCTTTAAGAATTCAAGTCAGTGTCAGTTTAAGAACTGACGGTATCTTTGGAAGCATACCATCATCATGCCTCCTCGCGCAAAGATTTTGGATATGGAGTTGAAGATAATTAAAAATGCAATTTGTTTCCTTCGTCAAGAAGCTAAGAAATGTGGGGACAAAAGCTATCTCTCTTATTGCTGATCTTATTTTGGTGAATACTGCAACTTAAAAACTTTTATTCAAGCATAGGCAAGGATATTTTTCCTGTGATAACTAGAGAAATTTTCTCGTGTGGTGTTTGGTGCACGCGGTACCTACGGTAGCTTACCCAACCTCGAGCAGCTTATCTCTCCAGGCCAAAAGTCCTGTCGCGTGGAACTCTCTCTCTACAAAATAAATATATACACGTTGAAAGCATATCTAATTCTCCCAATTTGTTAAGTCATTTTACACGTGCTTAGTTTTCAAACATGAAGAATACCATCAAAATGGACTAAATTCCCGACTTCCGCAAGCTGAGATAGCACATTTTTAAATATTATTCGTAACGTAATTAGTAGCTGAGTAATCTATTTTACACTTTGTTTAGTCAAAGATAAATATATGTTCCATATCTTATGCGAAGAAAAGAGAAGTGGCTTTTCATGTGCATCTTCAAGTTGGCGTCAAACTAGCTTCCCGGAACTTGAATATTATCCTGCGTTTTTACCTATCTCGGTCGAAAAATTAATTAATATAACCAACTAAAAATATATTTTTGACATTATTAAATGTATAAATTAACAAGATTTAGTTCGATATTCTTTATTTTAAAATGGAACTACTCATTTGTGATATAAACCTTCAAACTCAGGGGATGGAATTTTACAACGGACATTAGGTGCTTTGAACTCGAATATAGTCCCCCCCAGACTTTTTCCGCGAATATTTCGGTCAAAAGGGGGGGGGGGGGGGCTATATACGGAGGAATACGGTACATATGCGGTATCATGCACCGTTTTGGCCAAAAGGGGGGGGGGAGCTATATTCGGAGGAAGTCAGTATATATGCGGTTTCATGCACCGTGTAACCACCGATTCATCCATTCGTTCACACAAACGTATGTACATGAATCTGTTCACGTAAACGTACATTAAACCATTCACGCAAATGTAAATGAACGTACGTAAGTACATGTTCGTACGTGTTATCTATTGTGTAACCAGAGATTTACTCAATTTTGATGATAGTGCTTCCTGTCGGCAGATTTCTGAACCTTTTGGCCTTGGCGGCTCCGTCGACAAAAACTACTCGACTCGACTCGACTTTCGTGAAAATACTCGAAGTACTTGAGTCGAGTACCAACTACTCAACTCCATTCGAATTTTCGAGTACTCGCACATCCCTAGTACCTAGTTTTAAATTGGCTTAACCATCCATTTGAAGCCTTGAAGTTCCTAACCTCATTGCCACATGTTGTGCCTTTTCCTATAGAATAACTCCACTGATGGGTATTTTAGATGCTCTGGCGCACTGAAGCCATTCTTTCAAAATTTCTTCCAGTTCATCATATTTTGAATACTTCACGTATTTTCGCCTCCTTGCACTGGGTCCGCATTCCACTGCTGGTTTCAATGGTTTTGTGTGTTTTAACAACAGTGTTCAATGTGGATATTGGAATCCCAAGTTCTCTGGCAAGGGAAAAACACGTGAACCTACATGTGAGTCAACTCTTCCAAAAATTTTTATCTTGTCTTCTATTGACAACGTTTTCCTCTCTCTTTTGTGAGCCATTTTTTATTTTGTTTGCGTTACTTGACGCTGTCACGGAAAAAGCAGGGAAAAGTGATTACGATTAGAATGACTGTAAAATTAATGGCAGAGCTTCGTAATGTACGAGAAGAATACAACTAAGTGCGTAAATCATCATGTAAACACCCACGAATATAAACATATAGTGTCTATATTCGTGGACACGATGCTTGCAAGTAAGGTAGAATTATTCGCAGGCATGACTGTTAAAGAGAAGTGAATATTATCGTTTTATTTCACATAATTACAGCCAACTTCTTTCCGGAATACAGTTTTACGATGGAAGATACATATCCTTCATGATTTTACCACATAATTGCCACTCATAATGTAATATAAGGCATTTGGGGAACTAGTACAATCAGTAAATTGTTATAATTTTACCTGATTTGCCTCTTGAAGAATGAAAACGAGTTAATTACGAAAGTATGAGATGAACCCAGAAATAGAAGGAATTAGAAAATTTATTGTAATTCAAAGGTCTTTCGCTTGCAAATGTCCCAAAACTTTTCCACCGATTTCCATTTTGTTCCTCATATGGTTGTGATACGCTATCCGCCATGTTGCTTTTGGCGGCCTAGTGCAAATGGCGGATCATTTAAAATTTCGTAAGTGTAAAATACGGGGAAGACATAACACTGTGGAGATATATATAAATCATCGGGACTTGATGAAAATGTCGAAAATTAAGGGGGTGTAAAAGCGAGGTTTTACTGTACTTACCAAAAACTACCGATATATGTGTATCATAGATATACCCAATGCTTTCCAACTTCTGGATGTAAGCAGGTATACAACTGGTATGTGGCTATAGCCATAGAGAGGTATACCTCTCTATGCACCACATGTACTCCACTATGTATACCAAATGGCTAGATGTCCTATTTCCAGATTATACCCAGAAAGCACACATCGTGGAATCAATATGGAATCCTCATTGAAAATTATCATGGAATCCATGTAGAATCAGTTAATGAATTATATTAATTACAATTCTTGGTTATGTACACCGGATAATTCGTTGTGAAAAAGGTTTCAATGAAACCTGTTGCTCAATTAACTATCCAGTAGACATAACCAAGTTGTATTTAATTTAGTTCAGTTTAGCTAGGTCTGAAACATTTCTCCACGTTCCACAGTTGAAAAAAGCCTCCCTGATTGGAAACTCCTCCTGATGTAGCACACTTCCCGGAAAATGTGCCTTGCAGGCACCTAAGTAAGGCACAGAAGGCACTTTTGACTGGCATATTGAAGGTGCTTTTTTGACATAGAATGTGCACCTTCAAGAAACCTTAAAAAGGCACCATCTGAAGGCACTAGTACAGCACTTGGAAAAAGGGTGTCAAGCAATTGATTCTTACTAGTCCCATGACTCCTAAAAATTTCCAAAGAAAATATGATGTTCTGAGGAAAATGTGAACTTTTTCAAAAATGTCCCTGACCTTGGAATTACAACTACAGGTATCTGGCTGACAGAAGAATTGCCATGGGCCCCTGAAATTCCACCATTACTACCCCAAATAAAATATCAATAATTCTACCAGTAGTGGCCATCTAGGTGTCTCCTAAACAGTGCCTCTCATCAGAAAATCACGCATCCATACTCAGAGTAAGAAAAATCAGCAATTTGAAGAAATGTCCAATTTTTAGAATTGATTGTAACTACTCAACCCAAGTACTTATGAACAATACAGTTAATCATAAAAGCAACAGAGTGCTGAATAAAGAGTCACCGAATAATCCTCTCTTCTCACGTGGATGCACTGATAGACGCACCTGATCACCACGTTTCCTGTCTCACTGGGAGTATTCTATAAAATGAATACAGCCACATAATGCTAACAACAGCAGCATTTATTGGCTACTAAAATATATCAGAATAATATAAAACAGCAATCAGCAAAATAAAAAGTACAATAACAATTCACACATATTCCAGTGAAATCTCCTTTTCTACCCATGCATGGCATAGCTGGTCCATTTCCTTATTATCCATGTCTTTAGAAAGCACACCTCCACACTTGTAATGCCAAAGAGCATCTGTAAGAATAAAAAATATCCCATTACCATAATACAGAAAGCACTTTTGTACTAGCACTTCATCCCTAGGCATAAGGAAAGATACACCCGACTCAACTTTAGAATTTCAATAGTAACATTATCAATTACAAATGATACACAAATCATATACAGTGTCAATATCTGCCCTATTCCCTATTTAGCAATGTGTACTACCAAGATACTACAAGTAATGAAAGGCATAGAATCTACAAATATTGTACTTCACAACTAATCTCATGACTTTCCTTAGCAGAAAAGAATCATAAATCAGTAAGTTCGGCCACCCGGTACAAAACAATTGTGGATAAAGCATTAACTACTTACCCACGTGTCATTGTACCCTATACAGTACCTCTCTGTCCCTGACCTCTCAACAGAATACTTCAAGAAAAATTCTGTTGAGAGGTCAGGGACATGGAGGCATATGTATTACTTTGACACTGAAATGCCTGGCCAGTAAAACAGAAACCAGGTTCAATCTATCCTCTTCAGCACTCTTTACTACTTTTTTCCTTGTAGTGTCACTCCCTTCACTTCATATAAAGAATACTACCGGGTTGAAAAGCAAAAAAGTTATTTTAACACAAGGAGGACATGAGTTTCGTACTACCTAGAAGGCCGGGCTTGGGTCATTTTGACCACTATATATTTTTTAGTCTCAAAGAGCCAATTTTTTCTACTGATACTTTATTTTTTTTTACACATGCCTTTTAAAAGCTTTAAGTACATAATACGTAGCAATTGTGCTTATTCTGCATTAATTTTAAATACTAAAAATTCCTCTTAAGCAGGCAAGTATGCTTGAGCATCAGGGGTTGGAAAAGAAAAATACACCTTTTTGAAATTTGCTTATTATATTTAGATAAACAATTGTTTATTTAGTAAATGATAATATTACATAGTTTTTGAAATAACAAATACAGTAGAACCTCTTTTTTACGAACCTCTAATTTACGAAATGACACCAATTTACGAACCATTCCGCCGGTCCCAATCTTTGTATATAGGAAAACCATGTAAAATGACCTCTTTTTTACAAAACCTCGATTTTACTGATTTACGAAGTGAGTGGCCGGTCCCTAGGAGTGATTGACCTCTGTTTTATGAAGTTTTTGAAATGATTTTGTTGCACTGAACTCAGTAGCAGCTGAAGCCAGATAGGTCATGTTCAGAGGGGCCTTGGTCCAAGTATTTCGTATGGGAAAATGTGGAAAAATCAAATGTGAACATAGTGCTTTTTGAAGTGCTTAAACTGTAGCAAAAATCCCAGAGACTGATCATCCAAATCGCAATTCAATCCTAATTATATGATCCAAGGAAAAAATGTTTAAAGACGAATGGCACGACGCCTACTTCTCGAAAACAATGCCACAGTTCATAAAATAATCGGATTAGTGCTTGGTAATTTCTATTCCTTTTCTATCATTTTGTGTATTGCGAATACCTAACTCGTCGTCACAAAGGATCCATATTTCCTCTGGAATTATTTAAAATTAGCATTAAGGTAGCCGCTGCAACCGCAATTCAGAACTTTGTTCAGTCTTTCACTTGAAAATATCATTCCCGGAAGTTCCCAGGAAGTTCTTTGCTGCAGCTGTCATGGAGCTTAGTTTCATTAAGAAATGCTAATTTTGCAATAATAAATTGCGTATATTCAAATCTTGATGCAATTTGATTATTTAATTTTTCATTAGAAGTGTTTTACGTCGTTAGGTAAGAATTTGCGATCGCGACTATGAGATCGCGTTCGCTTTCTGTAGCCGCAAGTAAATAATTCTCGCGAATCACCGCTACATGTCAGCACTGTAGAACGCATCTTAAAAGAGAGGGAATTTCAAATTAACTGAGTGAATTTCTAAGATTGACTTTCATCAGCTGCGAAATATTATTAAATGTATTTCAAACGATACACTTTCTTCAAAAAAGGCATTTTTTGGTCTTTTCATTGAAATATACTGGGCTAGTTGGAACTTTGTTTTGAAATTTCCCTGTTAAAATGCATACTTGGCTTTCCCATGTTAAAATGCCTTCTTTAAACACAAATCGACTACCACTAAATATACCCCTTTTGTTAATTAATGCATAACTGCATATGCTTAACCCTTAACCGGTGACGTGTGGTCTGAGAGACCGCTGCGTTTTTAAAATTATGAATATTTTCAAAATAACTATTTTAAAATGTCTATAATTCTCGTTAGCTTCATATTTTTGTCTAATAAGGATATAACACTCTTAAAATTTAATGTTTTCATTATTTATTTCTGTAAATTTGCAACTGAATTCGATTAGCGGTCTGAGAGACCTCACGTCACTAAATTGGAAAAATCAAGAAACGTAATGCTGGTGGACATGATTCAAAAAGTTGATAAAAACAATTCGTAGTGATTTTTAAAGTAGGTATAAGAATAATTAATAATTTGTTGGGAAGCATTTTTAGTTATACAACGTGGATAATAAAGTACTTAATTTTTCTAAAATACATAAGTAAGAATAAATGACTATTCAAGTCGTTGCTGAAGGCAAACGCAAAACAAATGAAATCCGGTTTTTATTGGAAATATCACGCATTTTGTTCTTTAAATTTTAAGCTTCTAATACAGGGTTTATAGGAACCTGGAAAAGTCAGGGAAAATGAAAACGGTCATGGAAATCCTGGAAAAGTCAGGGAATTTAACGTGTGGTCAGGGAAAAATTACAAAACGTTCAAATTTCGGAATTTATCATCTGAAAATGCCAAGAGATCAAAAACTGCGCATAGGAGTGGAGGGCGGGGTGAAGGAGGGGACGACTGGCCCCAGGCTGGCTTCGCTGTGGAGGCAGCCCTATTCTGGTTCTTTCTGGCTATAGCTTGCACAATTTGGTGAAAAGATTGGCGAAAGGTGTGCACATCTCATTTTCATTCGCTAGCGATTTTTGCCAGGAATGCTTTGCTTTGTCCCTTTGGTAACAGACAAGTTATTCTCAGTGAAATTTGATTTCACTTAGCCAAATTTGTAGAAGGATGTGAGGAAGAAAAAATCAAGATTGATTCAAAGAGCTATTTTAACATGACATCAGGTTTGAAGGAAAAGCCAGGTTAGCCCTCTTTGCATATATTTTTCTGCAATTAAAACCCTTTCTGAAGGCGTATCAATGTAAGTAATCACTTTTATTTTGTGGACTTGTTGTTGATCTCTTATTACTGTAAGTTCATATGATTAATATGAAAATAAACCTACAATTTTTCATAAGTTTAGACTTCTCTGCTTCCTCACTACCACTTTTATCTCTATAAATGACCGAAATCTTGGAGTTTTCAGGCACTCAAAAGTCAGGGAAAATCACTAATAATAGTCTGGAAATCCTGGAAAAGTCAGGGAAAATGAAAATGAAAACCCCTATAAACCCTATAATAGATTTTATAAATAATTACAATAAAACAGTGGTTAATTTCTCGTACCCCTTGCAGGCAGTATGCATATAATGTATTTTGTAAAAATGACGGAACCCCAAAATTTCGTGCACCCACGCTTGGAGTGCAACATTCATTTGTGCCTTTCTTTTTGCAGTCGGTCTCCCTTTAAGTATTTGGGGACAGAACATCTAAGCATCGAGTTTTACCGCCAGAAGAAATAAAGGGGCCAATGCCGTTTCAAAATGTATATTCCTAGCAAGCCCGCCAAGTATGGTTTGAAAATGATGAGTTTGACTGATGCCGAAAACAGTTATGTATCCGTTTAACGCATATTTGTACGCAGGGAAAGACACAGATGGGATAGGTTTGTCAGAGAAAGACAAAAAGCTATCAAAACCAACCCAGGCAGTTATTCGTGTCTCTGAGCCAATCATGGGGCCCCACAGGAATATCACAGCGGATAATTGGTTCACGTCTATTGAACTGGTAGAAAAATTAAAAGAAAAAGGGCTGACGTACGTTGGTACAATCAGAAAAAATAAAAGGGAAATGCCTAATGATTTTTTGCCATCCAAAGGGTGCATAGTGGGCTCTTCACTTTACGGATTCTCGGCCAACATGACTCTAGTATCCCATGTTATCAAAAGAAATAAGGCTGTTTGCTTAGTTTCAACAATGCACTACAGGGTGAGTGACGATATAGTCACGGAAACTAGAGGTTATTGCATTTTACAGCACGACTAAGAGTGGCGTAGATTTTTTAGACAAAATGTGCTGTAGCTACACATCCGGCCGAAGGACAAGGAGGTGGCCAATGGCAGTATTTTTCAGAATATTAGATATTTCCTTTGTCAACTCCTTTGTGCTTCAGCAGTCTGCGAAAGATAAGAAAGATATGACACGATTTAATTTCATTAAATTGATAGCTGCAGATCTTGTTAGACCCCACATGAGAAGGAGAATGCCAAATATTAGACTCCCGAGACAGGTACGATTAAGTATTTCGCAAATTCTCCATCTACCGTTGGAAGAGGCTGAAGAAGTTGAAAGGCTTGAGAAGCGGACAACATGTAGACTGTGCCCGCCATACAAAAAACGGAAAACCTCTTTCCTTTGTTTCCGATGCAAAAAGCCAGTGTGCTTGGAATGCACGAAAACATTTGTAAAGACTGTGTGGAAACGGAGATATGAGAGCTATTGTGAAAAAATGTAATTTTAATCGCCTGCAGAATGCATCAAGAAAAGGAGTAAATGAGATAAATTCGATTGTTTCTCATTATTTAGCCTTCCTACTTTAAAATTTAAGGCCTTATTTTTAAATCTAACGAAATATTGAGACTTAAAAACGATAATAATATCAAGTGTTTTTGACATCAGTTTTTTGATCCTGTTTCAAATGACTATTATTACCGAAAAATTGGTTCGCATTGGTAATGCATAAAATTAAATATAAGTTTTGGAATAGTTAAGAAGATAAAGAAACATTAAACTAAGCAATAAAAATGGCGTTGCAACATTTTATGGATATTTGATTTATTGTGGTCTCCCAGACCGCACGTCACTGGTTATGTAACAAAAATTGCACGTCACTGGTTAAGGGTTAAAATACTCCGTGGGATGAGCTAATTCTCTTATGAGTTATTCCCTTATTTTGAAATCTACCTACTGAACAGCTACTAGAACCTAATTCCGTTGCAGCAGCCGAGTTCATACCATTAGAAATTTGTAGAAAAATATTCACGTTTTTTTTTATTCATGGCTGTTTCATTCTTTTTTACTAAAGTGAGTCTCCTAGCCTTAGGAATAACGTCTATGCTATACAACGAATCAATACAATTGAGGTCTAATTTTTAAATCCTTTCAATTTCTTGCAGATAACTGCACACAGAGAATTTCACGTAATATCTGTTGTTTTTTCCCAGAATGAGCTGATGACTATTATTATAGTAATTACAGTGGAATCCCGGTATAACGAGTGCTCATAATTCCTCGGAAATCACTCGCTAAATCGAGCGCTCGTTATATCCGATGGTGTTGAAAAAACCCACCTAATTCTCATAGTCGTTCGTATTTTCAGTTCTTCTTTTGTTTCCGTGGTATTTGACAAAGGTAAACAGCGAAAAAGTCATTTCAGGCACAATCTGGTAGAATATCAACATATTTCATGAAAGAAACAGGACATTTTCCATTATATAAAATATTAATTATGCTAGTTTCGATGTTTTTCTTCCAGTTCTTCTATTTTTTGATCGCCGAAGAAAGCTGTAAAGACAGCGTAACTAGTCGGAATTAAAATATTAGGTATACTGTGGAATTTTTCGGATAATTTTGCGAATATGTCATGACGATAATATCAGCTTTGTCGAGTTTTCGAATGTTAACCAGTACGTCCATCAGTTGGGAAAATTGGCCTGATGGTTCACTGAAATACAGCATGTTTCGGGGGTCGTAGATATTTTTCAAGCTTAAGCGAAGGCCAACTTACGGCTGTCTTTTTCCGACTCGATTAACTGGAGCAATATCACGATAATTCATTGGGCGTGAACACGCTATGTTTGAACGAGCGCAATATCACGATATTTTATTGCGATATTTATCGTGATAATACCGTGATAAATAGTGATATTTTATCGGGGTGCGATATCGTGATATTTTATCACGATATTTATAATGGTCACGATGTTTATCGTGATAGTTATCGCGATACCTATTTATAGCGATATTTATCGCACCCCGATATCTTATCGTGCCCCGACATCTTCTCGTGCCCCGATATATTATCGCGCCCCGACATCTTATCGCGCCCTGACATCTTATCGTGCCCCGATATCTTATCGCGCCCCGATATCTTATCGCGCCCCGATATCTTATCGTGCCCCGATAACATATCGGGCACGATAAGATGATGTTTATCGTCACGCTGAGTTATCGTTATCGCCACCTTATGATATGCTAAAATTATCGTATCCTGATATTGAATTATCAATATCGCCCATGCCTAGACCTAACTCCCTCTCCTACTCTCATCTTGCTCGTCGTCTACCCACTCCCACTGATGACTGGGCCTAACAAAAGAAGAACATAAAATGGGAAATCGTTAATGTTTAAACATAACTGGCTTTAGGTGTTGTAGATATGGCTCTCATCTTGTATTTTTAGTTTACTTAGCAGATAATAAAAAACCCAATAGTTTATTTTTGCTAGGCGGTGCATCACCCTCGAGAGATATCTGTCGTAATACCGAGCGTATACCGTGGAAGGAACTTTTTGGCCTCGCTATATCCGCAGATAGTAAAAAACCCAATAGTTTATTTTTGCTAGGCGGTGCATCACCCTCGAGAGATATCTGTCGTAATACCGAGCGTATACCGTGGAAGGAACTTTTTGGCCTCGCTATATCCGCTTTATTTTACATGTAAAACATAGGCCTTTTGGCGGTACAAAGACAATCACTCGCTATAACGCGATTCTCGCAATAAGCCGTACTCACTATACCGGGCTTCTACTGTAGTTTGATTTCAACCCTAAGATAACTATTTGACAAGTTAAGTGCAGCATAGTGTTTAATTGCATTGAAAGTATACTCGCATTCTTGTCAGCAGAGTTTTAGTAGGCATACATTTGTCGCAGATCAAGCCTCTTATGTGCATGATGTGCCTCCATGGACATTGCTCCATGCTGTGCAAGGTATTGCCAGAGCATGGGAGTGTCACCGCAAAAACTATTTCCAACTGTTGGAGATCAGCTGGTTTTGGTGACACATCAGTTCTGGAGACAGAGGAGTTGGTGGAAGATAACCTCCAATTTACAAACCCTCTGATTTACAAAGCTCAAATTTTTGGGTCCCTTCAACTTCGTAAAATAGAGCACTGGATCGAACTGAAGTCATAAAAAATACACCCAAACAAATATTTTTTACACTTGAATAGATCACTTCTTTCAATTTTCTAAATACCAAAGCACATCACTTTTTTGCACAAGACATACACATTGCTATTTTTTCTGAGAATTTTCCACAGACAGTTAGTTCTCTTGCAAAGGGGTGTTGAGTCTCGACTCGGGTGTCGAGTCGAATACATTTGATTTTTTGCTATTTTTTAATATATGGCAATGTTTCCTTTTCTGACCCTTTGATGTAGTAAGAGGGCTAGCGCGTGTATCGTGGGAGGATGAGGGATTCGTCTCAATCGGAAACCCTACCACTTCTTACACCAGTCTTTGAATGAATTGTTTCTTGCTCAATTTGCTATTCCTTGCTTCTTTGAACAACACCCAGCTGTTTATGGATGCCAAATCCTGCCAGATCCAAAATATTGAAAAATCATGAACTGGCCACCTTCTTGTAGCTGAGCGAGTAGTGTATTTTCTGCACATGCTATCCAGTATGTCAACTCCAGCTTTATTTTTATTGTAAAATAATACCATCTCAGGTTTCCTTTTAACCCTTTGCACTAAGATTTTTTCACCCTCTATACCAGTAGTCCACTCGGAATTTATTTGTAAATGTCCCTGGATTACGTGTGTCGAGTGACACTCGACACGCGAGTTGGGAGTGAGCTATGCTATGTCGAGTATCACTCGACACCCGAGTGGAAAAGGTTAATTGTATCTGAAATAATTACCCCAGAGTGCATAGTGCTTAGCAAAAGGACATTTTTATTTTTTTTACTTGATAACAGGTAAGAGTGTGCCCAAGTATAGTCCGATAAACTTAAGTTATATGGATCTCATTGTTTACGTGAATTCTAGGCGGTAAGTCTCGCCTATTTTTTTACTGTTCCAAAAAGAGAAATCTTAATCTTTTTTAATTTATCTGCTAGCTGAACAGAGGAAAAGTAATTATTACAAGTGACATTTATTCCTGAATGATCAGTAGATATTAACGATGCATGGGTCACAGTCCTTGAGATGGAGCCCCGTTACACAGGATTCAAACACTTGCTCCTCATTCAAGAAAGGAAAATTAGTAAGGAATAAATATGTTTTGCTTTGGAGGCTAGGGTACTTGTGGGAAAATGCTATTTATAATCGTAAAAGGTCGATAGTTTTTTAATACAGTAGAACCTCTTTTTTACGAACCTCTAATTTACGAAATGACACCAATTTACGAGCCATTCCGCCGGTCCCGATCTTTGTATATAGGAAAACCATGTAAAATGACCTCTATTGTACGAAACCTCGATTTTATTGATTTACGAAGTGAGAGGCCAGTCCCTTGGAGTGATTGACCTCTGTTTTACGAAGTTTTTGAAATGATTTTGTAGCACTGAACTCTGTACAACGGAATAACGATCGCGGTATACCGCGAGAGGAGCAGCTGAAGCCAGATAGGTCATGCTGAGAGGGCCCTCGGTCCAAGTATTTCATATGGGAAAATGTGGAAAAATCGATTCAGCATAGTGCTTTTTGAAGTGCTAAAACTGTAGCAAAAATCCCAGAGATTGATCATCCAAATCGCAATTAAATCCTAATTACATGATCCAAGGAAAAAATGTTCAAAGACGCATGGCACGACGCCTACTTCTCGAAAACAATGTCCCAGTTCATAAAATAATCGGATTAGTGCTTGGTAATTTCTATTCCTTTTCTATCATTTTGTGTATTGTGAATACTAGTCGTCGCAAAGGATCCATATTTTCTCTGGAATTATTTAAAATTAGCTTTAAGGTAGCCGCCGCAACACCAATTCAGAGCTTACTTCAGCCTAGGCTTTCACTTGAAAGCTTTGTGACCCGTAGCGAAGATGACTCCGGGTCCCTCATCCCTTCCATTCCTATCCTTATACCTTTCCTCCCGGTCTGAAGCGCCTATTAGTGCGGAAACAGACTTGAAAACACCCATGACTGAAAACTTTCACTTGAAAATAGCATTCCCGTAGGAAGTTCGTTACTGCAGCTGTCGTGGAGTTTAGTTTCATTAAAAAATACTAATTTTGCAATAATAAATTACTTATATTCAAATATTGATGCATTTTGATTATTTAATTTTTCATTTGAAGTGTTTTACGTCGTTAGGTAAGAATTCGCGATCGCTTTCTGTAGCCGCGAGTAAATAGTTCTCACAAATCACCGCTAGATGTCAATACTGTAGCAAGCATATTATAAAAGAGGGAATTTCAAATTTACTCGAGTTAAGTTCTTAAATTGACTTAAATCAGCTGCGAAATATTATTAAATGTATTTCAAACGATATGCTTTCTTCAAAAAAGGAATTTTCTAGTCTTTTCACGGAAATATACTGGGTCAGTTGGAACTTTGTTTTGAAATTTCCTAGTTAAAATGTATCCCTGGCTTTCCCATGTTAAAATGGCTTCTTTAAACAAAAATTGACTAGCACAAAATATACCCCTTTCGTTAATTAATGCATAACTGCATATGCTTAAAATACGCTGCGGAATGAGTTAATTCTCTTATTCCCCTTATTTTGAGATTTACCAACCAGCTACAAGAACTTAATTCAGCTGCAGCAGCCAAGTTCATACCATTATAAATTTCTAGAAAAATATCCACCTGTTTTTTTTAATTCATGGCTGTTTCATTCTCTTTTAATAAAGTGAGTGTCCTAGTCTTAGGAATAACGCCTATGCTATACAGCGAATCAATACAATTGAGGTGTAATTTTTAAATCCTTTCAATTTATTGCAAATACACTGCACACAGAGAATTTCATGTAATACTTGTTGTTTTTCCCTGAATGAGCAGATGACTATTATTTGTTATAGTAATTAGTTTGATTTCAACCCTAACATAACTATGACAAGTTAAGTGCAGCATAGTGTTTAATTGCATTGAAAGTATACTCGCATTCTTGTCAGCAGAGTTTTAGTAGACGTACATTTGTCGCAGATCAAGCCTCTTATGTGCATGATGTGCCTCCATGCTGTGCGAGGTGTTGCCAGAGCATGGGAGTGTCACCGCAATAACTATTTCCTACTGTTGGAGATCAGCTGGTTTTGGTGACACATCAGTTCCGGAGACAGAGGAGTTAGTGGAAGATAACCTCCATTTTACAAACCCTCTGATTTACAAAGCTCAAATTTTTGGGTCCCTTCAACTTCGTAAAATAGAGATTCTACTGTAGTACAATTTGCCTATTAATAGGTTGGAAATCCTTATGATTTCTGTACCCTTCAGGATTATCGTTTGGGATCACGAAATTGTTATGCAGGTGAAATCTCTTGTACGAAAATGGTATTTATCATCATAAAAGATCGGTAGTATCATAGACAGAGGACAACGGTAGTGCAATAGAGGTATGGAGGAAGGCTACCCATCCAACCTATGTCCTGGTCCAACATTCCTTAACTTCGGTAATCTGATGGTAACGAGTGCTCCAGCATGGCTAGCCCCTTGCCCCATTACTCCTTACTGGACACTATCAAATGATAAGGCTCCTCAAACTCATGGGAATCTTAGATTCACACAGATGCAAGTGTTGTGAAGAAGAGGATTAAACCACATTCCATTTAATATGTGGATATCCTTCTGTGATGAGGACTCCCTGTAGTTGACCCTTTGACCTAGAGCCATGCAATTGGCCTGTGTTGGTGATTCACCGGTATGGTGTTTGGAACAATGGACCAACAGGTTTATGTGCCTCAGAGCCCCCTCGCCAGGAATTTTACTAACAGCGCAATCAAATCTAACCTATTGGTTATACATTTAATTATTGACTTACTAAGAAAAGGTTCTTTAAGGAATAACTCAAATGAAATTTGTTGTTTCTGGCATAACTGTGAAATCTTGGACTATTCTTGTTGAAGAATTAATACTTATAAACATTGTTATTCCAAGTAATGCACTCAATTTCAAAAACTAATAGGTGGAAAATAAATTACTTATGTAGAAAAACAAAGTTTACATTAACAAATAATTATCAGGTTTCCAGCCAAGTAAGATTTTGCGTTGCTGACGTTTCGATGGAATACTCCTCCATCGTCCTCAGAGCAATAAAGCATTCCGCCTGCACTTATATAGCCGTCTCATCCGGAGGGCATTGTTGCCTTCTTTTTTCTGTTATTTTTCGAATTAATGGTTTCCATTTTCTTCTAAGGATATACCCAGAGTCTCGATTTAATGTGTTATCTTCCAGCCTGATTTCTACCGCCTCTTTAAGGAGACAATCCCAGTACCTTTTGAGACCAAGAGAGCATCATGGAAGGAGATGATGCGATCTTTCGATAAAGTATGTTCAGCCAAGACTGATTTTTCCGGGTGGAACAACCTAATACACCTCCTGTGCTTCTTTTATTCGGGTCTCTATCATGCACCCTGTCTCTCCTATGTATATTTTTCCACACTGACGTGGTGTACGGTAATTTAAAAAAAAAAAACGCCAGGTGTTTTGAGTCCCAATTCATCCTTGACTTGTACTAAATCGCCACGCAGTTTTTTCTGTGGTTTATGAATTGTTTTGATGTTCCATTTCGATAGGATCCTAGAGATTTTTCCGGCGACGGTTGAAACATATGGCAGACAAACTTTTGTAGTGGGTTTTTTCTCTTTGGGAGACATTTCAGGACAGAGGAGATTATCAACACGGCTTTTCTTGTAATCGCGACTTGCTCTTTTTAGGCCCAGCAAAATCTCTCTCTCCGTGTACCCATTTTGGTGGAATGTTTCCTCTAGGTGATTTATTTCCATTGGCAGGCTTTCCTTGTCTGCTACAGTGTCTGCATGATGCAGTAGCGTAGAGATATCAGCTCTTATTTTGGGACGGATGGTGGTGACTTTGGCCATTTAGGTACAAGTCCATGTGTGTATGTTTTCGATACACTCGGTGACCCAAAGTACCGTCCTCCTTCTGATCGTAGGTTTTTGCAGCGTGGATGATGTTCAGTTATCTCTTTCAGTAGCTGCTGCGTAACAGGCATTGTCATCAGAGCTTTCATACCCGTGGCAGGGCACGTAATACACAGAGCCAGAGTGGTGTGCGAGAACACTGCTCTTAGAGATGAGGAGTCACATATGGTTGCTGCTCTCGTTGGAAATGGGTATTCGGAGTCGTTCGTGAGGAGACACATGAAGATGGAGCCAAGATTGCCCGAAAACAACTGTCCAAAACCAAAAGGATATTCTATTATTCCCTACGTGGCCGGATCTTCCGAACGCATTTCCCAGATACTTGGGAAAGCAGGCATAGAGATGCGGTTCGGCACGTTGACGAAAACCAAAGATATGCTACCATCCGCGAAGGACCAGCTTCACCCCCTACACGCAGAAGGAGTATATGAAATACCATATGCATGCGGTAAAGTTTACATAGGGCAAAGCGGAAGGTCAGCGGCATGCCGATTAAAGGAACACCAGAGAGCGATCCTGCACGGCAACAGGAAAGAATCAGCATTTGCAGACCACGCCCTTTCGGGAGAGGACCACCGGATCTTAACCGAGGAGACCAAGGTTATCTTGAGGGAAAAATCATACTTTCCCCAATTAATTCGAGAGGCTAACGAAATTGAGAAGAGGCCGGGAAATTCCAACCGAGACGACGGCATTTGACTCAACGCAGTCTGGAAGAAACTCTTCCTTGGTGAACAACCCTCACCACTTACTGAAGTCAGCAGCGGGGGGGGCAGTGGAAGAGAATGGCAACCAGCCAAGTCCAAGAGATAGGGGGAGGGGGGACACGGCACCCTCCATAAATACTTCATTTATGGAGGGTGATGTCGAACTTCATCATTGCTTCTCCATAATTATTATTTTTCTGGTAACGTGCCCTGCAACAGGTATGAAAGTTTGGATGACAATGCCTGTTACGCAGCTGCTACCGAAAGAGACAACTGGACACTGTCCTCCTCCCGTTGGATTAAAATATCAAGAAATGGTAAGCTATTATTTTTCTCCACCTCCATCGTGAACTGAATGCTTGGATGCTGTTCATTCATGTGTTCAAGGAAGTTCTCTAGTTCCTTGGGCCCATGTGACCAAACAATAAAAGTGTCGTCTAGGTAACGGAAGTAGTGCTTTGGCTTGAGCGTGGCTGAAGCCAGGGCTCTTTCTTGGAAGTCTTCTGTGTAGAAATTTGCAATGGCAGGAGAGAGTGGTGATCCCATTGGAACGCCATCAACTTGCTCATAATATTTTCCATTGTAGAGGAAATACATAGAGGTCAGCACATGATGAAATAGACTGACGGTCTTTTGGTCAAAACGTGCTTCTAGGAGCTGAAGCGTTTCTTTCAATGGAACTCGAGTGAATAAGGACACGACATCGAAACTAACCATGATGTCCGTTTGAGCCAGGTGGAAATCTTGTAGGGTGTTCACATTGGGACGAGTTCTTTATGTGATGCTCACATGTTCCCATGTAGGGAGCTAATACCCTGGTAAGATGTTTTGATAGGTGGTAAGTAGGAGAGTCGATGGCACTCACAATGGGCCTCAATGGCAAAATCTTACTCGGCTGGAAACCCGAAAATTATTTATCAATATCATTCGCCGAGAAAGAACAAAATCATATAAAGTTTACATTAATTCATCAGCATGAATAACTCTAATGTCTTTGTCTGATTTGAGGGTTTTAAAAGTTTGTTTAGTCATTGATGCAGCTTTTGGGACAACTGTATGATAGAGCAACAAATTGCATTGTAGCTATTCATTTTTTTCTGCTGCAGCTTTATTTGAGAGATTATTGAATATTTTAGCGTATGTGCAGCATGGGAATTTGATTATTGATTGCATTTGATTTTATGTATACATTCAAAAAGATGATTTCAATTATTTTCAATGAAAATTATGCATATTTTATCACTGAAGTGATAAATTTAAAAGGAGTTTGGGAAAACTTTAATAGATTCTAATAATTTGGGATATTTAGCGTAAATAGGCAAAGTCTTTTACCAACTTGTTTTTGCAGTAAATATTCACACTTACAAGCAAGCCTACCCGTCCATCCAGATGATCAGCTAGATGAAATGAGGGAGTTGATCAAGGAAGATCAAAGTAAATATGTACGGAAGGAAGATTTAGAAAGAATCGAATATTACATTTTACATGTAAGTTTTAAAAAAAATTACTGTAGTAATGTTTATACAACAAATTGAAATATAAGTATAACCTTCTAGCATCTTTATGGTCTTATTGAATAAATTAAATGTTTCCTCTTATAGGAAATTTCAAATGACATGATAGGAGAGTATCCAGCTGAGTTTCTTGTTAATGCGAAAAGGAAACTCTTGGCAAAATACTTTTCTAATAAAAGGTACAATTAATCTGACATTTATAGTTTCTACATGTATCTTTTGTATATGTCTAAATTTCATGTATTTATATTTTAGGTTGGAACCAGTGTTTGAGTCGTTGGAGAAGGAAATAATGGAGAGCTTTCACTTTAGTGTGCGTAAAGCTATTGTAGACTACATAATGTTGGATAAAAGTGAGCTAGTTCGGCTGGGCATTGAAACATTTCCAATACCTTATTCCACCATGACCATCCGTGCTCCTATTCCATGGCGTCAGCAAATAATCAATTCTCGTCAGTTCATTTCACATAATTTTTACACGGGTGATGCTTCCATGTTGGCTTTGAGAAGATTGTGGGAAGAATCGTAAGTTAACATGAAATTAGTATCTATGACTTTTGGTATTTTATTTGCTCTTTATATTGCTGTACCAAAGTAGTGTGTTTATTCCTAACTGCTCAACAGTGAATAACTTTTACATAATGGTATTAAAACCGAAGGTAGATTTAATAAGAGCTTTAGATGAAAATAAAGGTTCCAAATAGGGGAAATTAGGCACCAACCATGGGTGTAAATCTTCATGTTTCCTTGAATGAAGAATGACACTCATTCAGTCATCTTTCTTTTAATTAGTAGACTAAATCTTTCAGCATGCTAAATGTTGAATGCAACTAATCTCCAAACATAATGCCATGCAATTGCTGAAAAGAGTAGTGTGGGAGATGTGGACCCAGATTTGAAAATTAATTTACACTTAATGGTGAAAGAAAATTGTTTCCCTGAATGGAATCCACTCAATTATGATGCACTGCACAGGTGTACTGATGTATAAGTGTTTCATTTCAAGTATATTTATTAATGGTTTGTGATACTGCTTATTCTGTCCTAAAGACCTTGTATAGGACAAATCAATTGTTCACAGAATAAACATGTATGCTTGTGTACATCATTTTATTTTCTTGTGAAATGATATAAAAGTAGCTTTAAAAACCATAGTTAAGTTCTCTGAGAGCACAAAATTTGCAGTAGACCTAATGTAAACCTAATTTAAACATCTACATCTGGTATTCAGCTAACCATATTGTACTCTATGTGTTAGTAAAGGACATAAAGACTGTATTGAAGACACTACAGTGAAATCCACTCCGGTAATGTCTGTCCCAATGAATGAAGCTGATTCTGTAGCTTCAATGCTCAGGGAGTTATTGGATCGAACTAAATTGCTTCAAAATGAGCAAACTGACATTAAGAAAAAACTTTCCCTTTGGCAAGTTTCTATAGATGAGCATTCTAAATTGCTAACCCAGTTGAATGAGTCACTGATAAAAACTTGTGAAAGATTGGATATTTAACTGAGGAGAGTCAGCAATTAATGAAGCATGTTGATTATTTGGAAGCTCAACTCAAAATTGCGGAGCAATTGAGTCGCTGAGAAATGTAGTTGAAATTCACGGTATTCCTGATAAGGTTATTGATACCACGTTATGCCATGTGGGTAACGCCTTGGGAGTTAAAATAAATGTGAATGACATTGATTACTGTTACCGCTTGAAATCCCGCCCTAGTACTCAAAAATTGTTGAACCTATCGATTATTAAAGTGAAATTTGTGCGTGCCAAATTGGCGCGTGAATTGCTTGAAGCTCATAGAGTCAAAAGGGATTTCAGTACGAAGGATCTGGGCTTGCATGATGGGGCCGGTCGACCAGTATATATCAATTAGTCCTTGAGTATCATAAATCACAAACTTTGTGTTCACTAGGGACCTGAAGAAAGAGGGAAAATTTAAATTCCTATGGGTAAGAGGTAGGAGAGTTTATGTCGGAGTTAAAGAGGGAATGGAGTGCCGTTTAATTCGTAGCCACACTGAACTTAAGATTTTTAAGTGAGACAGATCTACCAGTTTAAGTGACTCTAATTCCAAATCCACAAACAATGAGTGTAAAAGTGCTGCACTTAGTGAAACAAATTGTTCCCAAAAGTCAAAATGTGTAACCAGGCTCAAGGAAAGCAATGTTGATGGCCTTCGTGTATGTCATGTAAATTGCCAATCTTTGTTTAGGCACATTGATGAGTTTCAACTGTATTTTAATGAACACATCTTTGATGTCATTTGTTTATCTGAAACTTGGCTAAAACCTAATGTTAGTGATGATATGGTTGTTCTTCAAAACTACTGTTTTATTAGGCATGACCGAATAGATAAAATTGGTGGTGGGGTTGGAGCCTATGTCCACCATAATCGAAATGTATCCATCCTCAGTTCTTCTTCAGTGTTTGACTTTTCCAAACCTGAATTTATTATATTTTAGGTATCTAGCTTTTCTGTCTGAGGTACTGATATCGGTTGTATATTGCCCCCCAAAACGGGATCCATTTCTGTATTTGAACATGATTTCACCTGTCTTGCTCCTACGTACAAAAATATTGTTATTTTTGGTGATGTTAATGCTGATCTACTCTAAAAAAAGTTATGAAAGCACATACCTGTATAATTTTTCTCTCTGTAACCATCTGCACATTGTGCCTTTCAATGCTACTCACCATACAGCCTTTAGCCACATGCTACTGGATCTATGTTTTGTTGATAATTCTGAAAAAATCATCTCCTACTCCCAAACCCCAGTACCTTTCCAATCAGCTCATGACCTGATAGCCATAACCTATCATTTCAAATTTCCTCATTTGCCAGCCCCTATGTTTATGTATCGTAATGTAAAAAAATTTGATGTCAAGTTCCATGAAGAACTTTCTTCATGTGACTGGAATGAAATTATAAATTCAAACTGTATTGATGTTAAACTACAATGCTTTATTCTGATATGTTAAATTGTATTGATAAGGTTGCTCCCCTAAGGTCTTGTATTTCAAAGAGACAAAAATCCCCGTGGTTTAGCCCTGGTATTAAAAAATTAATATTAGAAAGAAACCATCTCCGACAAGCATTCATTCGGACAAGAGAACCTCATGTATTTTACCGATTCAGGGTACTCCGAAATATAAATAAAGCACGGGTAATGGAGGCCAAGCGTCTTTATTGCTCTAAGAAATTTTCTGGTAAAAATGACCCCACTCATACATGGCGACTATTGAGGAATCTTGGCCTCATCCAAACACGTGTAAACCCTCCCGGTTCACATTTCCATTGACCAACTTAATGACTATTTCATTTCAGTATCCATAAATTCAAACGAACATGCTATCTCTGTTTCTACTACATTTGATGATCCCTATGTACCTTTTAAAGCTGATGGTTTCTATTTTCAATACGTAACACCTGAAATACTATCTAAATTTCTGCCCCGATCCAAAACCTATTCATGTGGGGTTCACAATATTTCAAATGGGTTTATTTGTAAACTCCCCGAAAAGTTGTTCCCCATAATCCTCAAAATTTTTAGCTTCTCCTTGTCCCACTCTGTTTATCCTATCTTATGGAAAAATGCACTTGTTAGGGCGATTAATAAAACTAAAAAGCCCTCTTCTCCTGCTGACTACCGTCCAATCTCCATTCTTTGTGCCTTATCTAAATCATTGGAGAAAATTGTCCACCACCAAGTGATTGATTACCTTACCTCCAAGGGGAGACTTGACCCCTTTCAATCTGGCTCCCGCAAAAGTTATAGTACACAATCCGCTCTACTCAAAGTAACAAATGATATTCGGAAAGCCATGGACAGCAGGATGGTCACCATCATGGTTTTATTTGATTTCAGTAAAGCGTTTAACCATGTTAATCATATGCACCTACTATACAAATTAAAGAATCTAAACTTTTCCTGTTTCGTTTTAAACTGGTTCCATTCAATCTTGACGGTAAAAGCCAGGCAGTCATCGGGTCTAAAAACAACAAATCGTCTTGGCGGTCTGTACCTTGTGGGGTGCCTCAAGGGTCCGTCCTTGGCCCTCTTTTATTCTGCCTTTATATCCTTGACATAGCAAAAGTTCTTAAACCAGGGTGTCCACTTACCGGGAAAATCAGGAATTATTCGTGAATTTTCAATGCAGGGAATTGTTCGTGGATTATTCGTGATTTTCTGGTCTGAGTCGGGAATTTTAAAAATTCTTAATTCAAGACCAAAAATCCTTATTTTATCAATAGGATAAATAACGATGACTTTAAGATATGGATTTGCCGTTGGTATGAATGAATAGATAATCGACGGAAAAGTAGTTAGGCTCAATGTATCGTCAGCGCTGTGTGGATCGGAGACGTTCAACTGTTTGACTGTCGAACGGATGCCTTCAGCATCACGTCAAGTGCCCTTAGTTCTCATTCATTGCACATTGGACTAAGCCCATGATACACAAACATATGCCTAATGTAGTGATGGACGGATCCAGGTTTTTTGTCGGATCCGGATCCGGAACCGGATCCTTGCCTGGGTTTCGGATCTTTATCTCGGTTTCGGATCCTTAGTTTCACATACTCGATTCCGATTTTCAAAACCTAGATTTAAAAAAAATATGTAAATACAGCAACAATAGAATTACCAAAAAAAGTGAATTTATTGTCGAAAAAATCAACTTCCTATCATTCTTGTGGATAATATTTTCCTGGATCAAGATTTACGGATGCAATAACTATATCTTATTACTTCTAATATAAAGATCAACTTCCTTATCGCATACTCATCATGCAATACATTTTTGAAACCTGTATAACTATTCTTTAGAGTCCAGTTAAAAGAAACATTGTAAGTTTATTTTCATTAATAAAGGAATTATTTTCCAATTATTAATTAAATCCTTGAATGCTTTCAAATTCTTTTTTTTGAAACACAAAATATTTTAATGCGGCCAAGAAAATCCATTTATGGAATATCCGGGGATTCATTTTTTAGACGAAAAAATTATTATAGAATATTTCAAGCTGCTAAACTAGTAATTTTGCAATGTCTCATTAACAATAACCTTTGAAATGAAATTTGAGAATTTTATACTCCTAAGGAGAGGTTGTGTAACTCTGATCTTGAAATGAGATTAGCCGCTTTTCATGCTACTAGAAGCAAAAATTAAAAAAGTCTCGGATTTTTTCTCCATTTCCTTGGGTTTGCAAGAAAAAAGTAGAATGACATTTGGGGAGCATGTATTCTCCAAAATCAGGTAAGCCGACAATAGCAGAGTGGGGTAGTGGACTGCAGGTAATGAAGTTCGATTCTTATCGCTGTTTAAAATTTTTCTTTCAGCCATTGAATCAAAAAAAATTATCATCCTTCATTTCCAACCTTTGTGTGTGGATACCAAATTTTTTGTACTTCTATCGTTTAAACTAGATTTATAAATGCGTTGCTAAAAATACATGGGAAAGTTAACGTAATGATTACACGATTTAATTCTGCAATAAAAATTTTTTCCAATCATTTCACTAACGCCAAATTTTTTTTTTTACTTATAAATTGACATGAAATTTCTGATAATCCACTTTTTTTAACTGCCTACTTGCATCACCCTAGGAATACAGCATAGCCTATATTCCTAGGCAGTGTAAAGGATCGAACTCACGACCGGCAGTACACTAGCCCTCATTTTTAACAACTACGCTATCATAGGTTCACGGGAATCTGGCGAATGTAGGCGACCCGCGTGACATTCGGCTTTATTTTTTTTCTCGCGCATCCGGGCGTATGGAGAAAAAAGTCACGACGAGTATTTTTTTATTTTGTTTTTGTGGCACGAACAAAATCTTCTTCTCATTTCGTGACTGAGTTACACACCCTCTCCTTGTCAGTTTCTACCATACTTACATTCCATTCGCGGGGCTCATCGATCACTAAGCCGCGAAATTTTAAAATCTCCGATCCGGATCTGAATTTTTACTGTCTTCGGATATGATTTCAGTAGCGAATGAAATGAAAGACCCGTGGATCCGACCCGACCATCCTTTATTTATTAATGGCACATTTGTAAATATAATTTAAACAACAAAAATATAATAAAGTGAGTATTCAGAATTGATGGTTTGAAATTTAAGATGAATACATTTTCGATGCAATGACTGAAAGAAAAAATTAAACTGCGATAGGGATCGAACTTCGCACAGTACACTAGCTCTCGTTGCCCGCCTGATCCCGGCGAATGTAGGCTACCCGCGTGACATCCTACGTAATTTTTCCCGCGATACCGAGGTAATGGGGAAAAAAGTCATATTTCTTTATTTTGCTTCTAGTTGCACGGGAACATTTTCACCTAATTTCGTGACTTGAGTTACACATCCTCTTCTTGTCAATATCTACCGCACCTACATTCCATTCACGGGGCGCTTCGATCGCTAAGCCGCGAAAATATAAAATCTAGGATCCGGATCCGATTTTGCTCCGTGTCTTTGGATCCGAATCCGGAACCGAAAAAATGAGAGATCCGCGGATCTTTGGATCCGACGGATCCGATCCGGCCATCACTACTAATGTGTAGTGATGGCTGGATCGGATCCGGATCGTAGATTTTAAATTTTCGCGGCTTAGCAATCGAAGTGCCCCGTGAATGGAATGTAGGTGTGGTAGATATTGACAAGAAGAGGATGTGTAACTAAGGTCACGAAATTAGATGAAAATGTTCCCGTGCAACTGGAAGGAAAATAAAGAAATATGACTTTTCCCCAATACCCCGGTATCGCGGGAAAAATTACGTAGGATGTCACGCGGGTAGCCTCATTCGCCGGGATCAGGCGGACAACAAGAGCTAGTTTACTGTGCGAAGTTCGATCCATATCGCAGTTTAATTTTTCTTTCAGTCATTGAATCGAAAATGTTATCTTCAATTTCAAACCATTACATCTGAATACTCACTTGATTATACTTTTGTTGTTTAAATTAGATTTACAAATGTACCATTAATAAATTAAGGATGGTCGGGTTGGATCCACGGGTCTTTTATTTCATTCGCTACTGAAATCATATCCGAAGACAGTAAAAATTCAGATCCGGATCGGAGATTTTAAATTTCTTGGCTTAGTGATCGATGCGCCCCGCAAATGGAATGTACGTACGTATGTTAGATACTGACAAGGAGAGGTTGTGTAACTTGGTCACGTAATGAGAAAATTTTTTCCGTGCCACAAAAACAAATTAAAAAAATACTCGTCGTGACTTTTTTCTCCATAGACCCGGATGCGCAAGAAAAAAAATAAAGCCGAATGCCACGCGGGTCGCCTACATTCGCCAGATTCCCGTGAACCTATGGGTGCATCCAGGGGGAGTAGCGCTCACTGAGCGATTGAGCGGTAGCGAACTTTCCGCTATATCTCAGCTGCTGCATCCCCCTGGATGGTGAGCGCTACGGTGGGAATTTGAATCTTCCTCTATTGGCGAGAGAGTTCGTTCTTCGAGACTTAAAATGAAAATTACGAATTAAAGCAAGGTTGTTGGCATTGGGAAGAACTTCCGTTTACATTACTTCGACATAATAATAGTAATTACGCAATTTTATAAACGAAATAAGATATAACGACAGTAAGCATAGGACAACAACAGCAAATACAGCCAAGATGGCGTCGCTTTCTATTTGATCAAAGGGGATAATTAATATCATTCTTCTGCGTATTGAGCTTTTTTGAGCATGTAGTTAATATTTTGTTCGAACATCGCATAAGACACACTTTTGGTTGCTTTCAGGCTATACTTTCCAAATTTAGACGCATATAAAAATACAAATCGACGGAGCGTACTCCGTGGAATGTCAGTAGCCAGGCAAATTGTCCGATTGAAAAAGAATTGTTTTCATTCGGTAAAGGTCAGGGTGAACATCGACGTTGAACGCATTTAGGCCCGATTTCATAATTTTCTTCTCTAACATTTTCTCGGTATGAGAGAAGTCACTGACAATTAATTATACTGTCACTGCTCACCCAGCAATTGCTAACCGACCGATGCGCTTTACAAAATCTAAACTCTCGGCTACTTCGACGTTATTTTAGCATGAACACGAAAGTTATCGCATGATTCACCTCAACAATCTGACAACTCGAAAGTAAATTTTGACAAGTCCAATTAATTCTGGGCCATTTCTAAAATGAAAATGGGATAGTAAAACTTTATAGTTGTTATAGTCTAGGGGTACTTCAGTGCTCAAAGGGCTAAGGTTATATAGCATAATATAAACTAAGATCATGACTGTAAGACCTTGAGAAGCATTATTATGGAGCATTCAGGATCCACTAATGTGGTTAACTTTCTTCCTATCTTAGAGTTTTTGCTCAGATGATATAAGACTTCCTTTCTTCACTGCAGATGTAACGCATGCATTTCATGAACTACCTTAAGTTTCACAATGCAGATGAGCATAAATTTTTTTGTAATAAGCATGATTGTCTTGAGTATAACCATGGTTATACCATAACCATAACAAGTGCACTTAAGGCATTTAAATATATCACTTAATACCTATCTTGTTCATAGTTTGAAGTGAGTATTTCTATCTAACATACCTATGTCTCTTCAGCATATACTTAGCTTTTCAACCATTCTTTTTAATACTGTTAACAGTGTTGCCTTTCACATTTAATTCTATTTATCTCATCAAAATTTAAAGATGGCCCTGTTTTGAATCTTTCCTTTTTACATTCCATTAGTTCTCTTTATATGCTTTTTATATTTCATCCTTATTAAAGATACCACATACTTTCTTTCATAGTTCTTTTTTATGCTTTTGGTGGTGAGAGTATGCACCCATGTGTGCACACAGACTTCTTTGCTTTCACCCATGCTCTTGCTTTCTGTTCTATACATGACCTACCCACTCTCCTATTCCACAGAAAAAGAACTAGAAATTATGTCAAAAGGCGTGCCTCATGACACAATTTAATGTTTTTTCAGACTGCTATTTTGCGTCTGAAAATATACCTCTTCCATCTTTCAGAAACAATCTTGTTATGAAACTATCCTCTCTCCACCCACATCTTCTCCTTCTCAGGAATTATAATTGATTTCCCCATTCCAACGAAATGAGATGGCTGATGAGCTGGTAAAGAATGGATCCAGCCACAGTCCAATTGTGGAACAATACCAAGTTTTAGACAGGCAAAACTACATATAGGAGAACCTGGGCCTGGCCTTGCTAAAAGACTTCTGTCACTAAACAGGGGTCAATTACGAACGGTAGTGGGACTCCTTACAGGGCATTACCAAGTGATTTGAGGCACCTACACCTCCTAGGAATCGTAGATACACCCAGATGTAGGTGGTGCAAAGAAAAGTGGATGAATCCACATCCCACATACTATGTGCGTGCCCCGCTGTAATGAGGACTCGGAATCGGTTGTACCTGGAGTGGAGATCCCCATAGGGGACCTATTGGCCTTCAGCTTAAGGCGACTGGCCTTTATGGGTGATTTCTCTAGAAGGGTGGTTGGCACAATGGACCTATATAGGTCTAAGTCCCTCACGGCCTCCTTTGTGAGGAACTCTACCATGATCATAATCTATCTTGTCCCATTCCAATACATATTATTTATATAATTCTACTCTATATTCCCACTTACTCTTTCCTGCCATAGCTCTCCAAATTAGCACTCAGAAAATGTTGGGTAATTGACTGATTCCCTTTTCACCCATCTCCTAGGAGAAGCTTCTTCCTCCATAATCATGGTATATAATTAAAAATTTTAATTTCTCTCAGAGGACTTGGGGGGCCATTCGTTTAACAAGAACTGCTTCCATTAATGGAAGCCCATTATTATAACTTCATTGATAGGTACTTTTGGAATAATGTATCATTCTACTCATACAATGGGTATACAATACATACAATCCCCCCCCTTCAGATGCTTCTAGATACACTAATGCAAGGTTGAAACTTATTTGGAAGTCATCCACAGAACAATGTGGTTACCAATTCAGTGGATGACTTCCAAATAATTTTCTTTTCTAATTTTGGGTTGTTCAAACAACCCAAAATTTTAATTGGCCACAATAGAAGATGTGAACTGTTTTAATTGCTCTTTATAGAAGCTTATCTTATTAATCTCTATCAAGAGTAATATTAAGATGCCTATGATAAGTGAAAAGTTATTTAAACCCTTAACAAGTCATTTCTGTAATTAGTGGTGCTGAAAAAGAATAAAGTATGACAATAACATCATCATCATTGCAATGACCATGGTCACCTTTTAAGGAATGTCATTTCTGTAATTTGTGGTGCTGAAAAAGAATAAAGTATGACAATAACATCATCATCATTGCCATGACCATGGTCGCCTTTTAAGGAACTCAATGAAGAGAAGGTGAACATTTGTCTTGAGCATAGAATATACATAGAAACTTATTACTGATCCTGAACATGAGAATAAAAGCATACAATTATACCTACTATGCGTTCAACAGCATATAAGTTGTTATAACAACTTATAGGCTGTTGAACGCATATTATAATATCACTGTATGAATTCAGCTCTGTGCGATCCAAGTTTTATACATAGAAATGAATATTTGACAACACTGGAAAGCAAAAATTGCTAATAGGTGCGAAAGTCGAAAAAAAATTCTCAGAATAGCTATTTATTAATTATTAATAGCGATGATATTATTCGTGAAAGAAAGTTGACAGCTTAAGCAGTCAACTTTCAAGATAATTATCACTGTGATATATGCTGAAAGATTCAAATATATTTGCCTGCACTTGATAAAACAAGAATATTTCCCAACTAACGATTAAATCAATTTTGTTTAGGGTCACGAGCATCATAGGAAATTCTGGACTGAAGTCTTGCATCAAAGTATTTTCCGAGATTTTCATCGTTCGTCGTGTACGAACTCAGAAAATGGTCGATTTATATGTCTTTCACTATATACTAGGCGTGGTTTAACATTTTCTTTTCGATAGTATTTAATAAAGGACAATTATTATATTTAGAATAAATGTGACAGTGAAAAAAAGTGGACTTAATTCCGTAAGAAGGTCAAGATACACCATATAGCACTGTCGTCTGCTATAGAAACGAAGAAGCCACATGACGACCGATATTAAGCTTAATTTTTACTAATTCAGATGATTGTTTTTCAGAAAAGGCTATATATGACCAAATATTTATCTCCACATTTCGGCAAAGTCTAATGAGAAATAGTATTAATTAAAATAGTACGATTTCTACCTTTATCCGCGACATTATAGAATGGAGGATATATTGAGCGATGTTTTAAAAATATATTTCTACAATTTCAGTTTCTAATTAGTGCTACTTGTTGATTTCTCTCTGATCTAAGTAATTTAAAACTCACAGAACCATGTATAACCGGATTTATAACTTTGCAATTTCTAACTTTTCGATTGCGCGCCGCTACCTAAGGGCTGACAGCAGTGAGCAGTCCAAAACACCGCTCACAAATATGGCGACCGCTCAGTACTGAGCGGCTACGTAGCGGTCGCATCCAGGGGGAGATCACCCAACCGCTCGCTGAGCGCTCAGTGAGCGCTACTCCCCCTGGATGCACCCTATGATAGCATAGTTGGGAGAGGTTGTGTAACTCGGGTCACGAAATGAGAAGATGACTTTTTCCATGCCACTAAAAGAAAATAAAAAAATACTTGTTTTGACTTTTTTCTCCATAGGCCTGGATGCGTGAGAAAAAAATAAAATGAATTGCGCGGGTCGCCTATATTTGCCAGATTCCCGTGAACCTATGATAGCGTAGTTGTTAAAAATGAGGACTAGTGTACTGCAGGTCGCGAGTTCGATCCTTAACACTGCCTAGGAATACAGGCTATGCTGTATTCCTAGGGCAATGCAAGTAGGCAGTTAAAAAAAGTAGATTATCAGAAATTTCATGTGAAGTTATAATTTAAAAAATAATAAAATTTGGCGTTAGTGAAAGGATTGGTAAAATTTTTTATTGCAGAATTAAATCGTCTAATCATTATGCTAACTTTACAATGTATTTTTGAGTGACGCATTTGTAAGAGACTTTTTTTAAATTTTGTTTATAGTAGCATGAAGAAATTTTAATTTCATTTCAAGATCAGAGTTACACAACCTCTTCTTAGGAGAAGAAAATTCTCAAATTTCATTTCAAAGGTTATTTTTAATAAGACATTGCAAAATTACTAGTTTAGCAGCTTGAAATATTCTATAATAATTTTTTCGTCTTAAAAATGGTATCCCCGGATATTCCCTAAATGGGATCTCTTGGCCGCATTAAATTTTTTTTGTTTCTAAAAAAGAATTTAAAAGCATTCAAGGATTTGATTAACAATTGGAAAATAATTCCTTTATTAATGAAAATGAACTTATAATGTTTCTTTTAACTGCACATTTGATGTGATCGGATACTTTACTGTAAATACAATGTAAGTTGGATTTCTGGTAGGCTATGCAATATATTTTTTACAAACTTTTCTATAATTGTTTGAGAAATCTAATTGCTGATGTTTGTTAGATATATTCAGGATGCGCTTACTTGAATTAGGATTTTTATTACATTAATTTTTGTTAGAAAAAGATGGTGTAGGACACTAAAGACTGTTATGATTTCACTTTTTTCTATATAGTCTACCGGTACAAAAATGTTACATTCTGATTCTAAGTGAACAGAAAATTGAGGCTTTGAGACTTAAAATAGAAACGCATGGCAAAAAATATTAACGTAGAAAATCATCATTCCAAGAAAAATGGTTGAATGCTGAAGACTTTAGCCAGTGGGTTCTTTAAGTTCCTCTTGTAGAAGAATTTGTAATTTCTCATGAAAATGCTAATTTAGAAAGAGGGTGTTCAATCAAAAAGTAGTTTATCTTTCCTAACCAACAAAGAGAGTCTCTTACTACCAATAAAACTACATATTTAATTATTTTAATTTATCAATTATTTCTTATTTAATTACTTTATCTATATTATGATATGGGTTAAACTACAAAAAATCCATATTCTACATAGAACTTGAAAAACATCACTTTTGACTCATACAAGAACCGCGATATATTAGCCTGGAAATTTTTATAAATTTAGCCTTGAAAACCTTGAATTATGCTTGAATTTTATATTTTGACTTTAGTGGACACCCTGTTAAACACTGCAAATACATGTTGTATGCCGATGATTTAAGATTTATTTGCATACAAATCCCAGCAAATTGGTTGCAGCAATCTCTCTTGTTAATGAAGATGTCTCTGCTATCTGCAAATGGACCCATGAAAATCTATTGACTTTAAACTCTACCAAAACGCAGGCAATTATTTTTGGGAACTCAAGAATACTCAACAAAATTGAATTTACATCTCTCCCAAACATTAAGGTGGGCGACGCTGATATTGCATTTAGCAATACTGTCAAAAACCTTGGAATTACTTTAACAAACAACCTCTCGTGGAATCAACACATACATGAAATCTCAAATAAAGTTAACAAAACTTTACATCAATTAAAATTACATAAATCTCTTCTACCAATTTCCACTCATAAAACGATTGTTTCAACTCTCATATTCCCTTATTTTGCTTATTGTGCTTTAGTATATAATGACCTTCCCTCAGAATTAGAAAATAATCTTCAGTGGCTAATAAACTCCCGTGTTAGATTTATTCTCGACCTCCACAAAGATATCTCTCACCACCCACGCAACCTGTCATGGCTTAAGATATCTTCTAGGAGGAAATATTTACTTGGTTCTTTTCTTTATGCCCTTTTTCACAGTAAAAGCCGGGACTACCTATATTCTATGTTTAAACCTAGGTCAGTCTCTGTTTTTAGACCCTCCAGGACTGAACCCTCATACCTGATGTGTTCAATACCTCACACTAACACATGTCTTAAATCATTCCTAATATCTGGCTCAAACCTCTGGAATTCATTGCCTTTGCCCATAAAAAACTCTGCCTCTCTACCAATCTTTAAGGGAAAACGTTTCCATTATTGTTTCAATGAAGACTTATAAATCATAAATGTAATTTAACCTGTGTATAAATTGTACCAAACAAAATGGAATTAAATGAAAAAGGTTCAAATACCTCTCTAAAAACCATATCTGCTGGCAGTAAAACACATTGAAACTTCAAGGATACTTCATTCAGCAATGTATTTTTTAACAACTTCGTAATTTTATAGATAATTTCGGAAACAAAGTATTCTATGGTTGAGGAAATCTCTAAAGAAAATAAAATGCAGATGCTACAGAGAGAAAAATGGATTTCTTAGCAGACATATTTCATAGCCTTGGATTTCAAAGATAGTACATACCAGTGCGATACAGCCTCAATACACAAGTGTCTGGTGGATGAACCGGAACCAAATTTTTTTTTAGAATACAAGAATGCAGAAGACAACTGTATATTATGTAATGGGAGTGTGTAAAAAACACTGAGATGATAAATTTCAACTACTCTCCAATAAGATTCAGCACATGTTTACGTATGTTTATTGCGTTTCCATGCGCGAGCACGATTTGTAACAAAAGAAAACTTCCGAAGCATGTGCAACCAACTTGGCCACTTGAGAAGAATTTCTACCGGATGATATTGTTTAAGTGCATGAATGACTGATATTGATGAAATAATGTTTGCCAATGTACCAGCAAAAACGTTTTTTATAAATATTTAAACGGGTCTCATGGTGAACTATTTAAAACATATTATGTTATATATTTTTTTGTCGGCAATTTTTTGTTTCAAGTTTGGTCAACCATGGCTGTCATTAGGACTTTATTATCTTGTCTAGATTAGGTGTATTCTTGGTCTACAGCAAACTTCATTCAGTGACGTTTTCTGTAAACGTTAATAGACCAAATTTAGACGTCTACAATTTTTAGTGTGCTCTCAGGGTTTGATTGTCTTTTGAATGCCAATGTAAATTTAATCATCTCAGAGATAACCTCAATCAAATTACCACTGAAAATTACTTAACTTAGATTTTTTTAACCTTTAGTGGCTAAATTATATGAGTAGAAGTCATGTTCACAAAAATGTTTTTTGTATCTTATTTGAGAAGTTCTAATTGTAATCTGATTTTGATCCAGTTTCTCCAATAGGCTTATAATACCTGTAAATCGATTAAATGAGGTTAGCCCGTTACCTTTTGATCTAAGGTCAATGGAAAACCAAGTAAAACTTTTGTGCGAGGAAGCAAGTAGTTTTCTACTGAATGAGTGAGTAACATAGATTAATAATTGATGAACTACCTATTAATTGTGTATAGAGTAAGATGCTATCATTTATCAACAGGTGGTTGCCTCAATGTGCTGATATTTTTGCCAGAATGAAGGATTGTTGGACCCATCTGGTCCCTAGGAAAAAATCTGAGTCATTTCTCCAAATAGAAAGATACTTTAGCAGTGCTGCCTCATTAATGTCTATTCATCTTAGATCACATGTAATGAAGTCTCTCTATCACCTCTTGGGCATGATGAAAATATTCCAGGTTTGTGAACATGATTTTACGTTTTATATTTTTACTTTTGCTCCCTATTTACCTTCTTTATTTCCTATTTTAAAAATTTAATTTATGTAAATAATTAAAATTTTCAGTCATCTAAAAAGAAGTGTTATTTCAAATATACACACGTGTTTCTTTTAAGGAGATAATAAAACCATGCTTTTATGCCCCTGCAATGTACATTTTCCCGAAATGAAAGGCTTTCTCCTCTTCCCTTTATTTATGCTTACAATTTTTTTTTCAATGTTCCACCATTTATAACTGGCTGTGGAAAGAACATGGCAAATGGCTTATTCAGTGCTGTATGAGAATATTAAACAAGTATGATCATGCTGATTGATCAAAGAGTGTAGATTGATAGATAGATAGATGGATCTTTATAGGGGTGAGATTGAGACTAAAAGTCCCCTCATCCATCTAACCCCTATATGCCCCTGTATACCCTTTAATTCCAGTAAAAATTTCATAAAGTGTGATTTATCCTATTAATTCAATACCTAGTATGAAGCTCCATTTTTTTTGAAGAAATTCCTCTTGAGTTAGTTGGTCCATGGTCGACGTTTCGGTGCTCAACTCATGCACCGTCATCAGGGCAGATGAGTGTCGTTCCGGAGGTTTTGGCCGCCTTATATATCTTTGCCAGGGGGTGAGGTGCCACGCAATTGGTTGCCGTGGTGGAATAGTTCCTTGGCAGCCAGCCAGTCCAGTGTCAGGAGTGCTCCTTTCTTTTCTGATCACGTTCAACACTGGTTTCCATATGCTGCTCATCATGAAACCTGAGTTACAGTTGAAATTCTTGGTTTCTAGCCGGATCTCAATGGCTTCTTTTACGAGGCGATCCCAATAGTTTGAGGAGCGTGTCAAAATTTTTGCGTCGTCGAACCAGATGATGTGGTCGTTGTTGATGCCATGTGCGGACTGGCTGACTTCTCTAGTTGTCCAAGCCTCAGATGCCGCTTATGCTCCTTCAGTCTTGTCTCAATAGTGCGTCCAGTTTCCCCGATGTAGACACCACGGCATTCACATGGCACTCTGTAGACGCTGGGAGTTTTGAGCCCTGTGGGGTCCTTCACTCTCATGAGGTGGTCTCTCAATTTGGGTGGGGGAAGGTGGATGGTGTCGATGTTAAATTTCTGTAGTATCCTGGATACTTTCCTGAAGACAGAGGTAACGTACGGGTGGCATGCTGTAGCAGTGATCTCATTCGGCTCTTCGTTGGCCTAGGGCGATTTTGGGTGGAAGGTCCTTTTTTTAGGAATTTAGGAATGCTATATTCAATAATCTCCTAAACAACTTCATATACAGGGTGCGGCAGAATGACCTCCCCTACTTGGAATGCAAATAAAAACCAAACCAAGCAAGATAAAAGAATAATGTATAAATTTCTAAATAGTGCATACAATGTAGTTTTAGATTAAAAATTTCAAAAATGACGTCATTTAATTGATGACCATTATTGGCAATACACTGATTGTCTCTCCCAGTAGTTTTCCATGACCCTGTGGGTCATTTTGGGTGGAATAGCAGCAACTTCTTGTGTTATTGCCTCCCTAAGGGCTTCCAGAGTTTGAGAACGATGTTGGTATACCTTGGATTTCAAGTGGCCCCAGAGAAAGAAAGCACACGGGGACAAATCTGGAGAACTAGGGGGCCACCCTAGTCACCATGCGAGGAAGTAAGGTGCCCAGGAAACATTTTTCTCAGAATTCCGAGGGATTGACGAGAGGTGTGGGATGTCGCTCCATCTTGTTGGAACCACACATTTCTCTTTCCATGTTCATGAAAAAGATCACCCAATCTAGGCCTGAGAAAGTTCTTGGTCAGCGCACAATATCGAGTAGGTCTGATAGCTGTAAGGCAGCCGCATGTTTCCGTGCAGAACGCCGTGGAGATTTTTCAACCGAAGCTCTCACAGCAGCAACATTTTCCGGTCCTGTTGAAGTCCGAGGTCGGTCAGTAGATGTCCGTTTTAACGAACTACCTGTCTGTCTAAAGTTTGACACCCAAATGCGATTTGTTTTTTTCAGGAACGGGATCATGTCGAGCCAGCGTAAAGCGAATACGAAAGGCACGCTGTGTCGAAATCAGCCATCCGCCATTTTGAATAAGTTCCACCACAATGAAAGCACGCTGTATTCCCGACCACACCATGCTGTAAATTGCAAATGGCATGAGCATAGCTGTCTTTATACAGAAGCGCCAATGCAGTACCCCCACTCTGCCCCTGATGACAATGTTCTCAAATCGGGTAGGTCATTCTGCCGCACCCTGTACCTACCACTTATTGTGTCGTTTTCTTTTAATCAAGTACATATAATTTGCTGTAGTTCTACACACAACTTGGCTTTCGGGTCTGAAGTGTTTAGGATGCAGAATAAGACATTTGGCTTAACTGCCTATAAAAGGTTTATTATTGCACGCAACACAACAAGGATTATAGAGCGACAACTGCAATGGGAATCGGTAGAAGCGATTCATCGTGGAGAGTTGACTGCTTAGCTGCACTGAGGTGTCTGGACGAGCATGCTGGGTGAGTCCAACTGTCCTTTGGCAGTCGAGCACCGGGGTTCAAAAACCCCTCCGAAGCTTCTGGAGCCTGCCGGCGGAAGCTTCGAGCAGCTTTGAGAAGTGCATGGAACTATCCCTCGTGGAGTGGGGTGCCGAGCTCGGTGGTAGAGGAAGTGGCACGACATTGAGGAGGGGAAACCCACGGGAAGTTTCTGGATCCATGGCGTGTGGAAAGGCCGCCACAGGAGCCCCCCGTAGAGACCGAAGGTTAGGGGAGAAGAAACAGGGTGCGACGACCATACCTAGTAGTGTAGGTGGGGCGTCTTAGAGTCTCATTGCTGGATGGCGCAGTGGTGTTTGTGGGGTTTGCCGTGATGCCATGGTCCATGGGGTGGTTATTTAGCCCCCTGCGAAGACCGTTGACATGGTGGAAGTCAGTGCCCAAGACAGCAGAAGGGGCAGTATGTTTGGTGTCCCTGGTCGGTGGAGGAGAGATCGCCATATGAAAGCTGTCTCTGGGCTGCGTGGTGGTGGCCTCCGGAAGCATGTAGGCTGGCTTCACCCTGTTGATGGTGACATGGTGTTCGGTGTTGCTGACCAGGATGGTGATGGTCTTGTCGTCACGGCGAATCACCTTGAAGGGTCCTGTGTATGGAGGCTGTAACAGTTTTCGCACGGTATCATCTCACCGGAAGACGTCGGTACAGGTGGCCAAATCTTGCGAAACAAATGTGCATGGTGTTGCCTGGCTCGATCCTGGTGCAAGGCGGAGGTCCTCCATGTGCCGCCAGAGGCAAATGACGAAGTCACTGACATCTTCGTAGTGCTCTTGGGTGTTGGCTGGGGCGATCATCTTGCCGGGGAGGTGTAAGGGCTGGCCATACACCAGTTCTGCGGAGGACGAATTGAGGTCGGGGCAGAAGGCACTGCGGATTCCAAGCAGGACGAGGGGCCAAGTCAGGAAATGTTGGGATAACACATGAGGGCTGCCATCAGTTACCTGTGGAGTTGCTCGACCATGTCGTTGGCGCTAAGATGGTTGCTGCAGGTCCAAAGCCGGCGGTGCCACATGCTGATGCCTGAGCGCGAAATAGTTCGGATTCAAACTGGCTGCCCTGGTCAGTTGTTATGCAGATGGGCGTGCCGAACCAAAAAATCCAACAGTGGATGAGGGCCTCTGCGACTTACTCCGCGGTGATGTGCTTCAGTGGCCATATCTCTGGCCATCTGGTGTTACGGTCGACAACGGTGAGGCAGTACTTGTAGCATCTTGCCAGTGGTATGTAGATATTGTCGATGTGGATGTGGTGGAACCGCCCTGATGGTGGATTGAAGCTGCCTGGTGGTGCGTGGGTGTGCTGCGTAACTTTGGCGGGTAGGTAGTGCTGGCAAGCGTGGGCTCAGGTGAGGCATTCTTGCTGCATGCCCGACCACACGAAGTGCTAGGTGATGAGCTTGGCCATGGCCTTGTTGCTGGGGAGGTGCAGGTCGTGCACGGAAGTGAATACCTGGTGGCGTAGAGGGGCAGGTACGAAGGGCTGAGGCAGTGACATAGCTGTGTCACAGTAGAGGGTGGTGTCGGAGCCAGATACGTTTACCCGCTGTAGCTGAAGTACTGTTGAGTCGTCCGCTAGGAGAGCACAGAGTTCCGCGTCATCCTCCTGGGTGCAAGCCAGCTCGTGAAGGTTGTCCGGTTGAACGGTGGTGAGGGCTTCGACACAAGAAAGCGTCTGCAATGATGTTGTCTATGCTGCATATGTGCTGGATGTCCGTCGTGAACTGGGTGATGAAGGACAGCTGGTTGATCTGCACCGGGGGAAGCTTCTTGTGGTTCTGCTGGAAGGCGAACATGAGAGGCTTGTGGTTGGTGTAGATAGTTCAGTGCTGGGCCTCCAGGATATGACAGAAGTGCTGCACGGCGGCGTAGACAGCCTGGAGTTCGCAGTAGTATGCAGGCCACTGGGCTTGTCGATGTGTTAGCTTCTTAGAGAAAAAAGTGAGTGGTTGCCATTCATTGCCGATGCGTTGCTGCAGTCTTGCCCTGATGGCCGTGTTGGAAGCATCTGTGAAGAGGCCGAAGTGGCTGCCGGGCTCAGGGTGGGCGAGGAGGGTGGCATCTGCGAGGTGTTCTTTGCAGGTGACGAACGAGGTCAGGGGTCCAGGACACAGGCTAACGGCCATGTAGCCCAGAGAGGGTGGTGTGGACTGAGGCCTGGTGTTTGGCCGTGGATGAAATAAATCGTTGTAAAAAGTTATAATCCGCAGGAAACGGGGGAGCCCTCAGGCCATATGCGGTCATGGGAAATCCCTGATGGCCTGGACTCTTTCAGGTTGGGTCTCTGTGCTGGCAGCAGAGACTAGGAAGCCGAGGAAGTTGACCTTTCCTTCACCGATCATGGTTTTGTTGACGTTGATGAGATGTCATACTCCGAGAGACGCTTGAATAGGGTGCAGAGATGTTCCTCGTGTTCCTTTTCATTCCGGGAGTAGATGAGGATGTCGTCGATGTATGGGTAGCAGAAGTCCAAGCTGCAGAGCACCTCGTTGATGATGAAACGTTGAAACATCTGGACCACGTTCTGCAACCTGAACGACATGTACTGGAACTCGTACAAGCTGAAAGGTGTGGTGATGGCCGTCTTGGGGACGTCGTCGGTGTTGATGGGAATCTGGGTATAGGCCTTGAGGAGGTCGATTACAGAGAACACAGTGCATCCACGAAGGCAATGGGTGAAATGGTTAATGTGACATACTGGGTACCTGTCTGGGATTGTCCTGGCACAGTACTCCCTGCAGGGCCGCCAAGCATCATCCTTCTTGGGCACCATGTGGAGCGGCAAGGAAAAGGGGCTCTCTGATCGGCAGGCCCTGCTGTCGAGCACCATGGCATCAAACTCAGACTGCGATCCGAAGGCGGTCGGGGGTGAGTTGACGGGGGTGGGAGGCGACAGGTTGTCTGGGAGTGGTTCTGATGTGGTGCATAGTGGAGTGGCGAACTTGGCGGGCTGGCCCTGATAGCTCGGTCATTGGGGGGGACTCTGCCAGGATGGTATGAAACAGCGTTGACTGTTGCTGGGAGATGGTCTTCACGCTCATTTGGTTGTGGGTGCTGCTGGCAGGCTAACAGGGTGTGCTCCAGCCAGTGTTCGAGTCAAAAAGGTGCCTGTTGCGACAGTCCAGTAGAATCCTGTAGTACGCCAGAAAGTCTTAGCCGATGATGGGCATGCCGACGTCCTCGACGACAAAAGACCAGGTGAAGGTGCGGCGTAGTCCGAAGTTATGACCAGCTGAGCCTAGAGGAGGGCTTGGACGTGCGGCAGTAGGCACTGTAGCCACAAGGTACGGAGGAGCTTGCCTTGGGAGAGCATAGTCCCGGCCAGCGAGCAGAGATGACGCAGGAACTGGGAGGGCGTGCTGTCGCCAAGGTCCTCTTTGTAAGCGCAGTTGTTTGATTTGCTGGGGCTCGGAGAGGAACACGTGCTCCTTGAGTGTCGTGTACGAGGCCTGTGCTGGCGGCGTTGTAATAATGTCCTCCACCTCATTGGCGTAGCGAGCTTTGAGGTGAGAGACTACGTAAGCATATTTGGTAGTCTCCCAGGTAATTCCTGCGAGGTTTAATGACCTCAACCTGGAAGAACCACAGATCCGTTCGGTCCTTCCAGAACTGCGGAAGCTTGACACTAATGCGGCTGACGGCTGGGGTGGCTCCTTGCTCGTCCTGCAGTTGGCTTTGAAGTGCCTCGTTCTGGGCCTGGAGGGTGGGGAGTTGCTACTGCAGGGCCTCCATGGTGCGTAAGGGAATGCGACGACAAAGGGACGAGAGCACAAGCACTGATGCACTGAGCAATCACTATACTGTTCAGAGTTGGGGTCACCATTGAAGCCTTTAGGGCACGGAATAAGACACACGACTAAACTGCCTATAAAGGGTTTATTATTGCACATGATAACACAAGGATTACAGAGCAACAATTGCAATGGGAAGCAGTAGAAGCGATTCGCCACGAAGAGCCGAGTGTTTAGCTGCACTGAGGCATCTGGCTTAGCTCGCTGGGTGAGTCCAACAGCCCAACTGTCCTTTGGAGGTCGGATGCCGAGGTTCAAATACCCCTCTGAAGCTTATGGAGCCTAACGGCTGAACCCTCTAGCACCTTAGAGAAGCACATCGAATGGTCCCTCGTGGAGGGCAGTGCTGAGCGCGGTGGTAGGGGAAGTGGTGCGATGTAGAGGAGGGGAAAGCCACAAGTGCGCGGGAAGTTTCCGGATCCGTGGTGGGTGAAGAAGCCGCCACAGATCTCTTTTTTGCCTTTGGATACTGTTCTCATTTCGTCACTGTGAAATGTGGAGATCATTGAGACACAATCAGTCATGTATTCAGTCTGCTGCTGGACCCCCGTGCCACCCCGAATCGCCTTGCGCCAATGCCACACATCACTCTCCTCATCTGGTTCTGGGCTGGTGCTCGAACTGTGATCGACCCCACTGTCCTCTTGGATACTGAGGTCGTCGTCGTTGTCACTTTCTGCGTCGTTGGTGGAGGTCCACGACTCGGCGGACTCGGGCTCCGCCGAGTCGCACCACTGCAGACGGGCAGCCTCATCAGTGGCCAGCTCCCTCTCTGGTATGTGAAGGATGGTGCAGCTAGTAGGAGCCTCGTACTCTGCCCCGCCATGAGGCTCTGCCACGGCTGGGGGCTGCTCGAAAGGGCTGGTTCCAACACAATCAGTCATGTATTAATTTTCAGCAGTGTTGCAAGGACAGGAGAATTATAAAAACTCTCCATCCAAATGCCTTGTCCTTGATGTAGCAGTGGTTCAATCAAGTGTAAAACTATTGACGATGTGTTGTTTGAGTTAGCTGGAGTGATTTTTGAGGGAAATACAGTATCTTTTCCTGTGTACACCAGAAATGACCATAGGTAGCCGGTATCTGCATCACAAAGCTCGTAGGTCTTGATTCCAAACTTTGATGCCTTCAGAGGAATGTACTGCTTGAAGAACAGCCTACCCGTCCATAGTGTTGACGACTCATCAATTGAAATGTTGTGATTTGGTAAAAAGTGTATCTGAAATTTTTCAATTATATATTCAATTATGGAAAAAAAATTTTTTAGCTTGGGAGGACTCCGTTGATCTTCTATCTCATTGTTGTTGAAATGAAGGCATTTACAAATTACAGTAGAAGCCCGTTGTAGTGAGTACGGCATATAGCGAGTGATTAGCAGTGTACCATCAAAAGGTCTATGATTAACGTGTAAAAGAAAACCGATATAGTGAGACCAAGAATCTCCTACCACAGTATACGCTCGGTATTGTAGGTGATATTTCTCGAGGGTGATGCACTTCAAAGTTCAAATTAATGCATTGCATTTCTCTTTAGTAGAGTTATTTGTCAACTACAACTTGGAATACAATATTTGTGCCATGTCTACATTATTTAAAGTTCAATCAAGTCCATGCATTGACGATTTACGGCTGCCCCTGGTGTACCTTGCGCTCACTTGAACTTTTTAGTTGTTCTTTTGTTTAGCCATGTTCACATCGGAGGCATAGGAGTGGAATGGGCGGAAGATGGAAGAAAGCAGAAAAGCATCTAGCCAATCATACGACTGCGGAGAATGGTGTTGTGGGTAAGGGACGGAGTTCAGCTTGCCTGTTTTTGTCTGCCAGTGCAGTAGTTGATGGATGAGGATTTGATTTATTCAGTGAGAAACGAGGGTGATGACGAAATTAGTTCTCATTCAGAAGAAGAAACAATGCTTATACTGACAAGTTTGGGGGGGTGGTCATCAGTGTTTCCCTCCTCCTTAATCCCACCCCTCCAAGACCTCCTCCTCTAGTGCAGTTGTCCAAGGCTTTGGAGGGAGGGTGATCACCCTCAACCCCCCCTGGATCCTACCCTGATCTGTTTTGGTTGAATGATTATAAAAATATCCAAGTTAAAACTGTTCTTTGCAAATGACTACAATTTTTTTCATGTTCTGCTTTTATGAGCATTTAATTCCCATAAAGGAAAGACAGTTTTATCAGTATGTTACAGCTATATATTATATGTTTAGTCATTATTAAGTATATTTTCAATATGAAACATTTTGCTGTTGAAACTCACGTGCAAATTATTTTCAGGAGGGTAACAACTATGATGGAGAATATCAGGACTTCATGTTTTTAAATTCTCCGATGATCAAGGTACATATTTTACCTGTACTAGGCACTTCAGAATTGAAATTTTCTCCTGATCTCACAGAAATACGGACATTTGTGAAAGATTGCTTTGAAAGAATTATTGCTGTCAACACTAAAGTACCAAGAGTGGAGCAGTACTTATTTCCAGGTGAGATGTGACAAAATACCTTTTGTTCTTCTACTTGAATATTTTGTAGTCAATTGAGCACCAAATATTTTTTGTGTGTGTTCGTGCACGTGTGCGTGAGTGATGTGATTGTTGGTTAGAAAAAAATGTAAATTGGAGGGGTGGGTGGGGGCCTTTTTGGAGCCCCATGGCACTTAGATCTCTTTAGATCCATTGTACCGACCCACATTTAACCTGCCCGCCACTCACAGACAGGGGACAAGAGCACCGCAGTAGAGGTATGGATGAGGGTCACCCATCCAACCTCCATCCCAGCCCAACATTGCTAAACTTCGGTGATCTGATGGGAACCAGTGATTCAAGGTGGCTAGGCTCTTGCCCCTTGTTAGGTAGAAGTAATGCTTATTATTTGGGGAGGAGACTGACAACAATGGTCATTTGTGCTACATTGGTTATTCTTTCACAGCGTGGAGGAAGGAATATTTCCGGGAGCAAAGGAAGGTTTGTGAGAAACCTGGCATTGGCATTAGCAAGCTCTTTTCAAAAAGCACCGAGGGGTTCACAGTTTTAAGTTCCATCTGATGGATAGAGTGCTAAAGTTGAAGGTCCCTCCACACAGCAATCAAGTAGGGACCGGAATATTATTTATTTCTTTATCAAAATTAATCCTAAATAAAAACAATTACAGTCCAAGGAAAATTCTATTTACAAATAAAAGGAATGGCAATGTCACCCTCCTAAGCTGTCTTATTCATGCGTCACTTTGAAGAAGTTTTCCTCAACTTGCAAACCCTCCACTTCTCGGGTGTCACTTTATTGATGACATTTTTCTAATTTGGTCAAATGGACGTAGTGCTCTCTTCTTTTTCCTTATTGCCGTTAACACTATTAACACCGTATTTTCCCCATACCTAAAAGTGCTGGCAGTGGTCATTGTGACCAGTAGGTGTTTTCTCTCGTTTTTGGGGCAAATATGTATAAATTTATTTGACTTGGACTGATACCAGCAGCTGATACTGATAGTATTGTTTTCCGATACCTTACTTATTTTTCCCAAAAATTTTGACAAGTGCTTTCCTTCTCGTGAACTAAACTCAAAATCAAAAGTGTTATATAAGAGCATATTAATGAGGGAAATGACAGTGTGAAAACTTTTATTTTGCTACTCTTACAATTAATCACTGGAATAAGATTTCTCACGCTAAGCCCTCTTGCATTTGTAAATACTTAAAATTCTCTGCTGCTGAACATGTTCAGCAGGTAAAAGGGTTCTTCTGTCAGATACCATAGCACCAGTCTCTAAAAAAATTTGCTCAGAAAGTACTGAACCTGCAGGTAGATCCAAATACAGAGGCCGCTCGTTTGATGTCTTTGTAGGGACTCGAAATCCTGAACCAATTGTACGAGGAAAACAAGTTAGGTCTCCCGGGTATGTTGAAGACGTATTTGTAGGTTGCATAACTTCCAGGAGACCATTATGCCGCAAAAAAGTTAGTTCATTCCATAAGTTGCCGGTGTTACTTTATTGTAACAAAGTTTCAATTTAACTTTTATGCCTCTCGAGATAATACGTACCATACCCTGCTTTGATTCGCACTCAATAATTAATTATGACCATACTGACAAAACCATGTTTAGTACATACAAATTCCATGCTTAGAGACTCAAGTTTAAGGCCTTATATCTAAAAAAAAGGAAGAGGCGATATTCATAGAGAGCATATCAGCGTGTAGATAATTTAGCCTTTCATTTAATGCAGGTAACAGACTTTTTTTAATAATTACTCATGAGGCATGTTTTTGCAGTGAGGATGAAAAATGACTCATTTTTTAGAGTCGCAGAGGGCAGCATCACTTTGGTGGTTGTCATAACAATATGAAATGCACAAATGAAAGGAAATTTTGATAAAATATGAATTGTGCTTTTGTCATGATGTCAAAGTTTCACGTGATTTCCTCGTATTCATTTAAGTTATTTTAGTCAATTCTTGAAACTGGGTTTTCTCCATAAGTATGCGACAATGTAATCACGCGAACTCCTTCGTCTTCATTTTAAAATTTCTAATGTGAGTCTATTAGTGCAGGGCTGCTACCAGGTCACCTTTAGTCACTCTTTTAAAATAGGGTCACTTAAATTTACTATTTTACTGCAGACGTCACTAATAGTCACTTTTGCATCGTAAATATCAGTTGGTCGTTCTTTAACCCTTTCGCGCCGAATGCCGCACCTGTGCGGCGAGGATTTTCTTCCCTAAACAACGAATGCCTCATATGTGCGTCGTGAATTTTCCTACCTTAACCAACGAATGCCGCTCCTATGCGGCACAGGTCGGAAGAAAGTGACCATGGCGGAAACAATAGACCCACGTACGCGGTCGCCCCTCGAGATCCGGCTTAGCGCGAGCACAGGCCCTTCCTCGGCCGCTCAGGTCGACCCCTTCCTATCCTCTCCACGCGGACAACTACTGTTAATAGCAGTGTTTTTTCCAAAAAAAATATTTGTTTCTTACTTTAGAAATCCGATGTTAGAAATGAATTCATCTTTTTTTGCTTACCACATGGAAATTTCAAACGAAATTCTAACGTTAATATCAACGGAGTTATAGAACAGCAATCGAAGACGGCATTAACGTACGCATTTGGATTAGAAATGTACCAAATCCGTCAATATGAACGTTAGAACTTCGTTTAAAATTTCTGCACACTCAGTAAAACAACAAATTCATTTTAAATGTAAAAAAATCGATGCAAACAACGAATATTTGTTTATATTAAACATTGCAATATCAGTCAGTTGACCGTGGACTCGCGCTGTGAAGGAGTCTTTTAATCCTTCGAGGGTCTGGGACAGCGGCCGAGGAAAAGGATCGGCGACCCGCTGAGTCCAAAAATGGTTAGGGAGGGAACCTCTGCCTTCCGTCGGCGCGAGGAAGCTTCGTACAGGGGAGTGCAGAAAATTTTCAAGAGACTCGTAACGAGGAAGCATTTCCCTCCACGAGGCTTCGGCGCGAAAGGGTTAATTCTGCTACGATTGCACAAAAGAGCTCTGCGACCCTATTGTATGGTATTGAGCACTCTCAGTGCCGCAGGGGAAGAGGGATAGGCCTGTTACACACTAGGCGAATTTTACGGATGTGACTTTTTTGCCGTCGCTGTCGATCTAGTAATGGTGCGAAGAAAACAATGCAAGCCTTCATGCTAGGCTGTAGAAAAGTTGATCGGTAGATTTCCTTCCAAGGTGGGTCGCACTGCCACTACTTTGAGTGGTAGTTTTACTGCCACAAGTCAGTCAGTGGCTCACGTTACCAAATGGAGACTTGCATATTAGGGCGGATTTTCTATCGCGTGGAGGCATCCTAGACATCCTTGAGAATTTTTTGTGGTGTGCCTAATTTTGGAAGAGAAGTGAAATCATCAATAATGATTTACTCATTTCTTTGGTGGAAGCAAGACCTGACCTTTGGGATAATGACAAAATAGACATTCGATAATAATTGAAAAACTTTGTGTCATCATTCCTCAAATCATCAAATACAGTGGAAGATGCTCCAACCTCTGCTCTTCTCTGGTTTATTGGATGGATCCAAATAAGGTGATTGTTTCTTTTCCTGTTCCTCCGGCGATGATATAGCAGTAGAGCAAGAAGTTTTGGTTAGTCATTTTATGCTTGAAAAATAAAATTATTTTAGAAAACTAGGAAGATCAATGCAGTAACAAAAAATAATTAAGGTCTGCTTTATCACATGCTTGACAAAGTGAAATTTCAGTAAATATATGCAGTACTATTACCAGGTATTCTCTAGAACCTCGAACTCAAGTTTACTCTCTGGCTATAAAGAGGCACATCTGGTATCCATTACACACGTTACCCAGATTACTATGTAAAAGAGACTCTTTTTACTCAAATTGCCCTGCTATGCCAACTTGAGAGGTTGCATGGTGATTTTACAGCTCAAGTGTGTAAGCACAATTTGCCCAAAATGCCGCCTCGGTAAATTCGCCTAGTATGTGACGGGCCATATGGCAAGTAAACATTATGCAGTGAGCTAGCAACACGCACTGCCGTCTCATCCTAGGGGTAGTTGTGGCACCATCCTTCTGCACTATTGCTTTTTTGCTTCCCGTCGCCCTCTCCTCCCTTTTCCACAAGCACTCCCATATTATTGTTTTGGTCAGCAAAGACTATTGTTTCTCTGTATTTTTCTGCTGTCTCCGAAAGAATATATGCATCTTATATTTTGTGACTGTCAGTGTTGTAGTGTGAGTGTTTTGGTATGTCAGTTATTTTTCTCTGCTCCTATTGTACAAGCATAAGATTTTAGGTTTGGTTATTGTTGCTTCTCAGCTGTGTCAGCATAGAGTTCATGCCACGTTGCAAGGTTAACAACAAGCTCGTATAGAGGGACTATGGGCAGGGGCGTAAAGTTCAAGAATAGGGCACAGAGGAGGCCGATGATGTGCATAAGTCACACCAATGTCAATAAGAAGGGTTTCCAAGGTGTGCAGCAGCACGTCAAAACACGAGAGCACATTCAGCAGGTAGCAGCCAAACTTAGTGTTGGTCAGCTACAGCTGAAATCTTCATCCAGCAACAATCCAGGCAGCATCAACTCTTGCAATGCTGCTCCATTGGTTGTCGCTCTGCACTGCTTCTGTGATGATGTCACCAAAGCAGAACTAATCTGGATTCTCAAGTGTGTGGCATCTGATTTTTGCACATTGTCTTGCAATGGTATTGGAGAGACTTCCGAAATGTAAATGTAAATTGGAGGGGTGGGCCTTCTGTCCCCTTCTGGAGCACTTAGACCTCTTTAGATCCATTGTGCCAACCAACATTTAACCTCCCCGCCACAGACAGGGGACAAGAGCACCACGGTAGAGGTTTACCTATCCAACCTCAGTTCGGGCCCAACGTTGCTTAACTTTGATGATCTGACGGGAACCGGTGTATTAATGCGGATATGCCCTTGCCACAAGAGAGACTTCCAAAGTATTTGTTGAAATTTTCAGTCCTATATTGGTAGGATATTTCAGTGGTGTGTTGTCGCCGTTATCACTACCACTCAGTGCCATATGTGCACCAGCTTCGGAACAATAAACTTAATTTATTCACGTACACTAATGATGTTCATCCTGCACGGATGGGCGTTTTGAGTGCACAAGCAAGCGGCACATAGTGGTCCCTAATCAAAAAAATACATCAAATAATTTCTTCAACTTTATATGTGGACATTTGGAATGGTGCATTCGTATTGTACATTCAATGGCCTACAATAACGGTTAATACGGAATACCTACGGAAGCCTACCTACTCCTACTCTTCTACAGAAGCCCACCATGAAAGCTGAATTGATGTCCAGTGCACAAGTTTACCCACTTCACCAGTTTCTTCCAGTGGGAGGAGCTGCTAGTTCATCTGCTGCACTCCATGCTGTCTACACGAATCCAAATTCTGATTGGTAGAGCTTGTTCTCTGAAGCTAGAGTTTTCTGAAGTTCTCTCTTCTGGAGAGAACTTCAGAGAACAGCGTAGGGGACATAGTGCGGGTGGCTAAAGTGATGCCATGGCCGATAGCATCAGATTTCAGACTGACTAGTTGATGAGTGGAAGCTCTTGCAGCTGGAGAAGGATGAAGATGACTCTAGAAATGACCGTATTGATCAGTATTGGGTTCAGTTTTTATCTACTCGCACTGCTTCCGATGACTTAAAGAACCCTACTGTCTCGAAGTTGGTGAAAGCTGTGTCTCTCTGTCACGGACAGGCTGATGTCGTGAGGGACTTCTCAAAGTCAGGGAGGATTATAACATATGACCGAACTGCTATGTCTGAATGCACTCTCAACATGTATATGGTAGTCAAGAGTGTGCCACACAAGTATGGCAAAAAGCCGTTATTATTGCCTATTACCAAAGATCTTCTTGCAAGTGCACACTGTGCTAATCAAAATTACAGAGCTTACTTGGAAGAAGAGAAGAAGAAAAAAGAAAAGGAAGTCCAAAAGAAGAATGAAGATGTAGAAAGACTGGAAGATTAGAAGAAAAGAGCAGAACAGATGGAGAAAACAATATTGTGTAAAAAGAGGATTGCGGGAGGAAGAGGAGCGTGCATCTGCTAGGGCGAACAGACTATTTGATGAAGCCAATATGCACCTTAAGAATGCCATTGCTAAGAAGAACATTGAAGATGATATCGCCCTTGCCCAAGTGATGTTTGAAGGCATGGCTGCCATTCGCAGAGATACAGAACTCCTCATAAGCATGTCACTGCTGTTGAAAAAGCAGTACAAAAAAGAAAATCTGACCTCATATCAGAATTGAAAGGCGAGCAAAAGAAAATATGGAAGAACAATCCGTAATGTTGAGTAGTTCCTTCCTCATGCTAGGGCTGGCAATTTTTGCTTTTGAAAAAGAATATTTTTATGCAATGTTTCATTTAATTTTATTTTATTTTCGAAAATGAAAATTTGTATTTTTGCTACGGTTGGGGCAGGGATTCGAAGATTCGGTCGAATCAATGGTTAAAGGATTTCAATACTAGTCGTTTGGATGGACCAGTGGCGTAGAACTACAGTAAGTTCTCGACTTACTCGGATCCGAGTTGCACATATCCGGAGTTACGCGGATGTTCAGTTAGGCCGGTGATATGCTTGCGTTTCTCTGAGTTTCTGTTGCTGTGACATTTAACCTCGTGACAACCTGTGACTCATTGCCTAGCACGCAGGAGATGATGCCAAACTACGAGTGTTTGGAACGCCAACTCTAGTTTAAGATTTGATAGGCAATATTTGACCATCGTGCTGGTGAAAAGAGTCTGATGTAATCAGGCATCAGTCTTTTTTGGCGTAGTTTAGTCTTCCCGCGTAAGTTTACACATAGTTAATTATATACTCCATAGATGACGCCTGTTGTCCATTATAGTAAAAAAAGAAGTTTTGGGTAATTATAAGGGATGGTCGGAACATTTTATTCGGTTCCGAATCTGAATCCAAAGACAGAGTAAAATCGGATCCGGATCGTAGATTTTAAATTTTCGCAGCGTAGCGATCGAAGCGCCCTGTGAATAGATTGCAGATACGGTAAATATTGGCAAGGTTGTATAACTATGGTCACAGAATTAGATGAAACTTTTTCTGTGCCACTTGAAGCAAAATACAAAAAATGACCCTTTTCCCCCCTTACCCTGTATCGCAAGAAAAAAATATGTAAATGCCATGCAAATAGCCTACATTCTCCACAATCAGGCGACAACGATGTACTCCGGATCCGTGTACCTCAGATCCGCGTGAATCGAGAACTTACTATAATTGCTCGTTTTTTTGCATTTAAATCGCAAATACCATGGTAGGAAATGTTTAATCATCATATTGTAAACTAATAACTCTTGTCCACGTATGAATTCTTTGAAATTCCCCAATTTGAAAATTCTAACAAAAAAGTTCCTCTGCATTCTTCCAGCAACAGTATTTTCCGAAAGAACCTTAGTACTGTTGGAAATTTGGTTGATGAAAAAAGGAATCTATTAGATGCTGACAATGTGAAAATGCTGCATTTTCTAAACAAAAACCTTTAATCCATTTTTATTTAATTTTCAATTTTATTTAAGAAAAATTAAACTTTGATTTACTTTTTAAATTACCCATTCTTTACATTAGCCCTCGATCATGTCCTTAATTTCAGTGAGTGGGGACCATTAGTTGGCCATATATTATTTACTGTAAGAAATAAGATTCTGCTTCAATTACATTTAATTACAGAATTCACTAGAAAGGAAGCATTATTTAACAATTTACAGACAAAAGGAAGATTTGAATTTAATGAAATTAAGGAGGATTTGGGATTAGGATTCGAGATTCGGATTCGAAAATTGGATTCAATAATAAAACAGGATTCTGATTCAGGACTCAGATTCGATCAAATTTTGGATTCGCTCCATCACTAATTTTTTCTCTGTTGTCTATGTTAATATGCCTAACAAACATGTATTTAACCAAACTTGTCCTGTTTTTGTTCCTCCTATTAGTCTCATCTCCTAAGTCTGAAGGTAGGAAATGTTTATTCATGCTTGATGGCCAATATTCTCTATTTTTGGTCACTTTTAGGTCAATTGTTGGTCGTTTTTTGGTCACTATTTGGTCACTATTTGGTCGCTAGTCGGTCACTACTTGGTCACTATTTCACCAAGGAAAAGTCGCTAAAGTCACTATTATTTAGGTCACAGGCTGGTAGCAGCCCTGCTGATATAGTAAGCACATTAGTACTTCTCAAAATTCGGCCTTGACGTCTTGGACAGTGGCGCCATGTGTGCCATTAACTGCTTTCTATCATGATATGTCATAGTAGTTCAAGTACATCTTGTTCATTTAATGCTTCTAAAATTCCACAGGGAAAAATGATTCCTCGGTAGTCTAATTGATTAAAGTGCCTGATGGGAAATCAGGTTGTCCGGGCTTGAGTCCTGGTCAAGGCAAATGATTTTTTTCTCTGTGGTACTTTTGCCACAATAGTTACTTGCCACTAAAATATAGGTATGTATATGGAACCCATCATGGTTCTAAAGTTGATTATAATTCCGATAGTATTTCAAATTAAAAAAAGAAGGCATTGGGCGTACAACTTCACAAAAATTCTGCACCTTACAACATATACCGATGGTAGGTTTTATTGATGCAAGTAACACTCAAAAACTAATATTTTCAAGGTTATATATATGAAGCAAACACATTATTTCCTGCAAAAGTAACACACAGTTGTGAAACAAGCACGTATGAAAACCCTATACAGTGGAATCCCGGTATAACGAGTGCTCATAATCCCTCGGAAATCACTCGCTAAATCGAGCGCTCGTTATATCCGATGGTGTTGAAAAAACCCACCTAATTATCATAGTCGTTCGTATTTACAGTTTTTCTTTTGTTTCCGTGGTATTTGACGAAGGTAAACAGCAAAAAAGTCATTCCAGGCACAATCTGGTAGAATATCAACATATTTCATGAAAAAAACAGGACATTTTCCATTATATTAAATATTAATTCCCCTATAGTTTCGATGTTTTCTTCCAGTTCTTCTATTTTTTGATCGCCGAAGAAAGCTGTAAAGACAGCGTAACTAGTCGGAATTAAAATATATATAGTGATATTTTATCGGGGCGCGATATCGTGATATTTTATCGGGGCGCGATATCATGATATTTTATCGCGATATTTATCATGGTCACGATATTTATCGTGATGTTTATCGTGATAGTTACCACGATACCTATTTATAGCGATATTTATCGCACCCCGATATCTTATCGTGCCCCGATATCTTATCGCGCCCCGACATCTTATCGCGCCCCGACATCTTATCGCGCCCCGACATCTTATCGCGCCCCGACATCTTATCGCGCCCCGACATCTTATCGCGCCCCGACATCTTATCGCGCCCCGACATCTTATCGCGCCCCGACATCTTATCGCGCCCCGACATCTTATCGCGCCCCGACATCTTATCGCGCCCCGATATCTTATCGTGCCCCGATAACATATCGGGGCACGATAAGACGATGTTTATCGTCACGCTGAGTTATCGTTATCGCCACCTTATTTTATGCTAAAATTATCGTATCCCAATATTGAATTATCAATATCGCCCATGCCTAGACCTAACTCCCTCTCCTACTCTCATCTTGCTCGTCGTCTGCCCACTCCCACTGATGACTGGGCCTAACATAAGAAGAACGTAACATGGGAGCGCGCAGAGCGTACTGAGGGCCGTAAATCGCTAATGTTTGGACATAACTGGCTTTAGGTGTTGTAGATATGGCACACATCTTGTATTTTTAGTTTAATTAGCAGATAATACAAAACCCAATAGTTTATTTTTGCTATGCGGTGCATCGCCCTCGAGAGATATCTGTCGTAATACCGAGCGTATACCGTGGAAGGAACTTTTTGGCCTCGCTATATCCGCTTTATTTTACATGTAAAACATAGGCCTTTTGGCGGTACAAAGACAATCACTCGCTATAACGCGATTCTCGCAATAAGCCGTACTCACTATACCGGGCTTCTACTGTATTTCCTTCATCTATCCATTAATATCATAGGTGAGAATGATTTATACCTTTTATAAGGTAATCTGCTACTTAACATTCAAAAGGGCTTTTGAAAAACATTTATTAACTCAGTAGTACACGATGTAAATAAAGCAACATTAAGTACTCAAACACTTCATTTATAAAAGCACAACCGAGACAAAACATCAAATATGAATTATGCTTTGGTACTCACTATCAGCTCCACATATGCTATGATACACCAAAAGGCTAAAATTTTCTGTCCTAACTAAATCGTAAGCATAACCACCCACGCCGGAATGAGATGAACCGTGACTTGAATTTAAGTTGTTTGATACAATGTGTCCCAAAATGGCTAGAGTAATGTGTTACAAAATAGTTACAAGACAATTTGAGAAACATACAGTAGAAGCCCGTTACAGTGAGTATGGCGTATAGCGAGGATCTCACAACGAGTGATTGGCACAGTACCATCAAGAGACCCATGATTAACATGTAAAAGAAAACAGATATAGCGACGCCAAGAAGCTCCTGCCATGGTATACTCTCGGTATTATAAGTGATATTTCTTGAGGGTGATGCACTGCAAAGTACGAATTAACCCATGGTATTTATTTTTAGTAGCGTTATTTGTCAACTACAACTTAGAATACAATATTTGTTCCATATGTACATTATTTAAAGTCATTTCAAGTCCACACACTGACGATTTACGGCCTGCCCTGGAGTACCTTACGTGCACACTCACACTTTTTAGTTGTTCTTTTGTTAATCCAAGTTCACATAGGAGGCATAGGAGCAGAATGGGCAGAAGATGGACAAGTGGAAAAGTATCTAGTCAGTGACACGACAGCGGAGAGTGGTGGTGTGAGTAAGGGGGGCGGAGTTCAGCCCACCTGTCTTTGTCTGCCAGTGCGGAGTAGTTGATGGACGAGGAGTTGATTAACTTGGTGAGAAACAAAGGTAACAACAAAATTAGTTCTCTTTTGGAAGAAGAAAGTGCCTATGCCGACTAGAGCTAAAGCACTGCAGTCTCTTAGAAAAATTAGTGCCGTGCCAGTGATGCTTCCACCGACGACTTTAGCAAATGTAGTGAAGTGGAAGGGTCTGCGCTTTCCTCAGCTGCCAGTAGACAAGCAGACGATGCTTGAATGATTTTTCAGCCAGGAATAGAAATTGAAAGTACTGTGCCATTAATGTGAAGCATGCGTATGTGTGATACTAAAGATCCTACGTTTGCTTTGTTATGCTTTTTATCATCGCGACGAAGTCGCCAAAGTTTCACGTTTCCAAAGAATTATTTATATCCTTAAAATTTTATGATTCATCGTGGTTTCGATTATTTTTCCTGCTAGCAGAAGTAATGGGAATACCTACTTATGTTTTCTGGTACATTTGCTAATTTGTGCATACAGTAAAACCTCTCTAAGGCGGCCACTGCCAGTTCCAGAAAAAAGTGGCCGTTTGGAGGGGTGAACGCTAAATAGGGGCTTTCAGGATACATTACATAAAATACTTGCAAGTGTCCATTTCTAAAATTATTGTATTAAAGTTTATTTTTTATAAAATTTGATTACATTTTCAGCTAACAAATAGGGTTTATAATTACTTTTTGAAAAAACTGTTCAAAGTACTTCGTTTCAATTGGCTACATTTTCTTTTAATTAATACATTTTCTAAACAATTTTGGAGATTTTCATAGGACTCCAATGAATTTTCATTGTAATCCTTGTCAATTTTTTGGAAGAATGATTTTAATTTTAATAGTGAATCAAATGCCTCCTTTACGCTCATCTCAGTGATAGTTTCATTTTCCACTTCTTCTTCTTCACTATCGCATATGTCTGCATCTAATAAAGAAAGAAACAGTTTGTTATGAATGATCTCTTGGTTTGATGAAATTCGTAAGACTTCGAAAGAAAAATGAAACAACCCTTACCTTTGCCACCAATGCGAGACTTCCAATTTCCGTCCAAGTCATCGTAGCACTCTACATTTGCCTCTTCTGTGGTATCGTATGATATTCGTGCAGTCGACGCCAACATTTGGAGCTCCTGGTGCAGCGCATTGTTGCCATCAGTGCTGCAGGAAATTTCCTCTTCACAGTTTTCACCTGCTATTATTCCACAAGAAACAAAGCTCTTCCTGATGGTTTCCTTCTCGACTTTTTCCATGCCGATTTTGACCATGACACAGCCTCTCCCAAATTGATTTTTTTGGTGAGATCACTAACACGTGAAGCGTCATCCATCATTGCCAGTAAGCTGCGTAGAACCTTTCACCGGTATCTCAGTTTAAAATATTGAATAATCCCCTGATCTAGAGGTTGAAGGCGACCTGTTGTGTTTGGTGGTAAAAACTGAAGTTTCACATTTGAAAGAATTATTTTTGGATGACAAGGGGCGTTATCTAAAAATAAAATAACCTTTCTTCCTTGTTGGATCATCTTTTTATTAAAGGCACCTAACCATTCTTCATAAATTGCGTTATGAGTTTATTATTTTTTTATTTTTATTGAGTTACTTTATACATTTATTTTGTTATTAGGTACTTTATCTTTCCGCTGTTGTTGATCTTTAAAATGGGAAATTGTGATGTCTTTTCTTGTTCTGTATCATTCTCTTTTGATTGTATACTTGTATTGTATACTGCATATTTATTGTATTTATATTGTATACTTGTATTATATATTTAGTTAGGCAAGTACTTAATTCTGTTTTTTCCCTGCAGAGTCAAATTTTGTTAAATGATTTATGTTCCATAGGACATGGTCCTAGAACAATAAACATTATTATTATTATTTGTTACTTTTGTAACATCCACCTCCGAGTCTCCGGCTAGCATCAGGTTTCGTTGCCGTCATAATTGCCGGGGACTCGAGAGGGGTCGTGCCTAGGGGTAGCCACGTCCGCCACCGGTGGATAGGTGGCTACCCGGCATTAGGGTCATGCGCACGAAGCAGGCGGAGAGACCCGAGAAGGACAGCCTTCTGCATTGCACTTGCAAGTGCATCCGCTCGCGCCCTGCACGCTGGGATGCACTTGAGATTTTCGACCAGTGAGCTCTTGACACCACCAAGCACGCCCACGATGAGGACTACCAGTTTCACAGAGTAGCCCGCGTACATTTGCCGGAGTTCGCACAGCAGATCTTGATATTTAGTCCTTTTTTCAATCTCCTTCGCTGCCATGTTCATTTCGCCCGGTGCCGAAAACTCGATCACGAACATGGCATGAGAGAGATTGTCGAGGAGAACGATATCAGGCTTCGTCGCCTCCAATTGCCTGGAGGTGGAGAAGGAATAATTCCACCAGATCTTACACTTATCGTTCTCCACGATGGACTCGATGTCTCCAGGGACGTAAGGCAGCACCGGATTCGCGTCTATGCCGTAATGGTGTCTTAGATGGTAATACAACACCCGCAGAGCTGAGTTGTGCCGGTTTATATATGCGTTCTTCGCATAGAAGCTGCAGCCGGAGAGTAGATGACCTAATGTCTCCGGCTGCCTTCGGCACGCTCTGCATCTCGTGTCCGTCACGTTTGCCCCAAAGATGAGGCGACGGTACACGAGGGTGTTGATGACACCATCCTGGCACGCAAGCACGAATCCCTCGGTCTCGGACTTCAGACCTGCGGAGCGCAGGAAGGCGAACGTGAGCTCCTTCGATAGCCCATGCGTTTCCAAGTTTCGATAGAAACTTCCATGCATGGGCTTCTCGGTATGCTTGCGGAGCAGGATCTTTTGCTCCGCATTCTTTATTTCGAGCTTTAACACGTCCGCCTCCAGCGACAAGATTGATTTTTCGCACGCTTCTCCGCTGGAAGTAAGGTCCAAGTCCAAACCGAGGCCATCTGCTGCCCTTTTCGCCGCCTGGAATAGGAACGCCCCTTTGCCGACACTCTCGTGTTTCTTCACGAGCAGCATAAGGGGGTCCGTGTTGTGGAACACGCGGCAAGCCGTATTCGCCGTATTCAGGACTACTCTGTCATGAAGGCACTCCAGGCTTATCAGCCCTCTACCACCTAGCCTTCTCGGGAGATACAATCTGGCGACGGAAGACTTCGGATGAAGACTGCGGTATATGGTCATCATTTTCCTCGTTCCCCTGTCGAGGTTTTGCAGCTCGTTGACATTCCATTTGATGCAACCGAAGGTGTAGAGCAGTGTTGGAACCGCGAAGGTGTTGGTCGCAAGAACTTTGTTCTTGCCTGACAGGTCAGAGCTCCAGATTCGCCTGAGAGTCTGCCTGTATTTCGCTGCAAGCCTTTCCTTCACTGCTCTCACCTCCTGCAACCGGCGCTGGGGGACGCCAAGATATTCATACGCTTCGTCTTCATCAAGAAGATGAATAGCGTTTCCGTCAACGAGCTGCACGTCTTCCTGGTCTTCCGAAATCTTTCCTTTCGCCAGATGGATGGTCGCGCACTTGTCCAATCCGAATTCCATCCCTATATCCTCACTGTATCTGCGTACGGTGTCCAACGCCAGGCGCAGGTCTTTCGCGCTTGAAGCATAAAGCTTCAGGTCATCCATATAGAAAAGATGGGTGACCTTATGCTCCCTTTTTGACGGGACACCGCACATATATCCCCTACCTCGTCTCAACTGAACGGACAGTGGGAGGAGAGATAAACAGAACAGGAGGGGACTGAGGCTATCGCCTTGAAAAACGCCACGGTGGTATGTTACCAAATCCGTGTAGACTAGAGTCTTCTTGCCAGATGGCTATTATTATTATTATTATTATTATTATTAAATTGCAGAAGTCATCCACGATTTACTATTTACTCACCACTTCACGCCAAGAAGATCCATGTTAACTTTTTTTAAAGCACCGTGGCCTAAGTGCTCTTCCAATCACTAATAGGGGCTCCTTTTCTCCAACTGAATTACAACAAAACATAATTGTTATTCTTTCTTTGCTTAGTTTTCCACCTTTGCACTCAACATGTTTCAAAGAAAGTGTCTTGTTCGGTATGGCTCTGTAAAAAAGACCAGTTTCGTCCATATTAAAAATGTCTCTGGCAACACTCTCAATTTCCATTCCTCAACAGTCTCTGGAGAAACATCTCCTCCTTCACCACTAATTGATCTAAAAACAATGTTCCTGGTCCGGGAACGTTCCAACCAACCATTACTAGCTGCAAATCCCTCAATCTGAAGTTGATTTTCAATGTCCAAAGCTTTCTGTTGAAGTATTGGACCACTAACCAGCAAATATTTTGCTCTGGCACACTTAAACCATTCATATAACCTATCATTAACTTCACTAAACTTCTGATCTCTCTTCCTTTTTATTCCTCGATTCTTGTCCTCCCACTCTTGTAGAATGGTGTCCCTGTCTTTAATGATAACGTTTATCTGTGTCCTTCCACACTTAAATTTTTCGGCAATTTTCCTTGCTGGCATCCCATTATCACTGTCAAAAATAACACTTCTTCTGTCTTCTAAACACAACACCACTTTGCTTCTGCTGCTCATTTCGCAATCCACTGCCAAATCTTCCATAAGCTCCAACCGCCCAACACACCGTGCCAATCGTGAATACGTTTAATATTTTGCCTCCTTTGCTTGAATTGTCGGACCGGAAGCAGAAATAGGTAAGCAGCTTACAATGTAAGTAGCTTACTTATTCTTTACACACGTATCGCATGGCCTCTTGCTGGCGAAACAGGCACTTAAGTATAATCGAGGAACGGACAGATGGTCCCCGATATTCCCTTTGTCAGAGGGAACGAAACAATGTAATGCCTTGTCAATGTAAGTGTATCATGTGTACATGTGAGCATGGGCAATAAAGCTCCTCTAAGGCCAACCAGAGAGAGATTTGAATTTGAGATTTCATGGAAGTGGCCGTATCGTGTTGTTACGCTCTGCCCGCTGGTCGGGAAGAGAGGTGACCGCTGAATAGGGGGTCATTTTTCAAGGGGAAGATAGGGTAAACCATTCCGTTCTGGGGAAAAATGGCCATTTACAGGGGTGACCGCTGAATAGAGGTGGCCGTTTGGAGAGGTTTTACTGTATTTTTCAATGTTTTCATAAATATTGCCAGGGCCTATGTTATGCGAATAATTCGAATTATCCTGTTCAAGAAGTTTTCATTTTATGATTCCTGATTCCACAGATACATTCAATTTTGAGTGAATGCATCGATAATTCTCGGCAATAGAATTTCACAGTAGTTACCTATGTTCGCTCTAGATCCTCCAGATGGCAGCACCAGTACGACACACAATGTGCATTGCAACAGATGGAGGCATTTGCTTGTGAATAAATACTAGTCACAACTAATTTTTGAGAGATAACGGAATGAGAATTTTAGGAACGGCTAGGATGAGGTAGTTATGCAAGAAATATTTTTGACCGCTGAAAAATGCTCTATTTCTGTGAATCATTACTGCAACTTTTCTAACCAATGGGCATACTGGTTAATACTCAAATACTTCAGCAAAGCATAAATTATTGGATTGGAAGATTTAATTTGCAAAATAAATTATCAATATGCAATTATGCATGAAAATGCCCTTCTACCTGTCTCTAATAGCATGGTAATGAAAGAATATATGTTCCATATCTTATGCGAAGAAAAGAGAAGTGGCTTTTCATGTGCATCTTCAAGTGGGCGTCAAACTTGCTTCCCGGAACTTGAATAATATCCTGCGTTTTTATCTGTCTCGGTCGAAAAATTAATTAATATAACCAACTAAAAATATATTTTTGACATTATTAAATGTATAAATAAACAAGATTTAGTTCGATATACTTAATTTTAAAATTGAACTACTCATTTTTGTGATATAAACCTTCAAACTCAGGGGATGGAATTTTATAGCGGACATTAGGTGCTTTGAGCTCGAATATAGTCCCTCCCAGACTTTTTCCGCAAATATTTCGGCCAAAAAGGGGGGGAGGGCTATATTCGGAGAAATACAGTACATATGCGGTTTCATGTACCGTTTCGGCCAAAAAGGGGGGGGGCTATATTCAGAGGAATACGGTACATATGCGGTTTCATGGACCGTGTAACAAACGATTCATCCATTCGTTCACGCAAATGTACATGAATCCGTTCACGTAAACGTACATGAAAACATTCACGCAAATGTAAATGAACGTACGTAAGTACATGTTCGTACGTGTTATCTATCGTGTAACCAGAGATTTACTCAATTTTGATGATAGTCCTTCCTGTCGGCAGATTTCTGAACATATTGGCCTTGGCGGCTCCTTCGACAAAAACTACTCGACTCAACCCTACTTTCGTAAAAAAACTCGAAGTACTCGAGTCGAGTACCATCGACTCGACTCGAATTTTCGAGTACTCGCACATCCCTAACAAAAATAAATCAGGACAACTCTATATTTTAAGAAATAATTAATAATATAGCTTTAGTTCAGTTAATTGGGGTTTCTTATTTATATATTTACTTTATATTTATAAAGTATGCATGTGATAATCAAAATTGACCTTTTCCCGCATTTTACACTTTTTTCTTGCGGTCCAAAGAAAAGCGTAAATAAGGGGTTTTACTGTAGTTGTTTTGGAGCCAGGCCTTTAATTGACAATTCTAGTACTACTCTGAATCATTGCCTGGTCCTAATTTAAAATATAGGGCTAAGATGAAGCATGTGTCAGATTTTTCAGCTGACAGCTGGATGCTGTTTGCTTTGCACTTTCTATACACCCTTACTTCAGGTTATTTCTTTCTCGGAAAAATTACAAATCCTAATATTTAAATAGGATTTCATTTTTTCTCGTTGAATTATATTAATAAATAATTCTGGGATTTCGAGCCGAGTAAGATTTTGGGTTGCTGACGTTTCGATGGAACACTCCCCCATCGAAATATCAGCAATACAAAATCTTACTTGGCTCAAAAACTGAGAATTATTTATTAACCTAATATTTATGTTAGATGGTTTTCGAGGAAAAATATTAATTTTATTTCCCAAATTGCTATGTACAAGGGTCGTTCAGTAAGTCCTTAGAAAATAGTAGAAAAAAAATTTTTGAGTAGATTTTTTATATTTTTCAACGTAATTTCCTTTACGCTCTATGCACTTTTCTAAGCAATTTTCTAAATTTTTTAAGCTCTCCAAAAGGTAGGATTGTGGAAGCTCCTCAAAATAGGCATTGGTTTGGGCGATGACCTCTTCGTTAGACATAAAGCTTTTCCCACCAAGCCATTTCTTCAAGTTAAGAAATAAGAATTGGTCACTGGGAGCCAAATCTGGTGAATACGGTGGATGTTGTAATAATTGGAACTTATTTCCATAATTTTGGCCGTCGCAACTGCACAGGTGTGCACCCATGCATTGTCTTGATGAAAGAGGATCTTTCTCCATTGCAAATGAGGATGTTTTTCTTGATTTCTTCGTTCAGCCGGTCCAATAACAACACATAATACTCTCCTGTTATTATTTTTCCCTTTTCCAAGTAATCAATTTTGATGATTCCCCGTGCATCCCAAAAGATAGTGGCCATAACCTTGCCGGCCGATTTCACCATCTTAGCGTTCTTCGGAGCCCGTTCGCCATTGAAAATCCACTGTTTTGATTGTTCTTTTGTATCTGGAGTCCATGTTTCATCAACAGTTATGTATCGACACAGAAACTCCACAGGATTGTGACGGAATAGCGCCAAAACAGCATCAGAGCCTACCACACAATTGTGTTTATTCTCCACTGTGAGCAAAAGCAGCACCCATCTTGCCGAGATTTTTTCACACCCAATTTTTCGTGCAAAATTGAAGTGACTGTGCCTTGGGATATGCCTGTAGCCTCAACTATTTTGCACACTTTGATTCGTCGATCACTTAAAACCATATCGTGGATTTTGTCAATCATTTTTGGGGTAAACACTTCCACAGAGCGTCTGGAATGATGTTCATATTTTGTGGATGTATGGCCATGATTAAACTCATTCACCCAATTGTAAACAGTTGCAAACACAAGAGCAGATGTGCCATGAACTTTGTCCAACTCAGCTTTGATTTCTTTCGGCGTTAACCCTGTTAAATAAAAATGTTTTATCACTGCGCGAAACTCACTTTTTCCATTTTTATAAATAAACAAAAGTTTGTGACTACAATTGACAACAACAATAAAACTATGTGATGGATACGGCTGAAACTCTAACTACTGACTAGTTAGGAGTGCTGCTTACTGGGAAAAATTCATTTTCGATACTACGAGCGCAATCTCTTGGATTTTCTAAGGACTTATTGAACGACCCTCGTATGTATTTGTTCTGCAAACATTGGGATGATTCACAAAATAAATGTAGTAAAAAATTTCAAGTTCCTTAAATAATACTACATATCATTGGGAAACAAAAAAATCATGAAATATATATTTACTAGAATGCAGTATTTTAATAAAATGAAGAAAGATCTTTCAACTATATGATAAAATATATTTTTATGCAATATACAACTTCTGTAAAAAAAAAATTGAAAAATGCTGAGTAAAGCCAGCATTCTTAGTGAGTCATTACATTTCATGGCCAGCGGTGAAAGTGTTAAGGAATGAAAACCAACCAAAACACAGTTTTTTTCGAGATATATATATATATATATATATACCTCTGTAAGCCATAAAATAAAAAAAATCAAGTTAGACATTATTTGTAATTGACCTTTAAAGGACAAAGGTAAATCCGTTTTGTGTTTCCTCCCAGCTAGACATTTAAATTCTCTAGACTGAATGGATTTGTTATTGTTAAGTTAATGTCTTTTATTCTCAACCTCTTTTACAAAAGAGCTTAGCACCTGAAGAGGTCAGGTATAAGTACCTGAAGAGGAGAGGTTAGGTCATTGTACCTTAAGGTGATACAGTGTAGTGTTATGTCGTATTAAAACGTACTTTAGCCCATGGAATGTAAATTTTTCTTTACGTTTTCCTTTTTCTGTATTTATTTTATTATTTCTCTTTTACACTAAATGATTAAGCTCTATCTGACTTTTAAAGGTTGATAAGTTGATACATCTCAATAGCAGCATATTTGTGACAACTGAAGCATTTAGTGAAATATCACAAAGCCATAAGTTTATGGCTTTGTGAAATTTTTTTCTGGTGATTCTTCCTAAACAGATACTAAAAATATTGTTATAATACTTCACTCTATATAACCATCTCATTACTATAGGTATCTAGGTATACTTATAGGCAATCAATGAAGAGATTATTCCCCCAAGGGAAATCGAGCCTTACCCTTAGAAACCAAGAGAGTTGAGAATGACACACTGTAGTTGCCTGCCTACTTGCATAATCCTGACATGTAACACTTAGTTGTAGTTATCAGTGAATGTGTTAATGATATTTTTCTTTGATTTAAAGTTCTGGTTAACATAATGCTGAAATAACCCTAAGTTCATCCCAGTTTTTGTTTCATGTTATTATGTAGATTTTGGGGGTGCTGATCTCTACATTAATCCTGTGTCTTTAGAAGAAGTTGAAGTTAAGTCAATTATCAAATCAGCATTGGAAATTTTTGATTTGAATACTTTTGGCCCTGTGAATTATCTCAAAATATATGAAAAATATATGCATATATTAACTGGCGATGCAGAAAAATCTTTACATGAATTTATGAGTAAGGACCCATTTCCTCTACTTAAGGTAATTTCCCCTTAAATTGCATTGAATTTAGCATTGAATACTATAGCTATTGATGCATGTACATAAATACTAAATTTGCATTTCTAATATTTAGGATTTTAGCAGAAGAATATATATGTATGAAGAGTTGAAAAATGAAATTTTATTTCTGAGAAAGGAAGCATACCTCAACTTTATTGGAATTGATGCCTCTTCTATCAGTGATATTTTATGGAACATTGTGGATAATCTTAGAACCAAAACTGTTGATTATCACATTTTGAATAATAGAACTCACAATCGAGGGTATGTACATAACTATGCTTTATTAGAACTCTTTAAGATCAGCATGGTCTCTATTATGTTAAATTCAACATGTTGTGATTTTTTGTCTTGGAATCCACTGATGCTCATATTTTGATATCACGATGGGGCAAATGTAGTAGAGACTTGATATTTTGAAATCTACTGGACTAAAAACTTGTTGGTTCACAAGTTCCATTTTTTAAGAACCATTATTTATTTTATTTTTTCCGTTTCATTTTAATGGTTTAGCTCTATTAGTATTTTAAGGCATGATGAGTTGATGCATCTGAAGAGGAATATATTTGTGACACCTGAAGCATTCATTGAGATCCTTGTAGACATTGAAATTTTTGCTGCAAAAAAATAAAAATATGCATCTGAAAAAAGTTAATAAGCAAAAAATATGAAAATAATGTTATGAATACTAAGGACTCATAGGAATTGTAATCAAAATATTTTAATGTGTTATTTCTAATATTCATATAGCTTATGTGCCCCTATGGCTGTCACGTACAAACCAAATCATTATCTATTAACATAGAATGTTATTGCATGCCAAACACAGATCATATTAGCATATATTATTGGCGATTTTGTGCAATGCCTCATTTTCCCCCCATGCTCTCTGTGTTTTTAAGTTATCTCAGAACAGTTGAACCATTGAAAGGTAGATAGTAGACGCATATTGAAACTGGAGTGTCTCCACAACAGAGAGAGTTTCTTTTCCATGCAGCAAATAGGCCAGCAGACAAATCAGTTTGGACTTGGACCTATCATCCAACAAAAGTGACAATAACACATCCACTGGCTATGAAGACAGACATCATCAAGCTCAAATAAAGCCAAGCAGAAGACCTCGCTCCAGGTGCATACCATTAGCCTATGCATAGATATTTCTATTGAGTGATAGGAAAGCATGAGCCATCAGAGAAGCTGATGTTTGCCTTCCTACGATCTGCAGGGCTGAAGTATGAGAATGAGGGTTTTGTCAAAGTATAGGATAGGGTCATGAGATAGGATGGTGTCATGAATACTCTCTTGTACCACCACCATATATTCAAGATGAATGTTGTAAAAATGAGATATAGAGCATGCCGAGCCCTGAGTAATCTTCTCTCTGGATGTAGTTATTATGCCAAGTCAGGGTGTGGAGCTCCAACAACACGTTTCTGCAGCTGTTGTACTTTCACCTCCAACTCCATTATGGCATTGACAAAACTCATGTGCTGCCCTATGCTCATGGAGGTATTGAGTCTGTTGAGGAAAACAATAAGTGTAAAATCTGCTGGAATCATTCGTTTCCCACCAATCGGACGTTAAAGATAATGAAACCTGATATTGTTCTTTACGGCCACATTACACACACCCTGTACATGATTTGAGTTTTTGACTCCATCTGAAACAAACATGGATGCAAGAGAGGTGGAAAAATAGGCTAAATATAGAGACCTGATGTTTGAGCTTTGGCAAATGTACCTGCCTGGACACTTTTTTAAATTGGTAGTGTGCCTCATAGATGTGGTTAGTGAAGTTAAGGAAGTGAAGCCTCTCTAGATACATAACCATCTATCACATCAGAATCTGTGAGACTATGACCTACCACCTGTAAAAGAAGACAACACACAATCTTCAAAGTCAGAGTGGTACACCACTGGCTAAAACTCCATCTCCTACTAAGGCAAATGAGCCACCCTCTGTCGTTTCTCCCACCTATATAATGGCAAATGGAGATGAGCCAAATGCAGATTCTGAGCTACAATTGCATTTTGAGAGCACGTTAACTAGGATGAGGCACCAACCAAGCATAAAAACAGGTGTTATACAATTGCTCTGTGGCAATGGCAGTCCCAGTTAAATGGCATCATAAATATGGTCTCAATGGAAACATCAAGCCTCTGGGAAATCAATTTTGTGGTCAAAATTGCTGGCTTCATCCTTGTTTATCATGCCTTTGGACTCCACCAACTATACATATGGTGCCGACTATGAGTTTAACAGTGTCCAGGGTATATTTTTCAAAGCTCATGCTGGTTTACCTGGGAGAAAAAAGCAGAAAACAGACAAAAACACCTAGAAGCCAAAATCATGTTGGTCAGACAGCAGGTGTCATGAACTCGGTGTGCGATGGAATATCTGTCCTCTGATAAGACACAAGATATAGTACTTATTCAACAGGTTTTTATTAGCGGTACAATGCGTTTCAGTGGTTAAGCCATCATCAGGTACAAAAATAATGCGTCAAGAAAATGGTATATATACCCAATAAGGAGGGGGCGGGGAAGGGAAGTGTTGGGCGAGGGGAGGGAGGTGTTAGGTGGGAAGGAGGAGGTGGGAGGGGGGACACTGGTTGCGAGTCAATGAGTGGTTTAAGGAAAGGAATGGCTAGGAGTGGGGAGTGACATTTGAATAGCTGGTCATTCATAAGGCACTCCTCCCCTTGTTGAACAATTTCAAATCATTCCAGAGTGTCCATTCTCCGGCCTTTTTCTCTCCACATGGAGTATCTCTGGGTGAAACAGGCAGTGGTGTGCTGTGTCCAAGAGGTGTTTGGCCACAGGGGAAGATGGGTCTTTTGCATGGGACAGTTCTTTGGTAGGTTGATTTCATTAAGATGTTCTGCTAGTTGAAAGGAGTTCGTGATACTATATTTTGAGTTGAATGAGGTGAGGTCTCTAAAGATGCTGTTGAGTTTGGCTGCCAATTTGTGGCTCGGTGCCATGATGTTTGAGACCATGGGTATGATAGGAGTTCCCTCTTTGTGAATTTTAGGGAGACCAAATAATCTGGGGGGGGGGGGAAGGAATTCATTTGAATTAGCTTAAATTTCTTCTTTTTGTTAAAAAGTCCCGAACATGATGCTATGGCCTTCCTGATGCTCCTTTGAAAAAGTTGGGTTGGATCCTTAGTGGAGGTAATAAAAGAATTGTTGCTGAGAAAATCTGCACATTTGCTAAATAAGCTTCTTTATCCATGATCCCGGTGCTACTCCCCTTGTCTGCTTTAGTGAGAGCTAAGTCCTCGGTCTCTAATCTCTTGTTAATGGATCTTACACTTCTCCATAGGGGAATATTCACTTTCCTGTCCTTAGAAATGCTGGCCTGCCGGATGTGAGAGGTTATGAGGTCCGCACAAATTTGCTACACGCCGGATTCCCCGTGGCTGAGGTCCACCTCATAGTCTACAGCCAAGTTTTTAATGGCTTGTAAGGATGAAGTAGGAAGAGAATTTTAAACCTGTTTGAAGGAGGGCAGTTTCAGATGGTGAAAAGGACGTATTGGATAGATTCACAACACGATCGTAAAACATATGGTCGCACTTCTGGTCAGGGAGGGGGTTGTTATATTTGAGTGGGTGCTTGTCACTAATTAGTTTCTAAAGTTTTCTCCGAATAACCTCGGGCTTCTTGTATCCCACTTCACACACCCTTTCCTTAACCCAGTCGAAGAAGACGGTCCAATCGGTGTGCTTTTATGTCCAAGTCAGCGACACATTGAGATGGAAGAGGTAGTAAATTGCAAAACTCTTTTTACAATCCAGTGATGTTGGGTAACCTCCTATGCCACTCGAAGGACCGATTTCACCCCACCCTCCAGTCAGGAGTGTACAAGATTTAGTACAGTGATTGTGCAAAGTGGGCAGACGGATAGGAACTTTGCCACCCGTATGACTGAACACTGGAAATGTTGGGAGAAAGAGGACCCATCTTCCCTTGTGGCCAAACACCTCTAGGACACAGCATACCACTGCCTGTTTCACCCAGAGATACTCCATGTGGAGAGAAAAAGGCCGGAGAATGGACACTCTGGAATGATTTGAAATTGTTCAACAAGGGGAGGAGTGCCTTATGAATGACCAGCTATTCAAATGTCACTCCCCACTCCTAGCCATTCCTTTCCCTAAACCACTCATTGACTCACAACCAGTGTCCGCCCCCTCCCACCTCCTCCTTCCCACCTAACACCTCCCTCCCCTCGCCCAACACTTCCCTTCCCCACCCCCTCCTTATTGGGTATATATACCATTTTCTTGATGCATTATTTTTGTACCTGATGATGGCTTAACCACTGAAATGCATTCTACCACTAATAAAAACCTGTTGAATAAGTGCTATATCTTGTCTTATCATGATATCATTCCACTACTTCTCGCCAGACACAGTTACGTTCATCTGTCCTCTGGCTGGACTTTCACTCCAAAGACAGAGTGCATTGATCATACTATCTGAAGAAACCATCACACATTGAATAAAAATGAGCTACTTATTCTCAAACAGACTAGATGGATAGAGTTTGGGCTTTAACAACAACAGAGAAAAGTGTGTCAAAAAGACCAATAATAGGAAAGATCTTCACTTTCTTCCTTCTGCCGTTCCATCTCTTCCAACCATCCACCTGTTGTCAAAATACCATCAACTGTCCCAGAGGTGGAACTGGAAGGTAATCTATGAGACCTCAAAGCTAATCAATGAAGGCACTCCAGCCATAGCCATCTCTAAAGAATTCTGTGACCACCACCTGATTGATATGGATGGTCCCATCTTAGTTACAGAAAGTGATGTGATGGAGGCATTTTCTGGTAAGAAGAACTTCACTGTTCCAGGAATGGATGTAGTGAATTCTGGTGGAACAAGTCGACTTCACCCACGAGCACGTAGCCAGAATCTTCACATCTTCCTGTCCCAATCAGCCAATTCCATCCTGTCTGACTGAAGGGTGCAAGGTATCAATACTAAAAAAACTTTTCCAATCTGAAAAACTACTGCTTATAACCTGCATCTAACATTGTATGAGACATTCACCTTCATTTGAAATGATCTTATCCTCTGACACATCCAACTAAAGGAGGTTAGAATGTACTGGAGAAGGCATTGCAGTTTATTTGGGAGGCCAGTGTACATCTTGGTAGGTACGGTCATATGAGCTTGCTACTTGTGATTTATGGATGAAATTGATTTTAACCTCAAATGAGCAGTTAATAGTCATTCTGAAGTTCAAGAAAGAAAAACCTAAAATTGTGTCTTACAGCCAAAGTGTGTTACTACTGTGGGAGGTGCACTTTGCCAGCCTATGTCTCAGGGAGATGGTCTGCACAGAGTTGGTAACATACCACCATGGCATTTATCAAGAAAATAGTCTTAGTTTCCTTTTATTTTATGTATCACTCCTTCCACTGTTCCGATTAGGAGACATATAACTATCTCTGCATTCCCGAGTGTTATATACAGGAGGTGAGAGTAGTGAAGGAAAGACTCACTGTCATATGCAAGCGGACTTTCATCTCAGGCTTCCAGAGTTCTGGCAAGAGTTATGGCTGGAATAAGGTTCATGCCATGAACATGTTTGTGGTTCTTATTCTGCTAACACCTTCACTCGCATCAATTGAATGTTAATAAGTGGCAAAACCTTGACAGTGGGATGAGGAAGATTATGATCATCCATTGCAGACTTTAACCGATGTCTTTGTTGCCAGAATTTACCCTCCTCAACATCTAGGTGGTAAGAGGACCAATTAGTTAGGGGTGCTTTCATTATAGAGTAGACCTTAGCTTGGCATGCCTGATGTTCTACAGCACAGACCCCCTATTGCTTCAAATGGTATGTGGTGCAAGATAACCTAAGTTGTTAATGCATCCTATAAATTTAACACTATCTACTACCCTAATGCTTCTCATGAAAAAGCACAAGAGTGCTGGCACATTGGCATTCTTAATCAAGGTGGCGAAACGGGCAGTGAAGGCCTCATTTGGACTTGTACCTCACCTTAGATTAAAATGTATATACTTCCATTTTATTGCTGAAGACAGATGTGTCTCTCAAAATGAAGAAAGCAAATCAAAAGGTCCTGCTCCCTATAATGTCAGGGGAAAAAACTCTCCAAAACAGAGGAATTTATCCTTGCCTGCTAAGGTGGTGTATCTATACCTTTGCCTCATTTTTGGGTCAAATGTGACAGACAAGATGCCGAGTGTGCTGAGACCAGCTGGAAACATTTGGTCTCCACCCTTCATCTGCAGCTTTTATGAATAAAACTCATATACAGACCAGTGCAATATAGCTCTCAGTGTACTGTATTTACATCTGAGACACAATTGTGACATCAACAAAAATCCTGTTCTCTCATACAACCCTGGATATATTGAGTCTGTTGTGGATAATAATAAGTGTAACATTTAGTGGAATTATTCATTCCCCACCATCGGACATTTGTCTGCGACAAAGCCTGATATCATTCTCCTCGATAATCTCTCGTATGCCTTGTTTATAATAGTTTTCAGCTCTGATGGAAGTGAACATGGCAGCCAAGGAGATTGAAAAATTGACATAATGTCAAGATTTGCTGTTTGAACTTTGGCAAATGTATGTGAGCTATCCTGTCAATCTAATAGTCCCAGTGGTGGGAATTCTTGATCAAGTCAACTCACGGATGGAGAACATTAAGTGCATCCCAGTGTGCATGGCACAAGCTGATGTTCTTGCAGAGGGCATGTAGAAGGCTATCTGTCTTGAGTTTCTCCACCTGCTTTAAACACATGATCTTACTGCAGGATAACCACCTTTCCAGCAGTGGTGGTGGACCTTGTTACCCAAACTAGGTCGTAATGACGGCAATGAAACCCGATACTCACTGTAACTCGGAAGTGGATGTTACCAAAATTAATCTACTAAATAAAAATAACAACTTTACTTATGGTGGTAAACCACGTTATATATGCACAGAAGAAGAAAAGATGTATTTATTGTACACAATAAGTGATTGAATTTCTTTGCTGAAAGAAGAATTATATATTTATGTGTACATAATAAGTATGCTAGATAAATCATCACCATCATCAGAAGAAAATAAAATATCTTCAGCGATGAGTTCGGCCATTTCATTCTAAAACTTCTAAGCATATCGATGATGCTACTTCACATATGGAAGTATTTTTGTTTCTGCAAAGCATTCTATTTAATGGGGCATGGTATGAAAAGTTCCTCTGGCAAAATTGATGCAAATAATTTATTTATTTTGTAGTGTTTAGAAATAATTTATTCGGTAAAGATGATACTCTGGAATTAGTAATGTGGATGAAATGTAAATGGCTGCTCTTATTTTGGGGCTTAAATGATTGTCTTAAGTCTAACTATAATTCTCAACATAAAAATCACTGGATAAGATAGCAGAAATGTATTCATTGAACGTTAATGACTGATCAAGTTAGAATCTTTTTAATTTGTTTACTTTGATGATTAACCATTTAGAGTACATTTAAAAAAATTGTCAGTTTTTATGGTGAAATGAAATTATTGTACATTTAGTGATACTAATTAGCAAAAGGTTATTGTTACACCAGTGAGAAATTCCTATCAGCCAGATTCTTGTCAGAACATTTAACTCTACTCAATGTCCTAAGGCGATGGGCAAAGGCTGTATGATAAATTTCCAAAGGAGATCAAATGTCAACTCAAAATTATTGTTTTTAAGACATTTTTAAGACCTTCACTTCAAGAACAACTGCTGAAATTGAAACCTTGACAGCTTTACTACTGATGAAGTACAAATAAGAATTTCCTTTGAAATGAAATAGATTTTAAAAAATAGGGTTATGTTACAGAAGATTGCCAATCAAAGAATATGGCAAAACAATGAAAATCCAGCATAACCGCAGTAGTCTAGGGATAGTGAGCAATGTTTTTAAATTGATAAATTCACCTGTTTACTGTTGGCTTTAACCCCAAAGCTTCTGCTTCTTCAGCTTTTACTCCTTAAGCATGGAAAATCTGATTCTGATATCAGATTTAAACCTTGTATTTAGTCCAGAATATACTCTCGATTCTTACGTAGCACCTAGTTTGTGATAGATTTATTAAGTTCTTCCCCTCTAATTTTGCCAATTACATTTTTTTCATTAGGATTTGCAATGAATTTGATATAATGGCTGATCGAGCTAGTGAAATGCCTGACAACACTCAAGAGCTTGTAGAGCTGACAAAGTATCTGGCTGATTCACGTGAGGTCACCATGTTCAATTTAAGAGAAAAAATAAGAACTGCTGCAGAAAACGTTTTGTTCCTCATGACTCATGCACTACTGCCAGGTAATTATGTATTACCTTATTGCATATGTTATATATAGAGTGCGGAAAAAAAGTCCTCAATATTGCAAAAAAAGTCACCTAAAAAGCCACCAATATGTTTGAAAAAAGTCTCTCAAAAGTCTGAGTTATTTCCGTGAGAAAGTTGCTGAATTTAACTGAATTGTTGGAGAAAAGAGCCTAGAGATGCTAGTACAGGCATTAGGGGATTTTACTTGGTAAAATTAGATGTAGTTCTGTAAATTGATTTGTCCTATGCTTTTTGGGTCGCTGAATCCGAATTTCTAACTTACCACCAAAAAATCCCCCCGCAACCCCCCCAAATTTTGAAAATAACACTAAAAAAATCGCTGTTCTAGTTTTTAAATCGTTTAGTTTTAATTTTGGGAAAAAATAATCAGATAATTGGAATGTAGACAATATAAGCAACAAAAAAGGTATTCTAACATTTTGATGTAGGACGAACAGGGTCCTTTTCAGGGTTTCAGGGTGCCAGCGCGCCCTGAAACATGCGCCTCGGCGTCGCGGGGCTGTATGCTCCAAGTTATGCAACCCCGCTTAACCACTCACGTTGTTTATATTCGCTCTCCCGTCTCCCCATGGTTCATTTTCTTCTAAACTAACCCTCCCATCTCATTGTTCCTCTATTTCAATATCTGGAAGTCCCCAGCACCCTACCTCTTACTAAAAAGGCATTAGATGACAAAGAGGGAGGATGTACACTCGATTGTAAAACCTTGGAAAAGGCGTTTTTTCAGTCAAATTTAAAGGGGAAAATTTTATAATATACAATACAAAACAAGTTTTTACATAGGATCAATAATGTTATAAGGCAGTTGAAACATGATTTAATAGTTCAAAACTTAGTTTTCGGCTCAAGAAAAACCGAAAATGAGAAAAAAGTACTTATTTGTTGTCCATTGTACAGGTCGGGGCCCCTATTTTCGGGGAAGCTGAGGACCTTTTTCTCTTGTTTTTCGCGATAATTTTAAAATCTTCTTCTCCACTTGATCGCAGCCGAGGGTCCAGGTTCATCTACGTCATGTTTGCCTCGCTACAATGTAGGCTCATTTAATGATCATCTGCACACAATGTGACGCGTTCACCTCGTCGGAAATTCTAGATGATCTTTCATATAATTGTATCATTTTTCCACTGATCTAAAAAAAAGCGGAGTGCTAGCATACAGTGTAGCGCTGTCAGCTTGTCAGCAGACCATCCGGGTTCAAATAAGCTGGTTCATTATTAGATCAATGCATTCTTTCAGATCAATCTATCCCTTTGTGAAGTCTTTGGACACCCTCAGCAAAAAAAACTCGAAGTGCGAGGTGGCCCAGGGAAAGGAGCAATATGTGAATTTGACATGCAAATGGATAAGTACGGGGTTAGCTCTACCCTCACCTATCCAAACCAACCTTCAGGTTGAAGCACTGAGTGAGTATGATTATTTCATGAATGGTGGAGCAATAGAAAGAATTCATTGCAGTTTCCAGAGCTATTATTAAAATTTCGTATTAACAATTGTTAGGAGCTTACATTTTACAGTACATCTCTACTCCGTGTAGTACCGCATGAAAAACACAGATGCATCCAACACACAGTTGAACAATGTGATCACAACAGCCAAATATTAACTTAGGCATGTGGTTTGAATAAAAAGGTCCATAAAAGTCTCTTTTAATCAGAAAAGTCCCGCCACGCCAAAAAAGTCCCAAAAAGTCTCTAAGAAAGTTATTAAAAACTGTTTTATTTGAGGAGATTGGTGAAGATTTGTATTTAAAACCACAAAAGTCCCACTTTTACAAAAAGTCAAAACACTTTTTTTCCGCGCTCTAGTTATATGCATTTTAATTGATTATACTGTAATGTCAGTTTTTCATGGTTTGCTTTTAATAGAAAGATCTCTCGTGTATCAGCATAGTTTAACGCTAGAAGTGCCAGAGCAGTCAGTTACAGTATTTTTATATACAGTATACAGTATAAAGTATTTTTGAATTTCAAATAGTCACCGTTTTTTCAGAATGAATAAAAATTGTTAATATTTCTTGACTTATTGAATTTTCGTAAAGCACCTAAAAGCACCAGAAGTCATTTTGACCGGTTTTTATAAATTTGCATCTAATAATTTTCTTCCTTTCAAATAAGATTTTTTCTGGCATAACAGGTAGTAGTCACATGAGCAAATCAAATTTGCAGAGATTTTTATTTTTTTATTATTATGCAGTTAAAGCACAGGAGTATTTTATAGACTTTCTTAGAATTGTTTGAAGAGATACGTCAAAAACCTTTAGGATACATATACACAGTTCTGCTTTATCCCAGAGGATGTGATGCTTTACACCACCTTCATCGGCCCTTTTTTATCGCTACCTGGTCAGTCCAGCTCTGATTGTGCTTTGGGTAAGAGCAGTTCCCTGATGTTCTTAAGCTAAAAGACATGTCCCATTGATGTGATCTTACTTCGGAAGAAGTTCAAAATATTTTGAAAGAAAATCTGGGACCATCACCAAAAGCCACACGCAGGGTATCTTAAGATTATTTATCTTCACATGACATTTAATTATCAATAAATGAATGCTCCAGTATATCAAAATATGCACTGAAGTGGAAGCAGTGCGCTTGGGAGAGGGAAACTGGACCACAACTGTTGAAGAAACTGAAGCTATTATTGCCCTAATGTATCAGGGTGTCTACCAGTCGGGAAAAGTTGGGAATCCGGGAAAAAGTCGGGAATTTGTTAACGTCGGGAAAAAATCTGGAAAAGGTCGGGAATTCGCTCAAAAAAAATCAAAAATGGTTGATTGAAAATCGTCAGGATAAAAATTGGAACGGTAGACATAGCATTACGAAATGAGATATTGTTTCCATTTTTCTTTATTTGTCATTATCAAAGAGGTGTTATTTTAAACCTCCCGGGTCAATTTATTTGTGAGTTTGTGACTTTCGTCGTTCAATTGCACTAGACATGGGGACCGTTTCCTGCATGCCGCTGCATGACAAATCAGCTTGGCAGGATGCAGGTTGAAGATCGTATACTTCCCTCCTGCCCATGAATGCTATTTCAAAATAATGACCTTGACCGTTGTTATTACAACGCTCCCAAAGATTCAGGCGATCCATAGATCATACTCTAGTACGATTGTGACATTTTGCGTTTTGCCATGCCTCTGAGGGTGTAACTTGATTAACCCCTCCAGCGTGTGCGACGCAGCAGTTGCATCTGCTAAATTCCATGCCTCTAGCGTTACTTTAATCGGAGGTATTTAATTTGCTCAGGGTGCTTTTTTTCTGGGCAGTGTCGACCATTTGTGCAGACGTTAGCCTAATTATTTTTAACACAATAGTTGCTCTTAAAAAAAAATTTTTCAAAATTACAGTCAATACAAAAAAGTTTTCTCTTCATTATTATAAATGGATACTTACATTTTTCCGAGTCATTTATTTTTTTTTGCACTCCATATCCGGCATTCAGTAGTGGACCTGAGTGTGGTATTTCTCGAAACGGGTCTAAGCAGAGTGACGGGGCCCCTCGGCAGTTTTTACACCTGTATCTTGTATCTTTCCGTTTTTCGTACACACCACGCACTTTCTTCTTCCAACCTTCAATGATTCTGTTCTTGGGTTTTCTTCAATAAAATGCTGGCCTGTCAAGCGTGTACATTCCGTATCCATATCTGAGGGCCGCCCTTTGCGTTTCTCAATGTTCTGTCCATGATACTTGACTATGATATTATTGACTAACTCTACTCGGAGCAAGAGATGATCTTTTTTGTTACCAGCCTTGCAGTATAGAATGTCAGAATTTAAGACGGCTATAATTACGAAATGGTTGAATAATTTCTTGTACCACACTTTTGTCCTTTTCCTTTCTAGCAAGAATGATTCTAAAAGTTGGTCTTTCAAGTCTACGCCTCCCATATATTTATTGTAATCTATTACACACGCAGGTTTGTTCACACATTCTAACCCACCCTTCCGACTAACGGGATGCATTTGGTCTGAATGTTTAGTAGTTAGGATTGTCACATCGTGCTTATCCTTCCATTTCAATGCAACTAATTTCCCACACTTTGCGCTAACCACTTCTCCTTTCTTTAGCTTCCTTTTAAAATTTGCTGGTATGTCTTTGCGTGTGATTTTCACCGTTCCTACAGCATCTGTTGTCCTCTGAACTAATCTCAAAAACAGATCAGGACTACTGTAGTAATTGTCCATATAAATACATCTGCCCGAGTCTAAAAGTTTCTCGCATAGACTTAGAACAACATTTGTTGAAAAAAAGGTCTTTGTCATTTGTAATTTCACAACCTAACTTGGTCCCTGAGCCACTGTAAATAATAAAATTCCATAAATACCCTATGGAGTCACAAAGTTCGAACATTTTTATCCCAAACCGAGAAACTTTCATGGGAATATATTGTTTCCAAGAAAGTCTACCTTTCCACAATAACAGTGATTCATCAACACTGACTTCCTTTCCCGGCACATACACTTTTTGGAATTTATTTTTCAAATATTCACTAATTGGTAAAATTTTATACAGTTATGGATCCCTTTTTACTAATTCCTCATTGGTGTTATCCACAAAATGGAGAAATTTATTCAGTAATGAAAACCTTTCCTCACTCATTACATTAGGAAAAAATGGAGTTTCTAATATATGTTTTCTACTAAATACATTCTGAGGCTTGGTTTCTGAATTATTCCCATCCACATAACCAAACCTAGGAATACTCTTATTTCTCTCGGAGTTGTAGGAACCCATTTTTAAAAGCGCGATTTTATTTGGGCCAAGATTTTTTCTTTCTCACGGGCAAGAAACTGTTCTGCATAGCGGTTTGTTTCAGTCACTATTATTGCAATTAGATCATCGTCGAAAAATAACTCAAAATAATCCAAGGGATTAGCAGCACACTGAACAGACACTATTTGTTTCCCAAGCAAAACACACGCAAAAGGCACAGGAGGATTAGCACTGTCGATCTCTTCCCAATTATTATCTAGGATATTCACAGACAATTGAGGAGGTTCTTCCTCCTCAGAACTAGAATCCAGAGAGTAGCCAATCGAATCCTCAGAAATTGTATCTGAACATTCTGCACTCTCATCTTCCAGAACGTCAAGCACTTGCTCATCGGACAACTCACGCGAGCTAGAAGCCATGGTCAACTAAAGAGGGGTCAGCGACGGGACGGTCCCAATGGAGAAAAAAAAAAACTAAGCCCCGGATTCAACCATAGGCGTCAGGGTAACTCGACCCTTATCTAAAAACATCGTAAATAAGATACCGGAGCTGACAGGTCTTCGAAGTTCCTAGAAGCATTGGGTGACCATGCCTGGAAGGACCGTGGCTTAGTAATTATTACCACGATGAAAGAGAAAGGAAATGTTGACACAGAAAAACAGATAATAAGGAACCACAGACGAAAGCATTCAGAATCAGGACGCCCGTATCATCTCTCTGGAAGCTCATAAAGGAGATCGTGAGAGAGAAAAAATATGTTCCTAAGCAGACACCAGATGCTGGGCTGCGAGAGAGCCTTCCCTTTCCCAGGCATGAGTTGAAAAAAAATTTTTTTAAGCATAAACATTAACACAGATACGAAGGAGGACCAGGACAAAGGCAGGAGGCATTGGACCACATATATACGCACTGAAAAAAACATATATTTGAGCGTGAGCGATAAGAATTCCCAATGAAAATCCTGGACACAAGCGGTGCGCCACACATGCTTGAGACATGGATTCTAGCGGATGCAGAAAGTGCGCCGCACACGCTGAGGGATTAAATGCCTCCATTTACAGTCATGCTTGAGGGGTTAAATTCCACTAGAAATATTATATTTAAACCATCGCGTCCTAAGTTTCTATGCTGCGCATCATCATAATCGGGTGGGATTAATTAACTTTACTGTGGAATTGGAATGTTTTCTTTCTCTCTTCCATTCAGTAAAGCTTACAGTTTGCCATTTTGTTATTGGCATTTCCCATTGAATTGTGTTGCTTTTATACGCAAGCATAACGTCTTCGTGAAAGAACAGAGATCAGCCCCTGGAAAGTAAAAACATTATACAGTAGAAACTCGAAAATACGAACTTCGAAATTACGAAATTTTGATTTTACGAAGCAAAATCTTCGGTCCCGACCAAAAGGGTATCTAAGTGTATATAACAGTACGCGATATTATGAAATAACGAAGTTTTAAAATTACGAACCTCGGATCTTGGTCCCGAGGTGAAAAAGTTACTCGTTTATACGAATAGTGATGGATCACAGTAACGTTTTCCGGCGCTCCTTGTTAGAGTTAAACATCTAATTAATCATCGTCGCCGAATACATTATGCACTGATTGTATTACCTGAACGATATCTCGTTTTTCAATGCTACAATAGTAAAGATGTTGTTTCGCTGGGGCATCCCGTGGCCGCGTGCGGCGTCCGGGTCCAGCAGCCGGAAGTCACTGCCTTACTCATCCAATCTATATCAAATGGGTTCGGTTTCACTGATATGTCTGGGCCGTCGTGTTCGACGGCTGATGCCCGACATCTGCGTCTCGACTGTTTTGAGAGCCGTCGAGACGCGGATGCCTAGTCGGGCAGTCCCAATTTTCGGTGATTTTTCTGCTCACCTTTCTCCGCATTTTATATTACGCATCCTTTCCAGCTCTTTTTTGTAATACTACTTGCAACATTGGTCGTCCTTTTCTTCGTCTTCCAACAAAACTATATCGTCACCATCCATTTAAGCGTAAAATCAACTCACTCTCAGGAAACACAAACCGATAATAAATTTGTAATTAAACTAAATACGCATTCTCCCAATCGCCCAGCCTCGGAAACAGGATGTAGATGCCTGAATGAAACCACCCAGCCGCGTCATCCAGCCGCGATGTCCAGACGCAGCGGTTGGACGTGGCTGCTGGACGCCCCAGTGAAACCAGACCTTCAGGACGACTTTGAATCGTAGGCATCGTAGCTCATAAAATATGAAACCAATCTGACATAAAATGCATTCGGCTTTGTAACCACGAGTCCACAGAGTTGCCAACGAGTAAAGAAAACATAAATTTGTAATTAAATTAAATACACATTCTCCCACATCGCCCAGCCGTGGAAACAGTATGTAGACGCCTGAATGAAACTACCCGGCCGCGTCGTCTAGCCGCGATGTCCAAACGCGACAGTTGGAGGTGGCCGCTGGACGCCCCAGTGAAACCAGACCTTCAGGACGACTTTGAATCGTAGGCATCGTAGCTCATAAAATATGGAACCAATCGGACAAAAAATCCATTTTGCTTTGTTACCACGAGTCCACAGAGTTGCCAACGAGTGAAAAAATGTAAAGTAGTCGTGTACGGATATACTCGCAGGCGAGAGACTAATTGCTACAACCAGCATTTTCCTCTCATGATCCATGGCATTTTTTGTTACCAGTTTTCCCAAACATAAATCCATGATGAATATTTCTGGTATAGAAATCGTTTGCTGCGGGTTTGCAATAACTATGACATGTATCGGAGATGGTGCTGTTGTTCGAGCGGTAGATTCAGTCGTGAATATAACCCAAGGAAGCTTATTTTCTCACTATTTCAGACTGATTACACTCAACCTTGCTCGACGGCATAATTATTCCGGCTGGCAATAGTTATCATCGAAGGACTCGTGTTTAATTTACCGTCCTCATTGAGCATTTTGATGTAGCCATTGAGCAAGGCTCTTCATACGCATTTCCCTTCCCTTCTTCCACCGCCAACAGCAAAGAAAATCAGAGAAAGTATGAGTTCGCATGGTTCATAGGGCCACTTAGTTTAACGCACGTTATTTCTAAAGGAAGACTAGTTCTGGGCGCATGCAAAATCAATGGGAAAAAATGCTCAAGCACCCATATATATATGTATTTATATCGGAAAATGGTGTACCCTCCTCCACTTTCACTCCAACATAGCGATCGAAGAAATATCCTAAAAGAGAGATCAGTTGCGTTCCTGCAGATCGATAAAGAAACTTTTAAGTGTTTTGTAGTTCCCTTCAAGTGACCCTCCGTGTCCCCCCTTTCCACTCTATGAGTGGGCACAAGCCATCCCCCTCATCCCCAAGCCCCCCGTGCCCGCCCTCCGGGATATCAGGCCCCTTCGAGTGCCCCTCCATCCCACCCCCTCAACGCTAGGCTAGCATGAGATGCCCCACGCTAATTTTGCAGGCCCCCATACCAGCTCTTGGGCCCTCTAAGAAGTTCTCTCCCCAATCTCAAGGAATCTGTGCACGCCGATGGGTCTAACTCAGCGTAAATATTGTTTTGCGGGCATATCTTGATTCATGGTAAAAGCTCCACTCGGCAGAGTCATGTCTTCCCTCTCCGCCGGTGCAGCAAATTGAGGTAAGGGAGGAGGAAGATAAGATGCAACTATGATTCATTCGAGGTTTATTCTTCGCGCGCAGCCCTTGGCCTTGAATCCCAGGTGGATCACCCTCACAACAGACGTAAGATACTACGAGACCATGGGCCTCGCAGCTGTTTTTGTGAGCGGGCGAATGGAGTAACCCCCACCCAAAGCGAGGGGGAAAGGAGGGAACGAAGGCAGCTTCCAGCTTGATGCGTGGCCTGACCTGGAGCTGCAATGCTTGGACGCAAGTCTCCTTGCTTGATCGTAAGCAAAGGAAAAACGATTAGCAAAAATATCCCACATTTCAATTCAATAGCGAATGTTTAAAAGAATTCTGAGATATAATGAACGAAGAACAGGCAGGCAGACCTAATCTGAATAGAACCACAACTGAAGCTTTCGTGTAGTAGAGTGAAAAACAAAAATTATTGATTTGTAATGTTAGCATGGTAGGTAGCCGATGAAGTGTAAAAGGAACTATCTCACCTTCGTTCTCCGTTGAAGTGCGTGGCTTGTACACTTTACTTCTGAAAGGAGGTACACAGCTGGACTCTTCTATAAGCTCTTCTTTCAGCTCTATCATCTCCGAAATAACCACGCACAAATAAGCTGAATCCAAGGGAGAAAAACGATTGTTATTTCGGGAAATTAATGGGCTTATCATTATTTGTACAAAATACATAACGTGTAACCATCGCATAGCATCCGCGAGAGAATCTTATTTTCACTGTCTTAGCTTAACGTCGGTAGATACATATATTATGCCTGACGCGGAGAAAGGACCATCTTCTAACGAAATTTTATTCCTATTTCAATATTGGGTGCCAATGATCGTGCAAGTCGCACACTTCCTTATTGTATGTATCAATCAGTATTACTGATGATTAAACATCGCTCACGCTTAGGTTAAAGAGTTCTCCAGTTAGGAAATAATATAGAAAAATGTGCTATGAAGCTACATAGGCTTATTCCAAACTGCACAAACAATTTTGCAAAGACGCTTCAATGCCTGATCATTCATTGGAAAAAAAGAACGGCAAGTTAGTTGTCGCGATCTATATTTCCACGGGGCTTAGATGGGAGTTTAAATCTTCCGAGTTTCGGGATTTCCGCCGTGAAAAGATGGAACGATGTGGTGGGAATCCCGAAAATGGGAAGAATCAACCTCCGACAAATTAGTTGCGATAAACTGTTTGCACCTTTTGGGCATGAACACACATTTAAGTATACTTTTATGAATTATAACTTCGTAAATCATGCAAGTATGTCTCGAGAGTTCATCGTAATTTAAGGAAACGAAAAAGAGCTTCGTCGTGATGTTTTTGAAAGATACTCGTTGATACGAAATTTGATATTACGAAGTGCCGATTTTTACAGTCCCGTCGACTTCGTAATTTCAAGTTTCTACTGTATTACCATTTGGTGTTTTCCTGGCGGATTAGATGAGTGAAAGTTTCTCGGGCCTTCCACCGGGTCAAAGGCTCCATCTCTGCCAACGTTTCCGAAAACGAGTCGTTTCCCGAAACGTAGGCAGAGAAATGGAGCCTTTGACCCGGTGGAAGACCCGAGAAACTTTCACTCATTATATTACGTTGTCGCCGACGATGCCATACGTGCCTCCGCCGACGAATATGTCGTTGGCTCCTGGATGATATACTGGACAACTTGCCATTTGCCAGCTAGTGCGGTGGAATGTCTTTGTTATTCATCTGATGGCGAGCTCGCTAGCTCGAAAGCCGCCGGAAAGTGTAGTTCATCTGTTGGCGAGTTTGCAACAAAATCGTTCGTTTTTACTGGAGAACTCTGCATTCGCCAGCTGGAGTTGAGTTGGTCTTCGAGTTGGTGTGTGCTCTAGAGGTACCTTTGGTTGGACTGGCGACGGACATCATTTCATTCAAAGGCTCCCTTCACACGGAACGGCACGAACCCGACCGCCGTGTATGGCGCACAGTGGTGCAGGATCCCTAATACTTGGTATTTATGAATCTAGAAAAACTTTCTATATTGGGTTTTTGTTTGTCGGTACACGTTGGATGCACCGACTGATGAATTCAAAACCATCTTAAGTAAGTACATATCGCTGTTGCTACTCCTCTAGTAGATAAGATAAAATTTTGCACTGGTAACAAGTGCATCATTCGAAAAGGAGCAGGCACAGCTTCACCTTCAATTCTCTCTAATATAACGTGTATTGCCTCGATTCTTGTTCTGAAAAATAGGTTTTGAAACTGAAAGTGAGTGCTATTTAACTTTTTATTAATATATTGCAAATATAATTTGCAAAATTATTTTTTCGCATAATTTTGTTCAAAAGTAAAGAATTTTTTTTTGAAAATTCACTTTTATATTTTTGAAAAATAATTAATTTGTGAAAATATTAGCATCAAATTTGTGTTCAGAGAATGCGAAAACCTTTGTGCTATAATTTTTAGTGAAACGAGAATTTTAAGTTTGTGTAAATCCAAGTACTTAATAAAAATATTGCTAATACTTTTGTGAAAAAAGTAATTAGCGAAAATATGAACATCAAATTAGCATTCAGCGACTGAGGAACCGTATATTTGTTCTCATTAAACGTGATGTTTAAAATAAGAGTTAATTTAAGAAAAAAAATTGCAAAACGTTTAGCAAAAAGATTAGTTTACAAAAGTTTTGAATCTAAATTCATATTTTAGCGACCTCGAAATCTTATATAGACCAAATATCATATAAATTGAACATTTTTAAATCCAAAATACCAATTATTAGGGATCCTGCACCGCTGTGTGGCGTGCCATCGTGCATTCTTCAAAAACAGCCGTGAATGTCCCTGTACAGTCCATTTCGAGTATACGGCATTTTAATTTCTAGAAGTTTAATCATGAATGAAGTAAATAAGGTGCTGTGCTTGTACTTTTAATAATGAGGATATAATAAGATGGCCAATTCCAAGTGAAAAATTGGATGGGACTGGGCATTGAACTATTGACCGTCACGATGACACATTAAGAAGTTATCCATTTTGGTCTGGAATTTTAAAATATTTGTCTTGAAAAGTCTTGAATTTCATTTTCATATATTAGTAGACACCATGTGTATGCATGATGAGCATATGGTTGTGGTTTCGTTAGATTATGATATGCTATGGTCTAGTGACTGGGGGCTGTGTTTTTCCCTCATACGATGCCTTGAAACATTTCCGCTAGCACATGCAGTGCCTACATTTTGATGATCGGAGTACAAGATCTGACAAGGAGACATCACGAGACTGATGTTCGGGATCCAAATAACGAAACTATTTTCTGCAACTATAGAGGGTATGCGGGAATTTTCACCTTATTTGCTGGATTTTCAATCAACCCCTTTGGGAAAACTAGGAAGCAAAATTTGGGATTCTCTTTTTGCCCGAAAAGAGGCTTCACGTGCTGACAGGCCTAAAATGTTTAGTTTTTAATGCACAAGCGTACTTCCGTGAATAGCATAGACTTCAACTCGTCATGTGACTTTCTCAAGGCTGTAAACAATTAACGGATAATTACTTTTTAATACACAGCAAAATATGCACACAAAATTTCACAGGAACCTCGCTGGAATGATGACTTTTTAACTCAATTTTTCGGTCAATAGTGAACTTCACATTGGCAGAAAAGAGATAGTAACTGTTGTCGAAGTTAATTGGAAAATATTTGCAATGAGATGAGAATGAGGTTTCAAAATAGCAGTTATTTGTTAAAAGAAAAATGAGAAATTTCATCCCGAGAGGATGGTATTAAAATTCATTCATTGATCCACCATCAGCTAGCTATCTTCCCCTGCATTCAGCGACATGATCGAATGGAATGTACGTATGGTAGAAACTGACTAGGAGAGGCTCATAACTCGGTCACGAAATGAGAAGATTTTTTCCGTGCCACAAAATCAAAATAAATAAATACTAGTTGTGACTTTTTTCTCCATATGTGAGAGATGCACGAGAAAAAAATAAAGCCGAATGTCACGCGGGTTGCCTACATTCGCCATATTCCCGTGAAACTATGATAGCGTACCTAGCTGTTAAAAATGAGGGCTAGTGTACTGAGGGCTAGTGTAGCTCTGATACTACCCTTATGTGTGAGCTAATGGTCATTAATAATAAGTTGAATAACTTCATCAGGGAAGATGCTTATGCGACCAAGTAATTTGAAATGTGTTTGGCAAGAAAATGGAACCTCGGTACTACAGAAATATTCGTATTTAGCTGATTCATTTGAGTGATTCCTGTTGCTTTTTATGATTTCTCTTTTGCATTTCTCTCTTGTCTATGTAGGCGAAGATGTGCAATTGAACTCAAGAGTGTTTTTGTGGCCGAAAGACATGGAATCTGTGTTTGAATTAAGTGAGACAAGACTTTCCCATAGAAGAGACTTAGCAGAGAAAAACCTTAGAGAGAAAACAATGGAATTTGAAGAGAGGTCAGTATGCAAAAAAGTTCAGCTTAATTATGATAAAATATCTACTCTCAGTATTTCATGTTGTTTAATTTTTCACTCAATTTTTGGAAAATGGCTGGTAAATTTGGTCTCATATTTACCTGGGTGAAGTTTGGGAAGGGCATCAGCTTCTATCTCCAAATGTAGTGGAGAATGACTACAATAGGCCCACTGTAATTTCTACCTGACTATAGCCAACATCCTTAGGGCAAAGCAAATGTTGACCAGTCAGTGTAGGTGATCCAGTGGTGAATTACATCCTCTACTTACATGAAGCTGTTGCCATAAAACAAATGAGATCTTGCACCCAACTGATATTATAACATGGCATGTACAGTGGAGCCCCTTTATCTGTGGATGGATACATGCTAAGAACTTGCATGGTAATATGAAACTTCTGATAAGGGCAATCACTATGTGGGTGTAGTTTTGATGAGCACGGGAAGAAACATCCTGTATTTTATATACAGTCCACATAGCTCCTTCTTCCCTCCCCCTTCACTTCACTACTACAATTCACCTCCCCGCCAATTTCCATACTCTTGCTGTCTTTGCATGTATGTATGTATGTCTAGAAGTTGATGATATGATTTGCTTGCATAATGCTAGATAGTATTTTTTATATATCAGTAGCACTGGTAAATTACATTAAATACTTTTTGTTCTCAGGCTGTTACTTCACCAAAAAGATTTGGAAGTTATCAGGAAAAAAGATCCACCTATTTTAACAATGGAAGAAATGAAGGAAAATGCTGAGTTTGTTCTAGATTTGTCCAGTACATTGAAAGGAGACAAAAAAGAAGCAGATGTAAGAATGAACTTTGTTTTCTTGTGGCTCATTTAATTTTTTTTATGAAATAATATAATCCTAGGAAGCATGTAATGAATGGCATGCATCAGTATGCATAGGCGTATGTACAGGTGAACTCCGCTTTATGAACGACATTATTCATTGATAACAGTTGCTCGTAGGGCAAGAGTTAATGAAGTGAAGTAAAATTGTGCATTACAATCTATATAATAAATGAAGTGACGTTCCAATGCTAAAATTTCTGTGTAAAAATCTTTCAAAAAGGGATTTTTTAAAATGCTTAGAGTCGTTTCCATTATTAACAGAAAAAGGGCTTTGCAAAAGAAGAAAGCAAAAGTATAAAGACCTTCATTCTTGCATTGAGGATGATGCATTCTCTGCCACCGAGGTCATTTTCCTGGCAAAGAAGACATCGAGCTTCAACTGTTTCCTTGGCTCTCTTTTCTTGTTCCGATAAATATCCCGGTAGTATGAATGAGCATTCATTAAGCCTAAAAAAACTTTTAACACTTCTTCCAAAATTAGGATCTTCTGATTCAAAAATTGCTATTGCTGTTTCAATGTGCGTAAGAGCTTCATGAAGGCCTTGGATGCTTGAACAGCAATTAGGAGTGGCAGTTTCGACAGTGTCATCATCATCTTGATTCTAGAATGACTACTTTTCAAATTCGTTCTGTTGCAATTTCTTCTCTGTCACCATTAAGCAACTCGCTGACGTCCTCATTGGTACTTTAAAATTTGACTGGTTACCAATGTCCACAATCTCATCACATTCACTTTGCACAATATCATCCAGGTTTTTTCTTTAATTTTTTTGGGGACCCTCAGTGTTCAATTCTTGGACCCTTATTATTTTTTGTTTTTATTAATAAGCTGCCCATCATCAAACTGGGAACAAACCCGTCATGAATACAGATGACATATCTTGCCTCGTGAACTCCCACTCTAGGATAGAACTAAATTATGATGTCAGATCCTCAGTTAAAAGATGTAAAGATGGTGTTCTTCTAATAATCTATCAATAAACAAAAAGAAAACAACATATCGGGAATTTCATGTGAATAAGTTCCCTCCACTGCTAAGTACTCTAATAAATTAGAAGACTCACACATTGCAAGGGCACTGGCCACTAAGTTTCTTGGACTCTGGGTAAGTGAAGATTTGAGCTGGAAATAGAACATTGATGAAATACTTAAAAAGATATCTTCTGGAGTGTTCATGCTTTGTTGTCTTCACATTTTAGTCAGTCATAATATTCTAAAAATCATATATTGCCAAGCACAAAGTTACTTGTCCTATGGTGTCATGGAGAGGTATGGCAAGATGACGCCGAGCAGTTGTAGTCTGATATATAGCTCATGTGAAAATGCGATTGATGTTACAGCAATGTTTATTTACTGTGTTTTCTATCCTCGTACCTTCCATTCTAAATGTACAGGTCTCAATGATATTTCGCTTTAAGCCTTATTTGAGTATAGTGAAATATTGTGGAAGTGTTTCGTTTGCCAAGCCTTGCGTTCCAAAATTTTGGATATGGCGGCAGCCATCGAGTTCCTTTCACCAATAATATCAATCCTGATCCTGTCTTCAAAGAAGGTGAACAGCACACTACCTGGCTTATGAAGAACTCCCCTGTGGCTGTTGCATACGAATGACCAGTGATACATAATTCAGCGCGTAAAAATGAATCCTGACAACTAATATCTACGATTGTCGAGGAGAACAATATCAGGCTTCATCGCCTCCAACTGAATGGTGGTGGGGAAGGAATAATTCCACCAGATCTTACACTTATCATTCTCCACCACTGACTCGATATCTCCAGGGGCGTAAGGCAGCATCGGATTCGCATCAGGGCCGTACTGGTGTCCTAGGTGGTAATGCAACACCTGCAGAGCTGAGTCGGGCCAGTTTATGTATGCGTTCTTTGTATAAAAGCTGCAACCGGAGAGTAGATGACCTAAAGTCGACCTGGCACACTCCTCATCTCTTGATTGTCACGTTGGCTCTGATGATGAGGCGATGGTACACAAGGGTGTTGAAGACAACATCTTGACACGTGAGCACGAATCTCTTGGTTTTGAACTTCAGACCTGTAGAGTGCAGGAATACAAACGTGAGCTCCTTCGATAGCCTATGTATTTCCAAGTTTTGGTAGAAACTTCCAAGTATGGGCTTCACGGTGTGCTTGCGGAGCAGTGTATTTTGCTCCCCTTTCTTTATTTCGGGCTTTAACATGTCCGCCTTTAGCTACAAGATTGATGGTTCACACGCTTCTCCACTGGAAGTAAGGTCCAAGTCTAAACTGATACCGTCTGCTGCCCTCTTCGCTACCTGGAATAGGAATGCCCCTTCTCGTGTTCCTTCACAAGCAGCATCAGTGTGTCCGTGCTGTGGAACATTCGGCATGCAGTATTGAGGACTACTACTGTCATGAATGCACTCCAGGCTTATTAGCCCTCTACCACCTATCTTTCTCGGGAGATACAATCTAGGAACGGAAGACTTTGGATGAAGAATACGATAGATGCTTGTCATTTTCCTCGTTCCCCTGACAAGGTTTTGTAGCTCATTAACATTCCATTTGATGCAACTGAATGTGTAGAGTAGCATCGGACCATGAACAAGTTGGTCACGAGGACCTTTTTCATGCCTGACAGGTCAGAGCTCCAGGTTTGCCTGACAGTCTTCCTGTTTTTGGCTGTAAGTCTTTCCTTCACTGCTCTCACCTCCTGTATTTGGAGCTGGGAACACCGAGATATTCATACACCTCGTCATCATCAAGGTGACAAATGGCATTTCTGTCAATGACCTGCAAGTCTTCCTTGTTATCCAAAATCCTTCCTTTCACCAGATGAATGGTTGCCAACTTGTCCAACCTGAACTCCTACCCTATATCCTCTCTGTGTCTCCATATGGTGTCCAATGCCAAGCGCAGGTCTTTCATCCTTGAAGCATAAAGCTTCAGGTCATCCATGTAGAATAGATTTCCTTTCGCCAGGTGGATGGTCATGCATTTGTCCAATCTGAACTCTATCCCAATATCCTCACTATATGTGCGTATGGCATCCAACGCCAAGTGCAGATCTTTTGTGCTTGAAGCTTAATGCTTCAGGTCATCCATGTAGAACAGATGGGTGACCTTAGCTTCCTTTTTGATGGGATGCCACACATATACCCTACCTCATCTCAACTGAATAGACAGTGGGAGGAGAGATAAATAGAACAGGAGGGGACTAAGGCTATCGCCTTGAAAAATGCCATGCTGTTGCGTTACCAAATCTGAGTAGGCGGTCTTCTTGCTGAATAGTATGGCGAAGCGCATCTTCTACAGCAATAACAGGCGTTTGATGCAAAAGACAATGTCTGGGTGGAATTTTATTTACCTCAGCATGGCTATAATCAGTTCATGAGAGGTGGTATCAACAGCCTTTTTTAGTCTACCCAGGCCATTGACAGGTTACTCTTGTATTGACAAGCATCTTGGCTCACACACCTATCAATGAGCAGGTTGTCCTTGCATCCCGCGGTGACTTTCTTCTACCCCCTCTGCTTATACACTTCCTCCCACACCGGTTGGACCTGTCATAGGATAAGGTCGTTCAAGGTGGAAAACTACGCCTTATATACAGTGTTGAGACAGGTTTTAGGGTGGTAGTTCTTTGGATCAGACAAGTCTCCCTTTTTCAGTATTAAAACTGTTCTTCCCTCAGTCAGCCAGGACGGAATTGGTTCCGTTCCTGACAGGTAGGATGTGAAGATTCTGGCAAAATATTTATGATGGGAAGTGAACTTCTTCCACTGGAAGTAGGCCCCTGCAACTATCAGTGTTTTATGGCTGAACTAGTGAGACTGCAGCGAGTGGCGAACTAATGTCAGTACCTGTTCCTCAACCCGACGATAATAATTGAAGTAAGTTACTGGCATTTTCATTTTTCTTTTAACTGTATACGATGGTGGAAGGAATAAAACTTAATGAACTTAATTTCGCTGGTTTGATTGAAACATGGGTCATCTCAATTAAATCAGTGGAAGTTATTTAGTTCTTTTTTTTCTCCCATGAGAGAGAGATTCTACCATGTCAAATCAGAGCTGGTTAATTATGTATATGCATTTAATTTATGACTTTATAATTACGAGAATGAGAATGGTTAATATGCCAATAATTACTACATATGCATACACTCATGGATATTTACAATTAGATGTAGTATAGGCATAGCGATCAAAACTATAGCCTATTGGATGACTACAACACAAGGGCAAACTACTGCACTTAGTTACCACTTTAATGTCGAATCAAATAAAGCCTTTTCTTAAGACTTTCCGTTCTCAAACATGCTCGTAATGAGTCTGAAAGGTTATCTTAGACTAGTTGTTTGTTAATGGTTTAGAATTACTTAACATCTGGCATTTAATGATCCTAATGTTGGGAATATAACTTTAGAGCTAAAATTAAAGTAGCTACATATAACTCATTTAATATGGTGACATAAGTACATACCAAGTGTAATATTTTTAAACATCAGTTTCCTACTTCTGCAAACAGCCAGTCTTAATATACTAATACTGTCATTGGCGTATAAAACCTCTATGAAAGACTCTAAAATGTAAGAGATTGTACACTTCCACTAACTTAAAAATGTCAGGTCTTTCATTTAGGAACGACTGTAGTTGTACACAATAGTATTTCACACCAACCATGACATATTTATTACATACATTACAGTTACACTTCCAGAAGGTCTGCAATCTGAAAATGATGAGAGTGAAGCTAACAACTCTGATTTATTTAAAACTTCATTTTCATCGCATCACCTCAAAATTTATTCATCTAAGCATTAAAAATTTTAGACTTTTCTTAATATAGCAATTATTATCTCTCTCTGCCTGACTGTTTTTGCCTTGCCCAGTCTACATCCATATTTTAATGTAATAATTTGTTACCCATGCCATTATTTCCTCTTTATGATCAGGGAAATTTAAATTTCTTGAATCCAAAATTACATCAGCTATGATGGATCTAAATCCACAATTAAACATTTGCAATAAATTACAAATATTATGAAAAAATATAAAAAGAGCAGGGTTGCATTTAATATTTAGCGAAAATATTTTTTTCAAACATGCAATAAATGAAAATATATGGTTATTATCCTCCATACTCTACAAATGCGTCAAATGATCTCTGCGTGTCTTCCAGGTTCTCACCCCCTGGTTTGCCTTTAACAGACAACTATTTTGCTGCCATTACAGTTAGTGTCTTTAGGTCGAAGGTATGGAACACATATTTTGTCCGTCGTCAAATAGGCCATCTCATCTGGGTACTGCTCTCCCAATGGTTAGTCGTCTGAGAACTCTTCCACACGTTGTGGAGGTGGTAGCCATCATCTCTATTGAGGTTCTCCAGCGTATTCATTATCTCTATGGCTTTTCTCCTTATCCAAGGATAGTATTGATTTTCCTTCATGATTATTTGAGCTTCATCAAATAATAGGTCATGTACAGGTTCACTCCGTGCATGTTCAGCTTTACCCCAATGTTGATGCTGCTTGTTCTTTGTAGCCCTTTGGTGTTCCTGCATCTGGACTCTCATAAATCTGTAGGTCTTGCCGATGTATGCTTTTCCACATGACCATCTCATCCCACAAGATTCCTTTGCTGGTCCAGTTTGCTGCTGAGCTTTCTCGTAAGGTGCTCAAAAAAATTTTAATCAAACCCTCAAAAAGATTCTATCTAAGACAAATACGGTCTAATAGTCCTTACACTCAGTAAAGGTAAAATATCATCCTCTCGAGCAAATCTATAATCCACAGGTGTACAAATGTAAAAGAGCATGCATAAAAACAACCTGTCCGTTGAATACCTTCTCCCATTTTCCTATCTCAGTTGGGCAGCAGTTATTATTTTTTCCAGGAAATCACTTAATTCCTGGGAATATCTGGATGAACATTACACTTTTCCATGAATAATGTTACTTCCATTTCTTTCATTGCTGCTTGGTCTTCGATTCGAAGTTCATTAAATTTTGCACGAGTCCTTATTAAGGATCACTGATAATTCACCCCTTCATAGTGTTTTACTTTGGACTTCACTAAGTATAAATATTTTTGAATTCAGTACCATTAAGTAGCCCTCGCACAGTTTTGCAGCATTCACCTTGTGAATGATCTAGCTAATATGGAAGCAATTCTCCAGAGTTTCACAATGAATACCAAGTATCAAATTATAAATTGTCTTTCAGGGCACACTGCAGGACAAAGCACCTTTTTAATTCACAAAAATTTGCTTAAAAATACAAGAACTTATCCTTACATCGGGTTTTATGAATGAAGCTACCAAGTTATGAATGGTCACACTGAACAAATCACCGTGGAGCTATTCAAAAACCAAGAATTCTGATGAACCATATGTCGATAAAATTGTTCCAATGCAATTTGCTTCACTGTCATGAGATTCATTCTCCATCTGTGGCATATTTGACTGTACCCTACTAATGGGCTTTCGAGTTTTAGGCATCAGTTTACTGATATATAGTAGGCAGCCAGGAAAACAATGTTTGAAGTGCATCTTCCGCAAACATAGGTATGTGTAAAATTGCCTATGTTCTGATGCAAAATTTGTAATATCACACTTGACTGGAAACTAATAAGTAAAAAATATCAATGTAGTACCCAGCAGTAACTGTAATACTACAAACATATGCATAACTTGGCAATGATGTTTCCATCGGCATCTTTGAAAATTTTTCTTCACGATATGATTCGGTGAAAAGTGCTTTCTACCCAAAACCTGGCCAGCTTTTAGTTTAGATTACCCTTGGAATTGCATGTTGCCATTTAGCCTTCTTGATAGGGCCCTTAGAACACTCAACAAAAGATAACATTGAATTTTTCAAACCGTATCCCTCATTGTACCCAGGAGTAACACAATATCTCGGCATTGTTAGAGATGCTGAGAATGAAAAACTAGTTGTACTCATAGAAAGGTAATTCCTATGTCACGTGGGTGGAGCATTAAAACCTCAAACACCCAACAACAGGAAGAAACCACACTTAAGAATCTCACTACCGAGCATAACAATCACAAAAAATGTGCTTAGTGAGAATGAAATTCAGGAAATAACTTGGGTTGAGATACCAGTGGTGCTATTAGTATGCACAAGGCTGCAGTTTCAGTTAATATGCCACAACCAGAACATGGAGGATATGGGAAGTGTCAGGGGCATGACCAGAAGTTATTCATTAAGTCCATTCCTGGAGCAGTGAAGTTCTTGTCAGAGAAGGCCTTCTTCACATCACTTTCCTTGACTGAGATGGGACGATCCATATCCGCTAGGTGGCAGTCACAAAACTCTTTAAAGAGGGCTATGGCTGGAGTTCCTTCATTGAATGGCTTTGTGGTCTCGTAGATGTTCTTTCAGAAATATTCCACCTCCGGGACAGTTGGTGGTGTTTGGACAACGAGGGATTCAAAAGAGGTGGGACAGCTGAAAGGGGAATGTGAAGTTTTTCTTCATGTCATTGGTCCTCTTGACCAACTTCTTCCTCGCTGTTGTAAGTGCCTGCACTCTATCCACTTCATGCTACTTAAGGGTAAGCAGCACTCTTTTGCTCAGTGTGTGATGTTCTCTCCCAATCGCATGAGCAATGCGCTTGACCTTCCACATATACCACACAGTCAATTTGCCAGAGGCTGGATTCTTCCGTCAAGATCATATCTATGGTGCTATTCAACTGGGACTGCTGTTGGTCCCGCAGAGAAATTTTATGATGGACTTTTGTACCATCTCATCATAGTTCATCGTGCTTTCCAGCCACTTAAGTAAATGAGTCGGAAATAACCACTTTGCATCAGCCTTCGCCTCGTCCTTCTTCACCGTAAGATTGGCGGGAGCCACGGCAGTAGGAGGTTCATCTGCCTTTGCAGGATATAGAGCTTTGGCCAGTGGTGTACTACTCTGACCTTGTGGGTTCATTTTCTTGTGCAGGTGATTGGAGTAGTCACGCAAGTTCTGCTGCAACAGATGGTTATGTTCAGGATGCATCTCACACCACAAAGAGTGCATCCTCGCAATGCATCCTCTGCGACTTGGCTCACAGGCAACATGGCAAGCTAGGAGGTCTTCCCTCAGGGTCTCCATCCACTCCATGCAAGCTCCCTTATTTGATGTTGTCTGTTTGCCACAGCCAACTTTACTAGGGCCCTCATCCGAGAAGGGCAGGTTGTGGGTGGTATTACGGGAATTCTTTGGAACCCAGTTATTCCGCAAGTGTGGAGGTTAACCTCACAAGCAGATGGCCATCATTAGTCGGCCAAAGCCGTTACCAGGGACGCCATGACGTGGTCCATTTTTGACTCATTATTATTATTTTTTGGAGTCAGTCAACCCACATAAACCCTCATTATTATTATTTTTTTTGAGTCTGTCAGCCCACATAAAGAAGGCATTCTCAATGCCAAAGTGAGCCAACTAGGTGATATGTGAAGTTGCATACTAGACTGAAGGACTACCATTGTTCAAATCTCTGGATATCTTACCCTTCCCTTGTCCTCAGTGCATTGCATAGTTCCCTATGTAATGCACTGCTTGTAAAAATGTACCCCATTCACTTTGAACTAAATGAATGCTGGCACAATTATAATACCATCAGAAAGGAGATGTACACGTAGGCAACTATAAACTAACTATTTGCCAGAAAGGAGTGCATCATTCTGTTTCCATGGTCCTTAACAAGCTTCCAGATTCGGTAAAAGTCTTTCCCACACTTGTAATTTTCAAAAAGATTCTGCAGTCCTTTTCTATGACATCCTTAGGGATGCAATAAAAAAGGCACAGAAAAATATCACCTTGAACACCACCAACACCACTTTTGATAAAGATGGGCGAGTGATGACTTTGTAGTAGAGGAAAGGTCGCTCTATATTCTGGGGATTTTCATGTTCTTTTTAACAATATGGACACCAATCATAATTATTTCTAATACTCATGCAAAGGTTAGAAAGAACCCCACTTCTATTAAGCACCTTATAGTGACTCAATTGAGACTGTCTTTGTAGTTCAAGTTTCATTTTGGCATATCGGCATCTAACTGTTGGCCACAAAGTATCTCATATTTGTCTCTTCCTATCTCATGACAATTTAAATGCATAGTTTCTAAAGAATTTGAGTTTTATTTTGACTTTGGCAACTGACAACAATCTGGGGCTCCTACTTTGTATTGATAATATTTTCCCGACCTCATAACCTGTATATCCAGCAATATTTTTGGCATCATAACAATGTAGCAATGTCTCAATTAGCCCTTTTCTGTACATGATATGGTTTATATCAGGGGTTCCCAACCTTTTAGCAACTGCGTACCTCTTGAAATTTTTAGAAATTTTGGTATACCGACATATATTTACTGCCGGAAAAGTGCCCAATGACTTTTTTATTTTAATTAAATTATTGAGTCAACTTCATATTTAATTATTACTGCACCTGTATTACAGTTTTGTCAACCCTTTATCAAGACAACAATTAATATATATAGATTTTTTCAATTTTTTCTTGCTAATTTTTATAATAAAATATATAGAGATGACAGCATCCGGCAGATGGGCAGAAGAGTAAAGTTTTCACGCACACAGACGCCCTTCCTAGTCTATTCTTCCTAGTCGCTCATATCACCCACGCGTACCACCGGTTGGGAACACCTGGCTTATATGATTTGAAGTTTCACTTGGTGGAACCACCTCAAACAACTTAGCTTATTATTAATGCAATCGTAAATTCAGAGTTTTGTAAAGTGGGGGATTGTAAAGCAGGGTTCACCTTTACAGGTCTTGTCATAAAAGCATCGTTTATAAATCTATCTTTATCTCACAATGTTTTGTGGTGATTTATCAATATTTTTTGTCCTTTTTGGCTTAATGAGTGATTTTTGTATTATGAGAGATTCAGTTAGCATAAAGTGATCATGTATAATTATCTTTCTGTTTTTGAGCCTGCCTTTATCAGATTAATTTATGTTTGAATGCGTAATAGTGAAAATTGATGTATCCTTTATGCATAATGTCTAAATTACATTATGTGCATGATTCTTAGCATTTGCCTTCTGTAAGAGATCCAGACATAGTTATAACTGCAGCCATAAAAATCTTAGGATGAGTAAAATAAAAAACTTCATTCTTTGTTAGATGCTTTTTCCTTCCCTTGGACTATTTGCAATTGAGTTAAGTTAGTGTGCATTCAGCAAACCTAATATTAAGTCTTACTATTGAAAACATATCCTTTTCCACGGTAATGAGAATGTAAGTAATTTCTGAGTGACCTGAGCTGTATTTTTTCAGTGTGCAAGTTATATCTTTTTCATTTACCTACTTGTATTTTATGTAATACAGACTAAAATATGCAATTTCCCTCCAAGATGAATATTAAATTGTGACCTACATCATCATCAGATAAAAGTAGTGGCTCAAAGAGTCAACATGTATTTCGATAGAAATGCAAATGGGGAATGGGTAGTGAAGGAGAGGGAATAGTTGATCTTGAGGGCAAGGGGGAGTTGGGTGGGGGTAATTAGGTGTAAGGTACCAGAAGTATCTGGGGGGAAGAGGTTGGGTTTGAGAGACAAAACATATTAGTCATAAAGACATTAAAAGGAAGCCCAAAAGTTCCCTTGGTGCATCGTCATCCTTCATGGTCATTTGCATGCTATACTTCCCTCACAATGTCACTGCAAAAAGAGGAGGGAGAGGGAGCCATCAGGTACAGATCCTCCACCTGTGACCTTCCAAAGGGAAGGTCATGAGTGGAGGATTGGTACCTGAAATATGATGGAGAGGAGAGGGGGATGAGTGAAATTGCACATCGTTTAGAACATTGTCCTTTCTCCTATGCTGGATGATTTTCATCTCATCCTTGTCATCTAACTTCTTCCCTTTTTTTCAAAATGTGTATCTCTTTGAAATGAAAGTGACAAGTATGTTTGGTTTCAGTTAAATGTTTAGCTAATGCAGCTAAGGCTAAATGTTCTATGAGATGAAACACATTTCCCCTAAAAGTGCTTTATTACAGTGTTAGCAGAAATGATTTTCTCTGCTGTTTAGCTTTTCATTGGGTATTTTGTGTCAATTAATACAATTTTAGGCATCACATAGAAGAAAATATGACAAAAGAGATTCCACCTAAATAGTTACATTATTTGTCCCTATCATTAAAGCATGATAAATTCTTACAAATAATGCTGAATTTAAAAAGCTGAGTGTTGCTTTTTAAATTGTTTTTTGCTTTTGTTGTAGTTGCTTGTTTTTCATTCTTTTTTGGAAATAGGCTATCAATGAAGAGGAACAGTTGCTGGAGTGGCAGGCCTCACCATTTTCCACACTTCAGAAAATGTTGGTATTGATTGAACCTGTGGAAAAATTATGGACAACAGTTTTGAGATTCCACGTGCAGTATGATATTTGGTACTATGGTAAGGATTTAATAACTTAAGGTATTTAACTGGCCTTGTTAACCAGAATATTTGCTAGTTAAAAAAGTGATATGAGCCATGCTATTAGGTTTAGCACTCATTAGGTGAACTGGGGTAAGTCTGTATCCTTAAATTCAAAGTTTGTGTTTACTTATCTCCCATTAAGATGTTTACTGTTTATGCAGCAGTGAAATTTTGACAACATGACACTTAAAATACTTTATAGATGCATAAGGCAATTTTTCAATCACACTTCAGAATTCTTGATGTCCCACTTGCCCCAGGGGCCTATTACTCATATCATTCAAAGTATGACGAATTTCTCAGTGCAGGGCCCGTATTCTCGTTTGAAACGCAACCTCGGTTATCTCCCCAGCAACGAAACCGAGGTTGCGTTTCAATGATTTCCTCATTAGAATGTTTACAAAAAGTTAACGCGAGTCCCGAAAAACCTATGTTATCCCTTGGATACCACGAGAGTTTAAGAAAGAGAATAAGGACCCAGGTCCAGATCATTTTCATTAATGCCTTTTCAAATCCTTTCAAATCTTATTTTTTTACATAATTTATATTTATTGAGCTTCTGGGGGGCTATCATGAACCGCTCAACACCTGCAGTAAGACAACGCAGGTGGAATCATACTGCTGAAAATTGGTCCTACTGTCTGAAGGGATTACAAATGAACCCAGGGGCAATCCTCACCAAGAGGTCATTATTATATAACGGTCAGGGGCCCTGCCTTTGTGAATCGGCATAGTCATATTTTCAACATGGCAGCTGTTTTTTTACGTAAGTTAGCACTAGTGATGGTCGGATCTGATCCGTCGGGTCGGATCCAAAGATCCGTGGATCTTTCATTTTTTTCGAATCTGGATTTGGATCCAAATACACAGAGTAAAATATGAATGATCTTCATATACATTAATTGGATTTATTAATTTAGTGTTAAATATTTTACAGATAAAATTCTACACTTTGTAGAATACGCATTAAACATTCTTGTTTATATAGAGTTAAAATTTGGGTTAAATAATCTGGAGGGTTTTTGAAAAATTCATTTTTAAATTTATCAGCATAGAATTAAACAACAAAAAAATAATATATTACATTTTCTGTTGTTATTTTGGTAACTTCATAAACACCCTTCAAACTCGAGTGCACATAATATTTTGGTCGACTGTAGGTGGAGAAACCGAGTAGCAGGAATGCTAATGCCTATGCTAAGGAAATATGCCAGTTCGGGAAATTGCATGTAAATTGAATGTATCCCACGTGCCAATTATTAATTTGAAGAAAAAGTGAGAGGTATCCCATTAGGTTTCCAGGGAGGCTGTTTCAGGGAAACCTAAAGTCACCACTCAGGAAGACGCGCTTATCGTGGACCAAGTAAGGGCAAATACTTTTTTGACTGCTGAAGAGACTAGGGATGCTGTTGATGTTTGGATATGTCCACAGACCGTGCGTCGGAGGATGCAATGTGCAGGACTTGAGGTAATGCGTGCAGGTGTGAAGGAATTTCTTACAAATGCTCGCAAGTTGCACGCCTGGATTTCTTTCATTTCTTATTTTTTCATACTTTATATTTTTCTTTTATTATCATCTTTCATTCCGTAAACATCATGGAGTGATTCCGAAAAATATCTTCCTTGCATAATTAAACAATGAAATGTAAGTTAAAATGATACAAACTCATTTTTTTTCTGGAATTGGTGAGTTGTAGCCAGGAAAAAAAACTCCATGGTGTTATGCCCATTTCTACTGTCGTGTCTGAAAAAAGATAAATTTCTCCACTGTGTCAATGAAAGCTTGTTAAGGGAAATGTGTATGATTTAGATCAGGGAATATAAATTTCTCAATGAGTAGCATTGCCTTTCATAGAAGAAAAAATATATATTTTTTATTCTTGATTGAAAATTTTTGTTTTAATTAAGTTGAAAAACATAATCATATTATTTAGGTAGAATATAAAAGTATTGCTGGTGTGTCGAGACCTGTCTCATTGAAACTGTTTCGAGGACTCTTTGCCGCCTTCAAACTAAGTCAACTTTAGCTAATGATAGTATTTAATACTAAAGCATAATTTTCCAATAATGGCAAGTAGCGTAACTTAAGTGAAATTGTCAGTTTTCACTGCTGGAAGGCAATCGAAAGTTATCTCAGGAATAAAAAAACCTTCCTCTCTCTGTCCTTGTCCGTACCTTCCACTCCTTAGCAATACTTCCTGCCACACACCCTCGCGGTGGCTTGCATGGTATTGTGTTATTGTGGATCTATTAGATTTGGTTTTGTCAACATATTTTTCTGCGGGGTGCCCCAACTTCCACGAACGACAGTACGATGAGGCCCAATCGGCAATGGATGGTCCACGAGTGTTCATTGAAAAGCAGTTCAGTCATATAATCTCTTACTAATTTGGAAAACTGGGGTTCCCTAAATTCTGTGCTTGCGGTTCCCTAAATTCTGTGCTTGCATGGTCAGCGAGCGAGATGGAGAGGCACGACGGTGGTTCGCCTTGTAAAAGGCATTCGCAAGTTTTTTCGAAAACCTTAACCTTACCTTCTTAAGAAAGAAAACTTTACCCGCTGCCGGTGAGCTTCCATCAACCTGTACCATGGGGACTTTGCTTCGCCAAGTCATGTTTCATTGGGGTGCTCTGCTTCGGAAATCGTCAACCCGATGCTATACCGTTCCACAGTCGAATGCGGTGACAGTGTTGTCAGATCGAGGATTTAAAGAGCCTGTTGAGTGGGTTCCGTCGGGAAGTGGTATGAATTTTGTGTAAGTAGCAGTACATAAGCTGGACAATTGTTAATAACAATACCTCTTTCTTTAGCAAACCTATAAATATTACCATTCAAATATTCTCTACCATTAGCACATCTTTGAAATTTGACCTTTTTTCCAGTTAAATTTACACATTCATTTGCATATTGAACAATGCAATGAAACACTTCTGCTTAAGATTTCACAATAAACACTTTAGCAATTTTACTATAATCATCAATAAATTAAATAAAATACCTTTGAAACAGTTGTTTGAAAAAGTCCACAAACATCGGTATGAACAATTTCCAAAATATCTTTAGCCTTTTCTCTGTTGTTTGCAATAGGAATCCCCAGTGAAAAAATTGTATACATTGTATAGGGGCAGCCTGTATATATATTTTTCACAATGTGTACAAATTTGTACTTGGAGAACAACTGGAGGGAAATCCGAAAGCAATTTGGTCATATGTTAGGGAAGTACAGGGAACTAAAATGTCAACGGTTAATTCCTTGAAAAGGTATAGGGGCGAAATATTTGGATAAGGCTAATTTGTTGAATTATTTTTTTCAGAGCGTTTTTAATCAATCCAAGCGTAGTTTGCACGAAACCATTCCAGACCAATTTCAGCAAATAATGCCCCTGATCGATAAATGTGTAAATTCCTGTAGTGGAATCGTATCCTTACTAAAAACGTTAGCCTGAACAAGTCCTCAGGTCCTGATGAAATTCCAGTTCGTGTGTATAAAGAAATAGCTCTCAAAATGGCACCATATCTTAAAGTAATATATAACAAATCCCTTGAAGAACACGCAGTTCCCAAAGACTGGAAGATAGCAAACTTGACACCAATTTTTAAAAGTGGCAATAGGGAACATCCATCTAATTATAGACCAATATCAATAACATCATTATTGTTTAAATTTATTCAGCATATAATAGTTATTCAATAAGGGGGGGTAGGGGGTCAGTGACTCCAGGGAGGGACAAGGCCAGAACATGCCTATGGACCACCAAGACCGTCATGCGTGGTGAAGAGCCACATCCTCCTCGAGGTGCCCCTGGTATCGCTGAACATGACGGATCTAGACCTGGCGGTCAATAAACAGCTCCCATCACCACGGTGCGTCTCTGTGCTAAGGGTGACCGCATCTGCGGGGCGGAGGGTAATAAGTCACCAACAGAGAGACTCCGGATACTGGGCGACCTCCGGTTTTATTAAGCCTTACCCATGCATGCGGGGCTCTGCATGGGCGGACACCATATTTCCCTAGCTACTCATGGGACCAAACTTGGAACCCTCAAACAAAACTATGGAGGGCGCTGAGAGGCGCACTCACCACATGGACTCTTGTAGTCTGTCTTCTTCCTTGGGGGATGCGATACCGGTGGAGAGCCCCGATGGGGATCCCAGTCGGGACGCACCCTCTACTACCTTAACCTTGCCTGTGGGGGTTCCTTCTGGGAGACCCACACATCCCAGTTGCCCCTCATACCCTTCGTGGGGAGAGGAGGACGATATCCTTTTCAACCTCTCTGGGCCCACCTTCAAGGAGGCACCAAGCCTGGTCTCCTCCATGGGGGTAGAGTCTGACTCGGGAGCCCCTGTGGGTAGTGGCCTAAGGGAAGGCTCCATACCCCCTCAAAGAGAAGGAGACAAGGGAGGAAGAAGATTTGGGCGGGGCCGAACCATGGCTGGCATAGCCGTGCTTCAGGCCAACCTACAACACAGTAAGGCTGCCTCTGCTGACCCTGGGGGAAGGTGAGAACAGGAAGAGGGTGGTCATCCTACCTGCCATACGATGTACTGGCTCCTCCACCATTGAATGAGATGGAGAGGCTGGTGAGTCACTGTAAGACCAACAAGTGGGATCTTTTGATCGGTTGTGATGCTAACTCACACCACATTGTGTGGGGGAGTAGTAGCACCAATGGAAGGGGAGAGGCACTGTTGGAGTATCTTATGTCTACGGAGTTACAAATACTCAATAAAGGATCACAACCTACCTTTGCAAACAGCATTAGGCAGGAGGTGATAGATATTACACTGTGCACCAGTTCTCTGCTGCATAGGATTGATGAGTGGAGAGTGTCAGGGGAGATAACTTTGTCTGACCACAGACACATACTCTTCACTCTTTTAGAATCCAATCACAGGGAAATAACATATAGAAACCCCAGGACTACCAACTGGGGACTATATCGAGAAAGGCTGGGAGCTGCACTAGAGGGGGCACCTCAGTGCAAGTTTAGAAATGTGGATGAGGTAGATGTTCCTGTTGATTATCTAGAGAGAAGCATCATCACATCCTACGAAGACAGCTGCCCCCTAAGGACCAGGAAGGAAGGGTGTAAATTACCCTGGTGGGGAGCAGAATTAAACGGTCTCCGTAGAGAGACTAGGAAACTCTTTAATAAAGCAAAGAGGACAAGAATGCCTCGGGATTGGGAAAACTTTAAGGTTGCCCAACGGAGGTACAAAGCAGCAATCAAGCACTGTAAAAGGGACTCATGGAGGAGCTTCTGTGAGAGCGTAGAGACTGTTCCACAGATGGCAAGACTTCATAAGATCCTATCGAAAGACTCGGAACCGGGGGTGGGTTCTCTGCTGCTTCCCTCGGGAGACTTCACGTCTTCCGACAAGGAAGCACTAAAGCTAATGCTGGAGACCCACTTTCCAGGCTCCAGGGAGTTGAGGGAGATGCATCATGGGAGGAATCCCATCCGTCCGGCTCTGACAGAATGGAGACTTTCCTCCAGCATCGTGACGTACACAGTTACAAAATGGGCAATCATGAGTTCTAGCCCCTTTAAGGCTGCTGGGGAGGATGGGGTATTTCCTGCACTCTTTCAGGAAGGGCAGGCTCTGCTCCTCCTTCCAATGGTAAGAATATTTCGCTCCTGCCTGGCTTATGGATATGTTCCAAAAGCCTGGAGGGTCACCAAGGTGGTTTTCATAGCTAAACCAGGTAAGACTGACTACACAAGAGCAGACTCCTTTCGAGGAATCAGTCTGATGTCTTTTCTACTGAAGATACTAGAAAAGATAGTGGACAGGTACATAAGGGATGGGCCATTAAGGGATCACCCCTGCACCTGTATCAACATGCCTACCAGAAGGGAAAATCCGTGGAGACAGCGCTCCACAATCTTGTTAGCAGGATTGAGGGAGTGCTGGAACACGGAATGTACGGACTGGGGGCATTTCTTGATGTCGAGGGAGCATTTAATAACACATCCTTCGATCAAATCTGCATTGCTGCAGGAGGACATGGTATCCATGCTCACATTGTTAGCTGGATTAGATACATGTTGGAACAAAGAACTGTCGAAGTAGTCTTGAGAGACAGTTCAATGAAGGTAGCTGTGACACGAGGCTGCCTTAAGGGAGGAGTGTTATCTCCACTCCTCTGGAATATGGTAGTCGACAGTTTTATTTTAAAATTTAATAGGACTGGTGCATACACTCAAGGGTACGCAGATGATGTGGCTATAACTCATCACTGGAAAGTACCTTGATACTGTCTCTGGACTCAGGCAGAAAGTCCTGGATAAGGCAATGGGGTGGTGTGCAGAAACAGGGCTGACTGTAAATCCGAAGAAAACTAAGCTTGTATTGTTTACCAATAGAAGGAAAATGGAGGGCTTTAGACCTCCCTCTTTGCAGGGAAAGGTTTTATATCCCTCACCATCGGTCAAGTATCTTGGGGTTATTCTGGACTCCAAGCTTAACTGGGGAGAGCATTTGGAGACCAAGGCAAAGAAAGCTTGTGCCTCCTTATGGATGTGCAGGAGGACCCTTGGTAAAACATGGGGACTGCAGCCAAAAGCCATTAGATGGATTTATATGGCAGTCATTAAACCTAGTTTCTTGTACTGCTCTATAATTTGGTGGAAGAGAGTCCGGCTCAAAACTGCTGTGAACAAACTGAACCACCTTCAAAGAATGGCCTGTATAGGCATTTCAGGGGCTATGAGAACAACCCCAACTCTGGCACTGGAAACGCTGCTGAACCTCGCTCCACTCCATGTGGAAGCTGAGGTGCAGGCAAGGACAGCGGCTTATGGTCTCAAATGTATGGGACAGTGGTATGACAAAGGAAGTTCCTATGGTCACAGACAAGTTTGGACAGAGCTCATGAAGTCGAGTCCCATCCTCGGGATGGGCAGTGATGGAATGATAGCCAGGTTCAACCAAATATCCCCCTACTTGAAAACCCACTTCCCGGATAGGGAACAGTGGGCTAGAGGAAAGGGGAAAGAACTTCATTTTGGGGCCGAGGTATGGTATACGGACGGCTCTAGGAAAGAAGGAAGAGCGGGAGCAGGGGTCTACAATTGTAGCACACCAAGGAAGCTCTCAATCCCTTTGGGAAAATATGCTACGGTATTCCAGGCAGAGGTATATACACTTCTGACCTGCGCGTATGCTATTAAGGAAATTGGGATGTTTAACAGACCAATGCACATATGCACGGATAGTAAGGCAGCTTTAAAGGCGCTGACATCACCATGGTGCAAATCACAGCTGCTGCAGGAGTGTCATGAGGCACTCAAAGATATAGGCAGATGCGGCAAGGTGGAACTTTTCTGGGTGCCTGGTTATGCAGGCATATCCGGAAATGAGATGGCTGATGAACTGGCAAGGGCCGGTTCCAGCCGAGATCCGATTGGGCCAGAGCCAATCATATCTATTGCTACGTCAATAGGGATAGCAGAAATTAGAATGTGGGGTTTAGCCCGGCATTCTGAGATCTGGCGAACTACACCAAGTCTTAGACAGGCCAAACTACACATAGGAGAACCTAGGCCTGGGCTTGCCAAAAGACTCCTGTCACTAAACAGGGGTCAATTACGAACAGTAGTGGGACTCCTCACGGGGCACTACTAGGTGATGAGGCACCTGCACCTCCTGGGAATTGTAGATTCACCTAGATGCAGGTGGTGCGAAGAAGGGGATGAAACTACATCCCATATATTATGTGAGTTCCCTGCTGTGATGAGGACTCAAAATAGGTACCTGGGGTCTCCATTTTTGGAACCCAGGGAGGTAAGGGAAATCCCCATAGGGGACCTGTTGGCCTTTAGCAAGGCGATTGGCCTTTATGGGTGATTTCCTTAGAAGGGTGGTTGGCACAATGGGCCAATAGGTCTGAGTGCCTCAGGGCCTCCTTGGAGGAATTCCACCGAAAAATAATCTATCTATCTACATCAATAAGGGGATACCTCGATAACCAGGATTTATTGTTAACAAATAAGCTTGGGTCCAGAAAGGGACGGTCTTGCAAAAATCAATTAGGTCTTTTTGTTAATGATATTATAGTTTCCGGAGAAGGTAACGTATAAGTAGATGCAGCATTTTTTGAATTTAGAAAAGCATTTGACTAGGTTTCCCACTGTAATTTACTCGTGAAGTTACCATCATACGGTAGGAAGTCTCCTATCCAGCCTACCATATTACTGACAGTAATATGGTAGGCTGGATAGGAGACTTCCTACATGAACGCGTCCAAAGGGTGCTATTAGATGGTGTCAGCTCAGGCGAAGTAAAATTTACATCGGGTGTTCCCCAGCGTGATAGGCCCAATTTTATTTCTTCTCTACGTAAATGACTTTAGAGTACAGTAGTTAAAAATAGCAGGCTCTGTCTTTTTGCCGATGATGCAGCAGTCATCATTGGTCATCAAACCTCAGATCGGTTTGACACAGCTCTCCACTGAGTCCTATCAGCTAATCTCTTCATATTTACGTATTTCTTCTGATGCATTAGTGTATAAGTAAATTAAGAACTCAATCAGTCTCTACCTAAGGATTTAGATGTGATTAATGATCAGTGTGATAGTTGGCAGCTAGAATTAAATTGGAAGAAATGCACGATAAAGCTTTTTTGGAAACGAATAACATTCCCCGGAATAATTATTGCATCAAAGAAAAGAAAATATCTAACGTAGAATTATTTAAATACATAGGCGTCACCAACACTGAAGACATGTCGTGGGGGAATCACATCATGGAAATAACTAGTGTACCAAACCATAGATTAGGATTCGTAAAAAGAGTTCTAGGCAAATCTCTTCTAATCTCTTCATATTTACGTATTTTTCTGGTACAGTAGTGTATAAGGAAATAAGAAATTAAAAGGATAGTCAGTCTTTAGCTATGGATTTATGATTGGTGTGATAGTTGGCAGCTAGAATTAAATTTGAAGAAATGCGCGATAAAGAACTTAGGGAAAAGGAATAACTTTCCCTGGAAAAATTATTGCAGCAAAGAAAAGAAAATATGTAATGTAGAATTTATACTTATAAATACTTAGGCATCACCAACACTGAAGACATGTCGTGGGGGAAACACATCAGGGAAATAACTAGTGTAGCAAACCATAGATTAGGATTCGTAAAAAGAGTTCTAGGCAAATGCGATGAGAGAGTACAAGAAGGAAGCTATTTTACACTTGTCAGGCCTCATTTAGAATATGCCGCTAGTATAGGGGATCCGAAGGAGGAAGGTATGATAAAAGAATTAGAGCGTGTGCAAAGGAGATCCACTAGATTTGTTAAAGGCCGCTATGATAATTGTTCAAGTGTTACGAGTTTAATAGAAGAACTAGGATGGGAATTACTATCAGAACGCAGGTTGAAATTTAGGTTAAACCTTTTAAGTGAATTCGAAACCGATTTGTCGAATATTTTAAGTTGATAATTCTTCTTCCCGTTACTCCACCGGATATGCCTTCGTTTTTCCCTTCTTCGGCAATTGCCATATCATCAAATGAATCATGCAAAGTTTCATCTGCTACTGATTCGTCAATATTGGACGGGATTTCTTCAATAGCGCAAGAAGTTCCTCCTACGTGCGACTCTGTTCCCATTATTTTGAGACACCTCTTTCAGATAACAGAAATTTGCATACTTACACATGAATATATCAGTACATTAAGATAATGTTTTCACAAAAAATGGCAATATTTACCTTTTTTCTTCCCTCCGCCTGGCCAAAAATTCACCCTTTCTTGTTTTCCTCACTGCCAAAAATGTCAAGCGACTGCCTACTTTAATTTTCCGATATCGGTACGCTTCCGATGACATTTTGAGACTTGACAATTAGTCAGTTTGACTATTACTAGACACCCAGAAAGCGATAACCTAAACATATACTCAAGAAACAACCCGTCAGTAAATCAGACACTCCCTCAATCGCTTCTTTTCCACCCACCTTCACTTTCCCTTCCCTCAAGCTCCAACACCCCTTCTTCCTCAAGCGTACCGTTTTAGGATCTAGAGTAGAGGGACTGTGCCACTTTTTGAGTAGTGCAGTAGGCGAAGAATATGTGAACTGTTTAGTGATTTGCACGATGCTCAAGGTGTATCCCTGGGCTGAAGTTGGCGAAAAACATAAATGTTGATGGAGGCTTCCGCGGAGTGGTGCAGCATGCGTAGCAAGGTTCATGAAGATGAATCGACGTGGAGGTCAACCCGAAAACCTTGCTACGCATGAAAAACATAAATCACTTTCAGAATATATCAACAGCGTGTCTTTTAGTTAAAATCAATAATTTTCAAGGATCCAACAGACTAAGCTTGAAACTTGTACTCTCTAATAATGAAAGTTAAAAAAATAGCCCCTCTGTCTCCCATTATTTGAAACTAAAAGGTCTATTTTTGCATCGAGATATATTTTGAACTATGCTTATTACTTAAAATCGAGGATTATAGGGTAATAGTTGATGCTTTCTTTTCTAATTATTGAAAACCGCATTCCAATAACTAGATTCCTGTTGGAGCAATATTCTACGAAAAATAGGTTTGAAAAACAGCTATGTCCCACGGCCCCTTAAGTAACTTGCTATTTTTAAAATATTTTTGATCATTCCCTAGTAGCAGAGAACATCCATGCAGCATTGTGACAGTGTTACAGTGGGCCAAGATACAAGTGCATACAATGTTGATGATTGTTGTCACAACGTTGCATACACGTTGCCTTGACATTTTTTCCGTACAACATTGTAGCAATATTGTCAGAGCAACATTTAAAAAAGGCCACTGCTGGTTCCGCCATTTATAAAATTATTACACTGATAACTCACAAGCATTTGAAGTGTAAAAAAATCCTTAAGGTCTCTGATAAATCTAACAAATTATAGAAGTAAGGTTATTACAATGTCAATTAATGAATTTCAAAATTGCCTAAGAAAAAAAAACTTTAAAAGTGCCAAATTTTAATGCAGCTCGCTTGAAAACTATTAATTAAACAGGTATTTATATAGGTATAAAAATGAATTGGGAAAGAAAATAAATTAAGTTGATGCTTACAACTACACCATATCACGAAGTTCAAATGTATTCTTTTTGACTGGAAGGGTTACAAATTAATGCCACAAAATAAAAGGAATGGAATTGATTTAAAACTATTTACTTATTGATCAGTTCAAAATCATTTCCATTATAACTTTCTGTAACATTCAGTTATTTTTCAGTTTTCTTCCTCTCATCCCAGAATTTCCCATGTTTTAGCCACTTCCAAATATAAGCTTCCAAATTGTTTTCACTTTTTCCAGCCCTTGATGTGGAATCCACACGGCATCTATTAAAAAGAAAATTCATTTAATTAAAGAGTAACTCCATGCATAATGAGGGATCACACCCATACTAAACCTAATACTAACCATACTAAAAAATCAATGTGACTTACAAGAATATAATTATTCCCAGCACAGGGATTTCATTTGCTGATCAGCAGCAGACATTTTAAGAAATTGTTTTTTTTATGTAATCAATTCAATGACTTCTTTGTTGCATTGCTGTTTATATATATGAGAGGTAACTGGAAAAAGCTTCACAATTAGGCTTCATCTTATCCTCTTACATATAAGGGATGAATGGTCAGAGGCCCTTCAACGTCATTGTCATTTGGTTCTGAGCAATCAAAAAAATGTGTTTGTCCCCTAGTTCTCAACAGATCTACTTTGACTCAGATGTAAGATACACAGCCTCCAAATGGTCTTTTCCTTACTTCTAAATGCCCATATGTAAAATTGCATTTCTCAGTCCCCTCTCAAATAATGAAACGGTGGATACTCAAAAGAAATGATCTTATAAACATATTAAGAACCTTAAAGCTTACAACAGTTACCACAATACCTTAATCAGCATGCATTATTTCTAATGGTGGTATGCATTATTGCATGGTAATGCATTATTTCTAATGGTCTAACGGTAAGGGGTGACTCTTATGCCTCTTTTCGCGTGTCTGCTGATTATAAATTTAAAGAAGTACTTGAAAATCCTGATTTTTGGCCCGTGAATGTATTAGTTACTAAGTATTTTTTTTCGGAAAGCTCGGAACAATGTGCCATTAACGTAAAACCTAAACAATTGAATTCTCAGTCTTCAAACTATAATGTGACAGACCAAAAAAGAGTAAAAGTAGCTAATGGTCTAAGTGTTGCGCATATAAACATTCAGTGTTTGAGAAACAAGATTGCTCAATTAGAACCCTGGGGATTGTACGAGTTGAAACGAGTTAGAGTGAACTAGCATGGTTTTACAAGGTTTCAAATCGGTTTAACTCGTTCTTTCAACTCGTTTCAAGTCGGTTATGGCCGCTTTTTGCTTGCTTTACCTCGTGCGTTGACTTCGTATAACCTCGATTGATGTCGTATCAACCAGTAGCTGTCGTTTCTGGGCAGCTTGATCCTTCTCGAGTCATCTCGCCTTATCTAGAGAGGAAGTGGTTGTTTCATCTTGTAATGCATGGTTTCAGTTGGTAACACGCTACCTCGTTTCACGTTGTATTAACTCGTTTCAACTGTGCAAGAATCAACTCGTCTTACCTAGCATTATCCCGTTTTATCTAGAACAGACAACCTCGATTCATCTCGCATTACCTAGTTTGACGTGTACGAAAAGCAACTCGTTCGATCTAGCTTTAACCTGTTTCAACTGGTTTCAGCTAGTAACGCGCTACCTCGTTTCACATTGTATTAACTCGTTTCAACTGTGCAAGAATCAACTCGTCTTACCTAGCATTATCTCGTTTTATGTAGAACAGACTACCTTGATTCATATCTCATTACCTCGTTTAACCTGTACGAGAAGCAACTGGTTTAAACTCGCACTATCCTATTTCACCTAGTAACACGCTACCTCGTTTCACATTGCATTAGCTTTTTCGCACGAAATCATGGTTTCAACTGGACCCCCAGACCCCACGTCGCATCAAGCCCTCTGGTTTGAACCTGGTTCCTCATTGACGTCGCTTCACAGTATATCTACCATTTTGATAACAAAGAGTTGCAACTGGAACCCCATACCTAATTTCACACGGTATCAACTCCTTAGAACCAGAATCCGTCACCTCCTTAGATCACTTCACTTCCTACTGACCTGAACACAGCAATAAACACAACTGGAATACATTATTCAGCCCTACATTTCATAGACTAACCTGTACAGATACAAGATTAATTATCCCCAATGTCACAACCACTTCCAACATCATTCATCGAAAATTACCTCTATTCCACTCATTTTGAGATACTAATTTGAACCATAATTATCCCTTATTCAAAGATGTATCTAATATTATTTACTACGAATTGCCTCAACAGTGGTCACCGAGTTGCACCTAAAGCACCAGTAAAACAAAATTTCACTCATCGTAATATCATGCACTTAAACACCCTTGGGGAATGAACACTACGTGCTTCATGAGAGATGTGATGCAATGAACACAGCAATAAACACAACTGGAATACATTATTCAGCCGTACATTTCATAGACTAACCTGTACAGATACAAGATTAATTATCCCCAATGTCACAACCACTTCCAACATCATTCATCGAAAATTACCTCTATTCCACTCATTTTGAGATACTAATTTGAACCATAATTATCCCTTATTCAAAGATGTATCTAATATTATTTACTACGAATTGCCTCAACAGTGGTCACCGAGTTGCACCTAAAGCACCAGTAAAACAAAATTTCACTCATCGTAATATCATGCACTTAAACACCCTTGGGGAATGAACACTACGTGCTTCATGAGAGTTATGTTAAGACCGGGATATTCATTAACAATTTTTGTCAAGAATATTTCGCATCAGTACGATTGGTTTCGGATTGGATTGATTTAGATTGGCAATTATAGTGGCGATATGAACTATTATGACCGTTCATATAGCTATTATATATAATTGATATTGTAATTTATTCTTTTCAATTTAATGTACTATCAAACACAATACAACAAAATATAAACAGTATCATAATAAATTACCCTCACAATATATCACTTTCACTCTTGTTATCTTCAGGCTCAATTTTTACAGGCCATAGATCACTTCACGAGCCACTTCACTTTTCACTTTCACATAAAATATAACAAGTACCCTCTTAAAATTAAGTACCTACATAATAGTGGGGAGTGGACCGCTTTATCCCTCTAGTTTATCTGGGTTTCTGGCTGATGGGATCCCAGTCTCCTTGGTTAATCCTGGCTTCTCCGCCACTTTCCTTTTCTCTCTTGTTAGACTTAGCCGCCACTTTCCTTTTTACTCCTCTCCGACTAGAAGCCACTTCCCTGTTGTCAGACCATCAGACTAGAAGCTAGAAGAAGCCCCCTTCACTGTTCTTAGACTATCAGACTCACCTAGAAGCCCCGTCTTGCTCTTCCTCCCTCTTTATATAGGCCAACTCCTCATTGTTAACCCTCGGCCAAAATTAGTCTCCCTCCGTAACATGCCGCGAGTTCAACAATAGCCTTCGATACAAATTTTATTCTTGGGATTTCATTCCCGAATGCCCTGAATCACCAGGCTCAATGATAAATTGGCCATTGTCGACGCCGACGCCATATTTCCCTATGTCTCCGTATAAATATTCTGTACAAACCCCAACATGGCGGCTCCCCAACTCCCCAGCCTGATATGGCTAAAAGTTGATACGTTACAATATATTAACACGACTTACAAACGTCATAAATGAAAATACTGGATATTAAAAATGAATTAATTAGCTACCTATATAGAAAGCAAATATTTAATTTATGTCAAAATATTACGAAGTGAACCCAGTGATATAGGTATCTTTTAGTCATCTTGTCTATTTACGTTATGACATTTGTATCTATAATGGAACTACGAGTTTTAGTATACTACGTAAAACTGCTTGATACGAGATCCACCTCAAACGAGGTGAATCAGGATAAAACGAGAAGCCTTGGATACGAGGTAAAACCACTTCATACGGAATCCACGACGAACGAGGTGAATCAGGTTTAAACGAGAAGCGCTGGGTACGAGGTAAAACCACTTGATACGGAATCCACGACGAACGAGGTGAGTCAGGTTAAAACGAGAAGCCTTGGATACGAGGTAAAACCACTTCATACGGAATCCACGACGAACGAGGTGAATCAGGTTTAAACGAGAAGCGCTGGGTACGAGGTAAAACCACTTGATACGGAATCCACGACGAACGAGGTGAGTCAGGTTAAAACGAGAAGCGTTGGATACAAGGTAAAACCACTTGATACGAGATCCTCAACCAACGAGGTGAAATCAAGTTAAAACGAGAAGCGTTGGATACGAGGTAAAACCACTTGATACGACATCTACCTCGAACGAGGTGAATCAGGTTAAAACGAGAAGCTTTGGATACGAGGTAAAACACCTTGATGCGACATCCACCTCGAACGAGGTGAACCGAGTTTAGACAAGTTACCTCGTCTGCAATTTGAAACCACTTGATACGACATCCACCTCGAACGAGGTGAACCGAGGTTAGACACGTTACCTCATCTGCATATTGAAACCACTTGATACGACATCCACCTCGAACGAGGTGAACCAAGTTTAGACAAGTTACCTCGTCTGCAATTTGAAACCACTTGATACGACATCCACCTCGAACGAGGTGAACCGAGTTTAGACAAGGTCCCTCGTCTGCAATTTGAAACCACTTAATACAAATTCCACATTGAACGAGTTGAAACTAGGTATTTCGATTTTTCGCCGGGACTGCTTGCCTTGCGTGTTGTATGTGTTTGCGGGGCCTGAGAGTTGAAACCATCTCAAACGAGGTGACAACTCGTACCTACGAGTTGGTCCGAGTTCAAATTTAACTGGATTCACCTCGTTTTAACTCGGTTTTTTCCCCAGGGAAGTGTCACTCCATGACATTGAACCTGACTTTTTGTGTATGTCTGAACACTGGATGAGTGCTGATGAACTAAGTGTAAATTGTATTTGTAATTACAAATTAGTATGTCAATTCAGTCGGAAAATATGTAAAAATGGTGGTGTTGCCATATTTGCACACAATAGATTACAAGGTGACATTACTACCTTCAATGTTTCTAAGCTGGTTGAAGAAAAAACTTTGAGTGTGCTGTGTGTTTTTTCACTACAGCACTGGGGACCTTGGTTCTTATTTCCTTGTATCGGTCCCCAGTGGGTGATTTTAATGTCTTTATGAACAAACTTGATAAACTTTTGGAATTACTTTATGTTAACCAAAGAATTCTAGTGATAACAGGTGACCTTAATTGTGACTATCTAATCCATTCACTACAACGAATGGAAATGCTCAATATTATTAATTCATATGGTTTAACATGTTTAATTGACAAACCAACTCATGTGACAAAGACTTCCAAGACATTAATTGACTATGTACCCAGATAGCAAGCTAAACTTGCAGCAAAGTTGCTGAAGGTTTGTAATGACAAAGTTACAACTTTGCAAAAAGTTTGTCGTAACAAGCCTGCATACCTGATGCAAGCTTGAATCAAACCTCCTAGTTACGTGTCTTCAAATTTGCTGCAGACTAGTCGTATCACACCTGCTGCAAACGTTAAATGAAATGTAAAAATTAAATAATAGAACAATAATACTTATAGAAATTTATTAACTTTAATGTTCTACATGTTTTTCAATCATGATATCCTCAATATTATCATCTCCAGTGAATTTGTTCATCCTTTCATTCCTAGAAAAAAAACATGAAAAATTACTACAAATGATATGAAAGATCATGCCTATATAATTTTTAATTTGATAGTATATAAAGTTTTTACTTAATTCTCCTTTGATTTGAAATTTGCGCACAGCAGGCATGGAAATTTGTACATTACAAATGAACAAAATGTCAAGTTCCCTTTAAAACTGAAGTAAATTTCTATTACAATGGAGTAAATCAGGCACTTTAACCATACAAACTCTAGATGCAGGATAAGCCAAGAATTGAGGCTTCTGTAATGCTTCAGTTTGGATGCCACCCAATAATTATTTTGGAAGAAGTGGTTAAGTGGCCTTCCAATCTTTTTACATTGAGGCCTTCGCATTAAACTGGAAGCCAGTCCACCAAAAATATAGCCAATTGACACAAGGAAAAACAATATTAAAATTAGAAAAACTTACTTTCAGAGGGGTTTGACAGAGACTGCAGAAGTATAACGATGCTGTTGAGTTGCTCTATTTCCCGTTTGTTTTTGAGGCGACCGGTGGCAGACTATTTAGGAACCACGCAATTGAAGAGTTCAGATTGTACCAATGAGGAAGCTTTAGAGGAAGGTGTGGAGAGAAACCATATAGCCTACTTCTTAAAAGTCTTGCGCCATAAATTAGTACCTGGAATGTTAACAAAAATTTACTGCTATAGGGATCTGATGAGAACATAATACATATTGACTCTATTTCATTCCAGATAAGTAACCACCTTAAAAATTCCTCATCAATGAAGACATCCATTTTAACACCAGCATCAACAGGGTTACAGGTTTCCTGCATCCATAACTCGAATTATACCTAGAAAATTAACAGCAACTGTAAACATCAAACGAGCTTATACCTGTAAATAGTTTCATTATTCCAACTGAAAACAAACTTACCTTCCATTGTGGAATGAGTATGCCTCTTATCAAATTCAATTAGGATATAATGAGAACTTCATACTGACATCATTTGATTCCAAAGAAATAATCAGCATACACAATTCTCATCACTGAACAAATCCACACCACACATCAGATTCACCAGTGTTTTTACAGTTTTCTGCATCCCTAACTGGAAAAAATACCAGGAAAATTCATTACATCTGTGAATATCAAACATGGTTACACCTGGTAAATAAGTTTCACGACTTCAAGGAAAACCAAACAAAGGAATAAGCAACTTATAGAATAGAAGCTATAGAAGGAATAAGAACTAGTTATTTATGGGAATTAAAGCACTCTTTCCTTCATAAGAAGGTAACAACACTTGGAAAATTCACCACTTCAAAATTTACAAAGAAGTACTGTTCACTATCTCAGGTATCATTGAGGAAGTAATGCACCCTGGGTAGGTACAAATATTAGCTTTACCATGAAACAAGTTCCACAACCTCAAAATATCACTGGCACAGAAGAATTCATGCAATTTTTCGTTAGACTTTGTTAGGCTTGATTAGTTCAAGAGGGGTTCTAACAACATATAAACAACACACATCAAATACAAAATCCATTCAGGAATGACCCTGGTGAAAATAAACCGTGACAGACAGTGTGACAGACAGTGTGACAGAAGCGTGAACACAGTGTGCTTAGAATGTGACAAGAGCGTGATTACAGTGTGCATACACCGTGACAAAAGCGTGAATTGGGACTCAAAAGCGTGCAGAAAGCGTGATAGACACTGTGACGGTACACTGTGTTCACAGTGTGAGGACACCGTGCACACAGTGTGAGGACACCGTGCACACATTGTGACTAATACCCATGTACAGTGTGCTGCACATTGTGGTCACACTGTCCATCACGCTTTGAAGGGAGCACAGTGTGCGTACACTGTGACTAATAGCCTTGTACAGTGTGCAGCACATTGTGGTCACACTGTCCATCACGCTTTGAAGGGAGCACACTGTGCGCACAGTGTACATACACTGTGGCTAATATACTTGCACAGTGTGATACACATTGTTGTCACACTGTCTGTCACGGTTTATTTTCACCAGGGGAGCATTTGAGGCATTTATGCCATACCATTAGCCATTCGAGAGGAAATCACATTTATCTCCAATCAATATACCTTACATCATATAACATTTATCTTTCATGCATTCGTCCATGACGTATGAAACAGGCTAGATAAAGTTCGTCAGTGTTACTGCACAACAAAATTTAATTTTTAAAGTAACAATAATGCACAACACGTATTTTATAATTCACTTTCACGCACAATACAATAACTTACTCCTAATTAAAAGACACTCCACTCAACAGAACTTACTATATGGGATAAATATAAAGCAAGAAGGAAAGAGTGTTCATTCATTTAAGCTATACCCTCGCCTAATTCAAAAAGCATAGGCCCAAGGTTGTTAATTGGCCATCTAACATAAAAGTTAATCTTTGATATCGGTTTACACTTCACTACTTTCATCTATGCAACAAGAACACATATTCCACAAACATAATTACTACCTTGCATAAAACTTTGATTTCCCTAATCAGTCCATCGAGGACTGACGATGTCTTCCCATAAAGGTATGCAATAGTCACAATTTCTTACATACTTGTTACTGAAATAAAATAACTCAATCACTGCTGTTGGTTAACATAATATAACCAACCATTCACTTTAGAATGCATCCGATACAGGTGTAACCTACCCTAGTACGACATAAATACGATATTAATAAGATTGTGGTTAGCATGCATTTCAAGAAATACTGAAGCAATAACACCATTTCATGCAATTTTACAACTTACCGGTGGAAGGTAGGGCCATTTCTTTCCATTTTGGCGATTACTGTTCCCATTGAGCAAACCCGTATCGAGCAGGCATACACCTGCAAGTGAAAAATAAACATTGCATTTTCCCGCCAGACAGTAAGTCTGTGGATAAAGATAATAATTTTCAGAAGAATAAAAACACTTTAAAGTATTTACGAACCTTCAGAATACCTCGCCAGTCACATGCTTCATTTAAACTTGATATTTTCTAAGCACCTCGCTCACGGTAAATTCACGAAATCGTAGCACGACATGGCTAAATGCGCAAGGCGGCGCAAGCGCTCAAGGATACCGATGTTAGTTATGTACGGTTCACCGCAGAGTTTATAATAATAATAAATTAATTGTTCGGCTCGGTTCGGTTGGTCTTGTAACATAGAACTCGTCAATAAGATTAAAACAATAGTAGCACAAGGGAGCTAGAATAATATACAATTAATAATATTATATGCAGAGCGGGCATAAACATATACGATGATGCTGTATACAAAGCAAGCTTAGAAAAGTATAAACATTGTGCGAGCATAAAAACATATACGATTAACATGTAAAAAAAAATAATTAGAATTAAAAGACACATTTAGAGATTCTCATCAAAATACTTAAGGCCGCTTTACACGATACAATTTTTTGTACAATTTCTTGTACAAACTCTTGTATGAGGAAATTGTACCGTGTAAAGCGGCAAATTGTACGAAAACTTGTGCGATTGTCTGAATGACTGAACGGGAAATAGAACCTGTTCTAATTCCATTCAGACAAACATACAATTTCGTTAAGTTTATACAAGAGTTTGTACAAGAAATTGTACAAAAAATTGTATCGTGTAAAGCGGCCTTTATTCAAGCTGTAATGCAATTTGCTTAGTAGAATTTTACATAATCTACCCTTGAAAGTGCCCCCTCCAGTAACCTCAACGAGAGAAACGATGAGATTATGTGGAGTATTAGGCGGTACTGGGTGAAAAAACTACAGTATGTCAGCGTTATAAGCGAATTCGCTTTCCTCTTCGAGAGAATCTCCGAAATACAGCCTTTAGTTATGGTAAAAGTATGCCACAGCAAGTTTGATGGAAACTTGCCATAACAACTTTGTCATAACAAGCCTATGACAACCCTATGACAAGTTTGTCGTAAGCTTGCATGCTATCTGGGGTAATATCAAGTAATGATCGTAGCAAGAGTGTATCTACTGTGGTAGATCTTGGTCTATCTGATCATTACATGATCATGACAACTTTTGATCTAGAGATCCAGGGATCCCATCCTAATAACTTGTCCATCAATCTGTTTTCAAAAGAACATATAAATTGCCTACAAAATGTTCTTATGCTAGAAACCTGGGAAAATGTAAACCCATTTCACTCATTTGAGGACAATTTTAACTTCTTTTATGATAAATTAATCTATCATATAGAGTGTTGTATTCCAACTGTCACTATCAATAATAAGGATAGTAAAAAACAACCAAAAAAACCATGGTTAACAGATGAAATAATTTATCTTTCACGTGTAGTAAAAGATAAAGCATACAGATATAAAATCTATCAAAATCAAGAATTACGATCAGATTATCTAAAGTTAAAGAAGAAATATACTACACTGTTAAAGTCTTCTAAAAAATCTTTTAATGACGAACGCATAGCTAAAGCACAAAATAAAACAAAAGAAACATGGAAAATAATCAATGAGCAGCTTGGAAAAAAACGTAATTCGTACATACCAAAATTTATTAGTGAGGAAGGTACTTTGATTACAGATGGAAATATAGTGTGTAATCTAATAAATGATGCTTTTAGTAATACACCAAAATTACAACTCGTAAATGGGAACAGTAGACAATGTCCATTAAGTAATCCCAGAATTGAAAATTCTCTTTATCTTTACCCATGTGAAGAAAAAGAATTGCTAATGTGTTTGCAAATACTATCTAACTCCTCAGTCCCTGGTATTGATGGTGTTCCTGGACTACTACTAGCCGAGTGCAAAAATTTTATTGTACAGCCATTACTTTTTTTGATCAATGAATCGTTGAGATTAGGGATATTTCCAGAGCCACTGAAACAGAGCAAAGTTGTACCAGTGTACAAAAACAAGGGTAATAAGGATGATATAGCTAATTACAGACCAATTTCACTTTTGTCCCAGCTTTCAAAAGTTTTCGAACGAATATACCACAATAGATTACTGTCTTTCTTGGAAAAAAACAAAATTCTTTCGAGCTCTCAGTGGGGATACCGGAAAGGTCGATCTACAGGGGACGCTCTTATTACTGCTTGGAATTTTATTACAAACTCCTTGGATAAAGGACACCTAGTCTTGGCATTATTTCTTGATTTTTCACGAGCCTTTGATATGGTAAGCCACTCCATGCTATTAAACAGGTGCTACCAAAATGGAGTTAGGGGTATTGCACTAGAATGGTTAAAATCATACCTTATTAATAGGACACAATGTGTAGAAATGAGATTTGAAGGTACCGTACGCAAATAAAATCAAAGAAAGATAGCAACTGGTGTCCCTCAAGGTAGCATTTTGGGTCCTCTACTCTTTCTGTTATTTATAAATGACCTACCTTTAATCAATAATAGCCCACATGTTAAAACAGTCCTCTTTGCAGATGACACAAATTTCTTAATATCTGCGAAAAACATCAGAGAACTGCAATTTTATAGTCAAGATATATTAGATTTAGTCTGGAATTGGAGTCTTTCTAATGAATTAAAATTAAATAGTAATAAAACACAATTAATGTTATTCAATCAAAATTACAGCAACGAGTTTGGCACTTTAAGGCTGAACAACACGAAACTAAGTTTAACTAATAGCAATAGATTCTTAGGTCTACAAATAGAAAATACAGGAAATTGGTCTTTGCATGTCACAGAACTGTGTTCAATACTGTCACGAGTATTATTTAGTGTAAGGTTCTTAAAGGAATCCCTATCTCATGAGGCATTGATGACAGTTTATCACTGTAATTTTTTGAGCAGAGTAACATATAGTATTGTATTCTGGGGATCAACTGTAACCTTGTTAGATAAAATATTCATCTTACAAAAAAAGATTATAAGATGTATAATGGGAAAGCCTAATACTTATTCTTGTAAACCTCTGTTTAAAGAACTAAAATTGTTAACAGTACCCTGTATATATATATACCAATTGTGTTTATTGATAAAAAAGAACATTCACAATTTACCTGTAAATAGTGATGTTCATGAGCACTTAACCAGGTCTCATTACCATGTTCATTTAACACTTCATAAAAAACGACTGACTTAAAAAAGTCCTATGGTTATAGGATCAAAAATGTTTAACTGTCTGCCTACAAATGTAAATACCATAGATTCAATGAGAGAATACAAAACTACTTGAAAGAACTTTTTAATTAACAAGTGCTTCTATAATGTTAAAGAATTTTTCAATGATAAATGAATTGTTTATATATATTATATTTTGACATGTCTTATATCTATGCTGTGTAAACACATATGATCTTTAGACAAATAAAAATTATTATTATTATTATTATTATTTGTTACTTTTGTAACATCCACCTCCGAGTCTCCGGCTAGCATCAGGTTTCGTTGCCGTCATAATTGCCGGGGACTCGAGAGGGGTCGTGCCTAGGGGGAACCACGTCCGCCACCGGTGGATAGGTGGCTACCCGGCATTAGGGTCATGCGCACGAAGCAGGCGGAGAGACCCGAGAAGGACAGCCTTCTGCATTGCACTTGCAAGTGCATCCGCTCGCGCCCTGCACGCTGGGATGCACTTGAGATTTTCGACCAGTGAGCTCTTGACACCACCAAGCACGCCCACGATGAGGACTACCAGTTTCACAGAGTAGCCCGCGTACATTTGCCGGAGTTCGCACAGCAGATCTTGATATTTAGTCCTTTTTTCAATCTCCTTCGCTGCCATGTTCATTTCGCCCGGTGCCGAAAACTCGATCACGAACATGGCATGAGAGAGATTGTCGAGGAGAACGATATCAGGCTTCGTCGCCTCCAATTGCCTGGAGGTGGAGAAGGAATAATTCCACCACATCTTACACTTATCGTTCTCCACGACGGACTCGATGTCTCCAGGGACGTAAGGCAGCACCGTATTCGCGTCTATGCCGTAATGGTGTCTTAGATGGTAATACAACACCCGCAGAGGTGAGTTGTGCCGGTTTATATATGCTTTCTTCGCATAGAAGCTGCAGCCGGAGAGTAGATGACCTAATGTCTCCGGCTGCCTTCGGCACGCTCTGCATCTCGTGTCCGTCACGTTTGCCCCAAAGATGAGGCGACGGTACACGAGGGTGATGATGACACCATCCTGGCACGCAAGCACGAATCCCTCGGTCTCGGACATCAGACCTGCGGAGCGCGGGAAGGCGAACGTGAGCTCCTTCGATAGCCCATGCGTTTCCAAGTTTCGATAGAAACTTCCATGCATGAGCTTCTCAGTATGCTTGCGGAGCAGGATCTTTTGCTCCGCATTCTTAATTTCGAGCTTTAACACGTCCGCCTCCAGCGACAAGATTGATTTTTCGCACGCTTCTCCGCTGGAAGTAAGGTCCAAGTCCAAACCGAGGCCATCTGCTGCCCTTTTCGCCACCTGGAATAGGAACGCCCCTTTGCCGACACTCTCGTGTTTCTTCACGAGCAGCATAAGGGGGTCCGTGTTGTGGAACACGCGGCAAGCCGTATTCGCCGTATTCAGGACTACTCTGTCATGAAGGCACTCCAGGCTTATCAGCCCTCTACCACCTAGCCTTCTCGGGAGATACAATCTGGCGACGGAAGACTTCGGATGAAGACTGCGGTATATGGTCATCATTTTCCTCGTTCCCCTGTCGAGGTTTTGCAGCTCGTTGACATTCCATTTGATGCAACCGAAGGTGTAGAGCAGTGTTGGA